>CM066043.1:121235289-126035289 GCA_033557465.1 Ichthyophis bannanicus | reverse complement strand
TAATAAAACTCTGTAATTTTGGTTTATTTGCACTTTATCTATTTTGTTCTATGTAATTTTCTGTTATTGTTTTTGAGTTCATTGTAAACAGCTTTGATTCCTGAAAGGTGGTATAAAAGCACAAATAAATAAATGTCCCTGTATTCTTGTTTGTAGCTCAATAAAAAATTTTCAGCATAAAAAAATTAAATAACCTAAAACTAAGGATAGTAATTATCAGAGTAGATATACAGCTGAAAGATGTTTTTATTTTGGAAAAAACCTATTCCAACTGTAATGCAACAGCCAATAAAACAGCCTCTTTGATTTGCTATATCTAGTCATCTGGGTTTCCTCCTCTATGGTTCCTGACAAGATGACAGGCCGAATGTATGACACTAAAAGTTCCTGTTAGCTTGAGACTATATGGTGCTCAAACCAGAGGTCAAGCCTCCCCTAGCTAGTCAGATTTCAGGACACCTGTAATGGATTTAAATGAGATAAATGTGCATAAACTGAGGACATTGCATGCAAGTCTCTCATTCATATTCATTAGGAATATCTTCAAAAGCTGACAGGATTGGTGGGGGGGAGGGGTGAACTAAGGGAAAAATGACTACGCACTATTTTCAGCAACAATTCAAACCAGATTGTGACAATTCTGTGTATAGCTTCTGGAAGAGCCGATAATGGTAACAATAGAATTAGAATGGATTCAACCCTTCTACTATTATTACTGCTTATCATTTTTACAGCTCTGCAAGGCATATGCAGCGCTGTTCACATATATGTAATAGACAATCCCTGCTCAAAAGAGCTCACAATCTAAGAGACTACAACAAATAGGGGATTAAGATAGAACAAAGGTGAAATGCTTATAGCACAATTATACCACCAAAGCCTTGCTTCCGGCATTAGGAGTTCCACCACACTTGTTGAAATATGCCACTGCTATGGCATTGTCCTAGACCTCCAGGACCACTTTGTCCACTAGGAAAGGCCGGGACCTATCCAGGATCAGGCATATTGCTCTTGCCTCCAAGCAAATAAATATCCATCCCAGAGGTCTCCTGAAGGGACTAGAATCCCTGGTGTACATCAGAGCCCTTCAGGCTGGCATCTAAGACAATAATCACTTAATCCAGTGCTTCCAACGGCATGCTGGTCATAAAATGGTGGAACCGCAACCATCATAAGAACATAAGATATGCCATACTGGGTCAGACCAAGGTCCATCAAGCCCAGTATCCTGTTTCCAACAGTGGCCAATCTAGGTCATACCTAGCAGTTTCCCCAAAAGACACAGGTTCCACAATGCTTGTATTGGGTCAAGCATTGATATCCTGGGTCCCTTCTTAATAATGGTTTATGGACCTTTCCTCCAGGAACTTATCCAAACCTTTTTTAAACCCAGCTACACTAACAGCCTTTACTACATCCTCTGGTAACAAATTCCAGAGTTTGATTATCCGTTGAGTGAAAAAATATTTTCTTATTAGTCTTAAATAGTTTACCCTGTAGCTTCATTGCATGTCCCCTAGTCTTTCTATATTCTGATGATGTAAACAAATCGATCTATGTTTACCCTTTCCACTCCACTCATTAATTTATAGACTTCTATCATATCTCCCCTCAGCCGTCTCTTTTCCAGGTTAAAGAGCCCTAACCTTTTTAGCCTTTCTTCATAGGGGTATCCTACCATCTCCTTTACCATTTTGGTGGCTCTTCTCTGAACCTTTCCTAATAACGCTATATCCTTTTTAAGATACGGCGACCAGAATTGCACACAATATTCAAGGTGCGGTCTCACCATGGAATGATATAGAGGCATTATAATATCCTTTGTTTTATTTTCCATTCTTTTCCTTATGATACCTAGCATTCTATTTGCTCTCTTGGCCGCCGCTGCACACTGGGCCGAGGGTTTTAAAATGTTATCCACAATGACGCCTAAATCTTTTTCCTGGGTGGTAGTTCCTAATATGGAACCTTGCACTGTGTAACCATAGTTTGGGTTGTTGTTCTCTAGGTGCATAACTTTGCATTTGTCCACCATTAAATTTCATCTGCCATTTTGATGCCCAGCCTTCCAGTTTATCAAGATCCTCTTGCAATTTTCCACAATCCTCTTGGGTTTTAACAACTTTAGTTTTGTGTCATCTGCAAATTTGATAACCTCACTCGTTATTCCCTTTTCCAGGTCATTTATGAATATGTCAAAAAGCAGCAGACCCAGCACAGATCCTTGGGGTACACCACTATTCACCATCTCAACCATTCCTTGATGTCCCAGGGCAAAGGAAGGTTCTGGTCGAACTACTCGGAACAGGGAGACCAAAAGGTTATTAGGTGCCACTGTAGCAGGCATATGTATGTCCTGGCCCAAGGAACCAGTTCCAAGGGAAATGATAGAGACTGAGGATCAGTCAGTAGTCCCAGGCCCATGAAGCTGCCTGTGGATGTAAGCTGGCTGAAGCTTGAAGGACTCCTCCATCATGAGGAAATTTGACCCAAGAGTATCGAACCGAGCCTCCAGGTACTCCAAGTCCTGAGACGAAGCAGGCCGTTCTTGGGATAGTTGATCACCAACCCCATTCTTCCTAGACAAGAAACCACAGGATCATACCTGGATCAGTCTGTCATCCAAGTATGGATGAAGCCAATTCCCCGATTGCACAGAAATGCTGCTAAACAGCAATATGATCTTGGAATAGGTGCAAAGAATATGGCTAGGTCAAAGGCAATGTTCCCTCTAATTTTCTGTAGGCTGTATGCGCATAAAATATCAGCTGTGCAGCTTTTGAAGGAAGGTTAAATTTTTGTGCGCCACATAACGACACTCTGAGTTATATACTTTAAAATTTGACTACACGTCAGAATACAGTATGTACACCACATTGATTTTAATCAAATTAAATCAAAATAGATGATTACTAAATGAAGCAGAAAATTTCTAGTAATTACAATCACAACTTTTAAATTTTAAGACATCTGTGTTGTTTTCTATCAGAATCAGAACCGTAATTTTTGTGCGCTCTGTTGTAAAGTATGTGCGCTCGCTCGGCGAGGTGTGTGCGCGCGTACACGTGCACAGTTTAGAGGGAACAGTGGTCAAAGGGCAGGGTCCAGAGCTGGAGGTCCAGGAAACAGAAGCAGAAAGCCATTAATAGTGTTCCCACATGGGAATAGGAAAATATGCCTTGGCAACGTCTAGGGAGATGAACTCCCCCTGCCTGACTGATGCAGACCCGATGGTCCTCATACAGAAAGGAGGGACTCAAAATTTGGCACACATCACTTGTAAATCAAGGGAAGGCCAGAAGGAACCTCCCTTCCTGGGCACCATGATGCAAATGGTATAATTTCCCTGGCCCTGCTCTTCAGAGGGCATGCAAAATATAACCTGCAACTGCTGGGGGCACTGAAGAGGGGGACTGAGGGGGCTTACTGGCTCCAATGGAGCTATGGTAGTGATGGGGGTATGCAGAATGCTCTAAAAGGACTGCCCTTTAATCGGGATGTAACCTCCTCCCAGACCAAGGACCGCCACTACAATGACCAGATAAGGTCCATTTTGATGAAGGAGACATAAAAATGGGGAACAAAAACAAAGTTCAATTGAATTGGAATTACATAAGAACATAAGATATGCCATACTGGGTCAGACTAAGGTCCATTAAGCCCAGTATCATGTTTCCAACAGTGGCCAATCCAGGTCAGAAGTACCTGTCCGTTTCTAAAAAGGTACACAGATTCCATGTTTATCCTGGAGTAAGCAGTGGATTTATCTGGTCCTTTTAATAATGGTTTATGGACTTTTCCTCTGAGAAAACTTAACCAAATCTTTTTTAAACCCAGCTACATTAACAGCTTTTACTACATCCTCCAGTAACGAACAGAGTTCGAATACTAATTGAGTGAAAAAAAAATGTGTTCTCCTATTAGTCTTAAATAAGCCACATTGTAGCTTCACTGCGTGTGCCTTTCTACTTTTTGAAGGAGTAAAGCACAGTTACTTACCTGTAGCAGGTGATCTCCGGAACAGCAGGAATTAGTCTTCACATGTGGAAGACGTCGCCGACGGAGCCCGCACAGGAATGCTCCCCAGCATCCAATCAGAAGTCTTTGGGAGCATCCCCCGCGCCTGCGCGGTGGCTTCCCGCCCTTCCTACTGCCTCTCCCCAGTTGAGTTTTATATCTGAGCCGGAAGGAGAGGAGAGAAAGGAATAGAGAGATAGAGATACAACTCCCAGGGGAGGTGGGCGGGTTGTGAAGACTAATTCCTGCTGTTCCGGAGATCACCTGTTACAGGTAAGTAACTGTGCTATCTCCAGGAACAAGCAGGAATGAGTCTTCACATGTGGGGACTCCCTAGCTGAGGATGCCCGGGGAGATCCCATAAGCGCAGCCCAGGCCAGGATGGCATGTCCCCAACCTGGATCCCCGGCATCCCCCGAGGGATGGAGGGAAGGAGTTGAGAAGAGAGGAACAGCAAAAACCCAAAGGCTACAGGGAGAGTAGCCTTTAGAATGCATGAGAAGTATCATTAAGCATTTAATGAATTAATGACCTAGTACCATGTGGAGCTTAACTACTGGGTTGTAGGAAGTGGAGCTATGATGAAGGTACTGTAGACGCAGTAGCGCGGTCTTCAAGGGAACTTCACAGCAGCGAGGAGGAAGTTCCAAATCCGGAAGGCCAGGAGATCCAGGTGTCAACTGGGTCAGGAGAAGGACGGCAGGTCTTCAAGGAAGCTTTATGCAAAAAGCTGAGCACTCCCTTAGGAGCAGAATCCATAACTCAGAGGACTAACAGCAGAAGACTGGCCGATCTGGATAGCCTAGTCCGGAGAAGAGTAGGGGTGCAACCCGGAGCAGAAGGAGTACACAGCCTTCCCTAGCGAGGGATAGGGAGACAAGGGCCTGAACCTCCGGAAGGAGGGCATAACTAAAAGTAGAAGCTGTTGACTTCACAGCAGTACGCAGGGTACAACCAGTCCGAGGGCCGATCCAGGGAAAATAGGCAGGCGGACAGGCCGGACCTCGGGGGGGGGGGGGGGGTGAGTACCAGCCATAGGGGAAATAGGCGGTAGAACACAGGCACCGTGGACATCTCCCAATATGCGCCTACCGAACAGGTAATATCTGATACATCTAGGTGGTTGGGCATAGGGAACGTCCACCCAGGCACTAACGCAGGTATGCCGAGGAACCTACCTCCCTGAGCATGACACTGATAAGGCGGACCTGCCATTGATCCACAGAAACGTCCCCCTGGGGGGGGGGGGTGTCAAGATCCGTCCGGGAGGAGGGATCTATTCCAGTGGAGCAGTGGCAGATCGGTGAACTAACAGCACGGCAGCGTGAAGGACAGAGGGTATAGTCCTTGGTAAGCATTGGGGGACTATAGCCGGGTGGGTTCTCCTGCCTAGACAGAGAAAACCAGACAAGGGGAACAGGGCTGATCCGGCCTTGGCGAGGAATTGTTCCGAACATGCTGCGAGGGACAGTAGACAAACCGGTACGGTGTCAATCAGCAGGGGAACCCTGGCAGAGAAGGGTTCGGGGACGTACCTAAGGGTAAGTAAGTTGAGGGGTAGGAAGTCCATGGGCCAGAGCTAACATGGAATAGAGGTGATCTCCCTCTTCCAACGGAAGGAGAATACCTGAACCCCTGGATAAACATTCGAACCATTTGCCCCAGAGTAGAGCCCAATTTTTAGCTTCTGGTGAGAGGTTAATTGCAGGCAGCCGCCTACAGGAGCCTAAAACGGCTTGGTATGAGTATCCTGGCGCGGGCCCGGGAACTTCAAACCAGAGTGAGAGGCCCCTTGCTTGGGCGCCCCCGGCGGGTGGGCGGAGGGATGACCTTTCCTCTTCCTAGGGAAGGAAGGTGTAGAGAGGCATTTCCCACCCCCGGGGGGAGGACGGGACCTAGGACGGCTTCTAACGCTGGGAGGGTTAGCGAAGCACTGAGCAACCCGACGTAAGGCTTCACTATTGAAGAGGTGGTCTCCAGCACAAGGAGAATTACCCAAGTTACGTTGTGCCCGTCTGCACAAATCTGACGCCTGTAACCATGCTGTACGACGTGCTTTGATGGCAATAGCAGAGGATCTGCTGACCGCCAGGAAGGAGTCTAGAGAAGCACGAGAAAGGAACCCAGAGATATTCCTGCAGTGATAAAGCAGCAAGGAATATTCAGAGGCCTTGGTTGCAGACAAAAAGGGAGACAACCGAGATAATCTCTCGGTGATCTCCCGGAGTGTCAGGCTCATAAAAAATATATGAAAGAATTCTGGAAGCCAACATGGACGTTTGGAAGGTTTGACGCCCCAGGGTATCCAGCGTTTGAGGCGCGACCTGGAGGGCGAGAAGAATGCTTCATCTTGCTTCCCACCTTCCTCAGCGCTGATTCCACCACGATGGAATGATGTGGAAGCTGGTGCTGCTGAAACCCCGGGGAGGGGGGCACCCGATACAGAGCATGCATCGCTGTCGACGGTGCAGGAACCCTCAAAGGCGACCGCCATGCCTCCAGTAGAAGACCCTGCAGGAAAGGATGTAGAGGAAGCATTACAGCCTCCTGTTCTGCAGGACCTGGACTTAGGGAAGGATCCTGGATGGGAATAGCAAGCAGGTCCGCCATGTCAAGAAGAAAATCCTGAAAAGATGGCTCTCCCAGAGGGGCTATGCCGTGGGAGGCGATGGCGGGAGGGGCCGCCAGGGCACCAAAAGGCCTATCGGACTGATGTCCGCTGGGCCGAGGAGGGTACCAACAGTTCCGGATCGGGGCAGTCAGCATGGCGTCGTCGGTACCCGGGATTGATTCCAAGCTAGGCATCGAAGGGGTCGATGGCACCGATGGGACCGCAGGATTGAAGCGGTTCCGCGGCATCCGGAGGGCAGTGGCTAGTAATCTCTGCTCTGCGTTGCGGGAAGGGACAGGGCCCGGTCCCGAAGCGTGTCGTAGCCAAGCCTTCGAGGCTGGATACCAATTCTAGGCTGGGCATCGAACCGAGCGAGGAGATAGACTCCCTCCTAGGGGGCTCCTGCGGCGGTGGCTGTGCCGGCGAGGCCGACCCCGGGGAGCGAATCGGAACCACGTCGATTGGCGTCGCGGGCATAGAGGGCCCCCAAGAACAACGCTCAGTGAAGAGGGGGTCATCCGACACCTGCGCCGAAGACGGGCGGCAGGCCGTGCCAGACGCCGGGCCCCTTCCCGAACCCGGCTTGCCCGGAGGGAAAACCCTCCGGGGCAGACGACCCGTCCCCGAGGGTACCCAGGCAACCCGGCGACGAGCTCCCGCGGTGAGGGAAGCGCCAAACTCCGGTGCCGATGCCGGGGCACCGGCGCCTCTTGACGCTGGAACTACCCCCCTGGTAGGCCGGGACGACGGGAACCCAGGCTGGATCGAAGCGATCGAAGACACCGGGGTCCCCCTTCAAGCAATGGGCAGGGCCCTCGCCGTCCGCGTCGATGCCGGAGGATTGCCCGTCTGGGATTGATCGACATACACCGAGGACACTGAGGAAGGCCGACGGCGGTCCCTGGAGACGAGTGGGGCGCCCGACGCCCCCGGGGTAGCGGCGCCGCCCAAATCCGGCACCACCCCCGCGCAGGGCGAGGATACCAGCAAACCAGCGCGGGTCGAATCGATCGGCCCTGAAGGAAGCGAGGGCACCAGATGCCAATCCACGGCGAAGAGTGGAATCCGACGCCGACGCCGAGGTGCCGCCCGAAGCGGGTACCACCTCCGCGCATGGCATGAATGTGGGACCACCAGACTGGGTCGAGTCGATCGGCCCCGGAGGTGCCAAGGACAGCCGCTGACGATCCCCGGTGAGGAGTGGGACGCTCGACCCCGACGCTGAGGGGTCGGTACCGCCCGAAGCGGGTACCACCTCCGCGCATGGCAGGGAGGACGGAACACCATACTGGATCGAGTCGATCGGCCCCAGAGGCGCCGAGGACCGCAGCCGACGATCCCCGGTGAGGAGTGGAACGCCCGACACCGATGCCGATACCGGGGGGTCGGTACCACCCGAAGCGGATACCACCTCCGCGCACGGCTGGGATGTAGGGAAGCCAGACTGGGTCGAGTCGATCGGCCCCGGAGGTGCCGAGGACACCAGCTGATGATCTCTGGTGAAGAGTGGGACATTCGACGCCGGCGCCGATGCATCGGCACAGCTTGAAGCGGATACCGCCCTCGAGCATGGCTCGGGAATGTTCTGTGAGGAGCGAACCCCAGGAACAACCCGAAACCCCGTGGATGCTTTGGAGCCCGAAGACTCCCGCCGGGGTATATTGGCCAAGGGGGGGCTTGAGGGGTTGGCCGGAGCTGTCGCCATGCTGCGCATGAGACTTGCCCCTCAAGACTTGGCTAGTCTTAACAGACTGTTGTGTGGTTACCTGATCCTGTAGAGAAGAAAAACCCGATGACCGCGCCTTGGGCGGGAAGACGTCATCGAGGGATACCTGGAAAAGGGAAGGTCTTCTCCCTATACTGAAGCCCGGAGGACCCGGGAGGAAAGGGTCAGGACCCAAACAGGAGAGGCACCAGGCGTTGGAGTCTAAGTGGAAAACTAATTGTCGGCGGGAAGAAAGGCCGCGACCACAGGAAACAAAAAGAAAAGAAACTTCTGCGGTGGCAGGAGGGACGTCCTGCCTGCTCCGCGGAAAACAAAAAACTGGGGAGAGGCAGTAGGAAGGGCGGGAAGCCACCGCGCAGGCGTGGGGGATGCTCCCAAAGGCTTCTGATTAGATGCTGGGGAGCATTCCCGTGCGGGCTCCGTCGGCGACGTCTCCCACATGTGAAGACTCATTCCTGCTTGTTCCTGGAGATACAACCAATCTGTGCTTACCCGTTCTACTCCATTCATTATTTTATAGATCTCTATGATATCTCCCCTCAGCCATCTTTTTTCCCAAGTTGAACAGCCCTAACATTTTAAGCCTTTCCTCATAGGGATATACTTCCATCCCCCTTTACCATTTTGGTGGCTCTTTTCTGTACCTTTTCTAAAAACGCCATATCCTTTTTAAGATATGGCAACCACAATTGAACACAATATTGAAGATGCATTTGCACCATGGAACGATACAGAGACATAATATCCTTTGTTTTATTCTCCATTCCTTTCCTTATGAATCCTAGCATTCTATTTGCTTTCTTGGCCGCCACTGCACACTGGGCAGAGGGTTTCAACATGTTATCCACGATGATGCCTAAATAGTTTTCCTGGGTGGTGGTTCCTAATGTGGAACTTTGCAAAGTGTAACCATAGTTTGGGTTGTACTTGCTCAAGTGCATAAATCTGCACTTGTCCACAATAAATTCCATCTGCCATTTGGACGTCCAGTCTTCCAATTTATCAAGGTACTCTTGCAAATTTTCACAATCCTCTTGTGTTTTAAGAATTTTGAATTTTATGTCAACTGTAAATCTGATCACCTCATTCGTTATTCCCATTTTCAGGTCATTTATGAATGTAATAAAAATCAGGGGGTGGGGCCCAGCACAGATTCCTGGGGTATTCCACTATTCACCTTTTTCCACCAAGATAACTGGCCATTCAGTCCTACTCTGTCTACTATCTTTTACTTGGTTCCTGATCCACAATAGTACGGACACTGCCTCCTATCCCATGACTTAATTTCACCAAGAGTATCTCATAAGGTACCTTGCCAAAGGCTTTCTGAAAATCTAGATACACTATATCAATCGGCTTACCTTTATCTACCTGTTTATTTTCACCTTCAAAAAAACAAAACAAAAAAAATCATGACAGATTAATAAGACAAGACTTTTCTTGGCTAAATCCATGTTGGATTTTTCCCATTAAACCATGACTACCTAAATGTACAGTAATTTTATCCTTTATAAAGGTTTCTACCATTGTGCTTGGTACTGATGTCAGGCTCATTGGTCTGTAGTTCCCCAGATCACCCCTGGAACCCTTTTTAAAAATTGCTGCTATATTGGCCATGCTCCAGTCTTCAGATGCAAAATCAGTGAATTAACAGTATGTCTGTAATCTCAGATTTTTCTTTCAGCTCTCTCAGATGTATACCATCCAGTCCAGGTAAGAACATAAGATATGCCATACTGGGTCAAGCTCAAGGGTCCATCGAGTCCAGTATCCTGTTTCCAACAGTGGCCATTCCAAGCCTCAAGTACCTGTCGGGTTCCCAAAAGGTATACACATTCCATGCTTCTTGTCCCAGAGGTAAGCAGTGGATTTCCCCTGTCCTTTTTAATAATGGTTTATGGACTTTTCCTACAGGAACTTGTCCAAATCAGTTTTGAACCCAGCTACACTAACAGCTTTTACTACATCCTCTGGTAACTAATTCCGGAAATTGATTACATGCAGAGTAAAAAAATATCTTCTTCGATTAGTCTTAAATGTGCCGCATTGTAGCTTCATTGTGTGTCCTCTAGTTTTTCTACTTTTTGATGGAGTAAACAAATCTACATTTACCAATTCCACTCCATTCATTAATTTATAGACCTCTATCATATCTCCTCTCCGCCATCTCTTTTCCAAGTTGAAGAGCCCTAACCTTTTAAGCCTTTCCTTAAAGGGATATCCTTCCATCCCCTTTACATTTTGGTCATTCTTCTCTGTATCTTTTCCAATTCTGCTATATCCTTTTTAAGATATGGTGACCAGAACTGCATACAATATTGAAGGTGTGGTCATATCATGGAGCAATACAGAGGCATTATAATATCCTTGGTTTTATTTTCTATTCCTTTCCTTATGATTCCTAGCATTCTATTTGCTTTCCTGGCTATCACTGCACACTGGGCAGAGGGTTTCAATATACTATCCACAGTGACACCCATGTTTCCCATTTCCGTCATTTGGCTCCTTTTTCCATTTCCTGAAAGGTGAAATTAGGCCTTACCTGCTAACTGATGTTCCTGAGTGAATGACTAGTCCAATCCAGACCTGTGGGTAGTCTCACTTCACCAGTAGCTTGGAGACCGAGCATATCATCTTTAACACTAGAAGCCCCAAAGTGCGTCAATTGACGCAAATGCATTTTCAAAGTTGTATACTAGCACCACTGCTAGAACCATGTCAGTTATGTTCCATGACTTTGTTAGTGAGGTCAAGATGTTCAAATATGTGCATCGAAAATTAATGACAGATGCACCACCTAGCAGGAAAATGACTGTATACCTAGAAGCACCAAAGTACGGCAGTTGACGCAACCAAGAAAATTGAGTGGTTTTCACAAGTTTCATACAACAACTAACATAAGAACAGTGTTAACTAAATGTAAAAATAACTGCAAATTCAAAAGTAACTGCAAAGTCCATGTCAGTTAATGAATGAACAGGATAAGCATGTACGCCTGCACAAACTGTAACATGTAGGTCGTTTGAATCTGATTTTGCACCAGCACATCTAGGCACTGCTGTCTTCTTACGAGGTCTCGGCATTCTGTAAATAGAATTGTAGAAAAAAAAATGAGTAAAATTTTGGGGAGGAAGCGATATACCAAACGTTCTGGAGTGTCGGCCTGTTCTAGGGCATGTTCGAAAGTCACGACATTGTACATACCTGTGTAACAGAGTAAATTCTGGTTTTGAAGCAATCACCGTTTACAGTTTTACTCTGACATTACAAAACAATAAACACACGACAATGTCATGTAATGACATGACACATACTGCATGTATTTAACAAATAAGTAACTTCAAATTAATTCACATCTGCATTTCATGCTAAACGCAGTTGTGATGTGTCAATTGGCGCACTTTGGGGTTTCTAGGTAAAATGCCTTTTGGGGCTTCTAGTGTTAATGACATCAGGATAGGCAGGCAGCTGGCACCTCCCACCAGACTCTAGTATTCTATTGACAAAAACAGACTCACAAGAACAACAATTAAGAAGGTATGTTATCTAAACCAATTTGGGAAACCAACAACCTAACCCCAACAGGCACAAAAAAAACCCTTAAATGAAAAACAAGATCACTTACCAAATAGTAGGCCCATAGCGTGCCTGCGTACTCCAGACGAGCCCCTTTGGTCACTCCAGACCCTGCCGACTATTTCCTACTTGTTTCATACCCTTCTTTGCTGGTCCTGTCTTGGGAAATACTCAAAAACCAACTTCCTAGGCCCATAACTATGAGATGGTCTTCTTCAGGCATAGAGATCTCCTTTCCACTAAGATCCAAAAAGGGTGGGTCTGGGACTGGACTGGAGTCACTCAAGGATCATCAATTAGCAGTTAAGGCCTAATTTCAACTTCCTTACGTTCCTCCAGTCTAGTCTCACCTGCGGGATGTATCATAGCAGTAATAATCTTCGGAGGGACCCACTAGCCCAGCTTGAAGATCTGCCAAACCAAAACCTCACATCCCCTAACGACTGAACATCGAGCAAATAATGCTTCACGAAGGTATGCAGCGACGACCAGGTTGCCACCCTACAGATCTTTCCTGGAGAAATCAACTGGGACTCTGCCCACAAAGTGGCCTGTACCTGGGTCAAGTCGGCCCTCAACCCCCCTGGGAAAGTCCTTGTGCCGTAGCAAGTAGGCCAAAGAAATGACCTCCAGCACCCATCTCGAAATGGAGGCTTTAGAGGCTTCTTTGCCCTTGCGCATACCCCAAAGAGCACGAAAAGTCGATCGGATCTTCTAAGAGACACTGTTCTTTTCAAATAGTGCCCTAACACCCTACGGACAGTGCAAAAGGGGTTCACCCTCAGTGCCTCTTGCACCGGAAAACACCGGAAGCATCACGGACTGATTGCTGTGAAAAACAGATAGCGCTTTGGGAAGGAAGGTGGGCACTGGCCTGAGAATCACCTTCTTTGCAAGGATAAGAAAAAAGCACCAGACAATTGCACCTGAAGCTCCGACATTCTTCTAGACAAACAAATGGCCACCAGAAATACACAATCTTTAAAGTAAGAGCCTTCAAGATGAAACAAGAAAAAAGATGGAGAAAAACAAAATCAAATGAAAACAAATCCCAATACACAAACATACTCAATGAATATAAGAATGCAATTGACAAATCAAAAAGAGACTACCATTCTAAAGTAATAAATACAGCCATCAATAGACCAAGGGAGCTATTCGCGATTGTGAAAACACTGACAAAAACGCAGAACTCAGAGCCTAAACAATCCACAATAAGTGTACAAACATTAGCAACACATTTTGCCGAGAAATTAAATAGAAAACCCCTTATTCGAACAACAATATTGCAATCAAATACAAAAATAAACAATGAATGGACAACTTTTCAAATGGTCGAACAAAAACACCTCCTTAAAATCATAACAATGATCAACACCACAACCTCCCCACTTGACCCATGCCCAGTGTCATGGATCAAGTCCACAAAAGAAGACGTTGCTGCAAACATTCAATACATAGCTAACAAATCACTTTCACAAGGCATCATGCCTGATGCCCTAAAACTCACTTCGATTCGCCCAATCATAAAAAATAGTAAACTCGACTCAAAAGACCCAAACTCATACAGACCCATAGCCAGCATACCTTTCATTGCCAAAATAATAGGAAAAAAACCATACAACTACAACTAAAACTAAAGAGTCATGGGATAGGAGGCAATGTACTATTGTGGATCAGGAACTGGTTAAAAGATAGAAAGCAGAGGGTAGGGCTAAATGGCCAATTTTTCCAATGGAGAAAGGTGAATAGTGGTGTACCCCAGGGATCTGTGCTGGGTCCGCTGCTTTTTGACATATTCATAAATGACCTGGAAACTGGAATAATGAGTGAGGTTATCAAATATGCAGATGACACAAAACTATTTAAAGTTGTTAAAACCCAAGAGGATTGTGAAAAATTGCAAGAGGATCTTGATAAATTGGAAGACTTGGCATCAAAATGGCAGATGAAATTGAATGTGGACAAGTGCAAGGTTATGCACCTAGGGAAGAACAACCCAAACTATGGTTACACGATGCAAGGTTCCACATTAGGAACCACCACCCAGGAAAAAGATTTAGGCGTCATTGTGGATACCATGTTAAAACCCTTGGCCCAGTGTGCAGCGGCGGCCAAGAGAGCAAATAGAATGCTAGGTATGATAAGGAAAGGAATGGAAAATAAAACAAAAGATATTATAATGCCTCTATATCGTTCCATGGTGAGACCGCACCTTGAATATTGTGTGAAATTCTGGTCGCCGTATCTTAAAAAGGATATAGCGATTTTAGAAAAGGTACAGAGAAGAGCCACCAAAATGGTAAAGGGGATGGAAGGATATTCCTATGAAGAAAGGCTAAAAAGGTTAGGGCTCTTTAACCTGGAAAAGAGACGGCTGAGGGGAGATATGATAGAAGTCTATAAATTAATGAACGGAGTGGAACGGGTAAACGTAGATCGATTGTTTACCTTATCAGAACATAGAAAGACTAGGGGACATGCAATGAAGCTACAGGGTAAACTATTTAAGACTAATAAAAAAATATATTTTTTCACTCAACGTGTAATCAAACTCTGGAATTTGTTACCGGAGGATGTAGTAAAGGCTGTTAGTGTAGCTGGGTTTAAAAAAGATTTGGACAAGTTCCTGGAGGAAAGGTCCATAAACCATTATTAAGAAGTGACCGAAGATATCAATGCTTGACCCAGTACAAGCATTGTGGAACTTGTGTCTCTTGGGGAAACTGCTAGGTACATATGACCTAGATTGGCCACTGTTGGAAACAGAATACTGGGCTTGATGGACCTTGGTCTGACCCAGTATGGCATATCTTATGTACAAGAGCATATTGATGAGCACAAACCCCTTGATACACATCAGTTCGGATTCCGCCCCTTCCATGGAGTTGGAACTCTCCTAATTACACTGATGGATTTTCTCATCAGAGGTACAGATAACAATCAAGGCTTCCTATTCCTGTTTTTATATATATCTGATGACCACAACACACTGATCAATAGACTAGAAAACCTAGGAATAGGAGGGACAGTTCTCAAATGGTTCAAGTCATACATTTCAAACAGATTAATACGTGTTCAAATAGATCAAGACACATCAGAAACATTCTCCCAAGGACAGGGAATCCCTCACGGCTCAGCCCTCTCCGCCCTCCTCTTCAACCTGTACCTGCAACCCAGTACAAGTATATTTAAAAAAACACAATATTAACCATTTTATATACGCTGACGACATTATGCTCGCTATTCTCATAAACACTAACTGCCCCAAATACGACATCCTGTCCGAATGTATGAATGAGACCACCTCTTGGTTTGAAACAAACCATCTCAGCATCAATCTTAAAAAAACGGAAGCAATGTTCATAATAAGAAAATCTGTGGATGACGACACCTACCCAACAACAATCACAACAAACAAAACAATTATACCTGTTAAAAAAGAAGTAAAGTACCTTGGAGTAATAGACTACACACTCACCATGTTTCCTCACATAAAAAACAGACAGTAAGAACAATATTCTATAAACTCAAGACAATATAGCATCTAAGACCCCTCCTTGACATGCATGATTTTAGATCAGTAGTCAGCACACTCATCACCCCCCACTTCGACTATTGTAATAGTCTTCTAATCGGCCTCCCACTAAAAAGCACATATCTGTTACAAAGAGCCCAGAACATCTGTGCCAAGGTCATTTCAAAAGCTCGATTAACTGACCACGTGACTCCAATACTGTTGGAATTACATTGGCTCCCTATAAATAGTCGAATACACAAAATTCTACTAACAACCTTTAAACTACTTAACATCGCACCCTCACACCTATCCACCCTACTTCACACTCCATCAGAATCAAGAACACGCAGCCATAACGCAACTCACTCTCTCAACATACAAACAACCATCAGAAAAAAAAAAAAAACACAAGCTCTAGAGCTTTCTCCTTTACTGCCCCCACTCTCTGGAACGAACTCCCAATAACTCTTCAATTGATGAAAGACCTTCATCAATTCAAAAAAGAACTCAAAACCTACCTCTTCTCTGAACACTTTGAAACCTCCTACATCCAGAGAACCACCCCCAGCAATCGCAGAAACATACCCACAAAACTCATGAAATCACAAATGACTAACTCAGATAAAACCTCCACTATTAAAACACAAGTCTTACGATGGAAAAGAAAAACTCCAAAGCCTACACAAGTTCAATTGAAATACATGTTTAATGTCTGACCCTTTTACAACATGTTGCTTACTGTTCTTTGTAAATAGTCCTCATGTAAATAGTTTTGAAATTGTTCTATGCAATGTTGCCTGTACATAGTTCAGATAACAATTTTGTATACTTTACATAGAACGGTAACTGTTCCATGTAAACCGCCCTTGATCTCTGGAAGGGGCGGTATAGAAGAAATAGATAAATAAAGATACAGGCACCCAACGGCTCAAAAGGATGCTTCCATCAACACTGATAGTGTGGCAGGCTAGGGCCTACAATAGCCTGTGAACGTATGGGAGGCCTGTAAGCTAGGCCTGAGTCCCTACCCCCACCTGAGACTAGTAGTGCTGAGAAAGACCAAAGTCAGTGAAAGTCTGAGAATCTGCCTTAAACTGCTTTTGATAAGTTTGTATGAATCCTTTATTAAATTCTTCTATGCTGATGATAGATATGTTCCAGTGTTCTGCATTCTCACATTCTCTAAGCTAGAAATGACCTTGCAGTAGAAATGTATCTATGTCTAGAATTGTGCCTTTGTTAGAATGGCCTGAGAAGGGGGAACAGGGTGCTAGGCCCAGAGAGGGTCCCCGATTGGACAGGTGCAGGGGGCGTTGGGACCAATAGAAAGTTTGCCTGCATCAAACTGTGAAAATTGTATATAAGGAATTTGTTTCTGTTCTCCATTGCTCAGTCACTTTTGGATGCTTTCCTGTCTGAGCCTTGTGCACAGTAAATTGGCTTGGAACCTGCCATTGACTCCTCGTTTTATTCATTGCGTGCACGTCGCTGCTACATATTCTTGGTGTGTTGGCTGGGAATGTGCGAGTAGTGGATGGTATTCAAGTGAATATTCCACGTAATTTCGCCTCTAGGTTTGGTCCGGTTGGAACCGTGTCTGTCCGACCGCCAGGGAAACCTCAGACGCCACCGGTCCTCTTTTATCGGAGAGGGTTCCGCCTGGCCTCGGCGGACTACTGGGTCCAGCTGGCCAACACCTCCGAACCCGAGGGGAGTCCAGGATCCAACCCATGTACTGGTTTGGTATCGGGAACCGGATCCGGTGAGTAGAAGTTTTCTTTACTACTCAGATAGTCAGTTTTGGGAATATGGTATGGTAAAACAAGAGAGCTTGATCACCTCTCTAGGGCGGTCCTAGTACGCCTCGCATAAGGGTTAGCGAGGCAGAAGCCACCAACCCTATGGTATGGTTAGTCAGTAAGGCCTTGGGAAAATTTGGGAAAACGTTGCTAGCATGTTTGGTTGTGTGTGTATGAATGAGAGGTCTTGAAATACGGACCACGTGAGAGCGGACTCCTGAGTAGCGCAGTTCCTGGCCGGGCGACCGCGCCCAGGTCACGGAGGAAGCGTTTGGTGTTTGTCTCCTTCATTGTTCTTTGGTCTGCACGGATCCCTTACCTGCAGCCATACTAGCCGCCCCTATTGTCTGTTGTCGTGTACGTCATTGTAATCATGGGAGGGACGGAGTCCACGCAAACTCCGTTGCAATGTATGATCAAGAATTTTAGCAAGGGATTTACCGGAGACTACGGGATTAAAATGTCTCCGTCCTGATTAGGAATGCTCTGTGAAAGGGAGTGGCCTGTGCTAGTCACTTCATGGCCCCGTGAGGGCACCTTTGATATTAGCATAGTTTCCTGTGTCCATCGGATTGTACGAAAAATGTTCCCTGATCAGTTCCCGTATATAGATGCCTGGTTAAGTATTGTGAGAAACAGCCTCCTTGGATAAGGCGGTGCTATGAGGAACAGTGTAGAATATTAGTTGCAACCACAAGGGAGACTCGGACGCTTGAGGAAGGGAAGCTACCTGTGTATTCCGCCTCAGAGTCCCCAGATATTCTGACCCATTCACCTCAGTATCTATACAGGCTAGTTGCTACGGCTCCGGCACTCCCGGCAGAGCCTGATGCAGAAGCCCAGCGATTACCATTGCAACGGCAAAGAGAGTCCCCTCCCCCGATTGATGGCCCCGAATCTAGCCCAAGTACTTCAGGAGGGCCAGCGTCCCCTGAGGATACCAACAGCGGAGACTCTCTCGCCACATCAGGGTCACCTGGTGAGGATGCCTATACCCAGCAATCATAGGATTTAAGAAGTGCCACTGCAAAGAAGAAGAAAGGAGAGGGACGCCTAATGCCATTGCGTCAGGTACCTGGTTTACCTATCCTGAATGAGCAGGGCCAGATGGCGCCAGGACCAGCCAGTCTAATCTATGTACCTTTCTCCACTACTGATTTATTGAACTGGAAAACGCATTATGCATCTTATACTGAAAAGCCCCAGAATTTAACTGAATTAAATGTCTAGTATAATGCAAACTCATCAGCCTACCTGGTCTGATTGCCGCCAGCTGCTGTCCACTCTTTACTACTGAGGAGCGAGCGTGAATCGGGCAAGCGGCTATCTGCTGGTTAGAAGAGAACCCTGTAGAAGGAGCAGATATGAATCGTCTGCAAGCAGCCGCCGCAGCTTTCCCAAATGAAGATCCCGGATGGGATCCGAATGATGAAAAGGGGGGCGGCGGCCCTAACTCAATTTCGCCAGGCCTTGTTGCAGGGCCTGAGGAGGGGAGGCCAGAAAGCTATGAATATCGGGAAAGTGTCAGAAGTCCTCCAGGGTCCGGATGAGAGCCCAGCGGCCTTTCATGAGCGGTTGTCTGAAGCCTATAGATTATATCCAGCAGCCCAGGAGAATCTGCGTATGGTGAACGCAGCCTTTGTCAGTCAGTCCCAGGGAGATATAAAGCGAAAATTACAGAAAATGGATGGATTTGCGGGCATGAATACAGCACACTTAATGGAAGTTGCTCAGAAAGTGTTTGTGAATCGTGAAAATGAGCGTTACAGAGAAAGTGAATGGAAAATGAAGAAGAAAGCAGATCTTCTTGCTGCCGCTTTAGTTGAACGACGTGGAGGAGGTTTTCCTAACCGAAGGACCAGAGAACGTGGAAGAGGCCGTGGAAATAGCTGGCCTCCATTGGGTGCGAATCAGTGCGCCCATTGTAGAGAAGGACATTGGAAAAATGAATGCCTGCATCTTGGCTCCACCCCCTGGAGGGGAGGAGGGAGCACTTGGAGAGCAGGAGGTCGATTTCAGAGTCTAGGAGGAATAAACCGAGCACAGTTCCGACAAGAGAGAGAAAAAGCTATTGAGGGAGTGGCAGTTGCCGAGGACTTTGATATGGCTGAAGACTAGGCCAGACCGGGCTCCAAGTTAACCCTGGGTCCCCAGGAGCCTATGGTCAGTTTGAAAATAGGGGACCAATATATGGACTTTATGGTGGATGCAGGAGCAGAACATTCAGTGGTGGCAAAGCCAGTGGCCCCTTTGTCCTCTCGATCTGTCACCATTGTTGGGGCCACAGGGGCTAGGGCCACCAAGCCTTTTCTGCAGAACCGCATGTGTGAGCTAGGGGGACAGAAAATAACGCACCAGTTCCTGTATATGCCTGAATGCCCTATTCCACTTTTGGGCCGAGATATGCTTGTCAAGCTCCAGGCACAGATATCCTTTGCTGAAGGAGGAGAAATGCAAATGACTGTAAACTCAAAGCCTGCAGGATTGATGGTGCTGACTGTCATAAGAACATAAGAACATAAGACATGCCATACTGGGTCAGACCGAGGTCCATCGAGCCCAGTATCCTGTTTCCAACAGTGGCCAATCTAGGTCATACGTACCTAGCAATATCCCCAAAAGACAGGTTCCTCAATGCTTGTACTGGGTCAAGCATTGATATCCTGGGTCCCTTTTTAATAGTGGTTTATGGACCTTTCCTCCAGGAACTTGTCCAAACCTTTTTTAAACCCAGCTATACTAACAGCCCTTACCACATCCTCCGGTAACAGATTCCAGAGTTTGATTACACGTTGAGTGAAAAAATATTTTCTCTTATTTGTCTTAAATAGTTTACCCTGTAGCTTCATTACATGTCCCCTAGTCTTTCTATATTCTGATAGCGTAAACAATTGATCCACGTTTATCTGTTCCACTCCATTCATTAATTTATAGACCTCTATCATATCTCCCCTCAGCTGTCTCTTTTCCAGGCTAAAGAGCCCTAACCTTTTTAGCCTCTCTTCATAGGAGTAGCCTTCCATCCCCTTCACCAATTTGGTGGCTCTTCTCTGTACTTTTTCTAATAACGCTATGTCCTTTTTAAGATACGGTGACCAGAATTGCACACAATATTCAAGGTGCGGTCGTACCATGGAGCGATACAGAGGCATTATAATATCCTTTGTTTTATTCTCCATCCCTTTCCTTATGATACCTAGCATTCTGTTTGCTTTCTTGGCCGCCGCTGCACACTGGGCGGAGGGTTTTAACATGTTATCCACGATGACTCCTAAATCTTTTTCCTGGGTGGTGGCTTCTAATGTGGAGCCTTGCATCAAGTAACTATAGTGTGGGTTGTTCTTTCCTAGGTGCATGACTTTGCACTTGTCCACATTAAATTTCATCTGCCATTTGGATGCCCAGTCTTCCAATTTATCCAGGTCCTCCTGCAGTTTTCCACTATCCTCTTGGGTTTTAACAGCTTTAAACAGTTTTGTGTCATCTGCAAATTTGATAACCTCACTCGTTATTCCCTTTTCCAGGTCATTTATGAATATGTCAAAAAGCAGCGGACCCAGTACAGATCCCTGGGGTACTCCACTATTCACCTTTTTCCATTGGGAATATTGGCCATTTATGATGGTTTCTACCATTTTCCCTGGTACTGACGTCAGGCTCACCGGTCTGTAATTTCCCGGGTCACCCCTGGAACTCTTTTTAAAAATTGGTGTTACGTTGGCGACCCTCCAATCTTCAGGTATTACAGATGATTTTAATGAAAGTTCACAGATTACCAATAGCAGGTCTGCAATCTCATATTTCAGTTCTTTCAACACTCTGGGATGTATACCATCCGGTCCAGGGGATTTGCTACTATTCAGTTTATCAAATAGTTGCAATATATCTTCCCGGTGTAGCGATATTTCTCTCAATTCCTCTGCAGTATCACCTTTAAATACCACTTCAGTCTTGGGTAACATCCCTACATCTTCCTCAGTAAAGACCGAAGCAAAGAATTCATTCAGTCTCTCCGCTATAGCCTTGTCTCCTCTTACTGCCCCTTTTACCCCTCTATCATCTAACGGTCCAATTGACTCTCTCACAGGCCTTTTGCTACGAATGTACTTGAAAAAGTCTTTATTTCGTGTTTTTGCTTCTGCAGCAAGTTTCTTTTCAAATTCCCGCTTTGCCTGCCTTATCAATGCTTTGCATTTAACTTGCCAGTGCTTGTGCTGTTTCCAGTTTTCATCATTTGGCTCTTTTTTCCATTTCCTGAAGGTTGCTTTTTGGCAGCAACAGCCTCTCTGACCTCACCTTTAAACCATGCTGGCAGTTTTTTGGACTTTCTCCCACTCTTCTTAATGCGTGGA
This sequence comes from Ichthyophis bannanicus, assembly GCA_033557465.1. Taxonomy (NCBI): domain Eukaryota; kingdom Metazoa; phylum Chordata; class Amphibia; order Gymnophiona; family Ichthyophiidae; genus Ichthyophis; species Ichthyophis bannanicus. The sequence continues at coordinate 126,013,688 of CM066043.1, read as the reverse complement.
ATACAGCTGGTCTGGGCTTCGAGGATAGTAGTTTTAAATAACGCCCAAGCTTGCTGTAAGTCTTTAACCTTTGGAACCGCTCCTTTTAGTTTTTTCCTAAATATATTCCTCATTCTATCATAGTCTCCCTTTTGAAAGTTAAAAGGTAGTACTGTGGATTCCTTTACTATTTGTTCTCCAATAATTAAATCAAACATGATCATATTATGGTCACTATTGCCAAGTGGTCCCAACACCCTTATTTCTTGCACCAGATCTGGCGTTCCACTAAGGACTAGGTCCAGTATGGCTTCCCCTCTGGTCGGTTCATGAACCAGCTGCTCCAAGAAGCAGTCATTTATTCCATCTAGAAACTTTCTCTCTTTAGTTTGTCCTGCCGTGACACTGACCCAGTCAATACCGGGGTAATTGAAATCACCCATTATTACTACTCTGTTGTGACTTTTGTTAGCTTCTGTGATTTCTTTGAGCATTTCATCATCCATTTGTTCATTCTGGCCAGGCGGTCGATAGTACACCCCCACTGCCATCACCTTCCCCTTCATAAGTGGAATTTCAATCCATAGAGATTCTACAGCAAATTTTGTTCCCTGCAAAACTTTAATCCTTTCTGAGTCAATGCCCTCTCTAACATAGAGCGCAACCCTTCAACCAATTTGATCAGCTCTATCATTACGATATAGTTTGTATCCAGGTATCAGTGTCCCACTGGTTATCCTCCTTCCACCATGTCTCTGAGAGTGCAATCATATCTAACCTCTCATTTAGTGCCATATATTCTAACTCTCCCATCTTATTGTTTAGACTTCTAGCATTGGCATACAAGCATTTTAGAGACTGTATTTTATTCATATTAATCTGGCTATTGGTAGGCATGGGTAATTTGGAATCTTTATTCTCTGTCTGCTCCTTACTCAAGGGCATTTCGGCTACTATACTCCCTTTTGGAACCTCACTGCTTTTGGTAGTATCCTTCAAGGATACCTTCGTCCGAACCATGCGCTCCTGGGTGACTGTCGGCTTTCCCCTAATTTCTAGTTTAAAAGCTTCTCTATCTCCTTTTTAAAGGTTAATGCCAGCAGTCTGGTCCCATCCTGATTAAGGTGAAGCCCATCCCTTCGGAAGAGCCCCCCCTTTCCCCAGAATGTTCCCCAGTTCCTAACAAATCCAAAACCCTCATCCTTGCACCATTGTCTCAGCCACGCATTGAGACTCCGGAGCTCTGCCTGTCTTTTGGGTCCTGCACGTGGAACAGGAAGCATTTCGGAGAACGCTATCCTGGAACTCCGAGAAGAAGAGTGGCGGTTCTATAGTGTATCTCCGAACAAGACAATTAGTTCCTGTATACCACCAACCTTTCAGCTCTGCCTGAAGTGTGGGCGGAGGATAATCCACCTGGCCTAGCGAAGAACATAGCCCCCCATCATTGCCACCCTCAAGCCAGGAGCGGAACCAGTGCATGTAAAGCAGTATCCTTTTCCTCGACCAGCTATTGAAGGTATCCACTGCCATCTGATGAAACTACTGAAGTATGGCCTTCTTAAAAAGAGTGCCAGTCACCTTGGAACATCCCCCTTCTCCCAGTTAAGAAACCAGGGACGGGGGATTACCGCCCTGTACACGATCTGAGGTGAGTGAATGATGCAGTTGTAACTATACATCCAGTGGTACCAAATCCTTATACTCTCCTGGGACTGATCCCTGCTGAGGCTACTTACTTCACCGTTTTAGATTTAAAAGATGCTTTTTTTTGCATACGCCTAGCCCCCACCAGTCAGCTTTTGTTCGCTTTTGAATGGCAAGATCCTACAACAGGAAGGCGGGGCCAACTCACCTGGACTTGATTACCCCAAGGATTCAAGAATTCACCTACCCTCTTCAGTGCTGCTCTAAATCAAGATCTCTCAAGCTACCCTGTGAACCCAGGAAAAAAGGTTCTTCTCCAGTATGTGGATGACCTGCTAATAGCCACCAATTCGGAAACTGAATGTTTGCAAGCCACCAGTGATCTCTTGCATCTTCTGAATGAAGCTGGATACAAGGTCTCAAGGGCCAAGGCTCAGCTGTGCCAAACTGAAGTTAAATATCTAGGATTCCAGTTGTCTAGCGGAGTCCGACGCCTGGGACCAGAACGCAAGGAGGCTGTATGCAGTACTCCTACTCCAACCACCAGGAGGGCAAGTGAGAGCTTTTCTAGGGGCTGCAGGTTATTGCCAAATATGGATACCCAATTTTGCTCTGATGGCAAAGCCATTGTATCAAGCCACCAAAGGAATGGAGAGGTCTCCATTGGAATGGGGACCTGAACAGGACGCAGCATTTCGATCTTTGAAGGCTGCCTTGATGTCATCACCAGCCCTGGGTCTGCCAGATGTCCAGAAGCCTTTTTGCCTTTATGTTCATGAGTCACAAGGAAATGCTTTGGGAGTGTTGACTCAATCTCTTGGATCTTGGCAGCGACCAGTGGCCTATTTATCAAAACAATTGGATACGGTTGCAAAAGGCTGGCCCCCTTGTTTGAGAGCTGTTGCAGCCACAGCCCTCTTAGTGAGCGAAGCTGACAAGCTCACTTTGGGACAGAATCTTCGAGTCATCGTACCACACTCTGTCTTGACCCTTATGGAGCACAAAGGAAACTTCTGGCTCACAAATTCGTGAATGTTGAAGTATCAAAGTATGCTGTGTGAGAATCCTCGATTGCAATTGATGGTCAGTCAGGCTCTGAATCCTGCTACGTTGCTACCAGTTGGTCCTGGCCCCCCTGATCATGACTGTCTGGAAATCGTGGACACTGTCTTCTCAAGTCGCCCAGATCTGGCTGATGTCCCTTTGGAGAACCCTGAACGGACGTTCTTTGTGGATGGAAGTAGTCTCGTCATCAATGGACATCGTTGTGCCGGGTATGCAGTGGTGACCCTTGATCTGGTGGTTGAGTCCTCGGCTCTGGCCCCAGGGACTTCAGCACAGAAAGCTGAACTGGAAAAGGGGCTCCATTTAAATGTGTACACAGATTCTAAGTATGCCTTTACAACTTTGCACGCACATGGGGCCCTGTACAAAGAACGAGGGTTGATAACTTCAGGAGGCAAGTCCATTAAATATGGCCCAGAGATATTGACATTGTTAGATGCTGTGTGGGCCCCTAAGCAAGTGGCAGTCATGCACTGCCGAGGTCATCAGGCAGGAGAAGGAGAAATTACACAAGGGAATAGGTTTGCCGATGCCACTGCTCGAAAAGCAGCCACAATTGGACAGGTTTTGACCCAAGATACCTCAGTTCAGGCAGCCTTATTCCCTGTGCCCCTTAGCTCATGGGCCCCCCGATACACCACTAGAGAGTTAGACTATTTCTGCAAGAAGGAAAGGGGTGTCCTAACAGAAAAGGGCTGGATAGTGTTGCCACCCCCAGAGGGTGGCTCACCTCCAGGGCCCACAGTAATTCCTGAAGCGTTAGGTCCAGCCTTTGTTCATGCTTTTCATCAGGCCACACATTATGGGAAGACTGCGATGGAAAAAGCTCTCAAACCTCATTTCTATATTCCATTATTAGGACCCCCGTCTGCCTCGGTGGCTCAACAATGTTTAACATGTGCTAAAAATAATGCCAAGCAAGGTCCTGGTCCACCCCTAAGAGTTCAGTCAGTAGGAGTTACCCCCATGAGTAATATTCAGGTAGAGATTTTACTGAAATGCCACGAGCAAGTGGGTATCATTACCTGTTGGTCTTAGTCTGTACCTTTTCTGGGTGGGTAGACGCTTTCCCCACCAGAACTGAGAAAGCCAGAGAAGTCACTAAAATTCTGTTTCATGAGATCATTCCCCGATTCGGGATACCGTTGACTATAGGGTCAGATAATGGGCCCTCATTTGTATCTCAGGTGCAGCTCTACAGGTGCAGTGGAAATTGCATACTGCTTACAGACCTCAGAGTTGAGGAAAAGTAGAGTGTATAAATAGAACCCTGAAATCTCAGTTATCTAAACTTTGTCAAGAAGTTCACCTGAAGTGGCCCCAGGTTCTTCCTATAGCCCTTCTTAGGATACGCTCAGCCCCTACTAAGTCATTAGGAGTTTCCCCTTTTGAGATTCTGTATGGGCGACCCCCGCCTATTGTACAAGGAATAAAAGGAGATATGCAACAGATTGGATCTGAAATTACTAGACAAGAACTATTGGCTTTAAGTTCTGTTTTGCAGAATCTTCATACGTGGAGTCTCGGTGTGGATCAAAGAGTGGAGAAAGACACCGTTGGCACCGCATTGGAAGGGACCTTATGTTGTTATCTTATCAACTCCAACAGCAGTCAAAGTTGCCGAACTCGAACCCTGGATCCATCACAGCCGAGTAAAGCCAGCAGCCACTTCTGAACTTGGTCATTGGACTTCAGTAAATGACCCTGCGACCCCATTGCGGCTCATGCTGCGACGGCAGCCACCACTGTGAAAGTCTTTAGAATCTGCAGCCCTACTCCTGTCACACGGCGTGGAAGCTGACAGGTCTACATACGGCAGAAGCTGGGAAAAGAAGCCTTCAAGTTCAGAGTTCTCAACATTTCAATCCATCTATCAGAGACTGTGATTATGATGATTTCCTATTATTGTTTCATTTTTGCGGTAGCCCTGGGGTCCCTTGGGACAACATTTGCCCTACCCCCCTATGCAGCCTGTATAACTACTACTAGAATTGGGATAAAGGTTACCCAAACTTTACTTTATCATTCTTACTACACTTGTACTGGTATAGTTAGCCGGTGCGTGTATAATGGTACAGAGTTAAATATCTGTACAAAAGGAAAGAGCAAAACTTGCTTTAGTCCTCGTCAGAACCCTTCTTATTATGTTTTAGAGTTGCGATGGAATGATGAGGATGGGGCCCTCATAAATGCCACACGTCAACTTTCTGATCCCACAAGACCCGTACCCCTTTACTTTGATGCTTGTGATCTTATAAATAGAAACAAATATTACAAATGTGGGTCTTGGGAGCAAGCCTACTATTATGATGATAAATGTGTGCCCTGAAGGAGCATACTGATGGGGAAAATGTACTGGGAAATATTCCCCATCCACCTATAGTAAGCCATCTAAAGATGCATATTTCTGTCCAAAATGGGAATGTGTGTACTATGCTACTTGGTCGGGTAGCCCTACTGGACAAGATGGGGATAATCGTAAAGCCAATTTAGAAAGACTACCCTTGCTTGAGCCTCAGAAGTGTAAGACAGGTGCTTGTAATCCCCTACGGCTCCTCATACTTGATCCTAGCCAGTGGAAGCAGGGGTTCAGATTTGGTTTACGTATAGCAGGGGGAGGAAATGACCCTGGAACCTTTTTATATATACAGCTTAACACTAAGACCCATATTTCTTCACCTTATCGAATACATCACACCTTTTATGAGGCTATGAAGGCAGAGTTTGCAATTCCCCACACCTCCCAGAACTTGTTCACTGAGCTAGCTGGAGCTGTAGTGTCCAGTACAAGAATTGAACTATTCTATCCCATATAACCAAACTGATCTGCATAAAGCCACCAGTGAATGGGTCTTAGCTAACCCTATTGCTGGAAACTTATGTTTTGCTCACACAGGACCACAGTTTACTATGCTAGTTGGACAGCTGGTCTGTCTAAACCAGAAGTTTTACAAATGCCACCACTAAGAAGACGTCCTGGTGGTCAGGTGTAAACACTCCAGAACCTTCCAACCCTCTAGTCATCTTTCCTAATCTTGCTAAGCTATGGATTAATTTGGTTTCTTATAATACCTGGCAAGCCCCACCTGGACTATATTGGATTTGTGGAACCTGAGCATATGCCAAGCTCCCTAATAACTGGGAAGGTGCATGTGTATTGGGGACCATACGGCCTTCTTTCTTTCTCTTGCCTATTTCCCACGGGGAACAATTAGGTTTTCCGGTATATAAAAGTCGACAGAAGCGAGAGGCTCTAAAAATAGGCCAATGGGATAAATGGGATGATGAGGAATGGCCACCTGAGAGAATCATATACTATGGACCCGCCACTTGGACACAAGATGGGGCCTGGGGATACCGCACACCTGCGTACATGATAAATCGTATTATACGCTTGCAAGCTGTTGTTGAAATAATAACAAATGAAACTAGTAAAGCTCTAACCCTTTAAGCTAAACAGAGTACACAAATGCGTACAGCTATTTATCAGAATCGCCTGGCATTGGATTATTTACTAGCAGCTGAAGGTGGAGTGTGTGGAAAGTTGAATTTAACTAACTGTTGTTTGCAAATTGATAATGAGGATCAAGTTGTAGAAGATATAGCTAATCAGATGAGGAAGCAAGCCTATCTACCAGTCCAGACCTGGCATGGCTTGAAACTTGATGGATGGTTTGGTTCTATGTTTTCAGGGTTGGGCGGCCTGAAAACACTTGTATTCAATGTATTATTAATATTGGCTACATGCTTGTTTCTCCCATGTTTCCTACCCCTTCGCTTACGCATGATAACCTCAATTATTGATAGCACTGTAGAACGGAAGACAGCTACAAAAGTATTAGCCATGTGGAAATATTACCCTATACCCCAAAATGATGCTTTTACACGAGTATAATATGCGATTTAATTCTCACCCTTTCTCACTTGCGGGTGAGAATAATCAAAGGGGGGAATGTGGCAGGCTAGGGCCTACAATAGCATGTGAACGTATGGGGGGCCTGTAAGCTAGGCCTGAGTCCCTGTCCCCACCTGAGACTAGTAGTGCTGAGAAAGACCAAAGTCAGTGAAAGTCTGAGAATCTGCCTTAAACTGCTTTTGATAAGTTTGTATGAATCCTTTATTAAATTCTTCTATGCTGATGATAGATATGTTCCAGTGTTCTGCATTCTCACATTCTCTAAGCTAGAAATGACCTTGCAGTAGAAATGTATCTATGTCTAGAATTGTGCCTTTGTTAGAATGGCCTGAGAAGGGGGAACAGGGTGCTAGGCCCAGAGAGGGTCCCCGATTGGACAGGTGCAGGGGCGTTGGGACCAATAGAAAGTTTGCCTGTATCAAACTGTGAAAATTGTATATAAGGAATTTGTTTCTGTTCTCCATTGCTCAGTCACTTTCGGATGCTTTCCTGTCTGAGCCTTGTGCACAATAAATTGGCTTGGAACCTGCCATTGACTCCTGGTTTTATTCATTGCGTGCACTTCACTGCTACAATAGTACCGGACTGAGGTTTCAGGGAGGCACAATTGACCACACGGGTGGTAGAACCTGCTTCACTGCTCACAAAAAGCAGACCATGTCCAAGTGTGCTGCCAGGGACACTCCTTGAGCTCTCCCACGGTAACAAGAGATGGCTGTCACCTGCACCCAAAGGGTGCTACATGCCAACACCTTAGCCAACCCCACCTCCCAAAAAGGCGAGGACATCTAGCACTGAAACTGACAGGGGGCCAACAGTGATGATCTGCACACCAGCCCTCAAAAGACTCTCCACACGCAAATGTAAGCCAATGAAGTGGAGTGCCATCTGCCCTTTAACAGCGTCGATATTATCATGGCCAAATAGCACCTCTTTCACAAACTAGCCTGCTCAAAAGCCAGGCCATAAGCGAGAAAAAGAAAAGAAAAGAATCGATCCACCTGCAGCTTCAGGGTCTGACCCTGCGACAATAAGTCAGGCCAATCAGGAGCTACTAGAAGCACCAGACCCAGATATGCCTCTATCCTCTGCACTACTCAACCTATGAGTACCCAGGTGTGAAAACACAGAAAAGCCCTTCCACGGGCCAACGCTGTACAAGCACATCGAGCCCTTCCAACATGTGCTCTCTCCTCCTGAGCAAAGACTGCATCTTTGAGCATCCAGTCCCCCGGATCCAGACGTACCCAACTGAGATAGTCAGCTGCTACACTGTTCTTTTCTGCCACGTGTGCTGCTGAAAGCGCCTGCAGAGTCTCCTCTGCTCAGGTTAACAACGGAGCAAGCTCGTTCTCTAGGCTTGGGCTGCTCATCCCCCCTTGCCAATTGATGTAAGCCACCACCGTGGCATTGTCCGAAAACACTGACTGCTTTGTCCTGAATCAAAAGTCCAGAACTTCTGCAACGCTAAGTATACTGCTCACAATTCTAGGTGATTGATGGACCAAGCACTCTCCTGCAGGGACCAGAGGCCCTGCGTTACCTGGGTCTCACAATGTGCTCCCCATACTGAAAATTTGGCATCAGTCATCAGTGGGATCCATTGTTGTGCCTCAAGGGGCATTCCGCTTGGAGACTGTCCAACTGCAGCCACCATTGGAGGGTCCTCTGGATACTTCCCGGGTAAGGCAGTGGCCGTGACAGCAGATGGTGCTACACAGACCATCTTCACAACAATACCTTCTGCAACTGGTGTATGTGGGCCACAACCATGGCATGAGCTCGATGGTCACCACCATAGAACCCAACACTTGGAGATAGCGCCATGCAGTTGGAAGCTGCATGTTGCAAAACTTCCAGATCTGTTCCTGCAGCATGCATATCTGGTTCTCCGGCAGACACCCAACCTACCGCCCTCTGAAAAATCGGGTCACCAGGTACACCAAATTCTGCGATGGCTGGAGGTGACTCTTGGCGCAAAGTTGGATCACCCAGTCTAGACTCTGCAGGTACATGACCACTCTTGCTGTGGCCCGTTCGCTTTCTTCCTTGGATTTTATGAGCCAATCGTCCAGGTAAGGGTGCACCAGAATCCCTTCCCGATGCAGACCAGCCACGACCACCACCACAACCTTTGTGAAACTGCGGGGTGCTGTTGCCAGACCAAATGGCAGCACCTGAATTTGGAAATGGCCCATGGGCACTGCAAACTGCTGATGCTCAATTTGAAAAGGAACATGCAAGCAGGCTTCTGTCAGATCGAGCGAGGTGAAGAACTTCCACTCCCTGACCACCACAATAACCAACCAAAGTGTCTTCATGTAGAAATGAGGCACTCTGGCACCAACTTACGTGCTCGAGATCTAAAATGGGTTTGAAAGAAGTAATTAGACCTTACCTGCTAATTAGTGTTCTTGAAGGATCTCCAATCCAGTCTCTTTCTTCTGGGTTGTGCTCCTATTCCTGCAGCTTGGAGACCGAGTATGTCATTCTCTTGATGACATCAGGATATATATAGCACTGGCACCACCCACCAGCCTCAGTATCCTGTTGACAAAGCAAATTTAATGGAGAGACCACTATCCAACTATAACAAAACTACACACTATAATACAGCCCCTCCCAAACCCTGAATGGAGACGACCCCAACGCCTCCCCAGGGATGAGGAGGCGGCTTACCTGACAAAGTTCCTTGTAAATACCTAACAGGTTATGCAGCACTTCTGATATCAGGGCCCTGCTTCGGTTCAATACGCCCTGCCACCGGAACTTCCAGAGAAACACTGGCACAATCAACCCTCTGTGTCAACTACCCCTCCTGAACTGCTTCAAAGCACACCGGGTGGGACCAGGGACTGGACTGGAGATCCTTCAGGAACACTAATTAGCATGTAAGGTCTAATTACTTCTTCCTAATCGTCTCTCCAGTCCAGTCCCTTTCTTCTGGGATGTAACAAAGCAGTTCAACCTTGGGAGGGTCCTGCCAAACCGGATCGAAAGCACCGCTCTCCCAAAACCTGCATCCGCCGCTGCCTGCACATCCAACCGGTAGTGCTTGGCAAAAGTATGTAGAGAAGACCAAGTAGCCACCCTGCAAATATCCAACAGAGGGACCAAACTAAACTCCGCCCACGAGGTGGCCTGAACCTGAGTGGAATGAGCTCTCAATCCCACTAGAACCTGTCTTCCCTTTAGAATATAAGCGGAAGCAATGGCCTCCCTGAACCACCTGGAAATAGTGGCCTTGGCCGCCGCTTCTTCCTTGCGCGGCCCTCCGAACACCACAAAAACATTCTGACTTGCAAAAGGCCTTTGCACGCTTCAGATACCACCTCAAAACTCTTTGCACTTCTAGATGGCGCGGCCGCGGATCTCCCTCTCCCTGCCCCAAACCGGCAAAGGAAGAAAGTGACACCGACTAATTGACATGAAAAGGAGAAATTACCTTGGGCAAAAAGGATGGAACCATTCTCAACACCACCTTCTCCTTGAAGAAAACGAGGAAAGGCGGACGACAAGACAATGCCTGCAACTCAGAGACACACCTGGTGGAACAAATGGCCACTAAAAACACAGACAAGAGTCAAATCCTTCAGAGAAGTATGCTCACAAGGGGTTCGAACGGCAGCCCAGTAAGGGAATCCAATACCAAATTGAGATCACAAGGAGGCATTACCAAACTCTGATGCTGCCGCATACGCCTCACTGCCTTAAGAAATCGAACCACAATCAGGGTGTTGGCCTAACGCTTTACCCTTAACAAGCGATAGCCGCTAGCTGCACCCACAAGGAACTGGCTGCCAGCCCCTTCTCAAGACCGGCTTGCAAAAAATCCAACACCTCCGAGATCAAACTTGACAATGGCTTCTTCCGCCGTTCCTCACACCAATTCTCAAAAATGCGACAAAAACTATCACATACACTAAACAGGCAGAACTCTTGCGGACCTTCAGCAAGGTTGAAATCACTGCTCCCGAATATCCTCTTTTATGCAGCCTTGCCCTTTCAATAGCCATGCCGTAAACAAGCACCGATCCACCTGCGGCATCCTTACCGGTCCCTGCCTGAGAAGGTCCTCTTACCGGAAGCCTCCACGGCTGGTCCGCCAATAGCCGAACGAGATCGGCATACCACGGTCGCCTCGGCCAGTCCGAAGCTATCAGGATCACCAACCCCTGATGCACTTCTATCCTCTGAAGAATTCTGTCTATGAGCACCCACAGAGGGAACACAAAGCAACCCTTCCAAGTGCCACTGTTAAACTAGGGCACCCAGCCCTTCTGACATTCTCTCTTCTGCTGGAGAATCTGCTTGTTTTGGCTGACTCCCAGCACGCCATAAAATCCATCACCGGCGGCCAATGTTCCCTCTAATTTTCTGTAGGCTGTGTGCGCATAAGATATCAGCTGTGCAGCTTTTGAAGGAAGGTTAAATTTTTGTGCGCCACATAACGACACTCGGAGTTATATACTTTAAAATTTGACTACACGGCAGAATACAGTATGTACACCACATTGATTGCACTAGAAAATATTGTATAACTTGTGAAAACCGTAAATACACAACAACTTTTCAATTTTAAGAATGTCTGTGTTGTTTTCTATCAGAATCAGAACCGTAATTTTTGTGCGCTCTGTTGTAAAGTATGTGCGCTCACTCGGCGAGGTGTGTGCGCGCGCACACGTGCACAGCTTAGAGGGAACAGTGCCGGCGGCCCCCACCGGTGTATCACTTGCTGGTAGACTTCCTGGCTGAGCTCCCACTCACCATGATCTCTCTTGTGTCTGCTGAGGTAGTCGGCCTTGACGTTTTCCCACTCCGGCGACATACTGAGCTTATATGGCTAAGAGATGATCCTCGGGCCATACCAAGAGGCTTTCTGCCTTCTCCTCCAAGAGAAGGCTGCTCGTGCCGCCCTGCCGATTGATGTAGGCTACTGCCATAACGTTGTCCGAAAGAATTCTGACTGCTCTCCCAAGAACCCAACTCCGGAACGCTCCGAGTCATTGTCACTGCCCGCAACTCCAATCTGTTGATGGGCCATTGCGACTCCTGGGCAGTCCAGCATCCCTGGGCAAAGTGTCCCTCGCAGTGCGCCCCCCAGCCTGACAGACACGCATCCGTCGTCACTTGCACCCACAGAGGGGTGTCGAGGGGCATGCCTTTCTCTAGATTCCCCGGAGAGAGCCACCACTGCAGAGATTCCTTGGCCGCTGCTGTACAGGGTAGAGTCATTGACAGAGGCTGCTTCTGATGTGACCAGCGCTGCAGCAGCGCCTACTGGAGTGGTCGCATATGAGCTCTGGCCCATGGTACTAGGTCTAACTTCGCTGCCATGGTCCCCAGTACCTGCAGATAATGCCACGCTGATGGTGACTTCCAAGCCACAAACTCTCGCACTAGTCGACGTAGGCCTTTTGCCCCCTGATCTGGCACAAATACGTTGCCCGATAGCGTGTTGAACCTTGCACCTAAATACTCGATCTCCTGAGTGGGTACCAACTTGCTCTTTGCTCGATTGATCACCCAACCCAAACTCTGAACGAGAGCTACTACCCTGGCCATTGCCCTCAAACTTTCCTCCTTGGACTTGGCCCTGATCAACCAATCGTCCAAGTAAGGATGGACTAGAATACCTTCTCTGCGAAGTGCCGCTGCCACCACTACCATTACCTTGGTGAAAGTGCGTGGGGCTGTCGCCAAGCCGAACGGCAACGCTTGAAACTGAAAGTGATCCTGTGGCACCGCGAAGCACAGGAATTGTGCTCGCTGCCGGGGACTCTCCACCCGCCCCCCCGGAGCTCCTGCCCAATCCGGGCAGTGGGAGCTAGCAGCCGACCAGGATTTAAGCGGCGTCCCTTGCCACAGAAGGGAGCCGCTGACCGGGACTATCCACCCGACCCCCGGAGCTCCTGCCCAATCCGGGCAGTGGGAGCTAGCAGCCGACCAGGATTTAAGTGGCGTCCCTTGCCACAGAAGGGAACCGCTGCCGGGGACTCTCCACCCCCCCCCCCGGAGCTCCTGCCCAATCCGGGCAGTGGGAGCTAGCAGCCGACCAGGATTTAAGCGGCGTCCCTTGCCACAGAAGGGAGCCGCTGCCGGGGACTCTCCACCCACCCCCCGGAGCTCCTGCCCAATCCGGGCAGTGGGAGCTAGCAGCCGACCAGGATTTAAGCGGCGTCCCTTGCCACAGAAGGGAGCCGCTGCCGGGGACTCTCCACCCGCCCCCCCGGAGCTCCTGCCCAATCCGGGCAGTGGGAGCTAGCAGCCGACCAGGATTTAAGTGGCGTCCCTTGCCACAGAAGGGAGCCGCTGCCGGGGACTCTCCACCCGCCCCCCCGGAGCTCCTGCCCAATCCGGGCAGTGGGAGCTAGCAGCCGACCAGGATTTAAGCGGCGTCCCTTGCCACAGAAGGGAGCCGCTGCCGGGGACTCTCCACCCGCCCCCCCGGAGCTCCTGCCCAATCCGGGCAGTGGGAGCTAGCAGCCGACCAGGATTTAAGCGGCGTCCCTTGCGGCCGGGCCCGCGCCTGAGGGCCTCGCCAGAGGGCTCTTTGGCGTGGCCCTTAGGCGCGGCACCAAGGCGCACAACAACCACCAAACAAAGACCAAACTACGGAAAACCACCACGGCAAGAAACTCCGCAAGTCAAACACCTAAACCGGAAGATCCAGGACTCCGACTGACACACAGAAAAGAGACCACGCAACTACAAAACACAGGTACTTTGATACACCATGCCGCCCTTCCTAACCCCCCATTTACTTGCTCACACCCATCCTAGCACTATACCCCCACCCAACCACAATCATCAATTCTCCCAACATAGACACACTAACCCACACAACCTCCTCTCCACAGACGCCATACCCGCACACAACCACCCACATTGACCTCCCACATACAGGCACCACAGCACCACAACCCGCAAACATCTGCGGACCCACACACACACACACCACACCCCACCTCATACCACCAAACACAAAAGCCACCCACACCTCTCCATCTCACTCATAAACGCACGCTCAGCACGGAACAAGCACCACATGCTCCACGACCTGATCACAACAGAGAAGATTGACATCCTATGTATAACAGAAACCTGGCTGACAGAAACCGACACGGTAATAATGAACCAGCTGACGCCAACCGGATACAGCCTCCATCACTGTTCCCGAACGCACGCGAGAGGCGGAGGCGTAGCCATCATCGCGAAAGACATCCTTCACCTACGGACCCACGCTGCTGAGTCCTCCAATGAAGCAGACATCCTCACCCTCACTAACAAACACATCACAATATGCCTGGTCTACAGAACTCCCGCCGCAAACTCCGACCTTCCAAAGATACTACACCTCATCTCTGAAAGCATTGACCCAGCAAAAGAACCAATTATCTTGGGAGACTTCAATCTCCCATCCCTCCAAAGCGCACAAACAGAAACATTCCTTAATGCCATGACCGCAATGGACCTCACACAGATCATCAACGAACCAACGCACGAAAAAGGAAATACACTGGACTTCATATTTCTGAACTCCCAAACAGCCTCCTCATGCAGCAGTCCAACAATCTTACCAATACCATGGTCAGACCACTACATCATCCACATCTCTCATGCATATCAACCAAACACAAGTAGAGGAAACACACAACACACAAGAAGATTCAAAGCATTCAGCAGAGAAGATTTCCTGACGCTAACCCTACCTAACCTACTCACGAACTCCAACAACCTTGATGACCTCATAAACAACTGGAACACCACAATTTCCTCTGCATCCAGCGCAACTATAAGCAAAACCAGCAACAAACCCATCTCCGCAAAGGCCCGATGGTTCACCCCTGACCTCCGCAAACTAAAATCAAAACTTAGAAGAGCAGAAAGAAAATGGAGGAAAACCAAAAATGAAATGGACAAAAAGCAATACATCTCTGAACTCACTAATTACCACACAGAAACCGACAATGCGAAGAAAAACTACCACACCAAACTCATCACGACAGCTGTAAACAAACCTCGAGAACTCTTCCAAATTGCCAAAAAACTGACAAAGGCACCAACCACTTCTGATCAACTCCCAGATATCCCCTCGGATCTTCTGGCACGACAATACAAACAATTCCAACAACCTCGCCTCTGTGCTACAGCCGCAAAGACAAACCCTTACACCATAATAAACACAGCCTGGAGTACATTCAATGAAACCTCAAAAGAAGAGATCTCTTCCACCATCTCCTGTCTGAACACTACTACCTCCCTGCTGGACCCATGCCCTACGGAATGGATAAAGAAGACAAAAGAAGAACTGAGTGCTCCATTAACCCACATCCTAAACGAATCCTTTAAACAAGGATACATACCAGACACCCTCAAGACATCAATCATCCGACCAACAATAAAAAAGAACAACCTGGACCCACTAGACCCCACCTCCTACAGACCAGTTGCAAGCCTTCCCCTTACCACCAAGATAATGGAAAAGATAGTCCAACGTCAGCTTCAAGATCACCTGGACACCAACGACATACTAGACCCTCAACAACATGGATTCCGACCACTACATGGAGTTGAGACCCTTATGACCATTCTAATGAACACCCTCATCATTGGAACCCAAGAGAAACAATCCGGATACATCCTGATCTTTTTAGATATATCAGCGGCCTTTGACACAATCTCCCACGAAATCCTCATAAGCAGACTCCAATCAATTGGAATCAAAGACACTGTACTCCAATGGTTCAGATCCTACTTAACCAACAGACAGCAACGAATACGCACCTTCTCCAAGACCTCAACCCCCTACCAACAACATCAAGGAGTACCCCAAGGGTCCACCTTATCAGCCATGCTGTTCAATATATACCTCCGTCCACTATGCTCAATCATCCGCACCCACAACATCAACTTCCACATATACGCCGACGACATAATGCTCTACGCACCGATTACAACCACCAATCCAAAAAACGACCAGCTATCAGCCTGCTTCAACGACGTAACCAACTGGCTACAAGAGAACAACCTATCCATCAACATGAAGAAAACCGAAGCCCTTATAGTGACAAAAGATCAGGACTTCAAACCACCTACCCACCTCAACATGGGAACCACACAAATCCAAATACAGCCCCAAATAAGGTATCTAGGCGTGATCATTGATCAGGCTCTCACCTTTAAACAACAAATCAGCAAAACCGCTGGAACAATATTCTACAAAGCTAAAACTGTGCAACGTCTCCGATCCCTTCTGGAACCCCACGACTTCAGGACAGTAATGCAAGCGGTAACTCTACCTCATCTGGATTTCTGCAACATAATCTACCATGGATTACCCGCCTCACACACCATCCCCCTCCGAACTGCCTTAAATACCACAGCAAGGATTATTCAGAAAGCGAAAAAACGGGATCACATCACCCCGATCCTAAGAGACCTCCACTTCCTGCCAATTCCAGCAAGAGTAAAGTACAAAGCGATCCTACTCATCCACAAGACTATCCACCAAACGCGGAACACCTCACTCCACCACCTTCTGCCTCGCCCATCTCACAACAGATCAACCAGACAATCCTCCAATAACTCCATTGTCGTCCCCCACAAAAGAACCAAATCCACACAACGGACCTGCAACAGAGCCTTCGAACTCTATGCCCCATCCCTCTGGAACTCTCTACCAAACCACATTAGAAACAACGATGACATCACATCATTCAAGAAACAGCTGAAAACAATCCTATTCCGTGAGCACCTTTGATCAGAACCCACACGATCTAATACCTAGACCCAGCGGAAATGTACATGTCTATGTCCACCCAAAATCACTAATTGTTGTCCCTGGTGATGGCCCCACCCTATAAAATACTATCCCCCCCATGTTATATGTTACACCGCTTTGACCCGGTGAAAAGCGGTATATAAATGCAGTTAAATAAATAAATAAATAAATGCAGTTAAATAAATAAATAAATAAATAAAATGAATAAATAAATTGCTGATGAGCCTCTCTGATGGGACTATGTAGATATGCCTCGGTGAGATCGAGGGAAGTCAGAAATTCCCCCTGCCTCACCGCCACTATCACCAACTTCAGAGTTTCCATCCGAAAGTGTGGAACCTGAAGGCACCGATTGACGCGCTTGAGGTCTAGAATTGGTTGCAAGGAACCTTCCTTTTCTGGAACCACCAAGTAAATTGAGTACCGACTGCAGCTGTATTGATCTCTTGGTACTGGGACCACCGCCCCCCAATGCCACCAGCCTTGCAAGGGTTTCTTCTACCGCTGCACGCTTGGCTACAGAATTGCAAGGCGACTGGACGAACGAGGGGAGGACTGGCCTTGCAAACTCTAGGGCATAACAGAATTGTACGACCTCCAAGACCCACTGGTCGGACGTTACCCGGACCCAGGCGGAGAAGAACTGCCTTTGACACCCTCCTACCGGCAGAACCCCCGCCCAAGCCCCCGTTGTCTCATTGTGGTTTTCTCTGGCCAGAGGATGCTGAAGAGGTCCCAAAACCTCTCCCCGCTCATCGAAAGCCCCGGAAACCCTGACCTCTGGAGGGAAACCGGCTCCTCTGAAAGGAACTCTGTCGAGCTGGCCTGGTCCTCCGAAACTCCCTTTGTTGAGAGCATCCCAGAGTCGCAAAGCGACCCTGCTTGGGCCTATCCTCTGGAAGCCTACCCCCTTTGGACTCCCCTAAGTCTATCACCAACTCGTCCAAATCCTCTTCAAAGAGCAGCTTCCCCTTAAGGGGAAGCCTGCTGAGCCAGGCTTTGGAGGAAGCATCTACTGCCCAGTTGCGGAGCCAAAGATATCGACGCGCAGCACGGGAGTCATGTTCTTTGACATGCTACTAATGAGGTCATACTGGCTATCTGCCAGATAGGCCGCACCGGACTCAATTTGCGCCACATCCCCTTGCAGCCCTACCTGCGACTCCTCAGCCAATTGCAGCTGCTGGGACCACCGTAAGCATGCACGGGCCACCCAAGCCCTGCACACCAAAGCTTGAAGGGCCATGGTACTAATGTCGAAGGCTTGTTTCAGCAAAGTGTCCACCTTCCTGTCCTGGACATCTTTCAGTGCTGCACTGCCCTCCACGGGGATGGTAGTCTTCTTTGTCGATAAAGTCGCTCAGAGTGGACGCGGCGGTATCAAATCCTTTTCCACTTCTGGCCAAGTGTACAAGCGTGACATAGATCGCACTCCTCTTAGCCCGGCCTCCAGCTGATCCCACTCCTCTTGTATCATCTGTCAGACCACCCTGTGAACCGGAAAGACTTTGAGACTTCCAGGCTGCTTGAATCAACACATCCTCTAGAGCATCCTCACTCCCTTGTGCTCCTGTGGCCATGTTAAGTACCTTCAAAGATTCTCCAATCAATGCCGATAACTCCTCCTGGCGAAAAACTCACAATTCTCGCCTCCTCTTCCGGAATCTCACCCTCAAGCTCTTCCTCTTCCCCCAATTCTCTATCCAATTCAAGTATCTCCAAATCCGGGGAAATGGGCTCTTCCTCCTCTGCTCTAGCCTGCTTGGAAGGAATGTCTGCCTGCAGAAGTTTGTTCTCCACCTCCCGCTTACGAGGGCCTCCTTGACCCTCTTGCTGATACATGCAGAAAGCTTTATGCAATAATAGCACAAACTCCAGGGAAAATCCAGAGAGGCCTCCCTCCAATGAGGAGGTGCCCGGTTGTGGTTGGGAGGGTACTTGCTGCCCTGAAGGCAAGGGCGGCAGCAATCCCTCCCTGAGGATCTCCTCCAAAGCTTCCCCTGTTTCCATTGATCCGGAAGCTGATGGGATTTGATTTCCACTAGCCTGAAGCTCCTGCTCAACAGAGGCTGCCTCCAGTGTGCAGCCCTTCACACTCCGGTCTCAGACACCGCACCCCTGTGGGCCCCACAGAGCAGGCACTGTGGGCAAGCAGGCATTGCACCAACACTTTGGAACTTTTTTTTTTTAAATATCCGTATAAAAATGAATCTATTCTTAACTCTCTCTCCCCATCTCTCCCCTCCATATCTATATATCTATAACTCTGTATATATATCTCCTATCCTCAGGAAAACTAAAAACTGTCAGCCTAAAATGGCCCCCCTCCACCTTCCTTGCTGAAAACAGCTGATCTTGAGCCGTTCCTTCACCTCCCCCAACGCCGCATACCGCAGCTCAAAAATGGGCGAAAGCCACAGCGGGAAACAACAACTTTTCTCCTTTTTTCAGGCAGTTGTGTCCCCGCTGCACGGAGGCGGTCGCCAATCACGCAGCACGCTTAATACACCTCGCTGCCTGTTACCTGCTTCCCCCTGCAGCTCCTCTCTCCACGCTTTCCACTCCGGCGCGAGAGAGATTGCCGTGGTCTTCCCGCCCTCGTGCTCAGCTGCCTCCGGGGCTTTGGCAACGAGGCGGGAGACCGAAGGAGAGGCCCTTCTCAGTTGGGAGACCCGGCAGCACTGAATTATCCAGTCACCACTGCAGCGAAAGCACTCTAAAAAAGCATAAACGGGCCAAGTCGCTGCAAACCTCCTCCAAACGGGGGGGGGGGGGGGACCCAGGAAAAGCCTGACTAGGCTTCAAAGGAAGGGAATAAATCAAAAGGGGAAAAAACCCAAAGACCCCTCCTATCCTAATGTCTCTCCAGCAAGCCTTTTCTTCAAGCTTGCTGCTCACTCCAGCTGCTTGGAGACCGAGTAAAACTGAGGCTGGTGGGTGGTGCCAGTGCTATATTATATAGATATATATCTATATCCTGATGTCATCAAGAGAATGACGTACTTAGTCTCCAAGCTGCAGGAATAGGAGCACAACCCAGAAGAAAGGTTCTGGACTGGAGAGACGATTAGGAAGAGTCTTCCTTTTTAGTAACAATGAAATAAACAGAGTATTGACCATAACCAAACTGGTTGTCCGGCACTCTTACCACTGCTTGCAGATCTAGAAGATGTTGGAGTGTCTCCCGCACAGCCTCTAGCTTCTGAGTGGCTCTGCAAGGGGAGAGGACAAACAGGTTGATGAGAGGCTGTGCCAACTCAAGCGTGTACCTCTCTCTAACAATCTCTAGTACCCACTGATCGGAAGCAATTCGAGCCCAGATGGAATAAAATTCCCATAGCAGACCCCCTTATAGGCACCACACCCGCCTGAGCTTCCCTCATTTCACTGGGACTTCTTAGAGGCTGAGGAGGAGAGGGAGTAAAACCCCCTACCTGTTCTCTGAAAGGGCTGTCCTCGAGAAGGGAACCTTCCACTCTGGTATGGAGCAAGACACACTGTGCGGAAATGTCAGAAGTTTGAAGATTACCCCTTCACCGGAACTGCGGGACAGATTTTGTTTATTCTCTGGGAGCCTACCTCCTTTCAAGTCTCCCAAGTCCTTTACCAATTTAGAGATCTTCCCCAAATAAGAGCTTGCCCTGAAAGGGGAGCTTACTCAAAGGAGACTTCGATGAAACATCTGCCAACCAATTCCTGAGCCAGAGATAGCAGTGAGCAGCCACCACCACCACAGCCATACTCTTAGACAAACCTCTGATCTTATAAAAGGAATCTGCCAAATACGCCATGCCAGATTCCAACTTGGCCACATCAGGCAGCAGCAGGTGCAAGCCCCATATACTCTCTATAATCCCTTGCGCCCATCTCAAACATGCCCATGCTACAAAAGGTGCCACACACTGATGCTTGTAAGGACAAGGCATTGATATCAAACACCTATTTGAGCGGAGTCTCTATTTTTTTGTCCTGAACATCCTTAAGGGTCGAAATACCCTCCATGGGAATCATGATCTTCTTTGTAAACGCTGAGACTGCTGCATCAACCTTAGGGGAATGCAAAAGCTCTGTCCTCCTCAGGAAGTGGGTACAAACAGGCCATAGTTCACATTCCTTTCAACGCAGCCTCCGGAACATCCCACTCATCCTGGATCATCTGCCGGATCATCGGGTGCATAGGAAACATCATCTGCGGCTTCCTAACGGCCTGAAATAAAGGGTCCTCCAGAGGCTCCTCTTCCAACAGATCCTCTGGACCCATAATGAGTGCTTTAAAGGAATTAGAAATCAAGGCCACTAGCTCCTCTCTGCGAAAGATACGGACAACGTGAGTCTCCTCACCTTGGAGAATCTCACCTTCCTCGAGCTCCATCACCTCTGCATTCATATCCACATCTATTTCTGGCCCCTATTCCTCCTCAAAATGCGCCAACCCCACATCCCCCCCCCCAAGGGTCATCGTTCATTCTCTTCTGGCTGGGACCCGGCTCACCCTCTGCCCCGATGCCTGTCAGGATCTCGGGACCTTTTTTTGTTTTACTTGGGAGCCACCTGGAGTCTCCTCTTCCTACTACCTTAAAACTAAAGGTCTTATGCATGAGGAGGACAAAATGTCATCAAAAATGCTCCAGGAAGACCCCCTGCCGATGGCTCCCTAGCCAAGGAGGGCTTGTCGGATTTGCTATTTCTTTTCTTTGGTTCCTGATTAGGCGGAGATAGGCTCTCTGTGCTCCCAAACCCAGGCACGCTCTCCACTGCGGAGACAGATGCACTACGAGGCCCCAAAAGTTGAGAGGAGCCATCTAATTCCCCCAAGGTTTCCACCACTCTCTCTGATCTCCCCTCGGGTAGCCCCCTCCTTTGACTGAGCTTCTGCCTCACAATTGCGGCAGAAGCCCATGCTAGAGACTGAGCCCCTGCATGAGCCACATGCGAGGCATGTGGTCTTAGAGGGCATGACTAGTTCCCCTATCAGCAGCCCCCTTTAAATGGCTCACTCCCGCTGCTAGTCCTAGTAGTCTTTATCTGTATTAATTCTCGTTCTTCCTTATTTTTTTTTTAACCAGAATTAGAAATGACAAAGAGCTAAGAAAAAATAAGACGCGATATCAATCAACCGAGCATCTATAAATGCCTCTAGTATGTGAAGCCTGCCAGAAAACAAAAAAAGAAAATTCCGTCACAGAAATGCAGCCCCTAAAATGGCGCCGGTTCACGCACTGAGCGGGAAACTATCCACGAGCAACCCCCTTTGATCAGGCTCCATTTTAGCAACTGCTTCCCCTGTCACTCTGGACCATCAGGCTGCCTCCAACAGGGACCACTCTCAACTTCCACCCAGATGCTCAGCTACCTCAGAGAGCTTCGGCATCATCTGGAGTGCCCAGAGGAACTCAAGAGCCAGGCTTTGCCCCAGTTTGCGGCTTCTCTCCCCTAAGGGATCGGGAGCCAACCCTACCTCCAGGAGGTAGATGAAGTGACCCCCTGTCCTCCAAGGGACGTTTTCTGCCTGCCACCAACCTTGGTCTACTGGAAGATCCTACAGTATTGTATAACCTCTCCGTGGCCCGTTTCCTTTTTTTTTTTTTTTTTTTTTTTAATTGCAACTTTATGCTATATGCCAGCCCCAGTTTTAGTAAAGGGACAGCTGCTCTTTTGTCCTCAAAACTAATGACCAAAACCAATTGCTCTACCTTAGTTGTTCCTTTAGTGAGTCCCTAACTATGGAATCACATCTCTCTAGCAAATTAGAGACTGGGATACTAGAGCCTGGTGGGAGGACTGGACTGAAGGAACGATAAGGAAGATGCTTTTTTGGCTACAACAGCATCTCTAACTTCACCTTTAAACTATTCTGACAGGTTGGCCTTCCTTCCAACTTCCTTAAAACGTGGCATACATATGGTCTGGGCTTTCAAGATAGAACAACGCCATTCTTTATGTAAACCGTTAACTAAAAGGAGCAGCTGCAAAAGTATTTTAACTATTTTCCTCAGTTTATCACAGTACCTCTTTTGAAAGTTAAAAGCTAGTTCTGTGGATTACACTTACTGTCCTCCCTCCATTTAATAAATCAAATGCAATCATGCTGATAACTATTGCCGAGTTGCCCCAACACCATTATCTCTTGCACCAATCCTGTGTTCCACTAAGGTGTAGGAAACTGCCAGATCAAATAAACATTAAAACTCTGAACTCTTAAGAAATGTTAAATAAATAAAATAAACAGTAATCCACAATGCCCTACATATGCTTTACCACTGCAAGGTTCAACAAACCCTAGGTGCCACATCACCACAGTGATCAAAAAATTGGACCTGGTGCCTAGGGTCTGCAGTTTGAGCACACAGGCAGCAGTGTCAGAGCAGTAGAAACCACGCTGCCTTGGTCAGAACAGATAACGCTGCCTATCATTGGCCGTCAACAGCAGGGTCAACGTCTGGTGCTGGCCAAAGGAAATGGATATAATAGGACTAAAACATCTAGACTGGAGCAGTAATGACTTCAACAGAAGCTATTAGCAGTGAGTCATGTGGAGTCGCTAAGAGTCAGAGCAAGAGTGACAGCTACTTTGTTTTTCTGAGTGGTACAGCATCAAATGCGCTAAACACAGCCCATATGGAACAACTAAATATTTAGAACAATGGTAGTGGCAGATGTGGCACAAATTGGAGACTGTACAGCCCTGCTGGTATGATCTTTTCATAAATTCAAAGTGACTTTTTTTTTTTTGGAGGGAAGAAGGAGGGGACCGATGCAAGTACAGGTTGGCAAAGGGTTGGGAGAATTGAATAGAGCAACTAGAAGATAACAGGGTGGAGTAATGAGAGAGAGCAAGAGAGAGACTGGGTGGGGAGGGGGGCTGCAAACTATGTAGTATTTCTGCCACTGATATGGAGCGGTGCATTAAGGGCCCGAGTTACTTCTGCTTTAGACATGAAATAGGAAAACAGCCTTTGTAAAATCAGGATCTAAAGAAGCACTGAAAGACCTCTAAGGAGATCTCTTCAACTTTGGTGGAGATAACGGGGGAGGGGAGAGGTCCTAGCCCCTGGATCCTAAATTCAAAGAAAATTTGCAAATGTCTCTGTATTAGACCTATTTTTATTTACATTGTTTACATGACAATTTTATTTAAAAAAAAGATTAAAAATGCCCAAAAATATGAATACATACCAAAAAATATGAATATTCATCTTTTTCTTTTCCCATTGGAATATATTGTCTTTTGTTGACGTACTTGGTCATGAGATGCACATACATGTTCTGCTCCTTCACAGTGAGACTGGAGAAGTAAGGATAGGGAATCCTGGGTTCTGGAAAAGAGGCACTCTCTGCACGCATTTTAACATCTTCAACTGGAGTTGCAGGCTGAGAACTGGGACAATTCTCCTCCTCGATATGTTTAGCTGGCTCACATGGGTTTTCTTCTGCAGGTCTACGTGAGGAGAGAAAATGAACTACATGGACTTTTCAATCCAATCCACCAATCATTAAGGTTTAGTTTAAAACAATAAACAAAAAGAAATATAATAAAATACCAAAACATTAGCATGGTTAGAATTTACGATTAATAACTTCTAACATGTATTACAAGCATAATACTAAAAGCAGCACTAGAACATTCCTTTTCAGAAAAGGTGCTTTGCAAAAAGCACCTTATGCAGTTTATACACAAAAGGGTGACATTTTGCTTACCAGTTAATGTCCTTTCCTTGAGTCCTGCTAGACCAGTGGGTTGTATTCCTCTACCAGCAGATTGATGGAGACAAAGAACCAATGTAAATCTCAGGTTTCAATGACATCATCCCTATGCCTCTATTCGCCTCAGCCACCAGATGTCCCTTCAGCATTTGCCCTCACACAACCTCAATCATGGGCAAAAGAAGTAATCAGCAGTAGACAACAATATACAGAAAAGCATAAACAAAGTAAATGATGAACCTGCAGAGCAGAGTATAAAAATCATAGCAGATTCAAGGGTAGCAGAGCAGAAGAGCAGTTTCAGGGGGGGCCCCTGGACTGGTCTAGCAGGACTCAAGGAAAGGACATTAACTGGTAAGAAAAATGTCACCTTCCATATTGTCCTGCTAGATCAGTCCAGCCAAATGGGATGTACCAAAGCTACAACACATTGGGCAAGAAAAAGATACATCACTCGCAAAACCCTTGAGCCAAAGGCCATGTCCACCCACAAGTGGACATACAAGTAGAAATGCTTGAGAAGGGGAAAGCAATGCCCACATTGCTGCCCAACAACATCTGTAGAAGCCATCAAGCGCTGCTCCATCCCCGAAGACACTCATGCTTGGGTAGAATGAGCGAGCAAACCTTGTGGAACCAGCTGTTTCTGCAACAGATATGCCGAGGCAATGGGTTCCTGAATACTGCATCCCAAAATTGACTTGGCCACTGACACCTTTACGCAGGTAAACACACACTATTAAAAGATGGTCAGACTTACAAAGGAATCCATGACCTCCAAGTACCAGAGAAGCACCCTCTGGATATCTCCAAGGTGAAGATCCTCATCCTTCCCCCGACACTGCCCCATAGAGAAAAAGGGCAGGACCACCACCTACCTGTCTCGTGTGAAGGGAGAAAGCATGAAATGGTATTTAAAAAGGTGTTATAGCAGAAAAACTAAAAGAAATATTGATAAACCGGGAGGATGTATTAGAACTGTTCGATAAACTGAAGAGTAACAAATCACCTGGATTGGATGGTATACATCCAAGGGTGTTGACAGAACTGAAATAAGAGACTGCGAAATCTACTATTAGTAATCTGTGAACTGTCATTAAAATCATCTGTAATACCACAGGATTGGAGAGTGGCCAACATAACACCAATTTTTAAAAAGGGTATCAGGGGTGATCTGGGAAACTACAGGCCAGTGAGCCAGACATCAGTACCGGGCAAAATGGGAGAAACCATTATAACAAATAAAATTACTGAACATGTAGAGAGCCATGGTTTAATGGGAGAAAACCAATATGGATTTAGTCAAGTCTTGTCTTACTAATCCGTTACATTTTTTTGAAGGTGTGAATAAACAGGTAGACAAAAGGTGAACAGGTTGATATTGTATACCTGGATTTTCAGAAAGCCTTTGGACAAGATCCCTCATGAGTGACTCTTGGCGAAATGAAAAAAAAGTCATGGGATTGGAGGCAGTGTAGTATTGTAGATCAGGAACTGGTTACAAGATAAAAAGCAAACAGTAGGGCTAAATGGCCAATATTCTCAATGGAGAAAGGTGGATAGTGGAGTATCCCAGGGATCTGTGTTGGGCCCACTGCTTTTTAACATTCATAAATGACCTGGGAATAGAAATAATGAGTGAGATGATCAAATCTGCAGATGACTCAAAATTATTTAAAGTTGTTCAAACGCAAGAGGATTGTGAAAAATTGCAAGACGACCGTGAAATACTGGAAGACTACATTTCATCTGCTGTTCGAACATTCAATGTGGACAAGTGCAAAGTTATGCACCTAGG
This sequence comes from Ichthyophis bannanicus, assembly GCA_033557465.1. Lineage (NCBI taxonomy): Eukaryota > Metazoa > Chordata > Amphibia > Gymnophiona > Ichthyophiidae > Ichthyophis > Ichthyophis bannanicus. The sequence goes on along the minus strand of CM066043.1, from coordinate 125,987,795 downwards.
AAAGAAAAACCCAAACTATGTTATACGATGCAAAAGATACCACCTTAGAAATCACCACCCTGGAAAAAAAAAAGAATGTAGACATCATTGTAGATAATATGTTGAAACCCTTCGTCCAGTGTGCAGCGGTGGCCAAGAAAGCTAATAGAATACTAGGAATCATAAGGAAAGGAATGGAGAATAAAACCAAGGATATTATAATGCCTCTACATCGTTCCATGGTGCGACCGCACCTTGAATACTGTGTGCAGTTCTGGTTGCCACATCTTAAAAAGGATATAGCCGAATTAGAAAAGGTACAAAAGAGCGACAAAAATGATAAAGAGAATGGAAGGATACCCCTATGAGGAGAGGTTTAAAAGGTTGGGGGTCTTCAACTTGGAAAAGACACAGCTGAGGGGGGATATGAAAGAGGTCTAAAAATTAATGAATGGAGTGGAACTGGTAAATGTAGATTGGTTGTTTACGCCATCAAGAATTAGAAAGACCAGAGGACACACAATGAAGCTACAAATCAGATTAATAAGAGAAACCTTTTTTACTTATCGCGTAATCAAATGCTGGAATTCATTACCAGAGGATGTAGTAATAGCTGTTAGTATAGCTGGGTTTAAAAAGGTTTTAGACAAGTTCCTGGAGAAAAGGTCCATAAACCATTACTAAAGAGCACCCGGGAAATCCATTGCTTGTCCTGGGAGAAGCACTGTAGAACCTGGGTGTCTTTGGAAACCTGCTAGGAACTTGTGACCTGGATTGGCCACTGTTGGAAACAGGATATTGGGCTTGATGGACCTTGGTCTGACCCAGGAAAGCATTTCTTATGTTCTTATGTTATGTTAGGCAAGAAGGAAGGCACAGGTTGAATGGAAATGACCTCCTTTGAAAAAAAGATAAGGACCCGGCAAGACAAAACCTGCAGCTCGGAAATCCGCCTTGCGCAACCAAGACGACTGTCTTGATCATCAAATCCTTTAATGTAGTGCGCTTCAAAGGCTCAAGGACTCTGAGCACAAGATAAATCCCATGAAGGGATCACAGATGCCAAACCCCCTGGAGAAGTGTGAGACGGTCAGGTGCAAGGCCAGAGATAACAGCTACGTGATCTCAGAAACAGACCAAAAGCTGCCACCTGAACCTTCAGGGAGCTAAAGGAAAGGCTCTTCTCCAGGCCACCCTGCAGAAAGGCCAGCAGGGAGGGCACCTTGGCCATCTCAGGAGCCAACTGCCAAGCACTGCACCATCGCTCAAAGAGTTAACAGATCCGCACATATGCTAGCTTGTGAGATCTCCACCTGGCTCCGAATAGAGTAAAGACCACTGCTGAAGAGTAACCCTTATGTGCTAGATGTCCCTTGTCAAGAGCCAAGCCATAAGCGAGAAGGGAGCCGGATCCTCCAGGACAATTAGGCCCTGTCGCAATAGTCCCGAGACGGAGGCAAATGAAGAGGAGGCACCTGCAGGAGCCGCATCAGGTCTCCAAACTATGCTCTCCTCGGCCAACCAGGCATTACCAGACCAATCCTTCCCAGGTGGCATTCTATACGCCTAATCACACGACCCACGAAGGGCCATGGAGGAAACATGTGAAGTAGGTGTTGACTTGGCCAAGGCTGGGTCAGGGCACAGATGTCCCCAGACCCCGACTCCGTGTGGCAACTGAAGACGCAACAAACCTGGCATTGCAGCAGGTCGCCATTAGATCCATTTCGGGGTGACCCCAGGTGGTGCAGAATCAACTGAAACGCCTCCTGAATCAACTCCCATTCTACAGGATCCGAAAGTGCCGCAGAGTAAGTGCTTCCACATTGTCCATCCTGGCAATGTACAGAGCCAACAAGGCTAGGAGGCTCTTCTCCGCCCAGGCAAACAAGAGCTACCCCAGCACTCCTTGTGCCACCTTGCCAATTGACATAAGCCATCACAATGGCACTGTCTGAAAACACTCAAACTGCCCGGCCCTCGACCAGGGGCCGGAAATGCAAAAGAGCCAACTGGAAGGCCCTCGCCTAGAGGCAAATATGATGGACCACACTGCTTCCCTGTAGTTCTAATGGACCTGGCAACAGGCTCCCCAACCAGAGAGACTGGCATCCGATGTTAGAAAGATCCAGGAGAAATTGTCCAGTGGCACACCCTTCCTCAGAAGATGGGACTGCTGCCATCACTGCAGACGGAACTTCACCATCAATGGGAACGGGAGCCTGCACTCAAACCCCTGAGACTCTGGGAGCACCGAATCAGCAAGGACCATTGGAGTGGTCGCATGTGAGCATGCGCCCATGGCACCATCTCTATGATCATTGCCTTCAATCAGAGGAGCTGAAGATAATCCCAGACTCTGTGAGCCTGCTACACAAAGAACAGTGCCAGGCAATCCAACAGTCTGTTGTCTTTCTTCTCTGACAAGAACACACTGCCCACTAAAGTGTCGAAACATGCTCCCAGAAACTTTGAGAACTGGGAAGGCAACAGCTGGCCCTGTCCCCAAATGATCACCTAACTGAGGCCTTCTAAAAGGATATCACTTGGGATGCCACCAGAGGCATTTCTTGAAGAAAATGGGCCTGGTTGAACCAGCTGTCCAGACAAGGTTGGACACAGATCCCTTGTCGCCACAGTCGCCACCACTATGACCGCTGAGAACATCCTTGGGGTGGTGGATAGTCTGAAAGGGAGGGCAGCAACAGAGAGTGAGAGTCAAGCACGGCATAACATCTTGGCCAAATCCAGAGAAGCCAAGAACTCCCTTCGGCGCACTGCTTGAGAGACAGAGTGCATGGTTTCCATCCAAAGGCACAGGATGCGCAAATGATTCCCAGATAAGGCGGTATAGAAAAACAGTTAAATAAATAAATGCTAGTAGACCACCTTGACGTCCAGAATGGGCCGGAAGTAACCATCCTTTTTTAGCACCATGAAATAGATCTTTATCTTTAATAAGAACACTTGATATACCATGCCTTCAAACAGCAGGGTGGTTTAAAAAGCAAATAAATGAAAAGAAAAAAAAAAGAAAACTACTACAATAAATTGACAAGGCAGGGCAGCAGCTGGACTGAGGAGGAGGGGTGAGGGACAGAGGAGGGGGGGGGGGGGGGTCAAGAGCCAGAGAAGAGGAGGTTGAAAGTAATCTGGAAAAGATGTGTCTCGAGGAGGATCTTGAATTTCAAGAAGGAAAATTCAAGACATAAGGCTGTGGGTAGTGAGTTCCAAAGGGAGGGACCAAGGAAGAAAAAGGCAGAGTGGCGAGTCAGTTTGAGATGGGCACCTAAAACTGAAGAGAGCTGCAGGTGGTTTATGTGGATTCAGCAGAGACTACAGGATGGAATATGAAAGTGAAGGAGGTCAGACAAATACTGTGGCATGTGCGTATAGATAGACCTGTGTATCAGTATAAGAATTTTGAATTGGATACGGTATTTGATGGGCAGCCAGTGGAGATCAGTGAGTAACGGGGTAAAGTGATAAGAACGAGAAGCATGGAAAATTATCCTGGCAGCAGTATTTTGGACTAACTGGAAACGCTGAAGATGAGACTGAGGAATGCCTGCAAGAGGAACCCTGCAATAATCAAGACAGGATACAACCAAGGATAGGAGAGTGGTCAGAGAGGAGACAGTCAAAAAGGGACGAATGGCACAGATCCTTAGAGAGTAGAAGGAATGACGAATAAAGCAGAGAAAGATGGTCCCTAAAGCAGAGCGGAAATCAAGAGTAACCCCAAGGTACTGAAGTGTGGAGACCAAAGAAATAGGGGAACCAAGAAGGCAGAGGCCCAAAGAGGGACAGGAACTATTGAAGGAGAATCAGACAGCAGGAGACTTGGAGGGGTTAAGGTGAAGAAAATTGGAAGATAACCAGCGGGAGACACAGAAGAGAAGAGGGGGCAGAGGAGGTGGATACTGAGGTAATGGAACATAATCTGGAACGAAGGAAAAACTGTACCGTGAACACCCGCTTCCGAAAACATGATAGAAGGGTGCAGTGATCAACCAAGTCAAATGCAGAGGAGGCCTAAAGATACTGAAATGGAAATGTCCCCATGCTCGTGCGAAGAGTGGAGTTCATTAAGAAGAGAAAGAACATAAGATGCCATACTGGGTCAGACCAAGGTCCATCAAGCAGAGTATTCTATTTCCAAGTGGCCAATCTAGGTCACAAGTACCTAGCAGTTTCCCCAAAAGACACAGGTTCCGCAATGCTTGTATTGAATCAAGCATTGGATATTCTGGGTCCACTTTAATAATGGTTTATGAACCTTTCCTCCAGGAACTTAACCAAACCTTTTTTAAACCCAGCTACACTAACATCTTTTACTACATCATCCTCAGAGTTTGAGCAAAAAAATAAACTCTCTTATTAGTATTAAATAGGTTACCCTGTAGATTTGTTGCATGCCCCCTAGTATTTCTATATTTTGATGGTGTAAACAATTGATCTACGTTTACCTGTTCCACTCCATTCATTAATTTATAGACCTCCATCATTTCTCCCCTCAGCCATCTCTTTTCCAGTGTCACGGGGTGACGCTAGCAGAGCCCATAAAGGTAAATGAAAGTGAGCAAAATGACACCTTGAATTCACAAAAGGGAAAGGGTTGCCAAGAGCAACCAGAGAAAACAGATGCACACGGTGTTAGGGAACGCCCAAGCAGAGACGGAGCTCAGAGCTCATTAGAAAATGGGGAGCAGCTGCAAGGGGGCGGAGCCCAAGCTAACACTGAGCAAGATATAGTAAGGACTCACTCACTAACAGACAGTTCTAGTTCGAGGTTGTCTGGGAGTTTGTCTGAGAGGTTGTCCGAGAGAGTTTCCGAGGAGTTGGAGAGCTTGTCTGAGGAGTTGGAAAGATTGCCCAAGAGCTCAGAGGTGGTGTCTGAGAGCTCAGAAAGGTTGAAAGTCCAGGAGAGCTTGGAGGTTAAGGAGGTCGTGGAAGTCTTGGAGGTCTCAGAAAGCTCAGAGAAGGCTGATAGCCGCGGAGGCTTGGAAAGCAGGGAGAAGCCAGAGAGCTCAGGAGGCTCAGATGAAAGCCCAGAAAGCACAGGTGGGAGAATCAAGGAGAGCACAGTGTAATGCTCAGACCAGAGCTTAAGTGAAAGCTCAGGAAATATCCCAGTTGAAAGCCCAGAAAGCACAGGTGGGAGAATCAAGGAGAGCACAGTGGAATGCTCAGACCAGAGCTTAAGGGAAAGCTCAGCAAATATCCCAGCTGGAAGTCCCGAGAGCAGAGGTGAAAGAATTCAGCAGAGAGCACAAGAGGAAGCTGTGAGGACAGTGCCAAGGGAAAACTCCACAGAGGCAGAGGTGAGTGATTTGCAGAGAGGCTGTGGGAAACAGCAAGGCAAATCCTATCAATACCCTGAGGAGTATTGCAATAAGGCAATAAAGAAGGGCAATCCTACAGCTAAGTGCACAGCTAAACAGTTTAACTCTAAAGAACCAGAAAGGAAGAATTCTTACCTTGAGGCACAGTACCCTAAGATAGATAGACGGTGTGAGAGAAGGAAACCAGAACGGGGTTATCCACGTTACAAACAGCAGGAAGCTCCCAGAGGGGAAGTGAGACGTATTCTTCCTAGGAGGTGGGACTTAGAACACCTCGACAACCTAAGCTCATATGAGGAGCTGTGCAAAACTCAGGGGGAGAGAGAGAAGTACAAACAATATGGTAACTTCCCACAAACCATGAGTATAGAAGAAGGCTTTACATGCTCATATGAGGAGCTATGCAGAATGACAGATGAACAGATGAGGAGGAGATATAACTAGATTTCCCTGAAGAGATCTTACAAGATACAGGCTGGGATTGCAGATAGCCTGTATCAAATTGGATTCATTCTGTGTGCTGAAGCAGCAAGAAGTGTTAATTGAGAGAAACAGCTGTGAGGTTTCACGTGAGTTGAAGAAACTGTTTCCATTACTTTTGCTGTTATTTTGAATGCTGAAGCAAGCTTATTTTTGGTTACAGTACTTTCCTTTATTTTGTGTCAGACGTATGGTCTGTTTAACCTTTTGTTCCATACCTTTTGAATCCACCCCGGACGGGGAATAAAACCTATGTTTATCCTTACACTCGACTGCAACTACAATTATTGGGTTAAGGTAAACTACGGGAGCCAGAAGGCTTAGCTACTGCCTTCCCGGGGACTTACTGCCAATAAAATCATTGCCCATTAAGCTGTCCAAGCACCTCTCAGCCTCTGGACCGGCTAGTGGGTCACACCAGGTTGAAGAGCCCTAAACCTTTTAGCCTCTCTTCATAGGGGTATCCTTCCATCCCCTTTACCATTTTGGTGGCTCTTCTCTGCACCTTTTCTAATAAGGACTAGAAAGGGGGACTGTTACTTCTGGAGAGAAATCTGCAACTGAGTATATACTTCTGATAATTTTCTAAAAGGAATTACACAGGTACACTACCAAAAAACTGCCTCCAGTTTTGCAACTGATTCCTATAGATTTTGGGGTGCTGAATCCAGGAAAAATAGCCAAAATGTTCCATCACGTCACGTTTTCTTGCAAAATTAGATTTCTTACCCATATAAGGGATGTTCACATAATTTCTTTTTAGTTGACTGCAGTTTATTTTCTTGGCCCAAAATAGAGGTTGTAATGGTTAACTAGAAACACTCCCTCATGATATTTTAGAGTGTTTTGTATTCATTTTATACATTAACAGGACAATTGGGAGGCGGGGGGCTAAATCCAGTACTCGTGCTGGCGCATGTTCTTTCCTGTTCGCCTCGCCTCGTTTGCTCGCTCAAACACGGTGGTTGCAACATGAACGTTCCTGTCAAATTTCAGTTTCTTGCAAGTTCATTATTACCTTTTGTTTGCTCAGTCGTAATCCAGCTTTATTCCGAAGTGGTTCACTACAGTTGTAGTTTGCAGTGCTGTGTATTTGTGATGGCTCACAGAGCCAGAGGTTGCGTCAACTCTCCGGACAGTTTTTGTTTTATTTGTGGGGAATATACCGTGAAAAAGCGGCAGAGGAACATTTCTGCATTTATTAAAAAAGTATATTTCGCCTATGTCGGTTTGAAGTTAGGCGATCAAGACAAACCGTGGGCTCCTCACAAAGTGTGCAAGACATGTGAGGAAGATCTACGCTTATGGATGAAAGGTAAAAAACAAGCATTTCGTTTCGGAATACCTATGATGTGGCGTGAACAAAGAGACCACAGCAGTGACTGCTATTTTTGCTCTTGCATTGTGAAGGGATACAACTTAAAAAATAAGAACGTAATAAGTTACCCCAACCTTCCCTCAGCAATTAGGCCTATGCCTCATAGCAACGAAGTACCTATGCCTGAACCACTAAAATCTTTGGATCATATTTGTGTGGACGGTTCTGATCATGATGAGACTCATCAGATGGCTTTTCCCGATGAGTCCAGTACTTCCGAGTTTGAAACTGAACCAGATCCGAAACCTGAACTTTTCTCTCAAGCTGAATTGAATGATTTAGTCCGGGATTTAGGACTCCCAAAAGATGCTGCCCAACTGCTAGGTTCTCGGCTTAAACAGAAAAATCTATTGTCACCAGGAACAACTTTTTATTGGTACCGCAACCGCGAGACACAATTTTTGAAGTATTTCAGCAAAGAGGAAGATTTGGTATTTTGTAACGATATATACGGAGTGATGGAAAAGTTTAAACTCAAGTATGATCCTGCTGAATGGCGGCTGTTCATTGATTCGTCAAAAGACAGCATAAAAGGTGTTCTTCTTCATAATGGCAACACATTCGCTTCAGTTCCTATTGCTCACTCTGTTATTCTCCAAGAAAAATACGAGAATTTGGCCCTGATTCTTCAGAAGATTCGTTATGATGAGCATAAGTGGATGATTTGTGGAGACTTTAAAATTCTATCCATGCTATTAGGGCAGCAATCCGGTTTCACCAAATATCCCTGCTTCCTTTGCTTGTGGGATAGCCGGGCCCGCGACCTACACTGGGGGAAAAAAGACTGGCCAATTCGGGAGTATTTGAGACCCGGTGAGAAAAATGTTCTTCATGAGAGCTTGGTACCTCGTGATAAAATTCTATTACCACCTCTCCACATTAAGTTGGGTCTCATTAAGCAATTCATCAAGTCCCTTCCAAAAGATGGTGAGTGCTTTCGGTACCTTTGCTCAAAGTTCCCCCGACTTTCTGAAGCAAAGCTAAAGGAAGGAGTGTTTGTTGGCCCTGATATAAGGAAACTCATTTCAGATGAAGCATTCGCTGAAACGATGTCTGAGAAGGAAAAAGAAGCCTGGGATTCCTTCAAGGATGTTGTTCTCAAATTCTTGGGGAACAGGCGGGATGAGAACTATAAGGATATTGTTGCCAGGATGCTCAATGCCTTCAAAGAACAAGGCTGTAACATGAGCCTGAAAGTCCATTTCTTGCACTCCCATGTGAACTACTTTCCTGAAAACTTGGGGGCGTACAGTGAAGAACAAGGTGAAAGGTTTCACCAGGACATCAAGGACGCAGAGAGAAGGTACCAAGGAAGATGGAATACCACTATGATGGCTGATTTCTGCTGGTTGCTGCTGCGGGAAACCCCAGATGAAAAATACGCCAAGCAGCGCACCAAGAGAAGCATTCGGGGGAAGAAGAAACGGGCCCACCAGGAGATTGATTGACCCAAGAATGACTTTAAGATCTAAACTGTGTTGACAAATATCGTGTTTTTACTAAACTTTGAAATAAAAATTTGCTAGTTATTACCACAGTGTCGGATCTCATTTATTAGAATTTTATTTTCACACCATCGGGTGTTTGTCTTCATGTATTGCAATGGTGCGGTTTGCGTTTTCTATTCTTACATACATACCTGTACAACATTTTTTGCACATTTCTTTGCTTTGCTTTGTGTCTAACCTCACTCTTATATGCTCAATTTTTGTGCACATGTATGTGGCTGTTTTAAGTGCAGACAATTTTGCTACCATCACAGTGTGTTTTGTTGACATTACTCTATTCTTATGTGCTGCCTTGTTACAATTTTCTTTATTCTTATTTGAATAACTACTAATCAATTAGTATAAAGAATTCATCCAAGAAACTTTTATCTCGATCGCACTCAATCTGAAACGTTCACCTCAAACTGCTAACCCAATGTAGCAAAAAATCTGTACGTGATGGAGCAAATTGGTTACCAGATTTGGATTCAGCGCACCAAAAAACGTAAAAATCAATCGAAACATTAGAGGCAGTTTAAAAAAAAAATTTTTTAGTGTACCTGTGTTATTTGTATTAAAGCTACTTAATCTGTGAACCCATTGTTTTTTTTGTTGGATCAGTTAGGGCCTTGTAGCAGCAATTAAAGTTTGAATTTAAAACACAGAGGAGAGCTTTCTGGTTACATTTCATACCCAGCAGAGAGCTTGTAGTTTAAATTTCATAAGAAGTTAGAGCCTAGCAGCAGCTAAGAGCTATAATTTAAATCAAATCAGAATTTAGCTTACCTCAGCAGCACAAGACAGGGTACTGTGTAGCAGCCCTCTTTTAATAAGAGTTATTTCCCACCCACCCCTGGGATAATCATAGCTTTATAGGTATTTACACATCTTAAAAGACAGGAGGTGCTTTCAGGTGAAGCTCATTACCCAAATCAGTCATACACTAAGGACCTGAGATTAATTAAGCTTCAGGTGAACAAGGTATATTAAATGTATTAGGTACAGTTTTATTGGTATAAATACCCATAGCAACCCCTAGTAAGTAAGAACTTAAAGATCTAGACACAAACATAAAACTAAGATGCAGACAGCAGTCCAGCAGCGGGATGGGGGCTTTCCAGTCTTTTGCATTGAGTGTCACATGTATGATTTTCTCCCAGTTGGTGAGAGGTCTTACGTGTGCACTAGGTGCAAGGAGCTCTTTTCTCTCAGGAAACAAGTCCGTTCTCTAGAGGCTAAAGTAGCAGACTTGGAAAACATAAGACAGACAGAGAGGTACAAAGACGAGACCTACAGGGATATAGTCCTGAAGTCCCATCTCCAGTCTGGCAGCACCCCTGTTGCCATGGATGAGAGAGGTCACGTGACAGGAGAGCATCACCCTGGTGTGGCAGGAAGTGATCCTGTAACTAGGACCTGTCCTCCAGGTGATGTAAAACCCTCTCGCACCGAGGAAGTTTCTCCAGGGCCATGTGCCCATGAGGGAAGGGTTAGGACAGCCGTTATAGCTGGTGATTCGATCATTAGGCATGTAGATAGCTGGGTGGCTGGTGGACGTGAGGATCGCCTGGTAACATGCCTGCCTGGTGCAAAGGTAGCGGACCTCACACGCCACCTAGATAAGGTCTTAGACAGTGCTGGGGAGGAGTCTGCTGTCTTGGTACATGTCGGTACCAATGACATAGGAAAATGTGGTAGGGAGGTTCTGAAGGCAAAATTTAGGCTTTTAGGTAGGAAGTTGAAATCCAGAACTTCCAGGGTAGCATTCTCCGAAATGCTTCCTGTTCCACGCGCAGGACCCAAAAGGTAGGCAGAGCTCCGGAGTCTCAATGCGTGGATAAGACAATGGTGCAGAGATGAGGGTTTTGGATTTGTTAGGAACTGGGGAACATTCTGGGGAAAGGAGGGGCTCTTCCGAAGGGATGGGCTTCACCTTAACCGGGATGGAACGAGGCTGCTGGCATTAACCTTTAAAAAGGAAATAGAGCAGCTTTTAAACTAGATATTAGGGGAAAGCCGACAGTTGCCCAAGAGCGGATGGTTCGGAAGAATGTATCCTTGAAGGATACTACCAAAAGCAGAGAGGTTCCACAAAAGAGTAAAGTAGCCCAAATGCCCTCAAGTATGGAGCAGACAGAGCTTAAAGATCCCAATTTACCCATGTCTAACAGCCAAATTAACATGAATAAAATACATTCTCTAAAATGCTTGTATGCAAATGCTAGAAGTCTAAAGAATAAGATGGGAGAGTTAGAATATATAGCACTAAATGAAAGGTTAGATATGATTGGAATATCAGAGACATGGTGGAAGGAGGACAACCAGTGGGTACAAACTATATCGTAATGATGGAGCTGATCAAATTGGTGGAGGGGTTGCGCTCTATGTTAGAGAGGGCATTGACTCAGAAAGGATTAAAGTTTTGCAGGAAACAAAATCTGCTGTAGAATCTATATGGATTGAAATTTCATATAAAAGGGGGAAGGCAATGGCAGTGGGGGTGTACTATCGAGCACCTGGCCAGAATGACCAAATGGATGATGAAATGCTCAAAGAAATCAAGGAAGCTAACAAAAGTTACAGCGCAGTAATAATAATGGGTGATTTCAATTACCCCGGTATCGACTGGGTCAGTGTCACGTCAGGACATGCTAGGGAGATAAAGTTCCTAGATTAAATAAATGACTGCTTCTTGGAGCAGCTGGTTCATGAACCGACCAGAGGGGAAGCCATATTAGACCTAGTCCTTAGTGGAACACCAGATCTAGTGCAAGAGAAAAGGGTGTTGGGGCCACTTGGCAATAGTGATCATAGCATGATCGCCTTTGATTTAATTAGTGGAGGAGAGATAGTAAGGAAATCCACAGTACTACCTTTTAACTTTCGAAAGGGAGACTATGATAAAATGAGGAAAACAGTTAAGAAAAAACTAAAAGGAGCAGTTGCGAAGGTTAAAGACGTACATCAAGCTTGGGTGTTGTTGAAAAATACTATCTTGGAAGCCCAGACCAGCTGTATTCCACACTTTAAGAAAAGTGGAAGGAAGTCCAAAAAACTGCCAGCATGGTTTAAAGGGGAGGTTAGAGAGGCTGTTGTTGCCAAAAAAGCATCTTTCAGGAAATGGAAAAAAGAGCCAAACGACAAAACCTGGAAACAGCACAAGCACTGGCAAGTCAAATGCAAGGCATTGATAAGGCAGGCAAAGAGAAAATTTGAGAAGCAGCTTGCTGCGGAAGCAAAAACGCGAAATAAAGACCTTTTCAAGTACATTCGTAGCAAAAAACCTGTGAGAGAGTCAGTTGGTCCATTAGATGATAAAAGGGTTAAAGGAGCACTAAGAGGCGACAAGGCGATAGCAGAGAGACTGAATGAATTCTTTGCTTCGGTCTTTACTGAGGAAGATGTAGGGATGTTACCCATGACTGAAGTGGTATTTAAAGGTGCGGAAGAATTGAAGGAAATATCGATACATCGGGAAGATGTCTTACAACTATTAGATAAACTGAAGAGTAGCAAATCACCTGGGCCGGATGGTATACATCCAAGGGTGTTGAAAGAACTGAAATATGAGATTGCAGAACTGCTATCAGTAATCTGTGAACTATCATTAAAATCATCTCTAATACCTGAAGATTGGAGGATCGCCAATGTAACACCAATTTTTAAAAAGGGTTCCAGGGGTGATCCGGGAAACTACAGACCGGTGAGCCTGACGTCAGTACCGGAAAAATGGTAGAAACCATCATAAAGAATAAAATTACTCAGCATGTAGATAGTCACAACCTAATGGGAGACAGCCAACATGGCTTTAGACAAGGAAGATCTTGTCTTACTAATCTGTTATGTTTTTTTGAAGGAGTGAATAAACAGTTGGACAAAGGTGAGTCGATTGATATTGTGTATCTGGACTTTCAGAAAGCCTTTGACAAGGTCCCTCATCAGAGACTTTTGGCAAAACTAAAGAGTCATGGGATAGGAGGCAGTGTACTATTGTGGATCAGGAACTGGTTAAAAGATAGAAAGCAGAGGGTAGGGCTAAATGGCCAATTTTCCCAATGGAGAAAGGTGAATAGTGGTGTACCCCAGGGATCTGTGCTGGGTCCGCTGCTTTTTGACATATTCATAAATGACCTGAAAAGTGGAATAACGAGTGAGGTTATCAAATTTGCAGATGACACAAAACTATTTAAAGTTGTTAAAACCCAAGAGGATTGTGAAAACTTGCAAGAGGATCTTGATAAATTGGAAGACTGGGCATCAAAATGGCAGATGAAATTTAATGTGGACAAGTGCAAGATTATGCACCTAGGGAAGAACAACCCAAACTATGGTTACACGATGGAAGGTTCCACATTAGGAACCACCACCCAGGAAAAAGATTTAGGCGTCATTGTGGATACCATGTTAAAACCCTCGGCCCAGTGTGCAGCGGCGGCCAAGAGAGCAAATAGAATGCTAGGTATGATAAGGAAAGGAATGGAAAATAAAACAAAAGATATTATAATGCCTCTATATTATTCCATGGTGAGACCGCACCTTGAATACTGTGTGCAATTCTGGTCGCCGTATCTTAAAAAGGATATAGCGATTTTAGAAAAGGTACAGAGAAGAGCCACCAAAATGGTAAAGGGGATGGAAGGATACTCCTATGAAGAAAGGCTAAAAAGGTTAGGGCTCTTTAACCTGGAAAAGAGACGGCTGAGGGGAGATATGATTAATGAACGGAGTGGAACGGGTAAACATAGATCGATTGTTTACCTTATCAGAATATAGAAAGACTAGGGGACATGCAATGAAGCTACAGGGTAACCTATTTAAGACTAATAAAAGAAAATATTTTTTCACTCAACGTGTAATCAAACTTTGGAATTTGTTACCGGAGGATGTAGTAAAGGCTGTTAGTGTAGCTGGGTTTAAAAAAAGGTTTGGACAAGTTCCTGGAGGAAAGGTCCATAAACCATTATTAAGAAGTGACCGAAGATATCAATGCTTGACCCAGTACAAGCATTGTGGAACTTGTGTCTCTTGGGGAAACTGCTAGGTACATATGACCTAGATTGGCCACTGTTGGAAACAGAATACTGGGCTTGATGGACCTTGGTCTGACCCAGTATCATGTTCTTATAACGCTATATCCTTTAAGATATAGCGACCAGAACTGCACACAATATTCAAGGTGCGGTCACACCATGAAACGATACAGAGGCATTATAATATCCTTTGTTTTATTCTCCATTCCTTATTTGCTCTTGGCCGCCGCTGCACACTGGGCGAGGGTTTCAACATGTTAGCCATATTGACGCTTAAATCTTTTTCCTGGATGGCGGTTCCTAACCTGGAACCTTGCAGCGAGGAAACAGTGTGGGTTTTTCTTTCCTAGGTGCATAACTTTGCACTTGTCCACATTAAATTTCACCTGCCATTTGAATGCCTAATCTTCCAATTTATCAAGATCCTCTTGAAATTTTCCACAATCCTCATGGGTTATAACAACTTTGAATAGTTTTGTGTCATCTGCAAATTTGATAACCTCACTCATTATTCCGATTTCCAGGTCATTTATGAATATGTTAAAAAGCAGCAGACCCAGCACAGATCCCTGGGGTACTCCACTATTCACCTTTTTCCACTGGGAAAATTGGCCATTTAGCACTACCTTGTGCTTTCTATCTTTTAACCAGTTCCTGATCCACAATAGTACATTGGTAAAAAGAAAAAGTCCTGGGATGAGGCAAAGGTCTCCCATGAGGGTCCTTGTCAGAGGCTTTCTGAAAGTCCAGATACACTATATCAACCGATTCACCTTTGTCTACCTGTTTATTCACACCTTCAAACAAATATAACAGATTAGTAAGACAAAACCTTCCTTGGCTAAAGCCATGTTGGTCGTCTGCCATTAAACCATGTCTGTCTACATGTTCTGTAATTTTGTTCTTTATGATGATTTCTATCATTTTTCCCCAGTACTGACATCAGGCTCACCGGTCTGTAGTTTCCCGGATCAGTCGTGGAACCCTTTTTAAAAATTGGCCATCCTCCAATCTTCAGGTAATGCCAATGTATTACAGATGATTTTAATGATAGCTCACAGATTACTAATAGTAGGTCTGCAATCTCATATTTCAGTTCTTTCAACACCTTTGGATGTAATACCACCATCCAGTAGACCAGGTGATTTGCTACTCTTCAGTTTATCAAATAGTTGCAATACATCTTCCCAGTGTAATGATATTTCTTTTATTTCTTCTGCAGCATCTCCTTTAAATATCATTTCAGTCATGGGTAACAACCCTACATCTTCCTCAGTAAAGACCGAAGCAAAGAATTCATTCAGTCTCTCCGCTATGGCCTCGTCTCCTGTTACTACCCCTTTTACCCCTCTATCATCTAATGGTTCAACTGAGTCTCACAGGTGTTTTGCTATGAATGTACTTCCACAGCAAGCTTCTTCTCAAATTCTCTCTTTGCCTGCCTTATCAATGCCTTGCATCTAACTTGCCCGTGCTTGTGTTTCCAGTTTTCACCATTTGGCTCCTTTTTCCATTTCTTGAAAGATGCTTTTTTGGCAACAAAAAACCTCTGACCTCACCTTTAAAACATGATGGCAGTTTTTTGGACTTCCCCAGCACTTTCTAAGACCTTGTCTAGGTGGCGCGTAAGGTCCGCATCAGCCACCCAGCTATCTACATGTCTAATGATCAAATCACCAACTGTAACGGCTGTCCTAACCCTTCCCTCGTGGGCACATGGCCCTGGAGAAACCTCCTTGGTGAGAGAGGGTTTTACATCACATGGGAGGACAGGTCCTAGCTAAAGGATCACTTCCTGCTGCATCATAGTGATGTTCTCCTGTCACGTGACCTCTCTCCTCCATGACAACAGTGATGCTGCCAGACGAAGTGGGACTTCAGGACTATATCCCTGTAGGTCTCGTCTATGTACCTCTCTGTCTTCCTTATGTCCTCCAAGTCTGCTACTCTACCTACTGCACACAAGACCCCTCACCAAGTGGGAGAAAATTATACATGTGACATTCAGTGCAAAAGACTTGAAAACCCCCATCTTGCTGCTGGACTGCTGTCTGCATCTTAGTTTTAAGGTTGTGTTTAGGTATTTAAGTTCTTTACTTACTAAGGGTTGCTGGGGATACTTATACTAATAAAACTATATCTAATACGTTGAATATATTTGTTCACCTGAAGCTTAATCAATCAATCTCAGGCTTAATGTATGCCTGATCAGGCCAAACAAATGCACCTGAGAGTGAATATGGCACCTCCTTTCCTTTACAAGATTTAAGCACCTATAAAGCTATGATTATCCCAGGTTGGTATCAGGGAGGGAACGACGACTTATTAAAAACTGGCTGCTGGCTGGGGGAGTGGCTTACTAAGATGGCGGCAGTGGAGCGTTGCTAGCTGATCATGCCTAAACGGAAAGGTACAGCTAAGGCTAAAGCTCTTCCCGCAGAGCAATTACCTTCTTGTGGGGGGCCAATGGATCGCTTTGTTCAGCTGTCTACGGAGCAGGTTCAGGGGATTAGAGCGGGCTTGGCGGCGCCGATGGATTCAGAGTCTACCCCCAAAGAGGAGGACATAGTGGTATCCACCTTGCTAGTTACTTTAGCCCTTTCCTCAGATAGAGAATGGTTGCTGAAGATGTTTTATAAAAAACATGATAGTTTGTTCCATGGTAAAAAGATACTAGCTCAAGTTTTGAAAACTTATCGAGGCAAAACTCTAGCTCAAACACTTCATTTAAAAGAGCAGCGATTAATTTTTAAATTAAATACTTTGGCCCCTGCTGGGCTAAATAATCAGATCGAATGGTTAGCTTGTAAGTAAAAACAGATCCAAAAGTGGGCGCCAATGAGAATATTCTTTCAACCTTTAAAAGGAAGTCAGGGCATGTGGTACGCATGCGCGGCGTTTTTTACTGGCGAACCGAAACTTTTGCGGCTATTGCAGTAAGAGAGAGAACGCGGGCAGCATCATTGGTATGTTAAGTTTTGGTCCTTTCTATGATTCTTTCATGTGCACACCACTAAATATGGATAAGGTGGGAGTGGGTTAATAATTAAAATGGAGATGAGGTGGTCAGTAGATTTATTGCTGTTTTTTATAGTTATGTTTAGGTCCCCTGACGAAAAATCTGAAACGTCAGTCAGTACCGGGATTGAACGTTGGGATACTGAAAGCTTGAGAAGAATTAGAGCTGATTCTACATAGAAGCTGAGTATTGATCTTTTAAAAAACAACCTATTTAAAAAAAGCTTATAACAGAACAGCCTAATATCTTTATTAAGAATTTTTAAAGTCACACCAAGCTGGCAGAGGGTCGTTGATGTGATACAACACCATTCTTAAAACTCGGGTTTCACCCGGCTGTAGAGGTGTTATTTTTAACTGAGACCTTTTCTGCCAGCGATAAGGGTGGTTGATTTCCCCCCACAAGAAAGAAAGTTGAACGATAACACGAGTAGTTATAGAATAACTTATCGTTCGGTGGCCAAAAGAAGTTTTGTGTTTAAAATTTAAACTAAAAGCTCTTTGCAGCTACTAGGCTCTGACTGAGTATTAAATTTAAACTAGAAGCTCTCTGCTGGGTTTTAAACTTAAATTAAAAACTCAACAGGTAGCTTTCAGTTTAACTGAAAGCTCTTTGCTGATTCTGGACCCTGACTGACTGATTTAACAAATACACTGGATTCCCAGATTAATCAGCTTTAATCTAAAGAACTCATTTTTCACCAAGATTTAGAAACATTCCCAGAAGTAAATACTTACAATCGCAGATCTCTCTCCAGAAGTAGTGATGTACCCTGGTCTAAAGCCAGACTGATGAGCGTGAAGGAAATGAATAGTCAAGGTGAACAGAAAGTTGAGCGTACACAAATTTAAGGATCTTAGAAAGAAATCTTTGCTTCTCAAGATCAAAGAACAGTCTTAAAATGGGCCTGCACCCTAATGTAAAGAAGGCAAAGATCATGATAACTGGCAAAAATCAGTAAGTTCGTTGATGGAGAAGAAATTAAAATTGTCGACAACTTTAACCTATTTGGATCAACTATCAATAAAGAAGCAACAAGCAGTCAAGAAATCCGATGACGCATTGCTCTTGACAGAATGGCTATGAAAGACCTAGACAAGATTCTCAAGAGCAGAGATGTCTCTCTCCATACAAAAGATTTGACTTATTCAAGCCATGGTATTTTCAACAACATCATATGGATGTGAAAGCTGGACACTGAAAAAGTTAGACAGGAAGAAAATTGATGCCTTTGAATTAAGGTGCTGATGGCGAATACTGCATATACCAAGGACTGCCTGAAAAACAAACCAGTCAGTACTAGAAGAGATCAAACCTAAGCTTTCTTTAGAAGCTCAGGATGACAAGACTTCGACTTTCATACTTTGAACACATCATGCGAAGAGAGAGATCATTAGAGAAAGACATCATACTTGGCAAGGTAGAAGGTCAAAGCAAAAGAGGAAGGCCAGCAATGCGATGGATTGATGCAATAACAGCAACTACGGATGCCAGTCTGTCAACAATGAGCTGCCTGACTGAAGATCGAACACAATTTGGGACAACTATCCAGAGGGATGCCATGAGTTGACACTGACTCAACGGCACTTAACAACAACAACAAACGGAAGATTGGATATAGGATGGTAGTGTGCAGGATCAGTTGGGTCAAGGGAGGACTTCTTAAGAAGGAAGTGAACTAAAGCATGTTTCCAAAGGGAAGGGAAGCAGCCAGAGACTAGAGTTAAGCACAGAAAGAAGGGGGAGGGAGAAGAGTGAGGGAAGAAGGAACAGGATCGGAGGAGCAGGTGATTTTGTGGGAAGTGGTAAGCAGTTTACGGAGTTCAATAGATGAAGTAGGCCAGAAGGTGGACTAAGAATACAATAAGGAGGGGGAGGAGAGGAGTGGAGTGGAGTGGAGATGGTGGGGAGGAAGCGGGGAGAGATCAGAAGAAGAGGAGCAAAGGAGCTGAATCTTATCAAAACGAGTGGCAAGACAGGTGGGACTTAGAGGCAAAGGGGCAGCAGATGAATGGAGATGCGCGGTGGACAAGAGATTCAGGATGGAATAGAGGTGATTAGAGATGGAGGCAGTGGAAATACGGGATGAGTGGTGAGTCTGTTTAGCTTTGTGAATGAGTGCATGATAAATGGTGGTGGCAATCTGGAAAATGGGAGACGTATGTTGGTCACAGGTGCCTTTATTGGTAGACCCCAACGTGTTTTGGCGTTGCCTTCATCAGGGGGTATATAGCTCAAAAAATAATAAATACAATATATAAGCCAACATAAATCAAAGAATGTAAAAAATATATAAAACATGAAATCACAGCAAATTAATATTAAAGACATATAGAAATAAATACACTAAAACCAAATAGATGTAGGAAAGAGCATTGTTTGACAAACCATATATGAGAGACGTAGGGCAGAGGATAAACATGCCTAATAAGGTCAGAACAGAAAAGGTGGTTGCAAACACAATAAAGAATTGTGTATAAATGAATTTATACTTACTAGTGCAATCTGTGGTAGCCTTTTGAACTATATAACTCTTGTCTAAAACCAACAAATGAAATAAATAAATAAGTGCTTAAATGATAAAAACCAAAAAGAATAAAAGCAAGAATGGCCAGTAAGTAGTGAGAACATTAAAATAGTAAGGGGTGACACCCTTAACTACAAATGGCTCAGGAAATGCTATTGTAGCAGGCTATGGGATACTAATTAAAACCATTAAAAAAAAAAAGAGAAGAGGGAGTAAAACATGGAGGTCCCCAGACCAAACCGTACCGTTTGAATTCGTGGTCATAGTATATACTATTTTTAAGAATACACTTATTTTAAAAAAAGAGGCCATATTAAAAATGCTGCATTAAAAATACTTTTTATAAATTCAAGAGAGAAAAAACAGTGATGATAGGTAGCCAACAAATAATGAAGAAAATACTTGTTATATCTAAACTGCGGGACCCTGATGAGAAAAGGTGCCTGGTAATACCAAGACAATGAATTAAATCCTACATACTGTAAGGACATGGCAACAGAAGCCATAAAAAGGGGGACGGATAAAGAAAAAGAGGAACCGTGTGTTATGTAAAAGACGGACACCCAAACGGATCACTCATGCAAACATACCACAAAAAGAGTACTTTAGTTTAAAAAAAGGGGGGGGGGAGGGGGAAGAGGGAAAGTGGGAACAAAAATTAGATAAAATATCTGAACAGGGAGAGCTGTTGGAGCCAGTCACACAGCATCGGAGGATTCCCGGGTGAGCAGGCTGCGGCGGGGACTGCCCCAGGCAATTTTGGGGGCTTAAAGCTCGCTGTCTCCATAGGCGCGCGTCCTTAGGCGCGTGGCCGTGGCGTGCCCTAAGGGGCGTGCCACAAGGGGAGGATAGGCCCCTTGGGAGCCCCTTAGGAGCTGGGTTTTGTTTTCCTGAGTTTGTATGGATAAAAGGAAGAAGAAAATATTTCCATTAGCACCGGGAGAGACTGGTCCTATGGATAGACACGTGAATGTCGGGGGTGATGAAACTCTTCCCCCTGCAGGTACTGTGACCCATTTGCATCCTCCGGAGGGAGCTTCTTTGAGCTCCCCTGAGCGCTCCCCGCCACTTCCCCCGTCAGTAATAACGCCGCCGGAACTGCTGGCTAGTGGTTTGCCGGTACTACAAAATTCTCCTTTGCAAAAGGGTGGGTCCTTGCTATCGGTTACTTGGCTGCCTTCCCAGATTGTCTCTCAGGATATTCCTGATTCTCAGGTGTCCTTGTTGGATATCTGGAAGGTGATTACCCGTACTGAGGTATCTTTGGCAGCCACAGTAGCCCAACTTTGTCATTTTTCCCAGGGAACTATGACAAAGTTGGAGGCGGTTGAGGAATGGCTGGATTCCTTGTTAACCCAAGTTCAGAGATACGATACCAGATATGCTTCCCTTCAAACAATGAGTGTCTCCTCAGTTAAAGATAGTTTAATTATACATCGTAGATTAGAATATTTGGAAAACGCTCATAGGATGAAAAATATTAGTTTGTTAAATTTTCCTGTTACACATTTGTTATCTGCAGAAATATTACTTTGTAAATATTTGAAAGAAGTGTTGGAATTATCAAATTCAGAAACAATTTCCTTTTCAAATTTTTTTTATAATTTCTTCACGTTTGGTTGCATGTGAGACTCCAGGAGAATATGATGTATTACAACCTCAGTCTTTGGTTAATCTTACTCAATTCCTGGAAGACTCATGACACCATTGCAACTAGAGCCACTTTGGTGGTTTCATTTGTTTCTGAAATTAATAAAGCTTTAGTTTTTAAAAGTTACTTTAAACATAAGGATGTGGAATTTTGTGGTGCGAAAGTACAATTGTTTCAAGATGTATCCAGGGCAACCCAGGTGCGTAGGCGGGCTTTTTTGTCCCTTAAGCCCAGGGTGTTAGCGCTGGGTGCATCTTATTTTCTCAGGTTCCCCTGTAAGTGTGTGGTAACACTGAAAGGGGTCAAGTATACGTTTCTTGATTCTTTAAAATTGGAGACCTTTTTGTCAGATAGGGAGGGTCTGGGGGATTGATGAGGGATAAGGGCAGGAATTATATTTTGCCATGTGTTGAGAGATGTTCTCGGTGTTTCTTTTGGAAAAAAATAAATTCTTTGGTATATCTCCCCAATTTGTGGGCTGTAAGGATGTGTTTATGTTTCTTGTTTAGATTATTTCTTGCTTTTTATATCTAATGTTGCCTGTATACTTGCTTGACAAGTTTGTATGATGAAAAGTAAAAAGTAAATGTTAAAAAAAAAAAGATCTGAACAGACCTTAGTAAACACTGTGTGCTTCTCATAAGAGTTATGAATATTATAAAATGCTCCGCCGGAGCCGTTGTACTGCAGAAAAAAATGAAAGACTAAATAATTATGTTTCGAACTATAGAAACATAGAAATATGATGACAGAAAAAGAGCACATGGCCTATCTAGTCTGTCCTTCCATATCAACAACTACAACAGTCCCCTTTTTACCTTTAGAGATCCTCTGTGTTTGTCCCATGCTTTTTTGAATTCAGTTACTGTCCTCATCTCTACCACTTCCACTGGGAGACTATTCCATGGATCCACTACTCTTTCCATATATCACTCCTGAATCTATCTCCCTTCACCCTCATCTCATGTCCCCTCGTAGCAGAACTTGCTTTCAACTGATAGAGGATCTCTCCCTGAACATTTATGCCACGGAGGTATTTAAACATCTCAAATCATATCACCTCTATCCCACCTTTCCTCTAAGGTGTACATATTAAGATCCTTCAGTCTGTCCTCATATGCTTTATAACAGGGGTCTCAAACACGCGGCCCGCAAGAGCATTTTGTGCGGCCCGCAACGCCATTGGTTTCACTTTTCACCTGATTGCCGGCGCGGCCGCGTGGGGTTAAAAAATACTCTGTCTAAAGTCGTCTTCTCCCGAGTCACGAGCCTGCCCTCAACCAATGAGAGACAGGAAGGAGGGGGGGGCAGCCAGCCGAACGCCACGAGGCACCACGCGCCCTCGCGGATCCATTTTGTGCACAGCGCGGGCAGGTATGGAGGCAGCCCCCGGAATTCCCCGATGTTAGCCAGCCCTGCCTCCCTCAGTCCCTCTCCTCTTCGGCTTTCAGAGCCGCGAAGGGAGAGCTTCTCCCTCGCGACTCTGTTAAGCTCGCCGGGGCAGATGGGAAATTTCCCATAAGCCTCAGCGGGCTTAGCAGAGTCACGAGGGAGGAACTCTCCCTTCGCGGTTCTAAGCCGAAGCAGAGAAGGACTGAGGGAGGGAAGCAAGCAAGCAGGCAGTCAGGGAGGGAGGGAGGGAGGGCTGGCTCTGCCGGGCAGGGGGGGGGGGGAGGGGAGTCCCGCGGGACCTTTGATTTTGCCGCGGCTGATAGGGGGGGGTTAGGACTGGTAATGCCACTGGGGGGGTTAGGACTGGTAATGTGCTGTGGGTTGATGGGGGGGGGTTAGGACTGGTAATGTGATGTGGGGGGTTAGGACTGGTAATGCCACTGGGGGGGTTTAGGACTGGTAATGTGCTGTGGGCTGATGGGGGGGGTTAGGACTAGTAATGCCACTGGGGGGTTTAGGACTGGTAATGTGCTGTGGGCTGATTATGTTGACTTTTATTGAGGGGGGGCTCAGGGATGCTTGATACTGCGGTGGTGGCGGCAGCAGTAGCAAGTTTGGATTTTTTAAAATGTACCTGGACTGATGGGGGGAGGGGGGGTTAGGACTGGTAATGGGCTGGGGGGGTTGCTAGGACTGGAAATGGGCTGAGTGGAAGGGGGGCTTGAACTGCAAATGGCTGATGGGGAGGGGGGCTTGGAATGGAAATGGGCTGTGAGGGAAGGGAGCTAGCACTGGAAATGGGCTGAGTGGGGGGGGGAGCTAGGGTTGGAAATGGGCTGATGCAGGGACTAGAAAGGAGCGGATGCTGGGTGGGGCTTGAACTAGAAGGGAGCTGATGTTGGGGGAGGATTAGAATGGGATGGAGCTGGGAAAGTGAAATGGAGAGGGAAAAAATATTTTGTGCGGGAGGGAAGACAAATCTACAATTGGCCAGGTTTTGGGAGAGTAAGTGGAGATTGAGGATGGAGGGGTAATATTTGAGTGGATAAAATAGGAATGAGGAAAGAGCAAAAGGAGAAAGATTAGTATGTTAAAGCAGATGTAGAGAGAGAATGAAAAAAAAAACTAGAAGAGAGAAGAAAGGACAAATGGACAGCAGACGATGGAGAGTTAGCAGAAGACACGAAGAAACCATAAGAAAGTAGCTGGAACAATTGCAACTGAAAAAAAATGCACAAAAGGTAGGAAAATGGAAAATCTCTCTATTTTGAATTTATTAACTGGAATATGTCAGCTCTGGGAAATGTGCATCATTAATGTCTGTGCTTTGTTTAGTACAAGAAATTAATTTATAGTTTTATTTCTACAGTGTTGTTGTACATTCCAAGTTTGGCTTTTGGGGTTCCCAATTAATTGTCTTCCTGTTTCTAAATTGTGATTCCTTGTTTGGTGATGGTGTATGTTCTGCATGTGTAACTGAGCGGAGGTATTCTGTTTATGTAATTCCTATTTGACATTGCTACTTGTTCTCTTTTCCCAGTAGGTCATGTATTGTTGTTCTCTGAAATGTATTGATTTAATATTTGCAGTGTTGCCTTTTGATAGGTAGGGTCTGGTGCTTTGTGAGTCCTGGTAGTGCTGTTATGATACGGGGGGTTTGCTATGGATTCTAAATGGGCAGTGTTTGTAGTAGTTCCTAATGTGCCTGGCGGTTGGCACTGGATTATAGTAATATAGAAATTGTTTAGTCTTTCTTTATCCATATACTCATTATGCAACATTATGCAAATATTTATGCAAATGAGGCCCCTTATGCAAATGAGGCCCCGTGTCTTATGCGGCCCCCGGGTTACTTTACAAGTCCTCATTTGGCCCTCAAAGCAATTTGAGTTTGAAACCCCTGCTTTATAATGAAAACCACTAATCATTTTAGTAGCCACCCTCTGCACAGACTCCATCCTGTTCACATCCTTTTGAAGGTGCGGTCTCCAGAATTGCACACTATACTCCAAATGACGTCACACGAAAGACTTATACAGAGGCATTATCACCACCTTTTTTCTGCTAGCCATTCCTCTCCGTATGCACCCAAGCATCCTTCTAGCTTTTGCCGTCGCCTTTTCTACCTATTTAGCTACTTTAAGATCAGACACAACCACGCCTAGGTCCCGCTCTTCTTTAGTGGACAAAAGTACTTCACCTCCTATACTATATTGCTCCCTTGGATTGCTGCAGCCCAAATTCATGACCTTACATTTTTTAACATTAAATCCCAGCTGCCAAATTCTAGACCATTCTTCAAGTTTAGCTAGATCCCTCCTCATGTGATCTACACCTTCCTGGGTGTCTACTCTATTGCAGATTTTGGTATCATCTGCAAAGAGGCAAACCTTACCCGACAGACCTTCCGCTATATCACTAACAAAAATGTTAAAAAGAATAGAAATATTTGCAAAATATATATTATACACACACACACACACACAGAATATAGGCAGTAAAAAGGTAACAAAATAACATGTGATGCACTTTAAAAACAAATGCTTAGAGCCAAATGCGATGCAAACTGCCGTGTAAAATGCCGTGGCTAATGCAAACTGCCGCGTGTACTACAGAAACTAAATGTAATCGAATACTCATGTATCGAACTATAGAGATATTTGCAAATAAATACAAATTGCAGGTAGTAAAGGGGTACAAAGTAACATATGATGCACTTTCAATCTGGAAAATGGCACAGAGCTTCCGGTGTGTGGTGCTTGCGCCAAAGGTACTCGGCACAATGGAGGTAGGTATAGTGGAGCCATAGGCTGGGTTGGTACCAAGGTTGGTAGGTAGGGCTGTGGGGAGTGCAGGTGTGAAGAGGGGCTAAGATATTAAGAGAGTGGAGGAAATAAGGGAGTTCAAGGAGTGAACTTGGTCATCAGTGGATAGACTAGGGAAATCAGAGGGCAGCAATTGATCTGACGGGGGGGGGGGACTTTCTAGGAGGGAAGGAGTAATGCGACGGGAAAGGCGGATAGGAACAGTAGAAGCAGAGGCGGCGGCAAGGGGAGCCTGTAAAGAAAAAGCTACACAATAGTGATCAGTTCAGGGGAGGAGCCTAAAGGAGAAAGACAACAATACCAATGAAGCGTCGAGTGGTGAGATAACTAGATCAAGTGTGTGGCCGACAGCATGTGTGGGGCAGGAAACATGTTGAATAAGCACAAGGTCTTGAAGATAGATAGTAAAAGATATGGTCACGGGGAGAACTGGGGGAATCAATGTGAATGTTAAAGTTGCCTAAAATCACAGTGTTGAGAAACTGTATAGAGACCTCAGATATGGTAAAGAGAAGAGAATCTCAAAGATGGGGATGAATAGGAGTAGATGAAATGAAAATGAATGGGAGGAGAAGCACACAGGTGAAGGAGGAGAGACTCAGGAAAGTAAAGGGCAGATGTGTGTACCTGGGTTAATGAGAGCGAGGACCGAACAAAAGCAGCCACTCCATCCCAGAGCAACCCAGATGGGGAGTGGCAAAGGCAGAGAAGTGTGGGGGGGGGGGGGAGACAGTGTCCGAGGAGAGGATCCTCCCCCTCCCTAAGCCACATTGAGTGTGTCCAAAGACTGTTGGATAGTGAGATCTTGTAATAAGAGCATTTTGGACCTGAGGGAAAGGCAGTTGATAACTGTGAGGAGGCAGGAATGCTGCATGGGTGAGATGATAGTGATTGAGTAAATAGGATAAGGTTATCTTGAACCCAGGATAGAGGACCATGAAATAAAATATACGGAGGGGAAGGGCACCATCCCCAATGCACTGGGATAGCGATTGGCATGGCAGAATAGCAAGTGAAAATCAAACAGAATAGGACACAACTTACCTGAGAGCACGCGAGCCACCAAAAGATAGATATGTGCTGGAATAGCCCAGAGAAAGTCATTCAATGTTCCCAAGCACAGGGTCGCCCACAGAGTCCACCCCATGGAATGCTGCCGGATGCTTGATTTTATGCAGATGTAGACCTCTAGGAGCACAATCTGACTGAGTAACCAACCTCTGGAGACAGTAGGAGACAATTACAGTAGCAGAAACAGCCATGGACAGGTACAGTAGCAGAGCACAGGAACAGCTGGAGGTATCTGCCCTTGTATCACTGCCTTCAGGCACAACAATTTGTCCAAGGTGGTTCACACAGTGGCACTTATGGCAGACCCAGAAGGGGAGAGGACAGACATCCAGAATTGGCTCTTTGCATTCCAGGACAAAGCAGAGCTGAAGAGCATCTAGTACTCAGTGATCCTTGGTGTAAGGGGAAAAATAAGTATTGTAAGGGGAAATCAGTTTCTTGTTATACAAAGGGACCATGAGGCCCATTTGTGAATACCTAGATAGAAAGGAATGTGTTGTGCTAAGACAAGATTCAGTGATCTTCACAGAGACAGGTACCAGTTTGTACGATTGCTAATTAGCAATAGCAGGTGCAGGGCTATGCTGCTGGGATGGGTTTATGACGTATATATGTTTTTGCTACTGTATAAAAGTTAGACTGCACTTCTAGTGTTGGAATAAACTTGCACACCTTTCCTTCTGTGTCCGGTTGTGAGTTTTATTCCCCAAGGAGCAGACCCATAAGAACATAAGACATGCCATACTGGGTCAGACCGAGGTCCATCAA
Organism: Ichthyophis bannanicus; assembly: GCA_033557465.1. Lineage (NCBI taxonomy): Eukaryota > Metazoa > Chordata > Amphibia > Gymnophiona > Ichthyophiidae > Ichthyophis > Ichthyophis bannanicus. Next base: position 125,960,843 of record CM066043.1, on the reverse strand, counting down.
GCCCAGTATCTTGTTTCCAACAGTGGCCAATCTAGGTCATACGTACCTAGCAATATCCCGAAAAGACACAGGTTCCACAATGCTTGTACTGGGTCAAGCATTGATATCCTGGGTCCCCTTTTTAATAGCGGTTTATGGACCTTTCCTCCAGGAACTTGTCCAAACCTTTTTTATGGTTTAAATTAGAATTGACATACTCCCGTGGGTCGGGGGGGGGGGGGTGTCCCTAGTGCTTGGGTAGCTTGGTAAATTGGTAATTAGGACTTTCCTGTTCCCTGGGTGGGAAGCGGTGGGAAAGCTGAATTTCTTTTGTTTTCACCTGCGGTTGCTGTGAAGGCTGTGTGCTTGTGTGCCTGTGTGAGTTTGGCAAGATGCCCCTGCGGTATTTTGAAGCGATATAGCGCTCGTGACAGATACTGTGCAGAAAGCAAGTGGCCAGACGTGCGTTTGTTGTGATTATTAGAGAATGGGCCAGTCCCAAGGTAAGGGGACCAGCTCAGACTCCGCGGGAGTGATTGCCTTGCTACAGCCTAAAGTGTTTATTAGGTTTAAATCTGCTGTGAAAAAGAACTTGTATTCCAGCCGTACTCCTGTTCCCCTAGGGGGCCCCTCCTCTAGATTCAGAATCTCCTAAAGAATATGTTAATCGGGTGGCAGGGGGCTATTATACTAATCCCTGGGTGGATAATATGGCTGGGTGGACGGAGAGTCTCCACAGTTCTCACCCCTTTCCCCAGGAGGGCAGTTTTTCTGCATGGCATTTGGACATGATCAGGGGATTGTGTTTAGGGGACAAGAAAGCTTTTCCTTTTTATTCCGGTGATCCCAAATGGCCTAAATCTTATATGAAGGAGTGTGGAAATGTGTGGCTGCAGTTAGTGCCTTACTATAATGGACCGTCTCGCTCCATGGAGCCATCTAGCCCCCCTTCTGCCCCTACAGAAAAGTCTTAGGGTACTCCGTCTCTAACTTCTGTTTCCTCTGTTTCTGTAGCACCCTCTGTCCCCCTTCCCCCTGAGTCTGCCCATCCTCCTCCTCCGTATCTGTCTGCCGCGTCTGGTTTATATCCTGTTCTTCCCTCTCTGGAGGACGATGCATCCCTGGAAAATTTGGTTCTGGCAGCTGGGGTGGGGGGGTTACAGCCTCTGGCTCTGTGCTGCCCAGGAAAGATACACTGCCTGTCCTTCTCCCTAATACTCAGGACCCCGTGCTTCAGCGTTTTCCTCTTACCCTTAACCAGGTGGCAATACAGCATGAGCGCAGGGAGCGCCGGCGAGCCTGTCAAGAGGGGTCAGGTTCACCTGTGTTGGCTGACAGTGCACGCTTGAGAGATGGTGGGTTGTTAAGGACCCCTCCGTCTGAGGACAGACGGGAGGGTGATTCTCGCCTGTGTTGGTTGCAGGAATCCCTTTCTCATCTTAAAGACATTTTTGTTGGAATGGGGGTAGGCAGTCAGGGTTCCTGTACTTCCTCACCTACTACTTCTTCTCCTCCACCCCCCATTTTAACTCCTCATCGCCCCGGGAATCCTTTTGTTTCTGTCCCTGCTGCAGCTTCTCCTCCCTTGCTGGAGGTGAAGCAGGAGACCCTTCCCTCTTTGTCTGGGGAGGGCAATTTGCAGCTTCCTTTCTTAACGATTGGTGAGCAGGTGGTTATTAAGCCCCTAGATTCTAATGTTTTATCTTCTATTTTGCAATCTGCCCCGAATCCTATGAGGGCTCCAGCAGCTACTGTTCAATACTTACAGCGTATGACACGGGGTTTGCAGTATACGGCACAGGATTATTGGTTGATAATTGAAGGGGTGTTGGGATATGATGAGGAAACCCCATTTGACTTTTCTAACGTGAAAATCTTAGAGGATCCCTTTACTTTCCCTGATGTTGCTGCCCGTGCCTTGCTACAGCCGCAGGCTGTTAAGGATATGTGGGAGGAAGTGCAGAAAAAGAGTTTGAGCGATTGTTTGGAGCTAAGCAGAATTTAGCAGCTTCCATTGCCTGTCAGCAGGAATCAGGAGAAGGTGTGTCTCAGTTTGTGCGAAGATTTAGGAAATGTTGGAAAGAAGCAGCAGGATTAGCTATTCCTGCCGATGGTTTGATGGCTTCTATGTATGTACAGAGGTTGTTAGGTGCCATGCGGCCCGAGGTACAGGTTGCAATAAAGCAGATGGTTGATGAGTGGTTTGATATGTCGCCAGTGAAGTTAGAGAAAGTGATTTTGTCCAAAGAAGCGGCGGGATGCTTTGCTGGAGTCGAGAGCCAGAGAGAAAGAGGGAAGGTGAAGATGTCACACGCATGGCAGCAGCCCTGCCCTCCAGGTGAGTGGAGAGGGGGGGCCGGTTATGGGGGATGGGGGAATCAGGGACCCTTTCCAGGACGAGGTGAGGGATTTCGGGGGTGAGGGAGAGGCCGGGGGGGGGGCTCGATGGAGGGGTGGTATGCCCAGTAATCAGATATGTTTTAATTGTAAGCATCAGGGACATTGGAAGAATGAATGTCCGTATGCAGCAGCCATGTCTTTTCCTCCCACCCCCCCTCCGGTGGCTTCGGCGCCTGCAGTGCCTGGCTCCAGAGCCCACGCAGCTCCAGCCCCACTCATTCCAATTACATGGCAGCCTCCCACAGGTCATGCCTAGGGCTGCCCTGAGGCGATGGTTCCGACCTGGGTACAGCTAACAGAGAAATGGAAGGACCCCCCTGTTGTTCTTTGTTGATTGGGGGCCGCCCTGTGTCCTTTGTTATAGACACAGGCACTACTTGTTCTACGTTGCATGCTTCCATTTGGAAAGAGTCTCTAACACCAGGTCCTGCCTCAATAGGGATTAATGGAACCTCAACCCCCACTTGGATTACCCCCCCCCCCCCCCCGTTACCCATTACGCCCCTAGGGCAAAAGTCCCCGTTGTTTACGCATTGTTTTACTATAATTCCTTCTTGCCCAGTTAGTTTGCTAGGGAGAGACTTGTTATGCAAGTTAGAGGCTACTACAGTCAGTGCTGCTGACGGCACTTTTTCTCTACTTTCCCCGTATCTTTTGAACTTGTCGCAAGAGAATGTTGATACAGCATCGATGCTGGAGCAGGTCCCTCCTTCATTATGGGCCTCTTCTCCTACCGATGCTGGGTTAGTTCCATGTACCCCTTATGTTGCCAAATTAAAGAATCCCACGGCGGTTGTTTGTGTTAGGCAGTATCCTTTGTCTAGTGCAAAAGATGAAGCTTTACGATCCATGATTACTGAGTTTGTGGCTGCAGGGATAGTTGTTCCCACTGTATCTCCTTTCAATACGCCTGTGAATCCCATCCCCAAGGGGGAGGGGTTCCATTTTACCCAGGACCTTCGGGCTGTAAATCAATTGGTTGTTCCATTAGCCCCAGTGATGCTGGATATTGCTGGATTGTTAACCCTTATCCCAGTAGATGCTAAATGTTTTACTGTAATAGATTTGGCCAACGCCTTTTTTAGCGTGCCCGTCGACTCCCACACGCAGCCCATGATAGCTTTTACGCATGCAGGCAGACAATATACCTGGACTCGGCTGCCGCAGGGATATATTGATTCCCCAGCAGCCTATTCCCTAGTTCTTAAAGCATCAATTGAAATGTGGCATCCGCCTTGTTCCTCCACTCTTCTCCAGTATATGGATGATTTGTTATTGTGTTCTAAGACATGTCATGAATGTGCTACAGACTCTGTATCTCTGCTCTGCCACCTTGCCTCTCATGGACATAAAGCCTCTCTGAAAAAGCTGCAGTGGTGCTGTGATCGAGTCACTTATTTGGGGTTTGTGCTGTCCCCTGGCAATCGGGCGCTCTCTCCCGCCCGCGTACAAGCAACTATGAATCTGACTCCTCCCTCAACAGTTACCCAAATGTTGGCATTTTTGGGACTGGTCTCCTTCTGTCGTGCTTGGATCCCAGACTGTGCTTATTGGGATTCTATTTTGAGAAGGGCTACACTGCAATTGCCTGGTTCTGCATCTATTGAATGGACTGAGGAAATGTTCTCTGCCTTTGCCACTTTAAAAAAGTTGTTGATCTCAGCTCCCACTTTGGGACTGCCGGACTATGGAAAAATGTTTTACCTTTATGTAAGAGAAGAAGGGGGAACAATGGCAGCCATTTTGGCTCAAGATCATGGGGGAGGAATGCGCCCGGTCGCTTACCTCTCTAAAAAAATTGCCCCTTCAGGTACAGGGTATGCCTGCATGCCTGCGAGCCTTGGCTGCTTCGGCAATTGCCGTGCAGCTGGTAACTCCCATTACCCCGTCACATGAGACTACTTTGTTGTTATCTGCCCACTCTGTATTGAAGGTTTTGAAAAATCTCACTACTCAGCACATAACTGCTCAGCGTTTGAGTGGGTACGAGGTTATTTTGACTACCACTGAAGGGTTGACTGTTAAGCAGCAGTCTCCTGCCTTCACCCCTATGCTGGCGCTACAGGCTCTAATGCGCCCAGTAGATGATTCTGAGCAGCCCCCAGAAGAGCATGATTGTTTGAAACTGATTAACTTTGAGACGTCAGTACGTCCTGATCTGTCCTCCTCCCCGCTCCCGGATGCCCCACACATATTTGTAGACGGGAGCTGTGTCCGCCCTGCAGACAATGTTTATATTACCTCTTATGCTATTGTAGAACTCCCGAATATTTTGCATGAAGCTCAGTTATTACCTTATGGTTCTGCACAAGCTGCTGAATTGGTAGCGCTTACTAGGGCCTGTGAATTATTTGCTGATAAACGTATTAATATCTATACAGATTCCAGATATGCTTATGGAGTAGTGCATGATTTTGGCCTGCTATGGGGGAGACGGGGATGGAAAGCTGCGGACGGTAAGCCCATTTCACATGCACAGTTGGTGAACGAATTGTTGCAAGCTCTGTGTAAACCAAAGGAAGTAGCTGTTATTAAATGTGCTGCACATAGATATGATACATCTTTTGTTTCACAAGGAAATTCTCTCGCAGATTTAGCTGCTAAACAGTGTGCTCAGGCTGAGGGTGACCGCTTGCATTCTTTCACTGATCCTGGGAATAGGACACCAGCCCCGCCCATTGCTGCAGACCCTTTGTTGTCCGGATTCTATGTTTCCCCTCTTGAACATTCTTTCCCTTTTCACCATTTACAAGCAGCAGCTGATCCTGAGGACTTAGTCTATTGGGAACATCATAATATGTGCTTAAATTCAGCACAAATTTGGCAAGAAAGACGGGGTAGTCGTAGGGGATTGCCAAAGGCCGCTGCCCCACTTTTAATTAGCCAGGTCCATGGGGTGGGTCACAAAAATAGGAAAACAGTGTTAAAAGAGCTACAAGAAGTGTTTGTGTGTAGAGATTTGCCCCAGCTGGTAGAAGTACAATTAAGTCAATGTTTAACATGTGCTAGGAACAATATACAGCAGGGAAAAGCAATTGGACAACTGCAGCACCTGCCCCCGCTGCAGGGCCCTTTCCAGGCCCTGCAGGTGGATTTTACCTGTATGCCTAGGTCTGTTGGGGGCTTCAGATATTTGTTAGTGATTGTAGATCGGTTTTCTAAGTGGCCTAAAGCCTTTCCCACTACCAAGGAGGATGCTAGAACGGTGGCCAAAATTTTATGTAAAGAAGTCATCCCTCGGTTTGGGTGTCCCCTGTCAATAGATTCTGATCAAGGCCCAGCGTTCATTTCTAAAGTGTTACAGCATATTACTCAAATGTTTGCTATTGACTGGAAATTCCATGTTCCCTACCATCCCCAGTCCTCGGGAATAGTGGAGCGAATGAATCGCACTATAAAAGAGAAATTAAAAAAGGCAACTCAACATGCTCCTGGTAAATGGCCTACTTATTTACCGGCAGTATTAGCAGAAATTAGACTTACTCCTGGAGCTTCTGGGTTTTCTCCGTTTGAAATTTTAATGGGACGCCCCTTCCCTTTACCGTGGAAATGGCCAGAGGGAGCAGTAATTACGGCTGATGATTTGCTTATTGCACAGGAAGAGTATGCTGTGCAATTAGTTAAATATTTATGTGAGGTATCTGAACAGGTTTATCAGTTTTTACCCTGTCCCTCTACAAAACCTACACATCCTTTCCGCCCTGGAGATCGGGTCCTGGTGAAGCTGTTCCATAAGGCAGGACAGTGAGATCCGCCCTTCAGTAAACCAGAGGAGGTGCTGGCCGTGACCAGAACTGCTGTGCTGACAGATCAACATCCCACCTGGGTCCACGCGTCTCGTGTGAAGACGGCACCTGAAGAGATCAGCGCAGTTGACGGGGATTGAGCCGAGCTGTTCACAATGATTGCTGTCAAGCCTGTTCCGTGGGGACCCGTGTGTTTTCTATCGGGAATCTCTATTATCATTGTGCTTCTTATCGAAGGTTTACGTCCTGATGGACAATTGAGGGCGCTCATCCAAGGACAGAAGCGAACCAATCAAACCGGATCCTATATGCCCCCGGTGGAGCCAAGGGGGGGCTTGACTCTTTTGAATCAGACTGATCTGACTGTACTTCGCAGCAAGCGGGGGTTGCCTTCAGAGAATTTATGGAAGATTACGGTACTAGAGATTGTGCGTTTAATGAACATTACTGACTGTATTATATGTACTCCGCTTCCCTTAAGTGTGCACATGACTCCAGTAGTAGTGCACCCTCTTACTTTGCATAAAATTATTAGTCCCAATCCTTGTATGGATAACCCCACTTATAATGCTTCCTGCTATGTTCCCACAGACTGTGCTGATACTTGGGCGGCTAATAATATGAGTGACCCTGTTCCCATGTTGGTATCCGTCCCAGAATCTATGAAGTTTTTGTTGTGTTATGATATTGCTTCTTCTACCCCCTCCCCTCTTTCCAGTCGTTGTAACCTCACTTACTTCCCGATTGAGCGTTAAGTATATAGTTCGAGCAGGAGCTTTATTGCCTCTCTGGTTGCCTTTCACCCCTAATGCCTCTGCCTCCTTAAGGAATATTACTAGCACTACTAGGGTCATTTCATCAGCTAATTTTCAAGAATCTTCTGCTATTGCTGCTATTAAAATGAATCGTGGCTTTGAAGGGTCTATAATATATGATCAGCGCAGCTCTACTAATTTTAGCCCTTGGTTATCCTGTTATCTTCCAGCGTGCTCTTGGAGAATGAGTAAGTCAAAAACTATGTATAATCATGCCTTTGAACATTTTCCGTGGGATAAAGATACTCCATCAGCCCCTGCATTGGCCGGCCACTACTTTTTGTGTTCTGGGTTTTTATACCAATCTTTTAATCTTTCTCTGTTACCTTGTGCGGTGGTTAAAATAACTCCCTATTCTGCTTTAATTCCTCTTAATGTATCCCACCATAAACGGTTTAAGAGAAATGTTAATCCCTGGAAGCCTGAGGACCCAGAGGATGAAGCCATACAGGCTTCCTATCAATATATAAATTCTACTTATCCTTTGACTAAAACCCGATTAGATGCCCTTAGCTGATCCTGATCTTTCAAACTCCTGCTATCACTGCTGAACTAGGTATGGCTATTAGACGCTTGCAATGTCTGTTGCATGTTCAGATGCGTTCTGTTACTGAATCTATTTCCAGGTTAGCTGAATCTTTGGAAAAAAATACTCAAATGACATTACAGAATAGGAAGGCATTGGATTTGCTTTTGGCTGCTGGGGGGGCATGTACTTTTTTAAATGAAACTAGCTGTTGTACGGTGATTGCGAACCACACTGTTTTTGTATTAAATGCTATGAAAAAAATTAAAACCCTGTCAGATTTGAACTTGGCTGATTTCCAGGGAGGCCTGGACTTCGGCAATGTGTGGGGGGGTGTGGTTAAGTGGTTTCAGGGTTTAGGTGGGGGCTTCAAAGGATTACTTATTGCTTTGTTAATAGGCTGTGGTGTATTGCTTGCTTGCTGTTGTGTATTCTCATTTATTCTTGGCTGTTGTCGCAAGGCCCTGCAGAGCTCTACTACCTTTATGTATTCCTATACTCCTGCTTTTACGGCGACGGATGTACCTGAGCTGCCGCGTACAGATAGTCCGTTAATAATGCCCGTTTAGTTATTTTGTAATGGATTGTTAGGCTGTTCTTCTAGTGGGCCTATACAGGCCCAAAGGGGGGAATTGTAAGGGGAAAAATAAGTATTGTAAGGAGAAAATAAGTATTGTAAGGGGAAATCAGTTTCTTGTTATACAAAGGGACCATGAGGCCCATTTGTGAATACTTAGATAGAAAGGAATGTGTTGTGCTAAGACAAGATTCAGTGATCTTCACAGAGACAGGTACCAGTTTGTACGATTGCTAATTAGCAATAGCAGGTGCAGGGCTATGCTGCTGGGATGGGTTTATGACGTATATATGTTTTTGCTACTGTATAAAAAGTTAGACTGCACTTCTAACGTTGGAATAAACTTGCACACCTTTCCTTCTGTGTCCGGTTGTGAGAGTTTTATTCCCCTGGATTCCAGCCAGCTGAAGCAGCACACCGCAGATGAGGGTTCGGGACTTCCCTGGCCTGGAGTGACCAACAAGGAGCAGACCCGTTACACTTGGTAACCTGGGCCCATTCCTGAAAGACAAAGCCTACCTTCAACTGGAGGAACCAGGGAATGGGCCCCCAAATCTTCATTGTGCAGCCTGGGAGGTCCTCCTCTGGAAGGGACCAAGGCCTGAGGGCCACGCGCTCCACGAAAAGACTGAAAACGAGTCCAAGGCTCAGAAGCAGAAGGAAGGATTCCAGGTCAGTAACAGAAAGAACAGAAACCTCCATGAATCTGGCCAGCACACTCTCAGTGGATGGGCAGAAGCCGCCAAGGAAGGGGCACCAGCCTGCTTTACAGGTCCCTTGGATCTGTCTTTCAGAAGTCAATAAGACTTTGTCTTGCCCAGGTTCTTCACTAGCTTCTCCAAATCAGCTCCAAACAGAAGTTTCCTATTAAAGCCAGTTTGGCCAACTGGGTTTTGGAAGATGTTTCCACTGCCTAGTGCCGGAGCTAATCCAATGCCATGAAACCATAGTCAGGGAACCATCCCTAGCTGCCAAGTGTACCAAGTCATATATGGCATCAGAAAGGCCGCAGCTGACTCCAAAGGAGGGTTAATATCTGGCAGAAGAGCATGAATCAACTGGAGCAGAGTTCAAGACATCAGGCTGGTATATTACTGCCAGTGACAGAATAGTAGCTGCCACAGCAAAACTGGCTCCTCAGCAACTAATTCACCTTAAAGTCCAGAAAACCCTTTAAGACTGATCCGCTTTCTACAGGCATGGTGGTCCATCTGGTAACCATTATAACCCATGCATCCACCTTGGGAATGCCAAACCACTCACACTCCTCCGGGAAAGCAGAGATCTTCTTACACACCTTTAACGATTTAAGAAGGGAGTTGGGAAGAGTCACACTACAATTGGATCATATCCTTGATCACATCTGAGAACAAGAAGACCGTAGTGGATTTTCACACCCCTTGAAGGAGCAAGTGTACCTTCTGCTCCTGCTCTGTGCCAGAAGCATCTGTCAATTTCAAAGCGGATGAGACCCCGGTAATTAATGGCGCTGGCTAGGAGGATATCTCTGGCCTCTGCACAATCCTCAAGGTGGGAGACCTTCTTCATCCACATCTGTGCTATCTGAATCAGAGTCAAAACCTCAGACAGCTCTTCCAGCTGTTCCATCTCCAGGAGGGTGCCCCTCGCCAGGGACCCTTAGTCAAACATAACTGAACAGGGCCTTCCACTCTCAGCTTGCTGCGCTTGAGACTGTGCCCAGGGGCACTCAGAGGCCGCGAGGGTTGAATTTCAATGCCAGAAGGGCCAGGCCTGCTGCAAAAAGAAAAAGAATTCTGGGGAGGACAATCTGGAGTCTGGAAGCTCTCCTCTCAGAAATGACTCGCCAATGCCAGGGGGCACAGCCACCACAGACCCCCTAGAGGACAATAAGTGGCTCACAGCAGTCACAGGATCCTCCGGTTGCCTGAATATACTTACCCATAGCGCCATCCGTCACTCCCTGCCCTGAGGCAGGCAAGGTCAGACGAACTGTGTCCCCCAGCTGGGAAGGGGAAAGTAGGCCCTCCAGGGATGTCTCAAAATTGACCATGCAAGAAGAGCAGAGTCCAGAATCTGGGGATGAGGCACCTCGCTTGTCACAGGTCAAACAATGTTTCTTGGAAGATAACTTTAACTTTATTCCATACTTGATAGACCGCTTACGTTAAAAACATTAAAGCGGTGTACAAATAAAATAAAAGGCAGCACTGCAAACTACGGAAAAGGAACGCCAAAAATCATAGGAAAGAAAGAAAAGAATAGTACAAGGAAAGATTGTGCAAAACAATAATAAATAACAATTAACAAGAGCACAAGTTAAAACAACAAACAGTAACCAAGTAACAAAGATTAAAAACAATAAAATCAAACAATAAAAGGTAATAATAGCCGTCAATTAACAATATTCAAACACTAACCTAATAATTAACACAAAAATATAAAAACAAAGAATATAAAAACAAAGAATACAGACAGCATCACTTAACAAAGACGGACAAGACCAACTAGGCTTAAGACAAGACACTTAACCAGGGACGGTATCAGGGAGGGAAAATCATAGGGAAAAATCAGGGAGGGAGATCAAATACTTTGTGAAACAAATGAGTTTTGAGAGAGGATTTAAACTGTGAGTAGGAGGATTCTAAGCGGAGGGATGAAGGTAAGGCATTCCATAACCAAGGTCCAATGAAGAAGAAAGCAGCCTGACGGGTTTTTTCAAGGTAGGCATGAGATGGAGACGGTAAGACCAAACGGTTAGCGTGCAGGGAGCGGAGCTGGCGGTAGGGTGTGTGAAGGGAGATTAAATCAGCCAGATATAAAGGGTTATTAGTATAGAGTGCACGGTGAACAAGAATCAGAAATTTGTAATGAAACCTAACACGGAGGGGCAACCAGTGAAGACGAATGAGAATGGGAGTGATGTGGTCAAAACGGCGGGCAAAGGTTACAATACGGGCGGCAGTGTTTTGGATGAGCTGTAAACGATGAAGTTGGTACTTGGGGAGATTGGCCAGAAAAATGTTACAATAGTCGAGACGACTAATAATAAGCGCAAGGGCGAGAGTGACCAGGGACCCAAGGGGAAGAATAGAACGAACAGCCCGGAGGCGACGAAGAATGGCAAAGGAGCGTCTTGTAAGGGAAGAAATATGATCATGAAAAGAGAGAGAAGAATCAAGAATCACCCCGAGATACCGAAAAGAGGACACCAAAGGGACAGGAATAGAATCAATCATAGGTGTGACCGACGGACATGACCCAGAAAGTGAAACCCACATAGCAGTGGACTTAGAAGGGTTAAGACGGAGAAAGTGTTGAGAGAGCCAGGAGGCCACCTGGGAGAGACAAGCGTTGAACGGAGAAAGATCTAAGGAAAGTGGAGAGGTGTGAAAGAGCAAAATAATATCATCCGCATAGACATAACAAGACACAGGATATTGCTGAAGTACCAAAAGCAAAGGGGCTAGGAAAATATTAAACAAAGGGGACAAAACAGAACCCTGAGGGACACCGCAAGTGAGAGGACAAGAACTGGAAGACTTACCATTTAAAGTAACAGAAAAGGAGCGGGAAGTGAGGAAAGAACGAAACCAGAGAAGAACCGCCCCACGTAACCCCACCTCAGCAAGACGAGTGAGAAGAAGAGTGTGATCAATTAAATCAAAAGCCGCGGATAGAGCAAGAGAAACCAGAAGAGTGAGATCACCGCGGTCATGTGCAACGTGTATTTCATTTAGGACAGCAAGAAGAACAGTCTCAGTACTATGACCTTGACGGAAGCCAGCCTGCCGAGGGTGAAGTGTGTTTGTGGACTCGACATGGGAAGACAACTGATGGAATGCAAATCGCTCCAGAAGTTTGGCCAGGTAGGGAAGGTTTGAAACAGGGCGCCAGTTGGCAAGAACTGAGGGGTCAAGGGAGGGTTGTTTTAAGAGTGGATGAACAATCGCTGATTTCCAAGGAGAGGGGAACAAACCAGAAGAGAAACTCGTATTAATGATAGTAGTGATAATGGGGACCAGCTGTAGAGAGGGTTCAGACAGCCAACGAGAAGGAATAGGATCAAGGGAACAAGTGGTCTTACGGGTGGTAGATAGAGTTGAGAGAATTTCAGACGGGAGAATTGGATGAAAAGAAGACCATGTATGGGCAAGAGCCCGATTGGGCAGAACGGTAGATGGCAACAGTGCATGATTAGTGGCAACGGGATCGTAAGGAGAAGCAGGTGGCGGGGGAGGAGGGGGGAGTAGGAAAGGATGACCGAAGGTCAAGAACTTTTTGGGAAAAGAAAGTAGCCAACGAATGGGGATCTGGGGACTGAGTGACCATAGTGCGTGGAGAACTAGTGTTTGATAATTTATGCAAGATCTGAAAGAGCTGATGAGAAGAGTTTGCCGCTTCAGCAATTTCAGCCTCGTAATATGCCCGCTTTGCAGATTGAATGGCCAAACGGTAGTCAGCATAAAGCTGTTTGAAACGGACATATAACTCAGAAGAAGGGTGGCGAGACCAGCGGCGGTGTATCTGGCGGAGTTGGGCCCGTTGCAGCCGTAAAGCAGGATGGAACCAAGAGGAGTGACCAGGGTTGGGCAGATGGGGACAGGGACGTAGTGGCGCTAACTGGTCCAAGGCATCCTTTAGGAGAGAGTCCCAAAGGGAGGCCTGGCTGTCAGAGGACAGTGAAGCAAAATCAGAGGGAAAAACTGAAAGAGCAGGAGGAAAGGAGGCCAAAGTGTCCGGGGTCAAACGGCGACGGAGAGGAGGAGGGGAAGAGGGCGCCAGGAAAGAAGACATCGAGAGCGGAGGGAAAGTAACTGAGAACAGAACACAACGATGATCAGACCAAGGGATATCCAGCAAGGAGGGGGGGGAAATCTGAGCAGCCAACGCAGGTGATGATACTACAAGGTCCAGAGTGTGACCAGCGGTATGGGTGGGACCTGTAACATGTTGGTGAAAGGCAACATCATGAAAGAAATTCAGCACAGCAAAGTCCTTCTGCCGACTGGGACTGTCGGCGTGGATATTAAAATCACCCAAGATGATAAGGCCAGGAAACTGTAAGACAATATCAGAGAGAAACTGAAGAATACCCTCCCAACGCTCGGTAGAGAGGGAAGGCGGAAGGTAAAGAAGAAGAAAATGAAGCGGGGGGGAGGAATGAAGACGGAGAAGGAGAGACTCAGAAAACCCAACAGAGGGAGAAATCACCTCCTCCAGAGAAATAGCAGTGCGGTAAAGCAAAGCAACCCCTCCACCCCCCCGGCCCAGCCTGGGAGAGGAGAAAGCTGAGTAACCAGAGGGCAGGGAGCTGGCGAGAACAGGGCTATCACCCTCCTTTAGCCAAGTCTCAGTGAGGAAACAGAGATCAAGAGAGAGTGTTGTATGATTAAATCAGACACCAATAAAGATTTTGACTTAAGGGAACGACAGTTCAACAGTGAGACCTGAAGCACAGTAGTGGGGGCCAAGCCAACAGATACAGGAGGCAGGGGAAACCGCTGGGGAGATGTTCGAACCGGTTTACAAGGAATGAGATTACTATAACAGCGAGCTAGAGAACCAGACAGAGAACCGGCTGAGGGCAGGGAACGCCGCCCCAGAAAACTGGGATGGCAGACATACCTGTGCTTCGAGCAGAATTCCTAAAACAGCTTTCCAGAGAAGCCGCAGATGTCCACAGAGTGAGAAATCCAAAGACCGCAAAGAGAACATTCGGCCGCAGATGCGCCCCTCGCTCGCCCCAAGGAGCTCGACCAAGGAGCAGGACCTGCTCCTTGGTCGCGCTCCTTCGGCGCGCGCCGCCACGGCGCGGAACGCCGCAGACAGCTTTAATTTATATAGTGCTGGATACCTGGAGGATCGCGACCGCGGGAACGCGGTCGCGTCACTTCCGGCTGGGAGACAGTGAGTCTTGAGGCACACGGAGGGCAGGCAACAGGCAAGGGAACCTGGAAAAATAACAACAGCAGGCTAAACAAGCAAGCAAGATGATATGAAGAGTTGGGCAAGTATCTCAACAGTGCAGCCCGAAAGCGCTAACTGTGCTTTTATGCAACACATATTACAGGTGCTAGAGAAGAAGTGCACATTGGAGCCACTTGGCCAGAACGCGTGTTAGGATCGCACAATAGGTAAAAACACTATTAAACGCATGCATAAAACGGCAGGAAACCCCCACAATGCATCAATGGTCCACCCCGACTCGCCTGCCAAGAAGGTGGAATTGGGAACTCCTAACAAGGACAATGATGAGGTCAAGCCTTGGTACTCGCTCCCTAAGAATCCCAGGTCGAGAATCCGTGCCAGACTCAGCTCTACTCCCCTGAAACTGTTACTGGCTGGCAGAGCAGCACTGCGTTTAAGGTGGCTGGCAAGAAGATCCCTCTGATAGCCTTTTGCAATCTTCAGGAGAGAGCAAGGGGGGGGGGGGACAGAAGAGGGGGGAGGGGGTGCTGAGGTTGTGTGAGGCTGCTGTACTTTTCCAGATCCTTCCAAGTTTGCGACTGCTCAGTAGGCTCTTATGATAAGAGTGCGAAGCTGAACCAATTTTCCCTCCCCCTAGGGCTATCCAAAAGGTGGCAGTCTAGTGGAACCTCCTACATCGTGCTCAAGTGAAAAAATTGCCTTTGTTTCTCAAAGTGGTCATTCATAAGCGTTTAAGCAATCTTTTCCTCTCAATCCTCAGATTTTCTTCAGAGAGGAAAAACTCCATCCAACATCTCCTGGCAACAAAAAAATACTGAAGGGATCTCTGGTGGCTGAGGAGAATAGAGGCATGAGTGTGACATCATTGAAACCTGGGCTCTTCATTAGTTCTTTGTCTCCACCAATCTGCTGGTAGGGGGAACACAACCCACCTGTCTGGATTGGTCTAGCTGCAGGATATGGAAGTTTAAATTCCCTACTGAGCTGCTGTGACACAAAAGTATGGCAAGCAGTTCAATAATGGGGAAATTTGCAAAAGGAGGCATGAAACAAACATTGCAGACCAGTTTTCTCAAAACCACATATACATACTACACCTTGATGTTTTATATCTCTATATCTCTATTTATATTTATATTTATTTTTTGTTTTTGTTTTGTTTTTATCAGCTCCAACCACTGCAAAGTACAAGTAGCTTGGGACATCATTCACATTCCATGTCTGTTCCACAGAGGCAACATCATCCTGTGAGCAAGTATTGATAAGCTTATATTCACTATATTAATATAGTGATCCGATACCAAGCCACCATTACACTGGCTTGAGCAGTCGTTTCATGTAAATGCATCTGGCATAAGACCAGTGTTTTCAAAAGCAAAAAAAAAATCAACCTGTTAGTTTGGATGGCGAGACTGACCAGAGAACTCCAGGACAGCGTAACTGATAATGTCTTCTACTGGTGCTATCAACATAGAACGCATAGGACCCTACACACTGGCATTCCCTCTTATTTCTCACTTATCCCACACTCCTCTAGTCAATCTGTTCTACTCATACTGACTTGACTGACTCCCCCAGTCTCCAAAGCTCGTTATGATTCAACCAGATAATCCGCCTTTTACTATTGTGCCCTCGTCTTCCGGAATTCCCTTCCATCTAACATCAGCGAGGAACTTCATACCGTAAATTTAAGACCAACCTAAAAAACACACCTCTTCCGACAGATTTTTAATTGGAGTTCTTTTCTTTCTTTTAGGATTGTATTTTTTCATTTGCAAACCAATCTAATATTTGAAGGGCAGTATATAAAAAGTCCTATTAAACCATCTCTATGGACTGAAGTACATAAATCTTAGAAATACATTTGAAAACATTTGATTGTAGAAACATCTCCAATAATTTAACATTTTAGTGCTTTACATCAGTTCCTTTTTTTCCCCCCTTTAAGATGTTTTTTGTTGTAGCTTCTATGCAAAGATTAAGCTTTGAGTGTACATGAACTGCCAATTCCATAGAACTACATTTTTTTTCTCAACTTGATATCACAACCAGGAAAAATAATTTGTCTCAAGAACTACCCAACAATATCACCTATACAGTGCTCAAACACACTTCACAGCAGTCTCTCTAAATATTAAAACATGTCAATCTAGGTGGTGCAAACTGGCAAATATAATTAAACTGCAACAGGGACAAAATGCTGACTTAGATAAATGCTGGGATGTCAGAAAAATGCTAGCATTTTAAATTGGATGTATTCAGGGCAGGAGCACATCAAAATTTACTGGCCAAGGGCTGTCCGAGTGTGCACCTAAATATTAAACAAAACATCCTAGAAGATCCCCTACTCCCTTATATGGGGCATGATTTTATCACCACTGACAGCTTCTGCAATGCAATGTGTGTCTTCAAGTCAATGCTGATTCCTAGCAACCCAGCTGCTCCTGGGTTTTCTTAGCAGTGAGACCAGAAGTAGATTGCCTTAGAAGAAAGGCCTGGCAATGGAGGGTTAAGTGACTTGCCCAAAGCCACAAGGAGTGTTAGTGAGAACTGAACTCTGGTCTCGGTTACCAAGCCAGTGCTCTAGCCATTAGGCTACTCCTCCACCGCTTCTACACTCTTTAAATCTATTGATGTTGTCAGAACACATTCCAAAAAAAACCCCTCTGCATTTTAAAAACCAAAGACTCCCATCCCTTAAACCCCCTATCCCTGTGCCCACATACACATGGGTCCAAAAAATAATTCTAGATGCCTCAATGATCACTATAAAGTCAGTATTATTTTACTGGCTCATAACTGGACCTTTTAAGAATGTGATACCTATATGATGTTGTACTATGAAGTACATGTGATTTCGAGATTACAAAGTTGAATGAAAGAAGCACTGAAATTCCCATAATAGAGATCATCAAGCAGTCTCAGGTTGTGAAAGATAACCACTGTTAATCTGAGGGCTGCATGACACCTCTCCATCTCTGTGAGCTCCAGTTCCACACTACTCTCTAGACATAGAAGCTCAGCCTTACAAGAGCAACTAAAGAAACCATATCCCAACCTATTTTCAGTCCTCTCTGGGACCAAAACTACGAGAACTTTGCTTAAGAGCACTTAAAAATTTTACATGCAAAATCAAAAAGACATATATAGATATTCAACTGTGCACTTTCTGTGAACAAAACAAATAAAGCAGAAACCTACGGATACCTTAAGATTTTTTAGATATCTCCTACAGACACTTCATAAGAACCTACGGGTAGGACAATTATGTCTACTGAGGTTATGTTCATCTGTTGAAGATTAAAAAACAAAACAAAACACAAAACCCACAACCCACAGTCTGAAGTTATGTCTACTCACTTTCGTGCACATAGTTATCCTTTACATATTTTAAAACATGTATACACAAAGTCTAAGGAGGAAGTAACGTCATGTTTCCAGATGGGCTCTGGAGATCAGTACTCTGTTCAAAGATTCTGAAGTACAATATCAAGCCCCATCGGATGGCGAGAACAGAAAAACTGGTGCTGGAGTGAATGGTATTTGATTTGGGGATGTCAAAGAGACCTAAGATAGCAGACTACAAACAATCTGCTTACTAGGTAAGCAAGATCCAAAATCATGAAGCATGTAATATGGCCACAGTTGCTGCATGTAAAGTCGCCTGCTGGAGAGGGAGACATAATGAGGTTGGAGCATCCAGAGAGCTACAGATTCCGGTCTTGAGAGGGGAACTAAGAAACTGGATTTTGGAGCTGAAAAAGGAGACTGCAGATGTAAAAAGTGAGATTGTTAGTCTTGTAAATGAGCTGCAAGCAGAGGTGACTGAATTAGCGCTGTCACTGGAAGATTACAAAGAGAGAGTGGAAATTATGCATGTATAATAATTGGATGGCTTGCGACGTCACACACATGAGCTGGATATTGTTAGAGAATTGATATCTTTAAAGAACTTGAAGATATGGCAAACTGAATGCAAGGCTATAACCTATGCAGTGGAGGGTGGGGATGCTTGAAGGCCCAGAACATGTTGACTATAAGAAAAGTAGCAGCAGAGATTTATATGGCACAGATTAATCATGATAGAGCTGAAAACAGAGAAGGTTGATATAAAAATAGGCCAGTGACCAAGAGATATAATCTTGTGTTTGCATGAATATGAAGTAAAAAATAAAAATCGCCTCAAGGTTGACTGGCAAGGGCATCAGGCTACTGATTTATGGCAGTTTGTCATTGGCAACTATCCAAAGACGTTGGGAGTTTCACCAATTACACAGCTAATGTACGATACCACTGGCTGATTCCAGCAGGACTGCCTTCACTATTAATGGGGTCACCAGAAAGGCCAGAATACCTTTAGAGGGTGGTGCAGGAGCTGTGGGAGGCAGGCTTGGATGGAGCAGAGTGCTGATAGTGAAGCAGAAGGAAATCCAGCCCAAAGGGGTGAAGTGGCAAGTAGTTTCAAATGGTACCAGCCAAAAGAAGAGTGGAGCAATATGAAAAGTAAGTAAGGCTTGTGGAACTGGACAATAGGATGCTGTGGTGCATAACACTCTTCCATCTTGATTAGCATGGAGATAGAGAGATATATCTATGACTGAAGATAAAAAGCTGGGGGGAGTTGGGTGTGAAGTGAAAGGGGGATTTGTGAAGTGCATGGAAGAAGATGGATAGGAGGTGAGCTTGAGGGGGTATAAAATTGGCTGATGATGATCGTGTGTTGATAAAGGGGCTGAGTTACAGCATGGGTGCTATGTCAGTAGGGGTGAGTGGTGATGGAGGTGTTAGATTGGATTAGGGATGAAGGGACTAAGGGATTTTTGGACTCGGGATGTGATCTGATGGGGTGAGTACTACTTCATGGAGGGTGTTGCTGAAGTGATTCAGCATTAGGTTTTACTAAGTGGGGGAGAAAGGGGGAGGGGGAAGGGTATGTTTAATATAATATCCATAGAGAAAGGAGGAGGAGAGCTAGAGATAATGGTTAAAGGGAAAATTGGTAAATTCATATCCTGTAACGTTAAAGGGTTAAACTCTTGGAGGAAATGCAGCCTATGACAAGAGGGAAGAGGTTAAGGTCAGATATTCTCTTTATTCACGAAACTTAATGAGCATGAACCAGGTCCGGTTTACTAAAATGTATACAATATCCTCATTTATCTTGCCTCTTGTTAGAACAAATTAAAAAAAATGTGTGTGGGGGGGGGGGTATTCTTGTTGCGGATAACCATGTAACTGAAATAAAAAAAAAAGAGCTATGTGATCGTAATGGAAAATTTTTATTGCTGGATATAATTGATGGGAGAGCAGTAGTTTTGACATGCATCTATGCCCCATATACCAATAAAGGTCCTTTTTGTTTTTGAGAACTGGCCTTAATACAGTTAGGTAAAAGAGCAAGAGAAAAGTAAAAAAAATCTGCATTATTACCTATTAGCTAACTGCCACAGTTCCAATAGAGTTGGAGACATAGAATATTTCTCATAGACACTGCGAGAGAAGAATACTTCAGAACCATTTTTGAGTGGCACGTCCCTGTATAAAAGGGAAAAAAAATGACTGTAAGGCATGTAATTATAAAAATGCTTTCAAATATAACAGAAAATTGACTTATGCTCTATAACAATACTATTTGCTAAAAAATACATTTGCATGCAGATGTTTCACCCCCCCCCCCCCCCGGTCAAATTGAATCCCCTAAGTAAACAAAGGCTTACAAAATATCTCTACATGGTAAAAGGTAAGGTGACATTTTACTTACAAGATAATGTCCTTGAATCCTGCTGGACCAGTCCAGACAAGTGGGTTGTGTTCCTCTACCAGTAAATTGCTGGAGACAAAACCACCAGTGAAAAGACTAGGTTTCAATGACATCATTCCCATGCCTCTATCCGCCTCAGCCACCAGAGGTCGCTTCATTGTCATATTTCTCCCATATACTTTGGGATGGATAAACTTCACATAACCTCAACTTGGGCAGCAATGAGTAAACAATAAAGAATGATGCATACAGGAAAGCATAAACAGAAGGCTGTCAGTAGAAGATGAAACTGCAAAACCAAGTATATGAATCATAATGGACCCAAAAGGTAGTGCCACAGAGGAAAAGAGCAAACAATTCCAGAGATGGGCCCTGGACTGGTCTAGCAGGACTCTAGGAAAGGACATTATCTGGTAGGTAAAATGTCACCTTCCATATCATCCTGCTAGACTACACCTCATTGGGTAGGAAGACGACAGCAGCTCGCAAAATCCTTGAGCCAAAGGCCATGTCCGCCCAAGTGTGGGCATCCAAGCAGTAATGCCTGGCAAAAATTGAAAGTGACCACGTTGCTGCCCGACAAATGTCTGCAAGGGTTACCGAGCTCTGCTCCCCCCACGAAGATGCTTGTGCTTGGTAGAATGGTGTGCAAATCCTCCAGAACTAGCCAATTCCGCAACAGATATGCTTAGGCAATGGTCTTCTTAATTTGGCGTGCCAATATAGACTTAGCCACCGTGTCACCCTTGCGTGGGCTAGCAAAACAGCAAAAAAAAAAAAAAAAAAAGGATGGTCGGACTTACAAAAGGCATTCATAACCTCCAAGTACCAGAGAAGCACCCTCCGGACATCCACAAGGCAAAGATCCTTATCCTTGCCCCAGCACTGCTCCTTAGAGAAGGCGGGCAGGCAAACCACCTGGCTCACACAAAAGGGAGAAACCACCTTAGGCAAGAAAGAAGGCACAGGCTGAATGGAAACTGCCTTCTTTGAAAAAGACAAATAAAGGAACTCAGCAAGACAGAGCCTGCAGCTTGGAAATCTGCCTTGTGGAACAAATCGCAACCAAAAAAGACACCTGTCTGGAGTATCAAATCCTTCAAAGTAGCATGCTTCAATGGCTCAAAGGGCTCCAACATTAGGGTCTTGAGCACCAGACAGATCCCAGGAAGGTATCACAAACCAGAGGGGACGATGCAGACGCAGATCCCCCTGAAGAAAGCACGAAACGTCCAGGTGTAAGGCCAGCAACTTGACAGACACTGGACCTCTGAAACAAGCCAAAGCTTCCACCTGAACCTTAGGAAGCTAAAAGAAAGGCCCTTCTCCAGACTTTGATGGAGACAGTCCAGAGGAGATGGCACCTTGGTCACCTCATGAATCAGCTGGTGTGCACCACACCATCGCTCAAAGAGGCACCAGACTCACACATATGCCAGAGTTGGTAGACCTCCTCTGGGGTCTGAGCAGAGTGGAAACCACCGCCGGAGAGTAGCCCTTACTACCAGCCATCTCCTTTCAAGAGCCAAGCTGTAAGCGAGAAGGGAAACAGGTCTTCCAGGAAGATCAACCCCTGGTGCAAGAGGCGGCACTTGTAGGAGCAGCATCAGATCTCCAATCCAGTCTCCGCAGCCAATCTCCGCTCAGACAAGAAGAGTAGAGCCATCTTCAGGGCTACCCTGACACTCCCCATGCTGCCATGCCATTTGACATAAGCCACTGCTGTGGTATCGTCTGAAAATAACTGAACTGTCCAGCCTTCGACCAAGGATCAGAAACTCATTACAGCCAACCTGATGGTCCTTGCTTCAAGGCAGTTGATGGACCACTTTACCTGCCTGCAGTTCCAGCAACCCTGGGCCATGCGGTCTTGGCAATGGGCTCCCCTGCCCGGGAGGATGGCATCTGGACGTCAGAAGGATCCTCGAGTAATTGTCCAGCGGCACGCCCTTCCTTAGTTGACTGGACTGCCACCACCACCGGCTGGCCATCATCAGGAGCAGGAGCCTGAACTCGAGGACCACTGAGTCAACAAGGATCATTGGACAGCCACATGTACGCACGCACTCACCCATGGCACCATCTCGATCGCCGCTGCCATCAATCAGAGGAGCTGAAGATAATCCCGGATTCTGGGAGCCTGCTGCGAACAGAATAGCATCAGGCAATCCAACAACCTTTTGGACTTTCTTCACTGGCAGGAAGACTCTGCCTACTTGAGTATCGAAACGTGCTCCCTGGTGCTCCAGGGACTGGAAAGGCCTCAACTAGCACCCAGCAAAGGTTTTCCAAAAAGGACACCACTCGGGTTGCTACCCAAGATGCCTCTGAAAAAGAGTATACGCTCAGAAGAGCCAGTCATCCAGATATGGGTGCACACAAATCCCTTGCCACCTTAGCGCCACAGCCACCACTTCCATGACCTTGAAGAATGTCCTTGGAGAAGTGGAGAATCCAAATGGGAGGGTGACAAACTGAAAAGGAGAGCCAAGCATGGCAAAAATGCTGATACTTTTGCTGATCTTCCCGGATAAGGATATGAAAATATGCTTCTGCCAAATCCTGAGATGCCAGGAATTCCCTTTGGCGCACTGCTTGAATCACAGATTGCAAAGTTTCCATCCGGAAGCGCAGTACACGCAAGTGCTCTTTGACACCCTTAAATTCTACAATGGGCTGGAAGAATCCATCCTTTTTCGGAAGCACAAAACAAATGGAATACCTGCTCTTGCCCTGATCATCCAGGAGAATGCCTTCAGGAACAGCTGCATAGTGGCCCTTTTGTTTGCAGACCCACAGGGGGGAAACGAAGAAAGCGCCAGGGATCAGCTCTTTACATTCCAAGACATAGTCATACTGGTGACTAGCACTCAGCGATCCTTGCTGACCCTGGCCAATTTCTGAAAGAAGAGGCGAAGTCTGCCTCCAAATGGAGGAACCAGGGAATAGGCCCCCAAACTTTCATTACACAGCCTGGGGGGAGGTCTACACGAAAGGACCGAGAATCAGAAGCAGGAGGGGAAGAACGACTTTCAAGGCTGGTAGCGATGGGAGCCATAAGACACCCAGGAGTCCAACCAGTGTGCCTGCAAGGAGCAGGCAGAAGCTGATGGAAAAAGGTGCTCCTGCCCACTTCACAGGCCCCCTGGACCTGTCCTCCGGAAGGCAGTAAGATTTCATCTCACCCAGGTCCTTCACCAGCTTCTCTAAATTGGCCCCAAAAAGAAACTTCCCTTTAAAGGCCAGTGGGGTTAACTGGGCTTTGGAAGATGTGTCCACTGCCTAGTGTCTGAGCCAATTCCAATGCCGTGTCACCATGGACAGGGCACTATCCCTGGCTGCTAGACGTACCAGATTGTACATGGCATCAGAAAGAAAGGCTATAGCAGACTCCAAAAGAAGGTAGCATCATCCAGCAGAAGAGAATGAATTCACTGGAGCACAGCTCGAGACATACCACCAAGTGAATAGCAGTTGCCTTGGTGAACTGGCTCAACAACGAAGCCACCTTTTGGTCCAGAGAAACTTTTAAGGCTGATCTCCCTGGTAATCACCATGACCTGCGTGTCCACTTTGGAAATATCAAAGTATACAACTCACTCCTTCTCTGGGAAAGCATACATCTTATCACCCTTAGCCCCTTAGGTGGGGGAATCCACTCCGACCGGATCATGTCCTTAATCACTTGAAGGAATGGGAAGACAGTAGTGGATTTCCAAAACCCCTGCAAGAGTGGATGCACCTTTGGCTCCTGCTCCATGCATGGAGCATCCATCAAGCTCAAGATGAATGAGACCCTGGCAGTCAACACCACCAGTTCCTCCTTCATGAACAGGAGAATACCACCAGCCTCTTCACAATCCTCCGAAGGCGAGAGTACTTCTTCGCCCACATCAGAGCCCAGAACGGAGGCATCTGAATCCAAGTCACAGTCCAAATCTCGGACAGATCCCAGTTGATCCCCATCTCCAAGGGGCACCCTTCTCCGGAGATGCTTAGCTATAGACATTCAAACAAGGCTGCACGTGGGGAAACCCAGAGGCCGCAAGGTCTGAATTTCCATGCCAGAATGACCAGGCCTGTTGTAACCGAGACCTGGCTCCTCCCAGGAGACTCAGCTATCAATCACTGCTCTGTCGTGGCAGCTATCAGTTCTCCCACATGCCTCACCCCACTGGCCATGGTGGTGGTGTTCGGCTTCTACTTTTCTTTCTCCTTCCTGCCAATTTCAACCGCTCCTGTTGCGTCAGTCTCACTCCTTTCCCTCCTTCGAAGTCCACTCCATCCGCCTTTTAACTCCACTACCTCTCCAGTTAGTTGTTAATATTGACCTCCTGACAAGTCTATGGACTCGTGGCTTTCCTTCTTTCTGGATTCATTTTCTCCCCCCTTATTCTCAGGGATTTTAAAATTCATGTTGATAACTCCTCTGATCCTTATGCTTTAAAGCTCCTTTTCCTTACCTCTTCATTTAACCTCCAACTTTGCTCTACTGCCTCCACTCGCCAGCACGGCCACTGCCTCAACCTTCTATTCTGTATCTCAGTTCTTCCCTTATCAGACCATCACCTGCTAAGCTTCACTCTTCATCACCCGCTGCCTCAACCTCGCCCATCTCCTCCAGCCTCTTTAGAAATGTTCATGCTATTGACCTTTTGACTCTCTCCTCCAGTGTCTCATCGCCTCTTTGCTCCACTATGTCATCCCAGTCTGTTGATGAGGCAGTAACTTCCTATAACGCTGCACTCTCCTCTGCTCTGGATGCTCTTGTTCTGCCCTTGCCACGTCCTTAAGGCATACTGCACCCCAGCCCTGGCTTTCATCCACTACTCGCTATCTACATTCCTGTGCCCATTCATCTGAGCGCGCTTGGCTCAAATCCCGCACCTTTGTGGACTTTTTACACTTCAAATTCATACTCGTCTCTTTCCAGTCAGCCATAGCACTCACTAAACAAGACTATTATGTCCATTTGACTAAACTCGCTTGTCTCTGACCATCGCCATCTCTTTACAACTTTCAACTCTCTCCTCAAGGTGTCTCTGCCTCAGACCCCTCCTTCCCTTTCTGCCCAAACCTTGGCTATTTCCATGACAAAATCCACAAGATCATACTCCAATTCCCCACAAGATCAGCTACTTCCTCTCCTCCCCCTCTTCACTCCCAACTCCCCCCCCCCCCCCCAACCTCTGCTACCTTTTTCTTTTTCTATGATCTCTGAGGAGGAAACCATACATCTTTCCTTCTCCAAACTCACTACCTGCTCCTCTGATCCTATTCCCGTCTCCTAAGCCCCATCTCCTCCACTGTTGTCCCTTCCATCTTTCATATTCTCAACCTATCGCTCTTCACTTGCAACTGTCCCTGCAGCCTTCAAGCATGCTGTGATTACACCTCTCCTCAAGAAACCCTCACTAGACTACCTGTCCAAACTACTGACCGATCTCCCTCCTCCCCTTTGTTTCTAAACTACCTGAACATGCAGTTCACTGCCATTGCCTCAACTCTCTCCCCTCTCAAGCCCTTCTGGATCCTTTACAATCTGGATTTCGGCCTTTACATTCTATTGATACTGTTCTTGCCAAAGTTTCCAGCGATCTGTTCCTGGCAAAATCCAAGGGCCTTTACTAGATCCTCATCCTTCTTGACTTTTCTGCTGCTTTTGACACTTTGGATACAACCTTCTCCTAGATACCTTGTCCTCGCTTAGTTTTAAGGGCTCTGTGCTATCCTGGTTCTCTTATCTCTCCCATCACTCCTTTAGTGTATGTATCCTCCTCTGCTGTTATCCCACTATCAGTTGGTGTACCCCAAGGATCTGTCTTGGGTCCACTCCTTTTCTCTCTAATATACCCAGTCCCTTGGTGCACTCATCTCTTCCCATGGCTTTCAGTACCACTTTTACCCTGACTCCCCCCAAATCTAACTCTCTACACCTGAAATCTCTCCAGCAATCCAGGCCCGCATCTCTGACTGCCTTTCTGACATTGCTGCTTGGATGTCTCACTGCCGCTTGAAATTGAACATGGCCAAAACTGAGCTTCTTATTTTTCCCCCTAAACCCTCCTCTCCCCTTGGATAACTCTACTCCTCCCCATTTCCTCAGCTCGCAACCTTGGGGTCGTCTGACTCCTCTCTCTCCTCTTCCACACACATCCAACTGATAGCTAAAACCTGCCTTTCTTTCTCTGTAACAACAAAATCTGCCCATTCCTTTCTGAACACACTATTAAGACACTTATCCATTCTTTAGTCATCTCCTGTCTAGACTATTGTAAGCTACTCTTTTCTGGTCTCCCTCTGAATCATCTCTCCCCCTTCAATCTATTCAACACGGTTAATCTTCCACCAGCCTCGTCATGCTCACATTACTCCTCTTCACAAGTCACTTCATTGGCTCCCTATCTGTTTCCACATCCAGTTCAAACTTCTCCTGCTAACCTGCAAGTGCATTCACTCTGCAGCTCCTCAGTAACTTTCCTCTCTTATTTCTCCCTACACTCCTTCTCAGGAAGGCCGCTCTTCTGGCAAATCGCTTCTATCTGTGCCCTTCTCTTCTATTGCTAACTCCAGACTTTGCTCCTTATGCCTGAAACAAACTATCTAAAAACTACTGAAAACGCACCTCTTCGCTGCCGCTTTTGGATCTTGACTCACCTGGTCTCCTCTGTTTCCTTACCATTCCCCCTAGATGTATCCAGTGTCTACAGCTACTGTGTTGTCTGTCTTGACTAGATTGTAAACTCTGATGAGCAGGGACCATCTTTTACATGTGTTTGTGCAGTGTTACGTATGTCTTGTAGCGCTATACAAATGCTCACTAGTAGTAGTAAAAAGGATAAGAAATTTCGGGAGGACAATCCAGACTCCATAAGCTTTCTTCATGGAAATAGCCACTGCTGCTCTCCTACAGGACAGGGAGCAGCTGACAGTATGACTGCCGGCAGTTCCAGCTGACTGGTGATCTTTACCCACAGCGCCATCTGCCACCTCCTGACCTGAGGTAGGCAAGGCTGGACTAACTGCATCCCTGGTTGAGAGAGGGGGAGCAAGCCTTCCAGGGACGCTTCAGAAGCTACCATGCAAGAAGAGCAGAGTCCAGAAGCTGGAGAGGCAGCAACTCATTTGCGCCAGGCCAAACAATGTATCCTGGAAGAAGACAAGTTAAGGCAAGTAACACAACAGTGTGTGCTACGGCCGTGGTGGTCCAGCAGGAGCACGTTAATAGCACTTACACAGCAATGTGTGTTAAGGACGCTTGGGTAGGAATGCGCATTGGAGACATTTGGGCGGAAAACGTACAAAGACCACGTGACCACCATATGCACAATAGTAAAAATACTATTAACACATGCAGAAAAAGTCTGGAAACCCCCATACTGCACCAATGATTGCCAGTGGTCCACCCTAAATTGCATCCAGAATAGATGGAATCAAGAACCCCTAAACAAGGACAATGATGGGATCAAGCCTTGGTACTTACCCCCTGAGAGCCCCAGGCAGAAATCCATGCCAGGCTCAGCTCTACTCCCCTGAAACTGTTTCTCAAGCTTTGTAGACACTACATTTGAGGATAGCTTGCAGATTTATCTGAGAGCCTTCTGCAAATCTTCGGGAGACAGCAGTGGTGGACAGAGGGGTGGGGAGGGGATGCTGAGGATGTGTGTGGCTGCTGAACTCCTTCAATCCTTACAGATCCTTCCAATTTTCTGGATGCTCAACAGGCTCTTAACATAAGAGCATGCAGCTGAACCAATTTTCCCTCCTCCTATGGCCACTGAAAAAGACCACAGTCTAGTGGAGCCTCCCACGTCGCGCTTAAGTGAGAGTCACCCTCAAGGTGGCTGTTCGTGGGCGTTTAAATCAATCTTTTCCTCTCAATTATTCAGATTTTCTTCAGAGCGGAGAAAATTCATCCACCATCTGCTGGAGACAAAGAAATACTGAAGAGACCTCCGGTATCTGATGCAGATACAGGCATAGGAGTGATGTCATTGAAACCCAGGATTTCATTGCTTCTTTGTTTGCAACTAGGGAACACAACCCCTTAGTGTAGGCTGGTCTAGCAGGAAAATAAAGGAACACATTTCAGTGTAGTTACTAACCTGTAGCAGGTGTTCCCCGAGAACAGCAGGAATCAGTCCTCACATACGGGTGACATCAGCACAGACTGAGCCAACTGGAAAATCTCTCCCCAGCTTTCAAAGGAAGCCTTTGGGAGATCAACCACACATGTGTGGTCACCTGCCTGCCAAAGGGAGCCATTTTCCCTCAGTATAATGACGTAGCTTAAGAAAGCCCAAAAAGAAAAAACAACTCCACATGGAGGATAGCAAGGATTGATGCCTACCGTTCACGGAAAACGCCTTCTACAGGCGAGTAACTACACTTTCTCCAGGAACAAGCAGGAAGTCAGTCCTCACATATGGGACTCCCCAGCTACAGGTTACCAAAAGACCTATAAAAAGCCATGGGTGACCCAAAAACCGAACCGTGAATGGCAGCTGAAAGACAATGACGAGCCTCAAGCATCGCCGGTGCAACCTCAGCATCTGCAAAGGAACAGACTCCTCCGGCCCTTCTGTATGTCCAAGCTACCAGAGAAAAAGAGTTGCATTAATCCCCAAAGAGGTGCTGAAGAACGGCCTGGCCGAAGGCACTGTCATTCTGGGAGGCCTCCTCGAGGCAGTAGTGAGCTGTGAAGGTATGGACTGAGGACCAGCTGGCTGCTCAATAAATCTCCGACTGAGACAAAGCATAGGTTAGCCACGGAGGCCACCATAACCCAAATGTTATGGGCAGTCATATGACCGTAGAGAAAGGCCAGCCTGTCCATAGGCAAAGGAAATGCAGTCAGCCACCCAGGTGGAAAGGGTGTGCTAAGAGACAGCCACACCCAGTCTGTTGGGGTCATAAGAAACAAACAGTTGAGATGATCGGTGATGAGCCTTTGTCCAATCAAGGCAGAAAGCCAAAGTCCATTTACAATCCAAGGTATGAAGAGAGGCTTCCTTCCCCGCTTGAGTGTGGCCTTGGAAAAAAAGGTCGGAAGAACCACCTCCTGGTTGAGGTGGAAGGGAGAAACCACCTTAGGAAGAAACGGGGTGCGTGCGGAGAACCGCCCTGTTCCTATGAAACCTAGTGTATGGGGCGTTAGCGAGCTGCAAGCGCTGGTGGCTAACTCTGTGCACTGATGAAAGCACTACCAGGAAGACAAACATCCACGAAAGATACTTGAGAGTGCAAGAAGCCAATGGTTCAGAAGAAGGGTCAATGAGTGTACCCAGAATCACGGTGAGGTACCATGCCATCGCCGGTAGGCAAATAGGAAGCCAGGAGAGTAAGAAGCCCCACATGAAGCAACCAAAGTGAGAATGAACCGACAGGGAAAACACTTCAATCACATAATTAGTAGGTTGCCAGGGCACTCAGGTGCACCCTGATGGAATTGGGCTTTAATCAGGCCCAGGAGAAGTGCAGAAGGGCCTGCAGGATCACCTGAATGGGACAGGAGAATGGATTGAAACCTCTATCCACACACCATACTGAGAACATGCACCATTTGCTTGCCTGGTCGAATCCTTGCAGGACGTGAGGACATAGTCCTCAATACTCCAAAGCAAGTGATGCTGAGTGAGGGCTATCCTTTCAGCATCCACACTGATAGAGTGAATGACTGGAAGTTGGTATGCAGAATGGTCCCATCATTCTGAGAGATCAGATCCAGGGTGAAAGCCATGGGAATTTGGTGGCACCCAAGAAAGGTGGAGCAGCCATGGGTACCACGGCTGCCGCAGCCAACGCAGGGCAATAAGGATCATTGTGGCCCTGTCCAAATGGACCTTGAAGAGGGTTGACAGATAAGCATACAGAAGGCCTTCGCCCCAGTGGAGAAGAAATGTATCAGCTGAGAAATGGTTCTGACAAGGAATCCTGGAGCAGAACCATGGCAGCTGGGCATTGTCTAGGCTGGCGAAGAGGTCCACAGCTGTGTCGTCCCACTTCTGGAAGATATTCTGTGACACTGTGGGGCGAAGGGTCTTTTCGTGAGGCTGCAGCACCCTGCTCAATTGGCCTGCCAGGAAGTTTTCCTGCCCCGGGGAGGTAGATGACGGAGGAGCATACCCCCACCGGTTCATGAAATTCTAGTCTGATCGACTCCCATTGTCCATTCAAATAAGGACAACTTGATTTGTCAGTTAGTACTAGAAGTACAGGGCATTTGTGACCATTTGGAGCTCAAGGAAGTTGATTTGAAGGTGACTCTCCTCCCGAAAACCATTCCAATGGGCTCTCCAGCTGAGTTTGGAGGCATCCGTTGTGAGGACCTGCTGATACGGGGGATCCTGAAAGAGGAGACCCACCAGAAGATTGCTTGACCGTTGCCACCAGGCAAGGGAGCAGGAGAGCGACCTGTACCCTGTCCAACAGGCACCCCATCACCTGCTTCCACGAGTGCAAAGAGTCCACTGGGTCTGACGCATGTGGAGACAAGCTAAGGGTGCGACATGGACCATCGAGGACATATGCCCCATGAAGCAGAGCATCTGAGCCAAGACAGCCGGAAAGGAATGGACCACCTCCACCAAGACAGAGAGGCACTAAGTCCAGTCAGGCGGAATAACCGAGCCCGAGTGGTATCGAGGAGGGCCCAGATGAATTGCAGGCACTGGGCGGGCTGTAGGTGAGACTTGGGAAAGTTTACACAAAACCCAAGGTCACCAGAAGCGTGGAATGTAGAGCCTGTCAGACCTTGCCTGGGGACTCTCCCCTTATTTATTTTATTTAACCAGTTTTGTATACCACCTTATCCTTCAATCAAAGTGGTTGACAAGACAAAGTCTTACATATTGAGGGTATGGGAAAACAAAAACGATACATTACAATATAAATACAAAACAGTATGTTATAATACAATATCACAGTGAAATTAAAGATACATAATGGTTAATTTAAGTTATTTCACTAAATGATTCTATAAATAAGTAAGTCTTTAAAGATTTGCGAAAGTCCTTAAGGTCTTCCCGAGTTCTTAAGTCTTCAGGAATAGAATTCCATAACTCTGGTGCCATAAAGGAAAACGCTCTTTTAGAAGCCATTTGTTTTGATTTGTTGAAGTTCAAAGGAGTATTAAGTTTGATACTTTGAGATTGTCTTGGTCTCATGCTCTTGTATTTTGAAATAATAGGATTGTAGAATATCCGCTGAGGATTGGTGAAAAATTTCGAAAGTAGTCATTAGGTTTTTATATTTTGCCCTTGCAATAACCGGAAGAAAATGTAACTGTTTGAGGACAGGAGTTATGTGTTCAAATTTTGTAGAGCCAGTTATAATACATGCAGTGGTGTTCTGAACTAATTGGAGAGGATATACAGAGAGTGTTTAGGAAGACCTTGATACAAGATGTTTCCAAAATCAAGTACAGGTGTTATGACTGCCTGACATACCGTGTGAAAATGATTTGTATTTTAGTATTGGTTTTAGTCTTCTTATAATCTTTAAACGATGGTATGCTTTTGACACAATTGTTTAGATAAATATTTAAATTTAAAATCTCATATAATGTTACACCCAAATATCTTACTTCATCTTTAATTTTTATTTATTTAATAAATTAATTTTAATTGGTAGTTTTAAGGACTGGCATTTAGATATGAACATTGGCTTAAGAACAACTTAAAAATAAATTCTGACAAAACAGAAGCAATCATTCATATCAGCCAAATAGTTATTAATTTTTGTTGTATCAAAGGAATTTTGGTCAATTATAGTATAAACCATAATGTCATCAGCGTATAAATGATAATTAATTTAATGAAGATTAATAATTTGACATATTGGTTGAATATAAATATTAAAGAATAGATAAAGCTGAACCTTGAGATATGCCCTGTCCAATCGAAAATTGAGAGGATTTTTTGTCACCATATTTTACTAACTGCGTACGATTAGTTAGATAAGAGACAAACCATTTTAATGTATTGTTGCATAAACCAATATCTTGTAGACGTTGTAACATTATTGTGTGAGACACAGTATCAAAAGCTGCTGAGACATCAGTAGAGTTTCCACATTGTGATTAGGTTTAAATCCATGCTGATGTATATCCAAAGGGGCATACGAGTCAATGTGATCTTGCAGCTGATTTTGCACTACTTTTTCTGTAATTTTTGATATAAATAGTAAACTCGAAATAGGACGGAATGACTTAGGGTCAGTGATTTCCCTTTATAGACTGGTCGAATTATAGCACTCTTTAGTATAGGTGGTACGTAACCTTGTTTTAAAGAATTATTTACAAAATTTAAAATGTGAAAGCTAATATGATTTTTAGTACTTTTAATCCATTCTACTGGACATGGGTCAGCTGGTGAAATTGTTGTATTAAGTGTGCTGATTATATTTTCAATCTGTTTTAAAGTTGGTAAAGAAAAATCCTTCCAGATCTTTGTGGATTCAGTGCAAGGTTTAAATCAAAGTTGGTGGAATTGTGATGTAGATAAGTTGTTTGACAAAATAGCATTCTTGCTTATCAGGTAATTTGCAAATTTTGGGGGGTCTATTTGAGGATCACCATATAAAGTGGTCACTTTTGTAAGTTGTTGAACAATGTTGAATAGTTCCCTTGGTTTGTTAGTTGCTTTCATTATTAGATTTGTATGGTATTGTTGTTTACGGTCATTTATTAACTTATTATGTTCCATTTGTTTTACATTAAATAGGAATTTTACATCTTGAGATTTAGTTAGTCTCCATTTACGGTCAAGTTTTCTTAGTAGGCGCTTTGCCTCTCTGATTTCATTAGAATACCATGGTGCGCTCTTCTTCCTAAGCATTTGTACTTTATTATTTTTGGAGGCTAGCGCAGCATTTGAAACAATATTATTCCAATTTTCTATGGCTTTATCCAGTGCAATTTTGTTGCAATTGTGGAACTATGTCCTTAAGAAAATCCTCTTTATGGAAAGCTCTAAATTTTCTAGTCTTGTAATCATCTTTTAAGTTGTTAGGGGATGTTTGTAGTTGCAAGGTAAAGGAGATAATATAATGATCAGACCAAGGTACTGGGGTAGTTTTTGGGACTGTAATTTGGTTTTGTGAAAAGAGTTGCTCAGGGCAAAAAATTAGATCAGGAGTGGTTCCATGTTGGTGTGTAGGCTGGTTAATTATCTGTTGATAACCTAAAGATGTCACTGCTTTCAAGAAGGATCTGTTCTCATTAGAACGTGATGATGATAGATTGTAATAACCTAATGCAATTAATGGTTTAATTTGAGAGCTATAAGTGCAAATTAATTCTAAAATTTGAGAGGTGATCCTTAGCAGCATTAGGTGGTCTATATGTGAGGCAAACATTGAGGTGGTGATTTGATATAATAATTGAAGTTGTTTCAGTTGAATTGTTAGCTGTAATAGCTTTAAACTTAAAGGTTGTTTTGTTAATATTAAGATTCCTCCTCCTTTTTATGTTCTCTAGGACAATTTAATATATCATAATCCAAAGGGGTAATTTGGTTTAAAATAATCTGATCTCTTAACCAGGTTTCAGTGATACAAATGATATCAAGCTTTTGATCTTTAATATAATCATAGATAATGTTTGGTTTATTCCGTATTGGCCTTGCATTCATTAAAACATACTTAATGGGTGAATAAAGGATTGGATGTCTAGTGCTAAGTTTAGATGAAGAATGAATTTTATTTAATTTTTTACGTTTTTGATTATGATGAAGTTGTTTGAAACAATTATTATACCTAGCATGGTTTGGAGAAATAGGATTAATTACTACAGCGTTTGGTAAAGCTTGCTGTGTAAGGAATAACATATTAAAATATAGAAGTATAAATTGATAAGTTGTATGCATGTTTAAAAAACTAAAATGAACTTTTAAGCAGTTAGATATACGAGTTATTTTAATTATTAAGAAGATATACACTTAAAATGTCATATGATTACATTCAATGCATTAAACTTTCTAACATTTGTTTCAATTGGGAGGAAGAATAGATTAGGTAGGTTTTTAAATTGAATTATTAGGGTAGGTTGATGAACTATTGATATGACTTAGTAGCTTACCATTAGTTTTCTTACTTTTGTTGTTGATAGTTTTGCGTGTTTTTTATCACATCCCCGCCTAAGGGCCACGCCAAAGGGCCCTCTGGCGAGGCCCTCAGGCGTGGGTACGCCTGACGGTGGCAGCTCCTAATGGTATGAAGGCTCCTCCCCCTAGCCCCGATTGGTAGATTAAGCAAGGGAATGCCTTAGATGTGATCAGGCAAAGAGCTGCTTGATGATACTTAAAATCAGCAGTTCTCAGTTATCCAGGTAAAGGAAGATGAAAACGCCCTGCAGCCATAGGAAGGCGATAACCACCACCAGGCACTTTGTGAATAACCTGGGAGTGGACACCAGACCGAACGGGAGGACCCAGCACTGGCAGAGACACCCTCTGATGACAAAGCAGAGATACTGTCAATGCAATGGGTGGATCAGGATGTGGGTATAAGCATCTTTGAGATCCAAGGAGCATAGTCATTCTCTACAGTGGAGGTAAGACAGCAATGTTCCAAGGGATACAATCTTGAACTTCTGCTTCACTAAGAAGCGATTGAGATCCCATAGGTCCAGAATGGGTCACAACATGCCTGTCTTTTTGGGAACCAGGAAGTAGCGGAGTAGAACTCTGTGCCTCTTTGAGACAACAAGATAAGCTCCACCGACCTCTCGGTGAGAAGAACTGTGAGCTCCCTTTGAAGGAGTTCCCGATAGGCAGGATTCAGAGGAAGTTTCCCTGGGAATGACGAGGAAGGTGTCAGGTGAAAATGAAGGAGGTAGTCCTCCCTTACCACCTGAACTGCCAGGTGTCAGTGGTAATGCTGGGCCACAGGTGGGCAAAGAATGTGAGGCATCCCCCTATGTGCTGCAGTTCCTGACTTCAAATGGGAAGAGGGGTTATACCCCAGGAGTAACCCCCCCCCCCCAACCAGGCTGCAGCTCAGACACTGTTTGGGAACTTTAGGCATATGGGAGCCCTGCCTCTGGCTCCTGGCTGGCTGCCCCTGCAGGGCAGCTTGATAGGCCTGATGTTGGGGGTATGAGCCGTAGGCCTTCTTCGGGTAGAAGGATCTTTTCCCCAAAGCCTTCCACTGGAAAAGATCAGCTGTCTTCCAAGAGAGCTTGGTTCTGGTTTTCAACTCTGTCTCTAACTCAGCGGCCTTGTCAGTCTTGGGTTTGTCAAAGAGATTCTCCCCTGGCAGGGGACATTAACCAATTTGTCCTGAGCCCATTGCTCCAGGTAAGAGGACTGTAGCCATGCCAGGCAGCGGACATTAGTGCCCACTGCAGCCAATCTAGCAACAGACTTTAAGCCATTATAGGCTACTCAATTCACATACTGGAGTACACAGCGAGACATTCAAAAAACAAAACAAAAAAACACACACCCGAGAAAAAAACATGATGCCAAGGTAGCGACTGTTACGGGACTGCGAGGTGATGGTATGTGCTGAAAGACTACTTGTAGATGCGTAGAATAGTCTCCCAGTGGAGTGGTAGAGATGAGGACAGAATCTAAATTTTAAAAAGCATGGGACAAACACAGAGGCTCTCTAAGGGAAAACAGGGGACTCTTGTAGTGGGTGATATGGAAGGGCAGACATGTTTCTATGTTTCTTAACTTTTCCGGGGTGCAGGGTACGTCTGGTGGGCTCCGTGGAAAAACAAAGACTGAGGGGAAATGGCTCCCTTGGGCAAGAAGGTGACCATGCATGCATGGTCGATCTCCCAAAGGTTTTCTTTGAAAGTGGAGAGAGATTATCACGTAGGCTTCGTCTGTGCTGCCACCCATATGTGGGGACTGACTTAGTGTTTGTTCCTGGAGAACACAAATATTATTGCATAATTACTATTTTCTGTTTTTTTACGGACTGAAAATAATAAAACGTGAACATGGCAAGAGCAAAAAAAGTTTCAACACCTTTCCACACATTGTTTGATTAAGAAAACCGCTTTATGTTGATATTCTGACTGGAGCATACAGGGAGGTGGTTTTTTTTTGGGGGGGGGGGGGTGTTTTTTTTATTGCTGTCAAGTCAGTGCTGACCTCTGGTGACCCAGCTGCCTCTGGATTTTCTTGACAATCTATCACCAGAAGTAGATTGCCAGGCTTTTTCTTCCAAGGCAATACAGGGTAAAGTGACTTGCCCAAGATCACAAGGAGTGCCAGTGGGAACCAAACCCTTGATCTTCTGGGTACTAGACAATTCCTCCCTACATACAGCATACAGTTACTGTGAACACTTAATGCAACCACAATACATACTACAATATAGCAGATTCAAATCACAATTAATTTGGTAGTGGCCACACCCTTTTCTGGGCACACAGAGTAAATTCATTACTACATTTTCAAGAATCATGACAGAGGATAATCTGGCTGTTGTAACTAGCCACAAGTGTCATGCCCTCAACTTTTTACCATTATTGGTGGAGTGGCTGTCAAAGCCCCCCAGTAACCGACCCCCCCCCCCCCTGTTCTGCAAGCAATCTGAACCTTGACTGCCGAATCACCACCCTGGTCTATAAAATAGCAGGAGGCACATATCACATTTAGTAAACTTCGGGCTAGACTTACTTAAAGTCACTACTAAAACATAAGACATGCCATACTTGGTCAGACTAAGGTCTATCAAGTCCAATATCCTGCTTCTAACAGTGACCTTGGTTGGCCACGAGTACCTGGCAGGTTCCCAAAAAGGTACCTAGATTCCACAATGCTTGTCCCGGGGTAAGCAGTGGATTTTCTGGGTCCTCTTTGATAATGATTTATGGACCTTTCCTCCAGAAACTTGTCCAAACTTTTTTTTTTACACCCAGCTACACTTTTACTACATCCTCTGGTAACAAATTCCAGAGTTTGATTACATACTGAGTGAAAACATTTTCTCTTATTATTCTTAAACGGTTGGTTATGTTTTAGGTTCATTCAATGTCCCCTAGTCTTACTACTTTTTGATGGAGGAAACAACCTATCTACGTTTATCCGTTCTACTTCATTCATAATTATGTTGACCTCTATCATATCTCCCCCTCAGCTGTCTCTTTTTCAGATTTCTACCATTCTGCCCAGTATTGACATCAGGCTCAGTCTGTAGTTTTCTGATCACACCTGGAACCCTTTTTAGAAATTGGCATTACAGATTAGCCAATCTTCGGGTGTTACAGATGATTTTAATAATAGTTCATATTACTAAAAGTAGGTCTGCAATTTCAACACCATCTGATATATACCATCCTGTTCAGGTGGTTTGGTACTCTTCAGTTTATCAAATAGTTGAAAGAAATATCAATAAATTGGGAAGATGTATTACAATTCTTCCGATGCATCACCTTTAAATACCATTTCAGTTATGGGTAACTTCCCTACATATTCTTCAGTAAAGACTGAAACAAAGAATTCAGTCTCTCCTCTATGGCCTTGTCCCCTCTTAGCGCCCCTTTTACTTATCACTGAGAGGGTGGTGGATACTTGGAATGCCCTCCCGATGGAGGTGGTGGGGCAAATACAGTGACAGAATTCAAAATGGCATGGGACAGACACAATTGATCCATTTATAGCAACAGAATAAAATAAAAATAAACTGAACCATCTAACTTCTCAACAAATAGGGGTGTCCTGCATGGAGCGACAGGTTCACCCCTAAACAAAGACATGGGGAGGGGCGGCCTGCACAGAGTGGCACCTACTCCTGCCATCTTACTAGGCAGACTAGATGGACCATACTGGTCTTTATCTGCCGTCATTTACTATGTAAAGCTAAAAGGTTTGCCTAGGGCATCAGATATCTTTGGACTGGCCCATCAGTGTAATTGCCTTTTTACTTTGGGGGGCCCAGGGTAAAGAAGTCATACTGAGATTGGGGGCAGGGGTACCAGATCAACATTAATGCCTGCAACATTTGGGGAGGGGGCTACCCCCCCCCCCATACTATGCCTATGGGCCACCCCCAAGTAGCACTGCTTTATAAAATAGGGGTATATGCATATTAGATATGCATGGGCATTTGCACCAGCCATAGGGCTAGTATAAGTGCTCCTACCTAGCTATTAATGCACGATAACCCTATTTTATAAAATTAGGCATTTACTTGACTTTATAAAATAGACGTCAAAATGCACACATTATCTATAAAGTAGTTTATAAAATTACCTTCTTTGTGTCTGTGTGCTTATCTTGCAAGCACCTAAACTCCCCACCCAGGCAATTGTATAACAACCTTCTTGAGTGCCTAAAAATCTACTGTCAAATGCATAAACAAAATACTAATTCCTGGTTTACATTCTCTGAAACAACACTAAAGCTGTAAATTGTCATCATCTCAAACAACAAAGATTCTGCTTGCCTCGGCGAGCTGTCAGAACACTAGCTCCGACCTCTGCAAGACAAGCCACCTGCAAAGAAACCAATAGCCGGTACAAATAACTACTGCTGCCCACCACGAGCCGAACACCCAGACGCCAGAGACCCCGCTATCAGACCACCCGAAAACACACGCGGCAAAACCTCACCAGCTGAGTTCACAAGATGCCATGCCACTACGTCCAGTCTGCGACATCGTCCCGCCAGTAGCCTAACCTCCATATAAATCCGGAGAGGACCCGCCTTCATGCAAAGCGAAACATTCACTTCCCATCCAACCACATGACACCCCAAGCAGAGCCTCCTAAAGTGCGCGTGCGCACTTCCTTCTCCGGTCGAACCGCCTCGTCGCCGGCGAGCTTTGACACGTGATGACTTTTAGCCAACCACAGAGCTCGCTGTAGGAGGCTGCTTTCGTTGGTAGAGGGGAGAGAATTAATGAAAAAACGTGTCCTTCGTGAGTTATAATTCTGACTGATACGTATAACGTTGGTCACACCGACAGTACTAGTTCCTTAACTGGGACTTTTCTTCATTCCGTACAGTTCCCTTTGATTTTATATGTTGGACGCATTACTGTGGGTTTCCAAGCCAAACTAGTCCTGCGGTTAAGAAAAACCGTATTTAGACAGTAGTTGCTTAGGTTTACTCATTACTTATGTGCCACGTTTCCAACTGCTGAAGGCAGCATTCCTCTTCAAAATAAATATAAGCTTTAAAATATATAAAAGATAAATGTTGTTCAAATGTTATATAACTTAAAATAAATCCATGCAAATAAACATCAGTGGCAAGTGTGCAAGTAGACAGACCGTCAAGGATAAATCTCCATACCAAATGCAGCCTAGGTAACTGGACCCCCTTGGTGCCTGAGGGTGAGAGTGATCCATGGGCCCCTTCCACACTGCCTAGGTTGCTGACACTACCTACAGCTATACCAGTGCTTTCCAAACCTTTCTCTCATATGACCCCATTTTAGCAACTGAAAATTCAGTGACCCCAGCTGATGATCAGGGACGGCTCAAGGCAATCTGCTGCCTGAGGCAAAGAATGAGATGGCACATACACACCCCCTCCCCTCCCCTCCCCTCCCCTCCCCTCCCCTCCCCTCCCCTCCCCCCCCCCCCCCCACCACCACCACCACCACCACCTCCACCACTGTTCCCTAAGCTGTGCACGCGTGCACACATCTCACCAAGCAAGCACACATACTTTACAACAGAGCGCACAAAAATTACGGTTCTGATTCTGATAGAAAACAACACAGACTTCTTAAAATTTAAAAGTTGTAATTACTAGAAATTTTCCACTTCATTTAGTAATCGTCTATTTTCATTTAATTTGATTAAAATCAATGTGGTGTACATACTGTATTCTGACGTGTAGTCAAATATAACTCCAAGTGTCATGTGGCACACAAAAATGTAACCTTCCTTCAAAAGCTGCACAACTGATATTTTATGCACACACAGCCTACAGAAAATTAGAGGGAATATTGCCCCCCACCCCACCATAGAGGGGAGTGGGGCTTTCTCAAAACTCCAATCAGCTACTGAACCAAAAAGCGGATTAGATTATGTGGAGGACATGCAAGATGTTTGTACACTAAGGGACTAAAAGAGAGCGAGAACCACAGCACAGTTCATAAAACTCAATTATAACTCATTTTTATTTTGTTGTTATAAACTACGTTATGGTTCTTGCTTTTTCTTTATCAACATATATTTTGCATCCACAGCACCCTCTTCAACAGTGGGTGCAAAGCAGAACCAGGAAATTCATCCACAGAATATCTTGGAAAAAAAATCTGATTCTGATCATCTCACTAACAACAACAAACATTCTCAATTACCAGGCATATTGTGAACTAATACAAAACCCTACAACAAAGTCACTGAGTATCTATAGGGCAAATCTACCATACCATATCAGCACCAACTTTCAAAACTCACATAAGGAGCCCATCCAAAAAAAGCATCACTGTAAATACTACAGTGGGCCCTAGAACATCCATACACCTATTTGAAAAGCTGAACAAGTCAAATTACTACAGTACAGTATAGATCTTTATGTACAAACTCCATTTTAACAGAACACCTGGGCTCAGTCACACACTCACAACACAGATCCTCATCAAGTATAGAAAAAGTAACCAAAATCTAAAGTAAAAATAAAAATATGTAGACAAAATTTAAACTGAAACCCCAAGAAGCCAGACTCTGCATGCCGTGCAAGATCAGATAAATAAGATATGCAGTTCCACCATACTGTGTAAAATATAAAGATAGCACAAAGTCCAATCACTAAAATGAAATAAAATTATTTTTTCTGTCTTTGTCGTCGGACCATTTTATTCTCTGATCATACTGGTCCCGATTCAATTACCCTATCCTCTGTCCATCCCCCTTCCAGTGCCATCCCCACGTCAGCTCCCTTTTAGCCTCCTCCCCATTACCCAGCCACCTACCAATCCCATCTCTAAGTATCAGCTCCCTTCCAGTCCTCCTTCAGTACCATCCCCAGGAGTCAGTTCCCTTACAGCTCCCTCTTTCCCCCTGTGCCAGCTTCCTTCCTGCCCCCACCTCCCCCCCATGTCAGCTCCTTTCCTGCCCCCTCCTTCCCCTGGCAGACCATCTCAGCATTCGTTCCCTTCTAGTCCTATTCTTCCATCCCCCTGCATCAGCTCATTTGTAGCCCTAGCCTGAAGTTTTCTTTCAGGGCCAGCAGCTCTCTCCTCCCCTCTCCCCCATCAGCCCACTTCCAGTTCCAACCCCCAGTCTTCTAGTGCCAGCAGCTCTGTCCTCCCCCCATTAGCCCATTTCAAGTCCTAGCTTATTTCCAGTCCTAACTCCCCCCATCAGCCCATTACCAGTCCTAACTCATTTCCAGTGCTAGCTCCCCAATCAGCCCATTTCCAGTGCTAGCCTCCCAAAAGCCCATTAAGTCCTAACCCCCCAATTAGCCCATTACCAGTCCTAAACCCCTCCAATAAGCCCATTTCCAGCCCTAGCCCCCTCAGTCTACCCATCTCCAGCCCTTACTCCCCCAATTAGCTCATTTCCAGTCCTAACCCCCCCCAGTCTACCCATTTTCAGTCCTAACTCCCCCAATCAGCCCATTTCCAGTCCTAACCCCCCTGATCAGCCCATTTCCAGTTCTAGTCCCCCCTCATCAGCCCATCACCAGTGCTAGCCCTTTCATCAACCCACTACCAATCCTAACCCCCCTGATCAGCCCATTACCAGTCCTACCCCCAGACCATTTCTAGTCCTAGCCCCCCAGTCTACCCATTTCCAACCCTAACTCCCCCAATTAGCTTATTTCCAGTCCTAGCCACCCCAGTCTGCCCATTTCCAGTCCTAACTCCCCTGATCAGCACATTTCCAGTCCTAGCCCCCCCCCAGTCTATCCATTTCCAGTCCTAACGCCCCCGATCAGCCCATTTCCAGTCCTAGCCTCCCTTAAGTGCCTATTTCCAGTTCTAGCCCCCCCCCCTATCA
The DNA here is from genome assembly GCA_033557465.1 of Ichthyophis bannanicus. NCBI lineage: Eukaryota > Metazoa > Chordata > Amphibia > Gymnophiona > Ichthyophiidae > Ichthyophis > Ichthyophis bannanicus. Next base: position 125,919,210 of record CM066043.1, on the reverse strand, counting down.
GCCCATCGCCAGTGCTAGCCCTTTCATCAACCCACTACCAGTCCTAACCTCCCTGATCAGCCCATTACCAGTCCTACCCCCCCCCCCCAATCAGACATTTCTGCATTTCTGGGGCTAACCCCCCCAATCAGACCATTTCTGGGGTTACCCCCAACCCAGCCCCCCCCCCCCCACAGAAGAGCCCTGCATTTCTTAATCGGCGCCCAGGCTCACCTTTACAGAGCCGCGGGAAGGAAAAGCATTTCTCTTCTTTCCCACGGCTCTGTTATAGTTGAGCCCACCGGCGCTGAGAGGAATCTAAGCATTTCCTATCTCTCTGCTGGTGGAGGGAGATAACTCACACATACTGGACTGGAGGGACTCAAGGAAATACAATTAGCAGGTAAGAACTAATTTCACCATGTATTCCCCATTTCACATAGGGAATGCATGTGCAAGCCCAAAATTGTCAACATCTGGATTTTCCCCCGCTTCCTGATATGAATAGGTATCGTCAGCTCAGCTCCTGAGGGGAAATACGATAGAGGTCTATAACATCTTGATTGGAGTACAGGTAGATGTGAATGGATTGTTTCCTCTTTCAGAAAATACAAGGACTAGGGGACATGCCCTGAAGTAGTATGTTTAAAACATAAATACATTGAGAGAAAATATATTTTTTCATAATTAGCCTTTGGAACTCAAGGTCGATGGATATGGTAGCTGGGTTTAAAAATGTTTGGACAACTTGCAAAGAAATTCCAAAAACCTTTATCAAGGTAAAGAGAAAAGCACTGCTGAACCCTAGGGATTAGTGTGGAACTGGATACTTTTGAGACGTCAGGTACTTGTGACTTGGATTGGCCACTGATGGAAACGGGACTGGGCTTGATGGACCTTTGGTTTCACCCAATATGGCAGTTCTTATGTTCCTAATATGCAGCAGTGGTGAAAATAAAATATTAGGAATTATTGAGAAAGGAATGGAGAATGACATGGAGATTATTATGATGCTTCTTTATTGATCCTTGATACAAACATACTTTGCGTACTGTGTGGTTGCCCTAATACGAGGTATGATCAAAAAGTATCAAGACTTGTATAGCTATATAACAATATGTTGCACCACGATGCCATTAAGCATGCAGTGACCTAGTTATGTGTTCTGCATGTGCAGAGTGTAGCATGGCTGCAGCACACCTGTACTTTTTTAAATTGACTTGATGACCACACAATATGCAAAGTATGTTTGTATCAAGGATCAATAAAGAAGGAACTGGGGAACATTCTGGGGAAAGGAGGGGCTCTTCCAAAGGGATGGGCTTCAACTTAACCAGGATGGAACCAAACTGCTGGCATTAACCTTTAAAAAGGAGATAGAGAAGCTTTTAAACTAGAAAATAGGGGAAAGCCGACAGACGCCCAAGAGCGCATGGTTCGGAAGAAGGTATCCTTGAAGGATTCTACCAAAAGCAGTGAGGTTCCAAAAAATAGTAAAGTAGCCCAAATGCCCTTGAGTATGGTGCAGTCAGAGCGTAAAGATTCCAAATTACCCATGCCTACCAATAGCCAGATTAATATTAATAAAATACAGTCTCTAAAATGCTTGTATGCAAATGCTAGAAGTCTAAACAATAAGATGGGAGAGTTAGAATATATAGCACTAAATGAGAGGTTAGATATGATTGCAATCTCAGAGACATGGTGGAAGGAGGATAACCAGTGGGACACTGTGATACCTGGATACAAACTATATCGTAAAGATAGAACTGATCAAATTGGTGGAAGGGTTGCGCTCTGTTAGAGAGGGCATTGCGTCAGAAAGGATTAAAGTTTTGCAGGAAACAAAATTTGCTGTAGAATCTCTATGGATTGAAATTCCATGTATGAAGGGGAAGGTGATGGCAGTGGGGGTGTACTATCGACCCGCCTGGCCAGAATAAACAAATGGATGATGAAATGCTCAAAGAAATCAAGGAAGCTAACAAAAGTCACAGCAGAGTAATAATAATGGGTGATTTCAATTACCCCGGTATCGACTGGGTCAGTGTCACAGCAGGACATGCTAGGGAGATAAAGTTTCTAGACGAAATAAATGACTGCTTCTTGGAGCAGCTGGTTCATGAACCGACCAGAGGGGAAGCCATACTGGACCTACAGTGGTGTGCAAAAGTCTGGAATCATTTGTGAGTTTTGCGGTTTTCGTACTTTCTAACAGGTTTTTTAAATTTTGCGTTAGCCCAGCATATTCATCTTTCTACCATGTTAAGAGGGATACATTTGGCTATTAGAGTTGACTTTTTTGCATTCCTTGCTTCCAATTTAAATACTTTATAGACACTGGGAGATAGCTACTGTGATTTTTGTGGATCTTGCGTCAAAACTGGATCGAGATTACCCAATATGCACACGTTATTTCTGACCAATCAGGAGGCTGGTTTCACTAACCAATCACAATGCAGATATCTAGCCAACAATGCAGCTATAAAAACACACAGAATTTTTGAATTTCATACGCTTTCTGGATCGACCATGAAGATGATTCGGACCCTGATGTTGGAGGAGCGTGTTCGTGTGTCCTTTATGAGCGAGGAAGGATTTTCAAGCCGTCAGATAGCAAGGAAAGCTGGCTGCAGTCAAAGCGCTGTTGCTAAGATTGTATAGAAGAAGAAACAAACAGGTTCAGTGGTGGACAAGCCTCGTTCAGTTCATCCACGTGCATCAACATCACACCAGGATTGCGCACTACGACGCATTTCACTGACTAATCGCAAGTTGACCTCTCCTCAGCTACTTCGAGAGTGGTGAGACAAGAGTGAGGTCAGTGTCAGCTCATCAACAGTTCGTCGCCGGTGCCTGCAGTTTGGTCTCTGGGGCTGCAAAGCATGGAATAAGCCACTGATGACTGACATACAAAGGCGCAGCCGGATCATGTGGGCGAGAAAGCACTCAACCTGGTCGACTGAAATGTGGGAAAAGGTGCTATTCAGAGATGAAGGCACCTTCTGCCTGTTTGGTAATCAGACCCACACCAATGTGAGGAGATTTCCTGGAGAGGAATTCAAGCCCGAGTGTCTCAACCTTACTGTGAAGCATCCTTTGAAGGTCATGGTCTGGGGCTGCATGGCTGCCAGTGGCGTTGGACATCTTCACATCGTCGATGGAATGGTCAACGGGGCCAAGTACATCACCATACTGCAAAAGTGCATGGTGCCATCATCACACCAGCTGTTTCCTGGCCAGTTCCTGTTCCAAGATGACAATGCACCCTGCCATCGCTCCATACAGGTGATCAGTTGGAAGCAGCGGAACAACATCAAGTCAATGGACTGGCCTGCCCAGTCTCCAGATCTGAATCCAATAGAGAGCCTGTGGCACAAAGTGGCCTTGGAAATATCCAAGAGGCATCCGACATCAAAGCGTGAGCTTATTGAGTCACTCATTGCAGCTTGGAACCACGTTGTCACCAACAATCACCTTGTCAGACTGGTTCATTCAATGCCAACAAGGTGCAGTCAGGTGATCAAGAACAAAGGGTGGCCCATCAAATACTGAGCCATCACTGACACATAAAAACGGCCTTTTTCAAGGCCACATATTGCGGCAAAATCAGCTATCCTGAGAGTGGGGGAGGTGAGAAGCATAACGAATTCACCCTAGTTAAGGGTCCCCTTCTAGGAGTGCAGGGAGAGAAAGCCACAACCAGGTTTCAAAGACAGAAAACCCCCAGCTGGAACAAGTTTCACACAGTGACTGATAAAGTAAGAAAGAAGGATTGCAAGCACGAGGACCAAAGCCCTTACTTTAACAAGTGCACTGATTATTCTAATACCAGAAGGCAGGGGGATTACCAACACCTGGGAAAGAAAGAGGTGGGGTTAGAATCCTGGAGGTATAAGCCTGGGTTAGATTATGCAGAGGGAGGGAGACGAGAAGGAGAGCAGCCGGGAGAGCAGCTGAGACAGAGGCTGAGAGAAGGAGCTGATTCTTGGAGAAGAGCTGAGCTACCCAGAACTGAGAGCTGAATTCCCTGCAACAGAGGTGGGTGCCAGGAAGTGGAGAAGCTTTCAGACCACCAGAGAGGTTGTCAGCTGAGCAGTCTGACCAGGTCGGTGAATCAGAACCCATGCAGTTGGGAGAACCAGTGTCAGAGTTGGGAGAAGAAGATTGCTTTATGGATTGCTCTCTATGCCAAGCTCTAGACAGGAGGTCTTGATGAAAGCTAGCCCTGAAAGAAGTAATTCTCCTTGGAAGTGAACCATATGGCATAAGCAGTGTGGAGGTAAATTCCTGTATGTTTTAAAAGGGAAATTTACTGCAACGTAAGCCTGATCAGGAAGCTCTGATTCATGCTTGTTTGTCACCTGTGTTTGAACTGTGCAACGGCAAGAAAAGCCAAGTTAGCTGCTATAAGAGTTTTTGCTTGCTCCTCTCCTATATGAAAAGCCTGCTAAAAGTTTTGATAACAGCTTGGAATGTTTGTTTTGTTCTAAGTTTGGTTTCACGTAGAAATGCAGCCTAGAGAGGGTTTTTGAGGCTGGCAGAAACCAAACTGCTGTGGAAGAATTAAGCTTGAATTTTTCTTTATGCTCTGATTAACAAGGACTAAAAAGGAAAGTGGCAGCCTAGTTTCTAAAGGCAATACTTCTGCAAGTAAGAGGACTTTAAAAGCCATTTCTGAGTTCTTTTGGTTTGTTTGCCATTATTTGCTGTACCTTAAGCAAATCCTACAATTAGAATCCTGTAAATGATACCTGGAACCTGCTGTGTTTTGTGTTATGGAAATAAACTTTCTGTTACAAGCCTTACCCTCGGTTACCTCAACTACAAACCTTCTACTTAAAGCACCAACATATTTTAGCAGTACTACACTTCCCAGAAGCCAACACGAAGAAATAGGCTGCTAAGAGCTGAAGGAATCCTCAACCACCACGCCCCTCGACCACTAAGGCAAGTGGCTTTGGGCGTTGTGCTTGTGACAATATATTAATTTGAAGGAAACCTGGCGTGCGTCCATAATATTTTAAAGCATACTTACAATAATATAACGTTGGCCAACGATGTACATTACACAATTTTCACAGAAAATCTATCAACAGGACAACTATGGGGAACAAACTCAGAAAATAAGGGCCAAACCAATACTAAAAGTTGGCCCTAATAGCCAAATCTATCACTTATGACATACACAGAAAAAGTCACTGGGAGGAAAAATAAATTAAGATATAATGTCACAAAGTTGAAAAAACGTCAAATTTACAAGTGATTCCAGACTTTTGCATGCCACTGTAGTTCTTAGTGGAACACCAGATCTGGTGCAAAAAATAAGGGTGTTGGGACCACTTGACAATAGTGATCATAGCATGATCGTGTTTGATTTAATTAGTGGAGGAGGGATAGTAAAGAAATCCACAGTACTACCTTTTAACTTTCGAAAGGGAGACTATGATAAAATGAGGAATATAGTTAAGAAAAAACTAAAAGGAGCGGTTGCAAAGGTTAAAGACTTACATCAAGCTTGGGTGTTTAAAAATACTATCCTGGAAGCCCAGACCAGCTGTATTCCATGCATTAAGAAAAGTGGAAGAAAGTTTAAATATACTATCCTGGAAGCCCAGACCAGCTGTATTCCACGCATTAAGAAAAGTGGAAGAAAGTCCAAAAAACTGCCAGCATGGTTTAAAGGTGAGGTCAGAGAGGCTGTTGCTGCCAAAAAAGCATCTTTCAGGAAATGGAAAAAAGAGCCAAATGACAAAAACTGGAAACAGCACAAGCACTGGCAAGTTAAATGCAAAGCATTGATAAGGCAGGGAAAGCGAGAATTTGAGAAGGAACTTGCTACGGAAGCAAAAACACGAAGTAAAGACTTTTTCAAGTACATTCGTAGCAAAAGGCCTGTGAGAGAGTCAATTGGACCATTAGATGATAGAGGGGTAAAAGGGGTAGTAAGAGGAGACAAGGCTATAGCGGAGAGACTGAATGAATTCTTTGCTTCGGTCTTTACTGAGGAAGATGTAGGGATGTTACCCAAGACTGAAGTGGTATTTAAAGGTGATACTGCAGAGGAATTGAGAGAAATATCGCTACACCGGGAAGATGTATTACAACTATTTGATAAACTGAATAGTAGCAAATCACCTGGACCGGATGGTATACATCCAAGAGTGCTGAAAGAACTGAAATATGAGATTGCAGACCTGCTATTAGTAATCTGTAAACTTTCATTAAAATCATCTGTAATACCTGAAGATTGGAGGATCGCCAATGTAACGCCAATTTTTAAAAAGGGTTCCAGGGGTGATCCGGGAAATTACAGTCCGGTGAGCCTGACGTCAGTACCGGGGAAAATGGTAGAAACCATCATAAAGAACAAAATTACACAGCATGTAGATAGTCATGGCCTAATGGGAGACAGCCAACATGGCTTTAGACAAGGAAGATCTTGTCTTACTAATCTGATATGTTTTTTTGAAGGTGTGAATAAACAGGTAGACAAAGGTGAGTCGGTTGATATTGTGTATCTGGACTTTCAGAAAGCCTTTGACAAGGTCCCTCATCAGAGACTTTTGGCAAAACTAAAGAGTCATGGGATAGGAGGCAGTGTACTATTGTGGATCAGGAACTGGTTAAAAGATAGAAAGCAGAGGGTAGGGCTAAATGGCCAATTTTCCCAATGGAAAAAGGTGAATAGTGGAGTACCCCAGGGATTTGTGCTGGGTCCGCTACTTTTTGACATATTCATAAATGACCTGGAAAAGGGAATAACTAGTGAGGTTATCAAATTTGCAGACGACACAAAACTGTTTAAAGTTGTTAAAACCCAAGAGGACTGTGGAAAACTGCAGGTGGATCTGGATAAATTGGAAGACTGGGCATCCAAATGGCAGATGAAATTTAATGTGGACAAGTGCAAAGTTATGCACCTAGGAAAGAACAACCCATACTATGGTTCCAGAATGCAAGGTTTCACATTGGGAACCACCACCCAGGAAAAAGATTTAGGAGTCATCGTGGATAACATGTTAAAACCCTCCGCCCAGTGTGCAGCAGTGGCCAAGAAAGCAAATAAAATGCTAGGTATCATAAGGAAAGGAATGGAAAATAAAACAAAGGATATTATAATGTCTCTGTATCGTTCCATGGTACGACCGCACCTTGAATATTGTGTGCCATTCTGGTCGCCGTATCTTAAAAAGGATATAGCGTTATTAGAAATGGTACAGAGAAGAGCCACCAAAATGGTAAAGGGGATGGAAGGCTACTCCTGTGAAGAGAGGCTACAAAGGTTAGGGCTGTTCAACCTGGAAAAGAGACGGCTGAGGGGAGATATGATAGAGGTCTATATATTAATGAATGGAGTGGAACGGGTAAACGTAGATCGATTGTTTACACTATCAGAATATAGAAAGACTAGGGGACATGTAATGAAGCTACAGGGTAAACTATTTAAGACAAGAGAAAATATTTTTTCACTCAACGTGTAATCAAACTCTGGAATTTGTTACCAGAGGATGTAGCTGTTAGTGTAGCTGGGTTTAAAAAAGGTTTGGATAAGTTCCTGGAGGAAAGGTCCATAAACCATTATTAAAAAGGGACCCAGGATATCAATGCTTGACCCAATGCTGTGTCTCTTGGGGATACTGCTAAGTACATATGACCTAGATTGGCCACTGTTGGAAACAGGATACTGGGCTTGATGGACCTTGGTCTGACCCAGTATGGCATATCTTATGTTCTTTGGTATCATGTAAAAGCAGCTCATCAGAATTATGATGAGTGAAAAAATTGAACAGTGAATTTGCATTAAATTTTGCCAGAAACTTGGAGATTTGTGCAAAGAGACTTATGATAAGCTATGATGATGAATGCATGAGTTGTGCTTGAGTTTCCAAGAGGGCCGCCAAAGTGTTGACAGTGATGAAGACCATCCACGAGCAGAAATGAAGACAAAGTTGAAGCAGTGCATGCTGCAATACGCTCAAATCATCTATTGACTACCAGGGAGCTTGTTGAGGACACGGACATCAGTTTTGGGTAGGTACAGTCCATTCTTACTGTTGATTTGGGGATGAGACGTGTGTCTGCAAAATTCGTGCCAAAACTCCTGTCCCCTGACCAAAAAGAAGATAGACTCTGTCTGCAGCCAGGGAGTTGTTGGAATGCATTGAAAATGACTGATTTCATCAAAAGGATTACTACTGGTGATGAATCATGGATTTATCGTTTTCATCTGGAAAGTAAGGCTCAATCCTCACAATGGAAGACTCCCTCTCCCAGACCCAAGAAAGCCTGTCAGGTGAGGAGCAATGTCAAGGTCATGCTCACAGTTTTCTTTGATTGCCAGGGTATTGTTCATCATGAGTGTGCTCCAAAAGTCTAAACCATAAATACATCCAAGTTCTGACTCGTTTGAGAGATGCAGTTCGTTGTAAGAGGCCAGAGTTGCAATGGTTGCTTCTCCATGATAATGCTCCAGCTCACACATCACATTTTGTCCAGCAGTTCTTGGCCAAACACCAAATTGAGCAAGTCCGTCAGCTTCCGTACTCACCTGAGCTCGCACCTTGTGACTTTTTCTCATTTCCCAAACTGAAATTACCACTGAAATGAAAGATATTCGATGACTTGGAGACCATTAATCAAAATTCGACAGAGCAGCTTCACAGCATAACAAAAGAAACATTTTAAAATTGTTTCCAGCAGTGGCAGGAATGAAAGAAAGTAGGACTGATTCCATCCCGGACGTCCAGCCCCTCTGTACATCTGGTCTGAGCCGGACGTAGAGAGGGGCATGTGATTCTGATCCCGCGCAGCATGTCTAGCCCTGTGGGATCAGAATCACAAATAGGCCTGTACGTATAGGCCAGGACTGCGATTCAACCTGGCCTGCATGTACAGGCTGATCCCGGCTAACTCAGTCAGGGCTCTACAATGGAGCCATGGCGCCGTGGCACTGTGTTTCCATTGTGATTTCCCCACAGCCTGACCCCCAATCTGGCCTCCTAAGGCCAGGGTTGGGCTGTGGGGAATGTCCTCAGGCCTTCCTGCCTCATCCGCATCCCAGGCCCAAAAAAAAGGTCCAAAGAAGTTATTCTACCTTGGAGGTGGAATAACCTCCCTGCACAAGTCGCCGGCCCTGGATGTACAGGGCCGACATTGGAATCGGCCATGTACATCCAGGACCGGTGCTTGCCCAGACTCTGCCCCCAAACCACCCCTTCCCTGCTTCCGTCTAACTTCCCCATACAACCGGCGGAGATGTTAGACGCTGGCAGGGAAGGCACAAATAGCAGGGATGGACGTCCCATTGCGACATCCATCCCTGCTATTCGTGCAACAGAATAACCCCCAGTGTGTTTTATCGGAAGGGGACTACTTTGAAAGAGACTGAGTGCAATAACTGTCAATGTTATGTTGTTGTTGTTGTTGTTAAGTGCCGTCGAGTCGGAGTCGACTCATGGCGACCCTCTGGATAGCTATCCTAAATTGTGTTCGGTCTTCAGTCAGGCGGCTCATTGTTGACAGACTGGTACCCGTAGCTGCTGTTATTGTATCGATCCATCTCATTGCTGGCCTTCCTCTTTTGCGTTGACCTATCTTGCCAAGCATGATGTCTTTCTCTAATGATCTCTCACTCCGCATGATGTGTCCAAAGTATGAAAGTCGAAGTCTTGTCATCTGAGCTTCTAAAGAAAGCTTAGGTTTGATCTCCTCTAGTACAGACTGGTTTGTTCTTCGGGCAGTCCATGGTATACACAGTATTCGCTGCCAGCACCATAATTCAAAGGCATCAATTTTCTTCCTGTCTATCTTTTTCACTGTCCAGCTTTCACATCCATATGATGTTATTGAAAATACCATGGCTTGAACAAGTCGAATGGAGAGAGACATCTCTGCTCTTGAGAATCTTATCTAGGTCTTTCATAGCCATTCTGCCAAGAGCAATGCGTCGTCTGATTTCTTGACTGCTTGTTGCTTCTTTATTGATAGTTGATCCAAGTAGGTTAAAGTTATTCACGATTTCAATTTCTTCTCCTTCGACGATGAACCTGTTGATTATGCCAGTTGTGATGATATTTGTCTTCTTTACATTAAGGTGCAGGCCCATTTTGAGACTATGTTCTTTGATTGTGAGAAGCAAATGTTTCAGATCATCTTCACTTTCCGCCAGTAATGTGGTATCATCAGCATAGCGAAGGTTGTTGATGAGTCTTCCACCAATCTTCACACCTCTGTTGTCTTCATACAATCCTGCTTCTCTGATGATTTGTTCTGCATATAAATTAAACAGGTAGGGGGAAAGTATGCAGCCTTGTCTTACACCTTTGCTTATTTTAAACCATTCTGTTTCTCCTTGTTCCATTCGAACTGTTGCTTCTTGATCAATGTACAGATTGTGCAAGAGAACGATCAGGTGTTCTGGTATACCCATGCTTCTTAATGTGGCCCAGAGTTTCTCATGGCTTACACAGTCAATAGCTTTGCTATAGTCGATAAAGCACAAATAGATATCCTTTTGGTATTCTTTAGTCTTTTCAAGGATCCATCTCACATCCGCAATGATGTCTCTCGTTCCTCGCCCTTTTCTGAACCCTGCTTGCACTTCAGGTAGTTCTTGTTCCAGGTGTGATTGTAGTCTCTTTTGAATAATCTTCAGTAGAATCTTGCTGGCATGTGGGATCAGAGCGATTGTGCGATAATTTCCACAGTCATTTGGATCACCTTTCTGTAGTATTGGTATAAACACAGATCTTTTCCAGTCAGTTGGCCATGATGCTGTCTTCCATATTTCTTGGCAGAGCCTTGTAAGTATGGTAACAGCTGCATCAGATTGCTGTAATACTTCTATGGGAATTCAATCAATGCCTGGTGCTTTGTTCTTTAATAAGGCTTTCAATGCTACTTCAACTTCTTCTTTCATCAACAATGGTTATACTTCTTATGTTATTGAACAAGTCTACATACTTTTTGATTGTACTTCCTATAGTGGAACTTAAAAAGGTACAGATAAGAATGACAAGAATGATAAAGGACTTGGAATGACTCATCTTTGAAGAGATGCTAAACAGAGTAGGGCTTTTTAGGTTGGTGACGAGGAGATATAATAGAGATGTATAAAATCATGAGTGAGGTACAACAGCTAAACATTTTCTTTGTTTCTACTGGTGTTCCTCAGGGATTGGTCCTTGATCCAGTTTGTTTTAACATTTTTGTAAATGATATCACATGTGGTCTGTCAAGAAAGGTATGCCTTTTTGTGAATGAAACCAAAATCTGCAACACAGTAGACACCCTGGAAAGTGTGGATAACAGGAGGAGGGATCTAGTGAAGCTTGAAGAATGGGCACAAATTTGGCAGCTAATGGTAAAAAATGCAAGGGCCATACCTCTCATCTCTGATCTCTCCCTACATCCCCTCTCGGAAGCTGCGTTCAGCTAGCAAATTACTTCTATCTATGCCGTTCACCTGCACCGCTAACTCCCGACTTCGCTCCTTTCACCTTGCTGCACCTCATGCCTGGAACAGCCTACCTGTGTCTATACACCAGGCACCCTCCCTGGCCCTCTTCAAATCCAGATTGAAGACTCACCTCTTCACCGTCGCTTTCAGATCCTGACTTCTATCCTTATTCTATCTTAACCCCCGTCAACTCTCACGACCATAACGTATTGACCATATTGTGCCTTGCACTATTCCGACCTATGCTCTGTAATGTTCTCACTAGATTGTAAGCTCCGATGAGCATGACTCTGATGGGCAGGGACTGTCTCTTGTATTCTGGCTAACTTTTGTTGGTTAGCTTTACAGCGCTGTGTGCGTGGTGCTGTATAAGTGATGAATAGTAGTAGTAGTAATTAGGGCTACAAAACACAATGGGAGCGGTACAGTATAGGGGCTGAAATACTTCAGTGCATGAAAGCAGAGCAGGATTTTGGGGGGTGATCGTATCAGATGATCTTAAAATGGCCAAACAGGTAGAAAAAGCCAGAAGGATGCTTGGGTGCCTAGGGAGAGGAATAATCAGTAGGAAAAATGAAGTGATAGAGCCTTTCCATAAGTCTCTAGTGAGGCCTCACATGGAATACTGTGTAGAATTCTGGAGACCACACCTTCAAAATGATATAAACAGGAAGGAGTCGGTTGAGAGGATGACTATTAAAATCATCATTGGTCATTGCCATAAGGCATATGGGGATAGAATGAGATCTCGATATGTATACTTTGGAAGAAAGGCAGGAAAGGGATGATGTGATAGAGACATTTAAATACCTCTATGGTATAAATGTATAGGAGGTGGCCCTCTTACAGCTGAAAAGTAGCTCTGGAATGAGCGATCATAGGATGAAGGTGGAAGGAGATAGGAGTAATCTGAGAAAATATTTCTTTATTGAAAGGATGGTGGGTCCATGGAACAACCTCCCAGTGGTAGTGGTGGAGACAGAACTATATCAAGAAAGCACAGGGCAAATAAAGAGGATCTCTCAGAGAGAGGAAGGAATTGTAGTTCTTATTGATGGGCAGACTAGCAAGGCCATATGGTCTTTATCTGCTACTGTTTTCTAGGTTTCTAAATCATGAATAGTTGGTTGCCCTTTAAAAAAATAGTAACAATAATAGGGCACACGTCATGAAATTAATAGGTAGCACATTTAAAACAAATCAGAGAAAGTTTATTTTTCACTCAACACACCATTAAGCTGTGGAATTTATTGCTGGAAGATGTAGTCAAGGCAGTTAGCAGCATAACTGAGTTTAAAAAGGATTTTAGACAAATCTCTGGAGAAAACATCCATAAAGCATTGTTAGCCATATAGGCCTGAGAAAACCATAGTTTATCTCTAGGTAAGAACAGTAAAGAATGTATCTGCTCTTTGGGATAGTTCCAGGCATTTGTGACCCAGTTTGGCTATTGTTAGAGACAGGATCCTGGGCCTGAGAGACCTTTGGTCTTATCTAGTATAGTACATTTAAAGCCCCATTCCTCTTCGTCTCTCCAGGCCAGTCCAGGTCACTGTAGGGTTGTCAATCTCCTCTAGCAGCTAAGGACTGTAATTCAAAATCTTGCTGGTAGGCTAACCGGCTCCCCCCGGCGTGCCAGACCCAGTCTTACAGTCCTTAGCAGCTAGATAGGACGTGGCTAACTGGCTCCGGTGTGCTGAAAAGGAATTCCTGCCTAAAGTGTTGTTTTTTTCTGGCAAGGTAGTCCTAGCTGGGCTGCCAGGGTCAGTATTGATGGGTATGGACTGGGCAAAGAAATAATCATACCGGTATTTGGAGCTGGAGGTAGAGCTTGCCTCATTCAGCTTTCAGTCATACCCAGAGGGGAGAGCAAACAGCGGATCTGGGAGCTCCAGATTGCAGCCTTCTACCCCCACAGCCAGATCTCTGCCCCCCGTGAGCAGCAGGAGCTGGATCGGTGAATCATCGAAATTGGGACAGCCAGGTAGGCAAGGAGAGCGCGCCGTCGCGGTTTCGGCCGGCGGGGCAGGATCGCTGGTTTTGAGAGTGGTTTTCTCGCGGCACATGTTAGCCGCGCCGGAGGTCTGTGTGCAGTGTGGCAGTCGGCGGGGGCTATTGTGTCCAGGGATCTGCAGAACTTGCTTTAGGGCAGGTAGTGTCATCGAGCGGCTCGTCAGGGGGCCGATGGATCGCAAATCGCCTGCAACAGTTCTGCCTGAGGTGATTTCAGGCGCGGAGGTAAAGGCGGGAATGGCGGCCATCTTGGTCCCTGCTCTTGCGGTTCCCGCGGTTTCTGACAAGCCGGTTAAGAGAAAACAAAAATCTAAGAGGCTTTCCCCGCAGGCGGTAGATCAGCACGGGGCCCCTCCTGTTGTTCAGGGGGAATTGCAATCTGTGTTCTCTGCCGATTTCATCCTTTCTCTGCACAAAGTCTATCTGTTAAAGCTGGAGCAAAGCTTAGGCAAGCCTTCTCCATCAGACAGGGAGAGCATGCCCAAGGCAGATACCGCTTCTTCGGACCCGGAAGAAGGGTCTTCTGCTAAGAGGCCGAGAGCAGATCCCGAGTTGTTCGGGGTGCAGATGGCAGAACCCCAAGAGACGGAGGAGGGAGAGCTCCTCTCGGAGGGGGTTTTGGAGTCTTGGGCGTTAGGAGATGTTGAAGAAGGTGAACTGCTCCCGGGTGAGGACCCTAATATTTTTCGAGTTTTTCGTAAAGAGGAACTCGGGGCGCTAATTGCGCAGTCCCTGGCGGCACTGAACATTTCCTTACCAGTGGTTCAAGAGGAGCTGTTGGAGGATCCGCTGCTACAGGGTTTTAAACCAGAGCAGCGCTGTTTCCCTATTCATAGAGTTATTAGGCAGATGATAGATTCCGAATGGGAATGTCCAGAAGCTTCTCTGAGGGGGAGCCGGGCAATGGGCCGCTTATACCCGGTTCCGCAGGAAGACAAGGACCTGCTGCGTATGCCTAAGGTTGATGCGCTCGTGGCTGCAGTGACGAAGAAGACGACCACCCCAGTGGAAGGTGGAGCGGCCTTAAAGGACCTGCAGGACCGCAAGTTGGAGGCACTGTTGAAGCAAGCATTCGACTCCAGTGCCTTAGCGCTCCAGGCGTCTATTTGTGGAGCTTATGTCTCTTGAGCATCGATCAGATGGCTGCAGGGTGACTCGGGGGTCGACAAGGAGACTGGCACTGGCGTAGAGGGCGCTAGGCTTGCGTCGGCTGCGGCTTATCTCGCGGACGCCTTTTATGACTTGGTGCGGATTTCCACAAAGTCCATGGCATCGGTCATCGCAACGCGGAGGTTCCTCTGGCTGTGCAATTGGGCGGCGGATGCCTCTTCCAAGACGCGCCTTAGCAAGCTCCCCTACAAGGGTAAACTACTCTTTGGGGAAGCGCTCGAGAAGATAGTTAAGGACTTGGGAGATTCCAAGGGCGGTCGCCTTCCGGAGGATCGCCCGAAGGGTTCTCGGCCCGGGCCCCTCGCGAGGGGACAGGGTAGAGACGTGCGCAGGTTCCGGGGTTCCCGGTTTGTGCCTTATCAGAGGGGGCGTTCTCAGGCCCGCGGGCAGTCCTTTCGAGGAGCGAGAGGTTTCAGCAGAGGATATTTCTCTTCACCCCAGAACGTCCCCAAAAAGCCCCAATGAAGGGTGGCCGGCTCAGGTGGAAACCCCTGTTGGGAGACGCCTGCAGAGTTTTCATTCCGTGTGGGCCGACATTACAACAGACCAGTGGGTCTTGGAGATCATCAGCAAAGAGTACGCGCTAGAGTTTGCTCAGCCTCTGAGAGATGCGTTCCTCCGTTCGCCCTGCGGATCCTTGGAAAAGCGGGCGCGGTGAATGAGACGCTACAACGGTTGCTACGACTGCAGGCAGTGGTACCCGTTCCCGCAGACCAATACGGGTTAGGTCGATACTCTATTTATTTCGTGGTTCCCAAGAAAGAGGGGTCCTTTCGGCCCATTCTGGATCTCAAGCACGTAAACCAGTGTTTGCGGGTTCCGCACTTCCGTATGGAAACCTTACGATCGGCTATCCACGCAGTGGGGCCCGGAGAATTCTTGACATCCATAGATTTGACGGAGGCGTATCTTCATATCCCGATTAGACCAGATCACTGGCGGTTCCTGAGGTTTGCCGTGCCCATGGGTCACTTTCAGTTCTGGGCGCTGCCTTCTGGGTTGGCTACGGCCCCACGAACATTCACCAAGGTGATGGTGGTGGTAGCGGCAGCCTTGAGAAAAGAGGGGATTCAAGTCCATCCCTACCTGGACGATTGGTTGATCCGCGCGGGGTCTCAGTCGGAATCAATTATGGCGACCAACCGAGTAGTTCAACTTCTGGAACAGCTCAGGTGGGTGATAAATCAGTCCAAGAGTCACCTAACTCCGCAGAGGCGCCTCACTTACCTGGGCGCCCTGTTCGATACCGCGCAAGGGTCAGTGTTTCTTCCCGAGGAAAAGGTGCAGAAACTTTGGAGGCAAGTGAGAGCCTTTTTAAGGACCAGGGCTCCCACAGCCTGGAGGTACCTGCAGTTACTAGGTACGATGGTGGAGGCCTTGGATTTGGTGCCGTGGGCCCACGCCCACATGCGTCCGCTGCAACACTCACTACTAGCCAGGTGGTCCCCGCAGTTTCACTCGCTGGAACAGAGGCTGGTCTGTCCAGAGCCCGTGAGGGACAGCCTACAGTGGTGGTTGGATCCGGTTCGGGTGCGAGCTGGTTTCCCTGCGGGAGCCACAATGGTTGTTGATGGCAACGGATGCCAGCCTTTCAGGCTGGGGAGCACATTGCTTGGCGCAAGTGGCACAGGGGCTCTGGACCACGGAGGAGACCGAGTGGTCGATAAATCACCTGGAAATGAGAGCGGTCAGGTTGGCGCTTCAGCACTTCCTCGGCTTGGTTCAGGGGAAGGCGGTGCGCGTGTTCTCCGACAATGCAGTGACGGTATCTTACATCAACAAGCAATGGGGCACGGGTTGTGCAGACCTCCAAGCGGAGAGTCAGAGTTTGATGCTTTGGGCAGAGACCCATCTCCTAGCGCTTTCAGCGGCGCATGTGGCTGGAAAAGACAACGTTCAGGCCACCTATCTCAGTCGACATGTCCTCGACCCCGGGGAGTGGAAGCTGAATGCAGCCGTGTTCCACAACATCTCGCTTCGCTGGGGTCAGCCGGTCATGGATCTCATGGCGACCCTGCAAAACTCAAAAGCATCTCGGTTTTTCAGCAGGTACAGGGTGCATATGTCGGAGGGGCTAGATGGTCTGGTGCAGCCGTGGCCGGCGGGGCAGCTTCTATATGTCTTTCCCCCATGGCCCTTAATAGGGCGGGTGATACGAAGGATTGCGAAGCACGACGGAGTGGTAATCCTCATTGCTCCGGATTGGCCCCGTCGACCGTGGTATGCGGATCTCGTCCAGTTGCTCATTGCTCCTCTGTGGCGCCTCCCATGCCAGAACAACCTGTTGAGCCAGGGTCCAATCTTGATGCCGCAGGTGGATCGGTTCTTGCTTATGGCTTGGCTATTGAGAGGGAGCAGCTCCGACGGCGAGGATTTCCACCGGGTAATTGGGACCTTGCTGCAGTCTAGGAAGCGGTCCACTTCTCTGGCTTACATTCGCGTCTGGCGGTTTTTTGAGAACTGGTGTCAGGAGCGTGATGTCCCTCCGTTTTACGCCTCCTTGCCAGTCATTTTGGCCTTCCTTCAGATGGGCTTGGAAAAGGGTTTGGCGCTCAGTACGCTGAAGGTTCAGTTAGCGGCTTTAACTTGTTATAGGGGTAAGGTGGGTGGCAAAGTGTTGTCGGCTCTTCCGGATGTTCAACGTTTTTCTAGAGCTGCGAAGCTTCTCCGTCCACCGTTGCGATCGATGGTTCCTGCGTGGGACTTGAACTTGGTGTTGGAGGCCCTGACTCAACCACCTTTTGAACCGGTGTCTGCGGTGAGTCTGCGCGAGTGTTCGTGGAAGACGGCCTTCCTAGTGGCAATGTGTTCGGCTCGCAGGGTTTCGGATCTTCAAGCACTCTCGTGTCGGGCTCCTTACCTTCAGTTTTCTAAGGAAAAGGTGGTGCTGCGACCGATACCGACCTTTCTTCCAAAGGTGGTATCTACTTTTCATGTGAACCAAGTCATTTCGCTGCCTACTTTCCCCCGAGAAGGGGGTGCTGATAGGGGGCAGCGGCTTCGCAAGCTAGATCTTGGTAGAGTGCTCCGTAAGTACCTTCATAGAACTGAGAGTTTTCGGAGGTCGGACAGATTATTTGTGTTATTTGCGGGGCCTCGTAAGGGTGAAGCGGCATCAAAGGCCTCTATTGCTCGTTGGGTGAAACGGGCGATCAGTGCTGCATATGAGGCCAGTGGTAAAGTGCCGCCGCATGGACTTTGAGCGCATTCTACCAGAGCGCAAGCCGCTACTTGGGCGGAGCTCGCTTTGGTACCTCCGGTGGATATCTGCCGGGCGGCTTCATGGTCATCCTTGCATACCTTCACTAAACATTATCGTTTGGATCTGCAAGCTTGGGGAGATGCGATTGTGGGGGCCTCCACGGTTTTAGGGGGTCTCGCAGATCCCTCCCATTTGTAGACACTGCTTTGGTACTGCCCTACAGTGACCTGGACTGGCCCGGAGAGACGAAGAGGAAGGAGAAATTAGACCTTACCTGCTAATTGTCTTTCCTTGAGTTCTCTCCGGGCCAGTCCAGGGCCCGCCCTTTGGAGCTGCGAGTGTTGTTGTTCCCATTTCGAGAAAGTGTAGTTTACCTTGGGTGAGCTCGGAGTTTTCGTCTGGAGGAGTCCCTTATGTTAATGAGAAGCTGGTTTTGGTTAGCATGGCTGCACGGGGGCTTCCTCATCCACTGAAGGGGTGGACGTCTTGCTTCCACATAGGTATAAAAAAAAAAAAAATTTGAAAAAAACAAACAAACAAACAAACCCCCCCCCCCACAGAATTGGTAGGCTGGATATCGCCTCAACGAGGCTAATGAAGAAGCCAGCACTGTTTAGGCGAGGCGGTGAGATAGTTATAAGTGTTTCTGATGTTTTAGTTTTTTGGTTTGGCTATTTGATTTGTTTTTCGGGAAGGTGCTGCTTGGTCAGTAGTAGACTGAGTCTGGCACGCCAGGGGGAGCCGGTTAGCCTACCAGCAAGATTTTGAATTACAGTCCTTAGCTGCTAGAGGAGATTGACAACCCTACAGTGACCTGGACTGGCCTGGAGAGAACTCAAGGAAAGACAATTAGCAGGTAAGGTCTAATTTCTCCTTTTGCACAGGATGTCTAGGTTAGAAAAGGATAAATCCACTAATATAGAACTAAATTCCAGGGTCTATAAGGAAAGATTTTTTTTTGTCAGACTCAAATCAAGCAAAGGGTACATCAAGGATTCATATGCATCCTCAACCAAAGTCCTTTTACTTTAATGTCTAAATCTCCACAGCTGATAATTAACATACAAAAAAAGTTAAGTTCATTAAAGTTATTAATAACTTGTGTGTTGCCAGGCACAAGGGAGCTTCAATTCATACTTCCCTCATAAATTCCCATGTTCAATTCTATATTAGTGGATTTTATCTGGTATTTGGTGGACATGTTTTGCTTGTTATTATTAGGTTAGAACAGGGATATCAAAGTAGCAATGTTCACAATTTCCTAGATATTTTACAAAAGGTATGCCCAATGGGGAGCCTATTGGATAATACACATAAAGATGTGCAAGAATACGTGCATATTTGCTGGCATCTACAATAAGAATAGCCATTTTATAAAATAATATATGTAAGAAAAGAACATTTTTGCTTGGGGTTACATGTGTAAGTGATGGTCCTTACAAGTTCATGTGTAAGTGACAGATTTTGTAAAACAAGAGGAGCTAATTATGGAGCCAAGTTTTAAATATTAGCATTTTTTGAGGTGTTTTAAGGCCAGAAAGATAAGCACAATTGCTCCTTTACTCACTTTTCAAAAGCCTAGGTGCAAACGAGCAGTAAGCTTATACTTATGAATGATTCAGAGAGGAGGTGGAAATGCCAGCAGGGACATTTTTGAAATATACATTTCCATTTATTATTTGATACAGTGCTCTTCAGAGGTGTCAAAGTGGTTTACAATAAAATATAACCCCATTAAAGTAGCTATTGTAAAATGGAAGTTCCTTATCATCCCTCCAGTCCAGTCCCGCACCTCTGGGTAGTGCCCCTCCTCCAGAAGCTTGGAGACTGAGCATGTCGCCTTTTGATGACACTCGGCTATATATAGCTGGCACCGCCTACCAGCCCCCAGTATGCGCAGTCTCCAAGCAGCTGGACGAGGTAGTGAGCCAGGGTGCTGGACACACTGAAGGAACAGATAAGGGTAGTTAGTGTGAGATTATTTAGGTTTATTTTGGGATTTTTTGGGGTCCCTGTATTTACAGGGTTAGTCTTTGATTTCTAAAGTTAGTTGAAAAAAAAAAAGAACAAAGGATCGGTGGCCCTCCCTCCCCCCTCCCCCCCCCCTTCCAGGAACTGGTGCAAGGTCAGGAGGGTCCAGCGAAGTGGAGTTTCTGAGCGGCTCCTGATCCCGTTGGCGGGCGTGGAGCCGCCGTATCGGAGTGACTGACAGGCAGAGTCTCTTTCCTCTCCTCCCCCCCCCCCCGCGCCAAAGCCCTCACTGTGTGGCTGAGCACGGGGGAAGAAGAGCACTGCAGGAGACAGCACTAGTGGTCAGTGGATCGTGGCAGACGGCAGCGAAGAGCTGTCTCGCCCGGCGGAGGCGACGGCAGTGTGGTGAGTGGGGAGACAGAGGCAGTTTTTTGGCAGTGTGGTAGAGGCCTGGAGCACGTGGCGCAGGTTCCCGCCAGCACGCTGAGCAACCCTCTGTCGGCCTTTCTGCCTACACAGGGTGCTCGGCTTGCTTGAGTCTCCGGGGTTGAATTTCAAGCAGCTTCAGTGTTGCCGCGGTTGGGGGGGGGGGCAGACCTGATGGCTTTTTCTAACTGCGGGATTTTTTCATGCTTGCCTTAATCTAATTTAATTTGATTTATTTAGTTTAACGTACTTTAATTTACTTTAATTTAATTTCATCTAGTTTAATTTATTTCTCTTGGGTTTGGCCTTCAAGGAATTAGATTCAGTGTTTAAAAAAAAAAGGAAAAAGGACAAAAGCAAGAGAATGGTGTGTGGAAGAGGGCAGACAGTTGGGGTGGGGACCACTGCTTTCCAGATACAGCGGAGCCACCATGCCAGCAAGGTCGCAATGCCTTTGCGGGTCCTGTAGCTGGGCAGTCTCGGAGGCCGGAGTCTGTGTCGGGTGCACACAGGAGGCTGCCTCTCTGAAGCAGGAACTACAGGACAAGGCAAGTCTGGGGACCCCCACCTTGGCACAGGAGGGCCAGGAGGCAGGGGATTCCATTTTGTCACTAGTGGCGGGGGACCACAGTGCTTCAGCTATCCCGGGACCCTCCATATCTCTTGCCTGAGAAGTAACTGGCCTCCCGGGGGATTTCTCACCGGAGTTTGTCTTACTGTTGCATAGAACGTTTTGCTTTTGTCAGCAAGACTTAGCAGGTGGCCCTTCTTCGCCACCAATGGGATCGAAGAGGGCGGTGAGCACAGTGGAAGGTGCAGTAGTAGGGGCCTGGAGGAGGGACACCCCTCACCAGAGTGGGAAGGTCCAGAGGGAGACGATTTGGACGTGGACCTGGAGCTCTCAGAGGAGTTAAAAGATGGTGAGATTCCGGAGGGGGAAGATCGGGCCAGGCTAGTGAGAGTGTTTCATCGGGAGGAGCTACCAGCGCTCATCTCAGAGTCCTTGAAGACTCTGAATATGGCCATGTCTCCCAGCGGAGGAAGAAATTTTGGAGGATTCGCTACTTCAGGCATTTCGGAAGTCGCAAGCAGTGTTTCCAGTCCACAGAGTGGTCAGGCAGATGATACAGGAGGAGTGGGATCTGCCAGAAGCTGGCCTCAGGGGTGGGCAGACTTTGTCACACCTTTTTCCCCTACTGGAACAGGAGTGCAAGCTCCTGCAGTTGCCAAAAGTGGACGTGGCTGTGTTTGTATCTGCAGTTACTAAGAAGACTACGATACCCGTAGAGTGGAGTGCGGCTCTCAAGGATGCCCATGATAGGAAGCTGGACACACTGTTGAAGCAGGAGTTTGATATTTCTGCCTTGTCTCTGCAGGCCTCATTCTGCAGGGCATGGGTGGCTAGGGCTTTCCTCCGGTGGTCGCAAAGGATTCAGGGCCCGAGGGACTCGGAGCTCGCTATGTCAGGAGAAGCGTCAAAGTTGGCGTCGGGGGCAGCCTATCTGGCAGACACCCATTACAATCTCATCAGGGGTCTCTCCAAGAGCATGGCTTCCATGGTGGCGGCCCGTTGTTACTTGTGGCTTTGGAACTGGGCAGCGGACAGTTCCTCTAAGGCCCGGCTTAGTAAGCTGCCCTTTAAGGGAAAGCTCCTCTTTGGAGAGAACTTAGAGAAGTTTGTGAAGGACTTGGGGGAGTCCAAAGGGGGCTGCCTTCCCGAGGACAAGCAGAGGCAGAGCCATAGTACTTCCTCGGCTTGAAGTCAGCCGAGGGAGTTTAAGCGTTTTCATACCCCTCGCTTTAACCAGGTTCAGAGGGGTAGGTTCCCTGCCAGAGGACAGGGGTGTCCTGGTTTCCGAGGAGCGGGTAGAGGCTTTAGAGCCGCCGGCACCTCGGGGCACAAAAGAGGACAATGAGGCGAGGTGGACTCAGGCAGGGGTAGGGCCCGTGGGAGGTCGGCTGCGGGACTTTTACTCTGCCTGGGCCCAGATCACGTCCGACCAATGGGTCCTGGAGGTGGTCAGAGAGGGTTGCACCCTGGAATGAATCCGTCCAATAAGGGAATTTTTTATCCAGTCCCCCTGCAAGGCTCAGGGCAAGTTGGAGGCGGTAAGGGAAACCCTGCCACACCTGTTGCAGCTACGAGCCGTCGAACCGGTGCCGGCAGACCAGTATGGGTACGATCGATACTCCATTTATTTTGTGGTGCCCAAAAAGGAGGGCTCTTTTCGCCCGATTCTCGACCTCAAAGGGGTCAACCGCTGTCTGCGGATTCCGCACTTCCACATGGAAACGAGGTCAGTGATATTGGTGGTAAGGAGCGGGGAATTTTTGACGTCTCTAGATCTCACGGAGGCGTATCTACACATTCCCATAAGACCAGATCACCAGCGGTTCCTTCACTTTGCGGTGCCCAAGGATCACTTCCAGTTTTGGGTGTTGCTTTTTGGACTGGCAACGGCGCCTCGCACCTTCACCAAGGTCATGGTGGTGGTGGCAGCAGCGTTTTGCAAGAAAGGAATTCTCGTACACCCATACCTCGACGATTGGCTGATTCAGACAAAGTCCAGGGAGGAAACCGAAAAGGCGACAAGGAAGGTAGTGGAGTTCCTCCAAAGGCTCGGTTGGGTGGTCAATCTATCCAAGAGTCATTTGAGTCCGACTCAGGAACTCGAGTATCTTGGGGCACGCTTCGACACCCGGGCGGGATTAGTGTTTCTGCAAAGGGCACGAGTGCGCAGACTGTGAGGCTTGATACTAACTCCTCCAAGGAACCGGAACGAAGGTTTCAAGCCTTCGATAGAGATGTGACCCTGAGTAAAACACGCCCACTTCTTACCGTGACAATACTCAACCCAGAAGATATGGTTTCTGAATGGAACAAAAGCTTCAGTAATATTGCCTTACATCCACCATCCAACAAGCCACCAAGGACGCGAGCCTCAGCAGTTTGGTACACCTCAGAACTACGATTATCTCTAACCCTCCTACGGAAGTTGGAAAGACGCTGGCGTAAATCTCACTCAGAAGTAGATCAAGAGGCATATAATTCCCATCTTGCACATCATCGTGAAGCAGTAACTGCAAATTTAAGTCGATTTCACATAGATTCTCTGAAATGATCATTGAACAAACCTCATGACCTTTTCAGCCTCGTAAAGAACTTAACTAAGGAACCGGTACCTGAACAATCAAACAAAATCCACCCTCAAGACTTTGCTGACTATCTGCAAGCAAAGATAAGCCATACCAACAAATCTCCAGTACCCTCAATGGCATTTGTACAAAACAATATAACACCCTTGACCATGTTCACTATGCCAACTAAGAAACACATTGAAAACACCATCGCTACGATCAACACCACCACTGCCCAGACTGACCCCTGCCCTGCCTTCTGGATAAAGGAGCTATGGTCCGATCTTAGCCCTTTTATAGCCAGGCTCATGGAAAGATCCTTCACAACAGGGGTGTTTCCTCAATCCCTCAAACATACCTCCATTAGACCTCTGTTGAAAAATGGCAAGCTCAACAGCCTGAAAGTGGACTCATACAGACCGATATTGAGCATACCACTTCTTGCCAAATAGAAAAAGAGGTACAAAGACAAATTCAAGACCACGTTGACAACATTTCACCACTAGACCCATGCCAACACGGTTTTAGAGAACAACATGGCGTGGAAACCCTCCTCACCACACTTATCAATAATATAACCACAGGAATTGATAACATCTGGCACGGATTTTCCTTATTTTCCTTGACATAGCAGCTGCTTTCGACTCAGTATGTCACGAGCTACTTCTGGTGCGCCTCAGAGAGAAGGGTATTTCGGAGACAGCGATAGTCTGGTGCGAATCTTACCTCAGAAACAGACGGCAACATGTACGTTCAGGTGCCTCAACTTCTAAACCTTTCCACCAGAAGCAAGGAGTCCCGCAAGGATCCTCCCTCTCCGCACTGATGTTTAATATCTACATGCAGCCTATCTATAACCTCATTCGCTCTTTTGGGGTAAACTGCCTGATATACGTGGACGACGTCCTACTTTACATGCCCTTCTCGACAGAAAACACAGACCTTGCACCACTTACAGAAT
Source organism: Ichthyophis bannanicus (assembly GCA_033557465.1). Classification (NCBI taxonomy): domain Eukaryota; kingdom Metazoa; phylum Chordata; class Amphibia; order Gymnophiona; family Ichthyophiidae; genus Ichthyophis; species Ichthyophis bannanicus. The sequence continues at coordinate 125,894,889 of CM066043.1, read as the reverse complement.
GCTTTGATGCAGTATCCAATTGGCTCCAATCTCAAAACCTTAGAATTCAGCACAAGAAAACTGAGGTGCTGTTCATCATGAGGAATTTAAATTTCATCACACCAACACATATAAAAGTCAAGGAAGCGGAACTTCAGACTAAATCCTCAATCCGGTACCTTGGAGTCACCCTGGACCAGCGCCTTGACATGAAGATTCACATAAGCAACGTAGTCAGAGTGATATACCACAAGATCCATACCCTAAGGCACTTTAGTTTCCTACTTGAACCAAGCGACTTCCAGACTATCAGGCGCTAATCACGCCTCATTTTGACTACGCAAATTCAATCCTGCACGGTCTCCCTCAATCTACTTTAAACCCTCTACAGCTCGCGATGAACGCGGCACCGAGAGTTCTAATCGGGGCGTCTAACAAAGATCATATCACATCCATCCTAAAACATCTTCACTGGCTCCCCATACTATCTTTCAAAATTCTGCTGCTTACTTTCAAATCAATCAATGGGCTATCCTCTACATCATTAGCAGAGCTTATCCATACCACACCATCCAACAGGTCCAGGAGATCGGCAGCTATCAACACATTAGTAGTCCCAAAAGAAATAACCCAATGCACCCATGCTACAGTTAACAGAGCTTTCAAACTATGTGCACCGAGAAGCTGGAATTCTCTTCCACCCAGCATACGTGCAATCACTGACTTGGTCCAGTTTAGGAAGGCAGTGAAACATTACCTATTCCTTCAGTACTATGAAGATACAGTAGTGTCACCCGCAATCTAAGATATATATTATGACTAAACCTACCCTATACGACACTCATTAGTATAGCCTGGATAATATGAAAATCAGATGTAACTAGTGCAGTGATGAAAGCTCCCAGGAAGACATGGAAGTGGAAGAAAATCCTAGTTTCCCCTTTGAAATGAATGACCGTTCACTTGTGCATAAGACTTGCAAGCCAGATCAGAAAAAAACCCAGCTCCCTGCTAAGGTCACGCCACGCCCTAGCTCAGGGGTGGAGACAAGCTTGCCTGATGATTGGTCACACAGGTGCAGAGAACAGGGAGTGCCTAGCAGCCAACGGTTCTTAAAACTACAAGCAGAGCAGAACAGGAAGGGAAGGAGGAAGGCAAAGGACAACAGAGAGAGCAAGACTGAGCATAGCTGGAGGAGAAAGAAAGAAGAAAACTCCCAGGAAAGCAGCTACCCAAGAGGGACTGGAGAAGGACATAAGGAGGCTGAATTTCAGAGCCTGGAGGATCCCAGGAAGAAAGAAATCAGCGCTTGTCTGAGGAACCATTCCCAAGGTAAAGCCAGCAGTTTCAGAGCTGAGAAATCAACAGAGAAACAGTTTGCTATTGCTAAGGTCCAGGAAGCAGAGCCCTCACCGTCTACTGCTAAGAGGTGGGTGGAAAGTTTTACGTATGGGAAAAGTCATAGCCCTGATAAGAGCAGAACAGCTGAGTCTTCAAAGCTAGAAGCACTGAGAGAGTTGTTTGCTGAGGGAAACGTTCACTTCCCTCATGCAACTGTGCCTTTACAAGCTGAATTGCTGTGGAATCAGTTCCAGGAATTTCTAAAGGAGAGAAAGTCTGGGAGAGTTTGTAACTTTGATAGAGATACCAAATATCCTGTTGCCATAGAAGGAATGCAAATAGATTCCTGTTTGCCAAGCTCTGAGTGTGAACCTGTACCAATGGATTGCTCATTATGTTTAAAAGAAGAGTCTGCATTATTGAACTGAGCTGAGAGACTGTGAAACAATATAGAGAATAAGTGCAGTACCTGCTTAGAATTAAGAAAAGCTATTACTGTGTTTTACTAAGCTTAATTGCCTTCTGAAGCTAAGAAGCAGTGCTTAGAAGAAGTTTGCTTTGAGAAAAGAAAATCACAGCTGTTGCAAGTTTATCTGTATTTCTGTTGAATGACCACTCGAGGCAGTCCTCGGTGTAAGCTTGTGGGAATAAGAACAGCTGAACAGTGAAAAGAGGATTTTGTTACGTCATTCTCTGTTACCTGATTTATCCTTTATGTTGGAGAAGCATCCTTTTTGCCTTGTTTGTGTATTGAGCTTAAATGCCCTGGAAATCCCCACAAAATAAATTTTCTTGCTGCCTTGAACCACCGACTCACAACTACAATTTGTCCTTAAAGAATAAACTAACTACAAGTCCCAGAATACCTCTGGTGACAACAAGGGAAGCTTTATTCAAAAGTGGACAACATAAGGCTGTTTCCTGCTTGTAAGCTCTTGGGCCCAAGCGGAAGCATCGCACTAGTTACCCCAAGTTAACCAAGTTTTATTTCCTGTTTCCTGTAAGCACAGTTAATTATATGCAACGTTTATGTTTTATGTAAACCGCACTGATGTCGAATAGCGTGGTATAAAAGAAATGTAAATAAATAAATACGCCGATTCCTGGGCTTGGTAAGCCCGTCAGCCTGGAATTACTTGCAAGTTCTGGGAACCATGGTGGCCACAATCGAGTTGGTCCCATGGGCAAGGGCACATATGTTCCCGTTGCAGAAGGCCTTGCTCCATTGGTGGTCCCACCAGAGCCAGCCACTGACTCAGGTGCTTCATTGTCCACCAGAAGCCAGGAAATCTCTCAGGTGGTGGCTGCCCCCAGGAAACCTGGAGAGGGTCATGCCCCTCAAAGCCCTGGAGTGGATCCCAGTGGTTACGGATGCCAGTTTATCCGGCTGGGGGGCCCATTGCGAGGGACACTTTGCCCAAGGTCAGTGGGGTCCTCTGGAGGCTAGATGGTCGATCAACAGGCTCAAGATGCGGGCAGTGACTCTGGCCCTGATCAGTTTTGAGGAAGTCCTACGAGGAAAGCAGTGCGGGTCTTCTCAGACAATGCAACAACAGTAGCGTATGTAAACCGGCAGGGGGGCACGGGCAGCCCAGCCCTGGAGAAGGAGGCCGAAAGGTTGTTCGGTTGGGCGGAGGCCCGGTTGCAAGCAGTGTCGGCAGCACACGCAGCAGGAGTCCAGAACGTGCAGGCGGACTTTCTCAGACGGGTTCGGGTGGACTCCGGAGAGTGGTGCCTCAACCAAGATGTGTTCGAGAAACTAGTGCAACGCTGGGGCGAACCTGTCATGGATCTGATGGCAGCGTTCGACTCGGCCAAAGCCGGATGGTTTTTCAGCAGGAGAAGAGAACAAATGTCGGAGGGTCTTGATGCCCTAGTTCAGAGGTGGCCCGAAAGGTGGCTTCTCTATGTGTTTCCCCCAAGGGCACTCATAGGCAGAGTGCCGCAATGGAGTGAGTGGAGGAGTAGCCTAGTGGTTGGGGCAAGGTACTTCAGGCCGGAAGGTCGGGGGTTCAAATCTCACTAGAGGACAGCAACCTTGGGCCGGAAGGACTGGGGTTTCTAGTCCCACAGGTACTCCTTGTGATCTTGGGCAAGCCACTTAACCCTCCATAGCCCATGTTCCCTGTAAAATAGTTATCTCCAAGTTATAATGCCCTGTTCAATGTAATTTCAGTTTGTTCAATATAAACCGCACTGATGCAGAATAGCGCGGTATATAAGAGAATGTAAATAAAATAAAATAAATAATAGAGGCGCATCGGGGGTTGGTAGTTCTGATCACCCCCGATTGGCCTCAACGTCCTTGGTATGCCAACCTGGTTCATCCCCTGGCGGCACGACCATGGCAGCTCCCACTGCGCAAGGACCTGCTGATACAAGGACCAATTTGCATGCCCCAGGTGGATCGATTCTCGCTTACGGCCTGGCTCTTGAGCGGGCAAGGTTGAGGAAAAGAGGATATTCAGGGGCAGTCACAGCGACCCTGTTACATGCCCAAAGGAAGTCCACATGTCTCTCATATATTCGCGTTTGGCGTATCTTTGAGTCTTGGTGCGAGGATAGGCGGGCTTCATTTCCAGAAGTTCTGGCTTTCCTGCAGGCAGGCTTTGACAAGGGTCTGGCAGCTAGCTCCTTGCTCGTTCAGCTGGTGGCGATTGCTTGTTATCGGGGAAAGATCCATGGGGTGCCTTTGGGGTCGCATCCTGAGATGCTTAGATTTTTGAGGGCTGTGACACATCTCCAACCTCCGCAGAGGAGGGTGGTGCCCTCTTGGGATCTAAACCTCATACTTAATACCTTGGTAGGGGAGCCATTTGAACCCCTGGGATGGGCTTCCCTGAAGGACCTGACGCTGAAGACAGTCTTCCTGGTGGCAATCTGTTCAGCACGCAGGATTTCGGAGCTCCAGGCCTTGTCTTGGTGGGAGCCATTTATTTCCTTTTCTAAGGAGAAGGTCGTTTTGCGACCGGTACCTTCCTTTTGCCAAAGGTCGTGTCATTTTTTCATGTAAACCAAGAGGTCTCTTTGCCAGCGTTGGCTACGGATAAGGATGGGCCAGCTTCGAAGCAGTTGCGCTGTCTGGATGTGAGGAGGGTCCTCAGGAAGTATTTGAAGAGGACCGAACCGATTCAGAAGTCGGATAGGCTTTTTGTTTTGTTTGGAGGTCAGTGCAGAGGCAAGGCAGCAGCAAAGGCCTCCATTTCAAGGTGGATCCGGGAAGCGATTACATCGGCGCATATCCTGAAGGGCAAGCCAGTGCCATTGGGATTGAGGGCGCATTCCACGAGAGCGTAAGCGGCTTCCTGGGCTGAGTATAGTTTAGTTCTGCCTGTGGATATCTGCAGGGTGGCGACTTGGTCGTCGCTGCATACCTTCACTAAGCATTATTGCCTGGATCTCCAGGCAGCGGGGGATGCTTGCTTTGGATCGGCAGTGCTTCAGGCCAGTTGTGCGGGTCCCTCCCATTAATGAACTGCTGTGTTACATCCCAGAGGTGCGGGACTGGACTGGAGGGATGATAAAGAAAGAGAAATTAGACTTACCTGCTAATTGTTGTTCCTTGAGGAACTCCAGTCCAGTCCCGAATCCCTCCCTATTGCCATGCTGGTTGGGTGCGGGGTGCCTCGGTCCTGAAGCGGATTCCTTGAGGTAGTCTGTTTAGATGGGGGGATGGTCTCTGGAACCTGTCAGTTGCTACTCCAAGGGGTGGGGGGGGGGGGGCTCAGATAGAAGGCAGCAGTGTCTCTTTTCCTGGAGGGGAGGGGTCGGGTACCCTTCCTGGGGAGGAGGGGCATTTTTGCAGGCTTAATTCAGGGGTTGTTTTGTTTTGGTTTGTTGTTTTTTGGATTTGGTTGTTGCTCCTGTGAGTCTGCTTTGTCAGGGCGAGACTGGGGTCTGGTAGGCGGTGCCAGCTATATATAGCCTAGTGTCATCAAAAGATGACATGCTCAGTCTCCAAGCTGCTGGAGGAAGGGCACTACCCAGAGGTGCGGAACTGGACTGGAGTTCCTCAAGGAACAACAATTAGCAGGTAAGTCTAATTTCTCTTATTTGTATGTAGCTATTGTAAAATTGAAGTATTTGTGCATTTCAAAAGCCCATCCCCTCGAAATGTGTGTGTGCTATGATATACACGTGTAGTGGCTTTTCTAACATCACTATTTCCCACATGTATGCCCATTTACACTGAAAACTACCCAGCCCATTTTTGAATGTGACATCCGGGCATAAATGGAAATGTCTAAACGAGACGTGTCCATTGAATGCTGATATTCAGTGGCACTGAGCATTTGTAAACAGGAAGTCTGTATTGGGCATCGGAGAAGGGGTGGAAGCAAACAGCCCCACGGCGCCAGAACTTAAAGGTAAGTGCCATGGGGCCATTTGCAGCCATTTCCGCCATTGTATGTCCTAGAGAAGGGTGACAGCAGTGGGCGCCGGGCGGAGCAGAAGAGATAACGTTTTCCTAGGGCGCCTCATTTCTTCGCGCCGACCCTGGCTGTGATTTTAACAGCTGAAATGCTGCACATTATGGGGTTGGTTTAACTTGGGGGCATTAGGTGGGCTAGGATTTCTTTATATGTTTAAGGGGAGAGGAAAGAGGAAGGTGTGTTAAATGGGTTGAGGGGAGGTGAGACAGGAAATGTGCATCTTGAAGGGGTAAAGCTAAGGGATGAGATATGGTCGTGAGGTGCAAAAGGGTGCATGATGGGGAATAATGATGTGGTGATGAGAGGGGTATAGATGGGAGTTTGGCTGAGGGTTGGGGCAAAGGTGATTGGGGTGGAGTAGAAAAGGGCGAAGAGTGGATAGTAATGGGGTTTGTATGAGATGCAGCAGGTGATTAGAGGTAGTGGCTGGCAGGAGAGGAGTGGAGTGGGGAGGGCCCCATTGCGAGTGTGATTGGAAGTTATGGGAAGGGGGGGAAGTAGGGAAGGGCTGTGAATTGGGGTTGGGGGATGTTTGGTAAGTACATGGAAGTGACTGAAGGATGTCACCCTCAATGTGAAGGGACCTAATTTGCCTACTAAAAACACAGAAACTATATAAGAAAATAGTATTGTTAAGTTCCTCAGTATATACTATACAAAAAAACGCATTTATTGAAGGCACACAAGAAGCTAGTCAGCCCAAAGAAGTATAGTACAGCCCTTTTTGTGTCATATGTACTGAAAAGAAAGAAGTGTGGGGTGGGTATTTTCTTTTTGGATGAACTAAATCTTTAGCTAGGAATGGTGATACGGGACAAGGTGAGCCATTATATTATGGTGCACATGTGGGATGGGGATGAGAGATTTAATTTGGTGAATCTCTATGCACCAAATAGTCCCCAGCAAAACTTCATTGAGGTCATTGGTGAGAAGATAATAAATTTGGGTGGGGAAAACTTGATTCTGGGGAGAGATTTCATTGTAATCTGGGACCTGGTGAGGGATGGTACGGGAGGCAGTAAAGAGAGTGTGGGAGCTGATAAAGTTCAAAGGCTTTATAAAACAGTTGAGTGTAGAGAATGTTTGGCAGGTATTACTCCCAGGATCAAGGCAATACACTTGCATCTCCAGGAACAAGCAGGAATGAATCTTCATATATGGGTACGTCGGTACCGACGGAGCCTGCGCGGGAACGCTCCCCAGCGTCCAATCATAAAGCTTTTGGGAGCATCCCTCAGCGCCTGCATGCTGCCTTCCCGCCTTTCCAACTGTCTCTCCTCAGTTTTCGTTTTTCCGCAGAGCCGGCAGGACGTCTTCCTGTCACCGCAGAAAATCTTTTCATCAAATCTTTTACTTTTTGTTTTCTTGTGGTCGCGGCTGTTTCCCCGACTCCACCGGTACCGCCGGTGGTTTTTTCTTTTCTTTTTCCTAAAACTCAGGGAGTTTTTTTCCCTCTGTTTCTGTCTTCAATTTTTGGGCCTGTAAGGCCTCTCCATTATGGAGCCTTCTTCTCCTAAGAAGTGCCTTAACTGTGGAAATACAGTTTTCTTTTTACACTCCAATAACTGGTGTCTAATCTGTTTGGGTCCTGACCCCTTTCCTCCAGAGCCATCAGGCTACAATTTTATGAGAAGAAATTCTCCATTTCGAATTTCCCTCGATGCCATTTTCCCTTCCAGTGTAAGGGCACAGACCATTTCTTCTCTACAGGATCAGGTAACCCATAAACAGTCTGTTAAGACTAGCCAATCCTTGGCTTCAAAACCCCGGCGGGAGTCTTCGGTCTCCAAAGCCTTTCAGGGGTTTCAGGTTGTTCCTGGGGCTCACCCCTCACAGAACATACCTGAGCCATGCTCGGGGGTGGCATCCGCTTCGAGTGTTGAGTGCTCCACTCTTCACCAGGGATCGTCATCTGGCGTCCTTGGTACCTTCGGGACCGATCGATATGTTCCAGTTTGACTTTCCAGTATCTAAGCAATGCATGGTGGTGGCATCCGCTTTGAGCGGTACCGATACCCCGGCATCGGCACCGGTGTTGAGTATTCCACTCTTCGCCACAGATCGTCATCAGGCGTCCTCGGTACCTTCCGGATCAGTCGATACGTCCCAGATTGACTTTCCAGTATCGACAGCATCGCCGATACTACCACCGACGTCGGTACCCTACAGACATGCATCGATAGACTCGCTTCCTTCGATGCCGAGTCTAGAATCGATATCTAGTCTGGAAGACTGGGTACCGACGCATCTCGGAACCGACACGCACCGATTCCGGATGCGCGGTACCGAGGATATTCACCGAGACTTTCCAGTTTCCTCGGTACCATTTGAGCAGCCTCCGCTGACTGTTTTGGTGTCGGTATCGCCTTCGATTCCGGCTCAGCTACCGGTATCGGTGTCGATGCTGGTACCTGCAGTAGCATCGGGACCAGCTCCATCCATGCTTTTTTCACCAGAATCGCTCCTTTCTATACCTAGTTTGGAATCGATACCTAGCATAGACGATACAGTACTGACGGTTTCAAGTCATACCCGCCAGTCCCAGTATTCATTCATTAGAGATCTTGTTTTGCACCGAACAAGTACATCCTCTGGTGCCCAGTCTAGTTCTTCGAATTTAGCCTGTCCAGGGATTGTTCCCATTGGAGATCCTTCTTTTCAGAAATTTCTCCTTGACAGGGCAACATTCCTGGCTATTCCTATTCCTGGCTATGATCCTACACAAGGCTTTTCTGGAAAAAAGAAAAATATAATGCTTCCTTTACATCATTCCTTACAGGATCTTCTTCTGAAAATATGGGAAACACCTTTAAGGGCTTCCTCACCTTCTACAGCAACTGCTCTTCTGTATCAGGTGCCCCCCTCTCCAGGGTTTCAAAAGACTCAACTTCCCCATCATTCCATTGTAGTGGAATCAGCAATGAGGAAGGTAAAAAGCAAGAAGCAGCATTCTTCTTTCCCGCCAGGTCGTGCATCTAGAACACTAGATGCTTTTGGACGTCAAACCTTCCAAACATCTATGCTGGCAACAAGGATTCTCTCATATATTTTTTATATGAGTCTATCCCTTCAGGAGGTCACAGAGAAATTATCTCGTTTGACTCATTTTCTTTCAGAGCCCAAGGCTGCAGACTATTCCTTGCTTCTTAGTCATAGCCAGAATATCTCTAGGTTTCTTTCTCATGCTTCCCTAGACTCCTTTGAGTCAGTTAGCAGAACCTCTGCTATAGCCATAGGAGCACGACGTAGAGCCTGGCTCCAAGCTTCAGACTTGAGCAGATGGGCACAACAAAGACTGGGTAACACTCCTTGTACTGGAGAAAATCTCTTCAACAAGGAGTCTTTACGTCAGGTTGCTCATTGCTCCACTGACTTCCCTGTTTCTGAGGGCTATCCTAAACCTTCTCCTTCCCCAGTAGGTAGGAAATGCCCTACCAAACCTTCTTTCCCTAAAAGAAGAAGGTTTTATTCTTCTCCTGCCCATCATTCAGATGTTCCCAAACAGGGGAAACCTCGCCCTGGTCTGAAGAATCCAAACTCAAGCCAGGAAAATTAACCCTCAATAGGGTTCCAATTAATCTGTTATAATATACAGTTCACTTCTTCTCATTAGAAGTTTTTTCACTGTTTTTTCTTTTAAACCTCTACACTTGGATTCCTGTTTCCAGGACATCCACTTGTTTTTAGGTATGCTGAGCTGTCAGGATATTCATGTCTATGGGTCACAGAATTTTCCTCCTCTTCCTACACTGAAGAGAGGTTTGCCAACTATCTCATGATAGTTTTTCTGTACCACCATGAATTTTTTCTTCTACAGACTTACCATATGGCAAGTCTCACCTCAGCTCCTATTTTTTCTTTACCTTCTTTTCCAGGGTTCCCCTGTAACAGTGGTATCATACCAATGGAAGGCTTTCTTAGCCTTTCCAGTCTTCCTTTTTTCCTGATCTGGGCAGCTTGTCAGACGAGGACAGGATATTCTCCTCTTGTTCTGTCTGTTCTCTCTGTTAAAACAGGAAATTCTTTCTGCTCTGCCATTCAGCAGCTGCCCATGCAGGAGCTTCAGTGATTAGTCTACTGCTACTGTTCTATAAGTTCCAGTATAGTCTTCCACTACTTTTTATCTAACCTTAGTAGTGCTTCCAAGATAGTGCTCATCTATCTTGGATAATCCTTATAACTTCTTTTCTGCCATCTCCAAATCCTTGGAGTTGGCAGCATAGTTGAGCTGGCAGCTAGTTGTCTCCAACAGCCAGTTTTGTTTCCCAACTCTCCTGCATAATGCTCTCTGCAATCCTACAGAGAAGCTTTTCACTATGGGCCCTTGCTAGAGAGCATGAGGGTTTTTTCTCTAATGACTATCCTATATAGTTGGAAAAGGCTTCCTCAGTCACCTTCCATGACTGTGAGGGTTCTTTACACCCTTCTATTTCCTTTTAATAAAGGACATAAGCCTTTCCTACGTGACTGTCTAAAGAGTTACCAACTTCCTACAGGAAATAGGCTCTTTTTCCTTGCAGCTTGTCCTCATGGTATCCTAATCCTTCATGGACAGCACATATTTCACTAAATAACGCATGATACCTCACCCCTTGTCCCTCAAGTGGGTCTACCTGGTGTCTCTCCTATGCGTATTCTGTCCCTTCACCATGTTAGAGTTCTACTGGACTCAGGACGTGCTGTTTACAGACTAATATTTTTCTTGCAACCAGCCTGGTTATTTTATTGGGTAGCATTCTACTCCATCTTAACCAGGGGGAATAGATTCTCTATATCTTCTCAAGTAGGTTCCACCTTCTTGTTATGAGATGAATCATTCCTCTTCACATCTTCCACGTGAGGATTCCTGTAGACATATCTCTTTCTGCTTAATTGCAGACATTTTTCTTTAGACCTATATATTTATGTTCATATGTCTATATGCTTTCTTTAGATGCATATGTCTGTCAGCCATGTGTGCATAGACTATACCCCCTGGATCTCGCCATAAACATATCTATATATCTATATATCTATCTATATATATATATATACCCTTATGTATCTATCTATATATATCTACACATATATCTATATCTATATATATATACATATATATATGTGGTTATCTGTCGAGATACTTCTTTTAGGTAGATATGTATTCACATACTTATCTCTCTAACTGTCTGTGCTCATAAAGGTGTTTTTTCCTTCCTATCTGTTCCAGACATATGGGGTTTTCACATGTTCATACTTCACACTATGTTTCTGTTTTATGCACACAGCCACTGCTGTGGTACTGACAGCTTTTACCATAACCTTAGGTTCCAGTATCCCTGAAGCTCCCTATTCCTTTATCTTCCTACCTTTCGTCAGTTAGGATAGACATGGGGGATCTTCAGTAGCTCTGAGGTTTCCAACTCCTCAGACATCTGTCCTTCCTTGGGATTTCGGGGGTTTTCCCCTTACCCCTTCTTCCCTCAAGGACTAAGCCAATTTTTGTCCAACTCGGTCAGTCTTCCTCTTTTGCTCCTAGCTATAATTAACTCTGTAGCCACTCGGATTGCCTGTATAGGTTCCCTTAAATATCTCCCCAAATTGTGGGCTAGGTTTGATGGTCTGTTTATATCTTATGTTGTATGTATTAATTTCCATTATTTCATCAAAAGTTTCTTTATGCTTGCTTTTGTAAGTTTTGTTAAAATTTCAAATAAAAAAAAAAAAAAAAAAAAAAAACAAAACTCTGTAGCCAAAAGAGTTTTCAGCTTTTTCCATAAAGCTTTCCACTAAAGACTCGCCGTTTTTGTTCTTCCCCAGTTGAATCCTGGGGTCACCTGTGAGTTCCATATTTTGACCTTCAACTCACTTCTGTGAGGTCATCTTGATGATTCAGTTACAAGATCACATAGACACTTTTGCCCCACTTGATGAACACCAACACGGCTTTCGCCCTTTTCATGGTGTTGAAACCCTGCTCATTTCTCTTCTTGACACTCTTAACAAAGGCTTGGACAATACAAAACAAGCATTCATTTTAGTTTTCCTTGACATATCAGCCGCATTTGACAGCATTAATCACAGCATACTTATCTCACGACTTAAACAAATAGGATTACTGAAAACTACTTTAGACTGGTTTAAATCATACATATCCGATCGTTCTCAATATGTTCAACTTAATCAATCATCATCATCCCCTTTCCCTCAAGAACAAGGTGTACCCCAAGGCTCTGCATTATCTGCTCTATTATTTAACATATACCTCCAGCCAATATGTACCATATTCAAAAAATACAAGATTAATTATTATATATATTGTGACGCCGCCTTGCCCTACTAGGCGGCTGCCTAGTGGGGGCGACAGGCCATCATACTTGTGTCCATGCTTCAGCGTAGTAGCTGAGGCCCTTATAGTGTAGTTGTGGGGCTTATGAAAGCAGTCCAAGTGGATTAGGCCGACACAGGAAAATTTGTTATAAATTTTTATTTTCTTTGCATCATCAAGTTAGCAACAGGCCTTGGTAAAGGTTCCCAAAACACCAACAGAAAAAGGATATTTTCTCCAAAACAAAAAGCTTTCCGAAAGAGACACGTAACTGCTTTGGCAAAGCAGTTTCTTCACTCTTTGCCTTTGTAATTAAATTCTTTGCCACTAAAGCAAAACAGTTTAAACTCACTGTTACATGCACAGTCCAGCTACTCTTCTCAGTTTCTCTCAGCTGCTACAAACCAGCTTGTGATTACATGCTGCCTCTTAGCCTGGAAACTAAACAGCAGTTTAACACTTCCAGTATTAGTAGAATGGCTGTTTAAACATGAGGTTTCTTCCTTTTTATCTGCCCTTCTCACTGGCATGTACTTGGCAGAAATACCTCTTATATTTTCCTTCTCAGCAATCAATAAAACTTCTAAACATTGCTCATACAAAAAGCATATTCCATGGACTCATCAGAGGACTCTGAATTCCCTTGGTAAAATTCAACTTCCATTTCCTCCTCTGTGCTGCCAGGCTCAGGGGCTGGGACAGTTTCAGGGATTTCTAGCTTCACCTTTTTTAAAAGCTTAAAAAGTTTCTCCCACTGGAGATTCCTTCTTCCCTTTGTAACTATGTCAGAAACACTTGCCCTTCTTCCCCTTTCTGAATCATACAGAGGTAATGTTTGGTTTACCTTGTTTGCAGACGTCCTCCCTTTACTTGGCTTTCTGAAATGTTTGGACACTTGCTCAGAGTTTGTGCTGCTGGCCTCCGAGTTAGAACTGTAGTTCTGGAACTCTCCCCAGCTCCTTTCTTTCCTCTGGCCCTGCCACTCGCCCTGGCAGTTCTGGCTGGTCCTTTTGGAATCCCCAGGTCTTTCAGCCCTGCAGTGCTGTTTCCTCTCCTGGCTTCTCTGGACTCCCTGAATTCCCGGGTCTCTCTGCCCGCCTTGTATTCTCTGCCTGCCTTCACTTGCTGAGTGACGCAGTTTAAATGCCTGGTAGCCTGCTTCCTTCTCTGGCCCCACCCTCTCTCTCCCTGCAGTTGCCCTGGAGAGTGGGCGTGGCTTCAGACTAGCTTTGCAAGTGTGTGTTTCAGTATTACTTTCACTTTGGGATCTATGCTTAGGTGAGCCCATCCCCCATTTATGAAAAAAACCTTCTTTTTTTCCTCTTTCCCAGTGCTGTGCTGCACCCGCATCACCACAATATGCGGACGACATTATGCTATTCTCTGAGTTTAACATAATTAACCCAAATCACAACAATCTAATAAACTGCCTTACAGAAGCTGAAGAATGGCTACGTTTAAACAACTTAGCTATTAACCTAAAAAAAACAGAAATCCTGATTGCAACAAAAAACATGAAATATACTCCTCCATCTGACATTAAAATCCTGAATACAACTCTTCCAGTCAAAGAAGAAATAAAATATTTAGGAGTTATCATTGACAAAACTCTCAGTTTTACAACACACATCAAGAAACTAACAAAAACAATCTATTACAAACTGCGCTCTATCCAACAACTAAGACCACTATTACAAGACGAAGACTTTAGAACCGTCACACAAGCTTTGATTATACCACACTTCGATTTTTGTAATAGCATACTACATGGTATAACTAAGAAGAACATCAAAATATTACAAATGGCCCAAAATGTAACAGCAAGAGTTATATTCAAAGCCAAACTATCTGACCATATTACCCCTATTCTATACACACTACACTGGTTACCCATATTCAGTAGGATCCAATACAAAATACTGTTAACCACTTTCAAATTAATTAATAATATTGCCCCATCATACTTAACTACTCTTCTTCACAGCCCACTCGATAATAGGATAAGACGGAGAAAAAACCTTAATACATTAGCAGTCCCAGATCTAATAAGGAAAACAAAACACTCAACAAGTAACAGTGCCTTTTCCCTTGTCGCCCCAATACTGTGGAACAATCTTCCAGATCAACTAAGAGAAACTAAAGATCTACTAACATTCAGAAAAGATCTAAAAACTCATCTATTCACACAACACTACACCAATGGTGAAACAGGTATAATTCTCCAACCACCATAAACTGAATTTATTTACCCTATCCAAATGTATATCCACAACTGGAACAACGACAACTGCAAATGATATTAAACATGATGATAATTCTTCTTACATATACATATGTAATTTATTTTATTGTAATATAGTTCAATAATGTTCCTGTTATATTGTAATACATTAATGATGTTCTATACAATTCATGTTATAATGTAATATAGTTCATAATGTTCTATGTACCTGTTTGATTTATGTTGTAATGTAAACCGCTGCTGATCTTTGGAAGCAGCGGTATATAAAAGCTGTTCAAATAAATAAAATAAATAAATAAAATAAATAAATAAATGATTCCTCGACTGGATCCCCAGTGGATTCCATCAGCCTCTCCATTTCCTGCAATCCAGTAGGTGAGGTCCATATGGTGATTGTTCATTTTCAATACATTTCATGATGCTTATCATATATGCAGGGACTCCTTGTCTGTAGTCCTATTTTAGATCTGCTGTCTCCTACAGCTCCTCTCTTCAACTCCTACCCTCCATCCTCGGGATGCCTGGGCATATGGGGTGGAGCATGTTTTAATCACTAACATGCTAGGGCTCCAGGCATCTTAGCTTGGGAGTCCCCATATGTGAAGACTCATTCCTGCTTGTTCCTGGAGATAGCACAGTTACTTACCTGTAACAGGTGATCTCTGGGAACAGCAGGAATAAGTCTTCACAACCCACCCAACCTCCCCTAGGAGTTGTATCTCTCTATCTCTCTTCCTTTCCTCTTTCTCTCTTTTGTCTCAGCTATAAAACTCAACTGAGGAGAGACAGTTGGAAAGGCGGGAAGGCAGCACGCAGGCGCTGAGGGATGCTCCCAAAAGCTTTCTGATTGGACGCTGGGGAGCGTTCCCGCGCAGGCTCCGTCGGTACCGACGTACCCATATGTGAAGACTTATTCCTACTGTTCCCAGAGATCACCTGTTACAGGTAAGTAACTGTGCTTTCTCAGGAGTGCATGGAACATACTTCCAGGTTGGACATATTTTTGGGTAGGCAAAGATAGTGTTTCTAGTGTAAGAGAGACAGAAATAGTCGGTAACATAGTCCGATTATGCCCCTTATTGGCTTAAGGTTAAAATATAGGGGGGGGGGGGATAGGTGGAGTAAGTTCTGGAAACTCAATAATGCTTTGCTGGAGGATGAGGTTGTGAGAGCCACAAAGGAATATTTCAAATTGAATAGTATCAGGGAACTTTCATGGGGATAACTTGGGATGGATACAAAGCAGTTGTGAAGGGGGAGTTTATCAAGTGGGGGGGGGGGGCTAAGAAAAAAGGGAGAAAGAGGCAGAAGAAATCAAATTGAGAGCACAGTTGAAGAGGTAAGAGGAAGCAGGGAATAAGGGGTCAATATTGGAGATTAGGGTGAAATTGAATGGAGTGGAGATGGCAGAAATTCAGCATAAACTATTGTTAGTCAGGCAAGAATATTTTGAGATGGGTAATAAAGCAGGGAAGCTATTCGCACAAAAGCTCTGACAGCGGTGACGATGAGCCCCAATTAGAATTTGGGATTGCCATGGGAGGCTATGAATGAGGGATCAGGAGTTCAGGTCAGCATTTGCAGATATTTATGAGAATCTGTGGAGTGGAGGAGTAGCCTAGTGGTTCAAGCGCTGGCTTGGTACCCAAGAGACCAGGGTTTGATTCCTACTAGCACTCCTTGTGGCCTTGGGCAAGTCTAAATGCCTCCATTGCCCCAAAAGAAAGACCTGGCAATCTACTTCCGGTCACACTGCCATGAAAACCCAGGGGCTGTTGGGTTGCCAGGAGTCAGCACTGACTCAATGGCACATTGCATGCATGAGAATCTGCATAAGACGTGACCTCAGGTTCCAGAAGGAGATATGGATAGCTTCCCAGACTCAGTTCCTCTGAGAAAACTTGAAAAGGAGGCAGCCTTGGGATTTGACCAATTATATCAAGGAATGCGGTAAGGAAGGTGATTGGCACATTAAATGGCATAAGGCTTCAGGTCTTGATGGCTTTACTGCTTGCCTTTATAAAAAAAATTTGGGGATCTGTTGTGTGAACCTTTGACAAAGTTGTTTAACCAACCGAGAGAAGGAGGAAATTTGGCTGAGACAATGGGATGGGCAGGGATCACATTAATTCCAAAGAAGGGGGGAGGACCTACAGGTTTGTGTTTTATATTGCCCAATCTTGCTATTATATGTGAAGCTTTTATCTAAACTGGCGAACCGCTTAAATATGGTGGTCACGGGATTGATACATGTGGATCAGGCAGGTTTTATGCCCAGACAACAAACAGAGATTGTGAGAAGATTTTAAATCTGTGTTGGTAGCGAGTAAGCAAAAGGCACCCGTACTGCTTTTGACAATAGACGCAGAAAAAGCTTTCAATCCGTATCACAGGACTTTATGTTTTAAAGTTTTAGAAAGAATGAGCTTCGGGAATGGATTCCATAGGTTGGTACAAACTTTATATGCCAACCCAAAAACATGTGACGGTAAATAGAGAATCAGGGTTGGAGAAGTAGGTTGTCAAATATTATTTGCAGACAATATAATTTTTGCAGTTAGCAGGCCTTAGAGATTTATCTACCCTTAATTCTATGGGAATTGAAGGAATAAGAGCCATTATGTGATTTTAGTTGGAATGCAGGGAAATCTGAGATTCTTGATCTGACCGTTCCGGCACAGTTAGTGGAGGAGCTGGGAAAAATTTCCCATTTCATTGGGCCACTAAAGAGATTGATTACCTTGGTGTGCAGATAGGTCAGGATCACTAGAATCTTTTTGGGATGAATTATGAGAAACTTTAATGGGAACTGGATAGTTCGATAAGCTGTTGGGGCAGAAGAGGTTATCATGGCTAGGGAGAATTTCTAGTGTTAAGATGGTAATCATATTAAAAATACTGTACCTGTTCCAGGTATTAACCTGTGGCAATCCCAGAAAATGTTTTGAAAAATCTGTGTAAGAAAATTGAATGGTTAATATGGATGGGTAGACTTCCACACCACCCCCCAGAGTGTCTAGAAATAGTTACGGAAATCAAGGAGTGATGGGTCTGTACAGATGTTAAAATTTTTTAGCTGACAGTCCAGTTAAAGAGAATGTATGCTTGGCTCAGAGAAGAAGGGAAACAGTGGGTACATCTAGAGAAGAGTACTTTAGAGGGTAACAGTTTTGATGGGGTGCTTTGGTTGTGCCAAAAGAGAGTAAAAGGAGGTAATCAGTTTGTGCAGCATTGGGGTCGCTTGAGGGCAGATGTTAGCTCTTAAAAAGGTCTCCCCATTAAACTCGATTTGGTCCTGCTTTCAGGTGAATACTGTCCCCCCGACTCTAATACTCGAAAGGTGGATGCAGAAGAGACTGATGAACCTTGCTCAGCTTTTCCAGCAGGGGGAGCTGCTGTCCTATGAGGGATTAAGGGATTTGTACAGGCTTGAAGTGAAAGATTTCTTTGGGTACCTACAACATCGCCATTTCTTTCAGAAAAAAAAAGAGATAAAAGATTTAGTGAAGGAGCAACGTGGTTCGAGGCTATCTGTCTGGGGGCTTAAGGAAAGAAAAGGATACTTCCTAAATTGTGCAGAGGACTGAATATGGAGGACCTGGGAAAACAGACTATCAGGGTTATTTTGGAAGCACTATTCATGCTTTGGATGTCTGAAAATGGGCATAGAGACGTCAAAAGCACAGAGCCATTTTAGAAGCTGGGTCTGTTGATTTTCCCAGTGTGAAGACATCCAAGTCTGAATGGCAGCATTCCAGGAATCTGGACATTATTGCCTGATCTCAGAAATGGCCTTGATGTCCAGCATTGCATCCAAGTTTGGACTTGCTCTGAGCACATATAAGCATTGGGAAAGTGCTTGTTTTGGCTGAAAAACATCCAAAGGGTGTAGAGAAGATAGCACTCCATCATCCAAGTACTCAGCACAATCACAATGATAGCAGCAGTGGGATTTGAACCCTGGCTTCCTTGGTCCTAGCTACTACTCTAACCATTAGGCTATTCCTAGATATCAAGGTTATGAAATACTATGAGGTGTGATCAAAAAGTATCGAGACTGGTACAATAACACAAGAAGTATAATAGTGACAGTTATTGCATTCGGTCTCCTTGAAAGTAGTCCCCTTGTGATAAAACACACTTCCTCCAGCATTCCTGCCACTGCTGGAAACTATTTTGAAATGCCTCTTTTCTTATGCTGTGAAGCTGCCGTGTCGAATTTTGCTTAATGGTCTCCAAGTCATCAAATCTCCTTCCTTTCAGTGGTAATTTCAGTTTTCGAAACAAGAAAAAGTCACAGGGTACGAGGTCAGGTGAGTACAGAGGCTGACTGACTTGCACGATTTGGTGTTTGGACAACAACTGCTGGACAAAATGTGATGTGTGAGCTCAGGTGCTGTCGTGATGAAGCAACCAGTCACCAGTCCTGTGCAACTCTGGCCTCTTATGATGAACTGAATCTCTCAAATGAGTCAGAACTTGGATGTAGTACTTCTTAATGATGGTTTGGCCTTTTGGAACATACTCATGATGAACAATACCCTGGTAATCAAAGAAAACTGTGAGCATGACCTCAATATTGCTCCTCTTGGGTCTGGGAGAGTTTGGAGTCTTCCATTGTAAGGATCGAGCCCTAGTTTCTGGGTCATAACCATAAACCCATGATTCATCACCAGTAATAATCTTTTTAATGAAATCTGAGTCATTTTCAATGCATTCCAACTGCTTCCTGGCTGCAGACAGTCTATCTTCTTTTTGGTCAGGGGACAGGAGTTTTGGTACAAATTTTGCAGACACACATCTCATTCCCAAATTGACAGTAAGAATGGACTGTACCAACTCAAAACTGATGTCCATGTCCTCACCAAACTCTGATAGACAGTTGACAATTTGAGCGTATTGCAAACACACTGCTTCAACTTTGACTTCGTTCCTGCTCGTGGATGGCCTTCTAGAATGTTTGTCACTGTCAACACTTTGGCGGCCCTCTTGGAAACGTTTGTACTGGTCAAATTCGAGCATGACTCATGCACTCATCACCACACACTTACTGTAACTTGTCATTAGTCTTTGCATGAATGTCCAAATTTGTAGCAGAATTTATTGCAAATTCGCTGTTCAATTTTTTCACTCATAAATCTGACAAACTGCTTTTACATGATACTAAACATCATGTGATTAAAAAAAAGTACAGGTGTGCTTCAGCCATGCTACACGCTGCACATGCAGAGCACATAATTAGGTCACTGCATGTTTAATTGCATCGTGGTGTGATGTATTGTTATATAGCTGTTAATTTACCGTACGACATTCTGTTCCATGTCTGACTGCCCTGTTAAGTTGTTGGTTATCTGTAAATTGCCTTGAATAGTAGAAAGCTGAGCAACAAGCCTTGATACTTTTCGTTCACAGCTCATATTCTGGGGATGTTGATGTAGATGCCTTCGCCGATGTCCATATCGGGCATGTCCACGTTTGTGAAATCCTGTCTGCACCTGGACATGCCTTCATTAGTTTTCACCAGAATACAAAATACACTTGGGAGAATAACAAATCTACCAGTCTAAACTAAATAACCCCCTACTATGTTCACATAAATATTATTAATGTAAAGAGTATCTTACTGAGAAGGAAAAAAAGACCTCAGTACCAAAAGCCAAATTCAGTTGGCTACCACAGTACAACATCATAGGTCATAAAAAAAGCTTCTCAGACTTATAAATTCCTCAGATATATAAATCTTTGTATGATCAATCACCAAATTACTCGCTCAAAAATATTTTTAAACAGACACTTATCTTCATTCTAACATGAAAGCGTAGTTACTCACCTGTAACAGGTGTTCTCCGGGGACAGCAGGAATCAGCCCTCACATATGGGTGACGTCGGCTCCGACGAAGCCCTCATGTGGAGCAAATCCCCAGCTTTCAGAGAAAGACTTTGGGAATTGCCATCACGCATGTGGGGTCACCTTCCTGCCCAAGGGTGCCATCTTGCTCAGTCAAATGACATAGCCAAAAAGATGGCAAAAAGAATAAAATATAATAATAATAGGACTGCAACTCCAAGGGGAGGAGGGAGGGTAGTGAAGACTGATTCCTGCAGTCCCCGGAGAACACCTGTTACAGGTGAGTAACTGCGCTTTCTCCGAGAACAAGCAGGAAGTCAGTCCTCACATATGGGACTCCCCAGCTATAGGCTACCGAGAACCCATAGCCAAAAAAGACTCCCTCTACGAGAGCCGCAAGCAGCTGCAATAGAAATCCAGCTAAAGGAATAGCACTCCTGTAGCCTGAACACAGAAGGGTCGGAGGGCAGGAGTTGCCTAGACCTCGAAAAGGTTACAGAGTACAGCCTGGCTGAAGGCACTGTCCCGTCGGGACTCCCTATCCAGGCAATAATGGGTTGCAAAAGTCTGACTCGAAGACCAGGTGGCGGCCCTGTAGATGTCTGCCAAAGGAACAGAGCGCAAATGAGCCACTGATGCCGCCATGGCCCTGACCCTATGGGATATAACACGACCCTCCATCGGAAGCTCGACTGCCTTGTATGCCCAGGCAATGCTGTCTGCCACCCAGGTGGACAGCATACTCTTTGATACCGCTCCCCCTAGCTTACTGGGGTCGTAAGATAAGAAAAGCTGAGAAGCCTTCTGTTTCGGTTGCATACGCTGGATATAAAAGGCCAAAGCCCTCTTACAGTCCAGGGTATGCAGGACTGACTCTGCCCGACTGCCATGCGGCCTGGGAAAAAAGATAGGCAGAACCACCTCCTGGTTGAGGTGGAACGAGGAGACCATTTTTGGAAGGAACTTGGGGTGCGTGCGAAGCACCACCCGGTTCCTATAGAACCTGGTGTAGGGTCTTTCCGACACTAGGGCCTGGAACTCACTCACCTGCCATGCGGATGTGAGTGCCACCAGGAAAACCACCTTCCAAGAGAGATAGCATAGACGGCAGGTAGCCATCGGTTCAAAGGGTGGCCTAGTAAGCTGCCTAACACCACATTCAGATCCCACTCGGTCGCCGGGGGGGCAGACCGGGGGTTTCAGGAGAAGTAAGCCTCTCAGAAACCGAGAGACGAAGGGGTGGGCAGAGAGAGGCTTCTCATCCATGGAAAAGTGGTGCACCGCAAGGGCACTGAGGTGCACCCTGATAGAATTGAACTTGAGGCCCAAATCTGAGAGGTGGAGAAGGTGCAGAACCACCCCTACCGGGCAAGAGGAAGGATCTACCTCCCGCTCCTTGCACCATGACGCAAACCTGCGCCACTTCAAGGCGTACGCTCGTCTAGTCGACGGCCTCCACGAGGCCAGCAAGTCCTCTTCAATATTTTTGGGAAGGAGGAGTGGAGCAAGAATTACCTTTTCAGCCGCCACGCCATCAAGTTGAGGGAGCTGAGATTGGGGTGCAGAAGAGAGCCCCCCTCCTGAGATAAGAAGTGTGGGGAGGACCCCAAGGGAATGGGAGCCTCCACCTCTAGCTGCAGAAGAAGCGGTAACCAGGGTTGCCTGGGCCACTGTGGGGCGATAAGGATGACCGAGGCTCTGTCCTGTAGAATCTTGAACAGCGTCTTGGCCATCAGAGGAGTCGGGGGGAACGGATACAGAAGGTCCCCGGACCATGATATCAGAAACGCATCGGCGGCCACCCTGTGCAGGTGGGGTTGCCTGGAGCAGAAATGGGGCAACTGGTGATTGTCCGGACTTGCAAACAGGTCCATCACTGGCCGCCTCCAGGTCTGGAAGAGACAATTGGCTACCCTGTGGTCCAGCTGCCATTCATGGGGTTGAAGAATCCTTCTGAGCCTGTTGGCTAGCCAGTTGTCCTGGCCCGGCAGGTAGACTGCTCGGAGACGAATGCCGTGCCAGGCTGCAAAGGAGCATAGGTCCAGGGTTTCCTGCCATAGGGGACAGGACTCCATACCACCCTGTTTGTTCACATAGAACATGGCCACCTGGTTGTCTGTCTGCACTAAGACAGGTTCGTTGACCAGGAGCTGCCTGAAAACTTCCAGGGCTAGGCGGATGGCACAGAGTTCCAAGAAAATGATTTGTTGGGTCCTCTCATTCGGAGACCATACCCCCTGGGTACAGAAACCCTGGCAATGGACCCTCAGCCCAGCAGGGATGCATCTGTGGTAAGGATCCTCGCGTGCAGAGGAACCTGGAAAGCCATTCCCGCCTCCAAGTGCTGCGGTTGGAGCCACCAGGCCAGAGCCATACCAGATGCCTGGACACTTTGACCCTGTCCTGGAGGCGCCCTGTGGCCTGAGACCACTGGTCTCTGAGACACCATTGAGCGGTCCACATGTGGAGGCGGGCATCTGGGGTCACATGGACTGTGGAAGCCATGTGGCCGAGGAGACGCAGGAAGTACCTTGCGGACACTGCAGACCTGCGACTCACTTGACCTGCCAGAGCCAGAAGCCTACTTGCTCTGTCTGCAGGCAGATAGGCCTTTGCTTAAAGGGTGTCGATTCTGTCCCCAATGAATTCCAGCTGCTGAGTCAGAGTGAGGCTGGACTTGGGGTAGTTGATCACAAACCCTAGGTGTTGCAGCACCTGGATGGTGCGGGTTGTGGCTTGATGGACCTCGCTGGCTGAAGTGCCTCTAATGAGCCAATCGTCGAGATAGGGGAAGACAAAGACCCCTTGGAGCCTGAGAAATGTGGCAACCACTTTGCCAAGCACTTTGTGAATACCCTGGGGGCCGAGGCCAGGCCAAAGGGGTGTACCCTATACTGGTAGTGATTGCCTCCCACCACAAAGCGCAGATACTGCCTGTGGCTGGGGTGTATTAGGATATGTGTATACGCATCCTTTAGGTCTAAGGAGCATAGCCAGTCTCCCTGGTGGAGGTAAGGCAGCAATATTCCAAGGAAGAGCATCTTGAACTTATCCCTCACCAAGATTTTGTTGAGGTTGCGCAGCTCGAGGATGGGCCTGAGGACTCCTGTCCTCTTTGGTACCAGAAAGTACCTAGAGTAGAAGCCCCTGCCCTGCAGGTTGTGGGGCACCAGTTCTACCGCCTGATCCTCGAGAAGACCCGCCAACTTCTTCAGAAGAAGGTCCTGGTGAAAGGGAGACCTGAAGGGCTCTCCCGGGAAGTAATGAGGAGGCACCTGGGCCAGGTAAAGAAGATAGCCCTCCCGGACTACCTGCAAAGTCCAGGCATCGGTGTTAATGGCTGTCCATCTGTGGGCATTGTCAGACGGCTGCCTAGGGTGAGAACTTACACAATCTTGACGATGCATATATTCATATGGTTCTTGCAAGGTATTGTGAGTATTGTAGTTCATTCACTCCCAAACACAGCTGATGACAATAATTTGAGTTGTGAAACCAAGTGGTAAGATCAATAAAATACTTCTTTTATTGATGGGGTTTAATTCACCCAGCACATGTATGCTTGATAGCACTATAAATGAGGTTACTTGCTTGCAGTGTTTAAAATGGATAACAAAAAGTCACAAAGTAAACCAGAAAACAACCTTCAGCTTGTCAGGCAATTAGCTAATGTTTTCTTAGCAAATAATTACCAAATACAAAGGCACAAAGTAAAGAATAAGCTTTGCTGGTTAGGTTAACTTCTGCTTATTTTTCCACGCCGATCTCAGCAGTGATTCTCCCTTGCTCACACACACAATCAGGTGCAGCCCTAATTACTATCAATGGACCAGCTGAAAGCCTTTAGCTGGCTGGCTGCTACTGTGTGAGCCCAACTCCTGCTTTAAGAGCTGTTTGCAGTGGAAATAAAGAACAAAGTTAGGTTTCTTTGTGATGGCTGATGTGTTTGCTCAGAGAAAGCTAGCAATAGCATTTAGATAGAGAACAGTCCATATAAACTGTACTTTCATCTGCTGTATCAATCAGCATAGGGTCATTATCATACATTGGCACAGACGAGTCTTTCATTAAGGCACTATCATGAGAATGCTCATTCCCTTGCTGCCATTCTCTATTATAGATAGGGTCTGGATCAGTGTTCATACCTGAGCCTCTCCTGCTATCATTATTCTTCTCTGTATAGCCTGGCCAATATGTAATCCAATTCTGATGTCCAGCCTTCCAATCTTGATCCCTGGACACTGGATCTCCTCTCACATACCTTCTGGCCTTGGTCTGAAAGTCCCTTCCACATGCAGTCTTCTCTCTTCCAGGTAGCCACTGGTGATTCCTATCTCTGCCACTCCATTCCTCTGGCTGAAACCAGTCCAATGGACTCTGCTGGCCTTTGGAATACCTCCCAGTATGAGTATTGCCTTGGAATCTCCCAGACCTTCCAATGGCCTTTCTTCTCTTCCTTCCAGAGAGTTTCCTTCTCTCTCTATCTGCGTGGCTTTTGCTGAAGCTGTTCTTCCAACTCTCCCGGAAGCTGTTATCTGAAGAATGATCTCTATTCTTATTCTTTCCTAAAGTGTGCTGCTCCCTAACACAGCGCAGCTGTGTTGAATCAGGCCCTGCCCTTTGAGATGAGTGCTTAGGGATTACCTCATAGCTCTCTTGATTGCACACACATTTTCTCACTTCAGCCCCTCTCATGGCTGCTGGAAACCTGGTGCATTCTGGGACTGGTAGTCTTTTATATGAAAACTCTGTTTTCTTGCTTCTACCAGAACTGACAGGTTGCTTGTTCAGAGTCACATCATCTTTTCTATAGCTCCTACCTGAGCTATGATAAGCTTCCTTATCACATACCCCCCTGCTTAAGTTATTACGGACTGGTTTTACTGGTGAAACTGCTTCTCTACAGTCCGTAATACCTACGAGAGTGTTATCTTCTTGAAGCTCACTTACTTCCTGACTGGGTTCAAGGTCATTATCTACAGGCCTCTCCCTCCAAGACTTAAGTACATTAATATGGTAGGTCTGCCTACGCCCTCTGGCATTTTCTACCATATAAGACACTGGGCTTACTTGTTTAACAACCTCCCATGGCCCCTTCCACTGTACCTCAAATTTTGGAGCAGTTCCTGCTACTTGAACCAAAACCTTTTCACCAATGCTTAATTGGCGGCTTTTGGCCTTTCTATCATACCACCCTTTCTGGCGAACTTGACTGTCCTGCAGGTTCCTCTCAGCAACCTGCGACGTCCTTTTCAAACGTGCTCTCAAGTCACGTAGAAACAGTGGCACCTCCTGACTTCCCGGTTCAGGATCAATCCATTGTTCCCTCAAAATATCCAACAAACCCCGGGGAGCCCTACCATACATCAACTCATAAGGAGTTACACCTAGGGACACTTGAATTCTTTCCCTGCAGGCATATAAGGCAAAGGGTAATAACATATCCCATTCTTTTACCTCTCCTGCTAACCCCTTTCTCAACATTTGTTTGAGAGTTTGGTTGAGTCTCTCCACCAAACCATTTGATTGTGGATGGTAGGCTGAGGTTTTCACGTGACGAATGCCAAAGGCATCCCAGACCTGGGCCAAATATTTGGATACAAAATTGGACCCTCGGTCAGTCAACACCTCTCTTGGGAATCCCACTTCACAAAACAATTTTACTAGCTCTATAGCTATTGTTTTTGCAGAAACATTCCTCAATGGTATGGCCCAGGGAAACCTTGTTGCCTGATCTACCATAACTAGGATGTATTGGAAACCTCGGGGCGTTTTAACTAATGGGCCTACAATATCCATGGCAATGCGACCAATTGGGTCTGTGATGATTGGCATGGGGATCAATGGCACCACCGGTGGGTGAGCCGCTGTAACTCGCTGACATGCTGGACATGCAGCACAAAACTGGGCAGTTTCTTTGAAGATACCTGGCCAGTAAAAACGCACAAGTATTTGATCCAGCGTTCCTTGCATACCTTTATGACCTCCCACTGGATGATCATGTGCTAGCCTAAGTACTAGCCCTTTGAAAGTTATGGGTACCACCAATTGTTTACGTATGGCACCATTTCTGGGGTCCTGACTCTCTCTATATAATATGTCATTATCTAGTCTGAATCTGGGCAACTCCTCCCTGACCTCCTGAGCATACTTAAAAGCTCGGGTGAGAGCTTGATCAGCTCGCTGCTCTTGTGGAAAGTTAGGAAACTTTGCCACCAACTCAGCTGGCACCCAGGGTAAACTTTGACCAGCTAACAACTCAGCCCTACCCTGTGCTCTGCAAAGTCTCTCACGCCTCTTTTGTGCTTTCAACTTTCTTACTTTACCAGATGATGGGGTTATTAAATCATCATGAGAGGGTAAATCTCCTAATAACTCTGCCTGCTCCCCCTCCTCCTTCTGCTGGCTCTCTAACTTAGCCTGCGAGCGGGTGGATACAAGGCCCCTCTTATTACCCATAGTTTGGCCTTCTGGAAGCTTAACCATCTTTTTAGCTAGGGACTGAGGACTTCCAAAGAAAGGCCCGGGAGCTATTTCCATTATTAAACCTTCTCCCTCCTTCTTTCCTAGTCCTTCCACTAGACCCTGCTTAAATCTTGGCCAGTCTCTTCCTAGAACCAAATCAAAGGGTAGCCTAGGCACCACTGCTAATAGGACTTCCTCTTGTTTCCCTAGGCACTTAACCTTTAGCCTATAGGTGGGATATGATGATGCAGCACCATGAATGCATCTGATGTGAACTTGGCTTTCAGGGGTTCTAGGCACAAATCTTTCTTGGGCCTCTATCCTCTTCCAAAGCCTTTTTGACATCATACTCTGGTCTGCCCCAGAGTCTAATAATGCATTTGTGGTAATTCCTTGCACATCAACCATCAAAAGAAATCCTTCCTTGGGCTGTTTTAAATCCAGACCCATTAAACTAGTGTGTGTCTGGCATCTCTTTTCTAAGTGTCCCACTTTTCCACACTTGAAACATTTCTTTCTATTCCACTGTGTCATCTGGTTTGATACAGTACATTCATTTTCAGAAACATTCTTAATTATTCTCTTTTCTGATACAGCACATTTAGCCTCAGCATCCATCTTTAGAGGGCCACCCATTCTATGGCAAGCCTGCGTGGCTTCCAAGAATCTCTCTGCTAGCATGGTTGCCTCTCCAAGATTTTGGCAATTTTGCTGTATAAGAAAAACATTCAAATCTTTAGGTACCCCAAGCATAAACTGTTCCAGCATTATAATATCTAATAACATTTCTACTGTCTTTTGCTCAGGCTCCAACCATTTTACAGCTAAACTTCTGATTCTCTGACTCAGAGCCCTGGGTGTCTCACCCACTTTCAATGTAACAGCTCTAAACATTCGCCTATACTCTGAAATAGACAACCCTAGGCGATCTCTAATGGCTGCCTTTACATCCTTATAAATCAAAGCCTGGGCTGCTGGCATTGCTCTGTAAGCTGCTAGTGCCTCACCAGTTAATGAGGCTGCCAGCCTTACTGCCCACTGGGTCTCTGGCCATGCAAAAGCCTGTGCCACTCTTTCAAAAGACTCTAGAAAATCATCAACATTATCTCCTGGAGTTAATTTCCCAAAATTAAATGCCCCAATCCCTTGATTGAGTCCCACATTGTTCACATGTGGTGTACCAGTACTAACTGCTGGTCTTGCATCTGTTCCACTTTGGCTCTGCAGCTGAACTAGAGCTTGCACCAGATCAAGCACTGGTTTCTGCTGTTCCATTAAGGCCTTCATAGCAGTGTCCTGGGCCTGCTGTGATAGCTCCTGCTGCTTGCAAAATTGGGCTGCCATCCACTGAGCCATCAATGTCGGATCCATCTTGACCCCTGTAAGAAAAGAGAGAAAAAAAAAAAAAAACAAAGAGCAGCACCTTCCAACCAGGTGTGGGTTTTTTTTTTTTTTTTTCAACTTTTTTTTCCAATTACCCCCTGTGCTTACACACATCCACCACTAGACATGCCCAGGTACATATTACCTTGTCTCAGTGATGAATCCAGCTTTGCACAGGGTCTTTTCCTCTGGGACAGCTTCCTGGAACAACCACTTTTCCTCCAAAGTGCAGACGAGGGAAAAAATCTTCTTACAGCTTTAAACTTGACTTTTATTTGTAATCCACAACAAGTAAATCCTCTTGGTGCAAGAGCAATCCGAAAAACTACGCCATTTGTCAGACGGCTGCCTAGGGTGAGAACTTATACAATCTTGACGATGCATATATTCATATGATTCTTGCAAGGTATTGTGAGTATTGTAGTTCATTCACTCCCAAACACAGCTGATGACAATAATTTGAGTTGTGAAACCAAGTGGTAAGATCAATAAAATACTTCTTTTATTGATGGGGTTTAATTCACCCAGCACATGTATGCTTGATAGCACTATAAATGAGGTTACTTGCTTGCAGTGTTTAAAATGGATAACAAAAAGTCACAAAGTAAACCAGAAAACAACCTTCAGCTTGTCAGGCAATTAGCTAATGTTTTCTTAGCAAATAATTACCAAATACAAAGGCACAAAGTAAAGAATAAGCTTTGCTGGTTAGGTTAACTTCTGCTTATTTTTCCACGCCGATCTCAGCAGTGATTCTCCCTTGCTCACACACACAATCAGGTGCAGCCCTAATTACTATCAATGGACCAGCTGAAAGCCTTTAGCTGGCTGGCTGCTACTGTGTGAGCCCAACTCCTGCTTTAAGAGCTGTTTGCAGTGGAAATAAAGAACAAAGTTAGGTTTCTTTGTGATGGCTGATGTGTTTGCTCAGAGAAAGCTAGCAATAGCATTTAGATAGAGAACAGTCCATATAAACTGTACTTTCATCTGCTGTATCAATCAGCATAGGGTCATTATCATACATTGGCACAGACGAGTCTTTCATTAAGGCACTATCATGAGAATGCTCATTCCCTTGCTGCCATTCTCTATTATAGATAGGGTCTGGATCAGTGTTCATACCTGAGCCTCTCCTGCTATCATTATTCCTCTCTGTATAGCCTGGCCAATATGTAATCCAATTCTGATGTCCAGCCTTCCAATCTTGATCCCTGGACACTGGATCTCCTCTCACATACCTTCTGGCCTTGGTCTGAAAGTCCCTTCCACATGCAGTCTTCTCTCTTCCAGGTAGCCACTGGTGATTCCTATCTCTGCCACTCCATTCCTCTGGCTGAAACCAGTCCAATGGACTCTGCTGGCCTTTGGAATACCTCCCAGTATGAGTATTGCCTTGGAATCTCCCAGACCTTCCAATGGCCTTTCTTCTCTTCCTTCCAGAGAGTTTCCTTCTCTCTCTATCTGCGTGGCTTTTGCTGAAGCTGTTCTTCCAACTCTCCCGGAAGCTGTTATCTGAAGAATAATCTCTATTCTTATTCTTTCCTAAAGTGTGCTGCTCCCTAACACAGCGCAGCTGTGTTGAATCAGGCCCTGCCCTTTGAGATGAGTGCTTAGGGATTACCTCATAGCTCTCTTGATTGCACACACATTTTCTCACTTCAGCCCCTCTCATGGCTGCTGGAAACCTGGTGCATTCTGGGACTGGTAGTCTTTTATATGAAAACTCTGTTTTCTTGCTTCTACCAGAACTGACAGGTTGCTTGTTCAGAGTCACATCATCTTTTCTATAGCTCCTACCTGAGCTATGATAAGCTTCCTTATCACAGCATACAGAGCAAGCCGGCCTCCTGTGATCTGCCTGTCTCCTGTGGGAAGAGGGGCCATGCTGTAGGAGTCAAAAGCCACTGCCAGGCTGAGCCGGAGCCTGGGATTTGGGGGGCTTTCTGCTTACGCAGGCCATGCCCCTGTCCCTTGACCTCCTGCCCTTATTGAGGAGCCGGGGAGGCCTGAAAATGGGGGTAGTTTCAGTAAGCAGCACCCTTCCTCGGGTAAAAGGGCTTTTTACCCGAGCCCTTCTTGCAAGAAGGGGCAGAGGTCTTCTTGGAGAGCTGTGTCCTCGTCATGTATTCGGTCTCCAGCTCTGCGGCCTTGTCAGTCATGGGTTTGCCAAAGAGATTCTCCCCTTTGCATGGGACATTGACCAACTTGTCCTGAACCCATTGTTCGATGCCAGCCGCAGCTACCCGGCCTGCCGACTTGAACCCGTCATAGGCCGCCCGAGACAAACTTCGAGCACTCACGGATGGCTTTGGACAGGCCTCTGAAGTGCTGCAAAGGTTCCTCGGAGAGACCAGCCGAGAACCTGGCAAGTTCCTTCACCACGTCTACTACTACTACTATTCAGCACTTGTAAAGCGCCACGCACGCAGCGCTGCACAGCTGACCTACAAGAGGTAGCCAACATACAAGAGACAGTCCCTGCCCGTCAGAGTCAAGCTCATCGGAGCTTACAATCTAGTTAGAATAAAACATAAGTTAGAACAGTAAAGAGCATTAGTCAGTTCTGCGCAAGGTACGGTTTGGTCAGTAGTTTGGTCATAAATGATAACGGGGGTTAGGGTAAGATAAGGAAGGAGTCAGGATCTGAATGCAACAATGAAGAGGTGGGTCTTCAATCTGGATTTGAAGAGGGCCAAGGAGGATGCCTGGCGCACAAACGCAGGTAGGCTGTTCCAGGCGTACGGTGCAGCAAGGAGAAAGGAGCACAGTCGGGAGTTCGCAGTGCATGTGAAAGGCATTGATAGAAGTAATTTGTTAGCGGAGCGCAGGTTTCAAGAGAGGATGTAGGGAGAGATAAGAGGTAGTGAGGGGCCATAGAGTGGATGCACTTATAGGTTAGCAGGAGAAGCTTGAATTGGATGCGGAATTGGACAGGGAGCCAGTGAAGTGACCTGAGAAAAGGAGTAACGTGGGCATGGCGAGGTTGGCAGAAGATTAGTCGAGCGGCGTGATTTTGTATATATTGGAGGGGAAGGAGGTGGCTTGCGGGAAGACCAGCAAGGAGTAGATTGCAGTAATCAAGGCGAGAGGAAATTAAGGAGTGGATAAGCGTTTTGGTAGTGTGTTCAGAGAGGAAGGGGCGGATTTTGCTGATGTTGTAGAGAAAGAAGCAGCAGGTCTTAGCTACAAGTTGGATATGAGCAGAAAAGGAGAGAGAGGTGTCAAAGATAACCCCCAGATTGCGGGCCGAGGGAACAGGAAGGATAGTAGATCCATCCACATGGATTAAGAGGGGGAAGTGGGGGGGGGAGGAGTTAGGTGGAAAGACAAGGAGTTCAGTCTTGGCCATGTTCAATTTTAATCGGCGATGAGACATCCAGGCAGCAATGCCTGAAAGACAGGCAGAGATCTTGGACTGGGTTGCCGGAGAAATATCAGGTGTAGAGAGGTAGATTTGGGAGTCATCAGCATAGAGATGGTATTGAAAGTCATGGGAGGAGATGAGCGCGCCAAGGCCTTGGGTATAGAGAGAGAAGAGGAGGGGGCCCAAGACAGATCCCTGGGGTACTCCTACATGGAGTGGGGTAGGGGAGGAGGAGGAGCCACCAGAGCAGGTACATGCCCATGTACAGCTGGTATGCCTTGATCCGACAAGTCAGCATAGAACCCTGGAAGCACTTCCTGCCGAGGGTATCCAAGATGCGGGCCTTCCTGCAGGGAGGCACTGAGGAGTGCATCTTCTGGCTCTTCAGCCTGCACATGGCCGATTCCACAACCATGGAGTTGTGCAGCAGCTGCAACTTCTGAAACCCAGGGCTCCTGTGGACTCGATTCATCAAGTCGAGCCATTTGCTGATCACTGGCCCCGACGCCGGTGTCTCCCACATGCGGAGCATCAGTCGTTCCAGGATCAGAGGCATGGGTACAGTAAGGGCCTCCCGAGGGGGGCCTCATACTGGAGGATCTCGAGCTCGTTGGCTCGAGGATCTTCCTCAGACTCCGTGGGGAACGCCAAAGCCTTGGTGATATCCCACACGAAGTCCAAGAACCTCATGTCCTCTGGAGGGGACATTTTCTGGGGCTCGGATACCGGGGAATCGGAAGGGATATCCCTATGCCAGTGGGTATCCGGGGACACCTCGTCTTCGGTTTCCCACGCCGATGCCTCCGAGAAGGAATCGAGGGGCTCATCAGACATCGAGGGCCCTGGCGCCGACTGCCCCGACGCCAGCTGGCTCGGCGGCGATGACCTTGGTCCCGAACGGGAGGCCGAGTGAGACCTTGGCCGAGGATCAACTTGAGCCCGAAAGGCTTCGAGGATCGGCTCGGCCTCCGGGGTAGACTTCAACGTCGAGGGCCCAGTGGTCGGGGTGGAGGAACCGGACAGGCCGGCTATCAGCGCCCGCTGCTGCTCCATGAAGGCAGTGAAACTGCGCTCCAAGGCCACCATTCTGGACTCTAGTCCAGAAGGCTCTGCAGCTGCTGGCTCGGACCCAACCCGCTGGGTCCCCTGGAGGGGTGTCCTCAATGAGGACAGTTGGTACTTGCCTCAGCTGATCCGTCTCCCGACGAGGCATCTTTGCCGGGCGCTCCTCTGAAGATCCCGGCCGGTGCTCGGGGCTCTGCGACACGCCCCGGGAGGAGCCGGGTTGCTCGGAGCCATCCAGAGACGCCGCCTCCTTCGAGGATTTCTTCTTCCTCTTGTGCTCCCTCAAGGGAGACCCCCTTTCCGAGGAACCTCGATGCTGCTCGGGCTCGGAATGCTCCCCCCAAGATGTGGAGGCCTCAGACGAGGTCCGGGCTCTTGGAGGCAAGGACTCAGAAAAAATCCTATCATGCTGTTGCTGGTGGCTCTTCATTGCCTTAGAGGACATTTTCCTACACAAGCCACAGACTGACGGGTCATGGTCAGGTCCGAGGCACCGGAGACAGCAGTCGTGCATATCGGTGAGGGACATAAGTTTCACACACCGATCGCATTTTTTTAAACCCGCTGGTAGCCATGGGGGGAAAAAGGGCCCCTGAAAGGTCAAAGACCTGGGCTGCCAGTGAAAAAGAAAAAAAGGCGCGAACGCCAGTCACGAAGGACAAAAAACAAAAATAGAGACGGACTCGATACCGGCGTACCGAGCCCGAAGGCGGGAAGAGGTACCAGTGTCGACTGGTCAAAAAAACAAGAGAAAAATCAACTTTTTTTCAGGGACACAAGGACTACGCCCGAAGGGCTCCATGGAAAAAAGAAGACTGAGCAAGATGGCACCCTTGGGCGGGAAGGGGACCGCGCATGCGTGATGGCAACTCCCAAAAGCTCTCTCTGAAAGCTGGGATTTGCTCTGCACGAGGGCTCTGTCGGCACCGACGTCACCCATATGTGAGGACTGACTTCCTGCTTGTTCCCGGAGAATATACAGTTGTGGTCAACCTTATTGGCACCCTTGCATTTTAAGTATGTTGTGTACAATATCTTGAGAAATAATTGGAAATATTCTAACTGTATGTCCTTGAGAGAGTGGATAACATGAGGAAAGATCTACAATGGATAACATGAGGAAAGATCTACAAAAGCTGGAAGAATGGTCTAATGCTTGGCAGTAAGATTTAATGTGAAGGGCAGTGTCATGCACTTGGGAAGCAGAAATCCAAAGGAATTGTATGCAATAGAGGGCGAGAGGTTGGTGTGCATGGAGCAGGAGAAGGACTTTGGAGCGATTGTTTCTGAGGATCTCAAGGTGGCGAAACAGTGTGACAAGGCAGTGGCAAAAGCCAGAAGGATGCTGGGTTGCATACAGATAGGAATTACCAGCAGAAAGGAGGCGGTATTAATGCCACTGTGCAAATTGCTGGTGAAGCCTCACTTGGAATATTGTGTTCAGTTTTAGAGACCATATCTCGCAAAGGATATAAAAAGACTGGAAATGGTTCAGAGGATGGTGACCAAAATGATTTGGAGCCTGTGTCAGAAGACTTATGAGAAGAGACTTGAAGACTTAAATATGTATACTCTGTAGGAGAGGAGAGGCAAGGGAGACATGATTCAGACCTTTCAATACTTAAAGAGTATAAATGAACAAATAAACCTTTTCCAAAGATGGGGAAACTGTAAACTTAGAGGGCATGAAGCTGCAAGGGGGTAAAAACTGAAAGGCAATGTCAGGAAATACTTTTTCACTTAAAGGGTGGTGGATGCTTGGAATGCCCTCCCGATGGAAGTGGTGGGGACAAATACAGTGACAGAATTCAAAATGGCATGGGACAGACACAGTGGATCTCTTTATAGCAACAGGATAAAATCAAAATAAACATAACTATCTCTTATATCTCAACAAATAGGGGTGACCTGCACGGAGCGATGGGTACATCCCAAAACAAAGGCATGAGGAGGGGTGACCTGCATGGAGCAGCAGGTGCACCTACTTTTGCCGCCCTGCTGGACAGACTAGATGGACCAAACTGGTCTTTATCTGCCATCATATACTATGTTATTATGGGCCCGATTCTGTCCTGGATGTCCCGGCTCTCTATGCACCCAGTCAGAACCGGACACACAGAGTTAGACGGGATTCTGATCCCATGGGGCATGTCTAGCCCTGCAGGATCAGAATCGCGTCCAGGCCTGTATGTGCAGGCTGAGACCCCGATTCCGGTCGGCCTGAATGTACAGGCCTTGCTCAGCTAACTCAGTTAGGGTTTCTGAATGGAGCAGCGGCGCCGTGGCGTTCGGTTGATGCGGTGCCGTGGCGTTTGGTTGCCATGGCATCACAGTTCCATTGAGGAGCCACAGTCCCCAGCCGCCAGACAAGAATCTTCATTCCCCACAGTCCGACCCCCGATCTGGCCTCCCAAGGCCAGGGTCGGGCTGCGGGGAATCTCCTCTGCCCCCTCCCACCTTTGCTGTGCCCTGGGCCTGCCATCCCCCATTGACTAGGGGAACTTATTCCATCTCAGAGGTAGAATACGTTTCCCGTACAGACAGCTGGACCCAGACGTACAGGGCCAAAATTGGAATCGGCCCTGTATGACCTGGGTCACATACCGCCTACTGCCCACCCTAACTCCATTCCTGCAATGCCCCTTTTCTGCCCCTGTCTAACCTCCTCGTACAACTTACAGCGCCTCGGAATGATCCCCTATGTAATATTTTAATAGTATGTTCAAAGGTATACAACAACAAAAAAAAAGATGTCCGTGCAACTTAGACGTAGTAATTTTTGAGAAAAATAAAACAAAAAAACCAAAATATGACCTGGACAGGATTAATGGCACCCTTCACTAATATTTTGTTGCACAATCCTTGACAGTGATGACAGCCTCCAGACATTTCTTGTAGCCATTTATAAGTTTCATACATCTGTCTGCTGGTAGTTTCTCTCACTCTTCAACTGCAGTTTGTTGCAGCTCATGAATATTTCCAGGATTCCTTTTACCAATTGCAGATTTCAGCTCTTTCCAAAGATTCTTGATTTGGATTGAGATCAGGACTTATTGCTGGCAGTTTAAAACAGTCCATTTTCCCCTTTTTAGCCATTCTTTTCTACTTTTGGATATATGTTTTTGGTCATTGTCCTGCTGGAGTACCCATGACCTTTGACACAGACCTAGCTTTCTGACACTAGGTAGCACATTCATTCCAAAATACGTTGGTAGTCCTTGGACTTCATGATTCCTTTAATACATTCCAGGCCTCCAGTTCCTGAGGCAGCAAAACAGCCCCACATTATAGAACCTCCACCATATTTAACTGTAGGAAAGGTGTTTTTTTCCTTATAAGCTTAATTTCTTCCCTGTAAATGTATTGCTGGTCTGCATGGCCAATGAATTCTTTTGCATTCATCTGTCCACAGAACATTTTCCCAGAAGGATTGTGGTTCTTCAAGGTGGTTTTGGGCAAAGGTCAGGCATGCCTTTTTATGTCTGTCTGAGCAGTGGGGTCCTCCTTGGCCTTTGCCCATGAAGTCCTTTGTTAAGTGCACAGCATATGGTGCAGGTTGAAAACACCACTCCAGATTGCTCCAGGTCAGCCTTAAGCTCTGGATGTGGTGTTTTTCCAACAGTTCACACTAACCTTCGAAGGCTTCTTGAATTAATTTTCCACTTCCCACCACATCCTGGGAGGTTCGTGACAGTTCCATGAGCTGAAGACTTCTTAATAACATTGTGAAATGTAGACACAGGAATCCCAAAGTCTTTGGAGATAGCTTTGTACTCTTTTTGAAATTTGATATTTGGTAATAATGACTTTTCTGATGGTCTCAGGCAACTCTCGTCTTCACCACTGTAAAATTGGAACAGGGAGTGAATATGGCCATTTTAAACATTAGAGCCATCGTTCATTAGTTTATTCAAGTCATCTGAGTATTGACAATTGGTCATAGGTGCATCTAATTTTACTGCAGGGAGAATGTGGTTCTTCTGTTCAAACTGATTTGTTTATGAGTGCTAATAATTGTGCCCTAGCAATCAATGTCCCAGTTTTTATACTATTTCCTGCTATTTCCTTTTTTAATTAGTCTTCTTTTATTTGATTCTTTTGTGTGTCAGATATTGTGCATATATAGTCCAATGCCATTTCACTGGCCCTTTTTTTTAACGGAAATATTGGACATTAAGGGATTGAATTGCAAGGGTGCCAATAATGTTGACCACAACAGCATATAATGCAATATGTTGTGTACAACTGCAATTATAAGAACATAAGAGATGCCATACTGAGTCAGACCAAGGTCCATTAAGCCCAGTATACTGTTTCCAACAATGGCCAATCCAGGTTACACGTACATGTCAGGTTCCCAAAAAAGGTACACAGGTTCCACAATGCTTGTGCTGGGGTAAGCAGTCGATTTCCCAGGTCCTCTTTAAGAATGGTTTATGGACCTTTCCCCCAGGAACTTGTCCAAACCTTTTTTAAACCTCGCTACACTACGGTTTTTGAATTCCAGAGTTTGATTACGTGTTGAGTGAAAAAATATTTTCTCATACTTTTAAATGGGTTACATTGTAGCTTGAATGTATGTCCCCCTAGTCTTTCTATTTTTTTGATGGAGTAAAACAACCGATCTGCATTTACTCGTTCTGCTCCATTCGTTAATTTCTAGACCTCTATCATATCTCCCCTCGGCTGTCTCTTTTCCAGGTTGAAGAGCCCTAACTTTTTAATCCTCTCTTCATAGGAGTATCCTTCCATTCCCTTTACCATTTTGGTGGCTCTTCTCTGTACCTTTTTTAATTCTGCTATATCCTTTTTAAGATACGGTGACCAGAAATGCACAGAATGTTCAAGGTGCGGTTGCACCATGGAGCAATACAGAGGCATTATAATATCCTTGGTTTTTGTCTCCATTCATTTTCTTATGATTCCTAACATTCTATTTGTTTTTTTTTGGCTGCCACTGCACACTGGGTGGAGGGTTTCAATGAATTCTCCTTGAACAAGCAGTCAGAAATCCTCACGTTATGGGTGACATCCCCTGATGGAGCGCAACATGGAAATGCTACCCAGCTTCCATCAGAAGCTTTAGGGAGCCATATCGTGCTTGCACACCTGCCTTTCCACACGCCTCTGTATTATCTTAGCCTCAATTCACTTTTTTCACAGAGCCCCCACGGACGTGTTCCAGTGCGATTTGGAAATAGCTGTTCTTTTACCCTTTGGGCTGCTGTATTTTTTGCGGTTTATTCGCTGCATTTTTTCTGCCCATCGTTGGGGCATCTGTTTTCACCAGCGCCTGCCATAGTGCGAGATGTTCTCTCACTCTTTTTCTGTATTTTTTGCCAAGCCAGCTCTCCCCTTTTTTCTCGGGCTTTTTCTTCTCTTGCTGCTGGAATTGAGCCATTCGATCTCATGGAGACCATTTTTCCAGCGATGTAGAAGCTGTCCAGCGGGTTTAAGAAATGCACTCATTGTGCACGCACCATCTCTGTGACGGATTGTCACAGCTGGTGCCTTCAATACCTCGGCTGTGACAATGAGCCTTCGACATGCAATCTGTGTTTACAGATGATGAAGAAAGGCCTCAAGGGCCACGAGAAGTAGCATGAGTCCATTTTTGGGCCCTCTGACTCGGTATCCTCGACATCGATGCCCTCAAGGGGTTCCACCAAGGCATCGGCTTCACGTGGTGCCCATGCTCACTCTGATTCAAGAGGCCACAACAGTTCTCCCTTTTGGAGCCGTGGAAGAACTCGCCATCTGCCTCATCGGTGTCGAAGGGTGTGGCCGGAGACCATGCCAAGCATGGACATAAGTACTGGAGCCCTTCTTGGCACGATGCTGAGGGTGATGGCCAGCAGTGGCCTAGCAAAGTGCTCTGGCAGTGGGAAGCGATTCCCAAGGCTCCAGCGGGCTGCTGGTAATTGTGGGCTTCAATAGCCCCCTCCTCACCAGCAACCTACTGGGCTCTTGAAGCTACAGAAAACTACATTCAAAACAATGGGAAGGTTATCAAAAGACAGCAATAAAACACAACACAGTTCTATAGAAATACACCAAAGCTTTGTGGAGAGAAACAAACAGAACCAACGTTCTCCTTGTTTACTCTAACTTACTAGCCATGGTTCACTTTATTTATAAGGCTCTTTTGGATGATACAGCATAATTTCACTTTATTATTACACGTCAATTATTACGTCTCTATCACATCATAGGTCAACTTTAATCAGTGTGGGTCAGTATGAGGAGACATACATGGATTCCAAGACATAATTGTTTACTGCTGACTAGTTCGGTGTGAGGAGACATACACATATTCCAAGCCATAACTGCTTGATATCTAATAATTGTTTACTGCTGTTGATATCTACTAACCCTGAGACTGCAAGGCTAGAGTACAAGCTCCCCTTTCTTGTTTACAGGACATGTAAACCTTCACTTAGTAAGCAAATATATTAAGTTTTATTTCTAAGCAAAGTTCTGAACAGAATTAACTCTTTCTCAGGTTTAGTCAGTCTAATAGTGTACACTACCCTGTACAAATAAACATGCTTTCAGTAATCTTCTGATGTCCTGACCATCATGGAGTGCATGGATGAGGTGCTAGAGTCAGTGGCTGAGGTTGTTGTACTAGCTTCGATGCCCTCGGAGACTGCGGTGCTTGCTGAGTACCTTCAGGCCCTCGAGGCGCACGTGATGGCTCTATTGGCTACACAGGACCCAGTGGCATTGGCGTCTTTGGTGACATCGCCACTGGCCGTGCAGTCAATCCTCAAGACCCATGCTCTCCCTGCCGAGCCAAGGATGTCAGTTTGGCGGTCAGAGTCCACCCCAGGCCCAACTGTGATCTCCCTGTCAATTGTCAACGGTTCCGAAGCCTCGGTGTTCAGAGCAGGACCGCTAGCGGAGATGAGAAGCTACTTTGACTTCTCCTCGGAGTCAGACTCTGATGGCTGGGAGACAGAGGAGTCATCTGTGGTCGCCGAGAAGGAGTCCCCTGACATCCCCTTGGAGCCGTCCTCTCAGTATGAGCTCCGGAAGTCGCTCCCAGAGGACATGTCCTTCCAGGACTTCATCCAGGACATAGCCAGTGCCATCCCCTTCTCCCTGGAGGCAGAGGACGAACTGAGGGTTGAGGAGCTGGAGATCCTCCAGTACCCTTTGGCCCTGAAGGAGGCCATCACATGCTGGTGCATCATATTCTCCAGTGGTTCTTGCTCCACATGTGGGAGATCCTGATGTCGGTGCCGGCCATCAGCCGCCATGTGGACTCAATGTACCCGGTGTAGAAGGCTCCCGGGTTTGAGAAACCCCAACTGCTGCACCACTCCCTGGTCATGGAGTCTGCTATGTGGTGCTCCAAAAGTTCCATGACCCACTTGTCAGTGCCCCATAGCAGGGAGCAGAGAACCCTCAATGGGTCCTTTCATACCAACTCTACATGGACATGGGGATGTTCCTGCTGGACATCATGGGGGACCTGAGTGAGCTCGGCTCTTTCATCCCAGCGGAGCACCTAGAGAACTTACGTACCCTGGTAGGGCATGGTAAGAACGTGTCCAAGTATATGGTGTGGGCCATATTTGACACGTTTGAGACAGTGGGCAGGTTGGAGGCAGTGGGCATTGGTGTCTGCCTGCTGGCCTGGCACCAGTCCTCTGATCTGAAGCAATGGCCCCAGGACAAGCTGGCAGATGTGCCAGGGAGAACTTCTTTGGCAAGCCCAGAGAGGGTGGCCAAAATTGAGACTGAGCAGCTGACCATTTCCCACTTCTCTCGCAAGACACAGAAAGTACCTGCATTTCGTGCTAGGCAGCCAGCACTTTCAGTAATGGGTACTGCTCTTCAGACTGGTGTCCCCTGCAGGGCCTTCAAAAAGTGCCTAGTGGTAGTCGCTGCATACCTCCAGATCCTGGGGGGGCTCTTCGTCTTCCCTCACTTAGATGACTGGCTGATCAAGGCCTCCACACCTGACGGCGTGTGGCACTCAGTGCTCCTGACAGTACACATGCTCAAGCAACTCGGGTTTGTGGTCAACTTCCTGAAGTCTCATCTGCAGCCGTCGCAGCAGCTAGAATTCATCAGGGCCCTCTTGGACACCATGTAGGCCCGAGCCTTCCTCCCAAAGGACTGCTTGCAATGTCTCGTGGAATTAGTCTCCACCATTCGCCAAAGGCAACACACCATGGTGTGGGGGATGCTGTGCATGCTCGGCCACATGGCCTCCACTGTACATGTCTTGGCCCAACTCAGGATGCACCAGGCCCAGTGGACCTTGTCCACCTGGAGAAAGCAGACCACGGGTCGCCTCAGGGATCAAGTGTCTGTTACTGCGCCACTGGTGGTTTCTCAGGTGGTGGCTGGAGCCATGACACCTGCTCTGAGGTCTCCCATTCAGTCGTCGCTGCCCTACCAGATGCTCACCATTGGCGTGTCCAAGCTGGCCTGGAGCATGCACCTGGACAGCCTATGGATGCAGAGCCTCTGGTCCGATCAGGAGAGCCTGCAGCAGAACAACTTTCTGGAGTTGCAGGCGATTACAAATGCCCTCAGGGCCTTCCAGGCCCTTCTGGCCAACCAGGTACTTATACCTCCTGTGCTGGGAAGTGGTACGCCTTTGGAAATTCTCAGTGGCCCATGGCATGGCGCTGCGGGCGACTTACCTACCTGGGGAGCTCAACAAGAGGGCTGTAGAGTGCATCTTTCAAGAGTGGAGAACTCACTCAATGGACCTCTTCACCTCACCGCACAATGTGCAAGTGGACCGCTTCTGTTCCCGCATAGCTGTGAGGAACAGGCTGAACTGGGGGAGGGTCTGTTTTATGCTTATCTCTTGATTCCACTGATAGCGAAGATGCTTCTCAAGCCTGAGACGGACAAGGGGACCATGATCCTCATCGCCCCGTACTGGCTCAGGCAGCTGTGGTTCCTGCTGCTCCAACTCTCCTGTTGGGAGCCGATCCAGCTGAGTTGTGATCCCGACCTCATCTCTGAGGAGAGCAGGGCCCTGCTGCACCCAAACAATTGGTGTTTGGCCCTCATTGACTTGAATGCTGAGTGGATAGTACTGTCTGCATTCAACTTGTCAGAGGAGGTGACATATCCTCCTGGTCTCCTGCAGGGATTCCATTTCCCATTCCTACACCTTCAAGTAGTGCAGGTTCTTGCTGTGGTGTGGGGACAGGGTATTGGACCCCTTCTCGTGCTTGGTGGACAGGGTATTGGACCCCTTCTCGTGCTCGGTGGAGGGCTTACTGGAGAACACCACCTGCATCTCTGCAATTCAGGCCTCAAGTCCAGCTCTGTTCAGGTGCACTTGAGTGCGATTGTTGCCTACCATGGGGGTGTGGACAGGAAACCCATTTTCGCTTAGCTGTTGGGCCCGCTTCATGCGGGGGACTTGCTCCTGTCAAAGCCTCTGATTTTGCCCCCACTGGTGGCATGGGGTCTGAATGTGGTTTTGGGTCCGTTGTTATTGGCACCCTTTGAGCCACTCGCTACCTGTCCTCTGAAGTTTCTGACCTGGAAGGTTGTCTTTCTGGTGGTGCTCACGTCGGCTTGCTGAGTCAGTGAGCTTCAGGTCCTTGTGGCCCATGCGCTGTATATGAGGTTCCACCTTAACCGGGTGGTGTTCTGTACCACCTGCGTTTCTTGCCCAAGGTGGTCTCGGCTTTTCACCTTAACCAGTCGGTATTACTGCCCACTTTCTTCCCTTGGCCTCATACCAATAAGGTGAAGGACCAGCTGCAGACACTTCATTGCAAGCATGCGCTGGCATTCTACATTGAGCAGACCAGTTCGTACTGGCGTTCTACACAGCTGTTCATCTCCTAGGACCCAAATAAACTGGGCATGGCTGTCTCCAAACACACGCTGTCCATTTGGGTGGTGGATTCCATATACTTTGCCTATGCTCAAGCAAGACTGAGCTTAGAGGCTCATGACACGGCTGACAGTGTCTGGGCCATGGCTACATCCATGGAGAAACTGCACTCAATCCCCACGAAGATTTACAGGGCTGCCATGTGGTCCTTTGTCTACAGCTTCACAGCGTAGTACTGCTTGGACAGGGATTCCTGACGTGACAGTAACTTTGGCCAAGTCGTACTCCAACATCTGTTTGGGACTTAAGTTCAACTCCTTCCCATCAGCCCTTCTAGGCTTCCAAAAGACTCATCCTGATGTTGATGCCTGCTATGAATGTTGATTCAGTTGCGTCTCAAAGAGGGAACTCTCATGCTGTTTTCTCTGGTTCTTGTTACCCCAGTTGGGCTATTTTCATGTTCGTTAGCTTGAAGCTTGGGAGTCTGATATGCGAAGACGTCTTCCTGCTTGTTCATGGAGAAAGCATAGTTACAGACCTGTAGCAGGTGTTCTCTGTGAACAGCAGGAATAAGTCATCACAACCCTCCCATCTCCCCATGGAGTTGTTTTGACTACTAGTTTTGAATTGTACTGAGGCTAACATGGCACCGCGGAGGGAAGGAAGGCAGGTGCGCATACACAATGGAGGTTCCCAAAAGCTTTCAGTGGAAGTTGAGGAGTGTTCTTGCACAGGGCTCCATCGGGGGACATAACCCATATGTGAGGACTTATTCCTGCTGTTATGGAGAACACCTGTTACAGATTAGTAACTACGCTTTATCCACAATGATTCCTAAATCATTTTCCTGGGTGGTGGTTCTGTAGGGCTGGTACCCCTGCAATTCTGTGCCTGCAGATCTCCAGCCTGCTCAGCAGCTAAAGCCTGAACCAATCTGATCAAACAAGATGGTTTCCTGCTACACCTTTGCTGTGTTCAGCCACAGACTTGACCTTCAAGCAACTGCTTGCCAAGCGTTTCTATGTGTGCATACTGAAGCCATTGTTCCTGGACAATTCACTGCCCACATGCAAGAACACTGCTTCTCCGGTGCTTATCTATAGATGGTTCTACTGGCCTTGGACACTTGTACCTATACCCAGAAACTACATACTGTTTCCTCCGCATGACATCTTACTATGGATCCTTTGTCTGCAAGAAAGATGCCTGTCACCAACCTCCTGATTCGCTGAGAACACCTCAGACTGTCTTGTGCCAACCAATCACCAGACCTAGGATGGAGACTCATCACAAAGAATAATACAGTCTGCGCAGAAGAACTTTGGCACTTTTGCTGTTTGTGCCCTGCTTACCTGGTTTATGCTACCTGATCTGCCTGCAAGACAAACACACTACGTGTGTGCCAGGCTGTTCTCCTAAGGACTGAGATAAGACTTTCACAGATACCTTTGGTTCTGTGTTCTCCCGCGGCTCGCCTCCAAAAGGGCTGTAGCCTGCATTATCTAGCTTAGCTGCCTCCTTGGACTTGTGCTGCTCCAGATTCTCCGGACCCCAGCCACCAGAGTGCCAGACGAAGCTAAGGTACAGTCTCTCTCTCTCCTCCTCCGGATGGGCAGTGGTTAGCAAGAAACTTATTCCATAACTTTTCTCAGTGCAGAG
Organism: Ichthyophis bannanicus; assembly: GCA_033557465.1. NCBI lineage: Eukaryota > Metazoa > Chordata > Amphibia > Gymnophiona > Ichthyophiidae > Ichthyophis > Ichthyophis bannanicus. Next base: position 125,850,986 of record CM066043.1, on the reverse strand, counting down.
TGAATCAGTCACATCTGGTTACTAATTAGTGATTTATCACATTGTCTAATTGCAATTCTGTGTCGCAACAAACTGCTACCTCATGTTTCTAATTATATATCTTTAGCTATATGTTCGTATATTTTTCTACCTTGCTGTCCATAATAAATATAATATATTATACATATCTACAGACCAGACTTCTTCCGTGGCTCATTACCAGCATAACTCATAGAACCTCGGGCTGGGTATCAGTAGCTAATTTTCCCTGGACATAACTGAGAGCCCAACTTATCTTTGTGCTACTAATAATCCCTACATCATGGGGGCTCGTCCGGGATGAGTATTTCTGAATGAGCTACGTCTCTCAGAATTTGTGTAGTAATTCTGAATTGCTTTATTGTGGTCTAAGCAGTTGTTTATACTGAGGTTTGTTGCTAGAGAATTGTCTGTTGAGACGGGTTTGGAACCCACATTACGGGATCTCTGAATAAGTTACGTCTTACAGAATTAGAGTAATTCTTCAGCAGCTATTCCTGTGTTTGTTCTTACAGACTCTCAGTTATTGATTAATAATGGCTCACGATGCAGTCGGGACTGATGAGTGCTTTAGCAGTGCAGAAATTAGCTTCTTTATGCTTGTCGTAAGATAAAACTGCCGACCACATTGAAAAGGTTTCTAAGTGTCTTAAAACAGATACGCATGAGCTTGTTAGTGCCGAGGGTTTTTTCAGTGAGTTCTTAGACCGGTTAATTGCTCACAAGGTTAAATTAACTGTGGATATTGTAGCAGAGCATGCTTGTGTTCTACATATTTTCAAGAATAAGCTGCAGGAGGCATTATTTCACATGCGAGACAGATCTGAATTGCTGGAGGCTGATTTACTGACAGCCCAGAGCCAGTTACAGACTGTCACGGCCAAAGCATGGAAGCATGAGCAGGAGAACTCTGATTTACAACACAAGTTACCGAGATTCAGGCTGAGACAAAGGGAGGGGCCACTAATAGCCTGCTTTCCCCAAGTACTAATAGCCTGTGGTGTTTGAAATGCCAAGACTTGGTGGATCAGGTTTCCGCACTCAGGAAGCGGAACACTGAGGATCAAAAAGACTTGCAATTTCTAACAGTTCATGAAACCGAGCTGACAGACGAGAACAGGAGATTGCAGAATGACGCTGCTCTATACGAGCAGAGAGAGTGCTCTGATAGCTCAGTTAAATGCAACAGAGACTGCTCTAAATGCAGCGAGACAGAGGACTGCTAGCCTTCAGAGGGAGCTAGCTGCCGCATGCCAGGAGTGTGGGCAGGAGATACAGAGAGTGAACCAAGAAATTCAGAGCTTAAAAAATGCTTGTTTTTAAGAGTGCCGGTGACGTCATCACCTAGTATGGCCGCTTGAGTGGTGAGCTCCCACCCGACCCTACCGAAAAGTGCCTTGATACCGGGTGTACGGCGTTGCCTTCACCCATTTTTTTGCTGAAGCGGTAGGGGACGACGGCGATGACAGGCTGTAATGTCCACGAAGCTAAAGAAGGTGAATTTGAAGGAATTTGCCTACGGGGAAAGCACGCCGCCTCGGCAAAGCAAAGACAAGATGGCGGGGGCCGAGGGCAAGATCGCGGAAACTGCTACTAGCAAGCGCAACATGCGGGAGCGCCCGGAGAAGGGGTCAGAAGAGAGTAGTACACAGGCTGGAGGGGGGTCCGGTGACTTCCAGAGCGATGTCTGCATGTGGTTTTCTGATCTCAGGAAGGATATCCTGCAAATTAGAGCAGATGTGGTGGCCAGCGTGGACAGTTTGAGAGGGGAACTAACGGACCTGGGCCGGAGAGTGGAGGAAATTGAGGGCCGTGTGGAGGGCCAGGAGGAAAATTTGGAGACAATGGAGAGCAAAGTGCAGCTCCTGCAACAACAACATCATGTGCTGGAGGAGAAAATTGAGGACCTCGAGAATAGGTCTCGCCGGTGCAATTTGCGGTTCCGCGGGGTGCCGGAGGGCAAACCCTACATGGACTGTCCGGCGGTGGTGCAGGCCATATCTAAGGCTGCGCTAGAAAAGACAGGAGTAGCACTGGATAACATGGACTTGCGCATTGTGCGCGCACATCGAGTGGCGGCAGCAGGAGCGGGGCGCGGAAACCGGCCCCGAGACATCATTGCCTGCTACCAGGATTTCCAAACTAAGGAGCAGATACAGAGAGCAGCACACGGACATGGGGGTGTACAATGGAGCGCTTGTAACGTGGACATCTACACTGACTTGGCGCAGATTACCCTCCAGAAGAGACGCCTATTGAAGGATATTGTGAGCAAACTACGTGACGAGGGTGTCCGGTATGGGTGTGGACTTTCCCCTTTGGCCTATCCATCACCTACAAAGGTCAGAATATCCGGGTGAAAACTCGGGAGGAAGCTGTTCACGCACTGCGATGTGCGGGCATGACAGGCCTGCAAGGTGAGACTGCTAACAGCGAGGGCAACCAGACTGGACGGCCTAAGTGGCAGCAGATGGAACGCAAACGGCAAAGGGCCCGGAGGCCCGGGGCCGAGGAGCGGCTGGATGAGGCCGGAGAGTGACTGCAATTGTGTAGCCCCTCGGGGCCCTGATGGTCTGTTGTTTCTGGACTTGCCGGGAGACTGGTGGGATTGAGATGAGGAGTAGGAGGCTATACATGCAAATATTTGTGGGGGTGGTTTCCTGTTGAGGGGTACGTTGATTTGATGCCTTTGTATCTTTACTGTGCTAAGTATTTGTGGGACACATAGATAGGAAGGGGGGTAATTGGGAAGGTTAAGGTGGGGTGTGGGGGCGGTTAAGGGGAGGATGAGTGGTGTCTAGGTGGGGTGGGGGGGGAGGGGTGGTCGGAACGGGATGACGGGAGCAATCATGGAGGTGGTGTGGAGGGTGGGAGTGTGGGGAGGCGGGGTGGGGGTGAGGGTTGGGGGGAGGGGAGGGGAGAGGGGGGGTTTGGTTAGCTGGGTCTGGGGGCAGGAGAGGAGGGGGAGGGTGTGGTTCGGTGGATAAGCTTAAAGTAATGTCCATGAATGTTCGAGGGCTAAATTCTCCGGTGAAACGACAGAGACTGTTTAAGGAAATTCAGAGACTTCACGGTGACATTATCTTTGTCCAAGAAACACATTTGAAGAAATGTGATGAGTGGAGGGTGGTACATACAAGCTTCCCAGAGAAATGGTTTGCTTCTAACAGGGTGGCCCTGAAAAAAGGGGGAGTGGGGATTTTGCTCCGGGGGGCGATAGATTACTCAGAGTGTGAGGTTCATCGGGATAAGGAGGGCAGATATCTTATTGTTAAATTGCGCATTCAGGAACGCATGTTCACTCTGATTAACGTTTATGGGCCGAATGTGGTGCACGGGACCTTTTTTGGGCAGCTCCAGGGTTTAGTGGAAAAGGTAGCGGAAGGCCATATTATTATGGGAGGGGACTTTAATGTTACCCTTAACCCTGATTTGGATACCTCCTCTGGGAAGGGTGTGGGACATGCCGTGGGGAGAAGAAAGCTGAAAGCGCTGGTGCGGAGCGTGGGATTAGTGGACACCTGGAGGGAGCTGAGGGGAAAAGAGAAAGGGTTTACCTTCTATTCCCCGGTACACCAGTCTTTCTCACGGATAGACATGCTGTGGGTGTCGAAACCCCTATTGCCTGAGGTACATGAATGCGAAGTGGGGGACAGGACCTGGTCAGATCATGCGCCCCTTTGGGTTGAGGTGGGTCTGGGGAGAGAGGCGAGGAAGGGTCGGATGTGGATGTTGAATGAGTCCCTTCTGGATGATGGGGATATAGCGCATAAGGTGGGGGTGAAAATTAAGCAGTACTTTGAGCTTAATGATCAGGATGGGTGTGCGATTGGAACATTGTGGGAATGCATGAAAGTGGTCATTAGAGGAGACTTGATCTCAATGGGGACTTACGTGAAAAAACAGAAGGAGCGGCTCAGGGAGCTGGAAAGTGAGGTGGAGAGGTGGGGCGGGCGACCGGGGATAGTGCACGAGTTAATTACAGTGCGTAGGGAAATCAATGAACTAGAATTAGCAGAGCTCAAGCTTGCCCAAGATATCCTGAAACAACAATTTTTTGAATATGGCAATAAGCCCAGCAGATTGCTTGCGCAAACGTTGAAACGCCATCGCACTAGAAACCTTATTACTAAAATACGGGATGACAAAGGAGCTGTGGTGCGGGGCATAGATCGCATTCAACAGAGCTTTGTAAATTTTTATCAGCAGCTTTATGCGGCGGAGCATACTCCGGGGGGGGATGACCTAGATCGGTATCTCCAGATGAACCTCCCATGTTTGTCTGAAGTGGAGGGAACAAGGCTATCTCGGCCCATAACTGAAGATGAGGTAGCGGAGGTGATCAGGGGTCTTCCGACGCATAAGGCGCCGGGGCTTGACGGCTTTACGAATAAATTTTACAAAGTCTACCGAGATTTGCTTTGTGGGCCGCTGGCGCGTTTATTTAATGCTTTCACTGAGGGAGAGGGCTATCCCTGAAACCTTACGTACAGCAGGGATTACAGTTTTGCCTAAAGACGGGAAAGATTTGAGTTTGTGTGGCTCCTATAGGCCGATCTCTTTATTGGGCACGGATTTCAAAATTTTCACTAAGATCTTAGCCAACCGGTTGATGCCGCATATGCCCCGGCTGGTCCATGAGAACCAATCTGGGTTTGTTCCGGGGCGCCAAACTGTGGATAACCTGCGGAAGGTGCTGTCTGCCATGTGGAAGGGCAAGAGGGGGGCGGATCAAATGGTTCTGTTGGCCATTGATGCTGAAAAGGCGTTTGATCGAGTATCGTGGCCTTTTCTTTTTAAGGTGTTGGAAAGAATGGGGATGACCGGGAACTTTTTGACATGGGTTAAGGCCATATATCAGCAGCCAATGGCACGGATTCGGATTATTGGGGAGTATTCTAGCTCTTTCGCTTTGCATAGAGGGACGCGGCAGGGGTGCCCCCTGTCCCCGTTGCTTTTTGTGTTATCTATGGAGCCCCTTGCTCAGAAAGTGCGGGACAGTGTGGAGATCCAGGGGGTCAAGTGGAAGTCCGGGGAGAATAAGGTGGCCCTGTTTGCGGATGATCTCTTGTTTATGTTAACCGAACCGCTCACCTCCCTAGGGGCTCTGCAGGGGATCTTGAAGGAATATGGCAGGTATTCGGGCTTTAAGGTTAATGATACCAAGTCGGAATTGTTGAATATTTCGGCGAGCGGGGATACGCAACAACAGATTAAGACTTCTTTCCCGTTCCGGTGGGCGAAATCGAGTATTCGCTACCTCGGGATCTATTTGACTGCCAGGGAGGCTGATTTGTTTAAAGACAACTATGTACGGGTGGAGAGGGCCATTCAAAAGGATTTTGTGGAGTGGAAACATAAGCAATTATCTTGGCTGGGGCGCATCGCGGCCGTTAAAATGATGGCTTTACCTAAGTGGCTGTACCTTTTTATGAACCTTCCCATTGGGCTACCCAAAAGTTACCTCGCCAGGTTGCAGAGGATAATTATGACTTTTGTGGGAGGGGGAAGGGCAACCGGGTGGCTGCCTCCATTTTGATGGAGAGAAGGGAGCGGGGAGGGTTAGCGGTCCCGAACTTGTTGAAGTACTGGGAGGCGGCACAAATGAGTGCGGTTGTGGAATGGCAGGCGGAGGATCCAAAGGAGTGGGTGGGTATGGAAGCAGAGGAGTTAGAGGAGGGGTGCCTGGGGGACTGGGTTTGGCGACCGCGGGCGAGTTCGGGAGGTTTCCCGGGCCATAACCCCTATGTATTGGGCTCCTTGAGGGTTTGGAATAAATGGAAATGTCTTTGGCTGGGTGAAATGGGGATCTCCAGGCTGATGCCGATCCAGGGGAACCCAGAGTTCCGGCCTGCCATGGGGCACTCTACATTTGCTAGTTGGAGCGGTCAGGGGCTGTGTCGGGTGGGGCAACTCTTAGAGGGGCGACAAGTGAAGACCTTTGCGGTGGTGGCCCGGGAATATAAGCTGGACGAACGGGCGTTCTTTGGCTATATGCAGCTGCGGCATTATCTTCTGAGGAAGGTGCTCCCGCATTTAGCCTCAGAGCTTACTGACATCGAACGTTTCTTCTTGGGGGGGACAATCTAGGAGGGTATTAGCTACTCTATATCGGTGTATGGTGAGTGCACGAAGAGTTTCGAGTCACCAGAGGGCGTGGGTGGCGGATTTGGGCTGGCAAATGGCAGATGATGTGTGGGACCAGATATATGTGAGTAGATATAAAGGTATCCTGGCTACCAATCTGTTAGAAAATAATTATAAAGTGCTCTATATAGATGGCATCTTACACCGGTTCGGCTCCATCAGATGCATGCGTCTATACCGGAGCTGTGCTGGAGGAACTGTGGGGAGAGGGGTACGTATTTACATATCTGGTGGGAATGTGGGGCGGTACATGCTGCTTGGGGGGCGGTAATGGGGCTGCTTGGGGGGATACTGGGACGACCCTTGACTTATCAACCGGAGAATGTGCTTTTGGGGGTTCCGATCCCTGGTTTGCCCAAGGTGGAGGGGAGGTTTGTTGATCTGGGGTGTGTAGCTATGCGTATCCTTATTGCTAGGAAGTGGAAACAATTGGATGTGCCTACAGTCTCTGAATTTCACGCTATGTTAGCGCAGATTTACCTGATGTGTCATCTCACAGCACAAAAGAAGGATAATCAGACCACATTCCGGAGAGTGTGGGACAAATACATTCAATGGACAGAGTTATAGTAGTTATAGGTTCTGATAGACCCATTTTGTTTTGGTGTTAGAGGAGGGGGTGGGGGGGGGAGGGGTATGTTGTTGTATTTCCAACCATGTTTGTTGTACCTGGTCATTTTGTGTATACTGCTGTTTTCCAAGAGTGCTGTGTTGGTGGGATTTTGTACTGGTTGTTAATAATCCAATAAACAAATATATTTAAAAAAAAATGCTTGTTTTCAGTTGGCCTATGAGTTTAACGTACAGAGTGATAAGCAAGAGGACAGATATCATTTGGTCTCTTCAGGCTTCTCATCATTCTTGGGAAATTTCCGAGTGGTAGATGATGGCTGTTTGCCAGTGGAAAACCTGCCCAGTGTAGAAAGGCAGCTTTTCCAGGACAAAGTCAGTTCTCTCCCATCAGCGCTTGAGCGAAGGAGAGAAACAGGGCAGAGAGAGACACCCTACTCTCGACCCCTCCCCATAGAGGGAGAGGTTAAGGGAGGGGTGGGAAGTCCCCCTAGTGATAGTAAACTGTACCAACATCGGCCACCAGAGGGAGCTGAAGGCAAACAAAATCCTCCATGCTCCGGGGTCCTGCAGGAGGAAAAAGATAGAAATATTCTTACCTCTGTGGGCCAACTGCAGATTATTAAATCTTTGCGTAATATGGTCACACCTTCTGAGAAAAAACAGTCGTGCAACCATAAATGAACATTTAGCTGCAGTCAAAGAAGCCTTCCGGGCTCTGAAAATTACCAGGGGGGAGGACATGGTTCTGTATCTCCCATGGTCCTTTTAATGTACCCTGTCAGCAGTTTATCTGGACCATGGCAGACGGTGAAAAGAGTAATATCGTCACCTTTGAACAGCACTAAGAAACATTATGGGCCATATCCTAATGCTATCGTTGCAAAATAGGCAGCATATAATATGACTTGTGGGGAAGACGAATCACCCTGAGAGTTTGCCTACAGACTTAGGCAGACTTTCTTTCAGGATGATCCTCCCTGGGAAACGTTAGAACACCATCAGGAGTTTTGTGCTCTCTTTTGTCAGTCGCTCCTTCCATCTATTAAGGCTTATATGGCTGACAAGCGTCACAAACCCCTGTCATGCTTGTTAGAACACGCTGAGTGGATTTTTGAAGCTTTTGCTAGCATGAGGGCTAGCAATGGTAGCAAAGTAAAGGCTCCAAGCAAAGCCAAGGACCCAAAACAGAGTGTTAGTGCTGTAAAATCTACCCTTTCTTTGGAATGTAACTCTTCTCCTTCTGTGTCACAGAATCCTCCCAGGCCATCCCAGAATAACCAGTCATCTGGGTCTAAGCAGCACTCTGGGAACCAGCGTTTCGCTCAGCAGAACCGGAACTGGAAAAGGAAGCCAGGGTTTAACAAGTTCCAGGAGCTGGAAAAGAAAATAAGCGAGCTTGCAGATTGATGAAGGCTACCACTGCATTCAGCTCCTCAAAGGAGGCTTCTGCTAATAGCGAGCCACCTAAGCCACGAGCAAAGCCCAGTGGGCCCAAGAACAGTCCTAGGCCTCATAAGCCAGAGGAGGTACTGGTTGACTCCTCTTCCCCTTCTAATGAGACTGAATGACTAACAGACTTTGTTTCTGTCCCACAGGTCACTATTACACAGGTGCAGCCAGCTCAGATATTCAGACCAGCTGGAGAGGCCACCCCATTGGCACAGAGTGACAGTCCCGCAGTGGACAGCGAGGGTCCAGCCTTCGACGCCATCAGGAAGCACAAGTATTTTCTGGGTAAACTCAAGCCAAAAGGACAGAGGTATACTGTTCCTGTTAAAATTCAGCAGGCATGACGTCTGGTGACATCATTGGACTGAATGGCGGCATAGCAAACGAGCTCCACCACCAAAGCCTGTCATAAAGGGGGGAAAGTATCCCTAACAGCGAAGAAACAGGGGTGAAATGGAGGGGATTTAGCTGAGGCAACTTCCGAGAGCTAGGAGAAGGCTGAGCGGGGCATGGCAAGCACCCGAATACGAAGTGTGGAGCCTGATCAGGGAAGCACAAGGCCGATTGGAGCGGCGGAAGAAAAGAACTGAGGCAAGAAGATCACGGCAGGAGGGCTGGTGAGTGCAGGAGCTACAGCAAAGTAGAGCCGGTAAAGCAGGAGAAGAGAACTAAAGGGTAGCAAAAGGCAAAACGAAGTGCGGCATTTGCCAGATCAGCGAGTCCAAGAGCAGTGTGGGACCCGATCGGGAAGGCACATGGAAGTTTGGAGTGGCGGCCTGAGGAGCCGCAAAGAGCGCAAACATGGCAGGAAGGCCAGTGAGTGAAGACAGAGAAGTATAGGAACCCCTGTAAAAGAGCAGAAGAGGCTGAGAAAAGGAGGCGATTTGGGAACTGTGAGGCAGAAGAGGTGAATACAGACCAGGAACGGAGGGAGAGGAACGCCTCACCCGGAACATAGCACAGAACAGCAAAGCAAAGCACAGAAAAGTGAAGCGAAACATAACAAAATCAAGTAAAGCATAGATAACAAGGACTAAGGGGGGTTATACTACACTGCCCCGAAACAAAAAGACATATTGATTAAATGTAGTAAAAAGAAGCCTCACCAAAAAGGGAGCAGAAAGACAGCTAGGACAGAGTCCTCCACTGTTGGGGGAAAGACACAGAACATTGTAGCAGAACTTGAACTAAGCCCAGAGAACCAAAAAGAGCAAATGGATAAAGCAAAAGGAGGGTTGTCAGCAAAGAAAAAATTGGCAGAATTCAGATCATCATATGTGCCCCCAAGAGGAGGGAAGGAGGGGGAGAAGGAAGGTAAAATGATGGCTGAGCGTGGGACTGAGCAGGAGGAGGAGATGGCGGGTGCTTGGGGCCCAGGAGTAGCAGAGATGATCAAGCTGTGGTTAACAGAATTGAGAGAGGAACTCAAGGTAGAAATCAGCGGAGTTAAAAATGAATTAAAAGAGACATTACAATCTTTGAGACAAGACTTGGTGGAGCTGGGAGCTCATGTAGAAGAAACAGAGAATCAGGTGGAACAACAAGGAGAAGTAATGAAAGACCTGCAAAAAGGATGGGAGGAATTAAAGCAGGGCCAAGAGGAGCTGAAAATGAAAGTGGAGGACTTGGAAGACCGATCCAGACGATGCAATATAAGAGTGTGAGGTGTCCCAGAGGACCCTAAATACAAGAATTGTGACAAAGTAATTACTAAAGTATTTGGATCTCTGTTACAAACTGCAGCTCTACAGGAGGGAGGAGCTGGAGAGTCTCTGCAAATTGAGCGGGCTCATAGAGGATTGGGGCCCTTAAGGGATAACAGACCAAGAGACATTGTGGTGTGCATGAACTCTTTCAAAACTAAAGAGCATATTTTAAGGGCTGCCGGAAAACTGAGACATTTCAAATGGGATGAGCATGAGTTGGAACTGTTTAAGGACTTATCACTGGGCACGCTACAACGTAGGAGAGAGCTGAAGGAGGTGACAGCCTTTTTGAGAAGAGAAGACATGCGATACAAGTGGCTGTACCCATTTGGCCTACTGATCACAGTGAAAGGAAAGTCGAGATGAGTGAAGACAAGTGAGGAAGCATGGCAAGCGCTTAGAGATTTGGAATTAACGAATCTCCTTGATGGTGCAGGAGGTCAAGTCAGAACAAAAACCAGTATAACAGCTACATTGAGGGCGGACAGCTTGAGGTGGCAAACAGCACCAGCAGATGGCAGGAGGCTGGCGAGACTTACCAAAGGAAGCCAAGGAGGGTGAGCAGTGGAGAAGGGAACCGGCTGAAGTTGAGGACATTGGCAAGCTGTGTTAAAGAAGAAACCACACATGGGATATGCTAATGGACGTTGATAAAGGCTTTGTAAGGGGTTGTTGTTTAGAAGCAGGGAGGTGGGTGGGTGTGGGGGGGAAGAGCGATGGGAAGGAGGGGGGATGAGGTGGAAGGGGGAGGGAGGAGAGAGCTGGAGTGATTAGTATTATCTATAGGTTATACTAAGGACGGGGAAGGGGTTAGGGATGAGGGCTGAAGGTCGATGAGGAAGGAGGGGGGAGGGGGGAGGCGGGGAGGGCAAGGGTGAGGGAGGTGGTCTCTGGTTATGAGAAAGATGTGTAAAAACAGTTAATATTGGGTAGGGGAAGGAGGGAGCAAGCAGAGGGCGGTATGGGTAAGGAGGTGATAAGTTTGTATAGGGCTGTAGGGTGAGGAAGGGGGGGGAGAGTGAGTTGGGGATGGAGATATTGGGAGGGGTGGGCCGAGCAAGGAGAAGGGGGATGGAATAAAAAAGGGGGAGGGAGGTGGAATAGTAGGGCAGGGGTAGGCGGTGGTCTGATAGTCAGTCACTACTAATGGAAGGCAAGTCTCCCTTGAGGAGTTGGGGGAAGGGAAAGGGGGTAGGGGGGCTAAGAGAGGGTGGGGAGAATAAGTCTCAAAGATGAGTTAAAAATAGTAATATTAAATGTAAAAGGGCTTAATTCACCATTTAAAAGACAGAAATTATATAAAGAAATAACACACCAAAGGGCCTCGTTTACAGGAAACGCATCTAACTAGGGTGACAGAACATCTGGTTAAACCTAAGGGATATGGGGTTTGTGTACATGCATCAAGCACAGTGGAAAAAGGAGGGGTTGCGATCCTGATACTCACAGTTAAAGATGGTGTTACAGACAATAGTAAGGGATAAAGCGGGGAGATGTGTGTTATTGCGCTTGAAACTGGGGAATGAATGGTACTGTATAATGAATGTAAATCCGCCTACAGGGGTGCAAAGTGAATTTTGGACAAAGCTCAACGAAGAAGTGGGGAAATTAGGGGAGGGTATCCTCATATGTGAGGGCGATTTTAACTTAACTTGGAATCCTGCTAGGGATGCTATGGGGAAAAGAGAGGGCAAGAGAGCAGAGAGAAGTAAGTATCGCAATTCTGTAACACAACATTGCTTGATAGATGCATGGAGATTTCAACATTCCCTGAAAAAACAGTTCTCCTACTTTTCACCAGTACACGGATCATACTCCAGAATAGACGCCATCTGGGTAACAAAAGAGGTTGGGGGAAGGATTACAGGGGCGGAGATGGATTCAATAACGTGGTCGGACCATGCACTAGTGGAGGTTAGAATGACCATAGAGGGGGAGGGGAGAGGCATTCAGTTCTGGAGGTTAAACGAATCTCTATTAGAGGATGAGAAGGTAAAAGAAGATATAGTGAGGGAAACGGGAATATTTTAGATGGCTTGGGGAGGGGTTTGGGATGGATATAAGGCAGTAGTGAGGGGAATTCTAATTAAATGGGGGTGCATAAAAGTAAAGTAAAGGGAGGGAAGAGATAGGGAATTGAGAGAAAGATTAATGAAACTGGAGGAATTAGATGCGCAAGATCAAAAAGGAATATATAGAGCCAAGTGTTGGCAGTAAGAGCGCAGATAAATGCAACGCAGGCTGAAACTATAAGATATCACATGCAGCTATTGAGACAAGAATTTTTTTGAGGGGGGAAATAAGGCTGGGAGATATGGCACAGAAATTGAAGCAACAGAAATTACGATCACATATACTGAAAGTTAGAGATTCGGGAGGGACGTTGGTTTATAAAGATGGGGACATTAGGGAGGCTTTTAAGGGATTCTTCCAGTCACTGTATGAAGCAAGAACCCCTCCAAAGCTAGAGAGGGTACAGAGTTACTTAGACTCCATAAAGATTCCAAAATTGGAAGAGGGGGAGCAAAAAGAGCTAAATAGGGCCATAAAGGAAGAGGAGGTCCAGAAAGCTATAAAACAGTTGAAAGTAGATAAGGCACCAGGGTTAGATGGGCTCACAGTGAGGTTTTATAGACGATTTGGAGAGATATTAACGGCACCACTAGTGCGATTGTTTAACCTACCAAGGAAAGGAGGGGTACTAGCAGATACTATGGGGTGGGCAGGTATAACGGTAATACATAAAGAGGGAAAAGATACACAAGAATGTTCATCGTACAGACCAATTTCACTGCTCAATCTAGATGCTAAATTATTGGCTAAAATACTAGCTACGCGATTAAATAAGGTAATAGGGAAATTGATCTATCAAGATCAAGCGGGATTTATCCCTGGTAGGCAGGTAGCAGACAATATTCGTAAGATACTAAATATTATTTAGTCGATTAAACAAAGTAAGGAGGCGGCATTGCTGTTATCTCTGGATGCGGAAAAAGCTTTTGACTAGGTGTCTTGGCCTTTTCTCTTTCAGGTAATGGAAAGGGTGGGGTTGGGGGAAGAGTTCATGGGTTGGGTACGAGCGCTATATCGAAACCCGAAAGCTTGTGTTCGGGTAAATGGAGCCTATTCTACGTTTTTTGAGCAGAGGAGAGGGGCGAGACAGGGATGTCCCCTGTCGCCTCCTCTCTTTGCTTTATATGTGGAGCCATTTGCAGCGAGGGTGAGAGAACGGGCAGATCTGAAGGGCATAGTAGTAGGAAAGGCAGACGATAGAATATCATTGTTTGTAGATGATATAATTTTGAGTGTGACTAGGCCATGCTTTTCTATACCAATATTAATGTGGGAATTAGAAGAATATGGAAGAAGGCTGTCGGGATTTACTATAAACTGGACAAAATCTGAAATATTGAATTTGTCATTAAAAAAGGAAGTCCAGGGAATGTTACAAAAGAAATACCCATTTAGGTGGGCCCGGGAGAATATTCAGTACCTAGGAATCCAAATAAGTAATAGGTTGGAACAACTATATGACCTAAATTATGTAAAGTTATTTGGGCAAGTTGAACGCTTGTTGAATGGATGGGGGCAGGGATACCTTTCCTGGTTTGGACGCATTGCAGTTATAAAGATGATGCTTCTGCCCATATTCTTGTTCTTGTTTCAAACGCTGCCGATAATGGTGCCTTATAGGAAGCTAAAGCAGTTGCAAAGAAACGTCAATAGATTCATATAGCTAAATAGGAGCCCCAGAGTAGCTATGTCAATCATGCAGAGAACTAGGGAGGAGGGGGGGGGGGGCTAGGGGTGCCCAATTTTAGAAAATATTGTATGGCAGCACAATTGAAAATGATATATGAATGGCACAGAGAAAAAAAAACACTGGGTCCAAATGGAAGAAGACTCAGTAAGGGCAGTGGGATTAGAAAAGATAGTGTGGAGTGTAAGTAAAGTGTCCGAAGGCAGACCTGTAAACCCCATAATTGCACATACCCTGAGTGTTTGGAAGCAAAATAGAAAATTACACTGGTCAACAAATTTTTACAAAAGTCATGTTACTGAAATAAAAATAGTCATTTCTTATCAATTTTTATATGTTGAACACGAATATGACAGTGAAATTGCAAAGTTGGCTCTAGTTTTTTTGTAATCTACAAGAATGAATGTTTACATCACGAAATGCATGTCAATAGTAAATATATAATAGACCTTTGGTTAATACCTGTAAAAAACCAAGTCATAGACTACTTCTTAGATTTTTTCACCTGTCTCTTGTACAGCTGTTCGGGAGCTTCTCTGGGGAGTGTCCAGCAGTAGTCAGCCATCATTGTAGTGGATCATTTTCCCTGGTGTCTTTGCTCCATCGTTGCGATATCCTGGTGAAAACGTTCGCCCTGTTCATCACTAACCATACCACAGTTGTCAGGAAAGAAACTGAGATGGGAATCAAGGAAATGGATCTTTAGAGACATATTGCAGCCAAGTTTCTGATACTGCATCAGCATGTCTTCTACTAGTTCCTTGTAGTTTTCTGCCCTAACATTCCCGAGAAAGTTTGTTGACACTAGGCAAAAAGCATTCCATGCTTGTTTCGCATCACCCTGCAGCAAGTTGTTGAACCGGTCATCTTTGAAGAGCTTTCGAATCTGAGGACCCACAAAAACTCCCTCTTTAAACTTTGCTTTGTTGAGTCGAGGGAATTTTTCATGTAGGTATCGGAAAGCTAGCAGGTATCGGAAAGCATGGCTTTCACAAAGTTTTTCATCAAACCTAGTTTGATGTGAAGGGGTGGTAGCAGGATTTTGTGAGCCTCAACCAGAGCTGGGTGCTGGATATTCTTCTCTCCAACTGTTACATTTTGTCTGCGATTCCATTCCTTCCGCAAGTAGTGCCAATCCCTTGCTCGGCTATCCCACTCACATAAGAAACACATGCATTTTATATATCCCTGCTGCAGTCCCATTAAAAGGGCAACTACCTTCAAGTCACCACAGAGGTGCCAGCTGTACTTGTTATAGTTAATGGAAGTCAGTAGATGCTTTAAGTTATCATATGTCTCTTTCATGTGGACGGCATGCGTTACTGGAATAGATGGAAGACTGTTTCCATTGTTCAAAAGCACAGCCTTTAGACTCAGTTTCGAAGAGTCTATAAATAGTCTCCAGTCTTGTGGGTCATGAGCGATTTTTAAGGCATTCATAAGGCTTTCAATATCGGAACAGAATACCAGATTACTTTCCTTTCTGACTGCGTATAGTACACTGCTGACGTCAGATGGCTTCAGCAGCTGTCTGGCAGTAGTATTGCATTGCATCAGAAAATGATGCAATCAACTCTGGATGATGTGTGCATGCTGGTATTATGCAATGTGATGCAATATTACATCATTCAAGGCTTATTTGGGATGTTGTTGATGTCCTACTGGATAAATTTACACAGTGAAACGCCAAAAATGGACTACATGCAATATCTTCAAAACGAGAGCCAATACATTTTTTTTAATGTTATATTCGTGTTCAGCTCACCAAGATACTACAGATTAGGGCCTTTTAAAGTCAGTAACGATTTCATTGTTGACCAGTGTTATTAATACAAGACAAAGGATATACACAGGGAATGACATTGGAGGCCTGTTTTGAGTGGAGACAAGGGCCAGGGGTGAGCATACTGCGAAGATGGGCAGAGTTGGGACTTACACATATTTCCCAATTAGTGGTTAAAGAGGGAGTTAGAGTGTTTGAGGGGATTAAGGATCTATATGGGTTATCCAAGAATGATTACTATCACTATCTCCAGATAAGCCACTTTCTGAGACAGCAGAAGGTATGGAAGGATTTATGGGGAAATAGGGGGTGGTTTGAGGCCCTATACCCAGGACACCTAGGTCAAAAAGGAGCTTTGTCCAAAATTTATAAAGGATTAATGGAGGGAGGAGAGAGTAAACTAGAGTATATGAAGAAATCGGAGGAAGACTTAGGAGTGCAATGGAATGATGAGGTGTGGGATAAGATAATACAGACAGTGGCAGGCATATCTATAGCCACTCAAATAAAAGAAAATGCTTATAAAGTATTATATCGGTGGTATTGGACATCGCTATGTAAAAGGTGAGCTGGATTGGGAAAAAATGATCAATGCTGGAGGGGATGCCAAGAGATAGGTGATTTGTTGCATATGTGGTGGAAATGTGGACGGATTCAAGAATACTGGGAAAAGGTTTTGGATATAATTTATGAAATGACAGGACATAGATTGCAAAGGAAACCAGAGATTTCCTTGTTGCATCAATTAGAGGAGGATATCTCAGAGAGGGAAAAGGGGGTACTGCACCACTGTATAGTGGCAGCAAGAAGTGAGTTAGCAAAACACTGGATGGGGGCGTGCATACCACAAAGTGCAGGTTTTGTTCAAAGAGTGGCAGACTTGTGCCTGATGCAAAGATTGACTGGGTTGAGACAAGGGAAAGGAGAGAGGCGTGCAGAACAATGGAAGAGTGAGTGGAGCTGGCTGGAAACCTGGAAGGATGGAGAGAGGGGACGGAAGGAGCGCAGGAGGGACGCAGTACAGTAAAAAATGCCACAGGCATGTAACATAGTTAATGAGCAAAATGGTGAACGTTTGTAATCTGTGATGAATAAGACATTTAGGATGTGATATAGAAGAATGAACAAATGAAGGGGTAAAATGAGATGGGAGGGGGGGGAGACAGAGGTTTGGGCAGTTTTGAATGCTGTAGTAGCGAGTAGGGGATAAAATAACTTGGCTGGTAGGATTGTTGTGGAAAATGTATAATGCTGTGTAAGAAGATGTTTGTTCCATCTACTGAAACTAATAAAAAGTTAAAATGGAAAAAAAAAATTCAGTAGGCATTTCTCTGTGAGGGCCTGACAGATTCAGCCTCTGATTACCCTGATTACCTTGAGTCTCTTCAATAGGCTCACTGCTTCCTTGGGGGGGTCAGAGGACCCTACACATCACACCCAGTGATTTGTCACTCACAGCTTATGGGGATCAGTCCATACAGTCGATGGGTCAGGTCTGGCTTAACCTTCAAATTGGAAAATTACAGGTGAAACATCCTGTCATCATTACTAAGTGCCCTGGGGAAGAACTCTTGATTGACAATGAGCTCCTGAAAAGGTTATGACTTATACTGGACTACGTCCAGGAAGTGATCTGGACACAGGTCACACACCCCATAACTTATGGCAAGGTAAAATATGACAGCAGGGTCAGTGGTCTCTGTTCTGTGGAACGAAAGGACATGTCCATCAGGATTAATTTATAGAGGTCCGCAGATCCCCAAATCCTACAGCTCCATTATGAAAGGGCTGGAGATGAGGGTCAAGGAAGTAGCGATGTGGCTGCAATCAAAGTGGGTTCGGTAGCAAACATTGTTCTTGATACTGAGTGCCTGCAGATACTCCTGCAATTGTGAGTATATACTTCTGGGAATTTTCTGAAAGGAATTCTTTCTATTAAAGCTATTTAATCTGTGAACCCACTATTTTTTGTTAAATCAGTCAGGGCCTAGTAGCAGCAGTTTAAATTTAAAACACAGAAGAGAGCTTTCTGGTTACATTTCATACCCAGCAGAGAGCTTGTAGTTTTAATTTAATAGTCACTCAGGGCCTAGTATCAGCAAAGTACTTTTAGGTTAAATTTAAAACACAGAAGAGAGCTTTCTGGTTACATTTCATACCCAGCAGAGAGCTTGTAGTTTTAATTTAATAGTCACTCAGGGCCTAGTATCAGCAAAGTACTTTTAGGTTAAATTTAAAACACAGAAGAGAGCTTTCTGGTTAAATTTGGAACCCAGCAGAGAGCTGTAGTTTAAATTTAATAGTCACTCAGGGCCTAGCATCAGCAAAGTACTTTTAGTTTAAATTTAAAACACAGAAGTGAGCTTTCTGGTTAAATTTAGAACCCAGAGAGCTTGTAGTTTAAATTTCATAATAAGTTAGAGCCTAGCAGCAGCAAAGAGCTATAATTTAAATCAAATAAGAATATAGCTTACCTCAGCAGCACAGGACAGGGTACTGTGTAGCAGCCCTCTTTTAATAAGTGTTATTTCCCTCCCTCCCCACACCCACCCACCCCTGGGATAATCGTAGCTTTATAGGTACTTACACATCTTAAAAGACAGGAGGTGCTCTCAGGTGAAGCTCGTTACCCAAATCAGTCATACACTAAGGACCTGAGATTAATTAAGCTTCAGGTGAACAAGGTATATTAAACGTATTAGGTACAGTTTTATTGGTATAAATATCCATAGCAACCCTTAGTAAGTAAAGAATTTATAGATCTAAACAAAAACTTAAAACTAAGATGCAGACAGCAGTCCAGCAGCGAGATGGGGGCTTTCCAGTCTTTTGCATTGAGTGTCACATGTATGCTTTTCTCCCAGTTGGTGAGAGGTCTTAACGTGTGCACTAGGTGCAAGGAGCTCTTTGCTTTCAGGGAACGAGTCCGTTCTCTAGAGGCTAGAGTAACAGACTTGGAAAACATAAGAAAGACAGAGAGGTACATAGACGAGACCTACAGGGATATAGTCCTGAAGTCCCACCTCCAGTCTGGCAGCATCCCTGTTGCCATGGAGGGGAGAGGTCACGTGACCGGAGAGCATCACCCTGGTGTGGCAGGAAGTGATCCTGTAACTAGGACCTGTCCTCCAGGTGATGTAAAACCCTCTCACACCGAGGAAGTTTCTCCAGGGCCATGTGCCCATGAGGGAAGGGTTAGGACAGCCGTTATAGTTGGTGATTCGATCATTAGGCATGTAGATAGCTGGGTGGCTGGTGGACGTGAGGATCGCCTGGTAACATGCCTGCCTGGTGCGAAGGTAACGGACCTCACGCGCCACCTAGATAAGGTCTTAGACAGTGCTGGGGAGGAGTCTGCTGTCTTGGTACATGTCGGTACCAATGACATAGGAAAATGTGGTAGGGAGGTTCTGGAGGCTAAATTTAGGCTTTTAGGTAGGAAGCTGAAATCCAGAACTTCCAGGGTAGCGTTCTCCGAAATGCTTCCCGTTCCATGTGCAGGACTCAAAAGGCAGGCAGAGCTCCGGAGTCTCAATGCATGGTTGAGACAATGGTGCAGAGATGAGGGTTTTGGATTTGTTAGGAACTAGGGAACATTCTGGGGAAAGCAGGGGCCCTTCTGAAGGGATGGGCTTCACCTTAACCGGGATGGAATCAGGCTGTTGGCATTAACCTTTGAAAAGGAGATAGAGCAGCTTTTAAACTAGATAATAGGGGAAAGCCGACAGTTGCCCAAGAGCGGATGCTTCGGAAGAATGTATCTTTGAAGGATACTACCAAAAGCAGAGAGGTTCCAAAAAAGAGTAAAGTAGCCCAAATGCCCTCGAGTATGGAGCAGACAGAGCTTAAAGATCCCAAATTACCCATGTCTACCAATAGCCAAATTAATATGAATAAAATACAGTCTCTAAAATGCTTGTATGCAAATGCTAGAAGTCTAAAAAATAAGATGGGAGAGTTAGAATATACAGCACTATACGAGAGGTTAGATATGATTGGAATATCAGAGACATGGTGGAAGGACGACAACCAGTGGGACTCTGTGATACCTGGGTACAAATTATATCGTAATGATAGAGCTGATCAAATTGGTGGAGGGGTTGCGCTTTATGTTAGAGAGGGCATTGAGTCAGAAAGGATTAAAGTTTTGCAGGAAACAAAATTTGCTGTAGAATCTCTATGGATTGAAATTCCATGTAAAAAGGGGAAGGCGATGGCAGTGGGGGTGTACTATCGACCGCCTGGCCAGAATGAACAAATGGATGATGAAATGCTCAAAGAAATCAAGGAAGCTAACAAAAGTTACAGCGCAGTAATAATAATGGGTGATTTCAATTACCCCGGTATCGACTGGGTCAGTGTCACGGCAGGACATGCTAGGGAGATAAAGTTCCTAGATGACATAAATGACTGCTTCTTGGAGCAGCTGGTTCATGAACCGACCAGAGGGGAAGCCATATTAGACCTAGTCCTTAGTGGAACATCAGATCTAGTGCAAGAGATAAGGGTGTTGGGGCCACTTGGCAATAGTGATGATAGCATGATCGCCTTTGATTTAATTAGTGGAGGAGGGATAGTAAGGAAATCCACAGTACTACCTTTTAACTTTCGAAAGGGAGACTATGATAAAATGAGGAAAATAGTTAAGAAAAAACTAAAATGAGCAGTTGCAAAGGTTAAAGACTTACATCAAGCTTGGGTGGTGTTGAAAAATACTATCTTGGAAGCCCAGACCAGCTGTATTCCACGCTTTAAGAAAAGTGGAAGGAAGTCCAAAAAACTGTCAGCATGGTTTAAAGGAGAGGTCAGAGAGGCTGTTGCCAAAAAAGCATCTTTCAGGAAATGGAAAAAAGAGCCAAACGAAGAAACCTGGAAACAGCACAAGCACTGGCAAGTCAACTGCAAGGCATTGATAAAGCAGGCAAAGGGAGAATTTGAGAAGAAGCTTGCTGCGGAAGGAAAACTGCGAAATAAAGATTTTTTCAAGTACATTCGTAGCAAAAAACCTGTGAGAGTGTCAGTTGGTCCATTAGATGATAGAGGAGTTAAAGGGGCACTAAGAGGCGACAAGGCGATAGCGGAGAGACTGAATGAATTCTTTGCTTCGGTCTTTACTGAGGAATATGTAGGGATGTTACCCATGACTGAAGTGGTATTTAAAGGTGCGGAAGAATTGAAGGAAATATCGATACATCGGGAAGATGTATTACAACTATTAGATAAACTGAAGAGTAGCAAATCACCTGGGCCGGATGGTATACATCCAAGGGTGTTGCAAGAACTGAAATATGAGATTGCAGACCTGCTATTAGTAATCTGTGAACTTTCATTAAAATCATCTCTAATACCTGAAGATTGGAGGATCGCCAATGTAACACCAATTTTTAAAAAGGGTTCCAGGGGTGATCCGGGAAACTTCAGACCGGTGAGCCTCACGTCAGTACCGGGAAAAATGGTAGAAACCATCATAAAGAATAAAATTACTCAGCATGTCATGGCCTAATGGGAGACAGCCAACATGGCTTTAGACAAGGAAGATCTTGTCTTACTAATCTGTTATGTTTTTTTGAAGGTGTGAATAAACAGGTGGACAAAGGTGAGTCGGTTGATATAGTGTAGCTGGACTTTCAGAAAGCCTTTGACAAGGTCCCTCATCAGAGACTTTTGGCAAAACTAAAGAGTCATGGGATAGAAAGCAGTGTACTATTGTGGATCAGGAACTGGTTAAAAGATAGAAAGCAGAGGATAGCGCTAAATGGCCAAATTTTCCCAATGGAGAAAGGTGAATAGTGGTGTACCCCAGGGATCTGTGCTGGGTCCGCTGCTTTTTGACATGTTCATAAATGACCTGGAAATGGGAATAACGAGTGAGGTTATCAAATTTGCAGATGACACAAAACTATTTAAAGTTATTAAAACCCAAGAGGATTGTGGAAAATTGCAAGAGGATTTTGATAAATTGGAAGACTGGGCATCAAAATGGCAGATGAAATTTAATGTGGACAAGTGCAAAGTTATGCACCTAGGGAAGTACAACCCAAACTATGGTTACACAATGCAAAGTTCCACATTAGGAACCACCACCCAGGAAAAAGATTTAGGTGTCATTGTGGAAAACATGTTAAAACCCTCGGCCCAGTGTGCAGCGGCGGCCAAGAGAGCAAATAGAATGCTAGGTATCATAAGGAAAGGAATGGAAAATAAAACAAAAGATATTATAATGCCTCTATATCGTTCCATGGTGAGACCGCACCTTGAATATTGTGTGCAATTCTGGTCGCCATATCTTAAAAAGGATATAGCGATATTAGAAAAGGTTCAGAGAAGAGCCACCAAAATGGTAAAGGGGATGGAAGGATACTCCTATGAAGAGAAGCTAAAAAGGTTAGGCCTCTTTAACCTGGAAAAGAGATGGCTGAGGGGAGATATGATAGAAGTCTATATATTAATGAACGGAGTGGAACGGGTAAACGTAGATCGATTGTTTACGTTATCAGAATATAGAAAGACTAGGGGACATGCAATGAAGCTACTGGGTAAACTATTTAAGACTAATAAAAGAAAATATTTTTTCACTCAACGTGTAATCTAACTCTAGAATTTGTTACCGGAGGATGTAGTAAAGGCTGTTACTGTAGCTGGGTTTAAAAAAGGTTTGGACAAGGTCCATAAACCATTATTAAGAAGGGACCCAGGATATCAATGCTTGACCCAGTACAAACATTGCAGAACCTGTGTCTTTTGGGGAAACTGCTAGGTACGTATGACCTAGATTGGCCACTGTTGGAAACAGGATACTGGGCTTGATGGACCTTGGTCTGACCCAGTATGGCATATGTTATATTATGTTCCTGAAGGAACCTTTGGAAGGCTGTGAGGTACAAACCCCATCTCCATCCAAACCATGCCTAGGCCACCCTATGAGACTGACAGACATATTCTCTGCTGAGAAAGGTCCCTTTATATATATGTGGGTGGGCATGCCACAGAAGGAAAAGGCCTACCTATTACCCCACTGTGACCACTCCCTCATCAGTGACACTCTTTTCTTTCAGATCAAACAACAGGTCACCCTTGATTGGGTGATGGGAGCGAAGACTTCATTCAAAGTGCCTGGGGAAGGACTCAAGACATTAGTGGGCTACTGCAATCTCCCCTTGCAAGTTGGGGGTCAAAGGTTTTCAGCACACCTTCTCCATCATCAGAGGACTTGAGTTGCTCCTCTACATAGGCTCAGATTGCCTTATTAGACTACGAACATATGTGGATTTCGTGAACAACATCCTCTGGAGTAGGATGGAAGGAGAGCCGGTGGAGTTCTCTGGTGCCTGCCCATTACTGCAGGCTGGTCAGACGATTCCTCAAGTTTGTGAAGTGGTCAGTGCAGAAGACATCCAAATACTTGGGAGGATACAGGATTGTCCCCTGCAGATACATGTGACCCGAGGACAAGTGGTCTCAGACAATCTGGTCTTCTTCAGTCCTAATTCCCGCTTTGAGGAGCTGGGCCTAGCCATGGGTCCCAAAACCTGCATGGAGGCCACAGCTCCCTCACTACACTTATTGCTCACCAATCCAAACCCAGATCGCATTCAGTTTGTGAAAGGCGATCCCCTGGGATTCCTAGTGGGAGAATCATTCCCAAGTGTGGAATTGAGTCTCCAGATTATTGGGGAAGCCCCTGTTTCCTGGAACAGAACTTGGCCAGCATCAAGGGCGCAAAGTACTTTACAAGCCTGGATCTGGCCTCAGGATTATGGACTATACCTGTCCATCCAGAAGACCAACATAAGCTGGCTTTTACCTTTGGTAGGCGACAATATGCTTGGAATCGAACACCGTTTGGGTATCTGATTGCATCAGCGGACTTCAATATTTTCCTGCATAAGGCTTTGCCCGATGCTGAGACTAGAGGCACCCTCGTCTATGTAGATGACATTCTAGTGAAGAGCACCAGTTTTACTGACCATTTGCAAGAAATAGAGCATGTTTTCCAGCAACTGAAAGCTGCAGGAGCAAAGCTGTCCTTGTCAAAGGGCCAATGGTGCTGGAAGTCCCTTAATTATTTGGGTTACAAAGTTTCTGCTGATGGACTGCGGCCTCAAAGGAAAAGAACTGCGGCCTTGCAACAACTCAAACGCCCAACTAACCTGAGCAAGCTGCGCTCATTCTTGGGATTTGCAATTATTCCCGCCAATTTGTGGACCAATATGCAGAGATTTCCCAACCCCTGGTCAAACTCCTCAAAAGAGATGAACCTTGAGCATGGGGTCCCGACCAAGAGGCAGCTCTAAAAGGGCTGAAGGCTGCTTTGAGTCAAGCTCCCTGTCTTGCCTATCCAGAGAGTGGCAGAGAATTCTTTGTGGAACTAGGTTTCACCGATCACTCTGAGTGCTATTCTGTATCAAATGCATGATACAGATAGGAAAGTTATTGCCTATGCCAGAAAAGCTCTAACGGAAGTGGAGAAGAAATACTCTGACTGTGAGAAGTCCTTGTTGTCCACAGTCTTGGCCCTCCAATATTTCCGCAGTTATATCCAAGGTGAGAGGTTGGTTGTCGAGACCCATCACCAACCCATCAAGTTCCTAGGTAGTGATCGGATTAAATCAGGACAAGTGTTGAACAGCCGCATTGTTTCCTGGACCTTAGCCCTTCAGGGATGGCCCCTAGAGGTAAGGTATGTTCAAAACCACAGGGATGCCGCCGCACAGGGCCTGGCCGAATTGCACAATTGCACTGCCAGAGAACCATTAGTGGGTAATTTAGACCCCGAGATGGAGTTATTTACACCTGAGCCTTCTCATCATCGTCCTTATGAGAACCTCTGTAAAGGCTACCCCAAAGTGTATGTGGATGGTTGTGCTTACCATTGAGAGCCTGACCATGAACTAGTAGCAGGTATAGGTGTAGTTTGGAACCAGAACTACCCTTGTGAACCCTTGAAGTACCATCTGGGTACCAAGACTAATCAGTATGCTGAGCTAGCTGCAGCACTGGCAGCTCTCCAGTCTACTGCTCAAGGAGGGGTTTGCACCCTAACCATCTGTACTGACTCAGACTACATCCGGCAGAATTTTGTTTCCCACTTACCTATTTGGAAATCTAACAATATGCTGAATTCCAAAGGGAAACCTGTCAAACATGCCAAATTAATTCTGGCCTTGGACAGGGTAGCTCATGAAAATGACATGGCCATCTACTGGAAGAAAGTGAAAGGTCATTTCCGTGTTGACAATCCTGACAAGATTGGAAATGATCTTGCTGATCAGCTTGCCAAGAAGGGTGCTATCTCTGGAGACCTCTGGCAGTTGGAGGCCCCCAAGACCAATAGGCTCCGAACTGTGAAAGCGGTTACCAGACGACAAGCCCAACCATCAACCATGCCCCCTGTCGTTCAATGGTGTAGCGAGATCACGGATCTCGACCTCGTGCAAGCCCAGAAACAAGATCCTACTCTCGGACATTTCTATTCTTCTTTGCAAAACCCCCAGGAACACCCATTAACTCTGGAGGATTGTCAGGACAATGAGCAACTAAGGATCCTCTACATCTCCAAGGACATGTTCCACCTCCAGAAAGACCTGTTGATTCGGACAAGTAAGCATGGTATTGTGCAATGGGTGGTACCTTGGGCCTTCCGTGGAGTTATGTTACAACACGCTCATGACAAGCCTTGTGCCGGTCATAGAGGTGACAGAGTAACCTATGACATATTGAAACAAGTGGCCTACTGGCCCCACGTATACCAAGATGTCCAATTGTATACTAAAGGTTGTCTGACCTGTTGCAGATTTCAACCTGCAGCTCCTTTTCATAGAGCACCTTTGAGAAACAAAGGTCTGACCATGCCTTGGTCTGATCTCCAGATTGATTGGATCAGCCCCGTGCCCCTATCCTCTCAAGACAACAAATATATGCTGACCGTTACCTGCTTATTTAACAAGTGGGTCGAGTGCATCCCAGCACCCAGCTGTACCGCTGAAACCATGGCGACCTTGTTGTTAAACCATGTTTTCAGCAGGTGGAGCCTACCCCTGCGAGTGGAATCCGACCAGGGTTCTCACTTCATGGGACAAGTCATCAAGCATCTGTGGAAGTTACTGGGAGTGAAAGCCAAAGTCCACATTGCTTAATGACCACAATCCTCTGGACAGGTGGAAAGAGCAAACAAAACTATCATCAGTATCTTGAAGAAATATGTCTCTTCCTCTGGGAAGGACTGGGACATCAAGCTGCCCTTGGTCCTGATGGCTATCAGAGCCACTTGTCATCGTGCTATTGGTGTGTCCCCTTTTGAGATGATGACAGGTAGGGACATGGTTTTACCCCTTCATCTTCTTTACAGGACTAATGACGTGAATCTCGTGTCTGCTACAACTGCTCATGAATATGTTGCCCACTTAAGACAACACTTGCAAAGTGCCTTTGCCCAAAAGAATTTGGACACTGCTGCTAGGGGTAGGAAAGCCTACTATGATTTGAGGACTACCTCTAAAGAATACCAGATTGGCGATAAGGTATTCTACTACAATTTTGGTAAGAATAAGATCAAAGACTGTAAATTTATACCTAGTTGGAACGGTCCATTTCCTATTGATTTACTGACACATTTACACATTGCTTATCATTATGTTTGAGTGTTCACTTTGGTGTTACACTAACACATTATATTGCCTTACCGATATACCTTTTAGGTTTAAGTACACTATATACTCGAGTTTGAAGTTAACACACATTATATTGATTGCATTGACTTGATTGTATTTTTGTCATTTTCTTTTAACTTCTTTCATTGCTTGAGTGTATTCACAGTATTCTTCCTCATGCAGTATTGCTTTAATGCATCTATTGTGCTTGAAGTATTATCCACTTCTTATGCTTTAGTCATCCATATGTCATTTGGTTCTGACCTGCACGGTAGTACTGCTAGTTAGGTTTTGTACGATGGAGTGTACTCCCTTGTAGAATACTCCATCTTACAAGGGGGGGGGGGGGAGATGTAAGGCTGGTACCCCTTCAATTCTGCGCCTGCAGATCTCCG
The DNA here is from genome assembly GCA_033557465.1 of Ichthyophis bannanicus. Lineage (NCBI taxonomy): Eukaryota > Metazoa > Chordata > Amphibia > Gymnophiona > Ichthyophiidae > Ichthyophis > Ichthyophis bannanicus. Next base: position 125,824,506 of record CM066043.1, on the reverse strand, counting down.
GCCTGCTCAGCAGCTAAAGCCTGAACCAAGCTGATCAAACAAGATGGTTTCCTGCTACACTTTTGTTGTGTTCAGCCACAGACTTGACCTTCAAGCAACTGCTTGCTAAGTGTTTCTATGTGTGCATACTGAAGCCATTGTTCCTGGCCAATTCACTGCCCACATGCAAGAACATCTGCTTCTCCGGTGCTTATCTATAGATGATTCTACTGGCCTTGGACACTTGTACCTATGCCCAGAAACTACATACTGTTTCCTCCGCATGACATCTTTCTATGGATCCTTTGTCTGCAAGAAAGATGCCTGTCACTTACCTCCTGATTCGCTGAGAACACCTCGGACTGTCTTGTGCCAACCAATCACCGGACCTAGGACGGACACTCATCACAAAGAATAATACAGTCTGCGCAGAAGAACTTTGGTGCTTTTGCTGTTTGTGCCCTGCTTAACTGGTTTCTGCTACCTGATCTGCCTGCAAGACAGACACACTACGTGTGTGCCAGGCCGTTCTCCTAAGGACTGAGAAGACTTTCACAGATACCTTCGGTTCTGTGTTCTCCTGCGGCTCGCCTCCGAAAGGGCTGTAGCCTGCATTATCTAGCTTAGCTGCCTCCTTGGACTTGTGCTGCTCCAGAGTCTCCGGAACCCAGCCACCAGAGTGCCAGACAAAGCTAAGGTACAGTCTCTCTCCTTCTCCGGATGGGCAGTGGTTAGCTAGAAAGTTATTCCATAACTATTTTTAGTGCAGAGCGAATCAGTGACATCTAGTGATTTATCACTTTGTCTAATTGCAATTCTGTGTCGCAACAAACTGCTACCTCATGTTTCTAATTATATATCTTTAGCTATATGTTTGTATATTTTTCTACCTTGCTGTCCATAATAAATATAATATATTATACATATCTACAGACCAGACTTCTTCCGTGGCTCATTACCAGCATAACTCATAGAACCTCGGGCTGGGTATCAGTAGCTAATTTCCCCTGGACATAACTGAGACCCTAACTTATTTTTGTGCTACTAATAATCCCTACAGTTCCTAATGTGGAACCTTGCATCATGTAATTGAAGTCTGGGTTGTTCTTTCCTGGGTACATAACGTTTTACTTGTTTACATTAAATTTCATCTGCCATCCAGTCTTTCAATTTATCAAGGCCCTCTTGCAATTTTTTACAATCCTCTTATGTTTTAAAAACTTTGAATAATTTTGTGTCATCGGCAAATTTGATCACCTCACTCATTATTTCCATTTCCAGTTAATTTATGAATATGTTAAAAAGCAGTGGGGCCAGCTCAGATCTCTAGGGTACTCCGCTATTCACCTTTCTCTGTTGAGAAAATTGGCCATTTAGCTCTGCTCTCTGCTTTCTTTTAATCAGTTCCTGAGCCTGTGATAAAGAAGCTTATCATAGCTCAGGAAGGAGCTATAGAAAAGGTGAAGTGACTCTGAACAAGCAACCTGTCAGTTCTGGTAGAAATATGAAAACAGAATTTTGCCATAAAAGACTACCAGTCCCAGAATGCACCAGGTTTCCAACAGCCATTAGAGGAGCTGAAGTGAGGAAACGTGTGTTCAATCAGGAGGGCTATGAGGTAATCCCTAAGCACTCATCTCAAAGGGCAGGGCCTGATTCAGCACAGCTGCGCTGTGTTAGGGAGGATCACTCATCTAAGCAGAATAAGAGTAGAGTTTATTCTACAGATGACCATCTTCATGATCACCTTGGATATCCAGAGAATTGTCCTCAGTATCCTGAGAATCAGCTTGAGTTTGATCATCAGTTTCATCTGAAGGATCATCAGAAGCAGAAGCCAAACCGGACGGACAGAGAGGGAAAGAGACCCTTTGGAAGAAGGAAGAGAAAAGCCTTTGAGAGGTCTAGAAGAGTCCAAAGCAGTACGTATACTGGGAGGTATTCCAAGGGCCAGCATACACCATTGGACTGGGGAAAGCCAGAGGAATGGTGCTGCAGAGCTAGGAATCACCAGAGGCTACCTGTGAGGGAGACGGCTGCACGTGGAAGGGACCCTAAGACCTGTGCCAGAAGGTATGTGAAGAGAGATCCAGTGTCCAGGGATCTGGATTGGAAGGCTGGACATAAGAACTGGACTACATACTGGCCAGGCTATATAGAGAGGAACTCTAGCAGCAATGGAAGCTCAGGTATGAACACTGATCTATGCCCTAGCTATAACCTTGACAGACAGCAGGGAAACAAGTATTCTCCTGAAAATGCTCCATTGAGAGATTCATCTGTGCCAATCCATGATATTGAACCCATGCTTGTTGAACAAGGGGGAATAATAGCAGATGAGGATCCTGTTTATATGGACTGCTCTCTATCTAAACTCCGTTGGTAACTTTCTGTTATAAAGTACAGCAACCATCACAAAGAAATACAAATTTGTTCTTTAATCTACTCAGAAAAGCTCCTGAAGCAGGATTTGACCCACACAGTGGAAGGCAAGCCAGCTAAGGGGTTTCAGCTGGTAACTGCTAGCAATTAAGCCTTACCTAATTGCTTGTGAGCTAGGAGAGAATCACTTCTGTATCTATCTGGGAAGTAATCAGAAGTTAACCTGAAAAGAACAGTTTGTTTCTTGCTTTGTGGCTTTTCATTTGTTGTTTTCCTGATTTTGACTTTATTTTTCCAAGTTAACACTGAAAGCAAGTAACCTAATTTATGTGCTACCAAGCATATCTGTGTTGGGAGAAATAACCCCATAAATAAATATCTTATTGGCTTTACGCAAGAGCACAACTAAATTATTGTCAGCAGCTGTGTCTGGTGTGAATGAACTACATTGCCCACAATACCTTGCAAATCATATAGAAATATGCACTTGCCAAGATTCTCACCCAGGCAGCCGTCTGACAAGCCACAATTGTACAATGCCTCCTATCCCATGACTTTTTAATTTTGCCTAAAGTCTCTCAAGAGGGATCGTCAAAGGCTTTCTGAAAATCCAGATATACTATATCAACTGGCACACCTTTATCTACCTGTTTATTCACACCTTCAAAAAAACATAGCAGATTAGTAAGACATGACTTTCCTTGGCTAAAGCCATGCTGGCTTTCTCCCATTAAACTATGACTATCTACATATTTGTAATTTTATTCTTTATAATGATTTCTACCTTTTTGCCCTGTACGGAGATCACCAACTATATAGAGTGATTGTAAAATAACTGAATTACTAAATCTTATATATTTCTCTATTTTTTCTCTATTTTTTGTCGGAGGTTTTTGCCTTGAGGGGTTGCCCCCTCTCGAAACGTAACTTCCCTTTTAATCAAAAACACGGTTCAATCCCGTGTACCTCCTAATCGTGAATTGACGCACACTATTTTGGTGCTACAACACACCTCTAACTTCTAAAGATGTATCAATCAATCAATCTTTGCTTTCTTATCGATACTCATCTGAAACATGTATGATTCCACGTTATTAGGGTAATATTCCGTTTAGTCTCCCCTGAAAATCCGCAGTCAAAACCAGACACAGTACTGCGTTTAAGACCAAACCGTTCTTTTCTGGTCCTGTTTCAACGCTTAATGCTGCTGCGAAAAAGATGGCTCGTTGACCTTTACAAACGCCATTATTAATTCAGTCGAAGTAACTGACCATCCGGAAACTCCAGTGGATTTAAAGAACCTCTTCACCAATCACATATTACTACGTCATAGCAAGCTAGCCCAATCTTGTTCCAGGTTCAGACCTCTTGGTGCCACGGATGACAACCTAAATATCCACGACTGTTCAAGAACTTGAAGCCGTTGCTCTCTATCTCCCCCTCTGGGATTCTCAGGAACCTGATCAAGAATTCTCCATTGAAAATCCATGAATGTGTGTTGAAAGTCCATACAGTGTTGCACAATTGGAGCAGATGCCACCTTATTGCGAACCCTCAATGCGTGTTCTTGTAAACGTCTGCGTATCATCCGAGTGGTACGTTCAATATATATCAAATCGCAAGGACATACCAATACATATATCACAAAGGTTGTGGAGCACGTTGTTACCCATTTAGAAACATGTTTGAATGTATTATTAGGTACCAACCATTCATTGTCCATAATAGCCCGAGGACAGAACTCACATTTTTCACAAGATTGATGTCCCCGTTCCACATCGACTAACTTAGCCTCTTTACTACCAGAAGATGATGTATTACTTATAATATCTCTAAGATTCGGACCCCTGGTATACGCTATTTGCACTTGTTTTCGAAAACAAGAGTACAATAACAATAAATGCCAATGTTTTTTCAAAATTAGTCGCACTTTCACTATATTTGACATATAGGGTAAAATACCCATAATTTTCTCCCCCTGATCTATTTCCTCTGTCGTCTTATGTGCACCTGAATCAAATAGCCATTCTCTGTGGGTGAAACGTGCTCTCATCCATGCTTGTTTTATTATGTGCATTGGATAACCGCGTACGGAGATCAGGCTCACTGATTCTAGTTTCCTGGACCACCCCTGGAATCCTTTTTAAAAATTGGCATTACATTGGCCATCAGCTACTACAGATGATTTTAATGATAGTTCACAAATTACTAATAGTAGGTCTGCAATCTCATATTTCAGTTCTTTTAGCACTCTCAGGTATATACCATCCGGTCCAGGTGATTTGCTACTCTTTAGTTTATCAAATAGTTGAAATAAATATTCCCGGTTTATCGATATTTGTTTCAACTCTTCTGATACATCACCTTTAAATACCATTTCCGGCATGGGTAATTTTCCTACATCATCTTCAGTAAAGATCGAAGCAAGGAATCCATTAAGTCCTCCACTTTGGCTTTGTTGTCTCTTAGCACTCCTTTTACCCTTTAATCATCTAATGGTCCAGCTGACTCTCTCGCAGGTCTTTTGCTGTGAACATACTTGAAAAAGTTTTTATTGTGTGTTTTTGCTTCCATGGCAAGATTTTTTTTAAATTCTCTTTTTGCCTGCCTTATCAATGCCTTCCATCTAACTTGCCAGTGTTTGTTTTTCCCCTGTTTTTGTCATTTGGCTCCATTTTCCATTTCCTGAAAGATGCTTTTTTTGGCTTCCACAGCCTCTGACCTCACTTTTAAAACATGTTGGCAGTTTTTTGGCCTTCCTTCAACTTTTCTTGTGGTCTGGCTTCCAAGGTAATATTTTTAAACGATGCGTATGCTTGATGTAAATCTTTAACCTTTGCAGCTGCTCCTTTTAGTTTTTTTCTTAGCTATTTTCTTCATTTTATCATAGTCTCCCTTTTGAAAGTTAAAAGGTAGTACTATGGCTATCTTTGCCATTCTCTCTACATTTATTAAATCAAATGTGATCATACTATGCTCACTATTGCCAATTGACCCCAAAACTTATCTCTTGTACCAGATCCTGTGTTCCATTAAAGACTATGTCCAAAATAGCTTCCACCCTTGTCAGTTCATGAACCACCCGCTCCAAGAAGCAATCATTTATTTCATCTAGAAACTTTATCTCCCTAGCATGTCCTGCTGTGACATTGACCTGGTTGATACCAAGATAATTGAAATCATCCATTATTACTGTGTTATAACTTTTGTTGGCTTCCCTGATTTCTTTTAGCATTTCATCATCTATCTGTTCATTCTGGCCAGGCAGATAGTAGTACACACTCACTGCCATTGCCTTCCCCTTTTTACATGGGCTTTCTATCCATTGAGGTTCTACAGTGTGTTTTGTTTCCTGCAAAATTTTTATCCTGTGTGACTAACAGAGTGCAACTCCTCCACCAATTTGATCTACCCTATCATAGTTTGTACCCAGGTATCCCATTGGCTCTCCTCCTTCCATCAGGTCTCTGAGATGCCAATTATATCTAACCTTTCATTTAGTGCTATATATTCTACTTTCCCACCTTATTTTTTATACTTCTATCATTTACATACAGGTATTTTAGAGGTTGTATTTTATGCATATTAACAATCTGGTTATCAGTTGACAAGGGTAATTTGGAATTTTTCAGCTCTGTTTGCTCTGGACTTAAAGTCATCTGGGTTGCTTTACCTTTATTGGAATCTCCCTATCAGGATGCAATAATCTCCCTCTTTTGCTAATAACCTCAAGGATACATCCTTCTGAATCATGTGCTTTTGTACGACTGTCAGTTTTCCCCGATTATCTAGTTTAAAAGCTGCTCTACCTCATTTTTAAGGGTTAATGCCAGCAGCCTGTTTCCACACTGGTTAAAGTAGAGCCCATCTTTTTGGAAAAGCCACCCCCTTCCCCAGAATGTTGCCCAGTTCCTAACAAATCCAAAACCCTCATCCTTGCACCATCGTTTCATCCATGCATTGAGACTCCGGAGCTCTGTACCTTTTGGGTCCTGTACATAATGGGAAGCATTTCAGAGAATGCTATCCTGGAAGTTCTGAATTTCAACTTCCAACATAAAAGCATAAATTTGTTCTTCCGAACCTCTCTCCCACATTTTCCTATGTCATTGGTACCAAAATGTATCAAGACAGGAGACTCCTCCGCAGCACTATCTAAATCCTTGTCTAGGTGGCGCGTGAGGTTCGCAATCTTTGCACCAGGCAGGCATGTCGCCAGCAAGCCTCATGTCTACCAGTCACCCAGCTATCTACATGTCTAATGATTGAATCACCAACTATAACGACCATCCTAACCCTTTTCTCATGAGCACATGACCTTGTAGAAACCACTTCGGTGCGAGAGGCTTTTACATCACCTGGAGGACAAGTCCTAGCTACAGGATCACTTCCTGCAAAACCAAGCTGATTCTCTCCTTTCACATGACCTCTCTCCTCGGAAGTGAGACTTCAGTACTATGTCCCTGTATGTCTCTATATGCCTCTCTGCCTTCCATAGCTCTTCCAAGTCTGCTACTCTAGCCTTCAGAGATTAGACTCATTCCCTGAGAGCAAAGAGCTCCTTGCACCTAGTGCACACGTTAGACCTCTCACCAACTAGGAGAAAATTGTACATGTGGCACTCAATGCAAAAGACTGAATAGCCGCCATCTCGCTGCTGGACTGCTGTCTGCATCTTAGTTTTAAGGATTTGTTTAGATATTTAAGTTATTTATTTAAAGTTGCTAAGGATACTTGTACCAATACAACTATACCTAAAAAGTTTAAGGGACTTTGTTTACCTCAAAATTAATTAATTTCAGGACCTTAATTAATCTGTTCCTGATGAGGATAACCAGCTGAACCTGAAAGTGAATTTGACTACCTCTTTCCCTTTAATAGGTTTAAGAGCTTATACATATAAGATTATGCCTGGAGTGCATGGGAGGGAAAGAAACCCTTAGTAAAAGCTATCTTGCTACACAGTGCCCTGACCTGTGCTGCTAAGGTAATCTCTTAATTTCCTGTGTGATTCACACAGCCCTTGGTTTGATAGAGGGAGGATTTCAAATTGCCTCTTTGATCTGTCACTTGGCTTTGACACCTATTTATAACAATTTCACAGGTCTCTAGCCTCCTAACTGAAAAGCCTCTTTGTAAAGATATCTAGAAACTATTTTTCGTTCTTTCTACTCAACCTTTTCCCTGTTCTATCTTCTATATTAAGCTATATTCTGATTTTGATTTAAATCAAAAGTTTTCTGGTGGTACTAAGTTATTCTGACTGACAAACACTGAATTCTAAAATACACAGATTTATCAGTTTTACCCCAAGGAACTCCCTTTTCCCCAAGATATAGAGAATTTCCTAGCAGATAAATACTTACAAGTGCAGATCTCTTTCCAGCAGTAGCAGTTCATTTTGGTAGTCCTTCAGTCTCTTGACATAGTTCAGTCACTCCAAGCAGTTATTCTGTGGAGAGACTGTAGCTGTACACAACATATTGCATCATATATATTCATGTTGGGACAAAGATAAGTGTCTATTTAAAAATATTTTTGAGAGACTAATTTGGTGACTGTTTGATCATATAAAGATTTATGTCTGAGGAATTTATATATCTGAGAAGCTTATTTTTATGACCTATGATGTTATACTATGGTGGCTGACTGAGTTTGGCTTTTGGAACCAAGATCTTTTTTCCTTTGTAGTGAGATACTTTTTATTATGCTCAAATTAATATTTTTAATCTAGGGAGTTATTTAATTTAGACTGGTAGATTTGCTTGTTTTTCCCAGACATTCTGGCTTTGACATCCCAGATTGCATCGGGGCGTCCTTTCCAAAATGCCCTTCCTAAAATGGAAGCGGGACATTGGGGAAGTTTGGGTGGAAGAGGATTGGAAAAAGGTTGCACTGGGGACCTCTCAATTGTCGGTAGTAGCTACCTAACATAAAATGGTTATGGTTTAGGTGGTACTTGACGCCAGAGAGATTATATCAAGCAGGGCTTGAAAAACCCCAGGCACCAGGTCACCATGGCAACTAAAAATTCAGACCTGGCACTTGGGGCTCAGAGCACATGGGAAGAAGAGTGCAGCCAGACCATCCTCTTTGCCTGCAGGGCTCCCATCCCCTACAGGCAGAACTGCTGCAGTGGTCTGCAATTGCAGCCTGGACTGGTGATGTTTGCCCAGAGGGATTTCATCCCCTGAGGGCAGAAGTGCTGCGATGGGCCACAGTTGTGCCCAGGACTGGCGCTGTATGCTTACGGGGATCCCATCCCCTGCTTGCAGAAGTGCTGGAGAACGGCAGAAAGGGCGGTCTTAGCCACAGATGCGGCCTTTTTGAGCACCTTTGCCTGCATGGAAAGGGATCAGACCAACAGGGAATGAGATAAACAAAAAAAGTTGTTTATTTGTTAAATTGCCCCAACATGGCCGCGTTTAGGCTTACTGCCTTCATCAGAGGGAACTGGAGTGGCCTAGTGGAGTGGGGCAAGGTACTTCAGGCTGGAAAGTCGGGGGTTCAAATCCCACTAGAGGACAGCAACCTTGGGCCGGAAGGACTAGGGTTTCTAGTCCCACAGGTGCTCCTTGTGGTCTTGGGCAAGCCACTTAACCCTCCATAGCCCATGTTCCCTGTAAAATAGTTATCTCCAAGTTATGATGCCCTGTTCAATGTAATTTCAGTTTGTTCAATGTAAACCGCACTGATGCAGAATAACGCGGTATATAAGAGAATGTAAATAAATAAATAAATTGGAGTGTAATAAAGGCTTCACGTGATAAGAACTACAGGTTACAGGCTCCTGATGACCATATAGGTGTACCTCAGTGCCTCTAGCTTGAAGCCACCCTTTTCTACCAAACACACAGGCACCCCACATGTATGCACAGACACAAAGTCTAGCTTAAATGGTCAGTGGGGGTGGTGAGAGGAGGAGGAGCAGCAGCATTGGGGCCACTAACTTCTTTTGGTACTGTGCAGTGGCCTATTTAGATCTATTAAGCTTTTCCCCATAGGAAATGGGAAAATAGTCTTAGTAAATCAGGTCTTAAAATCTAAAAAAGCTGTGATACACCTTTTTGGGGAGCAGGGGTGTGCACTGTGACCTATTTTTCAGCAGGCAGCTCCTAGATTTTTAGGCTGGCTCCTAGATGTCAAGGCCTGGTATAAAGTAAAGGTATTGAGTGAAAGGTGATGCTAATGACATTGTGGGCATGATGGGAGCTACATTCACATATGGTGGAGTGTCTTAAGGTACATAAGGGGATGTGGGCATGATGGGAGCTACATTCACATATGGTGGAGTGTCTTAAGGTACATAAGGACAGACTAGATAGGCCATGTGGTCTTTTTCTGTCGTCATATTTCTATGTTTCTAAAAATATTGGGAAGTGGTGATTAAGTTAATGGAGGGAATTTTGGGAGTATCTCTGAGACATCACCCTGTCACTTTTCTGCTACATGTGAAGGATCAGAGCTGTCCTCCCCAAGTGGAGAGGGATCCTGAACCACTTTATTGCAACGGCAAGATTGGAAATAGCAGCCTACTGGAATAAATCCATTTCTGCCAGGGTAGATGGGGTTTATAAAAAGAATGCATAATATGTACAAATTGCATAAGTTGACAGCATCAAGAGGAGAGAGGTATGAGTTGATGGAAAAACAGTGGATATGGGTTATAAGGTAAGGAGAAAATGTTCGAGTGAGGACTGAGGAGTGATATTGAAAGAAGGATTGCACCAGGAGGGGGGAGTTATATTAGTTGATGTTAAGAAATGCTGATTGTATTGTTCATTTACATTAAAAAAAAACCAATAAAAATTGAAAATTGAAAAAAAAAATCAGGCACATAATCTAAACGTCTGAGTGCCAAAAATAGGCAAACCCATAGTCTAAATGTATAGGTGCCAAAACTCAGCACTTACATGTCTAAAATATGGGGCATGTTTACTAAGCTGGGCTACTGGTTAGATTGGGCTATTTGTAACTAGGTCCCATGTCATTCAATGGAACTTAGTTACAAATAGATTGTGTTAATCGTTAGTCCAGCTTAATTTACATGTCCTATGTGTTCTAGCAATTCCACCCTCCCCACTTAGAGCCAGATTCTAAGAGGCAGATAGCTGTGCATCTGCGGGGGATGGAGGCATGACAGGGCGGAGCGTGGGCAGGCCGACCACCAGATATACAGGGCCGATTATATTGACAGCCCTGTATGTCCAGGGATTGCCAGGACGACGCCCTGCTTATTCCTTCTCAGATGTGCGATGTTATTATTTCTCCTAGTATTATTAAACCTCCTCTTCCATAGAACTGAAAAGAGGTTGTAGTGGACTGGCCTAGTGGTTCAGCAACAGTATTTTGCACTTTATGCAAAAGATCAGAGTGTGATTTCTGAGCACAGCTTCTGTATTCTGGACTGACAGAGTCAGAATATTATGGAGGAAGAATTCATAGCCCATAAAAGTCGAGCCTGTAAGCATCATAATTGCACAATGGTGACACTTATGAGGTCTTTTACTAAAGTGCGGTAGGGCTTTGTACCTACCGCAGGTTTATCACTGGTAAAAATGATCGGTAGGTACAAAGATTCTGCAGTAAATACATTTAGCACACAGGGCTGTCAGATAGTGCAGGGCCTGCGAACCTTGCTCTACCAAGGAGTGCGGGAGACCAGGATAGAGCAGGCACTCCTTCACTGGCCGATCGCATCCCTCCACCTCCACGATCACCCTTCCCAACCCGTTCTCCCCAGGTAAACTTGCACCCCTTGATATTTTCCTCTCCCTATCAATACCTCTTTTCAGGATCATCCTGCTTTGTCCACCAAAGCCAAAGTCTACAAGCCCCCCCCCCCCCTCCCTTATGCTAGTCTTGGGACTCTCTAGTGGTGGTGCCGCAAGATTAGCACAATGGTTCTAAAGTTATATTTTATGGTTTCTCCCACGTGTTAAAACTGGTTGGTTGACGTCACAAATGCCATTCCTAGTGCCGCTTGCTATTGGCTCTTGTATTTGAGTTTGCTAATGATAAAAAAGTTTCTTTTTAAAATTAATTATAATCATTTTTTAATCATCTCATCTCAGTGAATTAAGGTCTGCAAAAATTTTTTTTTCGAGAGCTGTTTTGGTTATTCCACGTAACCTTTGTGTTTTTTGGTGCGCTGAATCCGAAAATGACCTCAGTTTTGTCATAGGACATCATGTTTCCTGACAATTTAGGTAACTATGTTAAATAAGGCAATACCTCAAAATAAACAGAAATAGACTTATAAAATTAAAGTTTTATTACAATATTTTCATGAAAATCCTTTTTTGAACTGAAATGAGCTCACCTACACACACTAAACTTGATTCTTCTTCCTTGTGAGGCTTCTCTTGGTGCATTTACACTTGTGAGTAGCATCTGGAATGTCTCTCTGAAGCATCCAACAGTAGTCTGCCATCATTGTAATGCTCCATTTTCCCTGGTATCTCCTTTCCATCTCTTTAATGTCTTGGTGGAATCGTTCACCTTATTCGTCACTCACAGCTCCCAAATTTTCAGGAAAGTAGTCAAGGTGGGACTGGAGGAAATGCACTTTCAAACTCATCAGGCAACCTAAAGCTTGAAATGCTTTCAGCATTCGTCCGACGATCTTTTTGTAGTGAGGATCTTTGTTATTGCCTAAAAATTTCTGTACGACTTCTTTAAATGCAATCCACCCTTCTTTTTGAGGATCCGTCATGGTACTGTCAAACTCTTGATCAACTATAAGCCTTCTAATGTCTGGTCCGACGAACACACCTTCCTTCAATTTTGCCTCCAACAGGCCTGGAAACTTGGTGACCAAGTATTTGAAGTATTCTCCATCTCTTGGAAGTGATTTTACGAATTGCTTCATCAATCCCAATTTTATGTGGAGAGGTGGTAGAAGAACTTTATGGGAAGGTACCAAAGTTTCTCGGAGGACATTTTTTCCACCGACTGTTAGCACCCCCGGCTGCCAACTCTTCTTGGTTCAGTGATTTTGTCGGTCTCGACTGTCCCATAGACACAGAAAACAAGGATATTTGGTATACCCAGCTTGTTGCCTGAGCAGCATGCACAAGACCTTCAATTCCCTACACACTTGCCAACCATGGTCTTCATATTTAAGTTTACGAAGAACCAATTCCAAGTTCTCGTAGGTTTCCTTCAAGTGTACAGAATGACCTACAGGTATGGAAGTGTGGAGTAAAACTGCTTTGAGACTTCTTTTTGAAGAATCTATAAAAAGACGCCATTGCTCTGAATCATATTGGATTTTAAATTGACCCATCAGACCTTCGACATCGATGCAATAAACCAACTTGTCTTCCTGGGCAAAGTAAGGAACGAACTCTTTTTCACGATGTCTGAACCATGAAGATGACACTCCTGGCAACAATAAATTCCTGCTTTTCAGCCTTGATCCGAGTAACTCAGCGGCATCTTTGGGAAGATTCAAGTCTCTTACCAAATCATTCATCTCCTCCTGAGAAAACAATTTTGGTCTTGTATCATCTTCAAAGTCTGAACTTGATTCGTCATCTGGTTCAGGTATGACTTCACCTTCATCTGAGCTAGGTATCTCTTCCAAGGTAGCAGGGGGCTTGGGTACTGGTATATCTGTGCCATGGGGGACGGGACGAATTGCCGAGTGAAGATTGGGGTATGAAATGGAATGCTTCAATTTGGAATTAAACCCTTTCACAACGCATGAACAAAAGTAACAGTCGTCACTATGGTTCTTTTGCTCTCGCCATACCATAGGAATCCCATAACAGAAAGATTTTTTCTTACCCTTGAACCAGTTTCGGAGGTTCTCAACACACCGTTTGCACACTTTATGAGGCGCCCAGACTTTATCTTGATCTCCAATTTTTAGTCCAAAGTATGCAAAGTATACTTTTTCACAAAGTCTGTAATATTCTGCTGTTGCTTCAACACTGTATATTTACCATAGATGAAACAGAAATTGTCTGGCGAATTAATACACTTTCGCGGAGCCATAACATAACGGTTGAAGAATGACGAGCTAACACGAATTGCGATGAAAAAGTGTGAACAGCCTAGAACCAAGAACCTGATGATGATTCATGCACAAGTGTGGCATGCAGGAGAAAGCAGCTCTGTGTCTGTAAACGAGACGTCACAGTGCTGGCCACGCCCCCCTGCACTGACCGGAGCTGCTGCTATCTGCCCTGTGTCTCCCTCCCACTGGATTCTTCAGGAAAGATGAACCCCTTCTACCATTAGAAGCACGGACTTAAAACTTGCTTAGCTTATGTATATATTGCTGACCATCAGATTTACAGTGCTATATTTTTTTTTACATAACTCAGACAACCCCTTTAAGTTTTTTTTGGCATTTTATATCTTAAATGCACTTATGTGAATTAATTAATAGTAATTTGAATTAATTAATAGTAATTTGAAAAAATTTGGTAAATTTGAAGACAATTTTGCATGTTGTGGCAAATCATGATGTCTAGGAGTTTTTTCAATATTTTATTTGTTTTCAGCACACCAAAATACATGGAAATTAGATGAAAATAATCAAACAGCTTTTTAGTCGCAGACCTGTGTTATGATACTTACATAAGGTGCTGGAAAGTGATGTCCTTCATGTTACAATTTCTGTGCCCAGAGTATGTTGAGCTCCCTCGGTTATATATATATATTTTTTTCTTTGGTATATGGGATTATTTTTTTATTTTTATGTTGTGGTGGATTTTTGTCATTAGCAATGATTAAATTTAGTTTTCTGCATTTTTGTTGTTATGCTCCTTCATTTATCCACAAATCAATAATCCTGGGCAGTTAAACTGCAACTTTCATTGCACTGCCAACCAGCACCGAACAAACCTAGCCCTCTGGTGCGGTGCCCAAAGAAATAGGGACACATTTGCTGGCCTTGGCTCCCCCCCCCTCCCCCCATGCTGCTGGCCTTGTTCCGCTATCGCTTTTCATGTTTCCTTGGCGTCAGTGGCAGCGGTAGAGCAGACAGCAAATTGGGGGAAAAAAGTGCATCTTTCCAATTTTCCTGCTAGCATGCAGGTCTGATCCCTCCCTCCTCTGTGTCAGAGAAGGGAGAGACCATATCAACCATTCAAACATGAGTCTTTGCAATTCTGCGCTTGAATGGATGGTCTGATCCCTCCTTTCTCTGACATGGGCATGCATCAGAGGAAGGAAAGATCAGACCTGCATCCTTGCAGGAAACTGAAAATTTTTTGTTTTATTTTTTCAATTTTATACGCATTCTGCTGCTGCCACACTGCTGCCAAGGAAACATGAAAAGCAGCGTCGGGGCAAGGGCTGGCAGCATGGGAAGCCAACTGGACATGGAGATGTGGGGTAAGGCAACGTGGGGAGATGCTGGACATGGGGGCAAATGGCAAACTTGAGTTAGATGTACAAGTCGCACAGGGCGCATGTATGCCTTGGTACGGCCCTGCTGCCAATCAATATTCCTTTTTTCTGAAGGCTATACATATTTTAGGAAAGTTTTAGCAGATTCCGGAGTGCTCCTTGACTATCTAATATACCATTTTTTCCAATATTAAAACTGATACACTAAACTGTGATATCATGTACCACTATCATTTTGCAGTTGTGCATTAACAGGCTATGGTAGTCACATACAAATAAGTTCATTGATAAATAACACAGTGTTTTATCACCAACATTCTAAATCATCCCTCCAGTCTGGTTCCAGACATATGGATAGTCTCCCTTCTTCAGCAGCTGAGAACTGAGCATGTCTAAATCTTCTGATATCACAGCATAGCTCCTCTTTTTGAGCCCAGGAGTCAGTAACTCAGTCCTCAGCAGCTGAAGAGGAGCCTCTGTGCGGCTGGACTCCACTGTTAGGTTTCGGCTTTCCTTTCTAAATAGATACCTCAAGAAAGAAAACAATTGATTTATGAAGTCAGAGCAAGAGAGCACTCGAGAGAGCAGGCTACCTTAATTTTTTTTGTTGTTGTTGTTAAGTGCCATCGAGTCGGAGTCGACTCATGGCGACCCTCTGGATAGCTATCCTAAATTGTGTTCGGTCTTCAGTCAGGCAGCTCATAGTTGACAGACTGGTACCCGTAGCTGCTGTTATTGTATCAGTCCATCTCATTGCTGATCTTCCTCTTTTGCGTTGATCTTCTATCTTGCCAAGCATGATGTCTTTCTCTAATGATCTCTCTCTTCGCATGATGTGTCCAAAGTATGAAAGTTGAAGTCTTGTCATCTGAGCTTCTAAAGAAAGCTTAGGTTTGATCTCCTCTAGTACCGACTGATTTGTTCTTTGGGCAGTCCATGGAATACACAGTATTCACCGCCAGCACCATAATTCAAAGGCATCAATTTTCTTCCTATCGTTTTCACTGTCCAGCTTTCACATCCATATGATGTTATTGAAAATACCATGGCTTGAACAAGTCGAATCTTTGTACGGAGAGAGACATCTCTGCTCTTGAGAATCTTATCTAGGTCTTTCATAGCCATTCTGCCAAGAGCAATGCGTCGTCTGATTTCTTGACTGCTTGTTGCTTCTTTATTGATAGTTGATCCAAGTAGGTTAAAGTTGTTCACGATTTCAATTTCTTCTCCTTCAATGATAAACCTGTTGATTATGCCAGTTGTCATGATCTTTGTCTTCTTTACATTAAGGTGCAGGCCCATTTTGAGACTATGTTCTTTGATTGTGAGAAGCAAAGCCACTGATCTGGCAAGTGGAACCGGCCTAGCAAAGCAAATAAATTAAAAAAAAAAAAAAAGCCTGCTGCTTTAACTTCCAGGATCCAGTCTTGGGTCTGGCAGGGCCCAGGAGGAAAAATTACCTGGGGACCAAGGTTACTTTTTCCCTCCCAAGCCAGGCGATCCTGCAACACAGTCGGGAGATAGCAGGTTTATCACTGTTTCAGCGACACCATGAAGGGGCCCATAGCTTTAATCCTCAGCTGCAAAGAGCCACTCTCTTATCTTTCGCGTTTGTTTGTTTTTTTTGGCGGCATTGTCTGTTTGTATAGGGGCCTTCCTTCATCAATGGTGGCGGGTTTCTTTGTAAGGGAGAGTTGATTTTTGGTGGCGGTAAGTGCCAGGGGACACTCTTTCTTCCCTTATCCTTTGCACTGGGGGTGGCCGCATAGATTGTGCATGCGGTCAGGCTCTCGCTATTGTGCGGCATGCAGCAGATAGCGTGGGGTACTCGCGGCTGGAGTCTGCCAGGTCTGTGCATTTTCTGGGAGGTTTTTGGAGCTAAATTGGCCAGTTGGGCAGGAGAGCATGCAGTCGGGGAGTGCAGATAAGAATGAGACCATTCCTTTTGAGCCCACCGTTTTGGGAGGAAGTGGGGCCCTGTCTGACACCACAGACATTTCTCTCCAAGGTAAAGAGACTGCGAGAAAGGCCAGCAAGAAATCAGAAAGCCAGATGCCACTCAGACTGCAGCAGAACCTGCTATAGATGCACAGGAGACTTTTTTCTGATTTCATGCTTCTTATGCGCAAAGCTTATTGCCTCAAGCAAGATCAAAAGGGTCAACAGGGGGAGCACAAGAGTGATTTTTTCTTTTTAGACCAGATACAGGGCAAGCAGCAGGTCAGCCCTCAGAGCACAGGGGAGCCTGCAAACAAGAGGGCTAGAAAAGATGATGTGACATGGCTAAGTCAGGAATCCCCTCAATCTCCGGGCTCTGTGGATCTGATGGTGGGTACATAGGACTTTGGGGGATCTGTGGCATCAGGAATTGGAGGAGTAGCCTAGTAGTTAGAGCAACTGCCTAGTACCCAGAAAATCAAGGGTTCGATTCCCACTGGCACTCCTTGTGACTTTGGGCAAGTCACTTTCTCCAAGACCAAGCAGGAAGTCAATCCTCACCTATGGGGGACGTCGGCGCCGACGGAGCCCTCACGGAGCAATTTCCCCAGCTTTCAAAGAAAGCCTTTGGGAATTGCAGCGCGCATGCGCGGTCCCCTTCCCGCCCAAGGGTGCCATCTTGCTCAGTCTTCTTTTTTCCGCAGAGCCCTACAGATGCTGTTTGTGATCGCCGCTGAAAAAGTTGATTTTATTTACTATTCTTTTCTCGGTTCGACGCCAGATCCTTTTCCCGCCCGGACCCGATACGCCGGTATCGAGTCCGTTCTTTATTTTTTCGTTTTTTGTCCTTCGTGACTAGAGTTCACGCCATTTTTCTTTTTTCACTGGCAGCCCTGTCTTTTGACCTCGCAGGGGCCCTTTTTCCCCCGATGGCTGCCAGCGGGTTTAAAAAGTGTGATCGGTGTAAGAAACTTATGTCTCTTACCGACACACACGACTGCTGCCTCCGCTGCCTCGGACCCGATCATGACCCAATGATCTGTGGTCCGTGTGGCAAAATGTCCTCAAAAGCGTTGAGGAGTCGGCAGCATCAAAAAGAACGAATCTTCTCTGACTCCGCGTCCGGCCGGGCCCGGACCTCGTCAGAGGCTTTGACGTCCCGGGACTCCGGTCCTGAGCATCGTCGGAGTTCCTCTGAGCCGGGGTCTCCTGCCCGGGAACATCATAGGAAAAAGAAACCCACGAGGGCGGCGTCAGTGGACGCTCCTGGTTCCTCGAGGGCCAGGTCACATAGCCCCGATAGCCGTCCCGGGTCCTCGGAGTCGGAGAGGCCTTCGAAACATCCTCGTCTCGAGATGGAGTCTCCTGGACACGTGAGTACTGTAGTCCTCGTGGACTCGCCTCCGAAGGAGCCGCCGTCGGGGCCCGAGTCGGGGGCTGCTGGGTCTCCTGAGCTCGGACTCAGGTTGACGGCCTTGGAGAGCAGTTTCACTGCCTTCATGGACCAGCAGCGGGCATTGATCGCTGGCCTCGCCGGTGCATCTGCCCCGACCACCGGGACGTCGACGTCCAAGTCGACCCCGGGGACCGAGCCGATCCTCGAGTCCATGCAAGCTCGAGTCGATCCTCAGTCACGGTCTCCCTCGGCCTCCCGTTCGGGACCGAGGTCGTCGACGCCGGCCTCGGCATCGGGGCGGAGGGCATCGGTGCCCGCCCGACCGGAGCCACTTGATTCCTCCTCCGAGGAGTCGGGCTGGGAGACGGAGGACGAAGAGTCACCAGGCACTTTTTGGACTCGGTGCGTCCCATCGGACTCGCCCGAGTCCGAGCCTCGGAGACGTTCCCCCCCGGAGGACACCCGGTTCTCGGACTTCGTGCGGGATATGGCCAAGGCCTTGGCATTCCCCACGGATCCCGAGGAGGAGCCTCGAGCCGAAGAGCTCGATGCCCTCCAGTATGACTCTCCCCCGAAGGAGGCCTTTACTGTACCGGTTCCTCCGATGCTGGAGCGACTTCTCTTCCGCATGTGGGAGAGCCCAGTGTCGGCGCCGGTGTTAAGCAAGCGGGTTGATTCCATTTATCAAGTCCGCAAGAGCCCCGGGTTCCAAAAGTCATAACTACCGCACCATTCCATGGTGGTGGAATCGGCCATGCATCGACTCAAGAGTCAGAAGATGCACTCCTCGGTGCCTCCCGGACGGGAGGCCCAGAACCTGGATGCCCTCGGTAGGAAGTGCTTCCAGGGCTCTATGCTTGCTTGTTGAGTCCAGACCTACCAGCTCTACATGGGCATGTATCTCCGAGACCTGGCAAAGGAGATTGCCGGGTTCTCTGCTGGTCTCTCCGAGGAACCTTTGCAGAGGTTCCAGGCCTTGTCCACTGGTATTTGGGAGTGCTCGAAGTTTATCTCTCGAGCAGCCTACGATGGCTTCGAAGCATCGGCTCGGGTAGCCGGAGCCGGCATCGGTGCCCGCCGACAGGCTTGGCTTTAGTCATCCGACCTCGAGCCATGGGTACAGGACAAGTTGGTCGATGTCCCCTGCAGAGGTGAAAACCTCTTTGGCAAGCCCATGGCTGAAAAGGCTGCACAGATCGAGGCCGAGACCGAGACTCTGACCAGGGCTCGGATGTCCAGGAAAACCTCTGCCCCTTCTCAGAAGAAGAAGGGCTCGGGGAAAAAGCCCTTTTACCCGAGGAAGGCGGCTGCCTATAAACACTACCCTCATTATCAGGCCTCAGCAGCTCCCCAACAGGGTCAGCAGGCCAAGGGACGGGGTAATGGGTCCCGTAGGCAGCAGGCCCCCAAGCCCACAACACTGGCCCCTGCTCAGCAGGGTGGGGGCTTTTGACTCTGTCAGCATAGCCTCTTCCCCTCTGCTGGTTTCTCTCAGCACAGGAGGCCGGCTGGTCCACTTTGCCCACAGGTGGTCAGCCATCACATCAGATACCTGGGTGCTTTATATAGTTCAAAAAGGCTATCTTCTACACTTTCACCAGGTACCTCCCTCCTACTTTCCAGGGGAGCCTCCAAGACTCTCTCTGCACAGGGACTTACTCCTTCAGGAGTTGGCAAGTCTTCTTCAGGAACAGGCTGTGGAACCAGCGCCCCACCACCTGAGAGGTCACGGCTTTTATTCCAGGTACTTTCTGATACCAAAAAGAACAGGAGGCCTCAGAACCATCCTGGACTTGCGAAACCTCAACAAGTTCCTGGCAAGGGAAAAGTTCAAGATGCTTACCCTTGGAATCCTGCTGCCCTACCTCCAGCAGGGAGACTGGCTATGCTCCTTGGATCTAAAGGATGCCTATACTCACATCCTTATTCATCCGGACCACAGACAATATCTCAGGTTTGTTGTGGGAGGAAATCATTACCAGTACAGAGTACTGCCCTTTGGCCTATCCTCCGCCCCCAGGGTGTTCACCAAATGCCTAGCAGTGGTGGCGGCCTATCTAAGACTTCAAGGCCTTTTTGTGTTTCCATACCTGGACGACTGGCTCATCAGAGCCCAGTCTTCCCAAGAGGCCACTCAGGCCACTCATCACACTGTGACTCTACTCCAGCACTTGGGATTTGTCAAACTTCGCAAAGTCCACTTTGCTCCCCTCTCAAAATCTCGAATTCATAGGCGCCAGGTTGAACACACTTCAGGCGCGGGCCTTCCTGTCTCTGGACAGGGCCCACAGGCTCATGGATCTCACCAGCCACTTTCACAGCAATTCCCTGGTCTCTGCCAGGCAATTTCTGAGACTGCTCGGCCATATGGCTTCCACGGTCCATGTGACCCCCAATGCCCGCCTAAACATGCGACCTGCTTAGTGGTGCCTTCGCACTCAATGGCATCAGGCCACGGGGAGCCTGGCGGACTCAGTACAGATATCCGACCTGCTAGTCTCTTCTCTGTGGTGGTGGCTTCATCTGCCAAACTTGGTGCTGGGGGTGGATTTTCAATCTCCTCCCCCTTCTCAGGTACTGACAACCGATGCTTCTCTCCTGGGTTGGGGAGCACATTGCCAAGGGACATGTACTCAAGGCCTCTGGACTCCTTGGGAGTCTGCTCAGCAGATAAACTTCCTGGAGCTCAGAGCCATCCGCCTAGCTCTGAGAGCCTTCTCCCACCTCACTTCTCACCAGTCTGTGCTGGTCCAGACAGACAATCAAGTCGCAATGTTCTACGTGAACAAACAAGGAGGCACAGGCTCCTTCCTTCTCTGTCAGGAGGCACAAAAACTGTGCTCTTGGGCCGTCCTTCACGGCATCCTGTGTTACCGAAAGCATGCCTGAGCAGATGGAATGGCAAAATAGCGAGCACTGCACCTTTAAAAGCCAGAGCAAGCCAGGTTTCCATGACAGCAGGAAGCTTTCAGAGAGAATGCAGCTCAGTCAGATTCATGACGTAAGAGCTTGAAGCAGCCCTAACGAGGTGCACCTGGATAGTCAGAAGGGCGTGCCTGAACAAGGAAGCCGTTTTAAACCAGCTTCAGGGCTAGTCTTTCAGAACAGCACGCAGTACCAGAACAGCCGACAGGATTGTCAGCAGAGAAGGAAACTGGACAGACAAGAAGGCAGGGAAAAGCCTTTACAAGTGTCTAAACCACTTCAACAAGGAAGGCAGCAACTGAGGAAGTCTTGGAACCCAGCTCCAGGCAAGAGGGATTCTGGTGGGTCCAATCCCAGTTACCTTAAAGCTAAGTCAACGCCGTCGTGGGAGCTACCTGAAGACAGGGACAAGCATTTTACCTGTGGAAGGGAAGAGAGCTCCAAGCACAGACCGGGCAGTGATAGCAGACAAGGTACGTTGGATTTTCTGCCTAATCAGAGTCTTGTTGAAGACATTGTAAAACAACTAAAAGCCAGTGCTAACAAGTGCCACGATAGCACGGCTGTAAAACCACCTAGCAGAAACACTTGGAATAAATGGTTTAATGCAGATGTAGAAACCATAAAGAGAAGCTTATGTACTAACCAAACTCCTGAGCTAGAGGACGTCACGGCTAGTAGAGGAGGGAATCTTCTAGAGCAGCTGCAAAAGGCTATTCCAGAATGCCAGCTTAGAAGTTCTCCTAGGCAGAGCTGTGAGAATGAAAGCGAGGACATGATCATTGACGCAGCAGATGTTCCTGAGTCCTCTGATTCTTTTGAGATGGACTGTTCTATGTGTAATAGAGTGGACATGAACTTATGTTAAACAAGCTTTGGTAAGAATTACAAAGTTGTTTGGAAGTTTTGTGCGGCTGTGAAGAAACAGTTTTTCCACTTTTATTTGATGCTTTTCATTTGCTCCTGTTTTTCTGTTTATTCTGGAAAAGAATTATATTGCTTTGCTTATTTGCCTGAGAACTTCTGTGAGGGGAAAAACCCAACAATAATAATAAATTTATCTGTTCCAAAAGACCCTTGTGCCACAACACATTTTTGTGAGAGTGAAACCAAAAACTACATATCCCAGCAACCCTTGCTGCTAGATAGTATAAAGGACACTCAGAAGCAAAACAGCGGTCACCCCTACTATAAAGCCTTCGGCCAGTAGCGGGGGAGCGTGACAATCCTCCTCAAAGCTGTCTATCTCCCAGGTCAAGAAAATTACCTGGCAGACAAGCTGAGCAGGATCCTCCAACCACACGAGTGGAGATTGGATCCGTTGGTGGTTCAGCGGATCTTTCTCAAGTGGGGCCTCCCCACCATGGATCTATTTGCCAGTCCTCTGAACAGACAACTTCCCAGATTCTGCTCTCGACAACAGCATCCTCTCAGAGTAGCGGCGGATACTTTTCTGATTCCATGGTCCACAGGCCTCTTGTATGCCTTTCCTCCCATGCCACTGGTGTCTCAGATGCTCTTCAAGGTTCTCAGAGACAGAACCTCCATGATCCTAGTGGCTCCCCGGTGGCCGAGACAGCCCTGGTTCCCGCTTCTGATGCAGCTGGCGGTGGACACTCCTCTTCCTCTGGGGTTTCAACCCGATCTCCTGTCACAGGATCAGGGGACTCTCCTACACCCCAACCTCCGGTCCCTTCATCTGATGGCCTGGCTGCTGAAAGGGTAGTCCTTGCTCCCCTCCTGCTGCCTCGTGAGGTGGAAGAGGTCGTCTTGGCCTCCAGGCGGCCCTCCACCCGGAAGTCCTACGCTCTTAAGTGGCGTAGGTTCTCCGTGTGGTGTGCTCATCAGTCTGAGAATCCCTTCTCCTGCTTGGTGGCAGTGGTGTTGCAATATTTGCTTTACCTCTCCAATCTGGGCCTTAAGTCCAAATCTGTCAGGGTCCACCTCAGTGCTCTCTCTGCGCATCACGCACCGGTGGATGGCAGGCCTCTTTCCAACCACCCTTTGGTGGCTCATTTACTCCAAGGCCTCCTTCTCCTTAAGCCTCCTTTGCGCCCACCAGCCCCTGAATGGGATCTGAATGTGGTCTTGCAGCGGATTACCTGTCCGCCCTTTGAACCTATGGCTACCTGCCCTCTTCGTTTTCTTTCCTGGAAAACCTTGTTTTTGGTAGCCCTTACCTCTGCTAGGCGCGTTAGTGAACTGCAGGCCCTAGTGTCTGATCCTCCTTACACTAGGTTCTACAGGAATAGGGTAGTCTTACGGACTCACCCTAAGTTTCTTCCAAAAGTGGTTTCTCCTTTCCATCTCAACCAGGAGGTGGTTCTTCCGACCTTCTTTCCCAGGCCGCACTCCAGCCGGGCTGAGATGGTCCTGCATACCCTGGACTGTAGGAGGGCCTTGTCCTTCTACCTTGACCGTACGCGGGAGCATAGGAGGGCTGTTCAGCTCTTCGTTTCTTTTGATCCCAATAAGTTGGGGCTACCTGTCTCCAAGCGTACTTTGTCCATATGGGTTGCTGACTGTATCGCTTGGGCTTATGGGGCAGCCGGCCTCTCGTTGGAGGGTCGTGTCATGGCTCATCGTGTTAGGGCTAAGGCTGCGTCAGTGGCTCATCTCCGCTCTGTTACGTTGGCAGACATCTGCCGGGCCGCTACTTGGTCTTCAAGCCAGACCTTTGTGGCCCATTACTGCCTGGAGAGGGAGTCCCGCAGGGACAGTGCTTTCGGTCAGGCAGTCCTCCATAATCTCTTTGAGGTTTAGGCAACTCCTACCCTCCGGTCCTGGTGTTGGGCTACCGGTCGGGGGCGTTTTCAGAGAAGATTCCTTCCTTCTATGCTACTGAGCTAGAGGGAGCTCATTTTTCCGCTTGAGGCCTCCGGTAGCCTTAAGCTAGGGAGTCCCATATGTGAGGACTGACTTCCTGCTTGGTCCTGGAGAAAGAGTAGTTACTCACCTGTAACAGGTGTTCTCCAGGAGCAGCAGGAATCAGTCCTCACAACCCTCCCTCCTCCCCTTGGAGTTGCAGTCCTATCATTTCGTTATTGCTAATTTTTTTGCTGTCTTTTAGCTATGTCATCAGACTGAGCAAGATGGCACCCTTGGGCGGGAAGGGGACCGCGCATGCGCGCTGCAATTCCCAAAGGCTTTCTTTGAAAGCTGGGGAAATTGCTCCACGAGGGCTCCGTCGGCGCCAACGTCACCCATATGTGAGGACTGATTCCTGCTGCTCCTGGAGAACACCTGTTACAGGTGAGTAACTACTCTTTATCCTCCATTGCCTCGGAAGAAAAGGCTGGCAATCTACTTCTGGTGATACATTGCCACGAAAACAACAAGGTAGCTGGGTCGCTATGAATCAACACTGACTTGATAGCACTAAAAAAAAAAAAGGATCCTCTCCCTAAGGGATTTTTTTAATACATTCAGAGTGTTTCACAAACTGGAAGCCTTAAACAGCCATTCCTTGGCAGTGCTAAATATGGTCCCCGCACCTGTGATGTTGGAGGAACCCCTGGAAGACCCCTTACTACAAAGATTTTGGGCATTGCAGACTGCATTCTCTGCTCATAGAGTCATTAAACAGGTGATTGAAGAAGCATGGGAAGTCCCTGAAGCTAGCCTCAGGGGCAGGAAGGCCTTGCTCTGCTTTTTCCCATTCCGCAAAAGGAGCTCCTCAAGATGCCAAAGGTCACCAAGAAGACCACCATGCCCATAGAAGGCAAGGCGGCTCTACAGGACTGTAAGTTGGAGACGTTTCTGAAGCAGGAATTTGATACGTGTGCCTTCTTGCTTCAGGCCCTCCATCTGTTGAGCTTCTGTTACCAGAGCCTCCATCCATTAGATACAGAGCATGTCAAAAGCTGGAGGAATGGCCTAGTGGTTGGGGCAAGGTACTTCAGGCCGGAAGGTCGGGGGTTCAAATCCCACTAGAGGACAGCAACCTTGGGCCGGAAGGACTGGGTTTTCTAGTCCCACAGGTGCTCCTTGTGGTCTTGGGCAAGCCACTTAACCCTCCATAGCCCATGTTCCCTGTAAAATAGTTAACTCCAAGTTATAATGCCCTGTTCAATGTAAATCGCACTGATGCAGAATAGCGCGGTATATAAGAGAATGTAAATAAAAGCAAGCGAGGAGCTCTCAAACAGAATCAAGAAGATGGCAAAGTTGGAATCAGCTTTGGCGTATCTGGCAGACACTTTTTATGATATGGTAAGAGCATCTGCGAAGTCCATGGGGTCTATTAAAGCAGCCAGGCGATTTCTCTGGTTGCACAACTGGTCAGTGGATGTTTCTTGCAAGTCCCAGCTGAGTAAGCTCCCCTATAAAGGGAAAATGTTTTTTGGTGAAGCTTTACACAACAGATCAGCTAACTGCCTCCAACCACTTATCTCAATGCCATAAAATCGCCTGGCTGCTTTAATAGACCCCATGGACCCCAAGCCTTTGAACTCTATGCTCCTTCCCTCTGGAATGCTCTACCAAACCACCTCAGGAACAATAACTATCTCTCGTCATTCAAAAAGCAGCTAAAAACTATCCTATTCCAACAACATCTCAACACAGAAGCACCCTCCCACAAATAGCTACACCAACCCCTCTAAACCACCCCCAAGAACCTATGACCAAAACCCCCCCCCCATGTTACCTTGTCCACGTCTGATGATTTTGACAGAGGAGAGACATAATGTTGCCCTCCTGGTGATGGCCCCATCCCTATAACTGATTAAACCCCCCGGTGAAAAGCGGGATATAAATACAGTTAAATACAGTTAAATAAATAAATAAATAAAATGACAGACTCCATAAGCAGGGCTCTCTTAACCTCCTTACCATCCCCACACAGAAAATTAAGAGAAAACAAGCTACTTATAATCGGGCACTGTCACTTTTCACCTCTTCAATAAAGAGCTCACTAC
The DNA here is from genome assembly GCA_033557465.1 of Ichthyophis bannanicus. Taxonomy (NCBI): domain Eukaryota; kingdom Metazoa; phylum Chordata; class Amphibia; order Gymnophiona; family Ichthyophiidae; genus Ichthyophis; species Ichthyophis bannanicus. The sequence continues at coordinate 125,798,604 of CM066043.1, read as the reverse complement.
CCCCAGCTCTAAGAGGATGCTCAGACGTGACAGAATTCCATAAAAAGCTGAAAACATAGCTATTCCAGGATCACTTTAAAACAGACAACTCCCAATTTACAAACAGACCTCAAATCTGAGCCACCGAGTACCTAAGCACTGACAGTAGTGCAATACCCTGTTAATGATGGACAATTGGACATACTCATGTGATTATAATCTGGCATCTACACTGTTTACTTGTAATGATCATTTTACATCTGCCTTTGTATATAGTTACAACATGATAAAATACTCAGCTGTAATCAAAAGTTCATGTTACTGGTACCAGCATATTTTTAAGTTTAGTTTTATTGTACAACAGGATGTATACTTATGCTCTGTTAAATTTTATTATACATAAACCACTTTGAATATTAGAAAGGCAGTATAGAAATGAGGTCAAAGACATGGGAGACTCAAAGGGAGCAAACTTGCCAGAGGATTGGTCGAAGACAGGGACAACTCCTAGAGGACAGTCTCTGGATTATAGGAAATTTAGAGCATCACATTTGGCTCCCGATCAGCAAGGGCACTATTCCCCTAGGGGGCAGACTTTTCATGGCTACAGGAGGTTCTCTTGGAGCTATTATACAGCCTCCTCGGCTCAGTCCAAAAAGCCCCAATGAATCGAGGCAAGCGCAGGTGAAGACGGTGCCTGTAGGGGGTCAGCTGGAGCAGTTCTAGTCCATCTGGGCCCAGATCACTACCAACCAATGGATTCTGGAAATCATTCAAAAGGGTTATGTGCTGGAGTTTGCACATCCCCTCCTGGAGGCCCTCTCCAACTGGCATGCAGTACAAGACACACTGCGCTGCCTACTGCATCTTCAGTTGGTTGTCCTGGTTCCAAGCAACCAATGCAGGTTAGGTCAATACTCCATTTATTTTGTAGTTCCCAAGAAAGAGGGCTCGTTTCATCCCATCCTGGATCTCAAGAAGGGTACCACTCTCCCAGAGGGAAGCCTTGCACTCGGTCATCCTGGCTGTGAGGTGAAGGGAATTTCTGTCAGCTCTCAATCTCACAGAAACATACCTACACATTCCTATTCACCCAGACCACTAACAATATCTCGCTTCACGGTGCCAATGGGGCATTTTCAGTTTTGAACAATGCCATTCGGCTTAGCCATCATGCCATGAACATTTACACAATTCATGGTGATGATGGTGGTGGTGGTGGTGGTGGTGGTGGTGGCAGCAGCCCTCAGGAAAGAAGGGGTCCTAGTGCATCCCTGCCCGGATGACAGGCTGATCAGGGCTAAGTCAAGGGTAGAAAGTATTGCCTCCCCACAAAAGGTGTTTCAGTTTTTGCAACGGTTAGGCTAGGTGGTCAACTCTGCCAAAAGCAGGCTCAAACCAGTTCAGAATCTAATTTATCTAGAAGCGCACTTCAATACTGCATCCAGTTTGGTCTTCCTACTGCAGGAGTGAGCACAAAAGCTTTGGGACCAGGTGCACAGCTTCCTCGCCAAGAGGACTCCTGCAGCGTGGTTTTCTCCAGGAACAAGCAGGAAGTCAGTCCTCACATATGGGTGATGTCGGCACCGACTGAGCCCAAACAGAGCATGTCCCCAGTTTTTCAAAGAAAACGTTTGGGACATGCTACCATGCATGCGTGGTCTCCTTCCTGTCCGAGGGTGCCATCTTGCTCAGTCTCCTTTTTTCCGTGGAGCCCAACAGATGTTTGTCTTGTTTCCTCGGAAAAAATCCTTGTTCTTAAAAATTAGCTGTTCCCGGTATGCATACTGGTTCCTCTTCCCACCTCGAGCTGGCACCAGGCCCGGTGCTATTCGCTATTCTCTGCTCTTTAACCATTTTTTGGTCAAAGCTTGCCTCGACCAGTGTTTGCGCTCTTTTTCGCCCAAGGGTCGTCGACCACAGCCAGGTGTTCCCACCATGTCCCCCAGTGGGTTCAAAAAAATGTGACCGCTGCAATCAAACTATGTCTTCCACTGACACCCATGACTGTTGCCTAGGACTGGACCATGATAGCAGCTCCTGCAATCTGTGCCAGGCCATGACACCTAAAACCAATAAAAAGAGCTCAGAGTTGCAGGAGAGTATGTTCCCCAGGTCCGACTCTGCACCAGCTTCCCAGACTCCGAGCTCCAAGCCCAGCACTTCCCAGAAAGCCAAGCGTCCTCAGAGTCCCACTGCGGCAGCTCCTCCGAGAGGGCCTCGGACCCTGAGTGGAAGAAGAAAAAATCTTCAGTCTATCGAGGTTTACCTGAGAAACCTAGCAAGGCTGCCCGGAGGGATTCGGGCGACTCTGAAAAGCATCCCACCAAGGTCCTCAGGAAGGATTCCTCGGCCGGCAGAGACCGTGCAAAGGCCCTCAAGGCCATAGTCCTCATCGAGGACACACTTGTGAGAGTGTCGGCGCCGGGCCTGAGATCCTTGGTGCCTGTGCAGAAAGCTTTCGAGCCTTCTGGCTTGGAATCCAGAATGGAAGCAATGGAGCAGAACATCACTGCTATCCTGGAAATGCAGCAGGCAATGATGGCAAGTTCTTTCGCATCATCTGCCAAAAACCGGGTCCCCGACTGTGGGGGAGTCCCTGGTTGTCGAGTCAAGCTCCAAGCGCCACCAGCCTCTGGTAAGTCCTCGGCCCCGGTCAAGGTCTCTGTCCCATTCCTTGGGCATCCAGTCTTCCCCAGCCAGTTTCTGAGACTCGGACCCCAGGTCCTCGTGAGGGCCCCGGCTCTTTGGCACAGACTTCGAGCCAAGGGACCGCAGGGCTTCGGACGTGTCATCCTCTATTGATTCTGAGTGGGAGACAGACGAGGCCTCCCCGGAAACCAGACAGCACCGAGATGTCCCCTTGGACCCATCTCCCCTGGCGCCATTCTCCTCCGAAGGACGTGACCTTCCACGACTTGGTCAGGGATATGACCTGGGCCCTGTCGGCACAAACCGAGGAGGACCCACGTACCAAGGAACTGGAGATCCTCCAGTTCGAGTCTCCACCCAAGAAACTCTCATGGTGCCAGTGCAGGATTCTTGGGTGGCTACTGTTGTGAATGTGGGAGACCCAGGCGTCAGTGCTAGTGGTTAGTTGATGCCTCGGCACCATGTACTGCATTAGGAAGGGGCCAGGGTTTCACAAGTCCCAACTCACATATAATTCCATGGTTGTCGAGTCATCCATACAGAAACTCAGAAGCCAGAAGATTTACTCTTCTGTCCTCTCTGGAAGGGATGCTAGAGCCCTCAACACCCTCGGGCACAAGTGTTACCAGGGCTCGATGCTGGGGTGTCGAATCCAGGCCTGTGAGCTGTACATAGGAATGTATCTGAAGACCCTGACCCAGTTGATGTCCGGGTTCTCAGTGGGGCTAGCCGGGGAACCTCTCCAGCGGGTCCAAGTCCTAACCTCCAGAATCAAGGACTGCTCAAAGTTCCTCTCCCGAGCAGCCTATGATAGATTCGAGTTAGCGACTTGAGTAGCAGCAGCCGGCATCAGGGCTTAACGCCAAGCCTGGCTACAGTCCTCTGACCTCAAGCAGTGGGTCCAGGACAAGCTACTCAACATCCCCTGCACCAGTGAAAACCTGTTCAGCAAGCCCATAGCCGAGATAGAAGCCGAGGTGGTGACCCACCAGAGGCTCTCTTAAAGAAAACCTCTTCCTTTCCCTACAAGAAACTCATGGGGAAAAGGCCCATATTCCCAGGAAAAAAAGAGGCATTTTCAGCAAAGTCACTGCTACCAGCCCTTCTCGGGCCAGCAAAAGGGTCCTCACCCTAAGAGGCAGGCCCAAGGAGCTCAGAAGTCCAAGGCACAGAAGCCCCAGGCCCCAGCTCCAGACCAACCTGGGGGAGCTTTCAACTCCCAGGGCAGGGCCTCCTCTCCCCCGGGAGACCTTCACCAACCCATAGGGGGCCATCTGGCACTCTTTGCCCACAAGTGGGCCAGGATTACCTCAGACCAATGGGTGCTACAGGTGGTAAGGGAGGGATACCTCCTCCACTTACAGCCACCCAGGTTCTTTCCAGGAGAGCCAGTGCAACCTCTCCTTCACCAGACACATCTGCTCTCAAAGCTCACAGGTCTGCTCAGGGACAACACCGTGGAGCCTGTACCCAAACAGCTATGGGGAAAGGTACCTCCTTGTCTCCAAAAGAACAGGGGGCCTCAGGTCCATACAAGACCTACGAAACTTAAACAAGTTTCTGGTGATGGTGAAGTTCAAGATGCTCTCCCTTAGAACACTGATGCCCTACTTCCACCAGGGAAATTGGCTGTGCTCCTTGGATCTAAAGGATGCATACACTCACATCCTGATCCACCCCTCCCACAGGCAATACCTGAGGATCATGGTGGGAGGAGGGCATTACCAATGCAGAGTGCTACCCTTCAGCCTGGCCTCCTCGCCAAGGGTCTTTACCAAGTGCTTGGTGGTGGTAGTTGCCTACTCGTGCCTACAAGGAGCCTGCGTTTTCCCCTACCTGGATGACTGGCTTACCAGTGGCGGTATGGCCACAGAGGTCTGTCAGGCCACTCAGCATGCAGCCCTCCTACTGCAGCACCTGGGGTTCGTCATCAACTAGCCCAAATCCCATGTCGCCCCAACTCAAAGTCTGGAGTTCATAGGGGCTCAGTTGGACATGTTATAGGTCAAGGCCATCCTCCCAAGAGAAAGGGCAATACAGCTCAGGCAAACGGCAGGAGAGGTACAACGCCACCTCCTCCTCCGCCTGTTGGGCCACATGGCCTCAACAGTCCATGTCACATCATTAGCTCGCCTACACATGCGGACAGCCCAATAGTGCCTCCACTCACAGTAGACTGAAGCCACAGACAGACTACGGGATAGGGTCAGAGTCACCCGCCAACTAGCGGAGTCCCTCACCTGGTGGCAAAACATGCCACCTCCAGGCAGAAATGCCATTCCGGACACCCACACCACAGAGGACCATGACAACTGATGCCTCCCTCCTGGGTTGAGGGGCGCATTTCAGGACCACCACACACAAGGCAGCTAATCCCAGGAGGAGTCACTCTTGCAAATCAACCTCTTAGAATTCAGGACAATCTTCCTGGCCCTGCAAACATTCTGCCACCACCTGTGGCACCAACCTGTGCTGATCTAGATGGACAACCAGCTGGCCATGTTTTACATCAACAAAAAGGGGGGCACGGGCTCGTACTCCCTCTGCCAGGAGGCAGTGGTCCTCCTCTCCTTCGCAGCGAGCAACAACATGCTCCTGCGAGCGGTATACCTGCCAGGTCACGACAACTACTTAGCAGACAGGCTGAGCAGAGTCTTTTGCCCACACGAGTCGCACTTGAACCTGAGTAATGTAGCAACTCTTCCACCACTGGGGCAGGCTAGTGATAGACCTGTTTGCCTCCATGAACAATGCGCAGCTGCCTTGCCTCTGCTCGCACCAGCTGCATCTGGGGAGAGTGGCGGCAGATGCCTTCCTGATTTTGTGGTCAGAGGGCCTACTCTATGCATTCCCACCGACCGCCCCCTGATCGCCAAGACCCTCTTCAAGGTCCAGTGCAAGAGGCCTTCAGTTATATTGATTGCACCCAGATGGCCCAGGCTACCCTGGTTCCCCCTGCTGCTTTCTCTGTTGGTGGCACTCCCAATCCTGTTGGACTTGGCTCCGGACCTCCTGTCCCAGGAGAGCTCCCTTCTGCACCCCAATCTGGGGTCCCTAATGCTAATGGCGTGGCTGCTGAAAGGGAAGCATTGTCCCCTTTCAACCTTCAAGGGGAAGTCAAGATCATCCTTCTGGCCTCCTGAAAACCCTCCATCAAACGGACTTACACCTTTAAGTGGAGAAGGTTCTTTGTCTGGTGTGCGGAGAAGAAGGAGAATCCCTTCTCTTGTCATGTGCAACCGATTCTCCAGTATCTACTTCACCTGTTGCACACCAGGCTGAAATCCAACTTGGTGAGGGTACATCTGAGTGCTATAGCCGCGCACCACCACCCTATCGAGGGGAAAACCCCTCTCCAGTCAGCCCCTGGTCTCCAGATTCCTCCAGGGCCTTCTGTTATCTAAGCCCCCTCTCCACCCTCCAGCGGCAGAGTGGGATCTCAAAGTGGTGCTCTCCCAGCTCACCAAACCGCCATTCGAGCCCCTAACCACCTGAGATACCTGTCTTGGAAAGTGGCCTTCCTGGTGGCCCTCATGTCTGCTTGTAGGATCAGAAAACTCCAGGCCTTGATGGTAGAGCCACCATATACGAGGTACTATAAGAACAGGGTGGTGTTCTGCACACACCAATTCCTCCCGAAGATGGTATATCCTTTCCATCTCAACTAAGAGGTGGTCCTCCACACCTTCTTTCTGCGGCCTCATGCCAGCAGGGAGGAACTAATACTTCATACACTAGATTGCAAGAGGGCCCTTTCCTTCTTCTTGCAGCGGACTCAGGCCCATCGCAAAGCTCCTCAGCTTTTTGTGTCTTATGACCCCAGTAGACTGGGGCTTCCCATGACTAAGCAAACTGTCCACTTGGGGGCGGACTGTATTGCCCTCACTTATGAGCAAGCTGGCCTCTCACTTGAGCACTGGATCACAGTGCATAGCATGAGGGTGATGGCCATGTCAGTGGCCAACCTCCACTCTGTGCCGGTAACAGAGATTTGCAAGGCCACCACATGGTCTTCATTTCACATGTTCGTAGTTCACTACTACCTGGAGAGCAAGTCCCGCAGAGACAGTGCCTTTGGCCAGGCACTACTCCGTAACATTCTTGGGGTGTAGGCAACTCCTGCCCTCCGACCCTTCTGTGTTCAGGCTACCGGAGTGATAGTGTCGCTGGACACTAGGGTCTTGCAGAGTCTCTCAGTGGGGACTCACCTTCTGCACCTGTCCCCTAAAGCACGAAAGAGCCACTACCTGTACCCACAATGACTCCGAGGCTAATCCCTTCTCTAGACAAGCCTGAAGGAATGCAAGGATAACTGGTGGTGCTGTCCTGGTTTGGTCCTCAGCAGCCTGGAGCTAGGGAGTCCCATATGTGAGTACTGACTTCCTGCTTGTTCCTGGAGAAAGTGTAGTTACTCACTTGTAACAGATGTTCTCCAGAACAGCAGGAATCAGTCCTAACAACCCTGCCTCCTCCCCTGGGGTTGCCTTCTTACCTTGTGTTAGTTTTACTGCCATTCTAGCTATGTCATCTGACTGAGCAAGATGGCATCCTTGGGCGGGGTAGCATGTCCCAAAGGCTTTGAAAGCTGGGGAAATGCTCCGCGTGGGCTCCATCGGCGCCAATGTCACCTATATGAGAGGACTGATTCCTGCTGTTCCCAGAGAACACCTTTTAGTAATTGCATTTTATCTGCAGCTCTTGGGGTCCATGGTGGCTGCATTAGATTTGGTACTATGGGCTAGGGCACACATGAGACTTCAACAAGCTCTTCTGTCCAGAGGGTCTCCTCAGCATCATCCTTTATCCATGAAGTTGATGTGTCCAGTGCAAACCAGAGATCAGTTGCATTGGTGGCTGTGGAGAGAATATTTGGTGGCAGGGATGACATTTGATTTGCCCGACTGGATTCTGGTTATGACTGATGTCAGCCTCACAGATGGGGAGTACATTGCAAGTCGAGTGTGGCGCAAGGATGCTGGTCACAGGAGGAATCTACATGGTCTATCAACCACTTAGAGCTGCAAGCAGTGTTCTTGCTCTCCAAGCCTTCCGTGCTCAGGTGCTTAACAGGGCGGTGTGAGTGTGCTCCATCAATGTGATGACGGTGGTTTACGTCCACCGGCACAGAGGCACAGGCAGTGCTTCACTGGCGGAGGAAGTGGGGCTGCTTCCTCTTTGGGCAGACCTCAGCGGCTCATGTAGCAGGAAAGGACAATCTACAAGCAGACTTCCTCAGTCATTACGGATTGGACCAGAGTGAATGGGAGTTGAATGCAGCGGTCTTTCACAAGATAACCCAATGCTGGGAGGTTCCCATTATGGATCTGATGGCAGCCTTTGCCAATGGCAAGGTCAGCAGGTTTTTCAACAGGCACAGAGAACCAATGTCAAAGGGGCTGGATGCCTTAGCACAGCGGTGGCCGATGGAGGGGCTGCTTTGTGTGTTTCCTTCTTGGGCACTGATAGGCTGGCTTCTGCACCGGATAGAGAGGCACAGCGGGCAAGTGATCCTCATTGTATTGGATTGGCCCCGCAAAAAAGAGATCTGTTTCTCTGGCATATGTAAGAGTGTGGCGTGTGTTTGAGAGCGAGTGTGCTGAGAGTAATGTTAAGGACGTTCTCGGCAAACATTCCGGTTTATCCTTGCATTCCTTCAGGCTGGTCTAGAGAAGGGGGATTAGCCTCAGAGTCATTGCTGGGTATAGGTAGTGGTTCTTTCGTGCTTTAGGGGACAGGTGCAGGTTGGTTCCCTAGATGCCCACCCTGATGTGGCACGTTTTCTGTGAGTAGTGAAACAGATGCAGCCACCGTTCTCTCTGGGGATTCCATCCTGAGATCTTAATCTTGTTCTCTCAGTACTGATGAAGGAAATTTTGAGCCACTGGGCAAGTCTCCTTTAAAAGATCTAATACTGAAGGTGTTTTTCCTGGTGGCGATCTGTTTGGCTCTGCGGGTGCCGGAACTCCAGGCATTATCATGCAAGGAGCCTTACTTGTTTTTTTCCCCAAGGAGAAGGTGGAGCTATGTATGGTTCCCTCCTTCCTTCCTAAGGTGGTGTCTCAATTTCATCTCAGTCAGGTAGTATCTCTGCCAGGTTTTCCTCTACATGAGGGGATGGAAGAAACACAGAAGCTCCATTTGTTATGTGTGTGCAGGGTGCTAAAACACTTCTTGAAGCCTACTGAACACTTCCGGAAGTCAGCTATGCTCTATGGAGGCTCACGTAAGGGGGAAGCAGCCTCAAAGGCTGCCATTTCTCGCTGGGTGCTGGAAGCTATTACCCTGGCCTACTTCCTTAAGGGCCAAGAGGTGCCGTGAGGTCTTTGGGTGCATTGTACCAGGCTGCATGTTGGGCAGAGTACTACTTGGTTCTGCTCGCAGATATCTGCAGTGCAGTGACGTGGTCTTTGCTGCATACCTTCACAAAACACTATCACCTGTACGTGCAGGTAGCTGGAGATGTGTGTTTTGGTGCTTCAGTGTTGCAAGCCCGTATTGCTGGAACCACCCATATTTAATTACTGCTCTGGTACATCCCAAACACGTGGAACTGGACTGGAGGGATGATTTGGAAGGAATAATTATACCTTACCTGCTAGTTCTCTTTCCCCGAGTCCCTCCAGTCCAGTCCAGGACCTGCCTGGTTCTGCTCAGCGTATGCCTTGTTTCTGTTGGTCTTGTTGTAGGGTCCGGACAATTGGGGGTGTCCGGCTTGAGGGGAAGATTCCCATAAGAATTTCAGCTGTTAAAGAAGGGGAATCTTCATGGACTCAGCATGGGTAAACATGACCTTGATACAGTTTTTTGTTCTGTTTCTATTCCACTTGTATATAGTTGGCGATTCAACCAAAAAAAAAGAAAAATGTGCTTTGTGCTCTTCAGTTCTGCTTTGCTATTTGATTACCGACTCCTGGGCTCCAAAGGAAGGGCTATTCTACAGTGACATCAGAAGATTTAGACATGCTCAGTCCTCAGCTGCTGAAGGAGGGAGACTACCCATATGTGTGGGACTGGATTGGAGGGATTCAAGGAGGGATTACAATTAGCAGGTAAGGTCTAATTATTCCTTAATGCAAAGAACTTTGACATGAGGTTTTATTTACTTTTTTTAGGGTAATGGCTGTGCAGTCGCATGCTTTAACTTGCAATATTTAACTATGTATTTATAGGTAATGAACTAACATAATTATGTAGATTACCTATTTTTATAGATTTATTTAAGTTTACAATAGCTAAATAACATGTTAAAAGCATCAGTAATGAACATTATTTACAGAATGTGCATTACCTGCTTCTTTAACAAGTATCAACACATTTGCTAACTTTGGCACAGATTAATACATCATCCTGAGTTATGTTTTTTCACTGCAGCCTTTTTTCTTCACTACATTAAATTTTCTGAAAATTTGTCTCCAATTCAAAAAAAGTCAAGAAACAAATCAAAGACAAGAATTTGCATTACAAGTTTGAGTTTTTATTATTTTTTTTATTATTAGAGTACATAAAGCACATCGGAAATTGATGTGTTGAATGTACTTTTCATAAAGGTCATTAAATATTAAAGGTACGGTTTCTAAGTACAATGTAACAACATTCATATTAGAATGAAAATCAGCATATTTAAAAGACATTAAATCTTTTTTTACAGATGTATTTACAAAATGAATCAAAATACATTATTTCAGACGATTAACAAATTATCAAGTTTAAGTTGAGTATTGCAAGAGAGTTTAAATGAAGATCCAATATAACTGATCTTCAAAGAGAGATCGTTTAAAAAGTTTCTTTATGGCATGATTTGGATATCATTGTGTAGATTGCTGTAAATGTTGATCCTGCCAAGAAAAGGGAAGTATGTATTCAACAGCACAGGGTGTGGCTGCAAATCATGCATGTTTACAGATTCAAGAAATAGCTTTGGTTGAGACAAAGACATACCTCATGACCAATGTTCCCTCTAATTTTCTGTAGGCTGTGTGCGCATAAAATATCAGCTGTGCAGCTTTTGAAGGAAGGTTAAATTTTTGTGCGCCACATAACGACACTCGGAGTTATATACTTTAAAATTTGACTACATGTCAGAATACAGTATGTACACCACATTGATTGCACTAGAAAATATTGTAGAACTTGTGAAAACCATAAATACACAACAACTTTTCAATTTTAAGAATGTCTGTGTTGTTTTCTATCAGAATCAGAACTGTAATTTTTGTGCGCTCTGTTGTAAAGTATGTGCGCTCACTCGGCGAAGTGTGTGCGCGCGCACACGCGCACAGCTTAGAGGGAACAGTGCTCATGACCCTAAACCTAGCAATAGAGAATAAAGTATTTTGCTAAAAACAAACAATACAATTATAAGTGGGGTAGGAGAGAAGAACTGCAGCTTCTCTCTACAGAAACTGTTTCTCTATTGATGTGATGTCACACAATAAATGCAGGCATTTAAATTGTTATTGGTTGCTATATATTGCCTTTATATACTAATATTGATAATTTGTATACCAGAAAGATGATTAACCTTTATGGCATAGACCGTCTCTCCATTATTGGCAGTATGTGGCAACCAAAAACGTATTGCATATTCAAACTTTATGAAGATTACTGAGTAATTCATGATCTATCATGGGATATTCCAATTCAGGTCATAGGCCATGATTTTATTGCTGAAATAAACTCTAAATTTGGGTTAAGTATTGAGCTTTTTCACAGCCAAAACGTTTGTACATAGGTGAAACAAAAAATAAGAATATAATCCAGAATATTTATGTTACTGAAAGAGAAATGTAACAGAAAAGCAAATTTGTGCTTAATGTAGCGTTGAAGATTTCTTAGTTGTAATCCATAAATTTCCATACTTTAGAAAAAAAGGAAATCATCTAAAGTGCCATTTTCAACTGAGACACTAGGTTGGGGGTATTTGTTCAGCTTTTGCAATGGGACGTGGTTAACTAAAATGTTTATAGGTAGTTCCTCTGAAGAAGCTGGCTATTGACAAAACATGGACCATCTTGGGACTACCATTGGAAAGTAACTGATGGACTTACAATAGTGAGGTGGAAGATTTCTTTGATGTACCAGTTAAGAGGCCTTTTGATGGATGATGGAATTTATGTGAAAAAAACAAGTTAAAAAAAAAAAGCTCTGTTGTATGGGACTGTTTTATAAAGGAACCTTGATCATCTGGATACCATCCTCTCTTCCATTCTTATCTAGAAGTCTAAGAGGTTTACAAGTAATACACAAATCTATATTATGAAACATTTAAATAATGACAAAATTAAACACACACAAAAACAAACCATAAACTAAATAAAAAAATAAATTAAAACAAATTAAACAAAACAATCTTCTTCCTTTCCATCTTGGTGGTAAATATTTCTATTAATTTAATACATATTTAAATCAATGTTAAACTGCTAGATATGGTCCCTGTATTACAGTACATATGTTCAGCAACAGAACATTTCACCTTGACCTATAACACTATGATTTGTTTCTAATCCGTATCAATCTGCCAGCTATAACACACAAACTACACCATTTATGCTTACATAAGCATAACGTTTGCTCAAAAAATCCTGAACATGGCAAAGTGAGTCACAGATCATAGTACGGTTAGCAGAACGTTGCACATAGTTGGACCTGCTACCAAAAACACCCAAGCATGAGTTTCTGCCAACCAAACAATGGAATATCTAGTAAACATTGATCGTCTGATCTCAACACATATGGCAGAAGATATATCTTTAATGAGGCAGAGATGCAAAAAGGAGCATTACGGCTCAAAGCTTTGCACTCTAAGGTAAGAATCTAAAATCTATTATGCCAGATAATAGGCAACTAGTGCAAAGTATACAATATTGAAATAATATGTTCAAAATGACCTACACCAGTCAGTAATTTTGCTGCAGAATTTTGAACTATCTGTAGAGTCTTAATAATGTCAGAAAAACCCATATATAAGCCACTGCATTGATCCAAATGTGAGATAATTAATGACTGAACTACTGTTCAAAAGTTACCGTCTGCACTTAGAAATGGCTTTAGCCTAGATATCATATGCAGCTTTAAATAAACCCAGTTTCTCACAAGAGCCTAAAGTTGGGATCTTATAGATACATGAGAATCTAATATGATCCCTAAGTTCTTAAGTTGTGAATAGATTGGAATCTTCCAATGAACTACTAAGTTGCATAGGGAACACTTTAAATAGACATCTATTCAAAATCATAATTTCAGTTTTTTCAATATTTAAATAAATGATTGGACAAGATCCATGATTTTATTGACTTAATACAACCTACAAATTGCTGCATGGTGTCTGCAATGGAATCATTAACTAGCATGAAAAATTGTAAATTATCCACATACAAATGTGAGATTCGGGCTCTTGTCTTGAAAAACCCTTAGGCAAATCTATTTCCAATCTCCAGTCAGCAAGTTTCAGTAGGTTCTATTTGGATGATGGGTTGCCTTAGCCTGCTCTACACTTGCTACTTTCTTTCCGGGGCCATCTTGTTCCAGCTAAGACTTCTTTGCCAGAGCCTGGTCTGCATCATTCTCTTGTCAGCTGGTGCTTTGGCTCCTCCCTGCTTTTTGAAATCTTCTCTGCAGAGGCATTCTTGACCTTGTTCCAAGTTCCTGCAGTGTTCCAACCTTACTTCCTTTCAGAGTCTCCCATGCGCCTGTATTCTCCATTTTCTTTCTAGATTTTCCTGGCTTGTGACTTTTCAGCCTGGGCACTGGGCAGCTAAGTCCTAGCAGCCATCAGCATCAGAAGGCTTGACCCAGTGAGGTGATGGCCACTTCTGGTGAAAGACTCCTGGCCAACCTTACACTGACCTGAGGTGCTCCTAATTCAGTGGAGACTGATTTGAGGATCTTGCCCACTAGCTGTTTCTAGGTTCTTTCTACTGGCAAGCAGTATCACACAAATGGTACAATCGCCCCTAATTCAGCAAGCATGCAAAAAATTGGCTGAATATAGATGTTAGACAATATGGCTGAAAATGCAGATCCCTGTAGGTTATCTACAGACAATGAAAACTATGTGGAACAATCTTCACCTAGGCAAACTTGCTGCAATAACTTAGTGAAGAAAGATGTAAACCACTAATAACTGTTCCTGCAATACCAATGAAGCTCAGTCTATCTAACGGCCTTTCATGACTAATTGCGTCAAAGATCTCAGTGATATCAAGGTGATAAACAACACAGGAAACAGATGGAATCTTTTTGTCCTGTTTTATGAGGTGCCCATTATACTTGGAAGTTTCATTTTCCTAGACACGGTATATTGTAAATTGCTATGATGTTGACCTTTCCAATGGCAACATAACAAATTACTTAAATAAATAAAAGAAAACCAATTCTAAGATTTGATTTCTTGGTGTCTAAAGGTGACTTCTGATTTAAAGATCTATAATTCAAATCTTGGGGTAGAATTCAGGCTACAAAGGACTGGTGTTATAAAAGTGATGGGGGGGGTCATGTTTACTAAAGTGCCCCGTTAGTGCAGGGTTTCCGCAGTAGAAATCCCGTGCTCACAGTTTAGCGCAGGTTGGAGCAGAGGCTGTGGTTCAGGGTCAGAGCATGCACATTGCAGTTAGCGTGGATGTCTTTGGTGTGTGCTGACTGGCAAGGTGTGGTTGGAAGTGCATCTGAATCAATCACGGCAAACAGTTAAATGTAGGGGCAGAGCCAAACTCACACTAACTGCATGGGGGGTATGTCTCCATCAGCTAATATGGATCCTGCCCTGCCCCACATTAAAAAATGGGCCTCAACATGCACTAATTTAGCACAGTTCAGTAAGCATACCCCCCTTGTGTTTTGTTCCAGTTTGTCCTATGTACCAATATTATTCTATCATTCTGTTGCATCAGCATATAAAAGAATATAGTGGAGTGGAGTAGCCGCCTAGTGGATACAGCAAGTCTATTATCCAAGAGATCAGGGTTTGATATGCACTGGCACTCTGCAAGCCAACTCTGCAAGCCACTTTACCCACCATTGCTTTGGAAGAAAAAGGTCTGGCAATCTACTTCTGGCGATAGCTTGCCAAGAAAACCCAGAGGCTGCTGGATCGCCAGGAGTCAGCATTGACTTAACGGCACTTTAAATAAAAAAGTGTCCATTGTTTATTTTTCTAAAATTTAATAAGGTGTCAAAATTTATGGATTAAAGATTATAAATTTGTACATCACCCTTTTTTGTTCTATTGATTTAGCTGTAATGGTGCATGATTATAACTCCCTCACTTTTTTTTTAAGCTTTACTGTATTTCATGTTTCTTACATTTATTTTTCTCTTTTTAGGGATATTCTTTACCCTGGCAATGCTTCCCATAATCTAAAATATTAAGAGGTGCAAAGCATTACAAAATCTGGATCAATTTTACAGCTATGCTAGAATCAGCTTCTATGAAGACCACATACATGTGCAGCTTGTTCTCCTGGCATTTCTTCTTTCTGCCCCCTCCTAAAATTAAAGTCAGACGCCTGAGGAAACAAGTGATGGCATTGGCAGGGAATCATATATAGGAATTCTCTGGGTTAAACCAGAAGACCAGAGGAAGCAGCTTGACAGGTGGCAGGTGAAAGGGAAAGAGTTGGGAGGTAGGATGTGTGGAAGCAGGGGGAAGGAGAGTGCTGGTGTTGTCTTTGAAGAGGAGTGCTAGGGTTAGGGAGAAGGGGAAAAAAGGGGCAAGTACTGAGTCAAAGAAGGGGGGTGCTAGGGGTTCATTTCTGCGGTGGGGGAAGACAAAAAGAGTAAGAGGGAATATATGTAGAGGGAGGAGTGGCCTAGTGGTTGGGGCAAGGTACCACAGGCCAGAAGGTCAGTAGCTCAAATCCCACTAGAGGACAGCAACCTTGGGCCAGAAGGACTAGGGTTTCTAGTCCCACAGGTGCTCCTTGTGGTCTTGGGCAAGCCACTTAACCCTCCATTGCCCATGTTCCCTGTAAGTATTAGTGTATGTGTCTCATATCCCCTCATGTTAAATGTATCCACCAATTGTGTTGTGACCACTTTGATTGAAGGATAAGGTAGTATACAAAACTGTCTAAATAAATAAATAAAATGTGTGTCAGAGAGTCTAGGGAATAGTACAGTTGAAAGAGAAAATACTGACTGCATCCCCCCCAACACTAATCTACACCAGTCTCAGGGTGGCCACAACTTGAACGTATTGACCCATGTATTCTGAAAGTGCAAACCAGGCTGCTGAACAACTATGGTTCATAGCCTATCCAATCCAGCTACTTAAGCTTTAGAAAGGAACATAGGACAAAATTCTTAAAAAGATGGGGCGGCTCTTTAAAAAAAGAGTCCACAAGCATGAAATGCCTCTGCTTTTAGCAACCAGCAATCCTTTCTATTTTGTCTCATTTCATATGAGGTGTTTAATTTTAAGAGACAATGTTTTTTTAAAATAGATATATCACCATCATTAGGTAAAAGCTAGGGAAAAAAATTTGTCTTTTTTGAAGGATGTTACATTATTCATTGCACCAACATAACATTATCCAAAGAGGATGACTTCTGAGAGAAGACGTCATCTAAAAAAGGGACCTAGATACAGCAGCACCTGAAGATCATTTTTAAATTTATTTATTTTATTTAAGATTTCTTTTATACCGCACTATTTGTCATCAGTGCGGTTTACATTGAAACAATATAACATTGGTCAGATATATCAGACCTATTTTACAAATAACAGGAGTATTAACATGGAAGTAATCAGGGAAATCATATACATTTCTAGCAAAATACATGAAGGTAATGTTATAATCTGTGCAGTTAGGGTAGGAATGAGGTTGAGAGAGGGTGGGGGAGGGGAAGGGGTGTTTAGGTGTATACAGTGAGTGATGAAAAGGTGGTGTTTAAGGGCTTTTTTGAACTGTTTAATGTCTTTAATTAATTAATTTAATTTAATTAATGTAATAACAAGGTACCACAAACCATAGTTTTCCCTAGAAATAACCCAGCTACTGGAACTCTGCACTAGGTAAAAATACAAAAGTTTGAGACATTAAACAATAGGGTTCAAAATATAAAAATTATTTTAAAAATAAAATATGAAACTTGAATAGTCGAACACATTTTTAATCAGATGTTACTGATGAGTTAGCAATAGTACTGTCTTACATTTGCAAATGGCAACAGTACAATGTATAGATTATATTTTAATTGTATATATTTAACTAAGCCTTTATTCTGGATGCACAGATTGTCTGTACAATATCCCAAATACAACGCAGGTCAACCCAAGAAATTGGGCTGTAAAATTCATCTTTATTCTATCACAAGTGCTGTATGCAACATTTTCATAAAATTATTTATAAAATTGTGCTACAACCTTTGTTGAGGATTTTATAAATTCAGTAATATTTCATAAGTCTAAATTATATTTAATAAAGTTACAAGTACCTTTTTAATTAGATATTTGATACTCTTCTAAATTAGATAGAAGAAGAGGAGTTTTAAACAAATAATCAGAAGTTGCTAACAAAAGCACCAGAAGGGTATTCAAAGACCAGTCTGCTGAGTGGAGGACCCAATTTTGATTCTCGGAATCAGATATTCCATTGCCTAATCTGGCAGTGGATGAGGATGCTGTGAAAGCCATACTTAGAGATTCTGTATAGAGTTTCAGCCACCAAATAGCAACACTAAGGGGCATGTTTACTAATGTGCGGTAATGGTTAGTGTGGGCTCTAGCACACGCTGTACAGCATGCACAGACGTGTGCTATCAGTTACCACAGTCACTAAGCAGACAATGCAGGGTTAAATATTCATGTTGTCTATCTAGCATGCCACGAGGTAGGATCAGGGTAGACAAGGGGTGTGGCAGTTGGTGATAGCCAGCATGTGGGATATTACTGCACCCTAGCTGTCATGACTGCT
Organism: Ichthyophis bannanicus; assembly: GCA_033557465.1. Taxonomy (NCBI): domain Eukaryota; kingdom Metazoa; phylum Chordata; class Amphibia; order Gymnophiona; family Ichthyophiidae; genus Ichthyophis; species Ichthyophis bannanicus. The sequence goes on along the minus strand of CM066043.1, from coordinate 125,781,061 downwards.
GATAGTGTAGCTGCACTTAATTCTACCTCAAGAGGTGGTATTAAGTACAGACACACTACCAGCAGACCTGCCTCCAGCTAAAGCCCTTAAGAGAGGAAGGTGTAACCCCCAGATGAAGACCCCCCCCCCAGGTGTTACTACTTGGGGTAATTACTATGAGACCAGTGCCATTTTGACTGTTGCTAGACCCAGGGGCAGGTGTAGAGGGTAATCACCCCTGCTGTGATCACCACTGGAACACTAGGGAGCCCCCAGTAAGTTCCAGGGAGGGGGGAGGGCAGGGGTATCAATCTTGCAGTTTGGGGAACCGATCAGGAATGGAAGTGACAGAAGATGGGACTAAGAGGTGCAATCAAAAAGTATTGAGACTTGTACAATAACACAAGAAGTAGAACACTGACACAGTTCCTTCAAATCACACTTCCTCCAGCGTTCCAGCCACTGCTGGAAACAATTTTGAAATGCTTCTTTCCCTATTCTGTGAAGCTGCTGTGTCAAATTTTACTTAATAGTCTCCAAGTTCTCAAATCTCCTTCCTTTCACTGGTAATTTCAGATTTGGAAAAAAGAAAAAGTCACAGGCTGCGAGGTCAGGTGGGTACGGAGGCTGCAGGACTTGCTTGATTTGGTGTTTGGCCAAGAAGTGCTGGCCAAGATGCGATGCGTGAGCTGGGGCGTTATCATGATGAAGCAACCATTCACCATTCATGTGCAACTCTGGCCTCTTACAACAAACTGCATCTCTCAAATGAGTCAGAACTTCGACCTAATACTCCTTATTGATTGTTTGGCCTTTTGGAGCACACTCATGATGAACAATACCCTGGTAATCAAAGAAAACTGTAAGCATGACCTTGACATTGCTCCTCACCTGATGGGCTTTCTTGGGTCTGGGAGAGTTTGGAATCTTCCGTTGTGAGGATTAAGCCTTAGTTTCTGGGTGATAACCATAAAGCCATGATTCATCACTAGTAATAATCTTTTTGATGAAATCATCGCATTCCAACAACTTCCTGGCTGCAGTCTATCTTCTTTTTGGTCGGGATAGGAGTTTCGGCATGAATTTTGCAGACACACATCTCATCCCCACATCGACAGTAAGAATGGACTGTACCGACCTAAAACTGATGTCCATGTCCTCAGCAACCTCCCTGATAGTCAGCTGACAAATTGAGGATATTGCGGCACACACTGCTTCACTTTGTCTTCATTCCTTCTCGTGGATGGCCTTCCAGAACGTTTGTCACTGTCAACACTTTGACAGCCCTCTTGGAAACATTTGTACCAGTCAGACTCGAGCATGACTCATGCATTCATCACCATACACTTGTAACTTGTCATAAAGTCTCTTTGCACGAATCTCCAAGTTTCTGGCAGAATTTAATGCAAATTCACTGTCAGTTTTTTCACTCATCATAAATCTGACAAACTGCTTTTACACAATACATGTGATTAAATTAAGTACAGGTGTGCTGCAGCCACACTACACTCTGCACATGCAGAGCACATAACTAGGCACTGCATGCTTAATAGCATCGTGGTGTGATGTATTGTTATATAGCTACACAACAAGTCTCAATTTTTGATAACACCTCGTATGTTGGTAGCTTGTCTAAGAGGCAAGGGTTTTAAAGTGGACAGGTGGGGGGTGGATCTGCTTTTCTTTGCCATGTGGGGCCAGGATTTGGAGGGGGGGATGGGAGTTGGATCAGGTAGGGAGGTCTGGATCAGGAGCAGGGGTGCTCAGTGAGGGGAAAGCAAGGGTCACCATCACTGCCTGCTCAGCTGCTTTCCCATTAGCAGGGCCAAGCTACCTGGCTGTTGGGGGGAACATTGCAGCTGAAGCCACTTGTCTCTTCCCTGTTCTTTCATCCTGGGCCCACATTCCTTGCCTCAGCAGATAGCGCAAGCAGGAACAGTAAGTGTTGTTAGCATATATGCTAGGCATGCCCTCTGCATTTAACGCACAAGGTTTACACCTGCTGCACTGGCATTTTGGCACATGCCACATGGTGGGTGCAAAGCTTTATTGCAACTTAGTAAACAGGCCTTTAAGTGGACAGATTTAGAATCTATGGATTACAGAGCTGTTAAAGCCGTGGTGTGTGGCCCCTGCTGATTACTGGGTTGGATGAGTTGGGAGGTTATATGAAATGGCTAAAAATAATCATCGCCAAGTAGCTGTGATTGAGAATACATGGCATCTGTTCCCAGCCCTGGTTCCAAATGGTCTGGAAGCCCAAGACGGAGTGCAAGAGAAAATTGCCAATCCCAAAATAAAAGTGTGTTCAGACTGGCAACACTGATCATGAATTGATCCTTATTAATACCAATTCTGATTAAACACTAGTATTGATTTTGTAAATTTTGCCATCATGTATTCATGGAGATCCTAGCAACATATATATTTAATGGAATTTTTCAGTGCAAATTTTGGCAGTCAGCGTATTAACTGAGTACATATGACAGGTTATGCGCAAATTATTATTTTATTGTGTTGATATGAAATATCAAGACCGAGGAAGTAATCTCCAAATTAAATCTATATTAGAATAATTTATATAATTATACGCTGTATTTAAAGAGAAAAATCATGACCCAAATCTAGCACTCTGATACAGGTACCTGTTGGGCATATGTAAATATATATAAATATATATATCTATATGTACACACATACAGATGCAAGGAGTGGGGGAGAAAGAGAGAAAACCAGTTATAACTCAGTGAAATTAACAAGATGCAAATGTAGTATCATCTAGGAATAAAAGTTTTTTGTTCACAAAAGTAATTAATCTAGCACCACACATCAGGAAAACACAAAAATTGCACAGTCTAGTCCTAAGCAACTATGTCTAAAATAGATTATTATATAGTAAAACAGATATTATACAGGATAATGTGGTATTTGATAAACAGATAAATAGTTGTATTGAGTAGGCCGTTTATAACATTTTTATCTATACAGAAATAAAATCAAAATGTTAACTGTATAGAAGTGAACAGGACAATATTAAATATAAAGACTTGAAAGCAGACAAAAAGTTCAAAGGTGAGCAAGAGGGAGGGGTATACGGGTCATTACAGATCCTTAAGTTTGCAATAAAAGGACCAGCTGCCCAATTTGAAGAAAGCAGTAAACAAGAGATTGCATTTACATGCAGATGTCTAAAACCTGTATTTTTGTTTAATCTATGCACAAAAAACATTTTGTATTTTTATTGCTTGACATTCAGTTATGGCTAGAATATTTTAACCTATTTTATTGTACTTTGGAAACAAGAATATTGTGAAAGGTGCCATAAAATGGACAATACTGAAAATAGTTTGCAAATAAATCACCCAACACTGCTGTTTCTTTATACATTTTAAAGCCTTGTCTGGGGCTTGTCACACGTTAAATATAGTTAAAGTGGGAAAATATTTTAGCTTCAAGCCTCCCATTGGCCCAAACATCCTATACAAAAACACATCTCCCTAAAAGGAGCAAGCAAACACAAGTACAAACTAAGAAGCAGCCAGATAACATCCCAAGTTTATACATATACACCACTGATTAACAAATACAACGAGTATCTTTTGGATTCCGGAAGAGATAAATATATATAAATATTTGTGAATTTAAATTCACTGTATTGCTTATATATTATCTACATTTATATTTCAAAAGTTCATTGTACAAGTTCATAGAATATGCATCAATTGGTATCAAGATGGCTGGGCATGAGGTACAAAACAAATATATGCAAAGCATTAGTGAACATAAGATGGAGCTGTTGAACTGAAGATAATCTAATGCCAAGCAGCTGCTGAGAGAGGACTGTGTTTTCCAGTATAGGGTACGTTTTTGGTTTTTTTAATTGTGAATAATTGAAATACAGTATCCTTGGGACAGGACATTCAACATAGGTGCAAATACATGTTAGGAAACAAATTGATTAACTTTATGCATTTGTAAAATGGTTACTTGTGGTCTATTACCATACTCTGTTAATAGGTAGGACCACACTTACAGAAATGGGTCCTACCCCCTGTCCCTTTTTCAGAGTGAGTTCAAAATGACCACCCTAACAAAGACTAGTACAAGTAAATCTTATTCACAAATGTCCTTCAGATAGTCCTAACTGACAGTCTATTAGGAAAAGAAAATTATTATGAATGATTCCAAGGCATTTAAGCAGCTTGTTTTTACTTAAAATGAATATTTTTGCTCACGCTTTGTGGTTTCAAGAAAGGTGTCCTTGTGGAAAACATTTTGTTTTCTCTTTTGGCCTAATATTAGTAATTGATCAAAAGGCATATGAGATTACAATGATCATTGGCTCCATTAGGATCTGTGAGAAATTACAGGTCACATCAGGATCATGGAATTAAAAAAAATACACAAAGTTTGGGATCCTAGTTCAAGTGATTAAATATATCTTTTTGAAGCCATATATGCTGAAACTAATGACAGGGTTTTTGAACACAGCAAAGTACAAACCTGATTATGCATTTTAGTCCCAGTTTTTAAAAGGTTTTGCTGTAATCAGAGGGGCATTTTGATAAAATGTTAAATTTTGTTAATGTGCATTAAGTGCCACCAGGGCCCTTTTATTTTTATGGACATGGCAGCACGTAAAGGGTAGTTCCTCACCTGTAACAGGTGTTCTTCATGGACAGCAGGAATAAGTCCTCACGCATAGGTGATGCCGCCAACAGAGCCCCACGTGGGAATGCTCCCCAGCTTCTATTGAAAGTTTTAACTTGTGTGCTTCCTTCCCATCTGCCACTGCAGCGTAATCTTCAGTTTGATAACATACCTGTAGCAGAATACAACTCCTCGGGAAGGTGAGAGGGTTGCGAGGGCTTAATCCTGTTATCCACGGACAGCACCTGCTGCAGGTGAATAACTACCTTTTTTCCATGGACAAGAAGGAAGTCCTCACACATGGGATTCGCAAGCTACAGGCTATCACAAACCAAGAAGGCAAGCAAGAAGCCCAACAGGGGCAACATCAACTGCGAAACACGAAAAATCAACTATGTACAGCGAAGGCAAGTCTCAATTTTTCTCTTTTTCTTGGTAGTCTGGACAGACAGAAGGGCAATGGGGGGGGGGGGGGGGATGGAATTGGATTCTAATACCCAAAGAGGTGCCAGAGTACAAATTGGCCGAAGTTACTATCACGTCAGGAATCCACTTCCAGGCAGTAGTGAGATGTGAGCATCTGGGCGTTGCAGTCCTGCAGATCTCCTCCATGGAGACAGAGCATAAGTTGGCCACTGACACAGCCGTAGCTCAGACACTGACCTGACCATAAGCAAAGGAGATTCAGTTTGCTAGCTAAATTGAAAAAAAAAGTGTGTTTGGAAATGGCAACTCCCAGCTTGCTATGGTCAAAGGAAACAAAAAGTTGGACGGACTTCCTAGGGTCCTTTGTCCACTCCATGTAGGCCTGCTTGCAATTACAACATGAGCAACACCGCTTTCCCTTGTGGGAGTGAGGCCTAGGGACAAATGTAGGTAGCACTCTGGACTGGTTGAGATGGAAATTCGAAACCACCTTCGGAAGGAAATGGGGATGCATATGAAAAACCACTTTATTATGGTGAAATCTGGTATACAGTGGATGAACTACCAGAGCCTGAAGCTCACCCACTCAGCATGCCAAAATGACTGCTACCAGAAACAAGACATCCAGATCAAGAACTTCAGTGGACAGGAATTGAGTGGCTCGAAGGGAGCTTTCATGAACTGCACTAGTACCACGCTGAGGTCCCAAGCCACGGTGGGGGGCATAAAGTGAACAATCAAAGGCTGTGCCAAAATGGACTTCCCTTTTACCCTGCGATGGTATGCCCCAATTGCGCTGAGGTGAACTCAGAGTTGGACTTCAGGCTTGAGTCACAGAGGTGTAGAAAATACTCGAGCAGTCTCCTTGTAGGTCAAACTAAAGGATTCAAGGCCTGGTATTCACACCAGACAGCAACCTCTTCTACTTACAGGCGTAAGACTTCCTTGTCAAGGCCTTTCTGGAGGCCAACAGGACATCAGTTATGTTGTCAGGCAGATTAAGCTCTGACAGGACTAGCCTCTGAACATCCACACTGTGAGGGCCAAGGACTGGACGTTGGGATGCGGCATCCTCTTGTCCTGTGAAACAAGATCTGGAGCATGGCCGAGCTGGAGAGGTTCCCGAGTGGAGAACTGCAGCAAGAGCAGGAACCAGAGCTGTCTGGGCCAATAAGGCACGAAGAGTACCATCGTACCTTCGTCTGTTCTAGCTTCATTAGGGTCTTCGCTATGAGAGGCATTGGAGGGTAAGACCCTCCATCCATGGCAGGAGAAAAGCATCTGACACCACTCTGCTGTGGGATCCCACTCTGGAGCAGAACTGATCTACCTGGGCATTTTGTGGAGTGGCGAATAGGTCTATCGAGGGAGTGCTCCACTTCCGAAACATGTGGGCCGCCACATCTCTGTTCAATGTCTATTCATGTGGCTGAAGGACATGGATCAGTCTGTCCGCCAGAGTATTTTGGTCTGCTGGCAAATATGTGGCCCTCAGCTCCATTCTGTGAGTGATGGCGAACCTCAACAACCTGACCGTCTACCAGCACAGGAGCCAACGGCTTCTTGCTTGTTGATATAGAACATAGCGACTTGTCAGTTTGAATGAGGATAATGTGGTTGGCTAGCCAATCTCAGAATGCCTTTAGAGAATTTGCTATGGCTCTCAATTCCAGGAAGTTGATCTGGTGAAGACTCTTCTGAACAGACTAGTTGCCCTGAGTGTGGAAGCCATTGGAATGAGCTCCCCATCTCAATTTGGATGAGTCTGTTGTCAGGATTCTGAAGGCTCAGGGCCGGAGTGACTTCAACCAATGTGCCCAGCACCTGGGCTTGGACTCAGCTGTCAGTATCCCTCCAAACTCCTGGTGGTTGAGTAGTCCTCCCTTCATGGCACCTTTGAGGGGCTTTCATGCTATCCGCCATTGCTCTCGACCCCCTGTCTCAAAGGGCTACAATGCCGATGCACTTGGGTCTTCACTTGGTGTTTGTTCCGATCACGCTTTGATGTTGATGGGGATGAAGCCAGTTCCCTCTTTGTAGGGAGGCCAACTGATGGCCTGGGGCAGTGTGGATGCTCAGCTCCGACTGACCTCGAGATTTCTTCGATGTTAATGTCCCTCTGCTGTCTTGAACTGCTTTCGAAGGCACGGAGGCCGATGATGTCAATGCCAGAGTTGATGGATCGGGCTATGGAGTGCCGAACAGTTTCCCATTGTTTTTCATGACCTTTGAGGTCTCTCTTCTTGTAATTTGTGCCTGTAGATGCCAAGAGGGCTGATGATCAAGCCTTAGGCAATCGAAGCAACAGTTGTGCTTGTCCATGACAGAAATAGAACGGGCACACTTGATGCACTTTTTAAAACCATTGGTCGGAAAAATAGCCATGGCAAAATCAAACGGCTCGATGGTGGATAGGCCTGACCGGTGCACCATCGGTGCCACTGAATTAGTCTGAAAAACGTAATGGATTGAAAAAAAGGAACAGCAATGGCAGGCCAGGCAACACAATTTCAATTCAATTAAATACTTCTGAAGGGGAGAAACGCAATTACCAATGCAGAGGAACTGGAACATGTCCGTGAGGCTCTGTAGAAAACGAAAGACTGAAGATGGCACCACGGTGGCAAGCAGGCAGGAAGGAGGTGCGCAAAAGCAAGGTGCAGCCTCCCAAAAGCTTCCAATAGATGCTGGGGAGTGTTCCCGCGTGAGGCTCCGTCGGGGATGTCACCCATGTGTGAGGACTTGCTTGTCCATAGAGAACGTGCATTAACTTTTATCAGCCCTCTTTAAGTTTTAGTATACATGCCCCAATATGAAAACTCTTCTGAAAATGTATTTTGTATGAATGCAGTTCACTAAACTAGATTTTTAATTTCTGTAAAGAAAAAGCGGGAGCCCTGCTTTCAAGGAATGGATGTTGGCTTGTTGAAACACTTTGTTGCTTCTTAAAAAAAGGGGAAGAATCATCCTGGAATAGCTCCCCTGAGACTAATGAGACAAAACTCGGTATCCTTAATCAGGAGTACTGGCTCTGTTGAATGTGCATTTCATTTTCAAGACTATTGCTTTATAATATCAATATGATGTCACCACTATAATTTTAATAATCAAATTTAATTTTCATATTAGGAGTTTTAGGAGGTTACAACTTACAACGGAAATTGTTCAAAACACCTGTATCGACATGCACATTCTTGTAAAATGCAATGGGATTTTTAAAATCAATAGGGTAGACAATGCATTAAATTCTTATTCAAAAGATGATACATTCAGCAGCACAGTGCTCATGTATTAGGACTAGACATGCATATCTGTCATGCCTTGTATACCTTGTTCAGATTATATTCCAGGTACACAATCTGGAACGTAATTTGTACTGTTTGTACATAGTTATGTTACCTGTAAAAAGTTCTCGAATGTTCCATGTATTAGGACTAGACATGCATATTTGTCATGCCTGTATCACTTGTTCATTGTAAACCGCATCCGATCCATGGGAGGATGCAGTATAAAAGTGTTTGTTAAATAAATAATACCATGCTGAGGCAAAGGCCAATATAACAGAGAAGTCTTGCACTTAACTAAAATCATTAGAACTGCAAGTATGTCCATATGATAGTGCAAAAGAAAATCCTCAAATGAGCATAATACCGTTGCTGCTGCTGGGCTAATCTTTTGCTAATGAAGCCTTATAATATATATCTTTGGGGAAAAAATGGGCATAATTAAAAGCTACCTTGGATGGTCTTTTTAATTATGTGTAGACTATGTCCAAAACTGAAAAATGCAACAAGCTTACCATCTTACCCAAGTTAAAAAAGGCAGATGGATTTCATAATACCACCACCAAGTCCTATATAGTTCACTCAAGTGCTGGATAAATTAATTTGTGTGAATAACAAAATTAAAGACAAATCAAATAAACATTACCCACTGTTTTGGCTTAGTCCTCTGTATTAGCCACCCTGTTGAAGATGTTGGTAAGATCCTCGAGCACCCTTTTCTTTTCTTTACTCTAAACTCAGATGTCAAGCTTTTATGATTGATAGGAAGATGGACTCTTTTACCCAAGGTGTTGGTTAACCTTTATTCATCAGGCAATATCTGTCAGGAATAATGGTAATTCTCATGTATTTTTTTCTAGTGGAAGAGCACAAACATTCAAATATGCGATTTATGACAGTGGTTTTTAGGAAAAGTATCTGGCTGCCTCTTAACAATTAACAAGTGATTCAACATTCCTATAGCACATAAAAAGTGAAAACTTGTACAAATATGTAATTTTTCCCTGAGGGATCAAAGTACACCTGCAAGTGCTCTGTGTACATATTGCACTATAGAGGAATGAAGACTATGTGCAAAAAAAGCAATGATAGAAGCGTAATAATCTTTTTCATTAGGATTTTGCTATTTGTCTTCTTGCATCTTGGAATGTCAAAACTCGAAGACAGCTACTTCTTTACCTAAAACCTTTAAAAAAACAAATGTCTTTTATGGCACATTTAATGAACTAAAAACTTCACAGACAGAAAGACAAATCCCATCAAGAAAATAATACAAAGTTTTGCTTCTGTTTGTATTTTAGAAAAATTACATTACTTTCTCTCATGGTTTCACATTACAAAATCTTTTTTTCTTTACACAAATCACATTTTATTGCAGGAATATTTCAAGTGCCGTTAAATATTTATAGAAGGGTTAAAAAAATAGAAGTCTCTTTAAAGTGGTCCAGACAAGGCTTTGTATAGAATGAATCTTTTACTCACCTGCTATTTTTGACCTACATATTTTTGAATACATAGCCTTTTTTTCAACTGACATTTACCAGCTTAAAAACAACCACACACACACACATATACATTTGTACACCTATATGTAGACCTTGGTATTCATACAATGGTGAAGAAAGGTATTGAAGGTCAACCAAACCTGGAAACCATCAGCTTACTAGATGATAAAAAAAAAAAAAAGATGGCAAAGATCCTCTCAAGGTAGCTTGAAAGACACAGACTACATGGAAGTTAATTTTATAAGGGGGCATGTACTTTGGCAGTATTTTAGTCATTAACGTACATGAGTGTCACATAGGTATATTAATGAATTCTTATAAAATATCAACCAGTGGGAAAAATATATGAGATGATGGTGCCTACTTTGCCAGGCATGGGCAGACGTTTCAGTGGAGTGCACAAATATGTGCATAGATTATAAAAGACTATAATTTATATGCATTCTTGAAAAATATAGGCACAGACATTTACACTAGCTGTATGGCTGCTGTAAATGTTCATGCCTTAATTAAAGGTGCAATCTCTGGCCCTTATGCTAGTATTTATAAAGAAAAGTACATGCCCAGACCTCTAATAAAGACTGACCAGTGTGAAAGTACATTGATATGCTAGCACAAACGTTGTCAGTGGGCATGCATATGGGTAGTTTGGACGGAGAGCACAAGTACAGGTATAGATTATAAAACTCTATAATTTACATGCATGCTTGAAATATCTAGGCACGGGCATTTGGCAGATATAAATGTCCATGCCTTAACTTAAGGCGTGATCTCTGCCACTTATGCTTGTATTTTATAAAGACAAGTAGCCGCCCACTTGTCTTTATAAAATTGGCTTAACATAGGTACCTTAAGAAGCACTTTAACTAGGTGCCCCCTTATAAAATTACCCTCCATATGTTCGACAAGGACACTATTGTCCATAATTCTGTTATAAACAGCAGACAAGCTTCATCCAGCCAGCTGAAGTCCATGACTTTTTTTGTTTTAAACAGAAAAGAGCTTATCAAGGCCTCATCTATCCTGTGTAACATTCTATGTCTACTGTGATACGGTTATCATTGCAATGATTAAACATTAAGGGGCAGAGACACAGGGAGGCCTATTTATTGAAGTGCAGTAACGTTTTACAGTTTCTGTGCATTAATTGCCAGAATTAACATGTGGTAACTGCAAACACTCTGGGAGAGTTCCCACAATCTTCCCATATAGTTGAAGCAGTTAGCTACATCTATTCAGGTGGTGTTACTGTGCTGCCTTATTTGTCATGTTAACAGCTGATGTACAGTAATTACCTCCATGTTAACTACAAGGCGCTGTCCTCACCTATTCTCTATCCAGTAGCTGTTAACATAGAGCTAACAGCTGATGCAGATTCCATGTTAACATAACCGTGCACAATACCATAACTGAATAAGCAAGCCCCAAAATGGAAGAAAACCCTAGTGCATCTGGTTCTTATGTCCTAATTTTCATTGTAACATAGACGACCATGACAGATGACCATGACAGATAAGGACAACTGACCTATTTCACCTATTTGCCTTCTTCGTTTTCCTAATTTTTTTTTTTTTTAAAAGCCACAAAATGAAAATAATCATTTTAAAAATAGGGCAGTTATCGCCCGTTTTAAACCTTACCTGAGAAATCCCCATTAGAAATCTGTGGCATTATATCAGCACAACTAATTCTTTGGCACTGTTCTTTTTAGTTTGCTAAATTTTAGCTGTTGCTTTTTTTTTGTGGGAGTCTGGGTTATGCTAAAACAATGCACTGGCATTTAACTACTTGGCAACCAGCCACTGATTCTTAGCCATGTCAGGCCTATCTGCTTATTTTACTCATAATATATTTGTGTTCTGAAAGTGGTTAAATAGTACAACAGTTCAGTACCTATATTAAGAGCCCTACTGACTTGGCAAAGATTACAAGATCTGATGGTGTCATCCAGTCCTCCCACTACATATCAGATCACAAATCTCATGACTTCTGCTCTTCAATGCCTGCAAATGTATTTCACTTGCGCATACAATAAAGTTTCTGATCCGATAGTCAAATACAAGTAGCTCTTTGGTATAATAAAACCAAAAGCATCTGCCATTCTTTTGTTCCTGTCTAGTATATTTTAAAATCTTCTAACTTCTGCTATCATTAATTTATTTTTATAGCAGGATTTCAGTGCCAACTGCCACCTAAAGAGTCAAATGACTGTTTCTAAAGAGGAATATTTATTATAATTTGCATAAAAGACAATAAATGGCAAAACAAGGCCATTAAAAGCAGAAATCTACTTGTGAAATTGCAAATTGTAAGTGCTACCAAAAATTAAATTTCTGTAGTTGATTAGTGTGTTCCTAACACAGAGGCTGTAATACCTAATTTATGTCCAATACACATACAGAAGGTAATTTTATACCTGCAAATGCATAAAAAGTATGTGCATACTTTTTTCTCTACACGTACCAGTGAATTTTCAAAGCAAAAGCATGCACATACATGTTTTGGAAATTACTCCAAGGAACTTATGTGCTTACATTTTCACCTACTTTCTGGAAAGCACAAATTTCTGGGTTAATTTATATCAGTGTACATTTATTTTAAAAAAATATGTGCAGAAATGCAAACCTTTTACTAACCCTGCCCTCAGAAATGTCTTCACTCAGTCCAGGTAAAGTTATGTGTGTGCATATAGCTTTACACACATATCAAGAGTTGCAAATGTTATAAGCATCTACTTCTGTACATAAAGCATTGGATTTATGCACAGAAGTGGCTCTCAAAATTGTCATCCTTACTAATTAAGTTGGAAGATGACAAATTTAGCATTAAAGAATCAAAAAATGTATTTATTAGGAACAGTTAGATGAATAATCATTTACAAAATCATGTTTGGTTGATCTTCAATCCAATAGCACCTCAGGCTGGTCATATTCAGAAATCTTAAATAAAAAGTATATTTTTAAAGAACAAATTGAATACTTTTAAAAGTCTCACACACGGTGACTATAAATTTACCATATATATGGCACTGTCCCTGTGGTGCAAGTAGCATCTCTGTGTGAATACAGGGTTCAGGTTTGGGATGGACTAGCCTTGGGTGTACCATAGGAGCGGTGCACTCACATCCAGAAAAGGAAGGAAAACCACAACAGGCCAACAAGAAGTGCTGGGATGCACATCAGCACTCAAGATGACAGAGCCACACAGGCATGCTGACTGGGGCAGAAAAATCTAGGCCCAAGCTTTTTGCTTGACGTGTTCTAACTACATATGCTGTGTTGTGAATCCATATGATTATGGAACAAAAGTCTGCAGTATGGGTAATCAGGGCTAATATTCTGTATTATTCTGCTCCATTAGGTACACTGCAATCCAGACCAGATGTGAAAGCCCTTTGGTACATATCTGGTCCTTCACTCTGAACGTCTCTAAAGGTATCTCTAACAATTGCTATTAATATCCATTAATAGGTCCTCCTATTTATCTACCTCCAAAAGATGAAAAGGATACATTAACTCTGCTAACATTTGATCACAGGAAACCCAGGTTCGCACCAATGTCACATACTAATGCTTTCCTTAGCCATCAGAGTTATCCCTGTGTCTGCAAGCTGGAGGCACAGGTTTTTTGAACTTTATTATTCCTAATGGAAAGGCCATACCTATTTCTGCTATAAAAACAAAAATGTTTTCATCTTTTCTTTCAATTAGCACATTTTTTGGTTTACTTTCTAAACTCAGAATCTTTTGTGAATCCATCGTAATTGTCCAATTTTACTGCATTAAGAGCCTTTACAAGGTCAACTTGCCAAAATATTTATCAAAATAAAGATAAAAGAATGAACTATACCTGAGATGACATCAAAAAGGGTACTTTTATAAACCTTTTCTTGGCATTAAATAGCCTCATAAAATTAGATCATGCATAAAGTTTGTGCAGCGCAAGCCGGCATGTACTTGTAAAGTAGGCATGCTCAGGAGAAGAGTTTGGGCAGAGTCACAAATTTCATATGTATTTTATAAAATATGCGCTAATATGTACACCTGCTTTTGAGCAGACATAGGGCCCAATTCAGAGGCGATTTGCAGCCTGCAAGCCTCCTGCCCCTTTTCCCCCTCAGGATCTCCCTGCACGGCTAGAGCAGTAGGATGGGGAGAGCCACGAGGGGGTGGAGTGGGGGTAGGCCAAGGTGGCAGGACATACAGGGCCGATTCAGGTCATGGTCCTGTACGTTCTGTGGGGTCAGGGGGTACGTGCTGCTTATTCCACCTCGGAGGTGGAATAAGCAGCATCTACTGGCGATCGGGTCTGGGGGGCCCCCCCCCCAGGGCTGTGGCCGTGGACAGGTAGGTCTCCGCTGCCCTATCCATGCCCCCGGTGCCACAGGTGAAAGGGGACCCTGCGGGGAGGACATCCCCGCAGGCATGCAGGGGCATGCCGGGCCGTCTCAAGTCCCAATTATGTATGCCGCAGGAATGTTTTGCTCCCGTGTTACAGAATTGGGTCCTAACAGGCCCATCCTGCTTGGGGCCGTCCAGACGGCCCGGACATGCCCCTTTCTGAATCTGGCTCATAATGTCTGCACCTTCAACCTAGGTGCAAGTCCTACAGGATATGGGCTAGTGTTTTATTAAATCCACAAAGACCTTTTTACTAAAGTGTGCTATGCAGTCAGAGTAGGTTCTGGCATGTACTAACCACGTGCTATGGCCCACAGTAACTGGTAGCATGCAGCCAGCACAAGCCAATTTCCATGCTAAATGCAAATCATGCCATGGAGGGTGAAATGGGTTACAGGCGGCAAGTGGGCATGCCGTCAGCATGCAGGTATACATCATGCGCTAACAGTGTTTTGCAATCAGCGTGGGTGCAATTACCTCCATCTCAATAGGTGATGCTAACTGCACTCAAGGTAATCACACTCTGCATTAGCATATGGTGCTGCATGTTACATATTATGGGAAATACTGTCCACGCCCTCAAAAGGTAATGTGGTGGCTTTACACTAACCTCGCCATGCTTTTGCACTATATTGGCAAGTTAGGTGCAAGACCATAGTGCAGTTTAGTAAAAGGGCCCCAAAGGTGCCTATGAGTCTTTATAAAATAAGCGCCTTGCTCTCCTATTAATCTAGATGCCCTGTTATAAAATTACCCCTAAAATAACAATTTTAAAATCTATTCACATGAGTAAACTGGCTGTCTAAAAATTACTCTCCCTTAAAAAATAAGACGTTGTTTTACTCCATGAACTTTCTCCTAAAACAGACAGTCTGAAACTTGCTTCCAAAGAATATTTGTACTTTCCAAAAGGTGAAATTAGACTTACCTGCTAATTGTTGTTTCTTTAGGATCTCCAGTCCAGTCCCGGAATCTCTGAGATTTAGGTTCCTCCAGCAACTTGGAGACTGAACAATGACATTCTTTGATGTCACTAGCATAAGTACCCGAGGGACCGCCTCCTTGCTCCAGTTTACCTATTGACAAAGCAGACTCAACAGAGCAACAATTAAGTAGCTATCAAACCTTAACAACTATAATAAATATTAACAAACTTTAACTATAAATTAAGACACATAATGTGCCCTTAGAGTAATACTATTTTTTTTTTTTACCATAATCTGCCCTCCGCCTCTATAGAGGAATAATGCATTACAAAGATTCTCAAAAGTATCATTCTCCCTAAATGAACCATTAAACTTATGATGACCATACCATACTCCAATGCTTCAGGCCTGTAGTACAAATAAACGCATATCAGGGAGGGATGCGGGAATGGACTGGAGATCCTAAAGGAACAACAATTAGCAGGTAAGTCTAATTTCACCTTCCTTATCATCTCTCCAGTCCAGTCCCGGAATCTCTGGGATATAACAGAGCAGTAAAAACCTTTAACGGGTGGGACCTGCTAGACCAGCCTGAAGCACCGCTGAACCAAAACAGGTATCCCTCTCTGCCTGTATATCTAATCTATAATGCTTTACAAAGGAATTTAAGGATGACCAAGTAGCCGCTTTACAGATGTCTACAGGCGGCACCAAACTGCACTCAGCCCAGGACGCAGCTTGCGCCCTTGTCGAATGCATCTTAAGCCCATCAGGAATAGTTCTATCCTTCAACAAATACGATGATGCTATAGCTTCTTTGAGCCAAATAGCAATAGATGCCTTAGAAGCTGCATGACCTTTCCTTGCACCTCCAAAAAGAACAAACAGTCTATCTGTTTTACGAAACTCCTGTGTTCATTTTAAATACGCCTTTAACGCCCTACGAACATCTAACAAATGCAACTTCTTGAATTGATCTTCCTTGGTATCATTTTCAAATACTGGCAATGAAACTTCCTGATTGATGTGAAAAGCCGACACCACCTTAGGTAGAAATGAAGGCACTGTCCTTAAAACTACCTTCCTTTTGAAAAATAATAGAAAAGGCTTCCTACAAGACAATGCTTGCAATTCCAAAATTCTTCGCGCTGACGAAATAGCAATTAGAAAAACTATCTTGAGCGTAAGGTCCTTTAATGTTGCTCGAGATAACGGCTCAAATGGTTCGCGTACTAAAGCTTCCAAGACGAAATGGAGACTCCAAGACGGAACCCTTGGTCTACATGGCGGCCTCAATAAGGAAACTGCCCTCAAAAATCATTTTACATCTGGATGTGCTCCTAGCACTTCACCCTTTATGTTTCCTCTATAACAAGAAAGACTTGCCAGATGTACCTTTAATGGAGTAATCGCTAAGCCTTTCTCAAAACCATCTTGCAAAAAAGATAGAATTTGAGAAATAAAAGCTTTTAATGCCTCCAAACCTTTATCTTCACACCATGCTTCGAATATTCTCCAAATTCGAATATATGCCAAAGAGGTAGATCTCTTCCTTGCTCTCAACAAAGTGGAAATCGCTGCCACAGAGTATCCCCTGGCCTTTAACCTCGCCCTTTCAAGAGCCAAGCTGTAAGAGAGAATTGATCCACTTGAGGCATGCGTAACGGCCCCTGACGCAACAGATCTTCTCTCATCGGTAAGCGCCATGGCCGGTCTACCAATAACCTTATGAGATCCACATACCATGGACGTCTTGGCCAATCTGGAGCTATTAAATATTACTAGCCCTTTGTGCCTTTCTACTCTTTGCAGAACACGCCCTATCAATACCCACGGAGGAAACACGTACAGAAGCTGTTCCTCTGGCCAACTTTGAATGAGTGCATCCAGACCTTCCGACATTCTCTCTCGTCTTCGACTGAAAAACCGATTGACTTTTGCCGACTTGAAGGTTGCCATGAGATCCATTACCAGAACTCCCCAACGATTTATTATCAACTGAAACACCTGAGGATGTAGAATCCACTCTCCTGGATCCATCTTTACCCGACTCAAAAAAATCGGCTTCTACATTGTCGACTCCTGCTACATGACTTGCAGACAAAGCTTTCAAATTCCTCTCGGCCCACACGAACAACTGCTCGGCTTCGGCTTCCAGAGCAATACTGCTTGTGCCCCCTTGACGGTTGATGTAAGCTACTGCAGTCGCGTTCTCTGATAGAACGCGAACTGCCTTCCCCTGGAGATAACATTGAAACGCTTGTAGAGCTAAGGTTACAGCTCTCAACTCCAATCTGTTGATCAACCAGATATTCTCCTGATCGGACCATTGCCCTTGAATGAATCTTCCCTCGAAGTGAGCACTCCAGCCCACAAGGCTGGCATCCGTCGTAAGAGGAATCCAAAGAGGAGATTCTAGCTGCATTCCCACCTCTAGAATATCTGGTTGTAACCACCATTGTAGAGCTTGACGCATCTCCGGAAGGCAGGGTAGCCTCTTCGAGAGAGGATCCCTTTGATGAGACCACCTTCTTAGTAATGCTCTCTGTAACGGGCGCATATGAGTTCTCGCCCATTGAACTAAGTCTAACGTTGCTGCCATTGTCCCGAACAACTGCAAATAATGCCATGCAGTGGGATTTTCTCTGGTTAAGAAACATCGCACCAGATCTCTCAATGCTAGGACTCGCGACTGAGGAAGAAAAACCCTTCCTATCCTTGTATCGAAGCAAGCACGTAAGTGTTCCAGATTCTGTGCCGGGATCAATTTGCTCTTTGCCATATTGACAACCCAACCAAGACTTTGCAAAAACCCCACTACTCTGGCTGTTGCCAACCTGCTTTCCTTTTCGGACTTTGCCCGAATCAACCAATCGTCTAAATATGGGTGAACTAGAATTCCTTCTTTTCTCAACGCTGCCTCAACAACCACCATTACCTTGGTAAACGTTCTTGGAGCCGTTGTTAAACCGAACGGCAACGCTTGAAACTGGAAGTGACCCATTGGAACTGCAAACCTTAAAAACCTTTGATGCGCCTGACGAATGGGAATGTGTAGATATGCCTCTGTCAAATCCAGAGACGTAAGAAACTCCCCTTTTCTTACTGCCATTATTACAGATCTCAGTGTTTCCATACGAAAATGAGTTACCCGAAGGTAACGATTTAACTTTCGAAGATCCAAAATTGGTCGAAAAGACCCTTCTTTCTTTGGAACCACAAAATAGATGGAGTATCAACCGTAGCCGCGTTGGCTTGGCGGTACCGGAACAACAGCTTTGAGATTCAAAAGTCTTTGCAAGGTTTCGCGCACTGCCGCGTACTTGATGCGTGCCTTGCAAGGAGATTGAACAAACAAATCAACCACCGGACGTTGAAGCTCCAGAGCATATCCCTCTCGAATGATCTCCAACACTCACTGATCGGAAGTGATTTGAACCCAGGCTGGATAAAACTCCCACAGACGACCTCCCACGGGAATAAAATTTGCCCGGGTCTTCCCAATCTCATTGTGACTTTCTAGAGTTTGAAGAGGAAGAGGAGGTTGCAAATCCCCCGTTTGCACCTAGAAATCCTCGAAACCCCTGACTCCTGAAAAAAAGATGTCCTCTCTGAAACTGACCAAAACGTGCGAAATGAAAACGACAAAAATCTCTGTAGAGGGCCCTAGACGCCTGAATTGGACGCCCAAGTTTCTGCCTGTCCTCTGGCAGCCTGACACCTTTAGAATCTCCCAAATCCTTTACCAATTTATTTAAGTCCTCCCCAAAAATGAGTTTACCTCTGAAAGGAAGCTTAGAGAGTCTTGCTTTAGAAGAAGCATCTGCAGCCCAATTATGCAACCATAAATATCTTCTTGCTGCAACAACAGAAACCATACTCTTTGATAAACCTCTAATAAGGTCATAATGCATGTCAGCTAAATAAGCTGCTCCAGTCTCTAACCTAGTTGCTTCTGTCGCAGAGTCTTCTACATTATCTCCATATACCCGCTGAGACCAATGAAGACATGCTCTGGCTACCCATGCTCCACAAATAGAAGCCTAAATAGAAAGGGCATTAACATCAAACACTTGTTTTAACAACATATCCAATTTCCTATCATGACTATCCTTAAGAGCAGCACCACCTTCCACAGGAATTGTAGTCTTTTTAGTAACAGCTGAAACCGCTGCATCCACTTTTGGAGATTTAAACAGCTCCCGATCTTGATCCAATAGAGGATATAATCGAGCCATGGCCCTGGACCCCTTTAGTCCAGCTTCAGGCATATCCCATTCTTGTTGAATCATCTCTCTTACCACTCTGTGAACGGGAAACGCCCTTTGCGTCTTCCTAAATGCCTGCAACAAAGGATCCTCCAATGCCGAGTCCTCCTCTGGACCTGACACTGGCATATTAAGTGTTTTAAGAGTTTCCAAAATCAACGCTTGTAACTCTTCTCATCGAAAAACACGAACTACTCTGGACTGATCCTCCTGATCTGTGAGTTCTCCCTCTTCTAACTCATCTTCAACATCCAAATCTGGATCCAAAGGATCCGAGTGAATCTCCTCAGAGACTAAAGAATGCTCCTGTAGATCCTTCCCTGTTTTAACCTTCTTCACAGGAACAGAACCGTCAACTTCCAAAGAAATAGCCGATCTCTTCTTTCCCAGATCTGCCAAAACTGAGGGAAGTAAGCTTCTTCGGCCATTTCCAAAATTTTGCTGAAGCAAAGATAAAAAATCCTGTGAAAACAATGCCGCCAACCCAGATGAAAAAACTGATGGCACATCTGGAGCAGAAGGCGGCCCTGCAACAGGCTCTGGTAAGAGCTGTGGAGGAGAATTAGCGTCCTCCAAAGACAAGGAAGTAATCCTAGCACCCTCAGCACTGGATTCTAAAACCTGCTCCACATTTGCAGTTTCTTGAACACAAGACCTGCAGACCCCCGAGTCAGATAAAGTTCCTTTTCTAGAGCCACAAACCAAACACTGTGGCTTAGAAGGCATGACTTTACTTTAGTTTCAAACCACACTACTGATAATACATTCAATTATGCTCTTTTTTTTTTTTAAACACCACACTCAGTAAACAGTTTAAAATGAAATCAAATGAAACAAAATTCTCTTTAAAACAAAATTTCCTTTGCAAAGAAAACTAAACAGAATGAAAACAACATTCACTCACTGTTTGCCAACAGCACATCTATTTACTGTTTTTCATTTCCCCGTGCACTTGCAAAGAACGGCGCGGCCTGCAGAGAAACAAACTGCACTGGAAAATAAGTGCGCAGCAGGAAAAAATGAGTCTCTTTCATCCAGGAGAAAAAAAGACCCCCTTGAAACTTCACTCCAAACAACCGGCTCCTCGACGCTATGCTTTTTCAGCGTCGAAACCGGAAACTCTGCATAAACAGGAAGTTACCACTTGAAAGCTCCGTCGGCACAATTAAACCTGTGCCTCGCAGAAAACAGCATTCTCCTGATAACAGCTAAGAGCTGTTTTGACTCTGCCAGAAAGCACTCCTCACCTAATGTAAGTAGGTTCGTGAGACTTGATAAAACGATCTAGCCTAGACAAAAAATAAACGCGGCTATACAAAAACCGGCAGAGAAGAAATTTAAAAGAGAGAGGGGGGGGGGGAGGGGCACATCTCTAGCTTTAAAGCCACAGTAACTGAACTACTAATTCAAAATAAAACTAAATAAAATTCAAAATAAATACTTAATTGTCCCTCCAATGAGCCTAGAATCTCTACGCTCCACAACCTCCAGTTGCTTGGAGACTGAACAAACTTGAGCAAGGAGGCGGTCCCTCGGGTACTTATGCTGGTGACATCAAAGAATGTCATTGTTCAGTATCCAAGTTGCTGGAGGAACCTAAATCCCAGAGATTCCGGGACTGGACTGGAGAGACGATAAGGAATGGATGTTACCAAAGCATCATGGAGTAACTATCAGCTGCACCTAGATTTACATGCATAAATCTAGGCGTTTCAGTTATTTAAATGCCTATTTCATACGGTTGCTATTCTGAGTGTGCACGTCAGGAACATACTTTCGCTGTGAGCATATACAGAGCAGAGTGCAAAGTTAAGTGCATAATTTATAAAATACTAGAATTTACATGCATTCTTGAAAAATCTAGGTGTGGCATTTACACTAGCCATAAGGTAGGCATAAATCGTGTTTCGATCATTTATGTTCCTATTTTATAAAATATGTGCTTACTATACTTTATAAAACAGACGTGAAATCTAAGTGTACTTTATAAAAATTACCCTCCACTTGTTATAATATTAACTCCCTAACCCTTCAAAGTGCTTGTTTTGCTCAATGTTGTACTCACAATCCAAATGCATTTTTTAAAAATCCAGCAAAGATATATGAAAACTGCAATACAGTTGTACCATTGCAGGTCACATTAAAGCTTCTTTAACTAGCAGGAATACAACATATGTTATGAATATACCTGGATACTGCCTCAAAGAATTATGGGCCTGATATTCAGCACCAGTGGCTAGGTGCGAATACAGTGCTTAGCCATCGGCACTGAACACTAAACCCAACTATTCAATGCCAGAGTCCTATCCGGCTCCAGCATCGAATATCTGGGGTTGATGCACAGCCTCTGCTGCCACAGAAGCTAACCAGACAGCAGCAATATTGAGCTGCTGCCCAGTTAGCTCCTACTGGTAAAGCTAAGCCAGCTTTTGCTGCACCTAGCTCTACCCATGTGTCCTTAACAGGGTAGCAGTGCAATATCACTGCTACCCAGTTAACGACTGTCACCACCCATGACACACCCTGGAATGCCTCGATGCTAAGAGGTCGGAATTGCAGGAGAAACTGTTCCCAAGGTCCGACTCGGCACCAGCTTCCCCGAAGCTGAGTTCCAAGCCCAGCACTTCCCGTGAGGCCAGAGCATTTATTTATTTACATTCTCTTACATACCGCGCTATTCTGCATCAGTGCGGTTTACATTGAACAAACTGAAATTACATTGAACGGGGCATTATAACTTGGAGATAACTATTTTACAGGGAACATCCTCAGAGTCCTGTGGCAGCAGCTCCACCGAGACCTCAGACCCCGAGAGAAAGAAGAAAAAATCCTCAAAGTCCATCGAGATTTCAATGGAGAAACCTAGTAAAACCCCTTGCAGGGGAGACCGTGTGAGGTTCCTTGAGACCGTAGTCCTCATTGATGATGCACTCGTGAGAGTGCTGACGCCAGGTCCGAGATCCTCGGTGCCTGCACCAAAAGCTGCGGAGCCTTCTGGCTTGGAAACCAAAATGGCGGCCCTGGAGCAGAACAGAATTGCTATCCTGGCCCTGCAGCAGGCAATGATGGCCGGTTCATCTACATCATCTGTCCCAATGACCGGTCCCCCGAATGCGGTGGAGTTCCCAATCGTTGAACTGAGCTCCGAGTGCCACCGGCCTCGGGTAAGCCCTCAGTGCTGGTCGCGGTCCCGGTCCCATTTCTCAGGAATCCGATCCTCCCCGGCCAGTTTCTGCGACTTGGACCCCAGATCCTCTGGAGACCCCAGCCCCTCGGCTCTGTCCTCGAGGCAAGGAGTCGCAGGGCCTTGGATTCGTTGTCAACCCTCAACTCCGAGTGGGAGACAGACGATGAGGCATCCCCGGAAACTAGATGGCACAAAGACATTCTCTCAGACCCATCTCCCCAGCACCACTCTCCTCCGGAGGATGTGGCTTTCCATGACTTTGTCAGGGATATGGCTAGAGCCCTCTCGGTGCAAACCGAGGCAGAGGAAAACCCACACACTGAAGAGCTGGAAATTCTCCAGTACGAGTCTCCACCCAAGGAAAGTCTCACGGTGCCAGTGCAGCCAATTCTCGAGCAGCTCCTGTTGAGAATGTGGGAGACCCAGACATCAGTACCGGTGGTCAGCCGGCACCTGGACACCGTGTACCATGTCAGGAAAAGGCCAGGGTTCCACAAACCCCAACTCCTACATAACTCCATGGTTGTCGAGTCAACCATGCAAAAACAAGAGCCAGAAGACCCAATCTTCTGTTCCCCCTCGTAGGGATGCTAAAGCCCTTGATGCCAATTGGCACAAGTGCTACCATGGCTCGATGCTGGAGAGTCGGATCCAGGCTTATGAGTTATACATAGGCATGTAACTCAAGGCCCTAACCCAGGAGTTGTCCAGGTTTTCAGCAGGGCTTACTGGGGAACCCCCTTCAACGGTTCCAATCCCTGACCTCCAGGATCAAGGACTGCTCTAAGTTCCTTTCCCAGGCGGCCTATGATGGCTTTGAGTCAGTGGCTCAGGTAGCAGTGGCCGGCATCGGCGCCCGGCTCCAAGCCTGGCTGAAGTCTTCGGACCTCGAGCAGTGGGTCCAAGACAAGCTGCTTGACGTCCCCTGTACCGGGGAGAACCTGTTCAGCAAACCTATGGCCGACAAGGCAGCCGAGATAGAAGCCGACATGGTGACTCGACAGAGGATCTCCAAAAAGACCTCATCCTTCCCCTGTAAGAAACCATTGGGAATAAGACCCCTGTTCCCAAGGAAAAAGGGACATTTTCAGCAGAGTCACCACTACCAGCCCTTCTTGGGCCAGCAGCAGGGTTCTCACCCTAGAAGACAAAACCATGGGGCCCAGAAGCCAAAGGCACAGAAGCCCCAGGACTCAGCGCCCAGCCAGCCTGGGGGGGGGGGGGCAGTTGCTTTTGACTCCTGGGGCAGGGCTCCCCTCCTCCAGGAGACCTTCACCAGCCGACAGGGGGCTGCCTGGCGCTTTTCACCCACAAGTAGGCCAGTGTCACCTCGGACCAGTGGGTACTGCAGGTGGTAAGCAAGGAATACCTCCTCCACCTACAGCAGGTACCACCCAGGTTCTTTCCAGGAGAACCAGTGTGATCTCTTCTTCACCAGACCCTTCTGCTCTCAGAGCTCGCAGGTCTACTCAGGGACAATGCAGTAGAGCCTGTACCCAAACATCTATGGGGAAAATTCCAGATATTTCCTTGTCCCAAAGAGAACTGGGGGCTTAAGGCCCATACTAGACCTGAAAAACTTAGACAAGTTTCTGGTGAGGGAGAAGTTCAAGATGCTCTCCCTTGGAATACTGATGCCTTACCTCCACCAGGAAGATTAGGTCCAAGGAGCACAGCCAAAGGACGCGTACACGGACATCCTGATCCATCCCTCCCACAGGCAGTACCTACGGTTTGTGTTGGGAGGAGGACACTACCAGCACAAGGTGCTATCCTTCGGTCTGGCTCCCTCGCCAAGGGTCTTTACACCAAATGCCTGGTGGTGGAAGCTGCCTACCTGCGCCTAAAAGGGGCTTTTGTCTTCCCTTTCCTGGATGACTGTGAGCCGTGTACTTCCCGGGCCAGGACAACTGCCTAGCGGACAGGCTGAGCAGTGTCCTTCGCCCACACAAGTGGTGCTTCAACCCCAGAGTAACAAAGCAGCCCTTCCTCCTCTGGGGCAGGCCCGTGTTGGACCTATTTGCCTCTCTGGACAACATGCAGCTACCCTGGCTTCTGCTCCCATCAGCCACACCCGGAGAGAGTGGCGGCAGATGCCTTCCTGATCTCATGTTCCGAGGACCTACTCTATGCATTCCCACCAAAAAATGTGGTCGCCAGGATCCTCTTCAAGTTTCAGAGCGAAAGATATTCAGTTATACTGACTGCCCCCAGGTGGCCCAGGCAACCTTGGTTCCCTCTGCTGCTTTCCATGTCGGTGGCACTCCCAGTCCCTCTGGACCAAGCCCTGTGCCTCCTGTCCAAGGAGGAGGGCTCTTTCCTGCACCTCAATCTGGGGTCGCTAATGCTAACAGCATGACTGCTGAAAGGGTAGCGGTGGCCCCTTTCAATCTTCCAGGAGAAGTCGAGGAGATCCTATTGGCCTCCCAAAAAACCTCTACCATACAGGCTTATGCCTTTTAATGGAGAAGGTTCTTCGCCTGGTGTGTGGAAAAGGAGGAGAATCCCTTCTCCTGCCAGGTGCAACTAGTACATCTGAGCGCCATAGCTGCTCACCACCACCCTGTCGAGGGAAAACCCCTCTCAAGTCAGCCCCTGGTCTCCAGGTTCCTCCGGAGCCTCCTGTTATCCAAGACCCCTCTCCGCCCTCCAGCGGCAGAGTGATACCTCAATGACTGCAGATACATGTCCCATGGCTGAGGACTATTGCTGCAATGATTCAGCAAAGTGAGCTGAGAGTGATAAATGAAACAGGGTAGAACAATCCCTGTATGGTTGCAAATGAAAGCTCAAGATGCCAAATCTCTGCTCCGGGTTCGACAGCTAAAATCCCAAAGGAGCTCCCCATCCCCCACCACAAAAACTTATTTTAAAGCAACATACAAAGTAACAGAAAATAGGGGTCTCTAATGCATAATTGGGGTAATTTTGTAACACGACGCCTATGTGAAAAGTCCAAATAAGTGTTAAGGCAATATAGGTGTCTATGTATCTTTATAAAATGGGCTCAAAGGCTGCAGTAGTACAAAACTGCTCTTGCACAAATTTACACCTGATCCAAAGATGTAAATGTGTGTGTGCCCATATTTTCTAAAATACATTTATATCACAACTCCACTCCAGCTCTACCCAAATTACGCTTCTGAGAGCATCTACATGCAAATATGTAGAAGTAGGCACTATCTTACAGTGCACCTTCTCCCATATTATTTTATAAGAGCCTTTTCCCATATGGAAAAAGCTTTTATAAAATTATCCCATTGTGTGTATTAGAAGGACCAAGAGTACTGGGCATTTAGCCGATTGTTAAAAGTACATGCTGCTGGCCATTCCCCTACCCCCCACCACCACAATGGCTGTAAGAAGCCCTTCATGAGGACTCTGATTATTCTCCAACACCCATGCGATCACCCCCCCCCCCCAAGGATACTCCCCCATACATACCCTCTTCCCCCTCCCCCCAAAGCTTACCCCTTTTAAGGCTGTCCAGAAGATGGATTGAAGCTGAACCCAGCTCACCCTTTCAGCCTTGCTGAACCAAATTCGCAAGAGTGTAGACTGTCCATGCTGTACAATGCCCCATACAATCCATTTCCCATAGGCGTATTTAAGTTTTTGCACTGGTGAAGTGTTAACACAATCTGTGATAACCCGTTTAATCATTAATGATAATCCCTATGCTCATCAGCTCATTTACATTATCTTTGCGTTAGGCCACAGGGAGGGTAATTTTATAACAGGCCAAGCAGATGTCTTTTTTTTCAGGGCTAGCCTTACCATTGAGCGATAGTTTTTTGCACATGACCCTGCTTTTAGTCCCACTTTTCAGCTCCTATTAAACTTATGCACATAAGGCCCACAATCAGTCTCTGCAAATGATCCTCTGCATCCCCCTCTGGCCATCCCTGCCTATTTTAAGCTTACTTTATAAAGACACATAGAAGCCTATGTGTCTTTATACAATACTAGAGGAAAAGGAGCAAAACTCATGCCTAGACTGAAGCTGCAGGAGCAGGCCTAAATGTTTGTGCATAATTTATGAACAACATACAAGTATCACAACTCTGCCCTTGAACACGCCTACACACAAATTACATAAAACTACATGCCTTCTTGTCACTGTGCATACTTTTAGACATGTGAGGTGGCATTTTAGAAAGGACAGCTAAGAAGAAGCTGGAACTACCAGGTCAAAATGTCCAAATATCGGGGGAGTGGCAGCAGTGAAGGGAGGTGCATGTAAGTGTCTTCTGAAATTGCTCCATCTATGCCCAGAAAGATGCAGGAAACAGGCCCATGCATATGGTACAAGCATGTTTGCAGCCCATTTTGGAAATTTGGTGTCCCTGAAATGCATGGCTACAAACATGGGTACATAGACATGCCTGCCAAGGTATTTCAGTTAGTAGTTGTCTATATACTATGATACATGCATGTCCCAGCCTACCTTTTAGAATCTCAGACATGGGGCAGAGTGCTGGTAAAATAAAGTTCAGTTGTAAATATGCACATTACGTTGACCTGTGGTGGTGAAAGTACATTTCTCTTTTCCCCCAGCAAGTGTTGCTGCCATGAAGCAGGCATAGACATGGGCGTGTCAGCAGTCGGGGCCAAACATGAACAGGCTTTTCTGAAATTACACGGCAACGTGCATCTCCATAGAACCACAAAGATCATGTTCACACCATGTCCATATGTGACATGGATGTGCTTGGGCGGGGACGTGTACCGGCTTTCTAAGATGGCTCCAGGGATGTCTGTGATTTGCATGTCTCCATGCCTATTTTCAGATGTCCAAATCATGGACGGACTTTTAAAATGACCCCCATAACCTCTGGAATAATTTTATAAAAGCCCTTTTACATGCAAAATATAAAACAATTACCTCTATGGGTTTGGTTTTGTAAGGGAGCTGTATAAAATTACACACAATTTACTGACGCGCAAGTCCCTATTTTAAAGGATGCACGTGAATGGGCACTTACACACATACTTTAATCGGTTGCTATTGTGGAAGCATGTGTTTATCGTGTTACTTTCATTGTGGGCACAGGTGTGGAGCTTGGGCAGAGCTACACAGATTGTAAGTTTACACATTTAAGTTATAAAATAATATGTCTTACATGCATTTCTGAATAACCTAGGCATGGGCATTTACGCCTGTTCTAGAGCATTTATAACTGTCACAACTAAATTGAGACACGTCTTTACGTCTCTATTTTATAAAGTATAAATTATGAAATTATCCTCATGTCCATGTTAATGCTAACGCAGACCAAAGTGCAATTTTGCAAAGGTGTTGGATGACATAGGCATTTTAACATGCAGTAAGGCCTGCATTAACCCTAATGAAGTTTATTACATAGACCTCCCTTACTGCTCTAGTGGGTAAGGGAGCTCTCTCATTTTGGGGGTACTTTTATAACCAAGTACACCTGTAAATAGTATGCACATACCTTTTCCTATGGAGGCATTAGTAAATTTTCAAATTGAAAGTATGTGCGTACTTCTGCTTTGAAAATTACTCCAGGGAATTTATGTGCACACATTTACAGCTGCTCTTGACCATGCATAAAATTGCTAGATTAATTTATGTGCATATTTTATAAAGTATATCCATACAAAGAAGTCCTTCCCCAGCCCCACTTCCTGCTGTTCAGATAAAGTTACACATTTACAGCCTGTACATGTGTAAGTGCAAACAGATGCACAATTGTATAAAAGTCTGCTTCTGCATAAATGCCTTTTAAAATTGCCTTCCCTATATTTATTATGCTATATTTAAGATTCGGTATAGCACATATATACTGAGCTCGGTATATGCCTTAGCTCCAGACTGGGCTAATTCAGGGTTAAGATAGTGTTTCTTGAATCTGGCCCTTGAAGTATGCTTTTAGGGAAAACAAACTGGCAAATTAAGTTAGTTCTCAGATCAAATATGATTAATCTCATGAATATTCACTGTGCATATCCTCAAAAATCAGACTTGTTTGAGATACATTCCTGACTAGTATTGAGAGCTACTGGACTAAGGCAATCTGTGTGCCTGGACTGTTCCTTGTAAATAACGTTATAGTTTTTTTTCTCTTTTCAAACACACACTGAATTACTATTTAAACACAATGGGACAGCTTTACTGAAGTGCACTAATGGTTAGCACGTGGGTAAATGGTTAGCATGGCTAAAAATCCAATGTTAATCACTTAGTGCGTGATTGGGCAGGGACTGGGTGGGTTGAGGCAAAGAGTGGGTGTTGCTTGAACATTGCAATTCAATAGTATGAAAAGAAAACCCCTCCTCCAAGCAGGTGATTAGTGTATTGAGGAAGCACTGGGCATTGTTGCAGTTACATTCCTGTTTCAACTAAACTTTGGTTATAGCACATACCAGGGGTTCCAACATCAGGGATAAGTTGGTGAAATCAGCCCTAATGAAGGATCGCTCAAGTATGGATGCTATGGGGGAAGGGGGCTATTGGGATTGCAGTGGGTATAATTTTGTGACACTACAGTGGAGGGGACCCACTTGGCAGGATCCGGCGAGTGGCTGAATATACTCTATGCGATGGCGCACCGCTTGCTCATCGAGTTACGTGGTATATGTACTCCGTTGTCCATGTTACTTGCTATATGTTGGCCACACCACTCGTCCCATAAAAATGCGTCTGGGAGAACATTCATCTTGTATTCGGATGGTGATTCGATCTGCGCCTCTTGTGGAACATTGTCTTATGAAGCACCACACTTTTCAGGATTTAAGATGCTTGATTATAGATCATAACCCCATTGATCTCCGGGGCTGGCACCGTTTGAACAAGTTGCAATGGAGAGAACAGAGTTGGATATTTAAATTGGATACAGTCAACCCTAAGGGTCTGAATCTGGAAATAGATTGGCCAAGTTTTAATTCTCATCCAATCAGTGGAGGGCATCCCCGATGACATGGGGGTATTCCTCATTTGATTGGCGGTTCGAAAAAAGGACGTGTGGATTGATCAGCTAATGTTTAAATGAGCAGACATTTGAATAGGGCCTTGTTTGGACAGCTTTTTTCATCTGGATGGTTTTGGTGGAGGTCTTTGGAGAGGCCTTTATTGTCCCACAGCACCTGAAGCAGGGCTTGTTGCTGTAGCCCAAAATGTGCATGTTTTATGTGGGGTTTGTTCGCCAATGCAACGGATTTGCTAAGAAGATAAGTTGCTGTCTTTTGGAACTATTGAGTAAAAAGGATATGGTGGCCTTGTGAGTGAGACATAGTCCACTCCTGACCGTGGCATCCGACAAAAAATATTATAGTGCTTGGAGGAGGGGTTTTCTTTTCATTGAACATTGCAATTAGCATGTGCTGGTTTGTCAGTGTTGCACTTACTGCCATCTCAATGAGTGAACTTACACTACTTATATTTGCAGGTTTAGAACGATGAAGTGCTTCCCACCATCTTAACCACATGGGGATTTGCCTGAAATGCCCCAACAGTTAGCACGGGTTGGCCACATCTCCTGTGCTAATTTTTGATACTAAATGCGTGCTAAGATGCCGATTCTTAGTGTGGTTTGTGATAAGGAAGCTTATCATAGCTCAGGTAGGAGCTATAGAAAAGATGATGTGACTCTGAACAAGCACCCTGTCAGTTCTGGTAGAAGCAAGAAAACAGAGTTTTCACATAAAAGACTACCAGTCCCAGAATGCACCAGGTTTCCAGCAGCCATGAGAGGGGCTGAAGTGAGAAAATGTGTGTGCAATCAAGAGAGCTATGAGGTAATCCCTAAGCACTCATCTCAAAGGGCAGGGCCTGATTCAAGACAGCTGCACTGTGTTAGGGAGCAGCACACATTAGAACAGGATAAGAATAGAGCTTATTCTTCAGGAAACAGCTTCAGGGAGAGTTTGAAGAACAGCTTCAGCAACTGCTACAGAAGGAGGAAGAGATACAGAGACAGAGACGGCAACGGCTACAAGCTCAAGCACCAGTATCACCTGGAGAAACAGAAGCCAAGCCAAGCAGATAGAGAGAGAAGGAAACTCTCTGGAAGGAAGAGAAGAAAGGCCATTGGAAGGTCTGGGAGATTCCAAGGCAGTACTCATACTGGGAGGTATTCCAAAAGCCAGCAGAGTCCATTGGACTGGATTCAGCCAGAGGAATGGAGTGGCAGAGATAGGAATCACCAGTGGCTACCTGGAAGAGAGAAGACTGCATGTGGAAGGGACTTTCAGACCAAGGCCAGAAGGTATGTGAGAGAAGATCCAGTGTCCAGGGATCAAGATTGGAAGGCTGGACATCAGAATTGGATTACATATTGGCCAGGCTATACAGAGAGGAATAATGATAGCAGGAGAGGCTCAGGTAAGAACACTGATCCAGACCCTATCTATAATAGAGAATGGCAGCAAGGGAATAAGCATTCTCATGATAGTGCCTTAATGAAAGACTCGTCTGTGCCAATGTATGATAATGACCCTATGCTGATTGATACAGCAGATGAAAGTACAGTTTATATGGACTGTTCTCTATCTAAATGCTAGCTTTCTGTGAAAAAACACATCAGCCATCACAAAGAAACCTAACTTTGTTCTTTATTTCCACTGCAAACAGCTCTTAAAGCAGGATTTGGGCTCACACAGTAGCAGCCAGCCAGCTAAAGGCTTTCAGCTGGTCCATTGATAGTAATTAGGGCTGCACCTGATTGTGTGTGTGAGCAAGGGAGAATCACTGCTGAGATCGGCGTGGAAAATAAGCAGAAGTTAACCTAACCAGCAAAGTTTATTCTTTTCTTTGTGCCTTTGTATTTGGTAATTATTTGCTAAGAAAACATTAGCTAATTGCCTGACAAGCTGAAGGTTGTTTTCTGGTTTACTTTATGACTTTTTGTTATCCATTTAAACACTGCAAGCAAGTAACCTCATTTATAGTGCTATCAAGCATACATGTGCTGGGTGAATTAAACCCTATCAATAAAATAAGTATTTTATTGATCTTACCACTTGGTTTCACAACTCAAATTATTGTCATCAGCTGTGTTTGGGAGTGAATGAACTACAATACCCACAATACCTTGCAAGAATCATATGAATATATGCATCGTCAAGATTGTGTAAGTTCTCACCCTAGGCAGCCGTCTGACAGGTTCTATAAATGTGCCCCAATGTCTTTTAAAACCAAATGCAGAATAGTATGCAGATTTAAGTATGTGTGTGTCTTTTGAGTCAATGCTGATTCCTGGCAACCCAGCAGCTCCTGAGTTTTCTTAGCTGTGTAACCAAAAGTAGATTGCAAGGCCTTTCTTCCAAGACAATGGAAGGTTAAGTGACTTGCCCAAGGCCACAAACCAATGCTTTAACTACCAGGCTACTCCTCCACTCCGCAGATTTGAGTATATTGGAAAGGGTGGTGTTTGGGTAGCCTAAAAATAACTGTAAGCCACCATAACTAGAAAACCTACAACCAAATCGTTTACAATTTCCATGTAATATTGCCATGTTGATTTTCAAATATGACCAGCCTTATTTTTTTTTACAAGTTGAAAAACAGCAGCATCAAATATCTCCCAACGTACCTTCTAAATCTTGGAGGGAGGGGGGTTATTCAGTTAAACTTGTACTTCTGGTGCAAATGCAACATGGAACAAGGAGCACACAACCATTATATTCAAAAGAAAATAAAGGTGCAAAACAAAAAAGTGCCTCATCAAAATTCAACAAGAAAAGCTACACTAGTCACTATTTTATATTAATTAAAATATAGAAATACTATATTTTTGAGATATTTATATATATCTATACCTAAGTATAGAAATAGATACAGATATATATATATATATATATATATATATAGATATATATATATATGGTTTCATGCCCATTTACCCTGTAAATGTTATAATGCTATCTGTTTCTATTGCTATGGACCCTTTTTCGTGACATTCTGCCCACTGACTAATTGTAGGAGTAGGGCCATTCCTTCATGAAACACTGAATAAAGGCGAAGTCTCTCCATCTCTGCCACTGTATACACAGATTGCAGATGACTAAAGCTGGACAGTTTCTGCTAAGGAATATCGATTACGGTGGAGAAGAAAGTTTGCGGGCAGTGCACTGCAGGAAAAGAACGTTTTCAGTCTACAGCTGTCCCCTTCTCCTGAAGTAGTAAAGGCTCAGGATGAAAATGTGAAGGTAGAAAAAGGGTCCATATTCGTAGGCATAATGGAAATCATATACATGAGAAAAAAAGTTCAACTTTTGTTTCCCCTCCTCTGCTCGACCCTGACCACCGAAAAAATGTGCAGCGTGCAGGCTCCTCTGGTCAGTGCAGGGCCTCATAAAGTGTCTTGTTTTTTTTTTTTTGTTTTTTTTTAAATGTTTGTACTTCAGACATTTCAGAAGTACTTAGCTGAATACATTTACCCATCAATTTGCATTGTTGGCTCAAATTCTGATGTGAACAACTCCTTGTATAATGGAGGAAAATGTACTCTCACAATGTCTGGGTATATTGCTTTAAAAGCCATCAACTTTTCAGTATGCCGTCCACAGAGCGCTCTTAAAGTAGACACTTTGCATATTAGCTGGAAAAACAAAAAACGGAAGACAGAATTACTTCTGACAAACTGCCCACTGTAATTGCAATTCTCTTTCCCTGGCTCAGATATGAACATGAACTTATTTCAGACAATTTTGAGTTTTACTTATTGCAAACTGAATCAGAATATTAACCAACAGAACTCAAAAAGTACTCTTAAGAACCTATGTAAAGTATTGTTCACAATGGGCCAGATTCTAATCCCGATGTACATCTCCTTTTTATGTCCGGGCTGACCTGGACGTACAAAGATCGCGATTCTGATCCTGTGGGGCACGTCTAGCCCCACGGGATCAGAATCACGAACAAGCCTGTACGTGCAGGCCAGGACTGTGATTCAGTCCCAGACTATACCTACAGGCACTGCCTGGTTAACTCAGCCAGGGCTTTTAAATGGAGCCGCGGTACCATAGCATCATGTTGCCATGGCACCACGGTTCCATTTAAAAGCCACGATGTCGGCCGCCTGCCCAAAATGTTAATTCCCTGCAGCCCGACCCCCAATCCAGCCTCCTAAGGCCAGGGTCGGGCTTAAGCGAATTAACACTGCCCCCTCAGCCCCTTCTGCCCCCCACAGCAGCAAAATTGAAACGTCCAGGGAAGTTGTTCCCTGGGGGTGGAATAACTCCCCGGCCATTTTGCTGGCCCTGGACGTCCAGGGCCAGCGACCGCCCACTGCCTACCCACGGAAAGATTACACAGGGGCAGGAGCTGGCACGAATAGCAGGGATGGACGTCCCATTGGGACATCCATCCCTGCTATTCGTGCCTCAGAATGACCCCCATTGTGACAGATGTTTAATTTAATTAATTCAATTTAAAGAAAAAGGTTACTTTCTTCTGAAATGCTTAGAAAGTAATAAAATGAAGGCAATTATAGGAAGGCCTTCAATCTCTGTTTTAGAATTCCCTTCATTAGGGCAAGGACTCCGGATCTCCATAATTTAATCAAAAGAGGTTAAGCGCCCTTGGAACGAACCCTGCGGCTTCCATGTGTCTCACTAATGCAGTGGTTCTCAATCCAGTCCATGGGGCACACCTAGCCAGTCAGGTTTTCAGGATATTCACAATGAATATGTATGTCATAGATTTGCATTCATGGCCTCCTTTCTCATGGAAATAGACAAAGTCGGGGCATAAAATGAAGGAAGGGTTGGGGTGGAGGCACTTTGAGGAGAGAATTGAGCATTGCAAAGAGACGCAGAGGATCAGAGGTAAGAGAGTTTGTCAGAACATCATATTACTCTTGCTTGGTGTTATGGCAGAATGGAAAGAGGTTAGCGTTAATTTGAAATATAAGATGTCAGCAATTTATTTATTTATTTATTTATTTAACTGTATTTATATCCCGCTTTTCACCGGGTCAAAGCGTCAGCAAAGGTTTGGGATTTAAGCAGGGCCGGCCCCAGAGTTGATTCTAAGTTTGATGCCCTAGGCAAACCTTACATTTACACCACCCCTTGGCTGTCAAAATCTATTGTTTAGCATTCAAGTCCCTACTCTTTGCCACTCCCAGAAGTTGTCATTCTAGGCAACTGCATAGCTTGCCTAATGTTTGGGCTCGCCTGGGATTTAAGCCAGAGGCTGTCAGCTGAGCAGCCACAGGAATGTGTGTAGCAGATTTTTAGAGACTGCCAAGGCTGAAGTGCAGGATGCCTCACAGGGCATGGAATGGGAGGAATGAAAACATCCAGAACAGAGGAGAGTGTAGTATTATAGGAAGACACTAGCTCATAACAGACTCAGATGACAAAGTGGAGGAAAGAGGTGATGAGACAATAGTGGAGCGAGCTGAAGGGTTGATAGTGTGAAGATTCCTAAACATGTTGGTGGAGAATTCGATGAGATTGAGGTGGGGGGTGTTTAAGAGTGAAGGTTAGCCGATGATGGTCGGATAAGGGAAAAACAGGTGGAGACGTTTGAGGGCAAGCGGTTGGAGAAAAAGATGAAGTCAAGACAATGGCTATGGCTAGTGAACAGGGGAAGCAGAACATAGCTGAAGACTGAATGAGGAGGAAAGGGAAAGAAGCTTTATGGCATAAGGGTCATCAGCATGAATATTAAAATACCTAAGAATAAGGGAAGGGGAAGATGCATCCAGAAAAAAAGGAGAGCTAGGAGTCAAAGTCAGTGAGAAACGTAGAGGTGGATTTGTTAGGGTGTTGATAAATAACAGCTACACAGAGAGGTAGTGAAGTAAATAGGCAGATGGAGTAGACTTCAAAGGAAGAAGAGGGCGAAGCTGAGGCAGGAGGAGGGGTTAAAAATGGCAGGAATGAGAGAGTAGCAACCAAAACTTTTCATGGCCTCCATAGATAGCCTTCATGACACAGGGCAGAAACTGAAGCAAGATATAGCTAGAAAAGGAACAGAGAAGAGGGACCAAAATGATAACAAGGATGGAAGGATGCCCCTACGAGAAAAGGCTTAAAAGATAACTTTTAACTTGGAAACGAGACGGCTGAGGGGGGATATGATAGAGGTCTACAAAATAATGAATGAAGTGGAAACGGGTAAATGTAGATTGATTATTTACTCCTTCAAAAAAGTAGAAAGCCTAGGCAACACACAATGAAACTATAATGTGCACATTTAAGACTAATCAGAGAAAATATTTTTTCATTCACAATGTGTAATCAAAAACTCTGCGATTCATTACCAGAGGAAGTAGTAAAAGCTGTTAGTGTACCTAGGTTTAAAAGAGGCTGGAAGAGTTTCTGGAGGAAAAGTCCATAAACCATTATTAAAGTGGACAGGGGAAATCCACTGCTTACGTCTGGGTTAAGAAGCATGAAATCTGTCTACCTTTTGGGTACCTGATAGGTACTAGTGACTTGGATTGACTACTGTTGGAAACAGGATACTAGGCTTGATGGACCTTTGGTCTGACCTAGTATGGCATATCTTATGTTACTACATTCTTATGAGAAACCAAGTCTTGGTTAGGCAAGAAAACGCAGAGCATTAGAGATAAAGAGGTCATGAAGGTGTACTGTGCCTTGGGTCTGATAGGATGATATGATTTATAAGCTAAAATATACACATACATTAGTGACTGATCATTTCTGGTGTGAATAGTTACTGTATGATGCGGACAATCTCTCACCTTTGTTAGAATTTCATCGTCCCGGTGGTTCTTCTGTAGCACATGCTGAAGTGCTAACTGAATCTTCTGTTGTAGTTTTTCTATCTTTATCTTCTCCTGAAGCCATGAACGATCTAAACAACAATATATTTTTTAAAATCTGAAAAAACAGGTCTCTTGTTATACCCTTCCACAATAAAAATATTTAGAGTTCTATTTACTAGCGGTTCCTACTGCATTACAGTTGTGGTCAACATTGACACCCTTGCATTTTAGGTATGTTGTGTACAATATCTTAAGAAATAATTCTAAATATTCCAACTGTATGTCATCATAATATTTTAATAGTATGTTCAAAGGTATACAACAAAAAAAAAGCATGTCTGCGCAACATCATGTTATTGGTAAGTGCCATAGAGTCTGTATTGACTCATGGCAACCCTCTGGGTAGTTGTTCTAAATTGTGTTCGGTCTTCAGTGAGGTGGCTCTTTGTTGACAGACTGGTACCCGTAGCTGTTATTATTGTATTGATCCATGTCATTGCTGACATTCCTCTTTTGCGTTGACCTATCTTGCCAAGCACGATGTCTTTCTCTAATGATCTCTCTCGACGCATGTGTCCAAAGTATGAAAGTTGAAGTCTTGTCATCTGAGCTTCTAAAGAAAGCTTAGGTTTGATCTCCTCTAGTACTAACTGGTTTGTTTTTCGGTCAGTCCATGGCATACACAGTATTTGCCGCCAGCACCTTAATTCAAAGGCATCAATTTTCTTCCTGTCTATCTTTTTCACTGTCCAGCTTTGGCATCCATATGTTATTGAAAATACCATGGCTTGAATGAGTTGAATCTTTGTATGGAGAGAGACATCTCTGCTCTTGAGTATCTTGTCTAGGTCTTTCATAGCCATTCTGCCAAGAGCAATGCGTCATCGGATTTCTTGACTGCTTGTTGCTTCTTTATTGACAGTTGATCCAAGTAGGTTAAAGTTGTCCATGATTTCAATTTCTTCTCCTTTATTGATGAACTTATTGATTTTGCCAGTTTTCATGATCTTTCTCTTCTTTACATTAAGGTGCAGGCCCATTTTAAGACTATGTTCCTTGATCGTGAGAAGCAAATGTTTCAGATCATCTTCACTTTCAGCCAGTAATGTGGTATTAACAACATAGCGAAGGATGTTGATGAGTCTTCCACCAATCTTCACGCCTCTGTTGTCTTCATACAATCCTGCTTCTATGATAGCACAGTTACTTACCTGTAACAGGTGATCTCTGGGAACAGCAGGAATAAGTCTTCACATATGGGTACGTCGGTACCGACGGAGTCTGCGCGGGAACGCTTCCCAGCGTCCAATCAAGAGCTTTTGGAAGCATCCCAGCACGCCTGCGTGCTGCCTTCCCACCTTTCCCAACTGCCTCTCCTCAGTTAAGTTTTAAAGCTGAGAGAGAGAGGAAAGGAAAGATAGATAAGAGAGACAACTCCTGGGGAGGTGGGTGGGTTGTGAAGACTTATTCCTGCTGTTCCCAGAGATCACCTGTTACAGGTAAGTAACTGTGCTATCTCCAGGAACAAGCAGGAATGAGTCTTCACATATGGGGACTCCCAAGCTGAGATGCCTGGAGTCCCAGCATGTCATAGGTTGGAACATGATATCTCCCAGAACACCAGGCATCCTGAGGATGGAGGGTAGGAGTTGAAGAAAGAAAGATGCTGTGGAACAGCTAACCTAGCATAGGACTGCAGAGAAGGAGTCCATGTGTGGATGATGATTGTCATCAATGATATTGCAAAGAATATTGCAATATGGACCTCCCCTGACAGGATTTCACAGAAGTATGGAGGTTCATGGATCTACTGGGGAACCCAGTAGAGGAACCGTGAAGAGGACCTCACTGTAAAGTGGAGGTAATAAACCTGTAGGAAAACAGTGGAGGTCAGAATTCTGAAAGGTAACAGGTAACCCCAGTAGGAAAAACTGGGGTAGTACAAAAACGGTGGGCCTTCAGCGGAAGGCTGTATGACAAAAAACCAACTCTTTTGGCGGCAGAGTGGCTCACTCTTAGGAGCAAAAAGAGAAAGGCTAACCAATTTGGACAAACAGGCACAGTCCTTGTGGGGAGAAAGGGTATGGGAACCCCTTGTATCCCAAAAAGAGAGGGCAAATGCCTGAGGCGATAAAGCCTGTGATTAACTGAAGATCCACAATGTCTCTCCTAACTGGGGTAAGCTAGGAGAGATATTGGGTACGGAGAACTTCAGAGGTACCTAAACCCTGAGGTTATGGTATAAAAATTGTTGACTACCACAGGAGTGGTTGTGTGCGTAGAACCCCAAACCTGCTGGATAGCATAGGTATGGGTAAAGCCCCTCTGTCAAACATATAGCTATATTAGCATAGACAGTCAGATAGATAAGACCTATAGACCTATAGCTAGCATTCCCCTCTTAGCCAAGATAATTGAGAAGGAGGCACAACGGCAAATCCAAGATCATATAGACAACACAGCTCCCCTAGATCACTGCCAACATGGGTTCAGAGAATATCATGGGGTCGAGACCCTTCTCACTAACCTATTCAATGACATTATCACAGGCATTAACAACATCCGACAAGGATTTGTACTCGTCTTCTTAGACATCGCTGCGGCGTTCGACTCGGTAAGCCACGAAATTCTCCTCGGACGACTGAAAGAGAAAGGTATCTGCAACAGTGCATTAGAATGGTGTAACTCTTATCTGGATGGAAGATGGCAATATGTGAAGTCCGGTACAGAAGAGTCAAAACGCTTCCATCAAAAGCAAGGTGTGCCTCAAGGTTCCTCATTATCTTCCCTACTATTTAACATATACATGCAGCCCATCTGCGACATCATAAGATCTTTCAAAGTCAACTGCTTGATATACGCAGATGACATTCTCTTATATATGCCTTTCTCTACAACTCAATTAGACCTGGCACCGTTGGTAGACTGCCTCAATTCGGTCTCAGAGTGGCTCCAATCACAAAACCTTCGCATTCAACATAAAAAAACAGAGGTGCTCTTCATCTCC
Organism: Ichthyophis bannanicus; assembly: GCA_033557465.1. Lineage (NCBI taxonomy): Eukaryota > Metazoa > Chordata > Amphibia > Gymnophiona > Ichthyophiidae > Ichthyophis > Ichthyophis bannanicus. Next base: position 125,741,723 of record CM066043.1, on the reverse strand, counting down.
AAAGACCCCAACTTCACCCCTCCAGCCCACGTCAGTGTCAAGGAAGCTGACCTACAAGCTAAAGAAACAATAAGATACCTTGGAGTTACATTGGACCAACGTCTGGATATGAAACATCACATAAATAACATAGTCAAAGCTGTATACTTCAAAATACGCTCGCTTAGGCATATGCGCTCCCTGTTGGACCCGGATGACTTCCGAACCATATACCAAGCGCTAATCCTGCCACACTTCGACTTTGCAAATGCCATATTACAAGGTCTCCCTCAATCCACTCTTAGCCCATTACAGATGGCCATGAATGCCGCAGCAAGAGTCCTCTACGGAGCCTCCAGAAGCGATCATGTAACTTCCATTCTTAAACAGCTTCACTGGCTCCCCATCCATGGGAGGATCATCTTTAAAACCCTAGTCCTATCATTCAAGGCAATCAAGGGTATCTCATCCTCCTCACTCACAGATCTGATTCACACTGTACCCCCCAACAGATCCAGAAGAACATCAGCCGTAAACCTACTGACAACCTCGAAGGCGTTGACAAAGTGCAACATGACAACCTCAAACAGAGCCTTCAGTTTCTATGTACCCAAATGCTGGAACGCTCTACCCTCCGACATAAGGGCCATTACTGACCTACTCCAGTTCAGGAAGGCACTCAAATACCACCTCTTCCTTCAATACTACCCTACCAGCAATTGAACCAGAGGAAGTGACCCACTCATGAACACACCATGCCGTTCTTGATATTATTAAGACTCTATTCTGTTCTATGTAATTATCTCATGTATATAGTTTACCCCGGTTCTCCAAGTTTGTACTCCTGTTCGATGTAAACCAAACAGCTTGTTGTTATGGTCTTTATGTTATAATGTAAACCGCGCTGATGCCGAATAGTGCGGTATATAAGAACTTGTAATAAAAAATAAATAAATAAATAAATAAATATCTATCTATAATGAAATATCTCGACAGATACATATATATATATATACATATAGATATACAGATAGACATATAAGAATATATCTATAGAGAGATATGGAGGGGCATAAAATACACACAAAAGATAAATATGAATATGAATATGTAGGCCTAAATATGGGTGTCTGCGATTAAACAGACAGAAATATGCCTACAGCACGGTATTCACATAGGATATGTGGAGAGGAAAGATTCATCTAATAACAAGGAGGTGGAACCTACTTGAGAAGATATATTTATTTATTTTATTTAGACAGTTTTGTATACCGCCTTATCCTTCAATCAAAGTGGTCACAACACAATTGGGGAATACATTTAACACGCAGGGATATGAGACACATGCACTAATACTTACAGGGAACATGGGCAATGGAGGGTTAAGTGGCTTGCCCAAGACCACAAGGAGCATCTGTGGGACTAGAAACCCCAGTCCTTCTGGCCCAAGGTTGCTGTCCTCTAGTGGGATTTGAACCCCCGACCTTCCGGCCTGAAGTACCTTGCCCCAACCACTAGGCTACTCCTCCTCCTCCTACTCCTCCTCCTAGAGAATCTATTCCCCCTGGTTATGATCTGCAAGGATGCTAGCTAGTGAAATAACCAGGATGGTTACATGAAAAACAGAGGATAATATCAATCTGCAGCCAGCAAGTCCCGAGTCTTCCAGGACTCTAGCATGGTAAGTAGACAGAAGACACAGAGATGAGATACCATGTTGACCCGCTTAAGGGCAAAAAGTATCATGCGTTCTTACCATGAGGACGAGCTGCAAGGAGAAAGAGCATATCCCCGATTGGGAATGCTATGGACCAAAGCAGGGAATTAGCAACTCCTTAAGCCTTTACATAAGAGAAGGCCAATGTCCTTTATATCAAAAGGAGATAGTAAAAGAAGGGAGAACCTTCTAGTCATGGGAGACATGACTAAAAAGCTTTTTCCAACCATCTAGGATAGTTGTTGAAGAAACCCCCCCCCTGCTCTCTAGCAAGGGCCCATAGTGGAAAGCTTCTCTGTAGAATTGCAGAGAGCATGATGCAGGAGAATGAGGAGATAGAACTGGCTGCTAGAGAGCCAGTATCTGTGCCAACTATGCTGCCAAACCCAGGGGAATGGAGATGGCAGAAATAGAAGACCAATCCAGAAAGCTTGTAGTGAGATAATCTCCAAGATAGATGAAAGCACTGACTTGGAGCCACTACTAAGACTAGACAGAATGTTAGTGGAGGACAAATCTGGTTGTTTGTGGACAAGAACCAGTGGACCAAACATTAAGGCTTCTGCATAGGCAGCTGCTAGCAAGACAGCAGAAAGAATCTTACTGTTGAAAAACAGAAAGAACAGACAGAACAGGAGTAGAAAACTCTGGACATGTCTGATAAACTGCCTCAAAGTAAGATTGAAACAGGGGAGGTAACTCAGAGAGGAAAACTCCGCACTGGAAAGTGACAAAAACTAGAGAGGCTGAAGAAACCCCCCCCCCCAGCAAGTAATTCCGCTCTTACAGTGGTAAGAGGGTGAAGAGAATGGAGCTGAAGAAGACTTACCAAGTAGTAAGTCTATAGAAAGGAAAAATACATGCTGGCACAGGAACTATCATTTGACAGTGGTCAGACCTCTTTCCCTAGCAGGAAAAGAGGAGAAACCTGTGAGTTATAGGCATGAACATCCTGACAGCTCATAGGAATATGGAAAAAAATGGATGTCTTTTGGAAAGAGATCCATGTGTAGGGGTTAGAATGAAGCAGTGGATTGCCTCTATTGAGAAGAAGCAACTGTAGATTCTAACCCCAAGAGTCATAAGCATCTGATGATTGATCAGAACCCCTGCAGGTGCTGGGTTTGCTGAGCCTGGTGAGAGGTTGGATTCTTCAGACCAGGACGATGCCTCCCCTGTTGGGGAACATCTGTATGATGGGCAAGTGATGAATAAAACCTTCTTCTCCTGTGGGAAGAAAGTTTGGTAGGACATTTCCTACCTACTGGGACAGAAGAAGGTGTAGAACAACCCTTAGGAACAGGTAAATCAGTGGATAACTGAGTAACCTGACGTAAAGACTCCTTGTTGAAAAGATTTTCTCCAGTGCAAGGAGTATGTCCCAGCCATTGTTGTGCCCATTTGTCGAAGTCTGAAGCTTGGAGCCAGGCTCTACGTCGTGCCCCTATAGCTATAGCAGAAGTCCTGCTAACAGACTCAAAAGAGTCTAGGGAAGCACGAGAAAGAAACCAAGAGATATTCTGGATATGCTTAAGCAGTGAGGAATAGTCTGTACTCCTGGAATCTGGAAGGAAAGGAGTCAAAAGATGTAATTGCTTTGTGACCTCCTCAAGAGAAAGACTCATATAAAAATATATGAGAGAATTCTTGCAGAAAGCATAGATGTCTGGAAGGTTTGACGTCCAAAGGCATCTGGTGTCTTAGACTCATGACCTGGCGGATAAGAAGAGTGCTTTTTCTTACTCTTTACCCGCCTCATTGCTAATTCCACTACTATGGAATGATGAAGAAGTTGAGTCTTTTGAAACCCTGGAGAGGGGGGCACTTGATATAAGAGATCAGTTGCCCTGGGAGGTGGGGGTACCCTAAAAGGTGTTTCCCACATTCCTAGAAGGAGATCCTGCAAGGAATGATGCAAAGGAAGCATTATGTTGTCCTTTGCTTTGGTAGAAACAGAGCCTTGTGCAGGATCATGTCCTGGAATAGGAATGGCAAGGGATCTTGCTATATCCAGGAGGAAACTCTGAAAAGAGGGATCCAAAACAGGAATCTCCCTTGGACAGGTTAGATCTAAAGAACTAGCCTGAGCACCCACAGAGTTATCCAAATATATAGGAATAGAAGATCCTGCAGAGTGCAGTGTGGAATGCTTAAGGGATGGTTGCTGGTACTGGCTGTCAGGAGCAGTAACCGTCCTTACCACATTGTGCATGCCAGGGATCGACTTCAATCTTGGTATAGAATGGAGCGATCCTGTTGAAAAAAGCATGGCAGGAGTTGGCCATGATGCTACTGTGGATACCGGTACCAATGGCAATACCGGTACCGATGTCGGAGTCGAGCCCGACAAAGACATCGGAGCAGTCATCGGTGACAGTTCAACCGGTACCGAGGTAACCGAAAACCTCTGGCTACTATCCTCAGTACCAAAGCACCGGTATCGATCGGTGTCGGTACCAAAACCTATTGGTACCCAGTCTTCTAGACTAGAGATTGATTCCAAACTTGGCATCGAGGGCAGAGAGCCTGACAAGCGAAGCATGGAAGGCACCGACCGTAAGGGTAATGAGGACATCGGTACCGACTTCGGTACCGTGTCTGATACCGGTGAATGAAGGTCAACCAATGGCAACTCAATTGGCCTCGGGGGAACCGAGAGTTGCGGATCCGAGTCATCAGAACCGAGCCTTCGGTACCGCTGCGAGTCGGTACCCAGTCCTCCAGACTGGAGATCGATTCCAGACTCGGCATCGAAGGAGGCGAGGCTGTCGATGCACATCTGGAGGGTACCGACGTCGGTGATAGTATCGGTGTTGGTACCGATAATGGAAAGTCAATCTGGGGAGTATTCACCGGTCCCGAAGGCACCGAGGACGCCAGATGACGATCCCTGGTGAGGAGTGTTTCATCCAACACCAGTGCCGATGCCGGGGTATCGGTACCGCTTGAAGCGGATGCCACCACCGTACACGGCTTAGGTATGCTCTGTGGGGGGTGAACCCCAGGAACAACCTGAGACCCCTTATACGCTTTGGAGACCGAAGACTCCCGCCGGGGTTTTGAAGCCAGTGGGCCGTCGAGGGCAAGGCCAGAGCCGTCTACATGCAGTGCATGAGACCTACCACTCGAGGACTGGCTAGTCTTAACAGACTGTTTATGGGTTACCTGATCCTGTGTGGAAGAAGGGGACGGTGCCCCGAAGTTGTAGGGCAACCGTGTATCAAGGGAACCTCGATGTTGAAGACGTCTTCTCACCAAACTGTTGTCAGGACCCAAACAGGTTAGACACCGACTTCGAGGGTCTAAAAATAAAGTTGTACCAACACAGTCTGAACATTTCTTGGAGAAAGTGTCTGGCGGTTCCATGAAGGAAAAAGAAGAGGCCTAAAGGCCTAAGAGACTGTGGGACACTATGAAGAAAAAATATCCCGTGGAAAAGGAGATTTTACAAGAAAAGAAAACAAAACACCGGCGGTACCGGTGGCGTCGGGAAGACAGCCGCGACCACAAGAAAACTAAGAAATAAGAACAAGAATTTTCTGCGGTGACAGGAGGACGTCCTGCCGGCTCCGCGGAAAAACGAAAACTGAGGAGAGGCAGTTGGGAGAGGCGGGAAGGCAGCACGCAGGCGTGCTGGGATGCTTCCAAAAGCTCTTGATTGGACGCTGGGAAGAGTTCCCGCGCAGACTCCGTCGGTACCGACGTACCCATATGTGAAGACTCATTCCTGCTTGTTCCTGGAGATGATTTGTTCTGCATATAAATTAAACAGATAGGGGGAAGTATGCAGCCTTGTCGTACATCTTTGCTTATTTTAAACCATTCTGTTTCTCCTTGTACCATTCAAACTGTTGCTTCTTGATCAATGTACAGATTGTGCAAGAGAACGATCAGGTATTCTGGTATACCCATGCTTCTTAATGCGGCCCAGAGTTTCTCATGGTTTACACATTCAAAAGCTTTGCTGTAGTCGATAAAGCACAAATAGAGTGGAGGAGTGGCCTAGTGGTTGGGGCAAGGTACTTCAGGCCGGAAGGTCAGGGGTTCAAATCCCACTAGAGGACAGCAACCTTGGGCCGGAAGGACTGGGGTTTCTAGTCCCACAGGTGCTCCTTGTGGTCTTGGGCAAGCCACTTAACCCTCCACAGCCCATGTTCCCTGTAAGCGTAGTTACTCACCTGTAACAGGTGTTCTCCAGGAGCAGCAGGAATCAGTCCTCACATATGGGTGACGTCGGCACCGACGGAGCCCTCGCGGAGCAATTTTCCCCAGCTTTCAAAGAAAGCCTTTGGGAATTGCAGCGCGCATGCGCGGTCCCCTTCCCGCCCAAGGGTGCCATCTTAGCCAGTCAGATGACATAGCTAAAAGACAGCATAAAAATTTGCAAAAAAACTAAAGCAGATAATTGCAACTCCAAGGGGAGGAGGGAGGGTTGTGAGGACTGATTCCTGCTGCTCCTGGAGAACACCTGTTACAGGTGAGTAACTACGCTTTCTCCAGGACCAAGCAGGAAGTCAGTCCTCACATATGGGACTCCCAAGCTTAAGGCTACCGGAGACCCTAAGCACAAAATGAGCTCCCTCTAGCTCAGCAGTACAGAAGGAAGGAATCTTCGCTGAATTATTACCCACCGGTAGCCCCCATCCGGGATGGAGGGTAGGAGTTGCTCAAACCTCGAAGAGATTTCGGAGGACTGCCTGTCCGAAAGCACTGTCCCTGCGGGACTCCCTCTCGAGGCAGTAATGGACCGCAAAAGTCTGGCTCGAAGACCAAGTAGCGGCCCGGCAGATGTCTGCCAATGGAACAGAGCGGAGGTAAGCCACTGATGTAGCCTTCGCCCGAACACAATGAGCCGTGACTCGACTTTCTAAGGAGAGTCCGGCTGCCCCATAAGCCCAAGCGATACAGTCAGCAACCCAGATGGAGAGAGTACGCTTGGAGACCGGGAGCCCCAATTTATTGGGGTCAAAAGATACAAAAAGCTGAGCAGCTTTACGGTGCTCCCGCGTACGGTCAAGGTAGAAGTTCAATGCCCTTCTACAGTCCAGGGTATGCAGGACCATTTCAGCTCGGCTGGAGTGTGGCCTGGGAAAGAAGGTCGGAAGTACCACCTCCTGATTGATGTGAAAAGGGGAGACCACTTTTGGAAGAAATTTTGGGTGAGTCCGTAGGACTACCCTATTTTTGTAGAACCGAGTGTAAGGGGGATCAGACACGAGGGCCTGCAATTCACTTACGCGTCTAGCGGAAGTGAGGGCTATCAGGAATAAGGTTTTCCAAGAAAGAAAACGTAGAGAACAGGTAGCCATAGGTTCAAAAGGCGGACAGGTGATCCGCTGCAAAACCACATTCAGATCCCAGTCAGGTGCTGGCAGGCGCAGAGGTGGTTTAAGTAGAAGGAGACCTCGGAGAAACCTCGCCACGAGAGGGTCGCTGGAAAGAGGTCTGCCGTCCACCGGCACATGATGTGCTGAGAGAGCACTGAGGTGAACTTTGACGGAGTTGGACTTAAGTCCCAGATTAGAGAGGTAGAGCAAGTACTGCAAGATCACCGACACCGAGCAGGAGAAGGGATCCTGAGACTGCTGGGCACACCAAGCGGAAAAGCGACGCTATTTAAGGGCGTAGCATTTGCGGGTAGAAGGTCGCCGGGAAGCTAGGACGACCTCTTCCACCTCTGCCGGCAATAGAAGGGGAGCAAGGACTACCCTTTCAGCAGCCAGGCCATGAGATGTAGAGATCTGAGGTTGGGGTGTAGCAGGGACCCCTGATCCTGTGTTAGGAGATCTGGTTGAAACCCCAGAGGGAACGGATCCTCCACCGCCAATTGCAGCAGGAGTGGAAACCACGGCTGCCTGGGCCAGCGAGGAGCTATCAGGATCATGGAAGCTTTGTCTCGGAGAACCTTGAAAAGAGTTCGGGAGACTAGCGGTATGGGAGGAAAGGCATACAGAAGGCTTTTCGACCATGAGAGCAGAAAAGCATCCGCCGCTACTCGAAGGGGATGCGGCTGCCGAGAGCAGAAGCGAGGAAGTTGCCGGTTGAGAGGACTGGCAAAGAGATCCATCGTGGGGAGGCCCCACTTCAGAAAAAGTTTCTGAACTACCAAGGGATCCAGTCGCCACTCGTGCGGCTGGAGGATTCTGCTGAGTTTGTCCGCCAGGCAATTTTCTTGGCCTGGGAGATAAACTGCCTTGAGAAGAATGCCGTGGCTGACGGCCCAAGAGCAGAGCCTCTGTGCTTCTCGACAGAGAAGGAAGGAGCCCGTGCCTCCCTGTTTGTTCACGTAGAACATGGCAACTTGATTGTCCGTCTGGACAAGGACGGACTGGTGAGAAGTCAGGTGGGAGAAAGCCTTGAGAGCCAGACGGATTGCTCTGAGCTCCAGGAAGTTGATCTGCTGCGCAGACTCCCACGTGGTCCAGAGACCTTGAGTACATGCCCCTTGGCAATGCGCTCCCCATCCCAGGAGAGAAGCATCGGTCGTCAGCACTTGAGCCGGCGGAGGAGACTGAAAAGGCATTCCGAGCACCAGGTTCGGCCGATGAAGCCACCACTGTAGAGAAGAGGCCAGCGGGTCGGAGATGCGCACTAAGTCGGCTAGGCCGCCCGTGGCCTGTTGCCACTGCTTGCGAAGGCACCACTGAGCAGGCCGCATATTCAGGCGGGCATTGGGGGTCACGTGGACGGTGGAAGCCATATGGCCGAGTAGTCTCAGGTAGCGCCTGGCGGAGACCAGGGACTGGCTGCGAAAGTGGCCGGCTAGGTCCATGAGCCGTTGAGCCCTGTCGAGAGGCAGGAAAGCTCGTGCCTGAAGAGTGTGCAATCTTGCGCCGATGAACTCGAGATCTTGCGAGGGGAGCAAAGTGGACTTTGCGAAGTTTATGACAAACCCAAGTACTGCAGAAGAGTCACAGTGCGGTGTGTGGCTCTTGTGACTTCTGGAGAGGACGATGCTCTGATGAGCCAGTCGTCTAGGTACGGAAAGACATAGAGGCCGTGAAGCCGGAGATAAGCCGCCACCACCGCGAGACATTTTGTGAAGACTCGTGGTGCGGAGGATAGGCCAAAGGGCAGTACTCTGTACTGGTAATGATTTCCGGCCACCACAAACCTTAGGTATTGGCGGTGGCTTGGGTGGATGAGGATGTGTGTGTAGGCATCCTTTAGATCCAAGGAGCATAGCCAATCTCCCTGCTGGAGGTAGGGCAGAAGGATTCCAAGGGTAAGCATCTTGAACTTCTCCCTGACGAGGAACTTGTTGAGGTTGCGCAAGTCCAGGATGGGTCTGAGGCCTCCTGTTCTCTTTGGTATTAGGAAATACCTGGAATAGAAGCCTTGACCCCTCAGGTGGTGGGGCACCGGTTCCACAGCCTGTTCCTGAAGAAGACTTGCTAACTCCTGAAGGAGTAAGTCCCTGTGCAGAGGGAGTCGTGGAGGTTCTCCCGAGAAATAGGAGGGAGGGACCTGGTGGAAGTGGAGAAGATAGCCTTCTCTCACCACCTGAAGCACCCAGGCATCTGAGGTGACGTTGTACCACCTGTGGGCAAAGTGAACCAGCCGGCCTCCTGTGCTGGGAGGAACCAGCTGAGGGGGAGAGGCTATGCTGATGAAGTCAAAAGCCCCCACCCTGCTGAGCAGGGGCCGGTGGTGCAGGCTTGGGGGCTTGCTGCCTACGGGACCCGTTACCCCGTCCCTTTGCCTGCTGACCCTGTTGGGGAGCTGCGGAGGCCTGATATTGAGGGTAGTGTTTATAGGCAGCCGCCTTTCTCGGGTAAAAGGACTTCTTTCCCGAGCCCTTCTTCTTCTGGGAAGGGGCGGAGGTCTTCCTAGAAAGCCTAGTTCTGGTGAGAGTCTCCGTCTCGATTTGGGCAGCCTTTTCAGCCATGGGCTTGCCAAAGAGGTTCTCACCTCGGCAGGGGACATCGACCAACTTGTCCTGCACCCAGGGTTCAAGGTCAGACGACTGAAGCCAAGCCTGTCGGCGGGCACCGATGCCGGCTGCGGCCACTCGTGCCGATGCTTCAAAGCCATCATAGGCTGCTCGAGACATGAATTTGGAGCATTCCCGAATACCAGTTGTCAAGGCTAGGAACCTCCGCAAAGGTTCCTCGGAAAGCCCAGCGGAGAATCCGGCTATCTCTTTAGCCAGGTCTCTGAGATACATGCCCATGTAGAGCTGGTAGGTCTGGACCCGACAAGCAAGCATAGAGCCCTGGAAACACTTCTTACCTAGGCCATCCAGGTTGCGGGCCTCCCTGCCAGGAGGCAGCGAGGAGTGCATCTTCTGGCTCTTAAGCCTATGCATGGCCGATTCCACCACCATGGAATGGTGCGGTAGCTGTGCTTTTTGGAAGCCAGGGCTCTTGCGGACTCGATAAATGGAATCGACCCGCTTGCTTAATACCGGCGACGATGCCAGACTCTCCCACATGCGGAAGAGTAGTCGTTCCAGCATGGGAGGAACCGGTACAGTAAAGTGCTCCCTGGCGGGAGAGTCGTACTGAAGGGCATCGAGCTCTTCGGCTCGGGGCTCCTCCTCGGGATCCGCAGGGAAGGCCAAAGCCTTGGCCATATCCCTGACGAAGTCCGAGAACCGGGCGTCCTCCGGAGGGGACTGTTTCCGAGGTTCGGACTCAGGCGAGTCCGAGGTGACACACCGAGTCCGAAAGGAATCAGGTGACTCTTCCTCTTCAGACTCCCAGGCCGACTCCGAGGAGGAATCGGTGGGGTCGGTCCGGGCGGGCGGAGGCGTCGGCCGCCCCGACGCCGAGGGAGTCGGCGTCGACGACCTCGGTCCCGAACAGGAGGCCGAGGGTGACCTCGACCGAGGATCGACTCGAGCCCGCATGGACTCGAGGATCGGCTCGGTCTCCGGGGTCGACTTAGACGTCGACGTCCCGGCGGTCGGGGCAGAGGCGCCAGCGAGGCTAGCGATCAGTGCCCGCTGCTGGTCCATGAAGGCAGAGAGTCTGCTCTCCAAGGCCGTCAAACTGAGTCCGACCTCAGGTGACCCAGCAGCCCCCGACTCGGGCCCCGACGGCGTCGGGCCCGACGTCGGACCCCTCGGAGGCGAGTCCAGGAGGACTACAGGACTTACCCGAGCAGGCAACTCCGACTGCAGACGAGGTCGCTTCGGCAGATGCTCCTTCTCCAAAGACCCGGGACGGCTATCGGGGCTATGCGACCTGGCCCTCGCGGAACCAGGAGCGTCCACCGACGCCGCCCTCGCGGGTTTTACCTTCCGATGATGGTCCCCGGAGGGAGAACCCCTGTCGGAGGAACTCCGGCGATGGTCAGAGCTGGAACCTCTGGACGCCGAGGCCTCCGACGAGGTCCGGGTACGGCCGGGATCAGCGAAGATTCGTTCCCGCTGATGCCGCCGACTCCTTAACGCTTTGGAGGACATCTTGCTGCAGGCCCCACAGATCAGTTCCTCATGATCCGGGCCAAGGCAGCGGAGGCAATTATCATGTGTGTCAGTGAGTGACATATTTCTGTCACACTGAACACACCGCTTGAAACCACTGGCAGCCATCGGGGGAAAAAGGGCCCCTGCAAGGTCAAAGGACCGGGCTGCCAGTGAAAAACCTAAAACGAAACTGACAGAAAATCAGAAAAACCGAAAAATAACAGAAGGACTCGCAACGGCGTCGCGAGTCCAGGCAGGAAAAATGAGATAAATCACGAAAAATCAACTTTTTCAGCGGGGACAAGACGGGCACGTCTGTAGGGCTCCGCGGAAAAAAGAAGACTGGCTAAGATGGCACCCTTGGGCGGGAAGGGGACCGCGCATGCGCGCTGCAATTCCCAAAGGCTTTCTTTGAAAGCTGGGGAAAATTGCTCCGCGAGGGCTCCATCGGCGCCGACGTCACCCATATGTGAGGACTGACTTCCTGCTTGGTCCTGGAGAAAAATAGTTATCTCCAAGTTATAATGCCCTGTTCAATGTAATTTCAGTTTGTTCACTGTAAACCGCACTGATGCAGAATAGCGCGGTATATAAGAGAATGTAAATAAATAAATAGATATCCTTTTGGTATTCTTTAGTCTTTTCAAGGATCCTTCTCACATCCGCAATGATGTCTCTCATTCCTCGCCCTTTCCTGAACCCTGCTTGCTCTTCAGGTAGTTCTTGTTCCAGGTATGGTTGTAGTCTCTGTTGAATAATATTCAGTAGAATCTTCCTGGCATGTGGGATGAGAGCGATTGTGCAATAATTTCCACAGTCAGTTGGATCACTTTTCTTTAGTATTGGTATAAACCTGTCAATTGGCCATGATAATGTCTTCCAAATTTCTTGGCAGAGCCTTGTACGTATGGTAACAGCTGCATCAGATTGCTGTAATACTTTTAAGGGAATGCCATCAATGCCTTGTGCTTTGTTCTTTGATAAGGTTTTCAATGCTGCTTAGACTTCTTCTTTCATCACCAATGGTTCCGGATCATAAGGTACAGGTTGAAACGGCTGTTGGTCCACTTGATCTTTTTCTTATAAAAACTCTGTATATTCTTTCCACCTTTTCTTGATCTTCTCAGCATCATTCAACATAGAACTTTGAGTATCTTGTAACATTCCAATTCGAGGCTGGAATTTTTTCTTTAACTCTAGTAGCTTTAGGAAAGCCGATCTTATTCTTCCTCTTATAGTTCTGCTTCTATTTTCTTGCATGTGTCATTGTAATAATTTTCCTTGTCCTATCTTACTGCACGTTGGAAATCTCTGTTGAGTTCTGCAATTGTCTTTCTTTCAACTCTGGCTTTAGCTTCTCTGTGTTTCTTGGCAATTTTCAGAGTTTCTTCAGTCATCCATTTTGGCTGTTTTTGCTTTTTCACCTTTTGTAGAGACTTTTCGCTTTCTTCCAACACAACCTTCTTGATGTCATTCCATAACTCTTCTGGAGCTCTGTCATTTGTATCTAAAGCAGCAAATCAATTTTTCAGGCAGTCTTTAAATTCCAGTGTTATATTCTCAAGGTCATATTTTGCTACATTCATGAGTGGCTTGCTCTTTTTCAAATTTAGTTTAAATTTGCATACTAGTAGTTGGTGATCTGTACCACAGTCATCTCCAGGTTTTGTCTTTGTTGATGTTATAGAGCTTTTCCATCATTGACTTCCACAGATGTATTCAATTTGATTTTTGTACAATCTATTGGGTGACGTCCATGTGTACAATCGCTGCTTGTGTTGCTGGAAGAAGGTGTTTGAGATGAATAGATTGTTGGTCTTGCAGAATTCTATCAGTCTTTCTCCTGCTTCATTTCTGTTGCCAAGCCCTTTTTTTCCAACCACTTTGCCTTCTTCTTTGTTGCCAGCTTTTGTGTTCCAGTCACCCATGACTATCAGGATATCCTGTTTGCATGTTCTGTCAATTTCAGCTTGCACTTGTTCATAGAACTCATCAATTTCATCCTCTTCTGCAGCTGTTGTTGGGGCATATGCTTGAATTATAGTTGTCTTGATAGGCATTCCTCGTAGACAAATAGAGATTAAGCGTGCACTGACTGCATTGTATTTCATTACAGTTCTTGCAAGTTTCTACTTTATTATAAATGCAACACCATTTCTTCTTTGTCTTTCATTTCCAGCAGAGTACACCATGTGATCATCTGTTTTAAAGTGCCCAATGCCAGTCCATTTCAGTTCGCTGACACCCAACAGATCAAGTTGTACACATTCCATTTCATTCTTAACCACCTCCAACTTCCGTTGGTTCATGCTTTGTACGTTCCATGTCCCATTATGTAAGACATCTTTACAGCTTCTGACTCTCATTTCATGTGCAGATACATCAGCGGTCAGACGTTCTGAGAGCTTTGATCCAACCACATCATAAATGCTGGCTTTACTCTGAAAAGTCTTCAGCTTCTCCCCAGTAGCTAGTTGAGTGCCTTCCGACCTGCGGGTCATCTTCCAGCACTATAGTGCGATTTGTTCTGTTGTGACTATCCAGTGGGTTTTCATGCCAAGATACAGAAGTAGATTGTCAGGACTTTCCTCCATGCAGTTTAAGTTTAGTGTGGTTGTCGTTGTCACAGAAATGTGATCCTTTGCCGCCAACACTGTCCCATTCTGCTGCTGCCCAGATGGGTAGTTTGACTTAGTCTAGCACCTCAGCTGAGACCTGTCCATCTTGGGAGACCCTGTCAGTAGTTAAACTACCAATAGCTTAGCCCTCAGCATCACTGATGCACACAAGACCTCACAGCACGACAAGCTGCAAACCAAGTGAGGGCTGTGCAACACAGATGCAGTAATTACTGAGAAAAGAAAAACAAAATATGACCTAGAGAGGATTAATGGCACCCTTCACTAATATTTGGTTGCACAACCCTTGGAAGTGATGACAGCCTCCAAACATTTCTTGTAGCTATCTATAAGTTTCATACAACTGTCTGCTGGTAGTTTCTCCCACTCTAACTGCGATTTGTTCCAGCTCATGAATGTTTCCAGGATTCCTTTTACCAATGGCAGATTTCAGCTCTTTCCAAAGGTTCTCGATTGGATTGAGAACAGGACTCATTTCTGGCCAGTTTAAAGCAGTCCAATTTTTCCCTTTTTAACCATTCTTTTCTACTTTTGGATGTATGTTTTGGGTCATTGTCCTGCTGGAGGACCCATGACCTTCGACCAAGACCTAGCTTTCTGACAATAGGTAGCACATTTCACTCCAAATTACCTCAGTTGTCTTCCAATTTCATGATTCCCTTAATACATTCCAGGCTTCCAGTTCCTGAAGCAGCAAAACAGCCCCACATTATGGAACCTCCACCAATTTTGACTGTAGGAACCGTATTTCTTTCCTTATAAGCTTCATTTCTTTGCCTGTAAATGTATCGCTGGTCTACATTGCCAAAGAGCTGAAGTTTGGTTTCATCTGTCCACAGAACATTTTCGCAGAAGGATTGTATTTTCTCAAAGTGGGTTTGGGCAAATATCAGGCATGCCTTTTTATGTCTGTCTTTGATCAGTGGGGTCTTCCTTGGCCTTCGCCCATGAAGTCCTTCTTTGTTTAGTGCATGGTGTGGGTTGAAACCACCACTCCAGATTGCTCCAGGTCGGCCTTAAGCTCTTTAGATGTTGTACATAGTGTTTTCTAACAATTTGGACTCACCTTTGAAGACTTCTTGGCTTAACTTTCCTCTTCCCACTATGTCCTGGGAAGTTCTTGACAGTTCCATGAGCAAAAAACTTCTTAATAACATTGCGAACTGTAGACACAGGAATCCCAAGGTCTTTGGAGATGGCCTTGTACCCCTTTGAAGTTTGATAATAGCTTTTCTGACAGTCTCGGGCAGCTCTCTTTACTTTACCATTGTGAAAATGGAACAGAGTAAATGTGGCCATTTTAAACATTAGAGCCATCATTTGTTGCTTGATTCAATTCATGTGGATACTGACAATTTATCACAGGTGTCTCTCACGTTACTAACAATCAATAAAGCAACAAACCACCCGGAATCACTAAAGATACACCTACACCAGAAAAGATTCCTACAGACGCCGAAGTGAATAAGAAACGACTTTGCCCCTTCAGTTACCTAATGAAACAAGCTCTAGATTAGCCAGTACACGATTGACCTGAAGCAGGGTTGAAGAACTTTGGAAACCAACCCGAAACGTGTGGCACGTCATCTTTCTTGAACTTCTGGCGTTTTCTAATCAAGCTTTTATTGCTGTCTCAACAAACCAGCAAAAGCTAAGTGTTTTATAACTTTAAAAATAAAAAGGTGAAGTCGCAGTGGTGCATAGAATGTCCACTATTCACTGTGTTGACTAGCTCCAACAAAAATAGTTTTTCTTAGGGGCTAAATATCTGTAGGAATCTTTTCAGGTGTAGGTGTCTCATGTTACAGCATGGGAATGTTGTTCTGTTCAAACTGATTTGAATTTTTGTTTTTAATAATAAAATAAATAAGATGTATCCGTCCCCATCTGCCTCTATGTTCAGACTATCATGCTTTAAATTATGCAGTCAAAGTGTGACAGTTTGGGTTTGGAAGTACGGGGTGGGGGGGAGGACACAGCTTAAAGCAGAGTCCTGCAAATGGCCTCCTGCATTGCTAAACAATATTTCTGACTTAAAATGATCACAGTATATTCACAAAGAAGAGCACAGCAGTGCCAACATCATGCTACAAAGATGCTGTATGGCAGCAGGGACATGGAGACTTGTGAAAATCATGTGAAAAATAAATAGTGCAAAGTAGAGGCAGAATTTGGAGGGAAACCTGTTCTCCATGGACAAGCAGGGAGGAAGTCCTCACATATGGGTGACATCTCCGACAGAACCCCATGTGGGAACACGCCCCGGCTTCTATTGGAAGTTTTTGGGAGGCTCCACCGTGCCTGTGCACCTGACTTCCCGCCTGCTGCCATGGCTTCTCCAGTCTTTGTTTTTCTGCAGAGCCCCATAGATGTTGTTTTGGTCCTTTGCGGTAAACATTGTTTTCCCCTTTGGGGGGGCTTTCCTGGCAAGTATTTTTGGTAGTTCCTGCAGTCGGTCACGTTGGTTCCTTCATTGGTTCTAGCACTTTCAGTAAATTTTCATTTTCTTGGTTGCTTTCCCTGTGGCTTCACCAGGCCCATTGTCACACCATCGAGCCATTTGATTTAGCCATGGCTATCTTCCCGGACATATCCCAGAAACTGGCCAGTCAGTTCAAGAAGTGCACCAAGTGTGCCAGGACCATCTCTGTCACAGACAGGCACAATTGGCGCCTCCAGTGCCTGGGTCCCGATCACCAGCTCTCTTCTTGCAATTTGTGTTTGCAGATGACAAGGAGAGGCCTGAGGGGTTGAGAGAAACAGAGAGAATCTTCGCTTTGGCCAGAGGTCTGATTAGCGTCTTGGGCACCAGTCTCAATGGCTTCCCAGAAATCTGCTGACAGTGCATTAACATCAAGAAGTTCTTGGGCTCAATTGGAGCCGAGCACCCGCAGTGTCCTAGAGCATCAGCCTTCAGTCAGTCTCCGCCTGGAGTCAAGGAAGGATTTGGTCTCATCTCTGTCAACGTCAAAGGGGGATCCATCCATCCCAGTGAAGGCCCAGGTGAATCGGCATCGGAGCCCTTCCAAGCGAGATGTCGAGAGTGATGGGCATGAGCAGCCCATCAAGGTGCCTTGGAGACAAGTCTGCTCAACCTCCAGGGTTTTAGAGGGGCATTGACCATCTCCCGACAACAGAGGCCATGCCAATACCCCCTCACAGGTGCTGGAAACATTGGTCAAAGCTGCTCAGGCCACAAGACCTTTGGAATTGGCAGCCATGAAGGAGTATCTTCCTTTAGGCACTCAAAGTCCGCATTACTTCGCTGCTGGAGAGACAGCTGGCTGGTGCCTCAGTGCCCGCAGCATCATTATCAAGAGTCGTATAGCTGATCCTTGAGATGCACACTCTACCTGTGGAGGCATCGACATTGGGGCATCAAAGAGATCAGATGCTGATTCTCGGTGGGGCCATCTCCCTCTCAAGTGTCTCGGGTTCCGATACCCAACAAAATCTTGGAAGCCCCCTATGCAACATCAATCCAGTAGAAGCTCACATTTTTTTATTTTTATTTATTTATGCTTTTCTTCTATACCGCTTTTTCCCAAGATCAAAGGCGGTTTACAAGTAACACAATGAACAGTTTACAATTAACATAATGAACATGGTTTTACATGGAACATCTTGTTTTTTCAAACTACGTACAATTAACTTTTCGTAAACAACAACAAGTAACATGGAATATATAATTATGCAAATGTTGTAACTATTTACATTAGTTAAATATTTACATTATTCAATTGTTAATCGTGGTTCCCTTCGAGGCAGGAGGGAGTTCCGGGCAGAGTCTCAGAGATACTTTGACTTCCTTTTGGAGTCTGACTCTGATGACTGGGTGACCGATGTGGAATCTGAGAACTTGTTGGAGGGCAGGTTTCCTGAGCTCTCATCAGACCTCTCCCCTCCGCATCAATGATGGAAGTCTCCTGTGTAGGACATGTCCTTCCAGGATTTTGTGAGGGATATGGCCAAGGCCATCCCATTTTCACTGGAGATGGAAGATGAGCCCAGAGCGGAGTAAGAGGAGATACTCCAATACTCCTTAGCCCCTAAGGGGGTAATGACGGTGCCAGTGCACCGCATCCTACAGCAGCTACAAATAAGAATGTGGGAGAGCCCCCTTACTATGCCACCAGTCAGTAGGAGGCTGGACTCGATGTACAGAGTTCAAAAAGCTCTTGGGTTTACAAAACCTCAGCCTCTGCACCACTCCTTAGTTATAGTCTGCCCTTAAGAGGATTAAGAGTACCAAACTCATTCCTTGACGCCTCCAGGTAGTGAGGTTTGGGACGCTGGACACTTTGGAAAGAGCTGCTTTCAAAGCTCCATGCTCACAACTTGAATACACTTTTACCAGCTCTACATGAGCATGTTCTTGAAGAAGATCATGCGTGATCTCATTGACTTGTACCAGTTCCTTCCCCCAAAGAAATTAGAGCACTATCGTGTCCTGGTGGGCTATGGCAAGGACTGCTCAAAGTTCCTGGTCTGGGTGACCTATGTCGTCTTTGAAACAGTGTCTAGAATGGCGGCAGTGGGCTTTGGAGCCCACCGGCTCACCTGGCTTCAGTCTTATGACCTGAAACAACTGGTGCAAAATAAGCTTGCGAACATGCCATGCTGGGGAGCGAACCTCTTCGGAGATCAGGAGGAGGAGAAGGCAGGCATCATACAGAAGTAGAACGTCACCCTCACCAGGCTTTTGAGATGCATGTCCAAATCAGCTGCCTATCATCAGAGATATCAAAGTGGAGACCAGACGACGACTTACCACCCACATAACACAGGTACTTCTCTGGTCCTCAAACCTTCCAGCAAAAAATGCAGGCTCCTCGCTCGTAGCATTGAGAAAAGCCTCAAAAGGCCTAGCCTGCCCCACAACCAAAGCGGAGAGCAGGATTTCGACTGGTTCCCACAGAGCATAGCCAATCTGCCACTGTTCACAGAGGGGAGCCCTCAGGTGGTGGGGAAGGCTCACTCTTTTTGCCCAAAGTTGGGTGCTACAAATAGTCCAAAGCTACTTTATGTTGCACTTTGCCCCCCCCCCACCTCCGAGGGCATAGCCTCTCGACCACCTGCATCTAGACCTACTTTGAAGAGAAATCTCTGCCCTTTTGACCGATCTCACCATTGAGCTTGTGCCGCAGGAGCAGATCAGATGGGGATTTTACACCAGATACTTTCTGGTCCCCAAAAAGATGGGGGGGGGGGGGGGGCTCTGGCCCTTTCCTGGACCTCAGAAACTTCAACACTTTCCTGGTGTGAGAAAAGTTCAAGATGGTATCTCTAGGTACCCTGGTCCATTATCTTCAGAAAAACAATTGATTATGCTCCCTGGATCTAAAGGAAGTGTAAACCCACATACCGATCCATCCCACTTACAGTTCTGGCAGAACAGCACTTTCAGTACTGTGTACTACCTTTCGGGCTGGCCTCGGCACCTTGAGTCTTCATAAAGTGCCTTGCGCTGGTGGCGGCCTCTCTCAGAATACTAGGGGTCTTTGTCTTCCCTTATCTGAACGACTGTTTCATAAAAAGCACCACTCGAGATGGAGTCCAGCAATTAATACAGTTGACCATTTAGGTGCTAGAGCTGTTGGGTTTTTTAGTCAGTTACCTAAAGTTCTACCTTCAACCCAATTCAACACCTGGAGTTCATAGGGGCTCTCCTCGACACAGCTCAAACGAAGGCCTTCCTTCCACTAGGCTGACAGCCTTGATCAGAGATATTCGGTGGTCGTCAGACAACGGCTTGAGGGATACTGGACAGTGCTCGGCCACATGGCCTCTACAGTACATGTCACAACCATGCCTCATCTTTCGATGAGATAGGCGCAATGGACACGGAGGACTCAGTGGAACTAGGCCACTGGTCACCTTTGGGATAGGATGGCTGTCACTGGCCCTCTCTTCCAGTCCCTGCACTGGTGGTTGGATCATAAGAACCTGTTCAGGTCTCCCCTTTCAGAAGGCATCACCACAGAAAAAACGTAGTTACTTATCTGTAGCAGGTGTTCTCCAGAGACAGCAGGAATCGGTCTTCACAACTCTCTCTCCTCCCCTTGGAGTTGCTATTTATTTTTTGCCATCTTCTTGGTGGGGCTCTAGCTATGGCACCTGACTGAGCAAGATGGCACCCTTGGGCAGGAAGGGGACACCGCATGCTTGCTAGCATTTCCCAAAGGCTTTCTTTGAAAGCTGGGAAGATGCTTCCATGAGGGCTCTGTCGGCATCGACATCACCCATATGTGAGGACTGATTCCTGCTGTCCCTGAAGAACACCTGTTACAGGTGAGTAACTACACTTTCCCCAGGAACAAGCAGGACGTCAGTCCTCACATATAGGATTCCCTAGTTCCAGGCTACCGAGGACCGGTAGAAAATCATGGCCCAGCCGTGATCAGCCACAAGCAAATCTGAGGACAGACTCTGAGGACCCCCAGTATCCAGGGAGAACTGAGGCTCCAGTAGCCTGAACAAGAAGGGTCGGAGGGCAGGAGTTGTCTAAACCCTGAAGAGGTTACAGAGTACGGCCTGGCCGAAAGCACTGTCCTGTCTGGACTCCCTCTCCAGGCAATAATGGGCTGCGAAAGTGTGGATGGAAGACCAGTTGGCAGCCCAGCAGATGTTGGTCAAAGGCACCAACTGGACGTTCGTGACTGAGGTTGCTATCATCTTGACATTGTGTGCCATGACTCGGCACTCTAGAGGAACTTCGGCTTGACTGTATGTGAAGGTGATGCAAGCCACTAACCAAATGGATAGAGTCCACTTGGTGACAGCTTCCCCCAGATGACTAGGGTCATATGAGACAAAAGGCTGCGAAGCTTTGCAATGGCCCTGGGTGCACTGCAGGTAGGAAGACAGGGCCCTCTTGCATTC
Organism: Ichthyophis bannanicus; assembly: GCA_033557465.1. NCBI lineage: Eukaryota > Metazoa > Chordata > Amphibia > Gymnophiona > Ichthyophiidae > Ichthyophis > Ichthyophis bannanicus. The sequence goes on along the minus strand of CM066043.1, from coordinate 125,721,094 downwards.
CAGGGTACGGAGGACAGCCGATGCCCTATCGGCATGGGGCCATGGGAAGAAGATAGGAAGAAATACCTCCTGGTTGAGGTGGAAGTCAGATACTACCTTTGGCAGAAATTTCGGTGAGTGTGGAGCATGACACTGTTCTTGTAGAATCTGGTGTAGGGTGGCTCTGCCACCAGGGCCTGAAGCTCACTGACTCTGCGGGCAGAGGTGAGTGCCACCAGGAAGGCCACCTTCCAGGAGAGGTATCGTAGGCGGCAGGTCGCCAAGGGCTCGAAGGGTGGCTTGGTGAGCTGTGCCAGAACCACGAGGTCCCATTCTGCCGGGGGCGGGCAGATGGAAGGCTTAGATAGCAGTAAACCCTGCATGAAATGGGTAATGAGGGGCTGCATGGAGAGAGGCTTGCCCTCTATCACATGGTGGTTCATGGAGAGGGCACTCAGATGCACCCTGATGGAGTTTGACTTAAGTCTGGATTGCGAAAGATGAAGTATTGGAGCAGCACAGGTACCAGGCAAGAGAATGGGTTCACTCATTGCTCTGTGCACCACACAGAGAACCTGCGCCACTTGAAGGCGTAGGCTCATCTCATGGAGGCCTTGCGAGAGGCCAGGATGACTTCTTCCACCTACCTTGGAAGGTTGAGGGGCACTAGGGTGACCCGTTCAGCAGCCATGCCGTGAGGGACATGGAGCCCAGGTTGGGATGGAGGACCAAGCCTGCCTCTTGGATCAAAAGTCCCGGGGAGTCCCCAAGAGGGACTGGAGACTCTGTCGAGAGGCGGAGCAGCAGAGGGAACCAAGACTGCCTGTGCCTCAGGACCACCAGAATGAGGGAAGCCTCTTCACGCTGGACCTTGAACAGGGATCAGTGGTGTGGGAGGGAAAGCATATACCAGACCCTCTGACCAAGGGAGCAGGAATGTATCCGCTGCAATCCGGGCCAGATGTGGGTGAGGGCTGCAGAAACGTGGTAGCTGTATAGGTCAGGCTGGCAAAGAGGTCCAGGCTCGGGGTGCCCCATAGCTGGAACAGCCACTGCACCAGCACGGGATCTAGGTGCCACTCATGCGGGCTGGAGGACCCTGCTCAATCTGTCTGCCAGAGTGTTGTCCTGGTTCGGAAGGTATACTGCTCTGAGGAGCATGCCCTGTCTGATCGCATACGAGTAGAGGGCTGCTGCCTCCTGTGCCTCCCTGCTTGCTCAGATAGAAAATTGTGACCTGGTTGTCCGTCTGGACAAGCACAGACTGGTACTGCAGGCGGTGCCGGAAGGCCTTCAGTGCAAGGAATATGGCCCTGAGTTCTAGAAGATTGATCTGCTGTTGGCTTTCCTCAGGGGACCGAAGCCCCCAAGTGCGCAGTTCCTCGCAATGGGCTCTCCCCAGCCCAGCAGGGAAGCATCCTTCGTGAGCACCCTCTTGGGGTTCGGGGCCTGGAAGAGCATGCCCCTTTGCAGATGCTGTGCATCCTGCCACCAGTTGAGTGACTCTGCCAGCTGACGGGACACCAATACTCTGTCCCGGAGTTGGCCGGTGGCCTGAGTCCACTGTGTGCGGAGACACCACAGAGTCGCCCGCATGTGGAGGTGGGCGTTGGGGACCACATGGACCGTGGAGGCGCAGCAAGGACTGCGCCGAGATAGTGCTGCGGCATTGCACTTCCGCTGATAGGGCCATGAGGCAATCCGCCCTGTCCTGGGGCAGAAAGGTCCTGGCCTGGAGAGTATCCAAGCAAGCCCCTATGAACTCCATGTACTGTGTTGTGGTGAGATAGGATTTTGGGTGATTTACCACCAATCCCAGGTATTGTAGGACCTGGATGCTTCATCCCGTAGCCTGCAGGGCCTCCAAAGCAGTGTTCCCTCTTATTAGCCAGTCGTCATGGTAAGGGAAGACAAAGGCCCTCTGGAGACGAAAATGTGTGGCATTTGGTGAAGACCCTCGATGCGGAGGCTAGGACGAAGAAAAGTTCCCTATACTGGTAGTGGTCGCCCCTGACCATAAACCTGAGGTACTGTTTGTGACTGGGATGGATAAGATGTGGGTGTACGCATCCTTTAGGCCCATGGAGCATAGGCAATCTCCCTGCTGGAGGTAGGGCAGCAATATTCCACGGGAGAGCATCTTGAATTTCTCCTGCACCAGGTCCAGGATGGGCCTTAGTCCTCCCGTTCTTTTTGGGACCAGGAAGTACCTGGAGTAAAATTCCTTTCCTCTCAGGTGCAGAGGAATGGGCTCCACAGCCCCGTCCCTGAGAAGACCTATCAGTTCTTGCTCCAGCAGGCCTGGTGTAGGGGAGATCGAGATGGATCCTCAGTAAAGAAGGGTGGCGGTAGCTAGTCTAGGTGGAGGAGGTAGCCCTCCCTTACCACCTGGAGTGCCCATGAGTCAGTGGTGATAGAGGCCTACCTGTGGGCAAAACGAACCAGGAGGCCTACCTGTGGACAGTTGACCCCCCCCCAGTGGGAGAGAGGCTATGCAGGGGGCATCAAAACCTCTAACAAGGTTGGGCTGGGGTTGGTGCCTGAGGTTTGGTGCCCTTGGGCTTGCGAGGGCCCTGGCCTGCCCCCTTAGGCTGATGACTCTGTGGAGGAGTCTGGGTGGCCGGATAAGGTGGATAACCTCGGTAAGGCTGACCTTTCCTATGGAAAGAGGGCTTTTTCCTCGAAAGAGTTGAGGTTTTCCTCAAGAGTCGAGTCCAAGTCACATACTCTGTCTCAATCTCGGCCATCTTGTCCTCCATAGGCTTACTGAAGAGCTGTTCCCCGAGACATGGGACATTGAGGAGTTTCTCCTGTACCCATTGCTCAAGGTCGGAGATCTGGAGCTAGGCCTGGTGCTGAGCACCGATGCCTGTAGCAATCACCCTCACACTGGTCTCAAAGCCGTCGTAGGCGGCTCGGGACAAGTACTTAGAGCACTCACCAATAGGCCTGGTAAGTCTCTGGAAGCATCGGAGGTGGTCTCCATTGAGGCCAACCGAGAAGCCCCCGAGGCTCCTTCATGAGGTCCCAAAGAAACATGCCAATATAGAGTTGGTATGTCTGAATGCAGCATGCCAGCATCGAGCCCCAGTAACATTTTCGCCCAAGGGTGTCGAGGACTCGAGACTCCCTGCCCAGGGGCACTGATGAGTGCGTCTTCAGGCTCTTCTGTCGGTGCATGGCTGACTCGACCACCAAGGAGGTGTGAGGGAGTTGCACTTTCCAGAATCCTGGGCTGCGCTGAACCTGGTGCATTGTGTCCAGGCGGCGGCTAACTATGGGCACCGACGACAGGGTCTCCCATATTCAGAGGCGGATCCGGTTGAGGATGGAAGGAACCAGAATTGTCAAGGTCTCCTTAGGTGGTGCCTCATACTGGAGGATATCTAATTCCTCCATACGGGGGTCCTCCTCTGTCATGAGGGAGAGAGCCCGAGCCATGTCCCGAACAAACTCGAGGAACGAGGTATCCTCGGGTAGGGACTGGCATTTGGTCGGTGATGGAGACAGGTCCAATGGGAGGACTTGTTGGACCTGAGACTCTGGAGATGTCTCAACATCAGACTCTCCATCCGAGAAGTCCGTGGAAGACTCGAGGCTCAGCGGCTCAGTGATCATTGCCGGCTCCGGTCTGTGGAGCTTTGAGGCCAAAGCATGGCCAAATCCAGAGTCACTCACCTGTGAAGACCTCGCCCCTGACGAGCGGGAGCAGGATTGAGACCTTTGCCGAGGATCTACCCGAGGTGTTTGGCTCTCAGGGATCGCATCGGCGGCCCAGGGAGTCCTTGGTGCCGAGGTCACTGTGGTCTTGGCGTGGGCATCGGCGCCTGCTGAAATGCGATGAACACAGAAATGCTGCATTCGAGGGCCAACATGTGGGCTTCCTTACTCTGGGGCAGCCATGGACACCTATTTCGGGGTCACCGGGTCTGGTGTCGAGGAGGAGAGGGGGTCCTCGATGGGATGGCCTTTAGGGGACCATGGGCCATCGCTGGAGGCCTCAGGTTCAGTCCGAGGTACCTTTCAAGGCTGCTCCCACTCTGAGTCTTCGGAAGTCTGCCGAGGGACCACACCCGGGATTTCCCGGGCTTGTCCGCCTCCCAGGATGAGGCTCTTGAAGTCTTCATCGTCTTCTTACGTGCTTACTCTGGGGACCCCTGCTTGGAGTGCCTGCGAAGCTGCCCAGCCGTGGGGGTCTTCTGCGACTCCAAGGATCCATGTGGAGCCTTGGCACGCGGGGTTACTGGAGATATCAGGGTAGAGTCTGCCTTATGGAAGAGGTCTTCTTGCTTTAATCAATGGCTCTGGATGGCCTTTGCAGGCATTTTCTTATAAATGAAGCATTCCTCCAGATCATGATTGGTGCCCAGACACCGGAGGCAGCAGTCATGAGTATCGGTGAGAGACATGTTTTTTGAGCACTGATCATATTTTTTGAAACTGGAGGCCACTGGGGCAAAAAGGACCCCTGCAAGGTCGAAGACTCTCGGCAGGGCCAATGTTTGGAATAGGGCACGAAAGCGCCGGAGGAACCTAACAAACAAAAATTAAGAATAAATTAAGTTCCAAGACCCGATACCGGCAGGAAAGGAGCCGGCGCAAGCTGGAAGAAGCGTACAGGTGTACAGAAAAATCAACTTTTTTTCAGGGGGGGGGGGGGAACAGACAAACATCCGAAGGGCTCCATGGAAAAAGGGGGACTGAGCAAGATGGCACCCTTGGGTGGAAGAGAACCACGCATGTGTGGTAGCATCTCCCAAAGGCTTTTTTTGAAAGCTGGGGAGATGCTTCCACGAGGGCTCCGTTGGCATCAACGTCACCCATATGTGAGGGCTGACTTCCTTCTTGTTCCTGGAGAAACATTACTATTACTACTTATCATTTATATAGCGCTACAAAGCATACACAGAGCTGTACAGCCACATGTAAAAGATGGTCCCTTCTCATAAGAGCTTACAATATAGTCAAGACAGACAACACAACAGCTGAGAACAAGGACATTGACAACAGATTGGGTTGGGGAGCTTATTTGGATGGCCTTCACATTCAGGGTGTCTGGTCCGAACAGGGGAGCCTGCATCAGATGAATTTCTTGGAATCGAGAGCCCACAGTGAATGCCCCCAGGGCTTTCTGAGAATGGATAGTTAATCAGATTGTCCTGATTAAGACTAACAATCAGGTCGTGATGTACTATATAAACAAGAAGGGGCACAGGTTCATATCTCCTATGCTGGGAGACAGTTCGGTTATGGAAGTTTGCCATCACTTACAAGATGGAACTAAGGGCCGCCTATCTGCCAGGGGAGCAGAATACCCTGGCGGACCAGCTGAGTCACATCCTCCAGCTGCACGAGTGGACACTGGGCAGGGACGTCACGATCTACATCTTTCAGAAGTGGGGTACCCCCTTGATAGACCCGTTTGTCACTCAACAAAACACCCAATTGGATCAGTTCTGCTCCAGAATCACCTCATGCAGCAGGCTAGCACCGGATGCTTTTCTCCTGCACTAAGGGAAGGGCCAGCAATACGCGTATTCTCCCATACCTTTCATAGCAAAGACCCTCTGAATCTCCAGACAGATGAGTATTGGCCCAGACAGCTGTGATTTCCCCTTCTGCTTCAACTCTCCCAGTGGGAACCTCTACAGCTGGGCTCTGCCCCAGACATTATATTACACAGAAGTTGAGAGGATGTTACAGTCCTTGGCCCTAACTGCATGGATGTTGAGAGGCTAGTCCTGTTGGAGCTTAACCTTCCTGACAGAATAACAGATGTTCTGATGGCCTCTCAGAGGGCCTTAACAAGAAAGTCTTATGCATTCAAATGGAAGAGATTTGCTATCTGGTGCACAGAACAGGCACTAGCTCCTTTTAATTGCTTCATGGACAGACTACTCAAGTATCTCCTACACCTCTTGGAGTCGTGTCTCAGGTCCAACTCTGTCAATGTTCACGTCAGTGCGATTTGTGCATGTCATCGTGGAATGAAGGTCCATTTCGACTAAGCCTTTAGTGGTTTGCTTCATGCAGGGTTTGCTTCTCTCAAAGCTTCCCTTCAAGCTTCCAATGGGGGCTTGGGACCTTAATGTGGTTCTGGCGCAGCTCATGTTAACTCCCTTTGAACTGCTCGATTCCTGCCCTATGAGGTTCTTGACTTGGAAAGTCTTGTTTCTGGTGGCAGTTATGTCAACACACCAGGTGAGCTAGCTCCAGGTTCTAGTAGCTCATCCACCATACATCAGGTTCCATCATACGTAGATTCTTTCCAAAGGAGATATCGACTTTCCATCTTAATCAGTCAGTCGTTCTGCTGACTTTCTTCCCAAGGCCTCATGCCCACAGAGGCAAAGCGGCGCTGCACATGAGAAGCGGGGCTGAACATGTTGAACTGCAAACGAGTCTTAGCCTTCTATTCAGAGCAGATGAAAGCCTACCAAAAGTCCATCCAGCTTAGTTTCTTTTGACCTCAGCAAGCTAGGGGTTGCAGTTTCCAAATGCACTCTTTCAATTTTGCCGGCAGACTGCATCTCTTTCGCTTATGGCCAGGCTGGCCTGAGCCTTGATGGTCATGTCACAGCTCACAATGTCAGAGCCATGGTTGCGTGGGTGGCCAACTTGCATGCGGTCTCCATGGAAGAGATCTGCAGGGCTGCAATATGGTCTTCTGTCCACACATTCACATCTCACTACAGTCTGGATAGGGATTCCCAACATGACTGCAACTTCAGTCAATCAGTACTCTGGCATCTGTTTGGGGATTAGAATCCAACTCCATCTCCCCAAGGCCCTACTTACTGTCTGTTCAGGCTACAAAACAAAATCCCAAATGGTAAAAAAGCTGAATCAGATTAGTTCCTTTTGTGACCCACCACTTGTGTACAGTTCTCCAGTTCTTAGTTCAGTTTTGCTCCTCTTGGACTTCTCAGCAGCCTCTTCGATTTTCAGTAGCCTGTAGCTTGGGAGTCCTATAAGTGACAACTTTCTTCCTTCTTGTTCACGGAGAAAAGGCAGTTACTCACCTGTAGCAGATGTTCTCCATAGACAGCAGGAATACATCCTCACAACCCTCCTATCTCCCCGAGGGGTTGTATTCTGCTACAGCTTTGTTACCGGACTGGAGAAGATGGGACCACTGCGGTAGTTGGGAAGGCAGGTGTGGTAGAGCCTTCCAAAAACTTCCAATAGAAGCTGGGGAGCGTCCCTGCACAGGGCTCTATCGGAGATGTTACCCATATGTGAGGGCTTACTCCTGCTGTCCATGGAGAACACCTGCTATAGATGAGTAACTAACTTTTCTTGCTGGTCATAGACCTGGGACAGAGGAGATTTGTCTTTCAGCAGGACAATGATTCTAAGCATAAAGCAAAAGCAATAAGGGAACAGCTTAGCAAGAAGAAAGTGGATGTTTTCAAGTGGCTCAATCAAATGACAGACCCATATTCAACAGACTCTATATACAGGGTGGCCCAAAAAAAGTGAGAGCATCTCGTAAATTAAAAGCTTAAATAGTTTACTTATTTACCTTTTTTTAGCTATATAACGTCTTTATTTCAACAATTTCTGGTCACCATCTTTTTTTTAAAATTTGTCAATCGTTTACATCTGTCTTTTTGAATTTTTAAATAACTTATATGCTACGAGATGTTCTCACTTTTTTTGAGCCACCCTGTATATCTGTGGCAAGTCCTGAAGACTTAAGTCCAGAGACAATCCCCCAGTTTATTATTTATTACAATCTTTTATATACCGCGCTATTTGGTATCAGCGCGGTTTACATGAAACAAAATAACCAGAACAAACTATTCTGAGTTTACAGAGAACAGGTATACAAACTTGGGTAACATGGGGGAACTATTTACAAATATTATTTACAAATAATACAAATAATATTATTATTTTAACCTGAAAGAACTCAAGCTGTCCTGCCATAAATAATAGGCAAATACTGCACCAGCCCACTGTGTAAAGTTGGCAGATACCTATCCTAAATGATTTATGGTTATTACTGCAAAAGGCATTTCCACCAAGCATTGGGTGGGAAGACTTGAGCAATCAAAACTGTTTGGTTTCTTATTCTTAATTTTTCTTTCTAGGGATGCGCCTTTTTTGTATCGTCTTATTTCGTTTTGTAAGAGCACATGCTATTTCCTATAGCGCATATCAAATAGTGTGTGTTATTAATGAATAGTAGAGCCTGTTTACTGAAGTATAGTGCTTGTATTTAACACACCTTACATGGCAAGGTTAAGGTGCAATAAATACAAAGCTAGTGTGGTAAATTCAGGAGGCATGCCCAACATCTACTCTGCATTTAGCACACGGGGCTCACTTATCACACGTGGGGGCCATATTCCCTGCCTCAGTGGGTAATATGGGAGCTATCAACCGAGGGATGAGATTTATTTATTTAGCCAGTTTTGTATGCCACCTTATCCTTCAATCAAAGTGGTTAACAACATAATTGAAGGTATACATTTAACAGGAAAGGGGTGGGATAAGACATACATAAGTACAGGCTATCTGCATTTAGTTCTCATTTGGGTGTGGGTTGTCGGTGGGCTCTTTGCGGTGGAATCCAGTGCTTGGCATATTATATTACTTGTCCATAGGACTCCGTGAACAGTAGGGTCTTAACAGACTCGTGGAAGTCCTTGGTGTCATTTAGGGCCCTTAATTCCTTAGGGAGGGAGTTCCATAGGGCAGGTGCCGACAGTGAGGGAGCTCTCTTAGACGTGGCCTGCTTCATTTTATGATATTCTGCGGGTGTGCAGAGTCTATTACCGCTGTTGGCTCTCCTAGGTCTGCTACCAATGTCCTTGATTATGATGTCCTGGAGTGCGTCTGCCGAGTAGTGGTGTATGTTCAGGACTGTCTTGAATTTCACCCTTGCAATTATTGGAAACCAGTGTAACTGCCGCAATATGGGTGTGATGATGCGTGCTGCAGTATTCTGCACCAGTTGAAGTGGGTGAATAGTCTGCTTGGGAAGGCCTTGATATAATGAGTTTCCATAGTCAAGAATTGGGGTGATGACTGCTTGGCATACTGTGCGGGTATGGTCTTGGTTGAGGAATGGTTTGAGTTTCCAGATGATCTATAATCTATGGTAGGCTTTTGCCACAGTTTTGCTAATGTGTGATTGTGGGTTAAGAGTTCTGTCCAGGGTAATGCCCAGATACCTCACTTTGTCCTTTATTGTTTAGGATGCTGATTGCCTGGGGTGGGTTGAATGTGGGGGATCCCTAGAGATGAACATAGCCTCTGTCTTGTCAAAGGTTATTGTTGGTGATCCAGGTGTTCATGTCTTCTAGGCAATTTGTTATCGAGGTCATGTCAGGTGATCGCAAGTTGATTGGGGCATATACCATGATATCATCAGCATAAGAGATACGGTCCTGGCAACACAGAGAGGCAAGTGGCAGTGGCCATGATATTCAGCCCCTCCCCACTCTGATCTCCCCTCTTGGCACAACTCTTCCCAATCCACCCTTACTCCCACGAGCATCCCCCCTCACTGATCACATTCCCCTTCAGGTTCCCCCTTCACCCAGAATGGCAAACCATTCAAATTCACAGCTACCCCTCCCCCTTCTTACACTCAATGACATAACTGAGATTCACCACCTACCCCCACTCCCAAGCTCTTCTGGGTCTTAATGGGGCTATGCCTGATCTCTCGTGGTCACTGAGGCAGAAGTGGTGCCCTCCTAATAATAGTCTTCATTATTACTACTAGGGTCAACATCCTACATGCTAGCTGTCACTAGCTGCTGCACCTGCTCTCTGCTCAGCCATGCTGAGAGCAGTTGGTGAAGTTTTACCATGATACCTTTTAGCATGCGATTACATTTACTATGGGGCTGCGGTAAGCACTTGCTAACCATCACCGCACTTTAATATACACATTCCAGTGTGCATTATTACAGAATTATTTTGTAATGTGCATGCTAGAAAAACACAAATGAGAAACAAAACAATATGAAACAAAATTTTCTGTCTGCACATCCCTACTTCTTTAACGCTGGTGCAGAATATGTTGTGTAGACATCAGTGAAATAAATTCCTATTTTAATGCATTTTGAATTCCATTTTTTAGATAGCAGAAGGTGAAAAATGTACAAGTGTGTGAAGACGTTTGCAAAAGATGATTTTTTTTCCATTTTTATTTATGAATTTTCCTTGAATAAGCAATACAAAAGTAAGGTAAGAAAATACAATAATATAGCGAACCAAGAAAGTATTGAACTCACAGAAATAGATCAAGGGAGAGGAGCCATCCAATAACCACCATAAAAACAAAGGATGATATTTTGTTATATTATGTGTAGGCTATAGTACTCCACTTTGCGCAATATTTTACTGGTAAAGTAGACTGTAAATTAAGAGGGCATATTCAAAGTGGTTTAACCGGTTAGCAGACCTGCTAACCGGTTAAACCACAGTCGCAAAGATATTCAATGCACTAAAGCCTTTAGTGTCACTTTGTGCCGCTGAACGCCCCGCCTAGTGTCGGAGCATTCTGGGAGCAGGGAAGTCACCAGAGTTAACCAGGCAGTGGCAATATTCAGCCACTGCTGGTTAACAAACCAGTTAAAGTTAGATAAAGAAAGGCCGGTCTAACTTTAGCCAGTTTAGTTATCTGGCTGACTATCACCACTGACCAATATAGCTAAAACACTCTCCGAGCATACCAGATATTCAATGCTGGTGGCTGGATATGACCCCGGCATTGAACATCCAGTTTAGATTTAAAGCGATGATGGCCAGCTGCTTTACTCTGGCTCTGCAGAATATACCCCCCCGCTAAGAAATTAAGAAATAAAAATGGATTTAGGATTTATTAGACAAATGATATCTTTTAAAAAAAAGCTTTATTTAACATATGTATTTTTGTCTTACCTGCGGACATTAAAACAAATGCAGAAAACAATGCAATTTCATCTTCTGTCAAATGCATAGAACACAAACTCTTTCCAAAGTCAAAAACAAAGCTAATAAAATCTTCACAACCTGTTAAATGAAAAAAGGGAAGCATATTTAGGGTTTTTCTCCCACATCTTTTTCCAAACAAGCAATATAATATGTATACTTTTGGAGGGAAAGAGATGAGAGCGCATTTAAGCTAAGTGTATCGCCCTTTTCCAAGGGCATTTAGGCAGTCTGGTTTGATTCTGAAATTAGCAACTACATAAAGGCAGATGGGGATCCCTTCTACCTGGAGGATAGGTTTCATCAAAGGGGTAAAATCGCCAGCCTGGTAATTGCGTTCCTGAAATGCAGATTAAAGTACACCTGGACTTCCATAGCACCCGGCCTTTTGGTTGTGGGTAAAAGTAGTATTTCTGTGGACTGGTTTAGGCCAAGGGAAGAAAATGTGCATCATCATGCTACCTCTCCACCACCTGCTAAATACATGAATACTAGCACATGTACTTTGCTCTTGCTAATTTTCAGTGGAACAGCACAATTTTGCAATGGAATGGGCTATTTGAAGATTGTATCCTGAGCCATTTTAAGCCTTTCCTCATAGGGGTATAGTTCCATCCCCTTTATCATTATGGTCGCTCTTCCCTGTACTTTTTCTAATTCTGATATATCCTTTTTAAGATACGGCAACCAGAACTGCATTACAATATTCTAAGTGCGGTCACACCATGGAGTGATATAGGGGCATTATAATATCCTTTGTTTTATTCTCCATTCCGTTCTTTATGATTCCTAGCATTCTTTTTTTTTTTTTTTTTACAAGCCCAAATTTTTTATTATTAGATTCAACAGACATAAAATTACATATCAATAAATATAATCAGAAAAAAACATAACATAGGAAAAAAGTAAAGTATTACAAAATTACAAAAACTCTACATGTTATTCATTGAAAGTGTACATATAGGTGATTAATATAGAGAATCACTATTACACTAGTACCTTTGTTGTTCTGCAATCATAACTAAACCAAAATCTATGAATGATATTCAGACTACTGGGGCCTAAGTATCCATATAATAAAGGGTTAAATCTGTTGCACTGCTTGGAGAATAACTTGCTCCCAGGGGAGGGACTGATTGTAGACCATCTCACACCTGGACACACAATACCGGTCTAAGGTAGACTGCATGAGCTCTGGAGTTCTCAGAAAGCCATCAGCTAAGACTATAATTTTCTTTATTATCTCTGCTGGTTTCTAGCTACCAATGCAGAGTTTAAGTGTTTCTTTTTTGGGGATAGCGCTAATATAAGGTTTAACTGTGGCTATACATTAAGTTTGGGGATATTCTGACTGACTGCTTTCCTGTGTAGCCTTGGAGCAGATATCTGTGGGTTCCCCAGTTAGGAACAGCCTACTGGCCAGACAAAGCAATTACCTCATCATGCAATAACAGTTGTTTATCATCCTTGTGGCCTTGGGCAAGTCACTTAACCCTCCATTGCCTCAGAAAAATCCAAGTTATCAATATCCCTGTTTAATGTACATTACCAAGTTTAAGTTACAATGTAAACCGTTTTGAATGAAATGATAAAGCAGTATATAGAACCTGTTAAATAAATAAATCCACTTCCATATTATCATATAAGATAGAGAATAATCTTGAATTTTTTTTTTTATACATATACAGCAATACCTTTAATTTATTTTGAAAACTTGTGTCTCACCTATACAATATTCTAGGCAAGGTACAATTCACCATTCTTAAGTCACAATAAACAAATATCAACAGACAAGGCAACATTATTATGAGAATATCACATCTAATAGCAGCTGATTAATAGTGGTGTTAACTACTTTTATTGGATTTATTTAATACTAGCTTGACTTGCTTCCAGGAACTGGGGTCAAAACGGAGGAAGGCAAGGAAGAACCAGGGTTTGCCAGTCACTTCTTAGCTCAGTTAATTTATGTGAAATTGCTTTTTTTCCCTTAAAATTGCACAGTTTTTTTTTTAAATTTAAGTATTTTTATTGTAATTGAATACTTGCATAAAACAATACAAAAGCATCGTCAACTCAAGACAACAACAGTTATATCAACAGAAAGTAGACCTATACCATATAACATATAACTTGTCACTCCCCCGCACCCTTTCCCATTCAGTATAAACAGTGGTGACAGGTACCTCTAAGGCTCCCCCAATATTCCCCCTCCCCCCCTAAACAGCCTCCACCCCTATCCTCCCACCTCCTAAATCCCCCCCTCTACCCCTTCCCCCCCCGCCTCTAACCCCACCACCCGACACAGCACCCCCCATTCCTCATTGAATCTCGCCCCTCGCCTTCTCCGAATAGCTGTCAACTTCTCCATTAGAGTCACATTCCGGAGTCTGTTCACAAATTCCTCCAGAGATGGCATCTCTCTCTTCTTCCAGGCCGCCGCCACCTCACACTGGGCCACACTTAGGCAGGCCAACACAATCTTCCCTCCTTGTCTCAACTGACCCTCACCCCACCAAGACAGCAGGGCAATTTGCGGAGTTATGACCACCTCCCCCCCTAAATTTAATTGCATCCATTTCTGTATCATCCCCCAATACCCTTGTACCTTTTTACACCCCCACCAAATAGGCCAAAAAGACCCCTCCGCCCCACACCCTCTCCAGCACATAGGAGAGATCTCTGGATAAAATTTGTGCAATTTCACCGGCGTATAATACCACCGCATGAGCACTTTATAGCTGTTTTCTTGTAGCTGGCTCGCACAAGACCCCTTCTTTATCAACTCCCAAATGGACTTCCAAGCCACACTACTAATGATTTGATCTAAGTCTCGTTCCCACTCCAGCATATAGTTAAATTTCCCCTCCCTCTGCCCATGCACCGCCTTATACAGGGCCGTTATCATCCCCTTCGAACCACTCTTCCCATACCAAATGGCCTCCATATCCGATACCTCCCTCTCTAAACCCTCCCTCCCCAGGGTACGTCGGAGAAAGGAACTTGCCTGAACAAACGCGAAACGATCTCCCTCACCCAGACCAAACTCCCGCTGCACCTCCTCAAACCCCCGTACATCCCCCTCCCCCAGCAATTGGAAACCACAATGAAGCCCCTTCCCTCTCCAAACGTCAAATCTTCCCCCTTCCCAGCCCGGCCTAAAGGCCCTCCACGGAGTCATCACCGAGAACCAAGACCTCCGCTGTAGAGCTTCAGGCCTCCTCACTGCATCCCAAATTATCGACACCTGACACATAGTGGGTGAGCCCCCCCCCCACAACTTCCGCTCCCCGCCCGGAGACCAAATCCAGGCATCCAACCGCCCCCCCTGCACCCTCGTGCTTTCCAAATTAACCCAAGGAGCCCCACCCCCACTACTCCTCCAGTCCATAATATGCTTTAATTGCGCCGCCTTATAATAATCCTTTAGATTAGGGACTCCCAACCCCCCCTCTGCCTTGCCCATACACAGGACCCTCCGAGATATTCTCGGTGGCTGCCGCCTCCAGATGTAGCGAAAGACCCGTCTTTGCAACCCTCTCATCGCGCCCTCAGGGATCTCCACCGGCAATGCGTGGAGCAAGTATAATAAGCGAGGAAGGGTATTCATTTTAATAGCGGCTATCCTGCCCAACCAAGAAGTCTCCATTCCCATCCACCCCTCAAGGTCCGAGGCAATGGTCCCCCAAAGTTTAGGATAATTAGCAGTGTACAGCTCATCATATCGCCTGGTCAGCTGAACCCCCAAGTACCCCAAAGATGAGCGCACCCATCGCAAGGGGTAAGCCGCCTTCAGCCGGCTCTCCATATCGGCCTCTAGCTGTATATTCAATACTTCTGTCTTATCAATGTTCATTTTGAACCCTGACACCCCCCCCAAAGGCCTCCACCTTCCTAAGCACCTCCGGTAAAGATAGCGTGGGCTGACATAAATACAACAGAATATCGTCCGCGTACAGGGATATCTTATGAGAATTGCCAACCCTCTCCAGACCCTTAATCCTCCCATTCCGCCTGATTCGCTCCGCCAGGGGTTCAACCACCAAAGCAAACAGTAATGGGGACATTGGGCACCCCTGCCGGGTCCCTCGCCCCACTGAGAAATCCCTCGAATAACGTCCATTGACTTTTACTCGGGCTCGCGGTTCTTGATATAGGCCCTGTATCCACCGCATAAAATTTGGCCCACATCCCACCCGTTCGAGCACCGCCATCAGAAACCCCCAATGTACCCTATCAAAGGCCTTCTCTGCGTCTATGGACATCAGAATAAGCTCTTCCCCCCCCTGCCTTGCCTCCCACACTACCCCTATTGCCCTTTTGACATTATCCGCTGCCTGCTGACCCTTAATGAACCCCGTCTGATCCCCATGAATCAGCCCCGGCAACCATCCCGCAAGCCTATCCGCCAAAACTTTGGCCAGAATTTTAACATCAACATTCAATAGTGAGATAGATCGGTAGGAGCCACACTTCAGGGGGTCCTTCCCTGGCTTCAGTAGTACCGTAATCCCAGCCGTCAACATTTCCCGGGAAAGCCCCCCTCCTTGTTCTAACACTCCGTTAAATACCCGCCTTAAGAGTTCCCCAAGCTCCCCCCAGAAAACCTTATAAAACCTACCCGGCAGCCCATCTAATCCCGGAGCTTTCCCGCCCTCCAAACCCTTCACCAGTCTACCAACTTCATCCGCATCGATGGGAACCTCCAACTCTTCTCTCGCCTCCTCCGATAACCCGGTGAGCGGGATCTCAGCTAAATACTCCCGGATGGCCCCCCCCTCTACTCCCTCCATCCCCGTATATAATACCCTATAGAAGTCCCGAAAGCATTCGCGGATCTTCTCTTCCCCCCGGTGCACTTCCCCATCCTCCCCCTTAATCTGGAAAATCATGGACGCCCCCTTCTGTTGCCGCAAAAGTCTGGCCAACAACCGGCCCGCCTTATCCCCAAACTTGTAATGAACCTGCTTCACCTTTTGTAGAGCAAATGCTACCTGCTCCAACTGAACGGCGTTCAACTCCGCGCGAACCTTCTCCACTTCTCCCCGGACTCCAGCTGCTCCCTTCTCCTTACGGGTTTCTTTGGCCTCCTGTAACTTCTTCCTCAACTCCTCTTCCTTCTTCCCTCTCTCCTTTTTCTTCCTAGCCCCCCACATAATAAACCTCCCTCTAATAAATGCCTTTAGCCCTTCCCATACCATCACATCCCTCACTTCCCCCGTATCATTCAGGGCTAGGTAATCCTTCAGTGCCGCCTGCACATCCTCCACCACTTCTTTACATTCCAGCAGGCTTTCATTCAGCCTCCAGAAGGCCACCCCTCCCCGTAGTGGGCTCTTTATCGCCACTTCTACTGCTCCGTGATCCGTCCACCCCACGGGAACAATGCTCCCTCCCGCCACCTCTAACATCCAGTGCTTGTCTAGAAGGATCATGTCAATCCTGCTCCAACTATTATGAGGAGGAGAGAAAAAGGTGTACTCTCTCCTCCCCGGGTAAAGTGCCCTCCAAGCATCCACTAGATTCCATCGCTGCATCAAGCATCTCAAGCCTTGTCGGTTTCTACTCCCCCTGTCCCCTCCCTTCGAGTCGCGATCCACCCGGGGGTCCAACACTACGTTACAATCTCCCCCAACCACCAACTTCCCCCCCACTTCCCCTTCCACCAACCTCCCCACATCTGCCCAAAACGTACCTTGGTTGCCATTCGGTCCGTACACTGAAATCAACACAACATCCTCCATGCCCAACTGCCCCGTAATCCCCACACCACCCGACCTTCCGTATCTTTAAAATGCCCCTAATGTGTATGCCACACCCTGCCCGCACCAATATTGCTACTCCCCCATTTTTCAATCCCCTCTTATTGCAAGAGAAAAATTGTTCAGGGAAGAGCCTATGCCGCAAACCGCCCCACATCCCCCTCCGCAAATGGGTCTCCTGAATTAACACAATGTCCCAATGATTGCGCTGTGCCTCCCTAAAGAGCAGGCTGCGTTTAGTCGGGGAGTTCAATCCCTTCACATTAACTGTCCCTATCCGCAACATGATTCCTCCCACCCCTCCTGCCTCCCCCCCATGTGCTGTGTCATTAACCCCCCTCCCCTCCCCCCTCCCTCCCATCCCCCCTCCCCCCCTTCCTCCCCCTCCCCCCCCGCCTCCCCCCAGGAACCCCCCACCAGCGCCCACCGCCACCCCTCCCCTCTTCCCCTTCCGTGACCATCATATCCTTCCCCCACCCGTATCACCAACCCCCACAGCCATTGAATCCAGCAATACCACCCCCATCAACTCTCACATCTCCCGTTAAACGTTACCAACACCGTGTCCCCACAACCATCCTTACCCTCCCCCTTAACCCCCTTATAATTCCAATGTCCACACTGCTAGGGTGGAGAGGCACATGCGCCTCACCCCCACCATCAAATCACAAACCAGCAGCCGCTGGTATGTATTCAGTCAGCAGTCCCCACAGCCGCATTCTCTTGCTCCTGGGCGAGCCGCTTCAGTCTTTTCCCCTTTTCTCCGACTCTCTGCCATTGCGACTTCGTGCGTTGCTTCCCAGGCGTGGCTGGCGGATGCTCCCGTTGTTTGCGCGCCGGTGGTTGAGGCAAGTTCGCACATCCCAGCTCCGCCAATACTGACCAGGCTTCCTCTGCAGTTTTAACCTTTCGGGACACTTCGTTTACTGAAAGAAGCAAGTCAAAGGGGAACATCCATCTATAGCGTAGATTCTCCCCTCGCAGATATGTAGTGACTTCTCTCAAGTTCCTCCTCCGCTCCAATGTGCCCTTTGAGAGGTCATTAAACACTTCTATCTCATGTCCTTCCCAGGCTATTCTGCCATACTTCCGAGCCAGGGCGAGAATTTGCTCTTTAACAGGGAACCTACTCAGGCAAACAATAATGTCTCTCCCCTGTTTCTCCCTTCGGGGGCCTAGGCTCCTATGTGCTCTTTCCACCGCAATGGAGTCAATGCGAGCCTCCCCTTCACCTCCCAGCCTCAAGATATGGCTGCACAAGCGTTGTACCACTTTCTCACAGTCCTTAGTCAGCTCTGTTTCGGGTACCCCCCGAATTCTCAAGTTGCAACGTCTCGCTCTGTCTTCAATCTCCTCGAGTTTTTCTTGCATCTCCACCTGCAGGATCTTAACTCTATCTTGTTCGGCCGCCATTTCCCGCAACTCCTCCTCCTGCTGTTCCACGTGGCCCTCAAGTTCTTCCATGCGCTGTCCCATACAGCTCACCTCTTTCTGTATAGCCACCAGAGCTTCCTTTAAGTCTTTCCTCATCTCCCTCATCGCTCCTTGCATCTCCACCTTAAACACCGTCAGCCAGGATTTCAGCGGCATCTCCTCCTTATCGGAGCAGGGCTCTTCCTCCTCCGGGCTCACCGTCTCCTCCATCTCCTCCGGGTCCGACTGGGCCTCCTGCCGCTCACTTCTAGCGTATGTGGATTGGAAGGACGCTAACTTCTTCCGTGCAGCCATCGCCAACTCCTCTGCACGCTTTCCGTCCACCATAAAACCGTAGGGGTATCCAAAAAGTTGCAAAAATGCGGGGATCGGAGAGGAGCTAGGCAACTAAGCCGCCATCAGCTCCGTGACGTCACCGGAAGTCCAATTCCTAGCATTCTATGTGCTTTCTTGGCCGTCACTGCACACCGAGCAGAGGATTTCAAAGTATTAA
Organism: Ichthyophis bannanicus; assembly: GCA_033557465.1. Classification (NCBI taxonomy): domain Eukaryota; kingdom Metazoa; phylum Chordata; class Amphibia; order Gymnophiona; family Ichthyophiidae; genus Ichthyophis; species Ichthyophis bannanicus. Next base: position 125,702,494 of record CM066043.1, on the reverse strand, counting down.
TCATGATGATGCCTAGATACTTTTCCTGTGTGGTGATTCCTAATGTAGAACTTTGCATCATGTAGCTATAGTATGGGTTCTTCTTCCTTTAGTGCATAACTTTGCACTTGTCCACATTAAATTTTGTCTGCCATCTGGACACCCAGTCTCCCAATTTCTCAAGGTCCTCTTGCAATTTTTCACAATCCTCTTGTGTTTAAAAAAAACTTTGAATAGTTTTGTGTCATCTGCAAATTTGATAACCTCACTTGTTATTCAATTTTCCAGGTCATTATGAATATATTAAAAAGCAGCAGGCCTAGCACAGATCCCTGGTGTTAAGAACGTCTGTCTAGCTGAATATGTAACATGCAAATAAAGGACAAACAAGTTGTAGATGATACCTTTTTATTGTACTGACAATATATTTTTGGCAAGCTTTCGAGAGTTATACTATAGGTCTATATAGGAATAATCTAATATAGTGTGTATCTGGATTTTCAGAAAGCCTTTGACAAAGTCCCTCATGAGAGACTCTTGGAAAAATTAAAAAGTCATGAGATAAGAGGGAGTGTACTATTGTGGATCAGGAACTGGTTAAAAGACAGAAAGCAGAGGATAGGGCTAAAAGGCTAATTTTCACAATGAAGAAAGATGAATAGTGGAGTACCCCAAGGATCTCTGCTGGGTCTGCTGCTTAACATATTCGTAAATGACCTGGAAATGGGAATTATGAGCGAGGTAATCAAATTTGCAGATGACACAAAATTATTCAAAGTTGTTAAAACCCCAGAGGACTGTGAAAAATTACAAAAGGACCTTGATAAATTTGAAGACTGGATGTTCAAATGGCAGATGAAATTTAATGTGGACAAGGGCAAAGTTATGCATCTAGGAAACAACCACCGAAACTATGATTACACAATGCAAGGTTCCACATTAGGAACCACCACCCAGGAAAAAGATTTCGGCGTCATCATAGATAACACGTTGAAACCCTCTGCCCAGTGTGTAGCGGCAGCCAAGAAAGCAAATAGAATGCTAGGAATCATAAAGAAAGGAATGGAGACTAAAACAAATGATATTACAATGCCTCTGTTTTGTTCCATGGTGCGACCGCACCTTGAATATTGTGTGCAATTCTGGTCGCCATATCCTAAAATGGATATAATGGAATTAGAAAAGGTACAGAGAAGAGTCACCAAAATGGTAAAGGGGGTGGAAGGATATCCTATAAGGAGAGGCTTAAAAGGTTAGGGTTCTTCAACATGGAAAAGAGACGGCTGAGGGGAGTTATGAGAGAGGTCTATAAAATTAATGAATGGAGTGAAACGGGTAAATGTAGATAAATTGTTTACACCATCAAAATGTAGAAAGACTAGGGGACATGCAATGAAGCTACAGTGTAACCCATTTAAGATGAATAAGAGAAAATATTTTTTCACTCAATGTGTAATCAAATTCTGGAATTCGTTACCGGAGGAAGTAGAAGACGTTGTTTGTGTAACTGGGTTTAAAAAAGGGTTGGACAAGTTCCTGGAGGAAAAGTCCATAAACCATTATTAAAGAGGACCCACGAAATCCACTGCTTGCCCCAATACAAGCATTGTGGAATCTGTGTGTCTTTTTGGGAAACTGCCAGGTACTTGTGAGCTGATTTGGCTACTGTTGGAAACAGGATACTGGGCATGATGGACCCTAGTATGACCCAGTATGGCATTTCTTATGTTCTTACTTACATTGAGAGTATAGCGCTCGAAAGCTTATCAAAAATATATTTATTAACTTATTTGCACATATTCTCCTGAAAAAGCAATGGAATGTTATGAAATTTTGCACAGTCAGATGACACAGAGTTCAAATATGGGCTAAATTGGACTGGGAGTTCCAAAGATTTTTTTTGTCCTCCCCTCCCAAAAAATATAGCCCAATGTATTTCTATAGGAGTTCTAGCATCTGTAGCATACAAACTTACATAAACTGAAAGACTGCAGTTAGGGAATTGCTCCTTTCAAATTCCTTCTGTCTGTTCTCTACCAACTCCCCAATACGCTCCCGTCCCCAAAAACTACCTCACCCCATATTTGACCAAAAATGCTCTCTCTCAATTGTCCTACTAAGCTGCCAAATGTCCCCACCACAAAAAAAAACTTCCCCTAAATCACTGCCTCGCCACCCTGCATACGGTTTCACTCCCACAACTGCCCTATCATGACGCAAACAATTTCTACACTAAAAACCTTCCCACAAATGCCCCATCACCAAAAATATCCTTACAACTATCCCATCACACAAACTGCTCTGCCCTTAAATTTTATCCTCTGCAACTCCCCCATCACCCCACAAACTGCGTCATCCCTAAAAAATATCCCCCCACAATTGCCTCACCACCCCGCACATTGCTCTCAACCCTAACAAATACTCCCTTGCAACTGTTATACCACCCCACAAATTGTTACTCCTAAAAATTACCCCTCCCAACTGCCCTGCCACAGTGCACATTGCCCCAACCCCAAAAACTATCCTGCAACTGTCCTACCACCCTGCAAACCGCCCTCACTCCCTACTCCATTATATTCAGTTGGAACACTACTGCAAAATTTAAATCAGCCGTAAAGACATGTTTTCTGAGCAAGCATTCATAGTGGGCTAACCTTAGTCATAGGCATTTATTTGTTTTTCCCTCCCATATGTTATATGGTTAGAAGTTTATGATATTGTTGTGCTATTACTTTACCACCTTATGTGTCCTGTCTTATCATCATATGTTACGGTCTTAGTTGGATGTTTTACTTATGTGTAATTTGATTGTTGGTTAAGGTTACCAGATATCCCTAATTTTCAGGAATTGTCCCTGGCTCCCACTAGTTTGGCAGCCTCCTGTCCCTGATTCCAGCAACGGGGACAGAGGGGGTAGAAAACAAATGTTATTTTCAATTTAATGATTTGCATATGTAAACTTTTAGAATTTACATCCATTATCTTTATATTTTGCACAGTAAAGAGGAAATGCATCACTGTTTATGGTTTATTTTACTTAATATAATGCCTTTCGCATCACAGCAAATCAGTGTAAATCAAAATGATAAAAAAGGGAAGGAACTACAATATTAAGACAGGAAAGCAAATACAAAAACAAACACAGATAAACTAATAACTGTTTCAATTTCTCTGTCAATTTGTCTGCTTGGAAGTGATATTGTTGCTGTCATGGGATGGATGGGGGCAGGGTAATGACTCCTCTTCCTTCACGCTTTGTTGCCCTCCCCCCAACACACAGTGTCCCAAATTTGCCTGCAAAAATATATGCATTATACAAAAGAAAATTCACTCAAAAAATCATCATATAGCCACGATCTCTTTAAAAACCTCTTGCCACTGGTCTCAGATAAACGGGTAAGTTTTGACACTTGTTTATGGGTAATTTTGTTCGCCCACTCTAGTGTCCATTTACATCAATGACCTTTTTTGCAAGTGGTTTTTTCATATATATTGCTTTTATCTTATTACTTTTTTATATACGTTTTTCTTCAGCTTTATTTAAAACGATAGCAAATGCCACTCTACTTATCTTAAGCGTTGCAGAATGGCAGCAGTTGATATTCCTTATTGATACAAACAGAGGAAAAAACCCCTCAGAGCGTTTCTCCAATTGGGTTTCTCAAGGGGAACTTGAACTTGTTTTGTATCAAAAACCATGCGGTATCCACTTTTTCAATGTACAGGAGCTATTTGCTATGATAGTAAAAACAGCAACAGCAAGGACATGGTTAAAAATTAAAAATGTACAATGTTATTTTCAGAAATATACTTCACTTCTCATGTAGATTACCTTGTAACGCTTCTCCGGGTTCTTACTCTTACCGGTCACCAGCTCATTTCATTAGTGATCCTGTGGGATGGTGAACGCCAACGCATGCGCTCTGCTTTAAGATTTAAATACCCTATGAAAACCTCCTCTGATTGGAGCAGCCTACACACATGCTTGCCAGTCTACACAGATATTCAGTCCCTCAGGTTGCACCGTCTGAAGTTGATGAATCCACCATTGTTCTCGATATAGAAGCCTTTGCTCTTGCGATTTTCCTTGTAACCCATGTGTGACTGACTCTATGCACCAACAACGCAACATTTCAAACTCATGGTCAAAATCTAAACAATGCTGAACGATCGGTGCCGTCAGTTGTTTATTACGTAATCTGCTGCGATGTTCCTGCATGCGTATTTTTAAAGTCCGAATTGTTTTCCCAATATATAATAAAGAACAAGGACATTGAACAGCATATACCACTGACTTGGACTCACAATTTGTCACTTGTTTTAAAAAAATATCGCTTCCCTTTATGCACACAGTCAGAAAGTTCCAATGTAATATCACAAATGTTGCAATGACCACACTTGGTATGATTTCCCAAGATTTGATCAATAGAACCCCAATCTAAAGGTCGTAATACTGTGGGTGACAAATATTCTTTGAGGTTTTTATTTCGTTTCCAAACACAGCGTATTGATATTTCCTGCAGTTCTGCACCACTGTGAGAGCCGGTTTATGTTTTTTAATAATTTTCTGAATTTTTGTGCTCAGAGGTGAAAAAGCCGTTACTAAGTTCACATTATGTTCTTCTGGTTGTCTCCCAGATCTTTCTTCAGATGTCAGCAACAAGCCTCTATTGTTGTAAAGAGCTCGGCGATAGGCTTGATGGATGACCTTTTTGGGATATCCTCTATCCAGGAAACTGGTTTTTAGATGTTTAGATGAGCACTTGTATTCCTGTGTTGTAGAACAATTTCTACGATATCTTAGAAACTGTGATATAGGGAGGCCATCTTTTAAGCGCTGTGGATGAGCGCTAGAATAATGTAAAAAGGTATTCTTATGGGTGGCCTTTCGAAACACCGTAGTTTTCCAGTCTTCCGATTGCCTGATAATTTGCACATCTAAATATGTAATTCGCATTGTATTACTTTCACAGGTAAACTTTAAATTATTATCACAAGCATTCAGCCATTCGACGAAACTACTTAAATCAAAGGTAGACCCTTGCCATAACATAAAAATGTCGTCGATATAGCGATGCCATGATTTAATATGAGCTTTAAACGGAGACTGTGATAAATGTTGTTTTTCAAAGATATGCATATAAAAATTTGCTACAGAGGGGGCACAGGTAGCACCCATAGCCACCCCTGCAATTTGATGGTAAATTTGGTTGTCAAAAACAAAAAAGTTTTCAAACAAAGTGAGGGCTGCAATTTTATACAAAAATGTGATTTGTTCTACTGTCAGGTCTCCTCTGTCTTGAAGGACTTCTTGTATAATCAAGTAGGCTGACTGTTGTGGGATACTTGTATATAAAGATTGAACATCTAATGTGACTAAAAGAATTTCTGTTTGCGTCGCCCATAATGTTAAATTTTGTAATATGTTTAAAAAATGAGTAGTATCTCTTACAAAAGATGGTATTGTTTTCAGTAATGGTCGTAAAAATGAATCTAAGTATATTGAAAGGGGTTCTAGCAGAGAACCCTTGGTGGACACTATGGGCCTACCAGGGGGGCGTTCCATATTTTTATGCAACTTTGGTACCGTATAAAATTTAGCAAGTTGAGGATATTTCACCATAAGAAACTTGGATTCCTTCATTGAAATGATTTTACTTTGCACTGCGTCCTTTACTAGGGTATTAATTTGATCCTGTAGACGGGACGTCGGATCTTCTGTCAACAGTTCATATGTGCGTGAATCCTGTAATTGAGTCAGCGCTTCTTCCATATAATAGTGGCGGTCGAGTACAACAAGGGCTCCTCCTTTATCCGCTCGTTTTATCACCAGATTTGTTCTGGTTTGCAATTTTTTCAGGGTCTTCATTTGTTCCATTGTAAGATTCGTTCTACTTTTTGGACTTGTTTTGAAAATTTCTCCAACATCTTTCAGCACCAATTTATATGCATATCTTTGAAAAACAACATTTATCACAGTCTCCGTTTAAAGCTCATATTAAATCATGGCATCGCTATATCGACGACATTTTTATGTTATGGCAAGGGTCTACCTTTGATTTAAGTAGTTTCGTCGAATGGCTGAATGCTTGTGATAATAATTTAAAGTTTACCTGTGAAAGTAATACAATGCGAATTACATATTTAGATGTGCAAATTATCAGGCAATCGGAAGGCTGGAAAACTACGGTGTTTCGAAAGGCCACCCATAAGAATACCTTTTTACATTATTCTAGCGCTCATCCACAGCGCTTAAAAGATGGCCTCCCTATATCACAGTTTCTAAGATATCGTAGAAATTGTTCTACAACACAGGAATACAAGTGCTCATCTAAACATCTAAAAACCAGTTTCCTGGATAGAGGATATCCCAAAAAGGTCATCCATCAAGCCTATCGCCGAGCTCTTTACAACAATAGAGACTTGTTGCTGACATCTGAAGAAAGATCTGGGAGACAACCAGAAGAACATAATGTGAACTTAGTAACGGCTTTTTTCACCTCTGAGCACAAAAATTCAGAAAATTATTAAAAAACATAAACCGGTTCTCACAGTGGTGCAGAACTGCAGGAAATATCAATACGCTGTGTTTGGAAACGAAATAAAAACCTCAAAGAATATTTGTCACCCACAGTATTACGACCTTTAGATTGGGGTTCTATTGATCAAATCTTGGGAAATCATACCAAGTGTGGTCATTGCAACATTTGTGATATTACATTGGAACTTTCTGACTTTGTGCATAAAGGGAAGCGATATTTTTTAAAACAAGTGACAAATTGTGAGTCCAAGTCAGTGGTATATGCTGTTCAATGTCCTTGTTCTTTATTATATATTGGGAAAACAATTCGGACTTTAAAAATATGCATGCAGGAACATCGCAGCAGATTACGTAATAAACAACTGACGGCACCGATCGTTCAGCATTGTTTAGATTTTGACCATGAGTTTGAAATGTTGCGTTGTTGGTGCATAGAGTCAGTCACACATGGGTTACAAGGAAAATCGCAAGAGCAAAGGCTTCTATATCGAGAACAATGGTGGATTCATCAACTTCAGACGGTGCAACCTGAGGGACTGAATATCTGTGTAGACTGGCAAGCATGTGTGTAGGCTGCTCCAATCAGAGGAGGTTTTCATAGGGTATTTAAATCTTAAAGCAGAGCGCATGCGTTGGCGTTCACCATCCCACAGGATCACTAATGAAATGAGCTGGTGACCGGTAAGAGTAAGAACCCGGAGAAGCGTTACAAGGTAATCTACATGAGAAGTGAAGTATATTTCTGAAAATAACATTGTACATTTTTAATTTTTAACCATGTCCTTGCTGTTGCTGTTTTTACTATCATAGCAAATAGCTCCTGTACATTGAAAAAGTGGATACCGCATGGTTTTTGATACAAAACAAGTTCAAGTTCCCCTTGAGAAACCCAATTGGAGAAACGCTCTGAGGGGTTTTTTCCTCTGTTTGTATCAATAAGGAATATCAACTGCTGCCATTCTGCAACGCTTAAGATAAGTAGAGTGGCATTTGCTATCGTTTTAAATAAAGCTGAAGAAAAACGTATATAAAAAAGTAATAAGATAAAAGCAATATATATGAAAAAACCACTTGCAAAAAAGGTCATTGATGTAAATGGACACTAGAGTGGGCGAACAAAATTACCCATAAACAAGTGTCAAAACTTACCCGTTTATCTGAGACCAGTGGCAAGAGGTTTTTAAAGAGATCGTGGTTATATGATAATTTTTTGAGTGAATTTTCTTTTGTATAATGCATGTCTGTAGTTCACTCTGACGAAGCCTTAAAAAATTAGTTGTCTAGTGCAAAAATATATGGCAGCTTTATTGTTGGTATGTTGCCGCTACATGTTATGATGTGCAAACCGATTTGACGTGCTTTTTTGTAGAGCAGTATACAGTAGCAAGTACTGGCAAACAAACGCTGCCCCACAATTGCCCCACTCCCAAACACTACCCTTTCACAGCTGCCCCTCCAACCTGCACACTGCCTCTACCCATTAAAAAAAAGCACTCCGAAGTAATGTCATACCACACCACAAATTGTTCCACTCCTAAAAAAAAAATATACTCTCAACTGTCCCCATTACTCTGCAAACTGCCCTCTTTCCCAAAACTACCCCTCAACTCTCCTACCATCTCCCCACAAACTTCCCCCACTTCAAATAAATAGAACACTGCAATTGCCCCACCCTCACAAAACTATTCTCTTCAAATTGCCCCACCACAAAATATACCCCCCCCCCCTAACGGTCACCAAGTCACAAAACTACATCCTCTGGAAATGCCTTACCACCCCCAGTTACCTCACCATTGGCACAACACATGCACAGCACACGCACACAAAACATCATACACACAAAGACAAAGGGATTTGAAGTAATTCCCTAGCTATGATGTACTACATTTCACACTGACATATATATTGCATTTTCTTTGTTGTTATTTCTATTTTGAAAGCTACTGACTGATTTACACTGCTTTCTTATTATTGCTGTGTTTAATGCAAGTTACTATCAGGTCTCATGAGCAGGGCTAGATGAAATCACTGGCAAGCTAGGAACAAACCTAGGGTCCAAGTTTAGGGGAGGAGGGCAGTGTGAGATGTGCTCAGCCATTGGGAGGTTAGGATTTGATAACTATCTGGCTTTTTTCATGATTCTAATGATTTTTACCTTAAGATCTGAGAATAAGGAGGAAGGCTACAATCTCAATATTTTTCTTCAGGAGTTTAAAACCTCTTTCTGCAGTTCTTTAAACAGCCCCCCTCACCCCTCCATGTGAGTGAGCCTGCCCTGCTTGCTTCCAATGTAACTAGCAGCAGAGACTGTCAGTAGGATCCAGCCAATGGAAAGGCTATGGGGGTGGAGCACTGGAATCCTGCTCTGGTCTCAGGAAGGGAGGAGATAAGCTGGGAAAGTTCCTGTGCTGTACAAGTTTAATTTCTGCAGATGATGGGAGATGGAAGAGAAATGAAACCAAAGCCCCATAACCCAAAATATGTGTTAATGCATGTCTAAAGGAAAAGCAGTTCCAACAGCTGCACTGTATGAAGATAAATTCACAGTACCACAGCAATTAAGGAATTGCATCTGCCAAACAACTCTCCCCTCTCATCTCCCTCTCATCACACAGAAACACAAATATAAATACACAAATACATACTAACATGTCCCTCCACCAAGCACATACTGTATACATTCCAAGCATACACACACACACACACATACACATTCAAACAAACTTGCATATACATACTAGCCTATAAAGACACACACACACCCCAACAAAATAGAGAGAGACAAGCACACACAATAAAAAAAAAGAAAACAGATAAACATACAAAGGTAGGTGCATGCACACATACATCACATGCACAAGATATCCCTACACAGAAAGGCAATAAAGATACAAACAGATGGGTGTGTGCATACATGCACAGAGAGGGGTTGGAAAGAATTCCATAAAGCACAGTTACTTACCTGTAACAGGTGATCTCTGGGAACAGCAGGAATTAGTCTTCACATATGGGTACGTCGGTACCGACGGAGCCTGCATGGGAATGCTGCCCAGCTTCCAATCAGAAAGCTTTTGGCAGCATCCCTCGCGCCTGCGCAGTGACTTCCCGCCTTCTCCACAGCCTCTCTTCAGTTGAGTTTCAGAGCTGAGACAAAGGCGAGGAGAGAAAAGGAAGAAGATAAAAAAGATGCAACTCCTAGGGGAGGTGGGAGGGTTGTGAAGACTAATTCCTGCTGTTCCCAGAGATCACCTGTTACAGGTAAGTAACTGTGCTATCTCCAGGAACAAGCAGGAATGAGTCTTCACATATGGGGACTCCCTAGCTGGAGATGGGGAGATCCCATAAAAATGCAAGTGCCTGGATCAGGGGTGCATTTTGACTCCAGGAATCCCCGGCATCCAATGTGGGATGGAGGGTAGGAGTTGACAATAAAGGAGCTGTGAGGAAAGAACAGCATAGCCAAGGACTAGAGGGTTCTACAAACTACAGGAGTCCTTGGTAGACATGATGAGTAGCATTAAAAGACATTTAATGTACACTTAAAATATGCAGCTTACCTACTGTATTGTAGGAAGTAGAAAGCATGATGGAGTCTACTGGATAAGCAGTAGCGGAATCTTCAAGGTGACCTCTCAGTAGTGAGGATGAAGGTCCAGACCTGGAGGTAGTAGATGATCCAGGTGTCAACTGGGTAGGATTTGACGTCAGGTCTTCAATGGAAAGCTTTATGGGAAAAGCTGAAAACTCCTTTAGGCATAAGGTTATTAACATTGAGGACTAAAGGAAGAAGACTGACGGAGTTGGACAACTAGCCCAGTCCTGGCGGGAAGAGGCGAACTGGAAAAAATTCCCTATTCCCACGCAAAACAGTTGTGTACTCAAGATAAAGAGGTACACTGTTTTTCCTAGCTGGCGAGAGTTAGGAAAAATATTGAAGCTTGATGCTTCATGGACTTAAAGAAAAAATGGAGATGTTAGCACCAAAGAGGGTATTGGTGCCTAACAGTTTCTGCATCGTAAGATGGCATGGGACGTAGGGCGACAGACTGTCTAAAACCTCTAGGAGGTAAAACATGTAGTATAGACAGTAAGGGTGATAGTGTGTAAGACAGATCAACACTTAAGAGGCCCCCTATCAAACACATATATATATATGGATATATATATGTGTCTCGTAAATATATTCATATATTTATATATATATATATATATATATATATATATATATATATATATATATATATATATATACACATATACATATATACATATGTTCAGATGTGTATATTAGGATATGGGTGGTGAAATATATCAAATATATATATATAGATATATATAGATATGATATACCTGAAGATATGTAAATTTGTGGGGCTTGATTTAGCACCACCAAAGCAATGATATAGGTATGTAGTGTGGTGAAGAGCGCCCTCCTGAGGCTATGGAGACAGATGAAAATCCTGAAGGGCAACAGGATTTACGTCAGATTGTCAATGCTGGAAAGAAAGAGAGACTTCGTTCTGCTGAGCTGAGCATGGATACCAGCCCAGGGGAGGAGTCGTGCAGTCCTGATTGGGCACACCCAGTGCTTGGAAGGGGCGTGTCTAGAAGAGAACCTGGTTTTAAACCGGAGTATGGCTTTGCTGAGGAGAAGTGGAAGGAGAAGTGGGAGGAGAAGAGAAGGAGCCCAGGGAACGGTCAGAGTACCGTGAGCAGTCAGAGGAACAGCAGTCAGAGAGAGAAGGCTAGCAGCCAAGGACTGAGCCGAAGCAGTAGAAGAAGACCTGCAAGAATCTGTTCAGAGGCAATAAATGGAAGTCCTGAGGAAAGTGGACCTAGCCCTGGAATAGACACCTGGAGGAAGGCAGAGCCCTGGGAGAGGAAGCCTTCACGGCAGGCAAGAGAGAAAAATAACTCATTCTGGGAATTACAGTTTGGCCCAGAGAGGCACGGGAACTCTCATAGCTGGAGGACGTCTGAGCCACCTAGGATAAGAGGGGCTTGGCAACAAGTAAGCGATTTGCCAAAGAGTTTCCAGAGTGAAGGTAAACCCAACTCTCCTATATTTGAAACCTTAACAAAAGAGCCTAAGAGTTACTCTGATTCACTTAACCTGAGAGAGGAAAAGGGAAACAGCCTTAGTCAAGAGGGAAGTTTAACAACTGATAACAATTCCTTATCTAGCAGACAACAGGCTGAATTGCTTCTCCAGGATTTTAAAGAGTTTTTAAAGCTAACAGCAAACAGACAGCCAGTACTGCAGGAAGCCAATAATTATATACAGTCTGAGGAATTAATGCAGGATAATTCTAACTTACCTGACTGTGAGAGCATGGACTGTACTATTTGTTGTGTGGAAATACCAAACTGAAGAAAACTGGTTATGCCGTGTATGAGTTGAATACTACGGAGCTGTTTTGCTGCCATGCTAGGAAAGCTTAAATTACCTGCACCTGAAGTGACCCAGCACTGTGAACGTAACAGTGTGTGAAAAGAGGCTGCATTTAAAGTGAATGACCTCTTGGGGCAGAGCTGAGTAAACTGCTTAGAAGTAAAGCTGAATTTCTACTTTAAGTTGACTTTATACCTGAATTCTTTCTGTTCGTGTTAAAGCACCTGTTTTGTTCATATTTCTGAATTTGTCATGCGATGGAAGAATAACCTTAACCATAATAAAAATACTTGCAAATAAGCCTTACCGTCTCTGGCGCACAACTACACTTTATTTCGGAGTGAAAGGAGCAGAAAAACTACAGTACCCAGCATTCCAGGGGAATAGGTTTTAAACTCCTTCCTCACGAGGCAATAGGCCCCGCTCCTGTCTTTAGCCCTAAGGCGGGGCAGGAGCGCCGCAGTAGACATATATGGAGATGCTACATACAAGACAACAGGTTGAAGATACATGTTTACCACCCAGCCCCATAATTGTACATGGGGAATATAAAAGAAAAAGATTCTGTGCTCTACAAGAGGGTGAACCCACTTGGGATATGAATAGAGAATCTATTTTCATGGATTGAGGGATGCAGAAAGGCAATCTAACCAGATAACCGTGATGTTCGCGTGAGAACAGATGAACATATGAATCTGTAAAGAACAAGGCGGGAGTTCCACAGAACACTGACATGGTAGATGTGGAGAAACGCAGGGAAGATACCAGAGGGACCTATGGAAGGACCCAGAGGTAGCATGCGTAAACAGAAGCCTTGGATTTTCACGCAGAATAACTGATATCTCGTGTTAACACCCCAGGCTAGAGGGGGTGTGGAGAACCCTCATAGGCATATGAAGGGTTGATAAGTTTTTCCCTACTAATAGAGAAACTTCAGAGACAAGGTCAATGCTCTATAGCAAGGCCCTCATAGTAGAAAGCTTCTCTGAAGACTGCAGAGAGCATTGTGCAGGAGAGTTATGAGATAAACTGACTGAAGTCAGGTGTGTTGCCATATCCTAGGAGAGGAGATGGTTAGAATAATATGAGAAAGCCTAAACGAGTAGGAGGATCCAAGATAGTTTGGAATCACTACTGAGGCTAGACAAAATTTTGAACAAGGGACTGGAACTTGGAAAAAGTCCCAGTAATACAATTACTGTAACTCCTGCAGGCAGAGCTGCTGACGGAAACAGCAGAGAGATTGTCCTGTGTTGAATAAAGAAAAACAGACAAGAAAAGAGAGGAGATATCTCTTCTCCCTGTCTGGGGAACGAGCTTGGCAGAGAAGCTGTTCAGTATGGTACCCCTCAAGTGATTGGAGGGTGACGTACCCATAGGGTAAGTCAACTGAAGGAAAAAATGTTCAGTTGGGATAGAAAATATCAGGGGATAGTTGCAACTGCTCTTCTAGAGATTAAGAAGAGGAGAAGTGTGTTGTCCCTGAACAAAAACTTTTTCCCCGTCAGGTTAGTACACTGAAAAGAAAAGCACAGTGAATAAACTTCTAATATGTAGAAGAGAAGTGTAAGTTACAATTCCCGGCCCCTATGTTGCTGGGAATGCTGAGACTGGCCAGAACTGGAGGACTTCAGACTAGGCTGAGGCGTCCCTTGTTTAGGTACAGCCGAATGATGGGCAGGAGATGAATGAAACTTTCTTTTCTTAGGGAAAGAAGGTTTGGTAGGACATTTCCTACTCTTTGAAGAAGGAGGTGGCTTAGAATGGTTTTTAGTGGAAGGAGAATCAGTGGAGCATTGAGCAACCTGACGTAAAGCCTCCTTATTCAAGAGACCTTCTCCTGTACAAGGAGAATGAGCCAGTATAGTTTGTGCCCATCTGCTCAAGTCTGAAGCTTCAAGCCAGGCTCTGCGACGTGCTGCAATGGCAATAGCAGAGGATCTGCTAACGGACTCAAAAGAGTCTATAGAAGCACGAGACAGGAACCAAGATATATTCCGGCTGTGATTGATGAGCAAGGAATAATCCGTAGTCTTGGGCTCTGGTAAAAAAGGGGTCAAAAGAGACAATTTCTCTGTGACTTCCTGGAGTGTTAGACTCATGTGAAAAATATATGAAAGAACTCTGGAGGCCAGCATAGAGTTTTGGAAGGCCTGACGACCAAAAGCATCGAGTGTTCTTGAAGAACGACCCGGCGGATAAGAAGAATGCTTCTTCTTGCTCTTAACTTTCCTCAGTGCCGATTCCACTACAAGGGAACGATGAGAAAGTTGAGGCTTTTGGAACCCTGGAGAGGGTGGCACCCGGTACCGAACCTCAATGTCTGTAGAAACTGGAGGAAGTCGTAAAGGCGATTTCCAGACCCTGAGAAGGAGATCCTGCAGAGCAGGATGTAAAGGAAACTTTATATTTTCTATTTGTGCCGGTGAGCCATGAGGGATAGAAATATTAAGAAAGGTTGCCATATCCCAGAGAAAAGCCTGAAAAGCCTGATCTCCTATGGGAACCATCCCTGGTAAGGCTAAAGAAAGAGCCTGAGCACCAGAGGAGGTACAGGGTACTGCACCAATGCCAGGTATCGGTTCCAAACTAGGCATCGGTGCAAGAAAAGGCATCGATACTGATACAGGACTAGCAGATGAAGTAGCCATCGGGAACTGCTGCAGTGGTACCGAGATCATGAAGGAGTTATGGCTATGATCTTCGGAACTGCCTATCTGGAAACGACAGGAGTCGGTTCCGGGATGCGTCGATACGCAGTCCTCGAGACTAGATATCGGCTCAAGACTCGGCATCGAAGTAAGCGATACTATCGATGCATGTCGCGAAGGTGCCGACGCCGATGGCAGTATCGGCGATGCCGATACCACTAAGGCAGACTGGGTTACATCGATCGATACTGACGGTACCGAGGATACCCGATGAGCACCTCTTGCAAAGGGTAAGGTGGTCCACCTCGATGCCGATGCCAGGGTATCGGAACCGATCGACGCCGGTACCGTCCCGGAGCATGGCTGAGATTGAGGGAAGTCAATGCGGTGCGTATCGATCGGTCCCGAAGGTACCGAGGACGCCCGATGACGATCCCTGGTGAAGAGTGGAATACTCGACACCGGTGCCAATGCCGGAGGCTCGGTACCGCTCGAAGCGGATACCACCCCCGCGCATGGCTCAGGTATGTTCTGTGAGGGGTGAGCCCCAGGAACATCCTGAAACCCCTTTAACGCTTTGGAGCCCAAAGACTCCCGCAGGGGTAATGCCAATGGATTATTGAGGGTAAGGCCGGAGCCGTCACCATGCTGGGCATGGGACATACCACTCAAGCATTGACTAGTCTTAACAGACTGTTTTTGGGTTACCTGATCCTGTGAAGTAGAGAAACCGGGTACCCTCACTGCCGAGGAAAAAACGGTATCGAGGGAAACTCTAAATACTGAAGGTTTCCTCACAAAATTATCTCCTGACAAGTCAGGGGAAAAAGGGTCAGGACCCACACAGTTGAGACACCAACTATTGGTGTCTAAAAAGAAACAAGTGTTTTGACATCGAATGCACTTCTTAGGAAAAGAAGGCTCCATAATGAAAAAGGCCTAGTAGGCCCAAGAAGTTAAGGTAAAAAAACTGAAGAAAAGCTTCTAAGAATTTAGCCAAAAATCCACCGGCGATACCGGTGGTAGCAGGAAATACAGCCGCGACCACAAGAAAACAAAAAACTAAAGTAATTAAAGCAATTAAAAAGAAAAGTTTCTGCGGTGACAGGAGGACGTCCTGCCGGCTCCGCGGAAAAACGAAAACTGAAGAGAGGCTGTGGAGAAGGCGGGAAGTCACTGCGCAGGCGCGAGGGATGCTGCCAAAAGCTTTCTGATTGGAAGCTGGGCAGAATTCCCGTGCAGGCTCCGTCGGTACCGACGTACCCATATGTGAAGACTCATTCCTGCTTGTTCCTGGAGATACTATATTCTGCATGCCTTCCCCATTTATATAACTTTTGCAAGCAGTACATTATTACTTTGCCCATACTCCCCACAGCTCCTCCCTCAAACATGAATACACCCAGGTCGCATATAAGGACCTGCTTATTTATCATACCCATACTTGTACATAAGGTGGACAATTTAATGTGGCATTATATGCATATGTACTGGCATACACACATGAAATGTCCTTTATAAATTTTATAAAGGCACATAAGTGCATATGCAGCTTTATAAAATAATGTTGTTGCCAAGAAAGTATCTTTCAGGAAATGGAAAAAAGAGCCAAATGATGAAACCTGGAAACAGCACAAGCACTGGCAGGTCAAATGCAAGGCATTGATAAAGAAGGCAAAGAGAGAATTTGAGAAGAAGCTTGCTGCGGAAGCAAAAACGCGAAATAAAGATTTTTTCAAGTAAATTCGTAGCAAAAAACCTGTGAGAGTCAGTTGGACCATTAGATGATAGAGGAGTTAAAGGGGCACTAAGAGGCGACAAGGCTATAGCGGAGAGACTGAATGAATTCTTTGCTTCAGTCTTTACTGAGGAAGATGTAGGGATGTTACCCATGACTGAAGTGGTATTTAAAGGTGCGGAAGAACTGAAGGAAATATCGATACATCGGGAAGATGTATTACAACTATTAGATAAACTGAAGAGAAGCAAATCACCTGGGCCGGATGGTATACATTCAAGGGTGTTGAAAGAACTGAAATATGAGATTGCAGACCTGCTATTAGCAATCTGTGAACTATCATTAAAATCATCTCTAATACCTGATCGCCAATGTAACACCAATTTTTAAAAAGGGTTCCAGGGGTGATCCGGGAAACTACAGACCGGTGAGCCTCACGTCAGTACTGGGAAAAATGGTAGAAACCATCATAAAGAATAAAATTACTCGGCATGTAGATAGTCATGGCCTAATGGGAGACAGCCAACATGGCTTTAGACAAGAAAGATCTTGTCTTACTAATCTGTTATGTTTTTTTGAAAGTGTGAATAAACAGGTGGACAAAGGTGAGTCGGTTGATATAGTGTATCTGGACTTTCAGAAAGCCTTTGACAAGGTCCCTCATCAGAGACTTTTGGCAAAACTAAAGAGTCATGGGATAGGAGGCAGTGTACTACTGTGGATTAGGAACTGGTTAAAAGATAGAAAGCAGAGGGATGGGCTAAATGGCCAATTTTCCCAATGGAGAAAGGTGAATAGTGGTGTACCCCAGGGATCTGTGCTGGGTCCGCTGCTTTTTGACATATTCATAAATGACCTGGAAAGTGGAATAACGAATGAGGTTATCAAATTTGCAGATGACACAAAACTATTTAAAGTTGTTAAAACCCAAGAGGATTGTGGAAAATTGCAAGAGGATCTTGATAAATTGGAAGACTGGGCATCAAAATGGCAGATGAAATTTAATGTGGACAAGTGCAAAGTTATGCACCTAGGGAAGAACAACCCAAACTATGGTTACACGATGCAAGGTTCCACATTAGGAACCACCACCCAGGAAAAAGATTTAGGCGTCATTGTGGATAACATGTTAAAACCCTCGGCCCAGTGTGCAGCGGCAGGCAAGAGAGCAAATAGAATGCTAGGTATCATAAGGAAAGGAATGGAAAATCAAACAAAAGATATTATAATGCCTCTATACCGTTCCATGTTGAGACCGCACCTTGAATATTGTGTGCAATTCTGGTCGCCATAACTTAAAAAGGATATAGCGTTATAAGAAAAGGTTCAGAGAAGAGCCACCAAAATGGTAAAGGGGATGGAATGATACTCCTATGAAGAAAGGCTAAAAAGGTTAGGGCTCTTTAACCTGGAAAAGAGACGGCTGAGGGGAGATATGATAGAAGTCTATAAATTAATGAACGGAGTGGAACGGGTAAACGTAGATCGACTGCTTACGTTATCAGAATATAGGAAGACTAGGGGACACGCAATGAAGCTACAGGGTAAACTATTTAAGACTAATAAAAGAAAATATTTTTCACTCAACGTGTAATCAAACTCTGGAATTTGTTACCGGAGGATGTAGTAAAGGCTGTTAGTGTAGCTGGGTTTAAAAAAGGTTTGGACAAGTTCCTGGAGGAAAGGTCCATAAACCATTATTAAGAAGGGACCCAGGATATCAATGCTTGACCTAGTACAAGCATTGCAGAACCTGTGTCTTTTGGGGAAACTGCTAGGTACGTATGACCTAGACTGGCCACTGTTGGAAACAGGATACTGGGCTTGATGGACCTTGGTCTGACCCAGTATGGCATATCTTATGTTCTTATGGCAAAAGCAGCAGAAATCAAGTCTAGATTGAAGTGCAGATATTTAGGGGGTAATTTTATAAGGAGGTGTCTATTTTTAGGCACCAACATGTGCAAATGTCTATATTTTAGCCATTTACGCACATAAATAGCCACTTACTTGTGTAAATAAAGCGTAGTTACTCACCTGTAACAGGTGTTCTCCAGGAGCAGCAGGAATCAGTCCTCACATATGGGTGACGTCGGCGCCGACGGAGCCCTCGCGGAGCAATTTTCCCCAGCTTTCAAAGAAAGCCTTTGGGAATTGCAGCGCGCATGCGCGGTCCCCTTCCCGCCCAAGGGTGCCATCTTAGCCAGTCAGATGACATAGCTAAAAGACAGCATAAAAATTTGCAAAAAAACTAAAGCAGATAATTGCAACTCCAAGGGGAGGAGGGAGGGTTGTGAGGACTGATTCCTGCTGCTCCTGGAGAACACCTGTTACAGGTGAGTAACTACGCTTTCTCCAGGACCAAGCAGGAAGTCAGTCCTCACATATGGGACTCCCAAGCTTAAGGCTACCGGAGACCCTAAGCACAAAAATGAGCTCCCTCTAGCTCAGCAGTACAGAAGGAAGGAATCTTCGCTGAATTATTACCCACCGGTAGCCCCCATCCGGGATGGAGGGTAGGAGTTGCTCAAACCTCGAAGAGATTTCGGAGGACTGCCTGTCCGAAAGCACTGTCCCTGCGGGACTCTCTCTCGAGGCAGTAATGGACCACAAAAGTCTGGCTCGAAGACCAAGTAGCGGCCCGGCAGATGTCTGCCAATGGAACAGAGCGGAGGTAAGCCACTGACGTAGCCTTCGCCTGAACACAATGAGCCGTGACCCGACTTTCTAACGAGAGTCCGGCTGCCCCATAAGCCCAAGCGATACAGTCAGCAACCCAGATGGACAGAGTACGCTTGGAGACCAGGAGCCCCAATTTATTGGGGTCAAAAGACACAAAAAGCTGAGCAGCTTTACAGTGCTCCCGCGTACGGTCAAGGTAGAAGGTCAATGCCCTTCTACAGTCCAGGGTATGCAGGACCATTTCAGCTCGGCTGGAGTGTGGCCTGGGAAAGAAGGTCGGAAGTACCACCTCCTGATTGATGTGAAAAGGGGAGACCACTTTTGGAAGAAATTTAGGGTGAGTCCGTAGGACTACCCTATTTTTGTAGAACCGAGTGTAAGGGGGATCAGACACGAGGGCCTGCAATTCACTTACGCGTCTAGCGGAAGTGAGGGCTATCAGGAATAAGGTTTTCCAAGAAAGAAAACGGAGAGAACAGGTAGCCATAGGTTCAAAAGGCGGACAGGTGATCCGCTGCAAAACCACATTCAGATCCCAGTCAGGTGCTGGCGGGCGCAGAGGTGGTTTAAGTAGAAGGAGACCTCGGAGAAACCTTGCCACGAGAGGGTCGCTGGAAAGAGGTCTGCCGTTCACCGGCACATGATGTGCGGAAAGAGCACTGAGGTGAACTTTAACGGAGTTGGACTTAAGTCCCAGATTAGAGAGGTAGAGCAAGTACTGCAAGATCACCGACACACCGAGCAGGAGAAGGGATCCTGAGACTGCTGGGCACACCAAGCGGAAAAGCGACGCCATTTAAGGGCGTAGCATTTGCGGGTAGAAGGTCGCCGGGAAGCTAGGACGACCTCTTCCACCTCTGCCGGCAGTAGAAGGGGAGCAAGGACTACCCTTTCAGCAGCCAGGCCATCAGATGTAGAGATCTGAGGTTGGGGTGCAGTAGGGACCCCTGATCCTGTGTTAGGAGATCTGGTTGAAACCCCAGAGGGAACGGATCCTCCACCGCTAGTTGCAGCAGGAGTGGAAACCACGGCTGTCTGGGCCACCGAGGAGCTATCAGGATCATGGAAGCTTTGTCTCGGAGAACCTTGAAAAGAGTTCGAGAGACTAGCGGTATGGGAGGAAAGGCATAGAGAAGGCCTTTCGACCAGGAGAGCAGAAAAGCATCCGCCGCTACTCGAAGGGGATGCGGCTGTCGAGAGCAGAAGCGAGGAAGTTGCCAGTTGAGAGGACTGGCAAAGAGATCCATCGTGGGGAGGCCCCACTTCAGAAAAAGTTTCTGAACTACGAAGGGATCCAGTCGCCACTTGTGCGGCTGGAGGATTCTGCTGAGTTTGTCCGCCAGGCAATTTTCTTGGCCTGGGAGATAGACTGCCTTGAGAAGAATGCCGAGGCTTACGGCCCAAGAGCAGAGTCTCTGTGCTTCTCGACAGAGAAGGAAGGAGCCCGTGCCCCCCTGTTTGTTCACGTAGAACATGGCAACTTGATTGTCCGTCTGGACAAGGACGGACCGGTGAGAAGTCAGGTGGGAGAAAGCCTTGAGAGCCAGACGGATCGCTCTGAGCTCCAGGAAGTTGATCTGCTGCGCAGACTCCCACGTGGTCCAGAGACCTTGAGTACATGCCCCTTGGCAATGCGCTCCCCATCCCAGGAGAGAAGCATCGGTCGTCAGCACCTGAGCCGGCGGAGGAGACTGAAAAGGCATTCCGAGTACGAGGTTCGGCCGATGAAGCCACCACTGTAGAGAAGAGGCCAGCGGGCCTGAGATCCGCACTAAGTCGGCTAGGCCGCCCGTGGCCTGTTGCCACTGCTTGCGAAGGCACCACTGAGCAGGCCGCATATTCAGGTGGGCATTGGGGGTCACGTGGACGGTGGAAGCCATGTGGCCGAGTAGTCTCAGGAAGCGCCTGGCCGAGACCAGGGACTGGCTGCGAAAACGGCCGGCTAGGTCCATGAGCCGTTGAGCCCTGTCGAGAGGCAGGAAAGCTCGCGCCTGAAGAGTGTGCAATCTTGCGCCGATGAACTCGAGATCTTGCGAGGGGAGCAAAGTGGACTTTGCGAAGTTTACGACAAAGCCCAAGTACTGGAGGAGAGTCACAGTGCGGTGCGTGGCTTGTGTGACCTCTTGAGAGGACGATGCTCTGATGAGCCAGTCGTCTAGGTAAGGAAAGACATAGAGGCCCTGAAGCCGGAGATAAGCCGCCACCACCGCGAGACATTTTGTGAAGACTCGTGGTGCGGACGATAGGCCAAAGGGCAGTACTCTGTACTGGTAATGATTTCCTGCCACCACAAACCTTAGGTATTGGCGGTGGCTTGGGTGGATGAGGATGTGCGTGTAGGCATCCTTTAGATCCAAGGAGCATAGCCAATCTCCCTGCTGGAGGTAGGGCAGAAGGATTCCAAGGGTAAGCATCTTGAACTTCTCCCTCACGAGGAACTTGTTGAGGTTGCGCAAGTCCAGGATGGGTCTGAGGCCTCCTGTTCTTTTTGGTATTAGGAAATACCTGGAATAAAAGCCTTGACCTCTCAGGTGGTGGGGCACCGGTTCCACAGCCTGTTCCTGAAGAAGACTTGCTAACTCCTGAAGGAGTAAGTCCCTGTGCAGAGGGAGTCGTGGAGGCTCTCCCGGAAAATAGGAGGGAGGGACCTGGTGGAAGTGGAGAAGATAGCCTTCTCTCACAACCTGAAGCACCCAGGCATCTGATGTGATGTTGGACCACCTGTGGGCAAAGTGGACCAGCCGGCCTCCTGTGCTGGGAGGAACCAGCTGAGGGGGAGAGGCTATGCTGAGGAAGTCAAAAACCCCCACCCTGCTGAGCAGGGGCCGGTGGTGCAGGCTTGGGGGCTTGCTGCCTACGGGACCCGTTACCCCGTCCCTTGGCCTGCTGACCCTGTTGGGGAGCTGCGGAGGCCTGATATTGAGGGTAGTGTTTATAGGCAGCCGCCTTTCTCGGGTAAAAGGACTTCTTTCCCGAGCCCTTCTTCTTCTGGGAAGGGGCAGAGGTCTTCCTAGAAAGCCTAGTTCTGGTGAGAGTCTCCGTCTCGAGTTGTGCAGCCTTCTCAGCCATGGGCTTGCCAAAGAGGTTCTCACCTCGGCAGGGGACATCGACCAACTTGTCCTGCACCCAGGGTTCAAGGTCAGACGACTGAAGCCAAGCCTGTCGGCGGGCACCGATGCCGGCTGTGGCCACACGAGCCGATGCTTCAAAGCCATCATAGGCTGCTCGAGAGATGAATTTGGAGCATTCCCGAATACCAGTGGACAAGGCTAGGAACCTCCGCAAAGGTTCCTCGGACAGTCCAGCAGAGAATCCGGCTATCTCTTTAGCCAGGTCTCTAAGGTACATGCCCATGTAGAGCTGGTAGGTCTGGACCCGACAAGCAAGCATAGAGCCCTGGAAACACTTCTTACCGAGGCCATCCAGGATGCGGGCCTCCCTGCCAGGAGGCACCGAGGAGTGCATCTTCTGGCTCTTAAGCCTATGCATGGCCGATTCCACCACCATGGAATGGTGCGGTAGCTGTGCTTTTTGGAAGCCAGGGCTCTTGCGGACTCGATAGATGGAATCGACCCGCTTGCTTAATACCGGCGACGATGCCGGACTCTCCCACATGCGGAAGAGTAGTCATTCCAGCATGGGAGGAACCGGTACAGTAAAGTGCTCCCTGGCGGGAGAGTCGTACTGAAGGGCGTCGAGCTCTTCGGCTCGAGGCTCCTACTCGGGATCCGCAGGGAAGGCCAAAGCCTTGGCCATATCCCTGACGAAGTCCGAGAACCAGGCATCCTCCGGGGGGGACTGTTTCTGAGGTTCGGACTCAGGGGAGTCCGAGGGGACACACCGAGTCCGAAAAGAATCAGGTGACTCTTCCACTTCAGACTCCCAGGCCGACTCCGAGGAGGAATCGGTGGGGTCAGCTCGGGCGGGCGGAGGAGTCGGCCGCCCCGACGCCGAGGGAGTCGGCGTCGACGACCTCGGTCCCGAACGGGAGGCCGAGGGTGACCTCGACTGAGGATCGACTCGAGCCCGCATGGACTCGAGGATCGGCTCGGTCTCCGGGGTCGACTTAGAGGTCGACGTCCCGGCGGTCGGGGCAGAGGCGCCAGCGAGGCTAGCGATCAGTGCCCGCTGCTGGTCCATGAAGGCAGATAGTCTGCTCTCCAAGGCCGTCAACCTGAGTCCGACCTCAGGTGACCCAGCAGCCCCTGACTCGGGGCCCGACGTCGGACCCCTCGGAGGCGAGTCCAGGAGGACTACAGGACTTACCCGAGCAGGCATCTCCGATTCCAAACGAGGTCGCTTCGGGAGATGTTCCTTCTCCAAAGACCCGGGACGGCTATCGGGGCTATGCGACCTGGCCCTCGCGGAACCAGGTGCGTCCACCGACGCCGCCCTCGCGGGTTTCGCCTTCCGTCGATGATCCCCGGAGGGAGAACCTCTGTCGGAGGAACTCCGGCGATGCTCAGAGCTGGAGCCTCTGGACGCCGAGGCCTCCGACGAGGTCCGGGTACGGGCGGGATCTGCGAAGATTCTTTCCCGCTGATGCCGCCGACTCCGTAACGCTTTGGAGGACATTTTGCTGCAGGCCCCACAGATCAGTTCCTCATGATCTGGGCCAAGGCAGCGGAGTCACGAAAAAATCAACTTTTTCAGCGGGGACAAGAAGACCACGTCTGTAGGGCTCCGCGGAAAAAAGAAGACTGGCTAAGATGGCACCCTTGGGCGGGAAGGGGACCGCGCATGCGCGCTGCAATTCCCAAAGGCTTTCTTTGAAAGCTGGGGAAAATTGCTCCGCGAGGGCTCCGTCGGCGCCGACGTCACCCATATGTGAGGACTGACTTCCTGCTTGGTCCTGGAGAACCTCTTATAAAAGATGAGCAGCATTAAAGTACTTATTTAGTAGCTCTCCCTAAAAGGAGAGGCCCGTTGAATACCATACAAAGTTTAGCAGATAAATCATTCAATTATACGAGGTGTGACAAAAAAGAAATGAGACTATGGCAGCCACTCCCATGACTCAATGCCAATTGGCTAACCGCTTATGTCACTGTGTTGTGCAACATCTCGCCACTATTCTGCTATAATATTTTTCATCTCTCTCTTCTTTTTCAGGTTTTTTATAGCACACTGCTCCATCGCCTTGTCACGCAACTGGAAGTGGCAGAAATATGAAGCAAAGAATCAACTTGAAATTTCTGGTTAAGCTGTAGAAGGGCCCAACCGAGTGTCTCCAACTTCTCCAAAAGGCTTATGGAGAAGATGCAATGTCAAGGCCGCGAGTCTTTGAGTGGCACAAATGCTTCAAGACTGGCCGTGAGGAGGTGGAGGATGACCCCAAGTCAGGACGGCCTTCCACGACAAAGATGGCTGA
Organism: Ichthyophis bannanicus; assembly: GCA_033557465.1. Taxonomy (NCBI): domain Eukaryota; kingdom Metazoa; phylum Chordata; class Amphibia; order Gymnophiona; family Ichthyophiidae; genus Ichthyophis; species Ichthyophis bannanicus. Next base: position 125,678,140 of record CM066043.1, on the reverse strand, counting down.
GAACACTGACAGAGTGAACCAGCTGGTGCGGAGTGATCGCAGATTGATGGTGCGGATGATAGCTGAGGAGCTCAGCCTGAACAGGAAGTCAGTGCGGACCATCTTGGTGCAGGAACTGGGGATGCGGAAAGTGTGCGCCAAGATGGTGCCCAAGCTTTTATTGGATGACCAAAAGGAGCACCGGGTCAATGCTTGTCGAGACTTTCTAGAGAAGATCGGAGAAGATCCAGAGTTTGTTGGCCGAGTCATCACAGGAGACGAGGCTTGGGTCTTCCAGTGCAACCCTGAAAGCAAGAGACAGAGCCTGCAGTGGAAGACTCGACTGTCACCCAGATCCTAGAAGGCGCGCATGCCCAAATCAAGGATCAAGGTCATGCTGATTGCATTCTTCGACCAGAAGGGAGTGGTCCATCATGAGTTTGTGCCTGAAGGTCAGACAGTCAATCAGCACTTCTACCAGCAGGTCCTCAATCGCCTTCATGACCGGATTCAGCGCAGCAGGCAGGCACTGGGAGAGAAAAGTCGTGGCTGCTCCACCACGACAACATGCCGGCACACACCACGCTCAGTGTGAGACAGTTCTCGGCCAACAAACAGATCACAGCTCTCGACCACCCTCCTTATTCCCCAGATCTCGCACCGTGCGACTTCTGTCTCTTCCCCAGGTTGAAGACTGTGCTCAAAGGAACTCATTTTGCCTCTGTAGAAGAGATCAAGGCCACTGTGACAAGGGAGCTGAGGGACCTCAGGAGGAGGACTTTACTGAGTGCTTCCGTATGTGGCAGAAGCGAATGCAGAAGTGCATTAACTAGGGGGGGGGGGGATTACTTTGAAGGGGACAATGCGTAATTTCTCTGTAGATTTTGTAATAAAACATTTATGGGACAGTCTCGTTTCTTTTTTGTCACACCTCGAATTTATGTAGCGATTGTGTTTTTAATACTGACCCCTATGATTAGCATGTTTTCACCTAGTCATATAGATAATTTTTGTAAATTGCCCTCTGAAATACAACAACTTATCTATGTAAAAGCGCCCATCAAAAATTGCTCATTCCCTTTCTTTGGGTATTTTCACATGCATTGAAAAAGGGCAGATCTGGGGCCTACTTAACCATCAGAAAAACTAGGCAGTTGCTTAGAGTGGCAGCTTCATGGGGATGACAAAGAACAGCTGTAGTCAAAACAAAACAACATGTCCTGACAGCTACATAAACTCAAATAGCCATCAGTGCATACTTTTAACTGCAGGGAGTGTAGTTAATTTTCAAATAGCCCAATTTATCTGGGTAAAGGTTTCTTGGAAATTATCCTCATTACATATGTACATGCAAGACAAAGTTTAATATTTAAAAGGGTGATGTCCATCTATGCATTTTTACAGAATTATTCTGGGATCGGTAAAGTTGGGATAACCATGACTTTTGAGTTTAATTATTAAAATCTTGGTGGGGAGGTCCTGAAGCATGAGAGATGATTGAGGAGGGGGGGGGGGGGGGAGGGACAGCGCAAGACTGAAAGTTTGACTAGAGCGTCTAATCCCTTGCACTGGCCCTACGTGGGTCCAGGCCAGGGTTCAGTTAAGGAAGGGAAAATGCTCAGAAGGCTTTCATGTTAAGAACCCCACATTTATTTTTATTTTATTTTAACAAACATTTTTATACCGCATTTTCCACAAGATCAAACGCGGTTTACAAGGAACGAATTCTGAATAGTACAACAAACATGATGTTATTCAGTTACATGGAACTGTTCTAACTATTTACAGAGAACTGTTTTAACTTTTTACATACAGTTACATGGAACTGATTTAACTATTTACATAGGAATTTACATAGCAGTGTAAAGTAGACTCGTTCAGACTTTAACTTTATGCAGTTTCTGTGGTGTATCATGATTGATGGGGTTTCCATCCGTGCATTTTGGAGGAATAACTTTTATTTGTTTGAGTCACCATTGGTTATATTATGTGCGTGGACTTCTTTGAGGATGGTTTGTGTAACATTGGTTGTTTGAGTACCATAGTGAGAAGTGAATAAATATGTTTTAAGATTTTTTTGAAATAGTTTAATGTCGTTTTGTGCTCGAATATCGTCAGGGAGCTCATTCCAGAGTACTGGAGCTATATGTGAGAACGCTTTTTTATTAGTTAGTTTTGTGGCATTTCTGAACATGTTCTTTCCATGGGCATACCCACCAAAATTTGGACCCATTCCTATGGCCAACCTTCTTTTCAAAGGGCAATACCTGTGTGAGGTTTTTTGTTTGAAACTAAACTTGCAGTCCTATAGGTATAATGCATAATATATTTAAAGTGCTCCCCTACTGCTGTAATAAAATAGCAACGTAGCTATCATCTTTCTGCTTCCATTCTTTTTTCCTAACACATTTTATAATGAAAGTGGTTAGAAAATATCCTTACCTAATGATTTGAAAACATCTTGGCTAGCATATTTTCCATCAAAGTACAGTGTGTTGTTCTGGGAGTCAAAGGCACGGCACATTCTGATAAACACAACTTCTAAAGAACCTGAATGCAAGCAATATATTGTTTAATTTATGGCTTACTAGGGACTTTATTTCTAATGTACTAAAAACAAGGGTGTTAACATTTAATAGCTACAGTATATAACAGGGTAGTTAGGGGCTTCTTCAATTATACAGATATATTCTACTGGGAATGGTTAAAATTTACAGCTATAATTAAAAACTGTTATACCAAAGTGCACAAAAAGTTTAGCAGAAGCAGTATTTAATACATTAACTTTTCATTGTTTGTTCCTTACAATATACAGCATATTTTGCTCGTTTTTTCAGAACGATACCGTAAAATAAAGTTCCTTAATCATTATTACGGACAAATTAGAAATCTACTTTAACTGTCTATAGTGCAAAGCAGTGCAGTCCTGTGATTACCATAAACCAGATTCCCTTTACAATAAGCTGCTAACTATACAAGTGTATAACTGAGTCTTAACAGATTCTGCCTTGTGGGTCAGAGATACATAGATGAGGGGCATCAAGCCAGTGGCATTACTAGCTATGAACTTGCACCCCAGAACACTGACCAAGATTGCAAATCTCTGCCAAAAAGAACAATTTTTTTCTGCTCTAGTCCCTCCCCACTGGGAAACCTGCAGGGAACAGGGGTAGCAGGAAAAAGGCCAAGAGGAGAGCAGGGCACTTGTTTCCTCCTCTCTGCAATGACTGCTCCAAGATCACCCCTTCTCTTCTGTTTGTACAGGAGAGGAGGGATTGAGATGGAAGCAGACGCTGCAGCAGGATGTGGGGAGAAACAGGAGTTGGAGAAGGGAACGGAGCGACTGGTATCTGTTTTGTTTTGTCCTCTCCAATCTCATCCCCTCCCGTGCCCTGTTTTGTTTCACCAGGCAGTCTATGGGAGACAACAGGAGGCGAAGGGCTGAAGCAGACAAACGTAGCCTGTGATCCCAGTAGAGGATCCTCTTGGCTCATCCAGTGTGGTTGGTGCCAAATCACCCCATAAGGCCAACAGGATCTCAGTGACACTAGTGTTCTCTACTTTCACAGCATCATTTTTGGGAGAAAGAGGGGGATTGTTCATGCTTACCGAATTTAATTATAAAACTCTTGGAGTAAAGTGGGAGGGAAGAGAAACACATGAGCTTGAGCCTCAAGGACTCATGGCCTTGAGCTGTTTAAGTACCACTCCCCCTTCCTCTTTCACAGTTCTGCTTCTTGTATAAACAAAAAGATGCCTGCACGAATGTTCTTTGACTTCCACTTAGGGTTGCCAACCAACTGGATTTTGGCCAGCCCAGCTGGTTTTGTAAAAAGGAGGCCAGGAACTGGCATGATAGTAAAGGCCAGTTTTCTGTCAATCACTTCTATGCTCCATCACCACCCTTCACCTCCAGTCGCTGTTGCCAAACCCTGGTCGGGCCTGTCACTGCCTATAGCATGAGCGTGGGGCCTGCCTATAAACCATGTGCGTGCACTGAGATGGCTCCACCATATCACCGCTCCTTCAGACGTCGGAGGGGGCAGGACTCAGCAGAGCTGTCTCAGCATGTGCATGATCCGAAGACTCTTGCTGTTTCCTGCCGGCACTTCCATATCTTTTGGACTCACAGTGCAGTACTGCCTGGATGTGGTAGCGAAGGGACACCGATGGGGGAGGGGCCAAGTAAAGAGAAAGAAGGGAGATGCTGGACATGGGGGGATAGGGACACACTGAGGGGATATATGCTGGACATTTGGGAGGGGAGATAGGGACACAGAAAGGAGATGTTAGACATGTTTTGACTTTTGTTGTAATGTAAACCGCTGCTGATCCTTGGAAGCAGCGGTATATAAAAGCTGTTCAAATAAATAAAATAAGGGAAGAAGAGGACAGGGGCAGGGATGTTAGACAAAGAAGAGATACAGAATGGGGGGGAGCGGGACAAAGAGGTGATGATGGACATGGGGGAGGATAGGGACAAAGAAGGGAGATGCTGGGGATAGGGACACAGAGAGAAGATAGTGGCTATGGAAGGATAGAAATACACTGGATGGAAGGAGGAAGGGGAGATGCTGGATAAGGAGAGTCTGTGGATGTAGAAATGTGTGTTTGGATTTAATATCATATGGGAGAACATGTGTGTGTTGTGGGGCCTGTGGCTGAATGGGTGCTGAAGACTGCAATCTCTTGTACTCTCCCCCACTTGATATGGCCTCCAGATGCTAAAGCCTGCATTACTGTCCTCACTACAGTTATTTGTTGGGGCAGGGGTGGAACAAGGATAGCTGCAGGTGGTGGGTTTTTCTCTTTCAAAATGTTGACAACCCTACTTCCACTATCTTCAGCCCTGATCTTAAACTGAAGAAAGGGAAGCAAAATGGAAAAATAAGGTATAAAAACTTAAGTGAAAGAGAAGGGGATAATGAAGGAGGAGTAGACACAAAGTAATGAGAGAAAGGAGATGAAGGTATGGGAAGATGAAATAGAAAAGTCAGAAAAGGAGCTGGAAGGCGAAGGGAGAAGTCACCAGAGAAGAGCAGAGGTAAGAAAGAAGCTAAGGGATATCAAAAACAGGCAGCAATAAAGACAGGAGAAAACATCATTCAGGATTTTAAATGCTGATGCAAAAAAGTGCGTGGAGAGACAATGAGAGAAGGGCAAATAAAGAGGAAAGAAATTAAAAGAGAACACATACAATTAAGAACTGAAATGAAATAAGTAATGCAAAAACGCGTGAAAGAAGAAATATGCTGTATGCATAACAAAAAAAAGCTGGAGTGCACTGTTTTTTGACAATAAAGGATACAAGAATTAAAAACGAGTTAACAATAAACCTATGCCTAATCTAGCTAATCTGGTTTTGATCCATGTCCCATTCACACTGTGGAATGTATAGTAAGTGAATGCAGCTTTGGCATTACCTCCAGAATCAATGTGTGTTCAGATTTAGTCTTGAGATGACGCCAAACCTTCAGTTTGCATGCATTATAAAATATTAGTGAAAGAAGCAGAAATTGTGCTTTAAATCCAGCAACAGTTCCTTTTGGAAGAAAAAAAGAATATCAAAGTGTGCAACTACTTCCGTTCTGCTTTTGGCTAATTTAAATTTGTTTTGTATCAGTTTTTTTTTACTTGATTGTGGATGTTATTGTATTTTTTGGTGTTTTTTAAACTTACGTTTGTATATTAAGATACTAAGGGCCAGATATTCAAATGATTTATGCTCCTAACAGAGTTATGATCTTAAATTGGCCTCTTTGAAAATTTACTAGAGCTGAGTGCCAAAATTTTACATAAAATTTCACTAAACTCCTAAATTTAGGAGCATAAAAAGTGGGTGGCAGCGAAGGTGGATTTAGGTTGGGGAAAAAAACGTAGGAGTTTAGCACTGTTTTTCAGCACTAGGCACCTAAATTAAACTCATAAATCTAGGAAAATGAATAGCAGCCTAAATTTTCAAGCATATCTTTTAATCTCCTAAATTAGGATGAATTTTCAGCTGAAAACTTAGGCTCCTAAATCTAGCTGAAAATAGGGCACAAATTTAGAAGCCTTTATTTAAGATTTTAGATTTTTTTTTGAATATCGTGCCTTAATTGGTTTTTCTTTTTTTTTTTTCTTAAATTATTGTGATATTATGTTGACATTTGTTTAATGTAATGTACCTTGCTGATATTTCTAGATGGGTGGTATAAATCTGAATGACAAATAAATAACTTAGTTACTCTGGGATTAATATGCAATTGTTGTCCCATCTCCTCCTTGCATGAACTCTTGCAGCAGTAAGCATGGGGCAAATGCACTTTTGCTTGTGGATCTCATGTGTGTGAAAGCAGTACAAACTACTGCAAAAAGAAAAAACACCCAAAGAGGATTCAACACAATAACCCAAAGATGCACAGATTCACAAAATCACTCCTCACACTGGAGGAAAATACTGCAGAGAGAACACTGATCAAGAGTATCCTAATAAAACAAAGTTCTTTTATCTGGAAGAAAGAATTAGAATGTATAAAGTCAGAGGACATCTGATGTCAATTTGGTGTTGAAATGTACCTACATACCTGCTTTCAAAAGCACAATTTGATCATTTTGACACAATTCCATAAACCCATCAATGCGTTTGGCAAATTCCACTACATACTGAATAGCTTCTGTTACTTTGACTGCACACAACTGCCACATCACCTCCCGCTGCTGTTGAAGTGGAGAGAAAGAAAGAGAGAAACCATTCTTGAGTTGAAATGAAAAAGAATTATAAAACCTTATAGGCCTCTTCAAAAACCAAGGGAAAACTACAAGAATCTGAACATTTTCATAGGCCAAGCTTGCACTTCCTCTTCTAGCCGATCTTAGCCACAACACAGCTCCTCCTCTCTTGTTATGCCCTTTTTATTGACAACCTATGGCTGCTGCTGGTATTGTGACATCTTGCCAGACAGACCCCAGACTAACAATATAGAGGTGACAGTGATGACTAACGACCTTGGTTGTACACTTAGAAAACCTGCAAAGCTTAACAGTAGAATTCAGATAGTTATTTTGGATTATCTAGAGTGCTTAACCTTTGATATCTTGGGTAAGGAAATATTTTTTAATAATTTCCTTTTAGGGGCTAGATTCTTTGCAGGATGCAATGTCCAAAAATGATATTGGATTTGAGCTTTCAGAACCAAATACCATCTGAAGGCACCTAAGTGGACTCAGAAACTAGTTTATATTTTTGGATGCATTTTACACTGGTCCAAGAAGGAGAAATTAGACCTTACCTGCTAATTGTCTTTCCTTGAGATCTCTCCAGGCCAGTCCAGGCACCAGTGGGGTAGTCAGCCCCCTCCAGCAGATGAGAACTGAAATGAACAAAGTCTTGCAGACGTACTAGTAGTGCCCTCTACCGCCTCAGGCTCAGTCTCCTCTTGACAAAGCAGCGAAATGGAACAAACTGCAATACACAAACTTTAAACAACTACAGAACTTTCCACCTGGCCAATTAGAGGGAGACAGAAGACCTCAGAAAGCATGTACCTCTTATATTCTTCTGTTTTCTGGGTTTTTTTTTTTACTACATGCCCCAAAGGATGCTGTTCCTCTTATCTTATGCCCCCTGAAGGGAACCAACAGCGAGACAGGACTGACTGACTCAGTCGGTCTCCCGTCTTAAACATTTCCCTCCTTGGGGCTGCATGTATATGCTTACACCTCCCGCTACCACCAGACATCTCTCTCTTCAGCTGGACATGTATCCCTGCTACAATCTGGACTATACAGACCAAACAACTGAGTGGGTCCTGGGCTGGACTAGCCTGGAGAGATCTCAAGGAAAGACAATTAGCAGGTAAGGTTTAATTTATCCTTCCTCTTCGCCTCTCCAGGCCAGTCCAGGCACCAGTGGGATGTACCAGAGCAGCACCTAACTCTGTGTGGGACCCACAAGTCCGGACAGAAGATACAAAGCCTCTACACTCACGTCCCACGCTGCCTGCACATCCAGTCGATAGTGTCTCGAGAATGTATGGAGTGATGTAGATGTCTTCCAGTGGAATCAGACAATGCTCCACCCATGACGTCGCCAGGCCTTGTGTCGAATGGGCCCTCAACCCCGGGGAAGGATACTTCCTGTGAGTCTCATAGACTGCTACAATCGCCTGCTTCACCCACCGGGCAATCGAGGCTTTGGAAGCTGCTTTTCTCTTGCGTGGCCCTCTGAAAATGACAACCGGTCCATCTTACGAAAGGACTCTGTCCTTTTGATGTATCTGCGAAGAATCCTATGAAGTTTCCAATCCTGCTCCGATGTTCTGATATAGCGTAGTTACTCACCTGTAACAGGTGTTCTCCAGGAGCAGCAGGAATCAGTCCTCACATATGGGTGATGTCGGCGCCGACGGAGCCCTCGCGGAGCAATTTTCCCCAGCTTTCAAAGAAAGCCTTTGGGAATTGCAGCGCGCATGCGCGGTCCCCTTCCCGGCCAAAGGTGCCATCTTGGCCAGTCTGATGACATAGCGAAAAAGACAGCAAAAAAATTTGCAAAAACTAAATCATATGACTGCAACTCCACGGGGAGGAGGGAGGGTTGTGAGGACTGATTCCTGCTGCTCCTGGAGAACACCTGTTACAGGTGAGTAACTACGCTTTCTCCAGGACCAAGCAGGAAGTCAGTCCTCACATATGGGACTCCCAAGCCTAAGGCTACCGGAGACCCTAAGCACAAAAATGAGCTCCCTCTAGCTCAGCAGCACAGAAGGAAGGAATCTTCCCTGACTAATCTCCAACCGGTAGCCCAACATCCGGGATGGAGGGTAGGAGTTGCTTAAACCTCGAAGAGATTACGGAGGACTGCCTGTCCGAAAGCACTGTCCCTGCGGGACTCCCTCTCGAGGCAGTAATGGGTTGCAAAAGTCTGGCTCGAAGACCAAGTAGCGGCCCGGCAGATGTCTGCCAACGGAACAGAGCGGAGGTAAGTCACTGACGCAGCCTTCGCCCTAACCCGATGAGCTGTGACTCGACTTTCCAACGAGAGGCCTGCCGCCCCATAAGTCCAAGCGATACAGTCAGCTACCCAGATGGACAGAGTACGCTTGGAAACAGGGAGCCCTAATTTATTAGGGTCGTAAGACAGGAAGAGCTGGACAGTCTTACGGTGCTCCCGCGTACGATCAAGGTAGAAGTTCAGCGCCCTTCTACAGTCCAGGGTATGCAAGACCATCTCAGCTCGGCTGGAGTGCGGCCTGGGAAAGAAGGTCGGAAGCACCACCTCCTGATTGATGTGAAAAGGGGAGACCACTTTTGGAAGAAACTTAGGGTGAGTCCGCAGGACTACCCTGTTCTTGTAGAACCTAGTGTAAGGGGGATCAGACACTAGGGCCTGCAGTTCACTAACGCGTCTAGCGGAAGTGAGGGCTACCAGGAATAAGGTTTTCCAAGAAAGAAAACGGAGAGGACAGGTAGCCATGGGTTCAAAGGGCGGACAGGTGATCCGCTGTAACACCACGTTAAGGTCCCAGTCTGGGGCTGGGGGGCGCAAAGGTGGTTTAAGGAGAAGGAGACCTCGGGAGAACCGTGCCATGAGAGGGTGGCCGGAAAGAGGCCTGCCTTCCACCGGCACATGATGTGCAGAAATAGCACTGAGGTGAACCTTGACCGAGTTGGACTTTAGTCCAAGATTGGAGAGGGAAAGCAAGTACTGCAAGACCACCGACACCGAGCAGGAGAAGGGGTCTTGAGACTGTTGAGTACACCATGTGGAGAAGCGACGCCATTTAAGGGCGTAGGATTTCCGGGTAGAGGGTCGCCTGGAAGCGAGCACTACCTCTTCTACCTCCGGAGGCAGCAGAAGGGGAGCAAGGACTACCCTTTCAGCAGCCAGGCCATCAGATGAAGAGATCTGAGGTTGGGGTGTAGGAGAGACCCCTGATCCTGGGTCAGGAGATCGGGCTGAAACCCCAGAGGCAACGGAGTATCTACCGCCAGTTGCATCAGAAGCGGGAACCACGGTTGCCTGGGCCACCGGGGAGCTATCAGGATCAGCGAAGCCTTGTCCTGGAGAACCTTGAAAAGTGTTCGAGACACCAGCGGCATGGGAGGAAAGGCATACAGAAGGCCCGTGGACCATGAGAGCAGAAAAGCATCTGCCGCTACTCGGAGGGGATGCGGTTCCCGAGAGCAGAACCGAGGAAGTTGCCTGTTCAGAGGACTGGCAAAGAGATCCAGTGTGGGGAGGCCCCATTGGAGAAAGATCCTTTGAACCACCAACGGGTCCAATCTCCACTCGTGTGGTTGGAGGATTCTGCTCAGTTTGTCTGCCAGGTAGTTTTCTTGACCTGGGAGATAGACAGCTTTGAGGAGGATTCCTCGGCTGACGGCCCAAGCGCAGAGCTTTTGTGCTTCCCGACAGAGAAGGAAGGAGCCCGTGCCCCCCTGTTTGTTCACGTAGAACATGGCCACTTGATTGTCCGTCTGGACGAGGACGGACTGGTGAGCGGTAAGGTGGGAGAAGGCCCGGAGAGCCAGGCGGATCGCTCTGAGCTCCAGGAAGTTGATCTGCTGGGCAGATTCCCACGGGGTCCAGAGACCCTGAGTACATGTCCCTTGGCAATGTGCTCCCCAACCCAGGAGAGAAGCGTCGGTCGTCAGTACCTGAACAGGCGGAGGAGACTGAAAAGGCATTCCGAGCACTAGGTTGGGCAGATGAAGCCACCACCGTAGAGAAGAGACCAGCGGGCTGGAGATTCGTACGGAGTCCGCCAGTCTCCCCGAGGCCTGACGCCATTGGGAGCGAAGGCACCATTGAGCAGGCCGCATATTCAGGCGGGCATTGGGGGTCACATGGACCGTGGAAGCCATATGGCCGAGCAGTTTCAGAAAGTGCCTGGCCGAGACCCGGGAATGGCTGCGGGAGCGGCTGGCTAGAGCCATGAGCCGTTGTGCCCTGTCGAGCGGCAGAAAGGCGCGCGCTTGAAGCGTGCTTAACCTGGCGCCGATGAACTCGAGATCCTGAGAGGGGAGCAAAGTGGACTTTGCGAAGTTTATGACAAAGCCCAGGTACTGGAGCAGAGTCACAGTACGTTGCGTGGCGTGAGTGGCCTCCGTGGAGGACGGAGCTCTGATGAGCCAGTCGTCTAGGTAAGGGAAGACAAAGAGGCCTTAAAGCCGGAGATAAGCCGCCACCACTGCGAGATATTTTGTGAAGACTCGTGGTGCGGAGGATAGGCCAAAGGGCAGTACTCTGTACTGGTAATGATTGCCTGCCACCACAAACCTTAGGTATTGTCGGTGGCTTGGGTGGATGAGGATGTGAGTATAGGCATCCTTTAGATCCAAGGAGCATAGCCAATCTCCCTGCTGGAGGTAGGGCAGCAGGATTCCAAGGGTAAGCATCTTGAACTTTTCCCTTTCCAGGAACTTGTTGAGGTTCCGCAAGTCCAGGATGGGTCTGAGGCCTCCAGTACGCTTTGGTATGAGGAAGTACCTGGAATAGAAGCCTTGACCTCTCAGGTGGTGGGGCACCGGCTCCACCGCCTGTTCCTGAAGAAGACTCGCCAACTCTTGAAGGAGTAAGTCCCGGTGAAGAGGGGTCGCAGAGGCTCCCCTGGAAAGTAGGGGGGAGGTACCTGGTGGAAGTGTAGAAGATAGCCCTCTCGGACTATGTGGAGCACCCAGGTATCTGACGTGATGCTGGACCACCTGTGGGCAAAGTGGACCAGCCGGCCTCCCGTGCTGAGAGACACCAGCGGAGGGGGAGAGGCTATGCTGAAAGAGTCAAAAACCCCCACCCTGCGGAGCAGGGGCCGGTGGCGCAGGCTTGGGGGCTTGCTGCCTACGGGACCCGTTACCCCGTCCCTTGGCCTGCTGACCCTGTTGGGGAGCTGCTGAGGCCTGATAATGAGGGTAGTGTTTATAGGCAGCCGCCTTCCTCGGGTAAAAGGGCTTTTTCCCCGAGCCCTTCTTCTTCTGGGAAGGGGCAGAGGTTTTCCTGGAGAGCCGAGTCCTGGTGAGAGTCTCAGTCTCGAGTTGTGCAGCCTTCTCGTCCATAGGTTTGCCAAAGAGGTTTTCACCTCTGCAGGGGACATCGACCAACTTGTCCTGCACCCAGGGCTCGAGGTCGGAGGACTGAAGCCAAGCCTGTCGGCGGGCCCCGATGCCGGCTGCGGCTACCTGAGCCGATGCCTCAAAGCCATCGTAGGCTGCTCGAGAGATAAACTTTGAGCACTCCCGAATACCGGTGGACAGGGCCAGGAACCTCCGCAAAGGTTCCTCGGAGAGACCAGCAGAGAATCCGGCTATTTCTTTAGCCAGGTCCCTGAGATACATGCCCATGTAGAGCTGGTAAGTCTGGACCCGACAAGCAAGCATAGAGCCCTGGAAACACTTCTTACCGATGCCATCCAGGCTGCGGGCTTCCCTGCCGGGAGGCACCGAGGAGTGCATCTTCTGGCTCTTGAGCCTATGCATGGCCGATTCCACCACCATGGAATGGTGCGGCAGCTGTGCTTTTTGGAAGCCAGGGCTCTTGCGGACTCGATATATGGCATCGACCTGCTTAATACTGGCGACGCCGCCGGGCTCTCCCACATGCGGAAGAGAAGTCGTTCCAGCATCGGAGGAACCGGTACAGTAAAATGCTCCTTTGCAGGAGAGTCATACTGGAGGGCATCGAGCTCTTCGGCTCGAGACTCCTCCTCGGGATCCGCAGGGAAGGCCAAGGCCTTGGCCATATCCCTCACGAAGTCCGAGAACCGTGCATCCTCCGGAGGGGACTGTCTCCGAGGTTCGGACTCGGGGGAGTTCGAAGGGATACACCGAGTCCGGAAAGAATCAGGTGACTCTTCCACCTCGGATTCCCAGGCGGACTCCTTGGAGGAGGAGTCGCGCGGCTCTGGCCGGGCGGGCCCAGACGCCGTCCGCCCCGACGCTGAGGGAGTCGGCGTCGACGACCTCGGCCCCGAACGGGAGGCCGAAGGGGATCTCGACCGAGGATCGACTCGAGCCCGCATGGACTCGAGGATCGGCTCGGTCTCCGGGGTCAACTTAGACGTCGACGTCCCGGCGGTCAGGGCAGAAGCGCCAGCGAGGCCAGCGATCAATGCCCGCTGCTGGTCCATGAAGGCAGCCAGGCTGCTCTCCAAGGCCGTCAACCTGAGTCCAAACTCAGGAGACCCAGCAGCCCCCGACTCGGGCCCCGACGGCGTCGGGCCCGACGTCGGACCCCTCGGAGGCGAGTCCACGAGGACAACAGGACTTACGTGAGCAGACGAGTCCATTTCCAGACGAGGCTGTTTGGATGGCCGCTCCAGCTCCAAAGACCCGGGACGGCTATCGGGGCTATGCGACCTGGCCCTCACGGAGCCAGGAGCGTCCACCGACGCCGTCCTCGCGGGTTTCTTCCTCCGATGATGCTCCCGGGTAGGAGACCCCCTCTCAGAGGAGCTCCGACGGTGTTCAGAGCCAGATTCCCTGGACACCGAAGCTTCTGACGAGGTCTGGGTACGGCTGGGGTCAGAGAAGATTCTCTCCCTCTGATGCTGCCGACTCCGCAAGGATTTGGCGGACATCTTGCCACAGGCTCCACAGATCATTTCTTCATGATCTGGGCCCAGGCAACGGAGGCAGCAATCATGTGTGTCAGTAAGAGACATAAGTTTCTTACACTTAACACACTTTTTAAAGCCACTGGCGGCCATCGGGGGAAAAAGGGCCCCTGCGAGGTCGAACGTTCGTGCCGCCAGGGAAAAGTGAAAAAAGCGCGAATTTGTCACTAAGGACAGAAAAAAACGAAAAGAAGTGGAGGCCTCGCAACCGGCGTCGCGAGGCCGGACGGAAAAGGGACCGGCGTCAAACCGAAGAAAATACTAAAATAATAAAGAAAATCAACTTTTCAGCGGTGACTTGTAGACAGCGTCTGTAGGGCTCCGCGGAAAAAAGAAGACTGGCCAAGATGGCACCTTTGGGCGGGAAGGGGACCGCGCATGCGCGCTGCAATTCCCAAAGGCTTTCTTTGAAAGCTGGGGAAAATTGCTCCGCGAGGGCTCCGTCGGCGCCGACGTCACCCATATGTCAGGACTGACTTCCTGCTTGGTCCTGGAGAACCGGAAAGACTGGGAGCGACTGATTCAAATGAAAATATGACACCACCTTCAGCGGAAAGGATGGCATGGGTCATAACACCACCTTCTCTCTGGTAAACTGAAGAAAAGTTTCTCTGCACGAGAGTGCCTGCAGATTGGAAATCCTCCGTGCGAACAGTGCCACCAAGAATGCCGATTTTCACGAGAGCTCTTTTAAACTTGAGGTGGTCAAAGGCTCGAACGGAGACCCCGCCAGCGCCTCCAGAACCAAATTGAGATCCCACGGTGGAATTATTGGCCCGGAAGAGAGGTCACGCATTTTTTACTGTCCGGAGGAAGTGGACCACATCTGGATGCGCCACCAGTGAGTGCCTCTGCACTCACCCACAACAACAGGTCAGTGCTGAGGGCCAACCCCTTCTCAAACCCACCCTGAAGGAACATCAATATTGCTGGCAGTGAACAGTAAAATGGTTCTGTGTCCTGGACCATGCATCAATCTTTGAAATTGCGCCAAACACAGATATACGCCAAGGAAGTAGAGTGCTTCTTAGACTTCAACATGGTAGAAATCACCACCTCTGAGAAACCCCGGCAGAGCAACTGCACCCTCTGAAGAGCCAGGCCGTAAGCGAGAATTGAGCCACTTGAGGCATCAGCACAGGACCCTGTCCTAGCAGGTTTATCCTGTCTGGTAGCCTCCACGGAGGTTCCACCAGAAGCCGGAAGAGGTCCACATACCATGGTCTCAGAGGCCAATCTGGTGCTATAAGAATCACGTGCCCGTTGTGGGCCTCTGTCCATTGAAGGCAACGACCAATGAGCGCCCATGGCAGAAAGACATACAGTAGCCCTTCCGCTGGCCACAGTTGTACGAGGGTGTCGAGCCCTTTTGACATATGCGCCCTGTGTCTGCTGAAAAACCATGCGGCCTTGGTGTTGGTCAGCATGGCCATGAAATCTATGACCGGCTGACCCCAACATACCGTGATGTCGTGAAACATTGCTGCATTCAGTTCCCATTCTCCAGGATTCACGGTATGCCGACTGAGGTAGTCAGCCCGTACATTGTCCTTCCCCGTGACATGGGCCACTGACAACACCATCAGATGTTCCTCTGCGCACTGCAGAAGTATCTAACTCTCCTCCACTAGGGTGGCACTGCCCATGCCTCCCTGCCAGTTGATATAGGCCACCGTCGTAGCATTGTTGAAGAGAAAAGCAGACGGCTTTCCCCAGTACCAGATGCCTGAAGTCCTGCAGCGCCAGCACCACCACCCTCATCTCGAGGTGACTGATTGACTACGAGGCCTCCTCTGCAGACCAGCAGCTCTGTGTCATCTGAGCTTGACAATGTGCTCCCCAGCCAGAGAGACTTGTGTCTGTGGTTAATAGGACACACTCCGGCTGTTCCAAGGGCTTGCCTGCCTGTAAGTGAGTAGGTTCCAGCCACCTCTCTAAACTGTTCCATACCTCTTCTGGACACACTAGCTTCTGAGACAATGAGCACCAGGTCTAAGGCTGCTACCATCAAACCTAACAGCTGCATGTAGTACCACGCTACTGGGGTCTTCATGCGCAGAAATCTGTGAACCTGCGTTCGTATCTTTTGTACCCTGTCCTCAGGCAGCGACACTAAGCCTGCTGCTGTGTTGAATAAGGCCCCAAGATACACTAGGTACTGTACCAGTCGAAGCTGGCTTCTGGTCTGGTTGACCACCCAGCCCAGCTGCTGCAGAAAGCGTAGAAACATAGAAACATGATGACAGAAAAAGACCACATGGCCTATCTAGTCTGTCCTTCCATAACAACAACTACAACAGTCCACTTTTTACCTTTAGAGATCCTCTGTGTTGGTCCCATGCTTTTTTGAATTCAGTTACTGTCCTCATCTCTACCACCTCCACTGGGAGACTATTCCATGGATCCACTACTCTTTCCGTAAAGAAATATTTCCGCATATCACTCCTGAATCTATCTCCCTTCACCCTCATCCCATGTCCCCTCGTAGCAGAACTTGCTTTCAATTGAAAGAGGCTCTCTCCCTGAACATTTATGCCACGGAGGTATTTAAACATCTCAATCATATCACTTCTATCCCGCCTTTCCTCTAAGGTGTACATATTAAGATCCTTAAGTCTGTCCTCATATGCTTTATAATGAAGCCCATTAATCATTTTAGTAGCAACCCTCTGCACCGACTCCATCCTGTTCACATCCTTTTGAAGGTGCGGTCTCCAGAATTGCACACCATACTCCAAATGAGGTCTCCACCAAAGACTTATACAGACTTATACAGAGGCATTATCACCTCCTTTTTTCTGCTAGCCATTCCTCTCCGTATGCACCCAAGCATCCTTATAGAAACATAGTAACAGGTGATCTCCGGGAACAGCAGGAATTTAGTCTTCACATATGGGTATCATAGGTACAGACAGAGCCTGCGCGGGAATGCTCCTCCAGCATCCAATAGGAACGCTTTTGGGAGCATCCCTCAGCACATGCGCACTGCCTTCCCGCCTTTCCAACTGTTCCTCTTCAGTTAAGTTTGTAGCTGAGTGAAAGGATAAAGGGAGAGAGGAAACAGAGAGATAGAGTCAACTCCTAGGGGAGGTGGGTGGATTGTGAAGACTAGTAGTCTTCACATATGGGGAATCCCTAGCTGAAGATGCCAGGGAGATGACCCCAGGAAGCTG
This sequence comes from Ichthyophis bannanicus, assembly GCA_033557465.1. Classification (NCBI taxonomy): domain Eukaryota; kingdom Metazoa; phylum Chordata; class Amphibia; order Gymnophiona; family Ichthyophiidae; genus Ichthyophis; species Ichthyophis bannanicus. The sequence continues at coordinate 125,661,399 of CM066043.1, read as the reverse complement.
CCACCTATAGTGGTGTGGGCCATGCTTCCTCCCATGGATCTCTGGCATCCTATGTTTATATTTATGTTTATTTGATATACCGCCCTTCTGTGGTAATCAGAGCAGTTTACAAGGTACAAAAACTTTTTAAAAAAGGCGCAAGGCCAGAAAGGAGGAAAAGGAAGTTACAATCATTGATAGAGAAGTAAGAAGAAGGAGAGATACAGATACAGATAAGGGATGGGGTTACACAAAAGGGGAGGGAAGGTCGTAGGCCAGGGAAAAGAGGTGGGTCTTTAGGTCACGCTTAAAGGTGGTGTGGTGGGGCTCCAGTCGAAGGGAGGTGGGGAGTGAGTTCCTGAGGTCAGGGCCTGCGAAAAAAAAAGCAGAGGAGCGGGTGGACTGAAGATGAGCAAGAGAGTGGGAGGGGAGATTAAGGCGATTGAGGTGAAATGAGCGGGGAGTGTGTCTGGGGGTGTGGAAGGTAATAAGATCTGCCAGATATTGTGGAGTGCTGGTGTGAAGAGCTCTGTGAACAAGAGTGAGCAGCTTAAACTGGGTGCGAAAGGAAACAGGAAGTCAGTGGAGATGGACGAGTAGGGGTGTTGCGTGATCTCGTTGGGAGGAATGGGTGATGAGGCGGGCATCAGTATTTTGAATCCTTTGTAATCTATTAGGCTGAAATTTGGAGAGACCGGTGAAGACAGAGTTAGAGAAGTCAACACGCGACATAACTAGTGACAGCAACAGTGTGGTAAGGGCAGGCGGAGTGAGAAAAGGGCGGATCGCACGAATTTGACAGAGAAAAAAGAAGGAGGTCTTGGTAATATGTGACACATGAGCTTGAAAGGAAAGGTCGGAGTCAAAAAGGACACCCAAATAGCGGAAGGTGGAAACCAAGGGTATAGTGGAAACATAAAAGGAAGGGGCCAGCGAGGGGGGTGGGCTGCCATGGGAGAACCAGATTGCGATGGTTTTGGTTAGGTTAAGATGAAGACAATTCTGGGTTAGCTAGTTTGCAACAAGAGAGAGACAGGAATCAAGTGCGGAAAGGTCCGGGTGAGAGGGGGAGGTGTGATGAAGGAGGACTATATCGTCTGCATAATAGAAAGCGGAAATCCCAAATTGTTGTATCAGCAGGGCGAGGGGAGCTAGGAAAAGGTTGAAGAAGAGAGGCGCAAGTACAGAACCTTGAGGGACCCCGCAGGGTAAAGGAAACGTGTCAGAAGAAGGGACAGAGGAAGAAGAGGAGAGAACTGCACAGGACCAAGAGGAGAGAAAGGAGTGGAACCAGCGATAGACGGTGCTACAAAGGCCTGCTTCATGTAGGCGAAGAAGAATGAGGGAGTGATCAACTAGGTCGAAGGCAGCAGATAGGTCCAGGGCTACCGCCACAGAGATATCACCGCGGTCGTGAGCCACATGCAGTGCGTTAGTGAAGGCAAGTAGAACAGTTTCGACGCTATGATCCTGACGGAATCCTGATTGACGGGGGTGGAGGAATTGGTGGAATCAAGGTGATGAGAAAGCTGTGCGAAGACAATCTTTTCGAGAAGTTTGGAGAGAAAGGGGAGATTGGAGACTGGGCGATAATGGGCTGGAACCAGAGGGTCAAGAGAGGGTTTCTTGAGAATGGGGCGAATCAGGGCGTGCTTCCAGAAATGGGGAAAGGTCCCTGTGGAGAGGCTTGTGTTGAACATAGTGAGGACAGGGAGAAGGAGTGCCAGAGAAGGTATGAGTAACCAAGAGGAGGGAATGGGTTCAAGAGGACAGGATGTCTTATTGGAGGAGGAGATGAGTTGATGGAGTTTGGCTGTAGTGGTTGGAGAGAAAGAAGTCCATGTGTGTGAGAGTTGGGAAGTGGGAGGGGGAGAAGCGACAGGGGGTGGGGAGAAGGAATGGGAGCGGGGCAGGAGGGCAGAGATGCTCTCAGGGAGGAAATCTTATTACTAAAAAACGATGCCAGAAGTGGAGGAGGAGGAGACGGCAGAGCAGACGCAGTGGGAGTGGTGGGGCAAAGAGAGGTGAGGGATTTGAGCGTGGAGTAAAGGTGACGAGTCTGGTTAGGAGCGTTAGAAATAGCACTGGAAAAATATGATCGTTTAGCAAGATGTACTTTGAAGCGATAATGTGAGTGGTGTGCTTTGAAGGGTAGTAAAGTGGCTGGGAAAGGGGCCTTCCGCCATAGTCGTCGGTGGGTAAGAGTTGTATTAAGTTTGAAAGAGATTTTGAAGAACGGCCTGGCCAAAGAAGGCATCCCGACGGGAGGCTTTCTCTAGGCAGTAGTGGATTGTAAAGGTATGTACCGAAGCCCAGGTGGCTGCTCGACAAATAGAAACATAGAAACATAGAAATATGACAACAGAAAAAGACCACATGGCCTATCTAGTCTGTCCTTCCATAACAACTACAACAGTCCCCTTTTTTACCTTTAGAGATCCTCTGTGTTTGTCCCATGCTTTTATGAATTCAGTTACTGTCCTCATCTCTACCACCTTGACTGGGAGACTATTCCACGGATCCACTACTCTTTCCGTAAAGAAATATTTCCGCATATCACTCCTGAATCTATCTCCCTTCACCCTCATCCCATGTCCCCTCATAGCAGAATTTGCTTTCAATTGAAAGAGGCTCTCTCCCTGAACATTTATGCCACGGAGGTATTTAAACACCTCAATCATGTCACCTCTATCCCGCCTTTCCTCTAAGGTGTACATATTAAGATCCTTCAGTCTGTCCTCATATGCTTTATAATGAAGACCACTAATCATTTTAGTAGCCACCCTCTGCACCGACTCCATCCTGTTCACATCCTTTTGAAGGTGCAGTCTCCAGAATTGCACACTATACTCCAAATGAGGTCGCACCAAAGACTTATACAGAGGCATTATCACCACCTTTTTTCTGCTAGCCATTCCTCTCCGTATGCACCCAAGCATCCTTCTAGCTTTTGCCATCGCCTTTTCTACCTGTTTAGCTACTTGAAGATCATCAGACACAAGTACGCCTAGGTCCCGCTCTTCTTTAGTGGACAAAAGTACTTCACCCCCTATACTATATTGCTGCAGCCCAAATGCATGACCTTACATTTTTTAACTTTAAATCCCAGCTGCCAAATTCTTCAAGCTTAGCTAGATCCCTCCTCATGTTATCTACCCCTTCCTGGGTGTCTACTTTATTGCAGATTTTGGTATCATCCTCAAAGAGGCAAACCTTACCTGAAAGCCCTTCTGCTATATCACTAACAAAGATGTTAAAAAGAATCGGACCAAGGACAGATCCCTGGGGCACACAACTGCTAACATCCTTCTCCTCAGAGTGAGCTCCATTTACTTGTACTCTTTGTCGCCTCCCACCCAAACAATTTCTAACCCAAGCAGTAACTTTAGGGTCCATCCCTAGGGTGCTCAGTTTGTTTATAAGTCGCCTGTGAGGAACAGTGTCAAAGGCTTTACTGAAATCTAAATACACCACATCTAGGGCTCTCCCTCGGTCCAACTCCCTGGTCACCCAGTCAAAGAAATCAATCAGATTTGTCTGACAAGACCTGCCTCTGGTGAATCCATGCTGCCTTGGATCCTGTAAACCGCTGGACTCCAGAAACCTCACTATTTTCTCTTTCAGCAGCATTTCCAATAATTTACTCACCACCGAAGTTAAACTAACCAGCCTGTAGTTTTCAACCACATCCTTACTTCTGCTTTTGTCATCAATAGACACAGAGTTAAGATGAGCCATAGAGGCTGACATAGCTCTCACATTATGAGCTGTGACATGGCCTTGAAGAGGAAGACTCTTACTCTCATAAGCAAAGGATATGCATTTTGCAATCCATTTGGATAAAGTCCTCTTGGAGACTGGAAGTCCCAAAGGACTAGCATCAAAAGCAATAAAAGGTTGAGAAGACTTTCTATGTTGCTGTGTTCTTTGTAGATAAAAAGCTAAGGCTCTTTTACAGTCCACAGTGTGAAGGTTCTTCTCTGCATTAGAGGCATGAGGCCTCGGAAAGAATACAGGAAGATAAATCGATTGATTTAAATGAGAAGGCGAAACCACCTTTGGCATAAAGTGTGGATGAGTTCTGAGGACAACCTTATCAGGTGAAACCTAGTGTAAGGAGGATCAGCCACTAACGCTTGCAATTCACTAATGCGACGTGCAGAAGTGATTGCAATTAGGAAGATGACCTTCCAGGACAAAAACTTCAGGGTAGTAGTGGCTAAAGGTTCAAAGGGCGGTTTCATGAGCTGCCCGAGAACTATATTTAAATCCCATGCCACCGGTGGTGGTTTGATGGGAGGTTTTGCTAACAGAAGACCTCTCATAAATCTGGATATGAGAGGATGAGAGGAACTTGGTTGTCCATTTAGAGGCTTATAGGAAGCTGTAATTGCGCTAAGATGGACTCTTACTGAATTGGTCTTTAGACCAGAATTTGATAAATGAAGTAGAGACTCTAGTATCGCTTCCAAAGGTATCACCAGGGGGTTTAACCCCTTCTGGGAACACCATATAGTGAAACGTTTCCACTTGAAGGCGTAAGATCGTCTTGTGGAACGTTTTCTAGAAGCCTGAAGGATATCCTTTACCTGTTGGGAAAGGTTGAGATCCTGAAGATTTAAGCTTTCAGCAACCAGGCCGTGAGATGTAGGGACTGGGGATTCGGGTGCTATAGGGTCTCGCTCTCTTGGGATAGGAGATCTGGAGCACACCCTAACTCTGGAGGCGCAGCTTGAGAGAGATGTAGAAGCAGAGTATACCACGTTTGGCATGGCCACCGTGGCGCTATGAGGATCATACGACCTCTGTCACTCTGAAGCTTGAAGAGTGTTTTGGGGATGAGGGGAATAGGTGGGAAGGCATAGAGGAAGTCCTGACCCCAGTGAAGGAGGAAGGCATCCCTTGCCTGGCAACTGTGAGCCAGAATCCTGGAACAGAACCGGGGAAGTTTGGCATTCAGTGGACTTGCAAAGAGGTCTATGTCTAGAGTCCCCCAGATGTGAAATATATTTGTCACCTGGTCTAGGTGGAGAGACCATTCGTGAGGCAGCAGTACTCAGCTGAGTTTGTCTGCCCAAAAGTTTTGAATGCCTGGAAGATATACCACGAGAAGGTGGATTTGATGCTCTCTGGCGAAGGCCCAAAGTTATAAAGCTTCATTGCATAACGACAGAGAGCCTGTTCCGCCCTGCTTGTTCACATAGAACATGGCTACTTGATTGTCCGTTTGGACTAGGACTGTCTTGTAGCTGAGCTGGGCATTTTATTTATTTATTTATTTATTTTATTTAACAGTATTTCTAAACCGCCTTATCATAATAATCAAGGTGGTATCACAGCAAACAATCTGGTAGTGTGAGTGTTGATACATGCAGTGAGAGTGGAAATTTCGTTGGGTGTGTGTTGTCTTGTTTGCTAGATTGGTGTGAGCTATGTACAATGTGGGCTATTTACAGTGGTGCTAAAATCATTTTATATACATCTAGTGTTAGGCGGTAACGTGTGCTGCTATACAGTTCCTTAGTTTATGTGATGTGTCCAAAGTGTTCTATGAACAGTATGGTTTTCAGCTGTTTTCTGAAGTCCTTGAGCTCTGTAGTTGCCCTCAAATCGTCCGGTAGTTTGTTCCATATTGTTGGAGCAGCCATGGAGAGTGCTCTGTCTGTTGTGTCCTTGCGTGTGTGTTTGTATTCACTTGGGGTGCTGACTCGGTTGTGTGTTTGTTTTCTTCTAGGACGTGTGCTGGTGTCTGGTTGTATGAGGGTGTGCAGGCTGTTGGCTGATGTTTGCTGTTTTATCTTAAATAGGTTTATAATAGTTTTGTATCTGATGCGTGCATCGATTGGTAGCCAGTGTAAGTCCTTTAAGGTGGGTGTGATGTGCTCCTGTCTTGCAGTTCCGGATATGATTCGTGCTGCGGTGTTTTGTGCCAGTTGGAGTGGTTTGATGGCTTGTTTCGGTAGTCCAAGGTATATCGGATTGCAGAAGTCCAGTAGAGGGGTTATCAGTGCTTGACAGACGGTACGGAAGTGTTCTGGGGCGAGGAGTGGTTTCAGTCTCCTGATGATTCGCATCTTGTAGTAGGCTTTTTGTATTGTTTTGTCTATGTGTGGCTTGAGATTGAGTTTATTGTCCAGCGTAACCCCGAGGTATCTTACTTCTGACCTTATTGGTATAGTAATGTTTTGTATCTTTATATTTGGTGGTTGTATGAAGCTTTGGTTCCGAGTGATGATTAAAGCTTCAGTCTTGTTGTAGTTTATGGCGAGGTTGTTGTTTTGACACCAACTGGTCATTTGTGTAAGGCAGTCTGTTATCTTAGAGAAGTCCGGGTTGTCGATTGATATCGGGGTGTATATCATGATGTCGTCCGCATAGATTGTGTATTGAATGTTGTTCTCTTTCATGATGTTGCAGATTGGTTGGATGTAGATGTTAAATAGGAGTGCTGAGAGCTCAGAACCTTGAGGTACACCTTGACGGACTTTGATGGGTCGGGAGGTGATGTGTCCCACCTTGACCTGTAGCTGTCTTTCGGTTAGGTACGAGTGGAACCATTTCAGTGTGATACCGTGTATACCAGTGTTCTGTAGTCTTTCTAGTAGCGTGTTGTGGTCCACTGTGTCGAAGGCTGAGGAGATGTCGATGAATATCATTATTATTCCATTCCTGGTGTTGTCAATTATTCTTAGGATGCTGTCGAAGAGGTAGATCAGTAGCGTTTCGACACCGTGGTTAGGACGAAATCCGTGTTGGTTGTCGTCGAGTGTTTCGTGTTTGTCGATGTGATCCTGAAGTTGTAGTTGAACTGTTTTTTCGATGACTTTTGCGAGGAAGGGTATGCTGGATATTGGTCGGTATGCTGCTGGATCTTTTCTGTCAAGAGTTGTTTTCTTTGTGATTGGTCTCACTGAGGCAAGTTTTAGTTGCTTTGGCATGAGACCTTGAGTGAGTGAGTTGTGTACCATTTTATGTATGGTGGTGATGAGGCTTGATTTGGTGGCTTTGACCCACGACACTGGGCATGGGTCTGTAGGAGCGGTGCATGTGTTGATTGTAGAGATGATGTGGGATATCTGTTCTGTTGAGGGTGAGGAGAATGTGCCCCAGGTTTTGGAGTGTACATCTGTCCTTGAGGTTCTACTAGGCGATGTTTGTTCCGTTGAGTGAAATTTGTCCTTGATGTGGTCGGCGAATTTCTGTGGATCAATTTGTGCTTCCTTTTCTGTTGTTTGCTCTTTTGTGAGGATTTTTACTATTTCGAAAAGCTCTCTGGGTTTGTTGATGGAGGTGTTTATCATGTTTGTGTGGAATTCCCTCTTTGATTGGTTGATGTGTTCATTGTATTGCTTTTGCTTTGTTAGATAGAGATGCTGGTCGGCAGTTGTTTTGTTTTTTCTCCATCTCCGTTCAATCTTCCTGAGTTCCCTCTTTTCCTGTCTTATTTTTGCTGAGTACCATGGTTTGTTTTGTCTCTTGTTGTGGTGTTTGTTTCTCGGTCCCGTCATCTGGTGGTTTTGCGGCGTTGGCTAAAATGCTGTTCCAGCTGGAAACTTGTTCCTCCAGGTCGTCCGTAGTAATGTTCAGGTGTTGCATTGTGTCCTGTATGAATTCGTCCTTGTCGAAACACTTGAATCGTCTTTGTGTGTGTGAGGTGTTTGCTCTTTCGTTTGTCTGGTCCTCTTGTGACCGCAGCCTTATCTCGATTAAGTAGTGGTCAGACCATGGCACTGGGGTAATGGTTGGTGGAGAGATCAGGTCTCTTGATGTTAGGTAATTGGATGCGAATATGAGGTCTGGAGATGATCCATGTCTGTGTGTTGGAGCATTGATTATTTGCGTGAATTGCAGTGAGGACATTGCTTGCAGGAAGGCCTCTGCGTCTTTGACATTGGTGGACTTTAGGTTGAAGTCTCCAATCAGCAGCGCTGGTTTGTTGTTTGTTGTTATGGCACAGGCTTCTTCGAGTGTGAAGGCCAGTTCGTCGGGTGGAGCTCTGGGTGCTCTGTATGTTAGGCAGATTGCAATGTTCTTGTTCTTGATGCTAATTGTGTTACATTGCTGTGTATCGGTGAGGCTCTGTGTCTTGAACTTCATTTTTGTTTTTGCCATGATCAGGACTCCTCCTCCACGCCTGTGAGTGCGTGGGCAGTTGTACGCTGAATAGTTGTTTGGTACAAGTTGGTTGAGTAGAACATTGTCAGTCGGGTTGAGCCATGTCTCTGTGATGCATATTATGCATGGATAGATTGCTCTTAATTCTAGGTGGTTTATGTGAAGACAAGCCTCCTGTGGAGTCCAGGTGTCCTGGGTAGAGAGATGATGCAGGTGTGCTCCCCAACCCACATGTGATGCATCTGTTGTTAGGGTGGCCTGGAATAGGGGTTGTTGGAAAGGAGACCCCACTAAAAGATTCTCCAGTGATTGCCACCATTGAAAGAGTAGTTACTCACCTGTAACAGGTGTTCTCCAGGAGCAGCAGGAATCAGTCCTCACATATGGGATGGGTGACGTCGGCGGCGACAGAGCCCCCGTGCGGAGCATTTCCCCAGCTTTCATAGAAAGCCTTTGGGAATGCAGCGCGCATGCGCGGTCCCCTTCCCACCCAAGGGTGCCATCTTGCTCAGTCTGATGACATAGCTAAAAGACAGCAAAAATAGCAAAAATAAATCAGATGACTGCAACTCCAAGGGGAGGAGGGAGGGTTGTGAGGACTGATTCCTGCTGCTCCTGGAGAACACCTGTTACAGGTGAGTAACTACTCTTTCTCCAGGACCAAGCAGGAAGTCAGTCCTCACATATGGGACTCCCTAGCTTAGGGCTACCAGAGGCCCCAAACTGAAAAATGAGCTCCCTCTAGAGCCTCAGCATGCAAGAACAGAATCTTCTCTGATAACGCCACTGACAGGTAGCCCAACACCAGGGCCGGAGGGTAGGAGTTGCCTAGACCTCAAAGAGATTATGTAATACCGCTTGCCCGAAAGCAGTGTCCCTGCGGGACTCCCTCTCAAGGCAGTAGTGGGCCGCAAAAGTCTGGCTTGAAGACCAAGTAGCGGCCCGGCAGATGACTGCCAACGGAACAGAGCGGAGATGAGCCACTGACGCAGCCTTCGCCCTGACACAATGAGCCGTAACTCGACCCTGCAACGAGAGGCCGGCTGCCCTGTAAGCCCAGGCGATGCAGTCAGCTACCCATATGGACAAAGTACGCTTGGAGACAGCCAACCCCAACTTATTGGGGTCATAAGAAACAAAGAGCTGAACCGCCCTCCGGTGCTCCTGCATACGGTCAAGGTAGAAGGACAACGCCCTCCTACAGTCCAGGGTATGCAAGACCGTCTCAGCCCGGCTAGCATGAGGCCTGGGAAAGAAAGTCGGAAGAACCATCTCCTGATTGAGGTGGAAGGAGGAGACAACCTTTGGAAGGAACTTAGGGTGAGTCCGTAAGACTACCCTGTTTCTATAGAACCTAGTATGAGGTGCTTCTGAGTTTAGGGCCTGAAGCTCACTCACTCGCCTAACTGAGGTAAGGGCTACCAGAAATAGCGTTTTCCAGGACAGAAAATGCAGAGGGCAAGTAGCCATAGGTTCAAAAGGTGGGCAAGCAAGCCGTTGCAAGACCACATTTAAATCCCATTCAGGGGCACTGGAGGCTTAAGCAAAAGCAGGCCTCTGAGGAATCGGGCCACCAAAGGATGACTGGAGAGAGATTGACCCTCCACCTGTGAGTGGTGTGCTGAAAGAGCACTAAGATGAACTCTAACCGAATTGGACTTAAGGCCTAGGTTGGACAGGTGAAGCAAATACTGCACCACCACTGGTACCAGGCATGAGAAGGGATTCTCGTTGTGTTGAGTACACCAGGTAGAAAATCTACGCCACTTAAGGGCACAAGACTTTCTGGTGGACTGCTTCCTAGAGGCCAAGACTACGTCCTCCACTTCCCTAAGCAGTAGTAAAGGCGCTAGGACTACCCTTTCAGCAGCCAGGCCATCAAATTGAGGGACTGGAGATTGGGGTGCGAGAGATCCCTGCTCCTGAGACAGATCGGGTTGCATCCCCAGAGGGAGAGGAGTGTCCACCGCCAGTTGCAACAGTAGTGGGAACCAGGGTTGCCTTTGCCACCTGGGGGCCACCAGAATCACTGAGGCCTTGTCCCGGGTCACCTTGAAAAGGGTCTTGGACACTAGAGGCGTGGGAGGAAATGCATATAGGAGGCCTGTAGACCATGGAATGAGACACGCATCCGCTGCTACTCTGAGAGGATGCGGTTGTCTGGAACAGAACCTGGGTAGTTGACGGTTCAGAGGACTGGCAAAGAGATCTATGGTTGGAAGACCCCATCTCAGGAAGATCTGTTGAGCCACTAAGGGATTCAACTGCCATTCTTGCGGCTGCAGGATCCTGCTCAATCTGTCCGCCAGGTAATTCTCCTGACATGGGAGATAGACCGCTTTGAGAAGAACGCCATGATTGACTGCCCAGGAGCACAGTTTCTGCGCTTCCTGACAGAGAAGGTGGGACCCTGTACCCCCTTGTTTGTTCACATAGAACATAGCCACTTGATTGTCCGTCTGAACCAAGACGGACTGGTGAGAGATGAGATGAGAGAAAGTTCTCAGGGCTAAGCGGATAGCTCGCAGTTCTAAGAGATTGATCTGCTGTGTGGCCTCCCAAGGAGTCTACAGGCCTTGAGTACATGCCCTTTGGCAATGTGCACCCCAACCTCGAAGAGAAGCATCGGTTGTCAGTACCTGAGAAGGTGGAGGTGCCTGAAAAGGTACCCCTTGCACTAGATTTGGAAGATGAAGCCACCATTGCAGAGAAGAGTGTAGTAGGCTGGGCACCCGCACTTTGTCCGTGAGGCTTCCTGTGGCCTGGTGCCACTGAGTCCTGAGGCCCCATTGAGCTGGCCTCATGTGTAGATGGGCATTTGGAGTCACATGGACCGTAGAAGCCATGTGGCCTAAAAGCCTCAGGAATTGTCTGGCGGAGACCAGAGAATTGCTGTGGAATAGTCTGGCTAGAGCCATCAATCTCTGGGCCCTGTCCACTGGTAGAAAGGCCTTTGCCTGAAAGGTGTCCAGTCGAGCTCCTATGAACTCCATGTTCTGGGAGGGGTGCAAACTGGACTTTGCGAAGTTTCTGACAAACCCCAGGTGCTGAAGCAGAGCGACAGTGCGAAGGGTGGCTTGATTGGCCTCTTGCGGGGATTGACCCCTAATGAGCCAATCGTCCAGATATGGGAAGACAAAGAGGACTTGAACCCTGAGGTAGGCCGCTACCACCGCCAGGCACTTGGTGAATACCCTGGGGGCGGATGTAAGGCCAAAAGGCAGTACTCTGTATTGATAATGGTGTCCTCCCACTACAAATCTGAGAAATTGTCTGTGGTCTGGATGAATAAGGATGTGAGTATAAGCATCCTTTAGGTCTAAGGAGCATAGCCAATCTCCCTGCTGGAGGTAGGGCAGCAGGATTCCAAGGGTAAGCATCTTGAACTTTTCCCTCTCCAGGAACTTGTTCAGGTTTCACAAGTCTATGATGGGTCTGAGGCCTCCTGTTCTCTTTGGTACCAGGAAGTACCTGGAATAGAAGCCGTGACCTCTCAGGTGGTGGGGCACCGGTTCCACTGCCTGTTCCTTCAGAAGACCTGCCAACTCCTGCAGGAGTAAGTCCCTGTGCAGAGGGAGTCTGGGAGGCTCCCCTGGAAAATAGGAGGGGGTACCTGGTGGAAGTGGAGGAGATAGCCCTTCTGGACTATACTTAGAACCCAAGTATCCCTTGTGACGGCTGACCACCTGTGGGCGAACAGGGCCAGCCTGCCTCCAGTGCTGATGGGGGCCAGCTGAGGAGGAGAGGCTAAGCCAATGCAGTCAAAAACCCCCTCCCTGCTGAGCAGGAGCCGGAATAGGAGGCTTGGGGGCCTTCTGCCTACGGGGCCCATGACCCTGCCCCTTGGCCTGCTGACCCTGTTGGGGAGCTACAGAGGCCTGATAATGAGGGTACTGTTTATGGGCAGATGACTTCCTCGGGTAAAAGGTCTTTTTTCCCCGAGCCCTTCTTCTTCTGAGAAGGGGCAGAGGTTTTCCTGGACAGCCTTGTCCAGGTAAGAGTCTTGGTCTCGAGTTCGGCAGCCTTGTCAGCCATGGGCTTGCCAAAGAGATTTTCACCTAAGAACATAAGAACATAAGAAATGCCATACTGGGTCAGACCGAGGTCCATCAAGCCCAGTATCCTGTTTCCAACAGTGGCCAATCTAGGTCATACGTACCTAGCAGTTTCCCCAAAAGACACAGGTTCTGCAGTGCTTGTACTAGGTCAAGCATTGATATCCTGGGTCCCTTTTTAATAGTGGTTTATGGACCTTTCCTCCAGGAACTTGTCCAAACCTTTTTTAAACCCAGCTATACTAACAGCCCTTACTACATCCTCCGGTAACAGATTCCAGAGTTTGATTACACGTTGAGTGAAGAAATATTTTCTCTTATTTGTCTTAAATAGTTTACCCCGTAGCTTCATTACATGTCCCCTAGTCCTTCTATATTCTGATAGCGTAAACAATTGATCCACGTTTATCCGTTCCACTCCATTCATTAATTTATAGACCTCTATCATATCTCCCCTCAGCCGTCTCTTTTCCAGGTTAAAGAGCCCTAACCTTTTTAGCCTCTCTTCATAGGAGTAGCCTTCCATCCCCTTCACCAATTTGGTGGCTCTTCTCTGTACTTTTTCTAATAACTCTATGTCCTTTTTAAGATACGGTGACCAGAATTGCACACAATATTCAAGGTGCGGTCGTACCATGGAGCGATACAGAGGCATTATAATATCCTTTGTTTTATTCTCCATCCCTTTCCTTATGATACCTAGCATCCTATTTGCTTTCTTGGCCGCCGCTGCACACTGGGCGGAGGGTTTTAACATGTTATCCACGATGACTCCTAAATCTTTTTCCTGGGTGGTGGTTTCTAATGTGGAGCCTTGCATCGTGTAACTATAGTGTGGGTTGTTCTTTCCTAGGTGCATAACTTTGCACTTGTCCACATTAAATTTCATCTGCCATTTGGATGCCCAGTCTTCCAAATTATCCAGATCCTCCTGCAGTTTTCCACAATCCTCTTGGGTTTTAACAACTTTAAACAGTTTTGTGTCATCTGCAAATTTGATAACCTCACTAGTTATTCCCTTTTCCAGGTCATTTATGAATATGTCAAAAAGTAGCGGACCCAGTACAGATCCCTGGGGCACTCCACTATTCACCCTTTTCCATTGGGAATATTGGCCATTTAGCCCTACCCTCTGCTTTCTATCTTTTAACCAGTTCCCGATCCACAATAGTACACTGCCTCCTATCCCATGACTTTTTAGCTTTGCCAAAAGTCTCTGATGGGGGACCTTGTCAAAAGCTTTCTGAAAGTCCAGATACACTATATCAACCGACTCACCTTTGTCTACCTGTTTATGCACACCTTCAAAAAAACAGATCAGATTAGTAAGACAAGATCTTCCTTGTCTAAAGCCATGTTGGCTGTCTCCCATTAGGCCATGACTATCTACATGCTGTGTAATTTTGTTCTTTATGATGGTTTCTACCATTTTCCCTGGTACTGACGTCAGGCTCACCGGTCTGTAATTTCCCGGGTCACCCCTGGAACCCTTTTTAAAAATTGGTGTTACGTTGGCGACCCTCCAATCTTCAGGTATTACAGATGATTTTAATGAAAGTTCACAGATTACCAATAGCAGGTCTGCAATCTCATATTTCAGTTCTTTCAACACTCTGGGATGTATACCATCCGGTCCAGGTGATTTGCTACTATTCAGTTTATCAAATAGTTGTAATATATCTTCCCGGTGTAGCGATATTTCTCTCAATTCCTCTGCAGTATCACCTTTAAATACCACTTCAGTCTCGGGTAACATCCCTACATCTTTCTCAGTAAAGACCGAAGCAAAGAATTCATTCAGTCTCTCTGCTATAGCCTTGTCTCCTCTTACTGCCCCTTTTACCCCTCTATCATCTAATGGTCCAATTGACTCTCTCACAGGCCTTTTGCTACGAATGTACTTGAAAAAGTCTTTATTTCGTGTTTTTGCTTCCGTAGCAAGTTTCTTCTCAAATTCCCGCTTTGCCTGCCTTATCAATGCTTTGCATTTAACTTGCCAGTGCTTGTGCTGTTTCCAGTTTTCATCATTTGGCTCTTTTTTCCATTTCCTGAAGGTTGCTCTTTTGGCAGCAACAGCCTCTCTGACCTCACCTTTAAACCATGCTGGCAGTTTTTTGGACTTTCTTCCACTTTTCTTAATGCGTGGAATACAGCTGGTCTGGGCTTCGAGGATAGTATTTTTAAATAACACCCAAGCTTGCTGTAAGTCTTTAACCTTTGGAACCGCTCCTTTTAGTTTTTTCCGAACTATATTCCTCATTCTATCATAGTCTTCCTTTTGAAAGTTAAAAGGTAGTACTGTGGATTCCTTTACTATCTGTCCTCCACTGATTAAATCAAACATGATCATACTATGATCACTATTGCCAAGTGGTCCCAACACCCTTATTTCTTGCACCAGATCTGGCGTTCCACTAAGGACTAGGTCCAGTATGGCTTCCCCTCTGGTCGGTTCATGAATCAGCTGCTCCAAGAAGCAGTCATTTATTTCATCTAGAAACTTTATCTCTTTAGCTTGTCCTGCTGTGACACTGTCCCAGTCGATACCGGGGTAATTGAAATCACCCATTATTACTACTCTGTTGTGGCTTTTGTTAGCTTCCTTGATTTCTTTGAGCATTTCATCATCCATTTGTTCATTCTGGCCAGGCGGTCGATAGTATACTCCCACTGCCATCACCTTCCCCTTCATAAATGGAATTTCAATCCATAGAGATTCTACAGCAAATTTTGTTCCCTGCAAAACTTTAATCCTTTCTGACTCAATGCCCTCTCTAACATAGAGCGCAACCCCTCCACCAATTTGTTCAGCTCTATCATTACGATATAGTTTGTATCCAGGTATCACAGTGTCCCACTGGTTATCCTCCTTCCACCATGTCTCTGAGAGTGCAATCATATCTAACCTCTCATTTAGTGCTATATATTCTAATTCTCCCATCTTATTGTTTAGACTTCTAGCATTGGCATACAAGCATTTTAGAGACTGTATTTTATTAATATTAATCTGGCTATTGGTAGGCATGGGTAATTGGGAATCTTTATGCTCTGTCTGCTCCTTACTCAAGGGCATTTGGGCTACTATACTCCCTTTTGGAACCTCACTGCTTTTGGTAGTATCCTTCAAGGATACCTTTGTCCGAACCATGCGCTCTTGGGTGACTGTCGGCTTTCCCCTATTTTCTACAAACCCCAGGTGCTGAAGGGGACATCAACCAACTTGTCCTGCACCCATGGCTCGAGGTCCAATGACTGTAGCCAAGCCTGACGGCGTGCACCGATGCCGGCCGTGGCTACTCGGGCCGAAGCCTCGAAGCCATCATAGGCTGCTCGAGATATAAACTTCGAGCACTCATGAATACCCGAGGACAGAGCATTGAACCTCTGCAAAGGTTCCATGGAGAGACCAGCAGAGAACCTGGCAATCTCCTTTGCCAGGTCTCGAAGGTACATGCCCATGTACAGCTGGTAGGTCTGGACATGGCAAGCAAGCATAGAGCCCTGGAAGCACTTCTTACCGAGGGCATCCAGGTTCCGGGCCTCCCGGCCGGGAGGCACCGAGGAGTGCATCTTCTGACTCTTCAGACGATGCATGACCGATTCCACAACAATGGAGTGGTGCGGTAATTGTGCCTTTTGGAACCCGGGGCTCTTGCGGACTCGATAGATGGAATCGACCAGCTTGCTCTAAACCGGCGTCGAGGCCGGCACCTCCCACATGCAGAAGAGCAACCGTTCCAGCATCGGAGGAACTGGAACAGTAAAGGCCTCCTTCGGAGGAGGGTCATACTGTAGGGCCTCGAGCTCCTCGGCTCCTCCTCGGGATCCATAGGGAATGCCAAAGCCTTGGCCATGTCCCGCACGGAATCCGAGAACCGGGTATCCTCCGGGGGGACCTTCTCCGAGGCTCGGACTCGGGTGAGTCCGAAGGAACACACCAAGTTTGAAAGGTGTCAGGCGACTCTTCATCCTCCGTCTCCCAGCCGGACTCCTCGGAGGAGGAATCGAGTGGCTCCGGTCGGGCAGGCATCGATGCCATCCGCCCCGACGCCGAGGATACCGGCGTCGACGACCTCGGTCCCGAACGGGAGGCCGAGGGGGACCTTGGCCGAGGATCGACTCGAGCTCGCATGGACTCGAGGATCGGCTCGGCCTCCGGGGTCGACTTGGATGTCGATGTCCCGGTGGTTGGGGCAGATGCACCGGTGAGGCCGGCGATCAGTGCCCGCTGCTGTTCCATGAAGGCAGCCAAGCTGCTCTCCAAGGCCGTCAACCTGAGTCTGAGCTCAGGAGACTCAGCAGCCCCCGACTCGGGCCCTGGCGGCGCCGGGCCCGACGTCTGCTCCCCTGGAAGTGAGTCCACAAGGACTATGGTACTCATGTGACCCGGGGACTCCATCTCCACACGAGGTTGTTTTGCAGGCCTCTCCGACAAGACCCGGGATGGCGCTCGGGGCTATGCGACTTGGCCCTCGAGGAGCCAAGTGCGTCCACCGATGCCGCCCTCACGTTTTTTTCTTCTTACGATGCTCCCGTGAGGGAGACCCCCTTTCAGAGGAGCCTTGAAGCTGCTTGGGGCCGGAGTCCCGAGATGTCGAGGCCTCTGACGAAGTCTGGGTCCGACCGGACACAGAGTCAGAGAAGATTCTTTCCTTTTGGTGCTGCCGACTCCTTAACGCCTTAGAGGACATTTTCCCACAGGGACCACAGATCATCGGATCATCGGGTCATGATCGGGTCCGAGGCACCGGAGGCAGCAATCATGTGTGTCAGTGAGAGACATAAGTTTCTTACACCGATCACACTTTTTAAACCCGCTGGCAGCCATCGGGGGAAAAAGACAGGGCTGTCAGTGAAAAAAGAAAAAATGGCGCGAACGCTAGTCACTAAGGACAAAAACTGAAAAAGAGATCCGGGCTCGATACCAACGTATCGGGCCCAGGTGGGAAAGGGAAACCAGCGTCGAACCGAAGAAAAACAGGTTAACGCAGGGAAAATCAACTTCTTCCTCGGGTGAAACGAATATACATCCGTCAGGCTCCACGGAAAAAAGAAGACTGAGCAACATGGCACCCTTGGGCGGGAAGGGGACCGTGCATGCGCGCTGCATTCCCAAAGGCTTTCTATGAAAGCTGGGGAAATGCTTCGCACGGGGGCTCCGTCGGCGCCGACGTCACCCATCCCATATGTGAGGACTGACTTCCTGCTTGGTCCTGGAGAAGGGACAAGATCAGTCGATGAGAGTTTGATATCTTGATAGACGTCCTGTGGCCTGTGTCCACTGTGTGGATAGGGTCCACTGGGCTGCTCACATGTGGAGGTGAACTGTGGATGCCATGTGTCCCAGTAACTGTAGCAGTTCTCGAGCAGTTAGGGAGGATTTTCCCGCTGCTTGAGAAGCTAATTGCACTATGCAAAGACACCGGGCCTGTGGAAGGAAAGCCCTTGACTGTCTGGTATCTAAACAGGCTCCTATGAACTCCAGAGACTGGGAAGGAACAAGTTGGGATTTTGGGAAGTTTATTACCAATCCCAAGTATTGGAGGATTCGCATTGTGTGAGACAGTGCAGAGCTGGCTTCTGCACTCGTGGGGGCTCTGAATGAGCCAGTCGTCCAAGTAAGGGAAGACGAATATCCCTAGGGTTCGCAGGAATACAGCTACTACTGCCATACATTTCGTGAAAACTCTTGGTGCGGAAGCCAGACCAAAGGGAAGAACCCTGTACTGGAAGTGTTTTCCCTTGAAAAGGAATCCTAAGAATTTCCTGTGATCTGGATGGATCAGAATGTGAGTATATGCATCCTTTAAGTCTAGAGAGCAAAGCCAATCTTGACTTTGAAGGTATGGCAGAAGAGTTCCTAGAGAAATCATTTTGAACTTCTCTCGGAACAGGTATTTGTTCAATTCTCTGAGGTCTAGAATGGGTCTGTGTCCCCCTGTTTTCTTTGGAATAAGAAAATAGTGGGAGTAGCACCCTATAACTCTGCTGGTGGATGGGTACTTCCTCTATTGCCCCTTGGGCAAGAAGTGTTGAGACCTTGTGATTCAGCAGATTGTCTGCAGAGGTCTGGGAATTGAACTGCCTTAGGACTGTAGGAGGGGGCATGCTTTGAAAATGAAGCTTGTACCCCTCTCTTAAAATGGAGAGAGTCCAATTTTCTGCTGCTATTTGGTGCCATCTGTTGGCTAAATGACACAGCCTGCCTGGAATATTTAGGGGTTATGGACCCCTCAGAGGCAGGAAGGCTAAGCTCTCTAGAAAGGAGTCAAAGCCCTTGAGGGGGCTGAACCTGTGGAGCTTGTTGAGCTCTCGGGCCTTTTGGCTTCTTCTGCTGTTTAAATGGCTGTTGTCCCCTTTGGGCAACTTGACGTGAGCTTGGCTTTGCTGGGTATAGGATGGATAAAACTTCCTCTTTTTGCTGAAAGAGGTTTTTTTTTATAGGGTTTCTTTTTGGATGGAGTGGCTGTAGATTTTGACAATCTATCTAAGGTGATATTGTCAGCATCTATCTCATTAGCCTTTTCCTGCCAATTCTTGCCAAAGAGGTTTTCTCCTGTGCAAGGGATGCTGCCTAATTTATCCTGTACCCAAATCTCCAAGTCTGATGCCTGAAGCCAGGCAATCCGTCGTGCACCAATGGCAATAGCAGAGGTTCTGCTGATGCATTCAAAGCAGTCAAAGGCTGCACGATTCACAAACTTGGAGACATCTTGAGCATGCCTGACAAGCGTAAGGAAGTCTTGTCGTCTGTCATCAGGGAGAAGTGGGCTCATAAGCTCTAAATCTCCTGTGACCTCTGAGGAACATTCCCATATATAAAATATATGCACTGATCCTAGCTGAAAGCATGGAAGCCTGAAACGTTCGACGTCCAAAAGCATCAAGAGTCCTGCATTCATGACCTGGAGGATTGGATGCATGTCTCTTTGCACTTTTCATCCTAAGCATGGCTGACTCCACTACCACTGAATGGTGTGGCAGCTGAGTCTTTTGAAATCCAGGACATGGTGGAACTCGATACATGGTATCAAGCCTCCTAGAATGAGGAGATGTGGTCAAAGGTGTCTCCCACTTTCTGAGCATCAGATCATGAAGAATTTCATGAATGGGCAGAGTGGCTGCCTCCTTTGGAGCCTTAGGATATTGGAGAATTTCCAATTCCTTTGCTCTAGGTTCCTTTTCAGGAGCTACCGTGATTGAAAGGACTTTGGCAACATCACAAATAAAATCCTGAAAAGACATGTCCTCCGGAGGCGACATTCTGCGTTGGGGAGAAGAGTAGTCTTCTGGGAGAAAAACTCTGGTACCGGCAGAATTATCAGAGTCATCGGAATCGGAGGATTTGAAGTATCTCTGATCACGATGTTCATGTAAGGCACGGTCCCGGTATCGAAATCAAACCGAGTTGATCCGGTACCGATATTTCGATGCCCAGCAAAGACAGCATGGGAAGAATTCCCACCGGGGCCGGTACCGTCGGTGCTGGTACCGGTATCTGTGCTTGTACTGGCATCGGTACCGGAGTTGGTACAGGTGCCCGTTGAACCATCGGTGTCAACGGTACCGCAGCTATAAGGAGAGCTGCAATACTGCGCTCGATAGCAAGGAATCTCTGGTCTATCAACGCTGCTGTTGCCCGGGTATTGGTACTGGTGAAGGCGGCTCGGACCCCTGAGCATGGCACCAGTAGTTCCTGTCGAGGCCGAGGCCTCGAGAACATCCTGGAACCTCGTTGATGCTTTGGAGGCTGAAGCCTCCCGCCAGGGCTGTTTTGCAGGTGTGGTTCCCTCAAGGGCAATGCCAATGGCCTCTCGATGCTTAGCAGGAGAGTTACCCTTTGAGAACCAGCTTTTATGTTTAGTTACCTGAGATCCATGGGAGGAAGAAGAGGCTCTTGAAGACGTCGATGCAATGGACCTGGCATCCGAAGAAAAGAGGGTACCGAGCTTTGCAGCCCGGTTCTGTCTTCCTCTTTTAGTCATTCCCATACAAGAGAGACACTCAGATGGAGAATGGTCAGGGCCTAAACATTTAAGACACCAGTCATGGGTGTCGGTGACAGAAATGGTACTGCCACACTTAGTGGATTTTTTAAAACCACTAGCTGGCTTTTCCATCTTTAAGGAAAAATGGGGTCTAGTGCCCAAAATGGCGCCTAGCACCGAAAAAGAAAAGTTTCTGAAGAGAAACAGTTCAGAAATGTATTTATTTATTTTTTTAAGAAGAAAAGAAAAGAACCGGCGTTACCGGTAGGCGTTGTGCGGAGGCAAACGAGACCACAAGAAAACAAGATTAAAGAAGAAATTTTCTGCAGTGACAGGGTATGTGTCCTGTCGGCTCTGCGGAAAACGAAGAACTGAAGAGGGACAATTGGCAAGGTGGGAAGGCAGCGCACATGTGCTGAGGGATACTCCCAAAAGCGTTCCTATTGGATGCTGGGGAGCGTTCCCGCGCAGGCTCCGTCAGTACCGATGATACACATATGTGAAGACTACATTCCTGCTTGTTCCTGGAGATATTCCATAACCTGCCGCATAGCTTCGTAAGCTTCCGATTCGGACTTTGCCCGAATAAGCCAATCGTCCGGATAGGGATGCACTAAAATCCCTTTTTGTCTCAGTGCCGCTGCTACAACTACCATTACCTTTGTGAACATGTGTGGCGCTGTGGTCAGACCAAAAGGTAGCACCCTGAACTGGAAATGCCCCATGGCCACAGCAAAGCATAGGAATCTTTGATGATCCGGTCTGATAGGAATATGCAAGTAAGCCTCTGTGAGATCCAACGCTAACAGAATTCGCACCATCGTACCACCAGTATCACTGAGCGCAATGTTTCCCATACAAAAATGCAGAACCCTCAAGCTCTGGATCATGTGCTTGAGATCAAGAATGGCCTGAAGGACCCTTCCTTTTTGGATACCACAAAATAAATGAAGTATCAACTGTATCTGCACTGATCTTGAGGTACCAGCACCACTGCCTGCAGTTGTAACAGGCACTGAAGGGTGGAGAAGACTACCTCCCTCTTCTGTGGCGCCGTGCATGGCAAGGCGACAAAAGCCTCAGTCAGGGGTCTCCAAAAATCCAGCACATAGCCTTCGCTAATGATTTCCAAGACCTACTGGTCTGCTGTGATTGCAGCCCAGGCAGAATAAAAATATTGTAACCGACCCCCTATCGCCACCTCTGGCTGAGCCTGCCTGACTTCATTCTGTCTTCTTGACTGGGGCTTGTTGGGTGGAGAAATATCCCCTCCCAAAACCTTGGGCTCCCCGAAAGGACTGCCCTCTTGTCACATAGCAACCCCTCTGACATGGGGTGTACCGAGGTGCCCGGAACCTACGGAAATCTCTCATTTGCCCTCTCTGTGGGCCTCCCGTTTTCAGACCATTCAGGCGGTCTCCCTCCGTCAGACAGCCTCCCTTGGAGTCACCCAAGTCCTTCACAATCTTGTCTAGCTCCTCAAAGAGCAGCTTGCTCTTATATGGGAGCTTACTGAGACAAGCCACCCGGTTCCTGAGCTAGAGAAAATGTCTTGCCACTATAATGGATGCCATAGTTTTTGAGGCACTAATTTTGCTGCTTCAGTGGATGAACCTCCCTCACTGCCAGAAGGCTCAGTCTAAAGCCAATGGATGGAGGCCCTGGAAACATAGGCACCGCAAATAGAAGCCTGTAAAGCTAGGGTTCTTGAGTCAAACGTCTGAGAATAGACTCCAATCTGAGATCCTGCAGATCCTTAAGGGCAGCACCCCCTTCCACTGGAATGGTGGTTTTCTTGGTTACCGCTGAGACCAGCGCATCCACCTTGGGCATTCACAACAGTTCTTGTGGAATTGGGTAGAGATGTCCCATAAGGACAGCTACCCCTCAACGTAGCCTCTGGATACTCCCATTCTGATTCAATCATCTTCTTGATCACTCTGTGGACCAAAATGCACATTTGTGCCCCTTTAAAGCCCTGAAAGCAGAGGGTCCTCGAGAGGCTCCTCCTGAGCCGTCAGCTGAACAATATTCAGAGCCACTAGGGAGTGAGCTATTAAAGCCCCCAGCTCTTCCCTGTAAAACACCCTGAACATATTAGGCTCCTTCCCTGGAGCAATCTCACCTTCCTCCAAGTCCATGGGCCACAGGATCCATCCCAGATTCAGAGAAGCTTTCTCCTAGTTCCGCTGGGCCCAGTGCTCTAGAACCTTCCTGATCCAACCAATCTGTCTCATATTCTACCCCATGCCTGCCCCCCCATGAGGGACCCTCACCAAGGTCACCTTCCAACCATGAGTCCACTCCCGCATGAACTGGAACCTTACTAGGCAGATCAGACCCCTCTGCTTGTTTTCTTTTTAGGCAATAACCTCTATGCAGAGACAATATAAAAATCGTGCAAAAAAATGAGCTGTAATCCCTCCTATGGTCTTGGCAACAGAGCCTGAGGTGCTGAATCGCCTGGAACAGGCTTCTTTGCCTTAGCCTTGCTTTTGCCTGGATTTTTCTGCTTTTGGGAAGCAACGGCTGCCCCCTGCAAGATGGCTGCCGTTCCTGCCATCTCCTCAGTCCACCTAGGCCTTGAAAATGTGTCTTTTGAAGGCCCCTTTGTACTCTCCATTGGGCCTGAGAAAATGCGCTGGAGCCTGCTACCCTGCCTGAAGCACGTGTGGCAGAGACCTGGCCCTGCCAAGCCACGACTGCTCCCACACTGAACGCACGCTGCCAACAGCATGCACCTGCGACCATCCAAATATGCTGCTGACCGGAGAGAAGCGCCAACTGCTGGAATGCAAGAATGCCCCCCCCCCCCCTTCCTTGCGGCCTTGGAGCAGCCTTACCTCTGTCGGTAATGGTCGAACCTGAAACAGAACTTGGTAGTCTCTGCTCTACTGTGACAGCAAGAGCTCCTCCCCACAGCCTGCGGGAAAGCGACTATCCGCTGGGAGAAGTGGCAGTGTGACCTGGGGCTCCCAGCTACTTCGCCCGGGGCAGTGTTTAAAAATGGAGCACCAGGTCGAGGCAGGCCCTGCCTCTGCTGCCTTCCAATTTGCCGGCCACTCGGAGGTAAGTACTCTCAGCTCTCTCTCACCTCTTTCAGATAGGGCAAACCAACCTTTTCAAAAAAATCCCCTTTTGCCTTGAATTGCCTCAAAATCCTATCCTAACTAGAGAGCCTACTCTCAGTATGGTCCTTTCCAGCTGCTGAGGACTGAAAGATTGAGCCTGAGGCGGAAAGGGGAGCTACTAGTACATCTGCAAGACTGTTCATTTCAGTCCTCAACTGCTGGAGGGGTCTGACTACCCCATTGGTGCCTGGACTGGCCTGGAGAGGCGAAGAGGAATCCATATTCCCCGGTATCAATTTGGCTACTAGAAATTCAAGCTATATGTTTGGGATGTTGAAATAAAAAAAGATGAAATATCTATAAAAGGAATAAATGTCAGGTCAGAATAATTAAACATTAGGGCTAGATTTACTAAAACTATGTTACTGCACTACTACACGCTATTTCTATTAACGTGCATTATTAGTAAATAGTTCTCACTGCCTAAAATGGGACCTGTAGTACATAACGTGCATTAACGCATGCTAGCGTGCAGTAATGTGGTAGTGCCTTTTAGTAAATCTAACCCTTAATAAAATGTTTCCAAACTGATTGCAGGTCTTTATTTTTAACAGCTAAACAGAATGTCTCAAGGTAGTGTGTTAATGAGTTCTCCAAAGATTATACCTTGCTCTGATAGTTCTCTATCTCTTCTTGCAAAAACGTCTGCCATGTTATCTGCTGTAGCTCTTCCCTCAAGTACTGGCATGTCTCCATATGCGACTTGCAGATGTTCTCTGCAAGATGCTCTGGATTAAAGAATGAGAGAGAGGATTGTTAAGTTTCCTACTTTGTCAATCAAGCTCTGGTAACTATAAAAATCTGCACATATAGGGGTGAATTTCAAACATTCATGTTGTGACAAAGCATGAGAGTACTTTTAACATGCGCACTTTGTAGTACATTTTAAAATAGATATCAGCTAAGTAGTTGAGTCCAAACAGAAAAATACACCATGATTCAATCCTACAAAGAAAAGCTCAGAATGCTTTGGATGAGCTCACTGGAGAAGGAAGAAGAAAGGGGGTTATGGTGGAAACTTTAATGTGTTTGATAAGCTTTGGTGGAGTGATGACAGGTGAAGTCTCTCATAGAAGAAAATTTCAATGATACGTGATTATGAGGTGAAGCTGCACAGCGCTTGGCATAGGAGATTTTTTTCCTGGGGGCGTGGCTGACGCCTACTGGCAAGGAATGCCAAGCACAGCAAGTAGATGACGTGAAAGACATGCTTGGGATATTTGTGGAGGATGATGGCAAATGCAGGTTTAAGGAGTCAGGTAGAAAGCACTGGAGATAGAGAAGGATGAACTGATGTTGGATTAGACAATGGAAATTTGTGTCTCACTAAACCAAGCTGGTAGCCAGCTAGAGAAAGTCTTAAAGAGCAAATGGTCCATCCAGTCTACCCAGATACTTATCTGCCATTATTTATTATCCCTCTGAAAATGAGCTAGGGTGGAGCACACATGCTTGCAAGAGGATAATTTTATAAGCGGAGCCTAGTTTAAGAGGGCAAGTAGGCGCTTACTTGGATACTACTTTATAAAGACAGATGCTGTGTGACTTCATGAAATGTTGGCATAAGAAGCAGAGATCGTGCCTTAAATGCAGGCGCGGACATTTCAATCTGTTTGAGAGCAGGTTTAAAGCACTCATTAATGTATGTTTGTAGATTAAGGTATTTCATAATCAATGTGTGCACTTCTAAGCTCAGCCCAGATCACATCCCTGCTTCCAAGCTCAGCCCAGATCACATCACCTGAAACAAGACACACAGGGCAACATTTTAATGTAGATAGATTAAGTAACTTAATTTAAACTAAGTTTAATAATCAGCTCAGAACTTTCCATATTTACTCTCAAATACCACATGCAAATAGTTGGTTGCAATTCTTGGTTAAATACTATACTAATCTTATTATGTGTATTTACTACTATAGTGCACCCTGTTATAAAGTTCTTTGTAATGCATGTATGTTGTAATGCAGTTCTTGAGTTCATTGTAAACCGCTTTGATTTAGGAAAGGCAGTAAAGAAGTGCACATAAATAAATAAATGCCTATCAGGAAAGTATGCGGGCATGAATGCACAGGCATACTTTTTAAGCAAGTGGTATTTTAGAAGGCCATTTATGCACATTTGTGGCGACACATACATTAAAAATTATCCCCAAAGGTTTTATGTACTTTGTAACTCCAAATGAGATGAGATCGATACAATAACAGCAGCTACGGGTACCAGTCTGTCAACAATGAGCCGCCTGACTGAAGACCGAACACAATTTAGGATAGCTATCCAGAGGGTCGCCATGAGTCGACGGCACTTAACAACAACAACTCCAAATGTGCAGCAGACATAGGCATCACTACAGAGTGGAAAGTGCATCCCCTCAAAAAGTGTTTGCTTCCCCTCTCTGTTAGCCTACTCAGAGCCCAGTTCTCTAAAAATGTTATGGTGGCAGCAATCCCTTGTCACTGCTCCCACTTCTGCCATAGCCATCTTCCTCCCAATCTACATCCCCTCAGTGGTGAGAGAGCAGTAGTGGCACCTGAGTAATGGCTGAGCAGCACTTAATAGCCCATTATCCTTTTTCCACTGCTGTATGAGGCCAGTCTCATTCTAGGAGCCGAAACTCAAGAGTCATACCCCAAGACTGGTCTTTCACAATAGAGGAAATTGATGATGTGAGTAAATATTGCTCTTCAACTGTTGCTGCTGACTCTGGGGGAAAAACAGCAAGAATCAGGAGAGCAGATCAGGGCCGCATCAAAGTATGAATCAAATCGAGGGAAGGTCAGACACACTCTAATTGAAGTGGACAGGAGAATTAAGGTAGGAGGAGGGGAAAAAGAAGATATGAAGGGGGACCATCTGGGTTGAGCAGGGCAGATTAGGGAGGGGGAAGGGAAGTTCAGACTACATTAGGAACTCAGAGGGACAAAGGATAGGAATGACTGAGAGTATACATTTGGCAATGGAAAGCAGAAGAAAAGATGGGGGAAGGGGGGAGGGAAGACAGAAAATCCAGGATGGGGAAGAGAGGACAAAGAGGTGAAAGGAACCTCAATGGAGGAGAAAAAGGGGACTGAGACAGGAGGAAGAGTACTGAAGTTGTGTCTGGGGAGGGTCCAGGGACAAAGAGAGGGAGAGGACAGGACAGAACAAAAGACTGGGTAATGGGCAGAGGGAGAAAGGATTTATGATGGGCAGAGGACAAGGGATAGTGGGAAATGAAAATTGGAGATGAGGGTGAGAAGGAGAGAGAATTCCAGGAAGATAATGGAGAAGAAAGAGGATGAGGTGTGAAAGAGAGAGCAAACGATGAAAGAACAGGGAAGGTGACCAGGAAAAGGAGAAAAACCAAGAATGACAGACTGAGTGCAAACTTTAGGACTGAGGGTTTAGCAGTGACCTGATGTATTGGATGGGCTGGGAGTGTTATGATGTGGAAGGGTTGGGAAAGATGCAGATATGAAGGACCTGGAAGAGCTCAGAGTCAGTGTGAAGGGACAGGAATGAAGCACAGGAAAGGAGCAGCTCTATGAAGGGAGTGAAAGAGGATGCAATTGAGAGGGCAGAGAGGGGGTGGGAAACTAGGTAGGGTATAAGAGACGGCAAAAGAAGGCTGATTGTCAGGAAGGAATGAGCAACATGGAAGGAGATGGGGCTAGTGAGGAAATGAGAGTCAGAGGAAAGTAGTTGACAGCTAGGGGAGCGGGGAGGGGGGAGAGTAGAGAGAGTATGGATAGGGGGGGGGCTTAAGGAGCAGCACTCTCGTTAGTACCACTAAATATGCCTGGTTTTGGCTTCTAAGCGCCCCGATACTAGCTGGCTAGCATTCCAGGGAGCGGAGGTGGTACTCAGGGATAGCTGGCTAGTGATGATATTGAACCACTAGCCAGTTATCCTAAAGCGACTAAAATTAGGCACTTTAATGGCAGGCCTAACTTTAGCTGCTTTAGCTAATCGGCCAGTGGTTGAATATTTCCACTGACCTGATAATTCGGCACTGAATGATCCGGATTCAAGGTTCAGTGGCAACAGCTAGCCGCTTTATCAGCATTAGTTGCCACTGCCAAATATCTTCCCTGCCTTCGTTTTTAAAAACAGAAATTTTAGCTTTGAGACTGTGCACATCTTATATATTTGTATCTTGCTCAGCATAAGTGGAAACAGGAAGAGAAATTTACATTTCTAGTCTGCTTTTCCAAGTACATTAGATGCTTAAGGCAGCTTACATTTTTTGGAATTCAGGTACAATAATCCCCAGCCTCTAAGAGTTTACAATCTCTGTGAGAAGAATGAGATAAAATTATTTGCCCAAGCTCAACAGGAGTATCAAGGGAAGAGAGGGAACCAAACCATGGTTTGCAGCCCACTGCTTTAACCATTAGACCATGCACTTCCTCTTGGTGAATTTGTTTCTCTTCCAGAGTCCAGCTTCTTGGGATTTCTAGTTCTGCATATTTCTGTTACCACTTAGCTTCACTCAGCTGAAGATGCCCCTTCCTCAATTAATTCTATGCATAACCCACTTGTCTCATTCTTTCCAATCATAGCCTCAATATTTTAACGCAAAGCTGTGCACTTGTTTTTGTCTCCGTGTCTTGTCTAGATTGTTTGAGTCTCTGAAGTGCCAGGTACATCTTGTAGCACTATATGAATAATTGAATATTAGTTTTCTAATGCCTGGTGTAGTTTTACACTACTGTTTGAGTTCCAGTTATTAGTGCTGTTTTGGCATAACAGAATTGCTGCATATGTGCAAAGTGTGGTAGTTGGGGTTATTTTGCCCCAAGGTTTTGTACTTCACAATATACAATGTGACTGAAGCGACATCAACAAACTCTGCATGCCCTCCGGATACCAGAAAACAAAGCAAACCACATCCAACAGAGCTCTGTCTTTCTCGGCACCAGCCCTTTGGAACTCCCTTCCAGACGAACTGAGAGACCTAAGTGACATTAAGGACTTCTGCAAGGCACTAAAAACACTCCTGTTCGCAGAACACTATTCACACCTAACCTAGCACACCAAGCCCCCAACAGCATAGAAGAGAATAAGTACTAATTGTCCAAAGTCTTTATGTACGTCATGTTACCCCACCCCACTCGTTCAATGTAGTTCCTTGTTATCGACCACTTTGATTGAAGGATAAAGTGATATATAAAACTGGTTAAATAAATAAATAAAATATATTAGCTCTGTTCTGCATCCTTTGTTAGTGAAATTTCTCTGGCTGCTGCAGTGTGATGCAGGGGTTATAGTAGTGGCCAAAAAATTAAGGCAGAGTCCAAAATATCAGAATTTTATTAGAAAAGTATGTGTTATTGTCACTTTCATGGTCAAAAGCTTTAAGAACCAAAGATATATATGTCATTTTCAAAGTTTTATTCAGGAAACAATATATGTGTCAATATTTGATAGGGTGTCCATGATTTTTCAGCACAGCCTGGATTCTTGTAGGCATACTGTTAACTAGTGTTTTACAGTATGCTGGAATGATTTTGTTGACCCATACATGCTTGAGTATGTCCTTTAAATCTGCTTCTGAAGTTGGATGGTGTGCTGCCACCTTTTCTTCATAAGATCCCAACAGTTTTCAATTACATTGAGATCCAGAGAATTTGATGGCCAACTTGGTAGCAGTTCGATCTTGTTGTCCACGAACCATTTTTTGACTGTTTTTGCAGTGTGGCACAGTGCTGAGTCCTGCTGAAATATAGTTGTGCCAGAAACATTCATGTGTATTTTAACTTTACTATTCAGCACGGATATGTTTTTTGCATCATTTACTCTTTCACCTTTCTCAAAAATGTGCAGGCCACATCGTCCATTTGCCGAGATACCACCCCATACCATGACCGATGGTGGGTGTTTAACAGTCTTGATCGTGTACTTTGGATTTAGTCTCTCGCCTGCTGGTCGACGGACGTAGTTGTAACCACTCCCACATACTTGTTGAAATGTACTTTCATCTGTGAACATTACCCTCTCCCACCATTCAGCAGATTTGTCTTTCATCTTGCTACAAAAACAGTATGCGGGCAGCAATTTGTTTCCTGGTCATCATAGGCTTCTTGGCAGGTCTTCTGGCCATGGAGTTTGAATTCATCCACAAGCCGTTGTCGGACAGATCTGGCACTTATCTTTATTCCACAATCATTAGCTAACTGAGCCACATGTTGGGATGAAGTATGTGGACTAGATGTAATAATGCTTTTGAGGAATCGGTCATCTCATCCAGTAGTTATCCGTCTGCGCCCACATTTCGAATGACGTGTAGCCATCTGATTTCAGAACATTCTGAACTGCACACCTTGATATATGCAAATGTTTTGCAATAGCACATTGCGAATATCCTTCAGCATGGAGTGTGACAACATGTCCCTTTACAAAGTCATTAATATCGCACTTTCTACCCATCTTGATTGTATATTTTACATGTAACTTTCAATCTTTTCCTAGCTGTAAAAATTCAAAACTTCATCCAAGAAATCTACTACAGAGTGTAAGTAAACTAAAATGGATGCCAGATGCATGGTGTGACTAATCACCATGTGGATTAAATAAGTAAGCACGTGTGACATCTCCACAGTACATTATTTAACAATAAATTGTAGAAAAAGATACCTGCCTTAATTTTTTGGCCACTACTGTATATTAAGATTCTGTCCTAGTCAGTATCGATTATAGACCATTCCTAAATAGAATTGGTTTTATTATGCTACTTAATAATTTTAATGGAAGTTTTACTGGATGGTTAATACTTGATCAGAGGGGTTCTTTATTGCATAGAAAATTTTGGGACTTTTTCTTGTAATCTCTTTTATAGTTAATGCAGGGGCTATGGTTTTTTTTTGGGGGGGGGGAGGGGAAATTATGATGTGAAGAAATGTCACTTTAGCGTGGCCTCCACAGCCCCCAAATACTTTTGTTTAGAGACACCATTGGACATGGGAGAATGGGGAGGCGTTTGAAATAATACTCTTTTGAAAATACCACGTACACACTCTGAACTCAATATTCAGCAGGATGGTGGCAATACAACTTTATGCATATATTCACCAAGGATAAATGCTGCCACTCTATATACACGTACAGTTGCGTACATAAGTTTAGGATCCCGATAAAACTGTATTTTCTAATGAACATTCAAGTGAACACAACCTCTACATGGTACACAATTAAACATGACAGAATACATGTTGAACAAAATGTCCTGCATATAATTTCAAATGTCTAATAGAGGCAATGCATGCAAATTTCTCTCATGGATATCCATTAAGGATATCTTGAAAACCAAACTGGTCAAGGGTATTCCAGGACCAGTTTAAGAGACATTAATGTAGAGTTTAATGTCTGCATCTTTTCACTAGGAATTCATTTAAACATTTGAGAAGGGGGTGAGGGCTCAACTTTAGCACACTATTCTATAATTTTATTTAACTGAATGTGTTATCTAAAGGTATACTTGCTATCTGTGCAATAGCACTTATGTTTAAATTATATGTGTTAACCACACATTAATTTGAGTTAAGCACATAGAGGGTAATTTTATAAAAGTTGCTTAGGTGAGAAAAGCAAGCAAATGCTCATTTTGGTCCTATTTTAGGAAGGCACAAAGGCACCTACGTGTCCTCAGAGAATACCACCACAAATTCTGCAGAAATCATGGACACTGGCATGAGAGTAAGTGTAAATGTATGTAGGGGTGCTCACAGCCAGCACAGGCCCCAGGGTCTGAGTGTATATATTGATGGCACACTACATTCACAATACTCAGAACTGAAATATTAAGAAAAATCTTGATTAATTATGGCCATTCGTGTAGAACACATATAAGGACGTTTCAATTAGTAAACTGCAGAATAAGCTAAGAAGGTTTTCAATTGAACATGTTTGTCAGCTTTTGTTAAGATACCAATAACAAAATGAGTAAGTGGTTTCTACTAAAAAAAAGAACCTTACTTACCAAATTCATAGAACAGCTGACTATATGGCAGAAAAGGAAATGCCTCTATTTCTGCATTATTTCCTCAAACATACAACGCTAACCATAAATTGAATTTCAACCCAAAAATGCTGCATGGTACAGTTCAATTTATCACCGATTCAAAGAGATTTAGGACTTAAAACATTATGTCATCATAATATTGTAATAGTATGTTCAAAGATATACTACAAAAAAAAAGATGTCTGTGCAACTTAGACATAATAATTTCTGAGGAAAAAAAACAAAAAAAAGACCTGGACAGGATTAATGGCACCCTTCACTAAAATTTGGTTGCACAACCTTTGGCAATGATGACAGCCTCCAACTGTTTCTTAAAGTCATCTATAAGTTTTGTACATCTGTCTGCTGGTAGTTTCTCCCACTCTTCAACTGCGATTTGTTCCAGCTCATGAATGCTTAAGAACATAAGATATGCCATACTGGGTCAAGACCAAGGTCCATCAAGCACAGTATCCTGTTTTCAACAGTGGCCAATCTAGGTCATAAGTACCTAACAGTTTCCCCAAAAGACACAGGTTCCAAAATGCTTGTATTGGGTCAAGCAGTGATATCCTGGGTCCTTTTTAATAATGGTTTATGGACCTTTCCTCCAGGATTTAAAAAAGATTTGGACAAGTTCCTGGAGGAAAGGTCCATAAACCATTATTAAGAAGGGACCCAGGATATCAATGCTTGATCCAGGATATCAATGCTTGACCCAGCACAAGCATTGTGGAACCTGTGTCTTTTGGGGAAACTGCTAGGTACGTATGACCTAGATTGGCCACTGTTGGAAACAGGATACTGGGCTTGATGAACCTTGGTCTGACCTAGTATGGCACATCTTATGTTCTTATGAACTTGTCCAAACCTTTTTAAACCCAGCTACACTAACAGCTTTTACTACATCCTCCGGTAACAAATTCCAGAATTTGATTATACGTTGAGTGAAAAAAATATTTTCTCTTATTAGTCTTAAATAGTTTACCCTGTAGCTTCATTGCATGTCCCCTAGTCTTTCTATATTCTAATGATGTAAACAATCAATCTACGTTTACCCATTCCACTCCTTTCATTAATTTCTAGACCTCTATCATATCTCCCCTCAGCCGTCTCTTTTCCAGGTTGAAGAGCCCTAACCTTTTTAGCCTCTCTTCATAGGGGTATCCTTCCATCGACTTTACCATTTTGGTGGCTCTTCTCTGGACCTTTTCTAATAATGCTAAATTCTTTTTAAGATACGGCGACCAGAATTGCACACAATATTCAAGGTGCGGTCGCAACATGGAACGATACAGAGGCATTATAATATCCTTTGTTTTATTTTCCATTCCTTTCCTTATGGTACTTAGCATTCTATTTGCTCTCTTGGCCACTGCTGCACACTGGTCGGAGGGTTTTAACAAGTTATCCACAATGACGCCTAAATCTTTTTCCTGGGTGGTGGTTCCTAATGTGGAACCTTGCATCGTGTAACCATAGTTTGGGTTGTTCTTCCCTAGGTGCATAACTTTGCACTTGTCCACATTAAATTTCATCTGCCATTTGGATGCCCAGTCTTCCAATTTATTAAGATCCTCTTGCAATTTTCCACAATCCTCATGGGTTTTAATAACTTTAAATAGTTTGTGTCATCTGCAAATTTGATAATCTCACTTGTTATTTCCTTTTCCAGGTCATTAATGAATATGTCAAAAAGCAGCAGACACAGCGCAGATCCCTGGGGTACTCTACTATTCACCTGTTTCCATTGGGAAATTTGGCTATTTAGCCCTACCCTCTGCTTTCTATCTTTTAACCAGTTCCTGATCCACAATAGTACACTGTCTCCTATCCCATGACTTTTTAGTTTTGCCAAACATCTCTCATGAGGGACCTTGTCAAAGGCTTTCTGAAAGTCCAGATACACTATATCAACCGACTCACCTTTGTCTACCTGTTTATTCACACCTTCAAAAAAAACATAACAGATTAGTAAGACAAGATCTTCCATGTTGGCTGTCTCCCATAAAGCCATGACTATCTACATGTTCAGTAATTTTGTTCTTTATTATGGTTTCTACCATTTTTCCCGGTACTGACGTCAGGCTCACCAGTCTGTAGTTTCCCAGATCACCCTTGGAACCCGTTTTAAAAATTGGTGTTACACTGGCCATCCTCCAAACTTTAGGTATTACAGATGATTTTAATGACAGTTCACAATTACTAACAGCAGGTCTGTAATCTCATATTTCAGTTCTTTCAACACCCTTGGATGTATATCATCAGGTCTAGATGATTTGCTACTCTTCAGTTTATCAAATAGTTGAAATACATCTTCCCGGTGTATCGATATTTCTTTCAATTTTTCTGCAGTATCACCTTTAAATACCACTTCAGTAATGGGTAACATCCCTACAACTTCCTCAGTAAAGACCGAAGGAAAGAATTCATTCAGTCTCTCCACTGCGGCCTTGTCCCCTCTTAGTGCCTCTTTTACCCCTCTATCATCTAATGGTCCAACTGATTCTCACAGGTATTTTGCTATGAATGTACTTGAAAAAGTCTCATTTTGTTTCACAAGGACAGCGTTGGCAGACAGGATAGCAGGTTAGCGTGTTTGCTGCCTATGCATTTGAAGCCTAGAACATTGCCGTTTTGGGGGTTTTACCACTGAGTCTTTGCTGCTCAAGGTAGATTGTCTTTCTGAGTCAAAAAGTTTATTTTTGTGTATTGTTAATTTATCGTTGTCCTCCTCCTCCTGTTTTGTCTGATGTTGTCTCCTCATTCCCACATTTGCTGATCCTCAATGAATTTAATGAAGTGGAGGAGTAGCCTAATGTTAGAGCACTGGCTTGGTAACCAAGAGACCAGGATTTGATTCCAACTAGCACGTCTTGTGGCCTTGGGCAAGTCACTTAACCTTCCACTGCCTTGGAAGAAAAGCCTGGCAATCAACTTCCGGTCACACTGCCCAGAAAATCCAGGAGTTGCTAGGTCACCAGAAGTCAGCAATGACTTGAAGGCACATATTGCATTTTGCATTTGCAGTGAATTTAATATTCATGCAAATAGTCCTAGTTCTGCCATCAAGATTAATTTGCTGAAACATCTGGAGGACTTGGGTCTCTTGCCACGTGTTTCTTTTTCCACATGCTTTGGATTTGGTGTTCTCTACTGTTTCTTCTTACTGTCAGCTTTCTCAGATCAGAACTCCTCCCTTTTTTGTTCTAACCATGTCCTCATGCTCTTTCAAATTTAAGGGAAAATATTGTATCACTCCCTCTTATACCCAAGTTTGTTGGAAAGCTCACTAGAAAATTATCACATTTGAAGGCAGCCATCTTGGAGGAGTTCAGGGAAGAGGTGTCCCCAGGACTCTTGAGGAGCTATCGGTGAAAGATCAAGCAGCAAGCTGAGATGACATATTGAGCCTTGCTTACAACTCTTTGGCACCACAAAGAGAGAAACTTGTTTATCTCAAAGCCTCTCATTCTTGGTATCATGCCGGCTTGGCTCTGCTGAAGATACATGTACACCAGGACAAGTGAAAATGGAAGAAAAGTAGTAGCAGAGAAGGGATCTCTGTAGATATAAAAGGAAATTTTCTTCCTACAACACCAAGATACATAAAGCAAAACCTACAAATTTAATCAAATTCATCCATAAACAATGGAATAATTCTAGATGCCTTTTTAATGTTATTTCTCTGGGAACAAGTAGGAAGTCAGTCTTCACATATGGGTGTCGTCGGCGCTGACAGAGCCATCGCGGAAGCATCCCCCCCAACTTTCAAAGAAAGCCTTTGTGAGATGCCACCACGCATGTGTGGTCCCCTTCCCGCCCAAGGGTGCCATCTTGCTCAGTCTCTTTTTTTCCACGGAGTCCTTCAGATATCTGTCTGCTCTTCCCCTGGAAAAAAGTTGATTTTGTTGACCTGAGTTTCATATGCTCCTCCAGTAGTGCACCAGTTCACTTCCCGAGCCCGCTGCCCCAGCATTGAGTCTTGGTTTTATAGTCTTTTTCCTCCTTGACACCTTTTTTTCCCAAATGGCAAAGTAAAATACCAAACTTAGCCTTGTCGAAGATTTTTGCACAAGCCGGTGATGCTTGTGTGCAAAAATCTTCGACAAGGCTAAGTTTGGTATTTTACTTTGATAGTCATTTAATAAAAGGAGAGGTCGCAGTGGTGCATGGAAAGTTTCTATGCACTGGGCTGACTAGCTCCGACAAAAAATGTAATTTAACAGGGGATATTAGGTATCAGGATTTTTTGGTGCCTTCATAGACCAGCAGCAGGCGCTGTTGTCCGGTATCACTGGTTCCTCTGCCCAGACCACCAGGCCCTTGATATCAACGACATCCCTGGAGGCCCAGCCAATTCAAGAGGTCCTTTGGCCTCGAGTCAATCCTCGGCCGAGGTCTTGATCTGGCTACTGTTCCACAGGGCCGAGATCTTCCCCAGCCAGTGTGCTCGGCATCGGGCATGGGACCTCCGAGGGCCGTGGGCAGGGATCAGCCCCAAAGCCCATGAGCCAACCTTCCTTTGAGTCCTCGATGGACTATTCTGACTGGGAAACGGAGGACGAGGAGTCGCTGGACACCTGTCGCCACTGCGACATCCCCTCAGACTCCCCTTCCTTGGAGTCCCCGCATCGGTCCCCACCAGAGGACATGGCATTCCTCGACTTCGTCAGGGACATGTCCAAGGCCCTAGCATTCCTAACGGAATTGGAGGACCCTTGGATGGAGGAGCTGGAAATCCTCCAATAGGAGGCCCTCCGAGAGAGATCGCTTATGGTGCCCATCCCTCCCATCCTGGAATGGCTAATGCTTCCTATGTGGGAAACACCGGCATTGGTGCCGGTGGTGAGCAAGCAGCTCAACTCAATGTATCGAGTCTGCTGGAGCCTGGATTTCCAGAAGCCACAATTGCCACACAACTCCATGGTGGTGGAGTCAGCAATGCATCACCTGAAGAGTCAGGAGACGCACTTCTCAGTGCCCCCCAGCAGGGAGGCACGCACCCTGGATGCCCTTGGCAGAAAGTGCTACTAGGGCTCAATGCTCATCAGTCACATCCAGGCATACCAGCTGTACATGGGCATGTACCTGAGAGACCTGGCGAAAGAACTCGCCGGGTTCTCAGCTGGTCTTTCCGAGGAACCCCTGCAGCAGTTCAAGAACCTGGTCAAAGCTGTCTGTGAGTGTTCCAAGTTTATGTCTCGAGCAGCCTATGGCAGCTTCAAGTTGGCAGCTCTAGTAGCGGCAGCAGGCATCGGTGCCAGACGCCAGGCTTGGCTACAGTCATCCAACCTCAAGCAATGGGTTCAGGACAAAATTGGTCAACGTCCCAGGCTAAGGAGAGACCCTCTTTGGCAAACCCATGACCGACAAGGCTGCTGAGCTGGAGACAGAGTTCATGATAAGGACCAGGCTCTCTAAAAAGACTGCTGCCCCTCCCCGACTGAAGGGCATGGGTAAAAAGCCCTTCTACTCGAGGAAAGGGGCTGCATACAGAAACTACCCACCTTTTCAGGCCTCTCCGGCTCCCCAGCAGGGTCAGCCAAGGGACATGAACATGGCCCTTGTAAGCAGAAGGCTCCCAAGCCCTAGGAGTCAGCTCCAGCCCAGCCAGGGGGGGACCTTTGACTCCTTGGGCATAGTTTCTCCAGCCCAAGGAGGTCAGCAGCCCACAGTGGGGTGTCTCATTCACTATGCTCAAAAGTGGCCAGCCATCTCCATCGATTCTTGGAAACTCCAAGTGGTCAAGGAGGGCTACCTCCTCCACTTGGCCCAGATACCTCCCCCCTTCTTTCTGGGAGAGCCTCCCAGGTCTCCCCTTCACCAGGACCTTCTACTGAAGGAACTGGCAGGTCTTCTCGAGGACAGAGTGGTAGAACCAGTTCCCCACCATCTCAGAAACAAGGAGTTCTATCTCCAGGTACTTCCCCATACCAAAACGAACAGGGGGCCTAAGGCCCATCCTCGACCTGCGCAATCTGAACATATTCCTGGTGAGGGAGAAGGTTCAAGATGCTCTCCCTTGGAACATTGCTGCCTTACCTCCAGCAGGGAGATTGGTTATGCTCCTTGGATCTGAAGGATGCCTACACACACATCCTCATTCACCCCAACCACAGGCAGTACC
The DNA here is from genome assembly GCA_033557465.1 of Ichthyophis bannanicus. Classification (NCBI taxonomy): domain Eukaryota; kingdom Metazoa; phylum Chordata; class Amphibia; order Gymnophiona; family Ichthyophiidae; genus Ichthyophis; species Ichthyophis bannanicus. Next base: position 125,624,023 of record CM066043.1, on the reverse strand, counting down.
TGAGGTTCATGGTGGAGGGCAGCCATTACCAGTACAGGGTGCTGCCCTTCGGCTTGGCTTCCGCTCCAAGGGTTTTCACCAAGTGCCTGCCAGTCATGGTTGCCTTCCTCCGCCTCCAGGGGGTGTTTGTCTTCCCCTACTTGGACAATTGGCTCATAAAGGGAGGCACGGCCTCAGAAGTGCAGCAGGCAACCGCACGTACCATCCAGGCCCTGCAAAATCTTGGGTTTGTAATAAATTACCCCAAGTCCCACTGTGTCTGGAGTTCATAGGGGCAAGATTAGATACCCTCCAGGCAAAGGCCTTTCATCCAGGGAACCGAGCTGCCCGGCTCAGGGCTCTGGCTCTGGACATACTACACCATCCATCGGTGTCCACTCAACGCGCCTTCTCGGACACATAGCCTCCATGGTCCATGTCACCCGAGATGCCTGCCTCCACAAAGGCTGCATAACGATGCCTTCGGGACCAGTGGACATAGGCCACAGGCTGTCTTCGAGACAGAATTGTAGTGACCTGCCAGTTGGCGGAATCCCTGATCTGGTGGCAAAATCCCCAGTACCTCGAGGCAGGGATGCCCTTCCTGTGCCCCATAAGGGTCCTCATGACTGACACCTCCCTGCTGGGATGGGGAGCCCACTGCGAGGAACTCTGTACCCAGGGCAGCTGGTCACAGAGCGAGAGCAACCAGCAGATCAACCTTCTGGAATTCCAGGCGAAACACCTAGCCCTCTGAGTCTTTTGCCTCCGCCGATGTCGCCAACCAGTGTTGGTCCAAACAGACAACCAGGTGGCAATGCTCTATGTGAACAAGAAGGGGGGCAAGGTGTCCCGTGCCCTCTGCTGCAAGGCAATGGCCTTCTGCTCCTACGCAGTCCAACAGGGCATACTCTTACAGGCAGTATACCTGCCAGGCCAGGACAATGCACTGGCCGACAGATTAAGCAGGATTCTCCAGCCACACAAGTGGCAGCTGGACTCCAGAGTAGCCAACCAACTTTTCCACCTCTGGGAGGAACCATGGATAGACCTGTTTGCCAGCCCAGAAAACTATCAGTTGCCCCGCTTCTGCTCTTGACAAGCCCACCCTTCCCAGGTGGCGGCAGATGCGTTTCTCATCTCATGGTCAGAAGGTCTCATGTATGCCTTCCCACCTACACCACTAATTGCCAAAATGTTATTCAGAACCCTCCGCGACAAGGCCTCGCTGATCCCGATAGTCCCTTGATGGCCCAGGCAGCCATGGTTCCCATTACTCCTGCAGGTGTCAGTGGAAACACCCATCCCATTGGGGAGCGCCCCTGGATTCCTGTCACAGGAGGGGGGCTCTCTCTTGCACCCCAATCTGGGATCCCTGTCACTGACAGCATGGCTGCTGAAAGATTAACCTTAGCCCCTTTCAACCTCTTGGAGAAAGTGGAGGAGATCCTGCTGGCTTCCCGTAACTCCTCCACCAAGAAAGCATACATAGAAACATTGAAAAATGACGACAGAAAAAGACCACATGGCCTATCTAGTCTGTCCTTCCATATCAACAACTACAACAGTCCCCTTTTTTCCTTTAGAGATCCTCTGTGTTTGTCCCATGCTTCAAGTGGCACAGATTTTCAGTCTGGTGCACATAGCATGGGATTAGCCCATTCTCCTGTCCAGTGCAGCTGGTCCTGCAATACCTTCTCCATCTCTCGCACTCCGGACTCAAATTGAACTCTGTCAGAGTGCACCTCAGTGCCCTGGCGGCACATCACCATCCAGTGGATGGCAAACACTTCTCGGCCCAGCCGTTTGTGACCCACTTCATGAGGGGACTCCTTTTACTGAAACCCCCAGAATGACCTCCGGCGATCGAGTGGGACTTCAATGTCGTACTGGCGCAACTTACTCGCCCGCCTTTTGAGCCCCTAGTTACCTGCCACCTGCAATACCTTTCATGGAAGGTGGTGTTCCTGGTTGCGCTCACCTCTGCTCACAGGGTCAGCGAGCTCCAGGCCTTAGTGATGGAGGCACCTTACACCAGGTTCTATAAGAACAGCGTTGTGCTCCGCACACCCCAAATTCCTTCCGAAGGTGGTATCAGCTTTTCATCTCAACCAGGAGGTGGTGCGCCCCACCTTCTTCCCAAGACCTCATGCCAATAGGACAGAGACAGTCCTCCATACCTTGGACTGTAAGAGGGCCCTGTCCTTCTACATTCTTTGTACACAGGGCCACCGTAAAGCTTCTCAGCTTTTTGTCTTGTATGACTCCAGTAGACTGAGGGAAGCGGTGATCAAGTGTACACTATCTATCTGGGTGGCGGACTATATCACCCTCGCCTATGAACAGGCGGGGCTTTTGCTGGATGGCTAGGTCACAGTGCACTGTGTCAGGGCCATGGCAACCTCTGTGGCAAACTTGCACTCCATCCCGATGGTAGACATCTGCCGAGCTGCCACTTGGTTTCCCACCCATACCTTCACAGCTCCCTATTGCCTGGAGAAGGAGTCCTGATGGGACAGTGCCTTCGGCCAGGCCGTGCTCCGTAAACTTTTCGGGGTCTAGGCAACTCCTACCTTCCGGCCCTTCTGTGTTCAGGCTACCGGAGTGCTGGTTTCCTTCAGACTCACGAGTCTTACTGCAGTCTGCACCTGCGGACTCAATTGCTGCTGCTTACGGCTTTCCCTGAGGATAACTGGTTTTTTTCTCTATAGGCTTTTGGTAGCTTGTAGCTAAGGAGTCCCATATGTGAGGACCAACTTCCTGCTTGTTCCCGGAGAAAGCGTAGTTACTCACCTGTAACAGGTGATCTCCAGGGACAGCAGGAATCAGTCCTCACAACCCTCCCTCCTCCCCTTGAACTTGCTTCTTTACCATATTTTATTTTTTGCCACCTTTTAGCTATATCATCTGACTGAGCAAGATAGCACCCTTGGGCGGGAAGGGGACCACACATGCATGGTGGCATCTCCCAAAGGCTTTCTTTGAAAGCTGGAGGGGATGCTTCCACAAGGGCTCCGTCTGTACCAACGTCACCTATATGTGAGTGCTGACTTCCTGCTGTCCCCGAAGAACATGTTACAGGTGAGTAGCTATGCTTTCTCAGATATCTATTGTTCTAGCTAGTTCAGGCTCCCTAGATGTTTTTTCCATTTCAGCTGGACAGTTTGTTGATTTCTTGAATGTCAAGGTCATCAGCCTAAGAAACCAATTAATTTCTTCTCTTGGCCTCTCTAGCGCCACCTCTGTTCTTTACAGGTTGTCTCTATCCCAGACTCTAGCATTATCCCTGGGCCTCATCAATGGAGAGCTTTTAATCTGTTAACCCAGTTTTCTTTATCTAAGATCTTATCATCAATAAAGGCTTCCATGTCCTGATTGGATCCTTTTCCTTCTTTATTAGTAAAGGATCCAGAGGATTGGTTTGTACCCTTATATTCTTAATTTAGTCAACAATAGTCTTTGCTCAGGTCAGTTTCCCATTAGATGGAAGCTGGCACGAATTATACCACTTCTCAAGACGCCTCATCTGGAATCTACATTGACCGCCAACTATAGATCAGTCTCTAATCTGCTGTTCATTTCAAAGATTACAGAAAAAGCCATTTTAGTCCAGTTTACTGATGTTGTGGATAAATCTAATGACTTCCAGGCTATTGCAAAGGGTTTCCTTGGTTAACAGAATCAGACTTAATTGTGATAATGGCAAAATCTCTATTCTTAAGTTTCTTGACTTAAATGTGACATTTGATCTGATCAACTACCAGCTCCTCCTATCAATCTTCCTATCAAGGCTGGAAGAGACGAATATGACTGACACTGTATTAAAATGGTTTATTTATTTTCAGTCTTGTCATACATTTTAAGTGGCTTGGAATTCTAATACTTCTTCTAGGCTTTTGGCTTGTGGAGTACCACAGGAATCTATCCTGTTCTTTAACTTACTTTTATCTCTGTTGCTGATACTTACCCAGGGTCGTGGGAGTCTTGTATCTGCCTCTGCATATGATACACAACTGCTAACAGGGGTGGGCCCCTTCTTCACGTGATACCTTCTCTCAACCTTAGCTTAGAAGAGGTTTTAGTGATTAGAGGAAAATTGTCTTATAATTTAAAATCAAATTGCTTCAGACCTTTCAAGGTTAAGATGGTGCTTTTCAATCTTTTCCTGTCCCAGCCATTTGAAACACAGTATTACTTCTTAGAGAAGCAAAGTCTTAGGAGTAGTTTTAGACTCTCATCTGATATCTAAGGAGTATATGTCATCTTTGGCTCATACCTTTTTTTTTTACAGTTATGAAAGTCAGATTTGTTAAATTCCTTTTAAATATAAGAATCTACAGATGCTTATCCATTCTTTGATTTCAGTCATAATAGTAATTCCTTCCATTCTGATATTAGCTCATCTTTGATGAAAAAGGTTGCAAATGGTATAAAATTGCACTGTGAAAATTTTGTTCAATCCCCCTCATACAGACTCAGCATGGGCTCCCCATTCCATCTACAATTCATTTTAAAATCCTTATTCCATATTGTCCTGCTAGACAGTCCAGACAAGTGGGTTGTGTTCCCCTACTAGCAGAATGGTGGAGACAAAGAACCAATGAAAAGCCCAGGTTTCAATGACATCACTCCTATGCCTCTATTTGCCTCAGCCACCAGAGGTCTCCTCAGTATTTCTTTGTCTCCAGCAGATGGTGGATAGATTTCCTCTTCTCTGAAGAAAATCTGCAAATTGAGAAGAAAGATTGATTAAACGCTTGTGAACGACACCTTGAGGATGGCTCTCTCACATGAGCATGACGTGAGAGGCTCCACTAGTCATAGGAAGAAGAAAAAAGGGTGAGCTCCTCGCTGTTATGATAAGAGCCTGGAGCAGCCACAAAATTGGAAGGATGTGGAAGCATGAAGCACCCTCACACAACCTCAACGCCCCCACCCTCCTCCTCTTTTCCCCCCTGCTCTCTCCCAAAGATTGCAGAAGGCTCTCAGAGGGATCTGCCTGCCAGTCAGCTTAAACACAGTGCTGCAAAAGCCAGTGAAACAGTATCATGGGAGTAGAGTGTAGCACAGAAGGTATCGTCTGCCTGGGACTCTCAGGGAGGTGGGAGTAACAAGGCTTGACCTAGTCATTGTCCTTGTTGTGGGCTCCCGATTCTGTCTTTATGGGATGCAATTTGGGGTAGACTGCTCAGACTGTTGGCGCAGTGTGGGGGCTTCATGCAATTTTCTACATGCGTTAGTAGTGTTTTCTCCTATTGTGCACCTGGGGGTGGCACGGTCTGTATGCACGTTCTGCCAAAGCAGCTCCAATGCGCGTTCCTACCCTAGCACCTGTTAATGTGCATGGCAGTAAAAGTGCAGTTAATGCGTGCTGCCATAAAAGCATAGTCAACATGCATTGCAGAAAAAGCGCAGGTAACACATACCTTTGGGCTGCCACAGTCTTAGTGCATGCTGTTGTGATACTTGCCTTAACTCTGTATGTCTTCTTCCAGGAAATGTTGTTTGACATCTCTGGATTCTGGAATCCGCTCTTCTGGCATAGCAGTTTCTGAATCGTCTCTGGAGGGCCTGCTCCCTCTCTTTCAGCCAGGGGATGCAATTAATCCGGCCTTGCCTGCCTCAGGGAAGGAGTTGACAAATGATACTATGGGTAAGATATGCAGCTGGCTGGAGGATCCAGCAATCATGCTGTGAGCCACTCATCGTCCTCTAGGAGGGTCTGTGGTGGCTGTACACCCTGGGGTTGTGGGGGGGGGGGTCATTTCTGAGAGGAGAGCTTATGGATTCCAGATTGTCCTCCTGGAAATTCTCTCTTTTTTGCAGCAGGCCTGGTCCATTTGGCATGTAAATTCAGACCCAGCAGCCTCTGGGTGCCCCCGGGCACAGTGTCATGTGGGATAGGTGAAGAGTGAAAGCCCTGTTCGACTGCCTTTGGCTAAGCATCCTTGATATGAGATGCCCCCTGAAGAGGGGAAACAGTCAGAATTTCAGACAGCTCTTGGCTATTACATGGATTCAGATGGCTTAGTGCTGGGCTTTGACATGGATGAAGAAGTACTCTTGCCTTCAGAAGATTGTGAGGAGGCCAGTGTGATCCGCTTATTCCAGAAGGAGCAGCTGGCAGCATTGACTGCCTGGGTCTCATCCACTTTGCACTTGACGGATGCTTCCAGAGCACAGAGCAGGAGAGCGTAGTTACTCACCCATAACAGGTGTTCTCCAGGAACAGCAGGAATCAGCCCTCACATAGAGCGACGTCAACGGAGCACCCATGGAAGCATCTCCCCAGCTTTCAAAGAAAGCTTTGGGAGATGCCACCATGCATGCATGGTCCCTTCCCACCCAAGGGCGCCATATTACTCAGTCAGATGACATAGCTACAGTCAACAAAAGAAGATGGCAAAAAATTGTACAGTAACTCCAAGGGGAGGAAGGAGGGTTATGAGGACTGATTCCTGCTGTCCCTGGAGAACACCTGTTAAAGGTGAGTAACTATGCTTTCTCCAGGAACAAGCAGGAAGTCAGTCCTTACATATGGGTCTCCCTAGCTACAGGCTACAGAGAACATGTAGAAAAAAAACACACGGCACAGCCGTGAACAGCCACAAGCAAATCTGAAGAAAGATTCTGAGGACCACAGTGTCCAGGGAGAACCATAGCTCTGGTAGCCTGAACAAGAAAGATCAGAGAGCAGGAGTTGCCTAAACCCTGAACAGATTACGAAGTACGGCCTGGCCGAAGGCACTGTCCCATCATAACTCCCTCTCCAGGCAGTAGTGAGCTGCAAAAGGTGTGAACTGCAGACCAGGTCTCCATAGGGACAGAGCGTAGGCTTGCAACTGAAGTTGCCATAGCCCTGACATTGTGTGCTGTGACCCAGCGCTTCAACGATAGCCCAGCCTGATCATGGGCAAAGGCGATGCAGTCCACCACCGTGGACAGTCTGTTTGGTGACAGCCTCCCCAGTCAACTGAGGTTGTATGAAATGAAAAGCTGTGAGGCTTTGCGATGGCCCTGGGTATGCTGAAGGTAGAAGGACAGGGCTCTTTTGCAGTCCAGAGTATGGAGAACAGCTGCCGCCTTGTTGGCATGGAGCCATGGAAAGATGGAAGGGAGCACCACTTCCTGATTGAGGTGGAAGGCGGATACCACCATTGAGGTGGAAGGAATTTTGTGTGGGTGCAAAGCACAACCCTGTTCTTGTAGAACTTAGTGTAAAGTGGCTCAGCCGCCAAGGTCTGAAGCTCACTGACTCTTCAGGCAGAGGTGAGTGCCACCAAAGAGGCAATCTTCCAAGATAGATAACGCAAATGGCAAGTAGCCAAAGGTTCAAAAGGTGGCTTGGTAAGTTGCGTCAGAACCACGTTGAGATCCCATTCCGCTGGAGGTGGCTGGATGGGAGGCTTAGAGAGCAGCAAGCCCCGCATGAATCGGGAAATGAGGGCCTGCACAGAAAGAGGTTTGCCCTCTATGGAGTGATGGTGTGCAGAGAGTGCACCCATGTGCACCCTGACGGAGTTGGATTTGAGTCCGGTCTGCAAGAGGTGGAGCAAGTACTGCTGCATCGTGTGCACCTGGCAGGAGAACGGGTCAACCTGTGGCTCAGCACACCATACTGAGAATCTGTGCCACTTGAAAGCATAGGCTCGTCTCATGGAGTTCTTACGAGAGGCCAAGAGGACGTCTTCCACCTCCCTGGTGAGGTTGAAGGGCACTAGGGCAATTTGTTCAGCAGCCATGCTGTCAGCGACAGGGCCCCCAGGTTAGGGTGGAGAAGAGAGCCCTCCTCCTGGGTCAGTAGTCCTGGGGCACTCCCCAAAGGGACCGGGAGCTCCGTCAAGATGCGGAGCAATAGGGGAAACCAAGACTGTCTGGGCCACCGCGGGGTCACCAGGATCATAGAAGCCTTGTCCCGCAGGACCTTGAAGAGGGTCCAGGCGATTAGTGGCATGGGAGGGAAGGCATACAGAAGGCCCTCCGACCACGAGATGAGACGTCATCTGCCGCTATCCAGGATGGGTGCAGCTGGGGACAGCAGAAGTAGGGCAGCTAGCATTGGCTGGGCTGGCAAAGAGGTCCAAACTTGGGTTCCCCATAGTTGGAATAGTCACTGCACCACCCTGAGGTCTAGGTGCTACTCGTGCATCTGGAGGACCCTGTTCAGCCTGTCTACCAGGGCACTGTCTTGGACCGGAAGGTATACTGCCCTAAGGAGCATTCTCTGACTGTTTGTGTATGAGCAGAGGGCTACTGCCTCCTGACAGAGGCATTGGGGCCTCTTGCCCCCCTGCTTGTTCAGACAGAACATCGCAACTTGGTTTTCCATTTGGACTAGCACTGACTGGTTCTGCAGGCGGTGGTGAAAGGTCTTGATCACTAGGAAAATGGCCCAGAGCTCCAGCAGGTTCATCTGCTGCTGGCTCTCCTCACAGTGGGCACCCCAGCACAGTAGGGAGGCATCCATAGTGAGGATCCTCTGGAGGTTTGGGTGTTGAAAGGGCATGCCCTTCTGCAGGTGCTGTGCGTCGTGCCAGCAATCGAGTGACTTTGCTAGTTGACAGGACACCAAGACCCTGTCCTGGAGTCTGCCTGTGGCTTGAGTCCACTGTGAGCAGAGGCACCATTGAGCTGCCCGCATGTGGAGGTGGGCATTGGGGACCACATGGACTGTGGAAGCCATGTGGCCTAGCAAGCAGAGCATGGACCGTGCTGACACAGCATGATGGTGTTGTACACCTTGATTGCCAGGGTCCTGAGGTGGTCCGCCCTGTCCAGGGGGAGGAAGGACCTGGTTTGGAGGGTGTCCAGACGAGTCCCTATGAACTCCAGGTGCTGTGCTGGAGTGCAGTGGAATTTGGGGTGGTTCATCACAAACCCCAGATGTTGTGGGAGCTTAATGGTGCAGGCCTGTTGCACCTCTGAGGCCATGTCTCAGTCGTCCAGGTATGGGAAGAAGGCGGCCCCTTGGAGATAGAGATAGGCGGCCACTACTGCCAGGCATTTGGTGAAGACTCTTGGTGCGGAGGCTAGGCTGAAGGGTAGTACCCTGTACTGGTAGTGGTCGCCCCCGACCAAGAACATTAAGTACTACCTGTGGCTGAGGTGGATAACAATGTGGGTATAAGCATCCTTTAGGTCCAAGGAGCATAGCCAATCTCCCTGCTGGAGGTAGGGCAGCAATATTCCAAGGGAGAGCATTTTGAATTTCTCCCACACTAGGAATTTGTTCAGGTTTCTCAGGTCCAGGATGGGTCTTTGCACTCCTGTTCTTTCTGGTACCAGAAAGTACCTGGAGTAGAACCCCTTTCCTTTTTAGGTGGTGTGGTACGGGCTCCATGGCCTTATCCCTGAGAAGGCCTGCAAGTTCCTGCAGTATCAGGGCCTGGTGCAGGGGACTCCGAGGGGGGATCTCCGGAAAAGAAAGGGGGAGGCGTTTGGCCCAGGTGAAGGAGGTAACCCTCCCTGAACACCTGAAGTGCCCATGAGTCAGTGGTGATGGCAGACCACCGGTGGGCAAAATGAGTACGACTCCCCCCACTGGTAGCTGGTCCCCCCATGGATAGAGAGGCTATGCTCTGGGAGTCAAAACCCCGACCCAGTCTGGGCTGGGGCTGGTGTCTGAGGCTTGGGGCACTTAGGCTTGCATAGGCCCTGGCCCGCACTCTTGCACTGATGACCCTACTGAGGGGTCTGGGGGGGCTTGATATGGGGGATAGCCTCAGTAAGGCTAACCTTTCCAGTGGAAGGGAGGCCTTTTCTCTGGTGTTTTTTTCTTGGGAAGAGTGGAGGTCTTCCTGGAGAGTCGAGTCCTAGTGACATGCTCTGTCTCGATCTCTGCCACCTTATCCTCCATCGACTTGCCGAAGAGGTTTTCACTGAGGCAAGGGACCTCTAGGAGTTTCTCCTGGACCCATTGCTTGAGGTCCAATGCCTAGAGTCAGTCCTGGCGTCAGGCACCAATGCCTGCGTCAGCCACCCTTGCATTAGACTCGAAGCCATTGTAGGCTGCCTGAGACAAGTACTTTGAGCACTCCCCATCTGACTTCATGAGGGTTTGGAATCGCTAGAGGTGATCCCCACTGAGACCTGCCGAGAAATCACTGAGTTCCTTAATGAGGTCTCGGAAATACTTGCTGATATACAACTAATATGCCTGTATTCAGCAAGCCAGCATTGAGCCCTGGTAACATTTTTGCCCAAGGGCGTCAGGGGCGCGAGACTCCCTGCCCCTTGGCACTGAAGAGTGAGTTTTCGGGCTTTTCTGTCGATGCATGATCGACGACCACCAGGGAGGTATGAGGGAGATGCACGTTCCTGAAGCTGGATACATAGTGTCTAGGCACTGGCTAACAATCGGCACCAATGCTAGTGTTTCCCACATCTGCAGAAGGAGGCGCCTGGGGATGGTGGGGACGAGGACCGTAATGGCCTCCTTAGGTGGGGTCTCATATTGGAGGATTTCAAGTTCCTCTGTGCGAGGATCCTCCGACTCCATGGTGAGGGACAATGTCTTTGCCATGTCCTGGACAAACTCGAGGATTGAGGTGTCCTCAGGCGGGTACTGTTGCCTCGACATCGGCGGGGATGGATCCGAGGGGAGATCACGGTGTGCTTGTGTCTCTGGGGAAGCCTAAGACTCCCAGTCCAAGTAGTCTGTCAAGGACTCGAGGCCTGACAGCTCTAGGGGTGTCATCGGGTCCAGCCTTTGGTGAACCATGGCTTTTGCTTGGCTGGAGCCAGAAATGCTTGCCGGGAAGGATCTCGCTCCCAAGGACTGGGAGAGGGATTGTGACCCTCGCCGAGGATCGGCTCAAGGCATGGGGCTCTCGAGGATCTCTTCAGCGGCCCGGAGAGTCTTCAACATAGAGGTCCCTGTGGTCTCAGCATATGCGCCGGTGTGGCTGGGCTACAACACTTGCTGCGAGGCAAAGAAGGCAGAATCGCTGCATTCCAACGCCATCATCCTGGCTTCCCTCTCAGGAGTTGCAGCCTTTGACACAGACGCCAGGGTGACCAGGTCGGGTGTCTATGAGAAGAAGGCGTTTTCAATGGAACGGGCCTTGGGAGTCTTAGATCTGTTGCTGGAGGTCTCAGCATCTGTTTTGGGTACCTTCGCTGGCCGCTCCCACTCCGAATACCCTCCAAGAGCTGTGGGTCCTCACATGGGACTTTCTGTGCATGTCCACTTTCCAGGAAAAGGTCCTCGAGGATTTCTTTTTTTTCTTATACTCTTGCTCCAGGGAACCCTTACTGGAGTGTCCGTGTGTCCACTCGGGCACTACAGGGGCTTTACACAACTCCGAGAATCTGTGCAGGGCCTTAGAGTGCATGGCTACCGGGGATACCGGGGCTGAATCTGATCTGTGGAAGACATCATCCTGCTTCTCCCGGCGACTCTGGATAGCCTTAGCAGACAACGTTTTGCACAGGGAACACACCTCTAGGTCATAGTCGGCACCTAGACACCGGAGGCAACAGTCATGTGTGTCGGTAAGGGACATGTCTTTGAGCACCAATCACACTTCTTAAACCCACTGGCCATTGGGGCAAAAAGGACACCAGCATATGACCTTTGACGCGGCCAGCAATTAGAAAAGGCGCGAAACTGTGCTGGATGAAAAAAACCAAAACAGGTTCAGAGTCTCAAAGCGAAGGTGACGGGGCTTGAGGTGGGATAGAAACCAGTGCTAACCGGACGATACACTTTAGTGCATGAGAAAATCAACTTTTTTTCCAGGGAAGGAAGACGAACCTCTGTAGGGCTCCATGGAAAAAGGGAGATTGAGTAAGATGGTACCCTTGGGCAGGAAGGGGACCACGCATGCGTGGTGGCATCTCCCAAAGGTTTTCTTTGAAAGTTGGGGAGATGCTTCCATGGGGGCTCTGTCAGCGTTGACATCACCCATATGTGTGGACTGACCTCCTGCTTGTCCCTGAAGAACCGAAGGTACACCCGCTCCACTACTGTCTTCTCATTCCTGAATGTAATCAAGGATATGATGTGATCAGAGTGGGACTCTCCTGACTCCCTGCCTAAAGGCTTAAGGGTGTGTAAGATCTCCACTCTCCTGGAGAAGTGCATTGAGTGGTTTGGCATTCCCAAGGTGCATCCATAGGTCAGGGTGGTTACCAAATGGAAAACCATTCCTGTGGATGGTGGATCGGCCCTAAAAGATTTTCTGGACCATAAGGTAGGTTCATTGTTGATGAGCCAGATTGCCATGGTGGCGGCTATTCTGCAGCTGGCAATATCTACTAACCTGATGGCTCGAGCCCTGCTTCAGTGGATTCAGTCTCTTCCATTGGATGATACTACCCCTCTTTTGGAGTTGGCTACAGTCTTCTTTTCTAATGCCATGTACGTCCTGGTATGTTTGGTGGCCAGGGTATGTGCTCCGACGATGGTGTCATGGCATTGAATTTGGTTCCACACTGGACAACGGACAGATCTTCCACAGCCCGGTTAGCCCAACTGGCTTTTCAGGGGAAGCTTCTGTTTGGAGCCAATTTGGAGAAGCTGGTGAAAGACCTGGGCAAGTCAAAATCTTACTACTCCTCCCAATACCTGTACAATGGAGCAGGAGCTAATATTGTCTACACCAGATGCAGAGAAACACGTAGAGGATTTCATAACCAGCTGAAGCATCAAAATCTCTATGCCTGTGTCCAAGGTGGCTTAAACGTCCTGCATGTGCCCCCGACAGTATTTTGATGGCATTGGGGGCTTTACCTGATGCCTGGAACATCTGACGTGAAGTGTCAAATTTCCCCTCTGATGATCCAGGCATTGGGGAAAGCTCCCAGTGTCATCAAAATACTGACAGAAGGCTGGTGCCCTCAACAGAAATAAAATCCCTGGTGGGTCAGTGGCCCCGAACCCTCCCACCGTCTGCCCGGTACCTTTACCCATGTGATCCTGCTCATGTGCCACCATCTTGAAAAATGGCAGCACTTGGCCCTCGTGGCAAGATGGTGACACAGGAGCAGGATCACATGGCAACACTCCCACTCTATTGTAAAGATACCGGGCAGAGGGTGGCAGGGTTCGGGGCCACTGGGGATTTGATTTCTGTCGGGGGCACCAGCCTCCTGACAGTATTTTGATGGCATCAGGGGCTTTCCCTGATGCCTGGATCATCAGAAGGGAAGTTTGATTGTGAAAAACTACAAGACGACCTTGGTAACTGGGAGCCTGGGCATTCAAATGACAGATGAAATTTAATGTGGACAAATGCAAAGCTATGCACTTATGGATGAACAATCTAAACTATAGCTACCTGATGCAAGGTTCCATATTAGAAGACACCACCCAGGAAAAGGATCTAATCATCATGGATAATTTGGTGAAATCTTCTCTTCAATGTGCAGCAGCAGCCAAGAAAACTAATAGAATGCTAAGAAGTACAAGGAAAGGAATAGAGAATAAAACAAAGGATATCATAAAGCCTCTGTACCACTCCATGGTGTGAGCAGTGTAGCTCTGGCCACCACATTTAAAAAAAGAAAGGATATAGTGGAATTGGAAAAGGTACAGAGATGGACAACCAAAATGATAAAGGGGATGGAAGAATACCCCTATGAGGAAAGGTTTAAAAGGTTAGGACTCTTCAGCTTGAAGAAGAGTCAGCTGAATGGAGATATGATACAGCAGCAGGAATAATCACTGGAGCCTCACAACAGTAGCACATCGCCCCCCCCCCCTCCATATTTTTTCACCTCCATTGGCTACCCATCCTGGCCAGAATAAGGTACAAAGCATTTGTTATCTTCAAAATCATGCACAACAGTTCAGTTTCCTGCCTCCAACCACTGATTTCAACACCAAAACAATTGACAGAATCCGCAGGCAGAATTCCCTTAACCTCTTTGCCATACCCACACAGAAAGCTAAAAGTAAGCAAAGAACTTATAATTGCGCATTGTCATTATTCGCCCTGTCAAAATGGAACATACTGCCCCCAACACTAAGAGGATGCCACGACATAACTGAATTTCACACATAATTGAACACTTTCCTATTCCAGGACCACTATAAACCAGACTAATCCACTAACATACTACCAGACACTCAACCGGATTACCACCCAGCTACTTATGATGGACAATTGGACACATCTAACTAATCCTAGCCTGATAGACTCATTGTTCAAGTAATGACCATACTACATTATCCATTGTACATCATTAACTTAAAACATCCTATAACCATTTACAAATGTTCATGATGCCCTAAAATTTCTTGTTTCAATTCTCTGTACAACAGGATGCATTATTGCACTGTTAGACTTTGCTATATGTACACTGCTTTGAATTTTAGAAAGGTGGTATAGAAATGGTTTCAAATAAATAAATAAATGATATAAGTCTATAAAATAATGAGTAGAGTAGAATTGAATGAGTAAACATGAATCTGTTTACTCTTTCAAAAAGTATAAAGATTAAGGAGCATGCAATGAAGTTACAAAGTAGTACATTTAAGACTAAACAGAAAAAAAATATTTTTTCACTCAAAACGTAATTAAGCTCTGGAATTTGTTGCCAGAGCTGTAGTAGAAACTGTTAGTGTAGCTGGCTTTAAAAAAAAGGTTTGGACAACTTTCTGGAGAATAAACTCACAATCAATTTGGATATCACCAGAAGTAAACAATATTCACCAAAACAAAATTCCTGGGAACACACTGCCCCACTCCTAATAACCAAAATTATCTAAACATTGGACATCAGAATTCAGCCTCAAGAGAAAAGGATCTCAGTGTATAAAGAATTATTCCTCCAACAGGCAGTTTCCCACCAATAGGAGGCTGATCTTACTAGCTTCAGTGATCCAAAAAACCTCCTCTTTTTAATCTTTAATTTTAATTTCTTTTTGGCTGGGGGGGGGGCGTGGGCTATGAGAGAGAGAGAGTGTATGAAGTCAGGGCGTGGGTGCTATGGGAAATTTTTTTGCTTTACATACTGAAGGTGCCTTGGGTACAGCTGACATCATATTCACTGTGGTTGATGAAAAGGGGAGGGGGAGAAGGATCACTATCTTCTATTGGCACTGTCTAAAGGCATGTTAAAGGCCTAACTTATTAAGCTTTATTTTCCCCACAGAAAATGGGAAAACAGAAGATCAGGCCCTTAAAAAAAGAGCTGTGATATACCTTTTGGGGGATGGGGGCATTGTAACTGAGGTCTTGGCGACCAGCTCCTAAATGTTTAAGCTGGCTCCTAGCTTCCAGGAAAATTTGTCAAAGCCTGATGTAAAGTAGTTATTCTAGAGGGCAGAGTTTGGGGGTTATACATATAAATATGCAAAGTACACACGTATAACTTATCAGGCATACATCATGTCAACATTTAAAGAATGGAGTGGAGGAGTATGCTAACGGTTGGGAACCAAGAGACCAGGGTTTGATTCCCACTAGCACTCCTTGTGGCCGGGCAAGTCACTTAACCTTCCATTGTCTCAGAAAAAAAAAATCCAAGTTATCAATGATCCTGTTTAATGTACGTTACCAAAACTTAAGTTACAATGTAAACGGCTCTGACTGAAATGATAAAGCGGTATATAAAAAAAAAAATAAAGAGACAGACTAATATGTTTAGCAGTTGCCAATAAACATAAGCCCCCTCTCCATCAGTACCGCTAAAAGCCTCAACAACCATCACAGCACTATACTGATAGTGCCAGGGGCAGAGCTAGGGTAGAGGGACGGAGTACGCAGCTATACATATAGCAGTGACATTTAGTGGTCATGTGTGTACATTCCCTTTGTGTACTCACCACATTTTAGACATCGGCTGGCAGCTTCCACTTATATGACTCGTTCTAAAATTATCTGCCTAATTACCTAGCATCCATGTAACCATCACTCATACAGTCATGGTAAAAAAAATCACCTTTTAGGTGCCACTGCCATTTCCCAGAATGGGACTGTGGAAAAGGATATGCAGGGAAAAATTAACCAAAACTCTTTTCACCCATATATGCATTTGTTGCAGGTTCAGATGGTTGACAATGCACACTAACATGGAAAAGAGTGAGCTGTTCTCAACAAACTACACACTAACTACAAATGGCATATGATAAACTCAAGGAATCCGCATAAATAGATAGACCGCACTGTCAAGGACAACAACCTGCAATATTGTCCTGGAATACAGTATGAAGAGAATGAAACAGCAAGAGGGTCATTTAAAAAAGTTTAGTCATGATTTGAATGTCTGAAGATGCGCATGTGGATATCAAAATCATGGAGACATCTATGTAGCCATTCCACAAATGATGTTCGCAGACGTCTCCAGTGCAGGGACGTTGTGCACATAAGCAAGGTGGTGTGGCAGAGGCAAGTCTTGGGAGGAGCAATGGATTTACACGTCCCGTTCTATCTCAGAAATGTTGGAGATGTCTGCAGGCACATTCATATTTATAACTGCTCCAGGCACAAAAAGGCATCAGGAAAGTGCTCGTTTCCACCTTAAAACATCCAGAGAGTGTAGAGAAGATTGAGAATTAAGTGACTAGCCTTAGATCACAAAGGCCCACATTGGGCTTTGAGCCCTGGCCACCCTGCACTTGGTTCTGAAATGCTATCCTGGGGACATCTATATAGACGTCTGAAAGACATCCATATTGGGCATGTCCATATTTTCGGAATCATGCCTGAACTTGCATGTGCCTGCTTTTATTTCAGACGTTCTGGCTTTGACATCCCAGATTACACTTGGACATACCATTGTGAAATGTGTCTCCAAGTGTCTGGCCAAAACTGTCTTTTCAGTCAGGGCCGGCTCAACAATTAGGCAAAACAGACAACCGCATAGGCTGGCTCAACCACTAAGCAAACTAGGAGGTCGCATAAGCATCAACTTCTGAGGGGCAGCAAAGGGCAGGGCATTCAAAACTAAACAATAGATTCTGACAACCAGAGGGGCGTAAGACTTAGGTTTGCCTAGCGCACGAACACCTTGAACCAACTCTGGGGGACGGTGCTGTTTTCAGTCCATCATTACCACTTTTTTGATGAAATTATATTACATCAACTGAGTAAGTTCAATTGAACATCTTACTGAAATCTGTGAGTGCTGTGCCTCTGCCATATATACTAGTGACCTTTTCTGGGTTAAGTTAACTTAAATCACAGTACATTTTGTTCTGTAGGTAGTCCTATTATTGGACCCTTTGCTCTTTAGGGAGATGAGCCCATTTCAGTTCTAATCTTTAATCATGGAAATGAGTAACAGCACACTTGCTACCATGGGATCCTACAAATGGATATGGGACTGGCAGCAAGAAAGATGTTCAAAAAATAGTAACAAAATGAATTACACAAATTTTTACAATGCAATCTGATAACTTGGGTTTTAATATATTCCCTAAGAAGTCAGTTTGTTGTCCATGGAAAAAGGGAAAAACATTGGGTCAGAGGATCCAGATTTGAGGCTTAGGAGCTCCAATCCTTATTATGTGTGTTCAAGGTCCTCTATACATCATTTTAGAAAAATGCTGCTTCTAACATATGCAAGGGTACAGGGGGTCAGGCAAAAAAAAATGGAAGAAAGCACTGAACAGCCAAAAATTGAAAGGTTTTTTTTTTTTTTAAATAAAATTAAGTCTCTGATATTTTCATTTCATAAAATACTTCCAGGTATGGCATTCTTTTTGACTTCCAAGTAAAGGTTGGCCAAACTGTCAATAATGTAAGGTTTTCTTTTTCACTTTTCCCCTGTCAGAAAGCATGTTAAAGGGGGAAGTTGAAAAATGTATTTATTTTATTTATTTAACAGGTTTTATATACACCACTTTATCATTTCAATCAAAGCGGTTTACATTGAAACTTAAACTTGGTCATACACATTAAACAGGGACATTGACAACTTGGATTTTTCTGAGGCAATGGATAATAAGTGACTTGCCCAAGGCCACAAGGAGGGTTCCCAAGCCAGGGTTCTTAACCGTTAGGCCACTCATCCACTCCAAGGAATGGATAGCCTTCTCCTAAGTGGCTGCATGCATGGTTCAGCATTTCTAGGCTCTGAAAGTAGGCAATTTAATTAATTTTAACATAGCATTTAAATTTTGGTTTGGTTGTTTTCTATATTGCTGGTTTTGATATATTTTGTTTATGCATGTGTGTGGATATGGTTGCTTATAATGATGGATTTAAAAAAAAATACTAGAATGTTTTTGATGTAATTGTAATGCAATATTAATATTCTTTAGGCTGATATTGTTCATACAGTACAGCAACTAGTATTAATACCCTTGGATTACTGTAATAGTATGCACTTGGATTTGGCTGCATCTTTCTCTAAGAGCACTAC
The DNA here is from genome assembly GCA_033557465.1 of Ichthyophis bannanicus. Lineage (NCBI taxonomy): Eukaryota > Metazoa > Chordata > Amphibia > Gymnophiona > Ichthyophiidae > Ichthyophis > Ichthyophis bannanicus. The sequence goes on along the minus strand of CM066043.1, from coordinate 125,605,732 downwards.
AGCATATTCGGAATGTTGCTCCCTGACTTTTAACCAGAAAGGTTATATGATCATATTTCACCTGTACTGCACTCATTATATTGGTTGCTGGTCGATTTTTAAAAAGGGTTCCAGGGGTGATCCGGGAAACTACAGACCGGTGAGCCTCACGTCAGTACTGGGAAAAATGGTAGAAACCATCATAAAGAATAAAATTACTCAGCATGTAGATAGTCATGGCCTAATGGGAGACAGCCAACATGGCTTTAGACAAGGAAGATCTTGTCTTACTAATCTGTTATGTTTTTTTTGAAAGTGTGAATAAACAGGTGGACAAAGGTGAGTCGGTTGATATAGTGTATCTGGACTTTCAGAAAGCCTTTGACAAGGTCCCTCATCAGAGACTTTTGGCAAAACTAAAGAGTCATGGGATAGGAGGCAGTGTACTACTGTGGATCAAGAACTGGTTAAGAGATAGAAAGCAGAGGGTTGGGCTAAATGGACAATTTTCCCAATGGAGAAAGGTGAATAGTGGTGTACCCCAGGGATCTGTGCTGGGTCCGCTGCTTTTTGACATATTCATAAATGACCTGGAAAGTGGAATAACGAGTGAGGTTATCAAATCTGCAGATGACACAAAACTATTTAAAGTTGCTAAAACCCAAGAGGATTGTGGAAAATTGCAAGAGGATCTTGATAAATTAGAAGACTGGGCATCAAAATGACAGATGAAATTTAATGTGGACAAGTGCAAAGTTATGCACCTAGGGAAGAACAACCCAAACTATGGTTATACAATGCAAGGTTCCACATTAGGAACCACCACCGAGGAAAAAGATTTAGGCGTCATTGTGGATAACATGTTAAAACCCTCGGCCCAGTATGCAGCAGCAGCAGCCAAGAGAGCAAATAGAATGCTAGGTATCATAAGGAAAGGAATGGAAAATAAAACAAAAGATATTATAATGCCTCTATATCGTTCCATAGTGAGACCGCACCTTGAATATTGTGTGCAATTCTGGTCGCCGTATCTTAAAAAGGATATAGAGTTATTAGAAAAGGTTCAGAGAAGAGCCACCAAAATGGTAAAGGGGATGGAAGGATACTCCTATGAAGAAAGGCTAAAAAGGTTAGGACTCTTTATTTATTTATTTAACAGTTCTTCTATACCGCGCTTTTCAGATCAGTGCGGTTTACATTCAACGTCAACTATACAACACAGGCATTCTGAGTTGTAAACTTTACAATAAACAGGGAAATCAACATGGAAACAACTGGGGAAACTATCTACATTGTATTTACACTATTACCTTTTTCAAGCAGGGTCTATCTACATCTTATTACTTTTGAAGGATCAGGTGGGTTAGCCTTTAACCTGGAAAAGAGACGGCTGAGGGGAGATATGATAGAAGTCTATAAACTAATGAACGGAGTGGAATGGGTAAACGTAGATCGATTGTTTACGTTATCACAATATAGAAAGACTAGGGGACATGCAATGAAGCTACAGGGTAAACTATTTAAGACTAATAAAAGAAAATATTTTTTTACTCAAAGTGTAATCAAACTCTGGAATTTGTTACTGGAGGATGTAGTAAAAGCTGTTAGTATAGCTGGGTTTAAAAAAGGTTTGGACAAGTTCCTGGAGGAAAGGTCCATAAACCATTATTAAGAAGGGACCCAGGATATCAATGCTTGACCCAGTACAAGCATTGCGGAACCTGTGTCTTTTGGGGAAACTGCTAGGTACGTATGACCTAGACTGGCCACTGTTGGAAACAGGATACTGGGCTTGATGGACCTTGGTCTGACCCAGTATGGCATATCTTATGTTCTTATGATGTTTAGAGCCATTCACTCAGATGCTCCATTTAATCTGAAGTTCGCTTCAACACTGAACCAGCTCGAGATGCCACTGCATTTCCAAGACAAAGGCCTTCTATGGATTTCTCCATTAAAATGGGCACATAATACAGCAACATGAAATTGTACCTTGATGTTTTCAGGGCTGAGCTGATTCCAGAGGCTGATAGACTTCATTTTAGAAAAAGAGTGAAAGCATTTCTTTTTGAGAAAGCTCTCACTTAAAAACAACAGATGTACAATAGTTAGGCCAAACGTTCCTGTGATCTGAGCTGTTATATATGCTGCATACAATCATCTAGAATAGTTCTCTAAATTGCTTTGGAATTTCTCTCTTTTTGTTTTGTTTGTTTTTTCAAACATTACAGAAAAAAAAGAAATATAAATATCAAAAGAGGATACAAATACAATAATTGCAATAAACTGAAGGAGCACATTCACATATTAAAAGAAAGCTATGCAGTAAATTCCACTCCTATCAGAATCCATTGAGGAAATAAAGGGGAAGACCAACTAGTAAGAAAATTTAAGGAAAGGAAAGTTATACACATTTTCAAAACCTGGCAAATGTACTTTACAAGCCCTCATATAACCTTCAATCTCACACAGCAATGTTGATAGCTGCAGCTTCCCCAGTAGTGGCATTTTCTTGGACAATGATACGCTTCTCCAACTATAGGTTCTAAGAAAACATAATCATGTTCCGTATACTTAATGAAACACTTCCTAGGAAGTTTCAAAAAGAAACTCATCCCCAGAGCCAAAGATCTGGGATGGAAAAAGTCTTTCCTGATCCTGTGTGTGCTATCAGAGAGATCAGGGCATACATATACCCTATATCCATGAAACGTCTGCAACCTAGCTGCATAAACCAATCTCAAGACCCTATCCCTGTCTGAGGCTGTAACTACTACTACTAATCATTTGTATAGCGCTACAAGGTGTATGCAGCGCTGTACATATAGATGTAAGACACAGTCACTTCTCATCAGAGCTTACAATCTAATCAAGACAAAACACATAGTGAAACTGCGGAGTAAAGAATGATAAGATAAACACAAGTAGTGGACAAGAGAAAGGAGCATCCGGATCCAAAAGCGACTTCAAAGAGGTGAGTTTTTAGCCTGGATTTGAATAGGGCTAGAGAACAGGCCCAACGCACAGACTCAGTTTTTTCAGGCATATAGAGCAGCAAGATGGAATGATTGAAGTATGGAATTGCCAATGACAGAGAAGGGCACAGATAAAAGGGATCTGCCAGAGGAGCAGAGCTCCCGAGGACGAGTGTAGAGTGAGATAAGAAAGGAAAGGTAGTTAGAAGCTGCAGAATGAATGCACTTGTAGGTCAGCAGGAGAAATTTGAACTGAATGCGGAAATTGACAGGGAGCCAGTGAAGTGACTTGAGAAGAGAGGTTATATGAGCATAGTGACACTGGTAGAAGATAAGCCATGCAGCTGAGTTTTGAACAGATTGAAGGGGAGAAAGATGATACAGAATGAGACCACTGAGGAGCAGGTTACCATAGTCAAGGAGGGAGGTGACTAGTGAGTGGATAAGGGTCTTAGTAATGTGAATAGAAAGCATAGTTACTCACCTGTAACAGGTGATCTCCGTATCTTAAAAAGGATATAGCGTTATTAGAAAAGGTACAGAGAAGAGCCACCAAAAATGGTAAAGGGGATGGAAGGATACTCCTATGAAGAAAGGCTAAAAAGGTTAGGGCTCTTCATCCTGGAAAAGAGACAGCTGAGGGGAGATACGATAGAGGTCTATAAATTAATGAATAGAGTAGAACGGGTAAATGTAGATCGATTGTTTACGTCATCAGAATATAAAAAGACTAGGGGACATGCAATGAAGCTACAGGGTAACATATTTAAGACTAATAAGAGAAAATATTTTTCACTCAACGTGTAATCAAACTCTGGAATTTGTTACCGGAGGATGTAGTACAAGCTGTTAGTGTAGCTGGGTTTATAAAAGGTTTGGACAAGTTTCTGGAGGAAAGGTCCATAAACCATTATTAAAAGGGACCCAGGATATCACTGCTTGACCCAATACAAGCATTGAGGAACCTGTGTCATTTGGGGAGACTGCTAGGTACTTATGAGCTAGATTGGCCACTGTTGGAAACAGGATACTGGACTTGATGGACCTTGGTCTGTCCCAGTATGGCATAATTTACGTTCTTATAGAACAGCAAGAATTGAGTCTTTACATATGGGTGATCTCGGTACCAACGGCACCCGCGTGGGAACGCTCCCCAGCGTCCAATAGGAAAGCTTTTGGGAGCATCCCACTGCACCTGCGTGGCTGCCTTCCCGCCTTACCAGTTCTCCTTCCTCAAATGAGTTTGTAGCTGAGATAAAAGGAGAGAAGAGGAGGAAAAGTACAACTCCTAGGGAAGGAAGGTGGGTTGTGAAGACTAAATTCCTGCTGTTCCTGGAGATCACCTGTTACAGGTGAGTAACTACGCTATCTCCAGGAACAAGCAGGCAAGTAGTCTTCACATATGGGACTCCCTAGCTTAGAGATGCCAAAGAGATGACCTCAGAGTGAGCTGTGGAACACAGGGCTAAGTAGTAGGTCATGTATTCTCCAGGGATGTCTGGTATCGAAACCCGGGACAGGGGGGTAGGAGGTGATCTAAGTCTGAAAGAGATGCTGGAGAACAGCTTGGCCAAACGAGGCATCCTGGCGGGAGTCCTTGTCCAGACAATAGTGAACAGCAAAAGTATGGACAGAGGACCAGGTTGCTGCTTTATAGATCTCAATTGCTACAGAGAGCAGATTCGCCATAGAGGAAGACATTGCCCGAACATTTGCAGTGACGTGACCCTCAAGAAAGTGTCCTGCACTGTCATAGGCAAAGGAGATACAACCTGCTATCCATCTGGAGAGAGTTCGCTTGGATACTGGTAGTCCTAGGTGACTGGAGTCAAAGGTGATGAAAAGCTGGGAAGCTTTTCTGTGCTCCCGTGTTCTCTGGCGATAAAAGGCCAAAGCACGTTTGCAATCCAGAGTATGAAGGGTTACTTCCGCCCTAGATGAGTGAGGTCTAGGGAAAAAAACAGGGAGGTATACCGACTGGTTTAAGTGAAAGGGCGAGACCACCTTTGGCATAAAGTGAGGATGAGTCCTAAGGACTACCTTATCATGGTGGAAATGTGTCTAAGGAGGATCAGCCACCAAAGCATGCAGCTCCCTGATGCGCTTTGCTGAAGTGATGGCAATAAGGAAGGTGACCTTTGTGATGAGGAAGATTCATTCTCTGCCCTAAAAACACAGGATTCAGTGAATTCTAGCCTAGAAGCTGACAGGAAGACAAGCCATGTGAGCAGTAGTTGTCAGGGGCAACATAAACAAACCCAGCCACGGGGTTTGCAAACTCGCCCAGCTGAAAAACATTCTCCAATTCCTAATAGCTTGCACCTGGATAGAGGGAGGGCTATTAGCCACTATAAGAGTCACGCAGGAAATAGAGCTTCAGGTTGGGGTTCAGTTTCCGTTTCAGCTTCAGAGTCTGACCCAGGAGGTGATTCAGATTCAGAACCAGGAAGAGTTCAACCCAGAAGCTACCCAGAATACCTCAGGAGAAAGCAGCTAGGAGCAGTGAGGTCAGAGAGCTGCTGTGACTGTTCTGCTGAAGTAAAGCCGTTTGAAACTCAGAGGCAACGTTCTAGCTGGTGTGAATGGAAGCCTAAGAAACCCAAACAGTATGTATCTGAAAGCTGTAACCTTGAGAGTGATTCTGGCAGAGAGCTAAGAGAATATACTGACAGTAGGAATACCTACAGGGTTAATACTGAGAAGCCTCGTGTGAGAAATCCTAGGTGGGGGCAGGGCTGTAACACCCAGCCGAGGGATTTATCTGGAGAGCTGAGAAGAGAGCAGTTAAAAGTCCCTGAAAGAGAAAGGTATGTCATTGAAGATATTTGCATGACAGAGGAAGAGGTATTAGAAGTTCCTAAACCTCAAAGAAAGCCCTGCAGAGCTAAACCTTGTGCTGATAAGAGAGAGGAATACTTTTACTCGGTGCCAAAGCCTGAAGCTAGAGCCAACAAATATCCCAAAGGTAGAAACACCTATAAGAAGTTGGATTCTAGAAACCCTGAATGGTGGCTTCCTTCTCTCCCAGACACAGAGAAGTACAGCAGCAGTTATTCCAGCCCTAGAGGGAGCTGGCCAGATAGGCTCTGTGAAGAGACGTTACAAGGTAACTTACAGACATTTTGTAGCCAGGAAAACTCAGGTCTTTCTGAGAACCTGCATGAACCCATGATCACTGATAGCCTCAGTGAATGCTCATTCGGAGACCCGATGGACTGTACATTAACATTCTCTGATAGAATAACCTCTCTTTGTTAGATAAGAGGCTGTATAGTGCTGGAAGCTAACACTATATGTGAAGAGTGTCTGTTTGTACAGAGAGGAGCTGTGTGCTGAGTTTTCTTATGCTTTACAATTACCGTTTACTTTAAGAAGCAAGAAGCAGCTTTTCTGTTTCCTTTATATTATACCAGAAAGTATGGTTTATGTGTCCTAAGTTTGCTGTGTTATATATCTGGAGAATCCGACCCCGGGAGGGGAAATAAATCCTAATTTACCTTATCATTTGTGTCTACAACTACTTTATTTTCATTAACCACCATCAGAACCAGACCTGCTAGCCCTAGGCGGCAGCCTGCCCACCTGGTGGTGACACCTTCCAGGTAATAAATGTCAGAGAAGTAGTGGCTAGGGGTTCAAAGAGTGGCTTCATAAGCTGTCCTAAAACAACATTAAGGTCCCATGCCACTGAGGGTGGCTTAATGGGAGGTTTAGTTAATAGAAGACCTCTCATGAAGCGTGCTACAAGCGGTTGAGAGGAGATGGGCTGACCATCCAAGGGCATATGGGAAGCCGCTATGGCACTTAAGTGGACTCTTACCAAATTGGTTTTGAGTCCAGAAGAAGAGAGGTGGAGAAGATATTCAAGTAATGCTTCCACCGGAGCAGAAAAGGGGTTAAGATCCCTTTTCGAACACCAGAGAGATAATCTACGCCACTTGAAGGCGTAGGAGCACCTTATGGAAGGTTTCCTAGAAGACAAAAGGATAGCTTTCACCTGTTGAGAGAGGCTGATGCCCTGAAATTCTATGCCTTCAGCAGCCATGCTGTAAGGTGTAGGGACTGCGGATTGGGATGTAGCAGTGTCCCGTTCTCCTGTGAGAGGAGATCTGGAGCAGACCCCACATCTACTGGTTGAACTTGAGAGAATTGTAGAAGCAGAGGATACCACGGATGTCGTGGCCAACGCGGGGCTATAAGAATCATGTAGCCCTTGTTTCTCTGGAGTTTGAAAAGAGTTTTGGGGATGAGAGGAATGGGAGGGAAGGCATATAGGAAGCCTTGATCCCAGTGAAGGTGAAAGGCATCTACCGCTTGGTTGTTCTGAGCAGGCGTTCTGGAGCAGAAGCAGGGAAGTCTGGCATTCTGAGAACTTGCAAACAGGTCTATGTCTGTGGTTCCCCAGATCTGAAAACTGTGAGCAACCTTGTCTGCATGGAGAGACCACTCGTGGGGTAGTAGTACCTGACTGAGCCTGTCCACCAAGAGATTCTGTTTGCCTGGGAGATATACCGCAAGAAAGTGAATCTGATGTTGTATGTCAAAGGACCACAGGTGTAGGGCTTCGCTGCGAAGTGTCCAAGAGCCTGTTCCGCCCTGCTTGTTTAAGTAAAACATGGCTACCTGATTGTCCGTCTGGACTAGAACTGTGCAGAAGCGAAGATGGTCGTGAGAGTATTGTGGATGGCTCTGAGTTCCAGCAGATTTATGTGGAATTGTGACTCCTGATGAGACCAAAGACCCTTAGTGGAGAGGTTGTCCAAATGAGCCCCCCAGCCCAATCTGGACTCATCTGTCGTCAGGGTACATTGATGTAGAGGCTTCTGAAAAGGTGATCCTACGAGAAGGTGTTCTGGGGATTGCCACCACTGGAGAGACAAGATGAGATGTGTAAAGAGTATTACCCTGTCTCCCAAACGACTGGATGCTTGAGACCACTGGGAAGCCAGGGTCCATAGAGTTGCACGCATATGTAGACGAGCGTATGGAACCACATTTACAGTAGATGCCATATGGCCCAGGAGTTGCAGCATTTCTTGAGCAGTGAGAAAGATTTTGAGGCATGCTTGGGATGCAAGCTGGGTGAGTCGAGCACAGCAGGCTTGGGGCAGAAAAGCCCTTGACTGTTGAGTGTCTAGAAGGGCTCCTATAAATTCCAGAGTTTGAGAGGGAACGAGCTAGGACTTTGGAAGATTTATTACAAATCCCAAGTTTTGTAGCACTTGCATGGACCTTGGTCTGACCCAGTATGGCATATCTTATGTTCTTATGTTCTTATGCATGGTGCACGTAAGAGAAAGATTGGCCTCTAGAGATGTGCTTGCTCGAATGAGCCAGTCATCTAAGTAGGGGAAGACAAATATCCCTAGAGTCCTTAGGAATGCAGCTACAACTGCCATGAACTTTGTAAAGACTCTTGGGGAAGAGGTGAGGCCAAAAGGTAGGACTCTGTACTGATAATGTTCCCCCGGAACAGGAAACAAGGAACCTTCTGTGTTCTGCATGGATAAGAATGTAAGTATATGCATCCTTTAGATCTAGAGAACAGAGCCAATCCTGACTCTGGAGGTAGGGGAGAAGAGTACCTAGGGAGATCATCTTGAATTTTTCCCGAAGTAGATACTTGTTCAATTTTCTGAGGTCCAGGATGGGCCTGTATCCCCCTGTCTTCTTTGGAATGAGGAAGTAAGGAGAATAGAAGCCCAGACCTTGCTGGGAGAGTGGCACTTCCATTATTGCACCCTGTGAGAGAAGGGAGATGACCTCCTGCAATAACAGAGTGGTGAGAGGGGGTTGAGAACTGAACTCTCTTGGAGGAGACTGGGGGGGGGGGGGTAGACTTCAGAAGTGTGTACCCCTCTCTTACTATGGAGAGAGTCCAGCGTTCTGATGTTACAAGATGCTACCTGTGGGCAAAGTGACAGTCTGCCAGGAATGCGGATGGAATCTGAAATCTCCAGAGGCAGGATGTTTATGTTCTCCAGAAAGGAGTCAAAGACCCTGAGGAGGTTGGGTCTGCTGGGTTGGCTGAGACCTGGGGCTCTGAGCCTTTCTTTGCTGTTTTGGTTGTTGCTGCCCTTTTTGGGGAGAATGGATGGGAGAGTGCACCACAGGGGTGTAAGAAGGGTAGTACTTCTTTTTCTTATTGAAAAAGGGTTTCTTCAATGTCTTTTTCTTAGCTGGGTTGGCAGTAGATCTAGAAAGTCTATTAAGAGTGGTGTTCTCAGATTCTAACTGAGAAGCCTTATCCTGCCAGTCTTTGCCAAAAAGGTTTTCACCTGTGCAAGGTATATTACCCAGCTTATCTTGAACCCATTGTTCAAGATCAGAGGCTTGGAGCCATGCACCAATGCATATTGCAAAAGTTCTGCTGATGCATTCAAAACAGTCGAAAGTTGCCCTGTTAACAAATTTGGAAACATTTTGGGCATGCTTCACCAGGGTGAGCTAATTATCTCTTGTCGTCAGGGAGAAAGAGGAGCCATCAACTCCAAATCCCTAGCCACCCCCTAAGGAACATACTCATGTAGAGTATGTAGAAACTGATTCTGGCCAATAACATGGAGGTCTGAAAACAGATGACCAAAAGCATCGAGGGATCTCGATTCCCTGCCCGGAGGGTTCGAGGAATGCGTTTTAGCACTTAATTCAATGCATTGCTGATTCCACCACCATGGAATGATGTGGTACTTGTGTCTTCTGGAAGCCGGGGCACTCGAGCCTTCGAGTATGTGGAGAGATGGTTAAGGGTGTCTCCCACATTCGAAGCATAAGGTCATGAAGTATTCGATGAATAGGGAGAGTAGCAGCTTCCTTTGGGGCTGCAGGGTATTGAAGAATTTTGAGCTCTTCAGTCCTAGGTTCCTTCTCCGAAGTCACTGTTATGGACAGGCCTCGAGCAACATCGCGAATAAAATCTTGGAAAGACATGCCCTCCGAAGGGGACATGCAATGTTGGGGGGATGGAGATGGATCCTCTGGGAGAGTTCTCATGTCCCGTGTACCGGCCGATTCATCATCAGACAAATCAGCGTCAGAAGACTCGAAGTATCAACGGGCAGGGTACTCATGCTTTGCCCGTACCTGATATCGCTCGAAGCCGGTATCTGAAAGTTTCGGTGCTGGAACCTCAGTACCGGAGATGAAGGACTGGCATGGGTGGCAGAGTGGTAAGCGGCAAAAAAGTCGATGCAGACACTTTCGGTACCATCGTTGGTACCGATGGCTGAGGAATCAACTGTAGAGGCTTTACCAGTATGGAAGCCGCTAGTAAGGCCGCTAAGCTCCACTCAAAAGCCAGGATACCTTGATCCATGAAGCTTGCCGATGCTTGGGTATCGGTACCGGAGCTGCAGGCCATGATCCCTGAGCATGGCACCAACAGCTCTCCGGAGGTAGAGGCCTCAGGAGCATCCTGGGACCCCACTAAGGCTTTGGAGGCAAGGATCTCCCGCCAGGGTTGTTTGGCCAGTGTGTCCTCCTCCAGGGCAATGCCTAGGGCATCTCGATGCTTAAAAGGAGATCTACCCTTGGAGGGCTGGCTAGTCTTCAATGAAGACCTGGGTTTCGATACCTGAGATCCCTGGGAGGAAGATGAAGCTCTTGATGATGTTGATGCTACCGACACTGCATCGGTGGTAAAGAGGGTGCCGAGTTTCAAAGCTCTGCTCTGCAGGCCTCTCTATCATCTTCCTACAGAGAGAACATTCAGACGGTTGATGATCCGGTCCTAAACATTTTAGACAACAGTCATGGGTGTCCGTGGCTGAAATTGTACTGCCACATTTGGAACACTTCTTAAAACCACTGGCTGGTTTGTCTATTTTGGGAAAAAAAAGGCCTAAGCCTAAGATGGCGTCGATGTGCCCTGAGGGAAGAGTTTCTTCCCTCAGAAAAGGTTTTTTTTTTTTTTTTTAAGAAAGAAAGCAAGCAAGCAAGCACCGATAGGGCTGGTACCAGCGTCGACGGGAAGGCAGACGTGACCACAAAAAAAATAAGAAAACACACAAATTTTCTGCAGTGGCACGAATTGCTTCTTGTCGGCTCCGCGGAAAACGAAAATCTGAGGAGGGAGAGCTGGAAAGGTGGGAAGGCAGCTACGCAGGTGCAGTGGGATGCTCCAAAAAGCTTTCCTATTGGACGCTGGGGAGTGTTCCTGCGCGGGCTCCGTCAGTACTGACGTCACCCATATGTGAAGACTACATTCCTGCTTGTTCCTGGAGAGAGGAAAGGACAAATGTTTTTGATGTTACAGAGGAAGAAGCAGCAGGTTTTAGCCATCTTTTGGATGTCCTCAGAGAAAAAGAGCGTAGAGTCAAAGATGACCCCAACTTTGCGAGCTGTGGAAACAGGGAGGAGTGTGCCTCCAAGTGTCTGGCCAAAACTGTCTTTTCAGTCAGGGCCAGCTCAACCACAGAAACAGAGAAGGGAACAAGGTAGGTGGGTTTATGGGGAAAAATAAGGAGCTCAGTTTTGGCCATGTTCAATTTCAGACGGCGGTGAGACATCCAGGCAATGTCGGATAAGCAGGCAGAGATCTGGATTCCCAGAGAGATTTCAGGTGCAGAGAGGTAGATCAGAGTCATCAGCATTGGTACTGAAAACTATGGGCAAAGTTGCACTATTGTATGTCTCTTAGACTTGGAATTTCTTTTGGGTTAATATTTATGAAGAAAAATCCAAAGCATATATACTTATTAGCAATAGAAAGCATGTGCCATGATCATGTACTCGATCACATTACTGGACTGAAAATTATTTAGCATAATCTATATGCATAAAGTTGTACATGTGAAGAACTTAATAAAAAAAATAAAAGTCTATATGAAGTTTTCCAACACAATTTTCAAGACATGTCAAGAAACAGAAAGGTGAGTTTCTTCAGGATGAATACGCATGCAGCCCTATCAACAATGTACAAATGCTGTATAGCCTTACTATTTTTACCAATGTCTTCATCTAAGAAGAGGCATGCTATGTTTAATTGGTTTATCTTGTCAAATAAACAGTGTTAAAACAATTATAATGGAGGTTCATTTTTTTCTTCAAATTACCTAGTTCTGCAATGGATACCGTTGGAGAAGTTTCCCCATTTCTTAAAGAACAATAAGGAAAGAAGCCTGATGCCGGTGTGTAGTCACATATTGGTTCTGGTTTGATGCCATTAATGTCAAGACCCGACTGATCAGGAGAAGGCTGTATGTCTAAGTAGAAGCTGCTCACTGCAGAGTCTGCTTTGCTACCTTCAGATGTATGCCCATCAATGTAATTACTGAGGTCATCTGGAAGCTCCGTTAGCCCATTGGTGTTAATGTTGTATGCTGGTGTCAACGGCTCTGCCTCCCCAGGTTGCTGCTGGTGATCTCGCTGTTGCTGCTGCAGCCGGTGCTTCTGGACCTCCGCGTACAAGCTGTCCCTCTGCTTTTTTGACATACGACCAAATTTTACAGCTGAAAATTCACAGAGATTTTGTGAACCATCAACTATCTGACATATTTAATGACTGCATGCAATATATAAAAATGACCTTTATATACTGTAACTGATTAGTGATTTTAAAAAAGGACCAACACTTTAATCTGCAAAATAAAGTCTTCCTTTAATCCTGATTTTGTATCTATGAAATTACAGTTTCTATTAGAATAAAGATTCCCACCTAGAATCATCAAAGATCTGAAGAGCACATCTTACCCTTGGAGTTTTGGATAGATTCGGAAAGATTCAATAGAGTCATATTTTAGTGAAGATAAAGGTACTCACCTGTAACAGTTGTACTCTCTGGACAGCAGGATAAGTCTTCACAGATGGGTGATGTCACTGATGATTGTCCCACACATGAACTTCTCTCAGCTCCTTCTAGGAGCTTTTAGAGCAGTCCCTCCACACACGCATGCATAATTCCGCCTGCTGTCATGCCTCATCTTCTCATTCTGGTATTCAGTTCAGCAGAATACAACAAGGAGAGGTAGGAAGGATTCTGAGGACTTATTCTGCTGTCCACAGAGAACACCCACTACCGGAGGATGTAGTAAAAGCTGTTAGTGTAACTGGGTTTAAAAAAGGTTTGTATCAAACAAACGTGTATAGGACTTCGTAGGGGTGAATAATCAAATAACCAAGCTAAAAAATATCACCCGTGTGTTATTTAATCTAAAATTTTTCATACATATATACTACCATGGCCTTAATGTGGTCTCAGATAAACGGCAAGTTTTTATGTTCTTTTGTCAACCACTTGCTGTTACACTTTTTTTGGGTCAATAACTTGCACCCAAACCAGTGCTCGTTTAGCATCAATGACCACGGCCTTATTAATTATTTTATTTAATATTGCTCTTAATTAGAATTTTTTGCATTTTTCTTAATGGGTAGATACCCTTTTGAATTGTGATTAAAAACAAATATGGCTTAAATTGGTCTACTTAACTCATGTAGAACCTCTGTAGCCAGTGTCCCTTGTATTTCTCTTTTGTACCACAAAAGGTATGAAGACCCCGACGCCTCTCTTTCTCCAGCGCTTTGGCGTTTGACGCCTCTCTTTCTCCAGCGCTTTGGCGTTTCACCGTTTGGGTTTATCAAGGGAAATAATGTCCGTTACTACATGGGACTTGAAATCTTCACTATATCAATCTTCATTATATCATAGCTATTGATGTTTCTAAAACAAATGAAGCAATATTAAGTGAGATTCTCAACTGGTTCATCTTAAAACACATTGGCTCCTGTGATCTATCATATCATTAACATTCATAGACCGACCAACCTGCTTCCTCGAGCGATTTTCTCTTATTCTCGAGAATCGTTTCAAAAGATTTGCAATGAAGACGCTTACACATGCGTAGTGCACCTTGTTTAAATCCTTTTTATGCTGTCATCTGATTGGGGCTCTGTCATGCACACACTGCCCAATCAATATCGACGTTTAAACCCTCAGGTTGTATTGTGTGGAGCTGGTGAATCCACCATTGTTCACGATAAAGTAGTCTTTGTTCAGGTGACTTTCCTTGAAATCCATGTAGAACTAACTCAATGCTCCAACATTTTAAAGATTCAAACTCATGGCCCATAGTTAAGCAATGTTGCACAATCGGAGCTTCCAACCGCTTACAATGTAATCTACTTCTATGTTCCTGCATGCGTGTCTTCAGTGTACGAGTTGTTTTTCCAACGTATAGCAAGGAGCAGGGACAACAAATAGCATATACCACCGATTTTGATTCACAGTTCGTCTCATGTCTCAAAATATAAATTTTGTCTTTATGAGTAAACTGAGAGATTTCTAAAGTAATGTTGCATATAGAACAGTGTCCACATCTCGTGTGTCTCCCAATGGTAATATTTTTAGAGCTCCAATTCAGCGGTCTTAATACTGCTGGAGATAAATATTCTTTGAGACTCCTATTTCTCTTCCATACACATCTTATGGAAGAATCCTTCAATGCTGGTATCGTTTCTAGCACTGGCATAAATTTCTTAATAGTTTTTTGAATTTTAGTGCTTATAGGAGAAAATGTAGTAACTAAGTTGATACTCGACTCTCCCTCGGATACAGCCGTATTTATAGTTGGTTTATGATTAAGCAACAGCTCTCGATTATTGTAAAGGGCCCTATTATAAGCTGTCTGCACTACTTTCTGAGGATATCCTCTACTTCGAAAACTACGTTTTAAATATTTGGCTGAACGTTTATACTCAGCTATAGTTGAACAGTTTCTCCGATATCGGAGAAACTGTGAAACGGGCAAGCTATTCTTTAATCCCATTGGGTGGGCACTATAGTAATGTAAAAGCGAATTTTTGTGTGTCGGTTTCCTAAAAACTGTGGTGTTCCATCCTGTTCTTGCTCGAGTGATTTTTACATCAAGGTATGTGATCTGTTGATCATGACTTTCACAAGTAAATTTCAAATTGCTATCGCAAGTATTTAACCAGAATATAAAATTCGTCAACTCTATTGTAGATCCCTGCCATAGCATAAAAACATCGTCAATGTATCTATGCCACGATTTTATGTTGGCTGTAAACGGAGATTGTGAAAGAAACTGTTTTTCAAAACTTCCCACATAAAAATTAGCGATGGACGGGGCACAGGTGGCCCCCATCGCTACTCCGATTTTCTGGAGATATATTTGTTGTTCAAAAATAAAAAAATTATTGAACAGCACAATAGTCGCTATTTGACATAAAAACTGAATATGTTCTGTAGACAGATCTCCTCTCTCTTCAAGTACTTGTTGAATAATTTTATGGGCCGCCTCTTGAGGTATATTAGTGTAAAGTGATTGGATATCCAACGTTACTAATAAAGTATTTGGCTGTGTTGTCCATACTGACAAATTTTTCAATACATTCAGAAAGTGAGTCGTATCTCTTAGAAAGGCCGGAATCGTACTTAGCATTGGTCTAAGGAAGGAATCTAAATAGATCGACAGAAGTTCTAATAAGGAGCCTCTCGTCGATACTATAGGTCTACCAGGGGGTCGTTGTAAATGTTTGTGTACCTTAGGTACTGTGTAAAACTTTGCTATTTGTGGTGAAACTGCTACAAGGAACTTAGATTCTTTAATAGAAAGAATTTTAATCTTCAGAGCATCTTTCACTATAACATTAATTTGTTGTTGTAATCGTGGTGTAGGATCTTCTACCAAAGGTTCATAAATAATTCTATCCTGTAGTTGAGTCAAAGCTTCCTGTACATAGTAGTCTCGATCTAAAACTACTAGAGCTCCCCCTTTATCTGCTCTTTTAATCACCAGGTCAGTTCTTGATTGAAGTTTATGTAGAATATCCATCTGATTATTTGAAAAGCTACTCTTATTTTTGGGATTCTTTTTACTTATTTTTTCAACCTCTTTTAGTACAAGTTCTTTAAATACTTGAATGCCAGCAGGCAAAGGTGTTGGGGGTGTCCATCGTGATGTTAAAGGCAATGGTATTCGATTGAGAGGTGATTCATTAATCTTAGGCTCTGTTTGTACCTGTGCTGTTACTTGTACTTCAGAAGAGACCGACGAGGAAAAATAGGACCTAAGATGCAATTTTCGAATGAGTCCCATAAAATCTATCTGAAATTGAAAATAATCAAATTTGATATGTGGGACAAAGGATAATCCTTTATTCAATATTTCACATTCCTCCTCCGAAAGGGTTTTCTGAGAAATATTTATTACTATAGATTCTATCATTTCCTCTTTCGACGATCCTGATTTGTATTGTTGGATTCGTCTATCTTTTTCTTGCGTGTCGTCCGGCCTTCTGGTTCTTCTAAAAAAGAGGGATTCCTTGATCCTCGACTTGAGTCAGAGCTGGTGTCCTCTTCTGTAGTATCACTAAACATTACTCGTTTTCTCTCTGTCGTTTTTTTCTGTAATTTTCTTTGAGTATTCTGCCATGGATAAACATATCCCGTTGAATAATCTGCTGCATCCCGTTGTAGTTTTTTTGTTTTTTTTTATCGTTGTAGTTTTTTTGTTTTTTTTATCATCACTACTAGTAATGAAGTGATGATAAAAAAAACAAAAAAACTACAACGGGATGCAGCAGATTATTCAACGGGATATGTTTATCCATGGCAGAATACTCAAAGAAAATTACAGAAAAAACCGACAGAGAGAAAACGAGTAATGTTTAGTGATACTACAGAAGAGGACACCAGCTCTGACTCAAGTCGAGGATCAAGGAATCCCTCTTTTTTAGAAGAACCAGAAGGCCGGACGACACGCAAGAAAAAGATAGACGAATCCAACAATACAAATCAGGATCGTCGAAAGAGGAAATGATAGAATCTATAGTAATAAATATTTCTCAGAAAACCCTTTCGGAGGAGGAATGTGAAATATTGAATAAAGGATTATCCTTTGTCCCACATATCAAATTTGATTATTTTCAATTTCAGATAGATTTTATGGGACTCATTCGAAAATTGCATCTTAGGTCCTATTTTTCCTCGTCGGTCTCTTCTGAAGTACAAGTAACAGCACAGGTACAAACAGAGCCTAAGATTAATGAATCACCTCTCAATCGAATACCATTGCCTTTAACATCACGATGGACACCCCCAACACCTTTGCCTGCTGGCATTCAAGTATTTAAAGAACTTGTACTAAAAGAGGTTGAAAAAATAAGTAAAAAGAATCCCAAAAATAAGAGTAGCTTTTCAAATAATCAGATGGATATTCTACATAAACTTCAATCAAGAACTGACCTGGTGATTAAAAGAGCAGATAAAGGGGGAGCTCTAGTAGTTTTAGATCGAGACTACTATGTACAGGAAGCTTTGACTCAACTACAGGATAGAATTATTTATGAACCTTTGGTAGAAGATCCTACACCACGATTACAACAACAAATTAATGTTATAGTGAAAGATGCTCTGAAGATTAAAATTCTTTCTATTAAAGAATCTAAGTTCCTTGTAGCAGTTTCACCACAAATAGCAAAGTTTTACACAGTACCTAAGGTACACAAACATTTACAACGACCCCCTGGTAGACCTATAGTATCGACGAGAGGCTCCTTATTAGAACTTCTGTCGATCTATTTAGATTCCTTCCTTAGACCAATGCTAAGTACGATTCCGGCCTTTCTAAGAGATACGACTCACTTTCTGAATGTATTGAAAAATTTGTCAGTATGGACAACACAGCCAAATACTTTATTAGTAACGTTGGATATCCAATCACTTTACACTAATATACCTCAAGAGGCGGCCCATAAAATTATTCAACAAGTACTTGAAGAGAGAGGAGATCTGTCTACAGAACATATTCAGTTTTTATGTCAAATAGCGACTATTGTGCTGTTCAATAATTTTTTATTTTTGAACAACAAATATATCTCCAGAAAATCGGAGTAGCGATGGGGGCCACCTGTGCCCCGTCCATCGCTAATTTTTATGTGGGAAGTTTTGAAAAACAGTTTCTTTCACAATCTCCGTTTACAGCCAACATAAAATCGTGGCATAGATACATTGACGATGTTTTTATGCTATGGCAGGGATCTACAATAGAGTTGACGAATTTTATATTCTGGTTAAATACTTGCGATAGCAATTTGAAATTTACTTGTGAAAGTCATGATCAACAGATCACATACCTTGATGTAAAAATCACTCGAGCAAGAACAGGATGGAACACCACAGTTTTTAGGAAACCGACACACAAAAATTCGCTTTTACATTACTATAGTGCCCACCCAATGGGATTAAAGAATAGCTTGCCCGTTTCACAGTTTCTCCGATATCGGAGAAACTGTTCAACTATAGCTGAGTATAAACGTTCAGCCAAATATTTAAAACGTAGTTTTCGAAGTAGAGGATATCCTCAGAAAGTAGTGCAGACAGCTTATAATAGGGCCCTTTACAATAATCGAGAGCTGTTGCTTAATCATAAACCAACTATAAATACGGCTGTATCCGAGGGAGAGTCGAGTATCAACTTAGTTACTACATTTTCTCCTATAAGCACTAAAATTCAAAAAACTATTAAGAAATTTATGCCAGTGCTAGAAACGATACCAGCATTGAAGGATTCTTCCATAAGATGTGTATGGAAGAGAAATAGGAGTCTCAAAGAATATTTATCTCCAGCAGTATTAAGACCGCTGAATTGGAGCTCTAAAAATATTACCATTGGGAGACACACGAGATGTGGACACTGTTCTATATGCAACATTACTTTAGAAATCTCTCAGTTTACTCATAAAGACAAAATTTATATTTTGAGACATGAGACGAACTGTGAATCAAAATCGGTGGTATATGCTATTTGTTGTCCCTGCTCCTTGCTATACGTTGGAAAAACAACTCGTACACTGAAGACACGCATGCAGGAACATAGAAGTAGATTACATTGTAAGCGGTTGGAAGCTCCGATTGTGCAACATTGCTTAACTATGGGCCATGAGTTTGAATCTTTAAAATGTTGGAGCATTGAGTTAGTTCTACATGGATTTCAAGGAAAGTCACCTGAACAAAGACTACTTTATCGTGAACAATGGTGGATTCACCAGCTCCACACAATACAACCTGAGGGTTTAAACGTCGATATTGATTGGGCAGTGTGTGCATGACAGAGCCCCAATCAGATGACAGCATAAAAAGGATTTAAACAAGGTGCACTACGCATGTGTAAGCGTCTTCATTGCAAATCTTTTGAAACGATTCTCGAGAATAAGAGAAAATCGCTCGAGGAAGCAGGTTGGTCGGTCTATGAATGTTAATGATATGATAGATCACAGGAGCCAATGTGTTTTAAGATGAACCAGTTGAGAATCTCACTTAATATTGCTTCATTTGTTTTAGAAACATCAATAGCTATGATATAATGAAGATTGATATAGTGAAGATTTCAAGTCCCATGTAGTAACGGACATTATTTCCCTTGATAAACCCAAACGGTGAAACGCCAAAGCGCTGGAGAAAGAGAGGCGTCAAACGCCAAAGCGCTGGAGAAAGAGAGGCGTCGGGGTCTTCATACCTTTTGTGGTACAAAAGAGAAATACAAGGGACACTGGCTACAGAGGTTCTACATGAGTTAAGTAGACCAATTTAAGCCATATTTGTTTTTAATCACAATTCAAAAGGGTATCTACCCATTAAGAAAAATGCAAAAAATTCTAATTAAGAGCAATATTAAATAAAATAATTAATAAGGCCGTGGTCATTGATGCTAAACGAGCACTGGTTTGGGTGCAAGTTATTGACCCAAAAAAAGTGTAACAGCAAGTGGTTGACAAAAGAACATAAAAACTTGCCGTTTATCTGAGACCACATTAAGGCCATGGTAGTATATATGTATGAAAAATTTTAGATTAAATAACACACGGGTGATATTTTTTAGCTTGGTTATTAAAAAAGGTTTGGACAAGTTCCTGGAGGAAAGGTCAAGGTCTATAAACCATTATTAAAGAGAACCCAAGAAATCCACTGCTTGCCCCAGTACAAGCATTGTGGAACCTGTGTGTCTTTTGGGGTTGGAAACAGGATATTGGGCTTGATGGACCTTGGTCTGACCCAGTATGACATATTTTATGTTCTTAGGTGAGCAACTGTTTTTAACATGGACAAGCAGGATAAATGCTCACACATGGCACTCTCTAGCTACCAGCTGCCTCAAGAAAAAAAAAGGGTAAACCAGAATATCGCAACTGGCAGACATTAACAGAAATAACTTTTTTTGGCAGATGAACAGAGCAAGGATGAGGCAACATGGAACAAATGTAAATATGGCCTGGGGGGGATGGAGTTGGATATAATCTCAGAACAGATTTTGAAGTACAGTTAGACCGAATCTGCTGTTTCGAGAACCCCTTTCCAAACAATAGTTTGATGTGAATGCCTGGACTAACATCCAAGTTGCAGCCTTGCAAATTTCTTTCATGGAGGATGAGCACAAATTGGTCACAGTCGCAGCTGTGATATGACCCTCTATCATCACACCTGCCTGGGCATAAGTGAAAGAGATGCAGTCTGCCAGTCAAACTGAAACAGTACGTTTGTTGATGGCAGCCCCAACCTAATGGAATCAAAAGAAACAAAAAGCTGGGTGGACTTTCTATGGGCTTTACTCCACTCCAAATAGATGGCCAAGGCTCTCCTGCAGTCTAGTGAGTGCAACATGCCCCTGAGCATGGGGTCTTTTGACTTGATTAAGGTGGATGTCCAACACCACTTTAGGAAGGAATTTAGGGTGAGTACGCAAAGTCACCCTATATTTCAACTCTGTAAAGGGCGCATTCACTACTAGAACCTGGAGCTCATTAACTCAGTGTGTTGAAGTTACTGCCACAAAACAAAAAAGATCTTCCAGGTTGAGTACTTCAGTCCATAGGTATCTAGTGGCCCGAAAGGAGCCTTCATCTGCTGAGTCATAATGACATTGAGGTCCCAAAACAACAGCGAAGGCTTTAGGAAGGCTTCATAAGAAGAAGCCCGACATGAACATGTTAAAAGATGGGTTTACCTTCTAAATGACGGTGGATAAGAGCCAGCAGTACCGAGGTGAACCCTGACAGATTTGGTCTTTAAATTTGACTTAGACAAATGTGGAAGGTATTCAAGTAGTTTTTGTGTGGAATACGACAAAGGGTCTAGGACTCCTCCCTCATACAAGATGGCAACTCTCCTCCATTTGAAGCCATATGACCTCTGTGTGGAATCTCTTTTGTAGCCCAGAAGGATGGAGACAATGCCAACTGGCAGGTTCAGAATGGACAAAAATACCCTCTCAACATCAAGCAGTGACGGCTAGGGACTTGATGATGGGGTGCAACAGAATTCCTTGATCTTGCTTAATCAAAGTAGGTGAGTTGCCCAGGTTAATCAGATTCTTTCCCTCCGCCCAAATATTTTTTAATTAAGTAAACCATTCTACAACAGTACATTAATCATAAATCGTCCAATTTGTCTACCATACAGGTAACTGAAAACAAACAATAACATTTTCATTTATTTCCTTCTCCCCTCCCCTAATCCCACCCCTCCCCCATATCCATTGACTCTTGTCTCTCCGACAACACAACCCTAGAGGTCTCCTGATAGTTTGCTCCAGGACAAAGTGGGAATTCTTACACTTGCCGGTGTTCTCTTTACTGCTAGACAGAGATCTACCCAACTCCCCATTTTACTCCCTCCCTCCCACTCCCTACCCTTCAGTCAAGCTACCATCTACCCATCTATCATCTTGTCCGAGTGTCTGCTTACTATCGCATCTTCCCGCTCCAAGTTTGTGTCTAGGGGGAGCAAAGCTCGTTGTGAGCATGCGGTGTCACAGTATCAATATACGACACCCATATTTTCAAGAATATCTTCCATTTCTTTGGGGATCCTCTCGCTGCCTGTTGCTCCATTAGCATAAGCCAATTATGCCACTCCCAAAAAGAGGATGTGGCTGCCCGTTGCCGGTGTCACAAAATATTTTGTTTACCTGTTACACAGGCTTTGCGAATCAAAGTACGAGGTCTCCACCCTTTCGGTTTGCCAGGTGTCAAAAGATCAAACATAACCAGGAGACAAGACCACTCTATGGGCTGGTTCACCACCACTTAACCCTCCGTTGCTTCAGGTACACACAGCTTGCGAGCCCTTTGGGGACAAGGGAATGTATCCACTACCTGTTTGTAGTGATTACATAATGTAAACCGCTTTGATGGATGGATAAGGCGGTATAGAAAACTGGTTAAATAAATAAAATCTATATATCCTGCCCCAATATCATTGAACGCTGGGACAGCACCACCACATATGTCCCAAGTCTGTCATGTGAGCTCCGCATCTCAAACAATTTCCTACTAAGGCATGCCACTTCGATGTGCTCATCATGGGGAAAATTGCGCCCTATTTAATGCCCGGAATTGAATCTCTTACAATTGAACTGATCTCACCAAATGGGGGAAGTGTTTGATTGCTCTCTGAAGACTTCCCGCTGGCATGGCTTTCCCTAGTTCTTTTGTCCATTTATTCTCTCCTTCCGAATAGTCTATAGCTGGGCTCCCTTTTTCTAGTTTCTGGACAAACTGAGATGGAGACCTGATTTTGTTCCTCTATTTCAAAGAACTGAAGCACTATTGCCATTACAGGTGCCTCCAGTGAGACCCTTGGGAGGGTCTGGACATAGTGCCGCACCTGTAAATTCGCAAGATGTGGTTAGCCTTTAAATCAAACTCCCTGTGCAACATTGCCAAGGGTTTTATTTGACCCTCCAGATTTACTATGTGTCCCACTTGGCTTAAGCCCTTCCTCTCCCATTCCCGAAAGCTCCTATGATCCATGCCTGATAAAAAGCATGCATTGCCTCTTATGGTAAGAAAGCTAGATTCTGCTGAGGAGTGTTTCCAATGAGAACACAGGTATCTCCACTCTTCGCACAATAGTCTCACCAGCTGGCTAGCACTTAACCTAGGTAAATCTGAAGTTTCTGAATGGAGTAAGAATAATAGGGGGCCTCAAATTCTTCCTCCAAGGGTCTGGGGGTAAACACCTCTGTACTCCATATCCATTCTTGTACATGTCGAAGCTGACAAGCCTGGGCGTATCCCCCAATATCTGGTAACCCTGCGCCCCCCCTGCCTCCAAGACCCATGCAAGTGGTTATAAGCCACTCACGCCACTTTACCTTTCCATAGAAAAGAGTGAACCATTTGTTCAATAGTTTATGTTTAGGCAATTTCTTGATATACTGCCCAGGCTGAAGGGCATCAGGGTGGTTTACAATCACTACAAGCAGGTACTGGATACATTCCCTCGTCCCCAAAGTCTTCACATCCTGTCGTAACAACTGCAGAGGGAGGGTTTGCAAGATATACAAGAGCCTTGAGAAAATGACCATTTTGAAGGCTGTTATCCAGCCCATCAATGACAGCAGGAGGGGAAGCCAGTCCTTCACTTTTTTCCATAGTGTATCTAGGAACAAGTCTATGTTAAGGTGATGTACCCTTCTGGGGTCCCTGGGTAATCTAATTCCAAGATAGTGAAAGTCTCGACCTGCCCATTGTAGTGGGAAACTCTAGCTGCATTAACCTCGCAACCCCCCTCCCCCAAGACATCTATGGCCTTGGACTTGGCTTCATTTAATTGGAGGCCCGATATTTCCCCAAATTCCGCAAATTCTGTTAATAATTGTGAAAGAGACCAATGAGGCTCTGTGTGATGGACCAATATATTGCCCTCGAAAGCTGCCAACTTGAATTCTGATGTCCCTATTTCCACTTCCCTCACTGCTTGACATTCTGCCATTTTGCGCAGGAAGGGATCCAAGGACAGCACAAAAAGAAGCGGGAAAAGGGGACATCCTTATTGTGTGCAGTGCTCCAAACCAAACACCTCGGAGATAAGGCCATTGACGAGCACGGCCGCTGTCGGAGTAGTATATAGAGTGCGGATCATCTGTATATAGGCCTCCCCTATACCATAATGGGACAAGAGCTGAAACAAATAATACCAGCCCACTCGATCAAAAGCCTTTTTGGCATCAAAGCTGATTAATAAGGAGGGGGATATGCCTCTCCTGAACCCATGCCAGTGAGGCGATTATCTGCCTCAGATTTTTAGCAGCGTATCAGCTTCTCACGAAAGCCCCCCTGACTAGGGTACAGCAAGGCAGGAAGACATGGGGCCAAGCGCTCTGCCAATATATTTGCAAAGAGTTTTACATTGAAATTCAAAAGTGATATTGGGCGATATGAACTGCCTGCATTGGGTCTTTACCCGGTTTTTGTAATAGTGTAATGTATGCTTTATTGTCCCCCCCACTTGAAACCACCCTGTTCCATCCATGTCTGAAAGGTGGCTGTCAATGGGGCCACTGCCAGATCTGATACTAATTTATAGAAATCTGCATTGTAGCCGTCTAGCCCCGGAGCCTTAAAATAAGAAGTTCACTGAATCTCCTGAGCCGAGATTGGGGTTTCCAATACTTTTGCCTGTTCTGATGTAATTTGGGGTAAGTAAGCCCCGACCCTAGTCAGCAACACCCTCTCTCCTGAATACAGCTCTTTGTAAGACTGCTGAAATATCTGGGCTATCCCTGTGGAATCTTTAATAGTTTGCCCTTTCTGATCCCAAAGTGCTGGGATTATCCTATTGGGTCGTCCCCCTCTGAGAAAGCACAGTTACTTACCTGTAACAGGTGATCTCTGGGAACAGCAGGAATTAGTCCTCACATATGGGTACGTCGGTACCGACGGAGCCTGAGCGGGAAAGCTCCCCAGCTTCCCAGAAGGAAAGCTTTTGGGGCCTCCCACTGCGCATGCGCGCTGCCTTCCCGCCTTCCTGACCAACTCTCCTCAGTTCGAGTTTATAGCTGAGACAATAGAGAGAGGAAAGGAAGAGAGAGAGAGATACAACTCCTAGGGGATGTGGCGGGTTGTGAGGACTAATTCCTGCTGTTCCCAGAGATCACCTGTTACAGGTAAGTAACTGTGCTATCTCCAGGAACAAGCAGGAATAAGTCCTCACATATGGGGACTCCCTAGCTAAGATGCCCGGGAGATCCCCTGAAGGGTATGAGACCCTGAAAGGTTCTTCATCTTCCTATGGATCTCAGGCATCCATTCAGGGAAGGTGGGCTGGAGTTGTTCAAGAATGGAACAGGTGTCTGAGGACAGCCTGACCAAACAAGGCATCCCGGCGGGAGTCCTTGTCCAAACAGTAAATCAAATCCTACTTGGTGTAACTAAGGAAGCCTTAAAAAAACTTCAATTAGCACAAAACGCAGCAGCAAGGACCATTACGAAGGCCCCACCTTTCCAACACATAACCCCGATTTTAGAATATTTACACTGGCTCCCGATTCAAAGCCGTATAGAATACAAAACTATCTTAACCACCTACAAAGCCATAATTAAAACAGCACCCCTGTCCATAAATAACCTCATCAAAATAGAACCTACCCATAATCTCCAAAGGAGAGACCAGTTAAATAAATTAACCCCACCAAAAGAATTCATTAGGGCCAATAAATCCACAAACAAGAAAGCCTTCTCCCACGCAGCCCCCATCTTGTGGAACACAATCCCAATAGAATTAAGACAATTACCTGATATAATGGAGTTCAGAAAAAAACTCAAAACACACTTATTTACAAAGCATTATGGATCTATGACCAGCTCATCTCTCACCTCTCAGCTAGATAAAGGATAATCCTACCCCAGGTAATACATTTTTCAACAAAGGAATGAAGTGCTGTAGCCCTAAGACAAAGTGATTAAGAAATATGAAAAACAAAAAACTATGTATATAGTTTAATTCTGTTCAATTGTACATAGTTCACTAATTGTTAATTATTAACTGTAATTACCTAGCTACAAATTGTTATATGTAAAAACAGCTCGCCCTGTTTATTGTTGTTATATGGAAACCGCACCTGATCAATGGAAGGAGCGGTATATAAAAAATCTGTTAATTAAATTAAATTAAATTAATGGGCTGTAAAGGTATGAACCGAGGCCCAGGTGGCTGCTCGACAGATCTGGTCAATGGACACAGAGTTTAGATGAGCCATAGAGGTGGCCATGGCCCTCACGTTGTGAGCGGTGACATGGCCCTCCAGAGAAAGGTTCTTACTCTGGTAAGCAAAAGAGATACACTGAGCAATCCAATTGGAGAGTGTTCTTTTGGAGACTGGAAGTCCTAAATGAGAAGGATCAAAAGCAACAAAAAGCTGAGAAGACTTTCGATGTTGCTGTGTCCTGTGGAGGTAAATGGCAAGAGCTCTTTTACAGTCTAGAGTATGAAAGTTCCTCTCTGCATTGGATGCATGAGGAGCTGGAAAAAAGACAGGTAAATAAACCTCTTGATTAAGATGAAAAGGTGAGACAACTTTAGGCATAAAGTGAGGATTTGTCCTAAGGACTACCTTATCATGATGGAACCTTGTGTAAGGTGGATTAGCCACTAAGGCCTGCAGTTCACTGATGCGGCGAGCTGAAGTGACTGCAATGAGGAAAATAACCTTCCAGGAAAGAAATTTCAAGGAGGTAGTGGCTAAGGGTTCAAAAGGTGGCTTCATAAGCTGACCAAGAACCAAGTTTAAGTCCCATGCCACCGGAGGAGGTTGAATGGGAGGTTTAGTTAAAGTTAAGCCTCTCATGAATCTTGCAATAAGAGGATGAGAGGAAACAGGTTGTCCATTGATGGGTTTAAGTGATGCCGCAATAGCACTCAAATGGACTCTTACTGAATTCGTTTTGAGTCCTGCATTGGAAAGATGCAGGAGATATTCCAAAAGAGAATTCAATGGGAGTGCCAGAGGGTTAAGACCCTTTTGAGCACGCCAAATGGAAAATCTTTTCCATTTAAAAGCGTAAGAACGCCTAGTGGAAGGTTTCCTAGAGGCATGTAGGATATCCTTCACTTGCTGCGAAAGATTGAAGTGTTGAAGGTCTAGGCCTTCAGTAACCAAGCTCTGAGGTAAAGGGACTTGGGGTTTGGGTGCCACAAAGTCCCCTCCTCTTGAGACAGGTGGTCTGGAGCCGCTCCCAAGTCCAGGGAGGGGGCTTGGGAGAGATGCAGAAGTAGAGGGTACCACACTTGGCGTGGCCAGCGTGGAGCTATGAGGATCATGGACCCTTGATCCCTTTGAAGTTTGAACAGAGTCTTGGGAATCAAAGGAATGGGTGGAAAGGCATACAGGAAACCCTGACCCCAATGCAGGAGGAAGGCATCCTTGGTCTGAACTCCCTGACACGGAATTCTGGAACAGAACCGGGGAAGTTTGGCATTCCACGGACTTGCAAAGAGGTCTATGTCCGGGGTTCCCCATTTCTGGAAGATTCTGAGTACCTGATCCATGTGCAGGGACCATTCGTGTGGAAGCAGAACTCGACTGAGTCTGTCTGCCCAAGAGTTTTGGATTCCTGGAAGATATACTGCCAGGAGATGGATTTGATGCTCTCTGGCGAAGGCCCATAATCTTAGAGCTTCGTTGCAAAGCGACAGAGAGCCAGTCCCTCCTTGTTTGTTTATGTAAAACATGGCTACTTGATTGTCCGTGTGAATAAGGACTGTCATGTTGCTGAGGAGGGTATGAAAAACTTTGAGAGCTAGAAAGATTGCTCGAAGTTCCAAGTGGTTGATATGAAGGGTGGTCTCCTGTGGAGACCAAGTGCCCTGAGTGGAGAGATCTTGGAGATGAGCCCCCCAACCTGTTTGGGAGGCATCTGTTGTGAGGGTTGCTTGGGGCAACAATGGTTGAAAGGGGGCCCCCAACAACAGATTTTGAGTGGATATCCACCATTGGAGAGACCAAAAGAGACGATTGGAGTTTGCTATTTGGTCTGAGAGAGCTCCTGATGCTTGAGTCCACTGGGTGGATAAAGTCCATTGAGCTGCTCTCATATGTAGGCGAGCATAAGGCACCACATGCACTGTGGAGGCCATGTGGCCTAATAGTTGTAGCATCTCTCTGGCAGTCAAGTGGCTTCTGGACTGAGTCTGAGAGGCTAAGTGCACTAGACGTTGGCAACGGGCCTGAGGTAGATAGGCCCTTGCGGTGGTGGTATCCAACCAGGCCCCTATGAATTCTAGGGATTGAGTAGGGGTGAGTTGGGACTTTGGCAGATTGATCACAAGTCCCAGATACTGTAGAATTCGTCTGGTGCGATCCAGGGAAGTCTGAGCCTCGGACTGAGACAGAGCTCGGATGAGCCAGTCGTCCAGGTATGGGAAGACAAAAATTCCCAGGGTGCGTAGGAATGCAGCTACTATTGCCATGCATTTGGTAAATACCCTTGGAGCAGAGGCTAGACCGAAGGGAAGTACTCTGTATTGGAAATGTTTTCCCTGGAACAGAAACCGTAGGAATTTTCTGTGGGATGGATGGATGAGTATATGTGTGTACGCATCCTTGAGATCTAGAGAACAAAGCCAGTCCTGACTCTGTAGGTATGGAAGGAGAGTGCCTAGAGAAAGCATCTTGAATTTCTCCCTGTATATAAATGTGTTCAATTCTCTGAGATCCAAAATGGGTCTGTACCCCCCTGTTTTCTTGGGAATGAGAAAATAAGGGGAGTAAAAACCTGACCCTTGTTGAGGAAGAGGAACCTCTTCTATTGCCTTTTGGGCGAGAAGAGTGGTCACCTCCTGACCCAACAGGTCTAGGAGAGATGGGGGAGAATTGAAACTTCTCACCATGGTATGGGGAGAAAGGTTGGAGAAATGTAGTTTGTAGCCCTCTCTGATGATAGAGAGGGTCCATTGCTCTGATGTGATTTGCTCCCATCTGGGAGCAAAATGAGTTAACCTTCCTGGAATGGTGAGAGGTTCTGGATGTTTTAGAGCCAGAAAGGTTAAGTTCTCTAGTTTTAAGTCAAAAACCCTGAGGGGGTTGGGACTGTTGGGCTGTAGCAGCCCCTGCAGGTTTTGCCCTGGCCTGTTTAGGCTGCTGACGCTTAGGAGCAAAGCGAGCTGCAGAAGACTGTTGGCCAGTATTTGTGGCAAATCTGGCCTTCTTGTAGAAAGGCTTCTTGAAAGATTTCTTCTTGACAGGGGTAGAGGTAGACTTAGAAAGTCTATCTAAAGCAGCATTTTCTGCATCCATTTGAGTGGCTTTGATTTGCCACTCCTTACCAAACAGATTCTCACCCGTACAGGGCAAATTTCCCAACCCATCCTGGACCCAGGGTTCAAGGTTAGAGGCCTGGAGCCAAGCAATTCTGCGAGCCGCTATGGCAATACCTGAGGCTCTGCTAGCACCCTCAAAGGAGTCAAAGGCTGCTCTGTTGGAGAACTTTGAAATATCTTGGATATGCTTCAGCAGAAGAAGGAACTCCTCCTTTCTATCCTCTGGGATAAAGGGGAGAAAATGGCGTATTTTTAATGCAATTTCCTTCAGAAACATGCCCATATAGAGGCTGTATGAGTTGATTCTGGCAATAAGCATACTTGCTTGGAAGATTTTTCTTCCAAAAGCATCCAGAGTCCTACATTCTCTTCCTGGGGGAGTAGAAGAGTGTCTTTTAGTACTCTTGATCCTTTTCATAGCTGACTGCACCACAATGGAGTGGTGCGGGAGCTGAGTTTTTTGAAACCCAGGAGAAGGGGGGACACGATACATGGTGTCCAGACGACGAGAATGTGGAGATAGGGTGAGAGGTGTCTCCCATAAGTCCATCATGTGATCTTGAAGAATTTCATGGATGGGCAGGGTGACTGCCTCTTTGGGAACCTTAGAGTATCCTAAAATGTCTAACTTTTTTGCTCTAGGTTCTTTTTCAGAGGATACAGAAATAGAAAGACCTTTAGCTACTTCAATGATGAAGTCTTGAAAGGATAAATCCTCTGGAGGAGACATTCTCCTCTTTGGAGAAGAGGGCTCCTCAGGTAGAGTAAGGGATACTTCAGCAGAGTCATCTGATGAATCAGGATCATCAGAAGACTCAAAGTATCGTCTGTTTGCTTCCAGGGATCGATAAGCGTATCGACCGGTATCGACATCGGGGGTACCCGGAACCGGATCGGTATCGGGAAAAAACCCCGGAACCGGGAACCGGAATCGGTATCCTGGTCGATGTGGAAGGCATGGGTACCGGTATCGGTTGTGGTACTGGAACCGGAGTCGGTACCGCAGGGTGCGGTACCGAGGGCGTCGCAGCCTTAATAAAAGCCAAAATGGCCTGCTGCATGGATTGAACTGTATGATCCATGGACGCCACGACTGTCTGGATGTCGGTACCGGATGATTGAGCCGGTACCCCAGAACAGTCTAACAGGTGATCGGTCAAGGCCGTGCCATCGATGTCAACCTGTAACCCCATAGGAGGAGCTTTGGAAGCTGGAGCTTCCCGCCGGGGTTGTTTGGCTGGGGCAGGGTCCTCAGGGTCAAGCCCAGGGGTATCTCGATACTTAGAGGGAGATTTGCCCTTTGAGGACCTGCCAGAGGAATGTTTGGTTACCTGAGATCCATCAGGAGAGGAAGACCTGGAAGATGTCGATGCTGGAGTATCTGTAGAAAACAGCATGTGAAACTTGGCTGCCCGGTTCTGTAAGCCACGTTTAGACATCAAAGAACAGGATGGGCAATCCGGAATGGAATGGTCAGGCCCCAAACATTTAAGACACCATTCATGGGTGTCTGTGACTGAAATAGTACCGCTGCACTTGGTGCATTTTTTAAACCCAGAGGTTTGTTTCTCCATAAGGGAGAATTAGTGAAGGCCTAAAGGCCTCACAGAACTAACACACCAAGTGAGGAAAAAAAAAAGAAGATTTTTTTTTTTTTTTTAAATAAAGGAAAAAAGACCGGCGGTACCGGTCTGGAATCGGGGAAGGCAGACACGCGGCCAAAGAAATAAAATAAAACAACAACTTCTTCAGCGGTGACAGGAACACGACTTGCTGGCTCCGCGGAAAAAGAAGAACTGAGGAGAGTTGGTCAGGAAGGCGGGAAGGCAGCGCGCATGCGCAGTGGGAGGCCCCAAAAGCTTTCCTTCTGGGAAGCTGGGGAGCTTTCCCGCTCAGGCTCCGTCGGTATATGTGAGGACTTATTCCTGCTTGTTCCTGGAGATACCTTGCCAGCAGATGACTGGTCTTATCACCATATTGGTGAAATTGGAATTTATAGTAAAAGACTGACTTTTTTGCATGTTGGTGTAGCAACTCATTGAGTGCTGCCTGTGCTTCCAACATGCAGGCCCTAGACTGATTTGTGCATTGATGAGCATGTTGTCTCCGGGCTTGTATTGCCCGGTGTTCTAGCTTTATTATCCGTGTATTTAGCATTTTATGCTTCTGTGCCATATATGCAATTATGTCTCCCCTAAGCACGACTTTGGCGGCCTCCCAGAATAATTCTGATGTGCCTTCATGTTGCGCATTCATCTGTGAATAGGCTTCCCAATTTTCCTTATGTAAACACGAAGCTGATAGTCTCTTTCCAATTCTATGGGGACGTGCCAAAGCTGGGCAGCAGGCCAAGACACTGCCCATTCCAGCTCAAGCCAGACTGGCGCACGATCTGAGATTTCCAAAGAGCTAATTTGTGCATTCCCCACCTGTTCAAACAAGGCCACCGATACTAGTAGTCAATTCGTGCACGTGCTCTGCGCTCTAGATTGATGCGTATAGTCTCTTTCTAAGGGGTGGAGCATCCGCCATGCGTCAACCAGCCCCAAGCATCTACAGAATCATTGTAGAATCTTAGAAACCCCCTCTCTAGCTGATGATTGTCATGAGGAAATATCTAGGGTAGCATCGAGGACCCCGTTAAAGTCTCCTCCGATGATAAGGCTTCTGTAGTCACTCTGTTCCATTAAAGCGGCCAAATTTGTGTAGAATTTACTGTTAAGAGTTGTTTGGGCCATATATGTTTGCTAATGTTACTTGTTTACCATATAGCTCCCATTCCAGGATAACACAGCAACATTCCGCATTGATGTGCTTGGCTTTAGCTACGAAGTTTATTCGCTTATGCACCAATATGACAGCCCCTCCCTTTCGCCCCTGTGCGGGAGTCCCATATTGTCGGTCTACCCAGTCTCGACACAATTTAGCATGCTCCCCATCTGTTTGGTGGGTCTCTTGAAGAAAAGCTATGTCACTACCATGGCGCGCCAGCGCTTTAAGGATCTTATATTGCTTTATGGGGTATCCCATTCTGCAGACATTCCATGAGACTATCCTTACCCCCATGTTCTTGACTTTTGAGGAATCTGGCAAGTAGATAGCATGGTTTTATCGGGGTACCCTCCCAGCCTAGGGGCCCCCCTTCCTTCCCCTCTTTCTGTGGCGACATCGCACTTGGAGCTTTGGAAGACGAATTATGGATAGATCTTGGCTGCTCCTCCCTCTCACCCCTCCCCTTCCCTTTCTCCTCGTTCCCCCTGAATCCATGATCTGTTCCTGTTTCCAAAACCCATGTGCCTTCCCCTTTCCCCATAACCTTCCCACCCCCTCCGCCTCTCTCTTCCCATTGACTACCCTGCCCTCCTGGGATCTTCCAGAAATTTATATTTGGGATCCATTCCCCCCACAAAACTACCCAATAAGGATTGCTCTTGTAATTTGGCATATCAGACCGGGGGAGAGGAGAGTTCTTTGATCTTGGTAATCTCAAATGCTGGTTTCCCCATTTGCCTCTTTCACTCCTCATACATTCAGTATTTGCCCCCTTTTACCCTCAGATCCCCCGCCCCCGCCTCCCATATCCCCAACACTCCAGGATGCCTTCTGAGTAATTCCTAAGAGATACTAACCCTTCCTATCTTAGTCTAATTAAGTAGATCCTTTTGCTATTCACCTCACAGCCTTCCAGCACAGTAAGAAAATATAGCTGTGAACATCTAATACAGATACTTTTACAACCAAACTAAAGCAGTGTGGGCAAAGGCTCCCCTTCTGCTGTGAGATCATTTATAGAGTACCAAGCTCCTGGTTCTGCACACGCTCCAGGTTCACAGCAGAATTCACATGGGGCATGATGTGCCCTAGTACTTATTGGAGTCTCCCCGGCATACCGGGTCCTTTTGTAGAATTCCGGTTCCTCTTATGGTATCAGCGACCCTATGTATGTTCTATCAGTCTCAAATCCGTTATTACATTTGATCTACTTGTAGGCTACTGGTTAACCAACAGTTTCAAAGTCTTTGCTAACTTGCCTGGACCCATCGCTAAGAGTTTTGTATCATATCAGTCCAGTATTATCTACTACCAGAGAGGTTTGTTTGCTTTAGCTCCAATACACCCATTCAGGAGTTCACAGTTGCATTCTCTGCCCAAAAGGCCCTAGCTGCTTCTGGGGATAAAAAGGTCTGTTGCTGTCCATGAATGGTAACTCTCAGTTTGGCGGGATATAACAGTGATTCTTACTCCTCTGTGAGCCGATGAACTGCATATGTCTGCAAAGGCTTTTCTCTTAAGAGCCAGCACTGGTGAAAAATCATGAAAGATTAATGTTTTGCAGCCCTCGTGCTCCACATTGCCCTGGTTGTGAGCTGCTTTGAACACAATCTCGTTTTGTTGAAAACCTAAAAAACCACATTATCGCCAGTCTGGGTCTAGTCTCACCTTCCCTCCAGGTACTTAGCCAGTGCGCTCGCGCGATCTGTATCTTTCCCGTTGAAGCAGGGATTTGAAGACCCAAAGGCAGCCATGTCTCCAGGAATCCATGCAATTCTCCTTCTCCCACCAATTCCAGTATACCAATTAATCAAAGCTTCTTTCTCCTGCCTCGATTTTCTAGGTCGTCAATCTTTTGCTTCTGTTTCCACACCAATTCCTCCAGGGCACAAAGCCCTGCTCTGAAGCTGTTCCACCATCTTCAGGTCTGATACTCTTTGTTCGAGTTGTTGCATGCAGCCTGTAAAATCCGCCACAGATGCTCTGAGCAGATCTAACTTGGTGATGAGGCCCTGGAATCACTCATTTAATGCTCCTACCACCGCTCCTGTAATATTTTCGACAAGCGTAGTGGTTGCGGTATCGGAACTTGCTGGTGGTGCCAGGTCCGCCATTTTATTATCTGCTCCTCATGGTTTCTCCTGCCGAGGAGCCTTTGCCACCATCTGCCTTCCCCTGTAAGAATAGGTTTCATTCCCCTAGTCCCAGGTAGGTTGCAAGATGCTTCAAGTCTGTTCTAGGGGGCGTGTCAAATCTTTTTACTGACTCATTCGGGGGGGGGGGGAGGGTAAGAGTTGAAACCCCGGAGCAGAGTCAGCTGCATCCAACTCCACTCATTGCCAAACCGGAAGTTCTCTAACTGGATTCTTTAATGGAAAGCTCCTGCAGAAGAAGAAACCACAGCTATCTGAGCCAATAAGGTCCTATCAGAATTAGGGTGACTCCATCATCTCTGAGTTTCATGAGAATTTTCGCTATCAGAGGAATAGGAAGATATGCATATAGAAGACCCTCCCCCAGCACAGGAGGAAGACATCCAAAGCTAATTTGCCATCCATCTCTACCCTGAAGCAGAATAGGAATCTGCATATTCCAAGGAGTGGCAAACAAATGTATTGAGGGGGATTCCCTACTCTTGAAAGAGAGATAGAACCACTTCCTGGGTCAGAGTCCATTTGTAAGACTGAAGGACTCCTGGAGAGCTTCCAAGAGCAAATGTATAAAGACCTGCAGTAGATTCAGCTAATGACTGCAGAACCTGATGGGGAGTATTGGTAGGCTGATCTTGGCTCCCCCGATAAGCGAGAAGGATAACTGGTCCTTGCATCAAGACTTCTTCAAAGATAAGAGTTCATCTAAAACCCTGATGCTCTTGGCAACGTGCTGTTGGATTTCAATGCCGATGCACCAATGCCTCCAGTCAATGCTTGCCAACTCCAGTCCTCGATCTCTTTAAGGAAGAGGCCAAATCGTTC
This sequence comes from Ichthyophis bannanicus, assembly GCA_033557465.1. Classification (NCBI taxonomy): domain Eukaryota; kingdom Metazoa; phylum Chordata; class Amphibia; order Gymnophiona; family Ichthyophiidae; genus Ichthyophis; species Ichthyophis bannanicus. Next base: position 125,570,975 of record CM066043.1, on the reverse strand, counting down.
CTTTTCCTCAGGGCAGTATCAGAAGGTATCTGATGCTGGGGAAAACTACTGGTACTCATCTCCAAGTGAGCTTGAGAATCCCTCAAAGTCAATATACCACAAGCATCCAATGCAGCTCTGGAATTCATGGAAACCGATGCCATCAATGCTAAAAGATCGATCTTCTAAGCACCAAAAATACATTTTTGCTGTTTCTCTTAATCCTGGAGCCCTCTCCTTGTAGTTTGTGTTTACACATTACAACAAGATGACTCATGCTTGAGCCCCAAACACTGCAGGCACCATCTGTGTGTCTGTAACAGACAGTCTTTAGGTAGCACATGTGCTCTTTAAACCGACTGACTGGTTTGTTGGACATGATATATTCAGAAAAATAGCCGTAGTGAAATCAAATGACTATTTTGATGACAGAAAAAATTACGATGACTGGAACACCTGCAGCCTAAAAGTGGCCTATAGTGGCATCACAAGAAAAGGGAAGGAAACAAACTGAGAAAAAGGGAAAAAAAGCAAATGACAATGATGGCAGCAGGACAGGTCACTTACACACAGTTGAAAAGATAAGCAAGTGAATAAAGCATAGTTACTCACCTGTAAAAGGTGATCTCCGGGAACAGCAGGAATTTAGTCTTCACATATGGGTATCGTCGGTACTGACGGAGCCTGCGCGGGAACGCTCCCCAGCGTCCAATTAGAAAGCTTTTGGGAGCATCCCACAGCACCTGCGTGCTGCCTTCCCGCCTTTCCCAACTGTCTCCCTCCAGTTGAGTTTAAAGCTGAGACAAAGAGAGAGAGAGAGAGGGAGAGAGAAAAAGAGAGAGATAGAGAGATACAACTCCTAGGGGAGGTGGGTGGATTGTGAAGACTAAATTCCTGCTGTTCCCGGAGATCACCTGTTACAGGTGAGTAACTATGCTATCTCCAGGAACAAGCAGGAATGTAGTCTTCACATATGGGGACTCCCTAGCTACAGATGCCAGGGAGAAACCCCAGAAGTTGTGTGCCCTTTTGAAAGGGCTCCACTTCCCCCCATGGATCTCTGGCATCCAACCAGGGATGGTGGGTAGGAGTTGATTCAGTATGGAACAGGTGTTGAAGAACAGCCTGACCAAACAAGGCATCCCGGCGGGAGTCCTTGTCCAAGCAGTAATGGGCTGTGAAGGTATGAACCGAGGCCCAGGTAGCTGCTCGACAGATGTCGTTGAGAGACACAGAGTGAAGATGAGCCATAGAGGCTGCCATGGCTCTCACATTGTGCGCTGTGACATGGCCTTCAAGAGGAAGGTTCTTACTCCGATAGGCAAAAGATTTACACTGTGCAATCCAGTTGGACAGTGTCCTTTTGGAGACTGGAAGTCCTAAATGACTAGGATCAAAAGCAACAAAGAGCTGAGAAGACTTTCTATGTTGCTGCGTCCTTTGAAAGTAAAAAGCCAAAGCTATTTTACAGTCCAAAGTATGAAGATTCCTTTCTGCATTAGAGGCATGAGGCCTTGGGAAAAAAACAGGAAGGTAAACTTGATTGGTTTAAATGAAAAGGTGAAGCCACCTTTGGCATAAAGTGAGGATGAGTCCTAAGGACTACCTTATGATGGAACCTTGTATAAGGGGGATCAGCCACCAATGCTTGCAATTCACTGATGCGATGTGCTGATGTGATTGCAATAAGAAAAATAACCTTCCAGGAAAGGAATTTCAAAGAGGTAGTAGCTAATGGTTCAAAAGGCGGCTTCATGAGCTGGCCAAGAACCAGATTTAAATCCCATGCCACTGGTGGTAGCTTAACGGGAGGCTTAGTTAGAAGAAGGCCTCTCAAATCTCGCTATGATAGGATGAGAGGAAATAGGTTGCACATTTAAAGGCTTGAGGGAAGCTGCAATAGCACTCAAATGAACTCTCACTGAATTGGTCTTAAGCCCTGCATTAGACAAATGAAGGAGATATTCCAGTAATGATTCCAGAGGTATTGCAAGAGGGTTAAGACCCTTCTGCGAACACCATATGGTATACCTTTTCCACTTGAAAGCGTAAGAGCGTCTTGTGGATGGTTTCCTGGAAGCATAAAGGATATCCTTTACTTACTGAGAAAGGTTAAGACCATGAAGTTCTAGGCTTTCAGCAAGCAGGTTCTGAGATGTAGAGACTGGGGATTGGGATGCCACAGCATCCCATCCTCCTGGGATAGGAGATCTGGAGCAGATCCTAACTCCAGAGATGGAGCTTGAGAGAGATGTAAGAGCAGAGGGTACCACACTTGTCGTGGCCAATGTGGGGCTATGAGAATCATATGTCTCTCTGAAGCTTGAATAAAGTTCTGGGAATTAGGGGAATGGGTGGGAAGGCATACAGAAAGTCCCGACACCAATGGAGGAGGAAGGCATCCCTGGCCTGACAACTCTGAGCCAGAATTCTGGAACAGTACCGGGGAAGTTTGGCATTCACGGATTTGCAAAGAGGTCTATGTCCGGGGTTCCCCAAAATTGGAAAATTTTGGCCACCTGGTCTGCATGGAGAGACCATTCGTGTGGAAGCAGAACTCAACTGAGTCTGTCTGCCCAAGAGTTTTGAATGCCTGGAAGATACACTGCAAGGAGATGAATTTGATGCTCTCTGGCGAGGGCCCAAAATTGCAAAGCTTCGTTGCAGAGCGACAGAGAGCCTTTTATGCCCTGTTTGTTCACATAGAACATGGCTACCTGGTTGTCCGTTTGAATTTGGACGGTTTTGTAGCTGAGCTGGGTGTGAAATACTCGAAGAGCAAGAGAGATTGCTCTGAGCTCTAGGAGATTGATGTGTAAGATCGGTCTCCTGTGGAGTCCAGGAACCCTGGGTAGAGAGGCCTTGCAAATGGGCTCCCCAACCCACCTGTGAGGCATCTGTTGTTAGAGTTACTTGGGGTGGGGACTGCTGAAAAGGGGACCCCCACCAACAAATTCTGGGGTGACTGCCACCATTGGAGAGACAAAATAAGACGATCTGAGGTTGCTATTTTGTCTGACAGGCAACCTGACGCCTGAGTCCACTGAGTGGATAGAGTCCACTGGGCTGCCCTCATATGGAGGCGGGCATAAGGGACCACATGCACGGTGGATGCCATGTGGCCTAGCAATTGTAACATTTCCCAAGCAGTGAGGTGAGACTTTAGCATTGCTTGGGAAGCTAAGTGCAACAATGCGAAGGCAGAGGGACTGTGGAAGATAGGCCCTTGTCTGTCTGGTATCCAGCAGGGTTCCTATGAACTCTAGAGACTGAGTGGGAGTTAGGTTGGATTTTGGGAAGTTTATGACAAGTCCCAAATATTGAAGGATACGCATTGTGCGAGATAGAGAAAACCTGGCCTCTGGCTCTGATGGGGCTCAAATGAGCCAATCGTCCAAGTAAGGGAAGACGAATATTTTTACGGTGCGGAGAAATGCTGCCACCACAGCCATGCATTTTGTGAACACCCTTGGTGCCGAGGCCAGGCCAAAAGGAAGAACTCTGTATTGGTATTGCTTCCCTTGAAATAGAAAGCAAAGAAACCTTCTGTGAGTTAGATGGATGAGAACATGAGTGTACGCATCCTTGAGATCTAGAGAACAAAGCCAGTCCTGACTCTGAAGGTATGGCAGTAGAGTTCCCAGAGAAATCATTTTGAATTTCTCTTTGAACAGGAATCTGTTCAATTCTCTGAGGTCCAAAATGGGTCTGTGCCCTCCTGTTTTCTTTGGAATAAGGAAAAAGGGGGAATAGAACCCTGCACCTTGTTGATGAATAGGTACTTCTTCTATTGCCCCTTGGGCAAGAAGCAGACTGACCTTGTGATCTAACTGGGAGTTGAGAGAGGTCTGAGAATTGAACTGTCTTACCATTGTAGGAGGGGGCATGCTGAGGAAGTGAAGCTTGTATCCCTCTCTTATAATGGACAGAATCCAACTTTCTGCTGTTATCTGCCCCCATCTGGGGGCAAAATAACATAACCTTCCTGGGATGGTGGAAGGCTCTGACCCGTTCAGGGCCAGGAAGACAAAGTTCTCTAGATGGGAGTCAAAGCCCCTGTGGAGGCTGTGTCTGCTGAGCTGGTTGAGGCTTAGCAGCCTTTGTTTTTCTTTGTTTAGGTTGTTGCTGACCCTTTTGGGCAGACTGACCTGAACGATGCCCTTGCTGGGTATAGGAGGGGTAGAACTTCTTTCTAGTGAAGAATGTTTTTTTGTAGCACTTTTTCCTTGCAGGATCAGCTGTAGATTTTGATAATCTATCCAAGGTGAGATTATCAGCATCTAGCTCATTAGCTTTCTCTTGCCAATTTTTGCCAAAGAGATTCTCTCCTGTGCAAGGAATATTCCCCAGTTTGTCCTGTACCCAAAGTTCCAAGTCAGATGCCTGGAGCCAGGCAATCCTACATGCGCCTATGGCAATAGCAGAAGTTCTGCTTATGCACTCAAAACAATCAAAAGCTGCACGATTTACAAATTTGGAAACATCCTGAGCATGTTTGATAAGTGCAAGATAATCTTGTCTCTTATCATCAGGAAGGAGAGGGCTCATAAGCTCTAGATCTCCTGTAACTTTCTTAAGGAACATTCCCATATATAAAATGTAGGAACTAATCCTGGTAGAAAGCATAGAGGCCTGGAAGGTTCGACGCCCAAAGGCATCAAGAGTTCTACATTCATGTCCTGGAGGATTAGATGCATGTCTTTTTGCACTCTTGATCCTTCTCATAGCTGATTCCACCACCATGGAATGGTGGGGCAGCTGAGTTTTTTGAAATCCAGGACAGGGAGGAACTCGATACATGGTATTGAGCCTACGAGAATGAGGAGAAGTGGTGAGAGGTGTTTCCCACATCCTTAGCATGAGATCATGCAAGATATCATGAATAGGCAAAGTAGCTGCCTCTTTGGGAGCTTTAGGATACTGTAAAATCTCCAATTCCTTTGCCCTAGGCTCTGTTTGAGGAGCCACTGTGATGGAAAGACCTCAACACTGTTCCCTCTAAGCTGTGCGCGTGTGCGCGCGCGCACACACCTCGCCGAGCGAGCACACATACTTTACAACAGAGCGCACAAAAATTACGGTTCTGATTCTGATAGAAAACACGGACGTCTTAAAATTTAAAAGTTGTTGTGCATTTCTGGTTTTCACAAGTTCTACAATATTTTCTAGTGCAATCAATGTGGTGTACCATACTGTATTCTGACATGTAGTCAAATTTTAAAGTATATAACTCCGAGTGTCGTTATGTGGCGCACAAAAATTTAACCTTCCTTCAAAAGCTGCACAGCTGATATTTTATGCGCACACAGCCTACAGAAAATTAAAGGGAACATTGGACCTCGAGCAACATCCTGGATAAAATCCTGGAAGGATATATCCTCTGGAGGCGACATCCTACGTTTAGGAGAGGAAAAATCCTCAGGTAGAAGTACTCTGGTATCGACAGAGCTGTCAGAGTCTTCAGACTCGTCAGAGGATTCAAAGTATCTCCTGTCTGGGTAATCGTGCAGCGCACGATACCAGTACTGATCGAAGTCGGTATCGACAGGGTCCGGTACCGACTTGTCAGTACCGGAGGGCACAGCATACGTCGGTACCGGTAGTCCACCTGCCGACGTCGATGCAATTGGCCCTGGTACCGATGTAGGTGCCAGTACCGGTACCCGTTGAATTGTCTGAAGCGGTTTTGGGGGGCATCGATGCCGAGAGAAGAGCCGCCAGACTGTGTTCAATAGCCAAGAATCTCTGGTCTATCAACGCCGCCGATGCCTGGGTATCGGTACTGGACAAAGCGGCCGGTACCCCAGAGCATGGCACCAGTAGTTCTGCCAAGGTTGGGGCCTCGAGAACATCCTGGAGCCCCGATGATGCTTTGGAAGCCGAAGCCTCCTGCCGGGGCAATTTTGCCGGTGTGAGTCCCTCAAGGGCAACGCCGGAGGCATCTCGATACTTAGAAGGAGATCTACCCTTTGAGGACTGGCTAGACTTATGTTTAGTTACCTGAGATCCATGGGAGGAAGATGAAGCCCTGGAAGATGTTGATGCCACAGATGCTGCATCGGAGGGAAAAAGGGTGCTAGGTTTAGCAGCTCGGTTTTGCCGACCCCTCTTCGACATCATCTCACAGGCAGCACATTCGGAGATAGTGGTCAGGACCTAAACATTTGAGGCACCACTCATGGGTGTCGGTGACGGAGATGGTACCGCCACACTTGGAACACTTTTTAAAAACCGAAGCGGGTTTTTCCATTGTAGAGGAAAGTTGGGCCTAGTGCCCAAAATGGCGCATGGTACCAGAGGAGAAAAAAACGAAGACTCCAGGAAAAGATTTTTTTTTTTTTTACAAAGAAAAGAAAGAACCAGCGGTACCGGTGTAGCGTCGAAGGAAGGCAGACGCGACCACAAAAAAGAAGAATAAATGGGATATTTTCTGCGGTGACAGGAAGTGCGACCTGCCGGCTCTGCGGAAAATGAAGAACTGGAGAGAGACAGTTGGGAAAGGCAGGAAGGCAGCACGCAGGCGCTGTGGGATGCTCCCAAAAGCTTTCTATTTGGATGCTGGGGAGCGTTCCCACGCAGGCTCCATCAGTACCGACGATACCCATATGTGAAGACTACATTCCTGCTTGTTCCTGGAGATAAACCAAACAATTGCAGAAGAATATCATGGACCAATGTCAAAAAATGGCTATGGAGCTCCACAGAAAATGGAAAACTGAGAAGATTTGGGGTGTTGGCAGATGAGAATACATATATACACACACGGAGGGACTACCCTAAAAGCTTCTAGGAGGAACTGAGAGACGTTCCCGTGCAGGACTCTGTCAGTGACACCACTCTGTGTGAGCGCCTGTTCTCGGAAAATACTCCACCCAATTCTACCACCATCTTAATAGCAAATTCACAACTCAGTCCCTGTACAGGAAAATATGATTCCAATATTTAATTATGCAGATTATAGTGGTGGCAGAATTATTGAAGTCTTATTTAGCATAGTTACTCACCTATAACAGGTATTCTCCGGGGACAGCAAGAATCAGTCCTCACATATGGGTGACGTCGGTGCCGACGGAGCCCACGTGGAGCAAATCCCCAGTTTTCAAAGAAAGACTTTGGGATTGCTACCACCATGCGTGGTCCCCTTCCTGCCCAAGGATGCCATCTTGCTCAGTCAAATGACATAGCTAAAAGACGGCAAAAACAAATAAAGATGGTATGACTGCAACTCCAAGGGGAGAAGGGAGGGTTGTGAGGACTGATTCCCGCTGTCCCCGGAGAACACCTGTTAGAGGTGAGTAACTACACTTTCTCCGGGAACAAGCAGGAAGTCAGTCTATCTTTTTATCTTTTATCTTTATTCGACACTTGATATACCGCTTTACAGTCCTCACATATGGGATTCCCCAGCTACAGGCTACCAACCTATAGCCAAAACAGGACTCCCTCGTGGAGAGCCACAAGCAGCAGCAATGAAGTCCGTATAACAGACCAAGCAGGACCCCTGTGTCCGATGGAACTAGCACTCCAATAGCCTGAACATAGAAGGGTCGGAGGATAGGAGTTGCCTAGACCCCGAAAAGGTTACGGAACATGGCCTGGCTGAAGGCACTGTCCCGTTGGGACTCTATCTAGGCAGTAATGAGATGCGAAGGTATGTACTGAAGACCAAGTGGCGGCCCGGCAGATGTCTGCTAGTGGGACCGAATGCAGGTTGGCTACTGAGGTCGCCATAGCCCTGACCCGGTGTGCCGTGACCCAGCCTTCCAACAGAAGCCTCGCCTCCTCATAGGCCCGGTCAATATAGTCTGCCACCCATGTGGACAGCGTACGCTTGGACACCTCCTCTCCCAGCTTACTGGGGTCATAGGAAATGAAAAGCTGAGCAGCTTTTCGGTGGCCTTGAGTGCATTGGATATAGAAGGACAAGGCCCTCTTACAGTCCAAGGTATGGAGGACCGTCTCTGCCCAACTGGCGTGCGGTCTGGGAAAGAAGGTAGGGTGCACCACCTCCTGGTTGAGGTGGAAAGAGGACACCACCTTTGGAAGGAATTTGTGATGCATGCGAAGCACCACCCTATTCTTGTAAATCCTGGTGTAAGGCACCTCAGCCACGAGGGCTTGGAGCTCGCTTACCCTATGGGCAAAAGTGAGCACAGCCAGGAAAACCACCTTCCAGGAGAGATAGTGAAGGTGGCAAGTAGCCAGGGGCTCGAATGGTGGAAGGGTGAGCTGCCCCAACACCACATTGCAATCCCATTCGGTCGCCGGGGGGGGGGGGGCGAACCGGGAGCTTAGACAGGAGTAGGCCCCGTAGGAAGCGCGACACCACTGGATGGGCCGAGAGGGGCTTCCCATCCACCTGATGGTGGTTCACCGCTAGGGCACTGAGGTGTACCCTAACAGAGTTAGACTTGAGCCCCGCATGAGAAAGGTGGAGCAGGTATTGCAACACCGTGACCACCAGGCAAGAGAAGTGGTCAGCCCCCTGCTCAGTGCACCAAAATGTGAATCTATGCCACTTAAAAGCATAGGCCCATCTGGCAGACGCCTTGCGTGAGGCTAGCAGAACATCCTCCACCTCTCTAGGGAGGTGGAGTGGGGCTAAAGTCACCCTCTCAGCAGCCATGCCATCAGCGAGAGGGAGCCGAGGTTGGGATGCAGGAGAGAGCCCCCTCCTGGGAAAGGAGTCGGGAGGGGGGGCGGACCCCAGGGGTATGGTGTCCTCCACCGCCAGTTGCAGCAGCAGTGGAAACCACTGCTGCCTGGGCCACCTTGGAGCTACCAAGATGACCGAGGCCCTGTCATGGAGAGTCTTGAACAGAGTCCTGGCGATCAGTGGCGCCGGAGGGAAAGCGTACATAAGTCCCTCTGACCAGGAAGGCATCGGCAGCCACCCTAGCGGAGTGAGGCTGCCAGGAGCAGAAGCGGGGTAACTGATGATTGTTCGGGCTTGCAAATAGGTCTATCACCGGTTCTCCCCAGGTTTTGAAAAGCCTGCTGGCTACCCCTGGGTCCAGCTGCCACTCGTGTGCTCGAGAATTCTGCTGAGTCTGTCAGCCAGCAAGTTCTCTTGGCCTGGCAGGTATACCACTCTGAGGAGGATGCCCTGTTGGACTGCATAAGAGCACAGATCTAGGGCTTCCTGGCAGAGGGCACGGGACCCCGTGCCTCCCTGCTTGTTCACCCAGAACATGGCCACCTGGTTGTCAATCTGAACTAGGACTGACCGGTGGCCTAGGCGATGATGAAAAGTCTTCAGTGCAAGATGAATGGCTTGCAGCTCCAGGAGGTTGATCTGCTGAGCGCTCTCATCCGGGGACCAAGTGCCCTGGGTGCGGTAGCCCTCGCAATGGGCTCCCCAGCCTAGCAGAGAGGCATCTGTGGTGAGGACCCTGGAGTGGTTGGGGGACTGGAAAGGCATGCCTGCCTCCAGGTGCTGGGCCAACAGCCACCAGATCAGAGATTTTACCAACTGGTGGGTCACTCGTATTCTGTCTTGGAGGAGGCCCGTGGCCTGGGACCATTGGTCCCTGAAGCACCACTGTGCTGTTCGCATGTGGAGGCGGGCATCTGGAGTGACATGCACCGTGGAGGCCATGTGCCTGAGAAGGCGCAGAAGATGACTGGCTGGCACCGAGGGATGGTGCTGCATATCCCTGGCTAGCGCCATGAGTCTGGCTGCCTGTCTGCAGGCAAGAAGGCCTTCGACCAAAGGGTGTTAATTCTTGCCCCAATGAATTCCAGCCCTTGCGTCAGGCAAAGGTTTGATGTGGTGTAGTTTATAACGAGTGCTGCAGAACCTGGGTGGTGCGTGTCGTGACCTGCTGCACCTCGGGGGCTGTAGTGCCCTTGATGAGCCAGTTGTCGAGATATGGGAAGACAAATATCCCCTGGAGCCTGAGAAAGGCAGCAACCACTGCCAGACACTTTGTGAATACTCTGGGGGCTGAGGCTAGGCCGAAGGGAAGCACCCTGTATTGGAAATTATTGCCTCCCACCACAAAGTGTAGATATTGCCTGTGGTTTGGGTGGATTAGGATGTGAGTATGGGCATCCTTTAGGTCTAAGGAGCATAGCCAGTCTCCCTGGCAGAGGTAAGGCAGCAATGTTCCAAGGGAGAGCATCTTGAACTTTTCCCTCACCAGGAATTTGTTGAGGTTCCGCAGGTCGATGATGGGCCTTAGGCCCCCTGTCCTCTTTGGCATGAGGAAGTACTTGGAGTAGAACTCCTTGTCCTTGAAGTGGTGGGGCACCGGTTCCACCGCTTGGTCCTCGAGAAGACCTGCCAATTCCTTCAGAAGAAGGTCCCGGTGGAGGAGAGACCTAAGCGGCTCTCCTGGGAAATAGTGTGGAGGTACTTGGCTCAGATGAAGGAGGTAACCCTCCCTGACCACCTTTATGCCCACAGGTGGGGAGCTATAACCATCGACTCCTGTGCATTAAAGGGTGAGGCAACCCTCTGTAGGCTGCTGATCTCTGTGTGGGAGAGGGGCTATGCTGTCGGAGTCAAAAACTCCCTCCTGGCTGGGCCGGAGCCTGGGGCTTGGGAGCCTTCTGCTTTTGTGGGCCATGCCCTTGTCCCTTGGCCTGCTGCCCTTGCTGGGGAGCCAGGGAGGCCTGGTAAGGTGGGTAGCTTCGGTAAGCAGTGGACGTCCTTTGGTAAAAGGGTTTTTTACCTGAGTCCTTCCATCGGGGAGAGGCAGTGGTCTTCTTGCAGAGCTTAGTCCTCGTCATGAACTCCAGCTCTGCGGCCTTGTCGGTCATGGGCTTGCCAAAGAGGTTCTCCCCCTGACACAGTATATCAACCAACTTGTCCTGTACTCATTGTTTGAGGTCGGATGACTGGAGCCAAGCTTGGCGGCGGGCACCGATGCCCGCCGTGGCTACCTGGGCCACCGACTCGAAACCATCATAGGCCGCCCGAGACAAATTTGGAGCACTCACGGATGGCTTTGGACAGGCTCTTGAAGCGCTGCAAAGGTTCCTCGGAGAGACCAGCTGAGTACCTGGCGAGTTCCTTTGTTAGGTTCCTCAGGTACATGCCCATGTACAACTGGTAGGCCTGCATCTGGCAATTTAGCATCGAGCCCTGGTAGCACTTTCTGCTGAGGGCATCCAAGGTGCAGGCCTCCCTGCCGGGGGGCACCGAGGAGTACATCTTCTGGCTCTTCACTCGACGCATGACTGATCCCACAACCATGGAGTTGTGTAGCAGCTGTGACTTCTGAAACACAGGGCTCCGGCGAACTTGATACATTGAGTCGAGCCGCATGCTGACCACCGGCACAGATGCCGGTGTCTCCCACATGCGGAACATAAGCCGCTCCAGGATGGGAGGAATGGGCACGTGAGCGATTCCCGGGAAGGAGCCTTGTATTAGAGGATCTCGAGCTCGTCGGCTCTAGGAACTTCCTCGGATGGTAGGAAAGGCCAAGGCCTTGGACATGTCTTTGACGAAGTCCAAGAAGCCCATATCCTCCAGTGGGGACCTTCTCCGAGGTTCAGAGACCGGGGAATCGGAAAGGACATCTCGGTGCTGACGGGTATCCGGGGACTCCTTGTCCTCGGTCTCCCAATCGGAATACTCCAAGGACTTGTGGTGTTTCTCGGGCCTCGGCATCGTACGCCCCAAGCCTGGGAGACTCGTCAACAATTACCTCAGCCCCGACGAGCGGGAGACCGAGCGCGACCTCTGCTGAGGATCCACTCAGGCCTGCATGACCTTGAGGATCGGCTCGGCCTCCGAGGACGTCTTCGACATCAAACGCCCAGTGGTCAGGGCAGAGGAACCGGATGTGCCGGACATCAGTGCCTGCTGCTGGTCCAAGAAGGCAGTCACACTGCGTTCCAAGGCCGCCATCCTGGACTCCAGTCCCGGTGGCCCCACAGCCTTCAGCACAGTTACCGAGGGACTCAGGCCCGATGCCGGCTCCCCAGGAGGAGAATCCTCAATGAGGACTGTGTCTACCTGCTGAGGCCGGTGCGCCACGGGATCCTTCTGAGGGATCTTGGCCGGCCGTTATCTCTCCGAGAACTCGAGCGGGCATCCGGGGCCAAACAGAGGATCCCGGCCAAACAGAGACATCCAAGGACGCTGCCTTTGAGGGCTTCTTCTTCCTCTTCAGTTCCCTCAAGGGAGATCCCCTCTCCGAGGACCCACGACAACGCTCGGGTTCGGAGTGCTCCTCCGAAGGTGTCGAGGCCTCAGATAAGGTCCTGGCTCTCGGAGGTATTGGGGAGTCGGGAAATATTTTGTCATGCTGCTGGTGGCGGCTCCTCAAGGCCTTGGAAGACATTTTCTTACAAAGGCCACAGACCGCCGGGTCATGGTCCGGGCCGAGGCACTGGAGGCAACAGTCATGCGTGTTGGTTAGGGACATAATCTTCCTACACAGATCACACTTTTTGAAGCCGCTGGTAGCAATGGAGGGAAAAGAACCCCAGCAAGGTCGAAGACCCTGCGGACTGCCAGCAGAGAAAAAGGGCGTGAAGACGCCAAAAGAAAATAAAATTTAGAGTAAAAAGAATCGACCCTGATACCGAGGCACTGAGGTCGGGGCGGGAAAGGTACCGGTGCAAGACCGGAGACGAGTAAAACACTCGAAAAAAATCAACTTTTTCCAGGGGAAAAGCAGACATCTGGTGGGCTCCGCGGAAAAAAAGAGACTGAGCAAAATGGCATCCTTGGGCAGGAAGGGGACCACGCATCTGTGGTAGCAATCCCAAAGGCTTTCTTTGAAAGCTGGGGATTTGCTCCATGCAGGCTCCGTCGGCACCCATATGTGAGGACTGACTTCCTGCTTGTTCCTGGAGAACAGCAAATCATGTCAAGAAATGCTGCTTTAAAAAAAAAAACAACAGAACATAGGTGAAATCAGTATGTAGGGGCAAATTAAAAGAAGGGAGATAAATGAAAAGTTGCATAGAAGCATTAAGGCAAAGTACAGGTGAATTTTTCAGGGTTCCAGCTAGTACAAAAAAAAAAAAAAAAAAAAAAAGAGCATTTTCATATATTGTTAAATCAGGATTTTTGCCAATGATATGCAATGATTTTATATTAAAACCACAACAAAATATACTAATGGTTTGCATTTTAATGGCACAATTTTAACAAACACAGGCCCTGATGTATCGAAGCAGAGAGGTTTACGTCCAATTTAGTGCCAATATGTGCACGCACTGTAATTGTTTCTAATTAACAAGGATTGCAGTGCAGAAAAGATCAGCATGAAACCAGAAGGAAACTGCTATGCTAGCCTTAGTAAATGCATACTAATGAGTTGCATTTGGAATTACTTTCAATGCAACAAATTACCCTAAAGATCAGCTTAGGTGCTTTGCTTCACCTCAGTAAGTGAAGTAAAATTCCAGTGGTCATCGGGAAGAATGTTTCATGTTCCAACTGACTTCAATGGAAGCTAATGGGAAGTTAAAAACATCAGCAATAGATTACCAAACTGGGACCCTTGAAGATGGGCTTCCCAGGTATCTCAAGCTAGGTACACCCTGGTCCAGACCCTTGGCACATGGAAGTCTAAGCCACCAAGCCTCTTGGCAAGTGCCTCCCCCTCCAACTTATGAAAACAATACTACTTACCTGGTCCCATGGAAGCATAAGATGACCTCTTCTCAATGGAACCATTTTCAAAGCTCATGGCATGAGAAGAGAACATCCAACATTTCCTTGAGACTAGCTAAGTACTACTAACCAACCTGTGGGGGGGTGGGGGGGGGGAGTATGCCAAAGGTTTGAAGGTTCTCTAGTCAAAGGTCTCCCCTATAGTATGAATCTAGACCAGGGGTGACTGGCTAAGATCTGCTTTGGCCAGTGATGCCCTGGTCAGGGATGTCCTCACTTGTTGGAGGGGGTCCAGAGAACGGGATCTTGGGGCAGAGGATCCCTGTCTCATGCGTTCCAGGATAGAAGGCCTCAGGACTAGATAGCTTCTATAGTTATAACAGAGGTATTTAAATATTAATTTTATCTAAATTTTGATACATTGTTCTCAAATAGAAGTTTAAAAAAAGAACACTAAACCGGAAATAAAGATTTTACTTCACACATTTTTTCATATAGGTAGTTTACTGTATAGTAAGTAAATTAAAAAATTAGCACAAAAGTTAAAAAGCAACTGCATTGAAAATTGAAAGCTGATTTTTAACATTGATTTATTACATGAGGCTAATAGTGAGGCAGTTGAGCAGCTCACCATCTCGAGACATCCCCACAGCAAGACATTTCTGCAAACGACAATGCTGGCAACGGTTCCTACTCGTCCTATCAATTAAGCAGTTCTTCTGGCGAGGACAGGAATATGCCGCGTTACTTTGTTGACTCCTCCGAAAAAAGCCCTGTGATATAAATTGGAAATAAAAATGAAACAGCATTGTGTTAACAGTCAATTATAAAGAAAATTCATGTAATCAAGGAGTAAGGCAAGGGTGTTGCTATTGCCAACACTGCATCATATTTTTATTGATCACTTTAGTAGCAAATGGAAGAGTTTAGTGGACTCCAGAATTCCAATGAATCAACATATTAATAAAGTCAGCACTTTTTATTTATGATCAAGTGAAGATGAACTTCAGAAATCAAATGTATTAAATTACACCAACTCAGTAAGGTGAAATTAGACTTACCTGCTAATTGTTGTTCCTTGAGGAACTCTAGTCTAGTCCCGGAACTTTGGGGTATAAGCACCTCCTCCTTTCTGCTTAGGCCTGCTTCGCCCTCTCCCTAGGACCTCCTAGCAGGTACTTGTAATATTGTCCCGCAGTTGTTATACCCCTACCTCCCCAAACGAACTGCAGCCCAACCAGCTGCTACCGCAGCCAACTGACTAAATACTGTTTATCTTACTTCAGGCTATGGTCCAAATTACTACAGCAGGGAGGGATACGGGACTAGACTAGAGTTCCTCAAGGAACAACAATTAGCAGGTAAGTCTAATTTCAGCTTCCTTATCGTCCTTCTAGTCTAGTCCCGGACCTCTGGGAATGTAACAGAGCAGTAAACACCTTAACGGGAGGGACCTGCTAGACCAGCCTGAAGAACCGCTGATCCAAATCTAGCATCCTTTCCGCCTTCAGATCAATCCTGTAATGTTTGACAAAGGAATGCAAGGACGATCACGTCGCCGCCTTACAAATCTCTGCTGCCGGCACCAAACTGACCTCCGCCCAGGAAGTCGCCTGCACCCTAGTCGAATAAACTCTTAAACCACTTGGTACCAACCTGCCTTTCAATATATACGCCGATGAAGTAGCCTCCTTAAGCCACCTTGCAATAGAAGACTGACGCCGGCTCCCCTTGCTTCGGTCCTCCAAACAAGACAAACAATCTGTCCGTCTTGCGGAAGCCAGCCGTTCTTTGCAGATACGCCCGCAAAACTCGACTCACCGATGTAACAGATTCCTGGATTTGTCCATGCCACCCTTCTCAAACAACAGCAAAGACACTGTCTGATTCACATGAAACATCGATACCACCTTTGGCAAAAACAAAGGCACTGTTCTCAGCACTACCTTCTTGTCACAGAAGGATGGAAAAGGCTCCCTACAAGACAAAGCCTGTAACTCTGAAATCCGCCTTGCCGAAGAAATGGCCACTAAAAAGACTACCTTGAGCGTGAGATCTTTCAAAGTTGACTTAGCCACCGGCACGAAAGGCTCACCTATCAACGCTTCTAGCACCAAGTCGGTACCGGGTTCCGGCATGGCAGCCTCAGTAGAGACGTCGCCCTCAAGAACCGCTTCACGTCCGGGTGAGAACCAAGCACTAACCCTTGTACCTTTCCCCGAAAACAAGAAAGTGCAGCCAACTGAACTCGTAAGGAAGCAGCCGCTAATCCTTTATCAAATCTGTCCTGCAAGAACACCAAAACCTGCAGAATAGAGGCTTTTCGGCACCACCACACGCCTACCTTCGCACCAAGCCTCAAACAATCGCCATACGCGGATATACGCTACCGAGGTAGATCTACGTCTAGACTTTAACAAAGTGGAAATCACCGCTGATGAATACCCCCTGGCTGTCAGTCAATCTCGCCCTTTCAATAGCCAGGCCGTAAGCGAGAACTGATCCACGTGAGGCATCTTCAAGGGTCCCTGCACTAATAGATCCTCCCTGACTGGCAGTTTCTTCGGCAGCTCCACCAGAAGCCGTACTAGATCGGTATATCATGGCCTTCTCAGCCAATCTGGCACAATGAGAATCACCTGACCCTTGTCTCTCTATTTTCTGTAGTACCTGACCTATTAAAACCCACGGGGGAAACACGTATAGGAGTTGGTCCTCTGGCCATCTCTGCATCAGGGCGTCCAAACCTTCAGATATTCTTTCTCGCCTTCTGCTGTAAAACCTGTCTACCTTCGCTGATGCGAACGTCGCCATGAGATCCATCACCGGCAGTCCCCAGCAACCCACTAACATCTCGAAAACCTCCTGATGGAGAACCCACTCTCCTGAGTCCACCGCGACCCGACAAGAAATTAGCAGTCACATTGTCCACTCCTGCCACGTGTCCTGCCGATAGGGCTTCCAGATGCAACTTGGCCCAACCTAGTAGCTCCTCCACCTCTACCTCCAGAGCTACACTGCTGGTGCCCCCTTGCCGACTGATATACGCTACCGCCGTGGCGTTGCCCGACAGTACTTGAATCACATTCCCTTGCAACTGCCGCTGGAAAGCTCTCAGCGCCAGCGTAACTGCTCTTAGCTCTAACCTGTTAATTGACCACTGTCTTTCCTGTTCGGTCCACTGCCCTTGGGCAAACTGATGCTCGAAATGTGCTCCCCAGCCGAACAGGCTGGCATCCATAGTCAAGGGACTCCAATGGCATGCCCCATTCCAGATTCTGTGATTCCAGCCACCACTGCAGAGACTGCCTTGCCTGCACCGGACAGATCAGCTTTTGCGACAACCGATCTGACTGATGGGACCACCTCCTTAGCAGCGCTCTCTGCAACGGCCGCATGTGCACCCTGGCCCAAGGCACTAACTCGAGTGAGGCCGCCATTGTACCCAACAGCTGCAGGTAATGCCACGCTGAGGGAGCCCTTTTCTCCAAGAACTCCCAAATGAGCTGCCTCATTCCTTGAGCCCTAGTGCACGGCAAGAACACCCTGCCTCTCTTTGTGTCAAAGCGGGCTCCCAAGTACTCCAACTCCTGAGACGGCTCCAACCTACTCTTTGCTACATTTACCACCCATCCTAAACTCTGCAGAAACTGCACCACCCGGCGGGTAGCTGCCTCGCTTTCGCTTCTTGACTTTGCTTGAATCAACCAATCGTTCAGGTACGGGTGGACCAACACCCCCTCTCTGCGCAATGCCGCCGCCACTATGACCATGACCTTGGTAAACGCCCGTGGCGCCGTTGCCAACCCAAACAGCAACACCTGGAACTGAAAATGCCCCATCGGAACTGCAAACCGAAGGTACTGCTGATGCTCTAAATGGATGGGAATGTGCAGATACACTTCCGAGAGGTCCAACAATGTTAGATACTCTCCTTGCTGCACTGCCACGATGACGGACCTCAGAGTTTCCATGCGAAAGTGAGACACTCAGACATCTGTTGACTCCTTTGAAGTCCAGGATTGGTCACCAAGACCCTTCCTTTTTGGGCACCACAAAATATATCGAGTACCGACCGCATCCGCACTGGTCTGCTGGAACCGGCACCACCGCGTTGAGGTCCTGCAACCTTTGCAAAGTCTCCAGCACCACCCGTTGCCTTGACCTCGTTCTGTAGGGAGACTGTACGAAGGTGTTGTGCACGGGCCGTTGGAACTCTAGAGCATACTCCTTCCGAATGACTTCCAACACCCAACGATCCGACGTTATCTGGACCCAGGCAGGATAAAACTCTCTCAACAGACCCCCCCCCCCCACAGGTACCAATCCTGCCTAGGCCTCCCTCGTTTCATTGAGGCTTCTTGAGGGCTGAGGACAAGGGAGCTCCAAAGCCTCTCCCCGCTCCCCTAAACCCTCGAAACCCCTGAGATCTATACTGAAAACATCCTCTCTGAAACTGCCCGAATCTCGGTGTATGAAATCTCCAAAATTCTCTCTGCTGGCGTCTGGAGGGCACCAGAGGATGGTTCTGCTTCTGCTTGTCCTCCGGAAACCTTCCTCCTTTAGACTCCTCGAGGTCTTTAACCAATTTGTCCAAATCTTCTCCAAAAAGGAGCTTACTTCGAAAGGGGAGCTATCCTAGTCTTGCTTTAGAGGCTCCGTCTGCCGCCCAATTACGCAGCCACAGATACCTACGTGCCGCTATTACCGACGCCATGCTTTTTGCTAGCCCCCGAATAAGATCATACTGCACATCTGCTAAATAAGCTGCCCCCGACTCCACTCGGGCCGCTTCCTCTATCGATTCTTCCTCATGGTTCAACTTCATCCTCTGGGCCCATCGTAGACAACCTCTTGCTACCCATGCCCCACAAATGGAAGCCTGCACTGACAGCGCATTGACATCAAAAACTTGTTTTAGCGGAGTATCTAGTCTCCTATCCTGCACATCCTTAAGGGCAGCACTTTCCTCCACAGGAATTGTCGTCTTTTTCGTGACCGCAGACACCGCCGCATCCACCTTAGGAGACTTGAAAAGCTCTCTGTCCTGATTCTGCAACGGGTAAAGTCTTGCCATTACCCTGGAACCTTTCATCCCAGCTTCCGGCGTGTCCCACTCCTCCTGGATCATCTCCCTGAAGATTCTATGCATTGGAAAAACTCTCTGGGACTTGTGACCTCCAAGGATGAATCCACCCCCTGTTCCTCCGCTGGCATGTTAAGAGCTTTCAGAGTCTCTGAAATAAGGGCTGCCAGTTCCTCCTGCCGGAAAACTCTGACCACCCCTGATCTTCCTGCTCCGCTATCTCGCCTTCTTCCAAGTCCAGATCTCTGTCTGAGTCCTCGTCTTCCGAGACATCTTCTGAGACCACGAACCCTACTTTATCTTTCCCCAAGCTAGATCTCTTACACGGGGCGGCACCTGCCCCCAGGGCCAGAGAAGGCCCAGCACGCTTCAGACCCAGACCTACCTCCGCCTCCGCAGCCCCCTGCTTCCCCCCCAGGGCCTGCTGGAGTAAGCACATAAAGTCCTAGGAAAAGATTGTCGCCAGTCCCCCCTGCAAGACAGGCTGGGACGTGGAGTGCTCCGAAGCCGTGGATGTTCCTTGCGCTGGTGCCGGAGGTGGCACAGCCGGAGAGAGGGGTTCCGACGCTTCTTCCCTCTGCGCTGCCCCTTCTGCATCCATCTCCTTTTCCGTCGCTTCTTGTGTACAGCCCTTGCAGACCCCCACCTCCGACACTGACCCTCTTCTAGCCCCACACATTACACAATGAGGTCTAGAGGGCATCTTGGCCAGGCCCCAAAAGCCTGCCTGACTCTCCTGAATCAAACTGTCTTTTTTTTTAAACACAGATCCTGCACTCCGTTAAACCAGGCTGCCTTCCCAAAAGGCGCACCCGGGTTCCGAAGCCTTTAAACAAGCTCCTTTTATCCACTTAGAGCTCCCCCCTGGCTTCCCGCACAGAGGCCGCGTGACTGACGCCTTTCCGCCTTGAAAGCCTGTGACGCAAAAGTTTGCCGCGCTTTTCTATCGATCTCCCCGCGCAGGGCTAAACTGCCTCACACTGACTGCACTCTGCTTTAAACGCTCACATCCCCGAGAGCCTACCCTGCGCGCCTCTCACCTCCGGTCTCTGCTGAAGAATGCAGCTTCTGCTGCTCGTCTCTCGCCACTGGGGCTGCGAACTTCCTGGCTGCTGCGACTCTGCTCACTCGTGCGATTGCTCCCTCAACGTCTCCTCACCCGATCCGTGGGTTCGGGAGATGGAGGCCCCAACAGCAGCTCCCACACACAGCCCCAAGATAAGTACCTGCAGGGAGGGGAGAGAGGGGGGATGCTATTGCCTTGCCCTCGCAGCCACTCGGCAGAGCATCTCACTGACTGTACTCTCACCGCAAAATTTAAAGCCACAGAACACCTTTGGGTTTTCTTGTTTTTTTTTTTTTTTTTAAACTTTGAAGCCCTAAACTGCACTATACTAAACACTATTCTACAAAAACTCCTCAATCATTCCTCCAGTGAGCCCCCTACTATGAGGCTCACACCTCCTTCAGCTGCCTTGGAGACTGAGCTTACTGGAGAAAGGAGGCGGTTCCTCATCTATTTATCCTGGTGTCACCAAAAAGGGTGACGTGCTCCGTCTCCAAGGCTGCGGGAGGAGGTGCTTATACCCCAGAGGTCCGGGACTAGAGGGACAATAAGGAACAACCATAATCACAAAATATCCTTAAAGAAAATAAAGGCACTGGGAGTTCAAGGACAATGGTTTATTCGATTTAACAATGTTAATGAAGTCTATGGGGGTAATTTTGTAAATAATTTTCTGTGCGTCAAGCATGTCTTGCACATAGGAGCATATTCATAAACAGGTGTGCTGAGAGAGCTTGGTTAAGTTGTAATACCAGCATGAGGCCTCTGACAGCGTGAGCGTGTGTGTGTGCGTGTGTGCATCCCCCTTCCATTAGCACATAGCTAACATTTGGTACCATGGTATCCTGTCACACCGGTGCACCTAATGCCACCCACCATTGAGGTGGCATTAAGTGCACCCAGGCTAGTCAACAATTGTGGTTAGCATGCAGCCAAAATGCCTGTGCTAACCTCAACATGTCATCAATGCCCATGTTATGCCCCCAATCCATCTTCTCTCTGCCCATTCACTCACTATTTAGCATGGTATTTTTGGCACTGGGCCCCATGCTAAATTATAGCATGTTGCGGTTATCATGCACCAAATCCCATGCTGTTAGGTATACAGGTATACATGCTTAAAAAATAGGAGCACCACAAGACTTCACTTACTTAAATAGGCCTTCTCGGGGGCGCAGGTGGAGTTGCAATATATGCATGTATTTGATAAAATATGCACAAACGCATATAGAGTATATGCATATATTTACAGTACACCTGCTTCCGAGGTGGTGTAAATTCCTGTGAGAGAACTTGTGCAATTCAAAGGATAGTTCTCAGAGCCTCTTATATAAAGGCAAATAGGCATTAAATAGGTGCATTTTTGCACATTTCATATAGCCACCCTGTTATGAAATTACTTCCTACATTCTTGAATAAGTTAATTTTCCATTACTGTAGTAGCGATACTAGTTGACTAAAACAATGATTTAACAAATAAATTACACTGATTCCAATCAGTCTGTGGTATCATCCACAGAACATTAGAGGAAAACTAAGTGAGCAACACAATTTAAATCATATCATCACCAATCCTTCCCTATGAAAAAACATAGGCTATGCATAGCTAAGATGTTAGCAGAAATCAGGAAGCAGAAATGAACTTTCCATGAATGATTAAAGAATATGAACAGATAAAAATAAGATTAGGAATGAAGGCATACAAAAGAACTAAATATTTATTATGTGAATAGGAAACCTAGATAAAAAGAATGATGAAAACATGCAGAAAGAACAGAAGATGGAATGTTCTTAAAAGAAGCTCTTCAGGAAAAAAAAATGTCCCAAGCTGATTTATAACAGCCACTAGTGTCTAACCCAGTGTTTCTCAAGCCATTCTTGGAGTGTCCTCAGCCAGTCTAGAGAATGCATGAGAAAGATTTGCATGCACTGCTTCCCACAATAGACGACAAAGCCACAATTTCTAATCAATTACGTAGTTCTTTTTTCCCTATTTGTCAGATTGCTGAATTTTGCATGAGGATAAAAATATCTATAGTAAATATTCAAAACAGTCCAACAGAAAAGGAAAAAAATAGGGGAAAAAGATGGATAACAAAACTACACATATAACCTTCCCCCCCCCCCCACCCCCCGAGTCTATCCAGTGGAATCCAGACTGCACAGGAGCCTATGTCAAAATGTAAAGGCATACGTCTAGACTGGTCTGGAGGGATGATGAGGAAAAGTAGGATAACAAAAAACCCCTACAAATATAACCCTAAATTATGAGGATAAAGTGAATGCAATACAGTGTTATAAACAACAACGACACATAAATAAGCAGTAGGATGGAGCTACAAGCGACCTAATCCTAAGCACATTTCTCAAGGTGGCTTCCATGACCTCCTGGTTGAAATGCAAGAGATTCCACAGCTATCATAAGACACACTGGTGCTCAGAGGTAAAGACAGATATGTGACAATACTGCTTAGACATTTCAAATGGTTATTTCACAGGCCTCCGATTTAAATCCAAGATGCAGGGCCAATTTGATGCCCTCTGAAAGACCCCCCCCCCCACCCTTCAGATTCCTGAGCATGGTTCCTGCTGTGTGTCAAGAGGGCCTGGGAAAAAAGTGTTTACAACCCCTGGGAAAGAAACAGTCTTCAATATTGCACAACAATGACACCTACTGATGTGCACCAGAGTTCTGGGTGAATATGTACCAGGTTTTGCAGCGAGTCTTGGTCCATGACCCTTACATAATAACATAGTTTATGACAACAGATAAAGACCAGTATGGTTCATCTAGTCTGCCCAGCAAGGCAGCAAGAGTAGGTGCACCTGCCGCTCCGTGCAGGTCACCCCGCCCCATGCCTTTGTTTAGGGATGTACCCACCGCTCCGTGTAGGTCACCCCTATTTGTTGAGATATAAGAAAGAGTTATGTTTATTTTGATTTTATCCTGTTGCTATAAAAGGGATCCACTATTTCTGTCCCATTCCATTTTGAATTCTGTCACTGTATTTGCCCCCACCACTTCCATCGGGAGGGCATTCCAAGCATCCACTACCCTTTCAGTGAAAAAGTATTTTCTGACATTGCCTTTCAGTTTACCCCCTTGCAGCTTCATGTTATGCCCTCTAATTTTACAGTTTCCCCGTCTTTGGAAGAGGTTTGTTTGTTCATTAATACTCTAAGTATTTGAAGGTCTGAATCATATCTCCCCTGTCCCTCCTCTCCTCCAGAGTGTACATATTTAGGGCTTCAAGTCTCTTCTCATAAGAGGCTCCAAATCATTTTGGTCGAATTCCTCTTAACTGTTTCCAGTCTTTTTATGTCTTTTGTGAGATATAGGCGTATGTTTGCAAAGCAGCAGTAGCGGCCTCCGTGCGATATTGGAGCCGCGGCCCCATTGAATTTGTAAACATACCCCATGGTCTCCAAAACTGAACAATATTCCAAATGAGCCCTCACCAGCGACTTGTACAGTGGCATTAGTACCTCTTCCTTTCTGCTGGTAATTCCTCTTTGTAT
Organism: Ichthyophis bannanicus; assembly: GCA_033557465.1. Lineage (NCBI taxonomy): Eukaryota > Metazoa > Chordata > Amphibia > Gymnophiona > Ichthyophiidae > Ichthyophis > Ichthyophis bannanicus. The sequence goes on along the minus strand of CM066043.1, from coordinate 125,547,746 downwards.
GCCACCCAGCATACAGCACCCAGCTTTTGCCACCGCCTTGTCACACTATTTTGCCACCTTGAAATCCTCAGAAACAATCACTCCGAGGTCCTTCTCCTGGCTGTGCACATCAACCTCTCGCCCCCTATCATATAATTCCCTTGAATTTCTGCTTCCCAAGTGCATGACACTACACTTCTTCACATTAAATCTTAACTGCCAAGCATTAGGCCATTCTTCCAGCTTTTGTAGATCTTTTCTCATGTCATCCACTCCCTCAGAGGAATCCACTCTGTTGCAAATTTATGTGTCATCTGCAAAAAGACAGACTTTTCCATTCAGTCCTTCAGCAATATCACTCACAAATACATTGAACAGTACCAGTCCCAGGACCGAACCCTGGGGCACACCACTAATCACCTTCCTTTCATCCGAGTGAGTTCCATTTGAAATATGGTATATGTAGCCTCTGATTTTACCCATTGGTTATAGACTGTCTCTATGCTGTATGGACCGACAGGAGGAGGGAGAGGGCTACAAATTTGCGAGAAGGCAGGGAATGAGGTACCTGTGAACCTGCAAATGAAGATTTATGATAGAGCGTTTCTGAATGAAGTAGAACCTAAGAAAGAGGAGAAAGCTGTTGGGGGGGGGGGGGGGGGAGGACAGGGGGAAGATAAAAAAAAATTCAAGGACTAAAAGGCATACATGTGTAATTAAAGAAAGAAAACCTGGACCATACAGAATTATGCTTTGGTCATAACTACATGATCATTTACATTCATAAATTATCATGTAAACAGATAAGATATGAAGATTCTTATGTAGCTTCTATTATCTGGTGTTTTACAGAACTGTCTGTTATTAAATAATTGTTTTTCACTGAACTTCTAGCATATCAGGGTAAGATACAGCAATTAAAAATTGTCATTCTGATGGGTTTTGGTTTTTGGAATATAAGTAAATGAAGGAAAAATGAAGTTAGGCAGAATAGAAATCCCTAGTTTTACCATGGTAGCATAAAAGACATTGCTGGTGTTTGCGAGCATAATTCCACCACATAGGAGTTTCTTAAGGTGCTAAAATTGGGTTTGGTATGGGGGAGAAAGCAGCAAAATAACAATTCAAGTGACAGCTAAAATGATAGATTTCAGAAAGTAGTTTTCAATTGCAAAGATCATTTTTCATGATATCCTTATGCTTAGCGCCAACAGATCTGTAGTTCAGTGATTGAACATTACAGCCCTCTTCAGTCAGCATTAAACCAGAGAGCTTTGCTGATGTCACAGTTCCCATTTCATATGCCTTCCCTTTTCAGAAAAGCCTAGGCTGAAATGCTGAGATGCTGTTTGGTCTTTTGACAATTTTCACTTAATGAATTGATTCCTACACTTCATTAACATACCCACTTCCACTTCTGTATACACATATGTCTTAATTAGCTGCTCATTGGCTGTTTAATTACAAGAAAACAGCTGACAGCTGCCAGGATGCCTCCTTACGGCAGCTGTTATGGAATGGCTGTACATAAGCTTGTGACAAGACAGACTTATTCATAATAACATGATTTATTGTTAATACCTGGATGCTTGTATGTATCATTAACTTATGCAATGTTCCCAGCAATTAAAAATTAGGAATTTTCAGTTGTTTTTTCCATTCAAAAACTCCCCTCTCCACCCACTACGGTTTCTTAGATGGTTTCAAAAGATCAAATACTTTTTACATTTTTTTAAACACTTATATTCCACCTTTCCATATAAAGAAACATTTCTATTGTAAGGCCCCATTTGGCACTGGACATTTAGGAAGGAAGTGGGACATTCCTAATCCTCCGGGTATTCAAAAGGCTTTGCTAAAGGTGGAGTCTTTTATAAAACACGCATAAGGAAGCTGGTTAAGACATGTGTATTTCCTAGCAAGTCCAGAGACAACAGCCATCTCTCAAAAATACAAGCATCGGAAACGGCTTGTGCAAGTGCTGATCTTGCAAAATACACATGCAAATACCAAATGTTATAAAACTACATGCAGACAGCACAGAGGTAAGGACAATCACCCTCTCAACTGCTTGTGGAGACCCCAGGTTCAAACCAAGCAAATAGCTGATGTTTATGCCTCCCTTGGAGCAGGTGTAAATACTGACAGAGAAACTGTGTTCTTGGACTACCAAAACACTGGTCAACATTGAAATCGTTACTGACTTTAAAAGGCCCTAATCTGTAGTATCTTGGTGAGCTGAACATGAATATAACATTAAAAAAAAATTATTGGCTCTCATTTTGAAGATATTGCATCTAGTTCATTTTTGACATTTGTCGGCGCGCCCCCGTGCGGCCAGGCGGTTGCCTAGGGCTACAGGGGAGGCGCCGATTGTCCTTTGTTGAAATTAGCCCGATAGCATGTAGTTGTGTCCCCGAAAGGATTAGAGCCAAGTGTAAAGGACGCAGGAAATATTTCTTTATTTTTAGAAACAAGGATTTCCTAACCGGTTCAATTCTTTGACATGAATTGATTGAAGTTGACCAAAACAAAATTCAGGATACTTCTCCAAATAACAGCACACAAGCCTATTATACAGTCCTTGGCTTGATACAGCTTTTAAACTTGCTTTCTGGTAAAACTCTATTTTCAGCAGTATTCTGTTTCCTGGTCTCCAGGAGGCGCTATACAACCCTCTGTTACTTCACAGTAGGTGTAGCAAAAACTTCCTGGCCCACCTAGATACTTTTACAAGCAATAGAATTCTTTTCCAATTATAACAGAAACATTCAGCACAGCTTCTTCCCAAGCAGCTTTAAACAGGACAGCTACTTTTAAAAGCACAGCTAAAAAGTAATGGGCTTTAAAATGTCCTTGCAAAAGAACTTCTGGGTTTCTTCCAGACAACACTTCCTTCAGTTCTTTTACTTATCACGAGGTAACACAGATGCATTCAGAAATCAAGACCAGCTGGGTTTCTTTCTGCTTTCAAACCCTATTTGGTTCCTTTATACTTCTTTAGCACAGATTGCACAGCTTATTTCCATGTCTGAGACATTGTCTAAATCCACAGTGTCTCCCAAGTCCATATCCTCCACACTAGACTCTTCTTGGTCACTGTTTCCCCTGGTATCTTCCTGGAAAGCCTCACTAGCTTGCACAGCCTTTAGGAGCTTCTCCCAGGTACCCTTAACAGTGTGTGAGCTTGTGGGGGAAGGGCAGGAAAAACCCTCTTTGTCTAATAAGCCTTTCAAACGTTGTAAACGGCTCACCTTATTAGTGCTGCTTTTCCTCCTTATAGATTCCTTACTAGGAGAAGAGTTGAACCATGAACTCTTGGAGAATATTTCCTCCTCTGAGGACTCCTCCCCTGAGCTTTCCACTGGCCTTGTCAGCTCTTTGCTCCTGGTTCTCCATTGCTTCTGCGCAAGGGATTTCCATGGGTTTCTTGTCCTTCCCTCCTGGAACCCTCGTGTCCTCTGTGTCTGTGTCCTCTCTCTCTCATACGGTTCCTCCTTCTCTCTCCCCTTCTCTGCTGTATAAGTGCAGCTTCCGTTCCTAAATGTTTGGGGCTGTCCTATCCCCTTTGACTCCTCCCCCAAACCACTCCCTTCTCCTCCCTCTATCTCCATGGGAACAGGGCGTGTGCTTAGTTCTGCACTTCTCTGTGAGAAATCTTTACCTTTAGTGTTGGTGTTAACCCTTTCAGTGCCTGCAGTTTTATGGGTAAAAGAAAAAAAAAGACAGTTTTCCCTTTTTTTTCTGCCCTCAGCGGCTGCTTCTCCATCACACATTTCACCGTATAAATTTATCCAGTAGGACATCAACAACATCCCAAATAAGCCTTGAATGATATAATATTGCATCACATTGCATAATACCAGCATGCACACATCATTCAGAGTTGATTGCATCATTTTCTGATGCAATGCAATACTACTGCCAGATGGCTGCTGAAGCCATCTGAGATCAGCAGTGTACTATACGCAGTCGGAAAGGTTGAGCATTTAAAATATTTCAGACTGTGTGCGAGACAGTTTAAGCTACTGTTACATGTAACTTTTATTAATCATATAATTTTAGCCATTTAGGTACGCTACAGAACAGTAATGCCGCGAAAGTGTGTTAATACCGTTGACAATTTCTGCTACATTTGTGGGGAAGTGACATTTGCCAACCAGAAGAAAAGTATCACTTCTCAACTGAAGAAGGCATATCGTCTTTACTTCGGATGCAAGATTGGTGACCAAGACAAGCCTTGGGCCCTGCATATATGCTGCGCTACATGTACAACACAGCTTTCACAGTGGTTGAATTGCAAAAGACCATCAATGCCGTTTGCAGTCCCCATGGTGTGGAGAGAGCCAAGCAACCACATAAATGACTATTACTTCTGAATGGTTCCTCCTCTTTCCAGCGGAATAACGAAGCAAAAGAAGTTGAGCATAATCTACCTAAACATTCCGTCTGCATGAGACCAGTTCCACATGGTGAGGGACTTCCTATTCCAGAACCTCCATCAGAATATTCTCTTGATTCATCTGATGAGGACAAGCGTGAGCCGACCTGTTCTTCTCCTGGTCCGTCAGCATGCAGTGACCCAGATTTTCACTGGAATGCATATCAACTCCACACACAATAACACAGGAAGAACTAAATGATCTGGTTCGTGATTTGGACTTATCCAAGAACAAGGCAGAATTGCTAGGATCAAGACTCCAACAATGGAATCTTCTAGAAGAAGATGTCAACATTACTTCATATAGAAAGCGCCACCAGCAGTTGGAGGCTTTCTTCAGAAAGGAAAGTAATCTGGTATTCTGTTCCGATATTGAAAGCCTCATGAATGCCTTAAAAATCACTCATGACCCACAAGACTAGAGACTATTTATAGACTCTTCGAAACTGAGTCTGAAGGCTGTGCTTTTGAACAATGGAAACCGTCTTCCATCTATTCCAGTAGCGCATGCCGTCCACATGAAAGAGACATACGATAACTTAAAGCATCTACTGACTTCCATTAACTATAACAAGTACAGCTGGCACATCTGTGGTGACTTGAAGGTAGTTGCCCTTTTAATGGGACTGCAGCAGGGATATATAAAATACATGTGTTTCTTATGTGAGTGGGATAGCCGAGCAAGGGATTGGCACTACTTGCGGAAGGAATGGAATCGCAGACAAAATGTAACAGTTGGAGAGAAGAATATCCAGCACCCACTGAAAAACTTTGTGAAAGCCATGGACCGCACTTCGCCAGCTTTCCGATACCTGCATGAAAAATTCCCTCAACTCAGCGAAGCAAAGATTAAAGAGGGAGTTTTTGTGGGTCCTCAGATTCGAGAGCTCTTCAAAGATGACCGGTTCAACAACTTGCTGCAGGGTGATGCAAAACAAGCATGGAAAGCTTTTCGCCTAGTGTCAACAAACTTTCTCGGGAATGTTAGGACAGAAAACTACAAGGAACTAGTAGAAGATATGCTGATGCAGTATCAGAAACTTGGCTGCAATATGTCTCTAAAGATCCATTTCCTTGATTTCGATCTCAATTTCTTTCCTGACAACTGTGGTATGGTCAGTGATGAACAGGGTGAACGTTTTCACCAGGATATCGCAACGATGGAGCAAAGATACCAGGGAAAATGGTCCACTACAATGCTGGCTGACCACCATCTTTCAAATTACATACATTTCTTGTATGCAGGTACTTCCTGTTTTCCACAGAGCTGTAGCTGCTACAAACCTATATGCAGTATTTTTTTTAAACACATCTTTATTCCTGTCTCTGACTTTCTATCAGACCCTTCTCAGAGAAACAATATATCAACCTTTTAGATCACCTGACCAGGCACACAGCACTCTGAAATTTGCCCAGCAACAAACAATGGCCTATCTGATTAGGCCTTTCCCACATGTCTGCATCAATCATTGTGCACCGAATACGTTTTGAGCTGTATAACACAAGGAATGCTTAAGGATTAAGTGGGGTTCACACCCCTTGATACCATCCTATACCAGGCACTGCAGTCTGGCCGGCATGGTGGGAAAGGCTAGGGGCACTCCCCAGGAACTCCCTCAATCTGTACTCGGGTATGTAACAGGTCCCCAGCACAGTGCACCTCCACAGGCTCAGGCACAGAGCACTAGAGTACTTGAAGTAAAATAAAATAAAATCTAATTAACTGAAACTGAAATGAAAAAGAAACTGCAAATGGCCCCCTAGGAAGAGGCTGCTCTGTCCTGCTTTATTCTCCGGTGGCTGCCTCTCCCAGGCACCCAATACACAGCAGGGGGTTAAACACATGTGGGCCTGAATAAGAAATCACACCTAAATGCAGCGGGGGGAGTTTCCCACACTGCTGCAGGCCCCCAAACATGCGGCTGCAGGCCGCTCTCTGTCTCCTCATGTTCTGGCGGTTGCTAGAGGTTCTGCTGTTTTCCCCCTGCCCCTGCCACTCTTACCTTGGAGCCTCTTTGCCGCATGGCTTTTCTACCCCTTGCGCTCAGCCTTCTTTCCTGGCTTCGGAACTATGGGGGGGGGGGGGTAACCCGGGGCTGCCAGCTTTCACTTTTGTCAAGCAACTTCAGCCCCTGCAGCGGCTCCTCACCTGATAACGGGTTCGGGAGCAGCCAGAAGTCTCGGACTGAGGAAGGCCCCCACAGAACCCTCCCCCCCGAAATCCTGGGGGGAAAGGGGTAAGAAGGAATATTCTCCCCTCAGCCCTGTTGTCTCTCTATTCCTTCTGGTTCTTTTTTTTTTACTTCTGCCTTTAAAAACAAAGAAACCTGCACCTTAACAGGGGAAATAAAAGCAACTCCAGACCTCAAAGACTTCAGAAAACAACTGAAAACCATGCTGTTCATAGAGCACTATGGTCACATCACATAACCTAAGAGAATGGATAACAGCACTCCAATCCTCCCAAACAACTGAATATATATAAAATATGATTCTAGCACCACTGTAAATAGCCCACCCTGTATATAGCTCAAACAAATCAAGCACCCAACACATCCCTCACACAACTAAGTTTTATCCTCACTGCATGTACAACACACACACTTTACCTGATTGCTTGCTGTGATACCACCTTGATTATTAAGATAAGGCGGTTTAGAAATACTGTTAAATAAATAAATAAATAAACTAACTAAACCTATCTCCTTAGTTGTCCTTTCTGTGAGTCCAGCACCTTGGCTCACAATCTCCTCCAGCTGCTTGGAGGCTGAGCATACTGGGGCTGGTGGGTGGTGCCAGCTGCATATGTACAGCAGTGTCATCAAAAAGATGACAGGCTCAGCCTCCAAGTTGCTGGAGGAGGTACACTACCTAGAGGTGCGGGGCGGGACGGGACTGGAGGGACGATAAGGAATTAATATTGTAGGCCAAGGAATTATTTCTTTTTTTTTCTTGCATCCTTTTAGGACTCCTTGGGAAAGTTGGCAGGCGCAGATATTATAAATATAAATACTGTTCACTAATTGTAGCATTTCAATTTTCTCTTAAGAAACTGAGACCCCTACAGTTCTGCTGAGCCAAGGATATTGGACTGCCACTGAAAGTAGACTGAAAGATGCAAGTCATACCTAGAAGCATTCTCCTAGGTCTCAGGACTGTGTGCAGACCCCTGCACATGACAGAAGATACACATAATTGTTTCTTTACAAGACCAAACAAAACTATAAAGGACGGGAAGCATGTTGCACAATTTTAAACCAAGAAACTTAACATATAACTGAAAATGACAGGACAGATATTGTCAAAATGCTTGAGCTCAGAAAGTCTATGAAAAATAGTCAAGGATATGAAGGTCATTCAGATAAAGGCTTCTTCAAAGGACCAAGTCTTAATTCCCACAAACTTCTTATTGGAGCTTTTTTTTTTTTATAAATTAACATTTATAAAATAAGTACCAAGCAAATAACATTTGTACAGAAGTGACAGTGGGAAAAAAAAAGATCATCATCAAAACAACAAACAGATACACAGATATCTTAGAAGAAACAATTAAACACTGCAGTCACTCATGTCCTCCAATTAGAGAGACCCAGTCCCAGATATTAGCAAGAAAAAAAATAACAGATTATAGCAAAAATCAAGTAGGAAACAGATTTAGCTCCAGGTATACATTTTATCAGGTACTAAACAGATTAAATACTCCAGGAGGATCTATTACAGAGCAAGACAGCACTCTCTTGGTGGCAAAAAAGACAACTGTGCAGTATAAAAAAAATACATATATTTAAGAGATCTATACTTAATAATACACTTACAGGGGTATTTTAAGAAAAACAAAGCCCCCAACTGTAAAATCCCAGGTCTAAGCAACAGGAAACGTATGTCTTTTTTGAGTCTCCTTAGCAACATCCAGAAACATCCACACCTTAAGATTCAAAAACAAAATCTCTCGATATTTAAAAAACAATCCCGGCCAGAATTCAAGCCAAAGAACATTAGCAGGGTTGCTGGAGTTGCCATTTGAGAATTAGAAGTTTCTAAAATCTGAGACATCTAAAACATCCCTAGAAGTTTATCCCCCTCCTCCCCTGCCCCGATCTTCAGATTGTTTCTTTCTATCCACAGGTACATAATAGGCTTTGCAGACTGGTGGAAGTGCTTCTGGCGCTACTTGTAGAATCTCAAATATTGCTTAAATAAATCTTTGGGCAGTCTTAAAGGAACTCATGAAAAATAATCAAATGTAAATTACAAGACTTTGATGCATTTTCCAAAGCATCAATTTTTGCCTTCAGTGCCAAATTCTTTAACTATATTGACTCGAACATCTGAAAAGGAATTATCTTTTCTTCACAAATTTGCAAACATTCCTTTACTGTCCCAATGTTTGTTTCACTCTTAACCTTCAGCATACTCTTCTGAACTTCCTTAGCCAAACTATTTACCTGGGGAACCAGAACTTTCCCCAGTTCTGTAACGGCACACCAAATAGATTCTAAGGTAAATTTCTTTGGGTGTTACAGGGAGAACTGTGTGATGGCAAATGAAAATGTTCAAATCAATCTGAGGCAAAATGCCATCCTGTGCCACTCTATAGTGCTCGAGCTTCCAGGTTTTTTTCCCCCTAAAACTGCTCCCCAGCACTGACATAAATTTCCATAATCACCCTTCACGGCGTCTCAGTCGGAGGAACAGATTTCATCATCTCAGGCCACTAAGACAGGAAGCGCTTCGGCTTGCATCTGAGCAGCATTAGCGGCAGAAGGAGAAAATGGCCACAGCTGAGATGGGGGAACCTGCTCGTCTGAACTAAATGAAATCTCCCTCCCAAGAGAATCCACTGATCCACTGCCTTCAGTGGGGAGTCAGCTGGTAACTGCATCCCAAAGGTAACTTCTGTTAAGCTTTTAACAGGGAGTGGTGAGGATTCTGAGGGAAACACTCTAGGTCTTCCCTTTTCATTTGCTCATAAGGTAAAGATTTGAGGGAAAAATTAACTTCCTGCTACTGGTTCCTCCCATGTACCATTCTGGATCCCCCCCTTATTGGAGCTTTCCAACTGAAGCCCAAGAGGAGAGAGTGTTCCACAAATGAGGGCCAAGACAGCAACATGCCAAGGTACAGAATGTTTCTAATCTTAATTTGGCTCTTGTTGGAATTACCAAATAGTCTTCTTTAAAAGATACAAGAGCTCTTGTTGCACAGTATGGAGTAAGATAAGAACTGAGATAAACTGGAACCCTAGTATGGTAAGCACGAAGGGCAAGCAACAGGATTTTCAGTCTGACCATAAATGAAATTGGCAGTCAGCACTGCACGTATTGGGGGGGAGGGGGGGTGTTAACATAGTCAGAGTTTTTAGCATTGTAGAGGAACTTGACCGTAGCATATTGAATAAGCTGGAGCCTCAATTATAGAATGGTACATCTGCTAGTAAAGAGTTACAGGTAAGTAACTGTGCTTTACTGTAACTGGTGATCTCTGGGAACAGCAGGAATAAGTCTTCACATATGGGTACGTCGGTACCGACGGAGTCTGCGCAGGAACGCTTCCCAGCGTCCAATCAGAAAGCTTTTGGAAGCATCCCAACACGCCTGCGTGCTGCCTTCCCAACTGCCTCTCCTCAGTTAAGTTTTAAAGCTGAGACAAAGAGAGAGAGAGCAAGGAAGGGAAAGATAGAGATAGAGAAATGCAACTCCTAGGGGAGGTGGGTGGATTGTGAAGACTTATTCCTGCTGTTCCCAGAGATCACCTGTTACAGGTAAGTAACTGTGCTATCTCCAGGAACAAGCAGGAATGAGTCTTCACATATGGGGACTCCCAAGCTCAGATGCCCAGAGGGAGTCCTAGCATGTTGCAAGTCTAGAACGAGCCATGCTATTCCTCAGGACCTCAGGCATCCTGGGGATGGAGGGTAGGAGTTGAATACAGAAAAGGAGCTGTGGAACAGCTGGCTAGAACAGGGCTTCAAAAGGGGAAGACCCTGTATCGAGGGCATTTAGTAGTGAAATATTGTAATCTGGGCCTCCCTTGTTGGCATTGCACAAGTGCACTGAGCTACTTATGGATCTGATAGAAGAGCCAGTGAATATGCTCAAGGGGTACCTCACTGAGGAGTAGAGGTAATAAAGTAGAATAAAAACAAGTGGAGGTCAGAACTCTTCAGGGTGAGAAATAGCCCCAGGGGAAAAACTGGGGTAGTATGAGAGGTAGAGCTTCAGCGGAGACGCAGAAGGTACTATTAAAGAAAGCTTAAGCTGTTTTGGTCCAAAAATAGTACAAATCTAGGACCAAGAGAAAAAATGAGTCTGACCCAACTGGACTGGGGTTGAAATCAGTCCATGTAGGGAAGAAAGGGTATGGAGACCCTTGTATCTGATAAGAAAGTAAGGACAGACTCAGGAGCGCTAAGCTTTAGAGCAACTGAAGCTCCGCAATGTCTTTCATAAATGGGGTCAATTAGGAAAGAAAAAGGGTACATGGAGAGCTTCAGGAGTACCTAACCTGAAAAGGTTATGGTAAGGAAAAGGATTGTTAATTACCACAGGGAGTGGTTATAGGTGTAGTCCCCTAAGTATGCTGGCACAGCATTGATAGGGGTAGTACCCATCTGTCAGGATCATATAGGAATGTAAGGATATCTGAACGTAACAGACAGATAGATAAGCAGATGGATACAGATCTATCTAAAAATATATCTCATATCTAAAATATATATATATAGTGATGAGGCGCCCCACTAGGCGGGCCATCTTGTAAGCTGCTTAAGCTGCATGCAAAAAGCAGTCCAAGTGGTATTTTTGGCCAACACAGGAAAATTTATTAAATTTTTCGTTTTAAATTTCAGCTTTGCAAACAGACCTTTGTAGAAGGCTCCAACCATAATAACAGAAAAAGGATGTTTTCTCCAAATAAACTTTCTTTACAAAAAAGCGTATTTCAGCAGTGTTATCAATGAGCAGTTTCTTCCAGCTCTTTAACAAAAGAATTTCTTCTTCCAGAAACAAACATAATTGAAATTAGTGTTAACAGAGTCCAGCAAACCTTTTAGCTTCCCTTAGCCGCTTCAGGTTTTAACTTTAAAACATTTCTCTGCTTGTCAGCACAGAAACTAAAACTGCTGTATTTAAACTTTCATTCAGCACAAGTGTTCTTGCAGCTTTAACCATGAGATTTCCTTCTCTCTCTAAAGCTTCTTAGCTACAATAATCAAGTTAACGGTTTCCTGGGTTTCCTTCCTAGTAAAACATTAGCTTTTCTCAGTCAGAGGTTATGCACAAGGAACATTCCATTTGAGAGTCTGTGGAGTCAGGTTCGTCTCCACAGAATTCCACCTCCATGTCTTCCTCTGCATTACATGACTGTGGGGCTTGGACAGGTTCAGGGATTTCAAGTTTTACTTCCTTCAAAAGCTTGAACAGTCTTTCCCACTGAACTTTCCTTCTTCCCCCTGGGATTATATTAGTGCTCTCAGACTTCTTTCCCTTTAGTGAAACATTTAAAGGCTTTGTTTGCTTTACCTTATCTGTAAGAGCATTCTTCCTGGCATGCGTCCCATAAGGTACAGCTTCTTCCTCAGAATCGGGTATACTTATTTCTGAGTCAGAGTCACACATATTAACTCCCTCAAACTTTCCTCTCCTACCTCTGAGCTTGACTGTGGACCTTTTACAGCAAGGGCATCTCTTAGGAGTAGCGTCCTCTGAATCAGTGCTGCCTGGGGGATCACTGCAGTGTTTGTCTCTAGCCCTTCTAGGCTTTCCAAGCCTGAAGATTTGTTCCTCTTCAGATGGAGCTGAGACCTCCTGCTCCAGCTTCCTCACAGCTAGCCTTCTCGCTTCCTCTCTCCTGGAAGGAGTGCAATTAGCCTGGATTCTGGCTCTTTCCCAACTGCTGTCTTTCAAGCTGTTCCCGTGTCTTGCTTCTCTCCTGCCGGTCTTGCTGACGCTTCCTGCTCTCTCTGTTTGCCTGTGCTTAAATGTTTGCAAGCATGCTCCCTCTCCTGGCCCCACCCACAGGTGTTGGCTTAAGCCTAGCTTTGCAAGTGTGGGTTTTTCCACTGCTTTCATTTTGGAACATGTATTTAGGTGAGCCCATCCCCCTTGTGGAAGAAAAAGTTTCTTTTTTCTTTGTTTCCCAGGGCTGTGCTGCACCCTCCTTACCACAATATATTGAAATATATACACATATAGGGTATATATGCATATATCTATAAAGAGATATGTATGGGCAGAAGACCCTCAGATAGATATAGATAAGTGTATATATATATATACCTAGACGAAAAAGGTAGGCATATAGACACATGTCTCCAGGCATATGGATGGAGAGATGTCCATAGAACCCCATCTCCTCTAGGGATATAGGGAGAGAGGAAGATTCATCTGACAGCAAGAAGGTTGATACCTGATTGAATAGGTAAATAGAGAATCCTCTTTTCCTGGTTATGACTGGCAGAGTCAGAGGAAAGGTCTCCCTGACAAGAAGGCTGAATTCTTTGCAGAATTTGAGCTCTTGAATAACCAGGATGGCTTACGTGAAAATGGCAGAGGATAACGTCAGTCTGCAGACAGGAAGTCCAGATATCTCCAGAATTGCAGTATGGAGATTGGATAAAGGAGGCCTCTGGAGGAGAATACCCTAGTGATCTGCGTATGAGGGCAAGATGGGTATTAGGTGTCCTCTAGCTGCCATTGGAGAAATTTATCTCTGACGAGAAGACTCAAGGAGATATGGGCCAAGCCAGGGAATTGGCCCTCCTTTAGGCTTTCACGTAATGAAAGGCCTGAGGCTTATGCCTCAAAAGAGATTTACGATAAGATGGAAAGGGCAGGGAATACCCACCAGACATGACTGGGGGAATCCCCTCCCCCTAACCATCTGGGGTTATCTGCTAGGCAAGATACTAATTCTCTCTAGCAAGGGCCCATAGTGCAAAGCTACTCTGTAGAGATGCAAAGAGCATGCTGCAGGTTGGTTAGAAGAAAAAGCTGACAGTGGAAAGCCAGCAGGTGACCAGCTATTCTGCCAAGGCAAAGAATAGAAGGTAACCAACCAGACTGTGATAATAGGGTTTCCCAAACAAGGTTAATAACCTGTTTGGGACTTAGCACTGAGGCTAGGAGGATTGCTAGTGGAGGGGAAGCCCTGGTTGCGTAGAGAACACAACCAGTGGCTTAACCACTAGGAATTGCTGTATCTGCAGCAACTACCAGGGCAGCATAGAAAAATTTCTTTTCCCTCTTCCTTTTCTTTTTAGATTGGGAAAAAGAAACAACAGTCCTGATAGGACTTTCTATTGTCTGATGAGCTGCCCTAAGGTAACAAGGGGGAGAAACAACTCCAGAAGGGAGAATCCCCCAGTAGAACAGGTAGAGGACTATAGGAGCTTACCGGTGTAAAAGAACCACTCTTACAACCAAATGTTGTAGAAAGAGGGAGGTACGACAGAGTTGCAAGAGACCGACTATGGAGGAAGTCTTTGACAGGTGAGATGATACATGCCAGTACAGGGAAACAACTGTCCATTGATAGTTGTTACCTCTCTTTCCTTCAAGAGGAAGAGGAAACTGTTAAGTATGGGCATGATCATCATAAAGACTCTTAGAAAGAAGATGTCTCATGAAGAGATATCTAGGTAGGTTAGGATAAATTTAGTGCAGATACTGCCAGTGAAAGAAGCAGACTGCCAACCTAACCACCAACCAAGAGGGACAATGATCTATTTGAAACCCTGCGACTGCTGGGTTTGTTGACCCTGTTGAGGTTGTGGATTCTTCAGACCAGGGCGATGTTTCCCCTGTTTGGGAACATCTGTATGATGGGCAGGTGATGGGTAAAACCTTCTCCCCCTAGGGGAAGAAAGTTTGGTAGGACATTTCCTACCTACTGGGAAAGAAGAAGGCATAGAACAGCCTCTGGAAAAAGGAAAGTCAGTGGATAACTGAGTAAACTGGAGTAAAGACTCCTTGTTGAAGAGATTTTCTCCAGTGCAAGGAGTATTTCCCAATCTTTCTTGTGCCCATTTGTCCAAGTCTGAAGCTTGAAGCCAGGCTCTACGTCGTGCCCCTATAGCTACAGCAGAAGTCCTGCTAACAGACTCAAAGGAGTCTAGGGCAGCACGAGTAAGAAACAGAGATATTTTGAGTATGACTAACCAGTGAGGAATAGTCTTTACTCCTGAGCTCTTGAAGAAAAGGAGTCAAAAGATGTAATTTCTTTGTGACCTCAAGAGATAGACCCATATAAAAAATATATGAGAGAATTCTTGCTGAAAGCATGGATGTCTGGAAGGTTTGACGTCCAAAGGCATCTAGTGTCTTAGACTCACGACCTGGCGGACAAGAAGAGTGCTTTTTATTACTCTTCACTCGCCTCATTGCTGATTCTACCTCAATGGAATGATGAAGAAGTTGAGTCTTTTGAATCCCTGGAGAGGGGGGCACCTGATATAGGAGATCAGTTGCTCTGGAAGGTGGGGGTACCTTTAAAGGAGCTTCCCACATTCGTAGAAAGAGATCCTGCAAAGAATGATGCAAAGGAAGCATTATATTCTCCTTTGCTTTGCTAGTAACAGAGAGGTATTCTATATTCCCTTGTGAAGGATCTTGTCCAGGAATAGGAATGGCAAGTGATTTTGCCATATCCAGGAGGAAAGTCTGGAAAGAAGGATCCCCAGAGGGAACTTCCCTTGGAAAGGCTAGATCTGATGAAGAACTAGCGTTGGCACAGAGGGATATAGGAAGTATATAGGAAGAGAAGATCCTGAATGGTGCAGTATGGGATCCTTAGATGGTGGTCGCTGGTACTGCAGGTCAGAACCAGCGACAGTCAGTAACAGATCGTCCATGCTAGGGATCGATTCCAAACTCGGCATCAAGGGAAGCGAGCCTGACGAGAGAAGCATGGAAGGTACCGACAGCAATGATACTGTGGATATCGGTACCGACCTCGGTACCGTATCTGATACTGGTGGATGAAGACGAGCCGGTGGCAACTCTAACGGTATCGGAGGAACCGAGAGTTGCGGATCTGAATTATCAGAACTGAGCCTTCGGTACCGACAGGAGTCGGTACCAAGGCGAGTCGGTACCCAGTCCTCCAGACTGGAGATCGATTCGAGACTCGGCATCGAAGGAAGCGAGTCTATCAATGCATGTCTGGAGGGTACCGACGTCGGTACTAATATCGGTGTCGGTACCGATAGTGGAAGGTCGATCTGGAGCATATCCACCGGCCCCACAGGTACCGAGGATGCCAGACGACGATCCTTGGTGAGGAATGTTTCATCCAACACCAATGCTGATGCTGGGGTATCGGTACCACTCGAAGTGGATGCCACCACCGGGCATGGCTCAAGTATGTACTGTGAGGGGTGAACCTCAGGAAGAACCTCAAACCCCACACAGGCTTTGGAGGCCAAAGACTCCCACCGGGGTTTTGAAGCCAGTGGATTCTCGAGGACAAAACCATAGGCATCTCTATGCTGTGCATGAGAACTGCCGCTCGAGGACTGGCTAGTCTTAACAGACTGCTTTTGGGTTACCTGATCCTGTGTAGAAGAAGATATGGTCGGTGCCCTGAAATTGGAGGGGGACCGCGTGTCGAGGGGAACTCGATGTTGAAAACTTCTACTCACAATACTATTGCCTGAGGGCTCTGGAGGAAAATGGTCAGGACCCAAGCAGGTTAGACACCAATTGTGAGTGTCTAAAAATAAAGTTGTACAGCCACAGTTTGTACATTTCTTGGGGAAAGTGGCTGGCGGTTCCATGAAGGAAAATGGAGAGGCCTAGAAGGCCTGAGAACCGTGAGACACTAAGGAAGAAAAAAATATTCCTTAAAAAGGAAAAAATTTTACAAGAAAAGAAAAAAGAAACACCGGCGGTACCGGTGGCGTCCGGGAAGGCAGCCGCGACCACAAGAAAACTAAAAAATAAAAGAAGAATTTTCTGCGGTGACAGGAGGACATCCTGCCGGCTCCGCGGAAAAATGAAAACTGAGGAGAGGCAGTTGGGAAGGCGGGAAGGCAGCATGCAGGCGTGTTGGGATGCTTCCAAAAGCTTTCTGATTGGACGCTGGGAAGCGTTCCCGCGCAGACTCCGTCGGTACCGACGTACCCTGTCAGACGGATGCCTGGGTGAGAATGTTCATAGTCTTGGCAAAGGCATATATCAATATGATTTGCAAGGGATTGTGGGAAATGCAGTCCATTCACACCAGACACAGCCACTCACAATAATTAGTTGTGCTTGAGTGTAAAGCCAATAAGATATTTATTTATGGGGTTATTTCTCCCAACACAGATATGCTTGGTAGCACATAAAACAGGATACTTGCTTTCAGTGTTAAACTTAGAAAATCAAAATCAGGAAAACAGTTGAACTTGTCAGGCAATCAAATCAAAAGAATAAAGACCTGGTTGGTAACAAACTGGTCTTTTCTGTAGGCTCTAGCTAATATTTTCTTAGCAGTGCTTTAATCAACAAACAAAACCCACAAAGTAGGGAAAAACTGTTCTTTTCCGGTTAACTTCTTAAATCTTCACACATAGACTCAGAAGTGATTCCCTCAGAGCTCACAAGCAATTAGGTAAGGCTCAATTGCTAGCAGTTATCCAGCTGAAACCCCTTAGCTGGCTTACTTTCTACTGCTTGGCTCAAATCCTATTCAGGAGCTTTTCTGAGTAGATTAAAGAACAAGTTTGTATTTCTTTGTGATGGTTGTTGTACTTTGTAACAGTAAATTACCAAAGGAGTTTAGACAGAGAGCAATCCATGTATTCACAGCCTGAATCTATAACCTCTCCCCATTCTTCAACAATCATGGGTTCAATATCATGGATTGGCACAGAGGAATTTCTCAATGGAGCACTCTCAGGAGAATACTTGTTTCCCTGCTGTCTTTCAAGGGTATAGCTAGGGCATAGATCAGTGTTCATACCTGAGCTTCCATTGCTGTTAGAGTTCCTCTCTAAATAGCCTGGCCAGTATGTAGTCCAGTTCTTATGTCCAGCCTTCCAATCCAGATCCCTGGACACTGGATCTCTCTTCACATACCTTCTGGCACGGGTCTTAGGGTCCCTTCCAAGTGCAGCCGTCTCCCTCACAGGTACCGTCTGGAGATGCCTAGCTCTGCAGCACCACTCCTCTGGTTTTCCCCAGTCCAATAGTGTATGCTGGCCTTTTGAATGTCTCCCGGTATACGTACTGCTCTGGACTCCTTTAGACCTCCCAAATGCTTTTCTCTTCTTTCTTCCAAAGGGTTTCTTGCCCTCTCTGTCCGTCCGCTCTGGCTTCTGCTTCTGATGATCCTCCAGATGATGAAGCTGTCCAAGATCATGAAGATGATTCTGAGGATCTCCCAGATGAAACTGAGGATAATTCTCTGTAGAATAAACTCTACCTTTATTCTGCTTAGATGAGTGCTCCACCCTAGCACAGCACAGCTGTGCTGAATCAGGCCCTGCCCTTTGAGATGAGTGCTTGGGGATTACCTCATAGCCCTCCTGATTGAACACATGTTTCCCCACTTCAGCTCCTCTAATGGCTGTTGGAAACCTGGTGCATTCTGGGACTGGTAGTCTTTTGTGGAAAAATTCTGTTTTCTTATTTCTACTAGAACTGACAGGTTGCTTGTTCAGAGTCACTTCACCTTTTCTATAGCTCCTTCCTGAGCTATGATAAGCTTCCTTATCACAACCCATATGTGAAGACTCATTCCTGCTTGCTCTTGGAGATATGGAAATTACACTTACCTGGTAAAGAACAGTTACTCACCTGTAACCGGTATTCTCCAGGAGCAGCAGAAATCAGTCCTCAGATATGGGTGATGTCGGCGTCAACAGAGCCCTCGTGCGGAGCATTTCACCAGCTTTCAAGGAAAGCCTTTGGGAAGGCAGCACGCATGCGCGGTCCCCTTCCCGCCCAAGGGTGCCATCTTGCTCAACGGGATGACATAGCTAAAAGACAGCAAAAATCAAAATGAATGATATGACTGCAACTCCAGGAGAGGAGGGAGGGTCGTGAGGACTGATTCCTGCTGCTCCTGGAGAACACCTGTTACAGGTGAGTAACTACTCTTTCTCCGGGACCAAGCAGGAAGTCAGTCCTCACATATGGGAATCCCTAGCTCTAGGATACTGGGAACCCTAAGCTGAAAAAATGGCTCCCTCAGCATTCATGATAAGAATATCCTCTGAGAACGCCCTCGTACGGTAGCCCAACACAAGGGCTGGAGGGAAGGAGTTGCCTAAACCTCAAAGAGATTACGGAGTACTGCCTGTCCGAAAGCACTGTCCCTTCGGGACCCTCTCTGCAGGCAGTAATGGGCTGCAAAGGTCTGGCTTGAAGACCAAGTTGCGGTCCGGCAGAAGTCTGCCAACGGAACAGAGCGGAGATGAGCTAGTGACGCGCCTTTCGCCCTGACACGGTGGGCCGTGACTCGACCCTGCAAGGGAAGGTCGGCTGCCTGATACACCCAGGCAATACAATCTGCTACCCACGTGGACAATGTACACTTGGAGACAGGTAACCCCATCTTATTAGGGTCAAAGGAGACGAAGAGCCGAGTAGCCCTTTGATGCCCCTGCGGACGTTCTATGTAAAAAGACAACGCCCTCTTACAGTCCAGGGATGCAAGACTGTTTCAGCCC
This sequence comes from Ichthyophis bannanicus, assembly GCA_033557465.1. Taxonomy (NCBI): domain Eukaryota; kingdom Metazoa; phylum Chordata; class Amphibia; order Gymnophiona; family Ichthyophiidae; genus Ichthyophis; species Ichthyophis bannanicus. The sequence continues at coordinate 125,528,673 of CM066043.1, read as the reverse complement.
GGCTGGTATGCGGCCTGGGAAAAAAGGTCGGAAGTACCACCTCCTGGTTGAGGTGGAAAGAGACCACTTTTGGAAGGAACTTGGAATGGGTCCGTAGAACCCCCCTGTTCCTATAGAACTGTGTACACGATCTATCAAAAACCAGAGCTTGTAGTTCACTCACACATCTGGCCGAGGTAAGAGCCACCAGGAAGAGCACTTTCCAAGAAAGGAAGCGCAAATGGCAAGTAGCCATCGGCTCAAATGGTGGGCGACTAAGTTGCTGCAAATCCACGTTCAAATCCCACTCAGTCGCCGGTGGACGAACCGGAGGCTTGAGAAGAAGCAGACCTCTGAGAAATTGGGACACCAAGGGGTGAACCGACAGAAACTATCCTTCCACAGATGAGTGTTGCGCTGACAGAGCACTGAAGTGGACCCGAACAGAATTAGACTTAAAGCCTAGGTCTGACAGGTGAAGTAGATACTGCAGTACTACTGGCACAAGGCAAGAGAAAGGATCTTCATTGCGCTGAGCACACCATACCGTAAACCTACGCCACTTGAGGGCATAGGACTTCCTGGTGGACTGCCTCCTGGAGGCCAAGACCACCTCCTCAACCTCCTTAGGTGGAAGTAAGGGAGCTAGCACTAGCCTTTCAGCAGCAAGGCCATCAGATTGAGGGACCTGAGATTGGGGTGCAAAGGGAACCCTGCTCTTGAGACAGGAGATCGTGTTGCAACCCCAGGGGGAACGGAGTTTCCACCACCAACTGCAGCAAAATTGGAAACCAGGGCTGCCTCAGCCATCTGGGGCTACCAGAATCACCGAGGCCTTGTCCCGGAGGATCATGAACAGAGTTCGGGCCACCAGGGGCATGGGAGGAAATGCATACAGGAGGTCCGTAGACCACGAGATCAGAAAAGTATCTGCTGCCATCCTCAGGGGATGTGGCTGTCTGGAGTAAAACCTGGGCAGCTGACGGTTTTGTGGACTTGCAAAGAGATCAATGGATGGAAGTCCCCAGCGGAGGAAGATCTGCTGGACCACCCATGGATTCAACTGCCACTCGTGAGGCTGGAGAATCCTGCTTAGCTTGTCTGCTTTGAGAAACATGCCTTGTTTGACTGCAAAGGAGCAAAGGACCAGCGCCTCCTGACATAGGAGCCTGGACTCCGTGCCCCCTTGTTTGTTCACATAGAACATTGCCACCTGATTGTCCGTCTGAACTAGGACAGACTGGTGAGAGAGGGCATGAGAAATGTCTGCAGAGCTAAGCGGATTGCTCACAGCTCCAAAAGATTGATTTGCTGTGTGGCCTCTCGAGGAGACCAGAGGCCCTGAGTGCACGTACCCTGGCAATGTGCACCCCAGCCCTTTAAGGAAGCATCGGTCGTCAGCAGCCTTGTGTGTGCTGGAGCCTGAAAAGGTACCCCCCCTGAGAAGGTTTGGGAGATGCAGCCACCACTGTAAGAAGTTCAAAAGTGGTTTGGACACACTTACTCTATCTCAGAGGTCGCCTGTGGCCTGCATCCACTGATCTCTGAGGCACCATTGAGCAGCCCACATGTGCAGACGGGATTCAGAGTCACATGTACCGTGGATGCCATGTGGCCCAGGAGCCGCAGGTAGTTACTGGCGGAGACATAAGACTTGCTTTGGAACTGGTTGGCTAAGTCTGTCAGTCTGTGGGCCCTGTCTTCGGGCAAGTAAGCTCTTTCCTGAAGAGTGTCTAAGCATGTCCCTATAAACTCTAGGTTCTGAGAGGGGAGCAAAGTGCACTTTGCGTAGTTTATGACAAAGCTCAGATGCTGAAGAAGAGAGACAGTGCGAAGACTGGCTTGTCAGGCCTCCTGGAGAGACTGGCCCCTGATGAGCCAGTCATCCAGGTATGGGAAAACAAAAATTCCCTAATTCCTGAGATAAGCCGCCACCACCACAGGAGGAGGTGCACAACCCAGAAGTTGAGGACTAAACTGAAGTTACTCAAGGAACAACAATTCTCTAGGACCAAGCAGGAAGTCAGTCCTCACATATGGGTGACTCGATAAATGGAATCGACCCGTTTGCTAAGAACCGGTGCCGAGGCCGGTGCCTCCCACATACGGAAGAGCAGCCGTTCCAGCATCGGAGGAACTGGTACAGTAAAGGCTTCCTTTGGAAGAAAATCATACTGGAGGGCATCGAGCTCCTCAGCTTGAGGCTCCTCCTCGGCGTTCGCAGGGAATGCCAAAGCCTTGGCCATGTCCCTCACGAAGTCCGAGAACCGGGTATTTCTCCGGGGGGGGGGGGGGGGGGAGTTTAGCCGAGGCTCGGACTCCAGAGAGTCTGAATGGATGCACCGGGTACGGAAGGTGTCCGGAGACTCCTCGTCCTCCATCTCCCACGCCGACTCCTCCGAGGAGTCGTCGAGCAGCTCCGGCCGCGTGGGCCTCGGTGCCACTCGCCCCGACGCCGAGGGCACCGGCATCAACGACCTCGGCCCCGCACGGGAGGTCGAGGGGGACCTTCACCGAGGATCGACTCGAGACTTGATGGACTCGAGGATCAGCTCGGCCTCCGGGGTCGACTAGACGTCGAGATCCTGGTGGTCGAGGAAGATGCACAGGTCAGACCGGCGATCAGCACCCGCTGCTGTTCCATGAAGGCAGCCAAGCTGCTCTCCAAGGCCGTCAGCCTGAGTCCAAGCTCAAGAGACTCAGCAGCCCTCGACTTTCGGTTCTCCCGGAGGAGAGTCCACGAGGACAACAGAACTTATGTGACTCGGGGACTCCGGCTCCATGCAAGGTAGTTTGGACGGCCTCTCTGACTCCGTAAGCCCGGGGAGGCGGTCAGGTCTATGCGACCTGGCCCTCAAGGACCCAGGGGCCTCCACCGACGCCGCCCTCACGAGCTTCTTCTTCCTTTTGTGCTCCCGGGTGGGAGACCCCCTCTCAGAGGAACCACGACGGCGCTCGGAGTCAGACTCCCAAGATGTCGAGGCCTCTGATGAAGTCCGGGCCCGGACGGACGCGAACTCTGAAAAAATTCTCACACGTTGATGCTGACAGCTCCGAAGTGCCTTCAACGACATTTTGCCACATGGGCCACAGACCAGCGGGTCATGGTCAGGCCTGAGGCAGCAGTCATGTGTGTCAGTGAGAGACATAAGTTTCTTGCACCGATCACATTTTTTGAACCCGCTGGCAGCCATCGGGGGAAAAAGGGCCCCTGAAAGGTCAAAAGACCGGGCTGCCAGTGAAAATAACAAAAAAGGCGCGAATGCTAGTCACGAAGGACAAAAACCGAAAAAGAATTTCCGGACTCGATACCGGTGTACCAAGCCCAGGCAGGAAGGGGAACCGGCATCGAACCAGATAAGAAAAAGCGAAAATTGCAGAAAAAAATCTACTTTTCCCGGGTGACACAAACTCACGTCCGTTGGATTCTATGGAAAAAGAAAGACTGAGCAAGATGGCACCCTCGGGCGGAAAGGGGACTGCACATGCGCGCTGCATTCCCAAAGGCTTTCCTTGAAAGCTGGGGAAATGTTCCGCACGAGGGCTCTGTCGACGCCAACGTCACCCATATGTGAGGACTGACTTCCTGCTTGGTCCTGGAGAATTGTTGTTCCTTGAGTAACTTCAGTTTAGTCCTCGACTTCTGGGTTGTGCACCTCCTCCTGCAGCTTGGAGACTGGGCATGTCAAAAACGTGACATCACTGGATGTAGTCTGCGGGTCTCTCCCATCAGCCCCAGTGAACTATTGACAAAGCACACTCAAAGGAGCAATAAATAAGTAGCTATTCAATTCATTTTAACTTTAGAAAAAATTGAATTTATCTCAACCAACTATATATTATGTAATTTCCCTCCAGAGAAAAATACCTTTTTCCATATACCGCTTCCTTTCCTTTGTCATTATACAGAATAGATCAGAAAGAGCAAGAAAAACAGCAAGTTATAGCAAAAGGCATACCTACCGTTAATCATAAATCTCTCACAACTGAATCTTCACTGCCAACTACACCATCCCGGGCGGGAATGAGGACTAAACTGGAGTTACTCAAGGAACAATAATTACCAGGTAAGTGTAATTTCCATTTCCTTATCGTTCCTCCAGTTTAGTCCTTGACCTCTAGGATGTAACAGAGCAGTAATCATTGGAAAGGGACCTTTCCAGCCGGCCTGTAATACCACCGAGCCAAACACAGCATCAGTCGCTGCCAAAACATCCAGGCGGTAGTGTTTACTGAAAGTATGAAGAGATGACCAAGTGGCCGCCCTACAAATCTCACCAGGTGGTACTAAACTGTGCTCCACCCAGGAATTTGCCTGTGCTCTGGTAGAATAAGCCCGCAATCCTGTTGGTACCGCTCGGCCACACTGAAGATATGCTGAAGCAATCGCCTCTCTAATCCATCTAGAAATGGATGCCTTCGCCGCCACCACCACCCTGATCTTCGTGAAAGTCCGCAGCGCCGTCGCCCAACTGAATGGCAACGCTTGGAACAGGTAGTGCCCCTAGGGCCGCACGAAGCGTAGGAACTCTTGATGCGCTGCTCTGATCGGGATGTGGAAATACTCTTTTGTAAGATCGAGGGATATCAAAAACTCCCCTTGGCGAACCGCTACAATGACCGACCTTAAAGTTTATATCCTGAAATGTGGTATTCGAAGGTAATGGTTCACCCCTTTTAGGTCCAAGATGGGACATAGAGATCCGTCTCCTTTAATACCACAAAATAAAAAGAGTATCAACCCATGCTGTAATCTCCGATGGGCACCAGCGCGACCGCTTCCTGTTGCAGAAACCGATCTACTGTACAGCGTACCGCCCGGGTCTTCTGTAGACCTTTGCAGGGCGACCTTACAAATGAATCTCAAACCAGTTTTCCAAATTCTAAAGCATATCCATTCGGAATTATCTCTAAGACCCACTGGTCGGACGTTATTTGGGTCCAGGTAAAAAGAAACTCTCCAAGTCGCCCACCTATCGGTTGACCTCCTACCGGGACCCGCCTCACTTCATTGTGGCTTTCGAGTTGTTGCTGAGGATGCTGTTGCAAAGCCTCTTCTTGCTTCATGAACTCCACGAAATCCCTGGGCTCAAGCAGCAAATCTTCTTCTCTGAAAACCACTCAAGCGAAAAGTACGGAATCAAAGACATCTCTGGCATCAGGGTGTACGATCTGCCAGTGGACCAGGCAGAAGCGTGTTTGGAAGGAGGCAATGAGCGTTAAGTCCGTGCTTGATTTCAAAATACATTGAGGACGCCGTAGACCCCGTCTACGCTTGAGCTGCTCCAGGCCCCTAAGGACCCCAGGGAAGTGTAGGGACTAGCCTAAATCCAAACCAATAGGCTGTTAGACCTCTCCCTTCTAAAAACAAAAAGAAAACTATTCTGGGAACATCTAGATAGACGTCTCTATCCCACACGGTGTCCTTTGCGCAATCATGCCCTAAGTGGGCTATACCTGCTCGCTATTCACACGTTCAAGGTGCATAGCTCCGATTGCCGCTGGCCAACTTTCCTAAAACATGTCCTGTTTACCGGTTATACTTTCTAAACGCCAATACTGACAGGAAAAGGGATGCTATATGTAGCATAACCACTGCCTTAGGTAACTCTGCAACCCCTATAAGAACATAAGATATGCCATAATGGGTCAGACCAAGGTACATCAAGCCCAGTATCCTGTTTCCAATAGTGGCCAATCTAGGTCATACGTACCTAGCAGTTTCCCCAGAAGACACAGGTTCCACAATGCTTGTATTGGGTCAAGCATTGATATTCTGGGTTCCTTCTTAATAATGGATTATGGACCTTTCCTCCAGGAACTTGTCCAAACCTTTTTTAAACCCAGCTACACTAACAGCCTTTACTACATCCTCCGGTAACAAATTCCAGAGTTTGATTACACATTGAGTGAAAATATATTTTCTTTTATTAGTCTTAAATAGTTTACCCTGTAGCTTCATTGCATGTCCCCTAGTCTTTCTATATTCTGATAACGCAAACAATCGATCTACGTTTACCCGTTCCACTCCATTCATTAATTTATAGACTTCTATCATATCTCCCTTCAGCCGTCTCTTTTCCAGGTTAAAGAGCCCTAACCTTTTAAGCCTTTCTTCATAAGGGTATCCTTCCATCCCCTTTACCATTTTGGTGGCTCTTCTCTGAACCTTTTCTAATAACGCTATATCCTTTTTAAGATACAGAAGATTTCAATGCTTGACCCAGTATAAGCATTGCAGAACCTGTGTCTTTTGTGGAAACTGCTAGGTACATATGACCTAGATTGGCCACTGTTGGAAACAGAATACTGGGCTTGATGGACCTTGGTCTGACCCAGTATGGCATATCTTATATTCTTATGTTCGCCATCTTCCAATCATCAGGTATTACAGATGATTTTAATGATAGTTCACAGATTTCTAACAGCAGATCTGCAATCTCACATTTCAGTTCTTTCAACACCCTTGGATATATATCATCCGGCCCAGGTGATTTGCTACTCTTCAGTTTATCTAATAGTTGTAATACATCTTCCTGATGTATCGATATTTCCTTCAATTCTTCCGCACCTTTAAATACCACTTCAGTCATGGGTAACATCCCTACATCTTCCTCAGTAAAGACCGAAGCAAAGAATTCATTCAGTCTCTCCGCTATCGCCTGGTCGCCTCTTAGTGCCCCTTTAATTCCTCTATCATCTAATGGACCAACTGACTCTCTCATAGGTTTTTTGCTACTAATGTACTTGAAAAAGTCTTTATGATGTGTTTTTGCTTCTGCAGCAAGCTTCTTCTCAAATTCTCCCTTTGCCTGCCTTATCAATGCCTTGCATTTAACTTGCAGTGCCTGTGCTGTTTCCAGGTTCCGTCGTTTGGCTCTTTTTTCCATTTCCTGAAAGATGCTTTTTTGGCAACAACAGCCTCTCTGACCTCACCTTTAAACCATGTTGGCAGTTTTTTGGACTTCCTTCCACTTTTCTTAAAGCGTGGAATACAGCTGGTCTGGACTTCCAAGATAGTAGTTTTCAACAACACCCAAGCTTGATGTAAGTCTTTAACCTTTGCAACTGCTCCTTTTAGTTTTTTAACTATTTTCCTCATTTTATCATATTCTCCCTTTCGAAAGTTAAAAGGTAGTAGTGTGGATTTCCTTACTATCCCTCCTCCACTAATTAAATCAAATGTGATCATGCTATGATCACTATTGCCAAGTGGCCCCAACATCCTTATCTCTTGCACCAGATCTGGTGTTCCACTAAGAACTAGGTCCAATATGGCTTCCCTTCCGGTAGGTTCATGAACCAGCTGCTCCAAGAAGCAGTCATTTATTTCATCTAGGAACTTTATCTCCCCCTAGCATGTCCTGCCGTGACACTGACCCAGTCGATTCCGGGGTAATTGAAATCACCCATTATTATTACTGTGCAGTAACATTTGTTAACTTCCTTGATTTCTTTGAGCATTTCATCATCCATTTATTCATTCTGGCCAGGCGGTCGATAGTACACCCCCACTGCCATCGCCTTCCCCTTTTTAAATGGAATTTCAATCCATAGAGATTCTACAGCAAATTTTGTTTCCTGCAAAACTTTAATCCCTTCTGACTCAATGCCCTCTTCTAACACAGAGCACAACCCCTCCACCAATTTGATCAGCTCTATCATTATGATATAGTTTGTACCCAGGTACCACAGTGTCCCACTGGTTGTCCTCCTCCTACCATGTCTCTGAGATTCCATTCATATCTAACTTCTCATTTAGTGCTATATAGTCTAACTCTCCCATCTTATTTTTTAGACTTCTAGCATTTGCAAACAAGCATTTTAGAGACTGTATTTTATTCATATTAATTTGGCTATTGGTAGGCATGGGTAATTTGGGATTTTTAAGCTCTGTCTGCTCCATACTCGAGGGCATTTGGGCTACTTTACTCTTTTTTGGAACCTCTCTGCTTTTGGTAGTATCCTTCAAGGATACAATATTCCGAACCATGCACTCTTGTGTGACTGTCGGCTTTCCCCTATTATCTAGTTTAAAAGCTGCTCTCTCTCCTTTTTAAAGGTTAATTCCAGCAGCCTTGTACCATCCCGGTTAAGGTGAAGCCCATCCCTTCGGAAGAGCCCCCTCCTTTCCCCAGAATGTTCCCCAGTTCCTAACAAATCCAAAACCCTCATCCTTGCACCATTGTCTCATCCACGCATTGAGACTCCGGAGCTCTGCCTACCTTTTGGATCCTGCGCGTGGAACGGGAAGCATTTCAGAGAACGCTACCCTGGAAGTTCTGGATTTCAACTTCCTACCTAAAATCCTAAATTTAGCCTCCAGAACCTCCCTACCACATTTTCCTATGTCATTGGTACTGACATGTACCAAGAAAGCAGACTCCTCCCCAGCACTATCTAAGACCTTATCTAGGTGGGGCGTGAGGTCCATTACCTTCGCACCAGGCAGGCATTTTACCAGGCAATCCTCACATCCACCAGCCACCCAGCTATCTACATGCCTAATGATCGAATCACGAACTATAACGGCTGTCCTAACCCTTCCCTTATGGGCACATGGCCCTGGAGAAACTTCCTCGGTGCGAGAGGGTTTTACATCACCGGGAGGACAGGTCCTAGTTACAGGATCACTTCCTGCCACACCAGGGTGATGCTCTCCTGTCACGAGACCTTTGAGGGATCTTACCAACACGCTGCACCTGTTTCCTCTTGAACCTGCAAGTCACCTCCATGGCTGCAGCCTTTGCACCTAACTACGGTTCGATGCAGACACAAAATAGAAGAAAATCCTGAATACAGGTAGCCAGGATTCTATGGACGACAGGAGAGTTCCATTGCAATAGTGGTCATTATCCATACTGTTAAAACTTAAAACAATCCAGAAGGCAAGCTATGACTACTGTCACGCCCCAGCCCTCTGCCTAAGGCTTAGAGGGGTAGGGTTGCCATTAACTTCTCTTATAAAAGGTTGAATAAACTATTTTTCCCAGTGATGCCTGCTGGGAGTTGTAGTTTTGGCTTTCTAAGATGAAGTGTAGTCATGAAACCGAAAGTAAAGGCAAATGACAAAATTTATTCCCCAAACACAAACAAAGTCCATGTAGACTGTAACAGGATACTTCTCCATTCATTCGCTCAAGGTTATTTACAACTTAGGCTGGGTGAGCTTCACAGTCAATTATATGCAGCTGCTTATCAATATAACGGATAAAGAAAACACAGCTTCTTCATTCAACAAAGTAAAAATATCTTCTTTTTACCTTTGTCTTCATTAAGCATTCAACTGTATATGCAACATGTATATTCCCATTAAAAAGAGCAAGTTCCTACCTTCAGTTCAGGCTAGGTTTCAATACTCTACTTTTCAGGAGACTATCTTTTCAGCTATTCTTTAGCAAAGGGACTCAATGCTAACAGCTTGACATAGAGTACAGTCCATGAGTACTTCTGGAGGCAATAAATCCTGCTCAATAGGCTCAACCTGCATTTCCTCTGGCTCCGGTAATGCAGTGCCCTGCTCTGAGCTTTTAACGTATGTCTCAGGGTATACTCTCTCTGAGGATCCCTGTGTCTCTCTTGAGCACAGCTCCACCCGGTAAGGATAAATTGTACCTGAAGCTGTGGTCAGTTCTCCCTGGCTGAGTTCACCAGTCTCCCTCCAGCTTCTGGGGAACAGTCCCTGGTTCACTTCCCTGAGTTCCTTCCTGGAGCTCTGCCACAGCTCCCTGTTCCAGGCTTGGCTCCTTTGACTCCTGTGTTGAGTCCTGGGCTCCCACCTCTGAACTCTCTGAACCTTCTGAACAGGAACTGGGGTTTGAAGCCTTCTCTGCTCTCTCCTCCAGTGCTCTCCCTCTCCAAGCTCTCCTCTCCGGGCTCTCTTCTCCGCTTTCTCTCTAGCCAAGGTTTATATCCCTGCTTCCCGGGCAGTGTCTCTCCCTCTCTGGACAGGTGCTTGCAATTATCTTCCAAGCCTGCAACTACGTCAGCAGAGCTTGGGTGTGGCAGCCTAGGTTCAGTTTCTCTCTGCTTGCTTGCTTTCTGCCAACGCTGAAACCTGTGCACTTCAGGGGTGTCATTTTCTTAAAAGCAAAATCATTAGTTTCTCCTATTTCCATAGGCTCACTACAAGCTTCCTTATCATACTACTCATAGGGAGCAAGCCCATTGCATAGTGCAGCTCCTGAAACCGCACGCTCTCTGTTGTCCGTGTTATCCGCTTGGAAGCCCCCTCAAGAAGGCTCAAGCTTCCCGACAGGTGACCTGAGTCCCATAAGTGTCTCTGTCATGGCTAGTTAGAGTGGGGTGTCCTCTGATTCACCCATGTCTTCCTTCCTTCCTTCCTTAAGTGAAACGGAAACTAAAGAATAAACCCTATCTGCGAACGCCCAACGTTAAGACCCCCCCGAGCCCATCATGACTGAGCCGCAAGGGATCGCCATGCTGCCAAGCATGTGGGGAAGGAAATGGCTGCTGCTGCGAGATAAGTCCGTTTTGGCATGAAAAACCAGCACTGAAAAATGAGCTCCACCGCATTCAGACTCTCGGCCCGTTATCGGCATGGTCCCTCTGGACCCAAATATCGATTTAGCTGAAAACAGAGTTTTCCTTTTACCTTATCTCCTGTTGCCTTGCTCCCGCGAGCGGGCAACCACAAAGCGAGCTTGCTTGTCACCACCAACTCGCCATCGTGAATAGTTGCCGCCCCTGGTGGTAAATCGAGGTGTGCATCGCAGAGCTCTCCTCTGTAAAGCAAAGAGAGAACTCCCAGAAAATCCGGTCCACCGTGACAAAAATCAACAAACAGGAGGTGACCACTTCAAATTTCTTTGCTGTCTCTTACACCCTTTTTTTTTTTCTTCATTTCTAAATAAATGAACTAAACCAAACTAGCTTAAATCAAAATAGGGTTAACTGAACATACACATGTTAAACCTGCGCCCCCCAGAAAACTACCATATTAGCAACCTGCCGTTGCCGTGCGGCTTGGAAAAGGCACGGGAGAAATGGGCGCGAACCCCAGTGGGCCTGTCTGCCACTCTAGACTCCCGATGTCCGTGAAAATGGCCGCCAGGCTCCAGTCTGCCTTGGCGCCAAAAAACACCATGAGGGACCAGTTCCAGCAGCGCGCCTTCGGGACCAACTCCTGCTCTGCGCTACCCGGGAAACGAAAGAACATAAGAATATATCCCTTACCAGTGGGACAAACTGCTCCAGCACCATGGCGATGCTCAGCCAACACGTGAGCCGTCACTCTTGATGAGAGCTGGTCTCCCAGTCCGAGCTCTCTATGTCGACGTCCCCCTTCCACCCGGAGGGACCAAATTAAAATCTACAGACTGTTCTAACCTAACTGCTCCTTAACTATTTCTCAAGTGAGCCCAGACCTAGGCTCACTACGTCCTCCTGCTGCATGGAGACTGGACACACTGGGGCTGATGGGAGAGACCCGCAGACTACATCCAGTGATGTCACATTTTCGACATGCCCAGTCTCCAAGCTGCAGGAGATGGTGCTCAACCCAGAGGTTGAGGACTAAACTGGAGGAACGATAAGGAATTTAAGTGGATTTTCACCAATTCATGGAGTAGGGGCTTTAAGGCAGGGGTGCCCAAATCTAGTTTCATAGATGTAATTGTTCTTAGGGCAAAGAAACCGTTTTGAACTGTCTTTAAGATGCGATGGACAAAGGTCAATTTGTTGTCCAGCAGTACCCCTAATGACTGAATTGTATCCTTGATTAATATTGGAAGGCTATGGATGCGAGGTTGAAATGAATTGATTAATGATCCTTGAGGATTCATGGCGATTCTGATTTTTACAGGTTACGAATAAGGTTTTGGGCCTCAAATCAATTTGCAGTCATGATCAGTTTATAGTTAATGAAGTTTTGATATATCACCCTTTGTAGTTAACATACAGAGCGGTTTACAAACAAAAATTAAGTTTTAGAGTTTGTTAGAAAGGAAAATCCCACAGACTGCTTTCACAGACTGAATATCATCAGCATAAAATGAGGTGCTGATGCCAAGATCACTAGAGCTAGAGGAGCTATGAAGAGATTGAGTAATGTGGGGGCAAGTATTGAGCCTTCTGGCACCCTATAAGATAGAGGGTAGGCAGGCAAAAGAAAGGGATTTATGGAGACTTGGGAAATGCGCTTCACCCTGACTTCTTCTCTCGGCCACCCCAGCACCCCCCAGATAGTGCCAGGCAGTCTGCAACAAACTGTACAATGCTGCTGAAAATCAGTGGCTGGCCCTGGTCAGCAGCATTTATCAAATTATCAGCAGAGACGTGCCGTGGCCTAGGCAGTTGCCTAGGGCAGACTCCATTTTGAAAATGGCAGCACAAAGCCGCTTCTTTCAAAACTGAATCAGGCCGTCATCACCGCCCCCCAAATCCACCTCTCTCATCAAAATGGAGTCGGGCCACTGCCACAAGATAAGAAGATGGATTGTCACTTACTTTTGATGCTCCTAAATTCAGGAGCTTCATGAAATTGAGTATAAATTTAGGGCAGGGCTCAACAAATCCCAGGCGCTAGGTCACCATAGTGACCAGAAATTTACATCTGGCATTTTCTCCCCCCCCCCCCCAAACATAAACCAACGATTGCAGCCAGCAAAGAATGAGACTCCTTTTGTTTGCCTGCGGGCAGACAGAAGGGGCGTTTGCCACAATCGTGGCTCTTTTCTACTCATGGGAGAACGGATCCCTGCAGGCAGAAGAGAAGAAAGCTGTGATTGTGGTAAAGGACCCTTTCTGTCTGCCCGTGGGAGATCGAGCTCCATGGGCAGAATATGACAGGAAGGCCGGCAGCAGAGTGCCCATGGGGATTGATCTCCCATAGGCAGACAGGAGGGGCCTTGACTGCAGTGATTGCAACCTGGAAGGCTTCCAAGAGGCAGAGGACAGTCAAATCCGGGGTCTGCTGAAAGAAAAAAAGGTTAGATTGGAGGGGGGAGTAAAGCAGCAAATATTTAAAGGGGCGATAGGTAAAAACAAACTAGAGGATGGGAATAATGGAGGGCAGGGGGTGGGAATGCTGGGGGAAGGGAGAAGGGGAGAGAGCCTGGAAGGAGAACCAAGCATGGGGAGGGGTTGGAAAGGAAGAGTGCAAGTTGTTGAAGGTTAAAAGAATGAATATGGGGACAAAAGGGCACAGTGTGTATATATGCCAAAAGGTGCATCCCCCCACCCAGAACACACTCACATAGGCACCACACAGGCGCATGCACATACACACAGGCATCCCATCTCCACACTACAGGCGCATGCTCACTCAGGCACCTTGCCTCTATACCACACACACAGAGGCTCCCCAGCTGTGCAGCACCTGCACCACAGCCCTGCACCCCACCCATACAAAGACATCCACTGTCACATCCCATGCACAGATAGGCAAACCACCAGTGCACTATACAAGCACACACATAGACTTCCTACATATTTCGGTCTAAAAATGCCTTGTACAGCCCCTGCTACCTTAACACATTTTATCATCTCTCTTCAAACTCTTCCACCTCTTCCACCCTCCCCAGACATGTATGAGTTTGCAGATGGAGGAATGTCAGTGGAGAATGTATGCAATTGGTGGGGTGCGAGAAGGTCGTAACCATTGGCTCCAAAGATTTTGGACTGGCTGTTCAATATATACAAAATTTGTTAAGGCTTAATTTAGGTACTCATGCCTACTAAATTTTAAGAGGCCAATTTAAGAGCATAACTTTCATACCCTCACAAACATCACCTCTTGATCATTTATTGTTTATTAAAACTTGATATACCGCTGTGCATAAAAGTACTTTGGAAGAAAGCATGACTTGTAGCTGGATTCAGAGAGGGTAATTTGCAGACAGTTTAACAAGGGTAGAATGCTTAGAAAATTGTCCCTTTCCATGTTGAAATGCCTACAATAGTAAACTATGGTATGAAAAATTAGCTGCACTCTATATGAACTGAAATCATGCCTCTGATTTGTCACCTAAGCTGGGTTCCATGTTTAGAGTGCTAATAACCTTAGGTATACAGAGACTAGTTTTTGAAGATGAATTTTAGCTTTGTGCCTAAAGTCGAGGGTTAGATGCTTTTGAAATTTTTAACTAAATCACATTACAACAAAAAAGATTTGTAAACTACAAATTCCTTATCATCCCTCGAGTCCAGTCCCGCACTCTGGGTAGTGTACCTCTTCTAGTAGCTTGGAGACTGAGCATGTCATCTTTTGATGACACCAGTGTACTTTGTAGCTGGCACCACCTACCAGCCCAAGTATGCTTAGTCTCCAAACAGCTGAAAGAGGTAGTGAGCCAGGGTGTTGGACTCACTGAAGGGACAACTAAGGAGCCATAGGGTTTAGTTTAGTTAGATTTCATTACTGGTGATTCAATTCTGTTTTTGTTAATGCAATTTTAGATAATTATAAAATAGAAGGAATTTTAACACAAGAATGACCTGCCTAAAACTTCCCTTTCAGTGTCATGATTTTTGAAAACATGACGACCAAAAATTATGCACAGATTAACTCTTTAAGGCAGCTCTAAAATCTTTGGGCCCAATATTTGAAAACATTTGTCTAGTTAGCAGTACCTGCTAATCAGAGGCAGCCCAAGGATTTCTGCTGCCCCAGACAGAAGCCCCTGCAGCCCTCCCACCTTGCTACTGCTGCCATCACTGCTCACCCTGCCGCTGGCTTTCCCCCTCCTGGTGCCGTCACCACCCCCCAAATCCATCTTCTCATCTTGTGGCGGTGACCCAACTCCATTTTGATGAGAGAGGTGGATTTGGGGGGGGGGGGGGGCGGTGACGACAGCCTGATTCACTTTTGAAATAAGCGGCTTTGTGCTGCCACTTTCAAAATGGAGTCTGCCCTAGGCAACTGCCTAGGCCATGGCACGTCCCTGCTGAGGTGCCATGGTGGGCTTTGAAGAATATGTATGTGCACATTCATGGCCTTCTGCTCCTACCTCTCCAGACACAATGTCCTGCTAGAGAGGGAAGATGAGGCAGGACATGAATGCGTGCACACGCACAAGTGCTTCAAGGCCTGCCAAAGCAGCGGCAGGAAACCTGTAGTTGTTTTGATGCGTGGGGAAAGGGGATGTGGTGTCACCATCCCCAGGTGAGAGAATGGATGCTGAAGGCAGGCAGCGGAGCATCAGGCTTACCTAGGGGGCCGAAACCCTTGGGCCAGCCCTTCTACTAAACCAACATTAACAACCAGGACCCAAACGACTACACAAACAAGCCTACAAAGCAAATTCTGTAAGAAGAAAGAGGAGACAAGGCAAATACATCAGCAAACTATGTTGTATCCTCCTGCCAATCAAATGTAAGTTGACCACGGACAATACAGACCAGCATCAGAAACTGGGAATTGATCTTCTCCTCTGTACACTGTATTTTTATTTTACTGTTATTGGTATTCTGTCAGCTATCTCTTTATGTTTATCTTTCTTTGTTTTACCTAACTGCTAAGAGGATAATTATATGTGGGCAGGCCAAATGCTGCTTTTTCCAAGCCTATTTAATAAAGGCATATAAGCGCCTAGTTGTCTTTATAAAATACATAGTAACATAGTAAATGACGGCAAATAAAGACCAGTATGGTTCATCTAATCTGCCCAGTAAGATGGCCGGAGTAGGTGCCACTCTGTGCAGGCCACCCCTCCCCATGTCTTTGTTTAGGGGTGAACCCACCGCTCCATGCAGGACACCAGAACAAAGCCCGTAGAAATCATGGCACATTGAAGATAGGGGACATTTACACCTATGCAGGAGCAGATGTAAATGTTCATATGTAAAATGCATGCACATTTCGCAACTCTGCCTATGATCCACCCCAACTCCTCCCCTGAACATACCTAGATCCAGATCACATAAAGAGTTTGTTTGTTATCATTGTGTGAACTTTTATGCTTGGGGTAATGTTATAAGTATTCTGGCACATATGCACAAAGGCTTTATATAATTACCCTCCACACATATTACTCCAACACCATACATAAAATTCTCATGCCAGAAACGATATCTGAATCTGGCCCTTTACATTTTTAATCTCAGCAAAGTTCTCTCCTAACTAATCACCATGTGGTTCTCATTTGTAAACCACTTTACATCCCCTACATACCCTAGACTCTGTTAGCTCCAATCACAGGGCCAACTACAGCCATTTTCTGTAGGAAACAGAGAGCAAGGTGCAACAGTCTCACGGTGCTGCTATTCCTGGTGAGAATAATTCTTGACTTGACAAAGACTACAGAACACTGCCTGATCTAGTCAGACACTGTGAAGTCCGATGGCAGGGTGTTTTATTTATTTTCAAAGCTTGCTATACCACAGTTCTAGGAGAAAGTCACAGCAGTTTACAGAGAAAACGCCAAACTACAAAAAACAAAATCAGTTCAAAATTCTTATAATCCCCAGCCTTGTTAGGTGCTAACCTGCCATCCAGCCTCATACTGTATCATTCTCTTATCCTAGCAAAAAAGGGAAAAGAAATGATACAGTTACCTCACTTTAACAATTTAAAAAAAAATCACAAAATGTTACCTCTCTGGTGATTTTGCAAGTTGAGAGGTAGGTGCATTGGATATATGTTGAGGCACTGGGAGCTAATGACCTATGTTCATATGAGGTTCTGCTGCCAGCCTGCAGGTGGCTCAGTTCCCCAAAGAACTTACCCCAATGAACCTCTGATCTTCTGCAAGCAGGTATCAGTAGGTTCCACTCAGCTGACTGGCCACCTTAGCCTGCTCTGCATCTGCTACTTCTCTTCAGGAGCCGTCATAGGATCTGTATATAAACCCAGCATGGATTAGACTTCTTTGCCAGAGCTTGGTCTGTACCTTAGTGTCACCTTGTGCTTGGCTCTTTGCCTCACTTCGGATCCAGATTCACCTAGTGGGATACTCCTAGATCCTGCTCCAGTTCCAGCTGTGTCTCCAGCCTTGCTCAGCCTTGGTGAGTCCCCTGTGTTCGTGTTTTCAATCTCCCTGAAGTTCTGCTGGTTCCTGGCTCTCACTTTGGCTGCCAGATATTGTTGTTGAAACCCAGGACCCATCAGCACCAGAGGGTTCAACTCAAAATAAAGTTGGCTGTTACAGCTGGAAGACACTGTCCTAGCAACCTTTAGACCTGGGCTTTCAGACCGTTCTTGTACCTTTCCTACTGATGAGAACTGTCATAGTTCACACTTCCTGTGCATTTCTCATTTGCTGTAATATACACTGAGATCTTTTGACAGTAAAGCATTGAAGATGATGATTATGCTTTCCTAGTTGTAACTGCACAGCAGTACTGTTGTGATTGCTAAGTACTTATACATTTTGTTTTATTATAAAGTACTTCAATACCACTTCAAGATTACTTTTTAATTGCTCTATATCTACAATGTTCATCCTCAAAATCACTTATTATCTTCACCTTTGTTTTCCGTTTCTTAATGTTTTCTTTCCTTACTTGGAGGCTGATGAACTAGCAACATTTTTTTCACAGAAAGTTTCGATGTCAACATATTTTTCTGTGCAAAATCCCGTGCAAAAAAGTTTTTCAAGTTTAACACTTCACAGGCAGCAAACTTCATACATAGCCCACTCTGCATTAAAGTTTATTTCAATTAAAAAATGAAATGCTGCAATCCAAAAGTATGCAAAGTAGCTCATTAAGTTTTAAATTTCAAGAAAACCAGCATAAAAACTCTTTTCACATCTGTTTTTGGTACAGAGGACTGTGAACATGGCACCTTTGGAGTTAGCATGCGCTAGATTTCACATTAACAGCTAACATGGAATGGGGCAGAGGATGGATAAGCGCTGAGCCTTACGGTTAGTGCGCAGATAGTTACAGTGCATTAACATGGTAAATAATGTGCTGCAGTTAACATCACATTAATAGGCTTAGCTAACTGCATAGCATTATCTGTAATCTAGCTAACACAGAGTATAGAAACTGTTTTTGTGTTAATTGTATGGGAAGATCTTGGGCACCCCCCCCCCCCAATAGTTAATACAGAGGCTCTGCAGTTACAGTGCAACCATTTTGACAATTGCTGTACAGCAAGCACAAATCCCTAACATGCTTTAGTAAATAGGCCCCTTAATATGGGTGCCAAAGCAAGGATCTGGGTGAATGGAGGGTATTTGCAGGAGTTTACTTTGGGAAGAGGAATATGACAGGGATGCCCCTTGATCCCCCTATTTGTAATGGTTATAGAGCCTTTGGTGAAAAAGATTAGGGCAAACCTAGATGTGAGGGGTGGTTGTAGGAGAGAGCAAGCATAAGGTGTCCTTGTTTGCTAACGATGTCATTTATTTTTTGCAGAGCTCTCTGGTCTCATTGCCAGTTCTGATGGGAGAAATGAAGCAATACAGAAGGGTTTCAAGCTACAAAGTTAATCTCACAAAAATGGAAAATTTAGGTGGTGTACACGTAGACGAAGGGCTGGGATGGAGATTAAGGAAGGCTTTCCCTTTTAAACGGGTAAGAACCAAACTTAGGCATTTGGAGGTGCAAGTGGGCGTTGACTGGAGGCACCTGTACAAACTTAACTTTGAACCACTACTGGAGAACCTAGACAGGGATTTGGAAAGGTGGGGGAAAGGGGGAGCCTCCTGACTGAGGAGGATAGTGGTGTGGAAATGGGCAGCCAATCTCTTTAGCAAACTGTGTGGGATACTGATAGGTCTTGATCCAAACTATATACTATTAAATCTGCCTCCAGAAGACATGAAGACAGATCTGGCTAAGTTGGGAGGGATGGTGTGGATGGCAGAGGTTAAAGGTGGCTGATATGTGGAAAGATATGGGAGCTCCAAGTGGTGAGAAAATTCTAAAGAAATTAGATTATATTGCACTAATGAGTGAATTAACAGCGTACAGGAATCACAACCTTCTTAAATATGAAAATGTCTGGGCATCATATGTAACACAGCAGCAGGGGGATGGGAAAGGTTATTGTTGAAATAGTAATAGATTTTATTTAAACATTTTTATATACCGCTTTTCAAGTTATCAAAGCAGTTTACAAAGAACAACAATTTGCTACAGAGAACACTGGGGGAGGGATATGTTGGTAATATTATAACTTTTTAACCTTATAATTTTGAACAGACTGCTTATATATAGGATGTGTCAGTGAATTCATAACAACTTTGGATGTTCTAAATATGATGACCAGATTGAGGGGGGAGGGGAGGTGGGGGGAATTGTTTCCCAAGGATTAGTGGGATTTACAAAGTTGTACTAGACTGAGGTATTGCTATGGTTGTGTTTCATTGAATAATACTGTATATCAGTGAGAGCTGTTTGGTAAAAATCACAACATACAAAAAAAATAGGCACTTCTGCTATAGGGACTGAAGAGATTATACTTAATACACTGTAACCAGTATAGTGTTAATTTAAGTAGTCCATTTTAGCAACATTCCACTGGGATGTTGTGTTTAAAAAAAAGGAGGGGGAAAGATATTTCTTGGGACAAAAACATGAGGAGGTGACCATTACTAGACATAGACCTAAACCATCAGATTTTAGATTGCTTCTTTAAGCTGCAAGGACCACATGGTACTCATCTGTCAACGTTTTGCATCAGTGTTTCCCCATTTGAGAGCAGCAGAATGTTTCTGTTGCACTGGAATAAACTTGCAACAATTTTAGCAAATGAGCCCCCAACTATTACTAGTCAGCATCTCTTCCACACTTCCATTCTGAGCATACAGAAAGCTGTTGTGCACATGTCCTGTCTTGCTCCCATATTCTTGAAGGAGTTGTGGTTAAGTCTGGTGCCATGACAATAATAGTTTCCCAGGTTTCCCTTCACCATGTGTGCGAGCATAATGTATCTTTTAAAGAGTCACCATGACAGCATTCTACCAAGCTGTTTTTGTACAATCACGTGGTCCTCCCTCTTCAGCTAGCCTTCAGGAACGCCTACAGAGAAGGCAGATTGCTTGTAATGCCAGCTGCGTGATAGGCAATCTTACAACAAGGTGCCTACATCGCGCAAAAATATGCATAAATTATGCCTATTTAATAAATGGCCAAAACAAATCTCTCATGAAATCAGAAGAAAGGTATCCAAATACAATAAATATAACACACACACTGAATAAAAATTTAACAAAACAAATTATTGATTTATAGAAAAGGACCTCAAATATACTGAGCAGACAGTGCTTTCAGCAATAGAGCAAAAGGAAACTTAAGGCCACAAAGCCACAGCTACTCTCCTGTCATCATTGGTTTTATAAATGGAACTTATGCACATAAAATAGGAGCACCCCCACTTACACCTGTTTTCAGGCTCATGTAAATGTCCCAAGTCATTTTATGTGCAATTGCGTGATTTTTTTTTGAGCATATAGCGTAGTTACTCACCTGTAACAGGTGTCCTCAAGGAGCAGCAGGAATCAGTCCTCACATATGAGTGACGTCAGCGCTGACGGAGCCCTCAAGCGGTGCATTTCCCCAGCTTTCAAAAAAAGCCTTTGGGAATGCAGTGCGCATGTGCGGTCCACTTCCCGCCCAAGTGTGCCATCTTGCTTAGTCTGATGACATAGCTAAAGACAGCAAAAAATCAAAATAAAGGATAGGACTGCAACTCCAGGGGAGGAGGGAGGGTCGTGAGGACTGATTCCTGCTGCTCCTGGAGAACACTTGTTACAGGTGAGTAACTACGCTTTCGCCAGGACCAAGCAGGAAGTCAGTCCTCACATATGGGACTCCCCAGCTCTAGGCTACCATGAACCCAGAGCTGAAAAACTGGCTCCCTCTCAAGAGCCTCAGCATCTGTGATAAGAATTTTCTCTGAGAACGCACCCCGTACGGTAGCCCAACAAAAGGGCCGGAGGGTAGGAGTTTCCTAAACCTCAAAGAGATTACGGAGTACTGCCTGGCTGAAAACACTGTCCTGCCGGGACTCTCTCTCCAGGCAGTAATGGGCTGCAAAAGTCTGGCTTGAAGACCAAGTTGCGGCCCGGCAGATGTCTGCCAACGGAACAGAGCGGAGATGAGCTACTGACGCGGCCTTCGCCCTGACAAAGTGGGCCGTGACCCGACCCTGCAAGGGGAGTTCGGCTGCCCTGTATGCCCAGGCGATGCAATCTGCCATCCAAGTGGACAACGTACGCTTGGAGACAGGTAACCCCATCTTATTAGGGTCAAACGAGACGAAGAGCTGAGTAGCCCTTCGATGCTCTCGCATACGTTCTATGTAAAAGGACAATGCCCTCTTACAGTCCAGGGTATGCAAGACTGTTTCAGCCCGGCTGGCATGCGGCCTGGGAAAAAAGGTCGGAAGAACCACCTCCTGATTGAGGTGGAAAGAGGAGACCACTTTTGGGATGCATCCGTAGGACCACCCTGTTCCTATAGAACCGTGTGTACGGTCTATCAGAAACCGGAGCTTGTAGTTCACTCACACGTCTGGACAAGGTAAGAGCCACCAGGAAGAGCGCTTTCCAAGAGAGGAAGCACAAATGGCAAGTAGCCATCGGCTCAAACGGTGGGTGAATCAGTTGCTGCAAGACCACGTTCAAATCCCACTCAGTCGCCGGTGGACGAACCGGAGGTTTGAGCAGAAGCAGACATCTGAGAACAGACACCACGGGGTGAATTGACAGAGACTGTCCCTCCACCGGTGAGTGCTGCGCTGACAGAGCACTGAGGTGGACCCGAACAGAGTTAGACTTAAGGCCTAGGTCTGACAGGTGAAGTAGATACTGCAGTACTACTGGCACAAGGCAAGAGAAAGGATCTTCATTGCACTGAGCACACCATACCGTAAACCTACGCCACTTGAGGGCATAGGACCTTCTGGTGGACTGCCTCCTAGAGGCCAAGACCACCTCCTCAACTTCCATAGGTAGAAATAAGGGAGCTAGAACTATCCTTTCAGCAGCCAGGCCATCAGATTGAGGGACCTGAGATTGGGGTGCAGAAGGGAACCCTGCTCTTGAGACAGGAGATCGTGTTGCAGCCCCAGAGGGAACGGGGCTTCCACCGCTAACTGTAGGAGAAGTGGAAACCACAGTTGCCTTGGCCATCTGGGGGCTACCAGAATCACCGAGGCCTTGAACAGAGTTCGGGCTACCAGGGGTGTGGGAGGAAACGCATACAGGAGGCCCGTAGACCAAGTGATCAGAAAAGCATCTGCTACCATCCTCAGAGGAAGATGCTGTCTGGAGCAAAACCTGGGCAGCTGACGGTTTAGTGGACTTGCAAAGAGATCGATGAATGGAAGTCCCCAGCGGAAGAAGATCTGCTGGACCACCAATGGATTCAACTGCCATTCATAGGGCTGGAGAATCCTGCTTAGCTTGTCTGCTAGGAAGTTTTCCTGACCAGGTAGATAAACTGCTGAGAAACATGCTTTGTTTGACCGCAAAGGAGCAAAGGTCCAGTGCCTCCTGACATAGGAGCCTGGAGCCTGTGCCTCTTTGTTTGCTCACGTAGAACATTGCTACCCGATTGTCCGTCTGAACTAGGACAGACTGTTGAGAGAGAGCATGGCAGAAGGTTTGCAGAGCTAAGTGGATTGCTCGCAGCTCTAAAAGGTTGATCTGCTGTGTAGCCTCCCGAGGGGACCACAGGCCTTGAGTGCACATGCCCTGGCAATGTGCACCCCAGCCCTTTAAGGAGGCATCTGTCGTCAGTACCCTTGTGTGTGCTGGAGTCTGAAAAGGTACACCCCTGAGGAGGTTTGGCAGATGTAGCCACCACTGTAAGGAGTTCAGAAGTCGTCTGGACACCTTTACTCTGTCTCGGAGGTCGCCGGTGGCTTGTGTCCACTGATCTCTGAGGCACCATTGAGCAGCCTGCATGTGCAGACGGGCATTCAGGGTCACATGTACCGTAGATGCTATGTGGCCCAGGAGCCACAGGTAGTGCCTGGCGGAAACACGAGAATTGCTTTGGAACTGGTTGGCCAAGTCCATAAGTCTGTGGGCCCTGTCCTTGGGCAAGTAAGCTCTTGCCTGAAGTGTGTCTAAGCATGTCCCTATAAACTCTAGGTTCTGAGAGGGGAGCAAAGTGGACTTTGCATAGTTTATGACAAAGCCCAGATGCTGAAATGTGGAGAGTGGCCTGTCGGGCCTCATGGAGTGACTGGCCCCTGATTAGCCAGTCGTCCAGGTAGGGGAAGACAAAAATCCCCTGATTTCTGAGAAAAGCTACCACCACCACCGCCGCCGCCAGACATTTGGTGAAAACCCTGGGGGCAGAGGTCAGGCCAAAGGGAAGCACTCTGTACTGAAAGTGGTTTCCTCCTACCACAAATCGGAGATATTGTTTGTGTTCTGGATGGATGAAGATGTGAGTGTAAGCATCCTTTAGATCTAAGGAGGATAGCCAGTCTTTCTGCTGGAGGTAGGGCAGCAGTATTCCAAGGGTAAGCATCTTGAACTTTTCCCTCTCCAGAAACATGTTCAGATTACGCAAGTCTAGGATAGGTCTGAGGCCTCCTGTTCTCTTTGGTACCAGGAAGTACCTGGAATAGAAGCCTTGCCCTTCCAGGTGGTATGGTACCGGTTCCACCGCCTGTTCCTTTAAAAGACTTGCCAACTCCTGAAGGAGGAGGTTCCTGTGTAGGAGGGAGTCTTGGAGGATCCCCTGGGAAGTAGGAGGGGGTAGCTGGTGGAAGTGGAGCATGTAGCCCTTTTGGACTATGCTCAGTACCCAGGTATCCCCTGTGATGGCTGGCCACCTGTAGGCGTACAGGGTCAGCTGACCTGTGCTGAGTGGAGCCATCGGCGGAGGAGAGGCTATGCTGTGGGAGTCAAAAAATCCCTCCCTGCTGTGCAGGAGCCAGGGCTGGCGGCTTGGGGGTTTTCTGCCTACGGGGCCCATGCCCTTGCTCTTTGGCCTGCTGGCCCTGTTGGGGAGCTGGAGAGGCCTGATACTGAGGGCAGACTTTGTAGGCAGCACCCTTCCTCGGGAAAAAGGGCTTCTTCCCCAAGCCCTTCTTTTTTTGAGAAGGGGCAGAAGTCTTTCTGGACAGCCTTGTCCTGGTGAGAGTCTCAGTCTCGATTTCTGCAGCCTTTTCATTCATGGGCTTGCCGAACAGGTTGTCACCTCGGCAGGGGACATCGACGAACTTGTCCTGCACCCATGACTCCAGGTCCGATGACTGTAGCCAGTCCTGATGGCGTGCACCGATGCTGGCCGCGGCTACCCAGGCCGAAGCCTCGAAGCCATCATAGGCTGCTCGAGAGATAAACTTCAAGCACTCTCGGATCCCTATAGATAAAGCTTTGAATCTCTGCAAGGGATCCTCGGAGAGGCCAGCCGAGAACCCGGCAATCTCCTTTGCCAGGTCCCGTAGGTACATGCCCATGGACAGCTGGTAAGTCTGGACACGGCAAGATAGCATAAAGCCCTGGAAACACTTTCTACCAAGGGCATCCAGGTTCCGGGCCTCCCGTCTGGAAGGCACCGAGGAGTGCATCTTTTCACTTTTCAGCCTGTGCATGGCCGATTCCACAACCATGGAGTTGTGCGGTAGCTGTACCTTCTGGAACCCAGGGCTCTTACGGACTCGATAAATGGAATCGACCCGCTTGCTAAGAACCGGTGCTGAGGCCGGTGCCTCCCACATACGGAAGAGCAGCTGTTCCAGCATCGGAGGAATCGGAACAGTAAAGGCTTCCTTTGGAAGAAAAGTCATACTGGAGGGCATCGAGCTCTTCAGCTTGAGTCTCCTCCTCGGCCTCCGCCGGGAATGCCAAAGCCTTGGCCATGTCCCTGACAAAGTCCGAGAACCGGGTATCCTCTGGGGGGAGGACCTTCTCCGAGGCTCGGACTCCGGGGAGTCCGATGGGACGCACCAGGTCCAGAAGGTGTCAGGAGACTCCTCATCCTCCGACTCCCATGCCGACTCCTCCGAGGAGTTGAGCGGCTCCAGCCATGTGGGCCTCGATGCCACCTGCCCCGATGCCGAGGGCACCGGCGTCGACAACCTTGGCCCCACACGGGAGGTCGAGGGAGACCTCGGCCGAGGATCGACTTGAGACTTGATGGACTCGAGGATCGGCTCGGCCTCCGGCGTCGACTTAGACATCAAGGTCTTGGTGGTCAGGGCAGATGCACTGGTCAGACCGGCGATCAGTACCCCTGCTGCTCCATGAAGGCAGCCAGGCTGCTCTCTAGGGCCGTCAAACTGAGACAGAGCTCAGGAGACTCTGCAGCCCCCGACTCGGGCCCGATATCGGTTCTCCCAGAGGAGAGTCCACGAGGACAACAGACGTTACCTGACTCAGGGACTTCAGCTCCAGGCGAGGCAGTTTGGTCAGCTGCTCCGACTCCGAGAGCCCGGGACGGCGGTCAGGGCTGCGCGACCTGGCCCTCGAGAATGCAGGTGCCTCCACTGATGCCGCCCTCATGAGCTTCTTCCTTTTGTGCTCCCGGGCGGGAGATCCCCTTTCAGAGGACCCACGACAGCACTTGGGGTCAGACTCCCGAGATGTCGAGGCCTCTGACAAAGTCCAGGCCCGGCCAGACGCGGACTCCGAAAAAATTGTTTCACGTTGATGCTGACGGCTCCGAAGTGCCTTCGACAACATCTTGCCGCACGGGCCACAGACCAGCAGGTCATGGTCGGGCCCGAGGCATCAGAGGCAGCAGTCGTGTGTGTCGGTGAAAGACATAAGTTTCTTACACCGATTATATTTCTTAAAACCACTGGCAGCCATTGGGGGTAAAAGGGCCCCTGCAAGGTCAAAAGACAGGGCTGCCAGTGAAAATAACAGAAAAAGCATGAACGCTAGTCACAAAGGACAAAAACTAAAAAAGAAGTTCCAGGCTCGATGCTGGTGTACCGAGCCGAGGCGGGATGGGGAACCGGCGTCCAGCCGGCTAAAGGGACGTGAAAAATCGCAGAAAATCAACTTTTTACTGGGTGACACAAACTACGTCCGTTGGGCTCAGCGGAAAAAGAAAGACTGAGCAAGATGGCACCCTTGGGCGGGAAGGGGACCGCGCATGCGCGCTGCATTCCCAAAGGCTTTCTTTGAAAGCTGGGGAAATGCTCCACACGAGGGCTCCATCGGTGCCGACGTCACCCATATGTGAGGACTGACTTCCTGCTTGGTCCTGGAGAAGTGCTAAATTCTAACTTTGTGCAAACGCTTGGTTTGCAGCTTGTCGTGCTGTGAGGGCTTGCGTGCATCAGTGATGCTGAGCTAAACTATCGGTAGTTTAACTACTGGCAGGGTCTCCCAAGATGGACAGGTCTCAGCTGAGGTGCCAGACCAAGACAAACCACCCATCTGGGCAGCAGCAGAATGGGACAGTGCTGACGGCGGAGGATCACATTTTTGTGACAACGGCAACAACACCAAACTTAAACTGCGCGGAAGAAAGGCCCAGCAATCTACTTCTGTATTTTGCCATGAAAACCCAATGGATAGTTACAACAAAACAAATTGTGCTATGGTGCTGGAAGATGAGACCCCCAGGTCAGAAGGCACTCAACTAGCTACTGGGGAAGAGCTGAAGACTTTTCAGAGTAAAGCCAGCATTTTTGATGTGGCTGGATCAAAGCCCTCGGGAAGTCTGACTGCTGATGTAGCTGCGCATGAAATGAGAGTCAGAAGCTGTAAAGATGTCTTACACATTGGAACATGGAACGTACGAAGCATGAACCAAGGGAAGTTGGAGGTGGTCAAGAATGAAATGGAACGTGTACAACTTGATCTGTTGGGTGTCAGCGAACTGAAATGGACTGGCATGGGGCACTTTGCATCAGATGATCACATGGTCTACTATGCTGGAAATGAAAGACAAAGAAGAAATGGTGTTGCGTTTATAATAAAGAAGAAACTTGCAAGAACTGTAATGAAATACAATGCAGTCAGCGAACGCTTAATCTCTATTCGTCTACGAGGATTGCCTATCAACACAACTATAATTCAAGTATATGCCCCAACAGCTGCAGAAGAGAATGAAGCTGAAGAGTTCTATGAACAAGTACAAGCTGAAATTGACAGAACATGCAAACAGGATATCCAGTCATGGGTGACTGGAACGCAAAAGTTGGCAACAAAGAAGGCAAAGTAGTTAGAAAATATGGACTTGGCAACAGAAATGAAGCTGGAGAAAGACTGATAGAATTCTGCAAGACCAATGATCTATTCATTTCAAACACCTTCTTCCAAGCAACACAAGCGGCGACTGTACACATGGACTTCACCGAATGGATTATATAAAAATCAAATTGACTACATATGTGGAAGTCAACGATGGAAAAGCTCTAACATCAACAAAGACAAAACCTGGAGCTGACTGTGGTACAGATCATCAACTACTAGTATGCAAACTCAAGCTAAAGTTGAAAAAGAGCAAACCACTCATGAATGCAGCAAAATATGACCTTGAGAATATACCACTGGAATTTAAAGACTGCCTGCAAAATCGATTTGCTGCTTTAGATACAAATGACAGAGCTCCGGAAGAGTTATGGAATGACATCAAGAAGGTTGTGTTGGAAGAAAGCGAGAAGTCTCTACAAAAGGTGAAAAAGCAAAAACGGCCAAAATGGATGACAGAAGAAACTCTGAAAATTGCCCAGAAACGCAGAGAAGCTAAAGCCAGAGGAGAAAGAAAGACAATCGCAGAACTCAACAGAGATTTCCAACGTGCAGCAAGACAGGACAAGGAAAAGTACTATAATGACACTTGCGAGGAAATAGAAGCAGAAACTATTAGAGGAAGAACAATATCGGCTTTCCTAAAGCTACGAGAGTTAAAGAAAAAGTTCCAGCCTCGAATTGGAATGTTACAAGATGCTCAAGGTTCTATGTTGAATGATGCTGAGAAGATCAAGAAAAGGTGGAAAGAATATACAGAGTTTTTATATGATAAAGATCAAGTGGACCAACAGCCGTTTCAACCTGTACCTTATGATCGGGAACCATTGGTGACGAAAGAAGAAGTTGAAGCAGCATTGAAAGCCTTATCAAAGAACAAAGCACCAGGCATTGATAGCATTCCCATAGAAGTATTGCAGCAATCTGATGCAGCTGTTACCGTACTCACAAGGCTCTGCCAAGAAATATGGAAGACAACATCATGGCCAACTGACCGGAAAAGATCTGTGTTTATACCAATACTAAAGAAAGGTGATCCAACTGACTGTGGAAATTATCGCACAATTGCTCTGATCCCACATGCCAGCAAGATTCTACTGAAGATTATTCAAAAGAGACTACAACCATACCTGGAACAAGAACTACCTGAAGTGCAAGCAGAGTTCAGGAAAGGGCGAAGAACGAGAGATATCATTGCGGATATGAGATGGATCCTTGAAAAGACTAAAGAATACCAAAAGGATATCTATTTGTGCTTTATCAACTATAGCAAGGCTTTTGACTGTGTAAACCATGAGAAACTCTGGGCCACATTAAGAAGCATGGGTATACCAGAACACCTGATCGTTCTCTTGCGCAATCTGTACATTGATCAAGAAGCAACAGTTCGAACGGAACAAGTAGAAACAGAATGGTTTAAAATAAGCAAAGGTGTAAGACAAGGCTGCATACTTTCCCCCTACCTGTTTAATTTATATTCAGAACAAATCATCAGAGAAGCAGGATTGTATGAAGACAACAGAGGTGTGAAGATTGGTGGAAGACTCATCAACAACCTTCGCTATGCTGATGATACCACATTACTGGCTGAAAGTGAAGATGATCTGAAACATTTGCTTCTCACAATCAAAGAACATAGTCTCAAAATGGGCCTGCACCTTAATGTAAAGAAGACAAAGATCATGACAACTGGCATAATCAACAGATACATCGTTGAAGGAGAAGAAATTGAAATTGTGAACAACTTTAACCTACTTGGATCAACTATCAATAAAGAAGCAACAAGCAGTCAAGAAATCAGACGACGCATTGCTCTTGGCAGAATGGCTATGAAAGACCTAGATAAGATTCTCAAGAGCAGAGATGTCTCTCTCCATACAAAGATTCGACTTGTTCAAGCCATGGTATTTTCAATAACATCATATGGATGTGAAAGCTGGACAGTGAAAAAGATAGACAGGAAGAAAATTGATGCCTTTGAATTATGGTGCTGGCGGCGAATACTGTGTATACCATGGACTGCCCGAAGAACAAACCTGTCGGTACTAGAGGAGATCAAACCTAAGCTTTCTTTAGAAGCTCAGATGACAAGACTTCGACTTTCATACTTTGGACACATCATGCGAAGAGAGAGATCATTAGAGAAAGACATTATGCTTGGCAAGATAGAAGGTCAACGCAAAAGAGGAAGGCCAGCAATGAGATGGATCGATACAATAACAGCAGCTACGGGTACCAGTCTGTCAACAATGAGCCGCCTGACTGAAGACCGAACACAATTTAAGATAGCTATCCAGAGGGTCGCCATGAGTCGACTCCGACTCGACGGCACTTAACAACAACAACAACAACAACAACATGCCCTCGGAAACTTTATAAATGCATATTGCTGCATCTATTTCTGCTTATGCACTCTTTTTCAGCTAATTGCTTTTGGCACACAAGTTGCATGTTGTGCTACAGATACTCGCTGTATTCCTATGCAATGCTAGAATCATGCATGGGGAGGCAGAATTACCACAATATTGTTTAACATCTGTGAGTGATTTTGTGACATATAACGCAGGCAACTAACCAAAACATGGCTGTGGCAGACCAATAAAATATCTTCACTCTCACTGTTCCATTTGGCCTACTGTATCTAAATATTTGGAGTCCTTTAATCTTTATCCTCCTTACAGCAAGTAATCCCTTTTTCCCTCCTCCACCCCCGCCTCTTATTTCTGCCCTATCTGCCCATGACCGTTGATTGTCTTCAAATGTCCCCAGGAGTCTGTTTAGCTTTGTGGGACACAGCCCAGAGCCTGGTCAAAGAAACGCCACAATTTAAATTTGCAGGAGAGTCTGAAATTTGTACTCTTTTCTTTTTTCGGCAGGTGCAGTTTCCCAATATCCCTGCTTATGGCTAAGTTCTTTAATGAATGGAATGCAGGCCTCACATCAGTTTTGTTGTGAGAGGTTACACCACCTGCACAGGACAGAGGACTACTATGAAGACGTATCTTCTGTGTTACTCAGTTACCTGCAGTGCTCCAACAGAAAGGGCAAGGAACAGAAGTTAATTCCTGTAAAACCTCTCCCCAAGTGGTATACTTTTACAGCTGCTTTTTAATTTGCATTTATTGGCTGCTCTGTCTAATTCTAAACAAGATATTCACTTGAAACAAGTTAGACAGCATCTAGAATCTTGGCCCCGCTACTAGGCTGCCATGCTGACTGCCACCTGCTGAAGCAAGGAAAAGTAGAGGTCAGCAGCAAGAAATACACCAGAGGCCCAGCAGAACCAGATCCAGCCTTCACCCAGACAACGGTGCGTGAGTGAAATTCAGACTAGGGTAAAATATTTTAGCTTACCTCTTGTTACTTATAAGATTTCTGTCTGTTGTTATTATCATTTTGCAGAAAATAAAGTTTGGTGTTAAGTGTTGCCCTTCTTATGTTACATGGTGAAGTTTTCCAGCTTTTCATTTACAGTCTCAAATGTTTTCTCCTAGAAGTCTTATATTAAGAACATATTTGGCTTGACCCATGCATGTTAGAACACCACTGTTTTGCAAACTACGAGAGGATCAGTACTGAGACATCACAGTCATCGTTGTTGTTTTTTTTTTTTAAACTGTTGGCCATGGAAGTTAAAATCAATTGAACACAAGAGGCAGGAGACGTTGGATGAATTGGTGAATCTTTAATATAAAAAGAGGGACCCCAACGCGTTTCGGCAACGCCTTCTTCAGGGGGTGTATCACTTAAATAAACAAACAAAAACAAACAATTAATAATAGAAAACAGTTAAAAACAATTCAAAACAAATGGCATGTTACAAATTGACTACCTATAAACGTGTAACATTATAAATATGTAAATTAAAATATTAAAAAGTATGTAAAAAGTATAAACAACAAACGCAGGGCTGAGAGACCACAAATAAAAACAAAGAAATATTAGCATATACATTATACTAAATAATAGTCAAGAGAACGGTATTACTTAGTATAAATTCTAGCTGAAAAGATGTAACTCATTATAAAATTGTATAATAACAAATAAATCATAATAACTTAAATAAATATTAGTTATATTTGATTAAAAATATTAAAGCAGTGAACAATAAGAGCCAAAATGCAGAATTATAAATAAGTATTACAATAATAAACATAGAAAGGGACAATGCAATAAAAAAGAACACTAAAAATGTACTGTTAACAACTTAACGCACACAATCATGTAAAAACATGTGAAAATACCTAACCTAATATAACTAATGTAGTGTATCATAAACCAAAGTTAAGAGTTTTTTGGGAAAAGTTTAAAAATGGATGCGCTAAATAAAAATGAATATATATCAACCACAGATGGACATGTGCCATGGTGGGAGTATTCGGACTTAAAATATTTAAATATTAAGACATTAAAATATTGAAAAACACCATAACTATACTTAATGTGGACCCATTTTATTATTGCAGTAAGGTCTGTATAAGAGCATATTGATAGTGCGTCAATGGTGTGGTATTATCTGATGAAGTGTATAATATTACAAAATTGACAAGAGCGAAGCTCAATGAAAAAAGTACAGGGATCGTGATGTGTATATTTGAACGAAAAGATCACCACTTAAAATAATAAAATGCTGTGTTGTTTTCGAAATTGAGAAATCATTTGAAAACATGTGATAGTACATACCTAATGATGTAACTTATCATAAACCAAAGGTTAAACAATTTTTTGGAAGAGTTTAAAATTGAATGCGCTTAATGAAAATGAATATATATCAACCACAGATGGGCAAGTACCATGGTGGGAATGTTATACTCAAAATATTTAAATATTAAGACATTAAAATATGGAAAAACGCTAAAACTATACTTTATATGGACATATTTTATGATTGCAGTCAAGTCTGTATGACAACATATTGATAGTGCGTCAATGGGGTGGTGTAACTGATAAAGTGTATAATATTACGAAATTGACAAGAACGAAGCTCAATATACAAAAGTTATTTTAATATTAGTATTGTAACATAATGCTAGTACGTAAAAAACGTTAAGCAAATGAAGTTGCTTATAATAAGAGTCGTGTAACGAAATCTAAAAGAATCGCGCTCGGAAGCAAAGGTACTAGTAATTATATTAGTATAAGAGCATGTTGGCAGTGCACAAAATGGGTTTAGAAAAGATAAAAAACTATGTATAAGATCTCCTATTATACCCACCATATATATGCTCCCTAAAATTCACAAATCCTTACAAAACCCCCCGGGGCGACCCATAGTGTCTGCAATTGGATCACTTTTTGAACCTTTATCCAAACTTCTTGATATGTACCTGAGACCCTTTGTTACACAGGCACCTTCATATGTGAGGGACTCAACTCACATTATACAGATTTTACAGGATTTTCAAGGTTTTCATGACCAATTGATTTTGGTCACATTTGACATTAGGTCACTATGCACGAATATTCCTCAACTAGCTGCGTTAGAGGTGTTATCAAATACCCTAATCAAGAGGCCAAAACCGACACGAACACCAACTTTTTTTCTTACACAGTTGGCAACTTTAGTCATGACGGAAAATTACTTTTGTTTCAGAGGTGTTTTCTATAAGCAGACAAAAGGGGTTGCCATGGGGTCTCCCATGGCACCTGATGTGGCGAATTTGTATGTCACTGAATTTGAAACCAAATTTTTGACATCTCACCCTTATCGATCAAATGTTCTTCTTTGGAAGCGCTACATCGATGATGTTCTCTTGATATGGAATGGGACAGTCACTTTACTGCATACCTTCCATACATGGCTCAATACATTGGACTCCAATTTACAATTTGAAGGGAATTACAGTATGGAAGAGATCCCGTATTTGGATATCTTAATTAAAAAATCCAATACAGGCTTTTCAACTACTTTATATCGTAAACCCACAGACCGGAACACATTACTCAAATATGACAGTTGTCACAATCCATCCCTTAAGAATAACCTTCCAATTAGTCAATTTTTAAGAATCAAAAGATTATGTACAGATAATGCTGATTTTGAAGTACATGCCAAGGACATGATGCACAGGTTTCAACAACATGGCATGCATCAAAAGAGCTTATCATAGAGCATGTATCACTGATCGTTCCACTCTTATGGTTAAGACACCACGTACCCATACAGACAAAATTG
This sequence comes from Ichthyophis bannanicus, assembly GCA_033557465.1. Classification (NCBI taxonomy): domain Eukaryota; kingdom Metazoa; phylum Chordata; class Amphibia; order Gymnophiona; family Ichthyophiidae; genus Ichthyophis; species Ichthyophis bannanicus. The sequence goes on along the minus strand of CM066043.1, from coordinate 125,495,436 downwards.
TCTGTGCTTTGACCTTTTCTGGACACTCTAAAGCCATTGTTGACATTCTCAAACAAGAGTGGCATCTTCTCACTACCATACCTTCTTTCGCTACTAAACGCTTGATGGTTGCCTACAAACGTACCTCGAATCTGACTAATCTTCTTGTTCCATCAGCTCTTAGGGTTCCTAGACCGTCCCCTACAGTTAAGGGTCATTATAGTTGTGGCAGCTGTTCAGTTTGTATACATGCCATTACAGTTAAGAACACTTTCACACATGTACTCACCGGTCAAAAACTTTTTTTACAACATTATTCAAATTGTAAAACTGTCAATGCTGTTTACCTTATTCAATGCCCCTGCAACAAATTATACATAGGTAAAACTTTGAGACAAGTCCGTACTCGTATAATAGAGCATAGAAGTAATATTCAAAGAAAGCAGCCAGATAAACCACTAGTGTCCCACTGGTTGGAAATGAACCATATTATCAGTGACATTAAATTTGCAGTAATTAAAACGGTTATTTCGCATTGGAGAGGTGGCAATGTGGATAAAATCTTACTAAAGTTTGAACAACGGTTTATCTATGAGTTCAACACTTTAGAACCATATGGTTTAAATCAAGAAGCAGATTTAACAGTCTTTTTAGGATAGTGTCACTCAATGTATACACTTGGATTGACATGTATACATAGTCCTATATTCATGCAATAGGTTATTCATATCTCACGAATTCTTTTGCCCATAATGTTTGTTTTTAATTTATCACTTTAAATTTCATGATTCATTCATGCCATCCAAGGTTAACTTCTAAACAAGACGTGTCCACAGCTAGCCACTACAATCTGCTGCCTCCACCTTAACTCCTCCCCTAGCATTGAGTACATCTGTTTGGCGCAAAAATCGGCGTTTATAAACCTATCTGGTTTTATTCACTTCTCTTTTACTTGCACGAAGTGCGTTCTGTGCAGCAGATTCTCCAACGGAGTTTAGCTTATACAGCTTGATTTCACATTGTTCATTGCTCATTGCATCTGTTCCGTGAGTTCCAGTGCATTTCACTGTTTTCATTCAATTTGTTTCTTTGTAATACACACAAAATGGTGTTTTATATTGATGTTACTATATAAGTGTTGTTCTCTCTCATTTTTTGATTCGCATCGTCTCTTCTGTAATATATATTGGTGGTATACATACATGCTCAATAGTTTTTTCTATATTACATTTCATTTTATCTCTGTTGTAGTGACAGGTTTTCAACTGCTTAAAAGTAACGGTGTCTTCAGACCAACACGGTCCGTAAGTGTACCTTGGGTGAGTGTCTCAGGTTTCACGCTAGAACCAGCATTTTGTTTACAAGTTTAAGATAGACAGTTCAGAGTTATTATTTTTTATTCTTTATTTGTATTGCTTTCAATATAACTGTCAATGATGCAATAATTTATATATAATCACGCTCACATTTTGACGGCTGTCACCATCAATCTTGCTCTCGTTGTTGCTCGGCATTTCTTAAAATCCTTCGGGTCAATGTGTTTGCAGTAGGCTACGCTACATCTTTCAGATCTTTTAACATTCACGCTGCCGCTGGATTAACTTCGTACTCAGCAACATTGCACATATATATCTGGAAAGCGCAGTCATTTCATACACCATTTTACGATCTTATACATAGTTTTTTATCTTTTCTAAACCCATTTTGTGCACTGCCAACATGCTCTTATACTAATATAATTACTAGTACCCTTTGCTTCCGAGCGCGATTCTTTTAGATTTCGTTACACGACTCTTATTATAAGCAACTTCATTTGCTTAACGTTTTTTACGTACTAGCATTATGTTACAACACTAATATTAAAATAACTTTTGTATATTGAGCTTTGTTCTTGTCAATTTTGTAATATTATACACTTTATCAGTTACACCACCTCATTGATGCACTATCAATATGTTGTCATACAGACTTGACTGCAATCATAAAATGTGTCCATATAAAGTATAGTTTTAGCGTTTTTCCATATTTTAATGTCTTAATATTTAAATATTTTGAGTATAACATTCCCACCATGGTACTTGCCCATCTGTGGTTGATATATATTCATTTTCATGAAGCGCATCCAATTTTAAACTCTTCCAAAAAATTGTTTAACCTTGGTTTATGATAAGTTACATCATTAGGTATGTACTATCACATGTTTTCAAATGATTTCTCAATTTCGAAAACACAGCATTTTATTATTTTAAGTGATGATCTTTTCGTTCAAATATACACATCATGATCCCTGTACTTTTTTCATTGAGCTTCGCTCTTGTCAATTTTGTAATATTATACACTTCATCAGATAATACCACACCATTGACGCACTATCAATATGCTCTTATTCAGACCTTACTGCAATCATAAAATGGGTCCACATTAAGTATGGTTATGGTGTTTTTCAATATTTTAATGTCTTAATATTTAAATATTTTAAGTCAGAATACTCCCACCATGGCACATGTCCATCTGTGGTTGATATATATTCATTTTTATTTAGCGCATCCATTTTTAAACTTTTCCCAAAAAAACTCTTAACTTTGGTTTATGATACACTACATTAGTTATATTAGGTTAGGTATTTTCACATGTTTTTACATGATTGTGTGCGTTAAGTTGTTATTAACAGTACATTTTTAGTGTTCTTTTTTATTGCATGGTCCCTTTCTATGTTTATTATTGTAATACTTATTTATAATTCTGCATTTTGGCTCTTATTGTTCACTGCTTTAATATTTTTAATCAAATATCATAACTAATATTTATTTAAGTTATTATTATGATTTATTTGTTATTATACAATTTTATAATGAGTCACATCTTTTTAGCTATAATTTAAACTAAGTAATACCGTTCTCTTGACTATTATTTAGTATAATGTATATGCTAATATTTCTTTGTTTTTATTTGTGGTCTCTCAGCCCTGCGTTTGTTGTTTATACTTTTTACATACTTTTTAATGTTTTAATTTACATATTTATAATGTTACACGTTTATAGGTAGTCAATTTGTAACATGCCATTTGTTTTGAATTGTTTTTAACTGTTTTCTATTATTAATTGTTTATGTTTTTGTTTGTTTATTTAAGTGATACACCCCCTGAAGAAGGCGTTGCCGAAACGCGTTGTGGTCCCTCTTTTTATATTAAAGATTCACCAATTCATCCAACGTCTCCTGCCTCTTGTGTTTGGTTGACTAGCTGCAGGAGCCCTGCTCCTTCTTGTGTTTCTAGTTAAAATCAATTGGACATTCAGTGCTGATATTTATTTATTTATACAATTTTTCTATACCGCCACTTCCAGAGATCAGTAGCGGTTTACATGTAACAAAAGTTAATAATAATGGTATCTGGTTTGTGGCCAGCACTGAATATCTATATACAGCATTCGGTGCCAGCACTATCTGAATAGTTTAGGATGGCCTTTTTTCCTGTCCTAAATTATGCAGATTGTTGTCTAGATATCAGCACTGAATACTGTCACACGCTGAATAATTTGCCACTCCATCCATGGAACGCCCCAGCACCATCCAGATAGTGCCAAGGCAGTCTGTAAGGGTATTTAATGATGCTATCCATGTAGCACCTCTGTATAACCCATCAGCTGCACTTATCCAGATAAGCAGGTGTTAACATCTGTGTAAGTGCTTCTCAGCATTGACCTCTTTGGATTTTATGCATCATTTTTGTCTTGCACATCACAGTCCTCAGAAACCACCAATCAGATTTTTGAGGTGCAATATCCAACAATCCTAGATCATTCCAAGTCAAATTAAACTTTCACTGAGTGAAAATATTTAGGGCCATTTAAATGCTGACATCATTTTGCTTTTTTTTTTCTTTCAGAAAAACGAGAGCAGTATGCTGGAGGAAAGCAAGCAATGTCATGCGACCAGGTGCTAGAAATTCCCGATGCAGAAAGATAAGTAGGTTTTGCTCTTTTGAAATATGGTGCCATGTCAGATTGTTGGATTGTGAACTGGCCCCTTCATTCCTCTCCACCCTGATCTCCATGCAACCTACCACCAGATGCAGGAGAACCATCAGCTCAGACACACTAATAGTTCCAAACAGCATCAGGCATGTAAAAGTCAGTACTAGCCGCAGAGCGTTCTCCTTCTCTGCCCCCACTTTATGGAACCACCTACCACACGAGCTGAGAGCAATTAAAGACTTAGTCGACTTCAGGAAGAAATTAAAAACGCATCTGTTCAATTGTCACTATGACCAGATGTAAATCCAAGAAGATAAAAATGAATTGAATAGCTGTAGGTAAAAATGTAAATAGATAAAGGATAATCTCTTTTGTAAATGTATGATAGTTCATTAAGGTCTATATGTAGACCCTACTATGTGTGCTGTGTAATACCCCCATTCTCGCTATCTATGCCCCATATTTTCTGTCTTGATTTTGTGACAAATCCCAAAATTATAATCGAACCGCTTCTGATCGCTGGAAGTAGCGGTATATAAGTGTTTACTAAATAAATAAATAAAATAAACTGTGGTTAAGTAGAATGATTAATGCACTGCCTTTGAAAGGACTAATCCGGAAATAACTGGAAATAACCTTTTTAAAATGAAAATGACTGTGGATGTGAACTCTTTGTAAAAAGGATATATAAAAAGGAAAAAAAAAAAAAAAGGACAAGTGAACTTATAGCCTGGACTGATGATGAAATCTCGACTTAACAGCTGTTACTGAAGGCTTGATAGCCTTGATATGCTAGCATGACTGTGATATTCGATGCTCTTAAATATTTTCACTAACCCCAGATTCCATAGAATTTTACTATGACGTGGAATGGTCCATGGCAGGAAGGGTCTGTCTGACCAGATGCAACTCATCCCAAATCCAACTACAAAATGTTAAAAATCCAGGAGAAACAGGAATAACAAAATGAAGACAGACAACCGAGAGACAGTGAGCACTTGAAACCCTGAAAAGCGAATTAAAGCTTACCTTGCAGCCTTCACATGTAATGACACCATAATGAATTCCCGATGATTTGTCTCCACAGATCTTGCATGGAATAATTTCAATTTGAGCTGAAACAGAAGCACGCTTCCTGTTAATTACATCTTCCTTTAAACACCTTATAGAAAGTGCTCCCTGATCAGCATTTGCACAGTGAAAACTAATAACCTGCTAAACATTACAGCACATTAACTATTAATTGTTGAACTGCGAGGGGCCCCCTTGGGCCCTGGGCTAAATTATGGCTACTCGTTATAGCTTCTGGGTTATTAAAATGGGTCATTTGAGAAGGTATTTAAGAATCCTGGAGAAGGCTGGAATCAGCACTTCAAAGCTGAAACTGAACTAGGGATGCTTCACTGCTAACATAAGAACCAAAAGTGAGAGGCAAGGATCTCCTGCAAAGTTGTCCTTCGGTATACCTATTTCAAAAGCAGTAAAATGAGGGTCTTTGGTTCAACCAACTTTTTAAAAAAAATCACAGAACTGAAGCTGGGCCCGGAGAGGAGGAAAGGTTGGGGACAGTGGGGGGAGAATAACCTCTGTGCTTCAGTTTGGTGGTCTGCCCCTTTCTTTTTCTCATTATTCCACAGTTACTAGGCATCACATGTAGCCATAGGCCTTGGCCATGGCACATTACATACACTGGACATGCATGATCCTAAGTCATACTACACCGTCAACAGACAGCTGCCAAACTCCACCTTCTCTTAGCCAAAGTGTTTTGGATCAGTTATTACTAAGGGGTATGTTTACTAAACCGTCTTAATGTGCACTCTGCCACCTTATCGCTCAATAATGGCGCTTTATCGGGCGCAGAGGTACCTTAGCGTGCGATAACGCGCGTAGTGGCGCAAATGAGCTTTCAGGACGGAGAAAGGCTCCCAGAGGGCGGAGGAAGACTCCCCAGGGGCGGAGAGAGGGGGTCAATGGGCGTAGAGTGGGAGGGGAGAGGCTCTCTGCACACTAATGCTGTGAAATCCGAGGCTGAAAACTAATGCCAGTGAAACCCTGGCGTTAGAGCTGATTTAAAGGGAAGAGAAACCATTTCTGTCAGCAATGTACAGCAAAACCAGGGAAACCTACAAAAAAGTGATAAGTGTGATACATGTGCACGGAACAAAAGTGCAAATAAACATTGAAAATGACCCCAACAAAATATAAAAAAAACATAACCAAGCTGGGCAATAGTGATATTAATGGGAAACAACAAAAAACACTCCCAAGAAAGCTCCAAAAAAAAAGATATGAATTTTGGAAGGGTCTATGCTCTGTCCCCATACAAGGTGAATGATCCCACAGTGAAATAGCGCTGATCAGGGTTTCCCTCTCCATTGGACAGGTTTCCTATGGCATGCACATGTTCCACAACAGCAGGGCGGGCATGTCGGAATAGGCAACTGGACAGATGCTGGGAAAGGGGACATAGAGGGCTGCAGACGGCACATGCTGTGATGCAGCTGGGCCACAGTGCGGACTAGGGTGATGCCTAGGTGGCCCATAGGAATGCTGAAACAGTAGAGCAGCCAGACAGCAACTGATGAAGGCCCAGCATGGGCACGAGTGTGCTTCCCACAGTGTCACAGGGGATAGTACCCAGCAGGTACCCCCAAGGGCACAGAACATTGGCAGGCGGTGCTGGGGGGAAGCGTGGACATCTATGCAGGCACCCCTACCCCAGAACCCACACCATAGGCAGCCGCCTACCCGCACACTGGATGGCCTGAGACTGCGCTCCACCAGTACCACCAGCAGAAGGGCATGTCAGCAGGGTGGCAGAGGGGTACTGGTGGTGGAGGGGGCAGTGGCAGCTGCCCAGAGCAGACCGTGGCCTAGCCCTGTGTAGGTGGGTGCCATGCACTGCAACAGACAGGCCCTGTCTGACGAACAGTCATGGTATCCCCAGGGAATGCACTGTCTCTGTGGCAACACGGTGGTGCAGTGCACACAGCTAGTGTGTTCAGGAGCAGAAGGTCACAGGTTCAAGTCCCAGCTGTGGTTCCTGCCAACCCAGCCCCCATATTTTACCCACTACTAAAACGTGCTAATATAGACAGAACCTTTAGTGCAGATGACGTAGACATGCCCAAACACCTACATTTTACCCAACAGAGCACAGACACCATAAATATGCGCGTTACCTAGAGCAGAGTCTCCCAAATGCAGTCCTGGAGGTCCAAACACCATTCAGGTTCCATGCTGCCTCTAATAAATGTGGCTGTGCTGCATTTCTATGCACCGCCCCCATGGTATGCAGATGTATCTCATGCATATTCATTAAGGACAGCATGAAAACCCGAACAGTGTTTGGCCCTCCAGGACTGGAGTTGGGAACCTCTGCCCTAGAGCAGCAGCCAACAGGGGCAGACACACCCGCACCCACAGGCTCCATTATCACAAGCCTCCTGGAGAAGCAGGATGTTGGGCCCTCTGTGCATCTCCCCATACTAGCACTTGCATACCTTAGCAATGCCACCCTAAACATGGGAAAACTGTACACAGCTATCAAAAGGTTGCTATGATAACTGGCAGATAGCAATTCCTACGTTAAGCACAATTGGCTGATTGAGCTGCATCATAGCAACCTTTCTGATGTCTGTGGAGTGTGCCTCAGGTCTTGTGTCTGACAGAGTGACCCCAACAGTATTGCGTACCATAGCCATGCCTGCACTGTGCCCAGGACTGGTGTGGTGGCCAGGGCTGCCAAACACCTCTATAGTTGCACAATGCTGGCATAGGTGTGTGGAGTGTGTGTCTGTCTATCCAGTGTGTGGTGGCTGCCAACACCCTCCACAGCCCACACTGCTAGCACTGTTGCCAGTATTGGCCTGCCAATGTGCATAATGAGGAGCAAGGTACTGTGGGAATAGCCTGGCTGCATCTGCACTGGGCATAGGGCAATGGCTCGGACATTGTAGTGCCCGGCCACCACCTGCATGGACAGGGTGGCCACAGCATGTCCTGCTGGGAGGTCACTCTCACCCTGACTGAGCAGTGACCATGGCATGGCTAGGTTCCCCCATAGTGCTATATAGTATTTCTCTCATGTGATATTTATGGGTTCTCTTTTGGGGCCCAATCACTGACTTATCTGCTTGGTGTGTATGCTGACATCCCAGTTCTGGGTACATGCATCTCCTCCAGGAACATGCACTATGGACTAGCTAGCAGACTGTCTGCAGTTAGTATGTGTCTGGCTGAAACACCTTGCAGGGTGCAGCGGCTGGAGGCTTGCTGCTGGAGAATGTCAGATAGTGGTGGGGGGCAGCTGAGCGTTTCCAGGCCTACTGTCTGTCTGCCTTGCCTTATGGATGTGTACAGATCGGCATTGACTGCCCTGTAGGGTATCTGTTCCCCAGCAGGACTGGGGTTGATGGTCCCCTCTACTGCCACCATTGCAGGGAGGTAGAATGTGGATCTGTTGGTGGGAGATCCTGTTTCCCACCCTGAGCCACAGAGGGTTGGTTGGGTGGTGGTACATAAATCCACCTATGGGTCCAAACACCCCCCCTTCACCTACATCATGTGACCATGGCACCAACACAGGATATGCACTATTCTCAGTGCATCATAGCCCATAGGGCTAGACATGACTGAGACATACAGATGTATCCTAGGTGTGTCTGCAGGAACTACCTATCACACATACACTAGCACTGATGGGGACCTGCAGCATGGCGTATATCAGCCATGAAAGGTGCTGTGGACCTGGTGCTGGGCACCCCACCTCACCCTCAGGGTGAGCACAGTACCCGCACAATGTGACGGTCTGTAGCTACTCCGTGCCAGTAACACACACGGTCTGTACCCCCTACCAGGCTGAGGTGCTGTGGGGGTGCACACGGTCCGTTCCCCCTACCAGGCCGAGGTGCTGTGGGGGTGCATACCCCATCTTGTGATCATCTGTAAACTGCTGATGTGCATGTCCAGTGCATCATAGGTACGGGTGGGTTAACCCTATCCTGGTAACCACAGCAGACAGTTTGTGTGGTGACCTGCAGTCCTTCTGTAGCCAGCCAGGGGTTTGTTAGCAGCTATAGAGCTGTAGCCCACTGGATACTTCACTGCCTGTGGAGCAAGAGGTCATGGGTTCACACCCACGGTGGGGTTATTTGATAGGGCTGTCCGAGGCACTGTCTATTTTTAATGTACATTAGTGCTGCCAGCAAAAACACCCTCGGAGTACTGTAGCCATAAGGTGCTTCATAAGGTGCCCCATAAGGCACCATATAAGGCGCCTTCTACAGTGCCTTATAAGGTGTCCTATAATGAGCCTTATAGGGTGCCCCATAGGGGACATTATAGGGTGCCTTGGCGGACAGTGCACTTTATAATGTGCCCTATGGAGTGCCTTCTAGAGTGCCTTATGCAGCAGCTTCGGTTACGGCACGTGAGGGTGTGTTTGCTGGCAGCACTAATTAAAATATACATAACATGCCTCAAAAAGCAATATGTACACGTAACGGCTAATGCCTCAGCCAGCCATATGCATTAGGCACACTGGGGGATCGAACTCATGACTCCTGTACCATCAGTCAGTGTATTAAGCATTGTGCTACACCTCTGTTTCTGTGTTTGCATGTCTGCGCGCCTACTTAAGATTACCCCGCGTTAACGTGCTTAGCGGCGTCTCGCCCGATGTGTGCAGCGCGCGTTATCGCGCGATAATCCCGTTTTGCTACATTAAGACCGACACGCCCACTCCTTTTATGGCAGCCTGCACACTATTGCCGGGCACATGTTAAGACTGCTTAGTAAACATGCCCCCAAGTTTCAGTTGCTACATTGGTTCTGCAGAACACTGGACTCTTTGTGGGCTGTGATAAAATTATTGGGCCCATATATGAATTATCCAAAGAGCGTACAGTTCATGAGCTTTCCACCCCCAAAAAATATGCTAACTGAAGAAAAAAACATTTCTTTACGGAAAGAGTGGTCAATGCATGTTATATATAGTCTTCCAGTGGAGGTGGTAGAGTCGAGGACAGTATCTGAATTCAAAAAAGCATGGGACAAACACAGAGGATCAATAAAAAGAAAAAAGGAGACTGTTGTAGTTGATATATAAGGGCAGACTAGAAAGGCCATGTGAACTTTTTCTGCCATCATGTTTCTATCATTATACCCTCTTATAATTCAACAGTAACCCCACATCTCAAATACAGTGTGCTCTTTTTTGTCATCTCATTTCAAGGATGACATTGTATACCTACACATGGCAACAAAAAAAGATAGTGGAGGTCTAGAAGTCAGTAACAAAGCAAACTGAAGGAGGCAAACAGCAAAATTGTGTTAAATAAATGGTGAAATAGAAGACATGTAAGTAACAAGTTACTTAGGGCCGATATTCAATTGTGATGGCTATGCATTTCTAAAGTGCATAATCATCACCACTGAACCTTAGCCCCAGATATTCAATACTGGGGCCATATCCGGCCATCATAATTGAATATCCGGGTCTGCTGCAATGCTCCGCATGTATAACCTTGTATTGTTATGTGACTGCTTTGATTGAAGGAAAAAGCGGGATACAAGACTTGTTAAATAAATAAATAACCGGGCAGCAGAAATATTGTGCAGCTGCCCCATTAGCTGCCATGGTAAAGATAGGCCAGCTTTTCCCATGCCTATCTTTACCCAGGGGTCGCCAACCATGCATTGGTTCATTATCACCGTTGCCTGGTTAGCAGTGGGTGTCACCTCCGCTCTGCCCTGGAATGCCCACAATACGAATAGCATCAGGGCATGGAGTAGTGGAACCGGTTGATTTTCAGTGGCACTAACCGTGTTAGTGCTTTTGAATATCCCTCTATAGCAGCATCTACATGGTTTATAGGTTTTTAAACTGTGGTAAATGTATTTGAATATTGGGCCCTTAGGAAATAATTTTATAACAGGGTACCCTAGGTATCTATTTTAAGTCTATTTTATAAAAACAAATTGGCTAATATTCTGTAAAGACATGTAGACACCTAAGTAGCAGAAAGGCTCTAGAGCTGGTGTAAAAGCCTGCACTTACTGTAGGTTTTGCAAAAATGCATCTAAAATGATTGATTTCTATAATCTACAAGCGTTCTTGTGCACTCTGTCCAAATTCCACCCATGTGCACACCCACCAGCAAAGTAAGCAGCATCCATCAATACAAGTATTTTTCCACTGGCGGTATTTTATAAAGAAGCCTTTAAAGCTCTTTTGTGGCCACATATGGATGTAAATGATTAAAATAAGTTCAGGTACATACCTGGTGCTTTCAAGTCCATGTCACCTTATAAAATTACCCCATATCATCCTTGTCAGGTATGTCATCTTGAGGTCACTGCACGCTTAAGCTATGACTACTCACAATTGGAAGGGTGCGACAACGATGATCACTGTACATATCCTACACCTTATTTTTCCTCCTATTCATATGGGCTTTCAGCTCAGTTTATTTATTTTATTTATTTACATTCTCTTATATACCGTGCTATTCTGCATCAGTGCGGTTTACATTGAACAGGGCATTATAACTTGGAGATAACTATTTTACAGGGAACATGGGCTATGGAAGGTTAAGTGGCTTGCCTAAGACCACAAGGAGCACCTGTGGGACTAGAAACCCCAGTCCTTCCGGCCCAAGGTTGCTGTCCTCTAGTGGGATTTGAACCCCCAACCTTCCGGCCTGAAGTACCTTGCCCCAACCACTAGGCTACTCCTCCACTCCAAACAGTGATGGGATCCTGGTGCCATTCACAACTATCTGACAAGCCCTCCAGTGTTCCTAGTCTAATCATTCCAATAACAGTCCTTTGGTTGGGGGCTATGAACCAGGTCTCCTTCCAGAAACCTGCAAACATAGGCCCTGAATCTTAACACCAGGGGTTATCCTAAAGTAATGATCAGGACTTACTCCATCCTTTCACTTCCATCGCCTCCTAAAAAAAATAGCTATCAAGACCACTTCAATCACATCCCCAGCCCCATCCAACCTGGGGAGCAGAAAACCTAATTTGTAATTTGAACTAGGGACTTGTTGTAATGCAATGCGCATTCAACTATTGGGTTGGTGCAGATCCCATTTCTTCTACAGTCGCTCTAAGAACATAAGATATGCCATACTGGTCAAATCAAGGCCTATCAAGCCCAGTATCCTGTTTCCAACAATGGCCAATCCAGGTCACAAATACCTAGCAGTTTCCCCAAAAGACACAGGTTCCATAATGCTTGTATTGGGGCAAACAGTGAATTTCCCGTGTCCCCTTTAATAATAGTTTATGGACCTTTCCTCTAAAAACATGTCCAAACCTTTTTTAAACTTGGCTACACTAACAGCTTTTACTACATCCTCCGGTAACGAATTCCAGAATTTGATTACACATTGAGTGAAAAAATATTTTCTCTTATTAGTCTTAAATAGGTTACACTGTAGCTTCATTGCATGTCCCCTAGTCTTTCTAAATTTTGATAGCATAAACAAATGATCTACGTTTACCTGTTCCACTTCATTCATTAATTTATAGACCTCTATCATATCTCTACTCAGCTGTCTCTTTTCCAGGTTGAAGAGCCCTAACCTTTTTAGCCTCTCTTCATAGGGATATCCTTCCAACCTCTTTATCATTTTGGTGGCTCTTCTTTGTACCCTTTCTAATAACACTATATCCTTTTTAAAATACGGCAACCAAAATTGCACACAATATTCAAGGTGCGGTCTCACCATGCAATGATACAGAGGCATTATAATATCCTTTGTTTTATTCTCCATTCCTTTCCTTATGATTCCTAGCATTCTATTTGCTTTCTTGGTCACCGCTGCACACTGGGCGGATGATTTCACCATGTTATCCATGACGACTCCTAAATCTTTTTCCTGGGTGGTGGTTCCTAACATGGAACTTTGCATTGTGTAACCAGTTTGGGTTGTTCTTTCCTAGGTGCATAACTTTGCACTTGTCCGCATTAAATTTCATCTGCCATTTGGATGCCCAGTTTTCCAGTTTATCAAGGTTCTCTTGCAATTTTTCACAATCTTCATGGGTTTTAACAACTTTGAATAATTTTATGTCATCTGCAAATTTGATTATCTCGCTTGTTATTCCCATTTCCAGGTCATTTACAAATATGTTAAAAAGCAGCGGACCGCTGACCTGGGGCATATGTGATGGGGATGTCAGAAGATTCGCTTATATTGGAAGAAGATTGATAATTATATGAGCAGGGTCATACAGCAACCGATCCGCTGGACGGGGTCACTTGTGGTCTTTGACCAACTTGGACCACTACATCCGAAAGGAAAGTGGGAACTTATTTTAGTCAAGAAAGCATATCTGGTGGGTAAGGGCCCGATACTTCATAGATGGAGGGAACCGACCGGCCCTACCTTCTGGGAATGGCGTAACAGCTTCCACCAACTGATGCTCATGGAGAGGAGGGGGGCCAGAGGAAGTGTTCGACGCTGGGCTTCATTTCTGCTGGTATGGGAACCATATATTCAAACATTACGGTTCCGTACTCGGAATGAAGTGCTTCAACCGGGCTGAGGAGACCTGGGGGGTAGATGGGGGAGAGAATGCGCCACTGACTAATAAAGGGAGTACTGTATCCATTATATGTGTCCACTGAGAGAGGTTGGATGCTTAGGGAGAGGCTGTGGGGCTTAGCGAAGGTTGGGTGGGGGGTGGAGGGGATATAACTGAACTTTGCTGTATCTTTGTGAATGATCTGTTGAGGAACCCTGGACTGTGGGATAAGAAAAAAAAACCTGCCAGGAATGCCATTTCTGTATATAGTTCTACACGATCTGTACTGTGTGGACGTGTTTTCAATAAACAGAGTTTTCAAAAAAAAAAAAAAGCAGCGAACCCAGCACAGATCCCTAGGGTACTCCACTATTCACCTTTCTCCATTGGGAAAATTGGCCATTCAGCCCTAACCAGTTCCTGATCCACAATAGTACACTGCCTCCTATCCCATGACTTTTTAATTTCGCCAAGGGTCTCTCATGAGGGACCTTGTCAAAGGCGTTCTGAAAATCCAGATACACTATATCAACTAACTCACCTTTGTCTACCTATTTAGTAACCAACTTCAACAGAAATTCATTCAACAGTTCACTTAAGTATCACTATTCAGCAAATTTACTTGTGTCACTCCTTAAGCCTTAGAAAATTGTCCACATAGCACTGTATCATGAAGAAACTTTGTATACGTTTCTTAAATGTGCAAGGGCATCACATCAACGGCTTGTAGGAGTATTAAAGAACCCTTAAAACTGTGGCCAGTGGTTCAATAAGAAAAAATGAAAACTTAGCTCAATGAATATTGTAGTCTGTCTCAGGCTTCACAGTTCTCCGGGTCTTTTTCTTCTTTTTCTCTTTTATTCAAAAATTGATTTTTACAACTTGCCAAAACCTTATATATCAAAGGAAAGGCAACGTCCCAAACGTTTCCTTTGATATATAAGGTTTTGGCAAGTTGTAAAAATCAATTTTTGAATAAAAGAGAAAAAGAAGAAAAAGACCCGGAGAACTGTGAAGCCTGAGACAGACTACAATATTCATTGAGCTAAGTTTTCATTTTTTCTTATTGAACCACTGGCCACAGTTTTAAGGGTTCTTTAATACTCCTACAAGCCGTTGATGTGATGCCCTTGCACATTTAAGAAACGTATACAAAGTTTCTTCATGATACAGTGCTATGTGGGCAATTTTCTAAGGCTTAAGGAGTGACACAAGTAAATTTGCTGAATAGTGATACTCAAGTGAACTGTTGAATGAATTTCTGTTGAAGTTGGTAACTTTTATCATTCACAAAACACAGCCGCATGGTGTTTAGCATTTCTACCTATTTAGTAAGACAAGACCTTCCTTGGCTAAAATCATATTGGCTGTTTCCCATTAAGCAATGCCTATCTACATGTTCAGTAATTTTGTTTTTTATAATCGTTTCTACCATTTTTCCCAGTACTGATGTTAGGCTCACTGGTCTGTAGCTTCCCGGATCACCCCTAGAATCCTTTTTAAAAATTGGTGTTACATTGGCCATCCTCCAATCTTCAGATATTATAATGATTTTAATGATAGTTCACAGATTACTAATAGTAGATCTGCAATCTCATATTTCAGTTCTTTCAACACTCTTGGATGTATACCATCCAGTCCAGGTGATTTGCTACTCTTCAGTTTATCAAACAGTTGTAATACATCTTCCCGGTGTATCAATATTTCTTTCATTTCTTCTGCAGCATCACCTTTAAATACCATTTCAGTCATGGATAACATCCCTACATCTTCCTCAGTAAAGACCAAAGCAAAGCATTCAGTCTCTCCGCTATGGCCTTGACCCCTCTTAATGCCCCTTTTACTCCTCTATCATCTAATGGTCCAACTGACACTCTCTCAGGCTTTTTGCTGCAAATGTACTTGAAAAAGTCTTTATTAAGCATTTTTGTTTCCACAGCAAGCTTCTTCTCAAATTCTCTCTTTGTCTGACTTATCAATGCCTTGTATCTAACTTGCCAGTGCTTATGTTGTTTCCAGTTGTTGTCAATTGGCTCCTTTTCACATTTTCTAAAAGATGCTTGTTTTGGCAACAGTCTCTTTGACCTCACTTTTAAACCATGCTGGCAGTTTTTGGACTTCCTTCCACTTTTCTTAAAGCATGGAATACAGCTGGTCTGGGCTTCCAAGATAGTATTTTTAAATACCACTTGATGTAAATCTTTAACCCTTTGCAACTGCTCCTTTTAGTTTTTTCTTAACTATTGTCCTCATTTTATCATAGTCTCTTTTGAAAGTTAAAAGGTAGTACTGTGGATTTCCTTGCCGTCTTTCCTCCATTTATTAAATCAAATGCGATAATGCTATGATCACTATTGCCAAGTGGCCCTAACACCCTTATCACTTGCACCAGATCTTGTCTTCCACTAAGGACTAGGTCCAAAATGGCTTCCCTTCTGGTCAGTTCATTTACCAGCTGCTCCAAAAAGCAGTCAGTCAGTCATTTATTTCATCTAGAAACTATCTCCCTAGCATGTCCTGCTGTGACGCTGACTCAGTCGATACCGGGGTAATTGAAATTACCCATTATTATTACTGCGCTGTAACTTTTGTTAGCTCTAAATGTACACTGCTTGTCAACAGAGACAGGATGGAGAGCTACATGAATCTACAGTTTGACCCATCTTGGCAGTCTTGTATGATTACATAGCCTTTGGTGATCTGATGCCCCGAGATACTCAGCAAAAAGAAACTAGTATAACCTCATCCTAATATTCTCCTTTCTCATTTATCTATCTGTAACATCGACAACAAGAAAGGCAGTCAACACCTATAAGGTGAGGGAAAAAAAGCTAACAACTGTATTTACAATTATTTTCAAAAGCAAAACCATGAGTCTTTTTGGTCTTAAGTGATTAAAAAAAATTAAAACAGAAAAAACACATGACTTCAAGTGTGACACCCCATACGCAGCTGTGGTCCTTCCATGTCACACACTTTACTGTTCTCTCCCACCAGTTATTATGAAACTAAAGCAGAACAAAGGGCACACTGCCAGAGCTCATTAGACTGCTTGCTATTTACCACATAAATAGATGGAATAGATGAAATCAATTACTGCTCCTAATTGCTGCCATGGCAAATCAATACTTCTATTAAGAGTAGGCTAATTTAGTGATGCGCTCCCTCCTCCTTACTGGCTGCATGCTCTGTGTAAATCTAATGTGTGTAGGCAGGAATTGACAAATACACTTGCTTACCGGCTTCTTGCAAGTTTATATTAACTGCTGATGAGAGCTGACAGGGAACTCTACTGGTGCCGAAGAACAGAAGAGCAGTTGGGAAGACGACCCTCTGCCTTACCACCACCAAAATCGTGCAACAGACCAAGGCTGTGGAGAACATGCACTCCCATCCCTTCCCCCCAAAACAGGAAGCAGCTGTGCAGGGATGACAGGAACATCTCAGCAAGCACTAACAGAAAATAGGGAATAAACAGCTATCAAAAGAGAGGAGGAAGAGTATCAGGGAGCCTGGCCACAGCACAGACACCCCTGCTGCTGCAACAAAGAAACAGAAGGGGCTGCTAAATATCCTCGCCCTCCTTCTTCCAAGAGGAGAGGAGCAGCAGGAAGGGTCATGAAGTCTCAGAAGACTGAAAACGTAACCTGCAGTAGTCTTCACACCTTTAGACAAATTTTTCGCATTTTGATGTCTAAAAAATACAATTCAAATTGCATTCATGTAGGAGTTTGTTTCCTTATCTACACAACCTACTCTATGCTTTCAACATCATAAACGGACTCGCCCCATCATAAACGGACTCGCCCCATCTTCCTTATTCGATCTCATACTGTTAACCACCCTAATAGATCTAGAAGATCTCATGCCGCCAATAAACTAGTAGTCCCAAAAGAAATGACCAAGTGTTGCCAAAGCACAACGAACAGGGCTTTTAAGCTCGCCGCACCTAAATGCTGGAACACCCTTCCACACAGTATCCGTGATATCACCAATCTAACCCAGTTTAGAAAAGCCGTGAAACATTACCTCTTCCTCTTACATTACCCAGATGACAGCACCACTGATCACTCACCATCCAGCTAGGCAAATCTACGCAAATGTTCAATCAATTCGTATTGTACAGATGTAAATAGTTACCCCTGTTTCTTTCCAAGTTCCTATTCCTGTTAATTGTAAACACAAATCAAGTCATTTGAAATGTGTATGTAAAATGTTCCATGTAAACCGCACTGATGGAAAATAGCGCGGTATATAAGAAAATGTAAATAAAATAAATAAAATAAACAAAACATGAAAGAATTATAACAATAACAAAAATTAATATGACACCAAAAAGTCTCGATTATGTAAGTCTTCAGAATCCTTGACTCTTGGAGGCCTCTTCTGCAGCTGTAACAGCCATGGGTCACTTAGGCTAAGGGGTCTGTTTACTAAGCGGTGCTAGTGGCTTCCATGTGAAATCGGAGTAGCGACTCCGTTTTATTCAATGGGTCTGCGGCTCCGATTTCACATGGAAGCTGCTAGTGCCACTTAGTAAACAGACCCCTAAGTGTCTACCAACTTTATCCATTGGGATGAAGCCGTTTTTGCCCATGCTCAAGCTCTTACGCACTGGCCGGGAATCGCCTGTGGACTGCAAGTCTTGCAACTTGTGGGCTTTGACAGGGCCACCCGAGGACGTTCACGTTCTTCTTGCTGACCCACTCAGGTGTTCCTTGGGCTTTGTGCTTAGGAACATTGTCCTGCTGAAAAGTGAATCTTCACTTCGGTCCCAGGTCTACGGCAGAGTGAAACAGGTTTTCCTCCACAACATACTGCTGCCACAAGTATGCTTTTCCATAGGGCTGGCGGCAGGATGACGATGCACTGTGTTTATTTTTTATGCCACACTAAGATTTATTTTTCTTATTGAAGATTATAATGAATTACATTCAGGAAAAGTAAAGAACTACAATATTACCATGTCTCTGAAGTAGACATATCAAATATAATAAAGCAGACAAAAATATCTAGACTACAGACATGGGGATTAGCAAGAAAATAGGCAAATCAGCCAAACATGGTGGTACCTATATTAATACAAGTGTCTATTAATCTACTGAAAAAAAATTATGAATCATGTATATACCTTTGATTGTTATTCACCTGTACCGATTATTTTGTTAAAATGTTCAATGTATCCCAGTTGTTTGGTATGTAAACTGCAATGATTACCCGAAAAGGTTTCCTGGAAGCATGAAGGATATCCTTTACCTGCTGGAAAAGGTTAAGACAGTGAAGTTCTAGGCTTTCAGCAACCAGGCCTGAGATGCAGAGTCTGGGGATTGGGATGCCACAGCATCCCATCCTCCTGAGAAAGGCGATCTGGAGCAGATCCTAACTCCAGAGGCGGAGCTTGAGAGAGATGCAGGAGCAGAGGGTACCACATTTGCCGTGGCCAATGTGGAGCTATGAGGATCATATGACCTCTGTCTCTCTGAAGCTTGAACAGGGTTTTGGGAATTAGGGGAATGGGTGGAAAGGCATACAGGAAGTCCTAACCCCAATGGAGGAGGAAAGCATCCCTGGCCTGACAGGAACAGAACCGGGGAAGTTTGGCATTCAGCAGACTTGCAAAGAGGTCTATGTCCGGGGTTCCCCAAATTTGAAAAATTTAGCCACCTGGTCTGCATGGAGAGACCATTCGTGTGGAAGCAGAACACGACTGAGTCTGTCTGCCCAAGAGTTTTGAATGCCTGGAAGATACACCACAAGAAGATGAATCTGATGCTCTCTGGTGAGGGCCCATAGTTGCTAAGCTTTGTTGCAGAGCAACAGAGAGCCTGTTACGCCCTGCTTGTTCACATAGAACATGGCTACCTGATTGTCCGTTTGAACAAGGACAAGACAGTCTTGTAGCTGAGCTGGGTGTGAAATACTCGAAGAGCAAGGAAGATTGCTCTGAGCTCCAGGAGATTGATATGGAGATAGGCCTCCTGTGGAGTCCAGGTACCCTGGGTAGAGAGGCCTTGCAAGTGGGCTCCCCAACCCACCTGTGAAGCATCTGTTGTTAGAGTGGCTTGGGGTAGGGGTTGCTGAAAAGGAGACCCACCAAAAGGTTTTTGGGTGGCTGCCACCATTGGAGGGACAAAATAAGGCGATCTGAGTTTGCTATTTTGTCTGACAGGTAACCTGACGCTCGAGTCCACTGAGTGGATAAGGTCCACGGGGCTGACCTCATATGGAGGCGAGCATAAGGAACCACATACACGGTGGATGCCATTTGGCCTAGCAACTCTAACATTTCCCGAGCAGTGAGGTGAGGTTTTAGCACTGCTTCGGAAGCTAACTGCACAATGTGAAGGCAGCGGGGCTGTGGAAGGTAGGCCTTTGTCTGTCTGGTATCCAGAAGAGCTCCTATAAACTCTAGGGATTGAGTGGGAGCAAGGTTGGACTTTGGGAAGTTTATGACAAGTTCCAAATAGTCAAGGATGCGCATTGTGCGAGACAGAGCGACCCTGGCCTCTGGCTCTGAAGGGGCTCGAATGAGCCAGTCGTCTAAGTAAGGGAAGACGAATATTCCCAAGGTGCGAAGAAATGCTGCTACCACAGCCATGCATTTTGTGAACACCCTTGGTGCAGAGGCCAGGCCAAAAGGAAGAACCCTGTATTGGTAGTGCTTCCCTTGAAACAGGAATTGAAGCAACTTTCGGTGAGTTGGGTGGATGCGAACATGAGTGTACGCATCCTTGAGATCTAGAGAACAAAGCCAATCCTGACTCTGAAGGTATGGCAGCAGAGTTCCTAGAGAAATCATTTTGAACTTCTCTCTGAACAGGAATTTGTTCAATTCTCTGAGGTCTAGAATGGGTCTGTGTCCTCTTGTTTTCTTTGGAATAAGGAAACAGGGGGAGTAAAACCCTGTACCCCATTGGGGAATGGGCACCTCTTCTATTGCCCCTTGAGCAAGGAGCATAGTAACTTCTTGACCTAACCGGTCGTTGAGAGAGGTCTGAGAATTGAACTGTCTTACTGTTGTAGGAGGGGGCATGCTGAGGAAATGAAGCTTGTACCCCTCTCTTACAATAGACAGTCCAATTTTCTGCTGTTATCTGACCCCATCTGGGGGCAAAATGAATTAACCTTCCTGGGATGATGGAGGGTTCTGGGCCGTTCAGGGCCAGGAAGGCAAAGTTCTCTAGATAGGAGTCAAAGCCCCTGTGGAGGCTGAGTCTGCTGAGCCAGTTGAGGCTTAGCTGCTTTTGGTTTCCTTTGTTGCCTAGGTTGTTGCTGCTGTCCCTTTTGGGCAGACTGACCTAAACGATGTCCCTGCTGGGTATAGAAGGGATAAAACATTTTCTTCTTGCTGAAGAATGGTTTCTTAGAGGATCTTTTCCTCGCAGGATCAGCTGTAGATTTAGACAATCTATCCAAAGTGATATTGTCAGCATCTATCTCATTAGCTTTTTCCTGCCAATTCTTGCCAAAGATTCAGCTTGTCCTGTACCCAGATTTCTAAGTCAGATGCCTGGAGCCAAGTAATTCTACGTGCACCAATGGCAATAGCAGAGGTTCTGCTTATGCATTCAAAGCAGTCAAAGGCTGCACGATTCACAAACTTGGAAACATCCTGAGCATGTTTAACAAGAGCAAGATAATCTTGCCTTTAATCATCAGGAAGGAGAGGGCTCATAAGCTCTAAGTCTCCTGTGACCTCCTTAAGGAACATTCCCATATACAAGATATAAGAACTGATCCTAGCAGAAAGCATGGAAGCCTGGAAGGATCGACATCCAAAGGCGTCAAGAGTCCTACACTCACGTCCTGGAGGATTAGATGCATGTCTTTTTGCACTCTTTATCCGTCTCATGGCTGATTCCACCACCATGGAATGGTGTGGTAATTGAGTCTTCTGAAACCCAGAACAAGGAGGAACTCGATACATGGTGTCGAGTCTTCGAGAGTGAGGCGATGTGGTCAGAGGTGTTTCCCACATCCTTAACATAAAATCATGCAAGATCTCATGAATAGGTAAGGTAGCTGCCTCCTTGGGAGCTTTAGGGTATTGTAGGATTTCTAATTCCTTTGCCCTAGGCTCTTTTTCAGGAGCCACTGTGATGGAAAGACCTCGGGCCACATCTCGGATAAAATCCTGAAAGGACATATCCTCTGGTGGAGACATCCTACGCTTAGGAGAAGAGGAATCCTCAGGAAGAAGTACTCTGGTATCGGCAGAGCTTTCAGAGTCTTCAGACTCATCCGAGGATTCGAAGTATCTCCAATCCGGGTGATCGTGCAAGGCACGGTACCGGTACCGATCGAAGTTGGCATCGGAGTGGTCCAGTACTGACTTGTCAATGCCGGATAGAGACGCATAACTCGGTCCTAGTAGAATACCTGCCGATGTCGATTCAGTCGGTGCCAGTACCAGAATCGGTGCCGGTACCGGTTGAATTGTCTGAAGCGGTTTCAGGGGCATTGAGGCCATGAGAAGAGCCACCAGACTGCGTTCAATAGCCAAGAATCTCTGGTCTATCGACGCTGCTGATGCTTGGGTATTGGTGCCGGATGAAGCGGCCGGAACCCCAGAGCATGGCACTAGTAGTTCTGCTGAGGTTGAAGCCTCGAGAACATCCTGGAGCCCCGTTAGTGCTTTGGAAGCCGAAGCCTCCCGCCAGGGCAATTTTGCCGGTGGAAGTCCCTCAAGGGCAACGCCAGAGGCATCTCGATGTTTAGAAGGAGATCTACCCTTTGAGGACTGGCTAGATTTATTTTTAGTTACCTGCGATCCATGGGAAGAAGGATGAAGCCCTGGAAGACATTGATGCCACGGAGGCTGCATCGGAGGAAAAAGGGTGCTAAGTTTAGCAGCTCGGTTTTGCCAGCCCCTTTTCGACAACATCCCACAGGCAACACACTCTGAAATAGAGTGGTAAGGACCTAAACATTTGAGGCACCACTCATGGGTGTCGGTGACGGAGATGGTACCGCCACACTTAGAACACTTTTTAAATCCCGAAGCGGGTTTTTCCATTTTGAGGAAAAAAATTGGGCCTAGTGCCCAAAATGGTGCATGGCACCCGAGAAGAGAATTACTGGAGAAAGACTCCAGAAACAGTTTTTTTTTTTTTTTAGAAAAAAGAAAGAACCACCGGCGGTACCAGTATAGCGTCACGGGAAGGAAGATGCGACCACAAAAAAGAAGAACAAGAAGGGAAATTTTCTGCGGTGACAGGATGTGCGACCTGTCGGCTCTGTGGAAAACGAAGAACTGGAGAGGGACAGTTGAGAAAGGCAGGAAGGCAGCACACAGGCGCTGTGGGATGCTCCCAAAAGTTTTCCTATTGGACGCTAGGGAGCGTTCCCGCGCAGGCTCCGTCGGTACCGGCGATACCCATATGTGAAGACTATATTCCTGCTTGTTCCTGGAGATAAGCAAGTATATGCTAGGAAAATTGAACAATCAAGAAAGTATGTGCAAAACTAACCCATTTGGAGAAATTGTCCAGACAGTCACAAAAACCTCATCTAAAATGAACACTAACCAAACTTTCTTTCTGACCATACACACACATAGGATATACTGAGCAACAGAGTACACTTTTGATGACACTGCTCCCCAAAATGAAATAAAATTTTAAAAACCCCGAATAAAATGAAAAATTTCCATAAGAGACATGGGAAACTAAACAAAATTAAAGTTTTTGGCCTGCACTGCCTTAACGTCCACAAAGGGCATATATTTGAAAACCAAACAAGGGTCAGCAAGTCATAGGTGATACCTTTCTAACTGGCCTAGCTAAATACATCTGTGCCTAGGTTTTGAGCATTAGGGCCTCTTTTACTAAAGCCCGCTAAGTATATGCCATTAGTGTGCAAATCTCACGCGTGTTAATGGCAAAGGCTGCAGGTTAGTTTGGAGATGTGTTCAGTATGTTTACGCAGCTAATGTAGAAGGGTTTTTCTAATGTTGCACTACTAGGTTGGGTTCACTTAATGATTCCTATAGAGAAACTGAGTGTGTGGCAATTGCCCACTCTATGCCCATTCCCCATTCCAAGCTGCAATCGCCGATAACAAGCGAAAGCAGACACTATTGGGAACTAGTGTTTCCAAGTACCTGTAAGCTGCGTATTTAAAAAACGCCCATTTGCTTTACAGGCTTTAGTAAGAAAAGGCCCTTAGTATCTCTTCAAAACATAAAAGCTTGGCTTGACATAATTTCAACAATAAATAGGTTTACTACCCTGCCTCAAATCTGTTACAGGTGAAGAGCAGCTATAGCAACCTTCATTGCTACTCTTTGTTTCTACCTATGCACTTGGGCTAACATAGCAATCACTTTACTCAGTAAAAGTTAAAAAGATTCCACCTTGGGGCTTTTCCACACCTGCAGTTCTTCTGGTTCTTTGCTTTAAGGACTCATTCAGGAACCCACAAGCCAAATTTAAATCACAGAACAGTCATGGGCAGCTTCTCTTTAATATCACATGCTGATTGCAGCTAAAAGCATCCAGAAGACAGCACAGTAATGTGAGCCATTCATTCACTATGAACTGCAATACAAACAACCACCATTAAAAAAATCTGTGGCTCACTATGAAATGCAATTAGCTTTGAAAAGGTTCAGTCAAACTCTTCGACGACTACCTCAACCACCACTATTCATACTGATCCAGTTAAAGTGTTAAGTTAAATAAAAGTTAAATGATATATGTGAAACAAGAGTACTCTAAGCTGAATTCACAACAAGCTTTTCACTGTATAATACGTCTATTTCAGTGTCATCACCTAAACTATTTGGTTGGTCATGGATTCAATTATCTCATTCGAACTGCAAATCAAGTTCCTTCTAACCCCTGCAATGTGGAAAAACTAACAGCAGGTGGCAGCACAGCTCTAAGAATCGAGTTATGTCCTACATTCAACTCCGAGATCCTTGGCTGCTTTTATTTTATGCATGTATAGACTATTCAAGAATGCAAATTCTCCGATATCAGGGGAGGGGGTGAGCATTAGCAGCACATCTTTCTTAGGAATAGTTATAGCTCTTCTGAATGCCTTACAGGTCAATGTAAATAGGTTAAAATTAATGTAACACATGAGAAGTTGAAGCTATCCTACTGTTTCCCTTAAAACACTATAATCTACTTGTCATTTCTTCAGCGCTCAAAGGCAAGCACATGGCTTCCTTTACAGTTTGACTGTAAGCACATCAATTTCTTCTAGTCTCTTAGGGGTATGTTTACAAAGCAGCGGTAGCAGCCTGCGTGCTATACTGGAGCCGCTCTGTATTTGCATAAAAAAGGTGGTATACTAAATAAACAAAACCACGTACTATAAACCAAAAAATGCATAATTAATAAATAAAATATAAAACAATATTAACATAATCCCTGGATGAGCAGAAAAGGTTTAACCCGCTCTAATTGGCAGGGCTGGAGCTAGGTATTTTGGCACCCAAAGTATACAGCATGAAATGTGCCCTCAAACACAGAGAGAGGGACTACTGTTAAATGCTGTTGAGTCAGTGTCAACTCATGGTGACCCTCTGGATAGTTGTCCAGGGACAAGGGAAAAATATATATGCAGTAACATAGTACCTGAATGTACAACACCTTGACTGGTAGAAAAGCGGTATATAAGCCTAGTTGAATAAATAAACAAACAAACAAACAAACTGTGTTCAGTCTTCGGTTGGGCGACTTATTGTTGACAGACTGGAACCCATAGCTGATGCTATTGTATCGATCCATATCATCACTGGCCTTCCTTTTCTGCATTTACCTTTTACCTTGCCAAGCATGATGTCTTTCTTTAATGATCTTTTTCTTTGCATGATGTTTCTAAAAGATGAAAGTTGAAGTCTTGTCAACTGAGCTTCTAAAGAAAGCTTAGGTTTCATCTCCTCTAGTACTGACTGGTTTGTTCTTCGGGCAGTCCATGGTATACACAGTATTTGTTGCCAGCATCATAATTCAAAGGCATCAAGCTTCTTCCTTTCTAATTTTTTCACTGTCCAACCTTTGCATCCATATGATGTTATTGAAAATACCATGGCTTGAATGAGTCCAATCTTTGTATGGAGAGAGACATCCCTGCTCTTAAGAAACTTGTCTAGGTCCTTCATAGCCATTCTAACAAGAGCAATGTGTCATCTGATTTCTTGACTGCTTGTTGCTTCTTTATTGATAGTTGATCCAAGTAGTTTAAAGTTGTCCACTATTTCAATTTTTTCTCCATCAACGATGAATTTATTGATTTTGCCAGTTGTCAAGATCTTCCTCTTCTTTACATCAAGGTGCAGGCCCATTTTAAGACAATGTTCTTTGATCTTGAGAAGCAAATGTTTCAGATAGTCTTTGCTTTCAGCCAGTAATGGGGTATCATTAGCATAGCGAAGGTTGTTGATGAGTCTCCCACCAATCTTCACACCTCGGTTGTCTTCATACAGTCCTGGCTTCTCTGACAATTGGTTCTGCATATAAATTAAACAGGTAGGGAGAAAGCATGCAGCCTTGTCATATACCTTTGCCGATTTTAAACCATTCTGTTTCTCCTAGTTTCGTTCAAACTGTTACTTCTTGATCAATGTAAAGGTTGTGCAAGAGAACGATCAGGTGTTCTGGTATACCCAGGCTTCTTAATGTGGCCTAGAGTTTCTTATGGCTTACAAAGTCAAAAGCCTTGCTGTAGTCACTAAAACACATATAAGATATCCTTTTAGTATTTTTTAGTCTTTTCAAGGATCCATCTCACATCCACGATGATGTCTCTCGTTCCTCGCCCTTTCCTAAATCCTGCTTGCACTTCAAGTAGTTCTCATTCCAGGTATGGTTGTAGTCTCTGCTGAATAGTCTTCAGTAGAATCCTGCTGGCATGTGGGATCAGAGTGATTGTGCAATAATTTCCAGTGTCAGTTGGATCACCTTTCTTTAGTATTAGTATAAACACAGATTGTTTCCAGTCGGTTGGCCATGATGTTTTCTTTCAAATTTCCTGGCAGAGCCTTCTAAATATGGAAAGAGCTGCATCAGATTGATGTAATACTTCTATGGGAATGTCATCAATGCCTGGTGCTTTGTTCTTTGATAAGGCTTTCAAATGCTGCTTCAACTTCTTTCATCACCAATAGTTCCGGATCATAAGGTACAGGTCGAAACAGCTGTTGGTCCACTTGATCTTTATCACATAATAACTCTGTATATTCTTTCCACCTTTTCTTAATCTTATTTCTTTAACATTTCTTATATACCGCCTTTCATGATATCAAGGCGATTTACAATCTTCTCAGTGTCATGTAACATGGATCCTTGAGCATCTTGTAACATTCCAATTCGAGGCTGGAATTGTTTTCTTTAACTCTCATAGCTTTAAGAAAGCTAATATTGTTCTTCCTCTAATAGTTTCTGCTTCTATTTCCTTGCATGTGTCATTGTAGAATTTCGCCTTGTCTTGTCTTGCGGCATATTGGAAATCTTTGTTGAGTTCTGCAACTGCTTCTCTTTCTCATCTGGCTTTAGCTTCTCTGTGTTTCTGGATGACCAAACAAACTGAAAATTGCCCATTTTGGACGTTTTTGCTTTTCCACCTTTTGTAGAAATTTCTCACTTTCTTCCAACACAACCTTCTTGATGTCAACCCATAACTCTTCTGGAGCTCTGTATTTGTATCTAAAGCAGCAAATTGATTTTTCAGGTAGTCTGAATTCCAGTGGTATATTCTCAACTCATATTTTGTTACATTCATGAGCGCTTGCTCTTTTTCAACTTTAGCTTGAGTTGGCATACTAGTAGTTGGTGATCTGTAAAACAGTCAGCTCCAGGCTTTGTCTTTGTTGATGTTATAGAGCTTTTCCATTGTTGGCTTCCACAGATGTAGTCAATTTGATTCCTGTACTATGTTGCTGGAAGAAGATGTTTGAGATGAATAGATCGTTGGTCTTGCATAATTCTATCAATCATTCTCCAGCTTCATTTCTATTGCCCAAGTCCATAT
The DNA here is from genome assembly GCA_033557465.1 of Ichthyophis bannanicus. Lineage (NCBI taxonomy): Eukaryota > Metazoa > Chordata > Amphibia > Gymnophiona > Ichthyophiidae > Ichthyophis > Ichthyophis bannanicus. The sequence continues at coordinate 125,467,960 of CM066043.1, read as the reverse complement.
TTTCCAACCATTTTGTCTTCTTTGTTGCCAACTTTTGCATTCCAGTCACCCATGACTATTAGGATATCCTGTTTGCATGCTCTGTCAATTTCAGCTTGTACTTGCTCATAGAACTCATCAACTTCATCCTCTTCTGCAGCTGTTATTGGGGCGTATACTTGAATTATAGTTGTGTTGATAGACATTCCTATAGTTGAATAGAAATTAAGCGTTCATTGTTTGCTTTGTATTTCATTACAGTTCTTGCAAGTTTCTTAATTATAAACGCAACACTATTTCTTCTTTGTCTTTCATTTCCAGCATAGTAGACCATGTGATCATCAGATGCAAAGTGCTCCATGCCAGTCCATTTCAGTTCGCTGACACCCAACAGATTGAGTTGTACACATTCCATTTCATTCTTGACCACCTCCAACTTCCCTTGGTTCATGCTTCATATGTTCCATGTCCCAGTATGTAAGACATCTTTGCAGCTTCTAACTCATTTCATGCACAACTACATCAGCAGCCAGACGACCCCAAGGGCTTTGATCCAACCACATCATAAATGCTGGTTTTACTCTGAAAAGTCTTCAGCTCCTTCCCAGAAGCCAGCTGAGTGCCTTCTGACCTGGGGGTCTCGTCTTCCAGCACTATAGTGCAATTTGTTTTGTTGCGACTATCCAATGAGTTTTCGTAGCAAGATATGGAAGTAGATTGCCAGGCCTTTCTTCCGCACAGTTTAATTTTAGTGTTGTTGCTGTTGTCACAGAAATGTGAGCCTCCGCCACCACATTTCTGCTGCTGCCCAGACGGGTGGTTTGTCTTGGCCTGGCACCTCAGTTGAGACCTATCCATCTTGAGAGACCCTGCCAGTAGTTAATCTACCGATAGCTTAGCTCTCAGCATCACTGATGAACACAAGCCCTCATAGCATGGCAAGCTGCAAACTAAGTGAGGGGAGGGGACTATAGGTAGACAGGAAAAGCAGAGAAGATGGGGAAGGTGACATATATATTTCCAAAATATTTGTTTTTGACAGAATAAGGATGAAATGCATTTCTGTTTCTTTTCTCCTATGCTGCACTGCATTTAGGGGGTAATCATCCCTCCTTTGTCTGTTTCCCCCATCTTTCTCCTAGCCCCTAGGGACTTGTGATAGCTGAATAAAAGAAGATGAACACTGAATAAAAGAACAAAAATTAGAAACAGATATCCTGTGCAGTCATACAGTCATACTCTATGGCGGTCATTTAGTACAGCGAATAGAGGGGATGGACATCTGGATCGGATGTCCATCCCCCCTATTTGCTCCCCTGCCAGCCCTGGCTAATGCCTCCCTGTATGAACAGTGCGTTTGTAGGGGGAGGCTTAGAAGGCGGTGGGAGGGGGCATTTCTGAGGCACAGCAAAGGTGGGGCATGGGTGGGTTGCGACCCCAGATGTACAGGGTCGATTCTGAGGTCAGCCCTGTACATCAGGGGCCGTGAACTTAGACGGGGGACTTATTCCACCACAGAGGAATAAGACCCCTGGACGTCAGGGGATCATATCGCTGGGACAAGAAAAAAAAGGAGGGGTGTTCAGGAAGATCCCCACAGCCAGATCCTGGCCATGGGAGGCTGGACTGAGGGTCCAGCTGCAGGGAAAGCACAGTTACTTACCTGTAACAGGTGATCTCTGGGAAAAGCAGGAATAAGTCTTCACATATGGGTTTCGTCGGTACCGACGGAGTCTGCGCGGGAACGCTCCCCAGCGTCCAGTAAGAAAGCTTTAGGGAGCATCCCACAGCGCCTGCGCGCTGCCTTCCCGCCTTTCCCAACCGCCTCTCTCCAGTTCGAGTTTTAAAGCTGAGACAAAGAGAGAGAGAGGAAAGGAAAGAAAGATTTATTTATTTAACAACTTTTATATACCGCACTATTCATAATCAGCGCGATTTACATAGAACAAGAAAACATCAGCCAAGATACAATTATCTGTTTTTTGTTTACATATAACAGGAACAATAACTTGGGTAACCGGGGTAATTATTAAAGATAGAGAGATACAACTCCTAAGGGAGGTGGGTGGGTTGTGAAGACTTATTCCTGCTGTTCCCAGAGATCACCTGTTACAGGTAAGTAACTGTGCTATCTCCAGGAACAAGCAGGAATGAGTCTTCACATATGGGGACTCCCTAGCTGCAGATGCCAGGGGAAGACCCCAGGTTGTGTGTCCTTGAAAAGGACTCTACCTCCCCCCATGGATCTCTGGCATCCAACCAGGGTAGGTGGGTAGGAGTTGATTAGGAATGGAACAGGTGTTTGAGAACAGCCTGACCAAACAAGGCATCCCGGCGGGAGTCCTTGTCCAAGCAGTAATGGGCTGTGAAGGTATGAACCGAGGCCCAGGTGGCCGCTCGACAGATCTGGTCGATGGACACAGAGTTTAGATGAGCCATTGAGGCTGCCATGGCTCTCACATTGTGAGCTGTGACATAGCCCTCCAGAGAGAGGTTTCTACTCTGGTAGGCGAAAGAAATACACTGAGCAATCCAGTTGGACAGTGTTCTCTTAGAGACTGGAAGTCCTAAATGAGAAGGATCAAAAGCAACAAAGAGTTGAGAAGACTTTCTATGTTGCTGTGTTCTTTGTAAGTAAAAAGCAAGAGCTCTCTTGCAATCCAAGGTATGAAGATTCCTCTCTGCACTTGATGCATGAGGTCCTGGAAAAAAGACAGGTAAATATACCTCTTGGTTCAGATGAAAAGGCGAGACCACTTTAGGCATAAAGTGTGGATTGGTTCTGAGGACTACCTTATCATGATGCAACCTTGTATAAGGTGGATTAGCCACCAAAGCTTGCAATTCACTGATGCGGCGTGCTGAGGTGACTGCAATGAGAAAAATAATCTTCCAAGAAAGAAATTTCAAGGAGGTGGTGGCTAAAGGTTCAAAGGGTGGCTTCATAAGCTGGCCAAGAACCAGGTTTAAGTCCCATGCCACTGGAGGTGGTCCAATGGGAGGTTTAGTTAAAAGAAGGCCTCTCATGAATCTTGCTATAAGAGGATGAGAGGAAATAGGTTGTCCATTGAGAGGTTTGAGGGACGCTGCAATAGCACTCAAATGGACTCTTACTGAATTTGTTTTCAGACCTGCATGGGACAGATGCAGGAGATACTCTAGTAGAGAATTCAGAGGTATTGCAAGAGGGTTTAAACCCTTCTCTGAACACCAAATGGTAAATCTTTTCCATTTGAAAGCATAGGAACGTCTAGTAGAAGGCTTTCTAGAGGCATGAACAACATCTCTGACCTGCTGGGAGAGATGAAAATCTTGAAGGTCTAGGCCCTCAGCAACCAAGCCCTGAGATGGAGAGACTGGGGGTTTGGGTGCCACAACGTTCCTTCTTCCTGGGATAGAAGGTCTGGTGCAGAGCCCAAGTCCAGGGAGGGAGCTTGAGAGAGATGCAGAAGTAGAGGGTACCACACTTGGCGTGGCCAATGTGGTGCTATGAGGATCATGGTCCCTCGATCTCTCTGAAGCTTGAATAGTGTTTTGGGAATTAGGGGAATTGGTGGAAAGGCATAAAGGAAGTCTTGACCCCAGTGAAGGAGGAAGGCATCCTTGGCCTGAACTCCCTGACACGGAATTCTGGAACAGAACCGGGGAAGTTTGGCATTCCACGGACTTGCAAAGAGGTTTATGTCCGGGGTTCCCCAAATTCGAAAAATCCTGGCTACTTTGTCCCTGTGGAGGGACCACTCGTGTGGAAGCAGAACTCGACTGAGTCTGTCCGCCCAAGAGTTTTGAATGCCTGGAAGATATACTGCCAGAAGATGGATGTGATGCTCTCTGGCGAAGGTCCACAGTCGCAAAGCTTCGTTGCAAAGCGACAGAGAGCCAGTCCCGCCCTGCTTGTTCACATAGAGCATGGCTACTTGGTTGTCCGTATGGATGAGGACTGTCCTGTAGCTGAGCAGGGTATGGAACACTCTGAGAGCTAAGAATATTGCTCTGAGTTCCAATAGATTGATATGCAGAGAAGTCTCCTGTGGAGACCAGATGCCCTGGGTGGAGAGATCTTGCAGATGAGCTCCCCAACCCTTTGGAGAAGCATCTGTTGTGAGAGTTGCTTGGGGTAGCGGTTGCTGAAAAGGGGACCCCAGCAACAGGTTTTAAGAGGACTTCCACCACTGGAGAGACCATAAAAGGTGACTGGAGTTTGCTATTTTGTCTGACAGGCAACCTGATGCCTGAGTCCATTGGGTGGACAAAGTCCATTGAGCTGCCCTCATGTGAAGGCGAGCATATGGAACCACATGCACGGTGGATGCCATGTGGCCTAATAGTTGTAACATCTCTCGAGCAGTTAATTGGGACTTTAACTGAATCTGGGAGGCTAACTGCACCAGACGTAGGCAACGGGCCTGAGGAAGATAGGCCCTTGCAGTTGTGGTATCCAGCAAGGCCCCTATGAACTCCAGAGACTGAGTAGGGGTGAGATTGGATTTTGGGATGTTTATTACTAGTCCCAAATATTGAAGGATACGCATTGTGCAGGTTAGACAAGTCTGGGCCTCTGACTGGGATGGGGCTCGAATGAGCCAGTCGTCCAGATATGGGAATACGAATATTCCTAGAGTGCGGAGAAATGCAGCTACTACTGCCATGCATTTCATGAACACCCTTGGTGTAGAGGCCAGACCGAAAGGAAGCACCCTGTATTGGTAATGCTTTCCTTGAAAAAGGAACCGAAGGAACCTTCTGTGTGTTGGATGGATGAGGACATGGGTGTACGCATCCTTGAGATCTAGAGAACAAAGCCAGTTGTGGTATAGAAGCAGAGCCCCTAGAGAAATCATTTTGAATTTCTCCTTGAATAGAAACTTGTTCAATTCTCTGAGATCTAATATGGGTCTGTAGCCCCCTGTTTTCTTTGGGATAAGAAAATAAGGGGAGTAGAACCCTAAGCCCTGTTGAAGAAGAGGTACTTCCTTCTATTGCCCCTTGGGCAAGAAGGGTAGCAATCTCCTGACCTAGAAGGTTGAGGAGAGATGTTGGAGAATTGAACTGTTTCACCATGGTATGAGGAGGAAGGCTTAAGAAATGAAGCTTGTACCCTTCCTTTATGATGGAGAGGGTCCATTGCTCTGCTGTGATTTGCTCCCATCTGTGAGCAAAATAAGTCAACCTTCCTGGAATGGTGAGGGGCTCTGGTTTTTCCAGAGCTAGAAAGGCTAAGTTCTCTAGTTGCAAGTCAAAGGCCCTGAGGAGGTTGAGGCTGCTGGGCTGTGGTTGGCCTGTTTAGGTGGTTGCTGACGCTTTGCAGCAAAATGACCTGCAGACGATGTCTGCCCATGAGCAGGATAATATCTTCCCTTTTTAGAAAAAGATGTCTTTTTGAACAATCTTTTCTTAACAGGGGCAGAGGTAGACTTTGAAAGTTGATCCAAAGCAGAGTTCTCAGCATCCATTTGAGTGGCCTTTGCTTGCCAATCCCTGCCAAACAGGTTTTCACCTGTACAAGGAAGGTTTCCCAACTCATCTTGGACCCAGAGTTCCAAATCAGAGGCTTGTAACCAAGCAATTCTGCGTGCACCTATAGGCTCTGCTTACACACTCAAAAGAGTCAAAGGCTGCACGGTTGGAGAACTTGGAAACATCCTGGGCATGTTTGAGCCAAGTGAGAAATTCCTGCCTTTTATCTTCTGAAATAAAAGGAGCTAAAGTCTGCAGATGATCTGTGACTTCTTTTAGAAACATCCCCATATAGAAACTATAGGAGTTGATTCTGGCAGCAAGCATATTGGCCTGGAAAATCCTTCGGCCAAAAGCATCTAGAGTCCTACATTCACGTCCTGGAGGATTAGATGAGTGTCTCTTTGCACTCTTTATTCTCTTCATGGCAGACTCAACCACAATAGAGTGGTGAGGAAGCTGAGTCTTATGAAAGCCAGGACAGGGAGGGACATGGTACATGGTGTCTAACCTACAAGAATGAGGAGAGGTGGTGAGAGGAGTCTCCCACATGCCCAACATGAGATCATAGAGAATCTCATGAATAGGTAAGGTAGCTGCTTCCTTAGGATATTGCAAAATATCTACTTGCTTGGCTCTAGGCTCAGAGTCCACTGTGATGGAGAGGCCTCTAGCTACTTCTCTAATGAAGTCTTGAAAAGACAAGTCCTCTGGAGGAGACATTCTTCGTTTTGGAGAAGCAGACTCCTGAGGAAGAAGTACCGGTGCCTCGACAGAAGCCTCCGACTCAGAGTCTTCGGAGGAATCAAAGTATCGCCTGTCTGGATGCTCCTGTAAAGCCCGATACGCGTACCGAGTGGTATCGACATCGGGAGTAAGCGGTACCGGTTCGGTACCGATGGGCATCATAGGACAGGGTACCATTGCAGTCAACACCGAAGCCGATGCAATCGGTACCGGCACCGGGAACGGTGCCGGAGTCAGTACCGGCAACAGAGATTGTTGCGGTACCGGAGGTGTCGAAGCCTGCATAAACACCATAATGGTGCGCTGCATGGACAGAATTTTCTGATCCATCGACGCCACCAAAGTCTGGATGTCGGTACCAGTGGAGGCCACCAGTACCCCAGAACATGGCAACAGGTGATCGGTCGAGGCCGAGCCATCGATGTCAACCTGTGACCCCATAGACAATGCTTTGGAAGCCGGAACTTCCCGCCGGGGTAATTTTGCCGGAGCGGAATCCTCGAGGACAAGCCCGGAGGCATCTCGATGCTTAGAGGGAGATTTGCCCTTCGAGGACCGGCTAGATATATGTTTGGTTACCTGAGATCCATGGGAGGAAGAAGCAGCCCTGGAAGACGTCGATGCCACCGAGGCTGCATCAGAGGGAAACAGAGTACTGAGCTTGGCTGCTCGGTTCTGCCGACCTCTTTTAGACATCATGGTGCAGGACACACAATCCGTGATGGAATAGTCAGGACCCAAACATTTTAGACACCAATCATGGGTGTCTGTGACAGAAATAAAACCGCCACATTTTGTGCACTTTTTAAACCCGGAGGCGGGCTTCTCCATGAGGAAAATATTCAGGTCTAAGGCCCAAACTGAAAATGCACAGGGGTTTTTTTTTGTTTTGTTTTTTTAAAGAAGAAAGAAAAGAAAAAGACCGGCAGTACCGGTCCGACGTCGAAGGCAGACACGACACAGAAAAATAAAGAAAAAAATAAAGAACTTCTTCTGCGGTGACAGGAACACGACCTGCTGGCTCCGTGGAAAAGAAGAACTGGAGAGAGGCGGTTGGAAAAGGCGGGAAGGCAGCGCGCAGGCGCTGTGGGATGCTCCCAAAAGCTTTCTTACTGGACGCTGGGGAGCGTTCCCGCGCAGGCTCCGTCGGTACCGACGAAACCCATATGTGAAGACTCATTCCTGCTTGTTCCTGGAGATAAAGAAAATCTGCAGTGGCCAGCATTTTTGATTCCTGAATGGAGCCGCAGTGCCATGGCACTGTGGTTCCATTCAGGAGCCTGACTGAGGTAGCCAAGGATCTGCTGGGTGTGCAGGCTGATCAGAATCGGGGCCCAGCCTGCACGTTCAGGCCGTACACCCAATTCTGATCCCATGGGCAGGTCTAGCCCTTGCGGGATCAGAATTGGGTCTACCTCTGGGCGTCTCACTTCTGGTCGGCTACACAAGGGGCTGGATGGCCCAGTCAGAATGTGCCTCTAGGAGGGTAATTTTATAAAGCAGTGCCTATGTGTCTTTATAAAATACTAATGTGAACAGCATATATAGAGACTTGTTGTGTAACTATATAACAATACGTCGCACCACGATACTATTAAGCATATAGTGACCTACTTATGTGCTCTGCATGTGCGAAGTATAGCGTGGCTGCAGCACAGCTGTACTTTTTAAAATCACGTGATGTTTGGTTTCACGTAAAAGCAGTTCATCAAATTTACGATGAGTGAAAAATTGAACAGTGAATTTGCTTTTAAATTCTGCCAGAAAATTGGAGATTCATGCAAAGAGACTTATGACAAGCTGCAGCAAGTGTATGGCGATGAATGCATCAGTCATGCTCGAGTTTATGACTGGTACAAACGTTTCCAAGAGGGCCGCCCAAGTGTTGACAATAACAAATGTATTGCAAGACCTATCATGAGCAGGAATAAAGAAAGTTGAAGCAGCGCGTGCCGCAATACGTATGCTCAAATCGTCATTTGACTATCAGGGAGCTTGCTGAGGACATGGACATCAGTTCTGGGTTGGTAAAGTCTATTGTTACTGTCGATTTGGGGATGAGATGTGTCTGCAAAATTCATAAGAACATAAGATGTGCCATACTGGGTCAGACCAAGGTCCATCAAGCCCAGTATCCTGTTTCTAACAGTGGCCAATGTAGGTCATAAGTACCTAGCAGTCTCCCCAAAAGACACAGGTTTCGCAATGCTTGTATTGGGTCAAGCAGTGATATCCTGGGTCCCTTTTAATAATGATTTATGGACCTTTCCTCCAGGAACTTGTCCAAACCTTTTTTAAACCCAGCTACACTAACAGCTTTTACTATATCTTCAGGTAGCAAAGTCCAGAGTTTGATTACACGTTGAGTGAAAAAAATATTTTCTCTTATTAATTAGTCTTAAATAGGTTACCCTGTACCTTCATTGCATGTCTCCAAGTCTTTTTATATTCTGATGACGTAAACAATCGATCTATGTTTACCCGTTCCACTCCATTCATTAATTTGTAGACCTTTATCATATCTCCCCTCAGCCGTCTCTTTTCCAGGTTGAAGAGCCCTAACCCTTTTAGCCTCTCTTCATAGGAGTATCCTTCCACCCCCTTTACTATTTTGGTGGCTCTTGTCTGTACCTTTTCTAATAACACTATATCCTTTTCAAGATACATCAACCAGAATTGCACACAATATTCAAGGTGCAGTTGCACCATGGAATGATACAGAGGCATTATAATATCCTTTGTTTTATTCTCCATTCCTTTCCTTATGATACCTAGCACTCTATATGCTCTCTTGGCCGCTGCTGAAAACTGTGCTGAGGATTTTAACATGTTATCCACGATGATGCCTAAATCTTTTTCCTGGGTGGTGGTTCCCAATGTGGAACCTTGCATCGTGTAACCATAGTTTGGGTTGTTCTTTCCTAGGTGCATAACTTTGCACTTGTCCACATTAAATTTCATTTGCCAAAACTCCTGTCTCCTGACCAAAATGAAGCCAGGGAGCTGTTGGAATGCATTGAAAATGACTCAAATTTCATCAAAAAGATTATTACTCATGATGAATCATAGGAAACCAAGGCTTACTCCTCACAGTGGAAGACTCCAGATTCTCCCAGACACAAGAAAGCCCATCAGGTGAGGAGCAATGTCAAGGTCATGTTCACAGTTTTCTTTGATTACTAGGGTATTGTTCATCACGAGTACTCGTGTGCTCCAAAAGGCCAAACCATCAATAAGGAGTAATATGTCCAAGTTCTGACTCATGAGAGATGCAGTTAATCTTAAGAGGCCAGAGTTGCACAGGACTGGTGAATAGCTGCTTCATCACGATAACACCCAAACTCACGCATCACATCTTGTCCACCAGTTCTTCGCTAAACACCAAATTGAGTAAGTCAATCAGCCTCCATACTCACCTGACCTCACACGCTGTGACTTTGTTTCTAAAACTGAAATTACCACTGAAAGGAAGGAGATTCGATGACTTGGAGACCATTAAGCAAAATTCGACACAGCAGCTTCACAGCATAACGAAAGAGGCATTTCAAAATTGTTTACAGTTGTGGCAGGAACACTGGAGGACATATGTTTTATCAGAAGGGGACTAGACTGAGTGTAATAACTGTCAGTATTATACTTCTTGTGTTACTGTACAAGTCTTAATACTTTTTGATTGCACCTCTTACACTGCAGGTGTAAATGCTGGCATCTACCAATATTCATGTACAATACCAATGAATATTTATCCAAGACTTTCGTACAGCTCTTCAGGCCCTTATTTTACCACAGACAGACTACTGTATCATCATCTGTCAAGGATTACCTAAGGCAGCAAATCACCTGCTTCAATTAGCCCTTAACATAGCAGCACCTATCTTTTACAATGTGTCATAACAGAACATATTATTCCCGTGCTTAAAGAGCTACATTGGCTGCCTATAATTCAGCGTACGAGATTCAAAGCTATCCTCACCATCTTCAAAGCCTTCAACTAACTTTTACCCACTTACATCCAAACCTTAACACATGAGACAAATGAAAACCATTCCAGGCAAACTGGATCACAAAACACCCTACACATTCTAATACTCTACTAAATCCTATGCACTACATCCAACAGAGTTTTCTCTTTGTATGCACCTTTGCTCTGGATCTCAATTCCACAGAAGCTCCAGGCCATAAAGGACCTGTTTTCATTTAGAAAGGTTTTAAAGACTCATTTATTTTCAATATGCTTCTCTGAAAATGTAACATAGCATATTATCTCAGAAATATCCACATCCTCTACCCTGCCCTAAACCTTTTTGCTCTATTTCCATTTCTACCTAAACTCCCTTCAAGTTTCTCCAAGTTTAATATCCTGTTCTATGTATGATGTTCGGGAAAACATAGATCAATTGTTTACGTTATCAGAATATAGAAAGACTAGGGGATATGCAATGAAGCTACAGGGTAAACTATTTAAGACTAATAAAAGAGAATATTTGTTCACTCAACATGTAATCAAACTCTGGAATTTGTTATCAGAGGATGTAGTAAAGGCTGTTAGTGTAGTTGGGTTTGAAAAAGGTTTGGACAAGTTCCTGGAGGAAAGGTCCATAAACCATTATTAAGAAGGGACCCAGGATATCAATGCTTGACCCAATACAAGCATTGTGGAACCTGTGTCTTTTGAGGAAACTGCTAGGTACGTATGACCTAGATTGGCCACTGTTGGAAAAAGGATACTGGGCTTGATGGACCTTGGTCTGACCCAGTTGAAAGAACTGAAATGTTAGATTGCAGACCTGCTATTACAAATCTGTGAACTATCATTAAAATCATCTGTAATACCTGAAGATTGGAAGATGGCGAACATAACACCAATTTTTAAAAAGGGTTCCAGGGGTGATCCGGGAAACTACAGACAGGTGAGCCTGACGTCAGTACCGGGAAAAATGGTAGAAACCATCATAAAGAACAAAATTGCTGAATATGTAGATAGTCATGGCTTAATGGGAGACAGCCAACATGGCTTTAGACAAGGAAGATCTCGTCTTACTAATCTGTTATGTTTTTTTGAAGGTGCGAATAAACAGGTAGACAAAGGTGAGTCGGTTGATATAGTGTATTTGGACTTTCAGAAAGCCTTTGACAAGGTCCCTCATCAGAGAATTTTGGCAAAACTAAAGAGTCATGGGATAGATGGCAGTATACTATTGTGGATCAGGAACTGGTTAAAAGATAGAAAGCAGAGGGTAGGGCTAAATGGCCAATTTTCCCAATGGAGAAAGGTAAATAGTGCTGTACCCCAGGGATCTGTGCTGGGTCCTCTGCTTTTTGACATATTCATAAATGACCTGGAAAAGGGAATAACGAGTGAGGTTATCAAATTTGCAGATAACACAAAACTATTTAAAGTTGCTAAAACCCAAGAGGATTGTGGAAAATTGCAAGAGGATCTTGATAAACTGGGAGACTGGGCATCAAAATGGCAGATGAAATTTAATGTGGACAAGTGCAACGTTATGCACCTAGGAAAGAACAACCCAAACTATGGTTACACGATGCAAGCTTCCACATTAGGAACCACCACCCAGGAAAAAGATTTAGGTGTCATTGTGGATAACATGTTAAAACCCTCAGCCCAGTGTGCAGCGGTGGCCAAGAGAGCAAATAGAATGCTAGGTATCATAAGGAAAGGAATGGAAAATAAAACAAAGGATATTATAATGCCTCTATATCGTTCCATTGTGAGACCACACATTGAATATTGTGTGCAATTCTGGTCACCGTATCTTAAAAAGGATATAGTGTTATTAGAAAAGGTTCCGAGAAGAGCCACCAAAATGGTAACGGGGATGGAAGGATACCCCTATGAAGAAAGGCTAAAAAGATTAGGGCTCTTTAACCTAGAAAAGAGACAGCTGAGGGGAGATATGATATAAGTCTATAAATTAATGAATGGAGTGGAACGGGTAAACATAGATCGATTGTTTACGTTATCAGAATATAGAAAGACCAGGGGACATGCAATGAAGCTACAGGGTAAACTATTTTAGACTAATAAAAGAAAATATTCTTTCACTCAACGTGTAATCAAACTCTGGAATTTGTTACCGGAGGATGTAGTAAAGGCTGTTAGTGTAGCTGGGTTTAAAAAAGGTTTGGACAAGTTCCTGGAGGAAAGGTCCATAAACCATTATTAAGAAGGGACCCAGGATATCAATGCTTGACCCAATACAAGCATTGTGGAACCTGTGTCTTTTGGGGAAACTGCTAGGTACGTTTGACCTAGATTGGCCACTGTTAGAAACAGGATACTGGGCTTGATAGACCTTGGTCTGACCCAGTATGGCATATCTTATGTTCTTATATTCCGTTTACTGTGAACCGCTTTGACTTTAGGATAAAGCAGTATAGAGATGTTGTTAAATAAATAAATCTACAATTTTTCAGTGCATGCATGCATTTGCATATTCTGCAGTCTATCTACATTCTGCTCAAACTCTGCCCTATACACGCCTACCAGCAAAGTACCATTATGACAATGCGTATCGGAATTTTATAACAGGCCATTTATGCACACGTGGCCATATGCATGTGAAAAATAAGGCAATGATTCTTTGGGGGTATGGGGTTGGGGTCCATGGGACATAATTGATCTTTTTGGGGGGAGGGGCTAGGGGATCTGCAGAGTCCGGGTCAGGGGAAATCAAGTGGGAGATGGAGACTTTTTTTTTTAAATCTCCCTTCCTGTCAGTGCATAAGCAGGGAGATGTTTACAATCGTTCCAGCAAATATGCCAAACATACGTACTGCTAATGCAGGCCCCTGTGCACGTGTCTGGCTTGCTCTTGTTTAATTCAGTCTTTTTGAGCACAGCTCATTTGCATGCTGTTTGATTACAGCATCATTGAGCAAAACCTCTGCTACTTACCTACAAGGGCATTTATTCTGCAACTCCTTGCTACCTTTCCTCTCTTATCTCCTTCTCGGGAACTCCGCTCCTCTGGCAGATCCCTTTTCTCTGTGTCATTCTCTGCCACTGCCAAATCCAGACTTTTTCATTGCACCTTGCTGCTCCATATGCCAGGAAGAGACTACCTGAGTCGGTGTGTCTGGCTCCTTCTCTGGCCCTATTGAAATCCAGGTTGAAGACCCACCTCTTTGAAGCTGCTTTTGGATTCTGATGCTCCTCACTCTCTTATCCACTACTTATGTGTATCTTGCCATACTTTAGTCCCCTTTTGGTTATCTCTTCAAAAGAAGTTTTAGGTTCCATATTGATAATATTGAGTGTGTTAAAGGCTTTTTGTATTACTAATAAGTAATCACTCAGAGAAAGACCATAAATCAACTGTTTCATACTTTAGTCCCCGGCAAATCACTCCACCGACGTATACAAAATCACATCAGGTACTTCTATCAAAAGGTGTTCATAAATACGTGGAAGAAGAAAAAAAACCTCAGAATCCAATGAGGTAAATTGATACAAACTTCATACAACTGAAGCCACACCTCTTAACATCAATGGCTCTAAAAATCTCCTTCCACCTTTTTTAATTCTTCAATTGTAACTTTTTTTTTGTAACAAACTATGATGTTAAAAATAAAACACCTGTAATCTCTCAAAGCATAATACCACTTCACTTCACAAGATTCATGGCTTTGTTGCAGTGCTGTAACACATCAAATAAGCACACTGCAGTTAAAAGCAAAACCGGCTCAAAAAATCAAAAATTCCAAAAGCCAAGACTTATCTTGAAATAACATGATTGCTGGGCAAGCATACTGATACCACAACTGGCTGCCAAGGCGTTTTGCTGAATGCTTCTTCAAGGGATGCCCCACCAGAACTGTGCAAAATATGCTGGGAGAGAAAACAGGCATAAAATAAATATTTAAACATCATAAATCAAATACCATCCGTAGACAAAACTTAAAACCCTCATGTCCCCATATACACTCAAAATACATACCAACTCAAAAACATGAACTTCTAATAATCCCGGTTTTCAAGGCACCAACTCAGACATGACCGTTATAGAGAATGCCGCACATGCGCTTCACTAAAAACTCAACCCCGATAACGTCACCAAGTGATGAACCAGGGATTCCCTCTAACGGTCAGCCCTCCTCTGCCACCAATCAAAAAACTTGTGAATCACATAACCCACAAACAATAGTATGCCAATCCCCATCTGACCCACTACAATAGCACATTCACCTCACCCACTTAAAAGCAGACAACTTCTGAAAACATCCGCAAAACCTGGTTTTAAATCAAAATCCACAATCACAAACAGACATTCCAGTCTATTTGAGCATTCAACCCCCCCCCCCCCCAGAAAGACCGTCCCTAAATGAAATATTGACTTCTGTTCGCATAAAGCACAGTTACTTACCTGTAACAGGTGATCTCCGGAACAGCAGGAATTAGTCTTCACATATGGGGTTCGTCGGCGCCGACGGAGCCCGCACGGGAATGCTCCCCAGCATCCAATCAGAAGGCTTTTGGGAGCATCCCTCGCACCTGCGCGGTAGCTTCCCGCCCTTCCCACTGCCTCTCCCCAGTTGCGTTTAATAGCTGAGACAGAAGGAGAGGAGAGGAAGGAAGAGAGAGAGAGAGAGAGAGAGAGTTACAACTCCTAGGGGAGGTGGGTGGGTTGTGAAGACTAATTCCTGCTGTTCCTGAGATCACCTGTTACAGGTAAGTAACTGTGCTATCTCCAGGAACAAGCAGGAATGAGTCTTCACATATGGGGACTCCCTAGCTGAGGGTGCCAGAGGAAATCCCAGAATGCGCGCCCCTGGACAGGGCGGCATCGCCCAACCTGGATCCCCGGCATCCCCGGAGGGATGGAGGGTAGGAGTTGAGAAGAGTTGCCAAGGCACAGCAACCGAAGACTATAGGGGAGTCTTCAAACCACGTCAATTATCATTAAATCGTTAATGATCTAGCACAATCTAGAGCTTACCTACTGGATTGTAGAAGGCAGAGCTGCGACGGGTACTGTAGATGCAGTAGCGAAGTCTTCAAGGGAACTTCACCGCAGAGAGGAAGAAGTTCCCAGTCCGGGCGGGCTGGAGACGCAGGTGTCAACAGGCACCGGAAAGACGGCAGGTCTTCACGAGGAGCTCTAAGAAGCTGAGAACTCCAGTAGGAGCAGAGTCCCCAATCCGGAGGACTAATCAGAAGACTGACCGATCTGGGAGAACCCAGCCCGGAGAAGAACAGAAGTGTACCCCGGGATACCGAGGGGTACACTGTCTACCCGAGCCGGCAAGGGATAGGAAAACAATGGGTTCGAAAACCTCCAGACAAGGAGGCCTAAACCAAGGGGCTGTTGACATCACAGCAAGTTTAAGCATAACCGGTCCGATCACCCGAGCCGCAGAACGCAGGCAAGCAGGCCGGCCGGACCCTGTAAGAAATAACAAAACGTCAGTACCGACAATTGGGGATAGTCGGTAAGACACAGGGCGCTATAACATTTCCCAAAAAGCGCCTACCTGTACCGATATATATCCAATAACAGGTATAGATGTATATCGGGCTAAAGGTGGGCCCGGGAGCACCCACCCAGGTTACTCAACCGGTATGGACACGTGAGAACGATACTGCCAACTCGGACCGGCCCTTGATCCACAGGAGGGCGCCTACCTGGAAGGTGGCGGGAGGAAGGGCCATCCAAGTGATGGGCCTATGTGCGTGGAGCAGGGCAGATCAGCGAGGGTAGCAGTATGGTTGTGTGACCGCCAGATCAGTTGGGGAGGAGCACATCAGGAGTACGTAGACCCCTGAGGCGTCCACCTGGCAGTCACCCAAACGTGTCCTCCGTGCCACAGGGAAGGCAGGAGGATAGAAAACCCTATAGCCACGGCGTGACCGTGGGGCCATCTCCGGCCTATATAAAAAAAACCCTCGGGGTTAGGGCCAATGCCCTCCGCCGCTCCGAAGAGTGCAGGGAGCGGAGCCGGGGATCGGAATGGGTCAGTGGGACCCCTGTCCACCGTAACCTGACGGACCCATGGATTTCTCTGCGAGAGCGGAGACACAGACCCGGGGGGGGGGTTGGTCCGGCCCTGTCGAGGAATGGTTCGGCCACGCTCGGAGAGTAGCGGCCAAGGCCTACACTGGGAGAAGGAGATTCGGTGCGCGATCCCCTCAATCCGGGGGAACCAGGCAGATGGGAATCCGAGGGATGTACCCGAGTGTAAGTCCGAAGAAGATTAGCATGGCCCTGAGGAGCCAGGCTAACCTAGCGTGGGAAGGTTCCCCCCCCCCGGGGGAGGGGGCTCCATACCTCCAATCAAGCAGCCGAACCGCTTGTCACACTGGAAGAACCCCAGTGTAGAACTGGACAGTAACTTCATGTAAGAGGAGTTAAGCGCAAACTGCCGCATACCGTAGCCTAAGGCTGCCTGGCATGGGCAGCCTGGCGCGAGCCCTGGCACTGCCGACCGGTGTGAGACGTCCCTGGCATGGGCGCACCCGGCAGGCGGGCAGAGGGATGAAACCTCCTCCTCTTCGGACAGGAGGGTCGGGAAGGCCATTTCCTACCCCCGGGAGAGGTGGCGGGCCGCAGGCGGCCAGTGCCAAACAGGTCGACGGAGCACTGAGCAACCTGACGCAAAGCCTCGCCATTGAAAAGGTTCTCCCTGGTGCACGGGAAAGTACCCAGGTTATGTTGTGCCCAGCTGCACAAGTCGGAAGCCTGCAACCAGGCTGTACGACGCGCCCCTATGGCTACCGCAGAGGACCTGCTAACTGACTCGAAAGAGTCCACGGCAGCCCGAGAAAGAAACCAAGAGATATTCCTGCAATGGTAAAGAAGCAAGGAATAGTCAGGGGCCCGAGGGGCCGACACAAAGGGAGACAAAAGAGATAACCTCTCGGTGACCTCCCACAGCGCCAGGCTCATATAGAAAATATATGAGAGAATCCTGGAAGCCAACATGGACGCTTGGAAGGTTCGCCGCCCAAAGTTGTCCAGAGTTTTAGACGCACGATTCGGGGGGCAGGAAGAGTGCTTCTTCTTGCTTCCGACCTTCCTCAGGGCCGATTCCACCACAATGGAATGATGGGGAAGCTGGTGCGTCTGGAAACCCGGAGAGGGGGGCACCCGATACCAGGCATGCATGGCTGCAGGCGGCGCCGGTACCTGTAAGGGCGAGCGCCAAATCCCGAGCAGGAGATCCCGCAGGGAGGGAGGTAAAGGAAGCATTACGGCTGCCTGTTTCGCAGTACCCGGACTTAGCGAAGGGCCCGGGATAGGAATGGCGAGCAAGTCCGCCATGTCAAGGAGGAAGTCCTGAAAAGATGGCTCTCCCAGAGTGGCTATCCCGGGGGAGGCCGAGGTGGAGGGGCCCGCTTGAGCACCAGGGGACCCACCATGCTGGTGCACGGGAGGAATCGCTCTAAACAGAGGAGGGTACTGACAGTCCCAATTTGAGGCAGTCGGTATCGTCAGAGCCCGGGATTGACTCCAAGCGGGGCATTGAAGGGAGCGACGTCCCCGACAGGCCCGCGGAACGCGGCCTCGGCCCCGATTCTGGGGGCGGGTCCGCCCCCGGGGCAATCCGCAAGGGCGGCTGGAGTGGTGCCGAGGCCGCTGGAGAGCAGGCGAGCGCAGCACTGCGCCATCGGAAGAGACCGGGGTCGGATCCGAAATGCGCTGGAACCACGCTTTCCAGACTGGAGATCGATTTGAGGCTGGGCATCGAACCGAGCGACGCCTCCTTAGGGGGCCCCGGTGTCGGCGGCCGCGCCGGTGCTGCCATTCCCGCGAATGGAGTCGGGGTCGCGACGATCGGTGCCGAGGGCAACGAGGGCTTCCCAGGCCGAAACTCGGCGAAGAGGGAAACACCCGAAGTCGGCTCCGACGCCGGGAGAGAGGCCCTCCTAGGCGCCGGGGTTCTGCCCGCGCCTGTTTTATTGAGCAGGAAACCCTTACGGGGCATACTACGCGGCCTCGAGGGTACCCAGGTAACCCGCCGACGAGCCCCGGCGGGGAGCGAGATGCCCAGCACCGGCTCCGCGGCCGCGGCGCTTCTTTGGGTCGACTCGACCGAAGGACCCGGGTCCTGCGGGCAGACTCCAGTGACGAGTGGAGCACTCGACGCCCGCGTAGATGCCGGGAGGTCGGTGGCGTCCGGGGGAGGCCCCGGCCCCGCGCAAGGTGGGGATGCCGACCCGCCCGACCGGGATAGATCGATCGGCTCCGCAGGTGGAGCCCGGAGGTGACCCCTGGCGAAGAACGGGGCTCTTGTTCCCGAGACCGCCGCGGGAGGGGCGGAGCCGCTCAAGGCCAGTACCGCCCCCGCGTAAGCCGGGGACGAGTCGATCGGCCCTGGCGGAGCCGAGGGCACCTGGTGCCGATCCCCGGCAGGGAGTAGGGCCACCGACTCCGACGACGATGCCTTGGTCCCGCTCGAAGCGGTCACCACCTCCGCGCATGGCTGGGGTGTGGGCACGCCATACCGGGTCAGGTTGGTCCGACGATCCCCAGTGACGAGTGGAACACTCTACACCGACGCCGATGCCGGGGAATCGGCATCGCCAAAAGCGGGTACCGCCCCCGCGCAGGGCCGGGATGCCGTAGAGCCAGACTGGGTCGAGTCGATCGGCCCCGAAGGCACCGAGGACACCAGTCGACAGTCCCTGGCGAAGAGTGGAACACTCGACGCCGGCGCCAATGCCGAGGGATCTGCACTGCTCGAAGCGGGTGCCACCCTCGGGCATGGCTCGGGAATGTTCTGTGAGGAGCGAACCTCAAGAACAACCCAAAACCCTGTGGAGGCTCTGGAGCCCGAAGACTCCCTCCGGGGTGTAAGGGACTGGAGGGGAAGGCAGGAGCCGTCGTCATGCGGCGCATGAGACTCACCCCTCAAGGCTCGGTTAGTCTTAACAGACTGTTGTTGGGTTACCTGATCCTGGCGAGGAGAGAAAGCCGACGACCGCACCTCAGAGGGAAAGACGTCATCGAGGGACACTCGAAACAGGGAGGGTCTTCTCCCGACGCTGAAGCCCGGGGAACCGGGGGAGAAGGGGTCAGGGCCTCAACAGGAGAGACACCAGGCGTTGGAGTCGGAGCAGAAGACAACGTCTCCACAGTGGGGGCACTTCTTAGGGGAAGAAGGGCTCCATGCTGGAAAGCCCGGTAGGCCTCAGAATAACACGAGGAGGATGCTCCTCGAAGGAAATAAAGGAAAACAAAAAATAAGGAAAAAAGGGGGCACCAGCGGTGCCAGAGTCAGCGGGGAAAAAACCACGACCACAGGAAACAAGAAAAGAAGAAAAAGTTTCTGCGGTGACAGGAGGTACGTCCTGTCGGCTCCGCGGAAAAACGAAAACTGGGGAGAGGCAGTGGGAAGGGCGGGAAGCTACCGCGCAGGCGTGAGGGATGCTCCCAAAAGCCTTCTGATTGGATGCTGGGGAGCATTCCCGTGCGGGCTCCGTCGGCACCGACGAACCCCATATGTGAAGATGATTAAAAGGTACTCTTCTCTGCTACGATTCCCCTGCCCCTTTGTCACTTGGTCAATGCAAAAACATTGCAAATCCATAAATGCATGACCCAAATCCAGACAATGTTGCACAAGAGGAGCTTCCTGCCGGCGGCACTTCAACCGGCTCTTGTGTTCATTAAGCCTCAACTTAAAGGAGCTGCTGATTTGCTTTTGATTTGCCATTTACTGTTCACTCCGGGACAGCCCTGTTTTCGTTGTGACACTCTAGTCCCCGGCTCTGCAATGCTTTTTCATCTCGATTACATTGTAAGTTCTGATGAGGTGTACAGCTCATGTACAGCACTGTGTACACCTCAGAATGCTATACAAATGATTAGTAGTAATAGAAAAACATTTGCATTAACTTGCGCTGGGTACTGTAATCCTGCATTAGAGTTTTAGTGCTGGATGTAGTGTAGGGTTTCTGCATCGAGTCCCTTGTTTCTAATTACTCTTATAAATGCCAGGTTGTGAAATCTCTGCTCAAGTCTAATCAATTCACCAGTGGCAAATATACTTTGGGATTAATGCCAGAAAATCAGGTCTTCCAACCAAAAGAGAGAATCTTCTAAAGGACATATCCATGGATTTCTGAGATGGAAGTAGGATGCTCTTCATTTTATTTATTTTACAGGTTTTCTATACTGCTTTATCCTACGGTCAAGGCGGTTTACAATGAAACAAAACTTGGTACATTCTAACAGGGCAATGAACTTGGATAACTTAATACATTGTAACAGGGCAAAGAATTTGGAGATGAGTTAATATAAGGGAAGAACAATGATTATAAGGGGGGAAGTGGGAGAACACTGCTAAGGGGGGGGGGGGGTAGAGGGAGATTTATCCTTGTTTGCTTTTAATCCTACCACAGAAACTTTTTAGAATTAAATTTTCTTTATATTATTTTCCTCACACTGTGGGAGGACACTCATGAACAGAAATTCCTAAAAATGCATCACCTGTTGTAGCCTTTAGCGAGTTATTACTGGTCAATTAGATGCTGCCTAATAATAGCTTGCAGGGTCAGAAAAACCTTCCTTCTACAGGGCTTGCTGGTTGTCAACTGTATTAGTGGCTGGACCCAGCTTTTGGCATCACTGCCCTACTAGCACCTAAGGAATGAGCCGACTGATGTAGGACTCTATAAGCCAGGAACAAATGTGGCTGTGACCGATGTCTGGGCATCATGATACCTTGAATTTTTGTTGGCAGGCTTGAAAGACTAGTTACTCACCTGTAACAGGTGTTCTCCAGGAACAGCAGGAATCAGTCCTCACATATGGGTGACGCCGGCGCCGACGGAGCCCTCGTGCAGAGCATTTCCCAAGCTTTCAAAGAAAGCCTTTGGGAATGCAGCACGCATGCGTGGTCCCCTTCCCGCCCAAGGGTGCCATCTTGCTCAGTCTGATGACATAGCTAAAAGACAGCAAAAAACAAAATGAAGAATATGACTGCAACTCCAGGGGAGGAGGGAGAGTTGTGAGGACTGATTCCTGCTGCTCCTGGAGAACATCTGTTACAGGTGAGTAACTAGTCTTTCAAGCCTGCCAACAAAAATTCAAGAGTACAGGTGAGTAACTACTCTTTCTCCAGGACCAAGCAGGAAGTCAGTCCTCACATATGGGACTCCCCAGCTCTGGGCTACCGGGAAACCTAAACTGAAAAAATGGCTCCCTCTCAAGAGCCTCAGCATTCGTGATAAGAATATCCTCTGAGAACGCCCCCGTATGGTAGCCCAAAATAAGGGCCGGAGGGTAAGAGTTGCCTAAACCTCAAAGAGATTACGGAGTATCGCCTGTCCGAAAGCACTGTCCCTTTGGGACTCTCTCTCGAGGCAGTAATGGGCTGCAAAAGTCTGGCTTGAAGACCAAGTTGCGGCCCGGCAGATATCTGCCAACGGAACAGAACGGAGATGAGCTACTGAAGCGGTTTTTGCCCTGACACGGTGGGCCATGACTCGACCCTGCAAGGGGAGGTCAGCTGCCTTGTACGCCCAGGCGATACAATCTACTACCCAAGTGGACAACGTACACTTGGAGACAGGTAACCCCATCTTATTAGGGTCAAAGGAGACGAAGAGCTGAGTAGCCCTTCGATGCCCCGCGTACGTTCTATGTAAAAAGACAATGCCCTCTTACAGTCCAGGGTATGCAAGACTGTTTCAGGCCGGCTGGTATGCGGCCTGGGAAAGAAGGTCGGAAGAACCACCACCTGGTTGAGGTGGAAAGAGGAGACCACTTTTGGAAGGAACTTGGGATGGGTCCGTAGGACCACCCTGTTCCTATAGAACTGTGTGTACGGTCTATCAGAAACCAGAGCTTGTAGTTCACTCACACGTCTGGCCGAGGTAAGAGCCACCAGGAAGAGCGCTTTCCAAGAAAGGAAGCGGAAATGGCAAGTAGCCATCGGCTCAAACGGTGGGCGAGTAAGTTGCTGCAAGACCACGTTCAAATCCCACTCAGTCGCCGGTGGACGAACCGGAGGCTTGAGCAGAAGCAGACCTCTGAGAAATCAGGACACCAAGGGGTGAACCGACAAAGACTGTCCCTCCACCGGTGAGTGGTGCGCTGATAGAGCACTGAGGTGGACCCGAACAGAGTTAGACTTAAGGCCTAGGTCTGACAGGTGAAGTAGATACTGCAGTACTACTGGCACAAGGCAAGAGAAAGGATCTTCATTGCACTGAGCACACCATACTGTAAACCTATGCCACTTGAGGGCATAGGACTTTCTGGTGGACTGCCTCCTAGAGGCCAGGACCACCTCCTCAACCTCCTTAGGTTGAAGTAAGGGAGCTAGCACTATCCTTTCAGCAGCCAGGCCATCAGATTGAGGTATCTGAGATTGGGGTGCAGAAGGGAACCCTGATCTTGAGACAGGAGATCGTGTTGCAACTCCAGGGGGAATGGAGTTTCCACTGCCAACTGCAGCAGAAGTGGAAACCACAGCTGCCATGGCCATCTGGGGGCTACCAGAATCACAGAGGAATTGTCCCGGAGAATCTTGAACAGAGTTCGGGCCACCAGGGGCATGGGAGGAAAGGCATACAAGAGGCCCGTAGACCAAGAGATCAGAAAAGCCAGCTGACATCATCAGGGGATGCGGCTGTCTGGAGCAAACACTGGGCAGCTGACGGTTTTGTGGACTTGCAAAGAGATCGATGGATGGAAGTCCCCAGCGGAGGAAGATCTGCTGGACCACCCATGGATTCAACTGCCATTCGTGAGGCTGGAGAATCCTGCTTAGCTTGTCTGCTAGGAAATTCTCCTGACCAGGTAGATAAACTGCTTTGAGAAACATGCCTTGTTTGACTGCAAAGGAGCCAAGGGCCAGCGCCTCCTGACATAGGAGCCTGGACCCCGTGCCCCTTTGTTTGTTCACACAGAACATTGCCACCTGATTGTCCGTCTGAACTAGGATAGACTGGTAAGAGAGGGCATGAGAAAAAGTCTGTAGAGTGGAGGAGTGGCCTAGTGGTTGGGGCAAGGTACTTCAGGCCGGAAAGTCGGGGGTTCAAATCCCACTAGAGGACAGCAACCTTGGGCCGGAAGGCTGGGGTTTCTAGTCCCACAGGTGCTCCTTGTGGTCTTGGGCAAGCCACTTAACCCTCCATAGCTCATGTCCCCTGTAAAACAGTTATCTCCAAGTTATAATGCCCTGTTCAATGTAATTTCAGTTTGTTCAATGTAAACCGCACTGATGCAGAATAGCGCGGTATATAAGAAAATGTAAATAAATAAATAAGCGGATTGCTCGCAGCTCCAAAAGATTGATTTGCTGTGTGGCCTCTCAAGGAGACCAGAGGCCTTGAGTGCACGTGCCCTGGCAATGTGCACCCCAGCCCTTTAAGGAATCATCGGTCGTCAGCACCCTTGTGTGTGCTGGAGCCTGAAAAGGGCACCAGCACACACAAGGTACCCCCCTGAGAAGGTTTGGGAGATGTAGCCACCATTGTAAGGAGTCCAAAAGTGGTTTGGACACCTTTACTCTGTCTCGGGAGGTCACCTGTGGCCTGCATCCACTGATCTCTGAGGCACCACTGAGCAGCCCGCATGTGTAGATGGGCATTCGGAGTCACGTGTACCGTGGATGCCATGTGGCCCAGGAGCCGCAGGAAGTGCCTGGCGGAGACATGAGACTTGCTTTGGAACTGGTTGGCCAAGTCCATCAGTCTGTGGGCCCTGTCTTCGGGCAAGTAAGCTCTTGCCTGAAGAGTGTCTAAGCTTGTCCCTATAAACTGTAGGTTCTGAGAAGGGAGCAAAGGGAGTTTGCGTAGTTTATGACAAAGCCCAGATGCTGAAGAAGAGTGGCTTGACTGGCCCCTTATGAGCCAGTCGTCCAGGTTTGGGAAGACAAAAATTCCCTGATTCCTGAGATAAACCGCCACCACCGCCAGGCATTTGGTGAAAACCCTGGAGGCAGAGGTTAGGCCAAAGGGAAGTACCCTGTGGTATTGTCTGTGGTCTGGATGAATGAGGATGTGAGTATAAGCATCCTTTAGGTCTAAGGAGCATAGCCAGTCTCCCTGTTGGAGGAAGGGCAGCAGTATCCCAAGGGTAAGCATCTTGAACTTTTCCCTCTCCAGAAACTTGTTTAGGTTTCGCAAGTCTAGGATAGGCCGGAGGCTCCTGTCCTTTTTGGCATCAAGAAGTACCTGGAGTAGAAGCCTTGCCCTTCCAGGTGGTGAGACACCGGTTCCACCACCTGTTCCTTTAGAAGACTTGCCAACTCCTGAAAGAGGAGGTTCCTGTGTAGGAGGGAGTCTTGGAGGCTCCCCTGGGAAGTAGGAGGGGGGTAGCTGGTGGAAGTGGAGCATGTAGCCCTTTTGGACTATGCTCAATAGCCAGGTATCCCCTGTGATGGCTGGCCACCTGTAGGCGTACAGGGTCAGCCGACCTCCTGTGCTGAGTAGAGCCACCGGCAGAGAAGAGGCTATGCTGTGGGAGTCAAAACCCCGCTCCCTGCTGTGCAGGAGCCGGAGCTGGCGGCTTGGGGGGTCTTCTGCCTACGGGGTCCTTGCTCCTGCCCCTTGGCCTGCTGGCCCTGTTGGGGAGCTGGAGAGGCCTGATATTGAGGGCAGGATTTGTAGGCAGCACCCTTCCTCGGGAAAAAGGGCTTCTTTCCCGAGCCCTTCTTTTTTTGAGAAGGGGCAGAAGTCTTTCTGGACAGCCTTGTCCTGGTGAGAGTCTCAGTCTCGATTTCTGCAGCCTTTTCAGTCATAGGCTTACCGAATAGGTTGTCACCTCGGCATGGGACATCGACCAACTTGTCCTGCACCCATGACTCCAGGTCCGATGACTGTAGCCAGGCCTGACGGCGTGCACCGATGCTGGCCGCGGCTACCCGGGCCGAAGCCTTGAAGCCATCATAGGCTGCTCAAGAGATAAACTTACTCTGATCCTTGTCGACAAGGCCTTGAACCTCTGCAAGGGTTCCTCGGAGAAGCCAGCTGAGAACCCGGCAATCTCCTTTGCCAGGTCTCTTAGGTACATGCCCATGTACAGCTGGTAAGTCTGGACAAGGCAAGATAGCATAGAGCCCAGGAAGCACTTTCTACCGAGGGCATCCAGGTTCCGGGCCTCCCGGCTGGGGGGCACCAAGTAGTGCATCTTCTGACTCTTCAGGCGGTGCATGGCCAATTCCACAACCATGGAATTGTGCGGTAGCTGCATCTTCTGGAACCCAGGGCTCTTACAGACTCGATAAATGGAATCATCCCGTTTGCTAAGAACCGGCGCCGAGGCCGGTGCCTCCCACATATGGAAGAGCAGCTGTTCCAGCATCGGAGGAAACGGTACAGTAAAGGCTTCCTTCGGAGGAAAATCATACTGGAGGGCTTCGAGCTCCTCGGCTCGACGCTCCTCCTCGGTGTCCGCAGGGAATGCCAAAGCCTTGGCCATGTCCCTCACGAAGTCCGAGAACCGGATATCCTCCGCGGGGGGGGGGGGGGGGGGAACCTTCTCCGAGGCTTGGACTCCGGGGAGTCCGAAGGGACGCAGTGGGTCTGGAAGGTGGCCGGAGACTCCTCGTCCTCCGTCTCCCACGCTGACTCCTCGGAGGAGGAGTCGAGCGGCTCTGGCCATGTGGGCCTCGGTTCAAAGAGAACAATAACCCCACAGCTTAAGCATATCTTTTGAATCGCAGCTAAATACATTTACTCATTACTAATTTTGTGCTGGTTCATTTAACACATTTTTATTACCCTTTATCTGTAGTTATTTTTTATGAGCGCTTCTGCCTATTAATCAAAGTTCATTTTTTTAAACAAAACTTGGTTGGATATTCTCTCCACATCAAATTGTAATTATTTATGACGTGCTTTTAGTATCTGGTTCTGACATGTTCTGTATCTGATATTTGTTTGTTGTAGAAATACTATTATATATAAGCTATTTATTATTGGTTTTAGTGTCATTAATTATTCTCTAGTATGGTATTTTCATGACAATTGCCTTCTTATATATGGTATTTATTGATATATTGTATTATACTTATGTATTCACTTATTTTATTTATTTATTTATTTATTTATTTATTTAACATCTCTTATATACCGCACTATTGTCATCAGCGCGGTTTACATAGAACAAACATATACATACAGAGAAACTGTAATGCATTTTACAAGTAACAGGGGTTTTTGAACTTGGGATTAAAAGTAAACTATATTGACTAAATAACTATTTACAAAAATTTTATACATTAGTCACATTTGGTTATCGTTTGGGATTGTCTTGGTCAGAAAATGTGTTGGTAGTATTTTCCATGTGCAAAGATTAGATTGGGAAATAGCTTAAGAAGAGGTGGTGTTTGAGGCTTTTTCTGAATTGTGTTAGGCTGGCTATAGCTCTCAATTCTGGTGGGAGGGCATTCCAGGCTATTGGGGCATGGATACTGAAGGCTCTTTTAGTTGTTTCTTTAGTGTATCTGACTGTTTGTTTCGGGATTGTTAATGTATTTATAGCAGTTGATCTTCTGGATCTGTTGGGGGTCTGTAAAAGTACAAGGTTGGTGATGGTTGATGGTGCTTGGTTGTTTAGGGCTTTGAATGTAGTGATCAGGATCTTGTAGTGAATTCTTGCGTTGGTTGGTAGCCAGTGGAGTCTTTTTAGGACTGGAGTTATGTGATCTGTCTTTGATATTCCTTCAAGTACTCTGGCAGCAGTGTTCATCGCCAGTTGGAGAGGATTTAATGTTGCTTGAGGGAGCCCGTATAGAATTGCATTTGCAAAGTCGATGTGAGGCATTACCAAGGCTTGGTAGACGGTTCTAAAGTCTGAGGGTTCCAGTAAGGGTCGAAGGTGGCGTAGTGTACGTATCTTGTGATATATTAGTTTTGTTATGTTTTTTATGTGAGCTTTCATACTGAGGCGCTGGTCGAGGGTGATACCTAGGTATCGTATTGTAGGTTTTACTGTTAATTCCTTGTCCTTTATCTTTAAGGAGGTAGGAGGTGTGAAGTTTTGGTTCTTTGTTATAAACATCACATCAGTCTTACTGTGGTTGATTCTTAGGTTTTGTGAGATGAGCCAATCTTCTACTGATTCGAAGCATGTTGTCAATGGTGTATAATCAGGGTGGTTGATGGAGAATGGCATGTATAGTAGAATGTCATCTGCATATGCTAGACAGGTGACATTAAAGGAACGAATGAGGTCGCAGATAGGTTGCATGTATATATTAAACATCAACGCTGACAGAGAGGATCCTTGCGGTACCCCTTGATCTTGAAGAAATGGTTCAGATGCTGTTTCACCAATTCGTACTTGTTGCCGACGGTTAGTTAGATAGGATATACACCTGCAACTCTACATTTCTTCAAGATCAAGGGGTACCGCAAGGATCCTCTCTGTCAGCGTTGATGTTTATTTATTTATTGTCAGCTTTTAGCATCCTACATGTCTG
Source organism: Ichthyophis bannanicus (assembly GCA_033557465.1). Lineage (NCBI taxonomy): Eukaryota > Metazoa > Chordata > Amphibia > Gymnophiona > Ichthyophiidae > Ichthyophis > Ichthyophis bannanicus. The sequence goes on along the minus strand of CM066043.1, from coordinate 125,440,378 downwards.
ATTTATGTCTTTAGCGTTCTACATGACAGATTTAAGGTATTTATTCATCCCTTTTGTCCTCCTCGTCTCTCTTTTTTTGCTTTTAATTTGTTTATATTTAATTTTTATTAATATTTATTGATACATTCTTGGTTTCACATCATTATTTAAAAGGTTTATGTTCTTTTTAAAGATATCATTTCTATATATTTATGTTTTTAACTGTTTGATTTTATCTTTCACATGTATTTAGTTTCACAGGTTTTTTGCCTGTTTAACATGTCAAATGTAGTAATTAAAGTTATGTTTTAATTGTATTTCTTATATACATGTTTATAATTATTATTATCTATTATTATTGTTTTTATTTTCTTTGAGGTGTGCTCCTTTTAAGGCCCCCTGAAGAAGGCTGGTTAGCTGAAACGCGTCGGGGTGTAATAAACAAGGTTTTTCACCTAACTGTTGTCAGTCCAGGTTCTGCTTTTTTGTTTCTTTATTGGTGTGCGGATACCTCTGCTCTTTTTGGTACAGTTCCTTAAACAGCCACACAGCAAACCAGGATTAACCCAAGATAATAAACTCGTTATGCAAAATGACGAACCACACCCTCAGGTGAGGGGACTAGCATGGTGATCAGTTGCAGAGGTAGACAGGAAAACAGGAAGTGTGTCCAACAATCTGAAAGCTGCCCAGCTGTTCTGCCATAGAACCACACTGCATTGTCCCACTTTCCACAATGGGGCCCGGCAACCCTAACTTCCACGAACACCTCTGTGCATTCCATGACAGATACAGTGTAGTTACTTACCTGTAGCAGGTGTTCTCCATGAACAGCAGGAATAAGCCCTCGCATATGGGTGACATCACAAACGGAGCCCCACACAGAACGCTGCCCAGCTTCCAAAAGGAAGCCTTTGGAAGGTACACTGTGCATGCATGCCTGCTTTCCTGCCTGCCGTGATACCATCTTCCCCAATCAAATAACATAGCAGGAGCCAAAAAGGCAACTCCCTGAGGAGGTGGGAGGGTTGTGAAGACTTACGTCTGCTGTTCACAGAAAACAACTGCTACAGGTGAGTAATTACGCTTTCTCCGTGAACAAGCAGGAAGTCCTCACATATGGGACTCCCAAGCTACAGGCTACCAGAACCCGAGGAGAATCAACAGCCCAACAGGGGCAACAAACTGGAGAAGCCAGAAAGAAAAGGAAGGTAGTCCCCCTGAGGGACTCATCTGATTCAATATCCTCAGCAGAAATTGACCTGAGAGGTTTTGCAGATAGCCAGGACGGACAGAAGGGCCAGTGGGCAGGAGTTGACACTAAGACCCAAAGAGGTGTCAGACAGTAATGGGCTGCAAGGGTATGCACCAAGGACCATGTAAGCAGCCTTGCAGATTTCCTCTGTGGAGAGAGTAGAGGGTGGTCACTGATGCGGCCATCGCATGGACATTATGAGCCATAATATGACCCTCAAGGCACAACCCAGCCTGGGCATATGCGTAAGTGATGCAGTCCACAAGAGGGATAGCGTGCGCTTTGAGACAGTGGCACCCAACTTAGTGGGGTCGAAGGAAACGAGCAGCTGGGTGGACTGTCGGTGCACCTTTATACATTCTAGGTAGAAGACTAGAGCCCACTTGCAGTCCAAAGTATGCAACACTGCCTCACCCCGGTTGGTATGAGGCCAGGGGAAGAAAGTCAGTAGGACTACTGACTCGTTGAGGTAGAATGCCCAGACCACCTTCAGTACAAAGCGGAGGTTCGTACAGAGCACCACCCTGTTCTGCTGAAGCTTCGTGTATGGAGGTTGACTGACCAGTGCTTGGAGCTTACTGATGCATCACGCTGACATCACCACCACCAGAAAGAGAAGCTTCCAGGTTAGGAATTTCAGAGGGCATAAGTCCAGCAGTTTGAAAGGTGCCCACATCAGCAGGGTGACTACCACGTTAAGATCTCAAGCTATCATCAGAGGCTTGAGCGGGGGCTTTGAGAGGAGCAGACCCTTCATGAATCGAGCTACAAGAGGCTGAGCTGAGATGATATTCCCCCCCAGAGCCATGGTAGTGTGACCCTATCACATTGAGGTGAACCCGCATCGAATTGGACTTCAGGCCACAGTCAGAAAGGTGCAGAAGGTACTACAGCAGCTGGTCCACAGCACAGGAGAAGGGGTTCAGTGCCCTGCATGTGCACCAAGTGGCAAACCTCCGCCACTTTAGCACATGGCCTTGCGCATTGAGTCCTTGCGAGATGCCAGAAGTATGTTGGTGACACTCTATGGAAGATTGAGCTTGGAGAGGACTATCCGCTGAACATCTATGCTATGAGGGCCAACAAATGGACACTGTGGTGCAGCAAGGTACTGCCATCCTGCATGATGAGGTCTGGGGCGGAGCCCAGGCAAAGAGGCTCCCTCTGCAAAAGCTGCAGCAGTAGCGGCAACCCATGGTTGCCAAGGCTAATAGGGAGTGATGAGGATCATCGATCCCTTGTCAGCCTGGAGCTTCAGGAGAGTTTTTGCCATGTGTGACATCGGAGGGGGGGTATAGATACAGCAAGCCCTCCCCCCAGTGGAGGAGGAAGGCATCCAAGATCAGGTGGCTGCTGACCAACCTCCACGAGCAGAACAGAGCCACCTGGGCACTGTGCGCTGTGGCTAAGAGGTTCACCACTGAAGTGCCCCACTCCCAAACGATCCAGTTCACCACTGCCCTCTTTAGGGCCCACTCGTGTGGTTGAAGCACCTAGCTGAGTTGACCTGCCAGGCCGTTGAGCTTGCCAAGTAGATAAGCTGCCCTGAGTTCCATGCCGTGGAGCAGGGCAAATGTCCACAGGTGAAGAGTTTCTCAGCGCAGGAGGTACAAGCCCATGTCCCCCTGCTTGCTCACATTGAACATCACTACCTGGTTGTCTGTTTGAATCAGGACCACCTGATTGTCCAGGAGTGCCCGAAAGGCGTGGAGGGCATTTGCTATAGCCTGGAGCTTGAGGAAGTTGATTTGATGTAGACTCTTCTGCTCGGACCACAGGCCCTGGGTACACAGGTCATCTAGGTGCATCCCCCAGCTGAGCTTGGATGCATCTGTCATGAGTGTCTTGGGGGAGGGCTGCCAACTGGAATGGGAGGCCTCGCAGCAGATTCCGATACTCGAGCCATCAGGCGAGGGACTTCATCAGTGGTGCGGTGACCACCAATGTTTCAAAGACAACCTGTCGCCTGCTTCTATTGGGTGCTTAGGGATCACTGGGCCTGTCTCATGAAGAAGTGAGTCTGAGGGTGCCCCATGGTGGCCATGTGCCCAAGGACTCTCAACATCCCATGGGCTGTAGTGTGGTGCTGTTACTGCACCTCGCCCACCACTCCAATGAGCCGCTACAGGCAGCCAGCTGGGAGAAAGGCCTGTGCCCGAGTGGTGTCGAGGAGTGCCCCAATAAATTCCAGCTGTTGTGTCAGCTGGAGGTGAGACTTTGGGTAGTTGATCATAAAGTCGAGCCGCTTTAGCACCTGAATGGTGAGTTTGACAGACTGCCGGATGCCATCCGGTGGTGGGACCCTTGATGAGCCAGCCGTTCATGTATGGGAAGATGAAGACTCCCAGGGTCTGAAAGAAAGCGGCCATAACTGCCAGACACTTCGTGAAGACCTGTGGGGCTGAGGCCAGCCCGAAGGGAAGCACCCAGTACTGACAGTGCTGGCCGCCCAGCATGAACTGTAGATACTCTCTGTTACTCGGGTGGATCGAGATATGCGTATACGTATCCTTTAGATCCAAGGAGCATAGTCATGCATCCTGAAGGTGGTATCAGAGCAGTGCCCCGAGCGAGGCCATTTTGAACTTCTCGTGCATGAGGAACCGGTTTAGCTTTCACAGGTCCAGAATGGGCCAGAACTCCCTGGTCGTTTTGGGAACCAGAAGTACCTGGAGAAGAAGCCCTGACAGACCTGAGCTGAGGGAACCGGCTCGATGGCTAAGCTGGCTAACAGGGCAATGACCTCAGTCTGGAGCAGGCTCTGGTGTGGAGTCTATGGGGTACTCCCTGGGGGCATATGGAGGCGGCAGCTGGGTGAAGTGCAGCAGATATCCACTTTGGACGATCTGCAGCACCCAAGTGTCAGAGGTGATGACGCTTGGTGTTTCTTCCGCATGGGATCCGTGGTCTTCCTGGAGAGCCTCAAGAGTCACATGCTCCTTCAAATTCCTCTGTCAGTTTCCTGAAGAGGTTATCCCCTCCGCAGGGGATGTTGGTGATCTTGTCCTGGATCTACTGCTCCAGGTCTGAAGATTGCCGCCACACCATCTGGTGGGTGGCAATGCCCATTGCTGCCACTCTGCCTGTGGATTCAAAGGTGTTGTAGGAGCCTCACACCATGAACTTTGAACAGTCTTTGCCATGAGCCACCAGGCCCCAAAATGTCTCGCGACATCCTTGGGGATGAGAGCAGCAAAGTTCTCCAGGTCCAACATGATATCCTTAAAGAACATGCTCATATAGGTCTGTTAGGCAAGCATTTGTGACCAGCATAGAACCCTGATAGCATTTCCTGCTGAAGGAGTCCAGGGTGCGAGCTTTGCAGCCTGGTGGTGCCAAAGAGCGAGTCTTGGCACTCTTAGTGTGCTTCAAGGCTGATTCCACCATGATGGAGATGTGGGGTAACAGGCTTCTCAAACCCCGAGGCCTTCTGGACGCGGTATAGGGAATCAAGCCTGTGGCTAATGACGGAAACCGTTAAGTGGAGTCTTCCATAGCCACAACAACCTCTGTAGGACATGGCATATGTGAACCATCACAGCCTCCCTGGGGCCCGAGGGGTACTGAAGCAGCTCTAGTTCCTCCGCCTTTGGTTCCTCTGATTCCAGGGAAAAGAGGATGGCCTTGACCATGTCCCTAATGAAGTCCTGGAAGGACATGTCCTCCGGGGGGAGAGAGACTTGCGTCACTCGGGGGAGGCAATGGGTCAGACCGAAGGTCCAAAGCTGTTGATTCCTACTCGGTCTCCCATTCTGATTTGAATTCCAAGAGGAAATCGAAGCAGGGGAGTGTTCTTTCATTCTTGCTGTCTGACCCCATGGAGGCTGAGGGAGCCAGTGTTGAGATTCTCTGGCGTGTGCAGGACAGCTCAGCTGACGTCATTCTCTGCCCAGGATAAAAGCCTTGCTGTGACGCTTATCTTTGGGAGTGTTCTTTCGTTCTTGCTGTCTGACCCCATGGAGGCTGAGGGAGCCAGTGTTGAGATTCTCCGGCGTGTGCAGGACAGCTCAGCTGATGTCATTCTCTGCCCAGGATAAAAGCCTTGCTGTGTCAATACGGCGTTCTGCCGTCGGCGTTCTGGTGGGGCCTGCTCCTAAGGGGCGTGTACAAAGGGGCAGGATACGCCCCTTGTGAGACCCTTAGGAGCACATTAGGAGCCATTTTGTTTGGAGAGGAAAATGCCAGGAGGAAAGCGAAAGAAGAAAACCTCACAAGTAACACCTCAGGTGGGGACTCTCGACAAACACGTGATTTCCACCCCCACAGATGAAAGATCCAGGTACTGTGCTTCCCTTGCCCTTATCCAACGGTGCAAGTTTGAGCTCAGTTGAGCGTACTCCTCCTCTTCCCCCCGGTTTTTTGGAAGTGTCTTCTTTTTTTTTTTTTTTAAATTTAAACTCTTTATTGGAGTAATCAAAAGGTAATACAAAGCAATCATATTACAAACAATATTTTACCAAATAATAACACCCAGCCCACAACATGGAGTGTGAACAATTGCAAAGAAAAGAATATAGAAGAGAAACAAATATCCCAGCATGGAATGGAAGCAATATAACAAACTCCTTTTGACTTTAGCAAGACACCGAGAAATGAGAAAACAAATAGATTATCACAAAGCCAAACCCTTCAAAAAGGTCTCCAATTGTAAAGCATCTAAAAAAATGTAAGTTTTACCCTGAAAAACAACTACACATTTACAGGGATATTTTAAGAGAAAAGTGGCACCGAAAGCCAAAACACGAGGCCTAAGTGAAAGAAAAGCTTTACGTTTTACTTGAGTAATGCGACCTACATCGGGAAATAACTGAACTACTTGACCAAAGAATTTCTCATGGCGGTATTTAAAATAAGTACGTAAGATTAAATCCTTATCTTTTTCCAAAGAAAAGGCAACCAATAATGTAGCTCGAGAGGGTATTTCTTCTATAGAAGTCTCCAAAAATTGAGATAAATCTAAACTAGGAGGATTCAACTGGTCAATTTCTCCGCAAGCACCACCACCTAACTCAGAATCTGAAACGGGAGTTTCTCTTATCCCTGCCGGTATATAGTACAATTTTGACAAAAGTATATTATCAGGATCAGATATTTTCAATATGTCTTTTAAATATTTAGAAAAAAGAATACTAGGAGAAAGGTAGTGGGTTCGAGGGAAATTTAACAATCAAAAGAAATTTCTTTACAAGATATTTGGCAAGTAGTTGCTCGGACAGAGATGTCCTTGAATTCATCTCTGCTGAAACTTTCAAAATTTACTCATGAGACTGTGACTGTATTAACTGACTGTCAGACTAGATTATGTAACTTGGAAAGTTCTAGAATTAAACTGGAGGGTGCGCTTTCTTCTGTACAGGGAGTCTTGGCATCATCTGTCCAAGACTCTCTCTTATTGCACCAACGTGATGAGATTTTTGAGAATGCTTTGCGAGTTTTGGAAGTGTCTTCTGAATCTCAGAGCATTGTTTGCTCTCCTAAGGATAATGTGCTCCCCAGTGTGGTTTCCTGGAAGGAGCCCTTTGTCCCTAGTTCGGACCCTCAGAGTTCCACGGTTTCCTTGTTAGATGTATGGAAAGTGGTCTCTCGTACTGAGCAAGTTCTTGTTGATATAGTTCCTTCATTATGTCAATTTACCAAAGACACAGTTGTAAAGTTTCAATCTCTGGATTCACAGGTCGGTGCTTTGAGCTCCGTGGTCACTAATATGGCTACTCATGCTAAATCTTGTGCTGAATTTCAATTAGCTCATTCAAAGGAGAGTGGGATATTACACCAGAAACTTGAGAATCTGGAGAATTTATCGCTTATAAAAAATTTGAGAATATTAAATTTTCCTGTTTGTTCTTTGTTGTCCCCTATTATTTTGCTTCAGAAATACCTTAAGGACACCCTCCTTTTACCTCGGGCTGATTCTATTATTATTAATAAATGTTATTATCTTTCTATTAAAAATCCTCCGCCAGAGGTGAATGATGAGGGGGATGCCCTTTCGGCTTCTGATAAATTTAATTTAACAGCTTTTTTAGAGGACACTCATGATGATATTTCCTCAAGGGCCACTTTACTTGTTATGTTGGCGTCCAAGGAGGATAAGAGTACTATTTTCAAAGCCTATTTTAGGAAGAAGGTAGTAAAATTGTGTGGGGATTTTGTTTCAATCTTTCCAGACGTATCACGCACTACTCAAGAACATAGAAAAGAGTTTCTGGCATTTAAGGCTAGAGTTCTTGCCCTCGGTGCAACCTTCTTTTTAAGATATCCTTGCAAATGCTGTGTTATTTTGGGTTATGATAAGTTTATGTTTTCTTCATCATCTGACTTAGAAAAGTGGATTCTAGCTAGGGAAAGACGCTTTGATGATTCTTTATTTTTTTTCTTTGTCATAAATGTTTGGCGGGGGCGATAGGCGGAAAGCTTTGTCAGGCCGTTTAGTTAGCTAGAGTTTTACAAATTGTATTGTTACCCTAGCTTTGTTTATTTTGTATTTCTTTCGTTTCATGGTTCAAAGATACTCCCCGATATGTGGACTGTTAAGGATAGATTTGTTTCTTTAAATTTTAATATGTTTCTTTTTTGTTTTTACTTTCCGTATTTCCTTGTACTGTAAAGTTTTACTGTATAATTGAAAACTCTTTATAAATAAAATAATAAAAAAAAAAAGAAAAAAGAAAAAAAAAAAAAGAAAATCGAAGCAGTATCAAGTCTCCTCCTCCTGCCTCCGTGGCTTGGGAGAGGGTGGGCACCGATTGCCCCCATTCAACCGGTGCACCAATGGCAATGTCCCTGGGCCTCTGACTGACACACTGGAGAGGGAGATTGGGTGGGAGATCAGAATTGACTCCGGGTCCCGGAGCAATGTCCCCACCTCAATGGGCAGGGCATGGGTATCCAGAATAGGCAGGATGAAGTGCAGTGACGATGCTCTCCACGCCACGAACCCTGCATTCTGCAAGGCTTCCACCGCTGCAAAGTGAGCTTTGAGGACTCAAAGGCATTCCTCCAGAAACACCATCTACAAGAGGGCCAATGCCGCAGCTGCGGACACTGGCATCAACACCTCAGACAGGGGACTCCTCAATGATAGGTGCATCAGGAGACATCCGGCTGCCCTCCTGGGCAAAGGGAGTCGACTCCGCTGTCCGGGTTGAGTCTCCCCACCAGGAGAGCTTGGCTGGTTGCTCCCAGTCATTGCTTTTTGCTTGACATCGAGAAGGCTGTGATGACATTGCACATGGAATTTCTCCCAGTGCTCACCCTTTGACATTGATGGGGTCTCAGAGTCTCCTCTCACTGCTTGGACCCCTCTGCTCTGGCTTGGCACGCAGCTCCTTTCCTTTGGACATCTCAGAACATCTGGCAGGCGTCAATGAGAGGGTCAGGGCTGAGGATACTGAGTCTGGTGAGCTGAAGAGGGATTCCTTCTGTTTTTCACAACCCGTCAGCCTGCAGTGCATCATCTGCAAGCAAAGCTCGCAGGACGCCAGCTGGTGATCGGGTCCAATGCATTGCAAGCACCAGTTGTGTCAGTCGGTGGCAGAAATGATCTTGCCACACGGTGCATCTCTTAAAGCCACTAGTTGGCTTAGACATGCCAAAAAATACCACCTCGGCAAAATCAAACTGGAGAGCTGCAATGGGTGGGAAAACAACCCTGAAGGGGTAAAATATGCCAAAAGTGAGCAAAGAGAGAAAATAAAAAAACTACGATTGGTAAAACCAATTAACCAATGACAGGTGGAAAGAAAACACATAAAAAAACAGACCACAAGGGCCAGAAGAGTAAACTTTTCCCGGACTGCAGGAACACGTCGTCCTAGGGGCTCAGCAGAAAAAAGACGACTGGGGAAGATGGCACTGTGGCAGGCAGGAAGGTAAGTGTGCATGCATGGTGTACCTCCCAAAGACTTCCTTTGGAAGCTGGGGAGCATTCTGTGCAGGGCTGACAGATGTCACCTATGTGTGAGAACTTACTTCCTGCTTGTTCACAGAGAACCCTAATTTCTAATCTCTGCATGATCCAGATTGAGGGTCTGCCCTTTACTACAGAAATGCAACCTGAAACTTGCCTTAAATGGGTGAATGCCTGAAGAAGATAATTGTGCATTAGTTTCCTTAAAAATTAATTCTTAGCTAAAAATACAAGTGATTACTTAGAAGCATGCTTGGCTGCTTGGTAATTATTTATAAAAGGTTTCTTCACCACACTGTTACAATAAATTTGAAAAAGAAGATAACAGCAAAGTTCTGCTTCAGTTCTATCCCAGCGTTTTTCCAGCTGCGAACAGATTTTTTCCAACTTATAAAATCTGAAGCAATTCCACCCCCCCCCCCCCGAGCTCATTTTGATAAGTACAGATTTTAGAAAGTCTCTTTCCAAAATGTCCTTCCATCATTCACTCTGCTTGTTTATCTCATTCACACGCACTTGCATTTTTGTGCACCAATTTCAGCTCCCACTTTCATTCTGTTTCACTGTTTCACTTTTGGTACAGTTTAGGCTCTCTGGTTTCATAACTGGACATCTGGAAGCAAAAAAAAAAAACCCACAGCTTTTTTTGTCTAATAGTGAGTGTATTTTACATAGATGTCAAGGATACTCAATACAGGTCAAAGAAAATTAGTCCTCTGATAGGCTACAGAGTACCATCATTTTGTTGTCTCAGTGTCAAAAATCTACTTTTAATTATTAAGGGCAATCTAAAATTAGAAAAAGAGAAATTTATAGAGATAACGGAACGTAGGATTCTTTCTAGTCTTATGATACGAGAATCACTTCCTAGGTCCACATTCTAGATGCATTATTTCTTCCCCCCCCCCCCCCTCCCCATTCCCTTTACTGGGCTATTATCATTTCTCAGGACTGTCCTTGGAGAGGGGAGGGGGAGGGAATCTATTTCCCAAGTTTTGGAGGGCCTGTGTATCTATGGCAACTGTCCACATCATCATTACAACATGTGGAGGAGGAGGAGCAGGAGGAGAAGGGGCACATAACCCTGTGACCACCTCTGCCATCCCATATTGATATTTCAGTTTTGAGTTCCCAGGTTAAGATTTAAATCCAGAACTATCCCTCTTTAATCTACAACTCCAAGCTCCAGCACTAAATATATGCTGAATGAAAAGTGCTTTAAAACATGTATAAGGCAGGGTTCAACAAATACCAGGCACCAGGTTGTCATAGCAACTAGAAATTTGCACTTGGCGCCCAAGATTTTCTCCCCCTCCTTTTCCTTTTTAAATGTGATTACAGCAAAGACCCTGCCCACCCATAAGGACCCCCATCTCCCACAGGCAAAAGGAAAGAGTAGATCCCTTCTGTCTCCCGTAACTGTGGCCACAATTCCAGTTGGCCTAAAAGAATAAAAAGGATTGACCAGGGAGGAAGTGAATGAGACCTTTTTCCTTTAAAAAAGGAGATAGATGGAGGAGAATAAAGGGTAGGGGGTTGGCGTGTTAGGGGGAGGTAGAAGGGGAACAGAGTGTGAGGGAGCAGCAGGAGAGAGGGTGGATGAGGGCAACGTATTGGATGTTGAAGGGATATATGCATGGGGACTAAAGGGCACAATGTGTACATGGCCCAAAGTGTGTATCCCCCCCATGACACCCCCCCCCCACACACAAGCAGTTCATACATGCGCAGTGTCAGACGGCTGCCTGGGTGAGAATCTTCACAGTCTTGACAAGTGCATATATCTATATGATTTGCAAGGGATTGTGGGCAATGTAGTTCATTCACACCAGACACAGCTGCTGACAATAATTTAGTTGTGCTCTTGGGTAAAGCCAATAAGAAATTTATTTATGGGGTTATTTCTCCCAACACAGATATGCTTGGTAGCACATAAATCAGGTAACTTGCTTTCAGTGTTAACTTGGAAAAACAAAGTCAAAATCAGGAAAACAACAAATGAAAAGCCACAAAGCAAGAAACAAACTGTTCTTTTCAGGTTAACTTCTGATTACTTCCCACATAGATTCAGAAGTGATTCTCTCCTAGCTCACAAGCAATTAGGTAAGGCTTAATTGCTAGCAGTCATCCAGCTGAAACCCCTTAGCTGGCTTGCTTTCTACTGTGTGGGTCAAATCCTGCTTCAGGAGCTTTTTTTGAGTAGATTAAAGAACAAATTTGTATTTCTTTGTGATGGTTGCTGTACTTTATAACAGAAAGTTACCAACGGAGTTTAGATAGAGAACAGTCCATATAAACAGGATCTTCATCTGCTATTATTCCCCCTTGTTCAACAAGCATGGGTTCAATATCATGGATTGGCACAGATGAATCTCCCAATGGAGCACTTTCAGGAGAATAATTGTTTCCCTGCTGTCTTTCAAGGTTATAGCTAGGGCATAGATCAGTGTTCATACCTGAGCTTCCATTGCTGCTAGAGTTCCTCTCTATATAGCCTGGCCAGTATGTAGTCCAGTTCTTATGTCCAGCCTTCCAATCCAGATCCCTGGACACTGGATCTCTCTTCACATACCTTCTGGCACGGGTCTTAGGGTCCCTTCCACGTGCAGCCGTCTCCCTCACAGGTAGCGTCTGGAGATTCCTAGCTCTGCAGCACCATTCCTCTGGCTTTCCCCAGTCCAATGGTGTATGCTGGCCCTTGGAATACCTCCCAGTATACGTACTGCTTTGGACTCTTCTAGACCTCTCAAAGGCTTTTCTCCTCTTTCTTCCAGAGGGTTTCCTTGTCTCTCTGTCCGTCCGGTTTGGCTTCTGCTTCTGATGATCCTTCAGATGAAACTGATGATCCTTCTCTGGATATCCAAGGTGATCATGAAGATGATCATCTGTAGAATAAACTCTACTCTTATTCTGCCTTGATGAGTGCTCCTCCCTAACACAGCGCAGCTGTGCTGAATCAGGCCCTGCCCTTTGAGATGAGTGCTTAGGGATTACCTCATAGCCCTCCTGATTGAACACACGTTTCCCCACTTCAGCTCCTCTAATGGCTGTTGGAAACCTGGTGCATTCTGGGACTGGTAGTCTTTTATGGCAAAATTCTGTTTTCTTTTTTCTACCAGAACTGACAGGTTGCTTGTTCAGAGTCACTTCACCTTTTCTATAGCTCCTTCCTGAGCTATGATAAGCTTCCTTATCACAGCAGGCACCCCACCTCCACACCACACATACAGACATAGGCGTCCCATCTCTGCACCACACACACAGAGGCTCTCCAGCTCTTCAACACACACACACACACATATGCACCACATGCCTAAACCCACTGCCACATCCCATGCAGAGAGGCAAACCATTGCACTATACACACACACACTTACTATATGAAGTTATAACTATTATTGATATATTTCTTTCTAAAGATGCCTCATACAGCTCCTGCTGCCATAAGAAGAAAATTGGAGGGAAGCTTGGGGGTTGACTGACATGCAGAGGTTGGGGGAGGGGGCTGATTGGCTTGCAGGGATATGTATGGGGATAGAAGGGGGGTTGGTGGTTAGTTGGGAGAGAGGCTGACTAGATTTCAGGAGAAAGGAGTGGCGGTGGCTGATTTTTAAGGGAGAAGCGAGACTGGGAAACAAGAGGGTGGGGAGGGGAGGGAGGCGCAGGATTAAGTGAAAAGAGAATGGGAAGGGAGAAAGGTTGGGAAACTGGGTGACAGAGTAACAGGGTGAGTAGGGGGCTGCCAGCTGTGTATTCTACCAGTGGTCTGCAGAACTACATTAAATAGGAATTACACTTACCTGGTAATTGTGGTTCCTTGAGTGACTCCAGTTTAGTCCTCAACCTCTGGGTAGTGAACTTCTCCTGCAGCTTGTAGACTGGGCATGTCAAACTCATGACATCACTGGATATAGCCTGCTGGTCTCTCCCATCAGTCCCCAGTGAACTATTGACAAAGCAGACTCAAAGGAGCAAAAAATCAGTAAATGTTTTTTAAACTTATTATATTCAAAGGCACGCAGAACATATAACCTATTTACCTACTACTCCCCTTCCAGAAGGAAAGGGATTGCTTCCTGCATGCTCTCCTTTCCGTCGAATGCCTAGCCCTAAACAATCCAGAGCAATATAGCAATATATATATAACAATATCATAATATAATAAAACAATATAGCGCAAACCAAATGGAAGCATCAAAACGACTGAACACCAGTGAAAGCCTATATCCACTTTTAACCTTGCACTTCCCCCAACAGAAAGACCACTGCTAAGACCCCATCCCCAGGCGGGAATGAGGACTAAACTGGAGTCACTCAAGGAACCACAATTACCAGGTAAGTGTAATTCCTATTTCCTTATCGTTCCTCCAGTTTAGTCCTCAACCTCTGGGATGTATCAGAGCAGTAACCATTGGGAGGGACCTTTCCAGCCAGATCTCAACACTGCCTCCCTGAAAACGGCATCCTTAGCCGCCAGAACATCTAGGTGGTAGTGCTTACTGAAAGTATGGAGAGACAACCAAGTGACCTCCCTAAAGATGTCCACTGGCGGACCCAAACTGTGCTCCGTCCAAGAAGACACTTGCACTCTGGTAGAGTGAGCTCGTAAGCTCCCTGGGACTGTACGGTCCTGAAGAAGATAAGCCGACGCACTTGCCGCTCCAATCCATCCAGAAATGGACTCCTTCGCCACTGCTTCCCTTTGCGGGGCCCTCCGAACACCCCGAAGAGAGACGAAAGTTTCTGAAACCTTTAAACACTGCCGCAGCGCTCTCTTGATGTCCAAACAGCGCAAGCTATGGTTCAATACGCTCCCCTCCGCCGCACCTAGCGCTGGAAGAGAGACCATTTTAGTTAGGTGAACGTAGAAACCACCTTTGGCAACAACGACGGAACCAGCCGCCAGGCCACCTTCTGTCTGGAGACAGACAAAAAATGATTTCTGACAGGTCAACGCCTGTAACTCCGAAAATCGCCTCGCCAAACAGATGACCATCAAACATACTGTCTTCAAGGCAAAACCCTTAACCTACGCCTGTTGCAAGGGCCCCAATGGCGCGCTAGCTAACGCTCCTAAAACCAACTTGAGCTTCCCCGGTGGAATTAATATCCTATGAGAGGGCTACAGTCTGGTAACCGCCTGAGAAAGCGTACCACATCGATCTGTGCATAAGAGCCACTCCCTGTCCTTTGCCCCTATAGCAAGACAGAGCTAACTGAACTCTCCAGGACCTGCCTTTACCAAACCTGTCCTGCAGAAAACTTAATACCAAGGGAACTGACATGGTTGTCACGCGAGCATGTCTCTGCGAGCACCCATCCTCAAAGATGTGCCATATACGCACATATGTAAGGGACGTAGACTTTTTTTCTTTTTTTTTTTGGCTGCAAGTTGGCACAGACTGCTGCCAAGCAACTCTTTTTCCTTAAGCTTGCCCTTTCAACAGCCACCCCGTAAGCAAAAACCGATGCACCTGAGGCATTCGAAGAGAACTCCGTCGCAACAGAATCTCCAATGTCGGAAACCTCCATTGATTCCCGTTGAGCAACCGTATGAGGCAGGCATACCACGGGCGCCTCAGCCAGCCCGAGGCCCCAACCACACATTTCCCTGAAGCGCTTCGATACGCAGAATCACTAGACCTATGAGTGTCCCCGGTGGAAAGACATAGAGAAGACCAGACGACGGCCGCCATTGAAACAGTGCGCCGATGCCTTCCGACCTCCTTTCGCATCGTCAACTGAAGAAGTGACCCATTTATGCAGAGTGAAACGCCGCCATGAGGTCCATTACTGGCTGTCCCCATATGCGACTGATCTGTGCGAACACCTCCGGATGCCACTCCCATTCTCCGGCATCTACTCGGACCCAGCTGAGGAAATCTGCCGTCACAATGTCCTTACCCGCAACATGCGCCACCGAAAACGCTGGCAGTCAAAGCTCTATCCACACACACAGACCCTCTGCTGCGGCCTCTACGGCCACACTTCCGGTTCTGACTTGCCGATTGATGTAGGCCACCGCCGCGGAGTTGTCGGACAGTACTCACACCGCTCAACCTGCCACTGTAACTTCAAACGCCTGCAATGCCCGGCGTATCGCTCGCATTTCCAGTCGGTTGATTGACTACTGGGTCTCCTGTGTACTCCAAGAGCCTTGCGCAAAACGATCTCCGAACGTAGCGGAGTTTAAAAGTTTTTGGCCAAGCTCCCGGAGGAAAGGTCCATAACCTTTTATTGGAGAGAAGCTGGAAAATTATTAATTTTTCTTTTTTTTTTTTTTTTTACATCTTTCACCAATTCAAGATGTTCTACAAGGCACAAAACTCAGAGCATTACATCTGTTGTACATGCAATGGAACCCTTAAAATATGAGCATACATGAATCCACCGCTTGCTCCGCTACAAGCATTGAGTAGCCTATTTGTCTTTTTGGAAACCAGCCAGGTCCTTAAGACCTGGATTGGCTACCCTAGGAAGCAGGATACTGGACGTGAAAGAGCTTGGTCTGACCCAGTATGGCATTTCTCGTATCCTTATGAACGGAACCTCCCCAAGGTCTCTGCTTTGGAAGTAACAGGCTGTGCCTGGCCCTATGGCCCTGTGGCTAGCTCACATGGAGCAGTGCGGCCTAGTGGTTGAGGCAAGTTGCCAGAGGACCAAGGGTTTGAATTCCAATCAAGACCACCAAACTTGGGCCATAATAACTGGAGTTTCTGGTCCCACAGGTGGTCCTTCTGGCCTTCGTTAAGCAATTTAACCCTCTGCCTCAGGTACCAAAACATAAATTGTGAGCCCTTCAGGGACAAGGGAAATAGAAATACCGTAATCGACTGCATGTCACCCTGACCTGTAGGCAATCAGTATACTCAAATAAATAACTGACTGGGAATATGTGACCATAGCAAACACTGGCAGTGGAGAGACATCAGAGCTGGTGCTGGTTCCTGGTCTTCCTTTCTCGCTCTCCCAGTCCTTCTGCCAGCATTCAGAAAAGGCTGAGAATAGATTGTCCAGTGGGCCGGGGACCTTGCGTCCTGGACATCAGAGAGAAAGAGGGGCTAGGATCTGGGAGTAAAGCCCAAAGAGAAAGGGAAACTGGTGACTGACACTGTAGCTCCTCCAGGCGGCTCACTCCACAGCAGATCCCACGACTGCATCTCCAACCCCATGTAACACCATGAGGACCTCACACACTTTATTACAATCAACATCCCCCCCATTACTGGAGAAATTACCTTAGCATGATACTACAGTCTGAGCAAAGAAATGCAGTCTCACTCTGCAGAGAGTTCACCCAAAAATCATGCCTAAGCAATTGTGCGCACATACAAAATGCACATCTACATATACAGGTGAACCAGCACCTGTCACCCAACACAGTGCAGTGAGCATGCTTGAACATAGGCTAAATGCATGGAGCATACACAGAGTATTGACTTCCGCTATGAAACTTTCCAGTGCCCTGGAGCGCTAAGCCTCAGACTGTGTTACCTAGACATCCTTCTCTTCACCCTCAGCACAGTGCCCCTGCTAAGTGCTTAAAGCCCTGCTCTGACAGCACAGGCTCTAGACGTAGATGAGAATTTCCTGGGAAGGGCATGCTAAGTGGAGCTATGAAACACACTGGCACCCCCCCCCCGGCCTTCCTGCAGTCAGAGAAATAGCGGTGGGATACACCGACATCCTTGCAAGTGGAGGTCTTAGAGGTTGCTGCCTGTGTGAACCTGATGAAGAATACGATTTTGTATTTTACAACCCCCCCCCCCCAGGGATGGGGGCACTGAATACTATATGTGATTCATGAGCAGCGCTGCCATCCAGTGGCCTTTAGGGCACCAGAGCCCGACAAACGATACAGAAGTTAAGAGCTTTAAATCATGGTCATATAATCTTGATTTGCAGAACATTACAGTTGCTTGTTTAGTCACTAACCCCCGAGTGCCCAAGAGGTGGCCCTGTGGTTATTTCTTCCCTGACTTGCAGAGATCAATCTGATGATGGCTGCATACACACGGTCACAGAAAGGCACTATTGAGTGTACCAGCTGCCCTCTGGTGGCCATAGACTGTAGCACAGGTACTTCTTGGTTGACAGTTTAACTGTTATTATTATTATATATTTTTTTATATCCTAAGGTTGCCTAAACCTGTCCCTGTGAAACCATAGGCGTTTGGGCAACTTTCACTATAGAATACATTTGCAGACCGTGAATACAAAAAAGAGCTACTGTCTCAAGCACACTTCCAGCCTGTCCCTCCTTCCAACTACAAGTTAGGACTCCCTTGAAGAACCTAAAAGCTAGAAATTTGCCTAATATCCCGGGACTTAACAGATGCTCCTCAGAGACATGATTAGGAGGGAGAGAACATGTGGCATCAGAGATCAATGCCAAAACTGCTGTCCTATAAAACTAAGAATAAACTTAAAAATAAAGAGGACTGACAACAGTCCCCTTAAGGCTGAGGAACCCCCCAAGACTCAAAAAACCTACAAACCAAAGAAAGAAACACTAGACCTAAAAATCTAGCTATTCTGCCTGTCGTCTTCCTCACAAAGGCAGCTTGCTGCAACTCCCGCCACGCGGTCCAAATACCTCAAGAGAAAATGGCCGCCCCTTTGCCAATGAATTTTGGCGCCAAGAACAACAGCCGCTGCAAAAAGGAGGCCTCAGCAGACCGGCAGAGCCCGAAGGCCTTACCTGCAGGGCCGAAAGCCACGCAGCCTGATCCTACCGCCTTGAATTCATCCGATCCTCAAGCCATGCTGCCGCACCCAGCAGCCACAGCGAGGACCGCTCAGCCCCTTCCATAGAGTAAAATTAAAATCCTGCAGCAACAGAGAGGCTCCGTCTCACACAGCTTCAGTGTGGCTGTACAGGTCCCGGAGCTCTCTCCCGCACCGTCAAGGGAGAGAGATCCGCACCAGCGAATGCCTGCAGTAAGTGAAAATAACTGACAAGGAGGGAAGGCGGGAGCTGCTATTAATTTAAAGAGCCAGGCTCAAATTTAAAATGATTGCAAATATAAGGAAATTTGCTCCTAACAACTAAAGGGAACTAATCCCTGATTGCCAATTAACTAAAGGTAACTGAATTAAAAGTACAATTAAAAGTAAAATTAAAGGTAAAAATCAAAAGTAAAATCAAAATAGAATTTGTCACACTAAATGCTCCCCCAAGTGAGCCCAGAAGCTAGGCTCAGTACGTTCTCCTGCTGCATGGAGACTGGACACACTGGGGGCTGATGGGAGAGACAAGCAGGCTATACTCAATGATGTCATGAGTTAGACATGCCCAGTCTCCAAGCTGCAGGAGGAGGTTCACTACCCAGAGGTTGAGGACTAAACTGGAGGAACGATAAGGAAAGACCTGATTTACTAAGCTTTTTGTTCTCTTGGACAAAGAATGGAAAAAGTAGACCTCCTCAGAGGCTCCCCCCGCTCCTGAACTTTAGTGGAGAATGGAGACAACGGGGCAAGGGAGTTGGGTGAAAGGAGGTCACAGTCACTGGCTTCTAAGATTTTGGCCTGACTCCTAAATCCAAACAAAATTTGTCAAAGCCTGCGTAAGGCGATTTCATGTGAACATTTGCAAAATTTAAGCAAATTGCCACCAGATGAAGCCTTGAAGATTGGCTCTGCTGTTCACAAGCTTCAAACTTATGCCAGTTCATCCCTTTTATGTGTATGGCCCTTCAACCACAAAAGCATGCAGTGTTGCAGATAATACGGCATTAACGACATTCTAAAGGGAGAAATAAAATGGCAAACACCTCCTGCACGGCTTGTTAGCTCCATGTTCTCCTTCAGAAAATAAATGGAACTGTGATGTACTTGGCTGCTGCTGTAACGACGATTAGAACGCAATAAAAAAATAATTAGGAAATCTATGCAAATAGAGACCTAATACAAACAGCGGAGGTACTGAATTTAGAGAAAGGCAACACAAAACTGAGTCTCAACTTATGAAGCTACAAGCACACAGTCAGTTTGTATTTCTGTAGAAGACATGAACAAAAACAGAGCGCACGTGCGCCAATGGCTCTATCAAAACATCATGGGATTTATTTTAAGAGCCCTATTTGGACAACTGAAAACAGGCATAGAGACGTCCAAAGCGCAGAGATGTCTGCAGAGGCATTTTAGAATCTGATTTTGTGGACGCCCCCATCGCGAGGACATCCAAGTCTGAATGGGAGCATGGTGAAGGCATGGCTGGGGCATCCCCAAGAACCTGGACATCACCGCCTGATCTCAAAAAATTCCAGGACATCTGGAGTCATGTCTAAAGTTATATTTGCTCCAGGCACAAATAGGCATCGGGAAAATGCTCATTTTGGCCATAAAACATTCAGAGGTTGTAGAGAAGATGGCACTTTAGCATCCCCAATACTCCATACAATCACAATGATAGCAGCAGTGGGATTCAAAACCTGGCTTCCCTGGTTCTAGCCCACTACTCTAAACATTAGGCTATTTCTAGATGTCCATTGTCTGGAATACTATTCCAGGGATGTCTATGTAGGTGCCCCCACAGACGTCCGTATCGGGCACGTCCACCTTTGTAAAATGGTGCCTGAACTTGGACGTACCTGCTTTTTATTTTTCCAAACATTCTGGCTTGTGTCTCCCAGACTGAACTTGGACGTCATTTGTAAAGTAACACTTCATGTCTACTGACAGTAAAAAAATGTTCCTTTAAGAATTTTGCTGCTTATGCCATAGTCATGAAAAGATAAGTAAATTGCCATCATCTTGAAACGAATAGGATCAGAAGCGGATTGCAGGAACATAATGCCTTGGGGATCTTTTTTCCACAGTGGCCCATGTAGTTCAAACTACACTAAAGTCAAACATGTTTATTTTATTCAATAAACTTTACTATTTACTTCAATATACCAAAGATATCAAACCAATACCAATCAACATACAAAGCCTTAGTATAGAATATTTTTATTGAAATTTCTGAACTGCTCAAATAAAATGCAGATTGCAAATTAAAAAAATTTCAAAAATTATCCTAGCCCCCACTCCCACCCCACCCCTCCCCAACAGTAGTCTCTCTCTCTCCACCCCATCATCCCCAATCCCCCCCTCATTCCCAGCTAGCGGTCATTCTCTCTCAAACCCCACATCCCCCACACACTCTCTCTTCTAGTGCCCCTCATCCAGTGGTGGGATTCGATCCGAACAGGAACCAGTTTGGATCAATCCCGCCACTGCAAACTGAGCAGGTGGCAGCACGGTATGCATTTGCGTTGCCGGCACCACACACTCGGGCTGCTGGCAGCCACCGCAGGGCAGCAATTCCCTGTTGGCCCAGCAGCTCGATCCCCCCACCTGCCAGTGGCTTGATGGCATCAGGGGCTTCCTGCAATTCTGAGGTCCACTGATGCCATGAAACAACTGGCAGGTGGGGGATCCCTGCCAGCGCAGCACCGACATCGGGACCTGATTTTTGGGCTGCTTCAGCAAACGCAGTCTGTGGCAGGAACCGGTTCATACGAACCGGCCAAATCCCACCACTGCCCTCATCCTTAGCCAGCAGTCACACTCTGTACTACTATTATTGCTTGGACATTATTACATTGGTGCCAGATCCTCATGGACACTGAAGTCCCTGTCTTCCTCCACCCAAATCTCAAATCCCTGTTTTCCCAAGCCTCTACCCAATTATTGAACATTGATGAGAAGAAGGGTGGAGATAAGAACTTTTTTCTGCTTTTCATCTCTCACCAATTCAGTTGTGGATACCCCCACCATCAGCACAATTTTCCTCCTCCCCCAACCAATCACCTAGTTGCTGGATTTCCCTACTCATTTATACCCAACCCCCCAAGTTCTGGTACACCAAATCCCCCAATAACAACTAACCTCTCCTCCTAGTTACTGCTTTCCTTCACCCACCCTAATTCATGCTTCCTAGATCTCTTCCCTGTGCTGCTCTCCCCAACAACCCACTCCAGTACCTTAAGTATTGATACTCCCGCTGTCCCTGGGGTCTAGTGCTGAAAGAAAAAGCAGACCCGAGGCTTTTGCTTCCCGTTCTTCCACGACAGAACTTCTCAGGAATGATGGACAGTCTATTGTGCTGCTAAGCAATGGAGTAGCTGTTTGGTAGGGGAATAGGGGCAGAGGTGTAGGATGACAGTGGCTTTTCTTTGAAGAGCTCTACTTGGCCTCCAACTGATGCAGTCTGCTTTCCCACTTATTCATTATATCCCTCCTTGAGTCTTTTGGGGTGAGTGATATATCAAATGAGGTTAAACAGAAATGCCATTCTAAGCCTGCTTTGGGCCCTGCTGTGAAAGACAGTCTTTGTGATTCCGTCTTCTTGTTGTCATCTGTCAGTTCCTCCTGCAGCCCTTGAGGGGGGCTTGTGTGGAATCCAAAGTTTATTAACCTGTCCTGGGTTAAAAAGTTTGTCAAATATACTTCCTGCTTGGCTGGACCACAAGCCGAGCTTTGAGCTCTCTATTCTCTATTCTAGCAGACTGTGGCCTGCTTATGCCTGCTGCCTTCATGTGGACAGGACCAAAACTGTTGTTCTAATTTGTCTTTAAGGTCTGTCTGGTTTTCTGCTTTGGGGAGAAGTTGCATGCTGCGTGCAGGTCCATTTGTGTAGTCGTATGGCACATACCTCAGCCGCAGGACCTTGCTTCCTTCTGTCTGCCGAGTCAGTCAATGAGAAGATGCAACTGCTGTCCCACTCCTTCATCTGGCATAGGCTTTCTGTTAAAAGAAAGTCTCTGTGCTGGTCTCTCTTGCACATGGATCACTCATCAAGCTGCCTGGACCAAAGGCGGAGATGGAATCCGATAGGGCTTCGAGCAGGTGCATCTGCTCAGAGGCTCTGTGCCGTCTTCTGCATTTGTGGTTCTTTGACTGTCATGGGGGACAGCTTTTAAAAAACATACCTGCAGCATTTGATGGTTTTGCTACAATGGAGAACCACCCACTCCCAGCTTGCAGCCAATGTGACTAACTGAAGCAGCCCATTGGGGCATGTTTGAACACCCGATAGGGCAATCTGCCGCTGGGTAAGATGGATCTCAAATTGCATTGTTTGGGTATGACAAATCGCCTGGCTTTCCACACGCTAGCCTCATAGCTTTGCTGAAAAGAACGGATAGCCCCATTTACTACCAAGGATCCCTCCCTGTTCCCCACTCACTTTCTATAATGTTACTTAGCTTTTCTAGAAACTACTGGACATTTGGTAGACATGCTTCTCTCCAATAGCTACACATGCAAAATGGGACACGATGCATGCTGAGCCTGACAAAGAATACATTTTGTACCCACAGTCCCAACAAGGGTGATGTTTCCTGTAGAATAAAAAAAAAGTGAAATGAGCCTAATTAAAAGGATCAGCTAAAGCCATAAAGTATCTTACCAAAACATTTCCCTCTTCACGTGGTCCCTGATCTCTTCTGTTTCTGTGCTGAATAGCATTACATGCTACATCGAATAATTAAAGAAACGTGCATTAGAAAAACAATGGATCTAAAGCAAAAATGTGAATGTTAGGAAATATAGAAACATAGAAACATGATGACAGAAAAAGACCACATGGCCTATCTAGTCTGTCCTTCCATAACAACTACAACAGTCCCCTTTTCACCTTTAGATATCCTCTGTGTTGGTCCCATGCTTTTTTGAATTCAGTTACTGTCCTCATCTCTACCACCTCCACTGGGAGACTATTCCATGGATCCACTACTCTTTCCGTAAAGAAATATTTCCACATACCACTCCTGAATCTATCTCCCTTCACCCTCATCCCATGTCCCCTCGTAGCAGAACTTGCTTTCAATTGAAAGAGGCTCTCTCCCTGAACATTTATGCCACGGAGGTATTTAAACATCTCAATCATATCACCTCTATCCCACCTTTCCTCTAAGGTGTACATATTAAGATCCTTAGGTCAGTCCTCATATGCTTTATAATGAAGCCCACTAATCATTTTAGTAGCCACCCTCTGCACAGACTCCATCCTGTTCACATCCTTTTGAAGGTGCGGTCTCCAGAATTGCACACTATACTCCAAATGAGGTCGCAACAAAGACTTATAGAGAGGCATTATCACCTCCTTTTTTCTGCTAGCCATTCTTCTCCGTATGCACCCAAGCATCCTTCTAGCTTTTACCGTCGCCTTTTCTACCTGTTTAGCTACTTTAAGATCATCAGACACAACCATGCCTAGGTCCCCCTCTTCTTTAGTGGACAAAAGTACTTCACCCCCTATACTGTATTGCTCCCTTGGATTGCTGCAGCCCAAATGCATGACCTTACATTTTTTAACATTAAATCTCAGCTGCCAAATTCTAGAGCAACTGTGGGTAGCCAGGCCTCTCTTTACTGGCATTACAGCAATCAGAAGAAACCAGGATTCAGGGTCGGATTTTGCTTTGATTTCAGTCTTTTTTTTTCTCATAGAAAGCAAAGTGTGATATAGAATTCAGGGATTCTGTTTTTTTTTCACCTTTACTACTTCATATTTACTTAACATGCTTTAGGGAACTTGTTTATCATGGTATTATCTGTCACACTTTTGTTAATCATATCCAATCAAGCAGCAGCATTAGCAGCACGGTAATGTTCATGTGGGCCGCATTACTAGCACAGAGCTCAATGGTAAATGCAGGGGGAGGGGCATGTACATCCTCACTCCCTGCAGTTAACAGACAAACCACATGGTACTGAAGAGACCGGACTGTGGGTTTAACTAGTACCACCCATTGAGGTGACACTAGTTGCACGTGCTACTGGCATCAAGTGTGATTAGAGCAGGCAACTCATATCCACGGCATGCTGGGAACACTCCTCTCCTGCCCTATCCCCATGCCTACACATGCTGTCAGGGTAAAGCTGGCTTTTAAGTGTGGCACCCAAACAATTTCCTAACCCTGCGCTATGCTGGTAATGCAGTTTAGCAAACATGTTCCTTAATGTTTGTTTATCTGCAGTATCCTGTTGGCTAGGGAATCAGTTATGGTTGAATCCAGGAAAGACAGAAGCACTTTAGTACAGCAGGCTGAAAAGAGAATTGATAAATATTTCCTGAAGCTGATGGCCCAAATTAGTTTACCAAGAAGCAGTTAGGAACTTGGGTATAATTTGAACCACAAATTGCAAGAATGGTGCATATATGCATTGCTTCTTTGCACCTGAGAAGTTTATGGGTGCATATTATATTTAAAAAGCATACCAAGACAGAAGATGACGCTGACAGAAGATGTGGTAAAACAGCGTAGCTTGGTTTAAAAAACAAACAAACGATTCCTGGAGGAAAAATGCCTGGTAATGCAGGGAGTTTGTTTTACTGTTCCTGAGAGGATACGAAAATCATAAATTTTGTATGGTAAGCTGTATGAAGAAATGTCCTAGCCCTACTCTTTATCTACTGTTGAGGGGTCTGTGACTACACAGTATGCGTTTATTTAACCCTGTGACATTCCTATCTGAGTCCTTCCCATCAAGTGTGTGATGACAGAAAAAAGGTTGATGAGTTATTTGTTACTCTCAAACAACTCTATTCCTTTCCAAAAACCACTTGTAGATTGTCCAGGGAAGTCTCTACATCTTCCCACAGAAATCTACAGCTCTTTCATGGCTTGCCCTCTACACTTGACATTTCTGATTTAAATCTGCCATGTCCTCCTTTTATTTTAGCTTAATTATCAATCATAACAAAACATATTTTGGTCTATTAGCTCATTTTAGGAGAAACTCTTGATCAGCTCAAATTAAGAATAACTATCATCATTTATCACTCAAATATTAGCAAAACCACCAAAATGATACACAACAAAATTAGGATTCTCCATCACTGATGCCATTTACTGGAGGTACATGATTTCCGCCAGGCCACCTTGATTACTATAATATCTACCAGGGAATTCCAAAATATGCCTTACACTCCCTTTAAATGGCACAGCATCTCTGGAGGGCATACCAGTCTCTGAGACAACCGATCTAACTGATGCAACCATCTCCTGAGGAGCGCTCTCTGTAGTGGCCTCATGTGTGCCCTGGCCCATGGCACTACCTCAATCGTAGCCACCATTGTCCCCAGTAGCTGTAAATAGTGCTACGCTGATGGAGCTTGTTTTCTCAAAAAAGCCTTTATCAGCCCCCTCAGCTTCTGAGCCCTGAGCTTTGGCAGATAAACTCTGCCACTTACCGTGTCGAAGCAAGCCCCCAAATATTCCAACTCCTGCGACGAGACCAATTTTCTCTTTGCCACATTGACCACCCACGAGGGACTGCAGGACATGCACCACTCTGCAGGTAGCCAATTCGCTCTCGCTCCTTGACTTCGCTTGAATCAGCCAATCGTCCAGGTACGGATGAACCAACACTCCTTGACTGAATTCTGAACCAACTGAATTCAAAAGAGCTGGGACAAACACAGAGGATCTCTAAAGGTAAAAAGGGGACTGTTGTAGTTGATGATATAGAAGGACAGACTAGATAGGCCATGTGGTCTTTTTCTGTCATCATATTTCTATGTTTCTATGTTTCCTTCCTTGCGCAACGCCACCGCCACCCTTACCTTGGTGAAGGTTCTTGGAGCTGTAGCCAAACCAAACGGTATCGCCTGAAACTGAAAATGCCCCATGGGCGCCGCAAACCGAAGAAATCTCTGATGTTCCAAACGAATTGGTATGTGCAGGTACGCCTCCGACAAATCCAAAGACGTGAGGAATCCCCCCGTCGAGCCACCACAATGACCGAATGCAACATTTCCATGCGAAAGTGGGATACCCTGAGACACCTGTTTACTCTCTTGAGATCTAGAATGGGCCTCAAGGTTCCTTCCTTCTTTGGTACCACGAAATATATCGAGTACTGACCACATCCTCGTTGGTCTGCCGGAACCGGCACTACCGCCTTCAGCACTACCAATCTTTCTACCGTCTCGCATACCGCCGACAACCTTGATTTCGCTCCGCAGGGAGATTGGACGAAGGAGTCGATTACCAGTCGTTGGAACTCGAGCGCATACCCTTTTTGGATGACTTCCAACACCCACTGATCCGATATGATTTGGGCCCAGGCAGGAAAGAAGTCTCGCAAACGACCCCCCATGGATACAAGCTCTGCCTGGGCCCCTCTCGCTTCATTGCGATTTCTTAATGTTCGGGGACGAGAAGGCTCCAAAACCTCTGCCCGCTCCTCTAAACCCCCGAAACCCCTGCGATCTATACTGCGAACGCCCCTTCTGAAATGTAGCGAATCGCGACTGATGAAATCTAACAAATTCCCTTTGCTGATTCTTGGAAGGTGCCCCCGGACGACCCTGCTTCTGTTTGTCTTCCGGTAATCTGCCTCCCTTGGACTCTCCTAGATCCTTGACCAACTTGTCCAAATCCTCACCAAACAACAACTTGCCTCTAAATGGAAGCTTACCTAACCTAGCCTTAGAGGCCCCAATTGCGCAGCCACAGATATCTTCGTGCCGCCACCACGGACGCCATACTGTTTGAGAGCCCTCTGATAAGATCATACTGAATATCCCCTAAATACACCGCTCCGGACTCCATTCGGGAGGCTTCCTCAACCGCCTCTGCCTGCACCCCATTAATTCTCTGAGACCAGCGAAGGCACGCCCTTGCCACCCATGCACCACAAATTGAAGGCTGCATGGAGAGCGCATTTACCTCAAACACATGCTTCAACAATGTGTCTAATCTCCTATCCTGAGCATCCTTAAGAGCATCACTTCCTTCCAATGGAATCGTGGTTTTCTTAGTAACTGCCGAGACCGCTGCATCTACCTTAGGAGACTTAAAAAGATCCTTATCTGGCTCTTCCTATGGGTATAGGCATGCCATCACTCGAGAGCCTTTTAGCCCTGCCTCCAGTGTGTCCCACTCCTCCTGAATCATTTCCTTAAACACCCTATGTATTGGAAACGCCCGTTGATTCTTCCACACCGCCTGTAACAAGGGATCCTCAAGAGCAGAATCCTCCAAATTACCCGTATCCGGCATATTCAAGGCCTTCAGCGTCTCTGTGATGACCGCTGTCAACTCTTCTCGCCGGAACACTCGGACTACTCTTGCCTGGTCTTCCGGCTCTGGAATCTCACCTTCCTCTAGGTTTAATTCCAACTCCAAATCCTCCAAGGCCTCAGAGGGTTCCTGCCCTCCTAATTCTGGTTCATCCCTATCTGGGACCAGCCTAGGCTTTTTGAGAGACATGCTCCCTGATACTCCCCCCAGCAGAGCCCCTGATCTCTTTGAGCTCAGCCCCCACTCACACCCGGCGCCGAACCCCCAGACCCAAGGGCCTGTTGACGCAGCACTATAAAATCCTGCGAGAAAATAGCTGCAGGGAAGGCTGAGATGAGGGGGAATCTCTCACTGTGGACGGCCCTGGAAGGGGCTCCAACAGAGGAACAGACAGATCAGCCACTTCCCCTGCCTCCATCTGCCCGCTTAAGTCCTCTGCTACACTGTCCGCCGCCAGTTGCGCCCTAACTGCCTCTTGCGTACAGCCCCTGCACACCCCGGCCTCCTACAGCGAATCCCTCCTGGACCCACACATAAGGCACCTAGGTCTTGAAGGCATCTGGAAGCCGGCCCCAGCAGCCCCCAATGCAACCCCCACCTAGTGAACGGCTCAGGCAAACCAGGCTACCACCTTCTGAGTACTTTGCCTATTTTTTTTTTTTTTTTTAACTGTATGCACTTGTCTTCCAAATCGCCCCAAATCTAGGTTCTGAGAACTCCCGAGGGCCGCGCGTGAGCGAGGGAGAAAAAAAAACAACCCCAAAACTACCGCTCCCATGCTTTCCCGCCCTTCAGCCACATGGTCTAGGCCTGACTGCGGCAAACGCTCTGCTCTACAAACCGCCACGAGTAAGCCCCCGCGTCCCTCTACCTGATGCTTACCTTTTCGCCGGCCTGCTCCAGCTCTACAGACTTTAAAGAGCCTCTGCCCCGCTGCTGCCTGCTCCCGCCAGCTGCGAGCCGCTGTTCAGCGTTCCGCGGCCCGCCGAGCCGCGGCTGTCATCGGAGCTCTCTCCAGGCACGCTCTGCATGCCGCGCCTCCACCGCTTCACACCTGAGGGGATTAGAAGCCGGAGGCACCACCAATGACTCCCTCACTCTCCCCTGGACAGCCACTGCTTTAGGGAGAGGGGAGAAGGGGGGGAAGCCAGAGCAGATCCTCACCTTGATCTCACAGAACCAAATCGCCAATTTAAAGAGTTATCACCTCCAAATTACAATTATTATTATTATTTTTTTTAATATACCCAAAATCTAACTATCTTTCCTAGCCATTCTAGACTTTAATTATTCCTCTAGTGAGCCCCGAACACCAGGGCTCACACCTCCTTCCGCTGCATGGAGACTGAGAATACTGGAGCAATGGAGGCGGACCCTGGACCGGTTATACAGTGTCACTAAAAGTGTGACATGCTCAGTCTCCAATGCTGCGAGAGGAGGTGCACAACTCCTGATGTTCGGGACTAGGCTGGAAGGACGATAAGGAATCACTTCTTGCTACACCAGGGTGATGCTCTCGTCACATGAGCTCTCTCCTCCATGGCAACAGGGATGCTGCCAGACTGGAGGTAAGACTTCAGTACTATGTCCCCATAGGTCTCGTCGGGAAACACACGGAGCAAGAGGTGGTGATGACACAGACGCTTTTATTGGAAATCCCCAACGCGTTTCGGCAGGATGCCTTCCTCAGGGGGTCAGAATAACTTACAAAAATAAAACACAGTATATTAAAAACAATAATGTAAAATTTGTCAAGGAGACAAAAAAAAAAATAATAATAATAGCGATATCAATTAAAATAATAATCTAGATGATAAATACATCAACTAAAATAAAGCTAACCGGGCATGGCAAGAAACGAGATGCTAATGATGATAATGACATATCTCAAAACTTATAAAGCTCAAGATAAATGGATACACAAATAAATACTTAAAAACTGGTAAAATTATACATAGTTATAAGATAGAATAGAATAATTAAAAACATATGCACAAAAGTGAAAATAAGTAATTATAATGCAATTTTTTTTTTGTTTGTTTGTTTATTTAAATTTTCTCAAATGCAGGAAAAATATAAAAATACATACAATAAATAAACATTCAAGAACAAACTTCAAATCCATATAATACACATCAAGGAGAGAGAACTGCACTAAATCCCATAAAGGTTACAATATAAATAGAAGCAAAAAGGAGTAAATGAAACTCCAATCAGGGAGCCTAAATACACAAACCATCCCACCTAAACATCTTCCTGTCTATCAACGCCCTCCTTATCAACAAGAAACTGGATAAGTGAAACCACATCAACATAAACATAATCATGGCCTTCATAAGCTATCAAGCAACGGCAAGGGAACTTCAAAAAAAAGGAAGCCCCCAATGCAATCACTCGAGCTCTAAGCTCAAGAAACTGTTTCCGGCGAGCCTGAGTAACCTTACCCACATCAGGGAAAACCTGAAGCTTATATCCACAAAATACCACATGTTTGTACTTGAAATAAGCACGAATAATTCTCAATTTAAGAGATTCTGACCCGAAAGTCACCACCAAAGTACATCGCTTTGGGATGATATCAAGCGAATCTTGCAAAAACTCTGTAAGGTTAGGGCCAACTGAATCAGCCAAGGGAGAAACTTCCTTGGCCTGATCAGAAGCCCCCGCCTTAGGAAAAAAAGAATACATTTGCACAACTTCAACAGAGTCATCTATATGCAAAATTTCAGTCAAATATTTCTTTAACAAAATCTCAGGAGAGAGCATGTGGGTGGATGGAAAGTTTAAGAAACGAAGGTTCCTTACACGCTGGTGATTCTCCAAGCATTCCAAGTGATAAGAAAGTGAGGAAATATCTTTCAGATAGCCTAAACGGCTATCCCTATACGACTGGAGCTGAGAATCAACCAAGGTTAAAGAACCGACAATATTGGTCATTTGATCATCAATCACATTTACTTTTTTAACAACATCATGTGTAAACTGACACAAAGAGGTAACAGTAGAAGAAAGACGTGTGTCAATATTCAGAAGCACTGACCAAATATCAGACAATGTCACCTCACTTTTAGAGGGTAAAGAATCTATAGTTGATGCAGCTGGGCTAACAGGAACTAACACCGGAGCAGAATCTAATGAAGGTACCTTCAAAGGAGTGGACGATGAAATAGGCAGAGGGATTGGAGGTGGTGTCCGGACAACAGGGCTCAAAGACGCCCCATCTGGAGACTGGTTAGCAGGCGGATGGGCAGTTACATGCTTGTCCATGGGGCCAGACACCTTACCTCCTACTCCTGCCGATGTCTGAGCTGTTACTTTAGCCTTGCGTTTCCCCATAAACAAACCGAGCTGCAAATGCTTCTACCTTCCAAGAAGCACCCAAGGAGCACATAAGGAGCAGGAAAAACCCCTTGTAACGCGCCCCTTAGAACGCGGTCCCGCAGGCCGCGTTCACGCAGCCGCGTAAAAAACACAGCTGGGCTTTGTAGGGCTCGTAGGGGGTCCTCCACGCCCGAGGGCGGCCACTCTCTGCCTGCGCTGGTCTCAGCAGGCACCGGGCTCCACGCCGACCACTTGCTCCGCAGTACAAGACAACCGCGGCAGCTCCCACAGCTGACAGTTCTCTCCCCATAATGCAATTATAATGTGATTGCTGACAAACGAGTGTAAAACTGGGGTAGTAAAACATATAAACAAGAAAATGTCTTACATATATACAGGATGATGAACGTTGTGTAAAAACATCTTAAAAACATTGTTGTATACAACGCAGGGCAAAAGCAAAAGGTTAAAAAGAAGAGTACATGATAATAAATAATAAACAATAATAAAACCTATGATTGATTAGGTAAAACATACAATCTAATTTATGTAAAACCATTTACAGGAAAAAACAGGTGAAGTGAAAATAGGAATTATGGTCACACTCATTCAACATGCATAAAACTGCAAGTATGCAACTGGTGAGATCGATGAGGGCTGATGGCCAAAGGCTCAAAATAAATAAATAAATTGCATGCTATTAAAAATGTATATATCCGTTAAAATAATAAATAGTTAGAAACAATGTGCGTAAATTGATAAATAAACAATTGTGGTTGCATTATAATATAGATGCTAACCATAGATGCAAACATGGGATAATTGGATGATCAATAATTAAGAACCATATGCGGAAATTTATACATAAGCAATTATGATTGCATTATAACATGAATACTAACCATCAGATTCAGATGTGAGATAATTAAAACATGCTAAAACCTTGTATATAGAGTAGTGTATGTTATGTAAAAATATCTTAAAAACAATTTTGTGAACAACGCAGGGTAAAAGCAAAAAATAATAAAACCTGTGATCGATTGGGTAAGGAATAAAATCTGATCTGTTTGGAATCATGTAAAAGAAAGCTGGATTAAGTTAATTGAAAAATATATGTAGTCGTACTCACTCAACGCGCACAAAACTGCAAGTCAACAAGCAGTGTAGTCAAGAGGGGCTGTTGGCCAGAGCCTCAATTATGGAATATCTAATGAAGGTGCAATAAATAAAACAATAGATGAGGAGAGAGCAAATCTCAATACAGACTTGAGTAACCTTAAGGACTAAACTAAGTGACAGGAGCACTGAATGTGAAACGTAATAGAAAGTGACTGCTACCATGGTGTGGTAGTCACGATAAAGTTAAAAACAATGTGTGCGCTATAAAATATGCAAATAATATGCTGAAGTCATGGACCATAGTGCACTAAAAGGAGGGGTAAAAACTAAGTAAAAGTAAATCTTTAAATGTGTGCCACATGGGTGAAGCAAAACCGCTCAAATTGATGACTCATAACAATAAATTAAAACGCTACTCACAA
The DNA here is from genome assembly GCA_033557465.1 of Ichthyophis bannanicus. NCBI lineage: Eukaryota > Metazoa > Chordata > Amphibia > Gymnophiona > Ichthyophiidae > Ichthyophis > Ichthyophis bannanicus. The sequence goes on along the minus strand of CM066043.1, from coordinate 125,408,353 downwards.
CCCCGAGTAGAATTTTGGTCACGATCCTATATACAGGATTCGATGGTGATATGCTGGTATAGTTGAAAAACAATGTCGCTAGCAAGGAGAGAGATCAATAATGAAAAACAATGTAAAAGATAAACTCTACCTGTTTTATAAGAAAGGGCCGTATTAAAAGGGTCTATAGTAAACACTTCAGTGCAAAAAACCTACACATATCCACATTTCCACTCGGACAGGGTAGCTCAGAGAGTCACAGAAAAAGAATTGTGAGGCTAACGCCGGTATTACGGACACATGCCGAGTGCACACAACATCTAAAGTCAATCCTACAATATATTGAAACGTGGTGTAAAGGGATTAAATAAAAAATAATAACGTGACAAAATGTAATGAATCCACTACTTGCGAAAAGATGGAGTGAGCCAGAGAAGTTAGACGCTTACCAGAGTGAGTTGAAGAACAGCACTAACTCTGTGAAAATTGCAAACGCTTGACTGAAAATGAAACCGAGTATTTCAAGACGCTGAAACGCGCGCCAAAAAAAGGGGGCGTGACAGGAGTCAGATTACAGGGCAAAGCTGCTTTCACAGAGGCAGTGTGTGTAAATACTAAAATCAACGTTTAGATCGTGTCACCAAGAGAACTAACCTGGGCGTTCAAATATAAAATGAAACTGGTAGTGTGAAATGATTACCAAGCCGACTGTGTGATGGAACATTACCAAAAAATGAAAAAAATGGAAAAAATGAATAATGAATGCATGCTATATGAAACCGACAAGTTGGCTGATCTTGAGGGGGAGATGTATAAGACCACCATTATTACAAAAAGACAGAGGTCAAAATCTTGATTTAACCCCTTAGGCTCTAGACTGTCCAATTCATAAATGTACCGTTGTTCCAATTTCAGAAGTACCCTATCAATATCTCCCCCTCTCCAATTTGGCGTTACTACTCTCAGCACTAAGAACTTGAGGTCACTGATGGTATGGTTCTTCTCTTTCCAGTGAGCTACCAAAGCAAACCCCTCACCAATTAGGAGAAAATCATACATGCGACACTCAATGCAAATGCAAAAACTCATAATAAAAAAAGGAAACGTTGTACACAGAATAAGTTTGCCATACTATTCAAGAAACCTAAAAGCAGCCAAACTGCATGTACATGAGTGTTCTTGCCATGTACATGAGTGTTCTCGCTATGCGCACCAAGACACTGGAATGCTCTCCCTGAGCAGATAAGAGCCATTTCAGACCTTACAACATTTCAAAAGGAAATAAAGAATGAGCATTGACAGAACACTTTGGAAATGAAAGATAATTCAGGAAGACCTAGTCAAAGGTTCAACACACACCTGCTAGCTCCTATTGTATGTGATTACTCATTAGCAAAACTCTGTTAATGTAAGCATTGTTTGAGCACTCAACATAAGATTTAAAAAGTTTCAGATAGAGGAATGCTAGAGAGATAGGGATGGGGAGGAGGGTGGGGGTTAGAGAGGGAGAATGGGATGGGTGTGAGAGTGCAAGGGTGGGTGGGTGCTGAATTGATAAGTGTGGGTGTGTGTGGCTGCAGTATGGTAGGTGGATGGTAGTGGGTTGACTGGTGTAGAAGCTACAGGGGAAAAGAGGAAAATGGAGGCATGAATAGAAGAAAGAGGTAGGCACACCTAGCTCTTACACGGTAGCCTGGCAGGCCACCAAGGGTGTGCTGTTGGGGTGACCTTTCTGATTATTCTTATTACTGTGTTGCAGGGCTGAAAGGTTTTGCTGTTGTATTGCTTTGTTCTGACATCATGCCATGAAGAAATAAACTTTTAAAAAGTTTCAGATGTAACCTGCAAAAAGATTTTTGTTTTGTTCATGTTACCTCTTTTTAAGGGTTCAGTGTAATATGCATAATTGTTATGGCCATTTTGTTAAATCGCTTTGATTTTAAGATAAAGCATCCTATAAAAAACAAATAATGTAAAACTGTGAAACAATATTTAATATTTTGAATGGATTGGGAGTTTTAATGCACACACAGATAATGAAAGTTTTTTAAAAAATATATTTAGCTCAAACCATTTTATTGACAGTTCAATATGGGTTACATTTGGGTGCAATAAGTATTTCCCTATCCACAGAGAGCTTACAATCTAGTTTTGTAACAGACACAATGAAGGGTAAAAGAGGTTTTCCCAAGATCACAAGCAGCATCAGCGGATTTGAATCCTGACTTCTCTGGTTCTCAGTTTGTTGCTCAAAGCACTAGGTTACTCCCCCATTCAGGCTACATCCCCAATTCCTACTTAAAATCCAAAATATTTATCACTAGTTAGCAAGGAACAGGATGTTATCTCCCTACTAAGTTAAGCAACAGAAAAATTATTGAATATGAAGTGTACTGCATTCTCCTGGTAATTTAATGTAATTTAACATTGTTTGGAAATTTGTTTTAAAGCTGAAGCATAGCAACCGCCACCTATATGCTGTAAAGGTTTGTTAGTTCTTTTAAATTTACTTAATGAGACTCAAATACATCACCAAAGAAAGTAAAAAACAGAGCCCATCACATTTCACACTTGGCAGCAGGCTGAACTTTCCTTCGTTTTTAAGCATAGGTTGCAACGGGTCATAGTGCCCATTGTCAAGACTCTGTCCGTCCATATATGTGTGTCTGTGCTTGTATAAATATATATTAGTAGGGACTTGGAAAAGGAGCACGGGAGCAGAAAGCAGCAGGTTGGTGGGGAGGCGAGAATCTGCTATTCAAAACTCTAAAGGAGCTTGAAGTCGAGGCCACACATACCCATGCACAGACAATGCAGTTACAAACAGATGATTCTATGCCCCTAAAACTATTCTGCTCTAGGCGATTTTCTAGTTCAATGGCCAGCCCTGCATCAGAGGTTTCCCTGTGCTGCACTACACTGTTTGGAAACATGAAATTTGACTCACTTAAGGAAAAAGGAACTGGAATGTTCAATGTTTATATTTTAAATATAAAGGGACAGAAATAACAAATAGTTGTTGTTTTTCTTATCCAGGCATGGCCTGAACATAAGTAGATAGAAAATAACTTTCGCTTGCCAGTTCCAATTAAAAATACTGGCTAGAGACCCGGCTTTGATAATAAGTGAAGACGCATCTCAAACTCTGCTGCATTGCAATTCCTTCAGAAGATCTAAACTCATGGAAGGGCCAACTGAAAACTGTAGAGAAAGTGCAAATGTGGTCATATTAATCAAACAATGCAAACTGACACGTTTCTGGGACCAAATGGTTGATTGAACTCTGGTCGATCCTCTCTGCTACCTGGATGCGATTCTGAAATCCTCACTGACTTTTCAGGCTCACCTCTCCTCTCTTGTTCATTGTTTGTTTCATTCCCTATGCTAGATTTGCCTCATACGTCCTTTTCTCTCTCCCTCCTCTCTGACCATCCTTCTGTTAATTCTCATGTCCAGACTTGATTACTGTAATGTTGTATTCTCGGGTCTTCCACAATATCAACTTCACTGCCTACAGCTCATACAAAACACTGCCGTCTGGATCCTTGCCCAATTCTTCCGGTTTGAACAAATCACCTCCCCTTCTGATCCACTTTCACTGGCTCCCGCTCAAGTACCGTGTTCAGTTCAAACTCCTTACCCTGGTCCACAAAGCTCTACATACCGGCACCCCCAGACACCTTTCAGCTCCATTCTCCATATCGTGGTCTTCATACCTTTCACACCAATTGCCTGCACCTCCCCTCCACTTCAAGAGCTTGGTTAGAATCCACCCGTAATTCCGTCTTACTTTCTTGGTCCAGCTTTATGGAATGCACTGACCACTGACCTCTACTTCGAACTGACCTACACTAAGTTTGGATCAGTGCTCAAGACACCTTTTCCAAATGGCCTTTGACTTGCCACCTTCAAACTCCTAATCTTCCTAACTCTCTCCTCTCCTGACCTACTATTCTCTCTGTGTGATTGTGTTGCCTTTTCTGTTTCCTCCTTCTTTGTTATTTTAATTGTATACCGCCTGATGCATTTTGTGAAGGTGTGGTATATCAAGCACAATAAAACAAAAAACAAACAATGCAGGCTATCTTATCTCATGGAGGGCTCTGAAGAGAGTTTAGGAAATCCCAGCATGAATGTAAGATGAGCATGATGGGGAGAGACTATAGGTCTGTCTATGTAGAATAGAAATGGGAGAGAGAGTAGCTCTCTCAACTAATTCATGTCAATAAAAAAAGGCCAGTGCAACCCCCTGGGATGTGGCATCCTTTGAGGTTGGTGGATCCTGCTAAGAGCCCAAGGAACTGAAGTCTTGTCTGAGCCATTGTCGGTGCTCCAGATGATTCTCGGAGGAAGACTCCAGGAAGTGACGCGGAGAGTGTAGACTCCTCGTGGGCAGATCGCATCGGCAGCATCCCCTCAGAGTTGGAGAGACTATGAGGAGTTGCAGAGCTGGAGCTGGAGAGTATGGCAGAGTTACAGATCCTTTGAAAGGATATCGATGGAGACTTTTCTTCCACATCCCAAACAAATTACGCTCAAGACTATTTGGGGTGCCATTAAATAGCTCTGTGAGACACTTTTGCCGCAAGTGCAGATGTTGGCTACTCAACTTCAAGTTACTCAAGAAAGATCAGTGTGCTACTAATATGTCGGAGATCTCCAGAGTGCAAGTATCCTTGAATGAAGCATCAGTTTGGTTGAACAAGCAGTGCTGAATCTGTGGTTAAGCATGTAATGTGTTAAGGCTGGACTTGAGCATTTGGAAAATGTCTCGAGAATGGCAAATTTATGTTTAATTATTTTTCCCAAGTCTCAGCTTATATTGCTTCAGGAAATATTTAAGTCCTATTTGGCAGAAGTACTGGGTGTTCTACCTGAAACTGATCCACCAGTAACTAAAGTATATTATTTGCCGCAAGGGAAGAAGGTGCCCTCTTTTGTGGAGGGACCGGCTCCCCAACTGAACGTATCTGTGATATTGGAGAGTTCATCTGCTGATAATGTTACCCCTGCTACATGTTTGGTCCAGTCTGCCCCATCTTTGGACAGATGCTGGTTCTTAATGATTGTTCTTTAGGAAAAGTAATATTTGGTTTTGGTGTTATCTGGTTCGGGCATTTCCTGACCTGGCTCAAGAAACCCAAACACTGGAGGGTGTTTCTTCTTCTTCAGCCTAGGGTCTCTCAGCTGGGTGCTTTATTTTTTCTTAAATATCCATACAAATGTCTAGTTAAGTATTTCTCCAATTAAGATTTTCTGTATCCCTCAGCTTTTGTCCTTTTTGAATGCTTGCCTAGCTCCTAATTCTCCTACTGTAGAATTTACTGCTGTAAAATAATATTGGCTGTGTAGATGTTGCTTATTTCCTTCATGTTCAGTATATTTTCTTTTGTTTCCTTTGGAATACTCCATGTATAGTGGGCTGGGATAGGATATTGAAGGTTTTTTTTTAAATTTCCTAAATGGCGTTTTCTCCTTTTCTTTTTTTATTTCACTCAGTATCCTTGTTGTCTACAAGCAATGTCTGTTTGCAGTTGTTTTATTTTAGTAAAATGCATAAATTAGAAAAAAAGGCCAGTGCAAGGATTGAAGGCACCCTAGGTGTGCCCTCCATCCTGGTCACCACCACCCCCTGCTGCACCAGCCCCCATTGCTGCTGCTATCACCCCTCTCCAGAGCTGGCAGTGACAGCAATGGCTCAAAAAGAATGACGCAGCACTTACCTAAACACTCCAACACTGCATCAGTCTTCTACTATCTGCCGCTTCTATCTCCCTCCAATGTGGACTTCCAGAGAGGGGTGGCAATGGGTGCCCCCAGAGGGCCAGCACTCAAGGCAGCTGCCTAGTTCACCTAATGGTAGCACTGAGTCGGTCCTAGCTTTTAAAATACCATCCTTTAGAAGAGAGGTGGCCAGCTCCAGTCCTCATAGGCTACAAAATAGTAATTACACTTACCTGGTAATTGTAGTTCCTTGAGAGACGACAGCTTAGTCCTCCACATATGGGTAGTGCACCTCCTCCTGCAGCATGAAGACTGGACCAATCAAATTTCAGCACCACTGGAAACAGCATACCAGGCATCTCTTCAACTCCAGTGAACTATTGTCAAAGCAAACTCAAAGAAATAGCTAACCTTTAAGAAGTTAATCCAGCATTATAATTAATTTTTTATTTTATTTTATTTTTATATATCTGCATTAAGCAGTTGTCGAGTATGACGACTCCTCGTTTTATTTTATTTTATTTTATTTTTTACACCTTAGCCTATTGAACAAAAACAACGCCAACAGAACGTCCCGCGCCTGCCGCAGCAAAAGCAGATAGCGAGAGGAAGAGGAAAACACTGGAGACAAAATAAGAAACAATAGACACACTGACCTGTGAATACGGACTTCTGAACCAAAGGCGTGCCGAGCTAAAACACCATAGGGAGGGAAGGAGGACTAAGCTGTCGTCTCTCAAGGAACTACAATTACCAGATAAGTATAATTACTATTTCCTTATCGTTCCTCCAGCTTACTCCTCCACGTATGGGATGTAACAAAGCAGCCTTAACGGGTGGGATTTTTCCAGCCGGCACGCAGAACCAAAACCGGCATCGCCCGCCGCCAAGACGTCAAGGCGATAGTGCTTACTGAAAGTGTGCAGAGAAGACCACGTCGCCGCCTTACAGATTTCCACCGGTGAAACCAAGCTAGACTCCGCCCAGGACGCCGCGTGTGCCCTGGTAGAATGAGCTCGCAATCCAACGGGCGGCACCCGACCGTGCAACAGATAAGCCGAGCCAATCACCTCTTTGATCCACCGAGCAATGGAGGCTTTCGCCGCCGCCTCACCTTTCCGAGGACCTCCAAACAGGACAAACAAACGATCAGATTTACGGAAATCGCTGGTGACCTTCAAATAGCGACGTAAAACTCTCTTGAGGTCCAAGTGACTAAGACCGTGATCGGAAGCCTGTTCCCCCGATGCTGGAAACACCGGGAGCGACACCACCTGATTCAAATGAAAAGGGGAAGACACCTTAGGCAAAAATGAAGGCACTGGCCGCAGCACCACCTTCTGATCCGAGAAAGAAAGGAAAGGTTCCCTGCAAGAAAGAGCCTGGAGCTTGGAAATGCGCCGTGCCAAACAAATCGCCACTAAGAACACCGTCTTAAGGGTCAAATCCTTTACCGAACTCCGAGAGAGAGGCTCAAAGGGAGCCGCACTGAGCGTCCGCAATACCAAGTTGAGATCCCATGAAGGAACAGAAATCCTGCGGACCAGGCACAGTCTAGAAACTGTCCTCAAGAAACGAACCACATCGGCATGTGTACCCAGCGAAACGCCCTGAACTTTACCTCTGTAGCAGGAAAGTGACGCCAACTGTACCCGCAAGGAACTGGCGGCCAAACCTTTAGCAAAACCGTCCTGCAAAAAATCAAGCACCACAGGAAGAGAGGCCGTAGCAGCCCGAACCTGACGTCGAGAGCACCAATCCTCAAAAATACGCCAAACTCGTACATAGGCCAGCGAAGTGGATCTTTTTCGTGCTTGCAGCAAAGTCACCACCACGGATTTCGAATAACCTTTCTTCCTTAGCCGCGCCCTTTCAATAGCCAGGCCGTAAGAGAGAATCTCCCCACTTGCAGCTTGCGAAGAGGGCCCTGACACAACAGATCCGGATCCAGAGGAAGACGCCACGGGGATCCGTCCACTAACCTCATCAGATCGGCATACCAGGGACGACGGGGCCAGTCCGGCGCTATTAACAGCACCCGACCCCGGTGAGCCTCGATACGCTGAATCACTCGCCCCAGAAGCGGCCACGGGGGAAAAACGTAAAGAAGGCCCCTCGAGGGCCAAACCTGCAATAGAGCATCTATGCCCTCTGACATTGGTTCCCTCCGACGATTGAAGAAATGAGCTGCCTTCGCCGAGCGCAACGTGGCCATCAGGTCCATGACCGGTTGACCCCAACGCTGAACCACCTGCGCGAACACTTTTGGGTTGAGTTCCCATTCGCCGGCATCCACCTGAACTCTGCTGAGAAAATCTGCCATCACGTTGTCTTTCCCGGCAGTGTGCGCTGCCGATATGGCCTGTAGCCGGGGTTCTATCCATTCGAACAGCGTCCGGGCTTCCGTCTCCATGCCCACGCTTCCGGTGCCGCCCTGACGATTTATGTATGCCACGGTCGCAGCATTGTCGGAGAGGACCCGCACTGCCCGGCTTGATAACTGGGCCTTGAAGCTTTGCAACGCCAACCGCACGGCTCTAAGCTCTAAGCGGTTGATCGACCAATGGCTCTCCTCCGGAGACCAGAGACCCTGAGTGACCTGTCCGCCGCAGTGCGCGCCCCAGCCCGTCAAACAAGCATCTGTCAACAGCGGGACCCAGTCCGGCTGCTCCAATGGCATTCCCGCTCGGAGCGAGGCCGGCCGAAGCCACCATCTCAGGTCCCGCCGTACCGCCAGCGGGCATGGGAGACGTTTGTTCAGGGAATCGGACTTGTTGGACCAGCGACGGAGCAAGGCTCTCTGAAGCGAACGCATGTGGAAGCGAGCCCAAGGCACTACCTCCAGGGAAGCCGCCATCGTTCCCAGCAACTGAAGGTAGTGCCAAGCCGACGGAGCTGGTATTTGCCGAAACCGGCGTACGAGAGACCGAAGCCCCAACACCCTGCGGTCGGGAAGGAAGACGGAGCCCACGCGAGTATTGAACAGAACTCCCAAATATTCGAGAGACTGCGTCGGGACAAAGTGACTCTTGCTCGGGTTGACTACCCAGCCGAGAGACCGCAGTAGCTCCACGACTTTCGATGTCGCCGACATGCTCTCCGAGCGAGATTTTCCGCGAATCAACCAATCGTCCAGATAGGGATGGACTAGCACCCCTTCCTTGCGCAAGGCCGCTGCCACTACCACCATGACTTTGGTGAACACTCGAGGGGCTGTTGCCAGGCCGAAGGGTAATGCTTGGAACTGAAAGTGATCTCACGGCAGCGCGAAGCGGAGATACTTTTGATGGTCCTCCCGAATAGGAATATGGAGATAAGCCTCCGTGAGGTCGAGAGAGGTGAGAAACTCGCCCCTGCGGACGGCGAAAAGTACTGACCGTAGGGTTTCCATCCGAAAGTGCGGCACCCGCAGGCAGCGGTTCACGCCTTTGAGATCTAAAATGGGGCGAAGAGCACCATCCTTCTTTGGCACCACAAAATAAATGGAATACCTTCCGAGACCATATTCCGCCTGCGGAACGGGAACCACCGCCCCCAGCCGAAAAAGACGATCGAGGGTTTGCCGAACCTGAGCCGTCTTTAGAGCTCCCCGGCAGGGAGATGCTACAAAAGAATCGAGCACGGGCCTGGCCAAGTCCAGGGCATACCCGTCTCGGACGATCTCCAAAGCCCACCGATCGGAAGTAATCTGGGCCCAAGTGGAGAGAAATCGTCGAAGACGTCCTCCGATCACTGGGATCTCCGCCTGGGCCCGCTGCCCTTCATTGGGACTTACGAGCGACTGCAGGGGTTGTCGTCGCGAAGCCTCTACTGGCTCCTCGAAAGCCCCGAAAGCTCGAAGCCCTCGAGACATACCTACCACGCTGGAACCCACCAGGACGGGGTGATCGAAACCTACGAAAGTCCTGAAACTGCCCCAGAGAGGCCGGAAGCGACCTCCCTCGCCTGGGGCGATCCTCCGGTAGGCGACCGCCCTTGGATTCACCCAAATCCTTGACCAACTTGTCAAGATCCTCACCAAACAGCAGCTTACCCTTAAAGGGCAACTTGCCTAACCGCAACTTGGACGACCCATCCGCCGCCCAATTCTTCAACCAAAGGGCTCTGCGCGATGCCACTACGGATGCCATGCTATTGGATAGCGCTCTGATGAGATCATAATGGACATCCACCAAATACGCCGAACCAGATTCCAAGCTGTGGAGCTCACTTAACTCCTCGGCCTCCAAGGCGGGCGCCTGCCAAAGCCGCTGAACCCAGCGCAGACAGGCACGAGCAACCCAAGCCCCACAAACGGAGGCCTGTAACACAATCACGTCCGCCTCAAAGGACTGTTTCAAAAGACCGTCCATTTTCCAGTCCTGCGGCTCTCGCAACGCCGCACTACCTTCCACCGGGATCGTGGTTTTCTTAGTCACAGCCGACACAGCCGCATCAACCTTAGGAGATCGGAAACGCTCAAGATCTTTGTCTTCCATAGGGTACAGCCTGCGCATGATCTTCACACCCTTGAGACCCGATTCAGGAGTATCCCACTCCGTCTGGATCATCTGATCAATTACTTTGTGAATGGGAAAAACCACCTGAGTTTGACGCACCGCCTGAATAATGGGGTCCGCACCGTCTGCTTCCTCAACCGGAGGAGTCGGAGCCAAGCCAAGAGTCTGAAGCGCCTCCGAAACGAGCGCGGGCAACTCCTCCCATCGAAACACACGGATAATCTTAACCTGATCCTCCGGCTCAGGGAGTTCGCCTTCCTCTAAGGCCTCCCCATCCGCCTCCAGGTCGAAATCCGGATCTTCACCCTCTGGCCAATCTGCCTCAGACTGGAAGGGCTCGTGCAGTCGTGGTCGTTTAGGCGCCTTGACGCCGGACAACGCACTCTCCGCCGCAGCCGACTGGGCGGCCCCCCCTGGAACAGGAAGGGAACCAGTGCCCATGCTCTGGCGCCTACGACAGAACGCCTGATGCATCAGCAAAACAAAATCGGGAGAAAAATCCTCCAAGGGCAAAGCACCCCTGAGGTCTGACTGCTCTCCTGCGCTGAACGAAACCGCAGAAGCCATCCCCGAGGGGCCCTCCAGGGGCGACTCCAACTCCCCAGCGGCGGAACCTGGCTGCGCCGAAGCCAAGGAACTCTCCAGGTGCTGCTCCATACTGAGACACACCGAGGCACAGCGTTGGCAGACGCCTGTCTCAGATGCAGCGCCCCTCCGAGATCCACAAATCACACAAATGGACCCCGCGGGCATGGAACCGCACTGACGCAGAACCGCAAGTGCCAGAAAATGCCCCTTAATGCTGAAAGGAAAATGACTCGCTTCCCCAGAAGAACCAGCACACAAGCAGGGGACTGGGTAGCTGTCAGCAATCAGAGAGTCAGAGGGGTATTTTTTATTTTAAGGTTTGCACTGCGTATAGACCCCAATAGGGCTGTGCCCGAGTGTTGCCAAAATGCAGAGGCAGCTGATGATAGACAAACCGCCCCGCTAAAAACAAGGACGAGACAAAGAGCAACCACGACCCCCCCCCCTAACTGAGGGACCGTTGCACTCCGAAGCAAACTCAAGAAATAAATGAAAGATAAGAAATAAATGAAACCAAGGAAATAAATGAAATGAATGAAGAAAAACCAAAAACCGCCACGTGTACCGCACGCTGAAGAAGCCGCGGCTCTTAAAATGGCCGCGGCAGAAAAAAGAGCTTTGGTGCGCTTTTGCCCGGCGCCGGCATGACAGCCCGAGAGAAAAAACAAATCCCCGCTGCCGACTGACTCCCTCACCCCGCAATGCTAGCGACCCTGGGACCCCCCGAAAAAGAAAAGAAAGGTAAACCACAAGGGCCGAGCAGATACGAAGGGACCCAGGCCAGGACAGCGTTATGACCGCCGCCAGCCGTAAGGACTCACCGGCACTTATCAAGCACACTCCCCACTCACCGGAGAGGTGCTGCTGTACAGCCGCCGCAGGAGCTCTGCCCCAAATAGCCCTGGGGTAGAGATCCGAAGTAGTAAACAGAGACAGGCAAGCGGAGACAAGTGGCTAAGGCTGGGCAGGAGAGAGACCTCCTTAAGGTCCCCCCCCCCCCCACGGAGTGCCGAATTTAAAACTGAAATTTAAAGACACAGGTACCCCTGAAATTAACAAATCAAAATAAGTCCTAATGTTGTTGTTAAGTGCCGTCGAGTCGGAGTCGACTCATGGCGACCCTCTGGATAGCTATCCTAAATTGTGTTCGATCTTCAGTCAGGCGGCTCATTGCTGACAGACTGGTACCCGTAGCTGCTGTTATTGTATCGATCCATCTCATTGCTGGCCTTCCTCTTTTGCGTTGACCTTCTATCTTGCCAAGCATGATGTCTTTCTCTAATGATCTCTCTCTCCGCATGATGTGTCCTAATAGGACCAAAAATAAACAACAAAAAGGTTAGCTAGAGAATGACAAAACTAAATTGACTAACTAGTGAGCCCAGCCCGGCTCACTAACATCTTCCTGCTGCATGAAGACTGGACACACTGGAGTTGAAGAGATGCCTGGTATGCTGTTTCCAGTGGTGCTGAAATTTGATTGGTCCAGTCTTCATGCTGCAGGAGGAGGTGCACTACCCATACGTGGAGGACTAAGCTGGAGGAACAATAAGGAAACTGGTTTGGTTTTCAGGATATCCACCACAAATTTGTCTAAGATATGTCTGCATACAATGGAAGCACTACATTTTAACATACCTTGGTGCACGTCCTAAAAACACCATATTGTTTGAGGCTCTCGAAGACCAGAATTGGGCAATTGCACTTTAGAATCTTTAGTATTGATGGGTTTAGAACTTCTATCAGTACCCTGCCTTTCGCATAAAAGCACCTACAACTCAAACATCTCCAAGGTTTGTTAGAAAAATTAAAATAGTATATGATGCACTGGAAAGCTATATGTAAGCAAAAAGAACAGTTCAAAGACATTTTTTCCACATAGAATAGTAGAGCTTTGTGGTTAATACATGTGATGAATGCACACTCCATCAAACCACTATCACGAGGCAGCCATCCTAGCTGCAATAAAAAGATGGCACTGTGGTAGGCAGGATTATAGCTAGATTTTAGGAATCAACTGAAAGCTCAGCCAACTTATTTTCAAAACAGTTTTAAGATCAGGATGAACTGCACTTTGAAAAATATAACAATGTGCTGCTTTCATAGATAAAGATGTGTTGCTACCTGGAGCAGTTTGGGAATGAAACTCCATCTATTTTTGCCATCTCCTTGCTTAAAGTAACTCCCAGCTCATTAACCTCATTACCATTCACATTAGCATCGTCCAAATGGCTCTTACTGTTACCGGAAAAAAAAGCAGCTGGGAAAACTAATCAGCTTTGCAGCACTGTGTCAAATTTATTAACAAGCTCAAGTAAATTCATTAAAGCTAACAGGGTGACAGTTAAATCTAAGTATTTCCACCGTTAGCCTCTTTCACAGAAATGCTGATTCTTAGATTTCCCTTCCCTTTGAGGGCTCAGATTCTCAAAACCTTCCATTCTTGTGGGTTTCGCCCCAATTCTGCTGCATCCAACTTAAATGCTGCAGCAGCATGTCAAGAATCTAGGTGCAACCTGCTTTTTTTCACCTTCCATTTTTTTTATCACATAGTGCAGGTATGTCCCACTACTCCTTCTCTCTTTACATTCATGCATATACACTATGAAACCAATACACAATAAAGCAGTTTGTAAACCTTAGTGATGGGAAGTTCATGGAGGTAGTTATCACAGGGAGAGCTGGATAGATGTGGTGTAAACATAGGGCTAGATTTACTAAAATGTGCCATTTCACGAGTGTGGACTAACACCATTAATGCATGCAACTAGTAAATAGGTGCTGCTGCATAAAATGGGTGCTGCAGTAAATAATGTATGTTAGTAAACATGTCCCTAATGTGCACTAAGCTCCACGTGTGGGACACATTGTCTGTGCAGGGCTTAAGACTAACTGAAGGGGGGCGGGTGGGTACCTCCATCCCCTGCAGTTACTGCACTTAATTGTGGCAAACCAGCTTTGGGAGCAACTAATGCCACTCACTGAGGTGGCACCCACACTACTTGCACAAACACAGGTAGCACAGGCTGCAAATGCCTGCACTAGCTGCACAATGGCAAAACGTCCCCGTCCCACCCAGTCGCTGCCCCAGCATGTTCCAGAAGGTACTACAAGGTTTCTTGCATGGGACCCCACGCCACTTTTCAGCCCCATGCCCAAAACCACGTACCAACCCCATGCTATCCTTTAGTAAACATGCCCCATTAGCGTACTTCAGCAAAGTTTGAAATATAACACTAACTGAGGCTCTAAGAGCAGGAAAGACTTCTGTAACAGGACATTTAGGCATCTAGACCGACAGTTAAGTCCCACTCAAGTACATTTTATTTATTGTATTTGATATACCGCTCACATCTGAAAAAAAGTTTTTTTTTGTTTTTTTAATCTGGGGTGCCGAACTTGAAACCTGGCTATTCAATCCTGGGGGCCATATCTGGGCTCTGGCACTGAATATTCAGGCCGCCCGTATTTCGATATTCAGCCACTGCCCCGTTAGCTTCAGAGGCAACGGTTAGGGCAGGGTTTTGCCACAGAAGCTGTGCCCGACTGTTGACACGCATCACCGCTGCCCAGTTAACAAAGGGTGCCACCCCGGAATGCTCCATACTAACCAGTGGCACCCACAGATATTCAGCAGCATTTACAGATCTGCAAACCGTGTAAATGCCTTTGAATATCAGGCCCCTGGTTTACAATATAAAATGGAGGAAAAATTTGGTCTTACCTGCTAATTTTCTTGCTCGAATCCAGATTAGTCAAGAACAAATGAGTTATGCCCCTCTACCAGCAGAGATAGAGAACAAAGGTACGTGAACTCTGCCCTTTATAGGGTACCATGCTGCCACCTGCTCCTCAGTATTTTCCTGTAACAAAGTACATGTGAGACCCTACCCAAAACAGACCCTCCCCCCAATATACAAATAGAAAGGGAGGGAAGCCAACATGTATTCACCTATTCCCTTTAGGTAAACCAGTTAAAAGGAAGAGAATTTCATATTTCTCCAGGCTGGCTAAATGCTAGCGCAGCAGAAGGATTACACCAACTTCAGGGTGGGCCACTGGAGTGGTCTGGTTGGTCTCAAAGAAAATTAGCAGGTAAGATCAAAATTTTCTTTCCTCATCATTCACCAGACCAATCCAGAATGAACGGGACGTAACACAGCAATTCTTCACATCCCCTACGGAAAAACAGTCAAGCCAAAGTGTTAGGGAAAAACATATAACTTCCTCCTGGTGCCCTACTGCTCTTCTCAGGGGAACTACAGAAGCTTCTGCCCAGGAGGTTCTCAGCTTTCTTGGCGAAAAAGATCACATGTCTATAGGGGCTAGTCACTTCATTGCAGACAGGTTGAAAAAAAGAAAACACTTGATCCAACTGATGAAATACAGATTTCACAGTGGCCTCCTATTCTTGGGCCTCCAAGATGTGAAGCAACTGTCCAGACGGGTCCAACATTAATTGGTTATTGTCCATCTCAGAAAAGGGCCCTACGCACTTTCCACATACACCTAGAATGGAAGTCTTCCACAGAGACATCCTAAGGAAGGAGAGCACAACCACTTGATCCACCAGGAAAGCTGAAAGCCCCCGTAAGAGAAGGAAGGATTGAAAAGGAACTCTTACTCACATGCAAACCATAAGGAGTCCATACATACCATGGATACACATACACTTTTTTCCACTATTGCTTAGATGAAGAAACTGCACCAAGAACTTCATTTTCTGGGGAAAGAGCAATAGAGACAAGCTCAAAAACAGTCCAGAGGATTTCCTAGTGTCCTGAGCATTAGCAAAAAAGGCTCTAAGCCAGTACCATCCACCAGAGCTGAGTAGTACAATACCAAATCCTTCTCAAAACAGTCACTTGTAGGAATGACGCAAAGTGACTAAACATGCCTACAGTATCATCTAAAGCCTTAGAAAACTTTCCTAAAAAACAAAGTCAAAAACTGCATCACAAAGCCTTAAATGAAGAAAGATCATGTGGCGCGCAAACCATTTGCAAGCCCCACCGGACTTGCACATGCATCAGAGAGGTAATCTTGTCCTTCTCCTTAAAACAGTAGGCCTGACTACAGCTGGGAACCCTAAAATCCCAGACTGTCTTGCTAGGGGTCCTGCTGAAGAGACAGAATTGCCATCAGAAAAAAGCTTCCGGAACCAAAGACCCTCTCATGTGGGAGTATGAAGACTCCAAACCTTGAAGATATCCAAGGTTGCCTCCAACAGCTGCCTGGATTAACCCGGCACTACTAGGAGTTAGAAGCCCATCCTTATCAGCATGATCTTTCAAGAATCAAAGAGGAAATATATACGAAACGCTTGTCCTAGTGACAGATGTGATTGGACATTTATTCCAGTCACCCCAGCACCTACAATGACTGGGGAGTGAAGAGATCATGTGGTCCACCTCAAAGCTAACAAGCCTATTCCAGAACACACCCCCTGGGCAGGGCCAGCCCAAAGAGTAGGCAAACTAAGTGGTCACCTAGGGAAGCAGCAGCAAAGAGAAGCAGTCAAAAGAAAAACAATGGGTTCTGGCAGCCACACATGTCATTAGTGCATACTTTTATCTTCAGGAAGGATGGCAATATGCAAATAATCCATTTACCCTTGTAAGTTGTTTTTTGATGTCTCCCTCATTATACATATATTTACAAAACAGAGTTTAATATATAAAAATGTGATGTCCAAATATACATTGTTATATGACTATTCATGGAGGGATGGTGTTGAAGATGATTACAATTGCATTTTTAATGATCAAAATCTTGGAGGCGGGTGCACTAGGGGTCTAAAAGCTAATTGCAAGGGGGTGTAAGACTGAAGTTTCACCTCCTGGAATCCCTGGGCACAGACAAGGACAATGTTATCACAGCCAGCTCCCATACTCAATAACTACAAGAGGCATAAAATCTTCATGACCAATACCAGTGCTAACAAAGTGCATTGCAAAGATCAGGGACAAAAGACCACCTTCTGAAACTTATGTAGCTCACAAGAGCCCCCTCGAATCCTGGAGGACTAAGAGAAATCACTTTCATGATGCCGCTGGACAGGAACTTAGCCGCAAGCCATGGCCAGGCCCCTTTATCCTTAAAAAACTAACTCAGAGGCTAATTAGCTACCTTAAGTCATTTGGTTAGACCTCACCTGGTCAGAATGGCGTGCATGGCCTTCCCGGTTAGGCCTCCAGATCATCTTCTATCAACACTCCAAACTCTGCAATCCCTAAGAGAACTAGCATTGACCTGCAGAGTTCAAATTGACTTTGCCGTTCTGCTGACTATTGAAACAGCTACAATTCTTGTAATGATTTTAGAAATGTTCTCGCTCAGGGAACAAAAATGATACCTGGGCTAAAGGTCTTTCTGAACCAATTCTTGATCTCCCCAAGCTACAGCTTAATAGGCCTATGCTTTATATATTATGCTGTCCATGCCCAAAGAACCCTCATTGGTAACTAAGTTGAATCTTTACCGAGCTGTAAAGAATGGCTCCTTTACAGGTATCAAAATAGGCAATGTGAAGGCTTCAGCTTGCTCCCATTTAATCTGATAACTCAACCAAGA
Organism: Ichthyophis bannanicus; assembly: GCA_033557465.1. Lineage (NCBI taxonomy): Eukaryota > Metazoa > Chordata > Amphibia > Gymnophiona > Ichthyophiidae > Ichthyophis > Ichthyophis bannanicus. The sequence goes on along the minus strand of CM066043.1, from coordinate 125,390,990 downwards.
GAGATATCAAGACTCGGCCACCTTTGACTGCTAGATCCTCACTTCGCATGAAGAGCACATCTACTAAGTAGGGAATACTCTAAAATTTCCTACCATATTTAAAACTGCCACAGCATTAATAATTCTGAGCCCGCAAAGCACATTCTCACAGATCCAAATGACCTCTCATCACTGAAAACAGATATTACTAATATTCAGTCCAATTTCACAGGTAGGAAGACCTAACAGAAGATGAGAGAAGAACATGAGATGCCCGAGAGAGATGGACAGCAAGGTGGAAACAGGAGTGCTGCAGACCTGGTTGACCTCCAAAATCAGCAGTATTGCCTGAATTAAATCCTTGGAACCCAAAAGATAATAGATATATACCATCCGCCCTTCAACACTGGGAATGGTAATCATCACAAAGTGCCGCAATTTTACTAGGGAGCTCCATATCCAATTCTGCTCCATTATACTAATACCTGTATATAATTTAAAGGAGGTCAAAACCTTTTTCAAGTTCATTCCAAAAAACGACTTGATTCCAATGGGAAATTCAGGCAACCACAGAGACTCCCGTCTAGGGAACCATACACATCAAGAATGCTACTGCTATCATAAGATAATAAGATATGCTATATTGGGTCAGACCAAGGTCAATCAAGCCGAGTATCCTGTTTCCAGCAGTGGCCAATCTAGGTCACAAATACCTAGCAGTTTCCCCAAAAGACACAGGTTCCACAATGCTTGTATTGGGTCAAGCAGTGGATAGTCTGGGTCCACTTTAATAATGGTTTATGGACCTTTCCTCCAGGAACTTACCCAAACCTTACCCTAACAGCTTTTACTACATCCTACAGTAGCAAATTCCAGAGTTTGATTACACGCTGAGTGAAAAAAATATTTTCTCTTATTAGTCTTAAATAGGTTACCCTGTAGCTTCATTGCATGCCCCCTAGTTTTTCTATATTTTGATGGCGTAAACGATCGATCTACATTTACCCATTCCACTCCATTTATTAATTTATAGACCTCTATCATATCTTCCCTCAGCCATCTCTTTTCCAGGTTGAAGAGCCCTAACCTTTTTAGCCTCTCTTCATAGGGGTATCCTTCCATCCCCTTTACCATTTTGGTGGCTCTTCTCTGTACCTTTTCTAATAACGCTATATCCTTTTTAAGATATGGTGACCAAAATTGCACACAATATTCAAGGTGAAACGATACAGAGGCATTATAATATCCTTTGTTTTATTCTTCATTCCTTTCCTTATGATACCTAGCATTCTATTTGCTCTTTTGGCTGCCGTTGCACACTGAGCGGAGGGTTTTAATATGTTATCCACGATAACACCTAAATCTTTTTCCTGGGTAGTGGTTCCTAATCTGGAAACCTTGCATTGTGTAACCATAATTTGGGTTTTTCTTTCCTAGGTGCATAACTTGCACTTGTCCACATTAAACTTCATCTGCCATTTGGATGCCAAGTCTTCCAATTTATCAAGATCCTCTTAAATTTTTCCACAATCCTCATGGATTTTAACAACTTTGAATAATTTTATGTCATCTGCAAATTTGATTATCTCACTCGTTATTCCCATTTCCAGGTCATTTACAAATATGTTAAAAAGCAGCGGACCCAGCACAGGTCCCTGGGGTACTCCACTATTCACCCTTCTCCATTGGGAAAATTGGCTATTTAGCCCTACCATCTGCTTTCTATCTTTTAACCAGTTCCTGATCCACAACAGTACACTGCCTCCTATCCCATGACTTTTTAATTTTGCCAAAAGTCTCTCATGAGGGACCTTGTCAAAGGCTTTCTGAAAGTCCAGATACACTATATCAATTGACTCACCTTTGTCTACCCGTTTATTCACACCTTCAAAATAACATAACAGATTAGTAAGACAAGACCTTCCTTGTCTAAAGCCACGTTGGCTGTCTCCCATTAAGCCATGTTCAGTAAGTTTGTTCTTTATGATGGTTTCTACCATTTTTCCTGGTATTGACGTCAGGCTCACCAGTCTGTAGTTTCCTGGATCACCCCTAGAACCTTTTTAAAAATTGGCGTTATATTGGCCATCCTCCAATCTTCAGGTATTACAGATGATTTTAATGATAGCTCACAGATTACTAGAAGTAGGTCTGCAATCTCATATTTCAGTTCTTTCAACACCCTTGGATGTATACCATCTGGTCCAGGTGATTTGCTACTCTTCAGTTTATCAAATAGTTGCAATACATCTTTCTAGTGTATCAATATTTCTTTCAATTCTTCCACAGCATCACCTTTAAATACCATTTCAGTCATGAGCAAATGCTGTTAGCCAATCAGACAAGATCACCAAATATAAACTAGTAGTCACCACATGGGATGCATGGAATAGTCTCCCAGTGGAGGTAGTAGAAATGAGGATAGTATCTGATGACATGTTTCTTTGACAACATCAACCTATCAGGATAGGACTCTGATGTGGACTCCTCCTGCCCCAGGTTCTTTATTTTTTTTAAACTTCCATAATAGAGCTAGCTAGTATTTTCTGCAAAACCAAGCTTATGGGAAGCATTGCTTCATCTTGCAGCCTATTTGAACAAAGCACCAATCATACAGGCTCAGCAATGACTGATGGCCTTGAAAAAGTCCAATTTGGTCCTCTAGGATGACTCTACATCCCCCCTTGCCAAAGTCGATAACTTATCCCTAGAGTCTTTAGGAACAGGAATTTTATGGTAGAAGCATCAGTGTCCACTAGAGCATGGTATCCCAGTCAGCAGCCGCTGTCAACAGAAACATACTGGAGCAGCATGGTATCCTATAAGGGCCGCAGCTCACAAGTCTTTGTTCTGTCTCCACCCGCTGGTAGAGGGGCAGAACCCGTTTATTCTGGACTACTAGGCTGATGGATGACAAGGAAAAAACATTTATAACAGAGATGATAAAACATTCATAATAGCAAATTTGTGCTTTTACTCTATTACAATGAAAACATAAGCCAGCAAAATAAAATGCAACTACCTTCTTGATTACCCCACTTACCCCAAAATACTGCACAAACAACCTTCAATTCCTGATACAGATACAGGAGCCTAATGTTTCTATGGCATATTTAAAATTAAGAGGATTTGTTCAGAAAAGATCTAACTCATCTCAGTACAAGTACAGAGTACAGGTAAATGGAGCTCACTCTGAGGAGAAGGATGTTATCAGTGGTGTGCCCTAGGGATCTGTCCTTGGTCCGATTCTTTTTAACATCTTTGTTAGTGATATAGCGGAAGGGCTGTCGGGTAAGGTTTGCCTCTTTGCGGATGATACCAAAATCTGCAATAGAGTAGACACCCAGGAAGGTGTAGATAACATGAGGAGGGATCTAGCTAAGCTTGAAGAATGGTCTAGAATTTGGCAGATGTGATTTAATGTTAAAAAATGTAAGGTCATGCATTTGGGCTGCAGCAATCCAAGGGAGCAATTTAGTATAGGGGGTGAAGTACTTTTGTCCATTAAAGAAGAGCGGGACCTAGGCGTGGTTGTGTCTGATGATCTTAAAGTAGCTAAACAGGTAGAAAAGGTGACGGCAAAAGCTAGAAGGATGCTTGGGTGCATACAAAGAGGAATGGCTAGCAGAAAAAAGGAGGTGATAGTGCCTCTGTATATGTCTTTGGTGCGATGTCATTTGGAGTATAGTGTGCAATTCTGGAGACCGCGCCTTCAAAAGGATGTGAACAGGATGGAGTCGGTGCAGAGGGTGGCTACTAAAATGATTAGTGGTCTTCATTATAAAGCATATGAGGACAGACTTAAGGACCTTAATATGCACACCTTAGAGGAAAGGTGGGATAGAGGTGATATGATTGAGACGTTTAAATACCTCCGTGGCATAAATGTTCAGGGAGAGAGCCTCCTTCAATTGAAAGCAAGTTCTGCTATGAGGGGACATGGGATGAGGGTGAAGGGAGATAGATTCAGGAGTGATATGCGGAAATATTTCTGTACGGAAAGAGTAGTGGATCCATGGAATAGTTTCCCAGTGGAGGTAGTAGAGATGAGGACAGTAACTGAATTCAAAAAAGCATGGGACAAACACAGAGGATTTCTAAAGGTAAAAGGGGACTGTTGTAGTTGTTGATATGGAAGGACAGACTAGATAGGCCATGTGGTCTTTTTCTATCATCATATTTCTATGTTTCTATGTTTCTAAATGTACAAATCTTTTTCTAGCTCAAATTCTAACCATTTCAGAAACTACAGCAGTTTTTCAACTACAGCAGAACCTCGGTTTTCGTGATTAATCCATTCGAAAAAGTCTGACTAAAATCGAATGTATGAAAACTGAAGCAATATTTCCCATAAGAAATAATGTAAATCCAATTAATCTGTTCCAGACACCCAAAAATATTAACAAAAAACACATTTTATAGATAACTATATTTTTACATACAGAAAACAATGAGAAATAAATATAAATGACTAATGAAATGGATAAATGAACATTTAACATCACTTTTACCTTTATTGAAGACTCTTGTTGGCATATGGAAGACAGTCAATCAGCAAGAGAATCAAAATAAAGAAAATCCCACTTCTGGCCACAAGATGGTGCTCCATTTTCAACTGTACGAAAAGTGAGACAATGTACGAAAACTGGGACAAAATCTTGACGAAAAAAGTCAACGAAAACCGAATCGTACGAAAACTACGGCATACGAAAACCCGAGGTTTGACTGTACTCAAAATAGCAAGAGATGCACATCTGAAACAATTTGTGCACTACCAGTTCCTGGACATGTAGGGCCCAATATTCATCTGGGCAGCTATGCTCAGCTACAGCTCATAGCCCTGCCCGCTGACCCCTAACCCTGGATATTCACTACTGTGACAACAGCATTGAATAAGCAGGTTTAGCGCACAAAGGAAACAGCCGTGGAGCATAACCGGTAGCGGCAATATTGCACTGCTACCCAGTTAGCAATCCATGGCTTAAAGTAGGCAAGCCAAAAGCTCCACCTCTACTCTGGAATGCCCCCAACATTCCCTGATACTAACCGGATAGCATCGGGGCACATAGGGGCGTTAGAAGTAGATATTCAATGGCACTAACCATGTAAGTGCCGTCGAATATCACCATTTAAGGTATTTACAAGGTTTATTGGGCTGTAAACCGCATAAATGCCTTTCAAAAAACAGGCCTGTAGTGTACACATTAGAAACAGAAGTGGCTTGTTAGGAATTGCTACAGATGTGACATACTTGAATACATATGATGAGATCACCCCCAGCCCTACTCCCAATATTATTTGGAGTTTATCCTACTGAGCAGCTAGTTCTATCAAGTCAACACAAACCAGTTTTATCATCTCTGCACGAGTTTTATCTGCTCCAGTCCACAAATTCTTTACAGGAGTTTTAATAACACTGACTTGCACCAGCTTTAGCTAAATGACTAACTGGTACTTTCTGCATACATGGTGTTAAAGTTGTACTAAGATTGTAAAGATCAAGGATTTGGTGTTAGGAACTTCAAGGGGAACACCTGGCTGAAATCGCCTGCTTAACTTTCCTTGATACATAATACCTATAGGTATGCCAATGGTTCTCAAAGTGCTACAGCACACTGTTATGTCTCAGAGCTAGAAGGTATAGTATGTCACAGAGTCAGCAGAACGCTGCTCTCTTCTCTGCCTCATCTTCCAAGCCTGATAAGGAGGATGTTCTCTTTTTCTCCTGCTACATCCCAGCAGGACAATGTCACAGGATGACATGCTTGAAACACAATCAGTACAGACCTGAACAACCTGACCATCGAACTAAAGTAATTAAAAGTTATACTTAAAATGCGTCAAAAGAAAATGCCACCTTTTTGATGACCAGGTTCATCATTTTACCATTTGTCTAATTGCATGGAGAATACTGCTGCTAACTTTAAGAATTAATACCAAGTTGGTTTAAGGTTGTAAATTTAAGAGTTCAACAACCCAAATGTGATGCTCTCCATGGACAGAGTGGACTAAAGGGTACTTTGTGAACCATGCAAGAAGTCATATCTCCAGTGCATGGAAAGAGGTTTCTGTGCTCCAGAAATTACCTATGTTGAAGAATTACTTTCATCATCATTTCATGATTTCCCTTACCTTTCTTCCTTCTACAGAAATAAACCAACTATAACTATCATCTAGAAATAATATAACCTAGCATTATCAATTGGAAGGCCTACCTTTTTACAAAATGACATTAAACACCAATCTCCATGGCAATGTGGATGGTGGAGCAGACCTTTTGTGGGTTATTTTATAAGGAGCCACCTAAAGTTATGCAGCATCAACATATGTAAGTCACATTATGTTAGTGATTTACATGCATAGTGGAGGAGCAGTGGTTACAGCACTGGCTTGGGAACCAAGAGACCAGGATTCGATTCCAACTAGCACTCCTTCTGGCCTTGGACAAGTCCCTTAACCCTCTATTGCTTCAGAAGAATCCAAGTCATCGACGTCCCTGTTTAATGTACATTACCAAATTTAAGTTACAATGTAAATCGCTTTGATTAAAAATGATAAAGCTGTATAAAAATAGGAATTACGCTTAACTGGTAATTGTGGTTTCTTGAGTGACTCCAGTTTAGTCCTCCACCTATGGGCAGTATACCTCCTCCTGCAGTTTGGAGACTGGGCATGTTAAAATCGTGACATCACTGGATGTAGCCTGCTGATCTCTCCCATCAGCCCCCAGTGAACTATTGACAAAGCAGACTCAAAGGAGAAACAAATAAGTAGCTAAGATATAAAACTCAATCTTATACTCCACTAACCATAACAGATAGCTTGTGCAATAACGCACCCCCGCCCTCCAAACCGGAGGGACTGCTTTTCTCAGTATTCCTCCACCCCCCCCCCCATGCCAAGCTATAGCCGATAGAGAGGAAAGACAGAAAGACAGGCATCAAAAGAATCAGTACCATTCCGCTCCTATACATCTCTACACTCATGTGTCACTTGCGCTTCTCCCAACTGAGCAAACATGCTAGCGATCTACACCCCGGGCAGGAAGGACGACTAAACTGGGGTCACTCAAGGAACCACAATTACCAGGTAAGTGTAATTCCTATTTCCTTATCATTCCTCCAGTTTAGTCCTCCACCTCCACGATGTAACAGAGCCGTAATCATTGGGAGGGAGCTTTCCATCCGGATCGCAATACCGCCGACCCGAAACAGGCATCATTTGCCGCCAGAACGTCAAGCCGGTAGTGTTTGCTGAACATGTGCAGAGACGACCAAGTGGCCGCCCTGCAGATCTCCACCGGTGGAACCAAAGAATGCTCTGCTCAGGACGCCGCCTGCGCTCTAGTAGAGTGAGCCCGCAACCCAGCTGGCACTGGACGTCCTTGCAAAATATATGCCGACGCAATAGCTTCCCGGACCCATCTGGAAATAGACGCCTTAGCTGCAGCTTCCCCTTTACGGGGACCTCCAAACACCACAAACAGCCGATCAGACTTACGAAAAGGCTCTGAGACCTTTAAATACCACCTCAACACTCTCTTTATGTCTAAACTTCTCAAACAGCGATCCGAGGCGCTCTCGCCCGTCGCCCCCAATACCGGTAGAGAAACCGATTGATTCAAGTGAAACGGAGAAACCACCTTAGGCAGAAACAACGGTACTGGGCACACCACCACTTTTTCTCTGGAAAAGGACAAAAATGGTTCCCGACAGGACAGCACCTGCAACTTCGAAACTCGCCTCGCTGAACAAATGGCCACCAAAAGTACCATTTTTAAAGTCAGATCCTTCACCGAAGCCTGATATAAAGGTTCAAAGGGTTCCTTAGTCAATGCCTCTAGTACCAAATTGAGATTCCACGTAGGCACCAATATCCTGCGAGCCGGCCACAACCTAGACACCACCCTCAGAAAACGGAGCACATCGCCGTGAGAACCCAGGGCCAGACCTTGAACTTTACCTCTATAGCAAGCCAGAGCTGACAGCTGTACCCTTAAGGAACTGGCTGCCAGACCCTTCTCGAAACCATCCTGTAGGAAACTTAGCATGACGGGAACGGAGGCCGTCGAGGTGCACACCTGCCATCGCAAACACCAATTCTCAAATATCCGCCATATGCGTACATAAGCTAGGGAAGTGGACCATTTTCGGGCTCAAAGCAAAATTGCAATAACTGCTCCCGAGTATCCTTTCCTCCTTAGCCTCGCCCACTCAATGGCCAAATCGTAAGCGAGAACCGATCCACCTGAGGCATTTGGAGCGGACCCTGAACAACAGATCCGCCCTTACTGGTAATCTCCACGGAGTTCCGTCTAGCAGTCGAAGTAGATCCGCATACCACAGGCGCCTCGGCCAATCCAGAGCCACCAACAGTACTCTTCCTGGATGGGCCTCAATGCGTTGGACCACTCGCCCTATGAGTGCCCACGGCGGAAAGACAGAGTAGGCCCGAGACCGGCCAGCGCTGAATCAGAGCGTCGATCCCTTCCAACATCCTTTCTCGTCGTCTGCTGTAAAAACGACTCGTCTTTGCTGACTGAAAGGTCGCCATGAGATCCATGATTGGGCACCCCCCATCTGCGGACTATTTGGGCAAACACCTCCGGATGGAATTCCCATTCTCCGGCATCCACCCTGACCCTGCTGAGGTAGTCTGCAGTCACATTGTCCTTTCCCGCAATGTGCGCTGCCGAAATGGCCTGTAGCCAGGGTTCTATCCACTCGAACAACACTCCTGCTTCCTCTGCCATGGCTACGCTTCCCGTTCCGCCTTGCTGATTGATGTAAGCCACCATCGCGGCATTGTCAGACAATACTCGCACCGCCCGGTGCTTCACCATGGTCTCAAACAACTGGAGCGCTAGCACTATGGCATGAAGCTCTAGGCGGTTGATCGACCATTGGCTCTCCTGAACCAACCATGTGCCTTGCGCATAAAGATGCTCGCACTGGGCCCCCCAATCTGCGAGACTCGCATCTGTCACCAACGGGAGCCACAACAGTTGTTCCAAGGGTAAGCCTGCCTCCAGATGACCCGGGCAAATCCACCATCACAGGGACCTCCGGACCTGTAGCGGGCAGGGTAGGTGCTTGTTTAACGAATCGCTCTGGTGGGACCAATGGTGCAGTAGCGCGCTCTGCAACGACTGCATGTGAAACTTGGCCCATGGCACCACCTCCAGGGTCGCCGCCATTGTTCCCAACAAACGAAGATAGGTCCACGCCAGACAGGAACTGACATACTATTGCCGGAGTGCCTGAGCTCGCCGAGCCAGCAAAAACACGGCGCCCTTTCAAGTATCGAAGCATACGCCCAAGTATTTGAGATTTTGTGAAGGGAGTAATCGACTCTTGGCTGGATTGACCACCCAGCCTAGACTCTGTAAAATGTTCACCACTCTGCCACTTGAACCCTCTCGGACTCAGATTTTGCCCGAATCAACCAGTCGTCGAGATAAGGGTGCACCAGAATTCCTTCCTTCCGCAAGGCCGCGGCCACTACCACCATGATTTTGGTGAACATGCGCGGCGCCGTTGCTAGGCCGAAGGGCAAGGCCTGGAATTGAAAGTGCCCCCAGGGAAGGGCGAACCTTAGGAACTTCTGATGGGCCGCCCTGATGGGGATGTGCAGATACGCCTCCGTGAGATCGAGGGAAGTCAAGAACTCCCCTTGCCGGACAGCAACGATCACCGAACACAGCGTTTACATCCGAAAATGAGGTACTCGCAGGCAGCAATTTACTCCCTTGAGTTCCAGGATAGGCCGGAGGGAACCGTCCTTCTTTGGCACCATGAAATAGATGGAGTAACGACCTACCCCGTACTCCTCTGCAGGGACCGGGGATACCGCTCCTATCTGTACGAGACAATCTAAGGTTTGCCATACTGCTAGTGTTTTCTGCTGACTCCTGCAGGGCGAGAGCACGAAGGAATCCAGGACTGGACGTGCCAACTCCAAAGCATATCCGTCCCGAATTATTTCAAGCACCCATAGATCGGATGTTATCTGGGCCCAGGCAGGAAGAAACTCCCGAAGACGTCCCCCTATCTGTGGGCTTTCGACCTGGACCCGCCTCGCTTCATTGTGGTTTTCGACTTGCTGTTGCGGACGCAGTTGTGAAGCCTCTATTTGCTCCACGAAACCCCCAAAACCCCTGGGCTCTTGAAGCAAACCTTCCTCTTTGGAAACCACCTAAGCGAGTACCCCAAAATCTCCTGAAATCTCTAAACTGACCTCAAGAGGCCGGCATGGACCTCCCCTGTTTAGTGTTGTCCTCCGGGAGTCTACTGCCCTTGGACTCCCCCAAATCTTTAACCAGCTTGTCCAAATCTTCCCCAAACAACAGTTTGCCTTTAAAAGGAAGCTTGCTGAGACGTGACTTAGACAAACCGTCAGCCGCCTGGTTCCTCAACCACAGGGATTGCCTGGCGGCTACCACTGAAGCCATACTATTTGTTAACGCTCTGATCAAATCATAGTGCACATTCACCAGATAAGCAGAGCCAGATTCAAGTCGATTCACCTGCATCAAACAGTCCTGCCCGAGTTGATCGGTTTGTCTTAACTGCTGGGACCATCGAAGACATGCTCTAGCAACCCAGGCCCCACAGATGGCGGCTTGCAAGGACAATGCATTAACCTCTAATGTCTGTTTCAACAAAATGGAAATTACACTTACCTGGTAATTGTGGTTCCTGGAGGAACTCCAGTTTAGTCCTCCACATCTGGGTAGTGAACCTCCTCCTGCAGCATGGAGACTGGACCAATAAGAATCTTCCCCTCACCGGATGTATGCTGCTGGAGCTCCCATCAGCCCCCAGTGAACTATTGACAAAGCAGACTTAAAGAAGCAACACATGGAAAAGGTAAAACTAATTAACTATAACCATAACATACTAACCTTAACAATTCACTTGACCACCCTCCCAAACGAGGAAGCCAGAACTCTGCACATTGCTCTCTTTCTTGTTTGTCTGCTGTCGCTACCATTTATTGAGGTAATGGGGCAGAAGCAAACAGAAAGAGAGAGTAAAGACCCCAACCATGGATCCTAGTGTGTTTTGCTTAGCGGAACCCTCTCTTCCCGCAGTCATTGCACCCTCCAGACAGACCTCTCCTCTGGGTGGGAATGAGGACTAAACTGGAGTCCCTCCAGGAACCACAATTACCAGGTAAGTGTAATTTCCATTTCCTGAGCGGTCCTCCAGTTTAGTCCTCCACATCTGGGATGTAACAAAGCAGTTATCATTGGGTGGGACATTGCCAACCAGCACGCAATACCACCGAACCAAAAGAGGAATCACGAGCTGCTAGAACATCTAACCGGTAGTGTTTACTGAAAGCATGAAGAGACGACCAGGTAGCCGCCCTGCAAATTTCTGCTGGCGGAATCAAACTGTGCTCCGCCCACGACGTTGCCTGCGCACTAGTAGAGTGCGCCAGTAACCCTAGCGGAACTGGACGCCCTTGCAGAATATAAGCCGACGCAATTGCCTCCTTAATCCATCTGGACATGGAGGCCTTCGCTGCCGCTTCTCCCTTCCGAACACCTCCGAAGAGCACGAATATAGTCGGTCCGACTTACGGAACGTTTCCAAAATGTTTAGGTACCGGTGCAGCACCCGCCGCACATCCAGACGACACAAGCCCCGGTCCGCGGCCTGTTCCGCCCCGGAGTTAAATACCAGGAGAACGACCGATTGATTCAAATGAAACAGAGAGACCACTTTAGGCAGAAAAGATGGGACCGGCCTTAGAATCACCATATCTCTAGAAAAAGATAAGAACGGCTCTCTACACAACAGCACCTGCAACTCCGAAATCTGCCTCGCAGAACAGATGGCCACCAGAAAAACCATCTTCAACGTCAAATCTTTAATGGATGCCTGGTTCAGGGGCTCAAAGGGTTTCTTAACCAAGGCCTGTAAGACTAGATTCAAGTCCCATGGAGGTACCGACACTCTGCGCAAAGGTCAAAGCCGGAAAATCGCCTTAAGAAAGCGTTGCACATCTGTGTGCGACCCCAGAGGAACCCCCTGAACCTTGCCCCTGTAGCACGAGAGAGCCGCCAGATGCACCTTCAAGGAACTGGCGGCTAACCCTTTCTTGAAACCGTCCTGCAAGAAACTGAGGATCACAGGGACAGAAGCAGTCGTCGCCCCCCGAATATGTCACCTGGAACACCAGTCCTCAAAAATCCACCACACGTGCACGTACGCGAGAGATGTGGAGGATTTCCTTGCCCGAAGGAACGTGGCAATGACCGCCGCCGAATAACATTTCCTTTTCAACCTAGACCTTTCAATGGCCATACCGTAAGCGAGAATCGATTCACCTGGTGCATCCGCAGAGGACCCTGAATCAGCAGGTCCACTAATGGTGGAAGCCTCCACGGCTCTCCGTCGAGCAGGAGAACTAGATCTGCATACCAGGAACCAATCCAGAGCCACCAGCAGGACTCTGCCGCTGTGCGCCTCGATGCGCTGAACCACTCGGCCGATCAAAGCCCACGGAGGGAAGACATAGAGAAGCCCGGTCTCCGGCCAGGGCTGAATGAGCGCGTCGATGCCTTCGGACATCCTTTCCCTCCGTCTGCTGAAAAACCGACCTGTTTTTGCCGACTGATAGGTCGCCATGAGATCCATGACCGGCAGCCCCCATCTGTGGACCATTTGAACATGAAGCTCCCACTCCCCGGCGTCCACCCGCACCCTGCTGAGAAAATCTGCCATCACATTGTCCTTTCCCGCTATGTGCGCTGCCGAAATGGCCAGTAGGCGAGGCTCTAACCACTCTAACAACCCCTCCGACTCTTCCTCCATGACTGCACTCCCCATTCCGCCTTGCCGGTTGAGGTACGCCACCGTTGCAGAGTTGTCCACGAGCACTCGCACCGCTCGTCCCCTCACTGAACTCTCAAATGCCTGAAGCGCTCGAAACACCGCCCGCAGCTCGAGATGGTTGATTGACCAAGAGGCTTCCTGGGCCGACCAGATCCCTTGAGAAAACCGATCCTCGCAATGGGTTCCCCAGCCTCCAGACTCGCATCCGTCATTAGAGGGAGCCAAACCGGTTGTTCCAAGGGCATGCCCGCCTGCAGTGACTTCGGAGACAGCCACCACTGCAGTGATTGACATACTTGCCTCAGGCAGGGGAGGTGCTTGTTCAGCGAATCCGATTAGTTCGACCATCGACGCAGTAGCACCCTTTGCAATGGTCGCACATGACACCTGGCCCACGGGACCACTTCCAGAGTTGCCGCCATGGTCCCCAGCAGCCACCATGCGGATGGTGCGGGGATCCCTAAGAACCTGCGCACGAGCTGATGCAAGACCTGCACGCGGCGATCGGGCAAGAAGACCAAGCCTCTCGCAGTGTTGAAACGAACCCCTAGATATTCGAGCGTTTGAGTCGGCACCAAGTGACTCTTCTTTACGTTGACTACCCAGCCGAGACTCTGCAGAAGATTTACCACTCTGTCTGTGGCCTGCAAACTCTCGACCTTGGACTTTGCCCGAATTAACCAGTCGTCGAGATAAGGGTGAACTAGAATACCCTCTTTTCGCAAAGCCGCCGCTACCACCACCATGACCTTGGTGAAAGTGCTTGGTGCCATAGCCAACCCGAACGGCAGCACCTGAAACTGGTAATGTCCCACGGGAACGCAAACCTCAGGAAGATTTGATGGGCTGCTCTGATCGGAATGTGCAAATAGGCCTCCGTGAGATCGAGTGACGTCAAAAACTCCCCTTGGCGCACCGTCACAATGACGGATTTCAGGGTTTCCATGCAGAAATGAGGCACCTGTAGACAACGATTCACTCCCTTGAGATCTAGAATAGGCTGGAGGGAACCGTCTTTCTTTGGCACCACGAAATAAATGGAGTAGCAACCTATGCCGCGGTCGGACACCGGGACTGGAACTACCGCCTCCAAGGCCAACAGGCGATACAAAGTTAGATGGATCGCCAGCGCTTTTTGCTGTCCTTTGCTGGGCGAGAGAACAAAAGAGTCCCTGAGAGGGCAGGCTAATTCCAAGGCATAGCCCTCTTGAACTATCTCCAGTACCCACTGATCTGACGTTATTTGGACCCAGGAAGAAAGAAAGTCCCGAAGCCGCCCTCCAATCACTTGACTTCCTTCCGGGGTCTGCTGCGTTTCATTGCGGCTTGCGGCTAAAGGAAGAGGAGGAGGAAGAGGAAGCTGCTGCGAAACCTCTGCCCGCCCCTCGAAATCCACGAAAACCTTGGGATCTTGAGACAAACCTGCCACGCTGGAAACCTCCGAGGCGGGAAGACAGGAACCTTCTGAAGTCTCGAAATTGACCCCGAGCAGCCGGCAAGGATCTACCCTGCTTAGGCTTATCCTCCGGTAGCCTGCCCCCTTTGGACTCTCACAAGTCCTTCACCAACTTATCCAGATCATCTCCAAACAACAACTTGCCCTTAAATGGGAGCTTGCTGAGCCGTGACTTAGAAGGCCCGTCGGCCGCCCAATTCCGCAGCCAAATGGACCTCCGGGCGGCCACCAGGGATGCCATACTATTCGCCAACGCTCTGATCAAATCATAGTGTGCATCTGCCAAATATGCCAAGCCTGATTCCAGCCGGGTCACTTCCAGCAACCCCTGCTGATCCAGGCGAGGGTCCTGCCTTAAATGCTGAGTCCACCGTAAACAGGCCCTCACCACACAGGCCCCACAAATAGAGGCCTGCAAGGAAAGAGCATTGGCCTCAAAGACCTGCTTCAATAAACCGTCCCCCTTTCTGTCCTGCGTGTCCTTCAAGGCAGCACTACCTTCAACCGGAATAGTTGTTCTCTTGGTCACTGCCGACACCGCTGCGTCCACACGTGGAGACCGAAACATTTCTTTGTCTTTATCCGCTAAAGGATAGAGCCGGTTCATTGTTCGGATGCCCTTCAAGCCCGATTCAGGTTGATCCCACTCAGTTTGAATCGTCTGATCCACCACTCTGTGAACTGGGAACACCGTTTGAGACTCTCACACTGCCTGAATGAGGGGATCCTCCAGTCCATCTTCCTCCACAGGCCAAGCTGTAGCGAGATTGAGTGCCTGGAGAGACTCCGTAATCAAGAGTACCAGTTCCTCCTTACGAAACACCTGTATGATCCTTGCCTGTTCTTCGGGCTCCGGAATCTCCCCTTCCTCCAACTCGTCAATCCCGTCCTCGGGCTCTACCTCAGCATCCTCAGCAACCTGCGACTCCTTATCCACGTGCTCCATCTCCGCGGCCCGAAGCCGCTTTGCTGGCTTTGGGATATCTCCCCTCGTGTCTCTCCTTTGGGGGACGGCAGAGGCGCCGGCGGCACCAAGGCCTCTGGCAACTTACCTAGTCGCCCTAAGCAAAAGGCCTGATGCATAATAAGGACAAAGTCCGGGGAAAAATCCCCCAAGGACGTTTCCGCAGCCCCTACCGGCTGAGTGCCCAACTGCCCCGTGGGCATAGCTGGAGGAGAAGCCGCCAGCGTTTCCGGAGACGGTTCACCCCCAGCACTTACTGCAGGGTCTAGGGAGTCCTGTAGTGCCCTGTCTTCCATTTGTTGCTCTACGTTGGAAGAAACAGTAGTGCAGCCCCTGCAAATACCTGTATCAGACACCGTCCCCCTGCGTGAAACGCAGACCACGCACTGCGGACGAGAAGACATGAAGTACTAGACAGAAATCTAGTACCAAAGAGAGAGTGGAGAGGATTTGGCTTGATGATCTCTCACCAAGAAAACAAAAAATTAATGTATCCCCTCAATTATTTATATCTCTTCTTTTTTTCTATATAGAAAGGCACTTAAGCACCAAAAGCATGCCCCCAAGAAAAAAGGATTTTTAAGCTGAGACAGAGCACTAAGCCGCCAAAACCAAGCCTCCAGCCACCTGTCTGCTCGTGCTGCCAAGCACACCCCAGCAGCGCGGCCCCCTCTGCTCAGCGCTCTCCGCGTGGGAACTTAAATAAAATGGCCGCCGCCAGATGCAAAGAGGCGCAAAAACCCCCCGAACGGGCCCGAATCCCTACACCCCGGATCGCTGGCCGTCGGGCGCCTTAGAAAGAAGGAGACTTACCCCCACAGAAGCAGCTCCATGCGCAGCAACACCGCTTGAGTCCTGAGAGACACGCGCGCTGAAAACTGAGCCTCCGAAAACGGAGCCGCCGAGCCATACACACTGACACCCGCTCTGACGCGGTGGAGTCCAACTCTCAGAACCCCAAAGAGCAGAGCGTGTAGCTGTGCCTACCAGATCTCTCCCCCATCTCGTCTAGGAAGAGGGATCCGAAGTTGCTGCCTGTACCCTGAAACAAATGCAGAAAGGCAAGAGACAGAAGGGCAGTGAAAGCCCAGCTCCTCAGCAACGTGGCTCGTCATTTTTTTGTTTTGTTTTTTTAAAGGTACAGTAACCTGGAAAAAAATAAATGAAACCAAAAGAAGTCAAAGGGGAAAGATTAAAATAGAAAACTAACTAGTGTTGCCTATTCAGTCCCTAAGTGGGCCCAGTCCAAGGCTCACACGTCCTCCTGCTGCATGGAGACTGGACAAACTGGGGGCTGATGGGAGCTCCAGCAGCATACACCCGGTGAGGGGAAGATTCTGATTGGTCCAGTCTCCATGCTGCAGGAGGAGGTGCACTACACAGATGTGGAGGACTAAACTGGAGGACCGCTCAGGAACCATCCACTTTCCTATCCTGCGCATCTTTCAAGGCGGCACTGCCTTCCACCATTATCGTTGTCTTCTTTGCCACTGCTGACACTGCCGCATCTATCCGCAGTGACCAAAACTTTTCTTTGTCCTTATCCGCCAAAGGGTAAAGTCTATTCATTGTTCTGACCCCCCTTAGCCCCGCTTCCGGCCGATCCCATTCATCTTGTATCATCCGGTCTACCACCCGGTGGACTGAGACCACCACCTGGGATTGCCTCACCGCCTGAATAAGCAGGTCTTCAACCTGCTCTTTCTCTGCGGGCTGTGCCACAGCAAGATTGAGCATCTGAAGCGATTCCGTAATAAGAGCCACAAGCTCATCCTTACGGAACACTCAAATAATTTTCGCCTGGTCCTCAGGTTCCGGTATCTCACCTTCTTCCAGATCTTCTAGACCGGACTCAGGATCCAAATCCGCTTCCTCCATTTCCTGCCACTCCAAATCGGAGAATGAGTGGCCAGTTGAACGTGCCCTTAAAGGCCTTGATGGCGTGCTATCCACTTCGTCCCTTTTGGTTAGCTGTGCCATCGGAGCAGCCTGTAAGGGCTCAGGGACCTTCCCCTGCTTCCGCAAACAGAAGGTTTGATGCATAATTAAAACAAAATCAGGGCAAAAATCCGAGCGATGAATCAGTAACCGACGTTGTCTGCTCAGTGGTCCGGCCTGGGGTCACATCCGAGCAGGGAACTGACTGAGCCTCCAACAGTAAGTCCCCTTCACATGCTGGAGACATACCCCGCGACTCTGGGAGCCCCTTATCTTCCATCTGCTGCTCTACGCAGTTAGACACAGTAGCGCAGCCACGGCATATACCAGTGGCAGACGCTGTGCTTCTACGAGTACCGCCGACCACACACTGCGGGTGAGATGACATTAGGCTGGCCTCCCCCCCCCCCCCCCACAATTCCTTGTACAGAACTGTAGCTGCGAGAAGATAAAGAAACAAGCAAAATAAACATCTTTCCTACTGTTTGTTTGGTTTTTGTTTTTAATCCCTCTGCTACAGCAAAATAAGCATTGAAATAAAGATAACCTGTTTTGTTTTGTTTTTTAAATAAAGATTTAAAGAACATGAAGGGACTGAAAGCCCACAACAAGAGAAAACTGTAAATAGAAACTTACTCCCAAAACCGCTAAGGAGCCCTGCTGAATCGGGCCCGCACCAAGCCGCGGCCCCCTGCACGAGAAACTCCGACTAGGCCCGCCACATAGCCCGCCGTGCACGGGAAGCAAGAAAAAAAAAATGGCCGCAGCTGCTCTTCAGTGTGCTTGGCGCCAAAACTGTCCAAAATATTGAGCAGCCTGATCCGCGATCACCGTACGGTCCCCAAAGTCCTCGCCGTCGGTGCACTGCCTAAAAAAACAAGCCTGTTCACTTACTTAACTGATACAGCTCTGCAAGCCGCAACGCCACCCAGCCCTGCTGTGAGCGGCGTTCGTGGCGAGAGCTGATCTGCCAGCCGGGACTCCGCTAATGATCTTCAGCTCCCTGATGTCCTGCAGAGACAGGCTGCCCAGCACCTCACACCGCGTGTGCGGGTGAATGAAGCAGAGCTCTCCCCTGTACAACCAAGGAGGAAAGATCTGAGCCTTATCTTCTCCCTGTCTGAAAGGAAAACACCACAGGATAGAAGTGGCTGTAGCCGGCTGCTGTTTTTTTTTTTTTTTTAAAGGTGTATAGCCCCAAAAAGCAAAAGACCAAAAAGAAAGTGAGGTTTAAAGAACCCAAATCAACTTTTAACCCTAAAAACTAACTATATGCTCCTTATGTGTTCCTCTAGTGAGCCCAGCACCTAGGCTCACTACGTCCTCCTGCTGCATGGAGAATGGACACACTGGGGCTGATGGGAGATACCAGCAGGCTACATCCAGTGATGTCATGATTTTGACATGCCCAGTCTCCAAGCTGCAGGAGGAGGTACACTACCCAGAGGTGGAGGACTAAACTCGAGGAATGATAAGGAAATTCTGTTAAATAAATAAAATAAATAAAGCTGGGGGGGGGGGGGGACAAAGACTGCATCGGGCCATGATTAAGCACAACAGCATGAAAGAAAGAAAACACATGAAAAAAGCCCGGCAGAAAAAAAATAAGAAATTAGTTCTTACCTGCTAATTATCTTTCCTTGAGCTTTCTCCGGGCCAGTCCAGGGACAGGTAGGGTTGTCAATCCTCTATAGCAGCTGAGGGCTGAAGACTTCAAGTTTTGATGAGAGGTGAAGCCATTCCCCCTGAGGGTTACCCAGCAGTCTTCGTGTGACAAAGCAACTAAAAGAAAGAACTAAAAACACCAGATGAACCCTCAAACACTGATAAACTGCTATAGTCCTTGCAAAATGCCAAAGCCATGAAACGGGCTTCGAGATTATATTGTAATTGCGTTTTCCTTTTTTTTTTTTTCTTTTTAAACACTATGCGAAAACAAAAATAGTAGTCGGCACTGAAGGAAATCTGAGAACCCCAAATATGAGCTCTGCCACGGACCAATGTCTAGAACGGTGTAGGTGAGAAGGAGACTAAGAACAAAGTGGTAGAAACAGTAAGAGGCGGGACCCTGGACTGGCCCGGAGAAAGCTCAAGGAAAGATAATTAGCAGGTAAGAACTAATTTCTTATTCCTATTCGCTTCTCAGGGCCAGTCCAGGGACAGGTAGGGCAGTACCAAAGCAGTACCTAAATCTGGGAGGGACCCGCGAGACCTGCGATAAGAGTTGCGGCCCCCACTTTCGCATCATCCCGAGCTTGAACATCCAATCTATAATGCTTAGTAAAAGAATGTAAGGAAGACCAAGTAGCCGCTCTGCAAATATCTATAGGTGGCACAAACGCAAACTCCGCCCAAGAAGTGGCTAGAGCTCGAGTAGAATGAGCCCTTAACCCAACAGGCGGAGCAAGTCCTTTAGCAGCGTAAGCCGCTAAAATAGCACTGCGAACCCAACGGGCTATGGTGGCCTTGGAGGCCGGTTGACCCCTACGCGATCCGGCGTATTGAACAAAAAGCCTATCGGTCTTTCGAAAAGGTTTTGAAATTCGTAAGTAAGTACGTAAGACCCGTGCAAGATCCAAATGTTTGAGAGCCCGATCCATGGGAGAACTGGAAGTGTCTGTAAACACGGGTAAGGCCACCGTCTGATTAACATGGAAAACAGACAGAACTTTAGGCAAGTAGGAAGGTACGGTTCGTAACAACACCCGCTCCGGCAGAAACTGAAGATAAGGCTCCCTGCAAGATAAAGCCTGCAAGTCGGAAATTCGGCGAGCCGAGCACAAAGCGACCAAAAAAGCCGTTTTCCAAGAACACTCTCGAATTTCCCGAGAGCCGAGAGAAGCTAAAGATGAACGAGAAAAAGCTTCCAAAACCACGTTCAAATCCCAGGGCGGAACTATAGGACGCACCGGAGGACGGAGAATCCGTGCTGCCCGTAAAAAACGTTGTACATCAGGAAGCGCCGAAAGACGGCGATGCTGAACGTACCCCCGAAAACAAGCAAGTGCGGCCACATGCACCTTAAGGGGACTGAGCGCCAAACCTTTGTCGAAGCCATGCTGCAGGAAAAGAAGAAGCTGAGGCAAGGTAGACGACATCGGCAGAATATCACGCTGTCCACACCATAGCTCAAACAGACGCCAGACTCGCACATAAGCCAGAGAAGTCGTAGGCCGTTTAGACTGAAGCAAGGTGGCTATTACAGAATCTGCATACCCCTTGCGCTTTAAGCGGGCCCTTTCAAGAGCCAAGCCGTAAGTAAGAATCGATCCACTCTGGGCATAAGAATCGGACCCTGATGCAACAGATTGAGACGAACTGGAAGAGGCCAAGGTGGAGCTATAAGAAGCCGAACGAGATCGGCATACCAGGGCCGACGAGGCCAATCCGGCGCAATGAGAATCACCTTGCCGCAATGATGCGCAATCCGTTGAATGACCCGACTCAACATTGGCCAAGGAGGGAAAACGTACAAGAGGGAGTCCAGAGGCCACGGTTGAACGAGGGCATCGAGCCCCTCGGACATGTGTTCCTTGCGCCTGCTGAAAAAATGGCTGGCTTTGGCGCTGGCACACGTTGCCATCAGATCCATCACTGGAAACCCCCAACGCAGCGTCAGGTCATGATAAACTGCCGCGTTCAATTCCCATTCCCCGGGATCGAGGACATGGCGGCTGAGATAATCTGCTTGGACATTGTCCCTGCCAGCGACATGAGCAGCTGAGATCGCTTGAAGATTGGATTCCGCCCAAGCCATCAACTCCTGACATTCAAAAAGGAGAGGGAGAGATTTGGTGCCGCCCTGACGATTGATATAAGC
The DNA here is from genome assembly GCA_033557465.1 of Ichthyophis bannanicus. Taxonomy (NCBI): domain Eukaryota; kingdom Metazoa; phylum Chordata; class Amphibia; order Gymnophiona; family Ichthyophiidae; genus Ichthyophis; species Ichthyophis bannanicus. The sequence continues at coordinate 125,369,988 of CM066043.1, read as the reverse complement.
GACTGTCACCGCATTGTCGGAGAAAATCTTGACCGCAGTGCCCTTGAGCAAGTTTGCGAAGTGAATTATGGCAAGCCGAGCTGCGCGCAGCTCCAGACGATTGATCGACCACGAACTCTCTTCGGGAGACCAGGAGCCCTGAACCACTTGTGTCTGACAATGAGCTCCCCAGCCCGAGAGACTGGCATCGGTGGTAACCAAAATCCACGAGGGCTCCTTTAAAGGTACTCCCGCCGTAAGATGTTCCGGAAGCAACCACCACTGCAGACTGAGACGCACTGGATCCGGATAGGTAAGGCGTTGCGAGAGTGGATGAAGTTGCGGCGACCAACGGGAGAGAAGCGCCTGCTGCAAAGGCCGCATGTGGGCCTTGGCCCATGGAACCAGATCCAGAGCCGCCGCCATGGACCCCAACAGCTGTAAATAGGTCCATGCCGACGGAGCTGAAAGAGCCAGGAAAGCGTGCACTTGTTGTAAAAGCTTCTGTATCCGCAGATCGGGTAAAAATACTGTCCCCCGCTCTGTGTCGAAGCAAGCTCCGAGATACGTGAGCTGCTGGCTTGGTATCAAATGGCTTTTGGACTGATTGATTACCCAACCTAGTTGTTCGAGAAGTTGAACCACGCGAGCTGTCGCCGCCACAGAAGCCTCTCGAGAATCGGCTCGGATCAACCAATCGTCGAGATATGGATGAACTCGAATACCCTCTTTTCGAAGCGCCGCCGCTACTACCACCATCAGTTTCGTGAAAGTACGCGGAGCTGTTGCGAGACCGAAGGGCAACGCGCGAAATTGGAAATGGCCCATTGGAAGGGCGAAACGTAAATAGCGCTGATGAGACTGTCTGATGGGTATATGAAGATAAGCCTCTGTGAGATCTATGGACGACAGAAATTCTCCCGGCTGCACCGCCCGAATCACTGTGCGCAAGGTTTCCATGCGAAAGTGTGGAACCCGCAAAGTACGATTTACACCCTTGAGATCTAACACGGGTCGAAAAGAACCCTCCGGTTTGGGAACCACGAAATAGATCGAGTATCGACCGCAGCCGTACTGGTCCAACGGCACGGGAACAATCGCCTGTAGTTGCAACAGACGCACGAGCGTGTCGGAAATGGCTTGCAGCTTCCTTCTGTTCGTACAATGGGACAGCACAAAAGCTGGCTGTAAGGGGCAGGCGAAGTCCAGGGCATAACCCTTCTGAATTACTTCCAAAACCCATTTGTCTGAAGTGATTGCGGTCCAGGCCGCCAGAAACTTCTGTAGACGTCCGCCTACTGGAACTAACGGCTGGACCAGCCGACCTTCATTGGGGCTTTTTAATGGAAGGTTGAGAGGCTGCCCCGAAAGATCGGCCAAAACCTCGGGCTCCTCGAAAGGACTGACCACGAAAACTGGATCGTCCTCTAGAATAGGGCGCAAACCGTGCTCCACGAAACCTGCGGGAATCTCGAGCGGAGCCCCTAACAGCCCCAGAAGCACGCAACGGCTTAGGCCTATCCTCAGGCAAACGCCCTCCTTTGGAGTCGCCTAAATCCTTCACAATTTTCTCCAAGGCCTCCCCAAACAGCAACTTCCCCTTAAAAGGCAGTTTACTAAGTCGGACCTTCGAGGAAACATCCGCCGACCAGTTACGCAACCAGAGAAAACGTCTGGCCGCTACCATAGAGGCCATTGTCTTCGCTGCAATCCGCACCAAGTCATAAAAGGCATCCGCTGCATAAGCTGCCGCTGACTCTAATTTTGCCGTATCTGGAACCTCCGAAGCGGATTCTCCCGCCGCGTCCCCTTGCAACCAGCGAATGGAGGCACGCGAAACATAAGCTCCACAAACTGCCTCTTGCAACGCCAAAGCGCTAGAATCAAACGCCTGCTTGAGCAGAACTTCCAATTTTCTATCCTGGAGATCTCTAAGCGTCGCTGCGCCTTCAACAGGGATGGTAGTCTTCTTAGTGACCGCTGACACGAGGGCATCCACCTTAGGCATGCGGAATAACTCCCTTTCTTCTTGCGGTAGAGGGTACAGGCGCGCTAAGGCGCGTCCTCCCCGCAGGGTAGCTTCGGGGCACTCCCATTCCGACTCTATCATTTGCCGAATCACCCGATGCAGGGGAAAAACAGCGCTGCTGAGATTTAAAGCCCTGCAACAAGGGATCCTCCAAAGGCTCCTGAGAGGCCGAAGGAGGAAGAAGGTGGAGAGCCGCCAAAGATTGTGCAATGAGAGCTGCGAGCTCTTCCTTACGGAAAACATTGGGATCTTCCCCGGGGGCAATCTCCCCCTCCTCTAACTCCTCAGTGTCCTGATCCAAAAAGGGTTCTGCCAGACCCTCTGTGTCCTCCTGCCCGAAGAGTAGAGAATCTTGGGATACCACAGGGCCCAACGGATCTGGAAGACTCCCCTTAGTTTTGGAAGGCCCCTCACCCGGGTCTTCGCTGCTCATCACCCTAGGAGAGAGAGTTTCCAAAGTGGACAACACTGGAGACTGCACAGGCTGAGCTGACTTTAGCAAGAACGCCTTGTACATAGCTAAAATAAATTCGGGCGAGAAAAATGAACCTATCTCCCCCTGATCCACTACATTTGCATGCGCAGGCTGAACGACAGTCCCCGGTTCCTTAGAGGACTTCGCTTTCCGCTTGTGTGGCCGAGACTGCTCCGAGGGAGAGCTGACTGGCGCTGCCAAAATGGCCGACTTTCCCGCCTTTTCGGAGGGCAAAGAAGGCTCTTGTAATGGATTCCCCTGCTGCTCAGTCATGCCGAAAACGTGAGAAAAGGGAGAAAATTAAGTCTGTGAAACTAAGCTGAAGTCAGCACAAACCGGAAGCGCCCGCAATCGAAAACCGCGCTAATCGGAGGAGGGAGAAAAACGGAACCGGCGAAATAAAAGAAGAACAGAAACTCACCAAAAACAAACCGCAAACACCGGCAGGGCAGAGAAGGCAGTCCCGCAGCCAGCGAGAAACAGCCCACCTTAGCAACCGAAGCGGCAGAGGCACAACTGGGGCTCCCAGAAATTAACCTTCTGCCGACGGAGACGGAGATGGTGAATGGAGGCAGGCTCTGCCTCTCACCTGGGAACTGACTCACTCGACGTCTCCAATTTCGTTAAAGCTACAGCACCAATCTGTAAGCATAAGGACTGTAGAAACCCATCAGCTCTGCTAGAGCTAATATAAATATAGAAATAAAAGGAAAAAAACTAAACAGCAGAAAGAAACTGAGGGAGAGCTATAGATTCGACCCTCTTTAGCTGCTGAGGACTGAAAGACTGCTGGGTAACCCTCAGGGGGAGTGGCTTCACCTCTCATCAAAACTTGAAGTCTTCAGCCCTCAGCTGCTATAGAGGATTGACAACCCTACCTGTCCCTGGACTGGCCCGGAGAAGCGAATAGGAAATGAGAATCACCATGGTGAACAAGGACCACAAAAAGGGAAATCTCAAAACCTGTCAGGCTACCTGGGGAAACCTTGGAAAGGAGGTTATGGCCACCCCCACAGACCTCAGACCTAGCTGCTAGAGAGTTTGTTTTAAAAACATTTTTTGTTAAATTTAGAGCTGCTTTATTGCAAGCAGCAGACAGCCAAATACAGTCCTATTGAAATCAATAGGGAAAGAAGAGAAGATAGAAAAAACCCCCAGACAAAATAAGTAAGCAGATATAGGACAGCAAAAGGGGAGGGGAGCCTGTGCCCAACTTACTAATCCCCCTCAGGGTCCAATGGGATTCTCCTGTCTGCTCTCCAGCCCAAGCAGCATTAGGAAACCATAGCTCCAAGAAAATGGGCTCATGCGCACAGACCATAGGACTGTAGTCTGGGGTATAGAAGACAGGCCTATCTGCACTGTGCATCAATTCAGACACCTTGCCACCTGCTGGAGGCAGACAATACTCCTGAATCTCTCTCACCATCGTGTCTGTGACGCTGACCTCAAAGAAGATGTCACTAAAGGAGACTAGTAAATGGGGAAAAAGAAAAAAACAAACAAGAAGTGCAACAAAAAAAGTTTGCAGAAACAGGAAGCCCAGACCCCTACCCAAAGATACTGGGAAGAAGACAAACCATGCCAAGAGGAGAGGTGTCTACAGTGTTATTAGGAGGTAAGCAGGAAGGGGAGATCCAGCAAGAGAGCTGGAGTAGGGGGGTGAAGATAGTCTGAGAGGATGAGTTGCAGCAGGGGTAGCAAAAGGGTTTTTCCTTTGGGTGGGAAGCCCAAGCACCATCCAAGCTCCACCCTAACTCCACCCAAGCACTATCCCCGTAGGCAGAGACTCTTCCTGTTCACAGACAAGAAGGGTCTTTTGCTGCTATCATGACTTTTCTTCTGCCCATGGGGGATGCGATCCCAGCAGGCAAACTGCTGCCTGTGGGCCACGATCATTGCAAAGACCCTTTCTGACTGCCCACTATCCTTGCGGGCAGACAGGAAAAGTCCTTGCAATGGTCGCAGCCGGAAGGGCAGTAGGCTGCCTGTGAGGATCCTATCCCTCATGGGCAGAAGAAGAAAAGCTGCAATCACGGCAAAGATCCTTTCTGTCTGCCTGTGGGGATCTGATCTCCCGTGGGCAAACAGGAAGGGGCTTTTCTTCTTCTACCCAGGGGGGATGGGATCCCTGTGGGCAGCCTGCTGCCTGCCATGCCGCGATTTTTGGTGGGACCAGGGCCCATGTGGCCCACCCCTTTCCAAGGCCCATCAGTTGCAGGAGACAGCAGAGAGAGAAAGAGAGACAGATACACACACACACACACACACACACAGATACATGGTTTGGGAGGGGGCGGGGGGTAGAAGAGGAGTGTTCAAGGGGGGTGAGAGGGAATGAGCTGTACCCGAGACATACATGGCTGCAGAGAAATACAACAAGACTGCTTGACACAAAAGTTGTACAAAGCAAAATATTCATTCCATTCAAATTAATGTGCTACAAAATCTTCAGTCACTGCAACACAAGATTTTATAAGTCTTCTTATAATGGAATATATTAAAGTATCTGTATACATTTCTAAGAATGCTGAAACACCATTCTATTTTATATATAGTGTAAATAATTACAGCAATTACTTCTGCATATTTGCATAATTATCCATTTTTAGCACATAATTCACTGGGGTGTATCTATTGCTAAGGGATTATAGCTTTTTATTACAGTCCTGCTTGAATTGCAATAACAATCTTCTAAGAAAACTGTTTTTGACCTTTTTAGGGTAAGGCCTTCCCTCCCTGGAGGGATATTCCCCTTAGAACCTCTGGAGGGGATTTCCCCTGGAAACCTTTTGGCGGGTGGGGACAAAGGGGGCAGGGCCAACTGTAAACAAAAGCAAGGAGAAACAGCTCTGTGGTCCTTTTCCTCCAGCACCATTCAGTTCTCAGTGAGCTTAACGTTTAGCTGAAGGAAACATGTTATATTACAGGTGCAGGAGAAGGAGGTAGCAGCAACAAATATGGAAGAGAAGCAGTTCAATAATGCCCCTTTCTACCATTTCTCTCCTACAACAAAATGACATGGGGAAGGGGACAGCTAGCAGTAGATGTAGGGCCCTTTAGGTATGCTCGAGGAATCTAAATTGAAAAAGACTTTTGTTAGATAATATAAAGATGACGCCTAAGCCTAACATGTTAAAACTGTGAACTAAGATAGCGGCTACACTAACAGAATCTACTTAACAGCTGTCTTCAAAGTGACAGTGGGCTCATAATCTGCTACAAATATAGCCATGCCAAGATTAAAGATTGCATAACACTCCTCCATCCCCCAGTCTTGCAGCACTAATAAATTGGACATGTGCTGATTGTGACCAAAGGCTATTATAGTCAGCTGATATTACAAAATCCACTTTAAACGCCTCTGAAACAAGCTAGTTCATGAAAGAAGCAAATTGTTTGATTCACTAAATTTTGCCATGCAAAAGGGCTTTTTTCAATTTTTGATTAGATCCATATTTTTACCCTCCTTAAGCAACTCCTAATTCTTGTGCAAGCCACACTAAAACAACAACAAAAATCCCCACTAGCGACAACTCTTCAAATAATGGTTATGATAAAAAATTTTAAAAAAAACTTGAATAAATCAAATAGATCTAACATACTACAACTATTGCAGTATTATGACATGAGTGAAAAAACATGAAAAAGATTCTGGAAGAGAGATTCCTAGCTGGACTAGAAGAAAGATGCACAATGCCTATCTGCTCATGACCCCCATACAACTCCTCAATCTTTCTAATTTGTAACGTGACATAATCATTAACAGAATATTCTCCTGTGCTTCAGAGAGCCTTTGCAGGATAATCAAACCTCAAAGCGAATTCTCTCAAAACAAGGCAGCGTGATCTCAGCAAATCCGGCAATCTCTTGCCAGTCTGTACCTGCTTGACCCTCATGTATGGCTTTTTCCTTGGTCCTTCATAAAAGGTATCACACTCTGCAAAGACTCTTATTGCCTCCTACCAGATTTAACAAGTAAAACATTCACTTTGCTCGATATGTTAGTTAGGACCCTTATATGACAGAGATTATGGGACAAAAGGTGGTACACCAGAATTAGCCCATTTTTACTTGGGGCATAATATATTTCTCATAAAAAAGCACAGACTTGTAGTATGAAGCACCTTCACAGGAAGCAATGTAATAGGACCTTGAAGTAATATATATGCACGTGGATTGCTGAAAAACCTCAAGTACAAGGTAGTATAATTGCCTAAAAATCAGCAAGTGTCCCCAGTCTAGTGAAGAGGAGATGTGGCAAGTGAATTTACGTCCCAGATGGAGCTGCCACCGCAGGTAGCAAAATGTCAGAGAGAATACACTGCAGTTTGGAAACAGCAGAAGAGAGTTTGGGAGGGAAGAAGCCAAAGGTAGGCTAAAACAGAGTGGAAAAAACACACCCTCCCCAAAAGTTACACAAGCATTATAAAGAAATAATTACGAGGGCTTTTTTTTTCCAGTGTTGGGCTAGATCTAAAATTTTAATGGGAAAATCAATAAGCAAAATTTTATTTCAATCTCTACCATGAATATACATTTACATTTAATATACATTTGTCCTAAAAAATGGTTGCTATAGGTTGAATGGGGGACAATGTGTACATAGACAGATCTATGCATTTAAATACGGGAAAATCCTTTTCCCCCTCCCATTTCTGACTACATCCCTACCCTACATTGTATGGAACAGCATTCATTAGATTTCTAGAATGTTTGTTATTTAAAATTTTTATGATTTACATCAAGCATAATCTTAATGCGTTTTCTAGCTTTAAGACTACATAAACTTCAAAAAAGAAAAAAAATTAGGAAAGAAACAGAATAGTAATTTATCTCATTTATGACCAAACCACACAAATGAGCGACCCTCTTAAAAGGCAATGGAAAGTAGGAATTGGAAAACCCCAAACCAACATTAAAATCAAGTCATCCTACGAGACCCAATCTTATATTCCCTATCAACCATGCTGGCAATTTATTATACAAGAAATCATCATCTTGACACCTTTTCTTTAAATTTTCCAAAAGAGTAGGTGCCATAAAAACACATTTATTCCCTCGGAAATTTACCAGGCACTCGGGGCCAGCTCAACCATTACAAGATTAGGCAGTTACCTAGGGCAGCAACATCTGATGGGCAGCAAAGAGCAGCAGCAGTGAAAGCAAAACACTAGATCCTGACAGCCAGACAAACTCTAACAGCCATCAGGCTCTCTCTTACTTGCAGGGAGAGTTATGCTTTTTTAGAGGATTGTTGTGAGGAGTAGTGTTGAGATAACTGTTGAGACTTATTATCAAAATCTTGTGGGGGGGGGGGGCGCACATAAGGCTTAAGGCTCACCAAGGGCACCCAATATTCTTACACCAGCCCTGCAGAAGTTTGTATACAAACTTCATATACTAGGTTGCTTCAAAGGCAAGTATTAACTGAAGAAAAGCTTTCCATCAAAGTTGATATTTCTAGCTATATTTGGAAATATGCCGACAAATGGAAACTTCTGCCAACTCTAAGTAAGCTTTTAAGTATCATAATCTTGTCAAACTCTGAAACTGAGATGAGCGAGTAGGGATACTGTCATGGGAGGCTACAAGGAAAGTGGTTATAATCTCCAAGCCCAGCTGAGGCATTGCTCAACATACATATTTGCCTACGACCGTTGTGCCCACTTTCCAGTAGGCCTCAACTAAATTTATAGATTTAGCAGTTAAGTATTGCTGCTAAATAGATATTCCTTATCATTCTGCTAGATCAGTCCAGAATAGTGTATATTGTCTGCCTCCAGCAGGTGGCAAGATGTGTAGACTGGTACAGCAGTAATAGGTCCGACTCTCTTCGCCACACTAGAGTCAGTCCTACTGATCGATAGTCTATGGGAAGCATCTGAGGAGAGGCTTGTCAGCCTGGCTAGAAGAAATTTTGTTGTGGTTTGCTTCTAATCCATGCTGCCCATTTTCCAGGTTCTCCCCTTTGGGTACTTGAATAATGTAGTTGTACTATGCAGCTCCGATCATTGATAGCAGCAAGCCCCTCAGACAGCAGTTAGGCAGGCTTCTTTTCCCTTCAGTTTTTATACAGCTATATCTATTCTAACTATTTGGTTGCTGTATGTTGAGTGGTTTGGAAGGTAACGTACAAACAAACACATAAGTGATTCTTTTTTTTGGGGGAGGGTACTAAAATATACCAAAAACAAGAGTAGAAAAAAAAATTCCTAGTCTCTAAAAGGTTTCTTGGCCAGCACCCACATTTTCTAAATATCTTTTGCAACCTATGTATTTGTTATTTAAGTGTGGAGAGGCATAAAAGAACAATCAACTACATTTTTGCGGGTCAAACTGTTTTATATGTGGAAAATAACTCTTTGGGTCCAATATTCAAAAGTACTTATCAGGATAGCAACAGATACTATCCTGATAACAGCCTATATGGAGAGTGCCGTTGAAAATCTTTACAGACCTCTTTTGGAATATCTTGATAGTACTGGGTGGAGTGAAGGCAGAGCATGCGCATTTCAAGCAACTATCCAGATAGCGGTGATATTCACTTTGCTTTCCATATAGCTATGCAGATAAAATTTAAGCCAGTTATCTGAATAGCTATGCAGACAGACTACAGATTTCTGCTATCAGAACAGCGAGCAGTGCTTACTACTCTATGTATATTTAACATTGCTCACTATTCACATAGCAGTGCTAAATATGCATATTATATTTAAACACCACAGTGGGCGGTTTAAAAAAAAACAAAACCCTGCCCACAGCTTCTAAATATTAACCCATTTGATTATTGTTCAACTTGTGCACAGGTAAACCTGTGCAGGTTACAACAACCTATATACCCTTACCAGCATGTTGCACAGACAGCAGAATATTGCACATACACTGTACTGTACTGTTTACAACAAAAAACTGCAAAGTCTATGGGGGTAATTTTTCCAGGGTCAAATCATCAAAATCAAGACCTGAGCAGACTTTGCTTTGATTACAAATGCAAACCATGTAGGTAAAAGTATCCGTTTGCATTATGCACGAATTTTTATATTTTTCCCACTATGTAACATATAGTATTATACTATATTGTGGATCTTTTCCAGCATTATAAAAAAATCCATACATTCTGGTCTTTAAGAGAAATAAAAGTGTGTGACAAGTCTTAATTTTCCTATACTCTAGCTCCATAAACCAAAAAGCATATTTACTCACCTGTAACAGGTGTTCTCCGGGAACAGCAGGAATCAGCCCTCACATATGGGTGATGTCTCCCGTCTTCAACATATTCAGAATGCCGCGGTTCGTCTATTGACTCACGCCTCTCGTTATGACCATGTCACCCCCCTTCTTATGCACCAACACTGGTTACCTGTTTCATTTCGCATTCAATATAAGATTCTTACATTCACACATAGGGTAATTCACACAGGCACCCCTCTTTACTTTGCAGACCAGATTCACTTCCGTACTCCTCACCGCCTGCTCCGCCCCATCCACACTAACCGTTTGTCTCTTCCTTCCCCTTCACAGGCTCACCTTGAATCCACTCGTTCCTCAGCATTTTACTTTCTGGGTCCAAGACTTTGGAATTTGCTCCCCCTCCTCTCCATTCAGAACAATCCTATCAATCTTTTAAAAAAAACCTTAAAACTCACCTTTTTAGTCTGGCATTTGACCTCCCTTCCCCGTCTCCTTCCCCCTCTCCCCTCTCCTGTTGATGTATCTCTGATCACTTTGCTCTTCTGTCCTTTCTCTCTCCCTTTTCTGCTGCTTTTATTTTAACTGGCGTTCCTTTCCTGTTTCCCCGCAGCCTGTATTTTTTTTTAACGATTGTAAACCGCTCAGATGCCTTTGGTATTGGGCGGTATAAAAAATGTTTTAATAAACATAAACATAAAGGAGCCCGCACGGAGCATTTCCCCAGTTTTCAAAGAAAGCCTTTGGGAATGCTACCACGCATGCGTGGTCCTCTTCCTGTCCAAGGGTGCCATCTTGCTCAGTCAGATGGCATAGCTAAGATGGAAGTCAGACAAAAACAAAAGGACCAACTCCAAGGAGAGGAGGGAGGGTTGTCAGGACCAATCCCTGCTGTTCCCAGAGAACACCTGTTTCAGGTGAGTAACTACACTTTCTCCAGGAACAAATAGGAAGTCAGTCCTCACATATGGGACTCACTAGCTCCAGGCTGCCATGAACCGAACCACAACAGTACCAACAGCGACCAATTGGGTGGCCGTCAGTTGCAGGTGGTGAGTCCCCGCTGAGAGACTCTGCAAGACCCTAGCATCCAGCAATACCATCACTCCAGTAGCCTGAACACAGAAGGTCAGGATTTGTCTACACTCCAAGAATATTACGCAGCACTGCCTGACCAAAAGCACTCTCCCTGCGGGATTCGCTTTCCAGGCAGTAGTGTGCTGTAAACATGTGAATGGATGACCAAGTGGCGGCTCTGCAAATTTCTGTCACTGCCACAGAACAGAGGTGGGCCACCAACATGGCCATCGCCCTCACGCAATGCACTGTGATCCGGTACTCCAGGGAGAGGCCTGTTCACTCATAAGCGAGGGCAATGCAGTCCACCACCCAAGAGCACTGTTCCCTCTAAGCTGTGCGCGTGTGCGCGCGCACACACCTTGCCGAGCGAGTGCACATACTTTACAACAGAGCGCACAAAAATTACGGCTCTAATTCTGATAGAAAACAACACAGACGTCTTAAAATTTAAAAGTTATGATTGTAATTACTAGAAATTTCCCGCTTCATTTAGTAATCGTCTATTTTCATTTAATTTGATTAAAATCAATGTGTTGTACATACTGTATTCTGACGTGTAGTCAAAATTTAAAGTATATAACTCCGAGTGTCGTTATGCAGCGCACAAAAATTTAACCTTCCTTCAAAAGCTGCACACAGCTGATATTTTATGCGCACACAGCCTACAGAAAATTAGAGGGAACATTGCCCAAGAGGATAGGCTACACTTGGTTACAGGGAGCCCCAGTCTGCTGGGGTCATAGGACACGAAAAGATGAGGCGCTTTGCGGTGGCCCTGGGTCCACTGCAGATAGAAAGACAGGGCCCATTTACAGCCCAGTGTGTGGAGTATGAGCTCTTCCCTGCCGGCATGAGGCTGCGGGTAGAAGGTGGGGAGTAACACCTCCTGGTTGAGGTGAAAGGGGAATACCAACTTTGGGAGGAACTTAGGGTGAGTACAGAGCACTACCCTGTTCTTGAAGAACCTGGTGTATGGTGGGGGGGGGGGGGGCCCGCCACCAGCACTTGAAGCTCGCTGACTGCGAGCTGAAGTCAGGGTCACCAAGAAGGCCACCTTCCAGAATAGGTATCTATGTGGCCAGTGGCTCGAATGGTGGCCTAGTCAGCTGGGAGAGCACCACATCGAGGCCCATTCTGCCGCTGAAGTGCGGACAGGGGGCTTGGAAAGCAGAAGGCCCCATAGCAACCAGGAAACCAGGGCTGTTTGGATAAGGGCTTTTCCCCTATGGGGCGGTGGTGAGCGGCTATGGTGCTCAGATGCATCCGGACTGAGTTAGATTTCAGCCTTACGTGTGACAGATGCACTAGGTACTGGAGTATCAGCTGGACATGGCAGGAAAACAGGTTCTCCTTCCTATCTGCACACCACAGAGCGAACCTACACCACTTAAAGGCATAAGCCCTCCTTATGGAGGGCTTCCTGGAGGCTAGCAGGATCTCCTCAACCTCTTGTGGTAGGTTGAGCGGGGCCAAGGCTACTCTCTCAGCAGCCAGGCCATCAGGGTCAATGACCCCACACTGGGGTGCAGCCCTCCTCCTGAGTCAGGAGGTCCAGGGCTCGACCCAGGGGTATTGGGAGTGTCGCCGCCAGCGAGAGCAGTAGTGGGAACCAGAGTTGCCCAGGCCACCTGGGGGTGATCAGTATCACCGAAGCCCTCTTATTCTGAATTTTGAACAGAATCTTGGTGACCAGGGGAGGCGGTGGGAACGCATACAGCAGTCCCTCAGACCATGAGATCAGGAACACGTCTGCCGCTACCCTTTGTGGATGCAGCTGCCTGGAGCAGAAGCGAGCCAGCTGCGCATTGTCGGGAGAGGCAAAGAAGTCCATCTCTGGCCAGCCCCAAAGTTGGAAGAGCTTCTTTGCCACTGAAGGGGCGAGACGCCACTCGTGAGGGCATAGGCCTCTGCCGAGTCTGTCCGCCGGGTAGTTGTCCTGGCCCGAGAGGTAGACTGCTCGCAGAAGTATGCCACTGCACACTTTAAAGCAGAAGAGGGCTACAGCCTTCTGGCAGAGGGAGTACGAGCCCATGCCCCCTTGCTTGTTTATATAGAACACTGTGACCTAGTTGTCCATCTGGATCAGTGCAGGTCTGTTCCACAAGAGGGAGTGGAATGCAGATAGGATGAGGAATACCGCCTGGAGTTCCAAGAGGTTATCTGTAACAGACTCCTCCCTGGACCAGCAAACCTGAGTGCGGTGAACTCTGCAGCGAGCTCCCCAGCCCTGGAGAGAGGCATTTGTGGTCAGTGTACACTGCGGTGGGGGCACCTGAAAGGGCATTTCTGCCCGGAGGCAGCCCAGGTTTTGCCACCAGTCGAGGGATCTCACCAGCTGGTGGAAGACCCTGACCATGTCCTGGAGTCGGCCCGTGGCTTCGGTCCACTGAGAATGCAGATACCACTAGGCTGTCCGCATATGCAGGCAGACTAGGGGTGTGACATGGACCGTGGAGCCATGTGTCCCAGCAGGCAGAGGAGAAGGCGAGCCGGCACCGTTCTGTTGTGTTGGACCTCCCCTGCCAGCTGTTTGAGGCATTCTGCCCTGTCCTGAGGGAGGAGACCTCTGGCTCACACTGTGTCCAGTTGAGCACTGATGAACTCTGGGTCTTGCACCAGAAAGAAATGTGATTTGGGGTAGTTGATGATGAACCCCAGGTGCTGCAGGAGGAGGATGGTACGTTCTGTGTCCTGACTGGCCTCTGCAGCTGTGCCGCCTCTGATGAGCAAGTAGGGGAGGACGAACACCCCTTGTAGGCACAGATGAGCAGCTACCACTGCTAGGCACTTTGTGAACACTCTTGTTAAGGAGGCTAGGCTGAAGGGACGTACCCTTTATTGGTAGTGTCCTCCCCCCTACCATGAATCTCAGGTATTGCCAGTGAGATGGGTGGACCAGGATGGTAGTGCAGGCATCTTCCGGTCCAAGGAGCAAAGTCAGTCTCCCTGGTGGAGGTAGGGCAGCAGTGTCCCAGGGAAGAGCATTTTGAACTTCTCCCTCACCAGGAACTTCTCCAGGTTTTGTAGGTCCAGGATGGGCCTGAGACCCCGGTTCACTTAGGGACAAGAATGTACCTTGAGTAAGCCCTTGCCCCAGAGGTGCTGGGGAACAGGCTCTACTGCCCTGTCCCTTAGTAGACCTGCTATCTCTGAGAGCAAGGGGGCCTGGTGAAGGAGAGGTTGCACTGGCTCTCCTGGAAAATGCCTTGGAGGTGGCAGCTGGAAGTGGAGGTGGTAACCCTCCTTCACTACACTTGTGGGGGAAGAGTGTCAAGTGGCCCCCTATGGGCTGGTGAGGGTTTCCCAGGGGGAGGGAGGTCCTGCCCTGGGAGTCAAAAGTTCCCACTAGGTGGAGCCGGAGCTGATGTCTGCGGTTTGGGGGCCTTTGGCTTCCTGGGCCCATGTCCCTGACCCTTGCGCTGGGATCCCTGCTATGGTTGGCTTGGGAAGGCTTGGTAGCAGTGACACCGATGGAAAGGGCCCTTCTTCCTTGAGAAAGCTGGCCTTTACCCTGAGGTTTTCTTACAGGAAAGGGTACAGGTCTTCTTTGAGAGCCTCTGCCTGGTCACCACCTCAGCCTCAATCTCGGCCACCTTGTCGGCCATAGGTTTCCCAAACAGGTTCTCCCCGGTGCAGGAACATCCAACAGCTTTTCCTGGACCAATTGCTCGAGGTCAGAGGTCTGCAGCCTGGCCTGGTGCTAAGCACCGATGCCTGCGGCTGCTGCCCAGGTCGCGGCCTCTAACTCACTGTAGGCGGACTGGGACAGGAACTTAGAGCAGTCCCGGTTGGTGGCCACCAAGGTCTGGAACCATTGTAGGGTTCCCCAGTGAGTCCTGCTGAGAAGCCTGCGAGCTCCTAAATGAGGCTCTTAAGATACATTCCTATTTAGAACTCATAGGTTTGTATCTGGCAGCCCAGCATGGATCGCTGGAAGCACTTACACCCCAGAGCATCGAGGACTCTTCAGTTTCTGCATCGAAGACTCCACCACCATGGAACTGTGGAGTAGTTGGGTCTTCTGGAAGCCTGGACTCCTCTTTACGTGGTAGATGGCATCAAGGCACCAGCTGACCACTGGCACCGAGGCCAGGGTCTCCCACTTCCATAGGAATAGCCGCTCAAGGATGGGTTGCATTGGCACCAGCAGAGCCTCCTTTGGCGGAGACTCATAGTAACAGTATATGATGGCAGGTAAAGACCCAGGTAAAGACCAGTATGGTCCATCTAGTCTGCCCAACAAGGTAGCAAGAGTAGAAGCACTTGCCGATCCACTCATACTGGAGGATCTCCAGTTCTTCGGTGCGCGGGTCCTCCTTGGACTCTGTCGGGACATAGAGGGCTGGGGCCATGTCCCGGATGAAGTTATAGAATGCCACATCTTCGGGTGGGAAATGGCGCCGGAAATCCAAGGGAGACGGCTACGAGAGGACGTCTCTGTGTCGAGAGGTCTTGAGGGAGGCCTCAATCTCTGTCTTCCAGTCTGACTCCAAGGACTTTGAGGAGTCCAAGGCTCAGAGCTCCCGCAACGCGAGGCCTGTGTTGGGGAACCAGGATCCCCCGACTGGTCTCAGGTCAGATCCTGGAAACTTGCTGGGTAGGACCGGACACCCGAGGATTGGAGCCAGGACCTCCATTGGTACTGAGGACTAGCCCAAGACTGATAGTGCTCGGGGCCCAGCTCGATGCCTGGGGACATCACTGCAGTCAGGGCCACAGTTGTCAGGGCAGATGATGTAGATGAACCTGACATCATCGTCTGCTGCATGGTCAGGATGGCAGAGATACTCTGTTCCAGAACCGCCATTCTGGCCTCGATGCCAGAATGCTCCGCAGCTTATGGTGTGGTCACCAAGGGTTTCGGGCCTGGGCCTGGGCAGCATGGCCTCAGGAAGTCTCGGGTGGTTACCACCAACCAAGAACTCCTTCATAGAGACCTTAGGGGGCGCTGCTCGGAGTCACCCAAGTCCCGCTGTGGGACCTTACCAAGTTTCCCTGGTGTAACCTCGACTGGCTTAGAGGATTTTTTTTCTTTTTCTTGCTAGGGTCAAGAGTCTTTCTGGAGTCATCGCCGCAGGACTCTGAAGACGCCTGGGCCTCACAGGAGGTACTCTGCTTTGGGCTCAGCATCGGGGAAGCTGGTGCTGAGCCGGTCCACGGGAACATCTTCTCCTGCAACTCTGGCCTTTTCTTGCTGGTCCGAGGGGTCATGGCCTGACACAGGTCATAGGAGGTACTGTCATGGTTTAGGGCGAGGCAGTGCAAGCAGCAGTCACACACATAATGGATCACACCCAGACGGGGTCGACGACCCTTGGCTGAAAAAGGGCATGAACACTGGTCAAGGCAAGCCTCAATGATAGAAGAGAAAGGGAGCTAAGAACAACACCAGGGATGGCGCCGGCTCGAGGCGGGAAGAGGAACTGGTATGTAAACCGTGAAAAAAACTCAACCAAGAGAATAATTTTTAAGGAATTTTTCGTGGGAAACAGGACATGCATCCATTGGGCTCCGCGGAAAAAAGGAGACTGAGGAAGATGGCAGCCTTGAGTGGGAAGGGGACCACAAGTGTGGTAGCATTCCCAAAGGCTTTCTTTGAAAGCTGGGGAAATGCTCTGCACGGGCTCCATCGGAGCCCACGTCACCCATATGTAAGGACTGACTTCCTGCTTGTTCCTGGAGAATTTAAATCTGTTTACTTATTGCTTATCACAGTTTAAAATGTGTAGTTATTTATAGCACACTGCATTAGCAAGTCTATAATTATCTTGCAAACCACTGCCAAAATCTAATGTATTTTAGAATTACCAATAAAATTATGTTCCTTATCGTTCCTCCAGTTCAGTCCTCTACCTCTGGGTTGTCAATCTCCTCCTGCAGCTTGGAGACTGGTATGTCAGAATGATGACATCACTGGATACAGCCTGCTGCACTCACTCTTCCATCCCAGTATGACCAGTCTCCATGCAGCAGGAGGACGTGGCGAGCCTTGGGGAAGGTCTCTCTGGAGGAACTAATAAGGAGCTAGGTGCTAGTTAGGGTAGCTAATTGTATAGTTTGAATTTTATATTTGGGCTCTGTTTCTTTAAAGAAAAAAAGAGAAAAAAAAAGAGTAAAGACAGAAGCTAAACTCCCGGCATTCTTGCTCCCTGCCTCTGCATATTCTATGGGGGTTCTTACTCAGGACGTTGAGTCTGGTTCCCCACTGGGTGGCCTAGAGGTTCTCTCCCCCCGGACGCTACAGGGGAGAGCCCTTCTTACTAACTCTGTGCCTTCCGGACAGCCATAGCTGTTTTAGCAGCTTCGGAGGCTACAGCACATCAGTTCAACTGTGCTCAGTGGCTGTGGTACATTGAGCAGAACAGCCCTTTCAAGCACCGGAGCAGCAGTCCTGGCCGGTAAGCGTTCCCACTGGTGTCAGGCTGCTTGTACAAGCGGCAAAAATTCATTTGTCCGGCCCAGGCTTATTTTGGCGCCCTTTTTTCCTGGTTAGCTTTAGCGACGGCCATTTTTTGGTGCCACGGAGAAGCCGCGTGGTTGCCAGAGGGGCTCCTGATCCCGTGCCCGAACAAAGCAAGGGTGATCTTTTTCTTATTTCTTTGGTTTGCCTTATTTGTTTTATTCGTTTTTAGGGGGCTTGTTTTATTGTTTTGTTGTTTTTTTGTTTGGTTATTTTCTGCCCTTTTCAGCTGCTCCACAGGGAAGGGGGGGCTGAGGGGGTTCTTTTCCCAGGAGAGCAGAGCGTGTAAAAAAAAAAAAAAAAAAAATCTAATATATACTAGTAGATTGCGGTGGTGGATAGGCTGCCGTTTTCTTTGAAACAAAAAAACAAAACAAAACAAACAAAAGGGAGAAAGGTCAAGGTAAGCCCCAGGTCTCTTGCTAGTCTGCTTTATGGCTGCCAGACCTCAGTGTATTGTGTGTGGCACTAGGAGGGGCACAGTAGCCGATACCGGGGTGTGCCGGGGCTGTGCGACCCTCTCATCCACGGTGGAGCAGCAGATGGAATCTAAGGAATCCCCAGAGGCGCAGGGAGCGCCCGCAGGAGCGGGGGCTGCTTCCCCACGGCCACCGGCGCAAGGGCCAGTTGGAGGAGCTGGTGAGAACCTCAGGCGCCTCACTGGCGGTCCAGGCGTCGAGTCTCGGGGATTTCAGCCCCGAGTTTATTTTGCTAATGCATCAGGCTTTTTGCCTGCGATGCCAGGGCAAGGGGTCTGACTCCGGGGCGCTGACATCTCAAGCTCAGCAGCTGGAGGCGGTCGCTGAGATAAGCGAGGAACCGCCGGCGTCTAAATGAGCAAGAACAAAGGATCCTGCATCAGCGGAGGACGAGTGGCCGGAAGCCCAAGACCCGGAATGGGATCAAGAAGTGGGTACCCAGGACCTGGAAGAAGGAGAGATCCCTGAACCCGAGGATCAGGCTAAGATAATTAGAGTCTTCCGCAGAGAGGAACTGGCGGCCTTGATCATGGAGACATTGCAGATGTTGAATCTTGCTCCACAAGCAGCGGTGGAGGAGGTGGTCGAAGATCCAGTCATTCAGGCGGTTCGACAGACGCAGGTGGTGTTTCCGATGCACAGAGTAGTCGACAAAATGATTCAAGAAGAGTGGGATAAGCCAGAAGCAGGCCTACGGGGCATACGGACAATGAATGGACTGTATCCTCTGGCAGATAAGGATAAAGAAAGGTTCCAGGCACCGCAGGTGGTGTTGGCGGTTACTAAGAAGACCACCATTCCGGTGGAAAGTAGTGCGGCCTTGAGGGATGCCCAGGACCGTAAGGTTGACGGTTTGCTGAAGCAGACCTTTGAAGCGGATTCTCTTTCGCTGCAGGCCTCCATCTGTGAAGCTTGGGTGGCCAGGGCATGTCTGAGATGAGCCAAGCGACTGCGTCAGTCTTCGCGCATGGATATCGAGGAGTTAAAGGAGCTGGATCGGTTGGAGTCCGGACAAGCCTACTTAGCGGATGTGCATTACGACTTGATCAGGGCACTGGCCAATAGCACGACGTCCGTGGTGGCAGCCCGTCGGTCAGTGTGGTTATGAAATTGGGCGGCAGACGGACCTTCTAAATCCCATCTTAGCAAGCTTCCATTTAAGGGTGGTTTGCTGTTTGGAGAGGATTTGGATAAGTTGGTGAAGTACCTTGGTGAGTCCAAGGTGGGTAGGCTTCCAGAGGATAAGCCGAAATCAGGAAAGTCAGGCCAAGGCTTTCGGGCCAGTTTTGAGATTTCAGAAGATTTCGTTCGACGCGGTTCGGTAGTTTCCAGAGGGGCCGGTATCAGACTCGAGCCCAGGGATTTCGGGGGTTTCGAGGGGCGAATAGAGGGTTCTCCTTAAACCCTGCGTCCGCATCACGTAAGCCACAATGAAGCGAGGCGGGTCCTGGCAGAAGGGCCTCCCACAGGCGGGCGGCTTCGGGAGTTTCTTTCCGCTTGGACCCACATCACATCTGACCAATGGGTGTTAGAGATAATTCAACAGGGCTATGCTCTGGAGTTGGCACGACCCGTACGGGATTCCTTTGTCATGTCTCCTTGCAGGGGTCCCAAGAAAACAGCAGCGGTTCGCGGAACTTTGGAAAGACTGCTTCACTTGGGAGCAGTGGTAGAAGTACCCAAAGCCGATTGCGGCATGGGTCGGTACTCTATTTCGTGGTGCCGAAGAAGGGCAGAACGTTGCGGCCCATCCTAGACCTCAAAGCCATAAACGGATGTTTACGGGTGCCGCATTTCCGGATGGAGACATTGAGGTCGGTCATAGTGACTGTGCGTCGTGGAGAATGTTTGACGTCTCTGGATCTTACGGAGGCGTATTTGCACATACCCATCCGGGAAGCTCATCAGAAGTTTCTACGGTTCGCTCTTCCTTGGGGTCACTATCAATTCCAAGCCTTGCCCTTCGGTCTGGCGACAGCGCCGCAGACCTTCACCAAAATCATGGTGGTGGTGGCGGCGGCGTTGTGAAAAGAAGGGATTCTGGTCCACCCTTATCTCGACGATTGGTTGATTCGAGCCAAGTCTGAGGAAGAGAGTATCCGAGTGACGGACAGGGTGGTGAAGTTTTTGCAGGGTCTTGGTTGGGTAGTCAACCCAACAAAGAGTCATTTGAAGCCCACCCAGGGCCTCGAATATCTCGGGGTCCGGTTCGACACAAGGACAGGACAAGTGTTTCACCCGCACAAACGGGCCGAGGCCTTGAGGTCTCTAGTCCGGCAGGTCATGTCTGTGCCAGCGCCGTCGGCGTGGGATTATCTCCGGGTGCTGGGAACCATGGCGGCAACGTTAGAAGCGGTGCCATGGGTCAAGGTACATATGCGGCCTCTGCAAAGAGCGCTACTTCGCCGCTGGTCGCATCAGTCCGATTCTTTGAGCAAGCGTCTTCCTTGTCCATTCAAAGTCAGACGGTCTCTTCGTTGGTGGCTACTCAGGTCGTCGCTGGCAGCCGGCATGCCGCTGGAACAACCGGAGTGGCTTCCGTTGTTGACGGACGCCAGCCTAGTAGGATGGGGAGCCCACTGCGGGAGCCGGTTTGCGCAGGGGCTTTGGTCTCCCCTGGAGACCTCTTGGTCGATAAACCATCTGGAACTTCGAGCTGTATTCCGGGCCCTTCAGGCGTTCGAGGACATGATGCGGGGTCGGCCCATACGGGTGCTCTCCGACAACTCAGCGACTGTCGCATACATCAACCGTCAGGGCGGCATGGGGAGTGCCGTAATGGAAGAAGAAGCAGACGAGTTGTTCGCTTGGGTAGAGATTCGGTTGTCCGCGATCTCGGCAGCGCACATTGCAGGGAAGGACAATGTCAAAGCGGACTTCCTCAGCAGAGTTCAAATGGATGGAGGGGAATGGGAGTTGCATCCCGACGTTTTCGAGCAGATAATGGATCTAATGGCGACATTCCAGTCGGCGAAGGTGAGCCGGTTCTTCAGCAGAAGACGGGAAAGGATGTCGGAGGGCACAGACGCACTGTTACATCAGTGGCCGTCCGAAGGTCTTCTATATGTCTTTCCCCCGTGGGCGTTGATAGGCCGGGTGGTTCAAAAGATCGGAGCTCACTCGGGAAAAGTCCTTTTGGTGGTGCCCGACTGGTCGAGACCCCTGGCAGCTCCCGGTGAGGGCGGATCTGTTGCTTCAAGGTTTGCTTTTCATGCCCCAAGTGGATCGGTTCTCGCTTACGGTATGGCCATTGAGAGGGCTAAGCTGAGCAAAAAAGGCTACTCGTCGGCAGTCGTGGCAACCTTGCTTAGAGCACGGAAGCAGTCGACATCCTTGGCAAGTGTGCGGGTCTGGCGTATTTTTGAGGATTGGTCTTTGCGACGTCAGGTTCGTGCGGCCACTGTTTCCATCCCATTGGTCTTGGAGTTTCTGCAGGGCGGCTTTGATAAAGGTCTTGCAGCCAGTTCCTTGCGCGTCCAGTTGGCAGCCCTTTCTTGTAATCGCGGCAGGGTCAGCAGAGTACCTTTAGGGGCTCACCCTGATGTGGGTCGCTTCCTGAAGGCAGTCTCTAGGTTACGTCCGGCGCGTAGGGTGTGCATTCCGCCATGGGATCTCAATCTCGTCCTGGCGGCGTTATCCAAGTCTCCCTTCAAACCATTGCGTCATGCATTGATGAAGGATTTGACGTTAAAGACGGTGTTCCTGGTGGCGATTTGTTCAGCTAGGAGAATTTCGGAGTTGCAAGCGTTGTCGTGTAGGAAACCATTCTTATCTTTTTCCAGGGAGAAGGTGGTTTTACGTCCGGTACCGTCCTTTTTGCCTAAAGTGGTGTCTCCTTTTCATTTGAATCAGGCAGTGTTCTTGCCCGTTCTTGGGTCTTTGGACGGAGGCAAGTCGGCTCGCCGTCTCCATCATCTAGACGTGAAGAGAGCGTTGCGACAGTATTTGAAGGTAACGGAGTCCTTCCGCAAGTCTGATCGGTTGTTTGTATTGTTCGGAGGAGTGCATAAAGGTGAGGCAGCGGCTAAGGCTTCAATCGCCCGGTGGAATAGGGAGACTATTGCTTCCGCTTATCTGCTTCACGGTCGAGTTGTACCCGCGGGGTTGCGGGCGCATTCCACCAGAGCACAGGCGTGTTCCTGGGCAGAACACAGTTTGGTTCCACCAGGGGAAATTTGTAGGGCGGCAACTTGGTCGTCGCTACATACCTTCAGCAAGCATTACAAGCTGGACGTAGCAGCGGCTGCTGATGCTCGTTTCGGGTTGGCGGTACTGTCTGCCGGCTGGAAAGGTCCCTCCCAATGATTACTGCTCTGGTACATCCCAGAGGTAGAGGACTGAACTGGAGGAACGATAAGGAAATAATAATTACACTTACCTGGTTAATTGTAGTTCCTTGAGTGACGACAGTTCAAAGTCCTCCTTTCCACCCAGATGATTCGAGAGGGATCCAGGATTGCTAGCAAGCAGAGGAGTGTTACAGGTAGGTCTGACTTAGTTCAATTTGTTGTGTTGTTCACTTTCTCTGTGGCAGGGAAGGGGGTAAGAAAGCCTTGCCGGAGGGGGTGGAGGTTCTACGGTTCGTATAAGCTATGTTTCAGTATTTACAGTTAGCTACTTATTTGTTGCTCCTTTGAGTCTGCTTTGTTAATAGTTCACACTGGGATGGAAGAGTGCAGCAGGCTATATCCAGTGATGTCATCATTCTGACATACCAGTCTCCAAGATTGAAAACCCAGAGGTAGAGGACTGAACTGTCATCACTCAAGGAACTACAATTACCAGGTAAGTGTAATTATCATATGGTATCTATCAGATTAATTCATTTTATGTTTGAAGTAAGTTCACTACTGAAATATATAGATATTCTATGATAGATACTTTGTTTCACTATGGCACCAATTCAAAACCTGTTATGTACTCAACATGAGACTCAATGGTGTTTTCTCAGAATAGACATAGGTACATATGAATAAATTAGGCCTTACCTGCTAATTGTCTTTCCTTGAGTATTCTCCGGGCCAGTCCAGGAACAGCAGGGTAGTCAACCTCCTTCAGCAACTGAGGACTGAAAACTTCAAAGCTTTGCTGACAGCCTATCTAGCTCCCCCTAGTGTCAGAGAGCCAGTCTACCCATGTCTAAGCAGTAACCCCCAATACAGAACGCTATGGATGAACCGTTACCTACAACTACTTCAGAGAACTGAGGAAAGTACCTCACCACAAGCAACCTGACAAACATAGAAACCTAAATACCTATAAATCTAGAAACTGAGGAATGTTCCAATATACTGTGCTATACCTGGTAGACCAGACCCCCGGAAACAGAGCACAGAACCCCCTCGGGAACTCCCTAGCCCAGTCCTCCGTAGAGAACCGCGAACCTCTCAAAAAGAGAACCATCAAAAAGACCACCGCGCAATTGGGCATCAGCGTGTACGACTCTTTGCATATGCCCACGCGCCAGAAAGTCCTGGAACGACCCCCAACTACAAACAGGGTGGGTCCTGGACTGGCCTGGAGAATACTCAAGGAAAGACAATTAGCAGGTAAGGCCTAATTTATTCTTCCTTTTCGTCTCTCCGGGCCAGTCCAGGAACAGTAGGGTAGTACCAAAGCAGTATCTACACACGGGAGGGTCCCAACAACCCTGCCACAACAGCAGCCGCACCGACTTTAGCGTCTCCTGCAGCCTGCATGTCTAAACGATAATGCTTCGCAAAAGAATGCAAGGACGACCATGTCGCCGCCCGACAAATATCTACTGGAGGAATGAAGGCCCTCTCGGCCCAGGACGTTGCTAACCCCCGAGTGGAATGAACTCGGAGACCTTCCGGTGCGCTTTTCCCGGTTGCTCGATACGAAGCCGCTACTGCATGCTTCACCCAGCAGGAAATGGAGGCCTTAGAAGCTGCTTCTCCCTTGCGTGCTCCTGCAAACAGAATAAACAACCTATCCGACTTGCAAAAAGGCTGTGTGCGTTTGAGGTACCGGTGCAAAACTCTGCCAAGATCTAACTTATGCAGAGAAGCGCTCCCCTTCTGACGCCGAATCTGTCCTAAACGTAGAAAGAGATATGGACTAATTCAGATGAAAACTAAACACCACCTTTGGAAGAAAGGAAGGCACCGGCCGCAAAACCACTTTCTCCTCCAAAAACTGAATATACGGTTCCCTGTATGACAACGCCTGCAAGTCTGAAATCCGCCTGGCAGAACACAACGCGACCAAAAATGCCGTCTTCCACGAAAGCTCCCTCAACGGCATTCTCCTCATTGGCTCAAAAGGAGCTCGCGTCAACGCTGTCAAAACCAAATTTAAGTCCCACAGAGGCACTACCGGCCTTCGAGGAGGCCGCAGGTTCTTAACCGCCTGCAGAAAGAGTTAGACATCCGGATGCAAAGACGGACTACGGCCCAGCACCTTGCCCCGATAGCAAGAGATAGCCGCCAGGTGCACCTTCAACGTACTCAAAGTTAAGCCTTTATCCAGCCCGTCTTGGAGAAACGATAGAATGTCCGGCACTTCGGCCGTACCCGCGCAAATGCTATGCCGTACGCACCAGTTTTCAAAGATCCGCCAAACACGGATATAAGCCAAAGCCGTCGACTGCCTCCTAGTCTAAAGAATAGTGTTGACCACCACCGCAGAATAGCCCCTAAGCCTCAACCGGCCCCTTTCAAGAGCCAAGCCGTAAGCAAGAAGTGATCCACCTGCGGCATGAGAATAGGCCCCTGGTACAACAAATTCATTCGGCTCGGTAACCTCCAAGGACGGTCAGCCAGCAAACGCACGAGATCTGCATACCATGCTCGTCTCAGCCAGTCTGGGGCGATTAGAATCACCATTCCCCGAAACCGAGCAATCCTGCGAACCACTCGACCTATCATCGGCCACGGTGGAAAGACATAGAGCAGATCCCCCGCTGGCCAAGCTTGAACTAAACCGTCGAGACCTTTGGACATGCGCTCCCTGTGCCTGCTGAAGAATC
This sequence comes from Ichthyophis bannanicus, assembly GCA_033557465.1. Lineage (NCBI taxonomy): Eukaryota > Metazoa > Chordata > Amphibia > Gymnophiona > Ichthyophiidae > Ichthyophis > Ichthyophis bannanicus. The sequence continues at coordinate 125,345,304 of CM066043.1, read as the reverse complement.
GGACCGTCTTTGCATTGTCGAAAGTTGCCATGAGATCCATCACCGGCTGACCCCAACGCCTCGTTATGTCGTGAAAAACAGCGTCGTTCAGCCGCCACTCCCCGGGGTCCAAAAACTCCAGACTGAGAAAATCCGCTTACACATTGTCCTTCCCTGCAACATGCGCACCAACAGAGCTAGAAGATGCTTTTCCGCCCACTGCATTAGCGCCTGACACTCCATCAACAAGACCGCACTGCCTGTACCGCCCTGTCGATTGATATAGGAGACGGTGACCGCATTGTCCGAGAACACTCGCACCGCTTTGCCGCTCACAAGCGGCTCGAACCTCTGCAACGCTAGAGCTACTGCTCTCATCTCCAGTTGATTGATGGAACAGTTGGCCATCTCCACCGTCCATCGGCCCTGAGCTACTTGAGCCATACAATGAGCCCCCCAACCAGAGAGACTTGCATCCGTGGTGAGCAATACCCAATCCGGAGATAAACGGGATCGCTCCACCACTGCAGACTGACGGAAACGTCGGTTGGGCAACACAAACGCTGACTGAGCGGATGCTTCTGTGGAGACCAACAGGAAAGCAGGGCGTGTTGAAGCGGCCACATATGTGCCCTGGCCCACGGCACCAAATCTAACGTCGCTGCCATTGAACCCAGAAGCTGCAGGTATCTCCAAGCTGTTGGCACCCTGAGGCGCAAAAAGGCGGTCACCTGTCGTAACAGCTTCTGTACCCGGACCTCCGGGAGAAAAACTGCTCCCCTTTTCGTGTCAAACAAAGCTCCCAAATACAACAGGGACTGCACAGGCGACAGCTGACTTTTGGAGCGAATGACCACCCAACCTAAACTCTCCAGAAACGCCACTACCCGGGCAGTGGCTTCTCTCGATTCCGGCACCGACCGTGCCCGGATGAGCCAATCGTCCAAATAAGGATACACGATGATGCCCTCCTTCCGCAAAGCTGCCGCCAGCACCACCATCACCTTTGTGAATGTGCGAGGCGCCGTCGCCAAACCGAACGGCAAGGTGCGAAACTGAAAATGGCCCATGGGTACCGCAAAACGCAAGAACTTCTGATGCTGAGGCTTGATGGGAATGTGTAAATATGCTTCTGTCAAATCTAGAGAGGACAGAACCTCCCCCGGCCGCACGGACCGGATCACGGACTGTAGCGTTTCCATGCGAAAATGCGGCACCCTTAAACAGCGGTTTACGTGCTTGAGATCGAGGATTGGCCGAAAAGAACCCTCCTTTTTGGGAACCACAAAATAAATGGAGTATCGACCTAAACCGCACTGGTCGGAGGGAATGGGAACGACCGCTTGGATGTCCAGCAACCACTGAAGCGTCTGTCGCACTACTAAAGCTTTTGCAGCAGACCCGCATGGCGATCTCACGAACGCCCCCTGTAGCGGTTGCTCGAACTCCAGAGAATAGCCATCGCAAATTATCTCCAACACCCAGCGGTCCGAGGTTATGGCGGTCCAGGCGGAGAGGAAGAACTGCAACCGACCTCCAATTAGATTCTCCGCCCGGACCTCCCTCATTACATTATGGCTTCTTAACGGCGCCTGACTGGGGTCCGGCAAACCCCCTTCCAAATCCTCGCGCACCTCGAAAGGACTGTCCCCTGGACCCAAAGAAGCGTCCTCTCTGATAAGGCGCAAACCGGGAGCCTCTGAATCTGCGTGCCTCTCGGCTCTGACCCTGCTGCACAGAACCGTGCTTCTGACCTTTCGGACGGTCCTCTGGCAGACGTCCACCTTTGGAGTCTCCTAAATCCTTTACAATCTTGTCCAATGCTTCCCCAAAAAGCAGCTTACCCTTATAAGGCAGCCTACTAAGACGCGTCTTGGAAGACGTGTCCACCGCCCAATTCCTCAGCCAGAGAAATCTCCTCGCGGCAATGACGGAAGCCATGGATTTAGCCGACATCCACACCAGATCATAAAAAGCATCAGCCAGATGAGCCGTAGCTGACTCCAATTTCGCTCCTTCCTGCACCGCCGCTCCATCCAAGCCTGGAGAGGAATCTGCTTGCAGCCACCTAATTGAAGCTCTGGAGACTTAGGCTCCACAGATAGCTGTTTGTAAAGCCAGCGCACTGGTTTCAAACGCCTACTTGAGAATGGACTCCAACTTTCTATCCTGGAGATCTTTAAGGGCCGTAGCCCCTCAACAGGGATAGTAGTCTTCTTAGTCACAGCCGAGACGAGCGCATCAACTTTCGGCATGCGTAGCAATTCCTTCTCCTCCTGAGGAATGGGATATAAACGTCCAAGCGCCCGAGCACCCCGCAAGGAGGCCTCGGGGCATTCCCATTCCGATTCTATCATCTGTTTAATAACGCAATGCACCGGGAAACAGTGCTGCTCGGATCTAAAACCCTGCAATAAGGGATCCTCCAATGGTTCTACTGGCAAAGCCAGTAAAGCAATATTTAAAGCTGACAAAGATTGAGAAATTAGCGCTCCCAACTCCTCTTTTCTAAGCACACGGAAAAGATTGGGAACCTCACCAGGTGCTAGCACACCCTCTTCAAGGTCTTATGGCCAGCAATCCCCCCCAGAATCTGAAGGGATCTCCCCCTCCTCTGGGTGTTGAAAATCGAGAGACAGCGGAAAGGGCCCCATAGAAACGCTCCCCGCCGCAAGTCTCGGCTTGGAAGGGCCTTCACCCGGGTCTCCTGCCGCACCAGGGAGAGGAGACAGAACTGGTAGGCAAGGCAAAACTTCTTTGCTCTGCCCCTGCTCCAACCGCAAGCAATAAGCCCTATGAAGGGCTAAAATGAAATCCGGGGAAAAAACAGATTGTAGCCCCTCAGACCCCTCTGCAACGGGAACAGGATCTCCCTTTAGCGTTGGGGTCTCCTTATTTGACTTTACTCTCTTCTTTTGCGGCTTTTGCGAAAGCGCGGGAGAAACGGCAGTCGGCTTTAAAATGGCCGCCGTTTCCGCTTTTTCCCCCCGAGGCCTGAGGCTTGCCCGCGGCTTGATTCCCTGAAGTCTCCTCCATCTAGCAACCACCAGCTTCGAACTGCCCTGAAAAACAGCAAGGGGAAACAAAATGGCACTACCCGAAATCGCGCAGCTAGCCGACCCCAAAACAAAACGCCACCGGTCCTGTCAGTCTCGCTGCCCTCCCGGCGAATCAACGATCACGGCTTGCAACCCCAGAAACAATAAACAATGACCTGAAATAACGCCGTGTGCTCACCGAGCTATCCCGCACCGCTGCCTGCGGCTGAGAAAGTCGTGAGTCCTGAGACAGAGGATTGGTCTGTGGAGCCTCCAGGACTGTGCTCTGCTCACCCGGACGGGTCTCGTCTACAAGGCAGGCTCTGCCTCTACTGCCTAAGCCGGCAGCAGACACCCGCCCTTACTGTCACTGTGGTACCTAAATATTTTGTAATTTATTTTTTTTTACCCGGACTTAAGCTTTAAGTCCCCGATACCCACAGCACTCCTAAGAACCAACCCAGCTAGGGCTAGACAGGAGCCTTTAAAAGTTCAATACTTCAGTTTTCTTCTCTCGGAGCCTGTCAGCAAACAACCCTTCAGCTGCTGAGGACTGAAAAGACTGGCTCTCTGACACTAGGGGGAGCTAGATAGGCTGTCAGCAAAGCTTTGAAGTTTTCAGTCTTCAGTTGCTGAAGGTGGTTGACTACCCTACTGTTCCTGGACTGGCCCGGAGAGACGAAAAGGAATTAAAAATTTATAGCCGCACGTAAGTTTCTCCAGCAAAGGCAAAATCCATTCTGAGAAAACAAATTCAAAAGGATCATGCCACTTTTCAAATCTCAAAACCGGCTTCCAATGCCCTATATGTAAAAATTTTAAATCTTGTTCCTGGTTTACAAAACCCCAAAGGCAGTCATCTATCCAGGTATCTACTTCCTGCCCTCTGTCGCAAGCCCACCTAGCTGTGCCAGGTCCTAAGGAACTGCATGATCACAAGCTTCAAAAAGGGAACTCTCTAAAGAATCAGTCCCAACCCCAAGAAACTCTCTGCCCACAAATGGAATTTTAAGCTCCTTGCTTCACAGAACGTTGCTATAGGAAAGGGGTAAAGGCTTTGATCCATATTAAAGGCACCTTAAAAAACATACATACTCAAATATGCCCTCTACTTTCTCTCCCATCTCTCTAGCTTAATGTGATTACCTTCCGTTGATATATTTATTCACCCTACCAATTTACCTCAGTGTGATCATGTTTCTTTTGAGGCATTAGGATTTACAGCTGAAACAAAATATCTTGTCCATGCTTTGAGCTAACCAGCTGGAAAAGCATGAAATATTTAAACTATCTTGATGAGGAAAATAGAATGGAGACAGCAGTTTAAAAGAGAAGTATGCCAGACTTCTCTGACGAAACTACCACGGGTAGACATTAACACCTGCTTTTGTACGCAAACTTTCTGAATGGCAAACAGAGCAGCACTTAACATGCATTAAGTAAAAGTTAATGTGCATTAACCTTTAATAAACACACCTCTTACTATAAAACCCAATTGGTGGCTGTTTGATAGTATATGAAATACTATTAAATAGATCCACCAATTGGCATAATACTTTTTAAACAGATAACACTGGTCAACAAATTTTTACAAAAGTCATGTTACTGAAATAAAAATAGCAATTTCTTATCAATTTTTATATACTGAACACGAATATGACAGTGAAATTGCAAAGTTGGCTCTAGTTTTTTTGTAATCTACAAGAATGAATGTTTACATCATGAAATGCATGTCAATAGTAAATATAATTATAGGCCTTCGGTTAATACCACTGTTCCCTCTAAGCTGTGCGCGCGCACATACTTTACAAAAGAGCACACAAAAATTACGGTTCTGATTCTGATAGAAAACAACACAGACGTCTTAAAATTTAAAAGTTGTGATTGTAAATACTAGAAATTTTCCGCTTCATTTAGTAATTGTCTATTTTCATTTAATTTAATTAAAATCAACGTGGTGTACATACTGTATTCAGACGTATAGTCAAATTTTAAAGTATATAACTCTGAGTGTCGTTATGTGGCGCACAAAAATTTAACCTTCCTTCAAAAGCTGCACAGCTGATATTTTATGCGCACACAGCCTACAGAAAATTAGAGGGAACATTGGTTAATACCTTGTGATAAGGAAGCTTATCACAGCTCAGGAAGGAGCTATAGAAAAGGTGAAGTGACTCTGAACAAGCAACCTGTCAGTTCTGGTAGAAATAAGAAAACAGAATTTTGCCATAAAAGACTACCAGTCCCAGAATGCACCAGGTTTCCAACAGCCATTAGAGGAGCTGAAGTGGGGAAACGTGTGTTCAATCAGGAGGGCTATGAGGTAATCCCTAAGCACTCATCTCAAAGGGCAGGGCCTGATTCAGCACAGCTGCGCTGTGTTAGGGAGGAGCACTCATCTAAGCAGAATAAGAGTAGAGTTTATTCTACAGATGACCATCTTCATGATCACCTTGGATATCCAGAGAATTGTCCTCAGTATCCTGAGAATCAGCTTGAGTTTGATCATCAGTTTCATCTGAAGGATCATCAGAAGCAGAAGCCAAACCGGACGGACAGAGGGGGAAAGAGACCCTTTGGAAGAAGGAAGAGAAAAGCCTTTGAGAGGTCTAGAAGAGTCCAAAGCAGTACGTATACTGGGAGGTATTCCAAGGGCCAGCATACACCATTGGACTGGGGAAAGCCAGAGGAATGGTGCTGCAGAGCTAGGAATCACCAGAGGCTACCTGTGAGGGAGACGGCTGCACGTGGAAGGGACCCTAAGACCTGTGCCAGAAGGTATGTGAAGAGAGATCCAGTGTCCAGGGATCTGGATTGGAAGGCTGGACATAAGAACTGGACTACATACTGGCCAGGCTATATAGAGAGGAACTCTAGCAGCAATGGAAGCTCAGGTATGAACACTGATCTATGCCCTAGCTATAACCTTGAAAGACAGCAGGGAAACAAGTATTCTCCTGAAAATGCTCCATTGAGAGATTCATCTGTGCCAATCCATGATATTGAACCCATGCTTGTTGAACAAGGGAGAATAATAGCAGATGAGGATCCTGTTTATATGGACTGCTCTCTATCTAAACTCCGTTGGTAACTTTCTGTTATAAAGTACAGCAACCATCACAAAGAAATACAAATTTGTTCTTTAATCTATTCAAAAAAAGCTCCTGAAGCAGGTTTTGACCCACACAGTAGAAAGCAAGCCAGCTAAGGGGTTTCAGCTGGATAACTGCTAGCAATTAAGCCTTACCTAATTGCTTGTGAGCTAGGAGAGAATCTAGTCTGAATCTGTGTGGGAAGTAATCAGAAGTTAATCTGAAAAGAACAGTTTGTTTCTTGCTTTGTGGCTTTTCATTTGTTGTTTTCCTGATTTTGACTTTGTTTTTCCAAGTTAACACTGAAAGCAAGTAACCTAATTTATGTGCTACCAAGCATATCTGTGTTGGGAGAAATAACCCCATAAATAAATATCTTATTGGCTTTACCCAAGAGCACAACTAAATTATTGTCAGCAGCTGTGTCTGGTGTGAATGAACTACATTGCCCACAATACCTTGCAAATCATATAGAAATATGCACTTGCCAAGAGTGTGAAGATTCTCACCCAGGCAGCCGTCTGACAACCTGTAAAAAACCAAGTCATAGACTACTTCTTAGATTTTTTTCGCCTGTCTCTTGTACAGCTGTTCGGGAGTTTCTCTGGGGAGTGTCCAGCAGTAGTCAGCCAGCATTGTAGTGGACCATTTTCCCTCTATCTTTGCTCCATCGTTGTGATATCCTGGTGAAAATGTTCGCCCTGTTCATCACTAACCATACCACAGTTGTCAGGAAAGAAATCGAGATGGGAATCAAGGAAATGGATCTTTAGAGACATATTGCAGCCAAGTTTCTGATACTGCATCAGCATGCCTTCTACTAGTTCCTTGTAGTATTCTGCCCTAACATTCCCAAGAAGGTTTGTTGACACTAGGCGAAAAGCATTTTATGCATGTATCGCATCACCCTGCAGCAAGTTGTTGAACCGGTCATCTTTGAAGAGCTCTCGAATCTGAGGACCCCAAAAACTCCCTCTTTAATCTTTGCTACGCTGAGTCGAGGGAATTTTTCATGCAGGTATCGGAAAGCTGGCGAAGTGCGGTCCATGGCTTTCACAAAGTTTTTCATCAAACCTAGTTTGATGTGAAGGGGTGGTAGCAGGATTTTGTGAGCCTCAACCAGAGCTGGGTGCTGGATATTCTTCTCTCCAACTGTTACATTTTGTCTGGGATTCCATTCCTTCCGCAAATAATGCCAATCCCTTGCTCGGCTATCCCACTCACATAAGAAACACATGTATTTTATATATCCCTGCTGCAGTCCCATTAAAAGGGCAACTACCTTCAAGTCACCACAGATGTGCCAGCTGTACTTGTTACAGTTAATGGAAGTCAGTAGATGCTTTAAGTTATCTTATGTCTCTTTCATATGGACGGCATGCGCTACTGGAATAGATGGAAGACGGTTTCCATTATTCAAAAGCACAGCCTTCAGACTCAGTTTCGAAGAGTCTATAAATAGTCTCCAGTCTTGTGGGTCTTGAGTGATTTTTAAGGCATTCATGAGTCTTTCAATATCGGAACAGAATACCAGATTACTTTCCTTTCTGAAGAAAAGCTCCAACTGCTGGTGGCACTTTCGATATGAAGTAACGTTGACATCTTCTTCTAGAAGATTCCATTGATCCTAGCAATTCTGCCTTGTTCTTGGATAAGTCCAAATCACGAACCAGGCCATTTAGTTCTTCCTGTGTTATTCTGTGTGGAGCTGATAATGCATCCCAGTGAAAATCTGGGTCACTGCATGCTGACGGACCAGGAGAAGAACAGGTCGGCTCACCCTTGTCCTCATCAGATAAATCAAGAGAATATTCTGATGGAGGTTCTGGAATAGGACGTCCTTCACCATGTGGAACTGGTCTCAATGCAGACGGAATGTTTGGGTAGACTATGCTCGACTTCTTTTGCTTCGTTTTTCCGCTGGAAAGAAGAGGAACCAAGCAGAAGTAACAGTCATTTATATGGTTGCTTGGCTCTCTCCACACCATGGGGACTGCAAACGGCATTGATGGTCTTTTGCAATTCAACCACTGTGAAAGCTGTGTTGTACATGTAGCGCAGCATATATGCGGGGCCCAAGGCTTGTCTTGGTCACCAATCTTGCATCCGAAGTAAAGATGATATGCCTTCTTCAGTTGAGAAGTGATACTTTTCTTCTGGTTGGCAAATGTCACTTCCCCACAAACGTAGCAGAAATTGTCAACGGTGTTAACGCACTTTCGCGGCATTACTGTTCTGTATTGTACCTAAATAGCTAAAATTATATGATTAATAAAAGTTACATGTAACAGTAGCTTAAACTGTCTCGCACACAGTCTGAAATATTTTAAATGCTCAACCTTTCCGACTGCGTATAGTACACTGCTGACGTCAGATGGCTTCAGCAGCCGTCTGGCAGTAGTATTGCATTGCATCAGAAAATGATGCATTCAACTCTGGATGATGTGTGAATGCTGGTATTATGCAATGTGATGCAATATTACATCATTCAAGGCTTATTTGGGATGTTGTTGATGTCCTACTGGATAAATTTACACAGTGAAACGTCAAAAATGAACTACATGCAATATCTTCAAAACGAGAGCCAATAATTTTTTTAATGTTATATTCGTGTTCAGCGCACCAACATACTACAGATTAGGGTCTTTTAAAGTCAGTAACGATTTCAATGTTGACCAGTGTAATCACCAAAAACAAACACTCTGAAACAAATATGCCATGTAACCATTCTCCACTACCTTTCAGAAATCAAGCCTAATCAATATCAATAACCCACAACACTAACACCAGGTGGCATTAACTCTTCAGCTGAAGATGTGAAATGCATAAGTTCATCTTCAAAGTGAATTCCACAAGCATCCCTCAAAAGAAACACTACAAGTTTCAGAAGGCATACACCACATGCTGGAAGGGATCACTGTATGGCACAGACGTTGCATACAAGCATTTTATTTTCCGAAGTGGAGATTTGGACCATCTCACCCATATTCCGGCATGCCTCCCCTACTCCATTTGAAGCTATCAAGAACACTGTCCCCAAAACTGTGATCATAAGGCAATATCATCATTTGGCATGGACACCAATGCCAGGTCAGTCTAAGACGTAGGCTCCTAGGCAAGGGTGGGATATAGCCAAGCAAATGCTCCTTAGGAGGTCATGAGAGATCTTTTACCCCTATTTTCTTGAGAGGTTTTTACATCTTTGGCGTGTGTGTGTGTGTGTGTGTTGTGGCAGGGGAAAGGGGAGGGGGAGACACAGTTTTAGTTTGTCAGCAAATGTTTAATGCAAATGTTTACTAGAATGTTTCCTTTGTCATTTCTGCTCAGGATAGATATGACCATAACAGGCACCAACTGTTGAGAACAGACATCTAGATCTAGGATTCTCACCATTCCCCCTCCAACCATCTACATTTCTTTAGAAACAACTCCCAATTTGAAGCTATTAATACTATTTGATTCTGGTGATAGCTTTTGTAAATGCTAAATTAATTGGGAACATTTTTTTGTTCTATTTATCTATAGGAGAACACTGTGGCTGAGCCTTCGTTCTGCTGAATAAATTTTGCCCCACTGGTTATTCACCAGAGCATCATTCCAGGGAGAGAAAAGTGAAAATATGGCTTTTAGCTATTTTAAATAATAAACTGCCTTTCTCCTAGGTTTCTTTTGCTGCATAACCCCCCTCCCTCCTAGGCTGCAAGGTACTCTGAACAGAACAAAGAAACTGCGGGGGGGGGGGGGGATATTTGGCGGCAGCAGCGGCTAACACTTGTAAAGCACCTAGCCGACACTGCTGAATTCGATCCCCAATATTCAATGCTGGAGCCATATCTGGCCTCTGACATTGGATATCCAGGTCGCTGCAGAGTCCAGAAGCTAACCAGGAAGCGGCGATATTGAGCCACTGCCCAATTAGCTTCCATAGGTAAAATTAGGACAACCATTGCCAAGCCTTACTTTACCCACATGTCGCTGAGCAGTGGCTCAATATCACTGCTGCTCGTTTAGTGACAGGTGCTGCCTCCGTTCTGCCCCACTCCAAACACCTACGACACGCCCCAATGCAAACTGCTTAGGATCAGGGCATGTAACGGCAGCATCAGTGGATATCCAGCAGCACTAACCAATTTAGTGCTGCTGAATATCCTGTTCAGCGGCAAAACTGTAAATGGCTTTGAATATTCCCTCCCCCACCCCATGTTTTTTCCTCACGTATCACCCCTTTAGATATGGCAGAGAGCTTCTTGGCCTTTTTAGGTAGCCTCCAGAGACATTGAGTTAAGGCAATATCAATCTATATGTAAAATCCACTAAATTGAGGAGCTTTTATCAGCTGACTTTTATAGGTTTTACATACAATTGCATAATACCCTCACACAACAAGACACATTCAGTGTTTATATAGTCTTTGCATAGAATGTTGTGGACAATCTTTCCTTGATGGTCTCTTGATCTGATCCCAGGTTGATGAATTTACCTTTAAACCTGCTACTTATTTTTACACGTCCAATTGTGCTTCCTTGGTGTAAGTCTATTGATGTCTGAGGACCAATGGGTACAATTAGTTGACAGCCACAACACTAAGAATGCATTGGAGTTTAACGACGCTGGGAATCAATCCATTTCAAACTACTTTGAAAGTGGTGCCTTACATACATTATTGGTCAGATCTCTTGGTACTCTTAGGAAAGTGATGATTTCAAGAGCCTTATGTAAACTGGGGTGTAGATGAAGAAAATGAACATCCTTAAAGGATAAGCAGGACTGTCCATATTGGACAGTCACAGGACCACTACTGATGTGGCTAAACAAGCCTATTTTAGGAAAATAATTAAGGCTACTCTGAATCAGCCAGAAGAATTATTTTCCATTGCTAAGTTCCTTAGAAACAATTCCAGGAATGGTGGATGGTATTAGATTGATTGCCACAGGGAGATTCCATCAAGGCATCCCATTGCAGCTCTGCCAACTTCAGTGCATAGCCCTGGCTGAGAATCTCAAGGACCCAGTGGAATGAAGTGATGTGGTGTCATTCTGAGAGAAAAAGACAAAGTCACCCTCCAATCAGCTGAAACTTGAAAGGGACCTACTGGATCTCATTGTGGGGGGCTTGCTGAGTCTCAGAGATGCTGAGAGCCCCAAAAAGACTGAACTTTCTTAGGCTTAGGCCAATAATATGAATACACCCTACCCAGACTACTAGCAGTCCAAGGGTGTCGCCATGCTTTATTCAAAGCCCCATACAAGGCACTTTTAGCCCTCTTGGGCTTATTTTCTGGGAACCTTTGAGAGAGGGATTCACCCTGGCCTGTCACAAATTTCTCCTCCCTGACGAACAATTTGCCTCTGAAGGGGAGCTTGCTCAGCCACAGATTAGAGGCGGCATCAGTCAACTAATTGCAGAGCCAAAACTACTGCCTAGCTACTACCATGGCTGCCATGGACATAGAGGAAATTCTGATCAAGTCATAAAGGGTATCAGCCACGTGTGCAGCTCCAGACTCCAATCTTGTCATCTCTGGGCTACCTGGCAGCTGTTAGAGAGGACTCAGGCTACCAGGCCTGCACACAAGGCTGCCTGAGAACTTAAGGCAGAAATCATAAGGCATTCTCAAGGAGGGCCTTTACTCATCATCATGAGATTTGTGTAGCGCCCCTTTCCATTGGGATGGTTGGGTGCTTTGTTACTGCCATGGTGAAGAATCCAACCATGGGAGCCCAAAAAGCTGATCCAGCTTGCCTTTGTGCCTCTAGGGCCCAGTTTGGGGCTTTTCTCTCTGAGAGACAATGAGCTGCTGCAGGATTAGGTAGAGGAATGAATGCAGCAGGAAGCTAGATACCCTTAAGAAGAGGGCCCACCTGCTAACCTCACCAGAGAGCAGACTCTGTGTCATGCAGAGCTGCCAGAACATCCTGAAAGGGCATAGGAAGGTCCCTTATGTGAAAGAGATGGATCATGGAGATCCTAGTCTTCCACTTATGGAATCACCCCATCCTCCTCAGACTTACCTTCCAGCATCCTAATCAACCCCTATAGAGGATAAGATGGGACTCTTGGAGAAATGGATGAGTGAAAGAGCGAAGCAGGGGTGCTTAATCCCCTTACTATCCCATGACAGAGGCACTCAAGGACCCGGGGTTCCCCATAGGGGTGGCTTGTCCAGCTGCTAGAAGACACTGAAAAACAACCCGTAAGCTGTTTCAAGAGCTGCAGCTCAAATTGGTTCAAAAAGGGCCTCCAGGAACCAGACAAGGCTATGGCCACCCTGCCAAGCTCCCCCTCCACGGGGACCAAACAGCCATCCCAAATAGCTGTAGTGCCCAACAGCAGAAAAAAAACACAGGAAAGGAGCAGCTGAGAGCAAAGGAACAGCACAGGGGCCCCAGGTCTCCAGTGGAAAGTCCCAACACGGCAAAAAAAAAAAAAAACCCACATGCACCAAGCATTCCCACCACAAATGGGGCCATGGGTAAAAACACTGAGGTTGCAGGCTACATTGGGCCACACAGCGGAGCATTGCAGTGGCAAAAGGAAGAAAAAAAGACTAAAAAAAAAAACAAAACAAAAAAAAAACCGTAAATGCCAAAAAAACAAGCAAGGGCCATGGCAAAATGGAAGTCTCAAAAAGGGAATTCCAGCACCTTTCAGGCTGACTGTGGAAGCCCAAGCAGGGAACCTCCGGACTCCCATACAAACCTGGGAGACCTAGCTGCAGAGGTATTTTTTTTTATTTTGAGTTGGTTTATTGGAAGCAGCAAGAAAGCCAAATATAAGCCCATTGAATTTAGTGGGAAGAAAAAAACCACAAAAATCAGAAAAAAAGGCAAAGGCTAAAAGGCATGCAGAAAGAGGGCAATAAGAGGGAAGGGGGACCTGGGCCCAACTTACCGACCCTCCTCAGAAGTCCCAGAGTCCTCTCGTCTACTCTCCTGTCCTCCAAGTGCTAGGAACCCATGGAAACAGGGCAAGTTGTCGGTCATAGGAGAAGCCCTGGTACGTGGCCCTCAGCCATAGACTACTGCTGCAATGGCTGGGTTCAGCAAGTTAGCTGGACACAAAATAGGGGTGGAAAAGAAATCTCCAGACAGCTGCAATGAAAGTTGATTGCACCAGAACCCAGCCTTGCGTCCAAATGAGATGAAAACCCAAAGCAACAACACTAGGTCCCCAAACAAGACTACAGATACTATTGCCTGTGTGTTAGTTTATGCATTTAATGTTACATGACTAGTACGGAGGCCAGTTTTCAGCAGGATCAAAGCACCTCATTATGAAGCCATCTTAGGCATTCAAGCCTATAATGAACGTGTGTGTGTGTACGTGTGTTGGTACGTGTGTGTGTGTGTGCGTGTACAAGTGTACGTGTGTGTGTGTGTACACGTGTGCGTGTGTTATAGAGTCATGGCAACCCAGTCACTGGGTTTTCCTGATAAGCTGTGACCAGAAGTAGATTGCCAGGCCTGTCTTCCACATAGTACGTTTACAGATCCTGTTATTCCAAGGTAGACTCTCATCCAAGAACTAGCTGGACCTGCTCCTGCTTAGATTCGGAGATCAACCAAGATCAGGCTCATTCAGAGTGGTGAAGCCAAAGTAGAGGCCAGTTTTCAGCAGAATCAAACCACCTAATTATGAAGCCATCTTAGGGACTCAGGTTTACAATAATCAGCCCCATAACCTTTATCCTCTACATTAAAAGCACGTGTCTAGAACTGTATGGCAACTTCAAAGAACATGTTCTATGATTCTGTGATCTGTGTGTGTAGAGATGTCTGTCAGTGAACCCCAGGAAACACGTAGAAACATGACAGCAGAAAAAGACCACATGGCCTATCTAGTCTGCCCTTCCATATCAAATTTGAGTGTTTTCTATACCGCTATATCATGTAAACATAGTGGTTTACAATTGAACAACAAGTACACAGAACATGTTAACAGAATAACTGGTGCTGCAATCAATGATTTACATGATTCAGGAGAAAATAACTTATTTACAATTAATATACAAGAAATGTTATGCTGCAAAAGGGTAAGTTCGGGGGTACTGGCGGGGAAGATTGTTATACTATGGGTACGTATGGTTTGAATAGTAGGGGGAAAGTAGTTATTTGTGTAGGATCTGTGTTGAATTGTGGTGAGTTTTGACCAAAATGGTTCAGTAAAGAGGTGCGTTTTGAGGTGGGAATGAAAGGTGGCGAGGTCTGTAATGTTTCAAAGGCTAGCTGGTAAAGCATTCCAGAGCATAGGGGAGATATATTTGAAAGCTCTATTGATTGTGCATTTTTTAGTTTTACGGAATTCAGATGGAGTAACCAGGGTGTTATTCAATTGCTCTCGTCTTTGTCGGCTGCTAGGTACGACTTTGACTAATTGCGAGAGGGGTAAGGGCGATAGTTTTCTAATGACTTTGAAAGTGATCATAAGTAACTTGTATTTTATACGACTATAGATGAGTAACCAGTGTAGGTCATACAAAATCGGTGTAATATGGTCAATCTGATGTGTATTGTGAATGATTCGAGCAGCAGTGTGTTGTGCCATCATAAGTGGATGTAGGGATATCTTTGGCAGACCATGCAGTAGACTATTACAATAGTCTATGTGTAGGGTTATCATCACCTGCATTATCGTTCTGAAGTCTGATGGCTGTATTAAGGGTTTTATAAGTTGTAACAGACGGATTTTGTTGAATATTGCTTTAGTAGTATTCTTGATGTGGGCATGGAATGATAAGTGTTTATCTAAAGTAACCCCTAAATATTTGACCTCATCTTTAACTTCAAGTAAAACATCATCAATTGGTATGGACTGTGGTGAGATATAGGTTTGGTTTCTAGTAATTATTAAGACTTCGGGCTTTTTGCAATTGATATTTAGGCCTATGTTTTTGAGCCATATTGCAATTTTCTTGAAGCAAAATGTTAGAGGGTCAAAGTTGGGTGAATTTTGGCGTGGCCCTTAGGCGTTGGTCCTGGGCGTCTGTAGCTGAAGGTAGCACTGATGTTATGATTTGGACTGGGGTGACATGCTGCTGTTTTGTGGTAACTCGCTGTTCCATGTTCCTCTTCTTCTCTTATCTGTTTAACTGTCTCTGTCCTCTTTTCTGTCCTATCATTTAAATGGCGTTCTTTTCCTTTTCTCCTTAAGTGATATGGTATTGTAAACAGCTCTAATGCCTGTGGCCTGAGCGGTATATCAAATTTAAAATAAACATAAACATAATTTATGTTAAAGGGCATGAACAACATTATGTCATCTGCATAGATGGCATAATCAATCTTGAATTGTTTAATTAGTTGAGAAACTGACTGAATATAAATACTAAATAGGAGTGCTGATAGTGCAGATCCTTGAGGAAGGCCAGTAGTTTGAGGGTAGGAGGTAGAGGATGTGTGTCCAATGGTTATGTCACAAACAGAACAGAAATACTAACGTCCCTTCTTTTCCTTTAGAGATCGTATGTGTTTGTCCTATGCTTTTATGAATTCAGATACTGCCCTCATCTCTACTACCCCCACTGGGAGACTATTCCATGCATCTACCACTCTTTCAGGATTAATGTGTTAATATTTCTTTACAGAATCTATCCCCTTTCACCCTCATCCTATGTCCCCTCGTAGGATGAGGGTGAAAGGGGATAGACTCAGGGTAATATGCGGAAATATTTCTTTATGGAAAGTCTACTGGGCTGGAGTCCTCTTGGAGACTGACAAGAGTGCAAAAGTCACAGTGCAGTACAAAGATAAGTTTTAATAGCACTTAACTTTAGTGAAATAGGCAAGTTTAAACAGCTGGAGGGGAAGTTTAGAAAGGATGTTCAAGTGCAATCTGGGATGTCTAACCCAGAATGCCTGAAAAGAGGAGGCGGCCTGTCTAGGCATGGACATGATTTCACGGACATGCCTGATATGGACATCTGTGGGGGGTGTCCTCAAATAGTATTTCAGAACCTGGTCATCTAGGAATAGTCTCATGGTTAAAGTAGTGGGCTAGGTACAGGGAAGTCAGGGTTATAATCCCATTACTACTATCAATTAAATTATGCCAAGTATTGGGGATGATGAAGTGCTTTCTCCTCTAAACCCTCTGGATGTTTTTCAGCCAAAGACAAGCACTTTTCAGATGCACATTCATGCCTGGAGCAGGTCTAAACTTAGATGAGATGCCAGATGTCCAGGATGCTTCTGAGATCAGGCAGGGATATCCAAATTCCCGAGAACGCTCCAGCCATACCTCCATCATGGCCCCTGTTCAGACGTGGACATCCTCATGCTGGGGACATCCACAGACCTGCTTTCTAAATGGCTCTGGAGATATCTTTGGACATCTGCATGCCCGTTTGCAGATGTCCAGAGCACAAAAAGGGCTTCCAAAATGACCCCCTTATGCTTTGGTGCAACAGGTACGTTCATCTGAACTCACCCTTGCAATTGTTCATAAAAGAAATCCAAAAGAAAAAAACAAGGTAAGACATACAAGAACACAATAAATCAAGACACGATTGGAATCCAGGAGCACCCTGTGGAACAAGGCGCAGGCAAAGGGAACAAACTGAACAAAAGATATCAAACAAGCAGCACAATGCAGCAACCCAGCCTAGAGGCAGGACAGATATAGTGCATGCCCTCTGGGCTGACCTCATCAGGACAATAAAGTAGAGAGAGAAGACACAGAAACACACATTAAATCAACCATATAGACAAAAGAGACAGGAATACAGCTCCTCCTAGAGGAGTGAAAGTTTATCCCCAGCAAAGCACAGGCCTAACTAACCCTGTGTCCTACCTCTCATCAAGATATATATTTAGGAATGTGAATGGTACACTCTTTCTCCTTGCATTCTGCACTCCACGCTTTCCCCATCCCCTCTACCCTTACCTATCCTCTCTTGCAATCCCACATAACTCTTTCTTTCTTTCTTTCTTTCTTCCTTCCTTCCTTCCTTCCACCTCAGCAACTAGGAGCTGCAGCTGCTTCTCTTCAGCCGAACAGGACCTAGGCTTCCTACCAAGCTGACTTCATTTTATCTGCACCAAGCCCCTCATGTGCCAATGGAGCCTTGGTTCCCCACCAGGCAAGCTCTTCATCTTCTCTTGCGCTGGCTCCTTGTGTAAAAGGTTTAGGGGCTCTCTTTCAAGCCTCCTTTTCATTTTCTCATGTGCCAAGAGACTCTAAGCT
The DNA here is from genome assembly GCA_033557465.1 of Ichthyophis bannanicus. NCBI lineage: Eukaryota > Metazoa > Chordata > Amphibia > Gymnophiona > Ichthyophiidae > Ichthyophis > Ichthyophis bannanicus. The sequence goes on along the minus strand of CM066043.1, from coordinate 125,328,013 downwards.
CCTGCCAGGTTGGCTTTTTTCCTTCAACTCCATGTTTGTTTTCTCTTTGGTCCACTTATTAGTCTTTTCTGCAACTTTACCTCTGACATGAACGTCACAAACAGAACAAACAGACAAAAGTTAAAAATGTAATATGCTCCTAATTTCATAAAATGGGCTAAAAAAGATTTTTGAAAACACACCGCTCTTGTATGCAAATTATTCTGAAACAATAATGCACAATTGCGGATGCAGCCTGTAAACCTAAAACAACTTTTTGTTCTTCATTTATACACCACTTTCTTCCTGCCTTGTTATCTCTCTGCTGCGATATGATTGAAATACTTCCTGCCATCGAAGGTGATTTATTACCTCAGTTTTGGTGCACACTGTTACTAGAGCTCACAATTTGTTTGTTCAAATTTTTTATAATGTCAGGAAGTAGAAGCCTCTTCTCGTACAAATTTTCAAAGTACTTACCACAAGTCTTGTGTGGCTATTGACATTCTATCTGCAGCAACATCATTTGCAGTCAAGGCAAAGAAACTGAAAGAAAACGTTCTACTTTAATAATATATGAGAGATTTTAAAAATACAGGTATAAACTCTCACTGGCATTAGAAGGAACTGGTCCTTAATTCTCAGGAGGAGAATCTGCAGACAAAAGACTGGTTTCAAAGAACAGAAAGCTCTAAGAGGCATGGACCCAAGTAATGACACAGGGGGTTATTCTGAGACACGAATAGCGGGGATGGACATCCCAATGGGACATCCATCCCCACTATTCGTGCTGGCGGCGGCCTCCAACTAATTTCCCTGCCAGTTGTGCAAGGAAATTAGTTGGGGCAGGGAAGAGGCAGTCCAGGGGCAGAGAGTGGGCGGTCACCGGGCGGTCACCAGCCCTGGATGTACAGGGCCGATTCTAATGTTGGCCCTGTACGTCCAAGGATGGCGAAATGGACGGGGAAGTTATTCCACCTCCAAAGTGGAATAAACTTCCCTAGTCATATTTTTTTCAATAGCCTGGGGCGCAGAAGGGGCTGGGAGGGCCAGGGTTTATTCCCCGCAGCCTGACCCTAGCCTTAGGAGGCCAGATCAGGGGTTGGGCGGTAGGGAATAAACTTTAGTTTCTGGCAGCTGGCATCATAACATTTAAATGGAGCCGCAGTGCCCTGGCAACATGAGGCCATGATGTCACGGCTCCATTTAAATGTCTGACTGAGCTATCCAACATCCCTGTACATGCAGGCCGGGACTGAATCGCAGCCCCTGCCTGCCCGTACAGGCCTGTTCGTACTTCTCGTCCCACGGGGCTAGATGTGCTCCGTGGGATCAGAATTGTGATCCCCTTTGTACTTCCGGGACAGAATCGGACCCATACTGTATAATATATATTAAATAAGGATTTAGGTCGCATTGTTGTTGGGGACATCTGCATTTAATTTTATACAGCATTTCCCACATGCAAAGCATGTTTTACATATGCATTAATCTAAGTTGCTGTAACAGGAGTTCACCATAGCCAATCCTTGGGAAACACCTAGCCAGTTAGGTTTTAGAAACATAGAAATATGACAGAAAAAGACCACATGGCCTATCTAGTCTGTCCTTCCATATCAACAACTACAAACAGTCCCCTTTTTTCCTTTAGAGGTCCTCTGTGTTTGTCCCATGCTTTTTTGAATTCAGTTACTGTCCTCATCTCTACCACCTCTATTGGGAGACTATTCCATGAATCCACCACTCCTTCCGTAAAGAAATATTTCCGCATATCACTCCTGAATCTATCACCCTTCACCCTCATCCCATGTCCCCTTGTAGCAGAACTTGCTTTCAATTGAAAGAGGCTCTCCCCCTGTACATTTATGCCATGGAGGTATTTAAACATCTCAATCATCTCACCTCTATTCCGCCTTTCCTCTAAGGTGTACATATTAAGATCCTTAAGTATGTCCTCATATGCTTTATAATGAAGACCACTAACCATTTTAGTAGCCACCCTCTGCACCGACTCCATCCTGTTCACATCCTTTTTAAGGTGCGGTCTCCAGAATTGCACACTATACTCCAAATGATGTCACACCAAAGACTTATACAGAGGTACTATCACCTCCTTTTTTCTGCTAGCCATTCTTCTCTGTATGCACCCAAGCATCCCTCTAGCTTTTGCCGTCACATTTCTACCTGTTTAGCTACTTTAAGATCATCAGACACAACCAAGCCTAGGTCCCGCTCTTCTTTAGTGGACAAAAGTACTTCACCCCCTATACTATATTGCTCCCTTGGATTGCTGCAGCCCAAATGCATGACCTTACATTTTTTAACATTAAATCCCAGTTGCCAAATTCTAGACCATTCTTCAAGCTTAGCTAGATCCCTCCTCATGTTATCTACACCTTCCTGAGTGTCTACTCTATTGCAGATTTTGGTATCATCCGCAAAGAGGCAAACCTTACCCGACAGCCCTTCCGCTGTATCACTAACAAAGATGTTAAAAAGAAAATCGGACCAAGGACAGATCCCTGGGGCACACCACTGGTAACATCCTTCTCCTCAGAGTGAGCTCCATTTACCTGTACTCTTTGTCGCCTCCCACCTAACCAATTTCTAACCCAAGCAGTAACTTTAGGGTCCATCCCTAGGGTGCTCAGTTTGTTTATAAGTCGCCTGTGAGGAACAGTGTCAAAGGCTTTACTGAAATCTAAATATACCACATCTAGGGCTCTCCCTCGGTCCAACTCCCTGGTCCCCCAGTCAAAGAAATCAATCAGATTTGGCTGACAAGACCTGCCTCTGGTGAATCCATGCTGCCTCGGATCCTGTAATCCGCTGGACTCCATAAACCTCACTCATTTCTCTTTCAGCAGCGTTTCCAATAATTTACTCACCACCGAAGTTAAACTAACCAGCCTGTAGTTTTCAACCACATCCTTACTTCCGCTTTTGTGTAAAGGCACCACATGAGCCTCTCTCCAGTCCTTTGGCACCACTCCCAACTCTAACGGTCCATCCGGTCCCATCGCTCTAACGGTCCATCCGGTCCCATCGCTCTAACGGTCCATCCGGTCCCATCGCTCTGTCTACTTTAGGTTGAGCTATTTTCTCACGAACACAGTCTTCTGAAAATTGTTCAAGATGCCCCTCGCTTCTATTCCTGTTTGTGGGTGTTTTCTGAGGTCCTACACCTGGTTCTTCATCTTGTGACCACAGAACAGAAATATTTGTTAAGCAACTGCGCTTTATCCTCATCAGCTTCTACATATTCCTCCCCTTCACCCTTGAGTCTGACAATACCACTTTTGCCCTTCCTCTTCTCATCTTCTCACTAACATATCTGAAAAATGTATTATCCCCCCCCCCCCCCCCCCCCCATTTTACTGCATTGGCTATTTCTTCCTCTTTTTGAATCTTTGCTTTCCTGACTACTTTGCTAGCTTCTCTAAGTTTTTCCAAATATAGATGGCTGTCTTCCTCTCTCTGTGATCGCTTGTATTTCATGAAGGCCTCCCTCTTTTTCTTCACTTTTTAAGCTACTTCTTTCAAAAGCCATAGCGGTCTCCTTTTCCTTTTACCTTTATTTACCATTTTAACAAAAAGGTTGGTTGCCCTTAAAATATCCCCTTTCAGTTTTGCCCACTGTTTTTCTACATCCCCCAGCTGTTCCCATCCCGCTAATGACTCCCTGAGGTATTGGCCCATCTTGGCAAAGTTAGTCTTCCTAAAGTCTACGACCCTCACCTTTGAATGGATTCTAACAGCCCTAGGGTAACCACAATGAATATGCATGAAAATTTGCATGCATTGCCTCCATCATATGCAAATTTCTCTCATGCATATTCATTGTGGTTAGCCTGACAATTTGACTGGCTAGGTATGTCCCAAGGACTGGGTTAAGAACCCCTGCCATAGACAACAGATTAATCATTCACACAATGGGTGCTATAATCGGATGGGGCCAGAGCAGAAAAGCTCTCCCTGAGGTCGCAACTAATTTCTGAGCATATGGCCCATCCTACATGCAGCAGTCTCCTCAGTCCTCTCAGTCAGTTGCATAGCTCAGAAAGATGCACAATTCCAGAGGAGGTAGGAGGGGTTATATGTCCAATTAATTCACTTGTCTACACTAAATACCTGTTACATACAAAACAGAAAAATAACAGCAGATAAAGACCATACAGCCTATCCAGTCTGCCCATCTATACCAATTACTATGCTCTACAACCCTCTTTTCCCTTAACGATCTTCTATGTTTGTCTCATGCCTCTTGAATTCAAATGGAAGACTAGTCCACTCATTTCTTTATGGAAAGAATGGTGGATATTTTCTCAGATTACTTCTGAATCTATCCCCTTTCACCTACATCCTAGTCTCCCTCATTCCAGAGCTTTCTTTCCATTGAAAGCAGCTCTCCTTCTGTGCACTTATGCCACAGAGGTACTTAAACATCTATTATTTCTCCTCTCTCCCACCTTTCTTCCATGTGCTTTATGATGAAGACCACTGAGCATTTCAGTAGCCACCCTCTCCACAGACGCCATCCTGTTCATATCCTTTTGAAGGTGTGGTCTTCAGAATTTTACACAGTACTCCAAATGAAGTCTCACTAGAGACTTAAACGACACCTCCTTCTTTTGATTGGTCATACCCCTCCATATGCACCTAATCACCCATCTGACTTTTGCTGTCACCTCTTCTATCCATTTGGCCACCTTAAGATCATCAGAAACAAAATCACCCCTAGGTCCCATTCTTCTTTCATGGAGAGAAGTACTTCACCCTTTATACTGTGCCACTCTCTTGGATTTTTGCAGCCCAAATGTACAACCCTGCATTTTTTAGCATTAAATCACAGTTGCCAAATTCATGTTTCACTAGATCAATCCTCGATGTTATCTACATCTTCCTGGGTATCTACTCTACTGCATAGTTTAGCATCATCCACAAAGAGGCAAACTTTCTGCAATATCACTGACAAAAGAATTGGAGCATGGATGGATCCCTGCGGCACATCAATAGTAAAATTCTTATCTTCAAATTGAATTACATTTATCAGTACTCTTTGTTGCCTTTTAATCAGTTTCTAACCCAATTGGTCACTTTAGGGTCTAGCCCTAGGGCACTCAATTTATTTATAAGTCACCTGTGCAGAACCATATCAAGGGCTTTGCTGAAATCTAAGTATACCACATCTAACGCTCTCCCTCAGTCCAACTCTCTGTTCACCCAAAGAAATTAATCAGATTAATCTGACAAGACCTGCCTCTAGTGAAATTATGCTGCCTCAGATCCTGAAATCTACTGGATTCCAGAAACTTTGCTATCCTCTGTTTTATTTTATTTATTTATCCAGTTTTCTATACCGCCTTATCCTTATGTAATGTTTCCATTAATTTACTCACTACAGAAGTCAGACTAACTAGCCTGTGATTCCCAATCTCCTCCTTACTTCTGCTTTTGTGTAGATAGACTATATGCATCCCTCTCCAGCCCACTGGGTCCATGCTAGACTAAGAAGCACTGAAAAGGTCAGACAGTGGAGCTGGCAGAATTTCCCTAAGTTCCTTCAATACTCTTCGCTGTATCCCAATCGGCCCCATCACTTTGTCTACTTTTAGTTTAGCTATCTCCTCATGAACATAGTCTTTTGAAAATCATTCATTATCCATTTCACCTCTGTTCCTATTTCCGTGTGTTTTCTGAGGACCCATTCCCGGCCCTTCATCTGAACACAAAACAGAAATATTTGTACAGCAATTCAGCTTTATCCTCATCAGCTTCTACATATTCTTCCCCTTCACCCTTGAGCCTGACAATACTACTTTTGCATCTCCTCATCATAAAAAATGTTTTGTCCTCTCATTTTATTGAAGTGGCTAATTTTATTCTCATTTGCAGCCTCTTTCCTGATCACTTTCCCAGCTTATCTTAGGTTTTCCAAATATTGTTGCTCATCTCCTTCTTTCTGATCTCTCTTCTATTTTATGAAGGCAACTCTCTTTTTACTTATCTTTTCTGTTACTTCTTTCAAGAACCACAGTGGCCTCTTTTCCTTTTACATTTGTTTATTACCCTAACAAAATAGTTTGATGCTCCTAAAATATCCCCTTTCAGTTTTGCTCACTGCTTTTCTATATCCCCTGCTATTCCCCAACTAGTTAACGACTCCTTGAACTATTCCTCCATCTTAATAAAAGTTAGATTTCCTGAAGTATAGGACCCTCTCTCCTTTTAATAAGCCATCCTCCGCCCTTGTCCTAATACTGAACTACACCATCTGTGATCATTGGATGCAAGATAATCACCCACAACATAAACACTTTACCCATTTGTATGCAACAGGTTCCTCCCACATGGGTTCCATTACCAGCTGCCAGAATAGTTTTCCCTCTAGAAAATCCAGGATCGCCTTACTTGTAGATAACACCACACCAGGGATGTGCCAATCAACTTTTGATATATTGAAATCACCTATCAGTATCACTTCTCCTTTCATAGCAATACTGTGAATGACTTCAATTAAATTTCTGTCCATTTCTGCCTGTGAAGCAGGTAAGTAACTTTGTTTTCTTTGTCAACAAGCTTGAATCAGGCACACAAGTGGGTGACTCCTAAGTTCAGTACTGCACCAGTTTCCATATATTTATTTATTTTATTTATTTATTTTAATTCTCTTATATACCGCGCTATTCTGCATCAGTGCGGTTTACATTGAACAAACTGAAATTACATTGAACAGGGCATTATAACTTGGAGATAACTATTTTACAGGGAACATGGGCTATGGAGGGTTAAGTGGCTTGCCCAAGACCAGAAGGAGCACCTGTGGGACTAGAAACCTCAGTCCTTCCAGCCCAAGGTTGCTGTCCTCTAGTGGGATTTGAACCCCCGACCTTCCGGCCTGAAGTACCTTGCCCCAAGCACTAGGCCACTCCCCCACTCCATATAACGTTTGGATATAACGTTTAATTGTTGAGAAGCAACCCAGTGAGTTGATGTAAGAGTTGCCTAGTCAGATAGATTGCTTAGTACTGCTCGATTGAATGTACTGTCTGACTAAAGCAAGCAACAGTGCAAAGGGAAAGGGAATGGGCTTTAATTCAAGCCTCTCTTAGAAGTTTAAAGCCAGTTATATTCAGATACAATAGGTATTTTCCCATTCTCAAAGGCTTGCGATCTAATTCGTACCCGAAGCAATGGAGGGTGAAGTGACTTGCCCAAGATCGCAAGAAGCAACAGTAGGATTTGAACCTGGTACTCAGCCCGTAACTCTAACCATTAGGCTACTCCTAATGAGCTTTTTTTCTTTTAATGTATCTGACAAAGTGGACTCCTCTCCTTGAAAGATCATACCTCATTAAATTGGTTGGTCTATAAAAGGGGCCCACCTGCCTCTGTCATGATTGGCCGTAGGCTCTCTCATTGTATAAACATTTATTCACATTAAGTGACACGACTGTAATTAGATTGTTCTGGAGTAAAACAGAGTTACTGAAGATTCTAGAGAAATTGTATTTCTTGTAATACCTCTTACAATTGATCAAGAAAGTTGTTGCCTCACATATATCTCTCTCCCTCCCTTATATACATACATATACACACACATATACACACACACATATATATATATATATATATATATATATACACACACACATATACATACACACATATACAGGTGAGTATGTATATATATATATATATATATATACACACACATATACAGGTGAGTATGAGTATGTATGTATATATATATATATATATATTATATATATAGACAAAGCACGCAATTTATTTATTTATTTAACAGTTGCTTATATACCGCTACCTTCCACAGATCAGGTGCGGTTTACATTGAACAAGGAATGAACAGATTTACAAGTCTGTTTTACATGGAACATTTGTTAACTAGGTACAATTTTGCTGTTTTACATGGAACATTTGTTAACTAGGTACAATTTTGCTAAATACATTAAACATGAATGACTAAATATGGTAAAACTTGTTAAATAACAAACGAACTTATTTACATATTTTGAACTATTACATATATCTATTTACAAGATTTACAAGTAGTTATTTAGTCGATTTAATTGTAATTGTAGTTAGCTAGGAGAATTAGAGTTGGTGTACCCTAGGTTGCTATTAACCATTACCTGTCAGAGGTAAGGTATTTTCAAGTGTACCAAAATGGGAGGTGAATAGATAAGTTTTTAATTTCTTGCGGAGTTCCTTTGCATCATTTAATGCCCTTATTTCTTCAGGGAGGGAGTTCCATAGGGTGGGAGCTGCATGTGAGAACGCTTTTCTATTAGTAGTCTTTTTAGCAGTTGTGAATTCTTTCGGGATCCTAATTCTATTCGTGTGGCCTCTCCGTAGCGTAGTTTGGGATGTGTCTTTAGTGATAAGTTTTGTTAAGGGGACTGGGGCCATTGTATTTAAAGTCTTAAATGTGGTGATAATCAATTTGTGATTTATTCTGGATTGAATTGGGAGCCAGTGAAGGTTTGCTAGTATAGGGGTAATGTGTTCAAATGGTGGAACCTTCATTACAATTCTTGCTGCTGCATTTTGGGCAAGTTGGAGTCTTTTAATGTTTTGTTTTGTTGTTCCTAGTAGGGTGAGATTTGCGAAATCAAAGTGTGGTGTGATGATGGCCTGTACAATGCTCAGAAAATCATGTAGAAGTACAAGAGGACGTAATTGTTTTAAAATTTTGAGTTTAAAGTAGATCTTCTTAGTGATGTTTCTAATATGTGTGTCCATACTAAGGTGTGAGTCAAGGGTGACACCCAGGTATTTCACTTCATTTTTTATAGTAATGTTGTGATTTTGGAGAGTGATGTGTGTTGGAGGTATGTAGGATTGATTTTTAGTTACTATTAATATATCCGTTTTAGAATGATTGATATGGAGATTGTGTTCCTTTAGCCAGGTTGTTAATTCAGAGAAGCATTCTGTTAACAGTTGTAGTGGGAGTGTTGGGATTGTGAATGGAATGTACATCATCATGTCGTCTGCGTATATGTGGTAGTGGACTTTAAATTTCTTGAAAATGTCACAGACCGGTTGGATATATATATTAAATAGGAGAGCAGAGAGGGCGGAGCCTTGTGGGAGACCAATTTCCTGTTTGTATGTTTTAGAAGTTTCTGTGTTAGTTCGGACGGTTTGTGTTCGATCAGTTAGATATGAGGTGAACCAATTTTGTACAGTTGAGTGGGTTCCTATTTGTTCTAGTCTGTTAAGCATTAGAGCATGGTGTACACTGTCAAATGCTGCAGAGATGTCTAGAAAGAGGAGAATGAAAGCTTGTTTAGGGTTATCAATACCTCTTATTAATGTATCGAGGAGTACTGTTAATAGGGTGTCTACACCATGGTAGGGGCGAAAGCCATATTGTTGGCCATCAAGTGGGGCTGAGGTTTCTATATGATCTTGTGTTTGAGTTTGGACGATCTTTTCAATCAGTTTAGCCATAAATGGGATACTAGAGATAGGTCTGTAGGAGTTGGGTGATGTTTTGTCAAGGGTGTTATTTTTAATTATTGGACGGATTTGTGCATGTTTGAGGGAAGGTGGTAAGTATCCTTGGCGCAGCGACAGGTTGACTATGGGAAGGATAAAGGGGGATAGTGTAGTGAGGGTATGCTTGATCCAGTTTACCGGACATGGATCAAGTTGAGAGGTCGTAGTGTTCAGGTTTGAAATAGTAGTCTTGATAGTGTCTTTGGTTATAGGGTGAAAGTCGGACCATTTTTCAAATTGGTGTTGGTGGGAAAGGGATAGAGGATTTGGTGTGAATGCAAATGATTTTGCTTTATTCATATAGTGGTTTGCTAGAGTCTGGGCAGAGATATCAATATTATCGTTGCAGGTCCCATATGAGTTATTGGTTAAGTTTTGGACGATACTAAAAAGTTCTCTTGGTCTATTAATGGATTTGTTTAGCATGGTTGAGTGGTAATTTTTCTTTGCGCCGTCTGAAGCTTCTTTGTACATTTTAAGGTGGCTGTGATACGCATTGTAATAAGGGATGGATTTGGTTTTGCGCCATTTAGATTCAATATTTCTCAATTCTCTCTTCATACGTCTTAAGGTGCTGTTGAACCAGGGGGCATCTCCTATTCTAGAGTAGCTTTTCTTTTTGATGGATTGTTTATAAGCAGCTGCATTGTTAATTGTTTTGTGCCAAGTTGCGACAGCTTCATCTAGGTCAGTTGGTACAAGGGTGAGATAGGGTATAGTTAGATTGATAAATTCATCAGCGTTAAATTTTGTGAATCTAGGTGGAGGGGTAATTTGTAGGTTATTTTTATTGTTTCTTCCAGTGTAGGCTAAGGTGAATTTGATCAGGTGGTGGTCTGACCAAGGAACTGGTATACACTCAAGCGATGACTGGTTGAAATGTTTTTGGAAAGCTTCTGGTAAAAAGACTAGATCAAGGGTTCCACCTTTCTTATGAGTCTTTGTATTGATTATTTGGAGGAAACCCATATCTGCAATTGATTCCAAGAAAAGAGCTGAGTGTGAAGGTGGCAGGGATGGGAGGTTAAAATCTCCTAGTGATATTATAGGGTTGGAGACTGTGGATGAGCTGAGGAGTTCTATTAGGGCATCTAAGTTTTCAGATTTTTGGTCCGGTGGCCTGTATAATAAGCAAATTTTGAAATGATCTATTTTTAAAATGACGGTGTCAATGTTATTTGGGAGATCAGATGGATGTGGTTTAGCCTTTAGTTCTTTTTTTGTCATTATAAGGACACCACCTCCTTTTTTAGAGTTTCTGTGTGTGTGAGATATGTCATAGATGTTGGTGTTAAGTTGGTTTAGGTAAACAACATCAGAGTCGGTTAGCCAAATGTCTCAAATATTCATGTACCATATCACCTTTATAAGTACAGAAAGCCATATCACCTTTATAAGTACAGAAAGCATACTCACCTGTAACAGGTGATCTCCGGGAACAGCAAGAATTTAGTCTTCACATATGGGTATCGTCAGTACTGACTGAGCCCATGCGGGAACGCTCCCCAGCGTCCAATAGGAAAGCCTTTGGGAGCATCCCACAGCGCATGTGTACTGCCTTCCTGCCTCTTTACCTCTCACTTCAGTTGAGTTTATAGCTGAGATCAAAGGAGAGAAGTAGAGAAAGAGATAGAGACAACTCCTAGGGGAGGTGGGTGGGCTGTGAAGACTGAATTCCTGCTGTTCCTGGAGTAACTACACTATCTCCAGGAACAAGCAGGAATGTAGTCTTCACATATGGGGACTCCCCAGCTGAGCAATGCCAAGGGGTGACCCCAGCAAGCTACGAACTCAGGTGAGATGGGTCATGCTTCCTCCCATGGATCTCTGGCATCCAAACCGTGGACAGTGGGGTAAGACTTGTATTAAGTATGGAAGAGATGTTGGAGAACAGCCTGGCCAATAGAGGCATGCTGACAGGAGTCCTTGTCTAAGCAATAGTGGGCTGTGAAGGTGTGTACTGAAGCCCAAGTGGCTGCTTTACAGATGTCATCAATAAAGACAGAATGAAGGTTAGCCGTTGAGGCTGCCATTGCTCTCACATTGTGAGCTGTGACATGGCCTTCGAGAGAAAGTCCCTTACTCTGATATGTATAGGATATGCAAATCTGCAATCCAATTTGATAGAGTTCTTTTAGAAACTGGAAGCCCCAAATGACTAGAGTCGAAAGCCACAAAAAGCTGAGAAGATTTTCTATGTGGCTTAGTTATTTGGAGATAAAAGGCTAAGGCTCTTTTACAATCCAATGTGTGAAGATTCCTTTCCGCACTGGAGGCATGAGGCCTAGGGAAGAATATAGGAAGATAAACTGATTGGTTTGAATGAAAGGCAAAACCACCTTTGAAAGAAAATGAGTCCTGAGGACTACTTTATCATGGTAAAACCTTGTATAAGGAGGGTCAGCTACTAACACCTGTAGTTCACTAATGCGTCTTACAGAAGTGATGGCAATTAGGAAAATAACTTTCCAGGAAAGACACTTTAGGTCTGAAGTGGCTAAAGGTTCAAAGGGTGGTTTCATAAGCTGACCAAGAACAAGATTTAGATCCCATGCCACCGGTGGTGGTTTAATGGGAGGTTTTGTTAAGAGTAGGCCTCTCATGAATCTTGATATAAGGAAATAGGTTGTCCATCAAAAGGTTTATGAAAAGCAGTAATAGCACTAAGATGAACTCTCACTGAATTGGTCTTCAGACCAGAAGTTGATAATTGTAGACGATACTCTAATAGCAACTCTACAGGTACTAAAAGAGGGTTAAGCCCCTTTTGTGAACACGACAGAGAACCTTTTCCACTTAAAAGCGTAAGAATGTCTTGTGGAAGGTTTCCTGGAAGCCAGGAGGATATCCTTTACTTGTTGAGAAAGGTTAATATCCTGGAATTCTAGGCTTTCAGTAACCAGGCACAGAAATGTAGGGACTGGGGATTGGGATGCAGTAAGGATCCGTCCTCCTGCGACAGGAGATCTGGAGCATTCCCCAAATCCAGAGGAGTGGATTGAGAGAGACGTAGAAGAAGAGGATACCATGTTTGTCGAGGCCAACGTGGAGCTATGAGTATCATACAACTTCAGTCTCTCTGAAGCTTGAATAAAGTCTTGGGAATAAGGGGAATGGGTGGGAAGGCATAGAGGAAGTCCTGTCCCCAGTGGAGTAGGAAAGCATCTCTTGCCTGTCAATTTTGAGCCAAAATTCTGGAACAGAATCGAGGAAGTTTGGCATTCTGTGGACTTGCAAATCCCCAGATTCAAAACACTCAAGCAAGCTGGTGAGAGTGGAGGGACCACTCGTGTGGCAGCAGTATTTGACCGAGTTTGTCTGCCCATAAGTTTTGAATGCCCGGAAGGTATACCGCAAACAGGTGAATTTGCAACTCTCTGACAAGGGCCCATATTCGCAAAGCTTCATTGCATAGCGACAGAGAGCCTGTTCCGCCTTGCTTGTTCACATAGAACATAGCTACCTGATTGTCGGTTTGGACCAGAACTGTTTTGTTGCTGAGATGGCTTTGAAAGACTTGAATAGCATTGAAAATGGCTCTCAGCTCTAGGAGATTTATGTGAAGGGAAACCTCCTGTGGTGTCCAAAGACCCTGAGTGGAGAGATCGTGCAAGTGGGCCCCATCTTGGATGCATCTGTGGTCAGGATGGTTTGGCATAGAAGCTGCTGGAAAGGAGAGCCTACAAGGAGGTTTTCCAGGGATTGCCACCATTGCAGGGACAAAATCAGACATGTAATGATAATGATTTTGTCTGTCAGTCGACCCGAGGCTTGTGACCACTGAGAGGAAAAGGTCCACTGGGCTGCTCGCATGTGGAGGCGAGCATAGGAAACCACATGGACAGTAGATGCCATGTGTCCCAGCAGTTGAAGCATCTTCCGAGCAGTTAGGAATACTTTCATAGATGCTTGAGATGCCAGTTGTATTATACGTAGACAGTGTGTCTGTGGCAGGAAAGCCTTTGACTGCCATGTGTCTAGACGAGCCCCTATGAACTCGAGAGATTGAGAGGGGGTGAGATGAGATTTTGGGAGGTTTATGACCAGTCCCCAAGTATTGAAGAATTCTCATTGCTCAAGAAAGAGCGAAGGTGGCCTCTGGAGCTGTCGATGCTCGAATGAACCAATCGTCTAAGTAAGGGAAGATGAATATTCCTAGAGTCCTCATAAATGCTGCTACCACTGCCATACATTTTGTGAAGACTATTGGAGCAGAGGCTAGTCCGAAGGGAAGAACTCTATACTGGAAGTGTCTTCCTTGGACCAGGAATCGAAGGAAATTCCTGTGATCTCAGTGGATGAGAATATGCGTGTACTGCGACGCTCCTGCCCCCGCCCTAGGGCTAAAGGACAGGAGTGGCCTATTGTCCCGTGAGGAATGGATTAAAACTATTCCCTTGGAATGATGGGAGATGTAGTTTTGTTCTCCTTTCTCTCACTGATAAATGTAGTTGCGCCAGAGACGGTAAGGCTTTGCAAGAATATTTTATTCGTGTTGGGGAGATTCCTCCAGCGCATCAAAATTCAGATACATGAACATAAATGGTGCTTTAAATGGTAACAGAAGAAACTCAGGAATATAAGACAACGTAAAGTGAGATCAGCTTTTCTTCTATGGAGCTTAACTCAGCTCTGCCTCAAGAGGTGACTTACATATATTGCAGCCTCATGCAATCACTGTTCCTTTCACAGTGTGAACTCAAACTCAGGTGCAAACAATTAGATTTTCAGAGCACGGCAGCAGAAACTGCCACGTTGTATTCTTTTCATACAAGGTACAGGCAAGCTTTGTTATACTGCTATTTCCTTACAGCATATTGAACAGTCCATGCTATTATCGTCAGAGTTTACCAAAGGTAAGGCATTTTCCACTTGCATAAAATCTTCTGACTGCACAGAGCTATTGTCCTCATTCAGCTTTGACTGTCTGCCTGCTTTCAATTCTAAGAACTCTTTAAAGTCCTGAAGGAGCAATTCAGCCTGTTCAGTTCCTGACAAACAGTTGTCAGCCAACACTGAGTTTTTCTCCCAGTCAATAATGTTTCCCCCTTCAGCTCTTGGCTTGAATGACTCAGGGTAACAATTGGGATCTTTTAAAACAGCCTTAAATATAGGAGATGGGACTTTACCTTCTCTATCCAGGTTCCTATAGAAACTGCTGTCTTTCTGGCTCCTCTCCTTTTAGGCAGCTCAAAAGCTTTGCAGCTGTGAGTGTTTCTGGGCCTCTCCGGTCCAAACTGTATCCACGAGGGCTCTGCCTTTTCCCAAGACTCTAAACCAGGGCTTCGTCCACTTCTCGCAGGACTTCCTTTCCAAGCACCTGTTAAGATCCTTGCAGGTCCTCTGTTGCTACCAGGCTCAGACGTACAGCCAAACTGCTTCCTGGTCAACTGCTCATGGCTTTCCTGTTTCTCACAGCTATTCTGCTTCTGCTTCCAGGCCCTCTGCTCACAGGTCCTCTGCTCCTGGGAATTCTGCTTCAAGCTATTCTCTCTCTTCTTGTTCTTCTTGATCCCCTTAATCTGTTTAGCAGCGTCCTTCACCACTTCATAAAGGGATTCTTTCTCAGACACACCCCGTCCAACCCCTGGGTGTGCCCAATCAGCACTGCTCAACTCCTCCCCTGGGCTGGTCTTCATTCTCAGCTCACCAGAAGAGGGCTTTTTTTTCCTTTTAGGATTGTAAATCCTGTGTAAATCCTGCTGCATTTCAGGATTTCCTTCAGTCTCCATTTCCTCAGGAGGGCGCTCTTCACCACAGTACGCATCTCTTAGATCTAGAGAACATAGCCAGTCCCGACTTTGGAGGTATGGTAAAAGTGTTCCGAGGGAGATCATTTTGAACTTTTCTCAGAACAAATATTTGTTTAATTCTCTGAGGT
Organism: Ichthyophis bannanicus; assembly: GCA_033557465.1. Lineage (NCBI taxonomy): Eukaryota > Metazoa > Chordata > Amphibia > Gymnophiona > Ichthyophiidae > Ichthyophis > Ichthyophis bannanicus. The sequence goes on along the minus strand of CM066043.1, from coordinate 125,312,628 downwards.
CTAATATAGGCCTGTGTCCCCCTGTCTTCTTTGGAATAAGAAAGTAGGGGGAGTAAAACCCTGTCTCCTGTTGGGGAATGGGTACGTCTTCGATTGTTCCTTGAACTAGAAGTGATGTGACCTCCTGCCACAAGAGGTCGGTGGCAGGGGCCTGAGAATTGAACTGCTTTACTATTGTAGGTTGGAGCAAGTTGAGAAAATGAAGCTTGTACCCCAGTTGTACAATGGACAGAGTCCAATTTTCTGATGTTATTTGTTGCCATCTTTTGGCAAAATAGCATAGTCTTCCTGGAATGATCAAGGGTTCTGGACCTTTTAGGGTCAGAATGACTAAGTTCTCTAGATAGAAGTCAAAGACCCTGAGGGGGCTGGGTCTGTTGAGCCAGCTGAGCTTTATGAGCTTTTTGAGCTTGCGGCTTTCTTTGCTGTCTGTTCTGTTGTTGCCCCTTCTGGGGAACATTAAGCGGACAGTGAGTTTGATGAGTGTAATATTGATAAGGCTTCTTTTTCTTACTGAAAAAGGGTTTTTTGAATGTTTTCTTCTTTGCTGGGTTGGCTGTAGACTGACAATCTGTTTAAAGTAGTATTGTCAGATTCAAGCTGATTAGCCTTGTCCTGCCAGTCCTTGCCAAAGAGATTTTCTCCTGTGCAAGGAATGTTTCCCAGCTTTTCTTGCACCCACTGTTCTAAGTCTGATGCTTGAAACCAAGCAATATCACGTGCTCCTATGGACATAGCAGAGGTTCTGCCAATACATTCAAAGCAATCAAAGGTAGCACGGGTTTATGAATTTAGAGACATTCTGGGCATGCTTTACCAGAATAACGTAGTCTGCTCTTTTTTCCTCTGAAACACAAGGACTAAGGAGCTCTAAGTCTTTTGTGACTTCTTCCAGGAACATTCCCATATAAAGAATATAGGAACTGATCCTGGCTCCTAGCATGGAGGATTGAAAGCATCGATGGCCAAAGGCATTGAGAGTCCTGGATTCACGGCCTGGAGGATTGGAATATGTGTTTTAGCACTCTTGATCCTTTGCATGGCTGATTCCACTACCATTAAATGGTGTGGTAACTGAGTTTTTTGAAAACCAGGACAACTTGGCACTCGGTACATAGTGTCAAGGTGTCGGGAATGTGAAGATATTGTTAAAGGAGTTTCCCACATTCTCAACATTAGATCATGTAAGATCTTGTGACTGGGAAGCATAGCTGCTTCCTTGGGAGCCATAGGGTATTGTAGAATTCTTAATTCTTCCGCCCTAGGATCTTTTTCTGGAATCACAGTGATTGCAAGACCCTTTCCTAAATCACGTATGAAATCCTGGAAGGACATATCCTCTGCAGAAGACATCCTGCGCTTAGGAGAAGGAACTGAATCTTCTAATAGATTCGCTCTGGTACCGGTAGAATCGTCAGAGTCAAAGGAATTAGAAGACTCAAGCACCGGTTGCTCTTGTAATGCATGGTATCGGTACCGCTCGAAGTCGGTACCAAAATGTCTCGGTTCCTGATCCCCGATACCTGAGACTCAAGGCTCGGCATGGGGGGGAAGTAGTCCTGTTGAAGCAAGTACTGTCGGTACTGGTACCGATACTGATACCTGTTGAACCGTCTGTAGCGGTCTTAGCGGTATCGAAGCTGCTAAGAGGGACGCTAGACTGCATTCAATAGTGAGGATTCTCTTATCCATCACTCCTGCTGATGCCTGGGTGCCGGTAATGGTGGAAGCGGCTACGACCCCAGAACATGACAACAATAGTTCCGCAGAGGTGGAGGCCTCTGGAACATCCTGGAGCCCCGTTAATGCTTTGGAGTCCGAAGACTCCCGCCGGGGCTGTTTTGCCGGTGAAGTATCCTTGAGGGCAACGCCAGTGGCAACTCGATACTTTGAAGGAGATTTACCCTTCGAGGACCGGCTAGTCTTAGAAGACATAAATTTGGTTACCTGAGATCCACGGTAGGAAGATGAAGCCCTGGAAGATGTTGATGCAACTGACATCGTGTCGGCGGCAAAAAGGGTACCGAGTTTTGCAGCTCTATTCTGCAGGCCCCTTTTGGTCATCCTCATGCAGAGACACTCCGTTGGACAATGTTCAGGACCTAAACGTTTTAGACACCAATCATGGGTGTCGGTGACGGAAATGGTACTGCCACAATTTGAGCATTTTTTGAAACCACAAGCTGGTTTCTCCATGTTGAAGAAAAGTGGGCCTAGTGCCCAAAATGGCACCTAGCACCAGAAACAGGGGAAAGACCCCTGAAGGAAATACAAGGGGTTTTTTTTGTTTGTTTGTTTGTTTTTTTTAAAGAAAGAAGAAGAACCGGTGGTACCGGTAGGCGTCGAGTGAAGGCAGACACGACCACAAAAATCAAGAAGTAAATTTTCTGCGGTGACAGTATACCCGTCCTGTCGGCGCCGCGGAAAACGAAGAACTGAAGTGAGAGAGGTACAGAGACGGGAAGGCAGCACACGCATGCGCTGTGGGATGCTCCCAAAGGCTTTCCTATTGGACGCTGGGGAGCGTTCCCACGCGTGCTCCGTCGGTACTGACGATACCCATATGTGAAGACTACATTCCTACTTGTTCCTGGAGATAAGATATGATCTGAAAACCTCTGCTGTTATGGAGATTAAACTATTTTAAAAAATGGTCATGATGGAGAAGAAAAGTTTCAGATTTACTTTAAAGTCTTGAAATGGACAATATCTTGGTAATTGTGGAAACAGTAAAGATGGAGAGAAAATATGAAAATTTATTTTCATGTCTAACTGCCTCTAGTAAGATCCTTCAGTTTAATTTTTAAGAAGTTAACCGACTGCCTCTATATAAATTGTTGGACTTTCATTTCAGATTCAACAAAGGTTGACAAGGAAACTTCTGACAACCTATATCCCTGTATATAAAACATGCCCCTTCTATAGGGGAAAAAACATCAGTCGATTTCTGTATATTGGCCAATGGAACTGTGACAAGCATAAAGAACGGTCACTTTATCATACTATCATTTTTACAATGACTTAGTCTGCCTTTTTCCAAGTATATCTTGTATATTCTAATTGTACATTATGCTGATATTTGAGCACTTTATTATTGTCATACTGTTAAGATGGGTTTGATTATAACACAATGCCTATATGAAGTTCAAAAAGCCCCAGTATCTCTTGAATGCTGACATACACATGTATGTCTGCTCCTAAACATGCACCCTGCAACTTCATCTCAACGCTACCTAACTATATCCCTGGGCATGCCTATGTGCAGGTCACTTAAAAAGTAGCTGTGCACTTTCCATGTGAGTAATTTTTAAGCACATATGCATTACACAATCTTACAAGGGCCCTTTTCTGCATATGAAACAGGCTTTATATGTGGAAAAAAGCCTTATTAAAAATTACCCCCCCCCCCTAACTAAATTGCTTATTTCCAGTTACACCTACTATAAATCTCCTTGGGTGAACTTCAAAAAGGTGACAAATCCTAATACATTTCACCTCTTTTACCTAAATGTGTGTTGACAATTCCATTCACACAAATACCTGACCTAAATGTAAACGTATCTGCCCAAAATTTGTGCCGATAAATTTAGCTAGATATGTGCCACTGAATATTGGAATAAAGATAATTAGTGCATGGTTATTCCTGCTTTAAATAGCAGAGTCTTGTGCTAAGAATTAACGTGGCACCTTGACAGCCTACAATTCCTGTATTAAAAACCACTAATGCACAAGAGACCCGAGAATAGTACAATACTGTGCCTCGCAGTTAATGTGGAAGTAGCTGCCATGTGTCAACTTCTAATGTGGCAGATAGCGCAGAGCAGACAGCTATACTTCCTGAGTGGCGTAAAGTCATCTGTCATTCAGTTAACATGCAGTAAAAATGCGCTCTGTGCTAACTGAACGGGAAAAGCTGGGAAAGTACCCAACAGTCAAAACAAAGTTTTCACGGTTAATTGCCAAAATTAATGTGCAGCATCACACAGTAACTGGAATATTTTACCATACTTTATTAAAAGATACCACATAGCTGGTTTTAATTGCTTGGTGGGCTTTTCATTAATGACCTCAAGCTGTAAAAGTTCTAGTTAATATTTGATCAAATTAGCCACAGTTCAATTTTTCATTCTTCAAATCCAAAATTCATTACCCATTCATCTAGCACAGTTAAACTTCCAATACAAATAACTGTAGCCTTCTATAGCAAACTTGTAGAGTCACTCATATTGATGCCAGCAACTGAAATATGAAATAAACAGAAGAGGTGCAACAAATCATGGTTAAATAGTAAGCTCAAGATTGTTATTTTTTTTAAATTTCTTCCCAGTGTTTTTAATATAGTTATTAAGATAAGAAAACCAAGACACAGGGGAACATGGTCAGGGCTGGTACAAGGATACTGGGTGCACTATGTGAACATTCAGCTTTATGTGCACCCCCTCCTATGTGATCAGCACACCACCAGCCCTCCCACAACAATCCTGTAAAATGCAGAATTGGACAACATACTTTTAAATATTAAAACTTGGCATTATATGTATGTGTATCACTCTTTCTGAAGATATAAGAACATGCTGATGGCTCTTTAAGTTTGTGTGGTTTTCATATCTTTGACTGCTGCTGTTCTTTGCTACATTTTAGAAATCGTGTCCTATGCAACTGCCTAATCTTGCCTAACAGTAGGGCCAGTCCTGAACATCGTACAACCCTATGTATTTCTTCAGGGTTCAAAGAGGAATGCATAATACAATGCTTACATCCAGCAGAGCCATGAACAATAAATGTTATTTAAAACATGAAAAATAATACATAGAACACAATATTAGAACCAGTCATTAAAAATGCATATTAGGACGAAAGTGTGTGCGTGTTCTCCTAACAAAACTTTAGCTTTACGTCCTATCCACACCAGATTTTCAGCACTTGTCAGGTGGATGTCCATGAATCATGGGAAGAACTTCTTGTTCTAGCGTACAAGTAGAGCTGGTATTTAGTAATGGAACCAGGATTCATATCCCTACTGCAAGAGTGTCATGAATCTTCAAAATCCATACAGTAAGAGAAGTTGTCTTCCTTCCTACAAAACACTGAGGCACAGCCAAACCCAGCAGTGGATCAGAACCAAAACATGAAAGACCATGACTACCAAAAATTAAACCACTTATTCTTTATCACCACTTGATATACCGCAACTTTCGTTATCAGGGTGGTTTACAATTTCACCAAAATCAGCAATGGCCAAATCTGAGAAAGGAAAAGAACTAAAATTTTGGATTAAAAAAAAGGTTGCAGTCATACAAGGGCAGTAGAAAGAGGAAAAAGGGCAGAGAGAGGCTGAATGGGATATTATTTTGGATTAAAAAAAAGGTTGCAGTCATACAAGGGCAGTAGAAAGAGGAAAAAGGGCAGAGAGAGGCTGAATGGGATATTAGAGATTGGTGGAAGGGAGGTCATAAGCAGCACAGAAAAGATGGGTTTTAAGGAGAGCTTTAAATCTCTGGAAGGAGTGTTCCTGGCAGAGAGTGAAGGGCAGGGAATTCCAGAGGGAGGGTCCTAAGAAGAAAAAGGCATAGTGGTGTGTTGATTCCACGTGTGCTCGTGAGGGGAAAGGGAGGTGCAAGCGGTTCACATGGATAGAGAGAAGACTATGGGGCATGCAATGGAACTGCAATGAGTTTGCTAGATATTGTAGAGTATGGGTGTGGAAGGTTCTGTGTGTTAGGATAAGGAGTTTATAGCAGATATGGAAGGGAACGGGAAGCCAATGAAGTTGGATAAGATAAGGATGATATGGTCATAACGAGAGACATGCGAGAGAATCCTAGCAGCAGAATTTGGAATTAACTGAAGATGATGTAACAGAGTGAAGGATGCTGGCCAGAACACAGTTGCAGTAGCGAATCCTAGAGATTACTAATGATAGCAGGAGGATGGTCAAGCATGAAGGAAGCACAACTCGCACACAGCGAATCTGGCAAAAATAAAAGTAGGAACGCCGGGTGAGTGAGAAGATGTTGTCTTGGAATGACACAGCAAAGTCCAAGGTGACACCCAGATAATGAAGAGATAGGACCAGTGAAATAGGGGAACCCAGAAGAATAGGGGACAGAAAGGGAACAGGCGCACCAAAAGTGAACCATATGGCAAAAATCTTGGAGAAGTTAAGATGCAGAAGATTAGACTCTAAGCAAGTGGAAACGTGTGAAAGGCAGGTATTAAGCATGGTGAGATCAGGTTGGACAGAGGACGTGTGATGGAGTATGATGTCATCGGCATAATAATACACCAATAGACCACACTGTTGAATCAACAGAGCAAGAGGTGCCAAGAATAAGTTAAATAGAAGTGGTGCCCCACAGTGCAGAGGGAGAGGAGGAGAGGTGAGAGGAAACTGAGAAGGAATGGTGAGAGAGAAAAGAATACAGCCAGTGGAAAACTGTGCCCCAGACAACAGCATCCTGGAGGCAAGAAAGAAGCAAGGAGTAATCGACGAGGTCGAAGGCAGTTGAAAGTTCTAAAGAAACATCACTGCAGTCATGGGAGATATGAAGCTCATTCAAGAAGGAAAGCAGGATGATCTCAGTGCTATGGCCAGAGCAAAATCCAGATGGCCGTGGGTGAAGAAAGTGCGTGGAATCTAGGTATGATGAAAGCTGGGAGAAGACAGCCTTTTTCAGAATTTTGGATAAGAAAGGCAGATTGGAGACTGGACAAAAATTAGCAATGTCACTAGGATCAAGAGAAGGTTGTTTGAGCAGAGGACGGACTAGAGCCTGCTTCCAAGGCACAGGAAAGACACCAGTAGCGAGGCTGGAGTGGATCATGGTGAGGATGAAAAGCAAAAAGGTAAGAGGGGGCTCCAAAAGCCATGCTGATGGAACAGGATCAAGGGGACAAGTCAATATATAAGGCATATTTTGTAAGTTCAGCACTAGTGATGGGCCAGAAACTGGACCAGACATACGAGAGAGATGGAGTTGCCAATGGAGGAAGGCAGTTAGGGAATGCAGAGTGAAGACCCTGCACCTTAGCTGCAAAGGAGGCAGCTAGCTGGGATGGATTAGGGGCAGAAGTGGAGGGATCGCAAGAGATGGAGAAGTAGGTGTTAGATAAGGATCCGAGAACAGAATAAAGTTCCTCCCCAAAACATAGGTGCACCTCGGTCACATACAAGTACACGCCTACTTAGCATAGTGTGCATTTGTACATGCAAGGTAATTTTATAAGAGGCAAATTGGAGGTCATTTTAAAACGATACATATAAATCGTGTATTTCCATGACTTATTCGTGCAGATTGGTACTTATGAGCATACTTTAGGCAGTTGCTATTCTATAAAAGTACATGTGTCGGGTCAATCGTGGGCAAGCACACGGGTGAAGCATAGACAGAACCTAAATCTATGCACTTAAGTTATTATAAAAACTTAAATGCAAGCATTAATACCAAGCCAAAAGTAGGAGTAAGTGCTTACACCTAGGTTTGGCATGCCTATCTTGCACCTTATGGTTTGTTTTTTTTTAAATAAAAGTAGGCATTCTTTTCTTTACAAAATAGGCATGATTTGTGTGTCTTAAAATGTGCACAAAACTAGGCAACCCTTACAAAATTATCCTCTGTAAGTTCATGTTAAGCACGTAGAGTCAATGTCAACTCATGGCAACCCTGTGGACAGTAGACTGTGTTCAGTTTTGAATCAGGTACTAATTGCTGGTAAAGGTGGCATCCATAGCCATTATTACATTGATCCATTGCACTGCTGCTCTTCAGGGCCAGCCTGTCCACTAGATGGTTGCCTAGGATGGCAAACCTCTGTGGGCGGCACAGCATCTGTGTGGAGACCATCTGCTTTGGCACATAGGGCCTGCTTCCTCCTCCCCCCCCCCCCATACTGAGCTGCACAACTGCCCCTCGCTGCCACAGATTCCGATGGAAGAGTCAGCTCGGCAGCAGCAGCCCATGGTAGATCATGTGTTTTGGCACACATGGCCTGCCGCTTCTGAGCCCCCAAAGGTGTGTTGGAGGGGGGTCAGAAGTAGCAAGCCATGTGTGCCGAAGCACATGGCCTACCACCAAGCCGAGCTGAGCTGCCCCCCACTCCGACCCCACTACTGGAATCAGTGGCAATGGGAGGTGGCGGCACAAGCAGCACGGCCGGGTTTTCTGCTGGAGCAGCAGAAACCCTTGGGCCAGCCCTGCCGCTCTTCCTCTTTTACACTGACCTTCAATCTTGCTAAGCATGCTAAGTCGAATGATCTTTCTAAAATTACCCCCTAAAAGAGGAGGATAAATATAGGAACAAAAATTTATTATAGCACTCTTGCCTTCACATAAGCATATGAAAGACCTACAACAAGAAAATAAATTTATCACATTCACATACATGGTCTAACAGCAAGCAGGAAAGGATATAAAGAACTGAGTAAAATACATGCCACATATATGTCTACCCAATGCACAATAATCCCATCAAATATTTTCCTATTCCACAGTTCTCCTCTAGACAGGAAAGGAGCTTCTGTTGAAGCTCATCATCCATAGACATCAAGGTGTTGCCTTTACCTGTGTCTGCAAAATACGGTAATGAAAAAAGCATTTGATCTCACCAAATTATATTGGTTCATAATAAGATATGAATAACACATTCATCATTCCCTTTTCAAGACAAGCCAGATCAAACTATTTCTGCAAGTTATTTAGGCATAAAAGTAATATAAATATACAACTTGGGTAAGAGTAGCCACCAAGAGATCCTTTCTGTGCCACAGTATATTTATTTATTTATTTATCTAACATTTTTTATATACCGTCTTTCTACAAATCAAGACGGTTTACATAGAACGTTTCAAAGGCAGTGTGTTTCAACTGTTTACAAAGTAACAAGGATACATAGTGTGGTGGCGCAGAGGAGAAAGAGCCTGGGAAAGAAGGGAGAAATCAGGCATTTTTCCCAGAGAAGAGAAACAAAACCAGAAGTTCAGGGGTTAAAACTCCTGGTTTAGAAAAAAACTCCTCACAGAATACTTGTCGTCAAGGGACACGCCCTAGCTCCCTAGTTACCAGCCCTGCTCACGAGAGACAGCTAGGGGAGGAGCTAGCAAGTAGGAAGGGGAAACACAGATATAAACGCCAGGAATATGGAGAGAGAGGCAGAGGAGAGAGAGGGAACGGACAAAGAGCAGCAAGAGCAGCAGAGAACTCAAGGAGTCCGGGAAGTGCAGGACGTGCTCAGAGTGCAGGTGTGAGGTACACTGCAAGAGAAAGCAGCCTTGGAGGAAGGTGCTTTGGGAGCCAGACTTCCAGTGAAGGAGAATCTTCTTCTGAGAGAGAGAGAAGAGGAGGAGTTCCAGTTCTGAGTCCAATGCTGAGGTGAATGGGTCTGAGAGTCCTAGAAGGGAAAGAGGCTCTAGGAGCTCAGCAGAATTACCCAAGAGAGGCTTGCAGAGAATGAAAGAAGCTTCACTCAAAGCTCTGTGGAGAAAGACAAAACCAGCCAGAGGTTTTAAAGCTTATCCAGGGGAATTTCCAAGCCATGTGAGTAACCTGAAACATGCTCCAAAAGTTTATATGGAACCAGAGCAGTCAGCTGTAGAGCCGGCTAAATCCTTATTTCCTCAGACTAAAGTGAGCAGTGTTAAACCCTCTAACAAACTTGTGAAAGTTAAAGAATTACCTAAGAGTAAAGACATCTCTCAGAGGAGAGGAGAATCTGCTTTAAATAAGGTTTTACAAATCTTAAAAGGTTTAAAGCAAGACAATTCTGAATTCATGAATAATGCTTCTCTAGCAAACTCAGATGTTGAGAGCATGGAATTTGAATCTTCTATGACACAGGAACCTGACCCTGTTGAAGAAATGGAATGTTCTTTAGTTTTTAGAAAGTAGCTAAAAACTAGAGTGTGTCACGAAGCCAAAGCTAGCAGCCTCAAAGACACGCACAGCTGAGAGGAATATGCTAATTAGGAGAGCTGTGATTCTCTAAGCTTAACCCCTTCTTTGAAAGACTGCTTGTACAAAGTATAGAGCCTGGCAGATAGCAGGTGAAGAAACCATTGTATGCGAGAAGAGAGAAAACAGTGTGCAGTGAAGTTTTACTTTGTGGGATTACTTGAAGCTGTACATGTTTTAAAAGTCACATTCTTGAACAAAAGCAGAGATCCAAGATGGCGGTTTGAGGTGAACGCTCTGCGGTGGTGTCTATTTTTACCTTTTACTATGGGCAAGAGGAAGGCTAGGGGGCCCAAGAAATCCTCTGCCGGCCCAGTAGCCTCCTCTGCTGTTACCCCGTTTCAGGTGGTTGGTCCACTTGATTCCTTTGTGACACCGCTGGGGCGGTCAGGCGGAGCGTCGGAGCAGAGTCCTACTGTTCCTCCGTTGGGGCGGGGTAGCTCCACGGATGGTTCGGGACCTGCGATCTCTCCGCCGGAGCAGTGGCGGCCACCCAAGGAGTCCCTGCGTGGGAGGAGTCCAGTGCAGCTTGAGGTGCAGAGCTCTTCCTGTGCGGTGGAGTTTTCAGCGCCTAGAGGATCGGCAGCGCTGGGGCAAGGAGAAGGCTCTGGGTCTACCTACTCTCCCAGTTTAGTGGATCCGCTATTGAAGGGGCCAACAGGCAGGTTGGTAGATTCTCTTCCTGCATCTGGGGTTACCAGTATGGATCGTCGTTCAACAGAAGACCCTGCTTCGATGGGCCTGGGACAGTCGTTTGTTTTTGAGAGGCCCCCAGTCTTTACTCTGGAATCGATTTGGTCAGCCATAGTTAGACTTGGAGAACTTTTTGCTCCACAGGTCGCTGCCTTAAGCTCTCAAGTACAGGTACATACAAATGTGCTTCAACATACTTTGGAGGTTACAGCGTTAGACATCCACGACGGAACTGCAACAAAAGGCTTCTTGTCTTGAAGATAGTGGTTTACAATATCAGAAAGATATGTTAGCTTTAAAGTTGCGTATTGAAAGCTTGGAAAATGTTTCTAGATATTGTAATTTGCATTGTATTAATTTTCCTAAATCTTCTGTTATTTCTGCTAAAGAAATGTTTAAGAAATATCTTCTGGAAATATTAGAGGTACCGATTGAATCTCACCCTCCTATGTTTAAAGTTTATTATCTCCCTTCGGGGAGGAAAGTTTCCCCTGGTGTGATAATAGATGGTGGTGTTCAAGCAGATGTATTAAATGTCTCGGATATGTTGGAGTCATTATTAACTGATTCTGTTTCCTCTTCTACTCTGATTGCTACGTTTCTTTTGGCATCTGATAGGGATTGGTTTTTATGCATGTTTTTTCAGAAGCGGAGTTTGCAGTTTCATGGTTTAACTATTCGTGTTTTTCCTGACTTATCCAAGGCAACTCAAAAGCGTAGGAAAGAGTTCTTGTTGTTGCGATCTGGGGTTTTGGCATTAGGGGGATATTTGAAATACCCTTGCAAATGTATGATAAAACTGAATAATGCTTCTTATATTTTCTTTGACCCCTCTGAGTTAGTTGTTTTCTTGAGTGCTCGGCGTCCGTCTGAAGGGTCCCCAGATCCACTGCCATTAGCTTAGGCCTGACTGATTTGTTCACTTTACTTATCTACATATTACCTTTTGTTTGTTAATTGATGAACTGGATCTCCCCTGTATGGAGGGCTATAGTTGGGTCGGGAATTTTGTTATTGCATGTTCATTGCATAAATATTGAGAATGTCAATATGTTATTATTTTCTGCCTGTTCCCAAATTTCTATGAAGATGTAATGCTTCTTTGTTGTGAAAATTTAAAGTTTAAATAAAAAAAATAAAATAATAAAATAAGTCACATTCTGGAGAAGGTTTTTGCACCAAAGTTCTTTTGCTATGATTTTGGTATGAAGAAATACTTTGTTTAAGTTGCTGATAAGCTGAATACAAAGCCTCTTACCTTGTTGTTTTTCTCTGGAAGTTTCCATACCTTATGTTGATATTTGGAACTGTTTAAGAAGTTCCTCTGGCCTAAAGGAATAATAAAATTCCTGCGTGCCTATTTTCCCTCTTGGCTTAAGTTATTTCAACTACACAACTACAACTATAGGCATGTGTTAAAATAAATAAAGACTATCATCACTCCCAGCACCTAGGCAACCGCCTAGGGTAAAGGGCGTGGTGACAATAGGCAAACAATAAGAACTAATTTATGAACTAATTACAATAATCAATGATCAACTATTTACATATGTATATATAGAGCTACAGATGGCTGTGTTATAGGATTTGAAGGAGCATGGGCGGGGAGGTAGATGTAGAGGGTTAGGTACTAGGGTGGTAGGGAAAAATGTTCAAGGAAGAGGTGGGTTTTTAACTTCTTACGGAACTCGAGTGGCTCACACAAAGCTGGAGAAGGTACAAAAAGATTTGTGGTGCAAGTGCATCCTCTACCGTGGTTCATCATGCTATACAGAAAATGCATGTAATAGTTGTTTTTGTACACTCCAGTAGCTGGCCACAAGTGTTAAAAATGATCCAATCAAGTTTCAAGTTTCAGTTTTGACATACTGCCCATCAAACTAAAATAATACTAAAGCAAATTACAGCATGTACACCAGTTCTCACAAATGTTTGGTTATGCTGACTGCAAAGAAGAGCTGCCAACATAAAAACTGCAGTTGGAGGTCTTTCCTAATTGACCTTCTTGAGTATTAGACTTGAGATCCCGGATGGTCAAGTGTTTTCCTGTCTCCCTATTAATCCTATACTGTACTAAGTTGATTCAGAGCTGGTGCAACACAGTAAGCATGGGGGGGGGGGGGGGGAGCACAGACATTTGGATCTGCCAAAAGCTGCTATGAACACCTCTCTGTGTTGTGCCAGCCCTATCTGCAAAGGGGAGGGGGGCATTTCATAGTTTTCAGGGAAGGCACCAGAAACTCTTGCTTGTTACTGGTTTGCATAGTACTATTGTGTATAGAGAGCAGTGTGTGGTATCCCAGGAAGGGTGTAATAGAGAATCAGTCTTCATAATAGGAGAATGAGGAATTAAGTTAAGTTGTTTCTGAAGGAAGTCATCCATCTCTATGTACGTTCTACTTGTAAACGAATGAAGGCAACGCATAGAAAGGAAGTAATTTTGTATTACCTTTTTTTTATATGACCCTTCATCAAGCTCTGAAACATTCTCTGTCAAATCATTATAAATACAAGTGTTTTCTTTTTTTTTCCAATAATCTTTATTTAATAAATAAAGTAAGATTACAATAAAGTCCACATCAAGAGGAGAGTTACCTGAATTAACATCAAAAGAGACAAACTACAAGAAACAGGATCCATTTCATAATCTAGCCCAAATTATACATGGAAAGGAAAAGGAAAACAATTCAAGTACTTTCTTTACTAATCAAGAGAGCCTCTAACTGCTCAACGTCGAGAAAAACATATTTAACACCTTCTAATACCAAAATACATTTACAAGGATACTTTAGAAAAAAGGAAGCCCCAATTGCCAGAGTCCGGTTTTTCAAGGCCAAAAATGCTTTCCTACGATTCTGAGTACTTCTGGATACATCAGGAAAAATCTGAATAGGATTACCACAAAACAATTGATCTTTTTTCAGGTGGTACATAAGCTTTCTGAACATGAAGCATTGCATATTAAGAATAATAAATCTCTTGATAAGTTGGAGGGGAAGTTTTCAGTATTAGAGGCTGCAGTTTCTTCTTCTATTAAGGATAGCGCTGTTATACACCACCAATTAGAGTCTTTGGAAAATGCTAATCGTTCTAGGAATTTGCGTTTCTTAAATTTTCCCTGTACCCATTATTTAGCTCCATTGATATTGTTGCAGAAATATTTTAAGGTTTTACTAATTGAAGATGTTGAGTCTATTAAGTTTTCCTCAGTCTACTATGTTCCACTGATTTCCTCTGGTGTAACTTCCTCTCCAGAATTTGAGAGGAAAGGGAACCCCAATGTAGCTGAGTCATTAGATGTTTCTCAATTTTTGGAGTCTTCTATGGATACGATTCCTCATCGAGCTACCTTAATTGTTTCTTTTTTATCGCTTCAGGATAAGAATTTGATATTACGATTGTATTTTCTGAAAAAAGATCAATTGTGTTGTGTTAAATACAAGTGTTTTCTTAACCATATTTTCAAAACTTCAGTTAATTTCTTTTCCCCATTAATTCCCATAGATTTGAGACATGAAAACATTTTCTACCATATTTAAACAAGTCAAACTGTCAAATGAAATGTTCTTGGCTTCTTGCTCTTAGTTCCAACAGGCATCCTGTTTGAAGCGTGCTCATTTTGTTTCATTCTCCCAAACTGATCAGTTAGTAGTGACATCAGGAGAGCAACTGCATAATGGAAACTAGATGAGGTCCATTGCACACAGATATATTCAAGAAAAAAATATTGCAAGAATTAGTGCTAAAGACAATTCCTAAGAAACAGTATACAATTAATTTTTTTCTTCACCCACATCAACAAAACAAATGCATTTACAGTGAAAATATTACACACAAATTTGGTGAATTAAGCCTGTACGATGCGTGAAGAGAATACACAGTCCCAAAAGTTCTTAGCCTCTTGCCTTCCAAGTCCTGTTTACCGATACACTTCTTTTTCTCAGCAGAGTAGCACATCAATTAATTAGACAGCAGCATTATTTATCAACTATCCCAAAGGCTTTTGGGAAATCCTTGGTGCTTCTTAATGACTACATAAAAACCTGCTGCTACTTATCACTTGCTAAGCCAAAAATACTCAGAAGAATATCAGCCATCATCCTACAGATTTTATACAGTTCATATGATCTTTTCTGCATTTTTGTTCTGTTACAAGTACAGGTCAGAAATATATTTATTAAAAAGTCCCTCATATTTGTATTATTACAGGTTTCTTATCCTATATGAATATTGCAGATCTGTTCAAGTTCAGTCCAGACTGAAAAACCAGCTCCAAAATTCAGGCATCAAGATGGACACCAATACTCACCATAATCTCGCTTCACCTCAACACACTCCTCTTCCCTACCACCCACCTATCCCTGTCTCCTCCAGACACATTCAGGCATCTTCTTCCCCTCCTCTCCATTCTTCCACCCCCAAAGTTCCCCAGAAGGAGAGAGTTGAGCAACATACCAACTTCCTGTTGGCCACTATTTATCACTTCTAGTGCTACTATGTGCCAATATGAAAAGCTTCATGGTTTTAATAGCATGTGGCCTGATTTAATCAGGGCATGTGCTGCTTAAAACATTAAATCTCTTAACAATGACACTAGAAGCAGCAGACAGAAGCTTGCAAGACTAAAGTACGCAGCTATACTCTCCTGGTGGCCAGAAAAGGAACAGAGTGTAAATGGTAATTACACTTACCTGGTAATTGTTCTTCCTTGAGGGACGACAGTTTAGTCCTCCACCTCTGGGTTGTGCACGTCCTCCTGCAGCTTGGAGACTGGCATGCCACAAAAAAGTGACATCACTGGATATAGCCTGCTGCTCTCTCTCATCCTCCCCAGTGAACTATTGACAAAGCACACTTAAAGGAGCAACAAATAAGTAACTAATAAAACAACACTCAGTGAACACATAACAATCACTTTAACCAAAACATTGTCATCTTGGAAGGTAGGCTTTTCTTCTTGTGCCCTCGCCTTCCGCCTGCGCCAAAGACAGATCAGGAAGAATCAGAAGCGACAAAACATTTTAGGCAAAAACTATGTACCTACCGGTAATCTCATCCTGCGGCCAGCTGAACCTCCACTGCCTAGCTCCATACTACCCCGGATGGGATTGAGGACTAAACTGTCGTCCCTCAAGGAAGAACAATTACCAGGTAAGTGTAATTACCATTTCCTTATCGATCCTCCAGTTTAGTCCTCCACCTCTGGGATGTAACAGAGCAGTACTCATCGGGAGGGACCCTTCCAGCCATCCTGCAACACCGCTGCCCCAAATACAGCATCCTTTGCTGCCAAAACATCTAAGCGGTAGTGCTTATTGAAAGTGTGAAGAGAGGCCCAGGTAGCCGCCCTACAAATTTCCACAGGCAATACCAAACTGTGTTCTGCCCATGAAGCCGCTTGCGCCCTGGTAGAATGAGCTCGCAAACCAGTTGGCACCTGTCGTCCTGACAACAGATAAGCCGAAGCAATCGCTTCTCTAATCCATCGAGATATGGATGCTTTCGCCGCCGCCTCCCCCTTACGGACTCCACTGAACAAAACAAACAGGCGGTCGGATTTACGAAACGCCTCTGAGACCTTCAAATACCGACACAACCCTCGCTTTAAGTCCAACCGACACAAACCCCGATCCGTCGCACCGTCTTCTAACAAACCCAGCACCGGCAGGGAAACCGTCTGATTTATATGAAACGGAGAGACCACCTTGGGCAAAAAGGAGGGAACCGGACGGAGCACCACCTTCTCCTTAGAAAACGACAGAAAAGGTTCTCTACACAACAATGCCTGTAACTCAGAAATTCGCCTCGCTGAGCAAATGGCCACCAAAAACACAGATTTCAAGGTTAAATCCTTCACAGACGCTTGCTGTAAGGGCTCAAAAGGCTTCCTAGCCAGGGCTGCCAAAACCAAGTTGAGATCCCACAGAGGAACCACAATCCTACGCGAAGGACGTAACCTCGTCACTGCCCTGAGAAAATGCAACACATCAGCATGTGCCCCTAAGGCTATTCCCTGCACCTTGCCTCTATAGCAAGCCAGCACGGCTAACTGCACCTTCAAGGAACTGGCCGCCAGGCCCTTTTCGAAACTGTCCTGCAAGAAGCTCAAAATCACTGCAACGGACGCAGTCACCGCACGCACTTGCCTCCTTAAACACCAATCCTGAAATATGCGCCAAATCCGAACATATGTCAGAGATGTAGACGACTTCCAAGCCTTAAGCAAAGTCGCAATGACTGCTCCTGAATAACCTCTTTTCTTCAAACGCGCCCTTTCAATGGCCAAACCGTAAGCGAGAACCGATCCACTTGAGGCATCCGCAGCGGCCCTTGAAGTAGCAGACTGTCTGACGTCGGCAATCTCCACGGATCCCCGTCTAGAAGGAGCATGAGGTCGGCATACCACGGGCACCATGGCCAGTCCAGAGCTACCAACACTCTTCCCGGCTGGGCCTCGATCTGCTGTACCACTCGACCTATGAGGGCCCACGGAGGGAATACACAGAGGAGACCCGACACTGGTCAGCATTGCAGCAGGGTGTCGATCCCTTCCTACATCCTTTCTCGACGCCTGCTGAAAAACCGACTGGCCTTTGCTGAGTGAAAGGTCGCCATGAGATCCATGATCGGCGGCCCCCATCTGCGCACCACCTGCGCAAAGACCTCCGAATGCAGTTCCCATTCGCCGGCATCCACCTGAACTCTGCTGAGAAAATCCATCACGTTGTCCTTCCCGCCAATGTATGCCGCCGAAATTGCCAGCAGCCGAAGTTCGACCCAAGCAAAGAGCTCCTCTGCTTCTTTTTCCATGGCCGTACTTCGTGTAGGCTACCGTTGCGGAGTTGTCCGATAGAACCCTTACCGCTCGACCCCATACCATCCTCTCGAATGCTTGCAACGCTAACGCTACTGCTCTGAGTTCCAATCTGTTGACTGACCAAGTGCTCACCCGAGCTGACCAGAGACCCTGTGTGAAGAGCTCCCCGCAGTGTGCTCCCCATCCCGTGAGACTTGCATCTGTCAACAATGGTATCCACTCCGGCTGCTCCAGGGGCATCCCGGCCTTCAACGACTCCGGAAGTAGCCACCACTTCAATGCTCGTCGAACCCCGAGAGGACAGGTCAGACGTCTGCTCAGCGGGACGGCTTGATGTGACCAACGGTGAAGCAACGACCGCTGCAATGGCCTCATATGAGCTCTGATCCATGGCACCACCTCCAAGGATGCTGCCATCATACCTAACACCCGGAGATAATTCCAGGCCGAAGGAACCGGAGTAGTCCTGAACTGGCGCACCACTTGCTGTAGAGCTTGGACCCGCCGATCGGGCAGAAACACCATTCCCCTCTGAGTGTCGAATTGTACCCCGAGGTACTTGAGGCTCTGGGACGGAGTAAGATGACTCTTGCTCGCATGGACTACCCAGCCGAGCTTCTCCAAGAACTTCACCACCTTGTCTGTAACTTGCACGATCTCGGCTCTGGACTTTGCCCGAATTAACCAATCGTTGAGATAGGGATGAACCAAAATACCTTCCTTTCGCAATGCCGCCACTACCACCACCATGATCTTGGTGAACGCTTGTGGTGCCGTTGCGAGACCGAAGGGCAACGCCTGAAACTGATAGTGACCCCACGGCAGAGCAAAGCGGAGAAACCTTTGATGACCCACTCTGATCGGAACGTGCAATTACACCTCCATGAGATCGAGGGATGTCAAATACTTTCCTTGGCGTACCGCCACAATGACGGACCGCAACGTTTCCATTCTGAAATGCGGTACTCGAAGACAGTGGTTCACCCCTTTTAGATCCAAAATTGGACGAAGCGACCCGTCCTTCTTTGGCACCATGAAATAAAATGAATATTGACCCCTGCCATAATCTTCCTTGGGCACCGGGACGACCGCACCCAAGCGCAACAGTCGATTCAGCGTGCAACGGATTGCCTGTGCTTTTTGCTGCCCCCTGAAGGGCGACTGTACAAATGAATCCAGCACGGGCCGCGTGAACTCCAGTGCATTGCCCTCCCGGATAATCTCCAACACCCACTGGTCGGTCGTTATTTGGACCCAGGGAGGAAGAAAACTCTGAAGTCGCCCGCCTATCGGTAAACTTCCTGCCGGGGTCCCCCTCACTTCATTGTGTTTTTCAATTGGCTGTTGAGGCTGCCACCGCAAAACCTCTACCTGCTCCTCGAAACCCCTGGATCTGAGGAGCAAAATCTTCCTCTTTGGAATCCGCCCAAGCAAAAAGTCCGAAACCTCCGAAAATCTCTAAAGGCACTCCGAAAGGTCGATGCAGACTTCCCCTGTTTGGGCTTATCCTCCGGCAACAGGCCACCTTTAGACTCCCCTAAATCCTTTACCAACTTATCGAGATCCTCTCTGAACAACAACTTTCCTTTGAAAGGGAGCTTACCGAACCGTGCCTTAGAACAGTCTGCCACCCAATTTCACAACCACAGGGATCTGCGAGCGGCCACCAGTGACACCATACTATTAGCCAGGGCTCTAATTAAGTCATAATGAACATCTGACAGATAGGCCGAACCCAACTCCAGGCGGTCCAGCTCTCTCAGACCTTCTTGCTCCAACTGAGCAGACTGCCGCAGATGCTATGACCAGCGGAGACAAGCTCGTGCCACCCATGCCCCACAAATGGAGGCTTGTAATGACACAGTGTTGGCTTCAAAGGATTGCTTCAGCAAACCATCTAACTTTCTATCCTGCGCATCCTTCAAGGCTGAGCTGCCTTCTACCGGAATAGTGGTCTTCTTGGTCACCGCCGACACCACTGCATCAATCCGTGGGGACCGAAACCTCTCCTTGTCTTTATTTGCTAACGGGTACAGCCTATTCATAATGTGAACACCCCGGAGCCCAGCCTCCTGCTGATCCCACTCATCCTGTATCATCCGGTCAATCACTTTGTGGACGGGAAACACCACTTGCGTTTGTCTCACGGCCTGAATAATCGGGTCTTCGCCATTGTCGTCCTCCACTGGCTGTTCCGTGGCAAGCTTAAGCGTCTGAAGGGACTCTGTGATGAGCGCTGTCAATTCTTCCCTTCGGAATACCCGAATAATTCTCGCCTGATCCTCTGGTTCAGGAATCTCTCCTTCTTCCAACTCTTCATCTCCACCTTCCAGGTCGGCTTCATTCTCCTCAGACCCATGCCCCTCTAACTCAGAAATTGAGGGCTCCCGAGTCCTCGCTTGTTTTGGCGGATGCAAAGAACTAGTACCCGGCTCAGCCGGCGCAGGCTGTTGCGGCGGCACCGATAGCGACAGGCCCTTCTGCACCTTACCTTGCCGCCGCATACAGAACGCCTGGTGCATAATTAACACAAAGTCCGGACAAAAATCTCCAGCCTGTGGCCCCACAGGCCCAGGACCCCCCACCGGACCAGAGGTCGCCGCGCCCCCAACCACTGGCGGGAGCGACCGCAGCTCCTCCCCGTCCAAAGCAGTCAAGTCCCCTTGACTCTCCTGACCTACCTTAACCTCCATTTGCTGCTCCACGCTGGTAGACACCTGCGTACAGTCCCGACAAATGCCGGAGTTGGCAATAGCTCCTCTACGGGTACCGCACACCACACATTGCGGGCGCGAGGCCATTGCTTAAATCTTCTCCTTGTCTTTCTTTTCTTTCTTTTTTTTTTTTAACCAAAGTATGCACTAATTATCTGCTTATCCTTTTTTTTTTTGTTTTTTTTTTTTTTTTAATATCCCAGGCTGTCAATCAAGGACCGTGATCATAAGCAGAAATGAGGATTTGCCCCCTGAACCAGGCAGCAAAAAATAGCAGCGTTCGTGTTACAACTGCCCCCAAAAGAACCTGCTATAAAAAAAAACGCCCAAGGAAAACTGCGAGGGTATTAAAACAATAAAATTAAGTAAAGTAAAGTACAGTAAACTAAAGTAAACCCACAGAACTAATCTGTACCGAAATGACAGTGGGCACTGTGGCATGCAGCTGCCTGCCTGAAGAAACAGACATGCTGCTAAAATGAGCCGCAGCTGACTGAGCGAGGCAGAAAAAGGTGCCAAAACATTGAGGCCTGCACGGCACGCTGCGCCGACCCCCCTGCAACAGAAAGCAACTTTGGTCCCCCCTACTCACAGGCTGAGGTAAAGAGAATGCTCCCGGCACTGCAGCTCTGCAATCCATGCGGCTCCACTCCGCTTGCAAGCGGGGAGCCGATGGACAGACTTCCACTCCACAGACTGAATCACGGCAGAAGAATCGCGGCAGTTCCGTGCTGCCAGAATTCAATCTGACTCTTCACGCTGCTGAGCTCTCCACCGGGCACCGGCAGAGAAGTGAATAACAGACAAATAAAGGCAGAAGGAGGCAGACCAGGCACAAGAGGCAGCACTCTTTTCCTAAGGCGTTACTTTTTACTTTTTTTTTTTTTTTTTTAAAGGCACAGGCCCCCCCCCCCCAAAAAAGAAAGGAACAAAATACAAAAAGAACCTTGGAGTCAAACAAACCGAAAACCTAACCTAACTGTTCCTTATCCGCTCTCAAGTGAGCCCAGCACCTAGGCTCACTACGTCCTCCTGCTGCATGGAGACTGGACACACTGGGGAGGATGAAGAGAGAGCAGCAGGCTATATCCAGTGATGTCACTTTTTTGTGGCATGCCAGTCTCCAAGCTGCAGGAGGACAACCCAGAGGTGGAGGACTAAACTGGAGGACCGATAAGGAAGAGTGAATTTGATCAGGAAGTGGAAGCCAGTTATGGAAACTATAGAGCAATTCTAAGCATGACAACCAGAATTTGTTCATCTCTGTATATTCCACAAAGAATGTTATGATTACTATGGTGAAGATATGCATAGCAATAACATTCCCTCAAGTTTTTAGTACTACTACTACTGAACATTTGTATAGCGCTACAAGACGTATGCAGCGCTGCACAGACACATGTAAAAGATGGCCCCTGCTCATCAGAGATTATAATCTAGTCCAGACAGACAACACAGTAGCTGTAAGCATGGGATATATCTAGGGGGAATGGTAAGGAAACACAAAGGAGATCAGGTGAGTCAAGATCCGAAAGCAGCAGCAAAGAGGTAAGTTTTCAGTCTGGATTTCAAAAGGGTCACAGAAGGCGCCTGACGTACAGGCTCAGGTAGTTTGTTCCAGGCATAGGGAGCAGCAAGGTGAAAGGAGCGAAGTCTGGAGTTAGCAACAGAAGAAGAGTGATTTGCCAGAAGAGCGGGGTTAATTTTCGAAGAAAACACTGCATATTTTGATTGACACTTTCCTGTCATTCCATTCTAACACACTGACATGCTAGAGTTGTTTCTAGGAAAAGAAATTACAAGTCCACAAAAAACAAATCGGTCGAGGAAACATCCAAAATTATGTCAAAGACCCTGATTAATGAACTTTTAAAGTTTGAGGAATTAATAAAAGAAATTTATGTTGAAATCTCCAAACCTATCACAAAATTGGGTTCCACAGTTCCAGAGGATAGATTTTCAAGAACTCAATCCCTTCTAGAAGAATCTGAGAAGTCTGGAATGTATTCATAGAAACATGATGGCAGAAAAAGACCACATGGCCTATCTAGTCTACCCTTCCATAACAACCATTATAAGAGTCTCTTTTATTCCTTTAGAGAGCCTCTGTGTTTGTCCCATGCTTTTTAAATTCAGAAACTGTCCTCATCTCTACAACTTCCACTGGGAGACTATTCCACGCTTCTACCACTCTTTCCATTAAGAAATGTTTCCACATATTACTTCTGAGTCTATCCCCTTTCACCCTCATCCTATGTCCCCTTGTTGCAGAGCTTACTTTGAATCAAGAGGCTCTCCTCTTGTGCATCTATGCCACGGAGGTATTTAAACATCTCAATCATATCACCTCTATCCCGCCTTTCCTCTAAAGTATACATATTAAGATCATTAAGTCTGTCCTCATATGCTTTATAATGAAGACCACTAACCATTTTAGTAGTCACCTTCTGTACCAGCTCCAACCCGTTTATATACTTTGGAAAGTGAGGTCACACCAAAGAATTATACAGAGGCACTATCACCTCCTTTCTTCTGCTAGCCATTCCTCTCCCTATGCCCCCAAGCATCCTTCTAGCTTATGCCTTCGCCTTTTCTACTTGTTTAGCTACTTTAAGATCATCAGACACAATCACGCCTAGGTCCCGCTCTTCTTTTGTGGACAGAAGTACTTCATCCCCTATACTATATCGTTCCCTTGGATTGCTTCAGCCCAATGCATGACCTGAATTTTAACATTAAATGTCAGCTGCCAAATTCTAGACCATTCTTCAAGCTTGGCTAGATCCCTCCTCATGTTATCTACACCTTCCTAAGTGTCTACTCTATTGCAGATTTTGGTATCATCCACAAAGAGGCAAACCTTACCCAACAGCCCTTTCACAATATCACTAACAAAGATGTTAAAAAGAATCGGACCAAGGACAGATCCCTGGGGCACACCACTGGTAATGTCCTTCTCCTCAGAGTGAGCTCCATTTACCTGTACCCTCTGTCGCTTCCCACTCAACAAATTTCTAACCCAAGCAGTAACTTTAGGATCCATCCCTAGGATGCTCAGTTTGTTTATAAGTGTCAAAGGCTTTAACTGAAATCTAAATACACCACATCTGGGGATCTCCCTCAGTCTAACTCCCTGGTCAACCAGTCAAAGAAATCAATCAGATTTGTCTGACAAGTCCTGCCTCTCGTGAATCCATGCTGCCTCAGATCCAGTAATCCACTGGACTCTAGAATCCACATAATTTTCTCTTTCAACTGCGCTTCCAATAATTTACTCATCACTGAGGTTAAACTAACTGGCCTGTAGTTTTCAATCACATCCTTACTTCCGCTTTAGTGTAGAGGGGCCGCATGTGCCTCTCTCCAGTCCTCTAACACCACTGCTGACTCCAATGAGACATTGAAAAGGTCAGTCAGTGGAGCTGCTAGAACGTCCCCAAGTTCCCTCAGTATTCTCGGATGTATCCCACCTGATCCCATTGCTTTGTCTACTTTAAGTTTAGCATTCTTCTGAACATAAGAATATAAGATACGCCATTCTGGGTCAGACCAAGGTTCATCAAGCCCAGTATCCTGTTTCCAACAGTGGCCAATCTAGGTCATAAGTACCTAGTAGTTTCCCCAAGAGACACATGTTCCTCAATGCTTGTATTGGGTCAACAGTGATATCCCGCATCCCTTTTAATAATGGTTTACGGACCTTTCCTCCAGGAACTTGTCCAAACCTTTTTTAAACCCGGCTACACTAACAGCTTTTACTATATCCTCAGGTAGAAAATTCCAGAATTTGATTACATGTTGAGTGAAAAAATATTTTCTCTTATTAGGTCTTAAACAGGTTAACATGTAGCTTCATTGCATGTCCCCTAGTCTTTCTATATTCTAATGACACAAACAATCGATCTATGTTTACCCATTCCACTCCATTCATTAATTTATAGACCTCTGTCATATCTCCTCTCAGTAGTCTCTTTTCCAGGTTAAACAGCCCTAACCATTTTAGCCTCTCTTCATAGGGGTATCCTTCCATTGCCTTTACAATTTTGGTGGCTCTTCTCTGTACCTTTTCTAATAACATTATATCCTTTAAGATTCGGCGACCAGAATTGCACACAATATTCAAGGTGCAGTCGCACCATGGAACGATACAGAGGCATTATAATATTATTTGTTTTCTTTTCCATTCCTTTCCTTATGATACCTAGCATTCTATTTGCTCTCTTGGCTGCCGCTGCACACTGGGCAGAGAGTTTTAACATGCTATCAACGATGACACCTACATCCTTTTCCTGGGTGGTGGTTCCTAATGTTGAACCTTGCATCGTGTAAGCATAGTTTGTGTTGTTCTTTCCTAGGTGCAGCATAGTTACTCACCTGTAACAGGTGATCTCCGGGAACAGCAGGAATTTAGTCTTAACATATGGGTATCGTCGGTACAGACGGAGCCTGTATGGGAACGCTCCCCATCGTCCAATAGGAAAGCTTTTGGGAGCATCCCCAAAAAACCTGCGTGCTGCCTTCCTGCCTTTCCCAACTCTCCCTCTCCAGTTGAGCTTATAGCTGAGACAAGAGAGAGAGAGAGAGAGATACAACTCCTAGGGGAGGTGGGCAGGTTGTGAAGACTAAAGTCCTGCTGTTCCCGGAGATCACCTGTTACAGGTGAGTAACTATGCTATCTCCAGGAACAAGCAGGAATGTAGTCTTCACATATGGGGACTCCCTAGCTGCAGATGCCAGGGAGATGGCCCCAGAAAGTTGTGTGCCCTTGGGAAAGGGCTCCACTTCCCCCCATGGATCTCTGGCATCCTACCAGGGATGGTGGGTAGGAGTTGAATAAGTCTGGAACAGGTGTTGAAGAACAGCCTGACCAAACAAGGCATCCCGGCGGGAGTCCTTGTCCAAGCAGTAATGGGCTATGAAGGTATGAACCGAAGCCCAAGTAGCTGCTCGACAGATGTTGTCAATAGACACAGAGTGAAGATGAGCCATTGAGGCTGCCATGGCTCTCACATTGTGAGCTGTGACATGGCCTTCAAGAGGAAGGTTCTTACTCTCATAGGCAAAGGATATACACTGTGCAATCCAGTTGGACAGTGTCCTTTTGGAGACTGGAAGTCCCAAATGACTAGGATCAAAAGCAACAAAGAGATGAGAGGATTTTCTATGTTGCTGTGTCCTTTGCAAGTAAAAGGCCAAAGCTCTTTTATAGTCCAAAGTATGAAGGTTCCTTTCTGCATTTGAGGCATGAGGCCTTGGAAAGAATACAGAAAGGTAACATAGTAACATAGTAAATGACGGCAGATAAAGACGAGCATGGTCCATCTAGTCTGCCCATGTATGATGGCAAGAGTAGGTGCACCTGCCGCTCCGTGCAGACCACCCCTCCCCACGTCCTTGTTTAGGGATGAACCCACCACTCCATGCAGGACACCCCTATTTGTTGAGAAATTAGATGGTTCAGTTTATTTTGATTTTATCCTGTTGCTGTAAAGGGATCCACTGTGTCTGTCCCATGCCAGTTTGAATTCCGTCACCGTGTTTGCCCCCACCACTTCCATCAGGAGGGCATTCCAAGCATCCACCACCCTTTCCGTGAAAAAGTATTTCCTGACATAGCCTTTCAATTTACCACCTTGCAGCTTCCTGTCGTGTCCTCTAGTTTTACAGCTTCCCCGTCTTTGGAAGAGGTTTGTTTGTTCATTATATCCCTTTAAGTATTTAAAGGTCTGAACCATATCTCCCCTGTCCCTCCTCTCCTCCAAAGTGTACATGTTTAGTTCTTCAAGTCTCTTCTCATAAGGCTTCTGACGCAGGCTCCAAATCATTTTGGTCGCCTTCCTCTGAACAGCTTCGTCTTTTTACATCCTTTGCAAGATACAGTCTCCAAAACTGAACACAGTATTCCAAGTGAGGCCTCACCAGTGACTTGTACAGTGGCATAAGTACCTCTTCCTTTCTGCTGGTGATTTCTGTTTGCATGCAGCCCAACATCCTCCTGGCTTTTGCTACCGCCTTATCGCACTGTTTTGCCACCTTGAGATCTTCAGAAATAATCACACCTAGGTCTTTCTCCTGATCCATGCACACCAACCTCTAGCCCCCTATCTCGTACATTTCCCTTGGATTTCTGCTACCCAAGTGCATGACTCTGCACTTCTTCACATTAAATCTTACTTGCCAAGCATGTGACCATTCTTCCAGCTTTTGTAGATCTTTCCTCATCTTAACCACTCCCTCGGGGGAGTCTACTCTGTTGCAAATTTTTGTCTCATCTGCAAAAAGACAGACATTTCCATTCAGTCCTTCAGCTCACAAATACACTAAACAGTGCCGGGCCCAGGACCGACCCCTGGGGCACCCCGCTAATCACCTTCCCTTCATCCGAGTGAGCTCCATTTACCATCACCCTCTGTCAGTCAACCAATTTCTGATCCAATTTGCTATCTTAGGATCCATCCCCAAGCTACCGAGTTTATTGATAAGCCTCCTATGAGGAACAGTATCAAAGGCTTTGCTGAAATCCAAGTAGATGACATCCATCGCATGCCCCTGGTCACCCAGTCAAAGAACTCAATCAGATTTGTTTGGCAAGATCGTCCTTCAGTAAAACCATGTTGCCTCGGGTCTTGCAACCTGTTGGTTTTGAGAAAGTTCACTATTCACTCTTTCAAGAGCGCCTCCATGACTTTTCCCGCCACCGAGGTAAGGCTCACAGGCCTGTAGTTTGACACTTCTTCCCCATCACCACTTTTGTGTAGAGGTACGACATCAGCCATTCTCCAGTCCTGAGGAACCTCTCCTGTTTCCAAGAATCTGTTCAAAACATCCTTTAACGGCCCTGCAAGAACCTCTGAGCTCTTTCAGTATCCTGGGATGTATGCCATCCGGTCCCATGGCCTTGTCCACTTTCAGTTTTGCAAGTTGTTCTAACACCTCATCTTCTGTGAATGGTGTGGTAACAACTTCATTCCCATTTTTATATTTTGGAGTCAAAGGTGGTCCTTCTCCAGGACTTTCTATAGTAAAAACAGAGCAGAAGTATTTGTTTAGCAATTTTGCTTTTTCAATGTCACTTTCCACGAGTCCGTTCACATCACTTCTGAGTCCTGAAATTCCACCTCTGATCTTCTTCCTTTTCCGAATATACCTGAAGAAGGTTTTGTCACCACACTTCATATCTTTAGCCATCTTTTCCTCTGCCTTTGATTTTGCTATCCTTATTTCTCTTTGTCTCTGAGTTTGATCCTGTATTCATTTTTGCGTTCCTCTGTTTGCGAGCTTTTGAATTTTGCGAAAGCTGTGTTTTCCTTTATTTGAGCAGCCACTTCTTTGTAAAACCAAATAGGCTATCTTCTCCTCTTGCTTTTGTTTACTTTTGTTACATATTTATCTGTTGCCCCTTTTATTTCCACCTTTAGTTTAGCCCATTGCAATTCCACTTCCCTTATCTCCTTCCACCCTGTCAGCTCCTCCTTTAGGTACTCGGCCATTATATTGAAGTCGGTGTTTTTGAAGTTTAGGACGTTGAGCCTGCTATGATAGGCCTGTACCATGGCTTTTATCTCAAACTACACCGTGTGATGATCGCTGCTGCTCACAGGGGCACTCACGCAGACATTGGACACGCTGTCGCCGTTGGTGAGCACTAAATCCAGCATTGAGCTTTCCCTGGTTGGTTCCATCACCATTTGTCTAAGTAACGCATCTTGGAGAGCATCCACGATTTTTTTGCTTCTTTCCAGAAGGAGTAATCCAATCCACATCAGGTAGATTAAAGTCACCCAATATGATCGCTTCCCCCTTTGTGGCTATCTTAGCAATATCTATAATCAATTCGTTATCTCTCTCTTCAATTTGTGTTGGTCTGTAGACTACAACAGTATGGACGACAGTGCCATCTCCTCTTTCCAACACAATCCAGAGCGCTTCTTCTTTTCCCCATGCATTTCAGTAGTTTTAATATTGCTTTTGACATACAAGGCTACTCCTCCTCCTCTTCCATTTTCTCTGTCTCTTCTGAATAGATTATAGCCAGGTATGGCTATATCCCAATCATGCAATTCATTCAGCCATGTTTCTGTAATGGCCACAATGTCCAAATCCATTTCCACCATTAGGGCTTCTAGGTCTGGAACTTTGTTGGCTAAGCTTCGAGCATTTATGCTCATTGCTTTCCAGCATTTATCTGGCTTGCGTGTATTTAGCATTGATTTTATTCTGCCTACAGCTTCACACTTGCTTATGATGTGTGGTTTAAATGTGTGGCCGTTTCTGATTTTAATCTGCTTTTGCAGGGGGTGACGTCCAGAGCTTGACCTTCCACATCCGTCATCCCCTTTCTCTAGTTTAAATGCATATCCACATATTGCTTGTATTTTTCACTTTGGATTCGTTTCCCTGTGACAGAGAGATTTAGTCCATCAGCACAGTATAGTCTCTTGTTCCATCTGTTACCCCAGTCGCCAATAAATCTGAATCCTTGTTTGCACCAGGTCTGGAGCCATGTATTAAAGCTGCTAATGTGATGCAGTCTTTTTACCCCGTTACCAAGCACAGGTAGAACCTCTGAGAATGCCACAGTGTTAACAATGGGCTTGAGTTTCTCTCCCAGAGATTGGAAGTTCTTTTGGACTGTAGAGGTACTGTTCTAGCCAGGTCATTTGTGCCCAAGTGGATAACCACATCAAGTTTGGAGTGTTCACTTTCTGCGCTAAGTACTTCAACAACATGGTTTGTATTCCTGCTGGCTGAAGAGCCTGGGAGGCACTTGACTATCTTCTCTCCTTTGAACTGTGTTCCCAAGTTGATGCCACTGATGATGGAATCACCAAGTAGTAGTAGTTTGCTGTTTGGTGAGGTTTTCTTCATATGTATAATGTATAATGTATATGTATAATGTATAATGTATAACCAAAGTTTATGTTTATGTTTACCTTGTTTAAAAGGTTTATTGTAATGTATACTACAGTTTCCTATGTTCCATGTAAAAAACAGAATGTTTTACCCTGTTTAAAATTGTTCTATTGTAAACCGCACCTGATCTTTCTGGAAGGTAGCGGTATATAAGCTCTTGTTAAATAAAAAATAAAAATAAATAAAAATATTTGGTCCTTTAGCAGGAGATTGGGCATTGTCTGTCTCATTTAAGGGCCCTGCAGTTTCTTTGGATTGGACATCCTCATTCGCCAAGGCAGAGAAGGCATTATGCAGGGATATCTCCTGATTCATAGGATGCCTCTGTGTCACAGGTCGCAATCTAGCAGAACCCACTGTGATCCATTTGTTCCTGGGGTGTTTCATTCTTTCTGGAAGTGGTGGTGGTGGACTTTGTTCAGTTTATATCTTAGAAGAGGTGCGCTTCATTGCAGCCAGTTCCTCCCTCAGTTCCTCGTCCTCATTAGCCAAGGCAGAGCAGGCATTATGTAGGGATATCTTTTGATGCATAGGATGCCTCTGTGTCACAGGTCGCAATCTACCAGAACCCACTGTGATCCCCTTGTCCCTGGGATATTTGATGCTTTGTGGGAGCGGTGGTGGGGAATTGTTCAGTTTGTATCCTAGAAGAGGTGTGCTTCATTGCAGCCAGTTCCTCCCTGAGTAGGTTCACCTCTTTATGCATGGCAGCCAGGTCTTCCCTTAGTAGAGTCAGTTCTTTATGCATGGTAGCTGACTTGAGGCACATAGGACAAGCTCTGAGGTTCCATATGATTCGTCTTGGAATGAAAGTACTGCAGTTATTGCACTGAATACACGACATGCTGAATAAGCAGTCCTAGAAGGAGAAGAGGAAGAAGAAGAAAGGAAGGAAGGAGGAAGAAGATATGGGCTGTAACCTAAGTTAAGAGGATAGATGGCAATGTATGCGAGTACTATATAGGCAATGCAGGCCCTGGGGTGGGTGGGGCGAAAGGTAGGGTGGGTGGGAACCTAAGTGTTTCTGGCCAGTAGGCTGTTCCTGAACTGGGGGCACCTACAGATATCTGACTCCAAGGCTACCCAGAAAAGGAGACAGTCAGATTAGCCCCAAACTTAATTTATAACCACACTTAAACTTTATATTAACAATTCCCACAAAACAGACAGTTAGACTCTATATTGATAACTAGAAAGCATCAAATGAGAGAGAAAATTAGAGTCTTAGCTTTGTGAAATATCAACAGCTCCTGCAGCCAGCCTCAGAGACCTGTAGGTGTGGCCACTGGTCAGGTGGAAGATGGGCTCAAATTAGCCCCTGCCTGCCTGAGAGCAGAAACTGAGAGAAAACCGCTTGGTTCAAATGAAAGGGCGAAACCACCTTTGGCATAAAGTGTGGATGAGTCCTAAGGACTACCTTATCATGATGGAACCTTGTATAAGGATCAGCCACCAACGCTTGCAATTCACTGATGCGACGTGCTGATGTGATTGCAATGAGGAAGATGACCTTCCAGGAAAGGAATTTCAAAGAGGTAGTGGGGCTAATGGTTCAAAGAGCAGTTCCATGAGCTACCCAAGTACCAAATTTAAGTCCCATGCCACCGGTGGTGGCTTAATGGGAGGCTTCATTAAAAGAAGGCCTCTCATAAATCTTGCTATGAGAGGATGAGAGGAAATAGGTTGTCCATTGAGAGGCTTGAAAGAAGCTGCATTAGCACTCAAATGGACTCACTGAATTAGAGACTTAAGCCCTGCATTTGATAAATGAGGGAGGTGCTCCAGTAATGATTTCAGAAGTATCGCAAGAGGGTTAAGACCCTTCTGCGAGCGCCATATGGTAAATCTTTTCTACTTAAATGCATAAGAGCGTCTTGTGGAAGGTTTCCTGGAAGCATGAAGGATATTCTTTACCTGCTGGGAAAGGTTAAGACCGTGAAGTTCTAGGCTTTCAGCAACCAGGCCCTGAGATGCAGAAACTGGGGATTGGGTTGCCACAGCATCCCGTCCTCTTGAGAAAGGAGATCTGGAGCAGATCCTAACTCCAGAGGCGGAGCTTGAGAGAGATGTAGGAGCAGAGGGTACCACATTTGCCGTGGCCAACGTGGAGCTATGAAGATCATATGACCTCTGTCTCTCTGAAGCTTGAACAGGGTTTTGAGAATTAGGGGAATGGGTGGAAAGGCATACAGGAAGTCCTCTCTTACAATACAGTCCAATTTTCTGCTGTTATCTGACCCCATCTGGGGGGAAAATGACATAACCTTCCTGGGATGGTGGAGGGTTCTGGGCCGTTCAGGGTCAGGAAGGCAAAGTTCTCTAGAAAGGAGTCAAAGCCCCTGTGGAGGCTGAGTCTGCTGAGCCGGTTGAGGCTTAGCTGCTTTTGGTTTCCTTTGTTGCTTAGGTTGTTGCTGCTGTCCCTGCTGGGTATAGGAGGGATAAAACATTTTCTTCTTGCTGAAGAATGGTTTCTTAGAGGATCTTTTCCTCGCAGGATCAGCTGTAGATTTAGACAATCTATCCAAAGTGATATTGTCAGGATCTTAGCTGTCATTAGCTTTTTCCTGCCAATTCTTGCAAAGAGATTCTCTCCTGTGCAAGGTATATTCCCCAGTTTGTCCTGTACCCAGATTTCAAAGTCAGATGCCTGGAGCCAGGCAATTCTACGTGCACCTATGGCAATAGCAGTGGTTCTGCTTATGCATTCTAAGCAGTCAAAGGCTGCACGATTGACAAACTTGGAAACATCCTGAGCATGTTTAACAAGAGCAAGATAATCTTGCCTTTTATCATCAGGAAGGAGAGGGCTCATAAGCTCTAAGTCTCCTGTGACCTCCTTAAGGAACATTCCCATATACAAGATATAGGAACTGATCATAGCAGAAAGCATGGAAGCCTGGAAGGATCGACGTCCAAAGGCGTCAAGAGTCCTACACTCACGTCCTGGAGGATTAGATGCATGCCTTTTTGCACTCTTTATCCATCTCATGGCTGATTCCACCACCATAGAATGGTGTGGTAATTGAGTCTTTTGAAACCCAGGACAAGGAGGAACTCGATACATGGTGTCGAGTCTTCGAGAGTGAGGAGATATGGTCAAAGGTGTTTCCCACATTCTTAACATAAGATCATGCAGGATCTCATGAATAGGTAAGGTAGCTGCCTCCTTGGGAGCTTTAGGGTATTGTAGGATTTCTAATTCCTTTGCCCTAGGCTTTTTTTCAGGAGCCACTGTGATGGAAAGACCTCGAGCCACATCTCGGAAAAACTCCTGAAAGGACTTATCCTCTGGTGGAGACATCCTACGCTGAGGAGAAGAGGAATGCTCAGGAAGAAGTACTCTAGTATCGGCAGAGCTTTCAGAGTCTTCAGACTCATCCGAGGATTCAAAGTAGCTTCAATCCGGGTGATCGTGCAAGGCACGGTTCCGGTACCGATCGAAGTCGGCATCAGAGAGGTCCGGTACCGTCTTGTCGATGCCGGATAGAGAAACATGACTCGGTCCCGGTAGACTACCTGCCGATGTCGATGCCGGTACCGGATGAATTGTCTGAAGCGGTTTCAGGGGCATCGAGGCCGTGAGAAGAGCCGGCACACTGCGTTCAATAGCCAAGAATCTCTGGTCTATCGATGCTGCTGATGCTTGGGTATCGGTGCCGGATGAAGCGACCGGAACCCCAGAGCATGGCACCAGTAGTTCTGCCGAGGTTGAAGCCTCGAGAACATCCTGGAGCCCCGTTAGTGCTTTGGAAGCCGAATCCTCCCACCGGGGCAATTTTGCTGGTGAAAGTCCCTCAAGGGCAACGCCAAAGGCATCTCGATGTTTAAAAGGAGATCTACCCTTTGAGGACCGGCTAGATTTATGTTTAGTTACCTGAGATCCATGAGAAGAAGATGAAGCCCTGGAAGACGTCGATGCCACGGAGGCTGCATCGGAGGGAAGAAGGGTGCTAAGTTTAGCAGCTCGGTTTTGCCGGCCCCTTTGACATCATCCCACAGGCAACACACTCTGAAATAGAGTGGTCAGGACCTAAACATTTGAGGCACCACTCATGGGTGTCTGTGACAGAGATGGTACCGTCACATTTAGAACACTTTAAAACCCGAAGCGAGTTTTCCATTTTGAGGAAAAAATTGGGCCTAGTGCCCAAAATGGAACGTGGCACCCAAGAAGAGAATTACTGGAGAAAGACTCCAGAAACAAAAATTTTGGGTTTTTTCTTTTAGAAAAAAGAAAGAAGAACCACCGGCGGTACCGGCATAGCATCAAGGGAAGGCAGACGCGACCACAAAAAAGAAGAATAAGAAGGGAAATTTTCTGCGGTGACAGGATGTGCGAACCTGTCGGCTCTGCGGAAAACGAAGAACTGGAGAGGGACACAGTTGGGAAAGGCGGGAAAGCAGCACACAGGCGCTGTGGGATGCTCCAAAAGCTTTTCTATTGGACACTGGGGAGCGTTTCCCGCGCAGGCTCCGTCGGTACCGACAATACCCATATGTGAAGACTACATTCTAGTTGTTCCTGGAGATATAACTTTGCACTTGTCCACATTAAATTTCATCTGCCATTTGGATGCCCAGTCTTCTAATTTATCATGATCCTCTTGCAATTTTCCACAATCCTCATGGGTTTTAACAACTTTAAATAATTTTTTTGTCATCTGCAAATCTGATAACTTCACTCGTTATTCCCTTTTCCAGGTCATTTA
The DNA here is from genome assembly GCA_033557465.1 of Ichthyophis bannanicus. Lineage (NCBI taxonomy): Eukaryota > Metazoa > Chordata > Amphibia > Gymnophiona > Ichthyophiidae > Ichthyophis > Ichthyophis bannanicus. Next base: position 125,278,835 of record CM066043.1, on the reverse strand, counting down.
TGAATATGTTAAAAAGCAGCAGACCCAACACAGATCCCTGGGGTACTCCACTATTCACCTTTCTCCATTGGGAAAATTGGCCGTTTAGCCCTACCCTCTGCTTTCTATCTTTTAACCAGTTCCTGATCCACAATAGTACACTGCCTCCTATCACATGACTTTTTAATTTTGCCAAAAGTCTCTCATGAGAGACCTTGTCAAAGGCTTTCTGAAAGTCCAGATACACTATATCAACCAACTCACCTTTGTCTACCTGTTTATTCACACCTTCAAAAAAACATAACAGATTAGAAAATCAAGATCTTCCTTGTCTAAAGCCATGTTGACTGTCTCCCATTAAGCAATGACTACCTACATGTTAAATAATTTTGCTCTTTATGATGGTTTCTACCATTTTTCCCGAAACTGACGTCAGGCTCGCCGGTCTGTAGTTTCCCGGATCACCCCTGGAGTCCTTTTTAAAAATTGCTGTTACATTGGCCATCCTCCATTCTTCAGGTATTACAGATGATTTTAATGATACTTCACAGATTACTAATAGCAGGTCTGCAATCTCATATTTCAGTTCTTTCAACACCCTTGGACATATATTATCCGGTCCAGGTGATTTGCTACTTTTCATTTTATCAAATAGTTGTAATACATCTTCCCGGTGTATCGATATTTCTTTCAATTCTTCTGCAGTATCACCTTTAAATACCACTTCAGTCATGGATAACATCCCTACATCCTTCCTCAGTAAAGACTGAAGCAAAGAATTCATTCAGTCTCTCCGCTATGGCCTTGTCCCCTCTTAGTGCTCCTTTTACCCCTCTATCATCTAATGGCCCAAATGACTTTCTCACATGTTTTTTGCTACGAAAGTACTTGAAAAAGTCTTTATTACGTGTTTTTATTTCCACAGCAAGCTTCTTCTCAAATTTTCTCTATGCCTGCCTTATCAATGCTGTGCATTTGACTTGCCAGTATTGTGCTGTTTCCAGTTTTCATCACTTGGCTCTTTTTTCCATTTCCTGAAAGATGTTTTGGCAACAGCCTCTCTGACCTCATCTTTAAACCATGCTGGCAGTTTTTTCAACTTCCTTCCACTTTTCTTAAAGTATCGAAAGCAGCTGGTCTGGGCTTCCAAGATAGTATTTTTAAACACCACCCAATTTTGATGTAAGTCTTTAACCTTTGCAACTGCTCCTTTTAGTTTTTTGTTAACTATTTTCCTCATTTTAGCATAGACTCCCTTTCAAAAGTTAAAAGGTAGTACTGTGGATTTCCTTACCATCCCTCCTCCATTAATAAAATCAAAGACGATCATGCTATAATCACTATTGCCAAGTAGCCCCAACACCTTTAGTTCTTGTTCCAGATCTGGTGTTCCACTAAGGACTAGGTCCAAAATGGCTTCCACTCTGGTCTGTTCATGAACCAGCTGCTCCAAGAAGCAGTCATTTATTTCATCTAGAAACTTTATCTCCCTAGCATGTCCTGCCGTAACACTGACCCAGTCAATACCGGGGTAATTGAAATCACCCATTATAATTACTATGTTGTAACTTTTGTTAGCTTCCCTGATTTCTTTGAACATTTCATCATCCATTTGTTCATTCTGACCAGGCGGTCGATAGTACACCCCCACTGTCATCGCCTTCCCCTTTTTACATGGAATTTCAATCCATAGAGATTCTACAGTGAATTCTGTTTGTGACTCAATGTCCTCTAACAAAACGCAACCCCTCCACCAATTTGATCAGCTCTATCATTAAGATATAGTTTGTACCCAGGTATCACAGTGTCCCACTGGTTGTCCTCCTTCCACCATGTCTCAGATACCAATCATATCTAACTTCTCATTTAGTGCTATATATTCTAACTCTCCCATCTTATGCTTTTAGACTTCTAGCATTGGCATACAAGCATTTTAGAGACTGTATTTTATTCACATTAATCTGGCTATCGGTAGGCAGGGGTAATTTGGAATCTTTAAGCTCTGTCTGCTCCGTACTCAAGGGCATTTAGGCTACTTTTGTCTTTATTGGAACCTCTCTGCTGATATGCCTTAACTTTATTCTTTTGCTAGTATCCTTGAAGGATACATTGTTCCAAACCATGCATTAGCTCTCCCCTATTATCTAGTTTAAAACCTGCTCTATCTCCTTTTTAAAGGTTAATTCCAGCAGCCTGGTTCCATCCCAGTTAAGGTGAAGCCCATCCCTTCGGAAGACCCCCTCCTTTCCCCAGAATGTTCCCCAGTTCCTAACAAATCCAAAACCCTCATCCTTGCACCACCGTCTCATTCACGCATTGAGACCCCGGAGATCTGTCTGCCTTTTGGGTCCTGCACGTGGAACGGGAAGCATTTCGGAGAATGCAACCCTGGAAGTTCTGGATTACAACTTCCTACCTAAAAGCCTAAATTTAGCCTCCCTACCACATTTTCCTATGTCCAGACAGCAGACTCCTCCCCAGCACTATTTAAGATCTTGTCTAGGTGGCGCGTGAGGTCCGCTACCTTCGCACCTCGCTTCTGTTCCTGTTTGTGGGTGTTTTCTGAGGTCCTGCTCCTGATTTTTCATCTGTGAACACAGAACAGAAATATTTGTTAAGCAATTCCGCTTTATCCTCATCAGCTTTTACATATTCCTCCCTTTCACGCTCGAGTCTGACAATGCCACTTTTGCCCTTCCTCTTCTCACTAACATATCTGAAATATATATCTTACCACCAACCCCCCCCCCCCCTCCCCCCGTTTTGTTGTATTGGCTATTTCCTCCTCTTTTTTTCTTTGCTTTCCTATTTTGCTAGCTTCTCTAAAATTTTCCAAATATAGATGTCTGTCTTCCTCTCTCTGTGATCTCTTGTATTTCATGAAGGCCTCCCTCTTTTTCTTCAGCTTTTCCGCTACTTCTTTCAAAAACCATAGCGGTCTCCTTTTCCTTTTACATTTATTTACCATTTTAACAAAAAGGTTGGTTGCCCTTAAAATATCCCCTTTCAGTTTTGCCTACTGTTTTTCTACATCCCCTAGCTGCTCCCATCCAACTAACGACTCCCTGAGCTATTAGCCCATCTTGGCAAAGTTAGTTTTCCTAAAGTCTAAGACCCTCGCTTCTGAATGGATTTTATCAGCCCTAGTCTTAATACTGAACCACACCATCTGGTGATCACTGGATGCGAAATGATCTCCCACTATAACATCAGAGACACTTTCACCATTAGTAAGCACCAAGTCCAGTATGGCCCCTTCACATGTGGGTTCTGTTACCAGTTGCCTGAATAGCTCTCCTTGTAGAGAATCCAGGATCTCCTTACTTCTAGATGATACTGCAGAGGGATGTGCCAACCACTAAATCCAATTCAGGCTCTCTCATTGAAGCCTCAACATATGGGATCTTATTTCCCATACTATGGGCATTTATACACACTGCTTTCCATACGTTGCTCCTTTTACCCATTTAATGTTTCACTTATCTGGGGGCTTTCTTCACCCATCCCCAATGAATCTAGTTTAAAGCCCTCTTCAGTAGGTTAGTCAGTCTGCTACTGAAGACACATCGACCCTTCTTGGACAGATGGGCGCCATCTCTGCTCTGCAACCCTTGGATCATCATCCCAGGGTCTAGGAAACCAAAACGCTCTCAATGACACCATCCACGCAACCATGCATTTATCTCCAGGATGTGAGCTTCTCTGCCTTGGCCTTTACCCTCAACAGGGAGGATTGAAGAGAACACCACCTGCGCCCCTATCTGCTTCACCCTCTATCCCAAAGCCATGAAATTACTTTTGATATGCTCAGAGGGATACCTGGCAGTATCATTTGTGCCGACACTGATGAGCAACTTCAGATAATAGTCAGTGGGCTTGATGAGTGTCAGCAAACTCTCTGTAACATTACGGATTTTGGCACCTGGCAGACAGCATACCTCTCTGGACATCAAGTCTGGTCAGCAGATGGACGCCTCAGCACCCCTCAGAAGACAGTCACCAACCACCACTACTACCCTTCGCTTCCTTGTGGTCACTGATTCTGCAACTTTGGGGTGCTTGAGCTCTGGTTCTTCCCTTTCCAGGGATGCTTTCACCTCCTCCACTTCCAGGGCTGCATAATGGTTCTTCAATTCAAGGGTTGGAAGAGTTGGACTGGTGGTACTGCAGGCCCTGGTGACTCGTGTCCAGCCTTCGTCATTCTGTAGGCTCCCTTCTTTGCTGGAGAGATTGGATGTTTCAAGAAGCACCTCATCAATGTATCTCTTACTGTCTTGATGCACCTCATCAATGTATCTCTTACTGTCTTGATGCTCCTCAGCCTCGCCCCCTCTTCACTTGTTTCTTGAGAGCTTCAGCATACAGGCATCCTGCACATGGAACTGGTCCTTCAGCTGACATTGGGATCTCTATCTGGACAGAGGCAGAAGCGGTAATGGGGGCAATAGCTTTGGTGATAAATGCTTGTCCATGGAGAAAAATCATATGAGTCAGCCACATGTAGGTATGTCACCCTCTGGGACAGGAGTAGCTCTCCAATAGCTCAGAGGAATTCAAATTCTTAATTGTTTTTTAAAATTCCTGAGCTTCCTGTCCTTCCCCTTCCTGCTGGGTCCCAGCCTTTCCTGCCTCAGTTTTTTTCTTCCGCCTTTCGGGACAGGTGGACAAGCCAACGCTCTCCAAAAAAAAAAAAAGAAAACCTCTAACACAACTCTTCAAGCAAGATGGGCCAGACCAGAAAGTGCAGCAGCTGCAAAAGGAAATTCTGCTCCAGCGCTGCCCAGGATCAGTGCCCCAAGTGCCTGAACCCACACATGCACAGGAAGCAGCAAAGAACACAGTCTCAGCTGCTCCTGCAGACATCCAGAGGAGCGAGCAGGCTGATCGCTTTGCCGAGGAACAGTCAGAGCCCCCCTGCGATCCCTTCCACATGCTCTGCAGCTCCCGAGGCAAGCCTCTCTGGTTCTCTCCCCTTACCACAGCTCCTGTATGCCTCCAATCCTGCCTCCTCCATCAGAACTTCCACAGACATCCCCAGCACTGCAATCTCTCTCCCAGGAGCCTCGGAGCTCTCCCTCCTGCAACGTGCCTCTCTCGTGGCTGCCACTCCTCTCCAGGCTTCCTGCCGGAGTTCTCCAGTGCACAGACGAGGCAGCTCCAGCCCCTCCCGGGCTAGCAGGCAGTTTTTCGGACTCCCGCCACCGCCACAGGAGCAGACACACCCACCGGAGCAGTGCCTCCAGACATCGGCACTCCTCCTCTGCATGCCATCACTTCAGGAGCTCCCATGACCGGCATCACCACCCCAGCAGTTCCTCTGCTGCCCCCTCTGGCAAGGAGGGACCTCCACAACACTTCAGCCCTGCTGCTACAAGCTCAGCCCTCTCACGCCACCTACTGGCTCCCACCGGAACTCAACCTCCTTCCGCTCCAGGACTGACCAGCAGCAACTGTGAGCTGAGTGCTGCCATGCAACACCCCAAGCTAATGGAACTGTGGGACAGATTCATGGCTGAGCAACTCTTGGGAGTACAAGGCACCTCAAGCTCCAGAGCCCTACCTCTTCAACCCAACCAAGTCTCCCAGTCTCCCTCACCCCTCCGCTCTCTCCTGGAGGACCCCCAGCTGTGGGAGGAGGGCGAGATCCTGGACTCCGCCTGGGAATCCGAAGGCGATGACCCTCCCACTTATCCACCCTCTCCTAGACCACTTCTGGACACCCCTACGCCTCTCTCCACACTGGCCTCTCCCCCGGAAGACCTGACATACCCTAAATTCCTCTAGAAAATCACGACACACCTGGGGGTGTCTCTGTGAGACACCCCCAACCCTAGGAATGAGGTTCTGGGGATCCTCAAATTTCTGGAGGCCCCCAAGACCTTGGTGGCAGACCCCATTCATCAGGTACTCCTGGACTGCAGGGATTGCCTCTGGCAGACACCCGCGTCCTCCCCTGCCACCAAGTGTCTCGACCTGAAGTACCAGGTCTGACCAGTACCCGGCTTTGACAAACCTCAGCTTCCACATCAGTCCATTGTGGTGAAATCTGCCCTGAAGCACAAGAATTCATGCCCCGAAGCCAACACACCACCACGGAAAGATTCCCACACCCTCGAAGGAGTTGGGAAAAAGAGTCTACCATGGTGCCATGCTTAACCCTAGAATTGCTGCCCATCAATTCCAGATGATAATTTACCATGACACTCTCCTCACTAAAGCCAGGGACGCCATCACCTCCCTATCCCCGGACACCTGTGACACCCTTGGCCCCTTTCTACAAGGCCTCAGGGACTGCAGGAAGCACCTCATCAGATCAGCCTTTGATGCCTTTGAAACTGCCTCCAGGACCACAGGAAAAGTGATAGCCACTTGGTGGGTGGCATGGTTAAGAGCCTCCTACCTCCACAAGGACATACATGAACATATAGCGAACGCCCCCTGCTTGGGGGACAGCCTCTTTGGCAGCAAGGTCAAAGAAACGGTGGATGATCTAAGAGAAGATTGTATGACCCTCCAGACCCTGTCCAATGAGGGTCTCATCCGCCAGCATCCGCCAAAACTCACTAAAACAGTACTACTCAGCTCGTAAATATCCTATCGCAATCACAACAATGGCTACGAGAGAAACCAGCGTTACCAAACATCCTACTCAAACAAATCATGACAAAGGACAGAAAGCAGAAGTCATCCCAACCCTCCTCCGCTTCTAAAACCAACCCAGGCTTTTTTACCATTCCTGCAAAGAGACCATCACAGTGAGGGGCAGGCTGACCCGCGCAGAGCTGAGAGAACATTTCCACCGACCACTGGTTGTTCGAGATGATCCGCAAGGGGCTTCGTATCTGCTTCCAAAAACACCCCCCATCAGCACCACCCAGGAGGGTGGCACCAGGACAACACCTCCTGCACCTCAAAGAGACTCAGCACCTCCTCCTGCTAAAAGCCATAGAGCTGGTCCCTACCCCCCAGTGCAACCAAGGTTTCTACTCACGATATTTTCTCGTACCAAAAAGGTCAGGGGGCTGGCGTCCCATCCTTGACCTCAGACTTCTCAACAAACAGGTCCTGAAAAAAGAAATTCCACATGCACTCCCTCGGAACCATCCTCCCTCTTATCCAGGAAGACGACTGGCTCGCATCCTTGGACCTCCAGGATGCTACACCCACATCCCCCTTCACCCCTCCCAGAAGCAGTTCCTTCACTTCGTGGTTGGCGACCGGCACTACCAATACAAGGCACTCCCCTTCAACCTCTGCTCCGTGCTCAGAGTCTTCATGACGTGCATGGCGATGGTCACCGCACATCTCTGCAAGACTGGCATCTAGACGACATCCAACTGGCATCTAGATGACTGGCTGATTGCAGCACGCTCACAAAGGGAAGCATGGGAAGACCTTCAGATCACGGTGAATCTTCTCCAGTCCTTGGGCTTCCTCATCAACCCCATGACGTCGCATTTAGAACCCACGCAAGCGCTGGAATTCAAATGGCGCACAGATCCAAACCACGCAAGCCAAGACCTTTCTCCCTCCTCAGAGAATAGACAAAGTAATTACGCTGGCAACCCATATGGCAGGAACAAGCACTACCTCGGCACACGCCCTCCTATGCTTGCTCGGACACATGGCAGCAGCAGTCCACATCATCACCCATGCCAAGCTTCACATGCGTCAACTTCAGCGGCACCTCTGCCGCCACTGGGACCAGCACAGGCAGCCTCTGAGACACAGGATCCCTGTGGATAGCTACAGCAGGAGGACCCTCCTCTGGTGGTGGACGAGGTGAAACCTAACTAAGGGGCGACCGCTGCGACCTCCTCAAACACACATCACCCTCGCCACCGATGCATCAAAGAGGGGATGGGGGGCACACCTCGATCTCCGCACCAAGGGGACCTGGTCCCCCGCAGAGTTGCACCTTCACATCAATCTACTGGAACTCAGAGCCATCGGGAACACCCTCAGGACCTTCCAAGACTGGATTCAGGGCAGAATCATACTGGTACAAACAGACAACCAGGTGGCGATGTTCTATATCAACAAGCAAGAAGGCACCGGCTCATGCTCCCTGTGCAGGGAGACCTACAAGAAATGGATTTTTGCCATCTCCTTAAGGGCACATCTCCAAGCCTCCTAATTGCCCGGAGACGACAACACACTAGCGGACAGCCTCAGCCGACAGCTTGCACCTTACGAATGGTCTCTGAATCCCTCCATCACGTCGCACCTTTTCCGCCTCTGGGGGCCGCCAGCTAGGGACCTTTTCGCCAGTGAGGACAACGCCAAGTGTCTCGCCTTCTGTTCCAGGTGGCCGTCCAAATGCAGTACAGCAGCAGATGCCTTCGGTCAGCTGGGGATTGCAAACCTGCTACGCCTACCCACTGACCCCACTCATCACCAGCACTCTCCAGAAGATCTTGCAAGACAAGGCAAAGGTCATCTTCGTGGCTCCCTTCTGGCCCAGGCAACCATGGTTCCCACTCCTTCTACAATTAACTAGCGGATACCTGTAGCTGTCAATGTGCCCAGACCTAATCACCCAGGATGAGGGACGGAAACTTCACCCCAACCTGAAGTCACTAGTATTCACCGCCTGGATATTGAACAGGCATCCCTAAGATCTCACCAATTACCGTAGGATGTCTTGGAGATCCTACTGGCAGCCAGATGCCCTGCTACCCAGAGGTCCTACGCAGCCAAATGGGACAGATTCGGCACATGATGCGAGGCTGAGCAGCAAAACCAGTTCTCCTGCCCCATCCTGCGATACCTCCTCTCCCTTTCCCAAGGGAGGTTAAAGCCATCCTCAATCAGGATCCACCTGAGCGCCATGGCAACCTACCATGAAAAAGTTGATGACAAGCTGATCTCGGGCTACCCACTGGTAACCCGCTTTATACATGGCCTCAACCGCTTATATCCTCCGGTGAAGCCTCCAACGCCGGGATGGGACCTCAATATTGTCCTGTAGCAACTTACAGGACACCCGTTCGAGCCCCTAGAGCAGGCAACCCTCAAGTTCCTCACATGGAAGCCCTTCTTTCTGGTGGTCTTCATCTTGGCACGACAAATCACCGAGCTGCAGGCCCTGGTGGACTACCCACCCTACACGCAGTTCCACCATGACCGGGCCATCCTCCATACCCACCCCAAGTTCCTCCCCCAGGTGGCCTCGACCTTCCACATTAACCAGGCCATTGTTCTACCCAGCTTCCATCCGTAACCACAGGACACCCAGGAGGGACGCTGCCTCCACACGCTAGACTGCGTGTGCGCCCTCCAGATATATCTCGATAGAACAAAAGGCTCCCACAAGGCATCGCAACTGTTCATTGCCTACGACCCTAACAGACCAGGAGTACCAGTAATGAAACACACCCTCTCCAGATGGCTTTCCGACTGCATTGCATACTGCCATATTCTCACGGATACCACACTGGGGGAAAAGGTGCACGCACACCAACTGCGGGGGGTGGTGGCCTCCCTGGCACACCTGCACGTCGCCACCCCAGTGGACATTTGCAACGCGGCCACTTGGGCCTCCATCCATACTTTCACCAAGCACTACTACCTCGATGGCCCCCTGGGCTCCTCTACAACCTTTGGACAGGCAGTCCTGTGCACAGCGGAACGCCAGACAGGGCACCCCCTCCAGGGCCACTGCTACCTCAGAACTCAAACCCTGATGCCCCACTGCTGTCATGGACGGTACGCCTTTGATTTGCACTATTGTTTACTTGCGCTAATGCTGATTTGCACAATTGCAGACTTGCACTGACTTACAATATACTTGCCTGTTTTCTGCTCCCTTAATGACTGGAGCTATTGTCACACTGTCTATGCTGATCCACACTACTGTCACTATTGTTTGTTGTTCACATGGCCTCCCCCTCCGGGGACCATGGGGGTCACCCTATTTTTTCCCTTGTTGCACTGTTCTTATTACCTTGTTGCACTTATTGCACTGTTTTTATTACACGGTTATGTTCTCCAATAAATACCCTGGTTAGCTTTTTGTTTGGCACAGTTTTTCAGCCTCCGTGACTCTGTTTCTGGACCTTCAGGGCTCTTTCGCAGGCTCTCCCCTTCACAGCATCCTTGGGTGAGGTGGGGTACCATTTTTCATAGCAACACACTTTCTTTGCCTCCCCACCTCACCCTGGCTCGGGAGTCATCTACGCGTGGCTGACTCATAATGCTTGTCCATGGAGAACCTCTGTTACGGTGAGTAACCTCACTTTCCCAGCCATTGTTCAGTTGGTGGAGCTTAGGTACCTTTGCTTGAAAGCGGAGTTACTTACCTGTAACAGGGGTTCTCCGTGGACAGCAGGATAAGTAAGCCACACCTGGTGACGTCCTTCGGGTGGCGCCATGCGGAAGTGCTCTCTAGATAGAAATCTGACCTGCTCAGGTAGCCCACCTCCACGCCCTGCCCCTAGCTGGGCCAGTGTGTTCCTAGCGGTGCCTTCCCGGCTAGGGGCGAGACTAAGCAGCGGACCTCCTCCAGGGAGGTGGGCGGGATTGTGTGGCTGACTTATCCTGCTGTCCACGGAGAACCCGTTACAGGTAAGTAACTCCGCTTTCTCCATGGACTAGCAGGATTGCGTCAGCCACACCTGGTGTCTCCCTAGCAGGGTGGAGCGCCAGGTGGAGGAGGGAGCATATAAGACGACAACGCATGTCAGACAACAAGTTTAATGGAGCCAAGGGTACAAGAACATGTAGAACTAAGCAACATTGGATATGGTGCATTAACAAAGGTGCAGTAGTGCGGTATAGTGCAGGTGCAGTAACACACAGTAAAACAAACAGCAAATATAGTGCAAAACAGTGCATAGTGTGCAATAACAGTGCAGTATGTGCAAATTTACGTGGATGGTCCAGAAGCAAGAGGACGTCCAAGCCATTGGCTGCGGAGAGCCTTATCCGTTATTCCTTGGGGATGGCAGCTTCTCTCTGACAGCAGAGGCTAGGACCGCCGTTCCCAACGCGCAGTCCTCCATTGACCGCAGATCCAGACAGTAGTGACGCTGGAAGGTTTGCGGAGTAGACCACGTTGCAGCTTTGCAGATGTCGGAGATAGGAACGAAGCGCAGGTTTGCAAGAGAGGTAGCCAACGCTCTGAGTCGGTGAGGGCCAACTCTCGGCGGGGACAGATTGTCCGGTGAAGTTAGGCAGAAGGAGATGCAGGAGGCCACCCAATTGGAAAGTGTCCTTTTGGATACGGGTTGGCCAGGCCTATTCGGGTCGAAAGACACAAACAGCTGGTCACACTTCCTGACAGTGCTAGTTCGCTGGAGGTAGATTTTGAGAGCCCGGAGGCAGTCCAAGGTATGAAGGCGTTGTTCATCGATGGACGAGTGAGGCTCCGGGAAGAAGCAGGGAAGTTCGATGGACTGATTGATGTGGAAGGGCGATGCGAGCTTAGGAACAAATTTTGGGTTGGTCCGCAGGGATGCCCGGTCTGGGAGTAAGCGAGTGTATGGAGGGTGTGCCACCAGAGCATGCAGCTCGCTGATTCTTCGAGCAGAAGTGATGGCCACCAGAAATAGTGTTTTCCATGCAGCGAACTTCATCTCTGTAGAATAAAGTGGTTCGAAGGGTTCCTGCATTAGGCGATGAAGCACCGAGTTAAGATCCCAGGAAGGTGGCGGTGTTCTGATCGGGGGCTTTAAGTTCGCTAGTCCCTTCATGAAGCGTCTGGTTATGGGCAGCGTCGAGATGGAGTCGGCCCCTTCAACAGGATCATGGAGGGCCGATATAGCGGAGAGGTGCACTCGGATGGACTGTGTCTTCAGGCCGCTTGTAGACAACAGGCTGAGATACTGAAGAACCTGCGCAACAGGGCAAGAGGTGGGATTGAGGCCCTGTTGTGCACACCAGGTGGAAAACCTCTTCCACTTCAGCCCATAGGATTTTCTGGTGGACGGCCTTCGGGCCGCCAGGACAACGTCTTGAACTTCCAAGGGCATGCGTAGAGCTGAGAGACTCAACCTTTCAACCTCCAGGCAGTGAGCGCGAGGGCTCTGAGGTTGGGTGTCTCGTGCTGCCTCCATTTTGCGTCAGCAAGTCCTCCCTGGGGGGAAGATGCACGGGGTCCCCGTGGGTCAACCATAGCAGGAGCGAGAACCACATTTGTCGTGGCCAGTAGGGCACGATGAGGATGACGTGCGCTTTGTCCTGGATGATCCGCTGCAAGGTTGCTGGGATGAGGGGGGTTGGTGGGAAAGCATACAGTAAAGACCATCCCCCCCAGGATACGTTGAATGCATCCGCTGCCAGCCTTTTGGGCGCTGGTTGCCTGGAGCAGAATAGGGGGCATTTCGCATTCAGTTCCGTGGCAAAGAGGTCTATCGATGGTTTCCCCCACTGTTGGAAGAGAACGGTTGTCACCTCCTGCGAGAGTGACCATTCGTGAGGTTGCAGCTGTCGACTGAGTTTGTCTGCAAGGGTGTTCATGTCCCCCAGCAGGTAGGAGGCACGTAGCTTGCAACCGTTTGCCTCGGCCAAAAGCCATATTGCAGTCGCTTCCTTGCAAAGGGGGCGCAAGCCGGTTCCACCTTGCTTGTTCACATAGAACATGGCTACTTGGTTGTCCATTTGTATGAGAATGGCTTTGTCTCGTATGTGTGGAAGGAATGCTAGGAGAGTGTATCTGATGGCTCTGAGCTTGAGAAGATTGATATGTAGGCTCTTTTCCTTCTTGGACCATGCGCCCTGGGTACTGAGGTGTTGGAGGTGCGCACCCCAACCGGTGTTGGATGCGTCCGTGGTGAGCAGCACCTGATGCGCCTGTTGATGCATGTCCTTGCCCCCAGACAGGTTGGAAGGGGTAGTCCACCAGCGCAGATGATTTATGATGCTTGGTGGGATTGCCACCCGGGCAGATAGTGGCTGGGAATGTTGATTCCAGCGTGATCGCAGGTGCCACTGCAGTGGTCGCATTCTCAACCTCGCCATGGGCAGCACCGAGGTAGTTGCTGCCATATGCCCTAGAAGGCGAAGGATCTCTCGAGCAGAGGAGAACTGTGCTTTGGCTGTCTTGTTTGCTAGCAACACAATGTTGGTCATGCGGCGCTCCGGGAGGTAGGCTCGGGCAGAGTATCGATTACTGCCCCAATGAATTCGAGCTGTTGTGATGGCTGTAGATGTGATTTGCTGTAGTTGATGACAAATCCTAGAGAAGTAATTGTTTTCGTTGCTTTCTGCAGGGACTCCCGTAAGTCCGTGGAGCAAGATACCTGAGCACCTCCGGGTCAGGCTCTTCAGTCAGGTCGGGAGCAGTTAGCGCCAGGGCCGTTGCTACCTTTTGCAGGAACTTGGGATAGGACCGGTCCTCCGGTGGCGGGGGGGGTTCTTCCCGCTCAGGTGATTGTCCGCCCTCTGGCGCAGTTCCGTCGTTGGAGATGGAGCCCACGACGGCCTCTATATCGCGCTCTTCCGCGGTGCTGTCCGGGGAAGGGTGCAAGGGAGAAGGAGGCTGCACATCTGACGATTCCGTGGGAGGAACGTATGGCTGAGTGCGCCGTGAAGAGCCAGTCGTCCAGGTAGGGAAAGACGGCCATCCCAAGCTTGCGGAGATGTGCCGCAACCACGGCTACGCATTTCGTGAAGACTCGAGGCGCAGGGGAGAGGCCGAATGGAAGAACTCTGTACTGGTAGTGGTGTCCCAGTACCTGAAAATGAAGGAACCTCCTGTGAGATTTGTGGATGAGGATATGGGTGTAGGCTTCTTGTAGGTCCAGGGACGCCAAGAACTCGCCTTGTTGTATCAGGGGAAGGATGGCGTTGAGAGAGTACATCCTGAACTTCTCCTTGATGATGAACTTGTTCAGTTTGCGTAGGTCGAGGATAGGTCGCCATCCGCCTGTCCTCTTTGGAATGAGAAAGTATCTTGAGTAGAAACCTGAGTTTATTTCGGAAGGAGGCACTTCCTCTATGGCATGAGACTCGAGGAGGTGGATAAGTTCTGCTGTCATGGGACGTTGGAGGTGCGGAGGAAGAGGACTGGCTGGTTTGCTTCTTTGGTAAGGAGGCGTGCAAAATCGCAGACGGAAACCTTCCTGGATGACTCTCAGGACCCAGGAGTCGGTGGATATTTTCTCCCACTCCTGTAGGAAGTGGGACAGGCGACCCCCTATGCGGGTGGGCGCCCGTGTTGACGTGTCAAAAGGAGGAGCCTCCTTTGGTGGCTGGAGGGTTGGTGCCTTTTTTCTGTCTGCGGTCCCTCTGGGTCTGCCGCTGGGAAGAGGCCCCTGGGTAAGCGTTAGACTTGTACTTTGGAGCTTGCCACTTCCGGTTAGGGAGGTATCTCTTGCTAGAGCTGTAGGAATTGCTATTATAGTAGGTTTTTCTTTGGTAGCTGCCCTTCAGAGGTGCGCTGCGGCATTCGAATCCTTCCTCTGCCAAGGTTTGGAGGGTAGTGCAATGTTCTTTCATGACGTTGACTGCGTCTACCATCTTTTCTCCAAATAGCGTGTCACCCGAGCAGGGTGCGTCCGCAATCTTGTCATGTGTGTCTTCACTGAGGCCGGAGGCTCTGAGCCATGCCCAACGCCTCGGTCTGCTGGACTAGTTGCGCTAGGAGCTTCAAAATAGCAGAATTGTTAGCCGTGTCAGTGGAGTGGCTGCAAGATCTCACCTGGCGTCTTCTGCTGGAGGAGGAATGGTCTTTGCTGGTCCGGCAGATATCGTAGTGCCAGCGGTCCGGACAGAGGTGTCGAAAGCATCAAAGGCTGTACTGGCCAGATGTTTGCTACACTCAGATAAGTCCACGAGCGAGCTGGCGATCAGTGACTGAGTATCCTTAGGAAGGACGGAGGTGGCCTTCTTTATGTTCGCCACGCAGGTGTCCTGGAACAGAATGTGTTGAAATTGGTGAGAGGCGATTCTGGCGTTAAGCATCGCTCCCTGGAAGGCCTTCCTGCCTATTTCATCGAGAAGTTTATGATCTCGCCCAGGCGGGTAGTTAGCATGCGTTCGCGAGGATCTAGTCCTTTTTAGAGCAGATGAGACAATGATGGATTGATGTGGCAGCTGTGCCACCGTGAATCCCGGTGTGGGTTGGATTTGGTATTTAGAGTCCAGACGCCTGGAGAACGGGCGTCCGGAAGCAGGAGTCTGCCACACCTTAAGGTAGCCGTCCCGCAGCTTGCGATGCATAGGTAGAGAGAAGGAAGGCTTGGGTGATGTCCATGTCTGCGACTTCTCTTATGTGCCGGCTCCCGGCTGTCCAGAGAGGAGTCTGAAGAACTGGACGTGCTCCTGCGGTGTTTTCCTCCTTTATGGCTCCGGTGGTGTTTATGAAGCCTTGCATGGTGTTGCCAGCGTTGGCGGCAGGAGGAACCGCTGTCCAGGTTCTCTGCGGCACCGGTAGGAAAAGCAGTGTCCATAGGAGCAAGCCCCGCATTAAAGGGGAAGCCCGCGGTGTTGGAGAGGTGGGAGGAGCAAGCAGCAGCGTCGGCCGCGCTGACGTCATGCCAGCAGTGGGCGGAGCTGGAGGACTGTTCGATGCTCCTGGAGGACCTCTCCCAGGCACCATTGCCAGGCTCCACATGGCCCCGAGGGGAGGAATTAGACAGGCCAAAACCTTCTGGGTCTCCCATGGAGCGGATGATAGACCTCGAGGGAGTGGGGGCAGGCCTTACCTCAGCGTGGCTTTGGGGAGAAGCCGCGAGGAGAGTCATTGGTGAGGTCCGGCAGGGGAAGGAGGCCTTATCGGGCACTTCCCAGGCAGCGGTCTCAGATGGAGCAGGAAGGCTCTGAGCAGGAAGACATGAGTCGGTGGCACGGCTGGGGATGGAGACCCTGTCGGGCACATCCTGAGCCGGCGGTGGGCAGCCAGTGCCTCGGGATCCATTATCCGACGCCGGATGCCGTCCAAAAAATTTTCCCACACCAGAAGAAGTACCTCCACATCGGGTGCAGCCATGGGATTCAGTGTAAGTCCTGTGCCCGCAGCGCGGGCATTTCTTAAATACCGATTTAGGCATACTCCAGATAAAAACAGAAAACAACGAAATTAAAAGGAAAGTAGGTTGTAGGAGAGCAGGGTCCGTCTTGCTGGCAAGGCGGAAGGAAGAAGACTGGCCCAGCTTGGGGTGGGGCGTGGAGGTGGGCTACCTGAGCAGGTCAGATTTCTATCTAGAGAGCACTTCCGCATGGCGCCGCCCGAAGGACATCACCAGGTGTGGCTGACGCAATCCTGCTGGTCCATGGAGAAATGCAGAGCCCCTGTTAGGAATGCCTCAACAGTGCAAGGCTCTGAAGACTTATGCAGCCCTTAGCTACTCTTTCACAGGCTAATCAGGCCCACTAACTCCTGATGAGGTGTCAGTAGCTTCAAAGAGCTGAGAAAGATACTTTGCTTGACATGCAGAGCCCCTGTTTGGAATAGCTGATATACTGGAGAGTTTGTTTAAGTCAAGGTCATTAACTACTTTTGTTCTCAGATTGTTCAGCTAAAGACTGATAGACTGGGAAAAATGCATCATACTGCACCAAAGGTTTCACTAAAGGAATTGTGTTTCATAAGAACATAAGATATGCCATACTGGGTCAGACCGAGGTCCATCAAGCCCAGTATCCTGTTTCCAACAGTGGCCAATCTAGGTCATACGTACCTAGCAATATTCCCAAAAGACACAGGTTCCACAATGCTTGTACTGGGTCAAACATTGATTATCCTGGGTCCCTTTTTAATAGTGGTTTATGGACCTTTCCTCCAGGAACTTGTCCAAACCTTTTTTAAACCCAGCTACACTAACAGCCCTTACTACATCCTACGGTAACAAATTCCAGAGTTTGATTACACATTGAGTGAAAAAATATTTTCTCTTATTTGTCTTAAATAGTTTACCCTGTAGCTTCATTGCATGTCCCCTAGTCTTTCTATATTCTGATAGCGTAAACAATTGATCCACGTTTACCCGCTCCACTCCATTCATTAATTTATAGACCTCTATCATATCTCCCCTCAGCCGTCTCTTTTCCAGGTTGAAGAGTCCCAACCTTTGTAGCCTCTCTTCAGTTCAGCTAAGCTCGAAATTTTACTTTAGGATACAACTAAGTCCTCCACTTCCAAGGATAAACTGACAACAAAGTTGATGAGGTTAACACTATAAATATTTTCCATTTCTTTCTTTTTTGATACTGCCTAAACTTCTCTTTACTTTCATACACATAGCTAAAAATACTTTTATGCAGACAAAAGCTTTAAATTTGCTATTTATATATTTCTATAATGTTCTTCTCAGCATTATCAGAGGGTATGGCAATATGACACCAGAACTAATAAAGTTAACCTTATCCTCGTAGAATTTTCCTATTGCACTTTCACAAAGATTTACAAGTAACTTAACAAAAATGGATGTGAAAAAAGGGCAACCAAAAATAGGAAATCCAAAAAGCATCCCACATCATGTTTATGTTTATTAAAACTTTCTTAACTGCCCTTCACGGAAGCAGCAGCAGAGCGGTGTACAATATAAAACAAAATTTTTAAAAGAAAATGGAAAAGGAACTCCATAAATCATAGGACAGAGATGGGAACATTCATACAAGAGGAGGACTAATTCTAAAGTAAAGAAAGGAGGTTCAGGAGGGCAAGAAATTAAAAGCCAGGTTGAAAAGGTGAGTCTTGAGGTGGGACTTGAAGGTAGTGTAAGAGACTTCAAAAGTCTGAGGTAATGGGGCAGGGGATTCCAGAGAGCGGGGGCAAGTACATAGAAGGCAGCAGAACAAGTAGATAAGTGAGCCTGTGAAACAGATGGGATATGCAGGCGGTTGGCATGAATCTCTCTGATGGTGCAGTGAGGGGCATGAGGAATAAGGAAATCAGAGAAGTAACGGGGGGGGGGGGGGGGGAGACCAGAGTGAAGGGCACAGTGAACCAAAATAAAGTAGTTTAAATTGGAGTCTGAATTGTACTGGAAGCCAGTGGTGATGTATGGAGCAGTGGTCTGAAGTGGTCAAATCTAGATGAGTGGGACAAAATGCATACAGTGGTATTTTGAATTGGTTGAAGTCGCTGAAGCTGATATTGAGGTAAAACCAAGTAAATTATATTGCAATAGCCAATTTTGAATATGATAAGGGAAGAAGCAGAGTGGCAATGGACTGAGGTAGGAAAAAAGAACATACTGCACGCATTTGCCTGAGAGACAGAAAACAAAGACAAGATAGAGATGGGCCTGAAACGATAAGGCTGAGTCCAGGGTAACATCAAGATACCGAAGGAAGTCAACTATGGTAAGTGGAGAACCGGGGAAAAAGAGGGGACCAGGGTAGGGATGGGACTACTGAAGGTAAACCAAATAGCTGCAGACTTGGTGACATTTAAGTGAAGGAAGTTATCTGATAGCCAATTAGAAACAAGCTGAGAGACAAGTGTTAAGTGGAGAGATATCAGGGAGTGTGGTAGAGCAGGTTGATATCACCAGCATAGAAATGTGATGAAATACCATGTTGCTGAACCAGAAGGGCTAACAGAGACAAAGACATTGAAAAGGAGAGGAGCAAGCACAGAGCCTTGTGGTACACCACAGTGTAAAAAAGATGAAAAGAAGGAGGTAGTACTAGTGGAAACCGAGAAAGAATGACGCATAAGGAAGGAGTGAAACCAACGGAAGACAGTTCCTCTGATCCAGAGATCATGTAGGTGGAAAAGCAATGTGGAGTGAACAACAGGTTCAAAAGCTGCAGATAGGTCGAGACATACCACCACCAAGATGTCACCAACCGCAATCATGGAACTGGTGCAACTCACTAAGAAAAGAGAGGACAGTTTGTGCTCTGACCCGGGCGGAAGCCAGGGGTGCAAAACTAGAGTGAAATCCAAGTAAGAGGAGAGCTTTGCAAAACACAATTTCTCAGGCAGTCCACATTAATGAAGATGGGGGGGAACCCACAAAGCTTAAGAGGAAACCAAACAAAAGGAAACCACAACACGCACACAAATCTAGATCCAATAATACCCCCCCCCTTGTCCCCCACCCTCCAAACAGTCAAGAAAACCAATTAAGCATTTTTATCTCAAAGAAAAATCTCCAACTGAGCCAGATCAAAGGTAAGCTTATTTTCCTCATAGCTCCCATTCCATGTTTAAGCTGGAGAAGAGATTTCCTTGTTAGCTGTGTCATTTTGGCTACATCAGGGAAAAGGACCACCTTCTCTCTAGAAAGGGAAACATCTTTGTTTCTTTAAAAAAAATAAATAAATAAATATCAGGCTGTCATCCATGTCAGAGCACAGTGAATCAACAGGATGGCCTTGGTAATTATATATTTTCACAAGATGACCAGTTATAGAAGCCTGTGACCAGCATAAGTTATTGGAGACTAAATATTGTGGGACTGAAGTGGGGTACTGGCCCCTGAAGCAGAGCATGAAACGTGACAAAGTCAGATGGTGCCGACTGACCTCTGCATATGCAATAAATATTAAGCTTGTTTTATTATTTGTTGTGCGGTGCCAGTGTTTATTTAGACAGATTTGTATTGTGTTGTGATTTTCTGAACTTTAAAACTTTTTATTCAGACACAATGTTAATAAAGAGTTTTCTGAGAGAGAATGAAATAAAATAAAGATTTAAAGTAATAAAGAGGACTGAAACAATAAGATAGGACTTTAAAGGAGAATGATAATTGAAAACTCTCACGCTCAATAGGTAGCAACATCTGCATAGTTGCAATATCTGCTCGTTTTTCTGAAGGTCTCTGTTTATTTAGTTTTACACACATTATATAGCACTATCAGGGAATTTGACAGAAGGAGAAATCAGACCTTATCTGCTAATTGTCTTTCCTTGAGTTCTCTCCAGGCCAGTCCAGGAACTCTTGGGTAGTCAACCTCCTTCAGCAGCTGAGGACTGAACTCTGAAACTTTCTCCGACAGGCTATCTAGCTCCGCCTGGAGACAGAGGCTCAATCTACTCTTGTCAAAGCAGTCTAATGTACTGTAAATTTAACCTTTGAACAAAACTCTAGACCAAGCCAACATCAACGTTAAATAATTTCATAAATTTATTCCTTTCCCATTGTCTTTTTTTTCTTTTTTTTTTATATGGGAGTAAATATTACACCTTACAGGATCCAAAATCCACCCTCTCGGAAGACAAAAAACCTCTTCGACATATACACCACCAGCCAACCGCAACCGAATTTCTAAACCCTGTAATCTATCGACTGAACACTATCCCTCTCAACATCTTAAGAGCCGAACTGGGTGGGACCTGGACTGGCCCGGAGAGAACTCAAGGAAAGACAATTAGCAGGTAAGGTCTAATTTCTCCTTCCTCTTCGTCTCTCCGGGCCAGTCCAGGAAGTCTCGGGAAGTACCAAAGCAGTTCCTAACCTTGGGAGGGTCCGGCGAGCCCCGCCATCATGACTGAGGCCCCGACTCTCGCGTCTTTTCTAGCCTGAAGATATAAACAATAATGCTTCGTGAACGTGTGGAGCGTCGACCAAGTCGCCGCCCGACAGATCTCCACTGGGGGAATGAAAGCGAACTCTGCCCACGACGCCGCTTGTCCCCTGGGGGAATGACAGCGAACTCTGCCCACGACGCTTCTTGTCCCCTAGTTGAATGAGCCTCGAGCCCGACGGGAAGCGATTTACCACTGGCTACATAAGCCGCTACAATTGTTTGCTTCACCCAGCGGGCAATTGATGCCATGGCTGCCGCTTCCCCTTTACGGGCGCCTCCAAACAAAACAAATAATCTGTCTGATTTACGAAACAGTCTCGTTCTCTTCAAGTACCTATGCAGTACTCTTCCCATATCCAACTGGCGAAGCGCGCGATCCTGCTCCGTTACACTACCGGAGAAAGTCGGAAGAGAAATCGGTTGATTCAGGTGAAAACTGGAAACTACCTTCGGAAGATACTGGTCTCAGCCACACCTTTTCCGACGAAAACTGCAAATACGGTTCCTGACACGAAAGCACCTGCAGGTAGTGGAACACAAAGCCACCAGAAAAGCTGTCTTCCACGAAAGCTCTTTCATACCATCCGCCGCCGCCCCCTGTAAGGGAGGCTGCGTCCACGCTTCCAAGACTAAGTTCAAGTCCCAAGCGGGAACCACTTGTTGTATTGGAGGCCTAATGTTTCTTGCTGCCTTCAAAAAACGCTGAACACCCGGATGCGAGGACAAGGGAATTCCCTGCACCCGTCCTCTATAGCATGCCAAGGCTGCCAGCTGAACCTTGAGAGTACTAAGCGCTAGGCCCTTTTCTAGCCCCCCTTGCAGAAAGGCCAAGATGTCCGGCAAGGTAGTACCCATCGGTCTCCGCTCCCTGTCCTTACACCAATCTTCAAAAATCTGCCACACACGAACATACGCTAAGGACGTCGATTTTCTCTTGGATCGCAACAAGGTGCCGATTACCGATGCCGAGTACCCCCGCCATCGTAATCTTTCCCTTTCAAGAGCCAAGCCGTAAGCAAGAACTGATCCACTTGCGGCATGAGAATGGGTCCCTGAGCCAACAGATTGACCCGAGCTGGCAGCCTCCATGGCCGATCCACCAGAAGACGCACCAGATCCGCATACCAAGGCCGCCTGGGCCAATCTGGGGCAATGAGAATCACCGTACCGTCGTGACCCGCAATCCTCTGGATCACCCGGCCTATCATTGGCCAAGGCGGGAACACATACAGCAGACTGCGCACTGGCCATGGCTGTACCAGGCCGTCGAGGCCCTCTGACATGTGTTCCCTGCCCCTGCTGTAAAAACGGGATAAGAACATAAGAACATAAGATATGCCATAATGGGTCAGACCAAGGTCCATCAAGCCCAGTATTCTGTTTCCAACAGTGGCCAATCTAGGTCATACGTACCTAGCAGTTTCCCCAAGTGACACAGGTTCCACAATGCTTGTATTGGTTCAAACACTGATATCCTGGGTCCCTTCTTAATAATGGTTTATGGACCTTTGCTCCAGGAACTTGTCCAAACCTTTTTTAAACCCAGCTACACTAACAGCCTTTACTACATCCTCCGGTAACAAATTCCAGAGTTTGATTACACATTGAGTGAAAAAATATTTTCTTTTATTAGTCTTAAATAGTTTACCCTGTAGCTTCATTGCATGTCCCCTAGTCTTTCTATATTCTGATAAGGTAAACAATCGATCTATGTTTACCCGTTCCACTCCCTTCATTAATTTATAGACTTCTATCATTTCCGAGAGTCGCCATCAAGTCCATAATTGGTTGCCCCCATTTTAGTGTGACGTCATGAAACACTGCCACGTTCAGCTCTCATTCCCCGGGATCCAGGAAATGAGGACTGAGGTAATCGGCCTGCACGTTATCTTTTCCCGCTACATGCGCCGCCGATAACGCTACCAAATGGGCCTCCGCCCACTGCAACAATAATTGGCTCTCCTCCAGCATCGCAACACTCTTCGTGCCTCCTTGCCTGTTGATATATGATACCATTACCAGACTGTCGGAGAACACACGAACCGCTTTCTGGAGCAACAGATCCTTGAAGTCCCACAGCGCCCAACGCACGGCCCGGAGCTCCAAACGATTTATCGATCAATCGCTCTCTTCCGCTGACCAGCTGTCCTGCGCTACCCGTGTCAGACAATGCGCTCCCCAGCCAGAAAGGCTGGCGTCCGTGGTGACCAATACCCACTCCGGGTCTCTCAACGGCACCCCTGCTCGAAGATGCCCTGGGTCCAACCACCATTGCAGACTGTGGCGGATGTCCTCCGGGCACGCCAGCCTTCGGGACAGAGGATGATCTTGAGGAGACCATCTGGTCAACAAAGCCCGCTGAAGCAGACGCATATGCGCCCTTGCCCACGGCACTATGTCCAAGGCCGCCACCATGGAGCCCAGTAGCTGCAAGTATCTCCAAGTCATTGGCGTCTGCAACCGCAAAAAGGTTCTTACCTGACTCAAAATCTTTTGCACCCTGTCCTCGGGCAGGAACATAGACCCTATCTCCGTGTCGAACAAGGCGCCAAGGTAAGTAAGAAGCTTCATGAGAAACAGCTTGCTCTTGGTCTGATTTATAACCCAACCTAGATGTTCTAGAAACTGTACCACCCGACTGGTGGTGGTCTCTGATTCTTCTTCCGAGGCCGCTCTGATTAACCAATCGTCCAGATAGGGATGCACCTGAATACCTTCCATCCTCAACACTGCCGTCAGCACCACCACCATGACCTTCGTAAAAGTCCGCGGCACTGTAGTTAGCCCAAAGGGCAACGCTCTGAACTGAAAATGACCCATGGGCACCGCAAAACGCAAAAACCTCTGATGATCCGCTCTGATGGGGATGTGCAGATACGCTTCCGTTAGATCTATTGAGGAAAGCAGCTCTCCCGGATGCACTGACCGAATCACCGACCTTAGGGTTTCCATACAAAAATGTGGAATGCGTAAACATCTGTTCACGTGCTTGAGATCCAAAATTGGCCGAAAAGACCCTTCCTTTTTGGGAACCACGAAATAAATCGAGTATCGACCTAACCCGCACTGGTCTAGGGGCACCGGGACCACCGCTTGGAGCTGTAACAACCGCTGCAGCGTGTCATTGATCACGTCCGATTTTGCCTGAGACCCGCATGGAGATCTCACGAAGGCCTCTTGACAGCGGTTGAGAGAACTCCAGCGCGTAACCTTTGAGAATGATTTCCAGCACCCACTTGTCCGTAGTTATAGAGGCCCAAACGGAGATGAAGTTCTTTAAACGTCCTCCTACCGGAATCTCCGCCTGGGCCTGCCGCCCTTCATTGCGGTTTCTTATTAGAGTTCTGCTGG
Source organism: Ichthyophis bannanicus (assembly GCA_033557465.1). NCBI lineage: Eukaryota > Metazoa > Chordata > Amphibia > Gymnophiona > Ichthyophiidae > Ichthyophis > Ichthyophis bannanicus. The sequence continues at coordinate 125,255,081 of CM066043.1, read as the reverse complement.
GTTCTGAAATACCCCCTGCCGAACCCTCTAGCCCCTCGAAAGGGCTGACCTCTGGATATAAATCGACCCCTTTGATACGGCGCAAAGTGAGACCCACGAAACCTGCACCTACCTTGTCCTCTGGGTATCGACCCCTGCTTTGCCATCTTAGGTCGGTCCTCCGGGAGACGACCCCCTTTGGAATCTCCCAAATCCTTCATAAACTTCTCTAGCGCCTCCCCAAAGAGCAGCTTGCCCTTATATGGAAGCTTACTAAGATGAGTCTTAGAAGTATCCGCTGCCCAATTCCTAAGCCAGAGGAACCGTCGAGCTGCTATCACAGACGCCATTGACTTAGCTGCTATCCTAACCAAATCATAGAAAGCGTCTGCTAAATAAGCCGCAACGGACTCCAATTTCGCTACCTCCGGGGAAGATCCCTCTTCTTTGTCCGGCCCCAGCCCCAGCCCCCCTTGAAGCCACCGGATAGAAGCTCTAGACACATACGCCCCACAGATGGAGGCCTGCAGAGACAATGCACTAGAATCAAACGCTTGCTTAAGTAGCGCCTCCAACATCCAGTCCTGAAGATCCTTAAGGGCTGTCTCTCCTTCAACCGGGATAGTTATTTATTTATTTAACTGTATTTCTATACCGCCTTATCATACAGTCACCGCTGCCACCAAGGCATCCACCTTAGGCATTCGTAATAACTCCTTTTCCTCCTGCGGTAACAGGTAAAGGCGACCAATAGCCCAGCCCCCCCTTAAGGTGACCTCCGGACATTCCCATTCTGACTCAATCATTTGCTTTATCACTCTATGAATGGGAAAACAGTGCTGTTCCGCCTTAAAGCCTTGTAGCAAGGGATCCTCCAAAGGCTCCTGCTGAACCACTGGAAGAGCTATATTTAGAGCCGCCAGTGACTGAGAAATCAAGGCTCCCAGCTCCTCCTTACGAAATACTCTAAACACATTTGGATCTTCCCCAGGCGAAAGTTCCCCTTCTTCCAAATCTCCTGCCCAGGAATCTAAACCTGCCTCCGAGAGGACCTCTCCGTCCTCACCTGCCAGAGGCGGTAAGACCTGCAACCCGCAGGATTCCTGGCTGGACTCTGGACCTTTCCCCCGATGAGAGGGTCTCTCCCCCGGGTCGGCCATGTTACTTTCTCCCTGCAGTGACAACAGACCGGGAGAAACTTCCTTGTCCAAAACCTGCCCAACCTTTAAACAGTAAGCTCTATGTAAGGCTAAAATAAAATCTGCTGAAAAAACAGATGGTAATCCTTCAGGGAATCCCCCAGCCTGCTCCTGCACCAGAGCCCCTGCAGCAGAGGCCTTTTTTGCTCTCAATTTTTTCTTTCCCACCTTGCCATGAGGTGCCGAAGAAACAACTGCTCCCTCCAAAATGGCTGCTGTTCCCGCGCTAAACTCCACATTCTGAGGTTTAGTTGTAGGATCCCCCGACGCCGCAGTGGACTCCATCAGACCCCCACATAGCTGCTCAATGCAAGTGCTGCCCCTCACACACGAATGGCAGAAGCCTGGACCGGAGAGCCCCCGGCGATTCCCACAGTGCATGCACGCAGCCACCGGTAACATGCGCTCTCAGCCACCACGAAGAAAAAACAAACACAATCCAAAAACAAGCCCCGAATTCGCCAAATGAGGCCCTGAGGCCAAACCTGAAGGCAGGCACACGCACCTATTGCGCTCCCCCGACCTACCTTATAGAAGCCGTTTGCCGCTGCGTGATCCCCCTTCAACCACTGCTAGCGGGAAACGGAGACTGCACGCCGGAGAGAGAGGGGTGGATTCTGGGGCTCCCAGTGTCTCTCTCAACCTCCGCGGAGAGACGGACCTGCAATCTTTTTACCTCTGCAGGACAGGCTCTGCCCTTACATCCTCAGAGATAGGTCTGCCGCAGGGTAAGCTCGTCCTCCGATGTCCTCCTTTTTCTTTTCTTTTTTTTTTTTTTTTTCAATTTGACTTTTAAGCAGCAACCCCTGGCTTAATTACCCTGCTAGGGCTAACACCAGGTATAAGCTTCTCCTGCCTCTAACTAATCACAAGAGCTCATTCCTCTTCTTCTCTCCAGGGGACCTGCCAGTTCAACGTCCTGTTCAGCTGCTGAGGACTGAAAGACTGAGCCTCTGTCTCCAGGGGGAGCTGGATAGCCTGTCAGAGAAAATTTCAGAGTTCAGTCCTCAGCTGCTGAAGGAGGTTGACTACCTGAGAGTTCCTGGACTGGCCCGGAGAGACAAAGAGGAATGGGATGCGAGTATAGACCAGATGATTCTAGGCAGGCAAAAATGTCCAAACCGTCAGCTGAAAATTAAGTGTCCCCTTTCCACCTCATCCTCCTGCCATCTCCCTGCAGCCAGATAGAACATTTTGGAGACTTCTATAGTTTCGATATACAGTATTTTCAGGGAGTCTCTTAAATACATTTTCCAGAATTCCTGGTTTGAAAGAAGACTAGCTTTGAGAATATGAATAAAGAACTATGGGGAAATTAAGCAGTCTCAAATTAAAATTCCTAGATTGGTTCTCCAAACTTTCCGTTTTATTATGAAGAACTAGATTATCCTTAACATGAATGTTGAACATAATGCTTGAAACTCATTCCCCAAAGACCTCAGTTGCTGCTCTGGGTAGCCCAGCCTACCATCTTGTTCCTCCAATTTGGATACAGTAGCCTTGGCAAAGTCACTCATCTGCATAACAGAATCCAAAAGAATCTGCTCCATTCTCAGATATCCTCCAACGATATCTTCCAGAGAGGGATAACCCCCCGTCCCCTCCCCACTAAAGATCTTATAGATTGTATTGCCACCGGCATCTGTGTTCTAACAATGGAAGAAATAGATAATAAACTCAACTTGAGAAGAGATGCTATAAGCCTCCTTCTTTGGCATTTCCTATTTTACTTGCTGACTCATCTCCTCAACCCATGAACCCAGGATCTCACAAATACTCCCCTTCAACTGTTCCTCTATGTTGAAAGTTTTATTGATCCCTTCTAATTCTTCAGCAGCAGCACCAGGACACCCTTCCTAAGGGGAGGCACAGATAACCTCTTATCAGGGGAGAGGGAGGGAGGGGACTGGCTGCCGGAGCACAGTGTAACATCTCTATAGGGGCCAGCACAGAATCCTAGCTTGACATGACAAAACTCGAATGTGATGCCAAGATGGCAACATGGCATTCATCAGCCCCTGAACTACTGCAGGCTTCATCCTGGGGTAACTAACTTTGGCTTTCTCCTTTATCAAAAAACATTCTACCAGAAGTCTCAAGTCCAAGCACCCTCTTACAGCCTCATCTTGATACACTCACCCAGTAGGTACATCCACATACTTTTTGTGTCGTGATATATGTTCTATAAATAATACAGGGACCAATTTAAAAAATTCAAGAAACCTAGATATTTGACAAAGCAAACTTTACTTCTGACACCCAAACATATATTCATTTTGTATATCATGATGCAAATGCTTGTGGTTTTACTTTAACACGATCCTCTTATAACACATTATGGGGATTATTTTAGAAGTCCTATTGATGCTTTGGACATCTGAAAACAGGCATACAGACATCCAAAGCATGGAGACATCTCAGGGGCCATTTTAGAAAGCAATTTTAAAAGATGTCCCAGCCATGAGTATGTCCAAATCAGAATGTGGGCATAGTGTAGGCATATCCTAAGTATTCCCAAGAACCTGGACAGCCTTGCCTGATTTCAGAGATGCCCTACACATTCTGAGCCATGTCCAAGTTTATATCTGTTTCAGGCACAAGTGGGCAATGGAAAAATGCTCATTTTTGCCAACAAAATATCCATAGGGTGTGGAGAAGGAGGTACACTCATATCACCTACATTTTCCACATTGACAATGAACACTGACAGGGAATGTGAGTTCTTGTTTCCAGTTTGCCATGCTGATGAATATTCCAGAATGCAAACAAGCATGCGATAGACGTTCCCGCCCCACTTTTTGTAGGGGGATGCCTATTTTTATTTTTTTATTTATTAGAATTTAGCTCATGCCTTTCCAGTAGAAATCTAAGGAGAGTTACACTCATGTACAACAGCTATTTCTATGTGAGGCCATCAATGACTTTTCCAAGTGGCTGGGAGGGTGTGGGATGAGGCGTAAAGAGGGTACACAGGGCCACCAATGGCATTTGAACTGGGTGGGAAGGGGAGGGAGAGTCCGTGGTCCATGGGGCACAGCCCCACCCTCAGCAATGGATCAGGAGTCTAGCCAGTGCCTAGATCATCTTGAGGTGAAGTGTTACACTTCTCCTCAGATGATCCTTCTGCAATCTGCTGTCTTTTATGTCTGTCCAAAACTAGCATAAAGATCCAATGTAAAAAAAAAAATAGCTGTGCTAAGTTTCACATCAGGAGCAATTAAATATGCATCATTTTGCTTGCAATTAGCATGCCCACTGCATTATGCTTCAGCGCAGTAGTTTTTCTGATGATTTCCCACACTAGCTTATTTTCTGCATCAGAAAGCAAGACTAGTGTGGGAAAATTACCAGTAAAATGTTTTGCTAAGAGTATTGGCCCCAAAATTTAATCAATACTGTCCTCAACCAAACAGTCTGGTTTTTGGGTTTAACAGCCTTAGAGTCAGTGCTGACTCATGGTGACCCGGCAGCTCCTGAGGCAATGGAAGCTTAAGTGACTTGCCCAAGACTACAAGGAAAGCTAGTGGGAATTGAACCCAGGTCTAGTTGGTTACCAAGCCAGTGCTCTAACCACTAGACTACACTCCACTCCACTTAGAGCCCCTGTTTACTAAGCTACCTTAGTAGTTTAAAGTGAGAATTAATGTGTGCTAACAGCTTGGCACTGCACTGTTAGCTGTTTCAACATGCAGGTAGGACATGCTAACATAGCATTGCCATCAAAATGAGCAAGTTGCTACCATACATTAACTGCTAACATGGAAGATAACACAGTAAAGGAATTTTTGTGAATTATATCTATAATTGTCTACCAATTAACTCTAAACATTAAGCTTACATTGTTAGAGGACTTAAATATCTTGACCAATTTTACAAAAGCTAGTATTCTTGTTCCCTGCTTTGCTGTTGACGAAAAAAAAAAAGTCATTCCGAGTAAGAGATTAGATCCTACTTCTAAATAGTGAGAACAACTTAGGGTGAATTATCTGTACAATAAGCTGGTCTTGGTCTTTAGAATATCTCTTCTCCAACAAAAGATCAATGAATTTGTGGAATAAGTTTAATTGTGCTCTTCCAAAAAACACCCAGGTTATCCTCTTTCTTTGCAGCACAATTTTGAACATGAACATTGTCAATTTCTTTGTTAAGGTCCTCCAAAATATCAAAATGATATATGAACCAAATCTGGGGGGTTTTTAGCGACTAGGAACTTTAAAGAAGTAATTTTATAAAGTAATTTCTGTGCATATATGGGCACACATGCGTGTAAATGGCTTCTTATAAAATTCCAACTGGCATGAAGCATGAGCTTTGATATGACAATGTTTACTTTGCTAGTAGGCATTCACAGCTGACAGTCTGGGTATTTTAGAAAATACTTACTTGTCTTCAAAAAATTGCCTTAAAACATGCTTAAACTGGGTGCTCCCTTATAAAATTACCCTCTAGGTGACTGATAGACAAACCATATCTGGGCATGTTCTGGGTTCCAAGAGCAAGCATCATCATGTATGTACTGCTTCATAAGTAACCGACTGATACCTTTTTCAGATTATTATGCGTGAACTCTTTTCATGTCCCTAACAAAGGCACGCTGGGTGCTGAAACAACAATGGTATCTGTTTGATGCACAGCTTGATGGGATTCATTGAGCAGAGATAAACGTTAAAAATCTTTAGAAGGATGACAAAAGTACAACAAAAATTTTTGAACGATGATATGAGCAGAGTTTTGGAGGATTGTGGTAGCATAGTTTGCACAAGTGTTTGATAAAAAATACATTTGGGTATATTTGAAATTTTGCAAATCATGTGAGAATGCTGTGGCATATTATCTGTCATTCTGATGATATTGCAGCCTGCCCAGTCTGCCCAGTTATTATTTAACCAATTTACATGCATAAATGGGTGGTTATGCACATACTTTAGCTAATAAGTGGCGTGTACTTTCACTGTGAGCATGAACATAAAACTATAAAATTCTTTGACTTTATACATGCTCTTGATAAATAGGTGCAGCCATTAACAACAGCTGTAGAGCTGATGCAAGTGATCACACCTACATTTAATGTGCGTTTTCAAACACTTGTACCCCTATTTTATAAAGGAAAGTACACAAATACTTTATTGTATATAAATAGGCACAAAAAATACATGCAGAAAAAGATATGTTAACTCTGCAGGACTTTAAAATTACCCTCAGAATGTAGCCACCTACAAGGATTCTCTATTTCCAGGACAGTCTTTTTCGTCTTCCTCCTTGTACTTTATCTTGGGAAGAAGGGCACACAAAAACTCAACCTAGTTCCCTCGAGCACTCACCCTTCCATGAATAGCCACAACAGCTCTGTGGTATTCTAAACAGCCTGCAATATTAGCATGGCCATTTACTCAAGCATCCACCCTCTTAAGTCCTCTGAGTAGTCTGCCAGACAGACTTAAATACATGAGTGCCTATGTTTCTAATAGGACTTTTAGGGGGCCTCTTTATTAAAGTGCAGTTAATGTTTGCAATTACCAGGCGTTTGTTGCAAAAATTAATGCATAGTAGCTTCAAAGCCTGTATGTGTTAACTGTTGGAGAGCATGGTCACCATGCCTATGCAAATACTGTACAGGCCTGAAATTTACCACACCTTCAGTACATTGCTAATAGCATGGTTGCATCTACGCTATCGTTGATGCTGCTGCTGCAAAAAAACGAACCCCCTGGAATCCCCCTCCCCCCCCAATCTGCATTAAAATCTCCCACTCTTGACATCTCACAGAGAAGGCCCTCTCTCCCCCCAGCTCTTACCGAGGGTTTCCCTAGTGTCCAGCAGGGAGCAAGAGTGATCCTCAATCGTTTCTGCCCCATCAAGTACCTAGGTTCAAAATGTAACCTCTGACCCCAGTGGTAATCTCACTGTCTTACAGCTAGCAATAGGACCATGAGATCACCACAAGGGGTCAGAAGCGCTATTTGAACCCAGGCACTTGTTGGGGCCAGAGCAACTGGGGATGAGGGGGACAGGTCTTCTATAAGAGCCATGCTAAGTGCTCTTACCACCTCCTCTTTAGCAGGTGTCAAGTGTATTCAAGCTTTCTGCTTTCTATGCACTATCACCACTACAACCATGCACTTAACTGCAAGGTGCTGTCCACGCTTACAACTCACACATTCTCCACCTATTTTCTGCCCTCTTTGATGGTAAGCAGTTACCATGTGAACTACCATGTGCTGCACTGTGCGCTCTTAATGAAAACTGCTTGCTGTGCTTTAGTAAAACAGGCCCCTAAGTTAATTAAAGAAGTTATAATTTTTTCAGTCAGCATTAAAAAGTCCACGTCCTAAGCAGCATTTCCTTCTCCATTATGAAGCACATATATCCAACTTGGCTAGTTAAGTGGGAGATGGGGTTAAAGATTGTGCTCATTAAAGGATGGAATGCTTTACTTGAATGGTGCTGTCACAAAGACCTTTATCTTGCAGCCTGTTTTGTATGTGCCCTCCCATGTGTTAGCCACTGACTGAGTCATGTTCTTTTTGATAATGAGATTGAAGCCTTCACTGCAGGTAGCAAGCCTACAAAAGGACCTGCCAGTCAATTTTTTTTCTGAGGCTTTGCATTTCATTATAACACATGCAGCACTGAAAATGTTCAAAGCTTCATTCATTTCAATGGCTAGATACCTCGAGAAATAATTATGGAACCCATCATGGACTACTGTTATTCTCCACTGGAATTCTGTATTTTTTCTAAACATTTTTAAACAAGCAGGTCAAGCTCACAGTTAAAATATTCATAATCCTATAACAAACATAATAGCCCTGAAGAGTATCTAGTCCAACAAAGAATCACTCCAAACAATCGCAGACACACCAGCAAACGAGTGAGAAGGCAAAAACTAGGTTCAGAAGCTTTATTCAGGGTTATCTGTAGACACACCCCTGAAGAGTATACAGACATGTAAATAACATACTTTACACATCAGCACCAGACTATCCACTCCGATCCCCCCACCTACCTCCACTCGCTACTGCAAACACCCCAAATGAACAGATCAAGACGCACATCCATGAAGAACACGCTAATCATCTCCCATGCTAGGGCCAAATCCAAACAGGCTTGTGGACGTACATTTCAGCTCTATACTCCCTTGATCTGGAACACCCTATCCAACAAACTATGAAACATATCCGACCTCAATCATTCAGAACACACCTCAAAACACACCTCTTAACATTTCATCCCCACCAAATAAGTCCCCAGCCCCCCACATACATCACTCATTCTAAACTGAAAAATGTATGTCCAACCCGTGCCAGATCTGTACATATGTATATACTATCCCACTACCTGTTGCATGGTGTACATGGTTTATAAAAATGTTAAAACGTTACTGTTTCTCCCACAGTGTTCTATGTAATTACTATTTATCTTGTTTTATATAAACTGCCTTGACCCGGCAAAAGGCAGTATATAAATACTGCTTAATAAATCAATCAGCATCACATATACATTCCAATAACGATTGTAGGAAGCTGCTATCTGCATGTGCATGCTCATTGTGATGCATAGATCTGAAGGGAACATGGTGGGGTATGGCCTTGATTTGGTGGAGACATTCCCCAAAATAAATATGTACTTCACATTTTACAATACAAAGTTACATCTGTATTACAAAAATTTTCATGTCAGCTTTTGCAACTATTCTGTGGTATGCACAAGTGTCAGCTCCCATGTCTGCCCCTTGCTTGAGACCCCAGGTCAGAGACAAAAGCTGAATTCCAGCCCTTACATCGGGCAAAGGTTTGACTTGGGGTAGTTTATAACGAAGTCCAAGTGTTGCAGGACCTGGGTGGTGCGTGCCATGGCCTGCTGCACCTCGAAGGCTGAAGTGTCCTTGATAAGCCAGTCGTCGAGATAGGGGAAGACAAATATCCCCTGGAGCCTGAGAAAGGCAGCGACCACTGCCAGACACATTGTGAATACCCCGGGGGCCGAGGCTAGGTTGAAGGGAAGCACCCTGTATTGGAAATGATTGCCTCCCACCACAAAGCGTAGGTATTGCCTGTGGTTTGGGTGGATTAGGATGCGAGTATAGGCATCCTTTAGGTCTAAGGAGCATAGCCAGTCTCCCTGGCAGACCAAGGGAGAGAATCTTGAACTTCTCCCTCGCCAGGAATTTGTTGAGGTTGTGCAGGTCGAGGATAGGCCTTAGGCTCCCTGTCCTCTTTGGCACAAGAAAGTACCTGGAGTAGAACCCCTTGCCCTTGAGATGGTGGGGCACCAGTTCCACTGCTTGGTCCTGGAGAAGACCTGACAACTCCAGAAGAAGGTCCCGATGGAGGGGAGACCTGAGGGGCTCTCCTGGGAAGTAGTGTAGAGGTACCTGGCTCAGATGGAGGAGGTAACCCTCCCTGACCACCTTTAATGCCCAGAGGTCGGTGGTTATAGCTCCCCACCTTTGGGCATAAAGGGTGAGGCGACCCCCTGTAGGCTGCTGATCTCTGTGTGGGAGAGGGGCTATGCTGTCGGAGTCAAAAACTCCCTCATGGCTGGGCCGGAGCCGGAGCCTGGGGCTTGGGAGCCTTCTGCCCTTGTACCTTGGCCTGCTGCCCTTGCTGGGGAGCCAGGGAGACCTGGTAAGGTGGGTAGTTTCGGTAAGCAGTGGACTTCCTCGGGTAAAAGTGCTTTTAACCCGAGCCCTTCCATCGAGGAGGAGCAGTGGTCTTCTTGGAGAGCCTAGTCCTCATCATGAACTCGGTCTCCAGCTCTGTGGCCTTGTCGATCATGGGCTTGCTGAAGAGGTTCCCCCCTGACATGGGACATCGACCAACTTGTCCTGTACCCATTGACTGAGGTCGGACAACTGGAGCCAAGCTTGGCGGCATGCACCGATGCCTGCCACGGCTACACAGGCCGCCGACTCGAAACCATCATAGGCCACCCAAGACAAATTTGGAGCACTCATGGACGGCTTTGGACAGGCAAAGCACTGCAAAGGTTCCTCAGAAAGACCAGCTGAGTATCCGGCAGGTTCCTTCGCCAGGTCCCTCAGGTACATGCCCATGTTCAGCTGGTAGGCCTGGATCCAGCAATTCAGCATCGAGCCCTGGTAGCACTTCCTGCTGAGGTTATCCAAGGTGCAGGCCTCCCTGCTGGGGGGCACCGAGGAGTGCGTCTTCTGACTCTTCAGTTGACGCATGGCCGACTCCACAACCATGGAGTTGTGCGGCAGCTGTGACTTCTGAAACCCAGGGCTCCGGCGGACTCGATACATCAAGTCGAGCCGCTTGCTGACCACCAGCACCGATTCCGTTGTCTCCCACATGCGGAACATAAGCCGCTCTAGGATGGGAGGAATGGGCACCGTGAGCGATTCCCAGGAAGGAGCCTCGTATTGGAGGATCTCTAGCTCGTCAGCCTGAGGATCCTCACTGGACTCGGTGGGAAAAGCCAAGGCCTTGGACATGTCTTTGACGAAGTCCAATTAGCCCATATCCTCCGGTGGGGACCTTCTCTGAAGTTCAGAGACCGGGGAATCGGAAGGGACATTTCAGTGCCGACGGGTGTCCGAGGACTCCTCGTCCTCGGTCTCACAATCGGAATACTCCGAGGAGGACTCGTGGTGTTCCTTGGGTCTCGAGGGCCCCGGCACCGTACGCCCCAGACCTGGGAGACTTGTTGGCAACTACCTCAGCCCCGACTAGCGGGAGACCGAGCGTGACTTCGGCCAAGGATCTACTCAGGCCCGCCTGGCTTCCAGGGACTGCTTTGATGTCGAATGCCCAGTGGTCGGGGCGGAGGAACCGGACGTGCCGGACATCAGCACCCGCTGCTGGTCCAAGAAAGTAGTCACACTGCGCTCCAAGGCCGCCATCCTGGATGCCAGTCCCGGTGGCTCCACAGCCTTCGGCGCGGACACCGAGGGACTCGGGCCCGACACCGGCTCCCTAGGAAGGGAATCCTCGACAAGAAATGTGTCTACCTGCTGAGGCCGGTCCACCACGGGATCCTTCCAAGAGATCTTGGCTGGCTGCTCCCTCTCTGACGACTCGAGCGGAAGCCCGGGGCTCCGCGACTGGGCCTAGGAGGATCCCAGACAATCAGAACCATCCAAGGACGCCGCCGTCGAGGGCTTCTTCTTCCTCATCGGTTCCCTCGAGGGAGACCCCCTCCTCTCCAAGGACCCACAATGACGCTTGGGTTCAGAGTGCTCCTCCCGAGGTGTCGAGGCCTCGGATGAGGTCCTGGCTCTCGGAGGCATCGGGGAGTCAGGAAGAATTTTGTCATGCTGCTGCTGGCAGCTCCTCGAGGCCTTGGAAGACATCTTCTTACAAAGGCCACAGACCGCCGGGTCATGGTCCGGGCCGAGGCACCGCAGGCAGCAGTCATGCGTGTCAGTTAGGGACATAATCTTACCACACCAATCACACTTTTTGAAGCCGCTGGTAGCCATGGGAGGGAAAAAGAACCCCAACAAGGTCGAAGACCCTTCGGGCTGCCAGCTGAGAAAAGGGTGCAAAGATGCCAAAAGAAAATAAACCAAAGTAAAAAAAAAAATGACCCCGATATCGAGTCACCGAGGTTGGGGCGGGAAAGGTACCGGTGCAAGACTGGAGACGAGTAAAACACGAAAAAAAATCAACTTTTTCCAGGGGAAAAACAGACGTCATCTGCTGGGCTCTGTGGAAAAAAGGAGATTGAGCAAGATGGCACCCTTGGGCGGGAAGGGGACCACGCATGCATGGTAGCAATCCCAAAGGCTTTCTTTGAAAGCTGGGGATTTGCTCCACATGGGTGACGTCAGCGCCGATGGAACCCACAAGTGAGGGCTGACATCCTGCTTGTTCCCAGAGAAGGGATGATCTGGCTCTTGGTGGTGTTGATCACCCAGCCAAGCTCTTGCAGGAAGAGCACCACTATTTGGAGTCGCCTCCCTACTCTCAGCTTCTGACTTTGCTTGGATGAGCCAGTTGTCCAGATACGGGTGCACCAGTATCCCCATCTTTCTGAGTGCTGCTGCTGCGATGACCATGATCTTGGTGAATGTTCTGGGTGCTATTGCCAACCCAAAGGGCATCGCTTGGAACTGGAAGTGACCCATGAATGTTGCGAACTGCAAAAATATCTGATGTTCTGGATGTATGGGAGTGTGCAGGTAGGCCTCAGAGGTCCAAAGCTGTAAGGAACGCGCCCTTCCGCACCACTACTAGCACAGAATGTAGCGTTTCCATCTGAAAATGGGCTACCCTTAGGGCCCTGTTGACTCTCTTGAGATCCAGAATCGGATGATAGGTACCGTCCTTTTTGAGTACCACAAAATACTCCAGAGCCAATAGGTGACCCAACATGTCCTTTACCGCCTGGGATTTGCCCAATGCTCCGCATGGCCATAGTACAAACTCATTGGCCAGGGCATACTGGAACTCGAGGGCATACCCTTCACATATGATTTCCAGCACCCACTGATCAGAGGTGATGCGGACCCAGGAAGGGAAAACGCTGCAAATGGCCTCCGATGTGCTCCCCAAACTCCTGGATCCTCCAGGCTTCATTGGGAATTCTTGGCAGCATTAGCAGTCGCCGAATAGTACCCTTGACTGGCTCCGCGGGACCAAAAAGGACTGCCCCCCAAAAGGGGAAACGTCCTCTTTGTGGAGGCACAAGCTTCGCAGTCCGAAAGCGGTAGAAATCCAGAGATCCCCCCTCTAGCCTGAGATGTCTGTCCTCTTCCCCCTTGGGTTTGTCTTCTGGGAGCCTCCCCCCTTAGATTCCCCCAGGGTCCTTAATGCACTCTTTGAGGGACTCGCCAAACAAGTTTCCCCTAGAAGGGAAGTTTGCTAAGGCGGATCTTGGAGGAAACATCAGCCGATCAATTCCAAAGCTGCAAAAATCTGCAAGCTGCCACCACCAAGGCCATACTTTTGGAAGAGGAGCGCACTAAGTCAAAGCAGAGGTCTGACAAGTACGCCAATGCCGATTAACTTGTGCATCTGGGGGGTGTCAGTGAACCCCTCTCCCAGGTGGTCAGGCAACGCTTGCACCCAACGCATGCAGCCCCTTGAGACATAAGCCCCGCAGATAGAGGCCTGCAACAGCAGGGATTCCAGTCGGCGATCCTTGAGGGCCGTCCCTCCTTCTACCGGGATCGTGGTCTTTTTGGTTACTGCCATGACCAAGGCATCAACCTTTGGGATCCAAAATAGCTCCTTTTCCGCTTTGGGGACTGGGTACTGCCACCCCATAGTGCGACACCCTGCAAGCCTGCTTCTGGAATATCCCATTCCGCTTCACTCATCTGCATGATAGCTTTGTGGAACAGGAAGGCCTACTGAGGTGTGCGCATGCCTTTTAACAATGGGTCCCCCAGTGGAACCTCGGCCCCCAGTGCCCAAAGAGGGATGTTTAGGGCCGCTAGGGACTGGGAAATCAGTGAGAATAGTTCCTCCTTGCAGAAGACCCCGACAATTGCTGGATCCTCTCCTGTTGGAAGGTCTCCATCCTGCTCTAGAGGTTCCAGATCATCTCCATGGCCAGACGGACCCTCCCCTGAAGCCCCCGAGGCCAGGTCTTCCTGCAGCGGGAGATTAGAGTGCTTCTGGCGCTTAGAGTACCCCTGCTCAGTTTCTGAAAGGTATGGACGTTTAAGCCCCGCATGCTGAGGACCAATCCCCTGCCCTCCTTGTGCCTGTCCGTTCTTCAGCACAAAGGCCTTGTGAAGTAAGAGAATGAATTCCGGCGAGAAGGAGCTCTCCTCTGAAACAGCCACTGAACGGTGAAACTCCTGAGCCTCTCCTTTAGCTGTCTGGCCACCAGCGAGGAATAGCAGGAAAACACCTGTGTCAGAGAGAGAAGGCCTGCATCCTGCTCCAACTCCCCCTGCAAGTCCCGAAATCCCACCGGACACGGGCCAGCTTTGTCCTGACATTCTTCTAAATTGCAGCTCTCTCTCACATGCCTTGCAACAGCTGGCCTGAGAGAGAGCCCTAGCGTGCGCCGCATGCTGCTCAAAATGATTTAGTCATGATGGACCGGGAAGGCCTAGCTCTGGAAGTGACATCAGCGGTAAAACACACTAAACAGCTGCACCCACACTGACTGACTTACTGCAGATATTAACAGGGACAGTACTCAGCTCCTCAAGCCGCAGGACTGCCGCTCCAGAGAGTTTCACCCAATCAGCCAGTCATCCAGGTATGAGTGAACCCAGATCCCTTGCTTCCACAGAAACGCCACTGCCGCCACCACCACCACCTCCACCATTTTATTCAAGAAAGTGCAAGGAGCTGTGGTCAGGCGAAAGAGCAGAGCCCAGAAATGGACGTGATGGCCCAGGATTCAGAAGCAAAAAAAAAAAAAAAACCCACAAATTGCTGGTGTTGCTCCCAGATGAGAATATGGAAGCATGTCGCAGCAATAGCTAGAGAAATAAGAACGCCCCTTGCCAAACAGATGCAATGATCAATCTAATGGTCTCCACATGGAAAAAGGAACTTTGAATTGGCCACTTTCAGATCCAGAAGGAACCTCCCTTCTGCAGAGCAAGGTCAGGGATGTTTATTCCATCTACTCTGTGGTTGCCCAAGGTGGTAAAATAGTCTGCAACTGCAGGAGGCTCTATAGAGTTTCTTTGATTGCCACCTGCTTAAGTGGGGAGGTGTAGGGAGAGACCTCAAAGGCATCCTTTAGAGGCTGTGCTAATTCTAGTGCAGACTCCTGACACAGAACCTCTAAGGCCCATTGGTCTGATGTGATATGGGTCCACTCTAAGAAAAATAGCTGCAGACACCTCCTAATGAGCTGTACATTGGAAGGATCCCACTGGCTCTCATTATGGGGGGCTTACTGGCTCCAGCAAGAGCTGCACAAGTCCCAAGATTGCTGAGAACTCTGAAAAGGACTGCCCTTTCTTCAGCCTAGGTCTATAGGAGGAATAGACCTTCACTGGACTCCTAGCAGTCTAAGAGAGTCTCCAAGCTCTACAAGAGACCTTTCAGGATGCAGACCTAGCGCCCATGGGCCTGTTTTCCAGGAGCCTTTGAAAGACTATTTCTCCAAGTATTCACCAATTTCAAACCCATCCCCAAGAGCAAACTTCCCTTGAAGGGGAGCTTGCTTAGTCACAACTTGGAGGCCATATCAGCTGACCAATTGGGAAGCCAAAGCCACAACTGCTTCCATGGATTTGGCAGATGCCCTCTATGACCCTCCAAGTACATGGCTCCAGACTCCAATCCAACAGACCCCAGGTTTTCTGGCAGCTACTGAACTTAGCACAAGACCACTCTGGTCACCAGGCCTATAGACAAGACCACCCAGAAGCCCAAGGCTGAGGCCACAGAGGCATTCTTATTCTCTGCCTTCCTATCATGAGACTCCATGGAGTGCAGCACCCTCTTACACTAGAATAGTCATGCGCTTGGTCACTGCTGTGATGAGGGCATCCACTTGAGAGAGTCCAAAAACATCTGCTCAGACTTGCCCTAACGCAGGGGATACAACTGAAAGAGGACCTTAGGGCCCTCAAATTTGAAATCTGGATTCTCCTACCGAGAGATCAGGAGCTGCTGCATGGGTTCAGGCAAAGGAAAGAAGCTGAAAGGGTGCTTGAAACCTCCAAGATGTTCCAGCAACACAGGTAGAGACTAAGGGCATGCTCCGCAATGTTTAAAAAGGCCACTACAGCATCCTGAATCAGCACAGAAAGTCCTCGCTATGAAAAAGGCGGATCACAGAAGGATCCTTGCCCTTAATAAGAGGAAGCTCCCCTTCCTCCTCAGATTCATCTTCTGGAGAAAGAGCATTCTCTTCAGTATCCCAACTAACCTCCATACAGGATATGCCAGGGCTCTCAGAGAAATAAATGGGTGAAAAAGCAAAGCAGGGATACCTAACCCCCTTACCAGGCATGGCAGGGTCACCCAAGGGTGCAGGGTCCCCTGAACAGGAGGCCCGGACCTTTGACCTCTGCAAAGGGGGTTGACAAGCAGCAAGAAAGGACTGAAAACAGTCAGTGGGCTATTGAAGTAGCTTCTGCTCAAAAAAGGCAAAGGGCAGTTGGCAAGTTGCCCAGTTCCAGAAGTGAAATTTTTCACCAATTCTGGTTTTAAATTTGCCTTTGCAATGAAGTATGGTATTTGTAGTCCCTGATTTTATCCATTGAAATTAGTGCTGCAGATCCTATAATGCATCAGAATGATATTGTCAGAAAACCCAGACTGGCTTAAAATCTCACTCCTGGGACCTAGTTACTTGGTAAATCTGAGAGGGAGCCCTGGGGCTATAAGAGGCTCAAGGGGGCCTGCTGGCCAGAGTCCGAGGTCTCTTCAACCCTATCTCTCTGTGGACCTCCAAAAGAACTAAGAGCATAAGAACATAAGATATGCCATACTGGGTCAGACCAAGGTCCATCAAGCCCAATATCCTGTTTTCAACAGTGGCCAATCTAGGTCACAAGTACCTAGCAGTTTCCCCAAAAGACACAGGTTCCACGATGCTTGTATTGGGGCAAGCAGTGGATAGTCTGGATCCACTTTAATAATGGTTTATGGACCTTTCCCCAAGGAACTTGTCCAAACCTTTTTAAAACCTGGCTACACTAACAGCTTTTACTACATCCTCCGGTAGCAAATTCCAGAGTTTGAGTACACGTTGAGTGAAAAAATATTTTCTCTTATTAGTCTTAAACAGATTACCCTGTAGCTTCATTGCATGCTCCCTAGTCTTTCTATATTTTGATGGTGCAAACAATCGATCTATGTTTACCCATTCAACTCCATTCATTAATTTATAGACCTCTATCATTTCTTCCCCTCAGTCATCTCTTTTCCAGGTTGATAAGCCCTAACCTTTTAATAATAATAATTTCTAATAACGCTATATCCTTTTTCAGATACGGCGACCAGAATTGCACACAATATTCAAGGTGTGGTCGCACCATGGAATGATACAGAGGCATTATAATATCCTCTGTTTTATTCTCCATTCCTTTCTTTATGATACCAAGCATTCTATTGGCTCTTTTGGCCGCCGCTGCACACTGCGGAGGGTTTTAACATGTTATCCATGATGATGCCTAAATCTTTTTCCTGGGTGGTGGATTCTAATGTGGAACTTTGCATCATGTAACCATAATTTGGGTTTTTCTTTCCTAGGTGCATAACTTTGCACTTGTCCACATTAAATTTCATCTGCCATTAGGATACCCAGACTTCCAATTTATCAAGATCTTGCAATTTTCCACAATCCTCATGGATTTTAACAACTTTGAATACTTTTGTGTCATCTGCAAATCTGATAAACTCACTCGTTATTCCCATTTCCAGGTCATTTATGAATATGTTAAAAAGCAGCGGACCCAGCACAGATCCCTGGGGTACTCCACTATTCACCTTTCTCCATTGGGAAAATTGGCCGTTTAGCCCTATCCTCTGCTTTTTATCTCTTAATCAGTTCTTGATCCACAATAGTACATATTGCCTCCTATCCAATGACTTTTTAATTTTGCCAAAAGTCTCTCATGAGGGACCTTTTCAAAGGCTTTCTGAAAGTCCAGATACACAATATCAACTGACTCGCCTTTGTCTACCTGTTTATTCACACCTTCAAAAAAACATAATAGATTAGTAAGCCAAGACCTTCCTTGGCTAAAGTCATATTGGCTGTCTTCCATTAAGCCATGACTATCTACATGTTCAGTAATTTTGTTCTTTATGATGGTTTCCACCATTTTTCCCGGTACTGACGTCAGGCTCACCGATCTGTAGTTTCCTAGATCACCCCTGGAACCCTTTTTAAAATTGACATTACAATGGCCATCCTCCAATCTTCAGGTAGTACAGATGATTTTAATTATAGTTCACAGATTACTAATATCAGGTCTGCAATCTCATATGTCAGTTCTTTCGACACTCTTGGATGTATACCAACCGGTCCAGGTGATTTGCCACTCTTCAGTTTATCAAATAGTTTTAATACATCTTCCCGGTGTATCGATATTTCTTTCAATTCTTCCGCAGCATCTCATTTAAATACCATTTCAGTCATGGGCAACATCCCTACATCTTCCTCAGTAAAGACTGAAGCAAAGAGTTCATTCAGTCTATCCGCTATGGCCTTGTCCCCTCTTAGTGCCCCTTTTACCCCTCTATCATCTAATGGTCCAACTGACTCTCACAGGGTTTTTTTTTTGCTAAGAATATACTTGAAAAAGTCTTTATTATCTGTTTTTTCTTCCACAGCAAGTTTCTTCTCAAATTCTCTCTTTGCCTGCCTTATCAATGCCTTGCATCTAACTTGCCAGTGTTTGTGTTTCCAGTTTTCATCATTTGGCTCCTTTTTCCATTTCCTGAAAGATGACTTTTTGGCAACAGCCTCTCAGACCTCATCTTTAAACCATGCTGGCAGTTTTTGGAACTGCCTTCCTCTTTTCTTAAAGCGTGGAATACAGCTGATCTGGGCTTCCAAGATAGTATGTTTAAACACCCCCGAAGCCTGATGTAAATCTTTAACCTTTGCAACTGCTCCTTTTATTTTTTTCTTAATTATTTTCTCATTTTCTCATAGTCTCCCTTTTGAAAGTTAAAAGGTAGTACTGTCGATTTTCTTACCATCTTTTCTTCATTTATTAAATCAAATGCGATCATGCTATGATCACTATTGCCAAGTGGCCCCCAACACCCTTATCTCTTGCACCAGATCTGATGTTCCATTAGATCCAAAATAGCTTCTCCTCTGGTCAGTTAATTTATCAGCTGCTCCAAGAAGCAGTCAATTATTTCATCTAGAAACTATCTCCCTAGCATGTTGATGCGATCTCATTTGGAGTATTGTGTGCAATTCTGAAGACCACGCCTTCAAAAGGATATAAACAGGATGGAGTAAATACAGAGGGTGGCTACTAAAATGGTTAATGGTCTTCATTATAAAGCATACGAGGACAGACTTAAGGATCTTAATATTTACACTTTAGAGGAAAGGCGGGATAGAGGTGATATGATTGAGACGTTTAAATACCTCAGAGGCATAAATGCACCGGGGGAAAGAGCCTCTTTCGATTGCAAGCAAGTTCTGCTATGAGAGGTCATGGGATGAGGGTGAAAGGGGATAGATTCAGGAGTGATATGCGGAAATATTTCTTTACGGAAAGAGTGGTGGATCAGTGGAATAGTCTCCCAGTGGAGGTGGTAGAGATGAGGACTGTATCTGAATTCAAAAATGCATGTGACAAACACAGAGGATTCTAAAGGAAAAAAGGGGACCGTTGTAGTTGTTGATATGGAAGGACAGACTAGATAGAAAAATGACGACAGAAAAAGACCACATGGTCTATGTTTCTATGTGCTGCCGTGACACTGACGCAGACGATACTGGGGTAACTGAAATCACCCATTATTATTACTGTGTTGTAACTTTTGTTAGCTTCCCTGATTTCTTTGAACATTTTATCATCCATTTGTTCATTCTGGCCATGCGGTCGATAGTACACCCCCACTGCCATTGCCTTCCTCTTCCCCTTTTTACTTGGATTTTCTATCCACCAAGTTTCTACAGTGAATTTTGTTTCCTGCAAAACTTTAATCCTTTGAGACTCAATGCCCTCTCTAACACAGAGTGCAACCCCCCCACCAATCATCTGCTCTACCATAATGATATAGTTTATACCCAGGTATCACAGTGTCCCACTGGTTGTCCTCCTTCCACCATGTCTCTGAGATACCAATTATATCTTATCTCTCATTTAGTGCTATATATTCTACCATCTTATTTTTTAGACTTCTAGCATTTGCATACAAGCATTTTACAGGCTGTATTTTATTCATATATAAATCTGTGGGTAGGCAGGGGTAATTTGGAATCTTTAAGCTCTGTCTGCTCTGTATTCAAAGGCATTTGGGCTACTTTTGTCTTTATTGGAACCTCTCTACTGATATGCCATAACTTCATTCTTTTGCTAGTATCCTTCAAGGATACATTGTTCTGAACCATGTGCTCTTAACTGTTGGCTTTCCCCTATTATTTAATTTAAAAGCTGCTCTCTCTGCTTTTTAAAGGTTAATGCCAGCAATCTGGTTCCGTTCCTGTTAAGGTGGAGCCCATCCCTTCGGAAAAGCCCCTCCTTTCCCCAGAATGCTTCCCAGTTCCTAAACCCTCATCCTTGTACCATTGTCTCATCCACACATTGAGGCTCCAGAGCTCTGCCTGCCTTTTGGGTCCTGCACGTGCAACAGGAAGCATTTCGGAGAATACTGCCCTGGAAGTTCTGGATTTCAACTTCCTACCTAAAAGCCTAAATTTTGCTTCCAGAACCTCCCTACCACACTTTGCTGTCTTGGTACATGTCTGTACCAATGACATAGAAGACTCCTCCCCAGCACTAAGACCTTGTCTAGATGGCACCTGAGGTCCACTACCTTCGCACCAGTCAGGCATGCTACCAGGTGATCCTCATGTCCAGTCACCCAGCTATCTACATGCCTAATGATAGAATCACCAACTATAACGGCTGTCCTAACCCTTCCCTCAAGGACACATGGCCCTGGAGAAACCTCCTCGGTGCGAGAGGGTTTTACATCACCTGGAGAACAGGTAATACCTACAGGATCCCTTCCTGTCTCACCAGGGTGATGCTCTCCTGTCACGTGACCCCTCTTCTCCATTTCAACAGGGATGCTGCCAGACTTGGTGGGACTTCAGTACTATATCCCTATAGGTCTCGTCTATGTACCTCTCTGTCTTCCTTATGTTTTCCAAATCTGCTACTCTATCCCCAAGAGAGTAAAGAACATCTTGCACCTAGTGCACTTGTAAGACCCCTCACCAACTGGGAGAAAATCATACATGTGACATACAATGCAAAAGACTGGAAAACCCCCATCTTGCTACTGGACTACTGTCTGCATCTTAGTTTTAAGTTTGAGTTTAGGTATTTAGGTTCTTTACTTACTAATGGTTGCTAGGGATGCGTATACTAATAAAACTATACCTAAATATGTTTAATTTACTTTGTTCACCTGAAGCTTAATCAATCTCAGGTCCTTAATGTATGCCTGATGAGGATAAAACAGCTGCACCTGAGTGTGAATACGGCATCTCCTTTCCTTTAAGAGATTTAAACACCTATAAAGCTATGATTATCCCAGGAGTGGGTGGGTGTCAGGGAGGGTGGGAAGGAAAGACGACTTATTAAAAACTGGCTGCTAAACAGTACCCTGTCCTATGCTTCTAAGGCTTAAAAAAATGTATCTGTGACCAATTTCCTGGGTGATTCACACAGCCCTTGCTTGGATTGAGGGAGTCTTCGGTTCTAAATTTAACCAGAAAGCTCTCTGCTGTGTTTTAAATTTAAAAACCTGAAAGCTCTTTGCTGCTACTAGGCCCTGACTGATTTAACAAATACACTTGATTCACAGATTAATCAGCTTTAATTTAAAGAATCTTTTTTCACCAAGATTTAGAAAAAGATGAAATTAGACTTACTGCTAATTGTAGTTCCTTGAGGAACTCCAGTCCCGGAACCTCTCGGTTTAGCCCCTCCCCCAGCAACTTGGAGACTGAGCACGTCATCGCTTTGATGACCCTGGTATAAGTAGCCCAGGACCGCCTCTCTGCTCCTGTACCTACTGACAAAGCAGACTCACCGGAGCAACAAATAAGTAGACATCATACCCAATTTCAGTATTCAACTGTCTGTAGCCAAATTAGGCTGCAAGTTAGCCTTAACTTTGTCAGATTTGGTCAGTTATTCTAAACTTAAACTTTAAACTAAAATTTAATGGAAGACTCCCTCGAAAGAGAAAGAATCCCCAACAGTCACTGCATAGGTTTATCCTTGTCCCCCCCTGAAGAAGACAGAGGACCCCCCAGAAAAGAATCAACAGAAGGGTAATGACTCCACATCCCCCCTAAGAACCACTTACCCTAAACGAAAGCTTCATTTCACACTTGGAGTTCCCTCGCTTCAAGCTGTGGTCGAGTGGTGGGATCCGGGACTGGACTGGAGTTCAAGGAACTACAATTAGCAGGTAAGTCTAATTTCATCTTTCTTATCGTCCCTCCAGTCGAGTCCCAGAATCTCTGGGGATGTAACAGAGCAGTAAATATCAATGGGAGGGACCTTTTAGACCAGCCTGAAGCACTGCTGATCCGAAACAAGCGTCCCCCGACGTCTGAACATCCAGACGGTAATGCTTGACAAAAGAATTCAAAGATGACCAAGTCACCGCCTTACAAATTTCTATGGCAGGCACCAAACTATACTCCGCGCAAGATGCAGCTTGCGCCCTAGTCGAATGCACTTTTAGCCCTTGCGGAATGGCCTTACCCTTTAGAATATAAGCTAAAGCTATGGCCTCCTTGAGCCATCTGGATATGGAAGACTTAGCCGCTGCTTCCCCTTTCCTAGGGCCACCAAATAAGACAAACAGACTATCTGACTTCCGAACTGACGCTGTACGATGCAGATACTTTTTGAGCATCCAACGAACATCAAGAAGACGCAGCTTACCTCCCACTGACACATCCTCTCCATCGAACGCTGGTAACGTTACCACCTGATTGACATGAAAAAACGATACCACCTTTGGCAGAAAAGAAGGAACCAGCCTCAACACTACCTTCTGCTTTGAAAAAGACAGAAAAGGCTCCCTACAAGACAAGGCCTGCAACTCCGATACTCTACGTGCAGAACAAATGGCCACAAAAAACACCGCCTTCAAAGTAAGATCCTTTAACGAAGCCTTACCTAAAGGCTCAAATGGTTCCCACACTAACGCTTCCAGGACCAGATTGAGGTCCCACGTCGGTACTGTTAACCTACACGGTGGTTGCAAGAGAGATACAGCCCTTAGAAATCTTAACATCTGCATGTGCGCCCAGCGCCTCTCCCTGCACCTTCCCCCGGTAACAGGAAAGCGCTGCTAACTGTACTCTCAAAGAACTAGGCGCCAAGCTGTCTCGAAACCATCCTGCAAAAACAAGAGAATCTGCGGAACCGAGGCCCGAGATGGTCGAAACTGCTTGTCCTCACACCAGGCTTTAAAGATGCGCCAAACACGAATATACGCCAAAGAAGTAGATCTATGCCTGGTCCTCAAAGTGGAAATCACCGCTGCAGAATATCCTCTGGTTCTCATGCGTGTTCTTTCAATAGCCAAGCCGTAAGCGAGAAATCGAGCCACCTGAGGCATTCGTAGTGGCCCCTGAATCAACAAATCGTCCCGTACTGGCAGCCGCCAGGGACTGTCTGTCTATCAGAAGCCGAACCAGATCCGCATACAACGGCCTCCACGGCCAATCTGGCGCTATCAAAATCACCCTGCTGCGGTGGACCTCTATGCACTGAACCACGCGACCTATTAACGCCCAAGGAGGAAAGACGTATAGGAGCCCTTCCTCTGGCCACCTTTGCAGAAGAGCGTCGAGGCCCTCTGACATTCATTCTTGCCTCCTGCTGTAGAAGCGACTGGCTTTTGCCAATTGAAAGGTCGTCATCAGATCCATAATTGGAGTTCCCCAGCAACGCATAATTAACGCAAACACCTCCGGATGGAGAACCCACTCTCCCGGATCCACTCTGACTCGATTCAAAAAATCTGCTTCTACATTGTCCACTCCTGCCACATGCTGCGCCGAAAGCACTGGAAAATTCTCCTCGGCCCATGCTAGCAGGTAACCGGCCTCCTCCTCCAAGACGACACTTCCTGTGCCTCCCTGGCGATTTATGTAGGCCACCGTGGTCGTGCTGTCCGAAAGCACTCAAACCGGTCTCTTCTGCAACCAAGGTCGAAACATCTGGCGAGCTAAGGACATCGCCCGCATCTCCAGCCTGTTGATGGACCATTCTTTTTCCCCGGACACTCCACTGTCCCTGAGCAAAGCGACCCTCGAAATGCGCTCCCCAGCCTATCAGGCTGGCGTCCGTTGTTAGTGACTCCCAGGCTGGAGACTCCAACGGCATCCCTTTTCCAGGTTCCCTGGAACCAGCCACCACCTTAGCTACCATTGCACCTCCAGTGGACAGTGCAGCTTTTGAGACAGCGCATCTGTTTGATGTGACCACCTCCGCAGCAGAGCTCTTTGTAAGGGCCTCATATGCGCCCTTGCCCATGGGACCAGTTCGAGAGTGGCCGCCATGGTCCCCAGAAGCTGCAGATACTGCCACACCGTGGGAGTTGCCCTGCCTAAGAAACCTCGCACGAGCCTTCTCAGCCCTTGCACCCTTAGTTGCAGTAAGAACACCTTTCCTTCGTACATATTGAAACAAGCTCCCAAGTACTCCAGAGTCTGTGATGGGATCAGTCTGCTTTTGGAAACATTGACCACCCAACCCAGGCTCTGAAGTAGACTCACGACACGGGCCGTAGCAGACTGGCTCTCGTCCCTTGACTTCGCCCAAATCAGCCAGTCGTCTAAGTAGGGATGAACTAACACACCTTCCTTGTGTAACTGCGCAGCCACTACCACCATAACCTTGGTAAATGTCCGCGGGGCCGTGCCCAGTCCAAACGGCAATGCCCGGAACTGGAAGTGTCCCATGGGTACCGCAAAACAAAGAAACTGCTGATGTTCCCGATGGATCGGAATGTACAGATAAGCCTCCGTCAGGTCCAGAGAAGTAAGAAATTCCCCTTTTCTGACTGCCACTATGACTGATCGAAGGGTTTCCATGTGAAAATGAGACACTCTGAGACACCGATTTACCTGCTTGAGATCCAAGATAGGTCAAAATGCTCCGTCTTTCTTTGGGACCACGAAATATATGGAGTATCGACGGAGCCGCACTGATCTGGTGGTACTGGAACCATTGCTTTGAGCTGTAACAATCTGTCTAATGTTTCCTGTACCACTATCCGTTTGGTTCGAGCTTTGCAGGGGGATTGAACGAAAGAATTGACGACTGGGCGCTGAAACTCTAGAGCATAACCGTCTCTTATAACTTCCAACACCCACTGATCTGATGTGATTTGGACCCAGGCAGGATAAAACTTTCATAGGCATCCTCCTATCGGCTGTAATCCTACCTGAGTTCCCCTCACCTCATTGCGTCTTTCTAAGGTTCGGGGCCGAGGAAGGGGCAAAACCTCTACCTGCTCCTCGAAAGCCTCGAAATCCCTGGTTCCTAGCGGGAAACCTTCCTCACTGAAACTGACCAAACCGAGATGATCGGAACTGCCGAAACTCCCTCTGCATCCCTTTCTGGTTCTGAGAGGGCCGACTCTGCTTCGGTTTATCTTCTGGAAGATGATCCCCCTTGGATTCCCCATAGTCCTTTACTAGCTTGTCCAAGTCCTCTCCAAACAGAAGCTTCCCTCTGAATGGCAGCTACCTCAATCTAGCCTTAGAGGAACCGTCAGCCGCCCAATTACGCAACCACAAATATCGGCAAGCCGCTACCACTGAGGCCATACTCTTCGATAGACCTCGGATCAAGTCATAATGAATGTCCGCCAGATACGCAGCTCCAGACTCCAACCGAGATACTTCCTCTACCTGGTCTCCAACCTGATCAATCTGAAGTCTCCGAGACCAGCGAAGGCATGCCCTAGCCACCTAAGCCCCCGAAATTGAAGCCTGGATCAAAAGGGCATGAATGTCAAAAACCTGCTTCAACAACATGTCCAACTTCCTATCCTGGACATCCTTGAGAGCTGCACTGCCCTCAACCGGAATTGTTGTCTTTTTAGGAACAGCCGACACAGCCGCATCTACTTCCCGATCCTGATCCGACAGGGGATAGAGCCAAGCCAACACTCTAGATCCCTTAAGACCTGCTTCAAGCATATTCCATTCCTCCTGAATCATATCTCTGACCACTCTGTGAATCGGAAAAACCCTCTGCATTTTGTGAATGGATCCTCTAAAGCCTCATCCCCTCCCTGAGCATTGGAGGGTATGTTTAGAGCTTTAAGGGTCTCTGTAATGAGTGCCGGCAATTCTTCCTGCCTGAACACTCAAACCACTCTAGCTTGTTCCTCCATCTCTGTCTGCTCACCTTCCTCTAACTCATCTTCTGTATCTGCATCCGGATTCCCGTCTGCATCGTCCAGATCCTCCAGCCTTTCTACCCCCTCTCTCGAGCCCTTCAGCTTTTTAGAGGGGACACTTCCAGTCACTAGGCTGACCGGAGCTCCTGGCTGCTTAGCCCCTTGCTGCGTCTCTGAGGCCCCGGCTACCTGAGTACTCTGCCATAGACTAAAGGTCTGATGCAGCAGCAGAAAGAAATCAGGGGAAAAATAGGCGGTATACCCCCTGACCTAATCCATAATGAGACCCCGCAGATAATGCCGACGAAGGTCCTGCCACCAGATCCTGAGCCACCAAGGAAGGAGGCACAGGCTCCGGAGTACCCTGAGAGGCTTCCTTTTGCACCTTCAAACCTTCCTCTAGAGCTTACTCCATCGAAGCTGCCTCCTGGGTACAGACCTTGCAGACTCCTGTATCTAACACTGCCCACGACGCGTACCATAAACTAAGCACTGGGGTCTGAAAGGCATCTCGCCCACGGTAATGCCCCCCTCCCCCCCAGATCTAAATACCCTAAGTACTATTCAGAAACAAAAAAACAACCAAAACTGTTTAGTCCAAAACTGTCACAAAACACCAGAAAGAAAAAAAAACGTTTTTTCTTTTTAAACCTTTAATGAACTGCCTGACCTAAAACCAAAGAGCCCCCACCGAAACGGAAGCTCACAAACGCAGGGTAACCACTCAAACTCTCCGCGCCGAAAAATAAGCTCCCCTGAGACCAACCACCACCGGCAGCGCTTCCCGCCCAGAACGCCACACGGGAAGGCCTTCCCTAATGGCACTCTAGCAATCGCGCCAGAGCACTGCTGAAACAGCCGTTCTCTGGCGAGAAAACAACCCGATTTTAATTTCCCCAATGATCCGTCAGCCCCGGAGCTTACCTCTGCGCCAAATGAAGCCTGAAGAGATGTGCCTCAATCCTCTTCCCGTGCTCAGCTGAGTCGCGGCTTCGGCGTCGGGTGAGGAGAGGCAACTGCAATTCAGCCGCGGGCTCTGCTCCCTCTGCAATCACACCGCTCGGTAAGTCTGCAACCGGCTCCTCACCCGGGAGCCGGGAGACTAAATTCTCACACTCCCCGTTGACAGGATGCAAGAGAATGGGGGGGGGGGGGAGGAGGGAGAAAGGAGGAACATGGGAGAGAGAGAAAATTAAATCCTCAGAAATCCTACGAAATGGGAGGGAGAAGCAAAACCTTTGCAGCTCCTAATTTAACCCTCTCATTCTTTACCATCCCAACAAAAACCTAACCCAATTACTCTCCTTAGCTGCCGTCAAGTGAGTCCTGACCACTCACCACCTCTCCAGCTGCTTGGAGACTGAGACTACTAGAGCGGAGAGGCGGTCCTGGGCTACTTATACCAGGGTCATCAAAGCGATGACGTGCTCAGTCTCCAAGCTGCAGGAGGAGGTGCTAAACTCAGAGGTTCCGGGACTGGACTGGAGGGACGATAAGGAACTCCCATTAGTAAATACTTACAATTGCAGATTTCTCTCCAGAAGTAGCAGTCCCTTTTTGTAGTCCTTCAAGACTACCTGCCCCATGGGTGGGAAAAGCATGGAAGGGTATGAGAATTAGCAATGGAACTCTATGCCCCTGTGGACAGTGCTGAAAAAAAAAAAAAAAGGAGAAAGAAAAAGGGCTCTAGGCATCCCCATCATACAGGGGGGCAAAAGTAGTCTGCCGTGGAGCTGACCAGATGAGAGCAACAAGAGACATCAAGCATTGGGCATGATTGCAAGACTCCATGGAGCAAAGATAAGCAAATACAAAAAACAACAAAAAATAAAGTTGTTATGCTACTCTTTGACATACTGCATATTTATAAAAATCTAACAGGTATAGGTTGTGACGAAATGGGAGACTCGAAAAGGGAAACACAGCACCTGACAGATTGGTCAGGGAAACCCAAGCCAGGCTTCCCCAGCTGCTTAATGCTTACAAAGGCCTAGAAGACCCACTGCCTGAGAAAAAAAATACAAGGCCTTTTTTTTTTTTTTTAATTTAAATCTGCTTTATTAAAGCAGCACAGAAAGCCAAATACAGCCCAATAGAAATGAATGGGCAAGAAAGCACAGTTACTTACCTGTAACAGGTGATCTCTGGGAACAGCAGGAATAAGTCTTCACATATGGGTACGTCGGTACCGACGGAGCCTGCACGGGAATGCTCCCCAGCATCCAATCAGAAAGCTTTTGGGAGCATCCCTCGCGCCTGCGCGCTGACTTCCCGCCCTTTCCACTTCTTCTCCTCAGTTGAGTTTCATAGCTGAGACAAAGGAGAGAAAGAGGAAAGGAAGATAGATAGATACAACTCCTAAGGGAGGTGGGTGGGTTGTGAAGACTTATTCCTGCTGTTCCCAGAGATCACCTGTTACAGGTAAGTAACTGTGCTATCTCCAGGAACAAGCAGGAATGAGTCTTCACATATGGGGACTCCCTAGCTAGAGATGCCAGGGGGAGATCCCATAAAATGCATGTTCCTGGATCAGGAGTGCATTTCCCACACAGGAATCTCCGGCATCCCATATATACATATACACATACATATATATATATATATATATACACATACATATATATATACATATATATATATATATATATATATATATATAAATAGATATATATATATATATATATATACACATATATACACATTTATATATATATATACATACACATATACATATACATACACATATACATATACATACATACACACATACATATATACATATACAGATAGATATAGATAGATATAGATATAGATATATAGGGAGATATATATATACCTATACATAAATGTATATCTAGATATGCAGAATATGTATCAACATATATATATAGGTGGATATATATATATATACATATGGGGGCATAAATTTTGCACACACAGCTTACAAACATATGTATGTAGAGGCATATATGGAGATATTTACATACATGATAATAAGTCTGAAGATACACTAAGCCCCATAAGAACATTCACATGGGGAATGTGAAGGGGAAAGATTCATCCAATAACAAGAGGGTGAAACCCACTTGACAGATATATAGAGAATCTATTTCCGTGGGCTAAGAGGATGCAGGAATGCAATCCAGTAAAATAACCAGGATGGTTGCGTGAAAAACAGAGGATAATATCAGTCTGTAAAGAGCAAGTCGAGAATCCTTTAGAACTCTGACATGGTAGATGGGTAGAAACGCATAGGGGAGATACCAGGAGGACCCACTGGAGAGACATAGGGGTATCATGCGTTACTAATAGCCTTGGATATTCACGCAGAAAAAGCTTATATTCTGAATTATAACAGGAGACAAGAGGGTGTGGAGAACCCTCACAGTCATGAGAATGATTTATAAGCTTTTTTCTACTATATAGAATAGCCCTCAGAGACAAAGATCAATGCTCTGTAGCAAGGGCCCATAGTAGAAAGCTTCTCTGAAGATTGCAGAGAGCATTGTGCAGGAGAATTATGAGATGAAACTGACTGAAGTCAGGTGTGTTGCCACATCCTAGGAAAAGGAGATGGCTAGAAAGAAGATAATGTAAGAAGCCTAAAGTGAGTAGGATTATCCAAGATAGATGGGGACTAGCTTGGAATCACTACTGAGGCTAGACAAAAATTGTGGAAGATAGACTGGAACTTGTGGAAAAGAACCAGTAGTTCAATCACTGGAACTCCTGCATGCACAGCAGCTGAAAAAGACAGCAGAGAGAATCTTATTGTGCAAAACAAAGAGAAACAGACAAAGGGAGAGGAGATATTCCTGTCCCTGCCTGATGAGTTATCTTGAGAATGTATTCAAGGAAACAAAAAGTCTACACTGGAATGAAAGCTAGAGAAGCTTTTCAGTATGGTACCACTCAGTCAGGGGAAACCCTGGATGAGAGGGGGAGGGTGACTTACCCATATGTTGAGTCAGCTGAAGGAAAAAACGTTCATGTTGGGACAGAAACTATCATGAGATAGTTGTAACCTCCCTTCTTGGTAGTAAGAAGAGGAGAATTCTGTAACCCATGGACAAGGATATCCTGACAGCTTAGCATACTAAAAAAGGAAACCCCCAGTGTAGAGCTTTAAGAAAAAACAGTGAACAAACTTCTGTTAAGAAGAGGTTAACTGAAGATTGTAACCTTCAGAACCTGTGGTTGCTGGGTATGTTGAGACTGGCTAGAATTTGGAAACTTCAGACTAGGACGAGGTGTCCCTTGCTTGGGCACCTCTGGATGATGGGCAGGAGAAGAGTGAAACCTTCTTTTCTTAGGGAAAGAAGGCTTGGTAGGACATTTCCTACCTCCTTGGAAAGAAGGCGGCTTAGAATGGTCTCTAGAACCAGGGAAGTCAGTGGAGCAATGAGCAACCCGACGTAAAGCCTCCTTATTGAAGAGATTTTCTCCAGTACAAGGAGAATTACCCAGTGTATGTTGTGCCCATCTGCTCAAGTCAGAAGCTTCGAGCCAGGCTCTACGACGTGCTCCAATGGCAATAGCAGAGGATCTGCTAACAGACTCAAAAGAGAGTCTAGAGAAGCACAAGAAAGAAACCAAGAGATATTCCGGCTATGATTAAGAAGCAAGGAATAGTCAGCAGCCTTAGGCTCTGACAAAAAAGGAGTCAAAAGAGATAATTTCTTTGTGACCTCCTGGAGTGTTAGACTCATATAAAATATATAAGAAATAATTCTTGATGCCAGCATAGATGTTTGGAAGGTTTGACGTCCAAAGGCATCAAGTGCTCTAGAAGCACGACCTGGCGGATAAGAAGAATGCTTCTTCTTACATAGAAACATAGAAACATGATGACAGAAAAAGACCACAAGGCCCATCTAGTCTGTCCTTCCATAACAACAACTACAACAGTCCACTTTTTACCTTTAGAGATCCTCTGTGTTGGTCCCATGCTTTTTTGAATTCAGTTACTGTCCTCATCTCTACCACCTCCACTGGGAGACTATTCCACGGATCCACTACTCTTTCCGTAAAGAAATATTTCCGCATATCACTCCTGAATCTATCTCCCTTCACCCTCATCCCATGTCCCCTCGTCACAGAACTTGCTTTCAATTGAAAGAGGCTCTCTCCCTGAACATTTATGCCACGGAGGTATTTAAACATCTCAATCATATCACCTCTATCCCGCCTTTCCTCTAAGGTGTACATATTAAGATCCTTAAGTCTGTCCTCATATGCTTTATAATGAAGACTACTAATCATCTTAGTAGCAACCCTCTGCACCGACTCCATCCTGTTCACATCCTTTTGAAGGTGCGGTCTCCAGAATTGCACACCATACTCCAAATGAGGTCGCACCAAAGACTTATACAGAGGCATTATCACCTCCTTTTTTCTGCTAGCCATTCCTCTCTGTATGCACCCAAGCATCCTTCTAGCTTTTGCCGTCGCCTTTTCTACCTGTTTAGCTACTTTAAGATCATCGGACACAACTACGCCTAGGTCCCGCTCTTCTTTAGTGGACAAAAGTACTTCACCTCCTATGCTGTATTGCTCCCTTGGATTGCTGCAGCCCAAATGCATGACCTTACATTTTTTAACATTAAATCCCAGCTGCCAAATTCTAGACCATTCTTCAAGCTTAGCTAGATCCCTCCTCATGTTATCTACACCTTCCTGGGTGTCTACTTTATTGCAGATTCTTGCTTTTTACCTTCCTCATTGCTGATTCCACTACAATGGAATGATGGGGAAGTTGATTCTTTTGAAACCCTGGAGAGGGGGGCATCTGATACAGAACATTAGTTGCTGTAGAAGGTGAGGGAACCCTTAAAGGTGATTCCCATATTCTCAGAAGAAGATCCTGCAAAGAATGATGTAAAGGAAGCATTATATTTCCCTTTTCTGCAGGAGAGCCTTGGTTAAGATTACAACCAGGGATAGGAATAGCAAGAAAGGTTGCCATGTCAAGGAGAAACTTCTGAAAAGAAGGATCTCCAATGGGAACCATCCCTGGGAAGGCTAAGGTTGAAGATGCAGCCTGAGCACCATAGGATGTAATGGTCTGGTGCAGAAAAAGAACTTTACTAGATGGATAATGATACTGGCAGTCACGATTTGAGGCAGTTAGTACTGCATCGTCTATGCCAGGTATCGATTCCAAACTAGGCATGGAAAGCATCGATGGCACCGATGTAACTGCAGGAATCGACATTGATACCGATACCGGTAATGGCATCGAGGCCGTCATCGGAGGCTGCTCAAGCGGTACCGAGGTAACCAGAGAGTCTTGGTGAGTATCCTCGGTACTGCGTATCGGGAAACGACAAGGGTCAGTTCCAAGGCGCGTCAGTACCCAGTCATCTAGACTAGATATCGATTCCAGACTCGGCATCGAAGGGAGCGAGTCTATCGATGCATGTCTAGAGTGCACCGACGTCGGTGGTGGTACCGGCGATGCTGATACAGGGAAGTCACTCTGGGTCGTATCGATCGGTCCCGAAGGTACCGAGGACGCCAGATGACGATCCCTGGTGAAGAGTGGAACACTCGACACTGGTGCCGATGCCGGGGTATCGGTACCACTCGAAGCGGATACCACCCCCGAGCATGGCTTAGATACAGGAAAGTCAATCTGGAACGTATCGATCGGTCCCGAATGTACTGAGGACGCCAGATGACGATCCCTGGTGAAGAGTGGGACACTCGACACCGGTGCCGGTGCATCGGTACCGCTCGAAGCGGATACCACCCCTGAGCACGGCTCAGGTATGTTCTGTGAGGGGTGAGCCCCAGGAACAACCTGAAACCCCTGAAATGCTTTGGAGCCCGAAGACTCCTGCCGGGGTTTTAATGCCAATGGGGTCTTGAGGGCAAGGCCGGAGCCGTCATCATGCGTGGCATGAGACCTACCACTCAAGGATTGGCAAGTCTTAACAGACTGTTTGTGGGTTACCTGATCCTGTAGGGAAGAAAAACCCGGTGCCCTCACTGCAGGAGGGAAAACGGTATCGAGGGAAACTCGAAAGAGGGAAGGTCTTCTCTCAGCATTGCAGCCTGATAGTTCAGGGGAAAAAGGGTCAGGACCCAAACAGGTTAGACACCAGAGATTGGAGTCTAAAAAGAAAACTGTTTCCACAGTGAAGGCACTTCTTAGGAGAAGAAGGCTCCATGATGGAGAGGCCTTGTAGGCCCAAAAGGTTAAGACAGAAACAGAGGGAAAAATCTCTCTGAGTTTAAGAAAAAAGAAAGAAAAAACCACCAGCGGTACCGGTGTCGGCGGGAAAAACAGCCACGACCACAAGAAAACAAGAAAAAGTATTTAAAGAAAAACGTTTCTACAGTGACAGGAGGACGTCCTGCCGGCTCCGCGGAAAAATGAAAACTGAGGAGAAGAAGTGGAAAGGGCGGGAAGTCAGTGCGCAGGCACGAGGGATGCTCCCACAAGCTTTCTGATTGGATGCTGGGGAGCATTCCCGTGCAGGCTCCGTCGGTACCGACGTACCCATATGTGAAGACTCATTCCTGCTTGTTCCTGGAGATAAAGGAATTCAGAAATATTCAGAAAACTTTTAGCAAGCAGATAGAAGACAGCAAGAGAGAAGGGGGATCTCGGACCCAATTTGCCACCTCCTTTAAGGGCTCTGTGGGATTCTCTGCTTTTCGGCCCACCAGTCCTGGAGAGCGGAAACAGCAGTAGATACAGGGCAGCTGCCAGGTCAAGGAGTCAGGGGAGCATCTGAGCTCCCGGCAACCTTGGGCCTACAAGTCTCAAATCACACAGGCCACAGGACTATGGTGTGGGCCAGGGAAGACAAGCCTATATACACTGCTACACCAGTCCACGCACCTGCCACCTGCTGGAGGCATACAAATACTGGCTTCTTTCGATGTCGTCATCACCCAATAATATCTTCTAGTGCAGCAATGAAAGTTGTTCAAGTCTGCCTCCATCTGCTGACAAGGAAGCATAACCTACTCTTTGGGCTGGAATCAGTCCTCACCTATAGGTGACATCGGCGCCAAAACAACCCACGCGGAATATATCCTCAGCTTTCAAAGAAAGCCTTTGGGACATGCTACCACGCATGCGTGGTCCCCTTCCCACCCAAGGGTGCCATCTTGCTCAGTCAGATGACTTAGCTAGGATGGTAGTAAAAAACTAAAACAAGGTAGGGAGACAACTTCCAGGGGAGGAGGGAGAATTGTGAAGACCGATTCCTGCTGTCCCTGGAGAACACTTGTTACAGGTGAATAACTTTGCTTTCTCCAGGAACAAACAGGAAGTCAGTCCTCACATATGGGACTCCCTAGCTCCAGGCTGCCGAGGACCGAACCATGACAGCATCAACGGTGATCAACTGGTAACCGTGAGATGCAAAAGGTGAGTCACCATTGAGAGACTGCAAGATTCTAGTGTCCAGCGACACTATCACTCTGGTAGCCTGAACACAGAAGGGTTGGAGGGCAGGAATTGCCTACACCCCAAGAATATTGCGGAGTACTGCATGGCAAACACACTGTCCTTGTGGGACTCGCTCTCCAGGCAGTAGTGAGCTGTGAACGTATAAACTGAAGACCATTTGGCGGCCTTGCTGATCACAGAAACCGGCACCGAGCGGAGGTTGGCCACTGATGTGGCCATCACCCTCACACGATATGCTGTGATCCAGTGCTCAAGAGGCCAGCTCACTCATAGGTGAGGGCAGTACAGTCCGCCACCCAAGTGGACAGAGCTCGCTTAGTCACGGGGAGCCCCAATCTGCTGGGGTCACAAGACACAAAAAGCTGAGGAGCTCTGCGATGGGCCTGGGTCCGCTATAAGTAGGACAGGGCTTGTTTTGCAATCCAGTGTATGAAGTACTAATTCCTCCCTGCCGGCATAAGAACATGGGAAGAAGCTGAGAAGGACCACCTCTTGGTTGAGATAGCACCTTCAGGAGGCATTTGGGGTGTGTGCAGAGCACTACCCTATTCTTATAGAACTTTGTATAGGTGGATCCGCCACCAGGGCTTGGAGTTTGCTCACTCTTCAAGCGGATGTGAGACCACCAGAAAGGCCACTTTCCAAGACAAGTACCACGGGTGGCAGGTGGCTAGGGGTTCGAATGGTGGTTTAGTGAGCTGGGAGAACACCACATTGAGGTCCCACTCTGCTGCCGGAGGGTGGAGAGGGGGTTTGGATAACAGGAGGCACCCGAGGAACATGGAGACAAGGGACTGGCTCAAGAGGAGTTTTCCCTCGACAGGGTGATGGTGAGCGACTGTCGCGCTCAGATGCACCCTTACCGAGTTAGACTTCAGCCCGGTTTGGGACAGATGCAGTACGTACTAGAGTACTAATTACAAATGGCAGGAGAAGGGATTCTCCCTTCTTTACGCACACTAGGCAGAGAACCTTCTTCACTTAAAGGCATATGCCCATCTGGTGGAGGGCTTTCAGGAGGCCAGTAGGATCTCTACAACTTATTCTCGGAAGATTGAAAGGGGTCAATACTACCCTTTCAGCAGTCACGCTGTTAGCGTTAGGGACCCAAAATTGGGGTGGAGGGAGCCCCTCCTGAGAGGAGGTCCGGGGCTCGGCCCAGAGGGACTGGGAGTGCCACCGACAGGGAGAGCAGCAGCAGAAACCAGTGCTGCTTAGGCCACCTGGGCACAATTAGTATAACCAATGCCCTCTCGCTCTGTACCTTGAAGAGGGTCCTGGTGACCAGGGGTGTCTGGGAAGCATAGAGTAGGCCCTAGGACCACGAGATTAGGAAGGCATCTGCCGCTACTCTCTCCGGTTGCGTTTAGAATGAGCAGAAGCGAGGCAACTGCGTATTGTCTGGAGAGGCAAATAGATCCATCATGGGTCTGCCCCAGAGATGGAAGAGCCTCTTGGCCACTCTGGGGTTCAGGCGCCACTCGTGTGGCCAAGGATTCTGCTCACCCTGTCCACTAGGCAGCTGCCCTGGCCTGGGAAGTAGACTGCTTGCAAGAGCGTGTTGTTGCAAGCTGCAAAGGAGAGGAGGGCCGCCACCACCTCCTGGCAGAGGGAGTATGAATACGTGCCCCCCCCTGCTTGTTGATACAGAACATGGAGAATTGATTGTTCATCTGGATCAGTACAGATCAGTGTCACAGACAGTGGTGGAATGCTCATAGGGCTAGGAAGATCGCCTTGAGCTCCAGGAGACTGATCTGTAGGAGCAACTCCTCCTGGGACCAGCTGCCTTGTTTGTGGCAGTCCCCACAATGCGCCCCCGAACCTAGTAGGGAGGCATCCGTGAACAAGGTTCTCTGAGGTGCGGATGCTTGGAAGGGCATTCCAGCCCAGAGGTGGTGGAGGTTTTGCCACCAGTTGAAGGATTCCACCAGTTGGCGGGTAACCCTGACTCTGTCTCGTAGCCTGCTTGTGGCTTGGGTCCACTGTGAGCAGAAGCACCACTAGGCTGTCTGCATGTGTAAGCAGGCTGAGGGCGTTACGTGAACCATAGAGGCCCATATGGCCCAGCAGGCGGAGGAGGAAACAAACTGGCATTGACCGGCGACCTTGTACCCTTCCTGCCAGTTGTCTGAGGCATTCTGCCCTTCTCTGGGGAGGACCGCCTTGACTTGCAACATGTCAAGCTGAGCACCTATGAACTCCAGATTTTGGGTTGAAGAAAGATGGGATTTAGGGTAGTTGATGATGAAACCCAGGTACTGCAGAAGGAGGGACGCACGCTCTGCCACCTCACTTGGCCCTGAGGCTGTGCCACCCCTGATTAGCCAGTCATCTAAGTAGGGGAAGATGAAGGCCCCTTGTAGGCCCAGGTGGGCGGCCACCACTGCAGGGCATTTGGTACAGACCCTTGGCGAGGCGGCCAGCCAAAAGGGTAGTACCCTGTACTGGTAGTGCCCTCCTCCTACCACAAACCTTAAGTACTGCCTGTGGGAGGGGTGGATTAATGTGTGTGTACGCATCCTTTAGAACCAAGGAACACAGCAAATCTTCCTGGTGGAGGCAAGGCGGTAGTGCTCCAAGGAAGAGCATCTTGAACTTCTCCCTCACCAGAAACTTGTTTAAGTTTTGAAGGTCTAGTATGGGCCTGAGGCCCCCAGTTCTCTTTGGGACAAGAAAATACCTGGAGTAGAAGCCCTTTCCCCATAGGTGTTTGGGTACAGGCTTGCTGCATTGTCCCTGATCAGGCCTGCAAGCTCTGTGAGCAGAAGAGTGTGGTGAAGGAAGGCTCTCCTGGGAAGAATCTGGGTGGTATCTGCTGTAAGTGGAGGAGGTATCCTTCCCTTACCCACTGGTCTGAGGTGATGTTGGCCCATCTGTGGGCAAAGAGCGCGATGCGTACCCCTGTGGGCTGGTGAAAGTCTCCTGGGGGAGGAGAGGTCCCGCCCTGGGAGTCAAAAGCTCCCCCCAGATTGGTGGGAACTTGGGCCTGGGGCTTTGGTGTTTTTGCCTTCTGAGTCCCGTGGCCTTGCCTCTTAGGGCGAGAACTTTGTTTCTAGCCCAAGAAGGGCTGGTAGTGATGACTCTGTGGGAAAGTACCCTTTTTCCTCAGGAACAGGGGTCTTTTCCCCGCTGGTTTTCTGTGGGGAAGGGATGAGGTCTTTTTAGAGAGCCTCTGGTGTGTCACCATGTCGACCTCAATCTCAGTTGCCTGTCAGCCATGGGTTTGTCGAATAGGTTCTCCTGGTGCAGGGGACATCGAACAGCTTGTCTTGGACCCATCGCTTGAGGTCAGAAGACTGTAGCCAGGCCTGGCATCGGGCATCTATGCTGGCTGCTGCAACTCGAGCCGCTGACTCAAAGCCATTGTAGGCTGCTCGAGAGAGGAACCTGGAGCAGACCTTGATCCCGACAAGCCAACTGAAAACCCCCGACAGCTCCTGAGTTAGAGCCTTTAAGTACATACCTATGTATAATAGGGCATCGGGGGCTCTGGCCTCCCTTCCAGGAGGGAACAGAGGAGTGGGCCTTTTGTCTCTAAGGTTTTGCATGGTTGACGCAACAACCATGGAGTTATGTGGGAACTGGGGTTTGTGGAACCCCAGGCCTTTTTGGACGCAGTACATGGTGTCGAGGTGCCGGCTCACCACCGGTACCGACATTGGTGTCTCCCACATTCTGAGCAGTAGCCACTCAAAGATCAGCTTCACGGGCACCATGAAGGTTTCCTTGGGTGGAAACTCGTATTGGAGGATCTAAACTCCTCGATGTGCAAGTCCTCCTCCACCTCAGTCTGTACCAAGAGGGCTCTGGCCATGTCCTTGAGAAAATCATGGAAGGCTACATCCTCTGGAAGGGAGTGGCACTGGGGGAGATAGGTCCAAGGGGATGTCTCTGTGCCCTTTAGTCTCCTGGGATGCCTTGTCATCTGTCTCCCACTCGGAGTCCTGTGGTGACGATGAATCCAAGGACCTGCGACTCATTGCCTCAAGGCCGGTGCCGAGGAGTCTGTGGCCTCCGGAGGACCTGGAGTTTGAGTCATGGAAACTAGCTAGGGAGGATCGGATGCCAGAGGATTGGAACTGGGACTCAACCGGCACCAAGAGCTTACCCAAGGCTGGTGGCACTCTGAGCTCAGCTCGATGACCAGGGACTCCCCAGCAGTCGGGGGCCCAGTCGTCGGGGCAAATGTGGACAAACCAGCCATCACTGCCTGCTGCAGGGCCAGGATAGCAATGATGTTCTGCTCCAGTGTCGCAATTCTAGTTTCTAAGCCAGAAGGCTCTGTAGCTTTCAGCGCAGGCACCGAGGATCTCAGATCCAGTGCCAGCACTCTGTGAGTGCATCCTCAATGAGGACTACGGCCTCAAGGAACCTGGCACCATCTCCGCTGACCGAGGAATCTTTCTTGAGAACCTTGGTAGGGCACTTCTCGGAGCTGCCCAAGCACCTTCTGGCGGTTTTACTGGGTTTCTCCAGTGCAATCTTGTCAGACTTTGAGGACTTTCTTCTTTTTCTCTGGGTCCGAAGTCTTCTCAGAGGAGGAGCTGCCAATGCAGGACTTCAAGGACGCTTGGGCCTCATGGGAAGTGCTGGGCTTTGATCTCAGTGTCGGGGAGGTTGGGACCGAGTGACATGGGGAACAGTTTTTCCTGCAACTCGGACCTCTTCTTGTTGGTCTTAGGCGACATGGCCTGGCACAGGTCGCAGGAGGTGCTGTCATGGTCCAGTCCCAGGCAGCGTAGGCAGCAGTCATGAGTGTCAGTCCCTGACAGTCTGATTGCAGGGGTCACATTTTTTTTATTCACTGGGGACATGGTGGGAAGCAGCCGGCTGGAGTCGACGACCCTTGGGCGAAAAAAGGCATGAACGTCGGTCGAGACAATCCTTGATCAAAAAAAAAAAAAAAAAGAGAAAGGAGCCGAGAACAGTGCTAGGTTTGGCGCCAGCTCAAGGTGGGAAGAGGAACTGGTACGCAAACCAGGAAAAGCTAACTAAGGATATTTAGAAAGAACCTTTTTCCTACTCCACTGGGCTCTGAGGAAAAAAGGATACTGAGCAAGATGGCACCCTTGGACGGTAAGGGGACAACGCAAGTATGGTAGTATGTCCCAAAGGCTTTCTTTGAAAGCTGGGGAAATGCTCTGCGCGGGCTCTGTCAACGCCGACATCACCCATAAGCGAGGACTAACTTCCTGCTTGTTCCTGGAGAAAGCGTAGTTACTCACCTGTAACAGGTGATCTCCGGGAACAGCAGGAATGTAGTCTTCACATATGGGTATCGTCGGTACCGACGGAGCCCGCACGGGAATGCTCCCCAGCGTCCAATAGGAACGCTTTTGGGAGCACCTCACAGCGCATGCGTGCTGCCTTCCTGCCTCTGTACCTCTCACACTTCAGTTGAGTTTATAGCTGAGACCAAAGGAGAGAAATAGAGAAAGATAGATAGGGAACTCCTAGGGGAGGTGGGTGGGTTGTGAAGACTAAATTCCTGCTGTTCCCAGAGATCACCTATTACAGGTGAGTAACTACACTATCTCCAGGAACAAGCAGGAATGTAGTCTTCACATATGGGGACTCCCCAGCTGAAAGATGCCAAGAGGTGACCCCCAGCAAGCTGCACACACAGGTGAGATGTTTTATGTTTATGTTTATGTTTTATTAAAATTTGATATACCACCCACACCAAATTAGGCATCTGGGTGGTTCACAATTAATTAAAATTACAAGCTGCAGAAATTAAGAAAAGAACGCCATCATGTTAAAATAGAAAAGAGAAGAGGAATTTTACAAAACAGGTAAAACGAGACATGACAGGAAGGGTAGGTCAGAGAAGGGAATAAGAAAGAGAACCAAACATAGGGGCAAGGTTTATGGGGGGAGATTGAATGCTATAGTGAACAGATGTGTCTTGAGCTTTGCTTTGAAGTGCGGGAAGGATGTTTCAGCGCGGAGGGAGAGGGGAAGAGAGTTCCATAGTCGCGGACCCAAGAAGAAGAAAGCAGAAGACAGAGTGGATTCCAAATGGGCATGTGAAGGAGGGGGAAGAAACATGCGATTGAGATGAATAGAACGAAGGGAACGATGGGGGGTGTGAAAACGAACCTGATCGGCGAGATAAAGGGGGGTACCTGTGAAAAGAGCCCTGTGAACAAAGATAAGAATCTTATAGTGAATACGGAAAGGTATAGGCAGCCAGTGTTGTTGCAAAAGAAGGGGAGTGACGTGATCATACCGGGATGCGTGAGTGAGAAGACGAACTGCGGTATTCTGAATGCGTTGGCTTCTGGTAATTTGGGACTTTGGGAGACCTGCCAGGACGACATTGCAATAGTCGAGCCTGGATATTACTAGGGAAATCAGAAGTGTAGCTAATGCAGAGGGAGAGAGAAAGGGGCGAACAGCACGGAGCTGTTTAAGAGAAAGAAAAGATCGTTGAACAACAGAGGAAATGTGTTCCCGAAAGGAAAGAGCAGAGTCGAGAACCACACCAAGGTAGCGAAAGGAAGTGACTAAGGGAATAGGCTGAGAGGAAAAGGTCGGGGCACATGTGGGTGGGGGGGTGCTCCCTAGTGTAAACCAGGTGGCAAACGATTTTGTGGGATTAACATGCAGATAGTTAGAAGAGAACCAAGAGGCGACAGCAGAAAGGCAATTATTAAGAGGTGTGATATCCGGAGTAAGAGAATCAGTGTGGAGAAGAGAGAGAATAATCGTCCGCGTAATAGTACGCGGAGATACCAAATTGCTGAACAGCAAGTGCAAGGGGAGCCAGAAAGACATTGAAAAGGAGTGGGGCAAGGACAGAACCTTGGGGCACACCACAGGAAAGAGGGGTTGGGGCTGAAGAGGAGGATCCAGAAACAACAGTGAAGGAACGGTTAAAAAGAAAAGAATGAAACCACTGGAGAACAGTGCCTGAGACACCAGCATCGTGAAGGCGAACGAGAAGGGTGCGGTGATCTACCAGGTCGAAAGCTGCGGAAAGATCAAGAGAAACAACAAGAGAAATAAGACCGTGATCGTGCGCATAGTGAAGTTCGTTAAGAAGAGAGAGGAGGATAGATTCAGTGCTGTGACCGGAGCGAAAGCCAGATTGCCGAGGGTGGAGGGTGAGAGAGAATTCAAGGTGAGAAGAAAGTTGGTGAAAGACAAGTTTTTCGAGAAGTTTTGAGAGAAAGCAAAGGTTAGAAATAGGATGCCAGTTTGAGAGGGCGGCAGGGTCAGAGGTATGTGATTTCTGAATGGGACGAACGACAGCGTGCTTCCAGGGTGTGGGAAAAAGACCAGAAGATAGACTAGTGTTGAAAAGAGCAAGTATAATGGGAGACAGAAGCAGTGATGGTTCCAGCAGCCAACGTGAGGGGATGGGGTCGGCGGAGCATGTCGTTTTGCGAATAGAAAGAAAAGTCTCATGCAGAGTCGCTGAGGTGATAGGCTCAAAGGAAGACCAGGAATGTGACAAAGGGGGGAAGGGAGAAATAGGGGGAGGGGTAGAAGTGAGAGGAGATGCAGGGGGAGGGGAAAGAGGTAGGGGGCAAGCGGAGAAGGATTGACGTAGATTGTGAACCTTGGAGGCAAAAAAGGAGGCAAGTGCAGAGGGATTGGGAGGAACAGAGGAAGAGGAGGAAAGTGAGGAACCAGATGAGTGCGTTGCAGTGAGAGTGCGAAGGACAGCATACAGTTGACGAGAGGAATTGGAAGAGGAAGAGATAAGGTTAGAATAGTAGTGGGTCATGTTTCCTCCTATGGACCTCTGGCATCCAAACTGTGGATGGTGGGTAGGAGTTGTATTAAGTATGGAAGAGATGCTGGAGAACAGCCTGGCCAAACAAGGCATCCAGACGGGAGTCCTTGTCTAAGCAGTAGTGGGCTGTGAAGGTGTGTACCGAAGCCCAAGTGGCTGCTCTGCAGATGTCATCAATAGACAGAACAAAGGCTAGCCGTTGAGGCTGCCATTGCTCTCACATTGTGAGCAGTGACATGGCCCTCGAGAGAAAGTCCTTTACTCTGATAAGTATAGGATATACAATCTGCAATCCAATTTGACAGAGTTCTTTTGGAAACTGGAAGTCCCAAATGACTAGAGTCAAAAGCCACAAAAAGCTGAGATTTTCTATATGGCTTAGTTCTTTGGATTGTAAAAGAGCCTTAGCCTTTTATCTCCAGTGTGTGAAGATTTCTTTCCGCACTAGAGGCATGAGGCCTAGGGAAGAATATAGGAAGATAAAACAGACTGGTTTAAATGAAAAGACGAAACCACCTTTGGCATAAAGTGAGGATGAGTCCCGAGGACTACTTTATCATGGTGGAACCTTGTATAAGGAGGGTCAGCTACTAACACCTGTAGTTCACTAATGTGTCTTGCAGAAGTGATGGCAATTAGGAAAAATGACTTTCCATGAAAGAAACTTTAGGTCTGAAGTGGCTAAAGGTTCAAAGGGCGGTTTCATAAGCTGACCAAGAACAAGATTCAGATCCCATGTTACTGGTGGTGATTTAATGGGAGGTTTTGCTAAGAGTAGACCTCTCAAATCTTGATACAAGTGGATGAGAGGAAATAGGTTGTCCATCAAAAGGTTTATGGAAAGCAGCAGTAGCACTAAGATGGACTCTCACTGAATTGGTCTTCAGACCAGAAGTTGATAATTGGAGGAGATACTCTAGTAGCGACTCTACATGCACCAAAAGGGGGTTATGTTCCTTTTGTGAACACCAAACAGAGAACCTTTTCCACTTAAAAGTGTAGGAAAAAGTCTTGTGGAAGGTTTTCTGAAAGCCAGAAGGATATCCTTTACTTGTTGAGAAAGGTCAATATCCTGGAATTCTAGGCTTTCAGTAACCAGGCCCTGAGATGTAGGGACTGGGGATTGGGAAGCAGTAAGCATCCGTCCTCCTGAGAGAGAAGATCTGGAGCATTCCCCAATTCCAGAGGAGTGGTTTGAGAGAGACGTAGAAGAGGATACCACATTTGTCGTGGCCAATGTGGAGCTATGAGTATCATACGACCTCTGTCTCTCTGAAGTTTGAATAAAGTTTTGGGAATGAGAGGAATGGGTGGGAAGGCATAGAGGAAGTCCTGACCCCAATGGAGTAGGAAAACATCTCTTGCCTGACAGTTGTGAGCCGGGATTCTGTGGACTTGCAAAGAGGTCTATATCTGGTGTTCCCCAGATTTGAAACACTCAAGCAAGTTGGTATGAGTGGAGGGACCACTCGTGTAGCAGCAGTATTCGACTGAGTCTGTCTGCCCATAAGTTTTGAATGCCCGGAAGGTATACCGCTAACAGGTGAATTTGCAACTCTCTGGCGAAAGCCCATAGTCACAAAGCTTCGTTGCATAGCGACAGAGAGCCTGTTCCGCCTTGCTTGTTCACATAGAACATAGCTACCTGATTGTCGGTTTGGACCAGAACTGTCTTTTTGCTGAGATGGGCCTGAAAGACTTGAATAGCATTGAAGATGGCTCTTAGCTCTAGGAGGCTTATGTGAAGGGAAACCTCCTGTGGGGTCCAGAGACCCTGAGT
Source organism: Ichthyophis bannanicus (assembly GCA_033557465.1). Taxonomy (NCBI): domain Eukaryota; kingdom Metazoa; phylum Chordata; class Amphibia; order Gymnophiona; family Ichthyophiidae; genus Ichthyophis; species Ichthyophis bannanicus. Next base: position 125,210,980 of record CM066043.1, on the reverse strand, counting down.
GGACAGATTGTGCAAGTGGGCCCCCTAACCCATCGTAGACACATCTGTTAGGGTGGCCTGGTAGAGAGTCTGCTGGAAAGGAGAGCCTACAAGGAGGTTTTCCAGAGATTCCCACCATTGCAGGAACAAAATCAGACATGTGGTGTTTCTGATCTTGTCCATTAGCTGACCCAAGGCCTGTGACCATTGAGAGGATAGGGCCCACTGGGCTGCTCGCATGTGGAGGCGAGCATAGGGAACCACATGGACAGTGGATGCCATATGTCCCAGAAGTTGAAGCATCTCTCGAGCAGTAAGGAACACCTTCATAGATGCTTGAGATGCTATTTGTATTATCTTTAGACAGCATGGCTGTGGCAGGAAAGCCTTTGACTGCCGTATGTCTAGATGAGCCCCTATGAATTCGAGAGATTGAGAGGGGGTGAGATGCTCGAATGAGCCAATCATCCAAGTAAGGAAAGATGAATATTCCCAGAGTCCTCATAAATGCTGCTACCACTGCCATGCATTTTGTGAAGACTCTTGGAGCAGAGGCCAGTCCGAAAGGAAGAACTCTGTACTGGAAGTATCTTCCTTGGACCAGGAATCGAAGGAACTTCCTGTGATCTGAGTGGATGAGAATATGCGTGTACGCATCTCTTAGATCTAGAGAACATAGCCAGTCCTGACTTTGAAAGTATGGAAGGAGTATCCCGAGGGAGATCATTTTGAACTTTTCTCGGAACAAATATTTGTTTAATTCTCTGAGGTCTAGTATAGGGCTGTGTCCCCCTGTCTTCTTTGGAATAAGAAAATAGGGGGGAGTAAAACCCCGAACTCTGCTGGGATATGGGTACGTCTTCAATTGATCCTTCAGCAAGAAATGATGTGACCTCCTGCCACAAGAGGTTGGTGGCAGGGGCCTGAGAAGTGAACCGTATTATTGTAGGTGGGGGCAAGTTGAGAAAATGAAGCTTGTACCCCAGTCATATAATGGACAAAGTCCAGTTTTCTGATGTTATTTATTGCCATCTTTTTTGCAAAATAGCATAGTCTTCCTGGAATGGTTAAGGGTTCTGGACCTTTCAGGGGCAGAATGACTAAATTCTCTAGGTAGAAGTCAAAGACCCTGAGGGGGCTGGGTCTGTTGGGCCGGTTGAGCTCTTTGAGCTTGCGGCGTTCTTTGCTGTCTGTTCTGTTGTTGCCCCTTCTGGGGAACATGAAGCGGACAGTGGCTTTGATGAGTGTAAGATGGGTAAGGCTTCTTTTTCTTGCTGAAAAAGGGTTTTTTGAATGTTTTCTTCTTTGCTGGGTTGGCTGTAGACTTTAATAGTCTGTTCAAGGTAGTATTTTCAGATTCAAGCTGATTAGCCTTGTCCTGCCAGTCCTTGCCAAAGAGATTTTCTCCTGTACAAGCAATGTTTCCCAGCTTTTCTTGCACCCACTGTTCTAAGTCTGATGCTTGAAGACAAGCAATACGACGTGCTCCTATGGATATAGCAGAAGTACTGCTAATACATTCAAAGCAATCAAAGGTAGCACAGTTCATGAATTTAGAGACATTCTGGGCGTGCTTGACAAGAATAAGGTAGTCTGCTCTTTTTTCCTCAGAGACACAACGGCTAATGAGCTCTAAATCTTTTCTGACTTCTTCCAGGAACATTCCCATATAAAGAATATAGGAACTGATCCTGGCTGATAGTATGGAGGATTGAAAGCATCGACGCCCAAAGGCATCGAGTGTCCTGGATTCCCAGCCTGGAGGATTAGAAGAATGTGTTTTAGCACTCTTGATTCTTCGCATGGCCGATTCCACTACCATTGAATGGTGTGGTAACTGAGTTTTTTGAAAATCAGGACAACTTGGCACTTGATACATAGTGTCAAGGCGTCGGGAATGTGAAGATATTGTTAAAGGAGTTTCCCACATTCTCAACATTAGATCATGTAAGATCTTGTGACTGGGAAGCATAGCTGCTTCCTTGGGAGCCATAGGGTATTGTAGAATTCTTAATTCTTCCGCCCTAGGTTCTTTTTCTGGAATCACAGTGATTGCAAGACCCTTTGCTAAATCACATATGAAATCCTGGAAGGACATATCCTCTGCAGAAGACATCCTGTGCTTAGGAGAAGGAACTGAATCTTCTAATAGATTCGCTCTGGTACCGGTAGAATCGTCAGAGTCATCGGAATCAGAAGACTCAAGCACCGGTTGCTCTTGTAACGCATGGTATCGGTACCGCTCGAAGTCGGTACCAAAATGTCTCGGTTCCTGATCCCCGATACCTGAGACTCAAGGCTCGGCATGGAGGGGAAGTAGTCCTGTTGAAGCAAGTACTGTCGGTACTGGTACCGATACTGATACCTGTAAGATCTTGTGAATGGGAAGCATAGCGGCCTTCTTGTGAATGGGAAGCATAGCTACCTTCTTGGGAGCCATAGGGTATTGTAGAATTCTTAATTCTTCTGCCCTAGGTTCCTTTTCTGGAATCAAGTGATTGCAAGACCCTTTGCTAAATCACATATGAAATCCTGGAAGGACATATCTTCTGGAGGAGACATCCTGCGTTGAGAAGAAGGAGTTGAATCCTCTAGTAGGTTCGCTCTGGTACCGGTAGAATTGTCAGAGTCATCGGAATTGGAAGACTCAAAGGCACTCTGTACCAGGTGCTCACGTAACGCATGGTATCAGTACCGCTCGAAGTCGGTACCGAAATGTCTCGGTTCCTGATCCCCGATACCTGAGAGAGACTCAAGGCTCGGCATGGGGGGAAGCAGTCCTGTTGAAGCAGGTACTGTCGGTACTGATACCTGTTGAACCGTCTGTAGCGATCCCGAAGCTGCTAAGAGGGATGCTAGACTGTGTTCAATAGCGAGGATTCTTTTATCCATCGCTCCTGCCGATGCCTGGGTGTCGGTACCGGTGGAAGAGGCTATGACCCCAGAACATGGTACCAGTAGTTTTGCAGAGGTAGAAGCCTCGAACATCCTGGAGCCCCGTTAATGCTTTGGAGCCCGAAGACCCCCATTGGGGCTGTTTTGCCAGTGAACTATCCTCGAGGGCAACGCCAGTGGCATCTCGATACTTTGAAGGAGATTTACCCTTCAAGGACCAGCCAGTCTTAGAACACTTAAGTTTAGTTACCTGAGATCCATGGGAGGAAGATGAAGCCCTGGAGGACATCAATGCAAGTGACATTCTATCAGTGGCAAAAAGGGTACCGAGTTTTGCAGCTCTATTCTGCAGGCCCCTTTTGGTCATCCTTGTGCAGGAGAGATACTCCATTGGACAATGTTCAGGACCTAAACATTTTAGACACCAATCATGGGTGTCAGTGACGGAAATGGTACCGCCACACTTTGAGCATTTTTTGAAACCACTAGCTGGTTTCTCCATGCCTGAAGAAAAGTGGGCCTAGTGCCCAAAATGGCACCTAGCACCAGAAACTGGGGAAAGACCCCTGAAGAAAATACAAGGGTTTTTTGGGGGGGTTTTTTAAAGAAAGAAGAAGAACCGACGGTACTGGTAGGCATCGAATGAAGGCAGACGCGACCACAGAAAAATAAAGAATAAAAGGAAATTTTCTGCAGTGACAGAGTACACGTTCTGTCAGCTCCTCGGAAAACGAATAACTGAAGTGAGAGAGGTACAGAGGTGGGAAGGCAGCACGCTTGTTCCTGGAGATTAAGAAATACAGCCTAATAAACCAGAACAATATGGCGACAGTCCATCTTTTGCTGGGACCTGCTCATTTTGTTCTGACCTAAGGAAGGAAGGAGCGTTAACTGCAAAAAGCTAGCCAAAAATAGTTTAATAAGAGGGCATCACCTAATGTTTTGTATTGACCTCTACTTCTGCAAAAACAATATACTAAAATCAACATCATCTCTGTGTGCAGCAGCAGTCAGAAAAACAAATTATTAGGAATTACACAGGTACACTAAAAAAAATTTTTTTAAACTGCCTCTAATATTTCGATTGATTTTTACGTTTTTTGGTGCGCTGAATCCAAATCTGGTAACCAATTTGCTCCATCACGTACAGATTTTTTGCTACATTGGGTTAGCAGTTTGAGGTGAACGTTTCAGATTGAGTGCAATCGAGATAAAAGTTTCTTGGATGAATTCTTTATACTAATTGTTTAGTAGTTATTCAAATAAGAATAAAGAAAATTGTAACAAGGCAGCACATAAGAATAGAGTAATGTCAACAAAACACACTGTGATGGTAGCAAAATTGTCTGCACTTAAAACAGCCACATACATGTGCACAAACATTGAGCATATAAGAGCGAGGTTAGACACAAAGCAAAGCAAAGAAATGTGCAAAAAATGTTGTACAGGTATGTATGTAAGAATAGAAAACGCAAACCGCACCATTGCAATACATGAAGACAAACACCCGATGGTGTGAAAATAAAATTCTAATAAATGAGATCCGACACTGTGGTAATAACTAGCAAATTTTTATTTCAAAGTTTAGTAAAAACACGATATTTGTCAACACAGTTTAGATTTTAAAGTCATTCTTGGGTCAATCAATCTCCTGGTGGGCCCGTTTTCTTCTTCCCCCGAATGCTTCTCTTGGTGCGCTGCTTGGCGTATTTTTCATCTGGGGTTTCCCGCAGCAACAACCAGCAGAAATCAGCCATCATAGTGGTGTTCCATCTTCCTTGGTACCTTCTCTCTGCGTCCTTGATGTCCTGGTGAAACCTTTCACCTTGTTCTTCACTGTACGCCCCCAAGTTTTCGGGAAAGTAGTTCACATGGGAGTGCAAGAAATGGACTTTCAGGCTCATGTTACAGCCTTGTTCTTTGAAGGCATTGAGCATCCTGGCAACAATATCCTTATAGTTCTCATCCCGCCTGTTCCTCAAGAATTTGAGAACAACATCCTTGAAGGAATCCCAGGCTTCTTTTTCCTTCTCAGACATCGTTTCAGCGAATGCTCCATCTGAAATGAGTTTCCTTATATCAGGGCCAACAAACACTCCTTCCTTTAGCTTTGCTTCAGAAAGTCGGGGGAACTTTGAGCAAAGGTACCGAAAGCACTCACCATCTTTTGGAAGGGACTTGATGAATTGCTTAATGAGACCCAACTTAATGTGGAGAGGTGGTAATAGAATTTTATCACGAGGTACCAAGCTCTCATGAAGAACATTTTTCTCACCGGGTCTCAAATACTCCTGAATTGGCCAGTCTTTTTTTCCCCCAGTGTAGGTCGCGGGCCCGGCTATCCCACAAGCAAAGGAAGCAGGGATATTTGGTGAAACCGGATTGCTGCCCTAATAGCATGGATAGAATTTTAAAGTCTCCACAAATCATCCACTTATGCTCATTATAACGAATCTTCTGAAGAATCAGGGCCAAATTCTCGTATTTTTCTTGGAGAATAACAGAGTGAGCAATAGGAACTGAAGCGAATGTGTTGCCATTATGAAGAAGAACACCTTTTATGCTGTCTTTAGATGAATCAATGAACAGCCGCCATTCAGCAGGATCATACTTGAGTTTAAACTTTTCCATCACTCCGTATATATCGTTGCAAAATACCAAATCTTCCTCTTTGCTGAAATACTTCAAAAATTGTGTCTCGCGGTTGCGGCGGTACCAATAAAAAGTTGTTCCTGGTGACAATATATTTTTCTGTTTAAGCCGAGAACCTAGCAGTTGGGCAGCATCTTTTGGGAGTCCTAAATCCCGGACTAAATCATTCAATTCAGCTTGAGAGAGAAGTTCAGGTTTCAGATCTGGTTCAGTTTCAAACTCGGAAGTACTGGACTCATCGGGAAAAGTCATCTGATGAGTCTCATCATGATCAGAACCGTCCACACAAATATGATCCAAAGATTTTGGTGGTTCAGGCAAAGGTACTTCGTTGCTATGAGGCATAGGCCTAATTGCTGAGGGAAGGTTGGGGTAACTTATTACGTTCTTATTTTTTAAGTTGTATCCCTTCACAATGCAAGAGCAAAAATAGCAGTCACTGCTGTGGTCTCTTTGTTCACGCCACATCATAGGTATTCTGAAACGAAATGCTTGTTTTTTACCTTTCATCCATAAGCATAGATCTTCCTCACATGTCTTGCACACTTTGTGAGGAGCCCACGGTTTGTCTTGATCGCCTAACTTCAAACCGAAATAGGCGAAATATACTTTTTTAATAAATGCAGAAATGTTCCTCTGCCGCTTTTTCACGGTATATTCCCCACAAATAAAACAAAAACTGTCCGGAGAGTTGACGCAACCTCTGGCTCTGTGAGCCATCACAAATACACAGCACTGCAAACTACAACTGTAGCGAACCACTTCGGAATAAAGCTGGATTACGACTGAGCAAACAAAAGGTAATAATGAACTTGCAAGAAACTGAAATTTGACAGGAACGTTCATGTCGCAACCACCGTGTTTGAGCGAGTGAACGAGGCGAGGCGAACAGGAAAGAACATGCGCCAGCGCGAGTACTGGATTTAGCCCCCCCGCCTTCCAATTGTAGTGTTAATGTATATAATGAATACAAAACACTCTAAAATATCATGAGGGAGTGTTTCTAGTTAGTTAACCATTACAACCTCTATTTTGGGACAAGTAAATAAACTGCAGTCGGCTAAAAAGAAATTATGTGAACATTCCTTATATGGGTAAGAAATCTAATTTTGCAAGAAAACGTTACGTGATGGAACATTTTGGCTATTTTTCCTGGATTCAGCACCCCAAAATCTATAGGAATCAGTTGCAAAACTGGAGGCAGTTTTTTGGTAGTGTACCTGTGTTATTTGCAAAAGGAACAGAAAACATAACTGTAATAATCATAATGCCTCTGTACAGGAGTAGAGTAGCCTAGTGGTTAGAACACTGGCTTGGTAACGAAGCAACCAGGGTTTGATTCCCACTAGCACTCCTTGTGGCCTTGGGCAAGTTACTTAACCCTCCATTGCCTCGGAAGAAAGGCCTGGCAATCTACTTCCGGTCACACTGCCAAGAAAACCCAGGAGCTTCTGGATCGCCAGGAGTCAAGACTGACTCGAAGGCACACATTGCATTTTGCACAGCTCTGTCGAGCAACACAAGCTGATTTCACCTTGCTTCTGCTTGTGCTGCTTTGTTGCTGTGAGAGTGTGCTCTCTTCTGGACTGCAGCTCTATAATACAATCACACTTTGAGTGCAGTGTGCAACTCTAGTCACACTAACTCAAGAGATATATGGAACTAAAAAGCACAGCGAAGGAAACCAAAGTGATAAAGGAGAAAGAACACCGCCCTTATGAAGAAGTTTTAGGAGATTAGGGCTCTTCAGTTTGGAAAAAAATGACTCAGAGGGGATATGATGGACGTATCTATAATCATGGGTGGGGATGAATAGGTAAGTATATCTGCCTGCCTATCTGACATCGCTGCCTGAATGTCTCATCGCTGTTTGAAACTGAACATGGCCAAAACTCTAGATCTTATTTTTCCTCCTAAACCCTCTTCCCCCACTTCCTCCTTTCTCTATCTCTGTTGATGACACTCTTCTGTTTCCTCAGCCTATAACCTTGGGGGTCATCTTCGACAACTCCTTCTCCTCACATATCCAACAGATAGCAAAAACCTGTTGTTTCTTTCTCTATAATATTAACAAAATTTGCCTTTTCCTTTCTGAACACACTACTAAAACACTTACCCCTCTTCAATCACCTCTCGCTTAGATTACTGCAACCTCTTCCTTACTGGTCTCCCTTAGAGTCATCTTTCTCCCCTTCAGTCTGTTCAAAACTGCTACACGGCTAATCTTAAAAACACTTCATGGGCTTCCCTTTCATTTGCAATACCAAAACTTATCCTTCTGATTTATAAATGCAATTTATTCTGTTGCTCCTCACTAACTTTCCTCCTTCCTCTCTCCCTACACCCCTCCTCGTGACTTCCACTCTTCCTCTGGCTTTCTTCTCTATGCCCTTCTCTTCCACTGCCAACTCCAGACTTCGATCCTTTCACCTGGCTGCTCCTTATGCCTGGAACAGGTTTCATCTCTCCCTCTTTTCAAATCCATGCTAAAGGCTCACCTCTTTCAGGCCCCTTTTGGATCTTAATTCTTTGCTCTCCTTCTTACCCTTCCCTATTATAACCTCATTCTCATCTATTGTATTGTCTGTTTTGATTAGATAAGACGACGGTCCCTGCTTATCAGAGCTTACAATGTGTGTCTGTACAGCACTGTATACGCTTTGTAGCATTTAGTAGTAGTAGCAGTAGCAGCAGCAATCGTAGTAGGGAATGGTTATTTACCCTTTCAAAGAGCACTAACACTTGGGGGAAATCCATGAGATTTTCTGGTAGGAGTTGGGTGTGAACAGGTAATGGATCTCCCCATTAAGATCTGTTCTGTTCTTCCAAGTGACCTAGATTGGCCAAGTAAGATGGGATACTGGGCCTGCAGCACCACTGGCCTGACCTAGCTTGATACTAAAGTCATATGCAATTTTTTGGTGCTTGCAAAATTCACTAGATGACATGCTTTACTATTTGATTCACGAAAAAAGTAAATCATTGAAGTAGGTTTGGTAGCATGTCTATCTTCTGAAAGAAATAGCTAAATGAAAGTCATTACTGCAGTATATCCTGCATTTCTCAATCTATAAATCAATAGTGGGTTGAACCCAGTACAGGCTTTGTTTGGCTCCATTCCTTTGCCTCGCAGTTCATAAAGTGCACAAAATCCTAATCTTCGATTTCCTTTCATTTCCTTAAGCCTGCATCAATAACTAATCTCTGATACAGTGAGCCTCTCATTTTCTACAAGAGAAAGTTTTTTTTATAGGAACATGGAAACACACAAGGAAACATATTAAAAGGAACTCATTTTATTTTTTTTCTTATTAAAAGCTAACACCGCCAGAGCAGCAGAGCTAATTACGGTGCAGTTGCAAAGCCTCCCATGTTTTATAAACATGTCAGCATGCAGCCCCTTTCTTCAGCAGCATCAAAGGATAATTACACACATTAGTTATTAATTTAACATCCAATTCACAGACATCAGGTACAGCTATGGTAATTATGCCAATTAGAAAAGTGAAAACTCACAAATTCTCCCTTAAATAAAATAGCCCCTTAGAGACTTAAAAGAATTCAGGCACAGGTAAAGCAGTTCCTCTAATCAATGAAAAATAGCAAACTTCATTAGCAGAATTTAGGATCCAATTTGAAGAGAGATTAGGTTGTACTATTCTGTTAGATGTAAAGTGTCTTTATTCACGTTTTTTATTCAGTTCATGGGGTTTATCATGCTGGAAGAAGCTTATCAAGTACTCATATCTGCAAAGACTAATGCATTCCTTTATGGTGTTATACACCTTCATGCAGGCTCCAAAAGAAAGTCCCAGTGGGATTTAAAGTGAAAGATGACCATCTAATTTTACAACTGCAAGCCCACTCAGATCTAGTCAAATAGGGGTGAAGCACACTGTGATCGTCCAATCATTCAAGCTCAAATGATGCACCAGATTCTCTCATGTCCACATTCCTCAGAATCAGCATGAAAATAGATTCAGGAATAAATTTTACAACTATCTAGTTTGTATGCTTCTACGGCAGGACCAGATTTAAGATGTTGATGCCCATAAGCAGGACAGGAGTCCAGTGCAAAGAGATTTCTCCCCTCAGAGATCATAGAGCATGGTCCTAAATAGAGTGGAATCAGGCACCTGTTTAGATCAGATATTTGGTGTCTAAAACATTTTGCATTCTAGGTAGTTCCTATTCCTAAATACAGGCCTAATTAAACAGTGGACTTCGAGTTTTCTAGTATATAGCCACAGTCCTTCTGCATTATGAACACGAGTGCCGAGTGCCTACTGCCTACAAACAAGGCTGTGGAGAATTTTAGCAATGTTACAGCTGAAATGGGTGGAAACGAGAGAGAAACATGGTAGCCTTAGACCCCTGCAGGAATAGAACCATTCTAAAATTAAATCAGTTGCAAGAGTTAGAGAAAGGATAACTGGATGAAAAAAAAAAAACCCACACTGCAGGAAAACGTTTTTCAGATATCTTTCCAGGAGTCACTGATGCTTTGATGAAGATATAAAAACTCTGCCGATTTTAAATATCAACAACCTATTTCCTCTAGGGCAGGGGTCTGCAACCTTTAAGATGTAAAGAGCCACTTGGACCCGTTTCCGAAGGGAAAAAAAAAACTGGGAGCCGCAAAACCATTGCGACATTTAAAACAAATCTAACACTGCATATATTGTTTCTTACCTTAATGCTATATACGACCCCCTACTTTTCCTGTTAAAATATAGGTGTTTGGCCTATACTCGCCGTATAAGACTACCCCTCTTCCTTCACACACCAAAAAAAAAAACGCCAGAAAATATCACAACAACAAGTAACAATATTTGATTTCAAAATTATGATGATTTTGTAGTCAAATCACTAATATGAAATAAAATTATTTTTTCTACCTTTGTTGTCTGACCAATTTATTCTTTGATCATGCTGGTCCCGATCTGAGGCTTCTGCTTTCCTGTCTTCTCTTAGCTCTTTCTGTGGTCTATGGTCCATCTGCCATTTCTTATCTCTTCTTTCGTTTTCTTCACTTCTTTCCATCAGCCTATTTCCAGTTCCAGTAACCCTCCCCAATATCAGCCCCTTTCCAGTCCTCACTCCCAGTACCTTCCAGTGCTAATCCCCCCTCAACCCCATTACCAGTGCTAGCCTCCCCTAATCAGCCCAATACCAGTCCTACCCCCATCAGCTCATTACCAGTCCTAGCCTCCCCTAATCAGCTCATTTCCAGTGCTCGTCCCAACCCCATTACCAGTGCTCCATCCCTCCATGTCAGCCCCCTCCCTCCCTCCATCCATATCAGCTCCCTCCCTCCATGTCAGCCCCCTCCATCCCTCCATGTCAGCCCCCCTCCCTCCATCCATATCAGCTCCCTCCCTCCATGTCAGCCCCCTCCATGTCAGCCCCCTCCCTCCTTCCATCCATATCAGCTCCCTCCCTCCATGTCAGCCCCCTCCATCCCTCCATGTCAGCCCCCCTCCCTCCATCCATATCAGCTCCCTCCCTCCATGTCAGCCCCCTCCATCCCTCCATGTCAGCCCCCCTCCCTCCATCCATATCAGCTCCCTCCCTCCATGTCAGCCCCCCTCCCTCCATCCATCCATATCAGCTCCCTCCCTCCATGTCAGCCCCCCTCCCTCCATATCTGCTCCCTCCCTCCATGTCAGCCCCCCTCCCTCCATCCATCCATATCTGCTCCCTCCCTCCATGTCAGCCCCCCTCCCTCCATCCATCCATATCAGCTCCCTCCCTCCATCCATATCAGCTCCCTCCCTCCATGTCAGCCCCCTCCCTCCCTCCATCCATATCAGCTCCCTCCCTCCATGTCAGCCCCCTCCATCCCTCCATTTCAGCCCCCCTCCCTCCATCCATATCAGCTCCCTCCCTCCATGTCAGCCCCCTCCCTCCATCCATCCATATCAGCTCCCTCCCTCCATGTCAGCCCCCCTCCCTCCATGTCAGCCCCCTCCATCCCTCCATGTCAGCCCCCCTCCCTCCATCCATGCATTTCAGCTCCCTCCCTCCATGTCAGCCCCCTCCCTCCCTCCATCCATATCTGCTCCCTCCCTCCATGTCAGCCCCTCCCTCCATCCATATCAGCTCCCTCCCTCCATGTCAGCCCCCCTCCCTCCATCCATCCATATCTACTCCCTCCCTCCATGTCAGCCCCCCTCCCTCCATCCATCATCTGCCCCCTCCCTCCATGTCAGCCCCTCCCTCCATCCATATCAGCTCCCTCCATCCCTCCATGTCAGCCCCCCTCCCTCCATCCATCCATGTCAGCCCCCCTCCCTCCATGTCAGCCCCCCTCCCTCCATCCATCCATATCTGCTCCCTCCCTCCATGTCAGCCCCCCTCCCTCCATGTCAGCCCCCCTCCCTCCATCCATCCATATCTGCTCCCTCCCTCCATGTCAGCCCCCCTCCCTCCCTCCATGTCAGCCCCCCTCCCTCCATCCATCCATATCAGCTCCCTCCCTCCATCCATATCAGCTCCCTCCCTCCATCCATATCAGCTCCCTCCCTCCATGTCAGGCCCCCTCCCTCCATCCATCCATATCAGCTCCCTCCCTCCATGTCAGCCCCCTCCCTCCATGTCAGCCCCCTCCATCCCTCCATGTCAGCCCCCCTCCCTCCATCCATATCAGCTCCCTCCCTCCATGTCAGCCCCTCCTCCCTCCATCCATCCATGTCAGCCCCCCTCCCTCCATCCATGTCAGCCCCCCTCCCTCCATGTCAGCCCCCCTCCCTCCATCCATATCAGCTCCCTCCCTCCATGACAGCACCCCTCCCTACATCCATCCATATCAGTTCCCTCCCTCCATGTCAGCCCCCCTCCCTCCATGTCAGCCCCCTCCATCCCTCCATGTCAGCCCCCCTCCCTCCATCCATATCTGCTCCCTCCCTCCATGTCAGCTCCCCTCCCTTCTTCTGCAGCCGCGGCTCCCTGCCTCTTACGGAACCGCGGCTGTGCTTTTAAAATCATCTCGGAGCCCTTCCTGTCTTGACGGGCTCCGTGCAGCATTGTCCCGCCTCCAAACTTCCTTTAGAGGCGGGACAATGCTGCACGGAGCCCGTCAAGACAGGAAGGGCTCCGAGATGATTTTAAAAGCACAGCCGCGGTTCCCTAAGAGGCAGGGAGCCGCGGCTGCAGAAGAAGAGAGGGAGCCCATAACGCCATAAATACCGGGCGGGCAGTGTGCTCCGGAGCCGCAGCAAAGGTGAGAAAGAGCCGCATGCGGCTCCGGAGCCGCGGGTTGCTGACCCCTGCTCTAGGGGATCAATTCAAATCATGCTGGTCAGAGCATGTCTCCCACATAGAGGTGATGTGATTGCCAGAACGAACAAGCAAACTGGCCAATCTCGTTGACAGATGAATTGTATGTGACTGGGGAGAAAAGCCTCAATACCCTGTGCAGTGTGGGAAGTAAAAGCAGTCAGGCCATAAGTGGTTACTTGTCATCCATCCTTGCTGAAGCTGCCTGCTGCACCAATGCAGTGAATTCAAGCAGCACATTATCCTTTTTACCATTAATACCACTTTTGAAATTCTTCACGCTGTTGGAGGTGAAATGTAGGTCACCAAGTTCTCAATCAAATGTATGCGTCCAACTGAAATTTATTATGTGATTTTAAGATCATAAAAAATGCTATACAGAGTCATACCAAAAGGTCCATCGAGCCCAGTATCTTATTTCCAACAGTGGCCAATCCAGGTCACAAGTACCTGGGCAAGTTCCCAGAGAGTAGAGAGAGATTCCATGCTGCTTATCTCAGGGTTAGCAGTGGATTTCCCCAGTCCATTTAATAGTTTATGGAACCTTCCTTTAGGATCCTGTCCAGACAGCTTTTAAATCCAGCTAAACTAACAGCTTTACTACATCCTCTGGTAACGAAATTCCAGAGTTTGATTGCGTGTTCAGTTGAAAAATATTTTCTCTGATCAGTCTTAAATTGAGCATCCCCTAGTCTTTCTATTTCTTGAAGGAGTAAGCAACCGATCTACGTTTACCCATTCTACTCCATACATTAATTTAAAGACCTCTACCATAATCTCCCCTCAGCTGTCTTTTTTCAAGCTGAAGAGCCCTAACCTTTTAAGCCTTTCTTCTCAGGGATATCCTTCCATCCCATCATTTTGGTTGCTCTTCTCTGTACCTTTTCTAATCCTGCTATGTCCTTTTTTAGATATGGTGACCAGAATCGCACACAATATTCAAGGTGCAGTTGCACCATGGTGCGATATAGAGGCATTATAATATCCTTTATTTTATTCTTCATTCCTTTCCTTATCATTTCTAGCATTCAATTTGCTTTCTTGGCTGCCACTGAACACTGGGCAGATGGTTTCAACATATTATTCACAATGATGCCTAAAATCCTTTTCTTCAGTGGTGGTTCCCAATGTGGAACTTGCATCGTGTAACTATAAATTTGGGCTGTTCTTCCCTAAGTGCACAACTTTGAACTTCTCCACATTAAATTTCATCTCCCATTTGGATGCAGGTGCGGAGATTACCTATACTTCAGTCTCCTGAAAAGTGAAGAGTTACTCATTCTCAATGATATCCGCAGTTTAAATGTTTCCACTTTGAATACCCTCTCAGTAAAAACAGAAATAATCAAAACTGCTGAAAAGCAAAGAATTCAGGGCAAGACTTTTGCAAACTGTCATTGCACAGTCAAATGCTTTTTGTGACAGAATACGTTTTCCAGGAGCAGTTAAGTCCTAAAAGATTTCTACCATTCATTTTAAATTTTCTAAGCCTGTTTTATTCATTAGCAAGCATTCTCTGCTTATGCCCCGATTACAAAACCATGGGAGAATTCCATAAGAAGCTAAAAACTCTACTTTTCCTAGATTATTATGGGGCTGACCCTCACTAATATTACCCCAGCTAATACACCAAAACCATTAACTCACTAGTACTTCTTGGGCAATGTCCCTGTTTAATTTACATTACCAAATTTAAATTACAATGTAAACCATTTTGACTAAAATCTAAAGTGGTATAAAAACCCTGTTAAATAAATAAAAATAAGCCTCCAATGTACTGTATATAGTTAACCTGTAACCTCCAATTCTCCCCACCCCTCGTCCCCCCTCCACTGTTCGATGTAATGAGCACAGTTGTTACTATACTTTGATGTTCTGTTACACTTGTTATATGTAAACAGTCTTGACTTGCAGAAAGACAGTATAGAAATATTATTAAATAAACAAGCTCATGCATGTCCTGTAAAATCCTAAATGTAACTAGTTTTGAGATACTACTGAAAAGGCAGGGGTTAAACATAAATAAATATAAGAAAAAATATCATAAAAGCAACAGACTCTCTCTCATTTTCACGTGTCTTCACTGTTGAAAGTCTACTATTGTAGTATCCTGTTGAAGACCCTACAAATCATTGTTTATCCTGAAGACAAACTTTCATGGGCAGTTTACAAAAACTTGAAAGGTTGACAGGTCTTATGGGATCTAAGAAGCAGTGGACTTGGGCAAGAAAAAAAAAAAAACAATCTGACAAAACCGTAGGCCACTCATGATCTGAAAACAGTGAAGAATGAACTTTTTAAGAGCTGTATGTGTGTGTGTGGGAGAGGGATGTGCGTGTGTGCGTGTATGCGTGTATGCGTGGGGATTGAGTGGGATCCCGCAACTCTTTCCTACCTTCCTCACCAGCTTTTCCTTTCCTTGGCCCTTCTGTTTGCTTACTTCCTGCCCTCCCTCACTTCAGCAGCACTGCTGGACACTCTTGCATCAGAGTTCAGTGGCTTGAAGGAACAGCCCCTGCCAATCACTCCCATGGTCATTAATAGTCTAGGAAAGACAGAAAGTGTCTTTTACTAAAGGGCATTATGGTGTCCCACCTAACATGCCCATAACACTCAAACATGGCATGTTAAATACAGCACCACTGTATTAACAATCAGGGGATTGAAAGCATGTTCCTGACATTTACTGTGCACCTACCCTAACGTGACCTTAAATTAGCACATGTGGCAGAAAGTGCATCTGCGCTAATGGCACGCCTTGCAGTTAGCATGGGGTACGCTGACTGCAAGATGTTCACCCAGCCCATTCTCTGCTCCCAACTTGCCCAACTACTACCCCAACACACACTGCCCTGATTTCTGCAGTAACTGTGCTAACTGAGTTGGTCCCACACTAACAATTACCATGGGTTACAGAGCAGAGCTAATGTGTGCTGTGACCCACATGAACTGCTTAGCACCATTTAGTAAAAGGGCCCCAAAATATTACTCACCTAAAGCACTAAACTGAAATGGTAAAAATAAAAAGCATTGGTAAGAATATAAAATATTTTACCTCTTCTGCCAACAAAAAGTGTTTTAAAAAAAAAAAAAAAACTCTTGATGGATCATTTACATTACCATCACCAAGGGATTATCTGCCACTAGGAGTTGAACATAAATTAATTTTATAGCTTGCAAGCCTTTATCTCCCATGGGATACACAGAGAGAAATACATATCAGACCTCCAGTTTCCCCGACATCACTAGACAACCTATAAAAAAATACAAACAGATGGACCATATTTATTTCTCTATATAATGCTAAAAACTATTTAGAGAATTCTGGACAACCGAGAATACGGCTTTACAGTCTAGGATATATAATTTAGTGAAATGCTTATAGATCCTTCTGGGTCAAACTGCTGGCCTAGAAACTGCCACATATGTGTGAATTTTCAAAAAAGAGTTAAGGATTCTACTGAATTGGCTAAGAACTCCTGGCCTTATTTAACCTTACTTTCAACTGTATGTGAAATCTGAGCTTCACATACATTTTAAGTTCTAAATTATGAGAAGCACATGAAGGTAAATTGAAGGATCTGCCTTACTTCTCTCTTCCATTTCTGTCACTTGGCAGCAATATTAGGAAGAACAGAATGTGCATAGAACCGTAAAGCTCTTGTGGAGTATCCTCAGTGGCACTGTACCATTTTGTATTGGCTGTTGCTTTTTATAATTAATTAACCCAACCATTCTCTTGCCTACATTTCAGCAAATCACAAGGGAGAGACATTTAAATAAAAAGGTACACGTTCCAATCATTACAGAATGACTGGAAAGTTCTTTTTCAGACTACTGCAAAAGTACAAAGTAGAATCAGCAAATTTATTAGGAGTATGCTGTACCTCAGGCCACTGGCAAGGGAGGAGGGTTGTTTTGAATTAGCTCATACTTTCAGAGGTAACTCAAGGAGGATTACATTCAGGTATAGTAGGTACTTCCCTGTCTGTAGAGGGCTTACAATCTAAGTCTGCCCCTAAGGCAATGGGGAATTAAGTGACTTGCACACAGTCACAAGGGGTGGCAGTGGGATCTGAAAATGGCTTTATCTTGTTTTAAGCCTGCTGCTACTACATTCCAGGGATTTCCCAATTTATTTATTCACATCATAAAAACACAATCTAAGACACCAGTTATATAAAACCAGCATTGCACTGAGCAAATCTATAAAGAAAAAAAGAATAAAAAATGACAGAAATGCTAATTTTCTATATTCTGCAAATGTGGAGATCTAATTCTCACCTTAAAAAAACTATTATCAATAAGGACAAAACAAGCAAGTAGGCTGACAATCCACTCCTTTCTTTCATATTCAAGAAGCCAAACAGAGAAAATCGTAGCAGGGCCTCCTGTACTATTTCATCAGAAGAAATCTAGTTGACTGAGCAAACTCACAGAAAATATAATTTTGCATTTTTAAAATTTACAATGCATTTCCAAGGAAAACTGATTCTCAAATTACTGAACACCAAGATTCAAAAGTAAAAAAATTTCCTTCTGTTGCTCTCAGTGGTTCTAGACACATCCAGGAACATTTTCCCCTTCATAACGCAAGGAAAAACATCTTTGTGGCGGAAAAAAAACCCAACCACCCTGACAAAGCTGACCAGTCAAACACTAAATTAACAAGGAGCACTGCTGGCATAGATAACTTACTAAAGGCCCATATGTCCAGCCTATCAAAAGGCTGTTGAACTAGAGATGGCTGAATACCACTTTATTCAAAATGAGCCTGGAAATGCTCATAAGAGATCAATTACAACTAGGGCTGGTGCCATTCTCTCATGCCAACATTACACATCTGAGAGGGCATTTCACTAGGATATTGCCATTTTCAACAGAACCTATAAAGCTATGAGTAATGGTTAGCATGGGCTATTTGTAACTAGTTCCCACTGAATAACATGGGACCTAGTTACAAATAGCACATGCTAACCATTAGTCTAACTTAGTAAACATGTCTCTAAAATTGTATGACTTGTAGATTTTTTTATAGCGAAGCTGAAGAATGGTTTATATCAATTAGGCATTGCTACAAATGTAGGGCAAAGGCAAAACAAACTGCCAGGAACAGAACTTTTTACAATAAGATATATTTCTGCCACTATGTCAATCTACTTTTCACACAAATTCATTTTCAGCTCTTTGAAAACCAAAAGTGCAAGTATGTGGCTAGCAGACCTGAAAAGCTGAGGTATCTGTAGTATCCTGCAAACCATTTCAAAACTGCCATGGACAGAGATGTGAACCAAGGATAGCATTCACTATAATCACTGTAAGAAGCTTTACTGTTCTTGACTTTCCAAACATCTTGAGTCCCTGTGTAGCACAATGCCTCAGTATGACCACGGGTTTACACAGTAACATAGTAAATGACAGCAGATAAAGACCAGTATGGTCCATCTAGTCTGCCCAGTACGATGTCAAGAGTAGGTACACCTGCCGCTCTGTGCAGGCCACCCCTCCCCATGTCTTTGTTTAGGGGTGAACCCACCACTCCATGTAGGACACCCCTATTTGTTGAGGAATTAGATGGTTCAGTTTATTTTGATATTTTCTTGTTGCTGTAAAGGGATCCACTACTGTGTCTGTCCCATGCCCTTTTGAACTCCTTCACCGTGTTTGCCCCCACCACTTCCATTGGGAGGGCATTCCAAGCATCCACCACCCTTTCAGTGAAAAAGTATTTCCTGACATTGCCTTTCAATTTACTACCTTGTAGCTTCATGTTATGCCCTCTAGTTTTGCAGCTTCTCCGTCTTTGGAAGAGGTTTGTTTGTTCATTATTTCTCTTATTTAAAGGTCTGAATCATATCTCCCCTGTCCCTCCTCTCCTCCAAAGTGTACATGTTTAGGCAGTTGTAGTGATGCCTTGCACGATGAACCCTGAAGAGGGTCTTGAAATGAGGAACATGTCTGTGCCACCCAGGATAGGTGCAGCTAGTGTGACCAAAGGTGGGGCAACTGCGTGTTGTCCAGGCTGGCAAACAGGTTCACGGGGGGGGGGACCTCAGAGTCAAAACATCTGAGAGGCCACTTCGGGATCCAGGCCCCACTCATGTGGCTGGAGGACTCTGCTCAGCTTGCCTGCCAGGACATTGTCTTGGCCCAGGAGGTAGATTATTTGACAGAAATCCTTTCACAGACTATCCTGAGCCAGAAGATGCTGATGCTGCCTTACAGCCAGAGGTCACTGCCGACAAGTCTGACAAAGAGCCTCCGAGTGATGCTGACCTGATCCCCAAATCCCAGACAAGTTCGATTAAGGCAGAAAAAAAGGTCAACAAAGGACAGATGTGGCTGGGACTAGACTTTCAAAACAGAGCTTGTATTTTAACACAAGCTTGCAGCACTGAGCCCAACAAACAGTATTATTTCGTACCACGGACCATAAAAATACTATGAAAAAAATTCAGAGCAACCTCCTAAGAACCTGTGCCACTAATATGCTCAAGAACAAATTATGTTAAGGTACAAATTTATTTTGAATGCAATGCAAAGTTTCAAATATACCTATTTTGTTTTGGGGGGGGGGGGGGGGTTGTTTTGTCGCAAATCATTTTTAAGTGCCAGTTGATATAGAAGTGGTTGTTATAAAGAGAAACAGAAATGCATTCATAATGAACTGGAATTCAAACTCCGTTACAAAAGGCTAATTTTCTTGCTGAAGGAACCTGTTCGTTTATACGATGAATAGGCAAAAGAAAATATATTTTCTCTCTGGTGTTCATTTACTAATGGCTAGCATACATGAATGCTGCTATCATGCAGTTGTGCGGCCCATTTTATTCCTAAAGTCCTGCTGCAAACAGCGCATGGTTAGTTAATGACCCTTTGTAAAGCATTTTAAATTATAAAGCCCCTACCAGCCAAAAACAAGAAGTTCCTTTCCTTTAGGTTCTCTCTCCCACAGCCTATCATGATTGCTCTGCAAACCTAAAAATAGTAATTTTTAAAATAACCACCATAGTAAAAAAGGATAGCGTTCTCTGTGTGATTGTGATTTTGCTTGAGCAATCACAGTAATGCCCGCTCATAGTTTTAAGAATTTAAGAATTGTGCTGGGGACTTGACTAACAAAAGCTACACTCTAATATAAAAAAAAACAAACAGGTGGAATTCCCAAAGATAACATTTATATAGCAAAAAACCCTCACTGCTCAGTACAAGTAGGAAAAACTGTAAACAATGGTGCTTTGGATGAGGTGTATTTGAAAGAATGAGTTTCTTACTAAAATGTTCTAAAAACAATTGAAATAGAAACATGGACTTTCCACAAAACATACTGTGTGACATTACGTATACAACACCAAACAGCTAATACAGACTCACTGGAAAGCTATCTGACCACACAGAACTGTTCACATGCACACAGCTGGAGATTATACTAAATCCAGAAATACAAATTAGCTGCATATTGCTGCAATCCTAGCATACTAGTGATAGGAGCACAGCAGCGAACTGCCACATCAGCTATAGCCCTGTTGTACCCTGGAGCTATCCAGTGGTTCTCTTCCCCCTCCCATTCCCCGGAGCATTCATTTATTTTTCTGCATGCGTAACATTTGCTGATTTTCAGAATACTGATAATAAAAAGCAAGAGGAAAAATAAAAGTACCGTACATGCTGAAGTTAGATCTGTGAAAGGAGGAAATCTTTTCCTGTCAATGTTTTTCATCTGTGGCAGGACCTAGATTTTGGAAATCTCTTCCAGTATTGATACATTTTATGAATAATTATCTAGAATTCAGGAGGAAGTTGAAAAGGTTCCTTTTTGTTCAAATCTATGGAGCATGAATTGATCATAATTGTATCTGTTGATGCTGAACTGTAATGTCATACATTGTCATTTTCTATTGCTTAATGTTGCTTTGAAATCCATGGAGCACAACTGTTGTCAAATTAGTGGAGAATAAGTTTTATTAGATAAATAAAAATGAAACTGTGCTATGTGCTATGTGGCAGGGCAACTATAACAAATGTAAAAGACGTCCCAGCAAACACTAAGGTCACTCCAGAACCAGAGTTTGCGGGAAGCTTCTTCTACTCACCAGCTAATCTTAAGACTGACTGGTTTTGCTTATATTGCGTCACCTTTGTGCCATATTCAGCATCGAGACACTAGATGCATTAACCCTATGCCTATTCTGATGGTAACAACGGGTGTTTCAGCGTCCTATTCCCAATGTTCAAGAAGTGCCCTCCCTATGGTATCACAGACAACCTAAAAGTGGGGCACAATAGCAGTCTAGAATTATAAATGTTACAGCAAAATGAATAAATTATACTAATGGTTCTACATTCTGGATATTATTAGCACAAGACATCAGAGAAGAGAAATTTAAAGAACGAAGAGAAAACTATGATTTAAATCAAGTTTCGACTTGATTACTTTGTGTTTTTCTTAAACAGTGGTGCAAATCTCTTCACTACAGCATGTTGTGAATTTACTTGTTAAGCCACGTATACTAAAATGCATAAAGAGAAACTTAAAAACTTCTCTTTGCAGTGCATCATTCTTCAATTTACTAACTAGTTTACCCATATTGTTCTTCACACATATTCATATCTTTCAGCACAGACTTGTGGATGCAAATGCAATGCGTGCCTTCATCTTGTATTTGGGACTCATATTTCTTCTTCCATTGCTTACAGCTAACAGTTTCTTTACCCAGGTAAGTAATTTCTTCAAAATACTGTCAGAGAGAGTTTATTTTTATGGCCAGAAGCTATGACAGCTTTTCTGTGGCAAAGTGTCGGAGAATCTAGGAAGCTGTAGGTACAGTGAATAAAGATCTTTCCTTTTTCTTTGTGGTCCATTCCATCATTTCTTTCCACTCAACTTCTATTCTTTCTTATACTGTCTGTCTTAACTCCTCTGCCTTTCTTGGCCCAGCTCTTCCACTACATAAGTAGAGAACATCAATCATATCCAGCTTTTGTTTTTGCACATGTGATTTTAGTCTCTTGAGAAACAGAAAATTAAATCCCAGAACTTTGAGGAAGCAGGAGTTGGTAGGCACTGAGCAGTATGGGACAGACTAGAGCCGTTTCCACGAGATAAAAAACGCCCATGTTTGACTGATAGGTAATTCAATATGTGCGTGTGTGACAGAGCCATTAATTGATTTTTAAAAAATAGCAAAATTTAAATAGTACCTACATTAATTATACACAATCACAAATGTGAGTTTTTTTAATGAGAAATTGTGTAATTGATTTTTAAAAACATCTGATGATTTCTGCATTGATTTTAACCATTCTGTAAAGAATGCACTGCAGTACCATTTTTCCAATGCAATTTTCTGAAACCCTTAGAGATTCTCTACTTTTAACTCAGGTTCTCCCCTCGCCTATGCCCACACTTCAGTTGGTAGCCCTCCTCCAATACTAGGGTCTTTTCTAGAAGAAAAAGGGAGGCCCCACACCACCTCTTAAATAAAAAGAACGAAAAATAAGCAGAAGCACAATCCTTCACCTACTACATTCACAACTACAAATAGTGCCCTTTTTTCCTTTAGAGATCTTCTGTGTTTATCCCGTGCTTTTTTAAAATTCAGATATTGTCCTCCTCTCTACCACCTCCACTGGGAGGCTATTCCAGTGGAGGTGGAAGAGACAAGGATAGTATCTTAATTCAGAACAGCATGGGATAAACACAGAGGATCTCTAAAGGAAAAAAGGGCACTATTGTAGTTGATAAGGAAGGTTAGATTAGATAGAAACATGATGGCAGAAAAAGACCATATGGCCTATATTTCTACAATCTAGCGGGTCAATATCTGAACTCTGTGGTTGGCATTTTCTTTTTTAAAAAGCCTGCCATGGCATTTAAGGTTACACTCAAATATTTAGTGCTGGCTGTTTTCCGTATACTAGCACTAAATATCCAGGTATGATGCTGATCACTGCCAATATCCAGATAACAGCGACATCCAGAGCAGTTATCTGCACAGCTATACACGTAATACAGTATAGATAGCTATTTTGCTGTCCTAAGTTATCTGGAAAACACTGCCAAAAATCGCTGCTATCCAGATAAGGTTGGCGCTCCAATCTAGCTCCTCCCCAGACCACCTTGGCATTATCCAGATAGTGCTGTGATGGTCTGTGATGATTTTCAATGGCATTATCTGGATAAGGCTGCTAAAAATCAGTCACTGGTGCTGTTAACCGGATAAATGGTTTTAAATAAATTGGGTGTGAGGTTCTTAACTGCCTTATTTAAGGCTTCCATTGAGGAAAAACACTTTAGAGAAAGAAGATATACATACCTAATACACTAAAAGGAACCGTTTGGATGTCTAATTCTGCATTGGTGAAAAATGTTCATCCTTCTAAAAATAAATAATTTGTTTACAGCACTGCTAAAAAACAATGGCTGTATGGCTTAACTGCTTATCTACCCTGCTTGACTTATATACTGTATGTTCTTTTGCAGACTTCAGTTTGCACAGGTCAAATGAAGGCATTTCATTTCTCATTTTCCATCTCACTCTTATCTAAAAACAGATTCAGAACGACTTACATGTTATAAAAATACAGTCAAAATATCAAATACAATAAAAATAAAAAAATAGTTAAATGCAATTTCCTATATGCTACTGTAGTATAAGGCTTTTTACCTACAACCTTTTAAATTAACGAACAACTTGCTAGGTGCATTATCACTAGCCACACAAAAAGAAGCTAGTGTATGATGAAGTGTATTGTGCTATGGCAGCTTTTGCCAGTGTCTACCCGGTCCCGTATTCTTACACCATCCTCACTAGGAAGTGGAGAACTGAAAATTCATAATGCAAAAGGAGATGCAACCTTTGAGGAACACGTGGGAGGTAACCTGTGGAAAGTGGCAGATACAGTCCCAGCCACCTTACTGGGCAGACTAAACGGGCCATTTTTGGCCTTTATTTGCTGTCATTATGTACAGCAAAAACATGGAAAAGGGTATAAGTGCTCTAGCAGCCATATTCAACATGGGTCCTCAAAGATTATTCTTAAAATCTACTTCAGTAAAAAAAAAAAAAAAAAAAAAAAAAAAGTGTCTGCGTTCACCCCTTACACACAGTAACTTTACTAAAAGTGGAGTGGAGGAGTAGCCTAGTGGTTGGGGCAATGTACTTCAGGCCGGAAGGTCGGGGGTTCAAATCCCACTAGAGGGCAGCAACCTTGGGCTGGAAGGACTGGGGTTTCTAGTCCCACAGGTGCTCCTTGTGGTCTTGGGCAAGCCACTTAACCCTCCATAGCCCATGTTCCCTGTAAAATAGTTTTCTCCAAGTTATAATACCCTGTTCAATGTAATTTCAGTTTGTTCAATGTAAACCGCGCTGATGCAGAATAGCGCGGTATATAAGAGAATGTAAATAAAAATAAAAGCTTGACTAAAACTGGAGCATGCAAGAAGCATACACTGGAATCAACTGAGCTCTTTTATTTATTTATTTTTTAAGTGCCAACAAATCAATGCTGACTCCTGGCAAGTATGACCAGAAGTAGATTGCCAGGCCCTTTATCAGAGGCAAGGGAGATGCCCAAGGTCACAAGGAGAAGGAATTGAACCCAAATCTCCTGGATGTTAGGCTGTTGCTTTAACCACTAGGCTACTCCTTCACTCCACTGAGCTCTTAAACCAACTATATACAAATACTTTAGTGTGGCAATCCTGAAAGCACACCTATTTGCAGTTAAAGTTCCAACACTGCCTACATGTTCCCTGGGGATGGGAGATCACAAAAACAGAGAAGCCATCTTCATAGCTTGTCCTTAACTTGTACCTTATTGGTAGTCTCACCAGAGATGCCACAAACTGAACAAATTTGGAGACTGAATTCTCTTAGAGGGGGTCAGGTTCAGGTTCAGGTTCAGGTGCATGTGCATGTGCATAATACGAAAGGGTAGCATGTGCACTGATGCTACCCATGATATATCCACTCTACAGATGCACGAATGACTTCAGCTTCCACTGCTATTACTCTGGCACTTTTCACAAACAAAATTTACCAGATCGAACACACACACACACACACACACACACAAATTGATGTCAGACTAAGTTACTTATCAGTTTGCCACTGTGATATTAGCAATGGAGAAAAAGAATGTATGATTTGTTATCACAACTGAGCTATGAAATAATAAACATGCATTCTGTCTTTCAATTATTTCTCTTTCCCCAAGAATGTATTAAAAAATTACAACTAAAATGGAGTGGCATACTTTACCCAAATCTGGAGAAGACCAAGAAAAATATTTAATATTCTTTGATACAAGTTATGAACAAACAATAAAATCCAATACAACAGCATCTAAACAATCTGTCTTTCACAGTGTCCATTTCTAAGTCAAATGTGTACAAAAGTATAAATGGTTAGAAAACCAAGATGACTGGAATATCAGGAAGACTAACAATCTAATTAGGGAGGACCCCCCCCCCCCCCGAACACACGTCAGATTCAAATGAAGTCCCCACAGCTTCTGATCTACTTCTTTCCAAGCACAAATACTGTGAATCTAGTATCTTCTGGCAGCCAGAGGTCACTCCAAGACAAATATATAAGAAAACAGCTTCATCCTTGCAATACTGCAGTTTTCATTAATATGTATGCCAGACACTGCTGGGTGTAATTTAAGCAGCACAAACATAAACCATACAATGAAGTGCACAAAAGAAACATTAAGTAAGACCTACCCAAACATATTCTTAGCATGACGGGAAAAAAGTTACATAATTGCTTTTGAACAATCATGGGTGGAAAGCCTATAACATAAAAATACTATCCACGTACAAAACAAGCCCAGAACACAATATAAACGTCTAGTAAATCAAATACTGTGACATAATTGATGTGCAGGAGTCAGAAGGTTCATTATATATGCCACAAAGGGATAAATTTGCTCTAGCAAGTCAAGGGGCTATATGTTAAGGAATTCCACTTCCCAATGTCAAACCAGATATTATGCAACATAATATCTAGTACTACCTTACACATCTCCTTTGTATTACCTTATTTAACATTTTTTGGGGGGCTGTGATTGACAAAAGCGTTACTCTGCTGCGTCTATTGTAAAAAAAAAAAAAAAGTTTAAAACCTATTTCCTGCAAATTACAGTCAAAATCTGCAGTACATAAGTGTGATATTTTACATGTTGTGCAAAAAAATCTCACATCATTTCTCTCAACCTTGTGACATTCTAATAACTGCTACATCCTATGCTGCCACACCGTTTATGAATGTCACTTTCTTTCTATCTCACCTATTATATAAAATTCTGCTCACTTCACAGCCAGGTCCACATTTATAATGCAATAGTGAAAGCTTGAGAATTAGTTGTGATGATAGCACATAGACAAAAACGACCCCCCAAAATGAACTACTTGCCATCCCCAGTTCTGGCTACCAGTATGAAACGAATACCAAATACACTTTTATAACGGGAAGAGAAGAAGAAGAAAAAAAAAAACCAGAGGATGACGAGATACCAACTGTAAATATATTTTCCCATCCTTCCTATCCTATCCTATCCTATCCCTCTCGCTTCATTTCAGACTTCTATGGAGTCTGACAGCTGTCACCGAGCCATTCAGCGGGGGATTAACACACTCAATCCAATGTGCTGGATGTACTGAGCAAGGAAGGGATAAGCAAGCCTCATTTGCACGGCCACGGCAATTCCTACTTCTCTGCCAGATCTAGGTCAGTGGAACATAAGTACCAACAGGCCAGTACACGGTTCGGATAACGAAAGCCAGGCAACCGGCTGCCCTACAGCCAGGGGCCTAATCAGGCAAGAGAAAGGTGTCAGATGGGGACACAGGGCTGGGAAAGCTCTACTAACACACAGCAAGCGCACACCCCTCTCCATCACTGCCACATAATCGTTGCAAGTCGCCTGCTACTGCCGCTGGTGTTACATAAACTCTTTCCTGCTCCCTGCTAGCCAGCCTTTCAGCTCGAGGGAGATGTCAGAATCTCATCCAAACGGAACTTTCTGAAGGGAGAAGGGAGGACAGAGGCCGATCTGATTGCGTTTTCTCAAATAAAAAGGAAGCCGAGCGAGAGTTAGTTGGTAAGTCTACTGCCCCGTCTCTAGCACACATTCATGAAAACAGAAACGAACATGCATAGGAGTTCGTGGTAATCAATAAGGGCGTCAGAGCGAAACTCTTCCGAGCTTAGCAGAGCCTGTCCCTCCGCTACTCCCAGCGCTGGACACTTCCAGGAAGATGCGCTCCCTTCCCCTATTCTTGAACAGGCGCTGGAAACTTTCCCGCTGCGGAGACGCGAAGCAGAGCGCGGCCGTGCGCAGGCTGCGCCTATCTTCCTTCGTGCCACACGTCAC
This sequence comes from Ichthyophis bannanicus, assembly GCA_033557465.1. NCBI lineage: Eukaryota > Metazoa > Chordata > Amphibia > Gymnophiona > Ichthyophiidae > Ichthyophis > Ichthyophis bannanicus. The sequence goes on along the minus strand of CM066043.1, from coordinate 125,183,794 downwards.
AAAAAAACCCCTCACAGCGCCCAGTCGTTGCCATCTGCCATGCAGCCGGACGGTCACCACCTGCCTCACCGTACGGGCGCCTCCGCTGCAATAACTTCATTCCGCTCGGCGCCTCGTCTGGCCTTACCTTTCATGGCTGTAATCACAAAATACATCATTAACTATGGAAGTCCGTAAAGATGGACGCAGCAGGTTCCAAGAGCCGAGGAACCAAAAAGCGGAGACGGAGAGCTGCTCCCGTACTGCGCGGCCGCCTCAGCAGCAGCAGGAGCCGCCTCCGTCTCCGGCCATATGAGACTCCATGTGACCCGTTGACATCACGCTCGGGCTCTGTTTACACCGCGCCCCCCTCGGCTCGGGACTGACAGCGCCGGCGGCCAATGGCGAGAGAAGGAAGGCGGCTCGCGGGGGATGGTCGCGCGCCGCCCCGCTCTCTGGCACGTGGCGCGCCGGCTGTGCGTGTAGTCGGTTGGTGTGTGTGTCTGTAGGTGCTGGGGCTAGCTGCGATTTAAGGTAGCTGAAGAGACTTGGTGGGCGACGAGTAGCTTCAGTATCTTCGCGCGGCTCGCACGCGCCTACAGCAGTAGCACTAAGGAACACGCGAGAGAGGCATCTGTGGCACAGGTGAGGTGACCCTCACAAACCTTTGGTCTGACACAATACAACCGCGTTAAGGGGGAAATGTAAACATGTTCTGCAACCTCAAAAAAACGATCTCCCCCCAACATCAGGTGCAGAGCTATACTAGGACTTGTTTCCATGAAAGTCACCATACAAAAAATATTCAGATTTTCTTTTCATCCGAATAACAGCAACATAAATCTCTCGACTACCAACTACATAAACTGAAAAAAAAATCGCCACAGAATCCACATGTATCAGACCTGCACACGCACCATTTCCGTGATTCAAACTTCAAGAGCCTTACCTATGAATAGGCGGCACTGCAAACATATTGGGCTCTGCCTCTAGCACACCAGTATACCAACTACTGGTAAAACAGAACACGTGGGGATACCAAAGATTTTTGCAGAGAAACTATGCACTAATACCGCACCTCAGTCACCTAAAAATGCAGATTCTCCACAAATACAGAACAAGGGATCACAAATTGGAAAGGAAATATGAAGATAAATATCGAACCCTAAGAACACTGGAGAAATAAAACACAAATTAATTTCTTCTTGTACTGAATAACATACAAAAACATCCATGATTCTTATTTCCCAAAGCAAACATATTCCATTTAATAACTTCAAAATAGAATATTTTCTGTCATTGTTGTTTGGACATTTTATGTCCCAGTCCGTTAGTCTCTTTCCTCCATTTCTCTCTTTCTGCCTCTTTGGGGATTCAAAGTTTACCCTCTCTCTCCTTTTTAATTTTCACCTGCCTATCAGTTTTCATCGCCTGCTCAGCCCATCTCTCCTAGCTCTGCCATTTTCCCTGCCTGTCCTTTCACTGATCTCTTATACCCTTCTATCTTTCATCCACTCCCCATTACCATATTTATGTTCTCTATACTCAATATTCTCCTCTTGCTTATCTCCTTAACACCCCCCCCCCCCATGGCCTCTCCTACCTGTTTTCATCATGCCCAGCAGCGTTCCCCCCCCCCCCCACACACACACACAACCCCAGTCTTGTAGTTTGGCATCTTCCCTCTCATAGCATCTCCCCCCTCCCTTATTTGGAGTATTGTGTTCAATTCTAGAGACCACACCTTAAAAAGGATATAAACAGGATGGAATCTGTGCAGAGGGTGGCTATCAAAATGGTCAGTGGACTGTCATAAGGCATATGGCGACAGACTTAAAGATCTCTATACCTGTATGGAAGAAAGGTGGGAGAGATGATGTTTAAATACCTCCATGGCATAAATGCATGGAGGAGAGCATCTTTCAATTGAAAGAAAGCCCTGCAACGAGGGGGCACAGGATAAAGGTGAAAGGGGATAGACTCAGGAGTAATATGTGAAAATATTTCTTTACGGAGTGGTAGATGCATTGAGCAGTCACCTAGTGGAGGTAGTAGAGACCAGGCAGGGCCAGCCCATCCACTAAGCAAAGTAGGTGGTCACCTAAGGCGGCAGACCCTGGTGGGCGGTGTTGCTAACCCAACCCCCCTGGGAAGTGGCAGCTGAACTACTGCTTTAGTACCATGGTGGGCTTTAAAATGTACATGCACGTGCACACACCTCTGGCCTGCTGCTCCTGCCCACCCTCCAAGAAAGTTGCATCTGGGGGGGGGGCAGGAGCAGCTTGTTGTGAGCACACATGCACTTTAAGGCCTGATGCAATACTGAGCAACAGTTCAGCTGCTGCAGTTTCAGTGCAAGGTGGGGGCAGCATGGTGGGCTGGACAGAGGCACAGTCTTTTTGGCAGGGCGGCAGAAACCTTTGTGCCGACACAGAGACAAGGATAATATCTGAATTCAAGAAAACATGGGACCAACATAGAAGATCTCTAAAGGTAAAAAAGGGACTATAGTAGTTGGTATGAAAAGGCAGACTGGATAGGCCATATGATATTTTTCAGCCATCATGCTTCTCTTTCACCCCCCCCCCCCTTTCCCTGCAACAGTGCAGCATCTCCTCTCTCACCTACTCCAACAGTGCAGAATCTATCTTATTTATTTAACAGTATTTTCCTGATCGTTCCTCTAGTCTAGTCCCGGAACCCATGGGTTGTCAACCTCATCCAGCAGCTTTGGAGACTGAGAAACTTCACAGTTGTGATGTCACTGGCATATATAAGCGCTGGCACCACCTCCTCTCACCAGTTATCAGTCTCCAAAGCAGCTTGAGAGGTGGTGAGCCCAAGGCTTTAAGGGCTCACTTGAGGAACAATTAAGGGGATTAGTTTGACCTATATAACAACAATATTCATAATAGTAATATAAAATAAAAGAAGATAGAAAGGGACCAGAGTGGGTCTTCAAGGGTTAATTGCTTAGCTCTTGCCTGTGCCGGTGATTTCCCTGAGGTCCTCGGGTTTCCCTTTATTTTCTTGTTTTTCTTATATTCTTATTTTCTCTTACTTTTCCTTTGCCTTGGGGGAATCGACGGTCCGCAGTTCAAGCGGCGGGAGCAGGAGACCCGCGCCGGTGAGTCTGAGTTCCTCGGGCAGGCTCCACAGTCGGTAAGGGGCTGGACTCAGCGTGCAGAAGTGTTGCCTGCAAGCGCTTTGAGCCACCCCCCCCCCCCCCCCGTTCTCTGCGGGAGAAGGAGTTTTCAGCAGTGGCGATTCTGAGGAGGAGCAGGAAGTCTCCGTTAGCTGGTTTCGCTGAGTAACGCTGCAGACAGAGTCCGGAGAGGTAAGGGCCCTGCTCAGCGACGAGCTGCGGTTGCGGGGGAAGTAGGCCGCGCCACATGTGTTAGCACGGGAAACTTCGCTGAGGACGGTTGGGGCTGCGGCGACTCGTTCTGCAGCGCGGAATTCAGCCCTCCCGTTCTTTTTGATGATTGCTTTATAGCTCTGCTTAGTTCTTTGTTGTTTTCTTAATTTCTCCTGCTCTTCGGTTCAATAAAAAAAAAAAAAAAGAAAGCAAACCCGACTAAACGGAACAGCCTTCTTTCTTTACAGGGCAAGGCATGCCAGCCAAACAGCTTTGCCTTTTGTGCGGTGCCCGGAGGAGTTCTGTATCCCCGGATGGGGTGTGTAAAGGCTGTAGTCTAGAGTCCTCCACTAGAGAAGAGCCTGCTGGAGAGGGGGCTGAAGGGAGAGAGGACAGCATAGGGGAGCCGGAGTCTGTTCGGGCCCCTCTGCCTGTTCCTGAGTCGGGTCCCTCTACTTCAGCAGGTCAGGGTCCTCCTGGTTCTCAGCTTCCTGTCACAGAGGGTTTGGAAGCTATTTTTTCCTCAGACTTTCTGACCTTGATTCAAAAGGCGTTAGGGGCTTCTTCTGCTGCCCCACAGACAGGGTCTTCTGGGGACGGTCTGCATGGAAAAAGGTCTGCTTCGTCTATCCCGGGGGATTTGGTTACTGGTATGTCAAAGAAGCCCAGATTGGACAGGGATGGAGTGGATCCGTCAGTCCTGCCGGATGACTTACGGGCGGATGACGCAGACCTAGAGGAGGGCCTGGATGAGGACCTAGAGGAAGGTGAGATTAAGGATCCAGAGGATCAAGCTAGAGTGGTCCGGGTATTCCGTAGGGAGGAGTTGCCGACGCTCATTTCGGAGTCCCTTAAGGCTTTGAATATGCCCATGGGGGGTCCAACGGAGGATTCCACCCTGGAGTATCCTTTGCTGCAAGCTTTCCGCAAGACTCAGCGGGCCTTCCCGGTTCATAGGGTGTTTAAAGAGATGATTAAGGAGGAATGGGATATGCCGGAAGCAGTGCTCAAGGGTTCTAGAGTGATGTCGCGTCTTTACCCGCTGATGGATCAGGATCGGGAACTGTTTAAGACGCCAAAGGTGGACGCGGTGGTCTCGGCTGTCACTAAGAAGACCACCATTCCGGTGGATGGGTCCGCAGCTCTTAAGGATGCGCAGGACCGTAGGTTAGAAACTTTGCTTAAGCAGGTTTTTGAGGCCAATGCGTTGTCCTTGCAGGCGTCTATTTGTGGAGCTTGGGTAGCCAGAGCCTGTCTACGATGGGCGCAACGGATTCAAGGGGTGACCTCAGTGGCGGAGAGCGAGAAGGCGTCCCGTTTGGAATCCGGAGCGGCATATCTCGCTGATATTCATTATGATCTGATCCGCGGTTTGTCGAAGAGTATGGCTTCGGTTGTAGCGGGTAGAAGATGTCTTTGGCTGCGTAATTGGGCGGCGGATGGTTCTTCTAAAGCTAGGTTGAGTAAGCTTACGTTCCGTGGCAAGTTACTTTTTGGAGAGGATTTGGAGAAGTTGGTCAAGGATTTGGGTGAGTCCAAGGAAGGCAGATTGCCGGAGGACAGGCAGAAAATAGGCCGGGCAGGTTTTAGCCTCCGGGGTCAGCAGCGGGATTTTCGTCGCTTTCGTACCCCCAGGTTCGGCCAGAGTCAGCGCGGACGTTTCCCGTCTCGAACCCAGGGGTTTCGTGGGGCAAGCAGAGGCTTTACGCCCGCGTCCCCCTCCTCTTCTTCTTCCTCCGCCTTCAGAAAGTCACAGTGATGGGGCCCAGTTAGTTCCCGTGGGGGGTCGGTTGCGGGACGTCTACCCTGCCTGGGTCCAAATAACGTCCGATCAGTGGGTCTTGGAGGTGATCAGGGAAGGTTATGCCCTGGAGTTGCAGTGCCCGGTGACCAATTCTTTCGTGCAGTCCCCGTGCAAGGCCCGAGCGAAGCACGGGGCGGTGCAGGAAATGGTTCAGCGGCTCCTGGCATTCAAAGCAATTGTTCCGGTACCAACAGTCGAATTAGGCAGCGGTCGATACTCCATTTATTTAGTCGTTCCAAAGAAAGAGGGGCTGTGACGTCCCATTCTAGATCTAAAGAGGGTGAATCGCTGTCTCCGGGTGTCGCACTTTCGTATGGAAACCCTCCGATCAGTGATAGTAGCGGTACAAAAAGGGGAGTTTTTGACGTCCTTGGACCTGTCGGAGGCATACCTTCACATTCCAATCCGGCAGGAGCATCAGAGGTTTCTCCGGTTTGCGGTTCCGATGGGGCATTTTCAGTTTCAAGCGCTTCCCTTCGGTCTGGCGACTGCGCCACGGGTATTTACGAAGGTGATGGTCGTTGTCGCAGCGGCGTTAAGGAAGGAAGGCGTGTTGGTTCACCCATATCTAGACGATTGGTTGATAAGGGCAAAGTCTCATGCGGAGAGTTTCTCCGCCACGGCGAAGGTAGTGGCGAAGCTCCAGAGTCTCGGTTGGGTGGTCAACGTGGCGAAGAGCCAGTTGCAACCGTCGCAGCGCCTGGAATACCTGGGAGCTCTTTTCGACACTGGTCTCGGGCGAGTCTTTCTTCCTCGTCATCGTGTCTTGGCGCTCAGACAGTTGGTGGTCCGTTTCCTCAGCTTGCGTAGTCCCTCCGCCTGGGAGTACCTGCAGGTGTTGGGGACCATGGCGACGCTAGAGGTGGTTCCATGGGCACAGGCTCACATGCGGCCCCTGCAGAGAGCGTTGTTAAGGAGATGGTCCCATCAGCGAGATTCCTTGTCGCGGAGGTTGGTGTGTCCTCCTCAAACACGTCAGGCCCTGCAGTGGTGGTTAGCTCCGGGGAATCTCGAAAAGGGCATGTCGTTGGAAACGCCGGCGTGGATAGCGCTTACCACGGATGCCAGTCTTCAGGGCTGGGGAGCCCTTTGTCAAGGTCACATAGCGCAGGGGGCGTGGTCCGCTCGGGAGTCGGCTTGGGCCATCAACAGGTTGGAGTTGAGAGCGGTCACGCTGGCGTTGCAGGAATTTTGTCCGTTTCTTCAGGGGCAGGCCGTTCGGGTGTTCTCGGACAATGCGACAGCGGTAGCTTACATCAACCGTCAGGGGGGCACCAGCAGTGTGCAGCTCGAGTTCGAAGCGGACAGCTTGTTCGACTGGGCAGAGCGACATCTGGTGGCCCTCTCAGCGGCACATGTCGCGGGGGTGGACAATGTGCAGGCCGACTTCTTGAGTCGCGTGAAGATAGACCCGGGGGAGTGGGCTCTTCATCCGGAAGTGTTCGGAGCGTTGGTGCTTCGCTGGGGATTGCCGGTGATGGATCTCATGGCGACATTTCGGTCCGCTCAAGTTGCACGGTTCTTCAGCAGAAGAAGGGAGAGAATGTCAGAGGGGCTAGACGCCCTTGTTCAGGCATGGCCGCAGGACCAACTTCTGTATGTGTTTCCTCCGTGGGTGCTCATCGGTCGGGTGCTTCAGCGCATCGAGCGTCACTGGGGGAGAGTGATTTTGGTGGCTCTGGATTGGCCACGTCGGCCGTGGTACGCGGACCTGATGCACCTCGTGGTGGACGGGCCCTGGCGGCTTCCAGTTCGGATGGATCTCTTGACTCAGGGGCCCTTTGCATGCCCCAAGTGGAACGGTTCTCGCTTACGGCCTGGGTATTGAAAGGGCTAGGCTGAGATCGAAGGGATATTCGGGGACAGTAATTGCGACCCTTCTGCAGGCGAGGCGCAGATCTACCTCGATGGCGTACGTCAGAGTGTGGCGTATCTTTGAGGACTGGTGTGCAGAGAGACGGTTTCTCCCTTTTCGGGCGTCCGTAGCCCAGGTTCTCGCTTTCTTGCAGGACGGTTTTGAGAAGGGTTTAGCGTCGTCATCCTTGAAGGTCCAGTTGGCAGCATTGTCCTGTTATAGGGGTAAGGTGTTCGTCAGGTCGCTGGGTGCACAGGTGGATGTGAAACGTTTTTTGAGGGCGGTGTCCTTACTGAGGCCGCCGTGTCGGCGTTTAGTTCCGTCCTGGGACCTTCCCCTGGTCTTGGGGGCGTTGGGAATGGCGCCTTTTGAGCCCTTGGGGAAAGCGACGCTGAAGGATCTTGCCCTCGAGGTGGTGTTTCTGGTGGCTATTACGTCGGCTAGACGAGTATCGGAGTTGCAGGCACTATCTTGCAGGAAGCCTTTTTTATCCTTTTCCGACTCTACGGTGGTGTTGCGCACCGTGCCATCGTTCTTGCCTAAGGTCGTCTCGGGGTTTCATATGAATCAGGTGGTTTCTTTACCAGTATTTGCTGCCAGGACACAAGATCAGGAGGCGCGGCGGCTCCGTTGTTTAGATGTTAAGCGGGCTTTGCAGGTGTATTTATCCAGATCGGCTAGTTTTCGCAAATCGGACAGGTTGTTTGTTCTTTTTGCAGGGCCTAGGCGAGGAGAGGCCGCCTCTAAGAAGTCGATTGCTCGGTGGTTGAAAGAGGCGATTGCTTCTGCGCATATTTTGCGAGGCCGTCGAGTTTCGGAGGGCTTGAAGGCCCATTCTACTAGGGCGCAGGCCGCGTCCTGGGCGGAGTATGGCTTGGTGCCTTTAGAGGACATCTGTCATGCGGCAACATGGTCGTCAGCGCACTCTTTTGTAAAGCATTACTGTCTTGATGTGCAGGCGGAGAAAGATGCCTGTTTTGGTTCGGCGGTGCTTCAGGCGGTGTTTGCAGGCCCCTCCCGGTGATTGTTTCACTGCTCTGTTACATCCCATGGATTCCGGGACTAGACTAGAGGAACGATCAGGAAGGTTAAATTAGACTTACCTGCTAATTGTAGTTCCTGGAGGGACTCCATTCTAGTCCCGGTTCCCGCCCTGGCTGATTTTATGAAAGTGCCTGAAGCAGGAGCATACTTACAGGTAAGCCATTTTTTCCTAGCGACTCGTCAGTTATATTTCCGGTGGGGGGTATGTCCCTTCGGGTTGAAGGGAAGGAGGACCTCATGGCATAATCACAGGCCGGGGTGTTGTTTTGTGTACATAGTTTGTGGGCACGTTTGCCTGGATGTTTCTAGTTTTCTCTACTTACTTGTTGCTCCGGTGAGTCTGCTTTGTCAATAGGTTAACTGGTGAGAGGAGGTGGTGCCAGCGCTTATATATGCCAGTGACATCACAACTGTGAAGTTTCTCAATCTCCAAAGCTGCTGGATGAGGTTGACAACCCATGGATTCCGGGACTAGACTAGAGTCCCTCCAGGAACTACAATTAGCAGGTAAGTCTAATTTAACCTTTTATACTGCTTTATCATTTCAGTCAAAGTGGCTTACATTGTAACTTAAACTTGGTACATTGATAACTTGGATTTTTCTGAGCAACGGAGGGTTAAGTGACTTGCCCAAGGCCACAAGGAGTGCTAGTGGGAATTGAACCCTAGTTTTTGGGGTCCCAAGCCAGTGCTCTAACCACTAGGCTACTCCTCCATTCACTAGCCTCTCCCTTTCCCCCTCACCCCAACAATGCAGCTCCTTCTACAAGCTTTAGCTGCCGACAGCCCCTGTACCTTCTCCTGCCCAATCGGGGCAGTGTGAGTGCTCCTGTCCAATCGGGACAGTGGGAGCAACAAAGGGCCGGCGAAAGCAACCGCATTTAAGCGGCGTCCCTACCCCGAGGGAGCCGCTTTAGCTGCCGACAGCCCCTGTACCTTCTCCTGCCCAATCGGGGCAGTGTGAGTGCTCCTGTCCAATCGGGACAGTGGGAGCAACAAAGGGCCGGCGAAAGCAACCGCATTTAAGCGGCGTCCCTACCCCGAGGGAGCCGCTTTAGCTGCCGACAGCCCCTGTACCTTCTCCTGCCCAATCGGGGCAGTGTGAGTGCTCCTGTCCAATCGGGACAGTGGGAGCAACAAAGGGCCGGCGAAAGCAACCGCATTTAAGCGGCGTCCCTACCCCGAGGGAGCCGCTTTAGCTGCCGACAGCCCCTGTACCTTCTCCTGCCCAATCGGGGCAGTGTGAGTGCTCCTGTCCAATCGGAACAGTGGGAGCAACAAAGGGCCGGCGAAAGCAACCGCATTTAAGCGGCGTCCCTACCCCGAGGGAGACGCTTTAGCTGCCGACAGCCCCTGTACCTTCTCCTGCCCAATCGGGGCAGTGTGAGTGCTCCTGTCCAATCGGGACAGTGGGAGCAACAAAGGGCCGGCGAAAGCAACCGCATTTAAGCAGCGTCCCTACCCCGAGGGAGCCGCTTTAGCTGCCGACAGCCCCTGTACCTTCTCCTGCCCAATCGGGGCAGTGTGAGTGCTCCTGTCCAATCGGGACAGTGGGAGCAACAAAGGGCCGGCGAAAGCAACCGCATTTAAGCGGCGTCCCTACCCCGAGGGAGCCGCTTTAGCTGCCGACAGCCCCTGTACCTTCTCCTGCCCAATCAGGGCAGTGTGAGTGCTCCTGTCCAATCGGGACAGTGGGAGCAACAAAGGGCCGGCGAAAGCAACCGCATTTAAGCGGCGTCCCTACCCCGAGGGAGCCGCTTTAGCTGCCGACAGCCCCTGTACCTTCTCCTGCCCAATCGGGGCAGTGTGAGTACTCCTGTCCAATCGGGACAGTGGGAGCAACAAAGGGCCGGCGAAAGCAACCGCATTTAAGCGGCGTCCCTACCGGGCGCGCCCGCGCCTGAGGGCCTCGCCAGAGGGCCCTTTGGCGTGGCCCTTAGGCGGGAGCCACTAGGCGTAAAGGAAGAGAAAGGCCTACACGTCGCCCCAGGAGAAGAACCCTGGGAAAAACCACACCAACAGCCACAACTGGCTTGAAGCTCCCCTGGATGGGTCGGAGCTCGCCAACGCCACATACTATCAACAGCACAGCACCCAAAGCACCCTACAATCACGGATGAAAAAAGCTACAAAACTCCACAGATCGCAACGAGAACAACGAGCCCAACACGTCTTTGAATCCACGAAGCAACAACACAACACGGCTTGAGCTCCCTGACCCAGGTTGAGCACTCCGTTTCCTGATAGTCACACCACAGCTCCCGACCAGGTAAAAGCAGTGATACTGAACCTTTAAATTCCATACAAACACAATAACACAAATCAGCTGCCCTTCTGATCTACCGGAGAAATAACAGACACTTCTCCTGAACACTGTATATTGCAGGAATGGAGCTCCGATTCTGTCTCATACTATCTGAATTTGACAGCAATTAGCTGCAATACTATGCTGATTATTCCTGCCAGCAATAACTGCAATATCCAATCTGTTTATTGTGCATCTCTCACATGTTATCAGAAGTTCTACCTGTTATAGATATATTATATATACTGTTTGATTTGTCTCATGTGCGACACCTGACAATCTACCTTAGCCTATGAGTAATTAACCTCTGCCACAGGCAGTCAATCATTCAATCTGTTTATTGTGCATCTCTCACATGTTATCAGAAGTTTTACCTGTTATAGTTATATTATATATACTGATGATCTGTCCCATGCGCCACACCTGACAATTTACCTTAGCCTATAAGTAAATAACCTCTGCAACAGGCAATCAATCATTCACACAGAGTTACTCCTCCAAAGAATCTGTAACAATCCGTACATCAGACTCAACTGCACAAATCATGGCTCCCATCACCTATATGGTAATTCTCTGCCTCTACGTATCTCTAGCCGCATATGCTTACATACCACACTTGACGCAACACCAGGCAATAGTATGGCATCCAATTCTTATCCATGGCCCAATACTGTTACCCTTACTACCACTGATAGGTCCTACCTACATAGCTCACGATGAAATCATACCCAACCCAGACCTGAACGCTGTGATAAAGGTCCCAGGCAAACCCCAGAAAAGATGTAACTCCAAACCAAAACATAATAAACTCAGGAAACCAGCAGCCACAAAGATAAGAAGCAAACAGCAACCACAACAATTATCCCAATCCCCTATCACAATCTGTCTTATCAACGCCAGATCTATTAGAAATAAAACCCACATCATACACAACATCATCTCTGACAACAAACCCGATATCCTCTGTGTCATCGAGACATGGCTCACAGACACTGATCCAGCAATAGTAAACCAATTACCCCAACCCAACTACACATTATTTAACTGCCCACGGCCCAACAGGAGAGGAGGAGGAGTACTGGTCATTGCCAGAACCTCACTAATGTTCACAAGCTCTTCCCTAACTGAATCCGAAGGCATTGATATACTCAAGATTGAAAACAAAACATCAATCCTTTGTTTAATCTACAGACCCCCCTCGGCCCACCATGAAACCTTGGCCACCGCACTAGAAATTATTTCAACCTCTGCAACCAAAAAACTGCGCATCGTACTGGGTGACTTGAATCTTCCATCGATCCCCCCATTACAGGCGGACGCGTTCTCAGAAGCCATGAACCAGCTCGGATACGCACAAATCATTCAAGAACCCACACATAACAAAGGTAACACCTTAGATATGGTGTTCTTATCACACAACATCCAACAAAACGAGGCTCAAAAAACCAAACCTCGAGTAACCCCGGTCCCATGGTCTGACCATTTCCTAATTGAATTTGAAATCTATCTACCATCCTTAAAGGAAAAATCTCAAGCAGACCCAAAAACACATCAACAGAGGAAATTCCAAAAATTCAATAGTGAAGCATTGATAACCTCTATATCCACACATTTTGAGTACACCACCACGGACCTAGACAAACTGGTAGCCCAATGGAACTCAGGGATCGAGGCAGCTGCAAGACCAACATGGAAGACCACAAACGCTACAACAAAAACAGGAACCGAACCATGGTACTCTCCCACTCTATCTAAAATGAAGAGAGAGCTACGCAAACTGGAAAGGAAATGGAGGAAAAAGCAAACCGAAGAAGGCAAGCAACTATACCTAACACTCCTCCCGAAATACAAGAATGAGGTCAACCTCGCCAAAAAGAGTCACCACACTAACCTACTCAATAAAGCTCTCAATAGACCCAGGGAGCTTTTTGAGCTCGTAAAGTCTCTCACCAAAATTTCTCAGAACTCCGTCTCTGCAGACGACATAAAGGCCCAGACGCTTGCTGACCACTACGCCAAGAAACTAAACCCGCAACTCCCCACAATCATTAATCAAAGCATGCCTTTAGTCTTCACCCCTCGAGAAACCAACACTGCCTCTCAAGCAGACCTTGCAGCAGAATGGAACACCTTCCAGCAATTAGGTGAACAACAAATCACAAACATCATAACCAATTTAAACACCACTACCTCCCCTCTCGACCCATGCCCAGCCGCTTGGATGAAAGCAACTAAGAAAGACAACGCAAAAACCCATCGCATACATTGTTAACCAGTCTCTGCAACAAGGTATCATGCCGAATCATCTCAAGAAATCACTTATAAGACCTATATTAAAGAACAAGTCTCTCAACAAAAGTGACCCTGCATCATATCGCCCGATCTCAAGCATAGCTTTCCTAGCAAAAACGATTGAAAAAGTGGTTCAGCAACAACTACAAGACCACATGGACGAGAGGAAAGCCCTAGATGAGCATCAATATGGATTTCGTCAGAATCACGGAGTTGAAACACTACTGCTGGCACTCCTTGACAATCTCCTTAGGGGCCTCGAAAACAAAAACACCATGTTCATACTTATATTCATTGATATCTCAGCGGCATTCGACACAGTCCATCACAACACCCTCTTGGACCGTCTGGCCTCACTGGGTATAGCAGGGACCCCCTTAAAATGGTTCACTTCATATATATCCAATAGGATGCAACAAGTGCAGTTCAACAACGATAAAGCCGATGCTTTCCCTCAAACCCAAGGGATACCTCAAGGGTCCGCCTTATCATCCCTATTGTTCAATTTGTATATAAAGCCGGTCTGCGATATCTTTCAGAAATGCAACATCAAGTACCACATATATGCCGATGATGTGATGCTATACACACAGCTTGACATAATACAGCCAAACTTCAGTCCACTAGAAGAATGCCTTGACATGCTCCAATCATGGCTTCAACAAAACAACATGTCAATAAACCACAAGAAAACGGAGGTCATGTTTATTTCCAAGAAAGCCAAATTCATCCCGCCCACCACAGTCACACTTAACAAAAACATATACTATACGAAGCCTGTAATAAAGTATCTAGGAGTCCTACTAGACTGCAACCTTAGGATGGACAAGCACCTCCGAACAGTTAACCGAGCCATCTTTTACAAACTGAAAATCCTACAACCACTCCGCAATATCCTCGAGAAATCTGACTTTAGGTCTGTTGCTCAAGCACTAATCATTCCCCACCTGGACTACAGCAATGCCATTCTACAAGGGCTTCCAAAGAACACCCTAAGCATCCTGCAAATGGCCCAGAATGTGGATGCAAGAGTCATCATGGAAAAGAAAGTCACAGACCACATAACCCCAGTACTAATGGAACTGCATTGGCTCCCAGTGGCCGCCCGCATCATCTACAAACTGCTCATCACAATGTTTAAAATCATCCATAACATCGCACCATCCTACCTCAATAACCTAATCACTATTCAACCATGCAACAGGAGCAGGAGAACCATGAATCTCAACACACTATGTATGCCGACCAGCATAAGATCTGTCAAGACCGAAACTAGCAATAGGGCATTCACATACACAGCGCCAATCCACTGGAACCAACTACCACATGAGTTGAGACTCACAAACAACCTGAGTGAATTTAGACAAAAACTTAAAACCTATTTGTTTCAAACCCACTACAACTTGATCTAACTGCAACACCCTACCTCAACCAGATGACCTCTGCCTCCCACGGCGGCGTAAAGTCTACTAACATGTATTCATGTATAGCTTGTACTCTTTGGCAAAAACTCTGTATAAATTGTATATATGGGGCCCCTCCCAACCTAGTGTAATCAAATGTATACCCAGATCTGTGTGCTATAATCAAATGTATATTGCATCCAACTGATTATCCCGTGTTACTTAAATCATTGACTAATCATAATGTAAATCTGAAAAATCTCAATGCACTGTACAAATCATTATGATTCTGTAAAGTAAACCGCTGCTGATCGTAGGAAGCAGCGGTATACAAGTGTTTACTAAATAAATAAAATAAGTACAGCATCTGCCTTCTATCTAGGGCTGGCCCAACCATCAGGCAAACTGGGTGGTTGCCTAGGGCAACAATTTCTGGGAGGCGATAAAGAGCAGGACATCCAAGATAAACCATAGATTCTGATAGCTGGGGGGGACGGCATAAAGCTTAAGGTCTGTGAAGGGCACCAACACCTTGAACCAACTCGGGGGCTGGCCCTGTTCCTATCTCTCCCACACTAACAGTGCAGCATCTATCTTCTCTCCTTCTCCACCACCCCAAGAGCACAGTTATCTACCTTCTCCTTCTCTCCTCAAGTACATCATCTACTGTTTCTCCTTCCCCTCCCAAAAGTACAGCATCTGCCCTGTCCCTCTCCCCCCAAGTACAGCATATGTCCTCTCTTTTTTCCATTTTCAACCCCAGCAGTGCAGTATCTGCCCTCTCCTAAGTGGCAGAAGACAGGGCCATACATGCCACAGCATTCTTCTTTAATTTGCTTGAAGCTGTGCTCCTTCCCAGAGTCACAACAGCATGAGATTCTTTAATGAATGGCATTTAAAGTTACACTCAAATATTCAATGTTGACTGTGTCAGATATTCCAAAGTCTGGGGAGCCAGAAGAGGAGGAGCAGAGGAAGGCCATAATGGCACAGCAGTGCTCCTTTCAAGCAGCACATGCAGATGGCTCTATAGTAAGCAGGAGCAGGCTTCTGTTTCGTCTGAGTATTTTGTGGGCAGTTTCTCCAAAAGGGTGAGTTTAGCACATACCATGACAGTCATAAACCTCACTTCCAAGTCAAGGTATGTAGAGTATGATCTCAGTTTCTCAAATTCGCTGCTAATGCTCGGTGTAGTACTTGCATCATGTCAAAGAGAGCCTCCCTCTGAAGTTGGTAAGATGTTACGTGTTGTTGTTGTTAAGTGCCGTTGAGTTGGTGTTGACTCATGGCAACCCTCTGGATAGTTGTCCTAAATTGTGTTCGGTTTTCAGTCAGGCTGCTCATTGTTGACAGACTGGCACCCACAGTATCGATCAATCTCATTGCTGGCCTTCCTCTTTTGTGTTGACCTTCTACCTTGCCAAGCATGCTGTCTTTCTCTAATGATCTCTCTCTTCGCATGATGTGTCCAAAGTATGGAAGTCAAAGTCTTGTCATCTCAGCTTCTAAAGAAAGCTTAGGTTTGATCTCCTCTTGTACTGACTGATTTGTTCTTCGGGCAGTCCATGGTATACACAGTATTCGTCGCCAGCACCATAATTCAAAGGCATCAATTTTCTTCTTGTCTATCTTTTTCACTGTCCAACTTTCACATCCCTATGACGTTATTGAAAATGCCATGGCTTGAACAAGTCAAATCTTTGTATGGAGAGAGACATCTCTACTCTTGGGAATCTTGTCTAGGTCCTTCATAGCCATTCTGCCAAGAGCAGTGCGTCATCTTATTTCTTGACTGCTTGTTGCTTCTTTATTGATAGTTGATCCAAGTAGGTTAAAGTTGTCCACTATTTCAATTTCTTCTCCATCAACGATGAACTTATTGATCTTGCCAGTTGTCAGGATCTTTGACTTCTCTACATTAAGGTGCAGGCCCATTTAAGACTATGTTCTTTATCGTCCCTCCAGTCCAGTCTCACATCTCTGGGTAGTGTACCTCCTCCAGCAGCTTGGAGACTGAGCATGTCATCTTTTGATGACACCCATGTACTTATGTAGCTGGCATCACCTACCTATCTGCCCCAGTAAGCCCAGTCTCCAAGCAGCTTGAGGAGGTAGTGAGCCAGGGTGCTGGACTCACTGAGGGAGAAATAAGGAGAGAGATAGATTTATTTCTTATATTTCCTTTGCTTCTTTTATTTCCTTCATGGCTAGAGTCTGTATTGCAGGAGTTTGAATTGTGTTGCTTTATTTAAAAAAAAAAAAAAGATTATTTAGCGAGACAGAGCCATCAGGCAAAAGAGGAGTCCCCCCTTTCTCAAAGGGCTTTGGGGAAGGCCAGTGGGGACTCAAATCTGGTCCGGGAAGACAGGCAGCTCCCGAACCCATTATTGGGTGAGGAGCCGCTGCCAGCACAACAAGCCCAATCAGGCAGCTCCTGGAAAGGCCCTCCTCAGCACCAAAGCCAGAGTACAGTGACTGAGCACGAGGGATGAGAGAGAGGAGACACAGTGGACGGCTTCCCAGGGGCAAGGTAAGCTGCGGGCAGGCAGAGCATGGCGGCATGTTAGACAATGTTGGGTGAGAGCACCAGGCAGCGGGAAGCGGGGCTTGAGTACGGCCTAAACCACGTGGCGGGGAACTTGAAACGGCACACGCTGGGAGGCATGGCCCTTTCCCTCTTGCTGCAGCCTTGCGATTCTGTTGAGTTTCGGTGATGTCCTCCGCCCCTCTCCCCCCCCCACCTGGAACTTGAAGGGAACAGGAAAGAAAGCTAGCATTCTGCGCTTGGATTTATATGCCCTGAAGCCTGTTTTTCTTTGGTTTGGTTTGTCTTAGTTTCTCTCAGGTGGCTCGGGGGGGAGGGGGGGGGAGTAGTCTCTGGATTTTTGCTGAAAGGATTTCCTGGGAGGGTCCCTTTCTATCCCAGAGGAGTGTTCCAGGTAGGTCCTAAGCCTTGTTACCATTCCAGCTAGGCCTCAATGTCTCATATGTGAGACCTAGCGGGGGGCAGTCTCCGAAGAAGGCGTTTGTCAGGGATGCGCACAGGAGGCCACTACGTTGGAAAAGAACCTGCATGAAGGCCAGGACAGGTCTCCTTCCCCGGTTGGAGAGGTCCAGGGTGCAGGGGCCATGATTGTGGCATTGGAGTCAGCCTCCTGTCTCCCGGCTAGTCCCAGACCCTCTACTTTTCACCAGGAGGAGTTAGGACTCCCTGGAGACTTTTCATCCGAATTTGTGCTGCTGCTCCACAAGGTTTTCTGACAGTGGTGCTAAGAGAACGGCGGACAGAAGTCGAGGGCAGAGATAGCACTCGCCAAGAAGGCTCAGCTCTCGGAGGAGGGGCAGGTGCACTCTCCTTTATCGGAGGGGCTGGATGTGGAGGAACTGGATACAGAACTTGACTCCCAAGTGGAAGAGTTGGAGGAAGGAGACATCTCGGAACAGGAGGACCTTCTGTGGCTTCCACACCGCCTGGAGCAGTGGGTCCTCCAAAACCTCATCTTCCGCCGGCATGCCCACGGGAATATTAAGAACCTTCAAGATTGGGCATTGCCATTCGGACTGGCAATGGCACTGCACATCTTCACCAAGGTTATGGTGGTAGTAGTGGCGGCGCTCTGCAGAGATGGAGTTCTAGTACACGCGTACCTCGACGATTGGCTCATCCAGGCAAAGTCCAGATGCGAAAGCGAAGCAGCCACGGCGAAGGTGGTGCAGTTCCTCAAAAGTCTAGGATAGGTGGTCAACTTGGCCAAGAGCCAGTTGGTGCCCTCCCAGGAATTGGAGTACTTTGGGGCATGCTTCGACACAAGGGCAGGAAATGTCTTTCTGCCAGAACAGTGAGCTCAGGGGCTGCGGTTGCTGGTGCACCAGTTTGTGTGGATACCACGGCCGTCAGCCTGACACTATTTGCAGGTCCTCGGGACCATAGCAGCCATGCTCGACTTAGTCCCATGGGCAAGGGCGCACATGCGACCTTTGCAGAAAGCTCTCCTGTGTCGGTGGTTCCACCAGAGTCAATCTCTGTCCCAGCATCTCCCTTGCCCAAGGCAGAGGAAGAGGGCGCTGAGGTGGTGGTTATGCCTGGAGATTCTGGAGGGGGGCATGTCCCTCGAGGCTTCAGCATGGGTCCCACTGATGACCGATGCCAGCCTAGCCAGTTGGGAGGCCCATTGCAAAGGACGCATCGCTCAGGGACGGTAGGACACACAGGAGGCCCGCTGGCCCATCAACAGACTGGAGATGCGTGCAGTGCTCAGGACGCTGCAGAATGTAAGGTCCTGGTTGCAGGGGAAGGCGGTCTGGGTGCTCTCAGACAATGCGACCATGGTAGCCTACATCAGCCACCACGGTGGCATGGGCAGCATAGCCCTAGAGGAGGAGGCGGAAGTGCTGTTCGATTGGGCGGAAAGTCATCTCCAGACCTTGTCGGCAACGCACATCACAGGAGTGGATAACATGATGGCAGACTACCTAAGCCAGGTGCGGGTAGACCCAGATGAGTGGTCTCTCAACCAGGAGGTGTTCAAGCAGGTAGTGTGTCTATGGGGCTGTCCGGTTCTGGATTTAATGGCGACCTTCCAGTCATCCAAGGTAAGCCGGTTTTTCAGCAGGAGAAGAGAAAGGATGTCGGAGGGTCTGGAGGCCCTTGTGCAATGGTGGCCCGCAGAGGAACTTCTCTATGTGTTCCCCCCATGGGTGCTCATCGGTCGAGTGATAAAGCGGATTGAAGCCCACCAGGGGTTCGTTATTCTCATCTCCCCGGACTGGCCACAGCAGCCATGGTATGCCAATCTTGTGCAGATTCTGGTGGACAGACCATGGCACCTTCCAGCTTAAGAGGATCTTTTGACTCAAAGACCAGTTCGCATGCTGCAGGTGGATCAATTCTCTCTTATGGCATGGTCTTGAAAGAGCGAGGCTAAAGAAGAAAGGGTACTCCGGTCCAGTAATAGCAACCTTGCTGAAGGCCTGGAAGAAGTCTACTTGTCTAGCTTACATCCGGGCATGGCATATCTTTGAAGCATGGTGTGAAGATAGGCAGTCTTTGCCATCCACGGCTTTGGTTCCGGACATACTGACGTTCTTACAGGCCGGTTTCGAGAAGGGCTTAGCCGCTAGCTCCTTGAGGGTGCAACTGGCAGGAATTTCCTGTTACAGAAGTAAGGTTCAAGGGGTGGCATTAGGCATGCACCCAGATGTGCTGAGATTCTTAAGGGCAGTGAGTCACCTGTGGCCTCCGTGGAGGTTGGTGGTACTGCTGTGGGACATAAGAACATAAGAACATAACATAAGATATGCCATACTGGGTCAGACCAAGGTCCATCAAGCCCAGTATTCTGTTTCCAACAGTGGCCAATCTAGGTCATACGTACCTAGCAGTTTCCCCAAGGGACACAGGTTCCACAATGCTTGTATTGGTTCAAGCATTGATATCCTGGGTCCCTTCTTAATAATGGTTTATGGACCTTTCCTCCAGGAACTTGTCCAAACCTTTTTTAAACCCAGCTACACTAACAGCCTTTACTACATCCTCCGGTAACAAATTCCAGAGTTTGATTACACGTTGAGTGAAAAAATATTTTCTTTTATTAGTCTTAAATAGTTTACCCTGTAGCTTCATTGCATGTCCCCTAGTCTTTCTATATTCTGATAAGGTAAACAATCGATCTACGTTTACCCGTTCCACTCCGTTCATTAATTTATAGACTTCTATCATATCTCCCCTCAGCCGTCTCTTTTCCAGGTTAAAGAGCCCCAACCTTTTTAGCCTTTCTTCATAGGAGTAGCCTTCCATCCCCTTTACCATTTTGGTGGCTCTTCTCTGAACCTTTTCTAAAATTGCTATATCCTTTTTAAGATATGGCGACCAGAATTGCACACAATATTCAAGGTGCGGTCTCACCATGGAACGATATAGAGGCATTATAATATCTTTTGTTTTATTTTCCATTCCTTTCCTTATCATACCTAGCATTCTATTTGCTCTCTTGGCCGCCGCTGCACACTGGGCCGAGGGTTTTAACATGGTATCCACAAGGACGCCTAAATCTTTTTCTTGGGTGGTGGTTCCTAATGTGGAACCTTGCATCGTGTAACCATAGTTTGGGTTGTTCTTCCCTAGGTGCATAACCTTGCACTTCTCCACATTAAATTTCATCTGCCATTTTGATGCCCAGTCTTCCAATTTATCAAGATCCTCTTGCAATTTTCCACAATCCTCCTGGGTTTTAACAACTTTAAATAGTTTTGTGTCATCAGCAAATTTGATAACCTCACTCGTTATTCCACTTTCCAGGTCATTTATGAATATGTCAAAAAGCAGCGGACCCAGCACAGATCCCTGGGGTACACCACTATTCACCTTTCTCCATTGGGAAAATTGGCCATTTAGCCCTACCCTCTGCTTCCTATCTTTTAACCAGTTCCTGATCCACAGTAGTACACTGCCTCCTATCCCATGACTCTTTAGTTTTGCCAAAAGTCTCTCATGAGGGACCTTGTCAAAGGCTTTCTGAAAGTCCAGATACACAATATCAACCGACTCACCTTTGTCCACCTGTTTATTCACTCCTTAAAAAAAACATAACAGATTAGTAAGACAAGATCTTCCTTGTCTAAAGCCATGTTGGCTGTCTCCCATTAGGTCATGACTATCTATATGCTGAGTAATTTTATTCTTTATGATGGTTTCTACCATTTTTCCCGGTACTGATGTCAGGCTCACCAGTCTGTAGTTTCCCGGATCACCCCTCGAACCCTTTTTAAAAATTGGTGTTACATTGGCGATCCTCCAATCCTCAGTTATTAGAGATGATTTTAATGATAGTTCACAGATTACTGATAGCAGGTCTGCAATCTCAAATTTCAGTTCTTTCAACACCCTTGGATGTATACCATCCGGCCCAGGTGATTTGCTACTCTTCAGTTTATCTAATAGTTGTAGGACATCTTCCCGATGTATCGATATTTCCTTCAATTCTTCCACACCTTTAAATACCACTTCAGTCGTGGGTAACATCCCTACATCTTCCTCAGTAAAGACCGAAGCAAAGAATTCATTCAGTCTCTCCGCTATCGCCTTGTCGCCTCTTAGTGCTCCTTTAACCCCTTTATCATCTAATGGACCAACTGACTCTCTCACGGGTTTTTTGCTACGAATGTACTTGAAAAGGTCTTTATTTCGCGTTTTTGCTTCCGCAGCAAGCTTCTTCTCAAATTCTCTCTTTGCCTGCCTTATCAATGCCTTGCATTTGACTTGCCAGTGCTTGTGCTGTTTCCAGGTTTCATCATTTGGCTCTTTTTTCCATTTCTTGAAAGATGCTTTTTTGGCAACAACAGCCTCTCTGACCTCAGCTTTAAACCATGCTGGCAATTTTTTGGACTTCCTTCCACTTTTCTTAAAGCGTGGAATACAGCTGGTCTGGGCTTCCAAGATAGTATTTTTCAACAACACCCAAGCTTGATGTACGTCTTTAACCTTTGCAACTGCTCCTTTTAGTTTTTTCTTAACTGTTTTCCTCATTCTATCATAGTCTCCCTTTCGAAAGTTAAAGGGTAGTACTGTGGATTTCCTTACTATCCCTCCTCCACTAATTAAATCAAAGGCGATCATGCTATGATCACTATTGCCAAGTGGCCCCAACACCCTTATCTCTTGCACTACATCTGGTGTTCCACTAAGGACTAGGTCTAATATTGCTTCCCCTCTGGTCGGTTCATGAACCAGCTGCTCCAAGAAGCAGTCATTTATTTCATCTAGGAACTTTATCTCCCTAGCATGTCCTGTTGTGACACTGACCCAGTCGATGCCGGGGTAATTGAAATCACCCATTATTATTACTGCACTGTAACTTTTGCTAGCTTCCTTGATTTCTTTGAGCATTTCATCATCCATTTGTTCATTCTGGCCAGGCGGACGATAGTACACCCCCACTGCCATCGCCTTCCCCTTTTTACATGGAATTTCAATCCATAGAGATTCTACAGCAAATTTTGTTTCTTGCAAAACTTTAATCCTTTCTGACTCAATGCCCTCTCTAACATAGAGCGCAACCCCTCCACCAATTTGATCAGCTCTATCATTTCGATATAGTTTGTACCCAGGTATCACAGTGTCCCACTGGTTGTCCTCCTTCCACCATGTCTCTGATATTCCAATCATATCTAACCTCTCGTTTAGTGCTATATATTCTAACTCTCCCATCTTGTTTTGTAGACTTCTAGCATTTGCATACAAGCATTTTAGAGACTGTATTTTATTCATATTAATTTGGCTATTGGTAGACATGGGTAATTTGGGATCTTTAAGTTCTGTCTGCTCCATACTCGAGGGCATTTGGGCTACTTTACTCTTTTTTGGAACCTCTCTGCTTTTTGTAGTATCCTTCAAGGATACATTCTTCCGAACCATGCGCTCTTGGGCGACTGTCGGCTTTCCCCTATTATCTAGTTTAAAAGCTGCTCTATCTCCTTTTTAAAGGTTAATGCCAGCAGCCTGGTTCCATCCCGGTTAAGGTGAAGCCCATCCCTTCGGAAGAGCCCCTCCTTTCCCCAGAATGTTCCCCAGTTCCTAACAAACGTCAATTTGGTGCTTACAGCGCTTATTGAGAAGCCCTTTGAGCCGCTGAGTTGGGCCTGGCTGAAGCATGTGACCCTGAAAAACTGTGTTTCTGATGGCGATTTGTTCAGCGCGCAGGATTTCAAAACTTCAAGCCTTTCCTTTCATTTTCCCGGGAGAAGGTGGTCCTTTGGTCCATACCTTCTTTTGTGCCGAAAGTGGTCTCGACCTTCCATTTGAACCAGTTGGTTCCTCTACCGACTTTGAAGTCTGCGGAAGGGGGCTCCTCAAGCTCGCAGTTGTGCCTCTTGGATGTCAAGAGAGTCCTGCGGCATTATTTGAAATGAACAGCACCTTTCAGGAAATCTGATCGCTTGTTGTCTTGTTTGGGGGTGCTGCGAAGAGGAGAGGCAGCCACCAAGGCCTCTATTTCCAGATGGATTAGAGAGGCTATTGCGTTGGCATACATCCCGAAGGGTAGACTGGTGCCGAAGGGATTGCAGGCGCATTCCATGAGGGCCCTGGCGGCTTCGTGGGCAGAGTACAGCTTGGTGCCGCTGGTGGAGATCTGTAAGGCGGAAACTTGGTCTTCTCTTCATACCTTTTTGAGGCATTACCACTGGATGTCCAGGCAGCGGGTGATGCCTGTTTTGGATCGGCAGTACTTCAGGCTGGTATTGCAGGTCCCTCCCGTTAAGTAGACTACTCTGTTACATCTCAGAGGTGTGGAACTGGACTGAAGGGATGATAATGAAAGAGAAATTAGACTTACTTGCTAATTGTTGTTCCTTGAGGAACTCCAGTCCAGTCCCGGATCCCACCCTGAGGGTGTTTTGGGAAGTTTACGATGCCTCTGCCTGGAAAACTGTTGCTCTGTGTAATGGCAGGGGTTAGGGGGTGCCAAGGAGTGCCCGTAGGTGAGCATTGATGGGGACGGACTGGAAGAGCTGCTGGTCTTATGCTTTGTGCGGAAGGGCACTGCCCAGGAGCTCCACAGGTATGCCTCCCCATCTTCTGAGAAAAGGGGGATTCCTTCCCTAGTGAGGGGGAGGTAGGTAGTTTGTTTGGCTGTAGTTTTTGTTTATTCTTGTTTAACTACTTATTTGTTCTTCTGTGGGTCTGCTTGGTCAATAGGTTACTGTGGCTGGTAGGCGGTGCCATCTACATAAGTACATGGGTGTCTTCAAAAGATGACATGCTCAGTCTCCAAGCTACTGGAGGAGGTACACTATCCAGAGGTGCGGGACTGGACTGGAGTTCCTCAGGGAACAACAATTAGCAAGTAAGTCTAATTTCTCTTTTCTTAATTTTGAGAAGCAAATGTTTCAGATTGTCTTCACTTTCAGCCAGTAATGTGGTATCTTCAGCATTGCGAAGGTTGTTGATGAGTCTTCCACCACACCTCTGTTGTCTTCATACAATCCTGCTTCTCTGATGATTTCTTCTGTATACAGTATAAATTAAACAGGTAGGGGGAAAGTATGCAGCCTTGTCATACACCTTTGCTGATTTTAAACCATTCTGTTTCTCCTTGTTCCATTCAAACTGTTGCTTCTTGATCAATGTAAAGGTTATGCAAGAGAACGATCAGGTGTTCTGGTATACTCATGCTTCTTAATGTGGCCCAGAGTTTCTCATGGTTTACACAGTCAAAAGCCTTGCTGTAGTCAATAAAACACATATAGATATCCTTTTGGTATTCTTTGGTCTTTTCAAGGATCCATCTCATGTCCACGATGGCGTCTCTCTTTCCTCGTCGTTTCTTGAATCCTGCTTGCATTTCAGGTAGTTCTCGTTCCAGGTATGGCTGTAGTCTCTGCTGAGTAATCTTCAGTAGAATCGTACTGGCATGTGGGATCAGAGCGATTGTGCAATAATTTCCACAGTCAGTTGGATCACCTTTCTTTAGTATTGGTATAAACACTGATCTTTTTCAGTTAGTTGCACATAATGTCTTCCAAATTTCCTAGCAGAGCCTTGTAAGTATGGTAACAGCTGCATCTGATTACTGTAATACTTCTATGGGAATGCAATAAATGCCTGGTGCTTTGTTCTGTAATAAGGCTTTCAGTGCTGCTTCAACTTCTACTTTCATCACCAATGATTCCTGATCATAAGGTACAGGTTGAAATGGCTGTTGGTCCACTTGATCTTTATCATATAAAAACTCTGTATATTCTTTCCACCTTTTCTTGATCTCAGCATCATTCAACATGGATCCTTGAGCATCTTGTAGCATTCCATTTCGAGGCTGGAATTTTTTCTTTAACTCTGACAGCTTTAAGAAAGATGATCTTGTTCTTCCTTTAATAGTTTCTGATTCTATTTTCTTGCATGCGTCATTGTAGTACTTCTCTTTGACTTGTCTTGCTGCATGTTGAAATCTCTGTTGAGTTCTGCGATTGCCTCTCTTTCTCCTCTAGCTTTAGCTTCTCTGTGTTTCTGGGCAATTTTCAGAGTTTCTTCAGTCATCCATTTTGGCCGTTTTTGCTTTTCCACCTTTTGTAGAGATTTCTCACTTTCTTCCAACACAAACTTCTTGATGTCATTCCATAACTCTTCTGGAGCTCTGTCATTTGTATCTAAAGCAGCAAATTGATTTTGCAAGCAGTCTTTAAATTCCAGTGGTATATTCTCAAGGTCATATTTTGCTACATTCATGAGCGGCTTGCTCTTTTTAGGTCATGATCCTAGTGCTTTTCAGGCACAGTGATGTTGCAGTACTTACAGAGTTTCCAATGGATGAGGTGTGCTACTTTATTGTGCCTTCCTGTATAAAAATTTTCTGCCATCAGAACTTCACAGCCAGCTATAAGGTGTGTCACTGTTTCCAGCTTTTTCACACAGAATGTATATATGTCTGTTTTGCCAGTTTTTTCAATGCTCGTTGTAAATCCTAGGCAATTTCCTATTTTGCCTATGCCTAGATCCAGGTCTGGAAACACAACCAGGCACATAAATGAATGTCAGGTGCCAAATGACCTTACTCTATCCTAGGAAGCTGCTGGGCCTCTGAAATGCATCATTTGCACTTGACTAACCAAGATGTATCTTCATCAGTGTTGGTAATGTTTGCAGGGCCAAAGTGACTGACGTAGATGGGGGGGGGGGTTATCTGTGGTCTTTCCCCAGAGTTAAACAATGATCTTTTGATGTTTAGATTACGTTCATATAAGGGGGTCATTCCAGAATATGAATAAGGGGTTTGTATGTGCGGCGGACATACATACAAACACCTTATTGGTGTTCTGGAATGACCCCCTATGTGATTTGTCATGTAGAAGACCCTTCTGAAGCTATGGAGATAGGGAGAGAAGAGAGGTTCATTTCAGAAACTGACAGGCAGTCAGAGCACATGGCTCAATGTTTTCAAGGAAAAGGTAAACAAAAAGAGTCACGAGCTGGACACGCTCATGCTATAACGTATCCCCAAGCTCAGCAGTTAATGAGAAACACCTGGTTGGGGGAGGGGCAGAGCTAAGCCCTGAGAAGCAGGATTATAAAAAGTCATTAGATTTGACCAGGGGAATGAGGAGGAAGGAGGAAGAGAAGAAGCAGGAGTTCCAAGGAAGCTCCGAGGGAGAGACGCCAGGACAAGAGCAAAGACAAAGGCAAGGGATCCGGCAGGGGATCAAGCAAGAGAGCACGCTGACCAAAAGGAGTCAAGGAGGAGTAAGGACCCAGAAAGCCAAAGCCCAAAAGCCAGGTGTGAGCAGCACAGGGCCGGTGCCGTCCAGTAAAGGCAGGAGGAAGGAGAAACCTCCTGAGAGGCTGGCTTGGAAAAACTCAGAGGCTCCAGGGAGAGTGACATACTGGCATGAGAATATTTATACGTCTGAGGCAGAAGCTGATAAGCTAAAAGGCAAGAAAACACAACCGGTGTTTGGAACCCTTTCTGACCCAGCAGAACAGAGAATTCCTTCCTCTTTAAAGCAAAAAGGTAGGCTTCACAACTTGTCCAGATTTGAACCTAGTTTTAAAATATTTCCTTGTAGTTGCCAGGAAGTATTAGGTTCCCCAAGCAGCAACTCCAATATATATGGTACTTTACAGCCCTGCTCGTTAGAGTGCTACAAAGGGAAGCCACGTGAAGGCAGAGGAGAAGTTTGTTTTAAAACGCCGTATAGCAGCTTGCAGACATACCCAGCTGACGCTGACTTAGAAGAGATGCAGATAGACTCTGATATCAATGACGTAGCAGATAATCAGATGGATTGCACTTTGTCTCTTGCTGACCATATTGAATCTCTCTGCTGAACAATATATTAAGAAGGCTGGGAAAGCAGCAGAAAAGGGAACATTTTCTTTTGTTATGAGAAGCTGTTGTTTACTTTTGTTTGTACTGAGCACTGCACGTTTTAAAGCCTGAAGCTAAAGAGGCTGGTTACCTTAGTTCCTGAATGTATTCCTCACGCCAATTATACGGCAACTGTCCTAAGTTTTCCACATGCACTTAATCTTCTTGGAAAGGGAAATAAATCCTTGTCATTTGCCTGAAACCACTCGACTACAATTTCTCCTTTTCTCAGAGGGTAAAAGGGACTACTATTCCCCTAAGGCATTGCAGGAGCAAATGCCATGCCAAACTCCCTGAATTAGAATCCCCAGGCAGACCAACCCTCCGTGCCCTAGGCGCTGGGTTGGCCCCCAGGTGACAGATTGTAATCTAAACATCAAAAGATTATTGTTTAACTCTGGGGAAAGACCACAGATACGTTTGTATGCGTGGCGGCCCTCACTTAGTTTGCAGCTTGTGTGCATCAGTGATGCTGAAAACTAAGCTATCGGTAGCTTAACTACTGGCAGGGCCTCCCAAGATAGACAGGTCTCAGCTGAGGGGGCCAGACTAAGACAAATCACCCATCTGGCCAGCAGCAGAATGGGACGGTGTTGGCGGCGGAGGATCACATTTCTGTGACAACTGCAACAACACTAGAATTACCAGTGCTGAAGAAAGGCCTGGCAAATCTACTTCTGTATCTTGCCATGAAAACCCAATGGATAGTCAAAAAACAAATTGCACTATAGGGCTAGATGATAAGCAGAAGGCACTCAACTGGCTACTGGGGATGAGCTGAAAACCTCTCAGAGTAAAGCCAGCATTTATGATGTGGTTGGATCAAAGCCCTTGGGGCATCTGACTGCTGATGTAGCTGCGCATGAAATGAGAGTCAGAAGTTGCAAAGCTGTCTGACATATTGGGACATGGAACATACGAAGCATGAACCAAGGGAAGTTGGAGGTGGTCAAGAATGAAATAGAACATGTAGAATTCGATCTGTTTGGTGTCAGTATACTGAAATGGACTGGCATTGGGCACTTTGCATCTGGGGATCACGTGGTCTACTATGCTGGAAATGAAAGAAAAGAAGAAATGGTGTTACATTTATAATTAAGAAGAAACTTGTACAAACTGTAGTGAAATACAGTGCAGTCAGTGAACACTTAATTTCCATTCGTCTACAAGGAATGCCCATCAACTATAATTCAGTTATATGCCCCAACAACAGCTGTAGATGAGGAAGAAGTTGATGAGTGCTATGAATAAGTACAAGCTGAAATTGACAGATCATGCAAATAGGACATCCAGATAGTCATGGGTGACTGGAACACAAAAAATGGCAACAAAGAAGGCAGCAAAGCGTTTTGAAAATATGGATTTGGCAACAGAAACAAAGCTGGAGAAAGACTGATAGAATTCTGCAAGACCAATGATCTATTCATCTGAAATACCTTTTTTGAGCAACACAAGCGCAGATTGTACACGTGGACTTCACCCAATGGATTGTAAAGGAATCAAATTGACTACATCTGTGGAAGACAACAATGGAAAAGTTCGATAACATCAACAAAGACAAAACTTGAAGCTGACTGTGGTACAGATCACCAACTACTAGTATGCAAACACAAGCTAAAGTTGAAAAAGAACAAGCCACTCATTAATGTAGCAAAATTTGACCTTGAGAATATACCACTGGAATTTAGAGACTGCCTACAAAATTTATTTGCTGCTTTGGATAGAAATGACAGAGTTCTAGAAGAGTTATGGGATGACATCAAGAAAGTTGTGTTGGAAGAAAACGAGAAGTCTCTACAAAATGTGAAAAAGCAAAAACGGCCAAAATGGATAACTGAAGAAACTCTGAATATTGCCCAGAAGCACAGAGAAGCTAAAGCCAGAGGAGAAAGAGAGGCAATAGCAGAACTCAACAGAGATTTCCAACTTGCAGCAAGACAAGTCAAGGAGAAGTACTACAATGACTCATGCAAGGAAATAGAAACAGAAACTATTAGAGGAAGAACAAGATAGGCTTTCCTAAAGCTACAAGAATTAAAGAAAAAATTCCAGCCTCAAATTGGAATGCTACAAGATGCTCAAGGATCCATGTTGAATGATGTTGAGAAGATCAAGAAAAGGTGGAAAGAATATACAGAGTTTTTATATGATAAAGATCAAGTGGACGAACAGCCATTTCAACCTGTACCTTATGATCAGGAACCATTGGTGATGAAAGAAGAAGTCGAAGCAACCTTATCAAAGAACAAAGCACTGGACATTGATGACATTCCCATTGAAGGAAGTATTACAGCAATCAGATGAAGCTATTACCATACTTACAAGGCTCTGCCAGGAAATTTGGAAGACAAATTCATGGCCAACTGACTGGAAAATATTTTTGTTTATACCAATATTGAAGAAAGGTGATCCGACTGACTGTGAAAATTATTGCACAATTGCTCTGATTCCACATGCTAGCAAGATTCTACTGAAGATTATTCAGCAGAGTTTACAATCATACCTGGAATGAGAACTGCCTGAAGTGCAAGCAGGGTTCAGGAAAGGGCGAGGAACGAGAGACATTATCGCGGATGTGAGATGGATCCTTGGAAAGACAAAAGAATACCAAAAGGATATCAATATGGGTTTTATTGACTACAGCAAGGCTTTTGACTGTGTAAACCATGAGAATCTCTGGGACACATTAAGAAGCATGAGTATACCAGAACACCCGATCGTTCTCTTGCACGACATGTGTTGTGTTCTCTTGCACGACATGTTTATGTTCTTATTAAAGATTTTTTCAAGTACATTCGTAGCAAAAAACCTGTGAGAGAGCCAGTTGGTCCATTAGAAGATAGAGGAGTTAAAGGGGCACTAAGAGGCAACAAGGCGATAGCAGAGAGGCTGAATGAATTCTTTGCTTCGGTCTTTGCTGAGGAAGATGTAGGGATGTTACCCATGACTGAAGTGGTATTTAAAGGTGCGGAAGAATTGAAGGAAATATTGATACATCGAGAAGATGTATTACAACTATTAGATAAACTGAAGAGTAGCAAATTACCTGGGCCGGATGGTATACATCCAAGGGTGTTGAAAGAACTGAAATATGAGATTGCAGACCTGCTATTAGTAATCTGTGAACTATCATTAAAATCATCTCTAATACCTGAAGATTGGAGGATCGCCAGTGTAACACCAATTTTTAAAAAGGGTTTCAGGGGTGATCCGGGAAACTACAGACCGGTGAGCCTCACGTCAGTATCGGGAAAAATGGTAGAAACCATCATAAAGAATAAAATTACTCAGCATGTAGATAGTCATGGCCTAATGGGAGACAGCCAACATGGCTTTAGATAAGGAAGATCTTGTCTTACTAATCTGTTGTGTTTTTTTGAAAGTGTGAATAAACAGGTGGACAAAGGTGAGTCGGTTGATATAGTGTATCTGGACTTTCAGAAAGCTTTTGACAAGGTCCCTCATCAGAGACTTTTGGCAAAATTAAAGAGTCATGGGATAGGAGGCAGTGTACTACTGTGGATCAAGAACTGGTTAAAAGATAGAAAGCAGAGGATTGGGCTAAATGGCCAATTTTCCCAATGGAGAAAGGTGAATAGTGGTGTACCCCAGGGATCTGTGCTGGGTCCGCTGCTTTTTGACATATTCCTAAATGACCTGGAACGTGGAATAACGAGTGAGGTTATCAAATTTGCAGATGACACAAAACTATTTAAAGTTGTTAAGACCCAAGAGGATTGTGGAAAATTGCAAGAGGATCTTGATAAATTAGAAGACTGGGCATCAAAATGGCAGATGAAATTTAATGTGCACAAGTGCAAAGTTATGCACCTAGGGAAGAACAACCCAAACTATGGTTACACAATGCAAGGTTCCACATTAGGAACCACCACCCAGGAAAAAGATTTAGGCGTCATTGTGGATAACATGTTAAAACCCTCGGCCCAGTGTGCAGCGGCAGCCAAGAGAGCAAATAGAATGCTAGGGTATCAGAAGGAAAGGAATGGAAAATAAAACAAAAGATATTATAATGCCTCTATACCGTTCCATGGTGAGACCACACCTTGAATATTGTGTGCAATTCTGGTCGCCGTATCTTAAAAAGGATATAGAGTTATTAGAAAAGGTTCAGAGAAGAGCCACCAAAATGGTAAAGGGGATGGAAGGATACTCCTATGAAGAAAGGCTAAAAAGGTTAGGGCTCTTTAACCTGGAAAAGAGACGGCTGAGGGGAGATATGATAGAAGTCTATAAATTAATGAACGGAGTGGAACGGGTAAACGTAGATCGATTGTTTACGTTATCAGAATATAGAAAAACTAGGGGACATGCAATGAAGCTACAGGGTAAACTATTTAAGACTAATAAAAGAAAATATTTTTTCACTCAACGTGTAATCAAACTCTGGAATTTGTTACCGGAGGATGTAGTAAAGGCTGTTAGTGTAGCTGGGTTTAAAAAAGGTTTGGACAAGTTCCTGGAGGAAAGGTCCATAAACCATTTATTAAGAAGGGACCCAGGATATCAATGCTTGACCCAGTACAAGCATTGCGGAACCTGTGTCTTTTGGTACCTAGCAGTTTCCCCAAGGGACACAGGTTCCACAATGCTTGTACTGGTTCAAGCATTGATATCCTGGGTCTCTTCTTAATAATGGTTTATGGACCTTTCCTCCAGGAACTTGTCCAAACCTTTTTTAAACCCAGCTACACTAACAGCCTTTACTACATCCTCCGGTAACAAATTCCAGAGTTTGATTACACGTTGAGTGAAAAAATATTTTCTTTTATTAGTCTTAAATAGTTTACCCTGTAGCTTCATTGCATGTCCCCTAGTCTTTCCATATTCTGATAAGGTAAACAATCGATCTACGTTTACCCGTTCCACTCCGTTCATTAATTTATAGACTTCTATCATATCTCCCCTCAGCCGTCTCTTCTCCAGGCTAAAGAGCCCCAACCTTTTTAGCCTTTCTTCATAGGAGGGGGAAGAAGGAAGGGGGGAAGAAGGGGGAGGGGGAAAGGGAGAGGAGAGAGGGAAGAAGTAAGGGGGAAGGGAAGAGAGAGGGGGTGGAAGGGAGAGGGGGAGAGAGAGTGGGAAGAAGGAAGGGGAGGGGGAAGGGAGAGAGGGGGTGGAAGGAGGGAGAGGGGGCGGACTGATTATTAGAGACTCATGGGGCCTGCTTTCCGCTGATCCATCTTTTGAAAATTCCAGACTTACGATTGCCTATAAGGAACGTTGAAAGTGGAGGATGGCTTATGGCCATTTTTCAGCTGAACTAATAATGACTTCCTGTATTACAGACTTTAGCAAGAATTAGTCAAATTATATTCTGTAACTGTAATTTTGCACCTCCTCAGTAAGAGACACAAATCAATCAGCTTGACTTATCACACTGTTATTGCCATGTGACTCTTTTGGAGTTTACTAAATTCCAACTCATGGAAGATAATTTTCTAATATCTGCTCAGTTAGCATGCTTACTTTTCTTTATAGAGTAGTAGTTTAAGTGGCCAAGTATGTGCGTTAATTTAAGGTGTGCTTGCTTATGCCAGCTCTAGAGCTGCTGCGTCTTGATTCATAAGGAACATATACTTGTGCACTTTACCCATGCTCCACCCAGGATCCACCCATCTGCATGCCTACAATGAAAGTATGCACCATCGGCCCAACACACATAATTTAAGATTAAGGACCTCCTCAGTTACACATGTAAATATCACTGAAATACCATGATTTACCCACAGCCCCTTATAATGAACCTTTCCTCTTGTC
This sequence comes from Ichthyophis bannanicus, assembly GCA_033557465.1. Lineage (NCBI taxonomy): Eukaryota > Metazoa > Chordata > Amphibia > Gymnophiona > Ichthyophiidae > Ichthyophis > Ichthyophis bannanicus. The sequence continues at coordinate 125,151,122 of CM066043.1, read as the reverse complement.
TCTTCTATTTCTTTGACTATCACTATCTCTTACTCTGTCCTATCTTATTAATGGCGTTCTTTTCATATTTTCAGTATCATTTATGTAATATTGTAAACCGCTCTGATGCTTTGGCCTGAGTGGTATATCAAATGTAATAAACATAAACATAAAATTACCCTCAAAAGGTATGTATGTTTATAAATACTGGGAATGTGCTAAGTTTATAACTCAGAAACATGTTGTGTTTCTTTCTCTAGGGCTGGATTTCTTGCCATATTTGACTAGGGGTCATCTTTGTGCTAACTATTGCACACAGTGGAACTAGTGCAGTTTTGTTTAGGGAAAGAAGAGAAGGGATTTTGGAGTGGCGTGGACTTGATTTAGTACACACCTTTCTCAGAAGTTCAAGGCATGCTACATTCAGGTACGGTAGGTATTTTCATTCAGTATAGATTTGTTTTTTATTTGGTATTTATAATTTTTACAATATGAGAAATACATATCAAGAGAAATATAACTAGTAATTCCTTATCATCCCTCCAGTCCAGTCCCGAACCTCTGGGGTTTTGCTCCTCCTCCAGCAGCTTGGAGACTGAGAAACGTCATCCTTTTTTGATGACACTGGTATATCCTCACAGGAACTGCCTCCTCACTCCAGTTACCTCAGTCTCCAAGCAGCTGGAGGATCGGTGAGCCTGGAGGTCCGGGCTCACTTGAAGAACAATTAAGGAGAGATAAGGCTTAGTGTTGAATAGTGGTTTAAAAAATAAAAAAAAGAAAGAAAGGGGGTTTGTTGTTTTTTTTTGTTGTTGTTTTGGTTAGTTTATGCCTTTAAGACTAGGCTGAGGTCCCCTCCCCCCGCCCTGCGTTGGATTTGGGCTGTGGGTTCATCAGGGAAGCAGGCTTCTGGACGAGCAAGGCTCCGGTTTCCGAACCCACATTAATGGGTGAGGAACTGGAGAAGTAGTCAGCCAGCGCACACAGAAGATTTTGCCTGTCAGCGCTGTGAAGCCGTCGACGGGGAGTCTGGTGGAGTGCAGCAGCAGCTCCTCTCTCTCTCTGCCTCGCTCCCGACGCTGAAGCCGAGTCTAGCCGGTTGAGTGCGAAGAGAGGACAGCTCAAAGCTCAAAGAGAGGTGTTTTGAGGCAGAAAAGGTAAGGGAGTGCCGGATTGCTGCAGTGATTTTGCCGGGGGGGACTCGAGCGCATAGATCTCAGCAGGCCAAACCGCATATCGGCAGCACGGAAAGCACCAGTGATGTCTAGGTTCCTGCAGAAGTGTGTTTTTTTGGCAGGAAGCTTCGTTTTCGACTTTAATCTTCATAGTCGGGCTCGGGGCACTTTGGCAAAGGCTCCACATTGTTTTTTGGAAAAAAAACCGCGAAAATTCTGACGGAGCTAGATCTGTTTCAGTCATAATCTGCTGGTGAGGCCTAAGGTCCGGTAGTTACTCGGGAGAAACACAGCGTCTCCGCGCAAACGGGATGCCTTCTAGACCGCAGTGCTTAGTCTGCAGTACTAGAAGAGGAGCAGTGTCGGAGACAGGGGTCTGTAGGGGGTGCGTTCAAGAAGCAGCCACTATGGAACATGCCTTGGAAGTAGGGGCTGAGAGTCAAGGAGCCGCGGTAGGTCTGACCCAGTTTCCCTAGATTTGCCACTTAGGGAGCCCGTGGCGGGGACTTCTTCCGCTCCGGATCTTCCCTCCTCACAGGCATCCTTGCCAGGGGGACTGGCAGCAATCTTTTCTCTGGAGTTTGTTGCACTTATAGAGCAAGCTTTTGGAGGCATGCAGAAGAGGCTAGCAACCAGTTCCACAGAACGGGAACTGGGGGAGAAGAGGCCAGGGACCCCTCTGAGTGCAGGGGCAACAGGAAGCCTTGCAAAGAAATCCAGGATTGAGAAGGAGCAGAAGGAACAATCGGTGGCCTCGGAGGGGCTTCACTCTGATGAGGGGGATCCCGACTTGTAATTAGACAACGAGTTGGAGGAAGGAGAGCTCACGGACAAAGAGGACCAGGCTAGGGTAGTCCGCGTGTTCCGGAGAGACGAGTTACCGGCACTCATTTCAGAAACGCTAAAGGCGCTTAATATGCTGTCAGCGGGGCCAGCGGAGGATTCTACTTTAGAAGATCCGTTACTGCAGGCCTTTCAAAAGACTCAGAGAGCCTTTCTGGTGCACAGAGTAGTTCGAGAAATGATTCAGGAAGAATAGGACATGCCAGAGGCAGGTCTTAATGGGTCCACAGTTATGGGCTGTCTTTACCCGCTGGTAGACCAGGATCGGGAATTGTTTAAGTCTCCAAAAGTAGATGCAGCCGTCTCGGCAGTTACAAAGAAGACTACTATTCCAGTAGAAGGAAGTGCTGCGCTCAAGGATACCCAGGATAGAAAACTGGATACCTTGTTGAAGCAGGTTTTCGACGTCAATGCTCTGTCCATTCAGGCAGCTATTTGTGGAGCATGGGTTGCGAGGGCCTGCCTTCACTGGTCACAACAAGTTCAAGGCGAGCAGGGAGAGGACACGACTGGGGAAGCGTCCAGACTGGAGTCAGGGACGGCTTATCTGGTCGATAGTCGTCATGACCTCATTCGAGGATTATCAAAAAGCATGCCATTGGTTGTAGCGGCACGACAGTACCTTTGGCTGCGCAATTGGGCAGCTGATGGATCTTCCAAAGCTAGGTTAAGTAAGCTTCCTTTTAGAGGGAAGCTCCTGTTTGGGGAAGATTGAGAGAAACTGGTAAAGGATCTGGAAGAGTCCAAGGGCGGAAGACTTCCAGAAGACAAAGAGAAGCAGGGACTGTCGACTCCCACATCCAAGGGTCAGCAGAGGGAGTTTAGTTGATTCTGTGTCCCGAGGTTCAGTCAAGCTCAAAGAGGACGTTTTCCCAACAGAAACCAGGGGTTTCGAGGCTTTCAGGGGCGGGCAGAGGATTTGGTGACTTCCTCTTCAAATCTTCGAAAGTCACAATGAAGTCAGATGGATCCAGGTAGAACTGGTGCCCGTAGGAGGTTGGCTACGTGATTTTTACCCTGCCTGGGTCCAAATTACGTCAGACCAGTGGGTACTGGCGGTCATTCGAGAAGGTTATGCTTTAGAGTTTCAGCAGCCAGTGAAAGATTAGTTCGTACAGTCTCCATGCAAAGCGCCTACCAAGTGTGCCACAGTGAGGGAAACTGTAGAGAGGCTGCTCGACCTCAAGGCAGTGGTACAAGTACCTCCAGACCAATGTGGCTTCGGTCGGTACTCCATATACTTCGTAGTCCTGAAAAAAGAAGGGACCTTTCGGCCAATTTTAGATCTCAAAAGAGTAAATCGTTGTCTTTTTCATATCTTGTTTTCATATGGAAACCCTGAGGTCGGTGATCGTGGCTGTAAGAAAAGGAGAGTTCCTTACTTCCCTGGATCTGTCGGAAGCGTACCTACACATTCCCATATGTCAGGAACATCAGAAATTTCTCAGATTTGCGGTTCTTCTGGGACATTTTCAGTTCCGGGTGTTACCGTTTGGATTAGCTACAGTGCCACGAACGTTCACCAGGGTGATGGTGGTAGTAGCGGCAGCATTGCGAAATGAGAGGGTTCTAGTGCATGCTTATCTAGACAATTGGCTGATCCGAGCGAAGTCCAGGGCCGAAAGCGAGTTGGCTACAGCCAGAGTGGTAACATTCCTACAGAGTGTCGGTTGGGTGGTCAATATGTCAAAGAGCAAGTTGATTCCATCGCAAAGTCTAGAATACTTGGGGGCTCGGTTCGATATGAGCGCTGGAAGAATCTTTCTGCCGCAGCAACGAGCGAAAGGATTGTGGAGGCTGGTCCGCCAGTTTCTGGACAGAACGACTCCCACAGCGTGGCATTATCTGCAGATGCTCGGTACCATGGCAGCAACTCTAGAGCTGGTTCCTTGGGCAAGAGCCCACATGAGGCCGTTGCAGAGAGCATTGCTCAGACGATGGTCACATCAAAACGATTCTCTGTCTCGGAGACTACCTTGTCTGACAGAGACGCATCAAGCTCTTCAATGGTGGTTACTTCCGAGGTGTCTGGAAAAGGGGATGCCCTTGGAAGCGCCTTTTTGGTTACCCCTACGATGGACGCCAGCCTCTTGGGCTGGGGAGCTAATTTCCAAGGAAGGTTCGCCCAAGGACAGTGGACTAATCGAGAAAAGGACTGGTCAATCAACAGGTTGGAATTGCGAGCAGTAACACTGACATTGCAAATTTTTCAACCCTATCTCCACGGGAGTGCCATCTGGGTGTTTTCCGACAACGCGACCGCAGTAGCCTACATCAGTCGGCAAGGGGGTACCAGCAGTGTCGCACTGGAAGCCAAGGCCGAACAGTTGTTCGAGTGGGCCGAAGTAAATCTACTGGCATTGTCGGCAGCACATGTAGCGGGAGTGGACAATGTGGAGACCGACTTCTTGAGTCGAGTGAAAGTGGATCCGGGGGAGTGGGTCCTCCATCAGGACGTGTTCGAGATGCTGTGCGATGCTGGGGAACGCCAGTAATGGATCTCATGGCAACTTTCCAGTCGGCAAAGGTCAATTGCTTTTTCAGCAGAAGAAGAGAGAGGATGTCGGAAGGCCTGGATGGATGCTCTCATAGAGGTCTCGCCAGAGGAACAGCTCCTGTACGTGTTTCCACCTTGGGGGGTTAATAGGAAGGGTGTTGCAGCACATCAAGCTACACAGAGGACAGGTGATATTGATAGCGCCGTATTGGCCAAGTCGGCCTTGGTACGCGGCTCTGATGAGGCTCTTGGTAGAGAATCCGTGGCATCTTCCTCTTCAGAAAGATCTGTTATCTCAGGGTCCGCTGCACATGCCTCAGGTGGATCGGTTCTCGCTTATGGCTTGGCTATTGAGAGGGCTAGGCTGAGGGCGAAGGGATACTCCACATCGGTGATTACCACTTTGTTCAAAGCAAGCAAGAGATCTACCTCATTAGCATATGTTCGCATCTGGCGTGTATTTGAAGCATGGTGTGTTGACAGGCAGTTTGAGGCGTTAAGAGCGTCGTTACCACAGGTTCTGTTATTCTTGCAGGATGGTTTGGAGAAAGGCTTAGCGGCCGCAACCTTGAGGGTGCAAGAGGCAGCGTTATCCTGTTATAGAGGAATGATAGGAGGAGAAGCGCTCGGTGGGCATCCAGATGTTAAGCGTTTTTTAAGGGCGGTATCTCTTTTAAGGCCACCATGTAGGCAGATAGTACCAAAGTGGAATCTCCCTTTCGTATTAGAGGCGTTGGGGCGCGAGCCATTTGAGCCATTGTTTCAAGCATCATTAAAGGACCTCACTCTCAAGGGAGTGTTCCTGGTAGCTATCTGTTCGGCTCGGAGAATCTCAGAGTTACAGGTTTTGTCTTGTAGAAAACCTTTTCTGTCTTTTTATGATATGAAGGTGGTTTTGAGGCCAGTGCCGTCCTTTTTGCCCAAAGTAGTGTCGGCGTTTCACGTGAATCAAGTAGTTTCATTACCAGTGTTCAGTGAGGATGCGGATGGTTCTTCCGCTGGGAAGTTACATCTCTTGGACGTTCATCGTGCATTAAAGAAGTATAGCCGAAGGACAGTGTGTTTCCGCAGGTCAGATAGACTATTTGTTCTGTTCGGAGGGGCAAGAAAAGTAGAGCCAACATCAAAAGCTTCCATTGCCAGGTGGATTAAAGAAGCCATAGCGTCGGAGTATGTTTTGAAGGGTAAGACGGTACCAGAAGGGCTGAGAGCTCATTCGACTAGAGCACAAGCGGCGTCCTGGGTGAGTTCCGTTTAGTACCAGCTGTAGAAATTTGTAGGGCATCATTAAATTCCTTTGTTAAACATTACCGTCTGGCTGTTCAGGCGGAAAGGGACACATGTTTTGGATCAGCGGTGCTTCAGGCTAGTCTACCAGGTCCCTCCCGTTGATTTGTTGCACTGCTCTGTTACATCCCCAGAGGTTCAGGACTGGACTGGAGGGACAATAAGGAAGGTGAAATTAGACTTACCTGCTAATTGTTGTTCCTTGAGGAACTCCAGTCCAGTCCCGTATCCCTACCTGGTTTAATTCCATAGACTGTAGCCTGAAGCAAGAGATATTTCACAGGTAAGAGGCTACTGTAACTGGGGGAACGTATCGTCCATAAAAGTAATTTATGTAAATGGCGATTAAGATGGGGGTCAGTATCCTCCATAACGAAGGAGGGCGGACCTGAGCAGTTCTATCAACCTTAGTATAGTGCTGGAGGAGGACAAAGAAGTAGTTCTTCTCCTGTAAGTGTTTGAGTTAAGTTAGTTTGCAGTTTATTTGTAGTGTTACTACTTAATTGTTGTTCCAGTGAGTCTGCTTTGTCAATAGGTTACTGGAGTGAGTAGGCGGTTCCTGTGAGGATATACCAGTGTCATCAAAAAAGGATGACGTTTCTCAGTCTCCAAGCTGCTGGAGGAGGAGCAAAACCCCAGGGGTTCGGGACCGGACTGGAGTTCCTCAAGGAACAACAATTAGCAGGTAAGTCTAATTTCACCTTATGACATACATAATGCTAGGAATAACATTTTAAGGCAGTTTTAGAAAGGCCATTTATGTGGTTGCCGTGACATCCAAGTGAAAACATCTCCGAATCTATGTTCCTTATCGTCCCTCCAGTCCAGTTCCTCACCTCTCGGTAGTGCACCTCCTCCCGCAGATTGGAGACTGGGTATGTCAGAATTCTGAAGCCACTCCATTTATACTGCTGGCACCTCCCACCAGCTCCCAGTGTGCTCAGTCTCCAAGCAGCTGGAGGGGATAGTGAGCCTAGGTGCTGGGCTCACTAGAGGAGCAGATAAGGAGCTTTAGTCAGTGTAGCTAAGGCTTTTGCTTTAATTTCTTGCTATACCTTTATTTGACTTGGCTGGTGTATCCTTAAAGTTGTTAAAAAAAAAAAAAAAGAACTGGAGGGCAATCGGGAGGATCACTGTTCCTTCTCCTGTTGATTTCTGCCTTGTTCTGCTTCACTCTCCTCCTTGTTTGTACGGAAGGGAGCTGATCAGCAATTCTTTCTTTCTGCTGCCCAGACGGCTCCTGACCTCATTATCGAGAGAGGAGCCGTCGTCGGGTTTCTCTGCCTGCTGCTGCTGCCGGCTGTCAGTCTCCTCCGGGCTGTGCTTGTTGGCAGAGCTTCCGGTTTCGGTGCTGTCAAAAGGAGCTGTAAGAAGCCGTTTGGGCAGAGGTGAGTCCTCTGATCAGCAGGCAGATCACTGCCTGCTACCGTGTGGGGAACGCGTTAGGCCGTTAAGCAGTGTTGGGTATGTTTGCGGGTCGTTTTTCCCACGTTTTTTGTCGTTGATGCCTTTTTTCCCCCTCACACAAGTTTTCTGTTAGCTGACTGTTTGGCCTTATTTTTTTAGGAGATTCTTTTAAGGATGTCTATTTGATTACTTAAAGGGCCAGTAGGTATAAAAAAAAAAAAACCTCTTCAAATTTTTTTTTGTTTTTGGTTTTATTTCTGGCAGCTGTAGCTCTTTTAACTGGTCTGTCTGGTTTGGTAGCACTAGGGCTCTAATACCTACACGTCCGCAGTGCCTCATTTGTGGTACCCGTCGGGGGACGGTCTCGGACGCAGGAGTGTGTCACGGTTGCGCAGCTGAGGCACTTAATATGGAGCAGAAGCTGCAAGACAAGTCTAAAGAGGTGGCTCCTTCGGTGGCGCAAGGTCCCACAGTCTCTATGGAGAGGGGTCTCTTCTAGAGTCTCCTTCCTCTCCTCTTGCTATGAGCCTGTCGTTGCCAGGTCCTTCTAACCCTCCTGTGGTAGGGGGGCAGCTCTCAGGGGGTTTTCCCCGAATTTTGTTCTGTTGCATCAAGCCTACTGTTTGCGGCAACAGGGAGCTCCCTTGGACATCTCGCTGCTTGGGGCTGGGGGGTCCAAGCGGCCACAGAGAAGCTCGGAAATGTTGAGGTGAGACCGGTTAAGAGTTTAAGTTTAATGTTACATTTGATATATCGCTCAGGCTGAAGCATCAGAGCGGTTTACAATACTATATAAATGTTACAGAAAATATGAAAAGAACGCCATTTATAAGATAGGAGGCTTGATTGGTGGAGGATCAGTCTCTTGGGTCAGACTAGCCAGAAGGGGAGGACTTCGATATGGAGCTGGAGGCTGGGTTGGAAGAGTTCAAGGAAGGTGAGATTCAGGAGCCTGAGGACCAGGCGAGAATTATCTGAGTTTTTCGGAGAGAGGAGCTGACAGCTCTGATTATGGAGTCGCTTCAGGCTCTCAACCTATCAGCTGTCCCCGGCGGAGGATGAGGGATTAGAGGATCCTCTCATTCAGGCAGTACGGAAGTCCCAGGCAGTTTTTCCGGTCCACCGTGTGGTCAAACAGATGATCCAGGATGAGTGGGATCTGCCAAAGGCAGGATTACGTGGCGTGAGGTCTATGAATCGTCTATATCCCTTGTCTGATCAAGAGCGTGAGATGTTTCATTCTCGTATGTAGATGCAGCAGTTTCAGCGGTCACAAAGAAGACTACCATTCCGGTTGAAGGCAGCGCTGCTTTGAAGGATGGACAGGATCGGAAGGTGGACGCGTTACTGAAGCAAGCCTTTGAAGTTAATGCTCTATCACTACCAGCATCTATTTGTGGGGCTTGGGTATCGAGAGCATGTCTTCACTGGTCGCAGCGTTTGCAACAGCCGGCACAACAGGCACAAGAGCAGTTAGCGGATGTAACGAGGCTAGAGTCGAGAGCGGCTTACCTAGCCGATGTCCACTATGACCTTATTAGAGGATTGGCTAATAGCATGGCTTCATTGGTAGCAGCGCGCCATTATCTTTGGCTAAGGAACTGGGCAGCGGACAGTTCCTCCAAGTCACGACTTAGCAAGCTTCCTTTGAAGGGGAAGCTGTTGTTCGGAGAGGATCTCGACAAGCTAGTCAAAGATTTGGGGGAATCAAAAGGAGGTCGCTTGCCAGAGGATAACCGAAAGCCTGAGCGGGCCGCAATGGCTTCGCGGGGTCAGCCTCGGGATTTCAGGCGTTTTCGTACCTCCCGTTTGAGGGGTTTCCAAAGGGGGAGATTTCCCTCTCGAGGTCAAGGTTTTAGGGGATTCCGGGGAGCGGGCAGAGGGTTGAGGGGTTTCCAAAGGGGGAGATTTCCCTCTTGAGGTCAAGGTTTTAGGGGATTCCGGGGAGCGGGCAGAGGGTTCACTAGTCCCTTTTCTTTGGGATTTAGAAAAACCCAATGAAGCAAGGAGGATCCAGGTGGTAATTCAACCCATAGGGGGACAGCTTCAGGAATTTCTTCCAGCCTGGGTCCAGATAACATCCGATCAGTAGGTGTTGGAGGTCATTTGTGAAGGTTATTCCCTTGAGTTTGCCCGACCGTTGTTCGACTCCTTTGTTCTGTCTCCCTGCAGGGGGCGAGACAGAGCGTTGGCGGTATAAGAGACTCTGTCTCGCCTTCTACAGCTGGGAGCAGTGATTCCGGTTCCTCGAGAACTGTACGGTTACGGTTGATACTCTATTTATTTCGTGGTGCTGAAGAAAGACGGGGCCTTCCGTCCATTTTTAGATCTCAAGGGTGTAAACCACTGTCTTCGGGTACCACATTTCCGAATGGAAACTTTGCGTTCCGTAATAGTAGCGGTTCGATGGGGAGTTTTTGATGTCTCTCGATCTCACTGAAACATATTTGCACATTCCGATCAGGCCGGATCATCAAAGGTTTCTAAGGTTTGCGCTGCCGTGGGGACATTTTCAGTTCCAGGCATTACCATTCGGCCTAGTGATGGCTCCGCGGACTTTCACCAAGGTTATGGTGGTGGTAGCGGCGGTTCTTTGCAAAGAAGGAGTATTGGTTCATCCTTATCTAAATGACTGGTTGATCCAGGCAAAATCCAGAGCCAAAAGTGTACAGGCGACAGACAGAGTGGTGCAGCTCCTGCAGCCTCGGTTGGGTAGTCAATCGCAGGTTCTGGAGTACTTGGGAGTTCGGTTCAACACGAGTGGGAGCAGTTTTTCTACCAGAACTCCAGGTCCAGGGCCTTCGGCTCTTGGTGCGCAGTTTTTTGAGGCATCCAGCACTGTCTGCTTGGCACTATCTCCGTGTTCTAGGGATGATGGTGGCGACTCTGGAAGTAGTGCTGTGGGCCAGAGCGCACATGTGTCCCTTACAGAGGTCACTGCTCCATCGCTGGTCTCACCAGGTTTCAGTGAGGCAAAATATATCAAGGTCATAATCAGTTATGAGGTCAGCAAGTAAGGAGATTTTATTTCTGGCTGAGCGAACATTGAGTAAGGCGCATTTGAGAGAGGGGAGGGGGATGTTAGAGGGAGAGTTAGGCTTAAGGTTGGGAATTATGTTAATGGGTTTGAGTTTGCAAGTGCGGTAGTGTGGGTTATGATAAGAGTGAGATAGATGTGGTGGGATGTAAAGATGTCTGGGAGAGTGGATTATTGGAATGGGGGCATTATGGGTCAGAGTTAGTAGATGGGGGAAAGTAAGCAAGGAGATGTATAGTATAATGAGGGCAATCCTCAGAGAGAATGGGTAGGAATTAGGAGGAGCCATTCTGGGGTAGGCAGGAGTATAGTGGAAATAAGGATATGGAAAAGGGTAATGTAAAGAGGAGGAGAATGGCAGCGACAGTTGTCATGTGGCAGGTGAAGGCTAAAAGGAATTGCACATCCCCCAACATGCTGCTATTGTAGAATTAGAACTCAGTAAAAGTATTGAATTAACTTAGACAAGTAGAACGGAAAGTTGGAAAAATACAGGAAAATATGTTTAAATGCCCCTGATAAGAAAATACAGCTGTAAGGGATTTAATTAAAACTGCTGACAGAAAGGTTACAGAGCCTTGCTTCCCTGCACGTACTAACTAGCCCAATGGCCTTGGAAGTAGGAAAGTAACAAGTTGGTGAACTGGCCATTGTAATTGGGACTAGAAGGGGGGTGAGCAGGTGCTGGGCCCACTCCAAGAACCTAATTGGATAATCATATCAGTACCGGGACCAATAGAGGAGGTACGGGAGGTTACCGGGACCAATGAAATGTTTTCCTATACCTAGAATGGAGCAAAAGTCTATAAAAGTTGTTGTTTTGCCAGAGAACATTGCTCAGCCATTTTGAATTTGATTCTGCTTGAGACTTGTGCACAAATAAATGATTTGGACCTTCTGAACAGACTCCTGGTATCATTGGTTTGTCTGCGCTCTGCTGCTACATATTCTTGGTGCGTTGGCCGGGAAGGTGTGGTATTAGAGGGTATATAGGGCAATATACCACGACTTTCCGCCTCTACAGGTTTGGTCCTGCCGGGATCGCGCCCTTCCGATGGGGGCTCGCTCCCTGGCACCATCGGTCCCTTGTATCGGAGGGAGCTAGTCGGACCTCGGCGGGTGCCGGGCCCGGCTGGAGCCAACACCTCGAACCCGAGTGAGGGGAGTCCGAGGTCCAACTCATGCGCTTGCTTGGGAAGTTTGAGGACCGGATCCGGTGAGTAGAGTTTTGATTTTAGCATGTGTCTAGACAGATAAGAAAGAGCAGTACTGCCAATCTAGCATGAACTTAGCATGAACTTGGCATGAACTTAGCACTAGCACTCGCATGAAAGAGAGCTTGATCACCTCTCAAAGACGGACCGACTACCCCTGCGTAAGTAAAGCAGGGCGAAACTCCCGTCTTCTAGCACTTGGAACTCACATGAGACTAGTCAGAATAGATAGCAATGAATGCATTCTGGGATACGTTGCTAGCATGATTGTGTGAATGAAGTGTGAATGAGAGGTCTGGCAGCACGGACCAAGCGAAGGCGGACCCCTGAGTAACGCAGTTCCTGACCGGGCGACTGCGTTCAGGTCGTAAAAAGGGGGAAGCGATTGTCGACTTGTCTTGTTATTTGTTTCCCTTATACGTTTCTAGGGCCGTGTGGACCCCTTACCCACGGTCCACCCTCCTTTTCCCTTCTGTCTGTTGTTGCGCGCACACATCGAAATGGGAGGGGCGGGGTCTACTAGGAACACTCCATTAGAATGTATGATCGCACATTTTAAAGAAGGATATTCCGGAGATTATGGTATTAAAATGACTGCAGCCCGTTTACAGATTTTATGTACTAGGGAGTGGCCCGATCTAGACCCTACCTGGCCCCGAGAGGGAACCTTTAATGTAGGAATTATTCGGTTAGTTCACCATAGAGTGCGAATAGCGCACCCCGATCAGTACCCTTATATAGATTCCTGGTTAAGTATTTGTGAAGATCCGCCCCCTTGGGCGAAGCGCTGTTATGAGGAGCAGTGCAGAATAATGTTAGCAAAGACAGATTATAGTCAGAAAATAGAACAGCCTAGAAGAAAAGGGAAAGGTGAGAAGTCCAGGAAGAAACCCATCCTGGTAGATCCTGATTCCCCAGAAGTGATTACCCGACAGCCCCAAACCCAGCGCCCAGTGAGAGTAGCCCCACGTCCTGCCCCAGAACCCTGGAGACAGCGGGAGCGGGACCCAACCCCTGAGCCATCTCCCGAAGAGCAGGTAGATGAGCTCCCAATAAATGAAGAAGATGATTCTACCGAGACTGAAAAAGGAGAATCAGAGACAGAAACAGAACAGGAAGAAATTGAAATTTCCCAGAGTGATACTGACAGTGTAAAAGCGGCTGCCAGTGTTAGCTCGTCAGTAAAAAATAAATCCAAAGCAAAGCATGTAGAGAAAAAGATAACCCCTGACAGGAAAGCTACGAAAATAACCCTCAGATCCCAAAAGACATCTACTGCCAAGATGATGCCTTTACGGCAAGTCCCGGGAATACCCGTAAGGAATGAGGATAATGAGGTGGTGGCGGGACCCCTAAGCTATGTGTATGTCCCCTTCTCTACCACTGATTTGTTAAATTGGAGGACGCATTATGCCTCCTATACCAATAAGCCCCAGGAACTTACAGAATTAGTGAATACTATTATGGAAACTCACCAACCAACATGGGCAGATTGTCGCCAGCTCCTGTCCACCTTATTTACTACAGAGGAGCGGACACGAATTAGAAAAGCAGCTATTGACTGGCTGGCAGATAACCCGGTAGCTCCAGGAGAAAGGGGGGAGGAAAGAATAGATAATCGGGAAGCGGCCCAGAGAGAATTCCCGAATGAAGACCCCCGATGGGATCCAAATACAGAAAGAGGATCCAGTGCCCTAGCCCGTTTTCGCCAAGGCTTTATACAAGGCCTGAAAAGGGGGGGCCAGAAAGCTATGAACCTTTCCAAAGTTACTGAAGTTACCCAAGGTATAGATGAAAGCCCAGCAGTGTTTTATGAAAGATTAACTGAAGCATATAGAATGTATACTCCCTATGATCCCGATGCGCCAGGAAGCTTATGCATGGTGAATTCTGCTTTTATAAATCAGTCTCAACCAGACATTAGACGTAAATTACAGAAATTAGAAGGGTTTGCGGGCATGAATGCAACTCAGTTATTGGAAGTCGCTCATAAAGTGTATGTGAATCGTGATAATGAAAGGCAGAAAGAATGTGATCGAAAGATGAAGAAGAAAGCTGATTTTTTGGCTGCGGCCATAGTTGAACAGAAAAGGGGAGGTATCCCTAGTCGATGGAGCAGAGGAAGGGGGCGGGGCCGAGGCGGAAGCCAGCCCCAGCTAGGCATAAACCAATGTGCCTACTGCAAAGAGGAAGGACATTGGAGAGATGCATGCCCGCAACTCGAAGACGCCCACCAAGATGACGAAAACAATCATCAATGGAGAGAAGAAAGACGAGGCCGTCCCCGAAATCGCGGAGGAGCCAATCGAGAGCAATACCAGCGAGAAAGAGGAGAAGCCGTACAAGCATTGGCTGCAACAGCCTATGATGAAGATGACGTGGATTAGGACAGACCGGGCTCCGAATTTGCTTTAGGTCTCCAGGAGCCTATGGTTGGAATACAAATAGGAGACCAAGTTATGAACTTTATGGTTGATACTGGAGCAGAACATTCAGTAGTAGACAAAAAGATAGCCCCATTTTCCACAAAAGCAGTCACCATTGTAGGAGCAACTGGTGCCAAAGCTACAAAACCTTTTCTTCAGAATCGCATATGCAGTCTAGGAGGACAACAAATAACTCATCAATTCCTTTACATGCCTGAATGTCCAGTGCCACTACTGGGACGAGATATGTTAGCCAAGCTACAAGCCCAAATATCCTTTACTGAAAGAGGAGAAATGCAAATGACAGTAAATTCTCAAGCCAAGCCAGCAGGAATAATGCTGCTTACAGTTCCCCGAGAAGAAGAATGGAGATATTACAGTGATGAATCTGCCCAAGACACCTATTTTGAACAAACTTTGAAAAGCATTGATGCGCCACCTGGAGTATGGGCAGAAGGCAGTCCTCCAGGCCTAGCCAAACATATAGCTCCAATAATTGTAACCCTCAAGCCTAGTGCTACACCAGTACATGTCAAGCAGTATCCTCTCCCAAGAGCTGCAATTAAAGGCATCCACCGCCACTTGCTAAGATTACTAGAACATGGCCTACTAAAAGTATGTCAATCCCCATGGAACACTCCACTTCTGCCAGTGAAAAAGCCTGGAACAGATGACAACCGCCCAGTGCAAGATCTAAGAAGAGTGAATGAAGCAGTTGAGACCATACATCCAGTTGTACCCAATCCTTACACTCTTCTAGGACTGATACCTGCTGAAGCTACCCACTTTACTGTTCTGGATTTAAAAGATGCATTCTTTTGCATAAGATTAGCCCCCATAAGTCAGATATTATTTGCATTTGAATGGCAGGACCCTATCTCTGGAAGAGGGGGCCAACTTACTTGGACACGATTACCCCAAGGATTCAAGAATTCGCCTACCATCTTTAGTGCTGCACTAAATCAAGACCTTTCAAGCTATCCAGTGGCCCTGGGGAAGAGAGTGCTTCTCCAATACGTGGACGATCTGCTGATAGCTGCTGTATCAGAAAGTGAGTGTATACAAGCCACCAAAGACCTCTTGCAGTTACTAGATGAAGCTGGATACAAAGTCTCCAGAGCAAAAGCACAACTATGCCAAAAAGAAGTGAAATACTTGGGCTTTCGTATAACCAAAGGAAGCCGAAAGTTAGGCAGAGAGAGAAAAGAAGCAGTATGCAGAATTCCAACCCCAACTACCAGAAAGCAAGTCAGAGCCTTTCTGGGAGCAGCAGGATATTGCCGAATCTGGATTCCCAACTTTGCTCAAATCGCCAAACCATTGTATGAAGCCACAAAAGGAGAAGAAAAGTCGCCACTGGAGTGGGGACCTGAGCAGGATACAGCCTTCAAGACGTTAAAGGAAGAATTGATGTCATCACCAGCCCTTGGACTACCAGATGTTCACAAGCCTTTCCACTTGTTTGTACATGAAGCACAAGGAAATGCCTTAGGCATGTTGACTCAGAAATTGGGAAATTGGGAGCGACCTGTAGCATACTGTGGTGAGGAAACCACTGCTGAACCTAGAAATACACAGGAAAATGAGTCCTGTCACTTTAAGGCAGAATGTATCAAGGGTTTCCCTAGTAACCAAGAGTCTGTGACTCAGAGAATAGTCATCCCTAAGCCCCGCCCACAGCAGCACGTTAGGGAGAAGCTTGACCCTAGTCACATGTGCTGGGAGCAAGGTGTGGCTCAGGAGGAAGGAAAGTTTAAAAAGCTGATATGCAGTAACACAAATAGAAGTGGAATAAGAAGAGGAATGAGAAGTGGTAAGAAGGTGCCACTCTTGAGACGGAGAAGCAGCAAGGGAAGAGAAGGACAAGGAGAAAGACAAGGAGCATGGAGAGCAAGTGAGAGAGTGCTTGCAGAGCATGAAAGGCAGAGTGTAAGAAACACTGGAAGCCGAAGAGAGAAGCTTGATGAGAGATTGCCAAGCACAGCTGAGGAAGCAAGGAACGAGAGGCTGGTGCAAGCAAACGAAGGTGCTGCAGCTGAGAGACAGCATGACTGGCTTGCAGAGCAGAGAGAGTTTCTAAATACCTCAGAATCAAGGCAAGTGTGTCCTTCTCAATTCCTAGACAGGAAATGCCCACGAGAATTAGCTATAGAAGGGAAAGCTAATTCTAGTTATAGACAAAGTCCCAGGATAAAGAGAGAAAGTTTATCCAAGCACCAAGTAGCTCACTTAACAGAAGAGCTACTGCAAAAGCAGGCTCTACTTAAGAAGTTAAATGAACTAATAGAGAAAGAAAATAGCCAGCTCTCTGTTCAGTTACCTTTTGATATAAGTGAGAGAGATAGTGTAGAGGAAATGGACATAACAAGTGTGGAGAACAGTACCATGGATTTACAATGTGCTATATGTCAGGTCTCTGATGTGGAAGAGTCCTAGAGAGCAATTGTATGTATGCCGTGCTTAGGAAGCAGTCTAATTCTGAAGACGTCACAACTGAAAGAAACAGCTGAGTTCAACTGATAAGGTTGAGAGCTGGATGTAAATGTTCAAGGGACATTTAAAAGTTTATTTTGCTGCCAGAAGTTTGTTCCTGCAAAGGAGAAAACATTTAAGAGTTTAAAAGTTTTGGAAAGTGACAATTTTGATTTACAAGCAAAATTGTGCCTGTTTCTTTGAAGTTTGGAATAGAAAGCAAGTTATTCCTGTTTCGTTTTGAAGCTGTACTGTGGATTAAAAACCTCCTTTATATAATTTACCCCTCGCGTCCTGTGTATGAAGGAACCCCTGAATACATTGAATAAATTTCTCTGTCTTACGCCTGAACCCTTGAGTCACAACTCCTTGCTTTAATATAGGACTACAATTCCCAGCAGCCCTCCTGGCAGCCATATTGAGGGAATCTTATTTTAAAGCCAAAAGGCGACCTCACCTGCTACCAGTTACCTACCTGGCCAGGCGGGGGCGACAGAGTGGCGTAGTTGTTTGGATGCCGAGTGGGCCACACCACAGAGGAGTAGTTGTTTGGATGCCGAGTGGGCCACGCCACAGAAGAGAGCGTAATAGTGTGGATGCGGAGCAGGCCACGCCACAGAGGAACACAGTTCGCTGGGTTGCAGCTGGAGCACGACTGCGCACCAGGAGAACGCATATGACGGATTCCAGAGTCTGACAGAAGGACGCCGGAGACTTGCAAGCGGCTGAGACTGAGGGTCCAGAGTTCCTGCAAAGCCGGAGGGTCCGGAGACCTGTCGAGGTCCTACGCTGTTGCTGAGCGAGACGCACCACTAGTACCAGGTACACCGTATTTAACTAGGGAAAGTTAAGGATACTGGTACTGGGTGGGGGCGATAGCAACAGGTAGAAGGGAATGCATACCTAGTGTTGGGAATCGCACTTGGGTGTTCTGTGTTTGTTTCATTCTACAGGAAACAGAGACAACGATGGAGACACAAGATATCCTTGCATGGGCAGCAGCGGAGCTCAAGAGGCAAAGAGACTTATCGTTGGAGCTTCAAGCGCAAGCGGCTAGTCAACTGCAGGCCCAGCAGAAACCGCTGGTGGAGCTTATGGAGGCCTGGGTGAAGGAACATAAGAAACCACCAGAGCCTGATCCAGTTACCACAGGTTTTTCATTGGGATTAGCCCATACCTTTGGACTCGGGTCCAAAGAGACCCTTAGTTTTGGACAATTAAGAGATGGTGAAAGTGTAGACGCTTTCTTGGAGGCATTTGAAAAAGTGGCACAAATAGCCAGGTGGCCACCCGAACAGTGGGCGGTAAGGTTAGCTGTCTCACTTACTGGTGAGGCATTGGCAGCCTACCAAACCGTTCCCGCTGAGTTGGCCAATGACTATTTGGAGGTCAAGAGGGCTATAAAAGATAGGCTCGGCCTAACTCCTATAGTCTACAGACGCCAGCTTAGAAATGCAAGATTGCGCGTGGATGAGACACCACGAGCGCTTTACCACAGATTGAAAATGCTGGTAGTTAAATGGCTAGAACCAGAACATAAGTCGGTGGAAACACTGATCGATGAGCTCGTTCTGGAGCAGTATTTTGCAGCAGTACCTGAAAGGATGCAAAATTTATTGATGTTACAAGGATGTAAGAACACAAGAGAGGCTATAACTATGTCAGAGCGATTCCTAGAAGCTGAAGTGATAGCTAAGGATAAGTCTGCAGCCTGTACTAAAATGTCTGTAGCTAGGTTGAATGTGGATAGCAAGAATGTACAGAATGTTGGTGTTCCCACTAATAGAAGGATGCAAGTGAAGCGTGCATGTTACCGGTGTGGAAGTGAACAACATTTAATGCGTGAGTGCAAGATGAAAA
This sequence comes from Ichthyophis bannanicus, assembly GCA_033557465.1. Lineage (NCBI taxonomy): Eukaryota > Metazoa > Chordata > Amphibia > Gymnophiona > Ichthyophiidae > Ichthyophis > Ichthyophis bannanicus. The sequence goes on along the minus strand of CM066043.1, from coordinate 125,132,925 downwards.
CAGCCCTAGTGTTGAGTGACCCTAGTAAGAAAGGGGAAGGGTTTTTACTGGAGGTGACAGTACAAGGCATACCAGTTAAAGCACTGCTTGATTCCGGATCGGATCAATCAATGCTTTCCAAAAGATTGTGGAGAAGGTTAACAGCCCCAGGTTTAAAAACACCTCAGACACCCACGGGCAATGTAAACATTCGGTGCGTTCACGGAACGGCGTGTACCTATCCTGTTTACTCTGTCCGCATAAAAGGGTTGGGCATAGAGAGGGAGGTCCCGGTCGCTATTGTTCCCAGGTTACCCCAGGAGGTAGTCCTCGGGCGAGACTGGCCCCAGTTTCAACGAGGTGTGCAACAAGGGTTGGGGGTGAAGAAAGGCTTAGTGTCCACGAGAGCCCAGTCCCAAGCCCAACAGGCCCTAGAGGAGGAGCCCCTAGAGGGGGAGGCGAAGGTTCTACCCTCTCAGGAAGGTGTAGGGACAGCTCCTATAAATAGAACAAGTAAGCCCAAGGCAGGTGCTACAATGGCATTCTTAAGGCCTTTGTTTCCGAATGTTGGAAAGGGGTGAAGCACCCTGAGAAGCGAGTAAGGTCTCAAAATAGGGAGGAGATCCAACCCGATATAGGTTTATCTTGGGTTCCTGAAGAGTTAGCGGCAAAATTCCCTTCTTTTGCGAAAGCTCAAGAGGCAGATCCTGCTCTGAATTATGCTTTCAAGTTTGCTAGAGAGGGACGGGAGATATTGCCCAGATTCCTAACGTACCAAGGCATTCTGTATCGGGAAAGCCGAGATCCCTTTACAGGAGACACACAGAGACAATTAGTGGTCCCAAATACCTTTAGGACTGTGGTCCTAAGGTTAGCCCACGATCCTCTAGTAGGGGCACACGAAGACATTCAGGGTACTTTAAAGCAGGTTTTATCCCGGTTTTATTGGCCTGGAGTTCATAGAGAAGTGACCAGGTTCTGCAAGGCCTGTCCGGCTTGTCAGAAGGTCCTTACAATTAGACCCCTAGAGGTTCCCCAATTTCTTAGGGATAGGCGAGGACGCTTAACGCGGGCCTCACAGTTGGCAGAAAACAACAGAAAAGTTTATAGGAGAATTACGTGCTGTGATTTTATGAGAACCCCAGCCCGTAATGTCTTAAGAAGGGGAATATGTGGTGAGGAAACCACTGCTGAACCTAGAAATACACAGGAAAATGAGTCCTGTCACTTTAAGGCAGAATGTATCAAGGGTTTCCCTAGTAACCAAGAGTCTGTGACTCAGAGAATAGTCATCCCTAAGCCCCGCCCACAGCAGCACGTCAGGGAGAAGCTTGACCCTAGTCACATGTGCTGGGAGCAAGGTGTGGCTCAGGAGGAAGGAAAGTTTAAAAAGCTGATATGCAGTAACACAGATAGAAGTGGAATAAGAAGAGGAATGAGAAGTGGTAAGAAGGTGCCACTCTTGAGACGGAGAAGCAGCAAGGGAAGAGAAGGACAAGGAGAAAGACAAGGAGCATGGATAGCAAGTGAGAGAGTGCTTGCAGAGCATGAAAGGCAGAGTGTAAGAAACACTGGAAGCCGAAGAGAGAAGCTTGATGAGAGATTGCCAAGCACAGCTGAGGAAGCAAGGAACGAGAGGCTGGTGCAAGCAAACGAAGGTGCTGCAGCTGAGAGACAGCATGACTGGCTTGCAGAGCAGAGAGAGTTTCTAAATACCTCAGAATCAAGGCAAGTGTGTCCTTCTCAATTCCTAGACAGGAAATGCCCACGAGAATTAGCTATAGAAGGGAAAGCTAATTCTAGTTATAGACAAAGTCCCAGGATAAAGAGAGAAAGTTTATCCAAGCACCAAGTAGCTCACTTAACAGAAGAGCTACTGCAAAAGCAGGCTCTACTTAAGAAGTTAAATGAACTAATAGAGAAAGAAAATAGCCAGCTCTCTGTTCAGTTACCTTTTGATATAAGTGAGAGAGATAGTGTAGAGGAAATGGACATAACAAGTGTGGAGAACAGTACCATGGATTTACAATGTGCTATATGTCAGGTCTCTGATGTGGAAGAGTCCTAGAGAGCAATTGTATGTATGCCGTGCTTAGGAAGCAGTCTAATTCTGAAGACGTCACAACTGAAAGAAACAGCTGAGTTCAACTGATAAGGTTGAGAGCTGGATGTAAATGTTCAAGGGACATTTAAAAGTTTATTTTGCTGCCAGAAGTTTGTTCCTGCAAAGGAGAAAACATTTAAGAGTTTAAAAGTTTTGGAAAGTGACAATTTTGATTTACAAGCAAAATTGTGCCTGTTTCTTTGAAGTTTGGAATAGAAAGCAAGTTATTCCTGTTTCGTTTTGAAGCTGTACTGTGGATTAAAAACCTCCTTTATATAATTTACCCCTCGCGTCCTGTGTATGAAGGAACCCCTGAATACATTGAATAAATTTCTCTGTCTTACGCCTGAACCCTTGAGTCACAACTCCTTGCTTTAATATAGGACTACAATTCCCAGCAGCCCTCCTGGCAGCCATTTTGAGGGAATCTTATTTTAAAGCCAAAAGGCGACCTCACCTGCTACCAGTTACCTACCTGGCCAGGCGGGGGCGACAATACCTATCGAAACAATTGGACACTGTGGCCAAAGGATGGCCACCTTGCCTGAGAGCAGTTGCAGCTACAGCATTGTTAGTGAGTGAAGCAGACAAGCTCACACTAGGATAGAATCTACGAGTCACTGTGCCACATGCAGTCCTTGCCCTTATGGAACAGAAAGCAAATCATTGGCTCACCAATTCCCGAATGTTGAAATATCAGAGTATGTTATGTGAGAACCCACAGATACAACTGGAAGTAAGCCATGCCTTGAATCCAGCCACATTGATACCTGTTAGTGAAGAACTCCCAGAACATGACTGTATAGAAGTCATGGACACTGTATTTTCAAGCCGACCTGACCTGACAGATGTGCCCATAGACAATTCTGACCAAATTTATTACGTAGATGGAAGCAGTCTCATCATCAATGGACGACGCTGCGCCGGATATGCAGTAGTCACTCAACATGAAGTCGTTGAGTCATCAGCCCTAGCCTCAGGAACATCAGCCCAGAAAGCAGAATTAATAGAACTTACTCGAGCACTACTGCTAGGTGCAAAACTTGTGTTAAATATATATACAGACTCTAAGTATGCCTTCACTACCCTACATGCTCATGGAGCTCTCTATAAAGAACGAGGGCTCATCACGTCCGGAGGAAAATCAGTCAAATACGGCCCAGAGATACTGATGTTACTTGATGCAGTATGGGCCCCAACTCGTGTAGCTGTCATGCACTGTAGAGGACATCAAGCAGGAAAAGGAGAAGTTGCTCGAGGAAATAGGTTTGTAGATGCCTCAGCACGACAAGCAGCCATGACAGGACAAATTTCGCCACAAGCCATGCCAATGCAGGCAGCATTGTTTCCAGTACCCTTGAGCCTATGGACACCACGATATACCACCAAAGAATTAGATTACTACTGTAATAAGGAAGATGGAGTACTGAAAGATGGGTGGATTGAGCTGCCACCAGCAGAGGGCAGTCAACCCCCAAGACGAATAGTTATCCCTGAATTGTTGGGTCCAGCCTTTGTCAAAGCTTTCCACAAAGCCACCCACTATGGAAAAAGTGCTATGGAAAAAGCACTCAGACCACATTTCTGCATTACCATGTTAGCAGCCCTATCAGCTTCAGTGGCACGCCAGTGTCTAATTTGTGCCAAAAATAATGCCAAGCAAGGTCCCACACCACCACCCCGAGTTCAGTCAGGAGGTGTAACCCCCATGCACCACCTGCAAATTGATTTTACTGAAATGCCAAAAGCCAATGGATATCACTACCTATTAGTATTAGTTTGTACTTTCTCTGGGTGGGTAGAAGCCTTCCCAACTAGAACTGAGAAAGCCCGAGAAGTCACCAAAGCTTTACTAAGAGAGATTGTTCCTAGATTTGGAATTCCAGCAGTAATAGGGTCAGACAATGGGCCCTCATTTGTTTCTCAGATTACTCAGCAGTTAGCAAAAGCCCTACAGATACAGTGGAAACTTCACACTGCATACAGACCCCAGAGTTCAGGGAAAGTTGAGCGAATGAATCATACCTTAAAAGCCCAAATGTCTAAGCTTTGTCAGGAGACTCGCCTGAAGTGGCCCCAAGTGCTCCCAATAGCTTTACTCAGAATACGCTCAGCTCCTGTAAAGTCAACATGATTTTCCCCTTTCGAGGTTCTGTATGGTAAACCCCCACCAATAGTGCAGGGAATTAAAGGGAGTTTAGCCCAGATTGGTTCAGAGATAACCAGGCAAGAACTCCTAGCTCTTAGTTTTGTTCTGCAGACTCTCCATGCGTGGATCCAAGACCAGTTGCCTATCAACTTGAAGGAACCCTTGCATCCCTACCAGCCTGGTACCTCGGTGTGGATCAAAGATTGGAAGAAGACACCGCTGGAACCTCATTGGAAGGGACCATACACTGTCATCCTGTCTACCCCAACTGCAGTAAAGGTAGCAGAAATCGATTCCTGGATCCACCACAGCAGAGTCAAGCCCGCAGCTGATCCAGAACCCGAGCAGTGGACAACAGAGCAGCATCCTGATGCACCTTTGCGAATCACCTTGAGACGGCAACCGGCATCCTAGACACTCTTTGGGATCATCCCAACAACTGCAGTGCCTTGCAGTAGCCAAGTCTTTCGAAGAGGATTGCTGTTTCCCAAACAGCAAGAGTTTGTTTCAACGAACCTCATGTGTGTGATTTTACACACTACTTTGATGCTACATTGATTGACCATATTTCGGAAGCCAACTGAAATTGATAAGTTGGTTAATGTGTGATGGACAACTTGAGGATCTTCAATCAACACTCAGCACCCGTTGAATTGCTTCATTAGCAAACGGGACGAAGAAAAGAACGTCGTAGTCAAGATCTGCAAGCTGAGGATTCAGAAGAACTCCAATCAACATGCATCTTTGTTTTTACTTTGCCCTGGTTGCCTGTTTTGGAGGCTTTGAACTAATTCATGCCTTGCCTCCATGCACTGCTTGCATTACTTCTACTCGGACTGGACTGAAAGTAACTCAGACTTTGATTTATCACTCTTACTATTCCTGCACTGGTAAAGTGACTCGGTGTATTTATAACACCACTGAACTGAATGTTTGTACCAAAGGTAAATCTAAAGTATGCTTTAATCCGCATCAGAATCCATCCCATTACACCTTGGAAATGCGATGGAAAAATGCAGATGGACCTTTGATCAATGCCACACGCCCACTCACAGATCCTAGTAAATATGCTATTTTGTATTTTGATGCTTGTGAAGTAATCAACAGAGATAGTCGTTCTAAGTGTGGTAATTGGGAAAAAACATACTCAATGAATGACAAATATATGTGTCCAGAAGGGACCACTGGATGGGGAGCATGCACAGGAAAGAAAGTCTCAGCCGATGTGTATAGTACAGCCCCAGAGTCAGATTACTTCTGCCCAAGATGGGAATGTGTCTTTTATGCCACCTGGATTGGAATGGTAGATAACACCAAAGATAATCGAATGGCTGCATTGCGGAGGCCATATGTCAAAGATATAGACAAATGCAAGAAAAATGCTTGCAATCCCTTAGAGTTTGTTGTTCTGAGACCTGAAAATTGGAAACAAGGATTCCGATTTGGTCTACGAATTGCGGGGTCTGGATCAGATCCAGGAACCATAATATATATAAGATTAAATACCCAAGCCCATAAATCATCCAAGTACCATATCCACGACACATTCTATGAAGCCATGCATGTGAATAAGTTTGAAATTCCCCATCCTTCTCAGAACTTATTTCTAGAATTAGCTGGAGCAGTAGTATCCAGTCTAAAAATCTCAGATTGTTACTTTTGTGGGGGGACATAAATGGGTGACCAATGGCCATGGGAAGCCCAAGAATTGAATTACTCAATGACTTACAATCAAACTGAATTACATAAGACTACCAGCGAATGGGTGTTAGCGCACTCAATAGTTGGACGTCTTTGCTATGCACGAACTGGACCCCAGTTCAAACAACAGGTAGGACAGCTGGTCTGTCTTAGCCAGAAGTTCTATAATGACACCACCAAAAAGACGTCTTGGTGGACAGGAATTAAAGAAACTGAACCCCCTAACCCATTAGCCAGATTCCCTGAGCTTGCTCATTTATGGACTAATCTTGCCAAACCTCAGGCCTGGCAAGCCCCACCTGGCCTATACTGGATCTGTGGAAACCGAGCATATGCCCGACTCCCTACACACTGGGGAGGGGCGTGTGTCTTAGGGACCATCAGACCTTCTTTCTTTCTTCTAAACACGGAACATGGAGAACAATTAGGATACCCAGTGTACACTACTAATCATAGACACAAAAGAGCACTGAGACAGAAGAGAGCACCCCTCCAGGTAGGCAAGTGGGAGAAGTGGAAGGGTGATGATTGGCCACCAGAGAGAATCATTGAATATTATGGGCCTGCCACTTGGAATGATGATGGTATGTGGGGATATCGAACCCCAGTTTATATGATTAATCGTATTATTCGCTTACAAGCAGTAGTTGAAATAATAACCAATGAAACTAGCCAAGCTCTTACACTTCTAGCAAGACAGAGTACCCAAATGCGCACTGCTATATATCAGAACCGTTTAGCATTAGATTATTTGTTGGCAGCTGAAGGAGGAGTATGTGGTAAGCTGAATTTAACTAATTGTTGTTTAAAAATAGATGATAAAGGTCAAGTAGTTGAAGAAATTGCTGAAACTATGCGAAAGCAAGCTTATGTGCCGGTACAAACTTGGCATTCACTAAAGTTTCCTAACTGGTTTGCTGGTCTTTTCGCATGGCTAGGAGGACTTAAGACTTTCCTTATACTAGTACTAATAGTTGTTGCTGTAATTTTCTTATTGCCATGCATAATCCCATGTTGTATGCGCTCTATTCATAGTGCTATTGAAAGCACAGTTGAGCGGAAGACCGCAACTAAGATTATGGCCTTATACCAACCTAAACCTCCTGCATATAGTCGGAATCCTCCGGCCATTGTGTAACCAAAGATAAGTGATTTAACTCTCACACCTTATTAAGTAGTAGGGTGAGATTAATCAAAGGGGGGAATGTGGCAGGTGAAGGCCTGTGATCCACAATGTCTGACATAAGCAAGCAGGCCTAACTAGCTTGACCTGTAAATGAAGTCTGTGGAGAGGCTAAAAGGAATTGCACATCCCCCAACATGCTGCTATTGTAGAATTAGAACTCAGTAAAAGTATTGAATTAACTTAGACAAGCAGAACTGAAAGTTGGAAAAATACAGGAAAATATGTTTAAATGCCCCTGATAAGAAAATACAGCTGTAAGGGATTTAATTAAAACTGCTGACAGAAAGGTTACAGAGCCTTGCTTCCCTGCACGTACTAACTAGCCCAATGGCCTTGGAAGTAGGAAAGTAACAAGTTGGTGAACTGGCCATTGTAATTGGGACTAGAAGGGGGGTGAGCAGGTGCTGGGCCCACTCCAAGAACCTAATTGGATAATCATATCAGTACCGGGACCAATAGAGGAGGTACGGGAGGTACGGGAGGTTACCGGGACCAATGAAATGTTTTCCTATACCTAGAATGGAGCAAAAGTCTATAAAAGTTGTTGTTTTGCCAGAGAACATTGCTCAGCCATTTTGAATTTGATTCTGCTTGAGACTTGTGCACAAATAAATGATTTGGACCTTCTGAACAGACTCCTGGTATCATTGGTTTGTCTGCGCTCTGCTGCTACAGTCAGATTGGAATAAAGGTCCGTCAGAGGGGCGATAGAGGAAACAGAGAATATTACAGTGAGTTGGATACTTTTGAAAAATAGTAGACATCACAAAGACAAAATATCTAAACCCTTCCTTCCATGGCAGCCTGGATCCCTTCTCTAGTGGCTTAGACATGTTGGATTCTCTAGTTGTTCTTTCTTCAATAAACATCCTCAGTTGTTCAGGATTGAAAAAGCGAAAGCAAGCCAACTCATACTGAAGAATACATGTAATGAGAAACTAAGCATTGACAGAAATTCAAAAATAATTTTTGCTTCTGCCTAACTTTGCTGATGTCTGGAAAACTTTGACTTTCTGATCAAAGAACGTTTATTTTTGTTGCAGAAAAACAACTGTGATGCTTGGTCTCTGTCTAGTTCTAGAATGAATGTCACCAGTAGAACCGTACTTCTTATGACATCTCCAATATTGTTGTTAAATCAAGACTGTCCTCTGTAAGATTCTTCTCTAGCTCAGTCTCATTAACATTCAGCTTCTTTCTGTTGGGAGGTGAGTACTGAGGAGATCATAACTCTTATATATAGGAGGAAAACATTTGGTAGGGTACTTCAGTATCTTGGAAAATAATTTTTTAACATATCAAGAAGCAGGTTGGGAGCAATTTAGGTTTCTTCTGGTGGCATTTTCTAATATCTGAGCTTTATGCTGCAGTGCAAGGTTATCCTTAATAAGGGCAGCATTAATGAACTGGAAGGAGGAGATCTTGCTCCTTTAGCTCTGTAGGTATTCATTATGGTTATGAAATATGATATTTTGAGATTTTAACTTAGAAAATATTTCAACAGAATAAGTGCATAATTGTCTAGCACATCCTGCTAGGTAAGTCTTCATCTGTGAAACTAATGTCCAAATCTCACCTATCAAGACATGCTGAAGGGTCATGGGCAAAGAAAAAAAGGCAAACTGGACAGAGGATGGAAGCATAGGGACAGACAGGCTAGAGAAAGCCTCCAGTTCTTTGAGATGAAATCAGTACTCACATGTTCTTTTTCCCGCCCCTCAGTCCTTCTTGCAATTTGTTCCCATTACGAAATCAGTATTAGCTTTCAAAACTAGCTGCATTATAGCTTTCACTGCCTCTGGGTGGTTCCTTTCACAGCATCTCTGAATCTGCTGAAACTCGCTTCTCTCTCACAATGTTCTGAGCTCTTACAGAATTCCTGCCACACCGGTGGCATCACTGCCTGGGTCATTGTTGCTGCTGAGTCATTACTGGCTGTCTTGGTGGCAGCTGTGGAGAGTTCTTTCACTGCAGCTCAAAGCAACCTTGGGGCCAAGTTAGGAAGATGCAGTTTCCTCCACAGATGTCTCACCACCATTCTTACTGAGGTTTCAATCTGCATTGGACCTCGGACAGAGAGGTCATTAGGGCCAGAAACTCATGGACAGTGCCTTCCTCCATGGTTCCACATCTCCCCTTCCTCCTTTACACCTTCGTGGACCACCCGCTCCACTCAAACCACCCATCGTTGCTGTCAGTAGCTCCTTCCTTGCCACAACAGCATCAGCATTAAAAATAAACATATTGCAGAGCCTCCACTGAAACATTCTGCAAAGCTCTGCTGGTTTTGCCTCCTCTGATGCACACATTGCTACAGTGGGGGTGGGACCAACAGAGCCTTGCAGAATGTTTCAGCATGAGGATTTTGCATTACTTTACACAGTGTCTAGCAGCAGGGAGAGAGAGAAAGTGTGCTGGGAAAGAAGAGAGGGAAGGAAGGTGAGTACCAAGAAGGAGAGAGAGTGCCCAAAGGAGGAAGAAGTGGGAAAGAGAGAGGGCATGCCAGGAGAAGTTAGAAGGTTAGAGAGAGAGAGTTCCAGGAAGAATGGAGGGGAGAGACTGTGTCAGGAGGAAGGGAAATGGGGGAAAGAGAGGGTGAGAGAAAGGGAGTTGTATGGAGGGGGAAGGTGAGAGATGGGAGAGATATGAAGAGAGGATGTGAGGAGGGGGAAGGAAAGAGATGAGCAGGGGGAGATAAATGAGGGAAGTTAGAGAGAAGAGAGAAAAAAAGCAAGAGGGGAGGAAAGGTGAGGAAGGGGAAAAGGAGAGATAAGAGGGGAGGAAGAAGAGCTGAGAGAAGGGGAGGAGAAGAGAAGTGGAAAAGGGAAGACATGGGAGAGAAGAAAGGGAGAGAGTAGTGTGAAGAGAAGTAAGGAGGGAGGGTTAGAAAAAGAGGAGGGAAAGGTGAAGGATAAGGGATTTATGGAGAGGTGAAGGAAGAAGAATGTATGTGGTGAAGCAAAGAGCAAGGGGTATGTGTGAGAATAGGAGGGGGGAGGAGAATGGAAGAGTATAGCTGGGATAAAGGGAAACAAGGACAAAGGAAATACAAAAGAAACAGAACTTATAATATCAGCAAAAAAAAAAGGATGGCAACAGGATGGCAAAATCTAGAGGAAGAAAAAAATGGGTAACAAAAGAAGGAAAGTAAGACATTAGATGGGAGAAGAAACATGGAAAACAGAAAAATTACTTAATAAGGAAAGGCTAGAGAAATGAAAAGAAATCTGAATAAAAGAAGAAACAAAGAAATACAAAGGTTAAAAAATTATTGCTGCAAATACAACTGAACAGGTGTGAAGGCTGATGCTGGTGGCATCAGGCCTAGGAAGAGGGTGTAGGGACTAAAAGAGTGATAAAGCGTGTATGTCAGTGTCGACTCATGGTGACCCTCTCGATAGTTGTCCTAAACTGTGTTCGGTCTTCAGTCAGGCAGCTTATTGTTGACAGAGTATCGATCCATCTCATTGCTGGCTTTCCTCTTTTGTATTGACCTTCTACCTCGCCAAGCATGATGTCTTTCTCTAATGATCTCTCTTCACATGTTGGTCCAGAGTATGAAAGTCAAGGTCTTGTCATCTGAGCTTCTAAAGAAAGCTTAGTTTTGATCTACTCTAGTACTGACTGGTTTGTTCTTCGGGCAGTCCATGGTATACATAGAATTCGTTGCCAACACCATAATTCAAAGGCACCAGTTTTCTTCCTGTCTATCTTTTTCACTGTCCAACTTTCACATCTATATGACGTTATTGAAAATACCATGGCTTGAACAAGTCAAATCTTTGTATGGAGAGAGACATCTCTGCTCTTGGGAATCTTATCTAGGTCTTTCATAGCCATTCTACCAACAGTAATGCATCGTCTGATTTCTTGACTGCTTATTGTGTTTTATTGATAGTTGATCCAAGTAGGTTGAAGTTGTCCACTGTTTCAATTTCTTCTCCATCAGCGATGAACTTAATGATTTCGCCAGTTGTCAGGATCTTTGTTTTTTTTACATTAAGTGCAGCCCATTTTAAGACTATGTTCCTTGATCTTGAGAAGCAAATGTTTCAGATCGTCTTCACTTTTAGCCAGCAATGTGGTATCATCAGCATAGCGAAGGCTGTTGATGAGTCTCCCACCAATCTTCACACCTCTGTTTTCATACAGTCCTGCTTCTCTGATGATTTGTTTCTGTATATAAATTAAACAGGTAGGGGGAAAGTATGCAGCCTTGTCATACACCTTTGTTGATTTTAAACCATTTTGTTTCTCCTTGTTCTATTCGAATTGTTGCTTCTTGATCAATGTAAAGGATGTGCAAGAGAACGATCAGGTGTTCTGGTATACCCATGCTTCTTAATGTGGCCCAGAGTTTCTCATGGTTTACCCAGTCAAAAGCCTTGCTGTACTCAATAAAACACATATAGATATTCTTTTGGTATTCTATAGTCTTTTCAAGGATCCATCTCACATCTACAATGATGTCTCTCATTCCTCGCTCTTTCCTGAACTCTGCTTGCACTTCAGGCAGTTCTCGTTCCAGGTATGGCTGTAGTTTCTGCTGAATAATCTTCAGTAGAATCTTGTTGGCATGTGGGATCAGAGCAATTGTGCGATAATGTCCACAGTCAGTTGGATCACCTTTCTTTAGTATTGGTATAAACACAGGGCCCCGATATTCAAAGGCCCTTACACAGGTAACTTTCTTAGTGACCCATGTAAGGGCATTATCTGGGATATTCGAAGGGCACCTACACAGGTAGTGCCGTTTGAATATCCTGGCTGAGTCCTTAACACTCTCGGATGCTTCCCGCTTAACATCAGGGCATGTTAGGTGCATTGTGGGGCAGATGGGGGGCGGAGGAAGGGGCTACATGGGTAGCAGCGATTTTGATTGCTACCCACGTAGCCCCCTGTGCCTTAAAGATAGGCGAGAAAAAAACCTCACCTATCTTTAAGACGCAGAGGCTATGCGGGTAGCAATGAAAATCGCTGCTTCCCATATAGTAACATAGTAAATGACGGCAGATAAAGACCAGTATGGTCCATCTAGTCTGCCCAGTAAGATGGCAAGAGTAGCTGCACCTGCTGCTCCATGCAGGCCACCCCTCCCCATGTCTTTGTTTAGGGGTGAACCCACCGCTCCGTGTAGGACACCCCTGTTTGTTGAGAATTTAGATAGTTCAGTTTATTTTTATTTTATCCTGTTCCTGTAAAGGGATCTATTGTGTCTGTCCCATGGCATTTTGAATTCTGTCACTGTATTTGCCCCCACTACTTCCATCGGGAGGGTATTCCAAGCATCCACCACCCTTTCAATGAAAAAGTATTTCCTGACATTGCCTTTCAATTTACTCCCCCTTGCAGCTTCATGTTATGCCCTCTAGTTTTACAGCTTCCCTGTCTTTGGAAGAGGTTTGTTTGTTCATTATTTCTCTTTAAGTATTTGAAGGTCTGAATCATATCTCCCCTGTCCCTCCTCTCCTCCAGAGTGTTCATATTTAGGTCTTCAAGTCTCTTCTCATAAGGCTTCTGATGCAGGCTCCAAATCATTTTGGTCGCCTTCCTCTGAACAGTTTCCAGTCTTTTTACATCCTTTGCAAGATATGGTCTCCAAAACTGAACACAGTATTCCAAGTGAGGCCTCACCAGTGACTTATACAGTGGCTTTAGTACCTCTTCCTTTCTGCTGGTAATTCATCTTTGTATGCAACTCAACATCCTCCTGGCTTTTGCCACTGCCTTGTTGCACCGTTTTGCCACCTTGAGATCCTCAGAAATAATCACACAAAGGTCCTTCTCCTTGTCCATGCACACCATCCTCTTGCCCCCTATCGCGTACATTTCCCTTGGTTTTCTGCTTCCCAAGTGCATGATACTGCACTTCTTCGCATTAAATCTTAACTGCCAAGCATTAGACCATTCTTCCAGGTTTTGTAGATCTTTCCTCATGTTATCCACTCTGTTGAAAATTTTCGTGTCATCTGCAAAAAGGCAGACTTTTCCATTCAGTCCTTCAGCAATATCACTCACAAATACATTGAACAGTGCCGGGCCAAGGACCAAACCCTGGGGCACCCCGCTAATCAACCTTCTTTCATCTGAGTGAGCTCCATTTACCATCACCTTCTGTCATCTGTCAGTCAACCAATTTCTAATCCAGTTCACCACCTTGGGACCCATCCCTAAACTACTGAGTTTATTGATAAGCCTCCTATGAGGAACAGTATCAAAGTCTTTGCTGAAATCCAGGTAGATGACATCCATCGCATGCCCCTGATCTAGTTCTCTGGTCACCCGGTCAAAGAACTCAATCAGATTTGTTTGGCAAGATCCTCCTTTGGTAAAACCATGTTGGCTCGGATCATGCAACCTGTTGGTTTTGAAAAAGTCCATTATTCGCTCTTTCAGGAGAGCCTCCATTACATTTCCCGCCACCGAGGTAAGGCTCACGGGCCTGTTGTTTGTCACTTCTTCCCTGTCACTACTTTTGTAAAGAAGTACCACATCAGCCCTTCTCCAGTCCTGAGGAACTTCTCCTGTTTCCAAGGATCTGTTGAAAACATCCTTTAACGGCCCTGCAAGAACCTCTCTGAGCTCTTTCAGTATCCTAGGATGTATCCCATCCGGTCCCATGGCCTTGTCCACTTTCAGTTTTGCAAGTTGTTCTAATACATCATCTTCTATGAATGGTGTGGTATATACTTCATTCCCATTTTTATATTTGGGAGTCACAGGTGGTCCGTCTCCAGGATTTTCTTTAGTAAAAACAGAGCAGAAGTATTTGTTTAGCAATTTCGCTTTTTCAATATCACTTTCCACGAGTCCGTTCCCACACTTCTGAGTCCTGCAATTCCATCTCTGATTTTCCTCCTCTCCCGAATATACCTGAAGAAAGTTTTGTCGCCACACTTCACATCTTTAGCCATCTTTTCCTTTGCCTTTGATTTTGCTTGATTTCTGCGGCTGCCGGGGCATTCGGGTTGGGGGGGGGGTCGGTGGGCAGGCTATGCACTGCCGCGGCGCATAACCTGCCCAAATGAATATTGGGCTCACAGATCTTTTCCAGTAAGTTGGCCATGATTTTGTCTTCCAAATTTCCTGGCAGAGCCTTGTAAGTATGGTAACAACTGCATCAGATTGCATTCCCATTGAAGTATTACATCAATCAATGCCCGGTGCTTTGTTCTTTGATAAAAAGTAATACATATTTGCTCAAAATGCAACTAAAGAGTACAGATGTACTTAAAGTATTTCCAGTGGTCAGACTTCCACACATCTCAATCCACTAATCCCTTAAAAAATTATTAAGGAAGGTATCAGACTCTATGGCACTGGTTCAGACCTTAAATATGTCTAATGTAAGTGCCCATTCTCATCAATGACCATTCCCAGTGAATATTTCTTTTAGTGTGAAATGTGTTATAAAATTATCTCTCACAATGCTTCGAACTTATGTCAGAGATATGCTTAACTTATTTCCAACGTCGTCTTTCGTTACCTCATCCATGTTTCACTTTATTCAAGTTTCCTCAGTGACTTTTCATACCACAAATATCAAATTATAAGCGATGCTGCACACGTCCTTCTTTCAACAGTCTTCAACTCTCCCAAGACACCTATCTTGCAAAGACGCCGCACATGTTCTTTGATAAGACTTTCAATGCTACTTTAACTTCTTCTTTCATAACCAATGGTTCCTGATCATAAGGTACAGGTTGAAATGGCTGTTGGTCCACTTGATCTTTATCATATAATAACTCTGTATATTCTTTCCACCTTTTCTTGATCTGCTCAGCATCATTCAGCGTGGATTCTTGAGCATTGTGTAACTTTCCAATTTGAGGCTGGAATTTTTTCATTAAAGCTCATAGCTTTAGGAAAGCCAGTCTTGCTCTTCCTCTAATAGTTTCTGCTTCTATTTCTATTTCCTTGCATGTGTTATTGTAGAACTATTCCTTGTCTTTTCTTGCTGCAGGTTGGAAATCTCTGAGTTCTGTGATTGCATCTCTTTCTCCTCTGTCTTTAACTTCTCTGTGTTTCTGGGCAATTTTCAGAGTTTCTTTAGCCATCCATTTTGGCCTTTTTCTTTTTCACCTTTTGTAGAGACTTCTCACTTTCTTCCAACACAACTGTCTTGATGTCATTACATAACTCTTCTAGAACTCTGTCATTTGTATCTAACGCAGCAAATCAATTATGCAGGCATTCTTTAAATTCCGGTGGTATATTCTCAAGGTCATATTTTGCTATAGTAATGAGTGGCTTGCTTTTTTTCATCTTTAGCTTGAGTTTGCATACTAGTAATTGGTGATCTGTAACCCAGTCAGTTCTAGGTTTTGTCTTTGTTGATATTATAGAGCTTTTCCATCGTTGACTTCCACAAATGTAGTCAATTTGATTCCACAAATGTAGTCAATCCATTGGGTGAACTCCATGTGTGCAGTCGCAGCTTGTTTTGCTGGAAGAAGGTGTCTGAGATGAATAGATCGTTGGTCTTGCAGAATTCTATCAGTCTTTTTCCAGCTTCATTTCTGGTGCCAAGTCCATATTTGCTAACCACTTTGCCTTCTTTGTTGCCAACGTTTGTGTTCCGGTCACCCATGACTATCAGGATATCCTGTTTGCATATTCTGTCAATTTCAGCTTGCACTTGTTCATAGAACTCATCAATCTCATCCTCTTCTGTAGCTGTTGTTGGGACATATATTTGAATTATAGTTGTGTTGATGGGCGTTCCTCGTAGATGAATAGAAATTAAGTGTTTATTGCATTGTATTTTTTTTCACTTTTAATTTATGCAATTTTCCAAAATACAACAAGTTAACAACTTGTACAGAAAAAGACTCAAGGTCCACAAGTCCACAACAATATCAGCAAGAATGGGTCACAAACAAAGGAAAAAATTATCATCTAGCAGATAAACAGGATAAAGACAGACAAAAAGAATGGCGCAAATATTCTAACTGTGGATGGCCCACCTAATCGGGGGGTCTATCCGTAGGGGAAGGAGAAGGAGCCAAAGAATTCACCTGTTTAGAATTGATAAAAGAGGCTAATTGGGAAGGTTCAAAGAAAATATGTCTGCTCCCAGATAATTTCACCAAACATTTACAGGGAAATCTAAAAAAAAAAACAACCCACCCAACTGAACAATACCCGAACGATACAGGAGAAACTGCTTCCTTCTTTTCTGAGTGACTCTCGAGACATCCGGAAACATTCTTATATGACAATCCAAGAAATCTTTACTGGAAGACCTAAAAAACAACCTCAGGAGCCAGTCTCTATCGACCTCAAGGGCGAAGGTTACCAGTAAGGTGGCAGTCATCCCTGCCACCGCAGGGGACCGCTCCAAAAAGGTAGAAAGGTCTAAACTGTCCGAGGACATCAATAGGTTGTCTGCTTCTCCCCTCAGTCCAATCCTCAATGTCAGTAAGTAGAAGGCTTTTGATATTGGAGGAATTGCTTCAGCCGATACCTTCAAAACAGTAGTAAGAAACTGCTTAAATAGGTCCAAGGCTGAAAACCCTTGAACTTTAGGAAAGTTCAAGACACGAAGGTTACGGCCTTTAGCAGCATTCTCAAGAAACTCCAACCTCCTATGTACAGCCGACGAATCTTTTACCAAAACCTGGGAAACATCTTTAATCTGCCCTAAGGACCCCTCTAAGGAGGTCACTTTAGCATTCATCTCAGTCTGAACCGATTGATATACCTGTAATTGCTGCCCAAAAATTTGAAACTGCTGAAGAATGGACTGGAGCTCTGATGTTATATTGAGGTGCATAACAGAGAAGGCTTCCCACAAAGATTCAGAGGTAACAACCTTAGGTTTTTCCAGGGAGAGTCCTTGGACAGACAACATTGTCGAGGTAGCTGCTTCCAGTCCCGGAGAAAATGCCAACCCAGAAAGCCGAGGCAGAGAGGCTTGATCCTCCACAGCCCCCTCCACACCAACCACCACGTCCGACGAACACTGCCCGGCTTGGTTGCCTCCCATGCCGGCAGACTGCTGTAGAGACTGCACAATAGGGCTAATCACCCCTCCTTTAGCCGCATCTGCAGCCTCCAGCAAGATCTCACCTTCGGGCTGAGGTGGCGATACACGGTACTCCGGGCTTAAAGATGCCTCTAGTCCCACGGCATCATGGGACCGTCCTTCCGCCCCATTAACGCCAAGCGAGAGCACCGGAGTCACAGCGCCACTCTCCGTGGTCACCACGTAGGAGTCCATGGGACCGCGCACCACCGGCTTCTCAGCACCCGAGTCCTCCGTCGCCGCCAACTTCGCCTTCCGCTTTCTGCCCTTATGCGGCATTAAACGGAACCAAACTCAAACAGGTAAAGTAGAGGAGAATGGCAAAAACTCCAACAGGTCACGGAGCTTACCGGTGTGCGTCCGTTACCGTCGCCATCTTGCCTCAGCTATTGCATTGTATTTCATTACTGTTCTTGCAAGTTTCTTCTTAATTGTAAATGCAACACCATTTCTTTTTTGTCTTTCATTTCCAGCATAGTAGACCATGTGATCATCAGATACAAAGTGCCTGATGCCAGTCCATTTCAGTTCGCTTATACCCAGCAGATCGAGTTGTACACGTTCCATTTCATTCTTGACCACCTCCAACGTCCCTTGTTTCATACTTCGTACGTTCCATGTCCCAATATGTAAGACATCTTTGCAGCTGCTGATTCTCATTTCATGCACAGCTACATCAGCAGTCAGATGTCCAAAGGGCTTTGATCCAACCACATCACAAATGCTGACTTTATTCTGAAAAGTCTTCAGCTCTTCCCTAGTAGCTAGTTGAGTGCCTTCCGACCTGGGGGTCTCATCCTCCAGTACTATAGTGCAATTTGTTTTGTTATGACTATCTATTGGGCTTTTGTTGCCAGATACGGAAGTAGATTGCCAGGCCTTTCTTCCGTGCAGTTTAATTCTAGTGTTGTTGCCATTGTCACAGAATTGTGATCTTCCGCCGCCAACACCGTCCCATTCTGTTGCTGCCCAGATGAGTGGTTTGTCTTGGTCTGGCACCTTAGCTGAGACCTGTCTATCTTGGGAGACCCTGTCAGTAGTTAAGCTACTGATAGCTTAGCTCTCAGCATCACTGATGCACACAAGCCCTCACAGCACAACAAGCTGCAAACCAAGTGAGAAGAGTGTATGTATGTGTGTGGAAAAGAATGTACCTGTTTGGTGGGGGGAGGGGAGGAAGGAAGCTAATCAATGCCCATCTGAGGTGGGGAGGGAGAAGAAAGTTCACCCCCTGCCACTAATCTGAGCATCCTATCCCTTGTCCATCCACAAACAAAGCAGGCAAGCTATGCCTATACAAAAAATGCAGATGTGAAAGTTCACTCAAAATCACAGACTTTATAGCAAAAAAAATGTAACTATACCTCTTGAACTGTAGTTGTTTTTCAGAAAAATGATGATTTATGCAATCTTCTGTGCTAAATATAACTGTGCATGTGCGACTATAGGTATTGAGATGATTTACACCTGATCCCAGCTCCAGTCATCCGACAGAGACCCCCCCACTCTCCCGATCTGATCCCCTCCTCCCATGACAGTCCCACAATCTGATTCTTTCCAACACATTCCCTCCCCCCCCGAGCAACAATCTCCCAATCATAACCCCCCTGAGGTCAAGTTCCAACCCTCCTCCCAGTCCCAACCTTCCCCAGACATTTACCAAGAACTTATCACTGGTGTTCTAGGGGATGGAGCTGGAGCGATCCTCTTTCGATCCTGCCCCATTGTCATCTGAGTTCAAAATCGTGGATCTGACCCCAAATGCTACCTTTTTGATCTCCAATCTAGATGTCTTGTTATAAAATTATCCTCCACTGGGATTGGCTGGAAAAGCACAAAGTATGGGCCAATAAGCATAAAGACAGTAAACTAAGCAAATAGTGGGAGGAGTGGCTCAGTGGTTGGGACAGGTTACCTCAGGCCAGAAGGCCGGGGGTTCAATTCCCGCATGGGGACAAGCAACTTCAGGCCGGAGGGACTGGGGTTTCTAGTCCCATGGCCACTCCTTGTGGCCTTGGGCAAGCCACTTAACCCTCCATTGCCTCAGGTACACTTAGATTGTGAGCCCTTCGGGGACAAGGGAATAAAAAGTACCTGTTAGTATACATGTAAACCGCACTGATTCTAAAGAGCGCGGTATAAAAAATAAATAATATAATCCATGGTTGTTTTCCAAAGTATTTCATCTTGCTTAAAGATCACAAAGTACTAATTGCCTTTTGCACTGTAGCTGTTTCTCAGAATTCAGTTGCTATACTGGCCACTGAAGTGGAAGTTAGTCTGTATTAGTACTAGGTGTCCCCTTCTCCTGCTCCTTAACCTTAATTATTTTTTGTTCAATGGATGAGTATTTGTGTATATCTAGCAATCAGTGGGGAATGTTTACTAAGCCTTGCTCTGGTTAATACATGTTTGGGCTGCATTATTAGCACGGGGCTTCATGCTAACTGCAGGGGGGGGGGTGGGTACAACTGTCTGAGGCAGTTGCAGGTCACCACGGTAAACCTGCTGCGGGAGCAACTAACGCCACTCACTGAGGTGGCGTTAGTTGCACCCCATGCTATCTGTGCTGAGGGCTTGTAGTACAGGCTTCTAACATCCGCACTAGCAGCACTGTGGTGGGAATACTTTCACAGCCCCTCCTAGTGGCAGTGTGCCAAAGGGTCAGGGTGGACATTTTAATTTTGTTGAAGAAAGAAAAACTTTTAGACCAAGTGCATTCTGGTCCTTGTAGTCCCTCTTCACAAGAAAATAGATGTGTGAGCCTTGAGCAGGGTGAAACAAAAAGGTTTTTATTCCCTTGTTACGCAAAAGGTTCTTCAGGAAACAAAGTAGAATTACCTTACTTCAGGTTTAGTGCCAAGAATATTTACAAAAGGTCAGCACCTGTTACAAATGCTTCACAGTTCTCTGTATCCAAGCAAGTTTCTCAAACAGCAAGAAAAACAAGACAAAACTTCTTCCTTCAGTTTTAACAGAAGCAAATGGTACTTTAAAACATGTGCTGCTGTTATATCTCGGTAAGAGATTCCAGGCTCTCGGTAATACATAGAGAACAGTCCATTGGTTCAAGCATCAATGGTTCTGGTTCTGCAAACTCAATTTGCATGGGTTCTAGCTCACTCGAGGTGTCTTCTAATCCTGAGCTTTCCCTGGTTAACACAGGTTGCAGTTCAGTATTTCTTTCCCCCACTTTCCAGCCTTGCTGGCTTGAGTTTAGCAAATAACTATTAGGGCTTTTCCCTATACCTCTCTGTACAGGGTTACAAAACTTCCTCCAGCTTTGTTTCTTCTCAGAATGGCTTTTTAGGTTATCAGCCTTCCTAGGACCTGGCATCCATTTAATAAATGAAGTATCACTGTACCTTGGATCTCTGTAGCGTTTGCTGCTGGTGTTCTCTCCACCAGAGACTCTCCCTTTGTCTTCCTTGAAGACTGGCTTCTGGAGCTTTCTAAGCTGGGCTTGTTCTCCCTGGAACTTAGCTCTGCTTTTCCATGTATCCAAGCTTCTCTGCCTTGCAGTGTATGAGGTTCCTTCCTCAGGTCCTTCCTTCAAAGATCCTTTCTCTTTCTCTCTCAAAGGTTTTCCCTCGAGTTCCTTCTCAGATCCTCTCTCGAGTTCCCCCTTAGATCCTCTCTGTCTGCCTCCTTGTGAGCACTGCTTAAAAAGGCGTTCTCCAACTGAGTTTCCTGGCTTTCTACCCAGGTGCCTTTGATTAGGTACTGCATTGCTACAACCTGGGTGTGTCAGCTTAACTTCTGCAGCCTCGTGCCTGCTCCCTTTAGCTGCACTTCTAGGTAACTGCACCCTCTGTAACTCAGTTGCTTCATAAGAAAGAGTTTTTTTTCTACATCCATCGCTTCAATGGCTTCATTCCCATTACAATACCCCCATCCCACCCAGTTGCCACACCAGACATATGCTCTCAGGGTAGCATGGAGCTTTTAGTGTGGAGCCCTGCACAACTTTTAGCATGTAGCATGACACGATACTGCACACTAATCTCAGGTAGTACACATTAGTAAACATGCCCCTATATATATATTTTTTTTCAGAAACAATATATCTGTATTAAATGAAAACTAGTTTTGTTTTAGTTATGTGTGGTGCTGATGCATATTATTATTCAGCCATTCAATTGGTATCATTGTAAGCTGACACTGGTTATTATTTGTGGTCGACTATGTTGATGTTGGAATTTGTATGTCTGTGATTGTTGATTATAGAGAACTAATTTTACTGTGAAAAATCAATTGGCTTATGTTGTAATGTAAACTGCTTTGACACCCCTGGGGAAGAACAGTAACAGTCTATCAAGTAATACATGGAAATGAAAATTATTGACAAGGGGCCAAGTATTTTAAAATCTACATATCAAGCAAATAGGAACCAGTGCAATTTTTCCACGATTGATGTGATTCTTTCCCTATGGCCCCAAGCCAAAATCACAAGTGCTAATGAATTCTTAACTAACTAGAAATGATGAAAGCCTCTTTACTAAAGTACATTAAGATTCTGCAGTTACCGAACCTTAGTTACCAAAATTAATGCACAGTAACTGCAAAATCTCTGTATTAACAGAGCCATGCTCTGGTTAACACACGTTTGTGCTGCATTATTAGTACGAGGCTTCATGCTAACTGCAGGGGGTTACCGGCAGATTCCCATTGAGTTAATACAAACAAGATGTCATTACTTTGTGTCAGCTACATTGTAGATAACACGATGCAATTAGCTACACTTGTTGAGGTGGTATTAACTGTGTTGCATTATCTGCCATGTTAACAACATACAGTAACTACTTCCACGATATGAGAAACACAGTTCCCACCCATTCTTACCCTTTCTCCACCCCATACCGTATTGCTATTAACATGGCAATTGATCCACATTAACTGCTAAGATATTGTGTGGAGCATCTGGGTTAACTGTTAGCACATGGTAATTGACATGTTAACAGCTAACACAGCTTAGTAAGTAAACCCCAAACAGTGTAATAGCCTAGACTGGATGTCACCAAAACCCGCACAACAGTTCTAAAATCATGAAAGCATAAAAAAAAGTCAGTCATTCGGCCCAATGCAATTTTTCAAATTCCCTGTTGGCAATAGACTTATTTTGGGCCTGAATGAATAATTTAGAATCTAATAAAATTCCTGCGTTCTTCACCTCCAATTTAATAGTAGACAACTTGGTGCAGCCTGGAGGTAACCATCTATTCACCCATATAACTTTTGATTTTTTGATATTCAGACTTGGGTTATTTATATGAAACCAACTTCAACATTCCGATAGATATTCAGTGGCCTTAGGTAGAGCAGGCTTAGGGTCCGAGTCCAAGTCACGACTTGCAGGGCTGCACATCCTGGCGGGATGTGAAGCCCCGCAAGCCATCCTGCCCCTGTTTCCCCTCTGACTCTCTCCGCACAGCTAGAGCAGCAGGATGAGGAGAGCCAGTGGGAGGGGTTGTAGTCTGGGCAGAGTGGGGGCAGGCCGAGGTGGCAGGACGTGCAGGGCCAATCTGGTCATGGTCCTGTACGTCCTGCGGGGTCAGGGGGAAAGTGCTGATTATTCCACCTTGAAGGAGGAATGATCAGCACAAACTGGGTGATCGGGGCCGGACATCCCCCTCCAGGGTCCGGGCTGGGTGCAGGGAGGTCCCCGCTGCCTGATCCAGGCCCCAGCTGGCCAGCCATGGGTCAGGCAACGGGGAAGGAGGGTCGGCGCCATGGGAGCCAGGGAAGCTTGCAGGGAGGACATCCCTGCAGGCATGCAGGGGGCACACTGGGCCGTCCTCGGACCCAATTCTGTATGCCATGAGAATGTCTTGCTCCCACGGTACAGAATCGGGTCCTTACGGGCACGTCCTGCTCGGGGCTGTCTAGACAGCCTGGGCGTGCCCCTTTCAGAATTGGGTTCTTAAGGGACAAACACAACTGAATGTCATCAGTCCCACCAAAAAATGGCAAATAGTGCACAACAGGATTAGCTAATGAAATGTCATGCACTATTTGACATTTTTTGCATATTACGTTTTTGTGAAGTGCAGTGCAGCTTAGTACATCAGCCTCTTTTGTTTTCATTGGCTCAGGTACCTGCTTATATTCTAAGGGACAGGTATTCAGCGTTGTCGTCACTGCTTTAAGAGAGATATTCAATGCCAGAGCCATATCTGACCACTGAAATTGAATTTCTGGGTTGCCTGGATTGCCTTTTTGCAATCTGGTCAGCGGCAATATTCCTCTGCTGGCCAGATTGCAGAACAGTCTAAAGTTAGGCCAGCCTTTGTTTTTCCTAACTCTAGCCAGTTTAGATTAATTGGGCAATGGCTCAGTATTGCTGCTGTCTGGTTAACCTCTGTTGCTGCCCCTTGAATGCCCCGATGCTAGCCGGTTAGCAATAGGATGTTCAGTAGCATAAACTGAGGATATTCAGTGGTACATTAGGATTAACATAATTAACAGGTCCACTGATAGTGTTAATCCTTTTGATTATGCCCCCCTAAGCTTTCTGGTTAAGGGGCCCATTATACCTGCATATAATTTGTTGTAAAGCATCCTTGTTCTGAGTGATATAACTGCTGAAATAATTGTAGTGGCCATTTTGGGCTTGGTTTTATAACAGGACACCTATGTCAGAAGTCCAGAAAGGCACCTAATTTATAAAAGCAAGGTAAGTACCTATGTGCTTTATAAAATAAGCTCCCAAATCTAACCCCACAAATGCCGACACACAACTTTACGCTTGCTGCAAAGTGTAAACGTGTTTGTGTAATCTGCACGTGTAGGTATATATTTTACAAAAAACACATACATTGCAATTCCACCTCTGCTCCGCCCAAACTAAGCCCCTGGGAATGTCTACACACAGACTGCAGAAAGGGAGGTGCACACTTTCTATGCATGTACTTTTTATGTGTGCGTGTTCATACAGTTTTATAAAAGCCCTTTTCTGTAGGTAATACAGTCTTTACATACAGAAAAAGCTTTATAAAATTACTCCCTCTAACACCTCTTCTACTACTACTACTACTACTACTACTTGTCATTTCTATAGTGTTACAAGGCGTACGCAGTGCTGTACATATACACATGAGAGACTGTCTGCTCAATAAAGCTTACAATCTATGCAAGACAAACACAACAAACAGGGGAGAAGAGATAGTTTTAACACACAAATGCTGGGGTTTACTAAACCAATATAAACTAAGTCCTTAGGTTAGTAAAATTGAAATCCAATAACAAAAAAACTAAACCCACAAAGTGAAACCCCTATTTAAACTCAATTTTTGTCAGAAGAGACTGGAGGAGACTGGAATGGACATCCAATCACACCAGACAGCCTTTTCTATTTTTCTTTTTTTGTAAACGCTAAAACATTTTTTACTTAGCTCATCAGTATATTCCAGTGAAGTTTCCATACACCAGACTTTTCTCTCGAATAGCGGTCGGATAGTTCAAGCACGACGTACGTTTCGGGCCATTAAGCCCTGTTTCAAGTGGTTACTTTCTTCCAAAATACACCGCTTATGGAAAGCTTCTGGTGTCTGGTGTGATTGGATGTCCATTCCAGTCTCCTCCAGTCTCTTCTGACAAAAATTGAGTTTAAATAGGGGTTTCACTTTGTGGGTTTAGTTTTTTTGTTATTGGGGTTTACTAAACAGCAATAGCAGCTACCATGTGAAACATGTGCCGTGGCCCCGTTTTATTCAGTGGGGCCACAGCACACATTTCGCATTGTAGCCACATGAAAATCATCAATACCTCCATAAACAAACCTCGGGAGCTCTTTCAAATAATCAAAAAGCTGACAAAAACTCCACACAGCTCTGACCAATTACCGCAGATCCCACCAGAACTACTGGCCCATCAATACAAACAGCTACAACAACCACAAAACCCGCAGCTAACCGCACAGTCAACTACAGAGAACCTCCACCCCAACTTGCACAGTGACTGGACCACCTTCAAAGAAACATCAACAGAAGAAATTTCAACCACTATCTCCTGCCTCCACACCACCACCTCACCACTGGACCCATGCCCCACTGACTGGATAAAGAAATCGAAAAACGAACTGAGCACACCATTAACCCGTATTGTCAAAGAATCCTTCTCCAGAGGACACATGCCAGACGCACTCAAAACCACGATCATCCAACCTTCCTTGAAAAAGCAAAACCTGGATCCTCTTGACCCTACATCCTACAGACCCATAGCAAGTCTACCTTTCACAGCCAAAATAATCAAGAAGATCGTCCAGCAGCAGCTTCAGGAACACCTGGATGTTAACAACATACTGGACCCTCAACAACATGGCTTCCGCCCGCTACATGGAGTCGAGACCCTCATGACCACGCTGATGAACACCCACCTCACAGGGACTTAAGGAAAACACTCCGGATACGCCATGATCTTCCTCGATATATCTGCAGCATTTGACACCATCTCCCACAACATCCTCTTACACCGACTACAGACTATTGGGATCAAGGACACCGTGCTGAAGTGGTTCCAATCCTATCTAACAAACAGACAACAACTCATCCGCACCAGCACCTCAACTTCTCCCCCATTCCAACAACACCAGAGAGTACCCCAAGGATCCACTCTATCAGCCATGCTTTTCAATATTTACCTCCAGCCACTCTGCACAGTCATACGCACCCACAACGTCAGCTTCCACATCTATGCTGACGATATCATGCTCTACGCCCCCATTACAACCACAAACCCGACAAACACCCATCTATCAGCATGCTTCACCGCAGTCTCTAACTGGTTACAAACAAACAACCTATCCATCAACATAAAGAAAACGGAAGCCCTCATAGTGACAAAGGACCCAGACTTCATACCACCCACACACCTCATCATTGGAACTACAAGCATCCAAATACAACCACATATAAGATACCTGGGCATTATTATTGACCAAGCCCTTACCTTAAAGCAACAGATCACTAAAACCTCCGGAACTATATTTCACAAGGCAAGAACAGTACAACGTCTCAGACCCCTCCTGGAACATCAAGACTTCCGAACAGTGATGCAAGCCATGACACTCCCACATCTGGACTACTGCAACATAATCTACCATGGCCTTCCAGCCACACACACCAACCCCCTCCGAACTGCATTAAACACCACTGCGAGAATCATTCAGAGGACAAAGAAAACCGACCATATCACCCCAATTCTGAAAGAACTTCACATTCTCCCCCTCGAAGCACGGACAAAATACAAAGCCATCCTACTCACCCACAAAGCTATCCATCAAACACAGGACACCCAACTTCGCACCCTACTGGCTCGTCCAGCCCACAGCAGATCTACTAGACAAACCTCCAGCATTTTCCTCACCGTCCCTCACAAAAGAACCAAATGCTCGCAACGGACCTGCAATCGAGCCTTTGAACTTTATGCTCCGTCCTTATGGAACTCTCTACCGAGCTATCTTAGAAACAATGCCGACCTTCTATCTTTTAGAAAACAGCTAAAAACCATCCTTTTCCAGGAATACTTCAACACGAACCCCACCGAAAAACCCACAAACCTCTGATCTCACCCACAATGAACCTCTAAATTAAGGCTACACTAATCTGTCTATGTCCAACGTCTGTCCTATGTCCAAAGTCTTTCCTATGTCAAAATCTTCAATGTTGTCTCCCCGGTGATGGCCCTACCCTTGAATTTAATTCCCACACCCCTATGTAACACCGCTTTGACCCGGTGAAAGGCGGTATATAAATGCAGCTAAATAAAATAAAATAAAAATAAATAGCCTCTATCGCCACTTAGTAAACATACCCCATAGGTAATAAAAAGGAGAGTAAAAGGTCAAGATCCAAAAGCAGCCTCAAAGAGGCGGGCTTTTAGCTTTATACATCAGGGGGCTGATAAGTCTCTGGCCTTGTAACGAAACAGAAAGCTATGGGCACACTAGTCCCGGTGGTCTGAATGATCTCTCTGCAGTTTCATTTTATTCCGTACCAAACATATCCTACATTTCAATTATCAGAGTTTGTGGTGAATGTAAGAGGAATTGTGAATAATTTACTATAAACCTTTCAAACTTTCCTTGCAATTCAGTGCAATAGGAGATTCTTTGTAGATAGAATGTTATATTCTCTTTGATGTGCATGTATATAGAGCACAGTTTTCAAAAGCATTTTACATAAGTAGGTAACTATTTACACAAGTAAAAAGGCTAGCTGAGAATTGCCCACCTGGAATGTGGGATAAAGTATGCACATGTTTACCCGCATTCTCATGGAATCATTTCTACGGCACAGTTTGGCCATGGGAGGCAACAATGTACACAGTTTTATATTTTCAGAACTATGCACTGTTTTTCTCGAAGAGAAAGTTCCTACAGAAAAAGCAGGTGTCAATGTCTTCTGGTTCTTTTTCAGGGACAATTTTCAAAGATAAAAGTCTGTATGTTCCTTGCCATTTAGTATGGCTGCATATCCATGACTAAAAAGTAGCCCCAGACTTTTCACTGCCCACACATTTTTGAATATGGCCCTCAAAATAACATGGCCAAATATTTATAAAGCTGCTGAGCGGTCAAGATAACCAGCTATGTTTAGAATGATTTTGTAGTGATCTGTGTTCATTAGCACACCTTAATTATTTACTGTGCACTAAATTGATTTAATACATGTTAACATGCGCTATTTTGTAGGTTAAGTCAATTAGCATACATTAAAGAGTTCTAACACATGTTAAAAAATTTTATTAAAAAGAGCTTGAAGAAACATCTTAAAATTAGATGGTTCCCCCCCCCCCCCCAGATGACCAAAATTTTTGTCCCGTGTACCCTTCCTATCATTTTCAACCTCATCCTAGCCAGCTGACCCCTGCGGAAGGAGAGGAGGTCATCAATTTCAGGTTTCACGCAGAGTGCCAGGTAATCTGGAACAGGTCCTCCCTGCAGGTAACAACTTTCTGTCCTACTCTCAAACTGGTTAGTTCGTTAATGCAGAAGTGTCAAGAGCCTTCCTTGAGTCCACATAAGCCACATGCACAACTCCTCCCTGCTCCACTACTTGGATAAGAACTTGCCTTTGTCAGCAATAGGGTCCTGTAATTGACTCATGCCACTATTCCTTTTTTTGGTTGTGCTTTCATAGTTTTACCCACTACTGATGTGTTTCCCAACTCTCTCCTGGAGGCTCACTTAGCCAGTTGGATTTTCAGGATTCCTACAATGAGCATGCAGAAGATAGATCTGCATACATGGGAGACACAGTATATACCAATCTGTCTCGTGCGTATCCCCAAAACCCAACTGGCTAAGCATGTTTCTAGGAAAGCATTGAGAAAGACTGAGTTAGGCTGACAAATCTTGTTTGAAAATCTTTTGAAAATGATGACCATTCCCCCTCTCCTCCAGGCCCTTGATTCCTCCCATGTTTCCAAAAACAAATTGACAGAGTACTGAATGGGTGAAGTCAGCACTTGATAGAGCTCTTTTGGTATGCTGGAATTTACTCCATCAGGACCCACTGCCTCATCTGCTCCCATTTATGCTAATATGCTAATTTTTAATCACTTACTTCTCTGTAACTAATTTCACAATCTCTTTTGTTGTTGTGTCCTGCCTTAGGCACATCATGGTCTCATTCTTCTGTACAGTATTTTCTGAGTATATGTAGCATAAGTGCACATCTCTCAATTCATTCTCATAGAAAAACACTTTCTTTGACTTCAGACGTACTGCTCTCTTAAATTAGATTTATGTCCAAAAAGCCACGAGAGTCATGACATACCTTGATCTTTAATAGATATGTAGCATATTCAGTAAATTAGTCACATTAACACATCATTTGTAAAGGAAGAATAAATCTGGCTGTGTTACAGTAAAGAACAGACCACTGAAAACATGCATCAGCCTGTCACAGAACCATTGACAAATCAATTTAGAGTAAATGACATAATCCATTAGCACATGTTTATTTGTCAGATTTATTACTCTCCCCAGGGTACATACCCATATATTACTTTTGATCTGGATTTATTTGCACTCTGATATGCATAAAATTGGTAACCTGTGCTGACATTTCACATGTCAGTAAGCTTCAGGCATTCTTGCATTTGAGCAGCGAATGCAAAAATATTTTTATTTCTCCTCTATAACATTTGCTTTCACTGCTAAGAGGGTGCTGTCAGGAGTTGGTATGATGGAAAATAATTTTTTGAAAAGGTGGCTTATGGTATCCTGTCACATTTTTTTCTATCATGTTCACAGTGTTTTGCTTCTCCTTCTTTCGTTCTTTATTATTTTTAGCTTTTGAAGTTTTTATTGTTTGTCTAAGCATTAGAGATGGATGGGTCTAGCACAGAGAGGCACACATCTGTTTATTCTTCCAGAGTTTTAGTTGTGCTCATTAGGATAGGCCAATTCCATAATTTCAATTTGTTTATCTTTAGTACTACACCACACTTTTAAACAAATGCCAACTATTCTCATTCTTTTAAATATGGCAGTGTTCCTTTAGCAAACTATTGGAGTCATTTTGGAAGCTTTATTCGTGATTTGCACATCTGAAAATGCTTATTCAGATGTGCCAATCATATCACGTCCCAAGAGCCGTTTTAGAAAGCCACAAATTTACACGTTTGGTGTAATCACATCTGCGTCGCATGGGGACATTGCGGAAGTGTGTCCAGAGTGTTCTAAAAAACACACACATGTGCACCCAATTTGAGAGCAGTGCTGCATGTCTAAACCTGCCGGCGACATGTCCATGTCTATACCTGCTCCTAGGAATGAATAACCATCTGAAAAGTGCTCGTTTTGGCAACCCAACAACTGTACAAAGAGAAGAATGCCCTCTCACTCCCCCAATAATTTTCACTCCTTCAAAGAAGCATGCCACTAAGCATCCCACTAAGGGGTCTTATTCCTAGCTGCAGCACCACTGCAAGTCTCTGTTCACAAAATAGCAAACCAAGACATGTATGTGATAAGAGAAACAAATGCCCAGTCTGGAATAGCATCACAGACACATCTATGTTGTTGGACCCACAGCGGTCCATATCAGACATGTGCACATTTCTAAGATCGCCTCAAAACTTGCACATGTCTGGGCTATAATTACGCATGTTCCCGTCTCTTTTCTACTGAAAGAGTTGTTTATTTTTTAGGGTGGAGATGGGACGATTTTACAAAACACTTATACATGCTCACTTTCATCATTGCCCCTCTCACTGACTAGTGGACATTTTGGCTTGGATGTCCTAGATTTCACCTACACAGCCTTTCTAAAATGTACCTTTACCTGCTTGCTATCAAACTTTTATGAAGAGAAATATATCTACAGTTTAGTGCCTGCACTTTAACGGGGGTAGTTACTAAAGTGCGTTGCAGCAATAACGCATGTTATTGGTTCTTATTGCAAATTAAAGGGCAATAACATGCATTATTTTACTGCAATGCAAAAATTGCCACCACAACACTCGTAAATACTAATGAAATGCAAAGCATGCAAGTGCATGCAAACAACTTTATTAGTATTCAAATGAATAA
Organism: Ichthyophis bannanicus; assembly: GCA_033557465.1. NCBI lineage: Eukaryota > Metazoa > Chordata > Amphibia > Gymnophiona > Ichthyophiidae > Ichthyophis > Ichthyophis bannanicus. The sequence goes on along the minus strand of CM066043.1, from coordinate 125,102,242 downwards.
TGTGGCTCATTCTGGAACAGACAGCGGCGACAATAGCTGCAAACAGCCCTGTGGCACTTACCTTCAAGCTTTGGCATCACAGGACTGTTTGCTTCTGCTCCTCTCTGACTCTCGATGCCGACTTGCTGTTTGCACAGGAAGTCTGCATCGGGCATCGTTGAATGTACTTTTTAAAAAAATGATTTGGCTAGCATTTTAAAAAAATGCAGTTACCACTGGCTTAAAAAATTAATTTGTTTATTGCCTGTTGGAAATGCACCTTAGCTTTAATTGGGACAAAGGGTTGTATGTTGGCTGAGAAAGTTACTGACCAAGAGCCCTGTTGAAGTATACTTCTGATAGAACAATGTCAAGGGGCTAAAGACGGTACTATAGATTCAGAATAGCCAAGAGCTATAGTCAGTAAATGGGAAACATTAAGTACATGATCACTGGCACATTAAAGCCCATAGGTCATAGTGTGTACCTTGGATGGTTAAACCAGCTGAGAGAGGAAACATTAATCTCCAGGAACAAGCAGGAATATAGTCTTCACATATGGGTATCGTCGGTACCGACGGAGCCTGCACGGGAATGCTCCACAGCGTCCAATAGGAAATCTTTTCGGAGCATCCCACAGTGCCTGCGTGCTGTCTTCCCGCCTTTCCCAACTGTCCCTCTCCAGTTCTTTGTTTTCCGCAGAGCGGACAGGTCGCACATCCTGTCACCGCAGAAAAAGTCCCTTCTTATACTTCTTTTTTTGTGGTTGTGTCTGCCTTCCCTCGACGCTATATCAGTACCGCCGGTTCTTCTTTTCTTTTTCCAAAAAAACCCCCCCTTTCTTTCTGGAGTCTTTTTCCAGTAATTTTCTTCTCGGGTGCCATGTGCCATTTTGGGCACTAGGCCCAACTTTTTCCCTCAGAATGGAAAAACTTGCTTCGGGTTTTAAAAAGTGTTCTAAGTGTGGTGGTACCATCTCCGTCACCGACACCCATGAGTAGTGCCTCAAATGTTTAGGTCCTAATCATTCTATTTCAGAGTGTGTTGCCTGTGGGATGATGTCAAAAAGGGGCCGGCAAAACCAAGCTGCTAAGCTTAGCACCCTTTTTCCCTCCGATGCAGCCTCCGTGGCATCGACGTCCTCCAGGGCTTCATCTTCCTCCCATGGATCTCAGGTAACTAAACATAAATCTAGCCAGTTCTCAAAGGGTAGATCTCCTTCTAAACATCGAGATGCCTCTGACGTTGCCATTGAGGGACTTTCACCGGCAAAATTGCCCCGGCAGGAGGCTTCGGCTTCCAAAGCACTAACAGGGCTCCAGGATGTTCTCGAGGCTTCAACCTCGGCAGAACTACTGGTGCCATGCTCTGGGGTTCCGGACGCTTTATCCGGCACCGATACCCAAGCACCAGCAGCGTCGATAGACCAGAGATTCTTGGCTATTGACGCAGTCTGGCGGCTCTTCTCACGGCCTCGATGCCCCTGAAACCGCTTCAGACAAGTCAACCGGTACCGGCACCAACTGCATCGACATTGGCAGGTATTCTACCAGGATGAGTCATGCGTCTCTATCCGCCATTGACAAGTCGGTACCTGACCACTCCGATGCCGACTTCGACCGGTACCGTGCCTTGCACGATCACCCGGATCGAAGACTCTGAAAGTTGTGCTGATATCAGAGTTCTTCTTCCCGAGAATTCCTCTTCTCCTCAGCGTAGGATGTCTCCACCAGAGAATATGTCCTTTCAGGATTTTATCCGAGATGTGGCTCGGGGTCTTTCCATCACAGTGGCTCCTGAAAAAGAGCCTAGGGCAAACGAATTAGAAATCCTACAATACCCTAAAGATCCCAAGGAGGCAGCTACCTTACCTATTCATGAGATCTTGCATGATCTTATGTTAAGGATGTGGGAAACACCTCTGACCACATCTCCTCATTCTCGAAGACTTGACACCATGTATGGAGTTCCTCCTTGTCCTGGGTTTCAGAAGACTCAATTACCACACCATTCCATGGTGGTGGAATCAGCCATGAGACGGATAAAGAGTGCAAAAAGGCATGCATCTAATCCTCCAGGACGTGAGTGTAGGACTCTTGATGCCTTTGGATGTCGATCCTTCCAGGCTTCCATGCTTTCTGCTAGGATCAGTTCCTATATCTTGTATATGGGAATGTTCCTTAAGGAAGTCACAGGAGATTTAAAGCTTATGAGTCCTCTCCTTCCTGATGATAAAAGGCAAGATTATCTTGCTCTTATTAAACATGCTCAGGATGTTTCCAAGTTTGTGAATCGTGCAGCCTTTGACTGCTTTGAATGCATAAGCAGAATCTCTGCTATTGCCATAGGTGCACGTAGGATTGCCTGGCTCCAGGCATCTGACTTGAAAATCTGGGTACAGGACAAACTGGGGAATATACATTGCACAGGAGAGAATCTCTTTGGCAAGAATTGGCAAGAAAAAGCTAATGAGATAGATGCTGACAATATCACTTTGGATAGATTGTCCAAATCTATAGCTGATCCTGCGAGGAAAAGATCCTCTAAGAAACCATTGTTCAGAAAGAAGAAAAAGTTTTATCCCGCCTATACCCATCTGGGACATCGTTCAGGTCAGTCTGCCCAAAAGGGACAGCAGCAACAACCTAGGCAACAAAGGAAGCCAAAAGCAGCTAAGCTTCAACCGGCTCAGCAGATTCAGCCTCCACAGGGGCTTTGACTCCTGTCTAGAGAACTTTGCCTTCCTGGCCATAAATGGCCCGGAACCCTCCACCATTCCAGGAAGGTTATGTCATTTTGCCCCCAGATGTGGTCAGATAACAGCAGAGAATTGGACTCTGTCTATTGTAAGAGAGGGCTACAAGCTTCATTTCCTCAGCATGCCCCCTCCTACAGTAGTAAGACAGTTCAATTCTCAGATCTCTCTTAATGACCAGTTAGGTCAAGAAGTCACTATGCTCCTTGCTCAAGGGGCAATAGAAGAGGTGCCCATTCCCCAATGGGATACAGGGTTTTACTCCCCCTGTTTCCTTATTCCAAAGAAAACAAGAGGACACAGACCCATTCTAGACCTCAGAGAATTGAACAAATTCCTGTTCAGAGAGAAGTTCAAAATGATTTCTCTAGGAACTCTGCTGCCATACCTTCAGAGTCAGGAATGGCTTTGTTCTCTAGATCTCAAGGATGCGTAAACTCATGTTCTCATCCATCCAACTCACCGAAAGTTCCTTCGCTTCCTTTTTCAAGGGAAGCACTACCAATACAGGGTTCTTCCTTTTGGCCTGGCTTCTGCACCAAGGGTGTTCAGAAAATGCATGGCTGTGGTAGCAGCATTTCTCTGCACCCTGGGAATATTCGTCTTCCCTTACTTAGACGACTGGCTCATTCGAGCCCCTTCAGAGCCAGAGGCCAGGATGGCTCTGTGTCGCACAACTCGCATCCTTCAGTATTTGGGACTTGTCATAAACTTCCCAAAGTCCAACCTTGCTCCCACTCAATCCCTAGAGTTTATAGGAGCTCTTTTGGATACCAGACAGTCAAGGGCCTTCCTTCCACAGCCCCACTGCCTTCGCATTGTGCAGCTAGCTTCCCAAGCAGTGCTAAAACCTCACCTCACTGCTCGGGAAATGCTACAGTTGCTAGGCCACATGGCATCCACAGTGCATGTGGTTCCTTATGCTTGTCTCCATGTGAGGGCAGCCCAGTGGACCTTATCCACTCAGTGGACTCAGGCCTCAGGTTGCCTGTCAGACAAAATAGCAAATTCAGATCGCCTTATTTTGTCCTTCCAATGGTGGCAGTCACCCAAAAACCTTCTGGTGGGGTCTCCTTTTCAGCAACCCCCACCCCAAGCCACTCTAACAACAGATACTTCACAGGTGGGTTGTGGAGCCCACCTGCATGGCCTCTCTACCCAGGGTACCTGGACTCCACAGGAGGCCTATCTCCATATCAACCTCCTGGAGCTCAGAGCAATCTTCCTTGCTCTTCGAGTATTCCACACCCAGCTCAGCTACAAGACAGTCCTAGTTCAAACGGACAATTAGGTAGCCATGTTATATGTGAACAAGCAGGGCGGAACAGGCTCTCTGTCGCTGTGCAACAAAGCTTTGCGACTATGGGCCCTCGCCAGAGAGCATCAGATTCATCTCCTTGCGGTGTATCTTCCAGGCATTCAAAACTCTTGGGCAGACAAACTCAGTCGAGTTCTGCTTCCACACGAATGGTCTCTCCATGCAGACCAGGTGGCCAAAACTTTTCAAATTTGGGGAACCCCGAACATAGATCACTTTGCAAGTCCGCTGAATGCCAAACTTCCATGGTTCTGTTCCAGAATTCCGGCTCGAGGTTGTCAGGCCAGGGATGCTTTCCTCCTTCATTGGGGTCAGGACTTCCTGTATGCCTTTCCACCCATGCCCCTAAATCCCAAAACCCTGTTCAAGCAGTTTTGGGATTTAGGGGCATGGGTGGAAAGGGGATTTAGGGGCATGGGCTTTAAACTAGATTCGTTGGGGATAGGTGAAGAAAGCCCCCAGGTAAGTGAAAGCCCCCAGGTAGGTGATACATTAAATACCTTTATGGAAATGGGTAACAGGGGTAACATATGGAAAGCAGTGTGTATAAATGCCCATAGCATGGGAAATAAGATCCCTGATGTTGAAGCTTTCGTGGGAGTGGCTGACTTGGATTTAGTGGCAGTTACAGAAACCTGGTTCACAGAAAACCATGACTGGGATGTAACTATACCTGGCTATACTTTATTCAGAAAGGACAGGGTAGGAAGAAGGGGAGGAGGAGTGGCACTATATGTAAAAACTACTATTAAAGCTTTGGAATTACAGAGCTTAAAAGTGAGAGAGGAGGCATTGTGGGTTAAACTAGAAAGAGGGAAAGAGAAATCTATTTGCATTGGTGTGATATACAGACCTCCCTCACAAGAGGAAGAGGTGGACAGAGAATTAATTGAAGACATACGCAGCATTGCTAGGAAAGGGGAAGTGCTACTGATAGGAGATTTCAATATGTCAGATATTGATTGGCACATTCCTGCTGCAGTATCATCTAGAAGTAAGGAGATCCTGGATTCTCTACAGGGAGAACTATTCAGGCAATTGGTAACAGACCTCACACGTGAAGGGACCATACTGGACTTGGTGCTTACCAATGGTGAAAGTGTTTCTGATGTTGTAGTGGGAGATCATTTTGCATCCAGTGATCACCAGATGGTGTGGTTCAGTATTAGGACTAGGGCTGTTAGAATCCATTCCAAGGTGAGGATCTTAGACTTTAGGAAGACTAACTTTGTGAAGATGGGCCAATACCTCAGGGAGTCGTTAGTGGGATGGGAACAGCTGAGGGATGTAGAAAAACAGTGGGCAAAACTGAAAGGGGATATTTTAAGGGCAACCAACCATTTTGTTAAAATGGTAAATAAAGGCAAAAGGAAAAGGAGACCGCTATGGTTTTCTAAGGAAGTAGCTGAAAAAGTGAAGAAAGAGGGAGGCCTTCATGAAATACAAGAGATCACAGAGAGAGGAAGACAGGCATCTGTATTTGGAAAAACTTAGAGAAGCTAGCAAAGTAGTCAAGAAGGCAAAGATTCAAAAGGAGGAGGAAATAGCCAATGCAATAAAATGGGGGGATAACACATTTTTCAGATATATTAGTGAGAAGAGGAAGGGCAAGAGTGGTATTGTCAGACTCAAGGGTGCAGGGGGGGGGGGGAATATGTAGAAGCTGATGAGGATAAAGCGGAATTGCTTAACAAATATTTTTGTTCTGTGTTCACAGATGAAGAACCAGGAGCAGGACCTCAGAAAACACCCACAAATAGGAATAGAATCGAGGGACATCTTGAACAATTTTCAGAAGACTGTGTTCGTGAGAAACTAGCTCAACTTAAAGTAGACAAAGCGATGGGACCGGATGGGATACACCCTAGAATACTGAGGGAACTTGGGGACGTTCTAGCAGCTCCACTGACTGACCTTTTCAATGCCTCGTTGGAGTTGGGAGTGGTGCCAAAGGACTGGAGAAAGGCTCATGTGGTGCCTTTACACAAAAGCGGAAGGATGTGGTTGAAAACTACAGGCCGGTTAGTTTAACTTCGGTGGTGAGTAAATTATTAGAAACGCTGCTGAAAGAGAAAATAGTGAGGTTTCTGGAGTCCAGCGGATTACAGGATCCGAGGCAGCATGGATTCACCAGAGGCAGGTCTTGTCAGACAAATCTGATTGATTTCTTTGACTGGGTGACCAGGGAGTTGGACCGAGGGAGAGCTCTAGATGTGGTGTATTTAGATTTCAGTAAAGCCTTTGACACTGTTCCTCACAGGTGACTTATAAACAAACTGAGCACCCTAGGGATGGACCCTAAAGTTACTGCTTGGGTTAGAAATTGGTTGGGTGGGAGGCGACAAAGAGTACAAGTAAATGGAGCTCACTCTGAGGAGAAGGATGTTACCAGTGGTGTGCCCCAGGGATCTGTCCTTGGTCCGATTCTTTTTAACATCTTTGTTAGTGATATAGAGGAAGGGCTGTCGGGTGAGGTTTGCCTCTTTGCGGATGATACCAAAATCTGCAATAGAGTAGACACCCAGGAAGGTGTAGATAACATGAGGAGGGATCTAGCTAAGCTTGAAGAATGGTCTAGAACAGGGGTCTCAAACACGCGGCCCGCGGGCCTTGTGCGGCCCGCGACGGAGGAAAACAAAAAACCCCCAAAACCCTGGCTTCTGCCGTTGCCGCCGTGGCAGCGGCAGAATCAATTATCAAATTTTAAAAAAAACTGACTTCTGCTGCTCAAGCAGCAAAATCAGCTGTCCTGCGGCCCCTTCCCCTGTGCCCGGAGATCCGTTCTATCAGCGGCGTGCTTTTCAAGCCGCGAAGAGAGTATTCCCCTCTCGCGCGGTTTCAAGCCGCGCGAGAGGGGAATACTCTCCTCGCGGCTTGAAAAGCACGCCGCTGATAGAGCAGACTCGGATCTCCGGGCACAGGGGAAGGGGCCGCAGGACAGCTGATTTTGCTGCTTGAGTAGCAGAAGCCAGGTTTTCTTTTAATTTACCGGGGGGGGGGGGGTGTAGGACTGGAAATGGGCTATTGGCAGGGGGGGGTATGACTGGAAATGGGCTATTGGCAGGGGGGGGGTTATGACGAAATGGGCTATTGGCAGGGGGGGTTATGACTGGAGATGGGCTATTGGCAGGGGGGGGTTATGACTGGAGATGGGCTATTGGCAGGGGGGGTTATGACTGGAGATGGGCTATTGGCAGGGGGGGTATGAATGGAAATGGGCTATTGGCCGGGGGCGGAACTGACGAAATGGGCTAGTGGCAGGGGGGGTTATGACTGGAGATGGGCTATTGGCAGGGGGGGTTATGACTGGAGATGGGCTATTGGCAGGGGGGGTATGACTGGAAATGGGCTATTGGCATGGGGGGGGTATGACGAAATGGGCTATTGGCAGGGGGGGTTATGACTGGAGATGGGCTATTGGCAGGGGGGGGTTATGACTGGAGATGGGCTATTGGCAGGGGGGGGGTTATGACTGGAGATGGGCTATTGGCAGGGGGGTTATGACTGGTAATGGGCTATGGTGGGGGCTAGGACTGGAAATGGGCAGGTGGGGGTTAGGAAGGACTGGAGGTGGGCTGATGGGGGGAGTTAGGACTGGTAATGAGCTATGGAAGGGCTGACTGAAATGGGGTAATGGGGGTTAGGGCTGGAAGTGGGCTATTGGCAGGGGGGTTATGACTGGTAATGGGCTATGGGGGGGGGTAAGACTGAAAATGGGGTGATGGGGGTAAAACTGGAAGTGCGCTATGGGGAGGTTAGGACTGGTAATGGGCTATGGGGGGTCTAGGACTGGTAATGGGCTGGGGGGGGTTGCTAGGACTGGTAATGGGCTGGTGGGGGGTTGCTAGGACTGGAAATGGGCTGAGTGGAAGGGGGGCTTGAACTGCAAATGGCTGATGGGGAGGGGGGCTTGGAATGGAAATGGGCTGTGAGGGGAGGGAGCTAGGATTGGAAATGGGCTGATGGGGGGCTAGGATTGGAAATGGGCTGATGGTGAGGCTAGGATAGGACTGGAAATGGACTAATGGGGGGACTAGAAGGGAGCGGATGCTGGGTGGGGCTGGAACTAGAAGGGAGCTGATGTTGGGGGAGGATTAGAATGGGATGGAGCTGGGAAAGTGAAATGGAGAGGGGAAAAATATTTTGTCTGGGAGAGAAGACAAATCTACAATTGGCCAGGTATTGGGAGAGTAAGTGGGGATTGAGGATGGAGGGGTAAAATTTGAGTGGATGAAATAGGAATGAGGAAAGAGAAAAAGGAGAAAGATTAGTATGTTAAAGCAGATGTAGAGAGAGAATGGCAAAAAAACTAGGAGAAGAAAGGGCACATGGACAGCAGACGATGGAGAGTTAGCAGAAGACATGAAGAAACCAGAAGAAAGTGGCTGGAACAATTGCAACTGAAAAAAATGCACAAAAGGTAGAAAAATATCTCTTTATTTTGAATTTATTAACTGGAATATGTCAGCTCTGGGAAATGTGCATCATTAATGTTTGCGCTTTGTTTAGTACAAGAGGAAATTAATTTATAGTTTTATTTCTACAGTGTTGTTGTACATTCCAAGTTTGGCTTTTGGGGTTCCCAGTTTAATTATTGTCTTCTTGTTTCTAAATCTTTTAGTCTTTCTTTATCCATACTCATTAAAGAGGCATGTTTACTAAAAGTTAGTGTATGGTAACATTATGCAAATATTTATGCAAATGAGGCCCCTTATGCAAATGAGGCCCCGCGTCTTATGCGGCCCCCGGGTTACTTTACAAGTCCTCATTTGGCTCTCAAAGCAATTTGAGTTTGAGACCCCTGGTCTAGAATTTGGCAGCTGGGATTTAATGTTAAAAAATGTAAGGTCATGCATTTGGGCTGCAGCAATCCAAGGGAGCAATACAGTATAGGAGGTGAAGTACTTTTGTCCACTAAAGAAGAGCGGGACCTAAGCGTGGTTGTGTCTGATGATCTTAAAGTAGCTAAACAGGTAGAAAAGGCGACGGCAAAAGCTTGGGTGCATACGGAGAGGAATGGCTAGCAGAAAAAAGGAGGTGATAATGACTCTGTATAAGTCTTTGGTGCGACCTCATTTGGAGTATAGTGTGCAATTCTGGAGACCGCACCTTCAAAAGGATGTGAACAGGATGGAGTCGGTGCAGAGGGTGGCTACTAAAATGATTAGTGGTCTTCATTATAAAGCATATGAGGACAGACTTAAGGATCTTAATATGTACACCTTAGAGGAAAGATGGGATAGAGGTGATATGATTGAGATGTTTAAATACCTCCGTGGCATAAATGTTCAGGGAGAGAGCCTCTTTCAATTGAAAGCAAGTTCTGCTACGAGGGGACATGGGATGAGGGTGAAGGGAGATAGATTCAGGAGTGATATGCGGAAATATTTCTTTACGGAAAGAGTAGTGGATCCATGGAATAGTCTCCCAGTGGAGGTGGTAGAGATGAGGACAGTAACTGAATTCAAAAAAGCATGGGACCAACACAGAGGATCTCTAAAGGTAAAAAGTGGACTGTTGTAGTTGTTGATATGGAAGGACAGACTAGATAGGCCATGTGGTCTTTTTCTGTCATCATGTTTCTATGTTTCTAAGCTTCAGAGAGACAGAGGTCATATGATTCTCATAGCTCCACGTTGGCCACGGCAACAGTGGTACCCTCTGCTCCTTCATCTCTCTCAAGCTCCGCCTCTGGAGTTAGGATCTGCTCCAGATCTTCTTTCTCAGGAGGACGGGATGCTGTGGAGGAAGAGGCGTTGGAGGACTCGCTCCTCCAGGCAGTTTGGAAGATGCAGAAGGTGTTTCCAGTACATATAGTAGTTAAGCAGATGATCCAGGATGAGTGGGATCTGCTCAAGACCGGGCTCCGGGGGGTGAGGATCATGACCTGGCTGTAACCCGCTGCTGGAGCAAGAACAGGACATGCTCTGTTCACCAAAGGTGGATGCAGCGGTATCAGCCGTTACAAAGAAGACCACAATCCCAGTAGAGGGCAATACAGCGCTCAAGGAAGCTCAGGATAGGAAGTTGGACACCTTGTTGAAGCAAGCATTTGATATCAATGTGCTCTTGTTGTAGGCTTCGGTGTGTGGGGCCTGGGTAGTCAGAGCCTGCCTGAGATGGGCCCAGGGGGTTCTGGAGCCAGGAGAATCCAATCACAACTCTGTAAGGTTGGCAGCTAAACTGGAATCGGGGGCTGTGTACCTCGCAGATGCGTTCTATGATCTCATTAGAGGTCTGTTCAAGAGTATGGCCTCAATGGTAGTGGCCCGCCGCTGTCTGGCTGTGGAATTGGGCAGTTGGTCATAGTGGCAGTGAGAGGGGGAGTTTTTAACATCCCTTGATCTCACGGAAGCGTATCTGCACATTCCTATCCGATTGGAACATCAACAGTTTCTCCAATTCGCGGTGCCCATGGGCCATTTTCAGTTTAGAGCCTTGCCCTTTGGGCTGGCGACTGCTGCACGTACCTTCACCTAGGTCTTGGTGGTGGTGGTGGCGGTGCTGCACCAAGAGGGGTTCCTGGTGCATCCCTATCTTGATGACTGACTCATTCAGGCAAAGTCAAGGAGAGAAAGTGAACAAGCAGCATCAAGAGTGGTCGAGGTCCTGCAAGGTCTCAGTTGGGTGATCAACATGTCAAAAAGTTCCCTGGTGTCATCCCAGGAGCTCGATTACCTGGGGGCGCACTTCGACACCCACAGAGGAAAGGTGTTTGTTCTGGGGCAACCAGCCCAGGAGCTCTGGCAGCTGGTGTGTCAATTCCTACAGATGACGGTGCTGACAGCGTGGCATTATCTGCAGCTACTCGGCACCATGGTGATAACCCTCAAACTCGTGCCATGGGCAAGTGCTCACATGCATCCGTTGCAGAGAGCACTGCTACGCAGGTGGTCGCACCAGAGACATTCCTTGTCACAATGGCTGCCCTGCCCGATGAACATAAGATATGCCATACTGGGTCAGACCAAGGTCTATCAAGCCCAGTATCCTGTTTCCAACAGTGGCCAATCTAGGTCATACGCACCTAGCAGTTTCCCCAAAAGACACAGATTCCACAATGCTTGTACTGGGTCAAGCATTGATATCCTGGGTCCCTTCTTAATAATGGTTTATGGACCTTTCCTCCAGGAACTTGTCCAAACCTTTTTTAAACCCAGCTACACTAACAGCCTTTACTACATCCTCCGGTAACAAATTCCAGAGTTTGATTACACGTTGAGTGAAAAAATATTTTCTTTTATTAGTCTTAAATAGTTTACTCTGTAGCTTCATTGCATGTCCCCTAGTCTTTCTATATTCTAATAATGTAAACAATTGATCTACGTTTACCCATTCCACTCCATTCATTAATTTATAGACTTCTATCATATCTCCCCTCAGCCGTCTCTTTTCCAGGATAAAGAGCCCTAACCTTTTTAGCCTTTCTTCATAGGAGTATCCTTCCATCCCCTTTACCATTTTGGTGGCTCTTCTCTGAATCTTTTCTAATAACGCTATATCCTTTTTAAGATACGGCGACCAGAATTGCACAAAATATTCAAGGTGCGCTTCTCACCATGGAACGATATAGAGGCATTATAATATCTTTAGTTTTATTTTCCATTCCTTTCCTTATGATACCTAGCATTCTATTTGCTCTCTTGGCCGCCGCTGCACACTGGGCCGAGGGTTTTAACATGTTATCCACAATGACGCCTAAATCTTTTTCCTGGGTGGTGGTTCCTAATGTGGAACCTTGCATCGTGTAACCATAGTTTGGGTTGTTCTTCCCTAGGTGCATAACTTTGCATTTGTCCACATTAAATTTCATCTGCCATTTTGATGTCCAGTCTACCAATTTATCAAGATCCTCTTGCAATTTTCCACAATCCTCTTGGCTTTTAACAACTTTAAATAGATTTCTATCATCTGCAAATTTGATAACCTCACTCGTTATTCCCTTTTCCAGGTCATTTATGAATATGTCAAAAAGCAGCGGACCCAGCACAGATCCCTGGGGTACACCACTATTCACCTTTCTCCATTGGGAAAATTTGCCATTTAGCCCTACCCTCTGCTTTCTATCTTTTAACCAGTTCCTGATCCACAATAGTATACTGCCTCCTATCCCATGACTCTTTAGATTTGCCAAAGGTCTCTGATGGGGGACCTTGTCAAAGGCTTTCTGAAAGTCCAGATACACTATATCAACCGACTCACCTTCCTTTGTCCACCTGTTTATTCACACCTTCAAAAAAACATAACAGATTAGTAAGGCTGTCTCCCATTAGGCCATGACTATCTAAATGCTGGGTAATTTTGTTCTTTATGATACTTTCTACCATTTTTCCCGGTACTGACGTCAGGCTCACCGGTCTGTAGTTTCCCGGATCACCCCTGGAACCCTTTTTAAAAATTGGCGTTACATTGGCGATCCTCCAATCTTCAGGTATTACAGATGATTTTAATGAAAATTCACAGATTACTAATAGCAGGCCTGCAGTCTCATATTTCAGTTCTTTCAACACCCGGCCCAGGTGATTTTCTACTCTTCAGTTTATCTAATAGTTGTAATACATCTTCCTGTTGTATCGATATTTCCTTCAATTCTTCCGCACCTTTAAATACCACTTCAGTCATGGGTAACATCCCTACATCTTCCTCAGTAAAGACCGAAGCAAAGAATTCATTCAGTCTCTCCGCTATCACCTTGTTGCCTCTTAGTGCCCCTTTAACCCCTTTATCATCTAATGGACCAACTGACTCTCTTACAGGTTTTTTGCTACGAATGTACTTGAAAAAGTCTTTATTTCGCGTTTTTGCTTCTGCATCAATTTCTTCTCAAATTCTCCCTTTGCCTGCCTTATCAATGTCTTGCATTTGACTTGCCAGTGCTTGTGCTGTTTCCAGGTTTTGTCATTTGGCTCTTTTTTCAATTTCCTGAAAGATGCTTTTTTGGCAACAACAGCTTCTCTGACCTCACCTTTAAACCATGCTGGCAGTTTTTTGGACTTCCTTCCACTGTTCTTAAAGCGTGGAATACAGCTGGTCTGGGCTTCCAAGATAGTATTTTTCAACAACACCCAAGCTTGATGTAAGTCTTTAACCTTTGCAACTGCTCCTTTTAGTTTTTCTTAACTATTTTCATCATTTTATCATAGTCTCCCTTTCGAAAGTTAAAAAGTAGTACTGTGGATTTCCTTACTATCCCTCCTCCACTAATTAAATCAAACGCGATCATGCTATGATCACTATTGCCAAGTGGTCCCAACACCCTTATCTCTTGCACTAGATCTGGTGTTCCACTTAGGACTAGGTCTAATATGGCTTCCCCTCTGGTCGGTTCATGAACCAGCTGCTCCAAGAAGCAGTCATTTATTTCATCTAGGAACTTTATCTCCCTAGCATGTCCTGCTGTGACACTGACCCAGTCGATACCGGGGTAATTGAAATCACCCATTATTATTACTGGGTTGTAACTTTTGTTAGCTTCCTTGATTTCTTTGAGCATTTCATAATCCATTTGTTCATTCTGGCCAGGCGGTCGATAGTACACCCCCACTGCCATCACCTTTCCCTTTTTACATGGAATTTCAATCCATAGAGATTCTACAGCAAATTTTGTTTCCTGCAAAACTTTAATCCTTTCTGACTCAATGCCCTCTCTAACACAGAGCGCAACCCCTCCACCAATTTGATCAGCTCTATCATTATGATATAGTTTGTACCCAGGTATCACAGTGTCCCACTGGTTGTCCTCCTTCCACCATGTCTCTGATATTCCAATCATATCTAACTTCTTATTTAGTGCTATATATTCTAAATCTCCCATCTTATTTTTTTAGACTTCTAGCATTTGCATACAAGCATTTTAGAGACTGTATTTTATTCATATTAATCTGGCTATTGGTAGGCATGGGTAATTTGGGATCTTTAAGCTCTGTCTGCTCCATACTCAAGGGCATTTGGGCTACTTTACTCTTTTTTGGAACCTCTCTGCTTTTGGTAGTATCCTGCAAGGATACATTCTTCCGAACCATGCGCTCTTGGGTGACTGTCGGCTTTCCCCTATTATCTAGTTTAAAAGCTGCTCTATCTAAGGTTAATGCCAGCAGCCTGGTTTCATCCCGGTTAAGGTGAAGCCCATCCCTTCGGAAGAGCCCCTCCTTTCACCAGAATGTTCCCCACTTCCTAACAAATCCAAAACCCTCATCTCTGCACCATTGTCTCATCCACGCATCCACGATGGAGACCAGGAAGGTGCTCAGGCGGTGGCTACACACCAAGACATTAGCGGGGGATGCCTCTCGAGCCACCATGCTGGATACTGCTAACAACAGCCGCGAGTCTGTCAGACTGGGGCGCACACTGTGAAGGACATATTGCTAAAGGCCGGTAGAGCCTGCAAGAAGCCGGTTGGTCCATAAATAGACTTAAGATGCGCGCGGTCGCCTTGGCACTACAGAGGTTTTGACCTTGGCTCCAAGGGAAAGCCGTCTGGGTTTTCTCAGACAACGCGACCACAGTGACCTACATCAGTCGACAAGGAGGAACGGCCAGCATGTCCTTGGACGCAGAGGCCAAGACACAGCTAACGTTGGCAGAAGAGCATCTTCAGGCACTGTCTGCAGTGCACGTTGTGGGAACGGACATCGTAATGGCGGATTACCTGAGCCGAGTTCAAGTGGATCCTGGAGAGTGGACACTGCCAGGAGGTCTTCTTACAGGTGGTGAACAGATGGGGCACACCAATCATAGACCTGATGGCGATGTTTGCAACAGCCAAAGCGAGCCAGTTTTACAGCAGGAGAAGAGAGAGGATTTCGGAAGGCCTGGATGCCTTGGTGCAGAGATGACCCACGGAGGGCATACTATATGTCTTTCCCCCGTGGGCACTCATGGGCCGTGTAGTGTAGCGGATCAAGGCTCACCGAGGACTGATGATCATGATTGCTCCAGTCTGGCCGTGGCGCCCATGATATGCCAACCAGGTAAGACTGAAAGTGTACTGGCCTTGGCGTCTTCCGGCCAGGGGGGAACGCTTGACCCAGGGACCGATGCGAATGCCTTAGGTGGATCGATTCTCGCTTACAGCATGACTCTTGATAGGGCATGGTTGAGAAGGCGTGGCTGTTTGGGACTGGTGATCGCAATGTTGATGAAGGCCCGGAAGAAGTCTACTTCCCTGTCTTATATCCACATCTGGCACATCTTTGAGGCTTGATGTGGAGAGAGGCAGTGTCGACCATTTCTAGCAACAGTACCAAACGTGCTGGCCTTTCTGCTAGCAGGGTTTGAGAAGGGTTTAGCCGCTAGTTCCTTGAGGGTGCAAGTAGCGGCTATTTCCTGTTATCATGGCAGAATCCATGGAGTGGATTTGGGAATGCACCTGGATGTGGTACAGTTCCTGAAGGCAGTAAAGTACCTCCGGCTACCGTTACAATCCATCGTTCCCTCGGATCTTAATTTGGTCTTATCGGCAATGGTGAAGGAGTCTTTCAAACCTTTGAGTGCTTCCTCGCTGAAGGATTTGACTCTTTAAGACAGTGTTTCTGGTGGCGATTTGCTCAGCCCAAAGAATTTCGAAGCTGCAGGCTCTCATGCAAGGAGCCCTACTTTTCCATCTCGAAAGAGAAGGTGGTTCTTAGGCTAGTGCCTTCCTTTTTACCCAGGGTGGTGTTGGTTTTTCACTTAGATCAGCCAGTTTCCCTGCTGGCGCTCTCGGAGGGGCCGGGGGATGCGGAGATCCGCCATTGCATCAGCTTGATGTACGGAGGGTGTTGCGGTGCTATTTGAAGAGAACAGCGCTGTTTCGCAAATTGGAGCATTTGTTGGTTCTGTTTGGGGGCCCTGCAAGGGGGAAGAGGTTGCCAAGGCCTCCATTTCCAGATGGATTAGAGAAGCTATCACATCGGCTTACATGTTGAAGGGAATGTTGGTGCCAGCGGGGCTGCGAGTGCATTCGACTAGGGCGCAGGTAGCCTCGTGGGTGGAGTATGGTATGGTTTCACCTGCCAAGATTTGTAGGCGACCACTTGGTCCTCCCTTCACACTTTCGCAAAACATTATCGGCTGAATGTGCAAGGGGCGGGGGACACTAGGTTTGGAGCGGCCGAAATTGCGGGTTCCTCCCAGCAATAGAACTGTGGAACTGGATGGGAGGGATGATAAGGAAAGTTAAATTAGGCCTTACCTGCTAATTGCCATTCTTTGAGTAACTCCTGTCCAGTCCCAGAACCCTCCCTGTTTCTGTACAATATTCAGCTTGTGATCCCGGACCTGAAGAATGTTACCATTGTCTTTTTGGGTGGTCATGGGATGTACGACAGCTTGGCGTGGAGGCGACTAAGACTGGACAAGAGTGCTGTCTGTCTTTGCCTTGCGCTCTACAGGCTTTGCTTGCCATGTTGGTGGCAGGGTTATTTATAGGGCCTTTGGATCGTCTCAACTATGCCGTCCACAAGTAAGCCTCCTCTTTCCAGGGGGGAGGGGCATAGTATGGGTCATACTATGGTTACGAGCCCATAGATAGGTAGAGTTTGATTACTTAATTGTTGCTCCTGTGAGTCTGCTTTGTCAATAGGTTACTGGGGCTGATAGATGGAGCCAGCTGCTTAAGTATACTGATGTCATCAGAAAGGATGACTGCTCAGTCTCCAAGCTGCTGAAGGAGATTGACTACCCAGAGGTGCAGGACTGGACTGGAGTTACTCAAGGAACGCCAATTAGCAGGTAAGGCCTAATTTAACTTTTACACCATCAAAAAGTAGAAAGACTAGGAAAAACTCAATGAAGCTACTGTAGAATGTAACCCATTTAAAAGTAATATTTTTTCACTCAACACGTAATCAAACTCTGTAATTCGTTACCGGAGGATATAGTGAAGGCTGTTAGTGTAGCTGTGTTTAAAAAAGGTTTGGACAAGTTCCTGTAGGAAATGTCTATAAACCATTACTAAAGAGTACCTGGGAAATCCACTGCTTACCCCGAGACAAGCATTGTGGAACCTGTGTTTCTTTTTGGGAACCTGCCAGGTACTTATGCCCTGGACTGGCCATTGTTGGAAACAGGATACTGGGCTCGATGGACCTTGGTCTATCCTAGTTCTTATATTCTTACAGTTAACTACCTCTTTAGGGCCTGAGCAAAGTTCAGTTTCCAATTCATTCAGCACTTTCCCTCTATGCAGGTACTGCCAACAAGAGTACCCATTAATGCTTATTGCCATGGCATTTTAAGAGATTGAGATGCTACATCTTATTTTGCTTGTGAAAAGCTTACATATCCCCATGCTGGCTAAAAGTCAATCAAAGCAGTTTACAAAATATAAAAAAGTGCAAAAATTATTAAAACACATCCACTAACAAAAACTGCCTAAAACAAAAGTAACTCATGCACTCAATAACCATTCATTTGTACATGATCTGCTGCCTCATCGACATCCCAACTTACTCAAAACTAAATTGAAATTTGCCAACTTACCAATTCATTAGGTTACTGAACAGCATTATGATTATGAACATTTATATTCACTACTTGTGCTGGTGGATTTGAGCCTGTGAGCTAAAAGGAAGCTATTTTTCTCTCTCTCCTCCTCCCCCAGTCATAATTGAATCACTTGTTTTTTCTAGTGGCTTGAGTAGGTGAACAATGAAGTCACCATGATGCATGATGATGAACATCTGTAACCAGCCAAACAGAGAAAAAGCAGTAGACCAAGGGTTCTAGGTATCCTTTCTATACATTAATGGCACAAAAAATGTTAGAAGTTGCACAGGAACTTCTTCACAAAAAGAGGTGTAATGCCATACCTGTGGCTGTTGTGGCGCTGCAGCGTCTAGGCAGTTGCCTATAAGAAGCAGCGTGCCAACTGTTCTGTGTTAAACTAACTTATTTCCAGAGCAAATGCTGCTGGGACCTTTGTAGTTGTGGTTAATAAGCAGTCCGAGTAGTTTTAGGCAGTTCACAGGAAATTTATTAATTTTATCTTGTTTCATTAAACTTAGCAAAGTAAACTTCTCTTTGGAACATGAACAAGGTGTAACAGAAATAGTGATGAGTAACTCAAATAGCTTCTTTCAGCAAACTGGAAATTAATGCTTTAAACAGTGCTGAGTAAAACAAATTGTAATCCTTTTCTTTTCTTTCAGGATTCACAAACATTCAGAGCATTTAAACACAGTTCTGAATTCTTTCTTTAAACCAGCAATTCAGCTTTTCTTATTATTAAACATAAGCTGTTGAGCAATCCATTATAGAATCTGAGTCGTGGTCTAATTCAGCTAATTCTGTTTCCATGTCCTCTATTTCATCCTGAAACAGCTCTGGGTTTTTATCAGCATAACCTGGCTTCAGTTGTTGCATTAATTTAAACACTTTATCCCAGGTATTTCTTTTTCTCCCCTCGGGGTTTCTATATGCATTGCAGGGCTTGGTATCTCTAGGCAAAACACTCACATGACTCTGCCGTCTCTGCTGGCTTCTATGCACAGACTTCCTTTCAGGCTTTACAGAAGAATAAATCTCCCCTTCAGAATTCTCAGCAGCCTCACTGCTATCTGAGCTGTATTCTACAATTCTCCTAGAGTTCTGGCTCCTACGTTCACAAGGGCTTACAAACTCTGTACAGCTGTACCTGGTAGAAGAGCTGCCGTTAGAATCCTTTCTGTGCTGAGGTTCAGACTTGCTTTGCCATTCCCCTGGCTTTGGCTTCTGAACTCTCTGCCGTGATTCCTGTTTTTGCTCAGTCCAAGACTTCTGTCTGGACTTTGCTTCTTGGTTGCCTTGCTTCAACCTCTGCTTCTGCTTCCCGTGCTAACTCTCTTTGCTTCTGAGAGCTTAAATCTTTGAGTGTGAGAGGCGTTTTCCTAGCTTTCCCCCCCACGTGTTTCTCATTTGCATTTTGTGTTGCCATGGAGGCAGGGTGTGGTCTGTACTCAGCCCTCTCAATCATGTGGCTTTTCTCTCTAGGTGTTGATTTAACTGATTGCCTGCCTGAGCTATGCTTTGACTCAGAAGAAAAAGTTTTAAAACCAACCCTTTTTCTATGCCTGTCAGTGTCCTCATTACCACACTATTTATGAGGAGATGTTACAGGTGCAGTATAGAGGTCTTGCTGTTGGGATTAGCATGGGTGTCAGAGTGAATGAGCAGTTCCCTGCAGGAACAGAGGAGGAATGAACCTCTGAAAGACTCTGCCATATCCAAGTTGGCAGGTCAAGAGCTGACACCTATGATGGTGGTGAGAGATCGATTACACAATAATGTTTGTTCATATTTATTATTTGAGGATGGTCCTTGCGCTATACAGTATCTTGTTGAGGCCTATTCCTGAGCAATGAGATGTGTTTGTAAATGGGAAAATATGATAATAATGGGTGAGGGAAGCGTACAAGATGGTCCCTGCAGAGGAGAGATGTGCTTCCCAAGCTCTCACAATCTTCTTACATCTGGGCTGACTTATCAATGTGATGGTTGTGAAGAAGAAGGGTAAAATAAAGATTCTTTCATTGGAGTCTTCTCCATGCCCCCTCTGCCAAATCAGACTGATACTTCATGCAGCTTGAAGAAGAAAGACTTTGAGCACAACCTTGACAGTGGAGTCCATTTCCCTGTAGTTTGAAACACCACAGAGTTTTGAAGCACCCTCAGCTGCAGCCATTGGAGGTTGTGTTGGAACAGGGCTGCAAACAGCAAGTGAGAAGAAAGTCAGCCTGTGTGGGAAGACAGACTGGTCTTGTAAGACCAAAAGTAGTGACGTTGGATTCCAGTTAGCAATATAGGCTTTGGAAAATTATGTTTTAAAATGTTTTGATGGCATGGCAGTGTTTTCCAAGGAAATTCAGACTACATGCCAAACTGATGATAATACATTGCTAGATCAGGCTGGGAAATTGGAACCCTTAGTACATTAAAGGACTCTTTTACTAAAATGTTTTAACGTATGTTAATTAAATTAATGCACGTTAAGTGCCCACAGCTCTTTTATTTCTATGGGGTAATAGCACTTAACACACATTAACTTCATTAAATAAAAGAAGCCTTAAGTTTCAGAGACTTGCAAGGTAATACCATTGTGTTATAAAAAAATAGTATATTCAGATCAAAAATTTAGAACTTGGCAGAATTTGGAAACTACTCACAGGAAATATGATCCAAAAGTACAAATTTTTATAAAAATGCTGCCATTTCTGCCAGTGAAATGTTTAGGAAATATTTCTTGGAGGTTCTGGAATATTCTGATAAAGCAATGACTGATTGTAAAAGTTGCTTATCTAACTCAGAAGATGATCTTAGAAAACATCAGTAGCGAATGGTGACATTTGCAGTAGGGGATTCAGTAAATGTGCCAAACAATAAGGGGCTCAGCGGCTCCCACATAACACCACCCACACCAACAAAAAATAGCAAGAAGAGCTCAGCTTCTACAATAAAACACCACTCACCCGAACAAAACCAAGAGGGGTTCAGCACTCCCAGCACACCTTCCGCTCCAACAAAAACCTCAAGAGGAGCTCAGTGGCTCCAAGTACCAAATCTCTCACTCCAAAAAAACCACCAAGAGGAGCTTGGTGGCCTCAATATAACACTTCTCACTTCAATGAAAAATAAGAGAGGCTTGATGACCCCCCAAAAACATCTTTCACCCCAAAAAACCACCACCTGTATCCCTTCCCAATCCTCTTTCTCCCTGCACACTATGCACAACTGCTTCTTCCTCTCCCTCTCTCTTATCCTATATACTTCCTCCCACTCTTGTCTCCCATCCCTTCACCTCACACTCCCCTCTCTCTTATCCTGCATTCCCCTTACCTCCTTTCTCACCCCTACTATTTTTTCTTCCCTTCCTGCTGCCATAACCCCTCTCTTTCTACCCAAATCCCACACCACACTCCACTCTCTGCTGTCATCCCTTCACTCTTCCCTTGTGCCCTGAGCTTTCCTCATTCTTCCTATGACCTCCTCTTCCGCGCTTTTATTCCCCGCTCCCTTCTCTTTCCATCTTGGTCCTACCTTGTTCCCTTATCTCATCTCCTCTTGCTACCTTAAACTCTTCCCTATGTATCCCAAACCCCTTCCTATCCCCACCATTTTCTCTCTACCCTTTTTTGCAACCCCCCCCCCCCCATTCTTTCTCTCTTATCATTCCAATATTAAACCCCATTCCACACTGACCTTTTTGTGTCAATGCACACCAAGGAACAAAAAGAAAAAGCAAGAATTTACAGCTTAGGTTATAACACCAAAATAAAATCAGAACACATTTTATTTTGGAGTTATAAATGGCACTATAGTTCTCACTTTTTTCTTTTTGAACATATAGTCTGCACCCACACAAATCCCTCCCAAACAATAGGTGCAGAGAAGAACTAAGATATTTCCCCATAGAACTCAATGTACAAAAAAAAATCTAATTCTGGTGTCATCCAGTAATAGCAGGATAAACTCCCTCCACTACCAGGCATATTGTGAATTAATACAAAATCCTGCAAAAGTCACTCAAGACTTTTAGAAGAAATCTACCATTTCATCAGGGCTGGTGCTGCCTTTTTTGCTGCCCTGTGCGAATGATTACTATGCTGCCCCACACTTGTCCCTGCCATCACTGTTGCCCCAACTCTCATTGATTCCAATGGAGCCCTTTACAAGCCTTTCTTTTGTCCCAACACGTTGAAAATTCTGAGACGGTATCCATGTTAATCTGGAGTAGCAAAATGACAGAGGCAGGTGGCATCTTTTACACTAACCAATTTATTGAGGTGTGACCTTTTGAGGATAAGAATCTACATCAAAGTGAACTCTCATCCTTGAAAGCTCATGTCTCAATGGGGTATGTTTACTAAACCGTCTTAACGTAGCAGCGGCGACGTTATCACGCGATACGTGATGTTATCGCGTGATAATGGCGCTTTACCGTGCGAGAACATCACGTATCACGCGATAATGTCTGTGGCGGTATCAAGGTGCGCAGAGGGTGGCGTAAGGCTCCCCAGAGGGCATAGTAAGGCTCCCCAGGGGCGGAGATGAGGGGTCAATGGGCGGGGAGAGGCCCCATGCACACTAACGCCATGAAATGAAGCTCTGAAAACTAGCGCCAGTGAAAACCTCGCGCTAGAGGCACATTTGCACGAGAGAGAAACCATTTCAGCAATGTACAGCAAAAGCAGGGAAACCCAAAAAAGTGATAGTAGTGATACATGTGCAGGAACCAAAAAGGCAAGAAAACATATAAAATGACCAGAACTACATTTGAAATCCCCATAACCAAGCTGGCCAATAGTGCTACTAATGATAAACATAAAGCAACACTACTGACAAAGCGTAAAAAGGAAGATATGTTTGGAAGGGGCTATGCTCTGTCCCCCTACAAAGTGTATGATCCCACAGTGAAACAGCGGTGATCAGGGATTTTGTCATCTATATTGGGCAGGTATGTAATGCTGTGGTCCAGCAGGGGCACAATGCGGACTAGGCAGATGCCTAGGTGTCATATAGGAATGCCGAAACTGTAAAGCAGCAAGACAGCAACTGATGAGGGTCCAACATGGGCACGAGTGTGTCTCCCACAATGTCACAGGGGATATTACCCAGCAGGTACCCCCAAGGGCACATAACATTGGCAGGTGGTGCTGGGGGGAAGTGCGCATGTCCATGTAGGCACCCCTACCCGAGAAAACACACCATAGGCAGCTGCCTACCAGCACACTGGATGGCATGGGACTGTGCAACACGAGCACCACTGGCATAAGGGCATGTCAGCATGGTGGCGGAGGGTTGCTGGTGGCGGAGGGGGCAGTGGCATCTGCCCACAGCAGACCAAGGCCAAGCCCTGTTTAGGTGTGTGCCGTGCGATGCAACAGACAAGGGCTGTCGAACGAACACTAATGGTATCCCCAGGGAATGATCTGCCTCTGTGGCAACAGTGTGATGCAGTACACACAGCCAGTGTGTTCAGGGGCAGAAGGTCACAGGTTCAAGCGCCAGCTGTGGCTCCTGCAAACCATGTCTCCATATTTCACCCAGTGGTAATAAAGACAGAACTGTTATTGCAGATTAAATAAACAAGCCATAAACACCTATATTTTACCCTACAGGGCACAGACACCATAAGCATGTGCAATCCCTACAGCAGAGTTTCCCAACTGCAGTCTTGGAGGGCCAAACACCATTCAGGTGTCATGCTGTCTCTAATAAATATGCCTGTGCTGCAATTGTATGCAACGCCCCCATTGTATGCAAATTTATCTCATGCATATTCATTAGGGACAGCATGAAAACCTGAACCGTGTTTGGCCCACCAGGCCCAGAGTTGGGAAACTCAGCCCTAGAACAGCAGCCAACAGGGGCACAAACACCCACACGCTCCACTATCCAAAGCCTCATGGAGAGTCAGGCTGTTGGGCCCTGCGCGGAGCAGCATCTCCCAACACTAGCACTTGCATACCTTAGCAGTGCCGCCCTAAACTTGGGAACACGTTACACATATATTGAAAGGTTGCTATGATTAATGGCAGATAACAAATCCAAACTTAAACACAATTTGTTGACAGAGCTGCATCATAGCAACCTGTCTGATATCTGTGGAGTGTGTCTCAGTTGTGGTTTCTGACAGTGTTTACCACCCCAGGAAGTGACCCCAACAGTATTGCATACCACAGCCATGCCTGCACTGTGCCCAGGACTGGTGTGGTGGCCAGGGCTGCCAAAAACCTCTATATTTGCACAATGCTGGCATAGGTGTGGGAGTGTGTGTATGTCTGCCTACAACTTACTGAGCCCACACTGCTTGCACTGTCTCCAGTGTTAGCCTGCCAATGTGCATAATGAGGAGCAAGGTACTGTGGATATGGCCCGGACAGGGTGGCCAGGGCAGGATGCATCTGCACAGGGCATATGACAATGTCTGGGACATTGTAGTGCCCGAACACCACCTGCATGGACAGGGTGGCCACAGCATGTCATTCTGGGAGGTCACTCTCACCCTGACTGAGCAGTGACCATGGCATGGCTAGGTTCCCCCATAGTGCTATATAGCATTTCTCTCAAGTGATATTTATGGGTTCCCTTTTCCGGGGCCCAATCACTGACATACCTGCTTGGTGTGTGTGCCAGATCCCACGCCTGGGTGCACATTGTTCCTTTTCGAACATGCACTATGTATGTGCTAGCACACTGTCTGCAACTAGCATGTGTATGACTGCAACACCCTGCAGGATGCAGCAGGTGGACACTGACTGCCCTCTGCTGGTGCATGTCAGAATGTAGTGGGGGGCAGCTGAGCTGACCAGGCGCACTGCCAGTGGTCCAGTTCCATGTGCAGATCTGCATCAGCTCTCTGTTCATCAGTTGGCTGAGGGTTGCTGGTCCCATAGTCTGTCATCAGTTAGCTCAACTGGCCCTATTGCAAACAGTGATAATGTGTGTCTGTTGTTCGCAGATCATGTTCCCTATCCTGACCCACAAAGGGTGGGCTTACTCCATATATCTTCGTCATGTGAGTCCAGACACACCCCTGCTCCAAAAACAAGTGTCCATGGCAACCTCACTCAATATGCATTATGTTGCGAGCATCATGGTCCACACGGGCTACGCATGATTGGCATATAGAAACAGACATAGAAAACGTCCAAGACTGTCTGCAAAGAATACCCCACACACTGGCAGCGATGGTGAACTGCAGCAAAACCTACCGCAAACAACCCGGGTACTGTGGACCTGGTGCTATCCCCACGACTTTACCCTCAGGGTGATCACAGAACACGCACAATGGCATGGTCAGTAGGCACACTGTGCCAGTAACATGTACACTCGGTCCCCCTACTCAGTTGACGTGCTGCAGAGGTGAAAACCACATCTGGTAAGCAGATGTAGACTGCTGATCTGCATGTGAATTGCATCATGGGTACTCTTCTTGCTAACCTATCCTGGTAGCCACACCAGACAGTGTCTGGTGACCTGCACTGGTTGAGTAGCTAGCCATAGTTTAGTTACAACCAATATTGTTGTAGGACAATGGTGAATATACTGACCTCAGTGGAAGAGGTCATGGGTTCAATACCCCAGTGGGCCTGTATATTGATGTATCTGGATGGATAGGATATAGTGTATTATCATTACATCAGAGCATTTTACCACATGAGAATAGTTTTAGAAGTGTGGCCAGTTGCATGCAGTGGGTATGTTGAAAGAGTGGTGTGGGCTGCAGGTTGCTAGATTAGCTGGTGAGCTGTATACAAAGTGCGTCCGTCAGTCTAACTGTCTGAGGATATGGCCATTTATGCCTTTAACAGTCTGACATGGATCTGAAATCCGTGTGCACATCACAAAGCACCCTCAGCTCAGTTGGCCAAACTAAGGTGCCCTGTAAAGTGCCCTAGCTGTGTCCTTACACTAGCCAGATAAGCAGAGCAGAAAGTGTGTGTAGATGACCTGGTGTAGCTGTGTAGCCAGCCATTGCTATGTTAAAAGGCAAAGCACACTGGTTAATGCAATGCCTTCCAATGGTGATGGGTTCAAGACCCCAGTGTGCCAACACCAAGATAAATGCCTAATACGCAAATCATGGTAAGAAATGTCAGACACATCTCTGCAATGTGTGTCTGCAGCATAAGTGTTTATATATATTGATGGCGCCACCGTTCGCCATGTACCAGCTGTGGCACGGGCACATAGCTAATGCGCTGTAATGATGCGTGGCAGGGCGCGTTGAGGCGTGGCAGCGCATATGCGGCGTATGTGCGTGCATCAGCAAGGCATCGGAGAAAATGGCGACGTGGTCCAGGAAGCTGCAACACCTTGCTGGACTGATCTGCACTAGGCAGCATAAATTATTCCCCGGCTCCTCCAAACGCCAGGACCTCGGGCGCGTTAGGAGGGCATGGGACTGCGTCACGAGGCAGTACAATCATCTTGCTGACTACCCACGTGGGGTAAGTGTATGGGGACAGGTCACACAATGCAAGGTGTTCAACACATTATCCATCAATAAACAAACATACATGTTTATTTTATTTATTTATTTAACTGCATTTATATCCCGCTTTTCACCGGGTCAAAGCGGTGTAACATGTAACATAGGGAGGGGTAATTTCTTTTAGGGTGGGGCCATCACCAGGGTCAACAATTAATGATTATGGGTAGACATGGACATGATTTACTTCTGCTAAATCTAAGTATTAGGTCATGGTGGTGTTTCTGTTGAGAGATGTTCACGGAATAGGATTGTCTTCAGCTGTTTCTTAAATGATGTGATGTCGTTGTTCTTGTTGTCACGCCCTTACCACTTACTTCCAGTATGGAGGGGCGTGGTTATCATAGAAAGTTTCACCTTTTAGCCTTTAACTGACTGGTTCCTTTGCCATGCCCTTTGGGAAAGGTAGTTCAGTCACAATCCACTTGGCCTCAGGTAGAAAAAACACTTGTAGTTGGCTCAAATGATAAGGCAATGACAGAATTTATTAACTCAAACGTAAGGTTCACAAATACTACCCTTGGATACTTTCTCCAGGATTCTTCACGATACACATCAGGACATAAATAAACTCAAAGCAAACTTTCAGCTTATAGTGTTCTTCAACTCAAAGGAAAAGCCTTTTAACAGTCAATGCTACCAGCTTGGCTAGCATTGTTGTTTAAAGCAAACAAAAACAGCATTTCTCAATGGCAGTTTTCTGTTCTCATAGTCCCAAACACTTCCAGACTGGTTTGTCTCCTTACAAACAAAGTAAAACTTTTAACAGGACAAAAACTTCTCATAAGCAAATAATGCTCTATTCCAAGCTTTAGGAATATTCAAAAACAAAGCCAAAAACTTTCCTTCCTTTCACCATTAGCTCGGCTTCTTGCCGGTGCACTGCTCTGGATATCAGGTGTTTATCAAGCACAATCAGAGAGCTTCAGCTTGCTCTTGCTTTCTCAGCAAATGTATTTCTTCTTTAACACAGGACATGCACAAAACCATCTACAGGCTTTCAAGGTTACCTGACTCTGAAGGTTTTCTCTTAAGGGTGTTTTTCTTTCAATCCCTCTGCAGTAAAGGATTGGCACAAGGAGCAATCCATGTATGAGTCTTCGTCATTCACAGCTAGGTCTGGTTCACCTAGTTGCATAGGCTCTACCTCTCCTTCCAGTTCACAGGGTTCAGCTGACTGCCTTCCGTTAGAGCTGAGAGTATCCCTTGAAACTCTGCGCTGCTCTGTATTAGACAAGTTTTCAAGGCTCATACCTGGGCCTGGGCTTGTAGCAGCTTCTCCTCCCTCATGCTCTGGCCACCATTCTCCTGTGCTTCCCCGTCCTGTCCTCCAGCTTGTGTTTCTGCTTGGGTCTCTCCCTGAGAGACTCTCTGGGACTCTCCTCCTCCTCTCTCTTGCTTCTTTCTCTATCCTAGACTTAAATCCCCAAGGCTCCAGCCCCACCTCTTCTCCTCTCAGGTGACGGAGATCAGCTTGCCTCCTGGCAGCTGGGTAATTAGGGAACTCAGTGACGTAAGGGTCCTTTACTCTGGGTCTGTATTCCCTCTCCTTTTCTCCACTAGGGAAACTCTGAAACCTATCCCATCTGGGAATTTCCTGTTTTCTAGGTGTGATTGGGGTTTTGTTTCTCTGACCTTGCAAAATAGGTCCTTTTATAAGGGTGAATTCCTTTCCTTTATCCTCTTTCATGATAAGCTTCCTTATCACAATGTACAACATGGTATAGACACCAGTCTGTGGGATATCCAGTGCTGAATGTAGCTGCGTATGCTGCTGTGTGTAAGTATTTCATTTCATTTTTTTTTCATTTTTATTTCACGTGATATACCGCCTATTTATCACATCAAAGCGGTTTGCCCTATCCCCAGGAGGCTAAGGACCTGATCACAGAGGTCCAGTTGTCAGCCTGGTGTTATGGTACCTGCTGCTGTTGATGTGTTAAAATCTACCCTAACTCCAGGAGCCCCTAGATCTGCCTAAAGAGGTCTGGTAAACAGCATGCTGACATGGTAGGTTCTGCAGTTGCAGGTTCACACATCTGCCCTACCCCTAGGGGTCCTGAGACCTGATTACACAGGTCTGTGTTAAATCCTGTCAGTATGGTAGTGTATGCAGTTGCAGGTTCACACATCTCCCTACCCCTAGGGGTCCGGAGACCTGATTACACAGGTCTGTGTTAAACCCTGTCAGTATGGTAGTGTATGCAGTTGCAGGTTCACACATCTGCCCACCCCCAGGAGTCATGAGACCAGATTACACAGGTCTGTCATAAATCCTGTTGGTATGGTAGGTGCTGCTGTTGATGTGTCCCTATCCACCCCACCCCCAGGAGTCCTGTGACCTGATTAGAGAGGTCTGTAATAAATCCTCTTAGTATGGTAGTGTATACAGTTGTAGGTTCACACATCTGCCCATCCCCAGGAGGCCTGTGACCTGATCAAAGTGGTGTGTTAGTCACTCTGGTGTTATGGTCGTATATGCATTTGCAGGTTAAAACATCTGCCCTACCCCCAGGGGGCCTGAGACCTGATGAAAGTGGTCTGTCAGTCACCCTGGTGTTATGGTATGTGCTGCTGTTGAAGTGTTCTAATCCACCCTGCCCCCAGGAGTCCTGAGACCTGATCAAAGTGGTCTGTCAGTCACCCTGGTGTTATGGTGTATGTTGCTGATGAAGTGTTCTAATCCACCCTACCCCCAGGAGTCCTGAGACCTGATCAAAGTGATCTGTCAGTCACCCTGATGTTATGGTGTATGTTGCTGATGAAGTGTTCTAATCCAGGAGTCCTGAGACCTGATTACAAAGGATGGTATAAAATCCAGATATCATGGTAGTGTATGCAGTTTCAGTTCATACATCTGCCCTCTCTCCAGGAGGCCCGTACCTGATCGCAGAGGAACATTATAGATGCTGGTATAAGGGTACTTGCACCTGTTGGGGTTTCACAGCTCTGCCCTAACTCCAGGAGGGCCCAGACCAGATCACAGATGTTAATAGCTCAGCTAGGTGTGGTGGGCCATGCTCCTGTTGCAGTTGCCCACAACTGCCCTATTCACAGGAGGCCTTAGTTGTGACCATAGAGGTATAGTAGAAAGCCTAGTGTCATGGTAATGGCGCCTGGCAACGTGTACAGGGTCACCCACCTCCCGCTCTATCTCAGAACACATCACCCATGTGTTGTAAGGATATCATGGTGCCATAGCGGGCGTGTCGGATAATGTGGGTAGGTCAGGCAAACACACAGGTGTTTGCCGGACCACACAGGGAGTTAGGGAAGACCTCCCCTGGACACCAGCATGGCCAAACCACATATGGCATGATTCTGCCATGTCATGCAAGGAGAGTGTAGGAACAGGGTATGGGGTGTCTGGGGGGTTATGCACAGTACACATAGGTGGCACCTCACACATGCCCAGACCCACAGCCACACATGCAGGGGGCGCTGGCAACAGGTAGTAGAGGACACACTGGCCATAAGAGCAGGAGCAGCATGATGCTGCTCACAGAAATGTGTGATATGTGTTGGGCACCCATCAGAGATATATGGCCCCTAATGCTCACAGCCATTTCTTCCCCCCCCCCCCCCAGATCTACAGAAAAAGGGTCGGGAGTTGCGGCTGCACTGCCCGGAGGTCTTTGCCCGCCTCCAAAGGGGGGCGATGGAGCAAGTGGCGGTGAGTGTTGCAGCCTCTGCAGCACAGTACAGCATGTCACAGTGGCCCACCAGCCTGTGGGAGGCCAAACTATCTACATGTGGTATGTGACTCACATGAAGGTGTGCTAATGACTGTCTTCCCCCACAGAGGATGCTGCTGCTGGTGAGGGCCCATCCACATCGGGGCACCCCAGAACAGGTCCCACAGTGCCAGTCCAGCCAGAGGAGGAGAGTGAAGAGGAAGAGGACAACATGGAGGGGGCGGAGTAGGGGTGGTGTGGGAGGGAGGGGAGGGTGAGCTGTATGTGACAGGGGGTGAGGAGGACGAGGGGGAGGTGGAGGAGGAGAGCATGGAGGGGGTGACAGAGAGGGTGGGTGGGAGGGGTCGGGGAGGAGGGGGTGTGGAGGGGGGAAGGGTGTCTCTGTGGGTGGGAGGGGACAAGGACAGCACAGGGCACTGTGGGTCCCTACCAGCTGCCCCATGTTTGCGGCGATGGTGTCCGCCTGGGAGTAGCGTCCCCACCCATTGCCACAGACAGGACCCACGCTCATGCCACCACACAAACACCGGGCACCTGGCGTGGATGTGGTGGCAGGTGTGTGCAGGACCTGTATGTAGCAGTGGGTGGTGTGCTGCAACACCAGCAGACCCAGGACCGCATCATACGGTGGCTGGCAGGCGCCATTCAGTGGTTGGCTGCCGAGATGCACATGCAGCTGCTATGGGTGGTGCATCTCGACAGCCATCCCCTAATGGGCGTCCCTGGAGCATTTAAGGGGCACAGGGGCGCCGACACACGTGCCCTGTGCTGTCCTGTCACCCGGCACAGAACATGGGATTTTTTTTTGTTTTTCTGTTGAAAAATTTGTATGGCACCTTTTCCTCCAATCAAGGTGGTCACGTCACATCACAATTAGAGGTTTACATTTAACATTAGGGTATGTGTAAACATGTAGACAGTACAGTTACTTACCAGTGTTTAGACAGTACAATGGAGGTAACATTTAACATAAAGGTATTTTATAATGTGGTATGATAGATATGTGGATGGGATGGGTGTGTGTTTAGTTTGCGGAGGTAGTAGTGTTACTGTTTGGGTAGGGGATGTTGCCTGAATGCTCATAGGTTTCCATAAATAACAATGTTTGAGGTCTTTGCGGACGTCTGTGAGGTCATATAACACCCTCAGTCTCGTTGGTACAGCTTTAAATATGTACAAATGTAAATATGTAAATAAAACATTTTGTACGTACGGCACAATAGTCATGTGTCTCCCCTACAGACAGACTGTGGACGTGAGCATGAGACGTGTGTAGATCCCTATATGTATGCGTGGTAGACATAGGTAACATACATGGACCGTCTCCACACGCAGGTGTGGGAGCTGCCCATATGCGTAGGCGTCTGTGTCCCATGGTGCCCCTGTGATGTGCCAATGTGCAGTGTGTCCCAACAGCTATGGTCACATGCATGCTGCCTGTGATGTGTGGGCACCATATCTGATGCACCATGTTTGTGGAGCAATAGGGGTAAAGGCTAGCAGCAGGTATGTGGCAGGAAGGGTAAGAGGGAATGCTGCACCCAGGAGTTGCATAGGGGGATAGCTGGGGAGGGCGAGACAGGTCGATGCATGTCCCTAGGATGAGCGATGGGGGACTACAAGCGCTGGTGAACAATGATCAGCTGACTGAAGCGAGCTACCTTTGTCTGCCTGTGCCGCATGCAAGCCTATGTGGGTAGACAGCCACGTAGTCCCTGGTGTGGGTAGGGAGGATGGTCACACATGTGTGTCTAATGATGGAGAGCATATGGGGTGGGAGAGGGTGACAGATCCTTACAACAGACATGTACCACCGTGAACATCTTGCTGGGCAATGGGTGAGGTTGGGTATACCCCACGCATAGGTAGGAGGGTGACCACCTGCCACAGTCCATGGCACACAGAGCATGGTATAACCTATGTGCGATGATTGGTGGCAGTACAGACACCACACCCCTGAGGGATATGGGTAGGCACATGTGGGCAGGGTGACAACATGGGGTGCAGGGTACGTAGGGGATCACAGTGCCACACATTGGAAACAAACACATAGGTTGTGATGTCTTTATTTATAATGTTCACATCCTCCGTGGCCGGCCACGGCAACCATGGCCCAACCCACCCCTCTTTCCCGGGACTGCTGGTGCCGCCTCTGGTGCCGGTGCTGGCTGCCTTGTACAGGCAGCCATGGCCTCCTGGGCATCCGCAATACGGAGGAGCGCCCCTGCCATTGTGTCCGCTGTGGCACGCAGCTGGTGGATCTCCTGGTGAATGGCCAACAGAGCCTGATGAGTGCCTGTGGGTGGAACACAAGGTGATGTGTGAGACACCTGTTATAACCCCCACTGTGACACATGCACATGTCAGGCATATCTCACCAGATGAGTCTGCAGATAAATCATGCACACAACAACTAGCAACGCATGACCATGTTTACATCTGTGTGTCCCTCATTCTCATGCCAGGAAAGGGTCCTGATGAGGGGTCGTGTGAATCACAGATCTCACACATGGTACAGTGTCGCAGTTCAATGTGTCAATGCTTAATCTGCGCACTGGTCGTATGAGATAAGCCAGATGACGTGAGGAGTCATGGCACACACATACTTATATTTGGGGGGCCCTGTTTTCTATAACACTGGCGCACAGTACAGATTACGCTGACAAACTATGCTAGGTACCAATACCCATGGGGAGGGGTCAGTCATGCAAGCTGTCTAGGTGACCTGGGATAGGTGTTTACCGCTGTGCGCTTCCTTGGGGTATATGGCTGTGAACAGTGTGCGTGTGTCTGAGCTCCACACACATGCTGACACCTGACAAGCCATGCTACAAGAGGGGGGAACGCACATGGCACAGACCCCCCCCCCACATGAGACAATCTGCTTTGTTGCCAGCATATTGTGGTGCACATGCAATCTCATTGTGGATGTTACGGCAACCCCCATGGTGATTGTTGTGTGTGCTGTTACCCACCTTCGGCATCGTGCCTTGCTGAGGCACTGTGGGCCCGCAGCCCTGCCAAGATCGTAGCCATGCTTGTGGGAGGGGTGGCTGATTTCCTTGGCGCCTGCACGGTATGGTGATTCCCCTCCATCTCCATACCCTCTAGAGCCTGTGAGTTGCTGCTAGTGGCCCCCACTGTAGCGTTGACATCCGGTGGCATCTCCTCTGCCTCGGCCAGCACATTGTTTCCCGTTGTGCCCTCGCCATTGCTGACGGTGTCCCCGTACATTGCGGCATCTGGCCCTCACCATCCTGAGGCCCTGCCACATCTTCCTCCTCATGAGCCTCCATGGTCCTGTAGTCACCTGGGGGTTGGAAAAGGGTACACAGCACAGATGAATTTGCGCAGTGCACCTCTGTAAACTTGTGTAGTACATCCCCGCCAAAAACAATGTGTTGTCTGCCTGTGCCTGCTGTTGCTGTGCCTACAATAGGGACAGCACAGGTGCCTACAGTGTGCTGTGCCTGGCAGGGGGTGGGGGGGGTAGCAGCCTCATTCCCTGGTGTAGCTGTGCCACATGGGATGCGGTATGTGGGGGATGGTGTGCTGAGTGCTGCGCCCCCTATCTGCAGTATCAGGTATGGACTGGCCGCCTGACCTTGGATGTGGCCTCAGCAATACATGTGGCCATGGCGCATGTGGGAGTCCCGAGTGGGATTCTGTGCCGTCATTGTGTGTGTGAGCGATGTGCTTGCATTGCCCTGAGTGGTATGCATGTTAGGTGGTGCAGGATGTGTCCGTGTCAGCCAGACATGTATGGGGGCCCTCCGCTTTGCAAGACACTGTGCGGTGTGGGTGGACAGCTATCCCATACTCCATGGGTGTGGTGGGGTGTCTGGGGGGATGGGTGGAGCACTGCTGGGTATGGGGTTGCACCGTGTGTGGGGGTATGGGAATGTGTGTGTGGCACTGCGGGATGTTTATAAGGGCTGATCCCAGGTGTTGTGGGGGTTGTGCTATGTGCATTTGGTATGGGTGTGGCAAAGTGCCTTCCAATGTCTGGTGAGGGTTGATGGGGTATCCCCACTGTATGTGGGCACCGACAGAGTCTTAAGTGTGTGACATGTGTGTGATGTGTTTGCTGCCGTTTGCGTCTAGGTCATCATTCCCATGTGTTAGGCCCTTCCCTGTCAGTGGTCTGGGATATGTCCCTGGATAGGTAGGTGCATACAGACATCATATGTGTTTTGGTGGTGTGTGTGGGTACCCACAGGCCACTGTGTTCTGGGCTAGTTTTATGTCCCTCTTGTATGTATCCCCCTGTCACAATGTGCTTGGTGACTGGCTGCAGAGGTATGATGACTGGCTGTGACCTATATGCCAGGTACTATTTTAGCAAGTAGACCTCAGGGGAACAGAGAACGCAGGCTGGTAATGATGAACACCCCAAAAGGAGTGGGCACAAAAAAATAACTAAATGTAAGCCCTCATAAGCCATCTGTGAGGAAGGAACACTAGACCAATCTGGGTAGGATAACTCCAGTAGTAGAGGAATCAGACCTCAGTTAGTCCCCCAACCACATATCCTTAGGAGGAGGAGTACTTCGAAGGACAGACAAGCCCTGTAATCACATGAACTCTGCATACATCAATGGCCAAATGCACCTATATCAAAGGCCCAGAGGGTCCAGCAGCACAGCCAAACTTCACAGCACTAGAGAGCAACAATGTAAACGTGATACAAGGAGGTTATCTGAATACTGTCAAATGATATCCCAATGTGGCTCTTTACTGTTACATTGCTGCTCATGTATGCTGTGATGCTCTTTGATTACAGTGGGATATCATTAGCCACTCTTCAGATAGGTCCTTTACATCACTGTTACATTGCTGATCTGTAGTGCTGTGAATTGTTGCTATGCAGCTTAACCCTCTGGGCTTTGCATGTCTGTTTTCTGGACCATTGATGTATGCAGTGTTCAATCAGATATGGGCCTTGTCTGCCACGCCCCCTGCTTCTCCACTGCTTTGCGGTCCTCAACTATGTTCAGGACTGTGTCTATCATGCACACAGGCCCAGGCCCTGTCACACACACCCTGTACCTACCCTGCCATGTGCCTCTGTGTCATCACCCCACAGTTGCCTGTGTTAGGGCACGCCTGCTCTCAGGACATGGTCCCCCACCAATCCCCTCCATGTGCCACATGTGCTTGGGCGTGCCCTGTACATGTGCTGCATATCTACTACTACTACTCCTCCTACTCCTACTAATAAGCATTTATAGGGTGCTACCAAGCGCACGCAGCACTGTAAACGTGAAAACATAAAAGGACAATCCCTGCTCAATGCTTATAATCTATAAAGACAAAGCACTAACAGGTATGGAAAGAGGTTTGGAACAGGAGCAAAGAGACAAGAGTAGGGGGGACAGGACAAAGGAAGGAAGTAGGAACAAGTGTGAGAGGAAGACAGACAGGTGAAATGAAAAAGGGGAGGAATGGAGAACAGCACACTCATGAGCCAAAGGCAGAGGCAAATATATGAGCTGTGAACTCAAGTGTGAGGCGGGGCAAAGAAGATGCCTGACGCATAGACAAAGGACATTTATTCCAAGCGTAAGGAGCAGCAAGGTGTAAAGTGCATACCCACCTGCCTGTGGATGGGCGGTGTCCAGCGCTTCTGGCAGTCCACGCAGGTAGATGGGCCCAAGATGGTCTGCGAGCTCCTGCTCCAGGGGTGTGAGAGTTGGGGCAAAGGGGGCACCCCAACCAGTGCCCATGGCATGTTGCCTCTCTGCCACTATGTGTGCACGGACACCCCGCTTAATGTCATTGAATCTCTTTCTCAGGCTGTCCAGGTCCCTGGTTGGTCCCCCTGCCTGGGCTACGGCCTCCTGTACCTCCTCCCACACGTGTGTACGTGTTGCCACAGTGATGCTGTTGCTCAGCCAGCCATAGAGCACCTCATACCGCTCCAACACACTGGCCAGCAGAATGTGGTTTTCTTGCTGACTGAATCTCACAGCCCTCCTCCGTTCCTCAGCTGGCACCGGTATATGCCTTCGTTTGGCACTGGGTGGCCCCTGTGTGGGCTGCGACACACCCGATAGGTCTGCAGCCACCACCACAGGCCCAACACTCCCTGCCAGCTCTGGGCCCTGCTGAACAGGTGCCCCCCTCCTCCCCTCCTGCCATGTCCTGTCGCTCCATCTCCCTGCCCTCTGTGCCCTCTCCCTCCCTGTCACACATCTCGGCTCCTCTGCTATACCTCACCTCCTCGCCCCACCTCCTCTCTCTGCTGCCTGCTCCTCAACTCAGCTCCTGTCTCGGCTGCTCCTCACCTCCCCTCCTCTCTCTCTCTCGCCTGCTTTGCCACACACCTCTCCATACCAAACCTGCCTCTGACACTCTCCACCACCACTCACCAACCCAACCACTCTCCACGACACACCTACTTCTGACACTCTTCACCAACAGCCAACAGTGCACGCCTTCTCTCCCTCGCCTACACAAACCCCTCAACATGTACCAGGTATGCATGTGTATTTATAGTTTTTTTTACGTTGCGCATGCGCAGTGACGTGAGTGTGTTGGCTGCACACATTGCGCATGTGCCACAGAGACGCGGAAGGTGCGTGTGTGGGACACCATGTTACGCATGCGCTGTGTGTGAGCATGAGGCTTGGCGCATGTGCGTAACTTCACGCAACACATGCGCCAAGCCTCACGCTCACGTACAGTGCATGCGTAACATGGTGTCCTGTGCACGCACTTTCCGTGTGTTTGCGGCACATGCGCAACGCGCGCAACGTAAAAAAAAAACAAATACACATGCACACCTTGTACACTTTGAGGGGTTTGTGTAGGCGAGGGAGAGAAGGCGTGCGCTGTTAGTTGTTGGTGAAGCAAGGAGAGTGTCAGAGGCGGGTGTGTCGTTGGGAGTGGCTGGGTTCGTGAGTGGTGGTGGGGTTGTGTGGCTGAGTTGGTGTGTGGTGGGGGAGGTGTGTGGCTAGGTTGGTGAGGTGGGTGTCTGAGTTTGAGTTAGAGGAGTTGAGGGGGTGGAGTTTATGGTGGGCTTTGTGGTTGCTGCATGTGCAGTGGGAGGTGAACAGGGGCTGCGGTTGCCTGACGGAGGAGATGGTGTCCATGGGGCTGAGGCACAGGGCATGGGTGTAGTCCCGCTGCAACACAGACCTGCAGCTGTGGGGGCTGGCCAGGCAGGGGCTGTGCCGGCACGGCGCAGGAGGCGTGTGGAGTTGCAGGCTCGCCAGCCTCGCCTCTACAGGCCCAGGGCCCAGCTCCAGGGCATGCGTGAGGACCAGGTCATCTCCCTCTACCGCCTGAGCATGAGGGCTATTAGGGAGCTCTATGGAGGATCTAAGACCTGACCTTGAGCCCCTGACTGGTCGGTCACATGCCATACCAGGTTTAGTCAAGCTCCTTAGTGTCCTACATTTCTTTGCCTCTGGCTGTTTCCAGTCATTGGTGGCCGCAGTGGGTGGCATGAGCCGCCCCACCTTCTCACGCTGTCTCCACCAGGTACTGCGTGCCATGATCAGCCGGGTGGGGAATTACATTGCCATTCCCAACACTAGGTAACAGTGGGGGACCCTGAACCAGGCCTTTGAGGTGTTTGCCGGGATACCACACGTGATGGGAGCTATTGATAGCACACATGTTGCCCTGGTCCCGCCCAGAGATAGGGAGGTAGTGTTCCGCAACCACAAACACTACCATTCCCTGAATGTTCAGGTTGTATGTGATGCAAATATGCATATTCTGAATGTGGTCCCTAGGTTTGCAGGGTCCACCCATGACTCCTATATCCTGCATCACTCGGCACTATTCAAACAATTTGAGGCAGGCCAGTATGAGGACTGTATACTGCTGGGTGTGTATTTCTCATCTCTGACATGCACATGGTAATCCTGTGACTAACCGTATCTGCACATGTCTGTCTTTGAGGTGTATCCCTAGTTGTGTGTGTGTCTCATCTGTCTGTGTGTGACCTAACGTGGGGGGGGGGGCGGGTAGTGCCCTCCAGCTGTACCTTGCTACGGTGCTGTGTGATGATGGTAGAATGGATGCTAGCATTTGTGTCATGGTTACAGATTATGTTCTTTGCAATCCGTACACCTACCCCTTGTTTTGTGTGTCATAACTTCACACGCTGATGCATAGTTGTGGTGTCCCATCATGTGATGTCATATGTTTCTGTCAGGATGTTTTGTGCATTTGGTTTGCACGTACATACTTGTGTCCATTTGGGTAGACATCAGCTCCTGCTTTAATGTTCCACATTTCTTTCTGCAGGTGATTCAGGATATGGGTGTCACCCCTGGTTGCTGACCCCTGTGCGTCAACCACGGACACATGCAGAGAGGAGTTACAATGAGGCCCATGCCTCCAGCCGCTCCATCATAGAGCGCCCCTTTGGCATTTTAAAGAGTCGCTTCAGGTGTCTGGATAGGACAGGCGGGGCCTTACAATACAAACCACAGACTGTGGCAGAGATCATTATAGCCTGTTGCATCCTGCACAACATTGCTCTCAGGCACCATATCCCTGTCCAAATTAATGAGAATCTAGAGGATGATTCTACGTGCCCTCCTGTACATGGCCGTGGTGACACACGTGAGGGCACAGCAGTCAGGCGGCAGGTGATTGAGGAGGTCTTCTCATGTAAGTACTGCATATGTTGACACATATATTTGTTTAGATATGTGTGTACTACTACTACTAGTGAACATTTGTATCCCAATAGCAGTAAGATGCAACACTGCACTGACATATAACAGACACTGCCTGGCCATCCCAGCTTACAATCTAGTCATGACTGAAACGCATAAGATGTGAGTAGGGCAGAACAGTGGGTGGAGGTGGATTATGTGTGTCAGGAGTAGTAGGCTTGTGGGAGGTGGTAAGCTGACACACATGATTTGTGGCTGATTGGGATAGGGGCTGCTGTACAGCCACAGGTAGTTAGTTTGGGGCTTTGGGTGCAGAAGGTGAAAGGCGTGTAGTATGGGGTCAACAGTAGGAGGGCGGCCCATAGATGGGACCAGTTGCCTAGATGTGTGTGTTTCACATTTTGTAATATGAGCTGTTGATTCGTTGGTATGCTTTGATGAGCAGGGACTGTGTGTTAGTTGTTTCTGTATAGCACTACATGTGACAAGTAGCACTATATACATGCTCAGTAATAGTTGGATTACTGGTACTTGAGATCAGTAAGGGAAGTTACTGCAACACCACAGTGTGCCTGCATGTATAGGTCTGCAGGAGAGCCTTGACATGGATGTGGAGACGGATAGGGAACCTGTGAGGTGTCCTGATAGGGGGAGTATTATTGCCATTATGTGTGTGGCTGTAGAATGGCCATGCAGTGCAGTGTTGCATATTTTCAAGCAGACAGAGATGATTCAAAGCCAGATTAGCAAGGTGTAGGTTACAGTAGGCAAGCCAGGAGCTGATTAAGGGGGTGGATTTGGGTTTTAGTTGTGTGTTCAGGGAGGCCTGGGGAAATATAGCTGATGACATCTAGAAACCACAAGCCTCAACTGCAAGCTGGGTATGTGTGTAGAGGAGGAGAGTGCAGTCCAAGACAACACCTACATTGATGACCCTGGAGAAAGGAAGGTATGGCCACACACACAAGGACTCTCTGATGGGAGGGGAGGGTTTAGGTGCACATATAGGATATCCATGCTTTGCCATTATCAATTTCACACAGTGGGATGACATGCAGCCATCAATGTCAGGTGGCAAGCAGACATGGGGGTGTGGTTTGGCAGACATAACTCAGGCATGGAGAGATATATTTGCAACTCATCAGCACACAGCTGGTAATGTAAGTCAAGGGATGAGATAGCCACACCAAGGAAATGTATATCAACAGAGGATAAGGAAGAGGCCCCTGGATATTTCCCTGTGGTACAGGAACTGACAGCGGGGTAGCAGAGGACATTGAGACACCATAACACACACTGAAGGGGCAGTGGCCGCGATATGGGGGACGCAGGATAGTACTGTGGCCTTAGAGCCGAGCAGGGACACAGTAGCAAGGAGACGGTTCTGTTCAACAGTGTTTACGGCAGCAGAGAGGTGAGGAAGGGGATGGACAGAGTACGGGCCCTTGTAGTTTGCCACACACACTTCAGTGATAACTTTAGCATGAAGCACGTCTGTACAGTGTGATGGGGAACAGTCAGTCTGTAAAGGATCTTGGGGGGTCTGGGAGCTGAGGACGTGAAGGTGCAGTGTGTGTTGCACAGCTCCAACATGATAAATGTATGTTTATCTTGTGTTCTTCAATCCACAGGACATACTTGGTGACCCTCCTGGTGCTGTAGTGCATTGGCAGCTAACTGTACGTCATCCAACATGCAGTAGTCTGTGGTAGGTGGACCTACAGCTACTTTGTCTGTGACGACAGTCAGGGGGAGCACATGTCTGCAGTGATCTGTCATATTGTACATATGTTGTTCACCTCTTTACCCTGCACCCCCATACCCCATATATTGCTGTTGGCACACATATCCACATGTGTTCCTGGCCAGTTCATCTTCTCCAACACTGTCTCTGGGACACGTCCAACAGAGCTGCGAGTGTGTGCAGGTCCTAAGTGTTTGGGTGGTGGGCTGCACGTACACCCTTCCCTGACATTGTAGCATCAGCCAACAGCAGTGTATCATTGCATTTGACAAGCCTTTATCTCCACTAATCTCCAATTGTGCACATACAGGCCATATGCTACTGCTGGCACGCTCACCTTAGCATACTGTGTGGGTATGTGTTTTTGGATTGGCTGTGTGATGATACAGCGTGCAGGCATTTTGCATTTTCATGTGGTGTGAGGGTTCTGTACACCTGGGGAGCAGTGGTGACTGTGTTATCTCTACCTTACTGCTGTTTACCTTGTGCACATTGTGGCCATGTGTTGTGTGTTGTGAGCTGACCTATTTCTTGTGTGATGACAGACCACTGCGCAACAGCATTATTGTATCACAGATATTGCCATAATGTGGACATGCATCAACAGTGGCTGGACATGGGGACATGGTGATTCTACACATTTCAATGACATCTTCTCCCTTCACTGTGACGTGTTGTGGCCTTTGAGAGCCTCAGGGGATCCCAAACCGACACTTGCTGCAAACACACGGTATGTTGCACCTTTGATCTGTTGGGAATGACATCAGCCTTTACATGTTAATGGTTTACTGTTTGTTTCATGGACATTTCATGTTGGGTCTCTGTACACGAACGCTGATGCACATGGGGTGGAGCTGTGAAACGC
Source organism: Ichthyophis bannanicus (assembly GCA_033557465.1). Taxonomy (NCBI): domain Eukaryota; kingdom Metazoa; phylum Chordata; class Amphibia; order Gymnophiona; family Ichthyophiidae; genus Ichthyophis; species Ichthyophis bannanicus. The sequence goes on along the minus strand of CM066043.1, from coordinate 125,061,298 downwards.
CTGTGTAACATGGGCATGGACATGACCATATCCATGTGACATCCTCGTCTGCGGTTCCAATTCCAAATGTCCACAACATGCACTGTGTTCTGTGTTGTGATCATGTTATGTTTGCCTGTGCGACGTTTCATTATGTACATATTGATGTTTGACTCTGCAGTTTGGGCTGATGTTGCAAGCAGCATACCAATACATTGTTTATCCTCTTCTGACACAGGGCAGAGGACACACAAAGTACATCTACTACAGTGCATCCAGCATCACCATCACCCACCTGTTGGAGGACACAACAACACTATTGAACTATCCCTGGGAAATGGTGCCATAGGATCTTTGACCTCTGCGAGTGGGACACATGCCTAGGATGGACATTATTGTTGGACTGCTACTTTGGCCATGACAGGCCTGTCCAACACACCGTTGCTGCCGTGCTCTGGCTTGGTGTCATGTTCATCGCAGGAGACACACATGACCTTTCCAGTACTGTGGCATAATGCGATGTCACACTTGACTATGCATGCCCATAGTTTCAAGGACAGTCTTAACGGGACTTGTTGGGTTGCAGACACCCTTTGCACTATGGACACTGTGTACTGGTCCCCACGTGTGCAGCAGGGACTGACATTGTCGCTGTATGTTGTACATCCTTCTGACATTGTGTTGTTGTGCTTTGCCCATGTGTGTGACATAGAACGCAGGATACGCTCATCTGTTTGGTTCAACACGAGCATACAGCCATGCGTGTGGCACAAGGGGAACAATGGAGAGGTCCTCTTTTCCATGTCCACCTACCCTCCACTTGGACATGACACAGTATTTGCCACCACACCACTTTACTGCACACCAACATCTTGGATTGATGTTTGCACTCACCAAGGGTGTTACAGTGCATGTGTGGCATCACTGTATCATGTTTCAATGTACACGGTGCATGTGCATGTGACTGACTATGTTGGTGCAACACAGCATGTGGCAATATGGCTTCTGTGTGGGTTACTGTAAGATGTTTGACCTTTCTTTCCATCTCTATATACAGGTTATTGTGTTTGTTTATTGTACAGATGTGACGCTTTGCATTGATTTACAAACCTAGCATTGCATGTCTGCACAGTCCTGTTTATCCCCTGAGGTTCCGGCACTCACATTGCCCCGTTATATTTGGTGTGTGGCAGTGCATTCCATGTACCGTGATATATGTGTACAGACACTGTATCCACACCAACCAGTGCAGGGGACCTTCTGCATAGTGTTACCTCTGCATGTTTCTGTGGTTTGTTTCATTTGAATTCTCTGTGTTCATGTGCCTCTGCTTCCTGTTAGCATATCCTCATTTTGCATTTGACCATTGTTTTGGGTTACATTGTTGCTGCTTTGATTCCTATATCAGGCATTATATGACAGCTGTAACATATATTTCGAGATCTGTGTTTTCACTTTCTTACTTTTAATAACATATGCTGTTTCATTTGTGTGCCTTCTGTGTTGGCAGACAGATCTATTTTTATGAAGAGATCATGATTGATGTATGTTGGGCCCTCATCATGCACCGCCTACTGTCTACATGCACACATATGTAACTAACGCATTTGGGGCGTGCAGCAGCATGTGGGGGGTGGGGGGCTAATGCATATTGCACACCATGCACCTAATGCACATTATCTCTCCTGCCCATCATCTGTAGATGGGCCAGTGACTTTTCTGTAACATGTGGGTTGGTGCCCTGCAAAATGTGTTTTCGATTTTTCCCCTGTTATACAATCACCTTGATATTATGATAGGCGGTATCTACACTATCTCTGATGATTAACCAAAATAAATATATGTGTTGGACGTGCATTTGTCTCTGCTGCTGCTTGACCACACTGACACACTTCTTTACTGATTTCATGGTCATGTACATGGCCCACCTGTGCTCACATCCTTGTACGGTGCCAGCTGTCTATCTGCCAGCCGTCTGCCACATCACTGGGTGTTATGGGTTCCCATATACACATTCCCTTTGAGGTAATATCTTTGCATTGTGCTTGCTGTGGTTGTTTGGGATAGTGGTTACAGACATGTGTTGTAACACTATAGGTTGCAGGTTTAATTCCCACATGGGGTTTTCTTATTTTTTTGTGTTGTGCTAACCTGACCATGGGCTACCTGCAAGTTCATCACCTATCCACACACCCTTCCATCTCTTCAATGTACACCAAAGTGTGCCCTCTGTGCTGCCTAACCATCACATATTAGCTGTTACATATGTCTCTTTCTTTGTAGTGTTCACATAGGCAGTCCGCTTGGGGGATTAGCATTGCTGTGGTTCAGCTGGTCTGTGGCACACCTGTTCGCAGGTTCAATTCTCACATGCTTCTGTTCTGTTCCATATTTTGCCCTGCTCCACAGAGCATCCCCTGCCGCCCTTTGGGTTTAGGTTCTTTCCTCTTTTGCATGCTGTATCCACTGCATAACATTTCATTGTGTGTGCATGTAGTTATATGTGTCTCTGGTCCCAATTACAGACTGATCTGAGCTGTACATCCCAGATCTGCATGTGCATTCCATCATGGTTTCTGTTGGAGGTTTGCCTATCCTGGCAGACAGCAGGCTTCTTGTGTGATGCCCTGCAGTATTCTTGTATGCAGCCTTTGCTAATGACCTCACATTGGTGGTGCAGCCTACCGGTTTGTGCATTGACATTTGTGCTGATGGTCATAGGTTTGATTCCTCTCTGTTCTCTTTCATTTGTATGCCTGTCCTGCACAGCTACTATTCATTCCTGTAATAGTCATATCTGGGCAGATCTGTGCTGTTAGCACATTGTACCCTTATCACAGTTGCCAACCATCCTTCTGTCCGTTTATGTGTGTCTGCCATCTGTATGCCGTCCTGCCCTGATGTGCAAGCTGCTACCCCATGTCCTGCACTGGTACACGTTTCTGCATTGCAGCTCTTCCTGGTTGCCTCTCCTGTGTGTGCTCTGCATGGCATTGCTACTCCTCTGTCCTCCTGTCATTGCACCTATCCTGCCATCTCTACCTCCTCTGCTGGACACGTCTTCCTATCCTCTGCCACACACTGTCATTGTTGCACGGTACATTACCATCATCCTGTGCATCGCTACAGATGCCCCCGATATGTTTGTCCATTTTTCCAGCTGCCACATGGGCTGGATGCAGATTTGTCTGATCCATCAGCTCAGATCTACTTCCTTCCATCACTTGTGCATTGTCTTTCCTTGGTGCTTTGTGCAGTGTTAGGGTTACATCTGTGTTTGGCCTATGCCTTTCTTGCTTTCAACTTGGCGGACCTTACTGCCCTTGGCCAACATTTCTTGAGTCACCTATACATCCTTGGGGCATCTTTAGCCACACCTTACATTCAGCCAGCTTATGGGGCACCTAATATGGTGCCTTGGGTTGACAACCTTTTGACACGCCCTCTGGGGCACCTTATAACCCGCCTTGGCTGACGTGGTGGTTTAGGATGTGCCTTCTGGTGCACCCTAAAAGGTGCATTAGGTTATGGCACTGGGTTGCGGATATGTTTAGCTGGCAGCACAGATTGTTGGACTGTTTCAAGCAGGAAAAGGAATTGCCTTGGCCACCCTTATTCATTACGCCCACTGGGGGATTGAACTCATGACCCCTGTCTCAGCAGTCATTGTATTTACCAGTGTTCTACACCTCTATTGCTGCGATTGCAGATTAGCACGCAAAGTTAAGATTAACGCGTGGTAACGTGCACGGCTCCCTCTATCGCGCGATAATGGACACGGCACACTTTATCGCGCAATAGCCCGCGATTGCTACCTTAAGACCAGAATGCCCACTACCTTATATGGCATTCCTCGCAGTAACGCTGCAACTAGCACTGGTAACATTAAGACGGTTTAGTAAACATACCCCAATAAGTTGGTTAGTCTATAAGGTTTATGTGCGGGTGATGTTATAAATGCAGCATGTCACCAATAACTCTGGGATCTGTCTTAACTTTATCAATAAAATATGTCCCTTCCTATACATCTGGTTAATAGAAAAAAGAAATGTGTCTAAGAGGGAAGATCATTTAAGCTTTGATGTTCTTCCATTCCTTGGGAAAAGCCTCTCGTTTCCTTTCCCTGTGTAATGATCCAGTGCCATTATAAATACAATTAGTTTTGAAAATCTCTATACAAAGTTTGCTTCTGGGCCTCATGATTCATTTTCTTAAATAAAGTTGTGTGGTGGCCATGTTTGTCCACTTCAATGCACAGAATTAAAGGTGAGCAAATGATACCACTAAGTGCAATAAAAAGATAACACCTTATGCGTCTGTTTACCTTTAATTATTTTTTTCCTAGGGAAAGTGGGGATTCAAATGAGGGAGGGAGAGAGAAAAGTGGACACACCACCTTCTAGGTTGAAGAAACTTCCACTCAGGAATAAAAATGAAGCTGTCTCTGTAAAGTACTGTAATTATGGGTGCAGTCAATGAGCAAAAAAAAAAAGTCTCAAGTACACAAAATACACAATTTGCAGGTTCCCTAATTACAGCTTTTGAATTGGGTACTTCACAACTCAGGTGCATTTTAGATCATCTTTCTCTGAAATCCCATCGTGTCCAGAACACCTGCTTCCCCTCCCTCCCAATAATCTGAAAGACAGGAACTGAGTGAACTCATTTTATTTTGTGAGGCAAAACATACTGGCTACAGACATTCCTCCACTTATGGGGAATAATGAAATTGAAATTAAAAGATGCAAGTCCTTGTAAGTCAAAGGCTTTGAAGGAAGTTTCTGAAGGTGGCATGCACATAATAATAGACAATAAATAATACAGAATAACCTGTGTTATTCACATGGCCAAGTCCAGTGCTGTCCTTGCACAATGAAGGATGCAGTGGGGCTTGCTCCCCGGTGCCTCTCAGAAAGCTTCCCAGCACAGCCTTTGCCACCTCTCCTCATGATGGATGTCCAAAGGACCCACTTTCTGCTAATTTGAATACAATAACAGAATGCCTCCTACTTCACCTTGCCTGGCCGTGCTTCCCCTTTTTTTTTAATGACGTCTAACTTGTTACTGCTCTGCTACAAATTTGAAAAAGAAAAAAAGCAGCATGGGGCTTTGGAGTCCATGCATATGCTGCATGTCTGACGCGTTCCCGCCTCCTCTGCTGCAACTTCCTGTTAGTGAGGGCAGGGACGCATCAAACATGCTACATGCACATTGGTTCCAAAGCCCTAAAGCTGCTTTTTATTCTTTCTCTCTGCTGTCTGTTGCTTGCTGCCATTCATCCTACAGCTGGGACCGGCTGGCTCACTGTGTCAACCATGCTGCCATCCTATGACTGCTGCCCTGTGCGAGCACACAGTTTGCATAGTGGATCATGCCAATCCTCCATTTCAAAACAGAACTCACTTCCAGTAATCACACAAAGATACTGTTTCAGAAATGGCAGTACTGTAAGCACTGCAGTGGGCACTAGAACATCAATATAGCTACTAGGAAAACTGAAGAATTCAGATTATTACGATACAGATCCCTATGTAGAAACTGCATGCTGCTACTACTACTGATCATTTGTATAGTGTTACAAGGCATACGCAGAGCTGGACAGACAAATGCAAAAGAGTGTTCCTGCTCATTAGGGCTTACAATCTAGTCAAGACAGACAAGGATACATCTAAGGGAATGGTAAGAAAACACATAGGAGACTATGCGGATCAGGATCCAAAAGCAGCCTCAAAAAGGTGAGTTTTCAGCCTGGATTTGAAAAGGGCCAGAGATGAAGCCTGATGTACAGACAGTTCGTTCCAGGCATAAGGAGCAAGTGGAAGAATCAAAGTCTGAAGTTGGCAGTAGAAGAGAAGGGCACAGATAGAAGGGATCTGCCAGAAGAGTGGAGTTCCCGAGGAGGAGTGTAGGGAGAGATAAAAGAGGAAAGGTACATTTTAGATCATCTTTCTCTGAAATCCCATCGTGTCCAGAACACCTGCTTCCCTTTCCAAAGACAGGAGCTGAATGAACTCATTTTGTTTTTGGCCTCAGTCACACACTCAGAAAAAAAGAACAGTAATCAGATATTGTGGCATTCTGAATGATAGGTTATAGATTACAGAATCAATTAAAACTGCTTTAGTGATGACTTAAGTCAATGATTGACTTGTTTCAAGCAACATACTTGAACTGGCCTGCTAAAGATGTCACAATGTTAGAGAACTTTTATTTCTTACTGGATAAAAATAACTTTCAAATATTTCTTTCAGTATTAGCAAAGTTTTGTAACAAACCTTTCTTCCTTCAAAGGTTTATTGATGAGCAGGTCATGGAATACAGGCTATTATGGAATCCATGAATCATCACGGTTGCAGCAAATTGTTTCTGGGATAATACAGGAAATAACATTTGTTTTGGTGCTTTTTTAACTCGTGGAAAATCCTTAGATACTGGTTCATTCCATTCATATACTTGTCCCTCTAGTAGCATGATATCATCCATTAAAATTTACTGATTGGGGATGGAGCCTCCCAGCAAGCAGGATGGCTGCTTAGAGAACCAGCTTCCGCATTGAGAGACAAATTTGGTTCCTCCCGTCCCATATCATGCACTTTTCGATAAGGGAATAATCAACTAAGCAATACAAGATGTCCATACTAAAACCGGTAAGACTGGAATACTCACTGGCGACCACATCAGTGGTGAAAAGATCCAAACAAGATGCTGTATCACCGAGTAAAATGGCACCAGATAAAGAAATGCAGGAAGGCCTGTGAGAAATTTTAACAGCTGCGGCAAGTCTAGGATTTAGCTACTTACAATACTGATATTCTCAACTCAGTGCAAGCAGACTTATGTGAAGTCAAAGGCAAATAGGCTAGTATGGCCACTCGAATAGATACAATAGAAATGCAAGTGCAAAAACATGAAATGCAATTCCAAAAACAAACAGCTACAACTAGTAGAACAACTAGAAGATCAATCAAATCACGCAAGGCATAATAGTATATGGATACTTGGTATACCGGAAGGCGCTGAAGGAATGGACATGGTAAATTTTTTGGAAAAACAAATCCAGGAAATATTGAAAATATCATTTCAATGTCCCTTTGAAATAGAGCGAGCAAAATTACTGAGGCGCCATAATCTTCAAAGCCTTTTGCTACCCACATGTAATCCATGGACTCATGCGCCTGTACAGTACCAAGATCAAAAAATACTGCTTTTTCTCCAGGACCAAGCAGGAAGTCAGTCCTCACATATGGGTGACGTCGGCGCCGACGGAGCCCCCGTACGGAGCATTTCCCCAGCTTTCAAAGAAAGCCTTTGGGAATTGCAGCGCGCATGTGCGGTCCCCTTCCCGCCCAAGGGTGCCATCTTGCTCAGTCTTCTTTTTTCCGCGGAGCCCGACAGACGTAGTTCATTTTTCGCCGAGGAAAAAGTTGATTTCCCTGTTTTTTGTTCTTCTTCTTCGGTTCGACGCCGGATCCTTTTCCCGCCCGGGCCCGATACGCCGGTATCGAGCCCACTCTCTATTTTTCGGTTTTTGTCCTTCGAGACTAGCGTTTGCGCCATTTTTCTCTTTTCACTGGCAGCCCTGTCTTTTGACCTTGCAGGGGCCCTTTTTCCCCCAATGGCTGCCAGCAGGTTTAAAAAGTGTGATCGCTGTAAGAAACTTATGTCTCTTACCGACACACATGACTGCTGCCTCGGACCCGATCATGACCCAATGATCTGTGGTCCGTGTGGCAAAATGTCCTCGAAGGCGTTGAGGAGTCGGCAGCACCAAAAGGATAGAATCTTCTCTGACTCCGCGTCCGGACGGGCCCGGACCTCGTCAGAGGCCTCGACGTCTCGGGACTCCGGCCCCGAGCAGCGTCGAGGTTCCTCTGAGCGGGGGTCTCCTTCGCGGGAGCAGCGCAGGAAGAAAAAACCCACGAGGGCATCGTCGGTGGACGCTCCTGGTTCCTCGAGGGCCAGGTTGCATAGCCCCGATAGCCGTCCCGGGTCTTCGGAGTCGGAGAGGCCTGCCAAACAACCTCGTCTCGAAATGGAGTCTCCTGGGCATGTGAGTACTGTAGTCCTCGTGGACTCTCCTCCAGGGGAGCCGACATCGGAGCCGCCGTTGGGGCCCGGGTCGGGGGCCTCTGGGTCTCCTGAGCTCGGACTCAGGTTGATGGCCTTGGAGAGCAGCGTCACTGCCTTCATGGAACAGCAGCGGGCATTGATCGCTGGTCTCACCGGTGCATCTGCCCCGACCACCGGGACATCGACGTCCAAGTCGACCCCGGAGGCTGAGCCGATCCTCGAGTCCATGCGGGCTCGAGTCGATCCTCAGCCACGGTCTCCCTCGGCCTCCCATTCGGGACCGAGGTCGTCGACGCCGGTACCCTCGGCGTTGGGGCGGAGGGCATCGGTGCCCGCCCGACCGGAGCCGCTCGATTCCTCCTCCGAGGAGTCGGGCTGGGAGACGGAGGACGAAGAGTCACCCGACACCTATCGGACTCAGTGGTCCCATCGGACTCACCGGAGTCCGAACCTCGGAGATGATCCCCACCGGAGGATACTCGGTTCTCGGACTTCGTGCGGGATATGGCCAAGGCCTTGGCATTCCCCGCGGATCCCGAGGAGGAGCCTCGAGCCGAAGAGCTCGAGGCCCTCCAGTATGACTCTCCCCCGAAGGAGGCCTTTACTGTTCCGGTTCCTCCGATGCTGGAGCGGCTGCTCTTCCGCATGTGGGAGACCCTGGCCTCGACGCAGTGTTAAGCAAGCGGGTCGATTCCATCTATCGAGTCCGCAAGAGCCCCGGGTTCCAAAAGGCACAATTACTGCACCACTCCATGGTTGTGGAATCGGCCATGCATCGACTGAAAAGTCAGAAGATGCACTCCCCGGTGCCTCCCGGCCGGGAGGCCCGGAACCTGGATGCCCTCGGTAAGAAGTGCTTCCAGGGCTCTATGCTTGCTTGCCGTGTCCAGACATACCAGCTCTACATGGGCATGTACCTCCAAGACCTGGCAAAGGAGATTGCCGGGTTCTCTGCTGGTCTCTCCGAGGAACCTTTACAGAGGTTCCAGGGCTTGTCCACTGGTATTCGAGAGTGCTCGAAGTTTATCTCTTGGGCAGCCTACGATGGCTTTGAGGCTTCGGCCCGAGTAGCTGTGGCTGGCATCAGTGCCCGCCGACAGGCTTGGCTACAGTCATCCGACCTCGAGCCATGGGTACAGGACAAGTTGGTCGATGTCCCCTGCCGAGGTGAAAACCTTTTCGGCAAACCCATGGTTGAAAAGGCTGCTGAACTCGAGACAGAGACTCTCACCAGGACTAGGCTGTCCAGGAAAACCTGCCCCTTCTCAGAAGAAGAAGGGCTCGGGAAAAAAGACCTTTTACCCGAGGAAGTCATCTGCCTATAAACAATACCCTCATTATCAGGCCTCTGTAGCTCCCCAACAGGGTCAGCAGGCCAAGGGGCAGGGTCATGGGCCCCGTAGGCAGAAGGCCCCCAAGCCACCAACACCGGCCCCTGCTCAGCAGGGTGGGGTTTTTTGACTCAGAAAGCATATCCTCTTCTCCTCAGCTGGCTCATATCAGCACAGGAGGCCGGCTGGCCCACTTTGCCCACAGGTGGTCAGCCGTCACATCAGATACCTGGGTGCTCCATATAGTCCAAAAGGGCTATCTTCTCCATTTTCACCAGGTACCTCCCTCCTATTTTCCAGGGGAGCCTCCAAGACTCCCTCTGCACAGGGACCTACTCCTTCAGGAGTTAGCAAGTCTGCTAAAGGACCAGGCTGTGGAACCGGTGCCCCACCACCTGAGAGGTCACGGCTTTTATTCCAGGTACTTTCTGGTACCAAAAAGAACAGGAGGCCTCAGACCCATCCTAGACTTGCGCAACCTCAACAAGTTCCTGGAGAGGGAAAAGTTCAAGATGCTTACTCTTGGAATCCTGCTGCCCTACCTCCAGCAGGGAGATTGGCTATGCTCCTTGGATCTAAAGGATGCTTATACTCACATCCTTATTCATCCAGACCACAGACAATATCTCAGATTTGTTCTGGGAGGAAACCACTTCCAGTACAGAGTACTGCCCTTTGGCCTAACCTCCGCCCCCAGGGTATTCACCAAGTGCCTGGCGGTGGTGGCGGCCTACCTGAGGCTTCAAGGTCTTTTTGTGTTCCCATACCTGGACGACTGGCTCATAAGGGGCCAGTCTTCCCAGGAGGCCAGTCAAGCCACCCTTCGCACTGTGGCTCTGCTTCAGCACTTGGGGTTTGTTATAAACTTCGCAAAGTCCACTTTGCTCCCGTCCCAGAACTTGGAATTCATAGGAGCAAAACTGGACACTCTTCAGAGCCCACAGATTGATGGATCTAGCCAGGCAGTTTCACAGCAATTCCCTGGTCTCCGCCAGGCAATTCCTGAGGCTTCTCGGCCATATGGCTTCCATGGTTCATGTAACCCCCAATGCCTGCTTGCATATGCGGCCTGCTCAGTGGAGCCTTCAAACTCAGTGGCATCAGGCCACAGGGAGCCTTGCAGACTCAGTAAGAATATCCGCACTGCTTGTCTCCTCTCTACAATGGTGGCTTCATCTTCCGAATCTGGTGCTCGGAGTGGTTTTTCAATCCCCTCCGCATTCTCAGGTGCTGACGACAGATGCTTCTCTTCAAGGTTGGGGAGCGCATTGCCAAGGGGCATGTACTCAGGGTCTCTGGACCCCTTGGGAGGCTGCTCAGCAGATCAACTTCCTGGAGCTACGGGCAATAAGCCTAGCTCTGAGGGCCTTCTCCCATCTCACGTCTCACCAGTCTGTACTGGTCCAGACGGACAATCAAGTTGCCATGTTTTACGTGAACAAGCAAGGCGGCACAGGCTCCTTCCTTCTCTGTCAGGAAGCACAACGGCTGTGCTCCTGGGCCGTCAATCACGGAATCCTTCTCAAAGCCGTCTACCTCCCAGGTCAAGAGAATTACCTGGCGGACAGACTGAGCAGAATCCTGCAACCACACGAATGGAGGTTGAATCCATTGGTGGTTCAGCAGATCTTTCTCAGGTGGGGCCTCCCCACCATGGATCTTTTCGCCAGTCCTCTGAACCGGCAACTCCCGAGTTTCTGTTCCAGACAACTGCATCCTCTCCGAGTAGCAGCGGATGCGTTTCTGATCCCGTGGTCCAAAGGCCTACTGTATGCCTTTCCTCCCACGCCACTAGTGTCAAGAACACTATTTAAAGTCCTCAAGGACGGGGCCTCGATGATTCTGATAGCCCCCAGGTGGCCGAGGCAACGGTGGTTCCCGCTTCTGCTGCAACTGGCGGTGGACACTCCTATTCCTCTGGGGATTCAACACGATCTCCTGTCTCAAGAACAGGGATCTCTCTTCCACCCCAACCTCCAGTCCCTTCATCTGATGGCCTGGCTGCTGAGAGGGTAGTTCTGGCTCCCCTACTACTGCCTAGAGAGGTGGAGGACATAGTCTTAGCCTCTAGAAGGCAATCCTACGCTCTTAAGTGGCGTAGATTCTCCACATGGTGTGCTCAGCACAGCGAGAATCCCTTCTCGTGCTTGGTAGCGGTAGTATTGCAATATTTGCTTCACCTCTCCAATCTAGGCCTTAAGTCCAATTCTGTCAGAGTTCACCTCAGTGCTCTCTCAGCGCACCACTCGCCGGTGGACGGGCGGCCTCTTTCCAACCACCCTTTAGTGGCTCGTTTCCTCAGAGGCCTCCTCCTGCTTAAGCCTCCTTTACGTCCACCAGCCCCTGAGTGGGATTTAAATGTGGTCCTACAGCGGATTACTTGTCCGCCATTTGAACCTATGGCTACCTGTCCTCTCCGTTTTCTGTCCTGGAAAACTTTGTTGCTGGTAGCTCTTACCTCTGCTAGGCGAGTAAGTGAACTTCAGCCGCTGGTGTCTGATCCCCCTTACACTAGGTTCTACAGGAATAGGGTAGTCTTACGGACTCACCCCAAGTTTCTCCCTAAGGTTGTCTCCTCTTTCCACCTCAATCAGGAGGTGGTTCTTCCGACCTTCTTTCCCAGGCCGCATGCCAACTGGGCTGAGATGGTTCTGCATACCCTGGACTGTAGGAGGGCATTGTCCTTCTACCTTGACCGTACGCGGGAGCATCGGAGGACTGTTCAGCTCTTCGTTTCTTTTGACCCCAATAAGTTGGGGTTACCTGTCTCCAAGCGTACTTTGTCCATATGGGTCGCTGACTGTATCGCCTGGGCTTATGGGGCAGCCGGCCTCTCGTTGGAGGGTCGAGTCACGGCTCATCGTGTCAGGGCGAAGGCTGCGTCAGTGGCTCATCTCCGCTCTGTTCCGTTGGCAGACATCTGCCGGGCCGCTACTTGGTCTTCAAGCCAGACTTTTGCGGCCCATTACTGCCTTGAGAGGGAGTCCCGCAGGGACAGTGCTTTCGGACAGGCAGTACTCCATAATCTCTTTGGGGTCTAGGCAACTCCTTCCCTCCGGCCCTGATGTTGGGCTACCGGTCGGGGGCGTTCTCAGAGAAGATTCCTTCCTTACGTTCTGACGCTCTAGAGGGAGCTCATTTTTTCGGCTTGGGGCCTCCGGTAGCCTTAAGCTGGGGAGTCTCATATGTGAGGACTGACTTCCTGCTTGGTCCTGGAGAAAGAGTAGTTACTCACCTGTAACAGGTGTTCTCCAGGAGCAGCAGGAATCAGTCCTCACAACCCTCCCTCCTCCCCTTGGAGTTGCAGTCATATGATTTATTTTTGCTAATTATTTTGCTGTCTTTTAGCTATGTCATCATACTGAGCAAGATGGCACCCTTGGGTGGGAAGGGGACCGCGCATGCGCGCTGCAATTCCCAAAGGCTTTCTTTGAAAGCTGGGGAAATGCTCTGCACGGGGGCTCCGTCAGCGCCGAAGTCACCCATATGTGAGGACTGATTCCTGCTGCTCCTGGAGAACACCTGTTACAGGTGAGTAACTACTCTTTCCGGACCTTTGTAAAACTATGGTTGAGAAAAGGAAACAGCTCCTGGCATGCTGCCTGCTACTCCAGAGCCTTCAAGCTCGCTACGGACTCATCCATCCAGCAAAAATGCGTGTTACCATCCATAACACACACCACAAGATCCTTTGAGGATGCTGCCACATTAAAAGCTTTCCTTGCAGAGCAGCAAAAGGTGACCCACTATGCAGTAGGCGCTGCAGGTTGCTACCAGGAAAATACATCATCAGCAAAAATAGATGAAAATAGGAATGGCACTCTGGATTAGCCGACAACATGGACTCTGGTACTAATATATATTTCCTGCAAGAAACTTTGTCAGATAGTTTAAATGGGTGGTAGATGGATAGACAGAAAGCAAGATTGAGGGATATACAGTGGAAACGAGGTGTGGGGGATATCGGACTGGAGGGCAATGAAGAAGAAGATATAATATCGGCAGAGGGTTGGGGATATAGGCGTGTCTTTGCACAAGTCTGATGGGCTTAACCAATCAGACAGGAATGGATATGTATTGTGATACAGCGGACCCTCTGGCAGAAAGAAAAAAAGTTTTAAATTTTGAAAAAAACAAGCTTCACATGCAATTTCCTGAAGGTCCACATAGAGGGAGCAGGAGAGCCAGCCTGGAAGCAGAGGAACCACGCCTCTATGGGCAGGATCCAGAATCAGTTAGTCCCGATTTAAGCAGGGACAGTGCTGAGTCAAGGAGAGGCGGAGTCAGAGTTGGAGTCGGTCTCAGACCCAGAGCAGCTCGAGGAGTTGAAGCAACTTGGGGAGCAGGCCAGAGAGTAGGCCGAGAAGCAGGCCAAGGAGTAACTCAGAGAGCAGGCCGAGGTGAAGGCCAAAGAGCAGGCCTAGAGGAAGACCAGAGAGCAGGCCGGAGAGCAGGCCCTATCCAGGGAGAAGGGCTGGGACACAATCTGAGAAAGAGATATCCAGCTGAAAAGAATACCCAAGAAGAGAAAGGTACTTTTAAAGATTTTTATAGAAGTAACCTGAAGGAGGAATGGAAAACTCAGAGGCCTGGGGAATAGGGAAGAGCTGAGAGGGCGCGGCCATTAGCCAACTGCCACAGGGGTGGAAGTGAAGGACAAGCGCCTCAGCTGCAGCCATGCCTCGGAGAAGTTTTTCCCCATTCTAAAGAAAGAAAGATACACTGGGAATACTTGAGCCAGCAAGAATTGGAGGACAATCAGGCTAGGCCTCAAGCCTTTCCTGTAAGAGACTGCAGGAACTTTAAAGGTAAAACAGTTGTTGCCTGCGATTGCTTGCCTAAACTTAGCACAAGAGAGAAACAAAAGAATGAGTTTTATCTGTATGATAAGGACACTTTTATGCAAAAAGTAACAGATAATCCCTCCAAGAAGAAAGCTAATAATGCTAAAGGTTGGGACAAGCGAACTTTCAAACCTGTAGCACGTGAACAGCCAGGGTTCTATACCACAGCCAAAAACCGACGCCCCAAGCTGACAAGCCAGCATTGGAACACAGTGTGGCATGCTTTCAGAAAGCCTGAATTCAACCCTCCTGAGGTTTCAGACTCAGACCCCTCAGAGATGGAATGGATGCCAGGGGAATCTGAGGTTGATGAGGCAGATGAACCCATGGATTGTATTTATTGTACAGTAGGAAAGCTTTAAGCTGTTTGGAGCAACAGAAGGTATGAAGTGAATACAGGATGCTTTATGTTTTAAGTTTCTGTGAAGAATTAACAATGTTATTTTGAACGTTTTGTGTGAGTTGAACCTGATACAAGGAATGATACAGCCCTGTTATTTTCTTAACCGCATATTTTGAACCATTTTGCGTAAAGGTGAAATAAATGCCTTTTTCCTTTTTCCCTACACTTGGCTGAAAGTCGCTTTATTGGGAAGTTGGCAACGAGGTTGGCACAGAGGGCCGCTACCTCATGACCCTCGCAACAGGCCAACCCTAATACCCCTAATCTTATGCGCTCCCCAGCCCCGGTGGAACCACTACGCCGCCACCAGAGGGGGCTGCGGGGGACAGTATATGGTTATTGTTATGGTTTTATGGATCCCATTCGCTACAAATACAGATATAACAGCTAGATATATAGATATCTTTGGTTTTGGTCAGTGGGCCAATCTCAACTACTATGTTGGAATAATAACTGAACACAATGACATATAAATTGTTTACAATACTGTCACTCAATGTAAAAGGCATCACAAATCCCATAAAACAAAAAAAGATCATTCTATATTGTCAACGAGAAAAGGCAGACATAATTTATTTGCAGGATACCCGCCTCACAGTGTCTGAGTTGTTAAAGTTAGCAGTATCCCCCACCATCAACTTCACTGTCTACAGCTAATTCAGAACACCGCTACTCGTCTCCTCACTCATACTCCTCGCTTCAATCACATCACTCCCTCCTTGATCCACCCGCACTGGCTCCCCTTCCCCTAACACATTACCTTCAAACTCCTAATCCTAACACACAGGGCCCTGCATCAGCACATCTCTGCATCTCGCAGACTCAATACACTTTCATACAGTACCTTGTAGCCTCCGGTTCCTGCAAACAAAACGCCTTGACCTTCCCTCTCCTGCCTGTGCCCACCTGGAGCAAACCCGGCATTTTGCCTTCTTTTTTCTAGCTCCATAACTGTGAAATTCCCTTCCTCCCCTAATCCATCAAGAAGAATCATTTCCCAAATTCAAGTCTCTCCTGAAAACCCACCTCTTCTATACTGCCTATGACCTCCCTTTCCCTGACCCCCCTGTTTCCTCCTCTCCTTCCACTTAGGCTCTTTTTCTCCTGTACGGGTGTGCACATTCCTGTCTAGCATTGTAGTTCCTTTTCTGTTTCTGGCTTTTCTAATATATATTATTGTTATTGTAAACTGCCCAGATGGCTCCCGTTGGGCAGTTTATCAAATGTTTTAATAAAGATAAAGAGAGGCCCTTACATCCATGCAATATCGGCTCCCACAGTAGAAAAAAGGGTGGAGTACCAACCATGCTTGCTACATGTATACATCCAGGAGGCAGATGAGCTAAAATAGAGGTTCAAATAGGTCATGCACAATACACACTTGCCACAGTCTATACTCCAAATCAAGATGAACCGAGTTTCTATGCTAAGTTTATCCAAGAGCTCATGAGCAACTGATATAAATAATATTATATTAGGCGGAGATTTCACTTTAATTTTGGATCTGCTACTGGACCAAACCCTGTATAGTATGCGACTTAAGAATCGGTCGTGTGATCTATTGCAGTCAAGCATAGAATCCATAAGTCTAGTAGATCCCTGGCAGCTGCAACATCCTAATTCTGCCTCAGACATCAAGAGTATGACAATCTCAGATCATGCAGCTATCACACTATTAGTGGGTATTGGTCTCCCTGAACAGTCTCCACAGGTATGATCATTTGATAGATAGCTACTATCAGACAATCACTTTATCTCACAGACATGGACAGCCATTCAAAATAGAAGATATTGCATTCTAGGCATGGTGGGAAACTTTCAAAGTGACTATGCATGCAAATATCACTTCCTACTCAATACAAGCTGGCATGCAGCGTAAGAGGGAACTGCAAGAACTGGATATCCAAATAAGGGCGGGAGAACATCTGTTGATAAATGGGGCTGACCATATGATATTAACGCGTCTCCAAAAACTGCATTACCAGTATAATAACATCCTCGGTAGCGAGGCCCAACAACAACTCTGCATGCAAGCAAGTCGCTATTATCATGAAAGCAATCGAGCAGGTCGAATGCTAGCAAATACACTAAAAGCAAAAAAATCCACATTATGGATAAGCTCATTATTGAATGAGCAAGGAGAGATACTAACTAAAGATGAACTTATTTTGGAGAGATGTAGGCAGTTTTATAGCATCTTATATCAGTCTGAAACAACTTGAAATCAAGCCACATTCACCAACCTGGTTACAGAAATAGAAAAGCCATCACTTACTAAGACACAACTACAAACTTTGGACATAGATATTAAAGGCAAAGAAATACAGACAGCCATTACACAGCTGTCCATAGGTAAAGCTTCTGGTCCTGATGGACTCCCACTAGAATTCTATAGACAATTTCAAACTGAGTTAGAGTTAATTTACCCACTACAAATATATTATAACGACTTGCCTAAAGAATCAGCAAAGGTAAGGGCATTTGCAGAAGCCAGAATTGTTATCCATCCGAAACCAGGCCATGATCAACAAAGGATTGAAAACTATAGACCCATATCCCTACTAAATTCGGACTATAAGATTTATGCCAAAATACTGGTCATGAGATTAGTTGGCATACTTCCATCCCTAATACACCCAGATCAATGTGGCTTTATGCCCGGAAGATCTACTTCGGATAATGGATGCTTACTAGCACAAATAATAACTTTGGCACAAGATCTGGCCTACCCAGTGGTAGGGCTTGCACTAGACTTGGAAAAAGCTTTTGACAGGCTAGAATGACCATATCTATTCCATATGCTAAATTGGTTTGGTCTAGGCGAAAATTTATGAAGCCTTCTTTATGAAGCCCCCTACGCAGTATACTTGCCAATGTCTCAGTATCCGCCCCCTTTAAATTGAAACGGGGAACAAGACAGGGTTGTCCCCTCCCCCCACCCCCTGCTTTTTAACCTAGCCCTGGAACCATTGGTCAAAGTAATCCGTCAATCTAAAAATATCCGGGGATTAGAGATCAAGGGACGGTCAATTAAAGTATCAGCCTATGCAGATGATCTTCTCCTTTTTCTGCAACCAAGTTCAGTCGCAGAGACACTTACAATATTAGAGAAGTACTCAACAATATCTGGGTATAAAATAAACCTCACTAAAACAATCATGATACCACTAAATAAACAAGTTCGGCCTACACTCCTACAAGAATTGCCCTTTCAATATACTACCTCTTCCTTTAAATATTTGGAAGTGATGTACTGGCCCACAATGCGTGAAACAGTTCAACAAAATATGATTATTTGCAAAAAGCTTATATATACACATACAGACAAATAGTCACCCCTATTTTTGACCTGGTGAGGTCGACTGGAAACTATTAAAATGACAATGGTACCTAAGATAAATTATATATTAAGTATGATCCCATTCCTTTTCCCAAGCTCTTTTTATAAGACACACAAGAAGATGCTGACGAATTTTCTATGGTGGGAAAACCTCCTTGCATAGCCACCTGGAAGCTTAAACTGCCTAAAAGCAAGATAGGGTGCACATCCCCCATTTCTATTGGATTCATACTGCCTCACTAATAAAACAGAGAATAGCATGGATCAAGGAAGGAATGGATACAAATAGAAAAGGTGTTGATCTCTCTGACCCCTATACCTCTTCTGATAGGAATGACCTAGACCTCAAACCAGATTATTCAGGTTATACAACAAGCACTTCATACACTAGCAAGCCAGTTAAGAATCCTCAAAAGTTCGCAAGCGAAATGCCTATATGGAATAATACTTCCTTAAAAATAAACAATTTACCAATTAGAAGGCAGTATGGTAAAAATGTGGCATATGGACAATAGGGCAACTTATAAATCATACTGAATACAAGTCTTTCAATATTCTACAACAAGAGTACGAGCTTCCGGATAAATGTCTATATCAATGGTATCAACTGAGACACTGTTTGAACAAAGCTGGATTCTCTCCTCTACAACTTTCACAGAGCTGGCTACTTAGACAGACAATGACAGAACTGCAAGACTCCAAAGGGCTGATTTCTAAATTTGTTTTGATGCTTTGCACTAAGAGCACCTGGAGATGCACAGGGGCTGAGAGTTCTGGTCTGAAGAGGCGGGAGATCTGATTAATATGAAGGTTTGGGAACTCTTCTGGGGATCGCAGATCAGGACAACACAAGCGGCCTCACCCACCCAATCGCTACACTTTTTGGCCAATAGAGCTTATTTAGCCCCTCTAACAATATCAAAATGGAAACCCCAGAACGGAAATAAATGTTGGTCACGCCTTTCTGAAGTACGAACCGCATCCCATATGATCTACTACTGCCGTCAGGTTAAAATCTACTGGGCAGGGGTATGGGAAGGATAACTCAAATATGTAAAATACAAGAAACGCTCACTTATCATATAGTTGTATATAAATCATTAGCTGAGATACCATCACTAGAAAAGAAGATTATCAAATTTTTGACTTAATTATCAGCTTGGCTTTGAAACGAATAATAGTACACTGGAAGGACAATACTATGCTGTCGGGAACATTGGTGGAACCTATTGTGCCTCCATCATTCGTACGAAATGGCATATGTGGCATATAATCTACAACTGGGTAGGATGTTAAAAAGATGGGACAAGATAGATGCCGTCACCAATGTAATAATATAGACACATAAACGTGCCACAACAGCAAAATGTCCCACTGAGAACTCTGTAGATTTATTAACAGCTTAAGTAATAGTAACATGTTAAGCGAATGGGACCAGTGTTGGTTTAATGTTCATTGTATTCAATTTTGTATCTGTTATTGTTATCTTGTATCACCAAAGAAGAAGCTAAAATAATTTTTTTTTAAATTTACTGATTGGGTTAAAATGTCAAATCTGGAATGTGAGCATCAAAGTTGAAATAACACTAAAAAATCTATGTATAAATATGTTTTTCCCTTCCTTGTGTGTAGGAAAATGAAGCTAATTAGTTGGGCAGGCATGGCGAAGAAACTGCTTTGAGCTAGGTTAGTAAAACAAGAACTCCTACTTTCTAAATAGTATTGCATTTTCATTGCTTTTTTTATGGTAGTATAAGAACAAAATAACATTATTTTTTGTGTATAAGAAGATCCTTACATATTTAGATAGACCTTGTTTGATGCAAAACTTATTTAAGAACATAAGAACATAAGACATGCCATACTGGGTCAGACCGAGGTCCATCAAGCCCAGTATCCTGTTTCCAACAGTGGCCAATCTAGGTTATACGTACCTAGCAATATCCCCAAAAGACAGGTTCCACAATGCTTGTACTGGGTCAAGCATTGATATCCTGGGTCCCTTTTTAATAGTGGTTTATGGACCTTTCTTCCAGGAACTTGTCCAAACCTTTTTTAAACCCAGCTATACTAACAGCCCTTACTACATCCTCCGGTAACAGATTCCAGAGTTTGATTACACGTTGAGTGAAAAAATATTTTCTCTTATTTGTCTTAAATAGTTTACCCTGTAGCTTCATTACATGTCCCCTAGTCTTTCTATACTCTGATAGCATAAACAATTGATCCACGTTTATCCGTTCCACTCCATTCATTAATTTATAGACCTCTATCATATCTCCCCTCAGCCGTCTCTTCTCCAGGCTAAAGAGCCCTAACCTTCTTAGCCTCTCTTCATAGGAGTAGCCTTCCATCCCCTTCACCAATTTGGTGGCTCTTCTCTGTACTTTTTCTAATAACGCTATGTCCTTTTTAAGATACGGTGACCAGAATTGCACACAATATTCAAGGTGCGGTCGTACCATGGAGCGATACAGAGGCATTATAATATCCTTTGTTTTGTTCTCCATCCCTTTCCTTATGATACCTAGCATTCTATTTGCTTTCTTGGCCGCCGCTGCACACTGGGCGGAGGGTTTATCATGTTATCCACAATGATTCCTAAATCTTTTTCCTGGGTGGTGGTTTCTAATGTGGAGCCTTGCATTGTGTAACTATAGTGTGGGTTGTTCTTTCCTAGGTGCATAACTTTGCACTTGTCCACATTAAATTTCATCTGCCATTTGGATGCCCAGTCTTCCAATTTATCCAGATCCTCCTGCAGTTTTCCACAATCCTCTTGGGTTTTAACAACTTTAAACAGTTTTGTATCATCTACAAATTTGATAACCTTACTAGTTATTCCCTTTTCCAGGTCATTTATGAATATGTCAAAAAGCAGCGGACCCAGTACAGATCCCTGGGGTACTCCACTATTCACCTTTTTCCATTGGGAATATTGGCCATTTAGCCCTACCCTCTGCTTTCTATCTTTTAACCAGTTCCCGATCCACAATAGTACACTGCCTCCTATCCCATGACTTTTTAGCTTCGCCAAAAGTCTCTGATGGGGGACTTTGTCAAAAGCTTTCTGAAAGTCCAGATATACTATATCAACCGACTCACCTTTGTCTACCTGTTTATGCACACCTTCAAAAAAACATATCAGATTAGTAAGACAAGATCTTCCTTGTCTAAAGCCATGTTGGCTGTCTCCCATTAGGCCATGACTATCTACATGCTGCGTAATTTTGTTCTTTATGATGGTTTCTACCATTTTCCCTGGTACTGACGTCAGGCTCACCGGTCTGTAATTTCCTGGGTCACCCCTGAAACCCTTTTTAAAAATTGGTGTTACGTTGGCGACCCTCCAATCTTCAGGTATTACAGATGATTTTAATGAAAGTTCACAGATTACCAATAGCTGGTCTGCAATCTCATATTTCAGTTCTTTCAACACTCTGGGATGTATACCATCCGGTCCAGGTGATTTGCTACTATTCAGTTTATCAAATAGTTGTAATATGTCTTCCCGGTGTAGCGATATTTCTCTCAATTCCTCTGCAGTATCACCTTTAAATACCACTTCAGTCTTGGGTAACATCCCTACATCTTCCTCAGTAAAGACCGAAGCAAAGAATTCATTCAGTCTCTCTGCTATAGCCTTGTTTCCTCTTACTGCCCCTTTTACCCCTCTATCATCTAATGGTCCAATTGACTCTCTCACAGGCCTTTTGCTACGAATGTACTTGAAAAAGTCTTTATTTCGTGTTTTTGCTTCCGTAACAAGTTTCTTCTCAAATTCCCGTTTTGCCTGCCTTATCAATGCTTTGCATTTAACTTGCCAGTGCTTGTGCTGTTTCCAGTTTTCATCATTTGGCTCTTTTTTCCATTTCCTGAAGGTTGCTTTTTTGGCAGCAACAGCCTCTCTGAACTCACCTTTAAACCATGCTGGCAGTTTTTTGGACTTTCTTCCACTTTTCTTAATGCGTGGAATACAGCTGGTCTGGGCTTCGAGGATAGTATTTTTAAATAACACCCAAGCTTGCTGTAAGTCTTTAACCTTTGGAACCGCTCCTTTTAGTTTTTTCCTAACTATATTCCTCATTCTATCATAGTCTCCCTTTTGAAAGTTAAAAGGTAGTACTGTGGATGCCTTTACTATCTGTCCTCCACTAATTAAATCAAACATGATCATACTATGATCACTATTGCCAAGTGGTCCCAACACCCTTATTTCTTGCACCAGATCTGGCGTTCCAATAAGGACTAGGTCCAGAATGGCTTCCCCTCTGGTCGGTTCATGAACCAGCTGCTCCAAGAAGCAGTCATTTATTCCATCTAGAAACTTTATCTCTTTAGCTTGTCCTGCTGTGACACTGACCCAGTCGATACCGGGGTAATTGAAATCACCCATTATTACTACTCTGTTGTGACTTTTGTTAGCTTCCTTGATTTCTTTGAGCATTTCATCATCCATTTGTTCATTCTGGCCAGGTGGTCGATAGTATACTCCCACTGCCATCACCTTCCCCTTCATAAATGGAATTTCAATCCATAGAGATTCTACAGAAAATTTTGTTCCCTGCAAAACTTTAATCCTTTCTGACTCAATGCCCTCTCTAACATAGAGCGCAACCCCTCCACCAATTTGATCAGCTCTATC
Source organism: Ichthyophis bannanicus (assembly GCA_033557465.1). NCBI lineage: Eukaryota > Metazoa > Chordata > Amphibia > Gymnophiona > Ichthyophiidae > Ichthyophis > Ichthyophis bannanicus. The sequence continues at coordinate 125,038,686 of CM066043.1, read as the reverse complement.
ATTACGATATAGTTTGTATCCAGGTATCACAGTGTCCCACTGGTTATCCTCCTTCCACCATGTCTCTGAGAGTGCAATCATATCTAACCTCTCATTTAGTGCTATATATTCTAACTCTCCCATCTTATTGTTTAGACTTCTAGCATTGGCATACAAGCATTTTAGAGACTGTATTTTATTCATATTAATCTGGCTATTGGTAGGCAGGGGTAATGTGTATATTTATTTATTTAAAGTATTTTGCATGCTGCTTCCCCCATCAAATGTCCATTCAATTAAGTGAACAATTTTGAAATCAATAATTGCATCAAAGACATCATGCATACCAAATGCAGAAGAAATGTCTTAACAGAGCACCTAGATGAAATGTTCAAAATGGTGCCCATTTTATGGCTGTTTTATAAAGGCAATCCAAATAACCAAGATTTAACTATTAGGAAACTAGATGCTAGATGGCTTGAATATCTATAAAGAAGGGGACCTCAGAAGTTTTGGAACTCTATCCCTAATGCAGGATGGATGACATTGAACAATGAGATATATAATCTGCTAAATTAATGGATGTTTATATGCCTGCAATGTGTAGCGGGTTTGATTGAACTTCTCTGTTACACCTTGAAGCGGCTAAGTGAACTGCTATTGAACAATTGGGACATTTTTACGTACCTATTATAAACCTTGTGGGGGTCTTTTACTAGTGGGCACTAAGGTATTGCATGTAATGTGCCAATAGCACCAAAACTATAGTGTGTTAGGTGCACCGTGTTAACTGTTGCGGATGTGGAAAGCATTTCCCTGACAGTTAACACAGAGCCCTGTCCCCTAGTGCGTGCTGCATTAGCGCTAATGCTGTTAGCATACAGTGTGAACACAGCGCTAAATGCACTGGCGTCACCCACCCACTATCTGCCCTATCCCACCCACTTGTGACCCTAACATGGTTTGCACAGTTAGTGCTTGTTAGTAAAAGACCTCTATATGAGGATAAGTTTCTAATGGAGCCAAATGGACATAAAATTTGGAATAGTATTGAAAGATATGAACTGTTATATACAGGATCAATGATGATATAAGATGAGTCTGGCTCAGTAGCCTAGTATCCTAGCTATGTTTGCCTGAAGTTGTTTCACTCCTATATATTGAGGTCCTATATTTAAACTAATGTAAATGGTGCTTAAATTGGAAGCTGTGGCAGCGAATATTTTATAAAGGCAACATAGATACCTGTGTACCTTTATAAAATAGGCTCATACAATGACCCCCAGGAAAGCAGAAATTCTCTGACACACATTTGCACCTGTTCTGAAATGTGTACATGTTTCTATGCACATTTTATAAAATATCTGTGTAAATCACAGCTCTGCCCCAGTTACACACAGACTAGGCCCCCCGGGATCTTCCCATCCAATTGCAGTCACTTCTATCCGGCATCTTTCAACCAATAGAAGAGCTCTCTTGGACCTTTTCCGGGTTGGGAGATTCTTCTTGGAAATGCTATCTGCAAATGGCTGCTTTAACTTCAGCATAAGTAGCTCTCCCCTCTGGATTTGCAGCCTGGACAGCAGTTTAGCTGCTGCCTGTGAAGAGATTACCCAAATAGGTAGCCCATATAGCATTTGTTCATATATACACAATGTGAGCATATTTTCAGGGCCTTCTACTTCCTGGTCTGGACCTCACCACATCATTTAGTTTTACTAGAAGGCCTAAATCTGCCTATGGGGCATTGAGTACACCAACACTTGAAGCTTACACTGAAGCTGCTGATGCTTTTCATCAAGCTCAGTTGATACTTGAGAATCCCAGGCTACAGGAGGAAAGATCCTGCCAGGACTCTGGAACTCGTAAGTGGAAAATGGACTGCCTTCATCTGATCTTGGAAAAGGGATTGTTTCCAGTCACATACCGGCCAGAACTGCCACCCTATTTTAATTGTGAAGAAAGAGGTAATTTTTTCCAGGGAATGCATAGAGGTTGAAGAAGCAGTATTGGATGCTAATTTGCCTCACACTTGCAACTTTGTTGATGCCCTGCACTGGCCATACCAAGGGCTATGTGAGCAGTGCGGCTGCACAGGGTGCAAGTATAGAAGAGGTACTGGTGTCATCATTGGGCTATCAGGAAGCACAATAAGATTGAGTTCCTGCATGTGGCAGGGGAGGCAGGGGGGCACCAGATTCATGAATCACACAAGGCACATTTTCAGCTTGGTATATCCTGGCCCCGCACCCTAGAGAGGATAACTATCCCTGGGAGTGTAAAAATCCTTGCTGAAAGGGAGCTGGTTAAAGAAATTCAGCCTGACTATGAATTGACTTTAGCTTATGTCTATGGAGATTAGTGACAATATCTCACTGCCCAGGTCTCAGTAATAACTGCCATGGAGTAGATGAGCCTTGAAGTGGGAGTACTTCCATGGCTTCCATACGCCAACATTTTAAGGTGAGACTACCTTAAATTTGGGCTCTGTAGACTTGGCTTAATGCTGGACCAACTGGCTAGGAGGAGGTGTCATTGACGCCTGCGAAGAGGTCTTTTCCCTGTGGAAAACCTGGACTTAAATCTCAAGGAACCTAAGATACCTAAATCCTGCTAGCAATGATGGCTGGAGAAGGCTTAGTGTGTCAGTAATCTAGGGGATGAGTAGAGAGGAGCCTGAAGAACATAAGATCATAAGATATGCCATACTGGATCAGACCAAGGTCCATCAAGCACAGTATCCTGTTTCCAACAGTGGCCAATCTAGGTCATAAGTACCTAGCAGTTTCCCCAAAAGACAGATGAAGATACATGCTACTTGATGTTCAGCTTCTAGCAGTCAGCGTTTTTTTTAACTGGCAGCAGCTGTAGGCAAAATAAAACCAGATATTCAGTGAAAGTGCCCTGGTAGTGGCTTCCATTGAATATCTGATTTCAGCAGTGACCACTGGTGGTCATCCACAAGGTTGATATTCAGCTGCTATGCAGATAGCCAAGCCACATAAAGTTAAGCCTGCTTTTTTGGCCTAACTTAATGTGGTTTCTTATCCAGCTAGTGGACTGAAAATTGCCACTAACCGAATAAGGCTTTGTACCACCCTTGCCCTGCTCATGGACCATCTAGGCACTATCCAGATGGTGTCATGGTGGTTAGAGGATATATATTCATTGGAATTATCCATACATTGCTGCTGCATATCCCTCTTACCAGCACTGATTTGATTAGCAGGTACTATTAATTGGATAAGTGAATATTGGGCTCACAGATACCAACAGGGGCCCTTGGCTATCATGCCGAAATGGGTGAGAAGGGTAACCTGTAGAAATTAAGGAGGAACCAGGTTGAGAATGAGTTTCTTAAGTTGGCCCAGAAAAGTTCAAATGATAGTTGGGAAGCCTAGCCCCAGCCTGGGAACCCATACACTATCTCTACCCTTCTTCATAGTTAAAAAGGACCAAGTATATAGTGTAGCTAAGGGAAACTTACAGACGTATAAGCTGTAGACATGGACAGATAAAGGGATACCAGAATCCCCAATATGTAATTGAAGATGGATGAATTTCTTGATATAGAATGTGTTTAGAAGTTTGACTTTTCATCTACTTCCTCTTAATAGAATAGGATGTCATGATCATGAGTTCTGTGTAACCGTCTTTAAAATAGATGGAACAGTGTTAACGCAAGCATAAAGAACATAGGCTATGAACTGTGCAACCATAGTTCATTGTACAGTCACTGCTGACAAAACATAATTTTTGCAACTTTTGCAATTATAAATTTCATCTAATACACTGTAATCAGATCTTACTCTGTAAAAAGAACTTTGGCGACACCTTGTGTTATTTCATGGTTATAATAAATGACTGTTACTTCCTCTTTTTCTCTAATAAAAAGGAGCTTTTTAGGAGGAGGACTTTGAATTCAATAAGCGTGGAATTATGCATGTTCATAGACCCGTTTATTGTCTTCCCTCTGAGCTCAAAGACAGTAACACTTGTGTGTGTGATTGTGTTCTGTATTACTCTCTGCCTGTCTCTCACTGCTTGATGGACCAGAGACCTAAAGAGCCGTGGTATTGTGGTCAGATCAAAGAGTTTTCTTCATAAGCAATTCCTGATACCATGATCCTACTGCAAACAAGTGCTTCAGCTGGCTCATAGCTCTCTGCTGTTGGGCCATCTAGGGGAAGAAAAACCTGGGAGCAAGTATTAGAGCAATTCTATTGGTTGGAGCTATATCAATAAGTTCAATGTTATTGTCAATTTTGCCCCCCATGTCAGTTAGCTAAACCCATCAGAACCTGCTTCCTTAATTCCAATGCCTATCATGGAAGCACCTTCTGAAAGGGTTGCCATTGATTTGATAGGACCTCTGGAGAGGAGAGGACCACCCAAGACAACCAGTACATTCTCATCATTTACATAATACGAAGACTGCAACAGTGGCAACTGCCCTTTATAGAGATTTTCTCAAAAGTTGGCTTGCTCAAAGATGTCTTGTCTGACCAAGGGACCTCATTTGTGTCTCGAGTAATGTAACAAATTTATACATTGCTGAAGGTGAAAATCCTCCATGCCCCAGTGTATAAATCCTCCATACCTCAGACAGACAGATGGGCTTGTCGAGCGCTTCAGAAAAAAACTTTAAGTAGATGTTGAAGAAATTTATCATTGAGGATGGCAAGAACTAGGATTCCTTGCTGCCATACATACTGTTTGCTATTCGAGAAGTTCCCCGGTGCTCAATAGGTTTTTCCTTGTTTGAGTTGCTGTACGGGAAGAGGCCCAGGGAATACTGGATGTAGTTTGAGAGACTTGGGAAGAAGAGCAGAGCCTGGGACAGAGCTTGGTGGACTACATCATTTGAATAAAAGAGAGGCTGAGGAAAGCCAGGGAAGCCACCAGTCTATGTCTGAAGAAAGCTCAATCTACACAAGTCTGGGATTATAATCACCCCATGGTCCCATAGGTACAGGAAATCATGTTTTGGTACTGCTACTGCTATCAATGGACAGTAAGCTGTGCCAGTGACAGTGTCCTTATGAGTTCTTACAGAAGATTGTCTCTGTGAACAGGGGTGGCTTAAGACAATCTGCTGCCTGAGGCAAGAGATGAGCTGGTGCCCCCCCCCCCTCCCCGCCGGAAGCCAAAATGGCCTTCTCAGAGCTCTAGTCGGGGAACAGAGGTTCCCCTCACTCAGGACACTGATCAGATGGTTGCCCCAAGAATAAAGAAAGCAATATGTTTCCAGGCTATATAATTTAAAAAAGCAACCTTTTGCAATGCTGTTTATATGCAGCAAAACATGTAGCAGTGAAAAGTGATGCATGTAGGAAAGAATAACCCAAACCATAGGTACACAATGCTAGGTTTCCCGTTAGGTGTCGCCACCCAAGAAAAGGAGCTAGGTGTGATCATAAACAATACATTGAAATCTTCTATTCAGTGTGCAGTAGCAGCCAAAAAAGAAAATAGAATGTTAAGAACCATTAGGAAAGAAATAGAAACTAAAACAAAGGATATCATAATGCCTTTGTATTGCTCCATGATGTGATTGTACCTTAAGTATTGTGTGCTTAAGTAGTGCTGCTATATCGCAAAAAAGATATAGCAGCATTAAAAAAGGTACAGAGAAGAGTGACTAAAATGAGAAAGGAGATGGAATGATTCTCCTATGAGGAACGGCTAAAGGGGTTAGGGCACTTCAGCCTGGAGAAGAGACGGCTGAGGGGAGATATAATAGAGGTCTATAAAATCCTGACTGGAATGGAACGGGTAGATGAGGATTGATTGTTTGCTTTTTCAAAAAATACAAGGACTAGGGGACATGCCATGAAGCTACAAAATAGTATATTTAAAACAGAACAGAGAAAATATTTATTTTAAAGGCAACCAACCATTTTGTTAAAATGGTAAATAAAGGCAAAAGGAACTGGAGACCGCTATGGTTTTCGAAGGAAGTAGCTGAAAAAGTGAAGAAAAAGAGGGAGGCCTTCATGAAATACAAGAGATCACAGAGAGAGGAAGACAGGCATCTGTATTTGGAAAAACTTAGAGAAGCTAGCAAAGTAGTCAAGAAGGCAAAGATTCAGAAGGAGGAGGAAATAGCCAATGCAATAAAATGGGGGGATAAGACATTTTTCAGATATATTAGTGAGAAGAGGAAGGGCAAAAGTGGTATTGTCAGACTCAAGGGTGCAGGGGGGGAATATGTAGAAGCTGATAAGGATAAAGTGGAATTGCTTAACAAATATTTTTGTTCTGTGTTCACAGATGAAGAACCAGGAGCAGGACCTCAGAAAACACCCACAAATAAGAACAGAAGCGAGGGACATCTTGAACAATTTTCAGAAGACTGTGTTTGTGAGAAACTAGCTCAACTTAAAGTAGACAAAGCGATGGGACCGGATGGGATACACCCTAGAATACTGAGGGAACTTGGGGACGTTCTAGCAACTCCACTGACTGACCTTTTCAATGCCTCGTTGGAGTCGGGAGTGGTGCCAAAGGACTGGAGAGAGGCTCATGTGGTGCCTTTACACAAAAGCGGAAGTAAGGATGTGGTTGAAAACTACAGGCCGGTTAGTTTAACTTCAGTGGTGAGTAAATTATTCGAAACGCTGCTGAAAGAGAAAATAGTGAGGTTTCTGGAGTCCGGCGGATTACAGGATCCGAGGCAGCATGGATTCACCAGAGGCAGGTCTTGTCAGACAAATCTGATTGATTTCTTTGACTGGGTGACCAGGGAGTTGGACCGAGGGAGAGCTCTAGATGTGGTGTATTTAGATTTCAGTAAAGCCTTTGACACTGTTCCTCACAGGCAACTTATAAACAAACTGAGCACCCTAGGGATGGACCCTAAAGTTACTGCTTGGGTTAGAAATTGGTTGGGTGGGAGGCGACAAAGAGTACAAGTAAATGGAGCTCACTCTGAGGAGAAGGATGTTACCAGTGGTGTGCCCCAGGGATCTGTCCTTGGTCCGATTCTTTTTAACATCTTTGTTAGTGATATAGCGGAAGGGCTGTCGGGTAAGGTTTGCCTCTTTGCGGATGATACCAAAATCTGTAATAGAGTAGACACCCAGGAAGGTGTAGATAACATGAGGAGGGATCTAGCTAAGCTTGAAGAATGGTCTAGAATTTGGCAGCTAGGATTTAATGTTAAAAAATGTAAGGTCATGCATTTGGGCTGCAGCAATCCAAGGGAGCAATACAGTATAGGAGGTGAAGTACTTTTGTCCACTAAAGAAGAGCGGGACCTAGGCGTGGTTGTGTCTGATGATCTTAAAGTAGCTAAACAGGTAGAAAAGGCGACGGCAAAAGCTAGAAGGATGCTTGGGTGCATACGGAGAGGAATGGCTAGCAGAAAAAGGAGGTGATAATGCCTCTGTATAAGTCTTTGGTGCGACCTCATTTGGAGTATGGTGTGCAATTCTGGAGACCGCACCTTCAAAAGGATGTGAACAGGATGGAGTCAGTGCAGAGGGTTGCTACTAAAATGATTAATGGGCTTCATTATAAAGCATATGAGGACAGACTTAAGGATCTTAATATGTACACCTTAGAGGAAAGGCGGGATAGAGGTGATATGATTGAGATGTTTAAATACCTCCGTGGCATAAATGTTCAGGGAGAGAGCCTCTTTCAATTGAAAGCAAGTTCTGCTACGAGGGGACATGGGATGAGGGTGAAGGGAGATAGATTCAGGAGTGATATGCGGAAATATTTCTTTACGGAAAGAGTAGTGGATCCGTGGAATAGTCTCCCAGTGGAGGTGGTAGAGATGAGGACAGTAACTGAATTCAAAAAAGCATGGGACCAACACAGAGGATCTCTAAAGGTAGAAAGTGGACTGTTGTAGTTGTTGTTATGGAAGGACAGACTAGATGGGCCTTGTGGTCTTTTTCTGTCATCATGTTTCTATGTTTCTATGTATAATTCGTTTTTGGAACTCATTGCTGGCGGATATGGTAAAAGCAGGTAGTGTAGTTGGGTTTAAACATTTTTGGACAAAGTCCCAGAGGAAAAGCACATGAATAGTTATTAATGTAGTCCAAGAGAAAACCACTGCTTATCCCTGGGGATAAGTAGCATGGATCTAGCTACTTTTGGGATCTGTCATGGTACTTGTTCTTGGATTGGCCACTGTTGGAAACAGGATATTGGGCTTGATGGACCTTAGTCTGACCCACTATGGGAATTCTTATGTTCTTTAACCATGGCACAATATATAGTAACATAGTATATGACGGCAGATAAAGACCAGCATGGTCCATCAAGTCTGCCCAGCAAGGCGGCAAGAATAGGTGCACTTGCTGCTCCGTGCAGGTCACTCCTCCCCATGCCTTTGCTTAGGGGTGTACCCACTGCTCCGTGTGTTGTTGTTGTTAAGTGCTGTCGAGTCAGTGTCGACTCATGGCGACCCTCTGGATAGTTGTCCTAAATGGTATTCAGTCTTCAGTCAGGCGGCTCATTGTTGACAGACTGGTACCTGTAGCTGCTGTTATTGTATTGAGCCATCTCATTGCTGGCCTTCCTCTTTTGTGTTGACCTTCTATCTTGCCAAGCATGATGTCTTTCTCTAATGCTCTCTCTCTTTGCATGATGTGTCCAAAGTATGAAAGTCAAAGTCTTGTCATCTGAGCTTCTAAAGAAAGCTTAGGTTTGATCTCCTCTAGTACTGACTGGTTTGTTCTTCAGGCAGTCCATGGTATACACAGTATTCACCGCCAGCACCATAATTCAAAGGCAACTTTAACCTACTTGGATCAACTATCAAAGGCATCAATTTTCTTCCTATCTTTTTCACTGTCCAGCTTTCACATCCATATGATGTTATTGAAAATACCATGGCTTGAACAAGTCAAATCTTTGTATGGAGAGAGACATCTCTGCTCTTGAGAATATAACATCAAAATAAAATTATTATAACTAATTTTATTTTGGCGTTTTAAACTGTGCTGAGGTTCTCTCATTTTCTTTTTGAACATATATTCTGCATCCAAAGCAACCTCTCTCCCAACAATGGGTGCAAAGCAGAACTAGGACATTTCCCACAGAACTCACCATTCCAAAAATAATTTCTGATTCTGGTGTCATCTCAGTTAACAGCAATACAAATCCTCATCAGTACTGTATATACCAAAACCTTGCAAAAATGACCTAGAATACAGAGAAAATCTAACATACTATAACAGCATTAACATCCAAAACTCACACAAGAGGACCTATCCAGAAAAGAGTAACACTGTAAATATTGCAGTGGGCCTAGAATATCCATACATCTATTTAGAAAACCAGATAAGCCAGATTACTACTGATCCCTATATAGAAACTCCATGCTAACAGAATACCTCGCTTTGGTCACGAACTCAGAAGACAGATAGATCCTTGCTAAGTAAGGAATAAATTACCACAAATAAAGTGACCAACCATCCCGTTTGTTAAGGATTTGTCCCTGAAATTGTATGGGCCACCTAAATGTCCCCTATTTTAAAACACATGTCCCACTCCTACACTTCTTCACATTTGTAGTAGCGGTCTTCTCCACACCAGCTGAAATTTTCAAAGGGAAACTCTATTTATATGAGACTATTTCCATCAGAGACACAGAAACATATACACATGCATGCACTCTGTTGTACTTCAGTCACACACACATGCACATGCATTCATTCATCCCCCACCCCCCAAATCAGGTACACACATGCACACTAACATTTTTCAGACAGACAGATTCTGTTTCTGCCTGTCTACTGGTACTGTGCTGCTTCTGCAGTTCTCTACTTAATGCCTCCAGTTCTTGCTTTTGCCACCAGTTCTTTTTCTCAGCTTGCAGTAACCTCCTCACACTTTACCCCATTCCTCTTACGTTTCTACCCTTTCTCAGCAACCCCTCACCCCTACCAAGAAACCCACTTATTCCATTTACTTTCTCCCAGACCCTGTGACTAGTGCAGCCTTTCCATTGGTTGGAACCTATCATTTACTCTGCATAGTGAGGGGGAAGCACTGGCGAGCTGTAGATTCTGACAGCCAGGGGAGCATAAGGCTCAAGATTTGCCTAGGGTGCCAACACCTTGAACCACTCTGGAGCCGGCCCTAGGCCTGGGATTAACCTGTATGGGCACAAAGCAGTGCGAATGTTGACACTGCCTCCAGTTACCCTCTCATTTGACTGTTCTTCTGCCGCTTATTGGGTGGATCTGATGCCAGAGTGAAGGGGCATGGCCCACCAAGACCCACCCTTGGCTACATCCAATTCTGACCTGTCCACTAGGCAAGCTAGGTCGCTGTCTTTGTGCCGCCACTTCGTTGCCTGTGGCAGGTCATGTGCTTCAGCACACATAGCCTGCCGCTTCTGGCCCCCCCTCCAATAGTAAGTTGGTTCGAAGGGGGGTCAGAAGCGGCAGGCCATGTGTGCTAAAGCACATGGCCTGCCACAGGCAAGAAAGAGCTTTTTGAAATACTGCTACTGCTGCTGCCCCCCCCACCCGAGACAGAATCGGCGGCAGTGGGTGGGGGGGGGGGGGGAGGGGCAGCTGCGGATCCTGCCTAGGGCAGCAGAAACCCTTGGGCCATCCCTGGCTACACCACTGTATGCACAGGGAAATAGAAAGAAATTCATATGCTCCTGTAATGTGCAAAATAGAAAGCCAGGACACGTACATTCCAAAAATTGACATATTCCAATCACTAAATTAAATAAAAAATTCATTTTTCTGCCTTTGACAACTGGCCATTTTATTCTGTAATTATGTTGTTCTCAGTCTCTAGCTTCTGCTTTCCACTGTCTTCTCTTAACTCGTGTTTTAGGGGCTCCGGGTCTATCTGCCACTTCTCTCCTCTCCTCTTCACTTCCTTACATCTTTGGCATTTATCTTTTCCTTTCAGCTTTCTTCCATTTATTTCTCTATCAATTCAGATTTTGCTTCTCCTCCTTACCATCCAGTCTTCAATTCCTTCTTAATACTGCCTCTACCACTTTTCAATCCTTAACACAGTTCTCTCCTTCCCCAGCCTCCTATTCTACCCAGCCTTTAATTCTCCCCTTTCTCTCTTCCTCCTTTCATGTCCTGCATCTCTCCTCTTTCTACTTCCCTCATTCAGTGCTTCAGCCTGTATTTCTCACCTCACCTCACCCCACCCCACCATTCCCCCTCCCTATTCCTTCCCCGTGTCTCATATATTCCCCTCTCCATTCGTGTGTCCAGCATCTCCCCACACATGTCCAGCATTTAACTTTTTCCTCCCCTTTCTCCCTCCTCTAGAATTTCTCTCCTCTTTCTCCTCCCCCATTCCACCATCTTTCTTCTCTCTTTCCTCCTGTTTCTAACATTTTTCCTTTCATCACCCTTCCAAATGTCCAGCATCTATCCTCTTCCTTCACCCCCCACAGTATCCAGCATCTGCCCTTTCTCACCATCTCCCCTCCCTGTCCTGCATCTACCCTTCATGCCCCCAAGTCCAGCATTTACCCTTCCTCCCCATCTCCACCCCATGCCCTACATCTGTCCTTTCTTCTCTATGCCCATCCTGCCCAGTATCTGCCCTTTTCCCCTATGTCCCCCCACCATGCCTAGCATCTGCTCATCATCTTTCCTGTGACAACTTTCTGCCCACTGCCCCCCTCATCCCATGGCCAACATCTGCCCTCTGCCTCCCCTGTGGCCATCATCTGTCCTCTCTCCCCTCTCCTCCTATGGCCAGCATCTTTCCCCTGCCCCCGCTGTCCATCATCTGTCCCCTTGCCACCTCCTGTGTCCATCATTGGCACCCTCCCGTATCCATCTACCCTCCACCTCCATGCCACCTACCCCTGCAGCCGATGCATGCCCAACGTGACTTCCCTTCCTTCCTACCCACCCACAAACTACAGCCATTGCTGCTTCTCTTAATGAGCGGTTGCATAAAAAAAATACAAGCAAAAGCACAGGGTCTTCCCGATTCCAGCATGCTTGTAAGCCTTGCCGGTACCACCCCTTCTGACGTGAGTATGCGTCAGAAGGGGCGGGACCATTAGAGTCTTACAAGCACGCTGGAGTTGGGAAGATCTTTCATTTTGCTTGTAATTTTTTTTAGACACTGCTTGTCGTTTGGGAGGGGGATTGATGCCACCGCTGCCACAGACTTGGGAGAAGTGGCGGCGATGGTGGCAGCAGGTTAAAGAAAGAATGAGGTGGCTGCAGCTGGGCTGTTGTGGGGGCATTTTTTGCCACCCCCAAATCTTTGCCAGCAGAGGTCATCTCACTCTGCCTAATGATAGAGCCGCCCCTGTCTATGAACTACTAGGTGGCCCACCTGGTCGTGGAAAAGGAAGATTTCAGAAACAAACACTTTCATATATATATAGAGAGAGCCTGATTTTCAAAGGCCTTTACACAGATAACTTCCCTAGTTACCCGTGTAAAGGCCTTAATCTGGGATTTTCAAAGGGCACCTACATCGGTAGTGCCCTTCGAAAATCCTGGATAAGTCCCTAACACGCCCAGATGCTATGCGGGTAGCATCAGGGTGTGTTAGGGGCATTCCGGGGTGGAGTAGGGGCAGAGAAAAGGGCTAAATGGGTAGGAGTGATTTTCGATGCTACCTGCTTAGCCTCTGCGCCTTAAAGATAGGCAAAAATCACTGCTATCCATTTAGCCTCGGTGGCTGCTGGTGCATCCAGATAAATCTGGATTTTCACTTCCGCCACCGGAAATCCAGATTAAGGAGGTTGGCGGGCAGGCTATGCGCCACCATGGAGCTTAGCCTGCCTAATTGAAAATCGGGCCCATAGTGCCAAACACTTTTATGTATATAGTGTCATTTCCAAACCTGAAACTATCTATTTGCTATTTCATTCAGTCAATGTATGCATCTTCAAAAAGCCAGTCCTTTATTTTTCTTATGAAATTCCTTTATGTCTGTCAAATGTCTGACTGCCTGGGGTAATAAATTCCAAAGTCTGGGTCCAGGTATCGAGCGTGCTCTATCATGCATATTGAAGAGAGAGAACATCCAGTAAACCTACTTCTTGTGAGCATAATAAACACACTGATTGATACTCTTGTAATGCAAACGTCAGGAATAAGGATTGATTCAGTCACACACTGATTTAAAAACAATTTTAAACTTTACTCAAGCTCCTATAGGGAGTCAGTGGAATTCCTTTGGGCCTGATATTCAGCCCATGGCAGTCAGCATTTGTAAAGCACCTGACCTCGCAGGCAACAGTAAAACCAGATATACAGTGCCGGATATCCACTGGCACTGAATATCTGGTTTTGCCACCGACCTCTGTTGCTGTTTAGTCAGCGACAATATTCAGCCGCTTAACAGATAGCAAAGATGCATCAAGTCAGCACAGCTACTGAATTTTATTCAGTGGCACTAACCGACCACTGCCACTGATTATCGCCACTATCCGGATTGTGCCAAGGTAGTCTGTGGTGTTATTCAGCAGCGATGGCCGGTTAGTGCCACTGAATATTGGACTAAGCAGACTTGATGTGGTTAGCAGCCCTTCATTACTGGGAATATATGATCCGTCATTTTAGTCCCAGCTAACAGACATACAGCAGCATTTTGCACTACTTGTAGTGCTTTTAACCTTGTCTTAGGCAGACCAAGCAGTAATGAATGGCAATAATCCAGTGGAGCAGGAACACGCTGTTGCAAAACAGTATGGAAATCATCAATGCCAATACACTGCCATAATCTCCTCAAGACATGTAGAGCCTGATTCAGAAAGGGGCACGTCTGGGCCGTCCAGATGGCCCCGAGGAGGACAGGCCCATTAGGACCCGATTCTGTAATGTGGGAACAAAATGTTCCCGCGGCATACAGAATCAGGTCCAAGGATGGCCCGGGGCCTGGATCAAATGGCGGGGACCTACCTGCCTCGGGGGGGGGTTCCAGCCCCGATCACCAGGTTCATGCTGCTTATTCCATCTTCAGCCTTGGCCCGCCCCTGCTCTGCCCAGGCTCCGCTGTCTTCTGGCTCTCCCCGTACTGCTGCTTTAGCCATGTGGGGAGGGCCTGACATGCAGCCCCGCAAGTTGCGTTTCTGAATTGGGCCCATAGTTTAAAATGCATTTTTCACAAGTAGTCTCAAATGAGACAAACATGTTAATTGATCATCAGATACAAGTATTGTATGGTAATGGCATCTGGCGGCTTATCTATGTCCATTCCTTGTAGGGTAAGTGCATGAGATGTTTTTAAAAACGTATCCTTGGGCCATTATATGACAAGCCTTCCACTAAAACTTTAATACTATTAGAGATTTCCTCAACCTTAGCTCTTGTTATATCATTGGCAGAAACTTTTATATAAAGCTCCAGCAATAGCACTAGATCACAAAATGGATGTAGATATATACGAAATAACATTGCAGAAAGAATTGAACCTTGAGGCACTGCTCTCATCATACTAAAGAATTTGAATCCATCCCTCCCACCTTCACTGTTTGTGTTCTCTTAGTCAAATATGATCGAAACCATGATAGAATTTTGTTTTTGAGGCCAAAATGTTCCAACCTGATACACTGCATCATGTAGCATGCTATCAAATGAGGCTGTGAAAGTCAGAATTATTATTATTGAGGTATTTGCTTCTAGGGTGACTAGCCAGTGGTCCATAGTTGATAACAGTAAAATTCCCATGCTATATTGAGTTTATGTGGAGTGGAGGAGTAGTCTAGTGGTTAGAGCATTGGCTTGATAATCAAGAGACCAGGGTTCAATTTCCACTAGCACTCCTTGTGACCATGGGCAAGTCACTTATCCCTCCATTGCCTTGGAAGAAAGGCCTGGTAATCTACTTTTGGTCACACTGCCAAGAAAACCCAGCAGCTGCTGGGTCGCAAGGAGTCAGAATTAACTCAAAGGCACACATTGCATTGTGGTTTGCATACAAACTAATATATATGCTAAGAGGGAAGCACCAGTCATAAAATGAGCATTGGTAGCATTCCACTATTGCCTGCTGTGTAGCAGATCACGTGGATAGCCAGAAATAAGGAGACCATAAGAACATAAGAAATGCCATACTGGGTCAGACCAAGGTCCATCACGCCCAGTATCCTGTTTCCAAAAGTGGCCAACCTAGGTCACAAGTATCTAGCAGTTTCCCCAAAAGACACAGGTTCCACAATGCTTGTATTGGGGCAAGCAGTGGATATCTCAGATCCCCTTTAATAATGGTTTATGGACCTTTCCTCCAGGAACTTGTCCAAACTTTTTAAACCTGGCTACACTAACAGCTTTTACTACATCCTCCAGTAGCAAATTCCAGAGTTTGAGTACACGTTGAGTGAAAAAATATTTTCTCTTATTAGTCTTAAATAGGTTACCCTGTAGCTTCATTGCATATCCCCTAGTCTTTCTATATTTTGATGGCATAAACAATCGATCTACATTTACTCATTCCACTCCATTCATTAATTTATAGACCTCTAGCATATCTCCCCTCAGCCATCTCTTTTCCAGGTTGAAGAGCCTTAACCTTTTTAGCCTCTCTTCATAGGGGTATCCTTCCATCCCCTTTACCATTTTGGTGGTTCTTCTCTGTATCTTTTCTAATAACGCTATATCCTTTTTAAGATACAGTGACAAGAATTGCACACAATATTCAAGGTGAGGTCACACCATGGAGTGATACAGAGGCATTATAATATCCTTTATTTTATGCTCCATTCCTTTCCTTATGATCCCTAGCATTCTATTTGCTCTCTTGGCCACCACTGCACACTGGGTGAAGGGTTTCAACATATTATCCATGATGACGCCTAAATCTTTTTCCTGGGTAGTGGTTCCTAATGTGGAACCTTGCATCATGTAACCATAGTTTGGGTTGTTCTTTCCTAGGTGCATAACTTTGTACTTGTCCACATTAAATTTCATCTGCCATTTGAACGTCCAGTCTTCCAATTTATCAAGGTCCTCTTGCAATTTTTCACAATCCTCTTTGGAGTTAAACAACGTTGAATAATTTTCTGTCATTTGCAGATTTGATTACCTCACTTGTTTCCATTTCCAGGTCATTTATGAATATGATAAAAAGCAGCGGACCCAGCATAGATCCCTGGAATACTCTACTATTCACCTTTCTCCATTGCGAAAATTGGCCATTTAGCCCTATCCTCTGCTTTCTATCATTTAGCCAGTTCCTGATCCACAATAATACACTACCTTCTATCCCATGACTTTTTAATTTTGCAGAGAGTCTGTCATGAGGGTCCTTCTGAAAGGCTTTCTGAAAATCCAGATACACTATATCGACCGACTCACTTTTGTCTACCTGTTTATTCACACCTTCAAAAAAATTTAACAGATTAGTAAGACAAGACCTTCCTTGGCTAAAGCCATGTTGGCTTTCTCCCATTAAAACATGACTATCTACATGTTCAGTAATTTTGTTCTTTATAATGGCTTCTACCATTTTGCCCAGTACTAACGTCAGGCTCACCGGTTTGTAGTTTCCTGGATCACCCCTGGAATCCTTTGTAAAAAATGGATTACATTGGCCATTCACCAATCTTCAGGTATTACAGATGATGTTAATGATTGTTCAGAGATTACTAATAGTAGATCTGCAGTCTCATATTTCAGTTCTTTCACCACCCTTGGATGTATACCATCTGGCCAGGTGATTTTAGTTTATCAAATAGTTGTAATACATCTTCCCGGTTTATCGATATTTCTTTAAATTCTTCTGATGCATCACCTTTAAATATCATTTCAGTCATGGGTAACTTCCCTACGAAGCCAAGAATTCATTCAGTCTCTCCGCTGTGGTCTTGTCTCCTTTTAGTGCCTCTTTTACCTCTCTAACGTTTAATGGTCCAACTGACTCTCTTCAAGTTTTTTTTGCTACGAATGTGTTTTTCCTTCCATGGCAAGCTTTCTTTCAAATTCTCACTTTGTCTGCCTTATCAATGCCTTGCATATAACTTGTGAGTGCTTATGTTGTTCACAGTTTTTGTCATTTGGTTCCTTTTTCCATTTCCTGAAAGATGCTTTTTTGGCTAGAACAGCCTCTCTGACCTCACCTTTAAACCATTCTGGCAGTTTTTTGGACTTCCTTCCACTTTCCTTAAAGCGTGGAATACATCAGAGTTAAGTGATAGTTCTTAAGCCTCCTCTCTTTACCTATAAGATTTACCATAGAGCAGGGAAGGGCCATCAAAATGCTGATTTCATTTCCTGGAAGAGGGCCCTGGCAGTGGCATGTGCTTGAACCTGGAAGGGTGAACTGAGGGGGACCTGTGTAAAGGGGTGTATAGACAAGATCCCCGGCCCTTCTTAGGGGTGAACAAATCAACCCACCTTAAAAAGGGCATAGTTGAGATCAACGGCTGGACCTAGGTGCATAACTTTAAAAAAAAATGGGCCAATGCAAGTCTACTCTGGGAGTATGCTCACATAGTGTATGTATGAACAAATGCTATATTGTTTTTTGAAGCCTGCAAAGGGTAAGACAGGCATTCATTTTGTTCTGCTGTTGAATCAAGGCTTTCTTTTGTTCTAAACTTGGATTTCACTGGCCGTTTGTGACAAAGGGGCTTCACCACTAGCCTAGAACCCAGGCCACTCACATACGTTAAAAGGTGTATTGGCAACTAATACTGTATGTTCTAGACTAGAATCTACGCAGACTACAGCTTTTTATTTCCTGGCTCCTATCTCTGAAACTCTCTACCACTATACCTTAGAGAAGAATTGTCATTTAAAACATTCAAGAAAAACCTTAAAGCCTACTATTTTCAACTAGCTTCCACTAAACTAAATTACATGACTTGGTTCTTCCTTCCCCTTCTTTCCTTCTCCTAAATATTATAATTGCCACTTTCTCTTCTGCTTTTCTTTTCTTCCCCCCTCTTTCTGGTTTTTAAATTGGTTTTTATCTGTACAGTTTTATTGGACACCGCCCTGATATGATGTAATAGGGCAGTATATCAAAGTAAGCAATAAACTATAAACGTTTCATGCAGCGAAGACTGTAACATTTCTGACATGATGCTGGGGTAGAAAATTATGATTAATATTTAATATACAGATTTTACGTTTATTATCACTTGATATACCGCCCTTTGTGACATCAGGGCAGTGTACAATCCCCCCAAAAAATCCAAAGTAAGGCCAGAGGCCAGAAAAGGAAAAGAACTACAATTTATAACAGAAAAGAAAAGTCAATCAAGCACCAACAGACATATAATCAGATCAAGGTGCTAGATCTGGGAGATCATAGGCAGTGGAAAAGAGGTATGTTTTAAGTAATGACTTGAATCTGGAGTAATTCTGCTCTAGTCGGAGTGGGGTAGACAGGGAGTTCCAGAGGGCGGGACTGAGGAAAAAGAAGGCTGAATGACGAGTGGACTGTAAATGAGCACAGGATGGTGAGGGAAGATGGAGATGGTTTACATGAGTTGAACAAAGGCTGTGTGTAGGGACATGAAAATGAAGGAGGCCTGCTAGATATTGTGGAGTATGAGTATTGATAACCCAATGAACTGAAATGAGAATCTTATAATGGATGCGAAAATCTATAGGGAGTCAGTGGAGTTGAATCAGAAGAGAGGTAACGTGGTCTCTACGTGAAGAATGTGTAATAATCTGGACTGCTGTATTCTGTATAAGCTGAAGCTGATGGAGTTGGGTGTGAATGATACCAGCAAGAACTGAGTTACAAAAACCAAGACGACATGATCAGGGACAGTACAAGGGTAGTTAAAGCTGAAGGAGTAAGAAAAGGACGAATCGACCGAATTTGACGAAGAAAGTAATAGGACTTCTTTGTAAACTGAGAAACATGATCCTTGAAAGTTAAGTCTGAGTCCAGAAGAACCCCCAAGTATCGAAAGGAGGATACTATAGGAATAGGAGCTATTGAAGGACAATGTCTTCCATAAGTAAACCAAATAGCTGATGTTTTTGCCAGATTCAGATGGAGACAATTTGTGATCAGCCAGTCAGCTACCAGGGAAAGACAGGAATTAAGGGGGGGGGGGGGGAAGATCTGGCTGTAAGGGGCTGGTGTGATGGAGTATGACAATAGCATTAGCATAATAAAAAGCTGATCTTGCACTATGGCAATCTCGCCTCTCCTGCCAGTTCTCATCTTCCTGCAGCAGCATGCCTATCTTCTATTTTGAGGGCTGACCTAGAAGTGTCTATTATTGCCATAATCAAACTGGACCATTACTATAACTATGAGGCCTGTTTGGTAAAGTGCAGTCAAGTTTTGCTTTTACCGCATTTTAGTTGCCAAAATTGGGGCATGGTAAGTACAAAACCCGTGTGATAACTATTGGCGGCATGCCTAGCATCTGCCCATGTTGTTACCTCACAGTACCAAAATTTACTGCACATTTACTTATTTATTTATTAATATCTCTGATATGCCACGCTCTTTAAAATCAGTGTGGTTTACAGTTAACTCTAATTTGTACAGTGCAGGTAGAGTCTGTGCCGTACTTACAATGAACAGGTATTGCAACTTGGGACACACCAGGGTAACTATGTACAAACTGAGCAATCTGGTCGCCGATATACAATGTTGGCCAGATCTGTTTGGAAACTATTTACAAGGTTGGGTAATTATATAAAGGCTGAGCAGTCGGTCGCAGATGTACAATGTCGACCAGAGCTGCTCGGCACCTATTTACAGGTTTGGACAACTATATATAAGTTCAATAACAGGGCGTACTGTTGTGCTGTTGGGTGGAGCTGCATTAGTGTGGAGTGGATGTGCTCGGGGAGTTGTCCTGGTGGCTGATCCTGTCTGGTTAAATTAAATGCATTGCTGGTAATGCAGATGTATCCATGCTATTGACAATACAACTACCACAGCAGCTTCAGTGCTGAGCCCCCCAAACTTCCCCCAGCATGAGGAGTGAAGATCCCCCTAAGTCCCACGCAACATGACAAGGAAGATCTCTTCACTTCTGAATGCCCCAACATAACAATAAGGGTTCCTCCATACCCAAAGCTACCTGGCTGTTATGTGAGGTTTCTATGGTGGTTAGTGAGGAGCAGGAGTGATTTCTGCATGCTCCTGCCCTGTTTGCACCTGGGTTCAAAATGGCACCTCTGACCCCTAGCAGTAGTCTTACAGTATTACCGCTGGAGGTCAAACTGCCAAATAAAGGTTATGCACTCTTATTTGTCAATTTGACCATAGCAGTAGTACTGTGATACTACTGCTAGGGGTCAGAGGTACCAATTTGAACCTGAACTCTGATGAGACAGGAGGGTCCATAGATCACTCTTGTCCCCCACAAGCCACTAGGAAATCCCTGGTAAGACCTTCCGGGGGGGGGGGGGGGGGGGGGGAGGGGGTGTCTTTATTGTCATATTGGAGGAGGAGATCGAGAGAGCTTGCTCGTCATTCGGGGGGGGGGGGGAGAATGATTCTTATTTTAAAATGGTATTAAAATATAAAAAACAGAGGGTCTCATCAAGATATACAATATGATCTATTGTATATGATATAAACCTCTGAATCAGCTAATTGAACTAAAGACTCAGTCCTGTTTTTGTTCCCCATGTCGACTGAGACTAAGATTATTGTATAACCATCAGAACTTGTTTTTCCAGCCAGTGAAGTAAACAGAAAGAGAGAGCTACAGGTATTGCATTTTAGTGAAATATATTGGATGAGATACTTGAGCCAAAGGGTTTAGATGGAGTGTTCCAGGTTATTTGCTGCTCAGGGTCACGTGGGCTAGTGTTTCTTAACAATCACAGTCAGCAGCATGAGAGATCTAAAGAAGAACCTGGTGGTCATGAATAATGGACTTATGGTGATTTTGGTCCCCCCTCCTCCACCACACACACACACACACACATTCCCTCCCAATTAAAGGCTCAGTTTATGTGGGCTAAATCCCAATAATGTCCAGAAAGTTGCAGGACTACAGGAGATTCCCAGTGAAAAAAAGAATGTTAAAAAAAGAGGTGGAGAAAGCATGCAGCGCTTGGCTCATAGAATTCTTTCCAACCTTCTGTAAGTGTGTGCGTGAATGCACTCACCCATCTATATCTTCCTGTGTGTGTCTTGTGTATGTGGTGGCTGTGTGTATGTGTGCGTGTATGCATATCTCTACTTTACGTATATGTTTATCTGTGTGTGCATGTGTGTGTGCATGTATCTTCGTGGACTGGTATGTCCGTGAGTGTTTGTATGAATGTGCATGTGTTTGTGTGTCACTGCATGCTTGTGTAACATCAACCCTGTGGGTCTCTTTCAGTAGCCAAGCCCACTGGATGGCAGAATGTGGGTACAACTTCCAAAAGCAAATATGTTTATGTTTATGTTTATTGAGCTTAATATACCGCCCTTCAGTAAACATCAGAGCGGTTCACATGATACAGTAACATAAAGAAATCATATTTGTGAAAAGGGAAAGGAAGTTACAATAAAAACAGGAAAGCAAATCAGCAGAATCGGTCAACAAGACAGGAAGGGGGAGAGGAGAAGAGGGAAGAGAGGGGGAATGGGCTACACAGAAGGGTCAGGGAGGTCAAAGACAAGGGCAAAGAGATGGGTTTTGAGTTTGATTCTGAAGGTGGTAAATGTCTGTTCTAGCTGGATGGAGGTGGGGAGAGAGTTCCATAGTGCAGGGCCAAGGAAAAAGAAAGCAGAGGAACGGGTGGACTGGAGGTGAGCGTGAGCAGGAGAAGGAAGATGAAGGCGATTGAGGTGCATAGACCGTAGGGAGCGAGCTGAGGAATGAAAATACTGTCCTTTCAGTCTCAACTCTCAGAATTCCTGAAATGGGACCAGAAAAATACTGGGAGGTCTTTGGCATCTACATTCCACTCACTCCAATTCCCTTTTTCTCAATACTGGAGTCCACAAGGTTTACTTACAATTAGTCAAGGGTTATCGGTAGTGATAATAAAATAGGTATTAGCAGAGACCAGAAAATATACAAGCAATATCAATCCATCTCCAGGAACAAGCAGGAATGTGGTCTTCACATATGGGTAACATCGGTACCGACGGAGCCTGTGCAGTAATGCTCCCCAGCATCCAATAGGAAAGCCTTTGGGAGCATCCCACTGCGCCTGTGTAGCTGCCTTCCTGCCTTTCCAGCTCTCCCTCCTCAGTTCTTCATTTTCCGCGGAGCCGACAAGAAGCAATTCCTGTCACTGCAGAAAATTTTTTTTTCTTATTTTTTGTGGTTGCGTCTGCCTTCCCGTCAACGCTGGTACCGACTTTGTGGATGCTTTCTATCTTTCTTTTCTTTAAAAAAAAAAAAAAATCTCTTCAGTGAGGGAAGAAAACTTTCTTCCTTCAGGCGCATCGATGCCATCTTAGGCTTAGGCCTTTCCCTTTTGTCACAGACAAAATGGAAAAACCATCCAATGGTTTTAAGAAGTGCTCCAAATGTGGCAGTACAATTTCGTCCATGGATACCCATGACTGGTGTTTAGTGTTTAGGACAGGATCATCAACCATCAGAATGTCCTCTCAGTAGGAAGTTGACAAAGAAAGGCCTACAGAATCGAGCTGCAAAATTGGGCACCCTCTTTGCCTCCGATGCAGTGACTTTAGCATCAATGTCATCGAGAGCTTCATCTTCCTCCCAAGGATCTCAGGTATCAAAACCTAGGTCTTCATCGAAGACTGGCCAGCTCTCCAAGGGTAGATCTCCTTCTAAGCATCGAGATGCCTTGGGCGTTGCCCTGGAGAGGGACACACTGACCAAACAACCCAGGCAGGAGGATCTTGCCTCCAAAGCCTTAGTGGGGTCCCAGGATGCTCCCAAAGCCTCCACCTCCAGAAAGCTCCTGGTGCCATGCTCAGGAATCGTGGCCTGCAATTCCGGTACTGATACCCAAGCATCGGCAACCTCCATGGATCAACGTATCCTGGCCGTCAAGCGGAGTTTAGCAGCCTTACTGGTGGCCTCCATACTGGTAAAACCTTTTACAGTTGATTCCTCAGACATTGGTACCGACTACAGTACCGAAAGAGCCTTCATCAACTTTTTTGCTGTTTACCATACTATCACCCATGTTGGCCCTCGACTCCATGTCCAGTACCAAGGTGCCAGCACCGCAAGCTTCAGCTACCGGTTTCAAATGGTATCGAGTATGTGCAGAGCACGAACACTCTGCCCGTTGATACTTTGAGTCTTCGGACTCCGATTCATCAGACGACGAATCGGCCAGTACCCAGGAAAGAGAACTCTCCCGGAAGACACATCTCCTTCTCCACAATGTTTCATGTTCCCTCCGGAGGACATGTCTTTCCAAGACTTTATTTGCGATGTTGCTCAGGGTCTGTCCATAACAGTGACTTCGGAGAAAGAACCTAGGGCTGAGGAACTTGAAATCCTTATAGCCTGCCGCTCCAAAAGAAGCTGCTTCTCTCCCTATTCATCGCATACTTCACGATCTTATGCTTCGTATGTGGGAGACACCCCTAACCATCTCTCCACATACTCGATGACTCGATACCATGTACTGAGTACTGGAGTGTCCCGGCTTTCAAAAGACGCAATTACCATACCATTCGATGGTGGTGGAATCGGCAGTGTGTTGAATAAAAAGTGCTAAGACACATTCCTCGAACCCACCAGATAGGGAATCAAGAACCCTTGATGCTTTTGGTCGACGTTGTTTTCAGGCCTCCATATTATCAGCCAGAATCAGTTCCTACATACTCTATATGGGTATGTTCCTTAAGGAGGTGGCTAGAGATTTGAGTTGATGGCTCCTTTCTCCTGGATGATAAGAGAGCCGATTATCTCATCTTTGTAAAGCATGCCCAAAATATTTCAAAGTTTGTTAACAGGGCAACTTTTGACTGTTTTGAATGTATCAGCAGAACTTCAACTATATGCATCGGTGTACGCAGGATTGCTTGGCTCCAAGCATCTGATCTTGAACAATGGGTTCAAGATAAGCTGGGTAATATCCCTTGCACTGGTGAAAACCTTTTTGACAAGGATTAGCAGGACAAGGCTTCTCAGCTAGAATCTGAGAACACCACTCTTAATAGGCTATCTAGATCTACTGCCAACCCAGCTAGAAAAAAGACAGCGAAGAAGGCTTTTTTCAACAAGAAAAAGAAATACTACCCTTCTTACAACCCTCCGGTGCAGTGCCCAATCTATGCTCCCCAGAAGGGGCAGCAGCCACCTTAACAACATAGGAAGAACATAACCACTCTGCCTCTGGAGATTCCAGATCCCATCCGCATTCCTGGCAGACTTTGCCACTTTGCCCACAGGTGGCATCTTGTAACATCAGAGCAATGGACTCTCTCCATAATACGGGAGGGGTACAAACTTCATCTACGAAGTCTACCCCCTCAGACAGCTCCAAGAGAGTTCTGTACTCAACCCCCTCTCACCGATCTGTTGTTGCAAGAGGTCATCTCCCTTCTCTCACAGGGTGCAATAGAAGAGGTACCACTCTCCCAGCAGGGACTGGGCTTTTATTATCCATACTTCCTCATTCCAAAGAAAACAGGAGGATACAGGCCCATTCTGGACCTCAGAGAACTGAACAAGTATCTACTATGGGAGAAATTCAAAATGATCTCCTTAGGTACTCTTCTGCCCTATCTCCAGAGTCAGGATTGGCTCTGTTCTCTAGATCTAAAGGAGGCATATACCTTCTTAATGAGGTGCATGCTGCTCACGATCACGGTCTTTTTACTCTTGCTGTCTCTCTTGATCTCTCTGCAGCTTTCGATCTGGTGGATCACAACACCCTTCTCACTCGTCTTCAAAATGCTGGCCTTTCTGGGACTGTTCTTCACTGGTTTCGCTCTTTTCTTTCTTGTCGTTCGTTCTCAGTGGTTGCTGGGTCCGCCTCTTCACCCTCCACTCCTCTTACTTGTGGTGTGCCACAGGGATCTGTCCTTGCTCCTCTCCTTTTCAATGTCTTCTTGGCTCCCCTTGCACTTGTGGTTCAGCAGTTTGGTATCTCCGCGTACTATTACGCGGATGATATCATTCTGCTGCACCACACTGATTCACATACCCCTGATATCTCTCCTCTTAACCTCTGTCTTTCTGCTGTAGCTTCCTGGTTCACCTCTAATTTTCTTCAGGTTAATCCCACTAAATCATTTGCCATTTGGTTTACCCTTGGAAGCCCTTCCCCCACCTGCGCCCCTTCCCTCTCTTCACAGCCCATTCCTCTTGTCTCCTCCCTCAAGTATCTTGGCGTTATTCTTGACTCCTCTCTTTCTTTCAAAGAACACATCACTTCCATAGTTCAACGTTCTTTTCTATCCCTCAAACAACTTCGACCTGTGCGTCCTTTTCTCTCACCCTCTGCTTTTGCTACTCTTATTCTCTCCTTTGCAATTTCCCGCCTCGACTACTGTAATGTTTCTCTTGCTGGCCTACCACAATCTCAACTCTCCCGTCTACAACGTGTTCAGAATGCAGCTGTCCATCTCCTTTCCTGTGCTTCTCGTTACGACCATGTCACTCCCTTACTTCTGCACCATCACTGGTTACCGGTTCCCTTTCGTATACAGTATAAGGTTCTCACATTTGTGCACAGGGTGACTCACACTGGTACCCCTCTCTATCTTGCAGATCTTCTTCAATTTCGTACTTCCCATCGTCTGCTCCGTTCTATTCACGTTAATCGGTTGGCCCTCCCTTCTCCCTCTCAAGCTCACCTGGAGTCTACACGTTCTTCGGCTTTCTACTTTCTGGGTCCTAGGCTCTGGAACTCACTTCCCCCCCCCTCTTCGTGCAGAGCAATCATATCAAGCCTTCAAACAACAACTAAAAACCCATCTGTTTTGCTTGGCGTTTGACCTCCCTCCCCCATCTGTGTCTCCCTCCCCCTCTTCCTGTTGATGTTTCTTCTTATGTTTTGCTGTTTTCTATTTTCTGTCTCTCCGCTGTCCCTTTTAAGATTTTAACTGGCGTTCTTTTTAACTTTTCCGACAGCCTATATTGTAACTGTTTTTAATTTTGTTTGTAAACCGCCCAGACGCCATTGGTATGGGGCGGTATAGAAAGCATTTTAATAAACAATAAACATAAACATAAACATACTTATTCATGCACAACACAGAAGGTTCCTAAGCTTTCTGTTCCAAGGGAGACATTATCAATACAGAGTCCTGCCTTTCGACCTCGCCTCTGCCCCAAGAGTCTTTACAAAGTGCATGGCAGTAGTAGCCGCTTTCCTAAGGACTCTAGGGATATTTGTCTTCCCTTATTTAGACAACCGGCTCATTCGAGCAAGCACCTCTCTAGAGGCCAATCTTTCCCTCTCACGCATTATGCAGGTGCTGCAACACTTGGGATTTATAATAAATCTTCCAAAGTTCCAACTCGTTCTCTCTCAAACTCTAGAGTTCATAGGGGCTCTCCTAAACACTCAACAATTAAAGGCTTTTCTGCCCCAAGCCCGCTGCGCTCAACTCAGTCAGCTTGCATCTCAAGCATACCTCAAGAACTTTCTCACTGCTTGAGAAATGCTGCAACTTCTGGGTCATATGGCATCAACAGTACATGTTGTTTCATATGCTCGTTTACATATGTGTATAGCTCAATGGATCCTGGCTTCCCAGTGGTCTCAGGCATCGGGTCGCATGGGAGACAAAATAATGGTCTCTACATGTCTAATCACCTCTCTCCAGTGGTGGCAATCCCCAGAAAACCTTCTAGTAGGGTCACCTTTTCAGATCCCTCCACATCAATGTACCCTGATGACAGATGCGTCCAACTTGGGCTGGGGAGCTCATCAGGACAATCTCTCCACTCACGGTCCTTGGTCTCATCAGGAGTCACAACTCCAAATAAATCTGCTGGAACTCAGAGCCATCCACAATGCTCTGAAGGTGTTCCAGGACCATCTTCGCTTCCGTACAGTTCTAGTCCAGACAGACAATCAAGTAGTCATTTTCTTCTTGAACAAGCAGGGCGGAACAGGCTCTTGGACCCTTTGCACCAAAGCCCTGCATCTGTGGTCTTTTGCAATACAGCATCACATTCACCTACTTGCGGTGTATCTTCCAGGCAAGCAGAATGTCTTAGCGGACAAACTCAGTCGAGTCCTACTACCCCACAAGTGGTCTCTCCATGCGGACAAGGTCGCTCACATTTTTCAGATCTGGGGAACTCCAGATATAGACCTGTTTGCGAGTCCTCAGAATGCCAAGCTTCCCCATTTCTGCTCCAGGACGCCTGCACAGAACAACCAGCAGGTAGATGCCCTTCACCTTCACTGGGATCAAGGCTTCCTATATGCCTTCCTCCCATTCTCCTAATTCCCAAAACTCTTTTCAAACTCTAGAGAGACAGGGGCTACATGATTCTTATAGCCCTGCGTTGGCCACGACAACCATGGTATCCTCTCCTTCTTCATCTGTTTCAAGCTCAACCAGTAGATTTGGGGTCTGCTCCAGATCTCCTCTTGCAGGAGGATGGGACACTACTGCATCCCAATCCACAGTCCCTACATCTTACAGCATGGCTGCTGAGGGCATAGCCTTCCAGGACATCAACCTCTCTCAACAGGCAAAAGATATCCTCTTAGCTTCTAGGAAGCCTTACACCAGACGCTCCTATGCCTTCAAGTGGCGTAGATTCTCTCTCTGGTGTTCTGAAAGGAATCTTAACCCCTTCTCAGCTCCGATGGATGCATTACTTGAATATCTTCTCCACCTGTCTTCTTCTGGACTTAAAACCAATTCGGTAAGAGTGCATCTATGTGCAATTGCGGCCTCTCACATACCCCCTGGATGGTCAGCCCATCTCTTCTCAGCCGCTTGTAGCACGCTTCATGAGGAGTCTTCTATTGACTAAACCTTCCATTAAGCCACATCCAGTGGCATGGGATCTTAATGTTGTTTTAGGACAGCTTCTCAAGCCACCATTTCTCTGAAGCCACCATTTCTCTGAAGTTTCTCACCTGGAAGGTCACTTTCCTTATTGCCCTTACTTCAGCAAAATGCATTAGTGAGCTCCAGGCTTTGATGGCTGACCCTCTTTATACACAATTCCATCATGATAAGGTAGTCCTTAGGACTCATCCCCACTTTATGCCAAAGGTGGTCTCGCCCATCCATTTAAACCAGCTGGTGTACCTCTCTGTATTTTTCCCTAGACCTCATTCCTCTAGGGCAGAAGCAACCCTTCACACTCTAGATTACAAACGAGCTTTGGCTTTTTATCTCCAGAGAACTCAAGAGCACAGAAAAGCTTCCCAACTTTTCATCGCCTTTGACTCGAGTCACCTGGGATTGCCAGTATCCAAGCAGACTCTATCCAGATGGATAGCAGATTGCATCTCCTTTGTTTACAAAAGTGCAGGTCTCTCTCTCGAGGGTCATGTCACTGCACATAATGTTCGGCCATGGCTGCCTCTGGCAAATCTATGCTGTGTAGCGATTGATGAGATATGCAAAGCAGCAACCTGGTCTTCTGTCCACACTTTTGCTTCTCACGATTGCCTGGACAAGAACTCCCACCGGGATGCCTTGTTTGGCCAAGCTGTTCTCCAGCATCTCTTTCAGACTTAGATCAACTCCTACCCTCCGTCCCGGGTTTCGATACCAGACATCCTTGGAGGATATATGATCTACTTACTTATGCCTGTGATCCACAGCTCACTCTGGTATCTTCGAGCTAGGGAGACCCATATGTGAAGACTACATTCCTGCTTGTTCGTGGAGATAGCGTAGTTCCTCACCTGTAACAGGTGATCTCCGGGAACAGCAGAAATTTAGTCTTCACAACCCACCCTGCTCCCCTAGGAGTTGTACTTTTCCTCTTCTCTCCTTTTATGTCAGCTACAAACTCAACTGAGGAGGAAGAGCTGGAAAGGCAGCTACGCAGGCGCAGTGGGATGCTCCCAAAAGCATTCCTATTGGATGCTGGGGAGCGTTCCCGCGTGGGCTCGGTACCGACGTTACCCATATATGAAGACTACATTCCTGCTGTTCCTGGAGATCACCTGTTATAGGTAAGTAACTACACTTTACTCCTTGTTCTGTGGTTATCCCCAGTAGGGGAAATCCTTCTCCTGCACCATATTCTTTTAGTGTACATCTGAGCTGGAGGCTGCTGCAGATGCAGATTCATGGTACAGCATCTTCATAGCTCCTGGCTTTGGTATCACTTGGTTATAGGAATGTTCTTCTGGATCATCTCCTTCTTTGGTCCAGCAGCTCCCAGGAATTCCACTGCTTTACTCCTCTTCTCCACTAGTAGGACTGGCTCCTCTCCTCAAGCATGGGGTGTGTTTCTGGCAGGGAAGTGCCAAGCCATAATTGTGCCCTGTGCAACTTGCACATCTGGTGTGCCACTCCCCCATCTCCCCATCTTATCCACACATCCACGTCCAGCCGGTTGCCTGTCCTTGCCCTACCGGCACCACTTTTTGTGTTTCCTTGTCAGCAGCAGAGCAGACCGGACTTCAAATTAAAAAAAAAAGATTCAGGTCTTTTGACTCTGCGCTTGCATGCAGATCTGATCCTTCCCTCCTCTGATGTAGTTTGCATCAGAGGAGGGAGGGAGGGACCAGACCTTTATGCAAGCACAGAGTTGGAAAGACCTGCGTTATTTTTTTAAAATTTGAGGTCAGGTCTGCTCTGCTGCTGCTGGCGGCATCGCTGACAAGAAAACACAAAAAGTGATGATGACAGGATTATGCCAGGTAGTATGGGGGGGGGGGGAGCCAAGGCTGGCAACCCGAAAGGCGCACCTAATCTTTTGCGCCCTGTGTGGCTGCACCGCTCTTACAGGGCTAGGTACAGCGTTGGTTTCTGGTGCTTATAAGGACATAGTAGATATTGGGTGCAAGGCCTAAGCGACCTGTGTTACCCTCCAACACTACTGCTCCCTCCAGATGAGGTATTTAACCAGGTGGATTCACCTAGATGATACGACGGCTAGATCAGCCAAAAACAGAAGTCTGCCTATGTGTGGGATTTTTATAGTGGTTCAATTTTCCCTTCCAGAGGAGTCTTCTCCCAGGATGATGACACTGGGTAAGAGTAATCTCCCCTGTTCTGGAAAATTACCAGAACACTTACAGATCACATTGCAATAATTTCATAGGAACACTAGAAGTATCTACTGCTCAGAGAAGCAGAACCCAAGAGATCTCTACACTTGCATGTATATGTCTGTGCATGTGTGGACATTTTAGTGTGTGTGTTTTTATGCATATTTATGTTGTTGTTTGATCTCTGTGCGTCTGTGATCAGGGGAGGAGATAAGCGGGGAAGGCTATTTGACAGATGCAATTCCATAATCATTGTTATTGTGAATCAGTGTTACAGTAGTATGCTGTAGCTATTTTTCCTATAGAAATGCATTGAGATATATTTTGGGTTGTGGCGCTTTGGCTTTATTACTCTTCCTTCACCCACCACACATAGAAATTAAACTTGTACAGCATAGGAATTTCCCCCAGTTCACCTCCTCCCTTCCTGTGACCAGAACAGCATTTCAGTGCTCCTACCCCACAGTCTTTTCATTGGCTGGATCCTACCCCCAGTCTCTGCTGGTGGTTACATTGGAAGCAGGCAGGGTAGGCTCACTCACATGGGGGATGATTAGAGAACTGCAGATAGAGGTTTTAAACTTTGCATTTGTCCAGACATGTTAGTCTTCCTTATAGCTTCCAGACTTTAATGTCAAAATCAGAATCATGAAAACCTCTGCTGCAAGTCTGTAGCTGGATTGCACTTATATGATCATATTTCCCAGTATAGGTGGATCTGCATTGGCTCCCAGTTATGTAGCATATTCAGTTTAAATGACTTTGCCTGCTTTTTAGGATGTTGTATCAATGGAACTGCAGGTTTTTCTAGAAAAAGTGGTGCCGGTACTCATATGCATAGCTCTTTCATTAACACATGAGGATCATGGGTCAATTTTAGTAGGCAGTGAAAAAGGTGGTCGTACTCCATACCACTGCATACCCCCTCAAAAAAGCCCCTGCAATTTTCACTGTGCTTTTGTGTTTCTGTTAGAAATTTATCCTCAAATGAGCAAAGTTTGTTGAGAATACCATCATTATGCCTGTTGAAACAAGAGACCATAAACTGGGTTTTCTTAATTGCTGTTCCGAAATATTGGAATTCCTTATCTCTTACTTTTCGTCAAGAATCTGTATATCTTATATTTCAGAAGAATCTGAAATCTGTATTTTCTAATGCTGTTTTTAATTGATTATGTTTCATGTGTTATCATGTTGTTATATGTGTACTAGTGTGAGTTGCGCTAAAAGATACAGTATGTTAATTTACAATTATGGGATGGGGCAGAGAATGGTTGGTGAATGGGTGTGAATGCATTGCCGCTGGCGCCAGGGCAAGTGGTGCACAGTCAGTGACAACACTGCTCCTAATGTGGGTTCACCTAATGACTCCTTTATAGGAGTCATTAAGTGAAGGCGACCTAGTGGAGCGTACGTTAGGAAAATCCTTCACACGTTAGCGGCCGGAGACATACTGAACACACCCCCAACAGCTAACCCTCAGCCTTTGCCATTAACATGCGTGAAATCAGCACAGTAATGGCAAATCCATAGCGGGCTTTAGTAAAAGGGGCCCTTAATGTGATCTGTCCTATTTTCAAAGTCAATGTGTTTTTTAACTAGTTTTCCACATATACCAAGTTTTATCCCATTCTGTTAAATTTTTGAAGTTATTTTGCCTACATACAGACAGATGGAGGTGGGGTGGGAAATACACTAATGGAATTCAAAAGGGCATGGGACAGACACAGTGGATCCCTTTTCAGCAAGAGGATAAAATCAAAATAAACGTAACCATTTTTTATACTTCAACAAATCGTGCAGGTCACCCCTCTGAGTGGCGGGTATAACCCTAAACAAAGGCATAGAGGGGGGGGGAGAAGATCTGCCTTTCTCGCCTACATCCGGGTCTAGTGCATTTTCGAGGTGTGGTGTGCAGACAAACAGGCTCAACTGTCCACGGCTTCTATTCTGGACATCTTGGCATTCTTGCAGGATGGTTTTGATAAGGGCCTGGTGGCTAGTTCCTTGAGGGTGCAGCTGGCGGCGATTTCCTGCTATCATGGAAAGGTCCAAGTAGTAGCATTGAGGATGCATCCGGACATCAGAAGATTCCTGAGAGCGGTGGCCCTCCTGCGTTCACTGTTGAGGTCGGTGGTGCCACTGTGGGATCTCAATTTGGTATCACAGGTGCTGGTGAGAGAGCCCTTTGAGCCATTGAACCGGGCTTTGCTGAAGGACTTAACCGTTAAGCCAGTGCTTCTTGTAGTTATATGCCCTGCGCGTAGAATTTCGGAGATTCAAGCCTTATCTTGTCAGGAGCCATTTCTGTCCTTTTCAAATGAGAAGGTGGTCCTGCGACCAGTACCATCTGTTTTGCCCAAGGTGGTTTCGGCCTTTCATGTAAACCAGCCCTTCTTCCTACTGGTTCTTGTGAGCATGGAAAATGTCTCCGCCAGTTACGCCTCTTGGATGTCCGACGCGTCCTGAGGCGTTATTTGAAGAGGACTGCGATTTTCCGCAAGTTGGATTGCCTATTTGTGCTGTTTGGAGGGCCATGCAGAGGGGAGGTGGCGGCTTATATTTCAAGATGAATCAGAGAGGCAATCGCGTCAGCATATATCTTGAAGAGTGAGCCAGGGCAAGGGGATTGTGTGCCAATTCCACAAGAGCTCAGGTGGCCTTGTGGATGAAGTATAGCTTGGTGCCACCAGTTGAGATTTGTAGGGTGGAAACCAGGTCATCGCATTATACCTTTGCTAAGCATTACTGCCTGGACATCCAGGCGGCAGGGGATACCTGTTTTGGATCAGCAGTGCTTCAGGCCGGTCTGGCAGGCCCCTCCCATTAAGTTAATTGCTCTGTTACATCCCAGAGGTGCGGGATTCGACTGGAGGGATGATAAGGAAGGTGAAATTAGACTTATCTGCTAATTGTTGTTCATTGAGGAATTCCAGTCCATTCCCGGATCGCTCCCTGAGTGCCGGTTGTCTGTTACCTGGGTCTGAAGCGGGTTTTCCTTGTCTGAGGAAGTAACTCGGTAGTCATAAGATGTTGGGGGAGGTCGGTCTTGAGGGAGGACCGAAGGATTGTCTGCTCCACGCTCAGTGATGCCTGCATGCTGTCGTCTGGACGGGCTACAGGTAAACCTCCACATTCAGAGGGGAGGGGGAATCCGCTGAGGGGAAGGTTAAATTTTACGATGTAGAATGGCTTGGTTCAAGTTTTAACCACTTATTTGTTGCTCCTGTGAGTCTGCTTTGTCAATAGGTTTCTGGAGCTTGTGGGTGGTCCCTCCTGTATTAATACTGGTGTCATCAAAAAATGACAAGCTCAGTCTCTGCTGGAAGAGGTACACTACCCCAGAGGAGCAGGACTGGACTGCAGTTCCTCAAGGAACAACAAGCAGGTAAGTCTAATTTCACCTTTTTGCCCCAGTGTTCAGTGATGTTTCCTAATTATTGGGCTAGCTGCTGGTTTGTGATGTTGTTAGTGTGTGACTTCCCCACCTTCTGTATCTGGCTGGGTTAATGTTCTTGGGGTTAGCTAAAAGCAGCTGTATTAGTTTTTTCTAATTATGCCCTGTCTTGTCATTTTTGTCTACGAGTCTTGGATTGTGTTCTGTTTTCTAGTAGTCCTCTTGTTTTTATCTGCTAGACATTATAAACCATCTTGCTATTCAAGTTAGATAAGAGGGGGTATATCAAACATATTACACCTTAGACCTTGATCGAGTAGGTGAACAGAGAAGCTGATAGGCAAGATGGATTAGAGCAGTGGTTTTAAATCCAGCCCTTTGGGACTCCCCCCCCCCCCCCAGGCCAGTCAAATTTTCAGGATATCCACAGTGAATATGCATGAGATAGATCTGCATACAATAGAAGTAGTGCATGCAGATCTATCTCATGCATATTCATTGTGGATATCCTGAAAACCTGACTGGCCTGGGGGTCCCAGAGGACTGGGTTGAGAACCACTGGATTAGATCCTCTATTGGCCCATATCTTCTGTCTTGCCAAAAGATAGATTAAAATCTAAATTTTAATTACAGCTTTGAATTTCTGGTAGCAGTTTCCATTCCTAAACTCAGAGTAAGGCTTTCGAGAGAGTAGGGCAAAGGTACTCAAATCCAGTCCTGGAGGGCCGCAAACCAGTCAGGTTTTCGGGATATCCCTAATGAATATGCATGAGATAGATTCAAATACAATGGAGGCAGTGCATGCAAATTTATTTATTTTATTTATTTAACATTTCTTCTATACCGCGCTATTCAGATCAGTGCGATGTACATTAAACAGAACATACTACAATGCATCAAGCCACATTGTATTTACAATAAACAGGGTAGTAACTTGGGTATAACAGGGGGAAACTATCTACAGTTCATTTACACTGGTGCATAAGTTCCTGGATCTAGGCGATTTGGGTCAGGGAGAATTGAGCTGACTAACCATTTTCTTGCTGGGTCTGTTTGTTGGGGCGATTTGGGTAGGTAGACAGAGTGCTCATTGCCTGCTTTCTAGAATTAGTTTCTGGGTAGTATTTTAAGAACAAATGCATATTCATTAGGGATATCCCGAAAACCTGATTTGAGTACCTCTGGAGTAGGGACTAGTTGTGTGAAGGTGGAGCATCTTATTTGTTCAAGCCTAATCCTGGAACGTGGAGGAAAGTGAAAATGTTTACCCTGCAAAGACATAAATGATCATGATAGGGTATAAGGGGTAAGCAAGGTTCTGAGATAAAAGGAAAAAGTAGTAGAAAGAGCATGAAAGGTGAATATGAGAATGTTAAATGTGATTCATGTGATAGGAAGTTAATGCTCCTCTCTTAGTAATGGGGCTGCATTATCAAACCTTTTGGAGCTATATAGAACCTTCACAGTTGTATTCTGTATAAGCTGAAGATGTTTGATTCTCAAAACTGTTAGTGTAGCATATAGAGGGTTACAATACTTTAGCGTATTTAGTTCAAAGGCATGAATTAAACATAGCATAATGACATTCCTTCATTGTGATCTTAGTACTGCTATTGAACGTATGAATGGGATAGGTGGTAATTTGGATGAGAATCAAATAACCTCAGATTTCTGAGCATTGATTTTTAGATGATGGGATGAGAGCTATACGACTATAGCCTCCAGGTACAAGCAGAGGTTCTAAATGGCCATCACTTCCTGAGGATTATGGGAAAGATCAAGTGAATGTTGTTTGTAAGCATAAAGATGCTGATCCCAAAGTCTTGGGCAATGACTGCTCAAAAGAGATTAAAGCGACCTTTGGGACATTGGACAGAGAGGATTGGAAGGACTACACAGTAACAGCTGAGATTTCCTATACCTTTGAGTCTGTGTATTAAGAGGGTATAGTCCGAAACCTGTCCTGGGGGCTCCCCAGCCAGTCGGAGTTTCAGGATATCCACTAGGTGTGACAAAAAAGAAACAAGACTGTGGCAGCAATGCCCATGACTCAATGCCAATTGGCTAACCGCTTATGTCACGGTGTTGTGCAACATCTCGCAACTATTCTGCTATAATATTTTTCATCTGTCTCACTCTGTTTTTCTTTTTCAGGCTTTTTGTAGCATGCTGCTCCATCACTTTGTCACGCAACCGGAGGTGGCAGAAATATGGAGCAAAGAATCAATTTGAAATTTCTGGTTAAGTAGGAGAAAGGCCCAACTGAGTGCAACTTCTCCAAAAGGCTTATGGAGAAGATGCAATGTCAAGACCAGCCACGAGGAGGCAGAGGATGACCCCAAGTCAGGACAGCCTTCCACGACAAAGATGGCTGAGAACATTGACAGAGTGAACCAGCTGGTGCGGAGTGATTGCAGATTGACGGTGTGGATGATAGCTGAGGAGCTCAACCTGAACAGGGAGTCAGTGCGGACCATCTTGGTGCAGGAGCTGGGGATGCAGAAGGTGTGCACCAAGATGGTGCCCAAGCTTTTATTGGACAACCAGAAGGAGCACCGGGTCAATGTTTGTTGAGACTTGTTAGAGAAGATTGGAGAAAATCCAGAGTTCGTTGGCCAAGTCATCACAGGAGACAAGACTTGGGTCTTCCAGTACGACCCTGAAAGCAAGAGACAGAGCCTGCAGTGAAAGACTCGACTGTCACCCAGACCCAAGAAGGCGCGCAAGCCCAAATCAAGGATCAAGGTCATGCTGATCGCATTCTTTGACCAGAAAGGAGTGGTCCATCATGAATTTGTGCCTGAGAGTCAGTCAGTCAACCAGTACTTCTACCAGCAGGTCATCGATCGCCTCCATGACCGGGTTTGGCGCAGCAGGCGGGCACTGTGGAGAGACAAGTTGTGGCTGCTGTACCACGACAAAGTGCCTGCACACACCATGCTCAGTGTGAGGCAGTTCTTGGCCAACAAACAGATCACAGCTCTCGACCACCCTCCTTATTCCCAAGATCTCGCACTCTGCGACTTCTGGCTCTTCCCCAGGTTGAAGACTGTGCTCAAAGGAACTCATTTCACCTCTGTAGAGGAGATCAAGGCCACTGTGCCGAGGGAGCTGAGGGACCTCAAGGAGGAGGACTTTACCAAGTGCCTCTGTACGTGGCAGAAGCGAATGCAGAAGTGCATTAACTTTGGAGGGGATTACTTTGAAGGGGACAATGAGTAATTTCTCTGTAGATTTTGTAATAAAACATTTATAGGACAGTCTTGTTTCTTTTTTGTCACACCTTGTATGACTATTCATGAGAGAGATTTGCATATATTGCCTCCATTGTATGCAGATATCTCTCTTGCATATTCATTGTGGATATCCTTAAAACCCGACTAGCTGCGGACAGGGCCGGCCCGTCCATTGAGCGAGAATGTTTTTTGCACAGGGCCCCGCGTTTCAGGGGGCCCCACGCAAATCTCCTTCCTTTTGTTCACGTGGTGACTTCTTCTACATCACTAGAAGGTCTCAGACTCCACAGCATTAAGCTAGAAAAATTCCAGCAATCATGCTTTTTTTCGCATCAACGACCTTCGTTTGTGCTAATGTTTTCTTTCAATCGGCATGGGTATTCATAAAAATGCTTGCACTCATTATATTCAAAAATCACCCAAAAGTGATCTATAAAATCCCAACGCCTCCAAGTAGTACTGCTTCTGCGTTTCACCAAACGTTTCTTCAGGGGTTATTCTCAAAATGGATCAATGCTGCCCACGTCGTGTACTACCATTCTCGCATTCTATCCCAACTGGATTCTTCAAACAGACGCCACGCCGTGAAGGGAGAGTTTCACTTTCACGGCTCTGTTAAGCCCGCCGGGGCTGATGGGAAACCGTAAATGCCCATTTCCCATCAGCCCCGGCGGGCTTAACAGAGCCACGAGAGAGAAACTCTCCCTTCGCGGCTCTGAAAGCCGCGCCGAAGGGACTGATGCAGGAGGGAGGGCCACGGGACACTCGATTCTGCCACTGTGGCAGCAGCCAGCTTATTTTTTTTATTTTATACTTTCCCTGGGCTGATGGGGGGAGGGAAGTTAGGACTGGTAATAGGCTGTGGGCTGATGGGGAGGTTAGGACTGGTAATGGGCTATGGGGGGGGAGCTAAGACTGAAAATGGGGTGATGGGGGTTAGGACTGGAAGTGGGCTGATGGGGGGTTAGGACTGGTAATGGGGGGGACTCGGACTGGAAATGGGCTGATGGGGGGTTAGGTCTTGAGGTGGACTGATGGGGTTAGGCCTGGTCATGGGGTGCGGGCTGCTGGGGAGGGTTAGTACTGGTAATGGGCTATGGGGGGGCTAAGACTGGAAATGGGCTGATGGGGTTAGGACTGGAAGTGGGCTGATGGGGGTTAGGACTGGTAATGGGCTATGGGGGCTAAGAATGAAAATGGGGTGATGGGGGTTAGGACTGGGTCGGCTAATGGGGGACTTAGGACTGGTAATGGGCTATGGGGGGCTAGGACTGGTAAAGGGTTGGGGGGAGCTAAGACTGAAAATGGCATGATGGGGGGGTTAGGACTGGTAATGGGCTATGGGGGTGCTAGGACTGGTAATGGGTTGGGGGAGCTAAGACTGAAAATGGGGTGATGGGGGTTTGGACTAGGTCGGCTGATGGGGGGCTTAGGACTGGTAATGTGCTATGGGGGGCTAAGACTGGAAATGGGCTGATGGGGTTAGGCCTGGCAGTGGGCTGATGGGGGTTTAGGACTGGTAATGGGCTATGGGGGTGCTAGGACTGGTAATGGGTGGGGGGGAGCTAAGACTGAAAATGGGGTGATGGGGGTTAGGACTGGAAGTGGGCTGATGGGGTTAGGACTGGTAATGGGCTATGGGGGGGCTAAGACTGGAAATGGGCTGATGGGGTTAAGGCTGGAAGTGGGCTGATGGGGGGCTTAGGACTGGTAATGGGTTATGGAGGGGCTAGTAATGGGTTGGGGGAGCTAAGACTGAAAATGGGGTGATGGGGGTTAGGACTGGAAGTGGGCTGATGGGGTTAGGACTGGTAATGGGCAATGGGGGGGCTCAGACTGGACATGGGCTGCTGGGGTTCAGGCTGGAAGTGGGCTGATGGGGGGCTTAGGACTGGTAATGGGTTATGGAGGGGCTAGGACTGGTAATGGGTTGGGGGAGCTAAGACTGAAAATGGGGTGTGGGGTTAGGACTGGTAATGGGCTATGGGGAGACTAGGACTGGAAATGGGCTGATGGGGGGGTTAGGACTTGAGGTGGGCTGATGGGGTTAGGACTGGTAATGGGCTATGGGGGGCTAAGACTGGAAATGGGCTGATGGGGTTAGGACTGGAAGTGGGCTGATGGGGGGCAGGACTGGTAATGGGCTATGGGGGGGCTAAGAATGAAAATGGGGTGATGGTGGTTAGGACTGGAAGTGGGCTGATGGGGTTAGGACTGGAAGTGGGCTGATGGGGTTAGGACTGGTAATGGGCTATGGGGGGGGGGCCTAAGACTGGAAATGGGCTGATGGGGTTAGGGCTGGAAGTGGGCTGATGGGGGGCTTAGGACTGGTAACGGGCTATGGAGGAGCTAGGACTGGTAATGGGTTGGGGGGAGCTAAGACTGAAAATTGGGTGGGGGTTAGGACTGGTAACGGGCTATGGGGGGGACTAGGACTGGAAATGGGCTGATGGGGGGGTTAGGACTTGAGGTGGGCTGATGGGGTTAGGACTGGTAATGGGCTATGGGGGGGGGCTAAGACTGGAAATGGGCTGATGGGGTTAGGACTGGAAGTGGGCTGATGGGGAGCTTAGGACTGATAATGGGCTATGGGGGGCTAGGACTGGTAATGGGTTGGGGTTTGCTAGGACTGGAAAAGGGCTGAGTGGAAGGGGAGGCTTGAACTGCAAATAGCTGATGTGGACAGGGGCTTGGAATGGAAATGGGCTGAGTGAAAGGGGGGGTCTTGAACTGCAAATAGCTGATGGGGAGGGGGGTTTGGAATGGAAATAGGCTGAGTGGAAGGGGGGGCTTGAACTACAAATAGCTGATGTGGAGGGGGGCTTGGAATGGAAATGGGCTGAGTGGAAGGGGGGGGCTTGAACTGCAAATAGCTGGTGGGGAGGGGGGCTTAGAATGGAAATGGGCTGTGAGAGGAGGGAGCTAGGACTAGAAATGGGCTGAGTGGGGGGGGGTGCTAGGACAGGAAATGGGCTGATGGAGGGGCTAGGAGAGGACTGGAAATGGGCTGTTGGGGGAGTTAAGATTGGAAATGGGCTGTGGTGGGGGCTTGGATTGAAATGGACTCATGGAGGGGCTAGAACTGGAAGTAGGCTCATGGGAGGCTTGGATTGAAAATGGGCTGAGTGGAGGGGAGCTAGGATTCGACATGGGCTGATGGTGGGGCTAGGAAAGGACTAGAAATGGGCTGATGGGGGGCTGGGATTGGAAATGAGCTGATGGAGGGACGGATAGGACTGGAAATGGATGGGGGAGCTAGGACTGGAAATGGGCTGATGGGGGGCTAGGACTGGAAATGGGCTGATGCCGGGTCTAGAAGCGAGCGGATGCTGAGGGCTGGATGGGGCTGGAACTAGAAGGGAGCTGATGTTGGAGGAGGATTAGAATGGGATGGGGCTGGGAGAGTGAAATGGAGAGGGGAAAAATATTTTGTGTGGGAGGGAAGAAAAATCTACAATTGGCCGGGTATTGGGAGAGTAAGTGGGGATTGAAGATGGAGGGGTAAAATGTGAGTGGATGAAACAGGAATGAGGAAAAAGCAAAAGGAGAAAGATTAGTATGTTAAAGCAGATGTAGAGAGAGAATGGAAAAAAACTAGAAGAAAGAAGAAAGGACAAATGGACAGCAGACAATGGAGAGTTAGCAGAAGACACGAAGAAACCAGAAGAAAGTAGCTGCAGCAATTGCAACTGAAAAAAAATGCACAAAAGGTAGAAAGATATCTCTTTATTTTGAATTTATTAAGTGGAATATGTCAGCTTTGGGAAATGTGCATCATTAACGTCTGCACTTTGTTTAGTACAAGAGGAAATTAATTTATAGCTTTATTTCTACAGTGTTGTTGTACATTCCAAGTTTGGCTTTTGGGGTTCCCAGTATTGTCTTCCTGTTTCTAAATTGTGATTCCTTGTTTGGTGATGGTCTATGTTCTGCATGTGTAACTGAGCTGAGGTATTCTGTTTATGTAATTCCTATTTGACATTGCCACTTGTTCTCTTTCCCCAGTAGGTCATGTATTGTTATTCTCTGAAATGTATTGGTTTAATATTTGCAGTGTTGCCTTTTGATAGGTATGGTCTGGTGCTTTGTGAGTCCTGGTAGTGCTGTTATGATATGGTGGGTTTGCTCTTGGTTCTAAATGGGCAGTGTTTGTAGTAGTTCCTAATGTGCCTGGCGGTTGGCACTGGATTATAGTAATGTAGAAATCTTTTAGCCTTTCTTTATCCATACACTCATTAAGAGGCATGTTTACTAAAAGTTAGTGTATGGTAACATTATGCAAACATTTATGCAAATGAGGCCCCGCACCAAGTCTCCACACATGGCCCAGCACCCCCCTTGGGCTGCCCCTGGCTGCGGAGCCCCCAGAATAGGTCTGGGAATCACTCGTCCATGAGATAGGCTGCAGTCATATCTAGCAGGATCAAAAGGACATCTCTGCCTACATCAATGTATGTACAAATCTCACTAACCATTCCCACAAAGGCTGTCTTGGTGCTTGGCCCTATCTAAAACCAGATTGTTTGGGATGGAGAACTTTAGACTTGTTTAAGGAATCCATAAGTTGGTTCACAATTTTTAGTTATCTATTGCTTCAGTCTTTCTCCAGCTGGTCCTGGTTTCAGGATACCCGCAATGAATACATGAGATAGATTTGCAAGCACTGCCTCCATTGCTAGACTGTATTACTTGATGACTGAAATGCCATCACCTGTGCCTAAATAGAACCTTCAGGAGTTGATCTGTAGGCTTTAAAAATGTTGGCGTTTGGTGTTTTTGATGGTAGTCCTGGTACAGACAACAATTTTCAAAGCTTTTTCTTCTGGCAAACTGCAGTTTATTTGTAGAAAAAGTGCCACCAGAAGCTGCCCCTTTTCCCAGTATGTAAAAGTACCCACACTGTTTGACAGCACGGGCAGTTTTATCCTTGGCAAGAAGGAGTCAGAGGGAGGGAGGATCTGGCTGGTCAAACACACAGATTTCATTTTTACATTTCCACAGTTGGTTTCAGCTGCAAACTTTGTCCTTACTGAAAGGCAAGTGCAAAGTCAATGGGTGATAATGTACCCGTGGTGTGGCCAACTCCTACATTCTCAAAACAAAACCCTCAGAACTACAAGCAGCCGGTGCGGTTTCACAAATTGTTCTAATACAGATATTGGCATAAGAGAGCACATAACCTTTCACCATTAGGTTGTTAATTTAGATTCATTGGTCTGCAAGGTCACAAGTCACTGCCTATGTGAACTGAGTTGGTGGTCTTAATACAGTTCTCTGATAGTTGTCCACCTCACAAAATCTGCCATCACAGTTGTCACTAACTAGCAGGCTTTCTTTTTCACTATTGCTTGAGACATTCACTTTGTACTTTTGTAATTAGTTTGGCAGCAAAGCAAAGCATTAAGGAGCCTATAAACCATTATGATACAATGATTGAAAAGATTTTAAAAACCAGATAGCTGTTTCACGATAATTTACAACACAGAAGAAAATATCTTTCCTTTAAATGGTCATTCTTTCATTTCCTTTCCTAAGGACTACTACAGGTTAGACTAAAGTGCAGTGGAACAAAAGCAAAATAAATTAATAATCAAACGCTGGTTTTATTCTCTAGTAACAATAAAACAAAACAAGATCCATGTTTGATAAATGCTGCTGTTGTTCTGACCTATTGATCTTTTATTCTACAGCTTCTTTTCATCCATTTACGTTCCAAAATTCCTACTTAGTAGTGCCTAACCCAGAATGTCATTTCATTTTAATGTTCTAGGACAGAGGAATTGCAGATTCTGCTACTAGTCTTCTTTCCTTATTTACCCAATAACAGGGTTTGCTTAAGGACACCACATACAGTTGCAACAGGCAGACAAAGGACTAGCAGCCATGTTTACCTTTCCATACCTCTTCGCTGAATGCCAGTAAATCATGAAGATAATTATTTCTCACATCTAGAAGTGTTCTGTTCTGTCAGGAAAAAGTGGACTGCAATCAGCAATCTCTAGAATTGATCAAAAGGCCAGCGACATATGGATATTTTATGTTTTGTCGTCATACTATTTTTAGGCATTGCTTGGTGCTCATCTGAATAATTTGTCTGCAGCACCCCTGGGGTATGGAAGTGCTCGGCACTGCATCTCTGGTGGTGATTAATACAATTAATAATCTTCATAGAAGAATGAAATACCAGCATAATATAAACAATCCACATCAGGTATATTTTTGTAGAATGCTGTCAAAGTAAGTTAGCTGAAAACATTTGCTCTTTTCCTAACAGTACTATTTTGTATCTTACAACAGAAATCCTAAAAA
Source organism: Ichthyophis bannanicus (assembly GCA_033557465.1). NCBI lineage: Eukaryota > Metazoa > Chordata > Amphibia > Gymnophiona > Ichthyophiidae > Ichthyophis > Ichthyophis bannanicus. The sequence continues at coordinate 124,995,784 of CM066043.1, read as the reverse complement.
TTGTTATCTAGAAATACACTGTTTTTCTGGCATATATCTCGCAAAAAGTAGTCACTCCTGGATTTGCCCCTAATATTTGCTAATAACATTTATGTATATAGGGTGAATGCAGATAGTTGCTAAAATCGGTATGGCAATAATGCACATTACACGTTAAAGGGTAATAACATGTATTTTACTGTAACGTGCATTGAATACTAATAAGATGCACAGCATGCAAATGCATGCAAGACACCTCATTAGTATTGAAATGGCATAACATGGTTCTGTAATTACCGCAAGCTATGTTAGTTTTGCACCAGGAGCATTGTGCTGCTAACATGTGGCCCAAGCCTCCAGGCTATGATCTTAAAGTGCCAGGGTGTTAAAAAAGATCAGTGGTTTGCGGGTCCCCACTCCCAGGGCTACCAAGGAGTTAGGGCCCCTCCAAATACCCAACTCTCCTCCCCTCACAAGTTCTAATCCTCCCAAAGCCACCATCCAAGTCCTTCCCTTAAAACCCACCCCAACCTACTGTACCCCAATCTGAAGTCCCCAGACCTCTTAGGCCCCTCCAGGCCTACCTCAAGGTCCTTCTGGTGGTCTAGTGTTTCCCCCTCTTGTTCCCATCTGGGCTGGCGCCAGGCTCAAAATGGTGGCCACAATCTCCTAGCGGTAGTCTTGTGGTACTACTACTAGAGGTTAATCGTGAGAGGGGATGGGTTATTGGTTGAGAAGGCGATGTGCTCTCGGGTGTGATCCTGACTCTTGGTGATAATGTTTTTTCACACCCTGGCCCTTTAAAATTGTGGTCTGGAGCATCGGGCCTCATATTAGTGGCCAAATGCTCCAGGTCAGGAAAAATAATGCCAGCTTTATGCTGACACTATTTTTCCTTTGGAATAATGTGACTTGCAGTGATCACCGCAAGCTGTGTTATTCCTTTCCCCGGGAGTCATTAACCTTTGGTATTATGGTACCACAAGTTAGTGATCCCCGTAGTAAATTAAGCTATGGTAGAATCCTTCATTTTACCAAAGCTATGTAACTACACCCCTTCCCTCCCCCAAAGAGTCCTAAATAGTGAAGGAATGTGAAGGTTCTATGCTCTGTATTAGATCAGTCTATTGTCCAATGAGATAGTTTAAGTTTTGAATCTACAACCAAGGACACCCACTGTGTCTACAGCTGAGCTAGTAGGAGGTCACTTCTATTTTAGACTGATTGCTCCCTTCTTTTATAATTGTACTTCATCCTGTCAGAAACAGAAATTTATTATTTATCCACAACTTACTAATGAACTGATTAACTCAGGCATATGGAAACCAGACCACAAATAATTTAAGAAAAGGTCAACTATAGCAGTCTCAGGTAAATAATATATCTTCAGTTAGCCCATGTGCCATTCTGCTTATGTTGTTTTTTAATATTTATATATTATTTTACCTATAGTAGAACTGCATTTTATTTTCCAGTCTCCACTGCTGTTTTTTATGCTGTTATAGAAAAGGGTGCTCAAAGAAGCACAGCTGTATAACTTTGCAGGGAGTTGTTAATAAACCACATTTAGATATATTTGAAATGTCATTTGTTTGTAGATATTACTTTATACATAAACACCAATTAAATACTTTGCGGGTAGCATGTACAACTATAATAGATTTATATATTTGCCATCTGCTTTTTATTAAGGTGCACCAAGCTTTTGTGCCTAGTACATGTTGACTGTAAAGGTTATAGTGGACTAAGTGCAAAGTGTCTGTGGTAACTGTTGTGGATATTTCCAGCTTTTTTGAGAGAGCAGCTATGCTGCAAAGAGAGAACAAAGTTTGCTACTGTACATTAGAATTGCACAGCTGATCACATGGAATGCAATTAGATGCATCTCTTGGTGTGTGTGTGTGTGTTAAGTGCCATCAAGTTGATATCATTTCCTGGTGACCCTGTGGATAGTTGTCCATGTATGACTATCCTCTGGGTTGTCTTGGCAAGATACCAATGGAAGTAAATTGCTGGCTTTTATTCTGTGCAGTTCTGGCTGGCTAATATTTTTTATGGACTTTTACAATGAAGTGTAGCTAAATGCACCCCATTATCTGCTATGTTTGTGATTAATGCACAGTAATACCCTCCATGTTAACTGTAAGGCAAAGTCCCCAATTATCTGCCCATTCCATGCTCCAAAATGGTATTTCCGGTAGTAGTATATATGCATTAATAGTTAATGTGCTATATTAACTGTTGATATGGTACCTCACTAACATCTAAGAATGCAGCTATTAAGGGAGTTGAGAATTGATTATGATGCATGTGGCAGTGGTTTTCTTGAGACTGAGTTTCAATAAATTATTACATTCCAAGAATCTACAGCCTCTAAAAAATAATTGACCTGAGATAGCATACATTGATAGTTCCTACCCAGCCCTATCAAGAGAATATCATCTGCGTAGATATACATGGAAATGCCCAGCATCTGAATAAGTGTTGGTAATGGGCTGAGAAATATATTGAATAGTAGAGGAGGAGAAGGGAACCCTGCAGAACCCCACATGACAAAGGAAATGGGGCATAGTGAATGTGATGTGTTGTGATTTGAATCTTCAGATTTTGAAGGGAAGATGTAAACCAAGACAGAACTGTATCCCTAATGTCAAAGTCATGCAAACGAGAAAGGAGAAGGTTGTGGTTAACCAAATCGAATGATGCTGAAATATCCAAGGAGACAACCAGGGCAAATTTACCCTGGTCTAAGGCACTTTGAAGCTTGTTAAGAAGGACCGTAATAATAGTTTTAGTACTGTGATACTGAACCAGATTAATGTGGGTGCAGAATTTGTGTGTGCTCTACATGATCTGATAATTGGGATAATACTACCTGTTCAACGAGTTTGGAAATAAAAGGTAAATTAGAAATGGGGCGATAAATGGAAATTACACTAACCTGGTAATTGTAGTTCCTGGAGGATCCAGTTTAGTCCTCCAACATCGGGTAGTGCCCCTCCTCCTGCAGCCTGGAGACTGGACCAATCAAGTCTTCTGTAGTATATATGCAGACGGAGCTCCCAGAAGCCCCCAGTGTACTAGTAACAAAGCATACTTAACGAAGCAACACATTAGATTAATATACAAAATGACATAATGAAAATGACATAATTAAAGAACAATTTGTTTCCCCCCCACAAAAATATCCAACTTTCTCCCCAAACGAGGAAGTCAGAACACTGTATTGCGCTGAAACCAACGCCCCAGAAATCAAAATACAGCTCCGTATCAGAAATCTCAGGAGCTGACTGAACACCTGAGAAAGAAAGAGCCATAGCCAAAAACGCGGCTGCAAAAAAGGTTCGAACGGCAAGAGGAACCGTCTTATGATCCACCGTTCGGAAAGCGCGCTGCATTTTTATAACAGATAGTCGGGAGGGAAGGAGGACTAAACTGGACCCTCCAGGAACTACAATTACCAGGTTAGTGTAATTTCCATTTCCTGTTCGGTAATCCAGTTTAGTCCTCCAACATCGGGATGTAACAGAGCAGTTAAGACCGGGCGGGACCTTGCCATCCGGCGCGCAGAACCGCCGAACAAAAGAGGAATCCCGAGCTGCTGACACATCTAAACGATAGTGTGTACTGAAAGGATGCAGAGACGACCAGGTGGCCGCCTTACAGATATCTGCTGGCGGAACTAGGCTATACTCCGCCCAAGCGGTCGCCTGAGCCCTAGTGGAATGATCCAGTAGCCCCTCCGGAACAGACCGCTGCTGCAACAGATACGCAGACGCGAACGCTTCCTTGAGCCATCTTGCAACGGAGGCCTTAGCCGCCGCTTCCCCTTTACGTACACCATCGAAGAGCACGCATAGCCGGTCAGTCTTCATAAAAGATTCGGTAGCCTTCAAATAACGACGAAGTGCACGACCCACATCGAGACGGTGAAGACTTCTGTCCGCCGACCCGACAGAGTGGGAAGAAAGAACTGGAAGAAACACTGCCTGATTCACATGAATACGGGAAACCACCTTCGGCAAAAAGGAAGGGACCGGGGAAAAAGACAAAAAAGACAAAAAAGGTTCTCGGCAGGACAACGCATGTAGATCTGAAATACGCCGTGCCGAACAGATGGCTACAAGAAAAACCGTCTTCAGCGTAAAATCTTTCAGAAACGCCCTACTCAGGGGTTCAAAAGGTTCACGAACCAGGGCCCGCATCACTAGATTCAAGTCCCCCGGAGGAACGAAAATCCTGCGGGAGGGCTGCAAATGAAAAACAGTCGTAAGAAAACGACGTACGTCCGGATAAGAACCGCGGATACGGCCTAAAACTTTGCCTCGATAACGAGATAGCCGCCAACTGGACTTTCAGGGAACTAGCCGCAAGGCCCTTATCAAAAGCAACCTGAAGAAACTTAAAACGACGGAAACGGAAACCGTCGCCGCCGCCCGGACTCCACGCCGGGAGCACCAGTCTTCAAAGATCCCCCAAATCCGAACGTAAATAAGAGAAGTGGACGTTTTCCCCGCCCGCAGTAGGGTAGAAATCACCGCGGGGGGAGTAACCCTTCTTTTTCAGCCGAGCCCTCTCCATGGCCAAACCGTAAGCGAGAATCGACCCACTTGGGGCATCCGCAAGGGTCCCTGAAAAAGAAGATTCGGCAGCGTGGATAGGAGCCAAGGAATGCCGTCGCTCAGCCGGACCAGATCGGCATACCAGGGCCACCCAGGCCAGTCTGGGGCCACCAGTAACACTCGACCCCGATGGCCCTCGATGCGCTGAACGACCCGGCCAATCAGAACCCACGGAGGAAAGACATAAAGAAGGCCGGACGTTGGCCACGGCTGAATGAGAGCGTCGAGCCCCTCGGACATGCGCTCCCTTTGCCTGCTGAAGAAGCGTCCTGTCTCGGCCGATTGAAATGTCGCCATGAGATCCATGAAGGGCGCCCCCCCCCCCGACAAACTATTTGCGCGTAAACTTGCGGGTTTAGCTCCCACTCTCCGGGGTCCACCCGCACTCTGCAGAGAAAATCGGCCTGAACATTGTCTGCGCCTGCAATAGGCGCTGCCGAGATGGCCGGAAGACGAGACTGCACCCAATTGACCAAGGCCATCGCTTCTGATTCCAGGGCCATGCTGCCGGTGCCCCCTTGGTGATTGATGTAAGCTACAGTGGTCGCAATGTCCGAGAGGACTCGCACCGGCCGGTCGAGAACTAGGGCTTTGAGGCCAAGAGGGCTAGCCGCACCGCCCGCAATTCGAGGCGGTTGATCAACCAAGAAGTCTCCAGGGGAGACCATTCCCCTTGAGCGAAGCGGGTCTTGCAGTGAGCCCCCCAGCCGGTTAAGCTGGCATCCGTTGTGAACGGAACCCAAAGTGGAGGCTCCAGGGAATCCCCCGCGCCAGGTTCTCGGAGGAGAGCCCCCACCGGAGTGATCGGCGAACCGCCCTCGGGCAAGTCAATCTCCTGTTCAACGAGTCGAATTGGTTGGACCAACGGCGCAGCAGAGCACTCTGCCGCGGGCGCATGTGGAAGCGCGCCCAGGGCACCACCTCCAAGGTTGCTGCCATCGTACCGAGGAGCTGTAGCTATCACCATGCAGACGGAGCGGGCATCCCCCTGAAGAGTCGGACAAGAGAGACCGAATGCGGCGCTCCGGTAGGCACACCAAGCCCCGTGCTGTGTCGAGGCTCACTCCCAGATACTCGAGATCCTGAGTCGGGCACAGACAACTCTTGCATTCTTTCACCACCCAGCCGAGGGACCGCAGCAGAGCCACCACCCTGCTCGTGACGTGCACACACTCCCGACTGGACTTTGCCCGAATCCACCAGTTGTCGAGATACGGAAGGACCAGGATGCCCTCTTTGCACAAGGCCGCCGCGACCACTACCATCACGTTTGTGAAGGTGCGGGGGGCCGTGGCGAGACCAAACGGCATGGCCGGAAATTGGAAGTGGCCCCACGGAAGAGCGAAGTGGAGAAACCGTTGATGAGACGGCCGAATGGGAATGTGTAATGTGGTCTGCAGCGGCTGTGGAAGATCCTGCAGCCAGGGCTCTGAGGAGGGGGGAGATAAGGTGCTGGGGGACCCAGCTAGCAACGCAGTGGGTATGGGGAAAGCCGCCGGGATGCAGCGTGCAGGTGTAACACAAGCAAGCTATTAATGTACCCTTCGGCTGATTACATTTCACATATAATACAGCCATAGAAAAAAGGCATTGTAGAGACTTAAACCACCTTTCCTCTTCTTGTGTGGGGTTTCATTTATTTATTTATTTATTTATTTTTTTTTGCATTTAAAACAAAAAGCAAGGAAGGCTCAGGGAAACCCAAGACTGTTTAAGAAAAGGATTTTGAAACTGCACGTGCCTCCACAGCATGATTAAGTGTGTGGAAACTGCTGTTTAGAGCTGTTTCCTCTAAAAAGAAACACTGAAGAGAAAAACAAAACAAAACAAAACAGCCGCTGGCACCGAAAAACTGTCAGGTATTCGCAGAACTGAGAAGGGAACTGTCAGTCATTCACTGTGCTGGCATAGAGAAACTTTCAAGGTCAGGGTAAGGCAATCACAGTGACTGAAAGTAGGGAAATTAGAGTGTGATCCCTCCGCAGCCATTCAGACCTCCATGGTAGGGGCTGAAAGGTGTTTCTGGGGAGGGATGTAGAAGCTCAATCCAGCCATAGGAAAATTACAGTGAGCATGCTTAATTAGGCCGAGCCCAAAACAGTCAGGATCCAAAACACTGACTTAATGGTATATTGAATAAGACAGGTACAATAATCAGTAGGACGTACAAAGTAACCCGGCTGCAGTTTGTGGACTAAAAAGTCAAAGTAGGCACTTCCAAACTCAGGGGCAGCCGGTCCGGATACAGCTGAAAGCATCCCAGAGCAGCTGAGGCAAGGAAGAAAAAAACAAAAACAGTTTTCTTACAGAAAATGATACCTGAACTTCCTGGAGGTATTCAAACTCTCGTGGTAAAGACTCAGTGCAGCGTAAAGCCAATGGAGAGCTCCCCCGAAGCCAAGCTCCGGAGTTCCCAAGTTCCTCAGGGGAAGCAAGATGTTGGGGGAAGAGCAGAGCTGATGCCTGAGGTCCCTGTGTTTCTTCTGACAGCCTATGCAGCGTAAACCTGAATAAGGCACAGGGAGAACTAAAAAGAAATAACTGCGTCCCGCCGGAACAGGCATTTAACAATATTCCCCATAATAGGTAATGCCTCAGCCAGCCTTCTTTGTTGGGCACAGTGGGGAATGGAAGCCATGAGCCCTGCACCCTTTGTCAGTGACTCAGCATTGTACTGTGGCTCTGAATTGCATACTGTTCTCTATCCATGCCTTCTGTACTTTTTATCCATTATGTTCATACAGAGGCAGTGAAAAAAGTAACCTCTGCACAACTGACAACTAGCAAGTGTTGTGGAAAGAAGAAAAAAACTGAAACAACAGTAATCTGGCTTCCCGCCAAAAACCGAGGCTCATTAGCTATTCAAAATGGCCACCAGCAAAAATAAAACACCAAAAGAGTGAATTAAAACCCCCAAAAGCTAAGGAATTAACTTAAAAAATCAAAGAAGAAGGTGGGAGGGTTGCAGGCATGAGAGAAATGCCTAAAATCGCTGAAAAATCAAGAAAAATCAATCGAGTTACCACAGAGCTGCAAACAGCAGAGGGAGAAGACATTCTAGTTCTGAAGAAACTGCAGCACAGCCCTTGCAGATGCCAGAGTCAGTCATAGTACCTCTGCGGCACTGTTCCCTCTAAGCTGTGCGCGTGTGCGCGCGCACACACCTTGCCGAGCGAGCGCACATACTTTACAACAGAGCGCACAAAAATTACGGTTCTGATTCTGATAGAAAACAACACAGACGTCTTAAAATTTTAAAGTTGTGATTGTAATTACTAGAAATTTTCTGCTTCATTTAGTAATCGTCTATTTTCATTTAATTTGATTAAAATCAATGTGGTGTACGTACTCTATTCTGACGTGTAGTCAAATTTTAAAGTATATAACTTCGAGTGTCGTTATGTGGCGCACAAAAATTTAACTTTCCTTCAAAAGCTGCACAGCTGATATTTTATGTGCACACATCCTACAGAAAATTAGGGGGAACATTGCTCTGCGGGACCCACAAATCACACATTGAGGTTTGGCAGCCATGCTAAGGCAACCTGCTTCCAGGGGGAAAGAAGGAAACAGGAACAGGGAAGCCCACAGCAAAGGGACTAACCATATTCAAATCAGTACAGCTTTAAATTTAAAACGTTTTTTTTTTTTTTTTTTTACAGAAAACAAAATACTCCCCAGAATCCTAGGGGTGCCCTGAGCAAAATCGCCAGCAAAAGAAACCCCAAAAAATGCCAGGGGAACCCGTGCACCAGTGTTAAAAAGTGCCCTTAAAAAGCACACTTTAGAAATCCAAAATGGCCGCCGCACCTTTCCACCCACAATAAAAAAAGGCGCGAAAATACAAAGGTAACCAAATAATATGGAAAAGAAAGAAAACGACCCTCTAATACAGGGCAAGCGAAAAAAATCAGGAAAAAGTGCAATTCGGAAGCCAGGGGAGCCGACAGAGCCTCTGACAATGCAAAAAACAACAGAGCTGAAAAGATAAAGCAAGGAAAATTCCTACCAGCTCAGTGAACAGCAAGGAACTCAGCCAACATCTCCAAGTGACAGGCAATGCTGTAGCAGGTATGGCTCTTCCCCGAACAGTCTTGGGGAGAGCTCAACCCAGGTTTCAGATATTCCCAGGCAGGAAGGCAGGAGCCCAATGCAGGTCTGGCTTCCCCCAGGATGTCCCCCTCCTTTTTTTTTTTTTTTAAAGATACAGCTACCTAGCAAAGAAATGGTAAATAAAGGACCCAAAATAAAACCCCAAAAGAACTAACTAACTAGTGTTGCTCCTTCAAGTGTCACTTAGTGTGCCCAGAAAGGGCACAGAAGTCTGCAAGCTGCAAGGAGACTGGACACACTGGGGGCTTCTGGGAGCTCCGTCTGCATATATACTACAGAAGACTTGATTGGTCCAGTCTCCAGGCTGCAGGAGGAGGGGCACTACCCGATGTTGGAGGACTAAACTGGATTACCGAACAGGAATTGTTAGTTTCTAATGGATCGAGTGATAAGCTTTTTAGAATAGGATGAATTAAGGCCTTTACCAGAACAATCCCAAGGTTGAGCTGTTGTTGAAAATGATTTGAATAATGGGGCAGAGCTCTAAAGAAGGAAGAAGGAATGGGATAAGAGGGACAGGTAGTTTTACAAGCTGAATGCCATCTACTGAGATTGTGGAGAAGGAAGACCAAATGTATGAAAAGGTATTAGCAATGGGGTACCAACCCATCTGTGCAAACTTCTTTTCTACTACTCATTGAGGAAGGAGATCTGAATAATTTGGGACAATTGCCTGGACAAATACCTTTGTGAGTAATATTGCTGAAGGATTAGTAGGAAAAATTAGCCTTATTGCAGATGGCATGAAGATCTGCAACAAAATGGACAGCCCTATGGTAGTAGAGAAAATGATGTCTACAAAAATTGGAAGATTAGTCTAATGCTTGGCTGTTAATCTTTAATTCAAAAAGTGTGGAGTAGAGGGGGAGGTGCAGAAGTTTATGGAAAGTGTATTCAGTAATAGTGGAGAGGCTCATGTGTATGGATTAGGAGAAACCCTTCAGGTGATGTTGTCTGAGGATCTCAAGGAGCTGAACAATGACATAAGGCAGTGGCCAGTACCAGAAGGATGTTATGCTTCATTGCGATAGGCATAACCAGAATTAAAAAGGAAGTGATAATGCTGGTAAGGGCTCACCAGGAATACTGTGAAGGCCATATCCGAGCATATAAAGAGGCTAATGGTGGTCCAGAGGAAAACAATCAAAATGATGCAGGGTCTGCATCAGAAGGCATTTGAGAAGAGATTTGATGACCCAAATATGTATACCCTGGAGGAGAGGAGAGACAGAGAGATATAATATAGATGTTTAAATATTTGAAAGGTGTTAATTTGCAAAAGAACCTTTTCCAAAGGAAAAAACATTTTAGAAATGAAACTGCAAGGAGGTAAACTTAAAAACAACATCAAGAAGTACTTTTTCACACAAAAGATGGTGGATGCCTGGAATGCTTTCCCTGGGGACATGGTGGAGACAAAATAGTGATGGAATTCAAAAAGGCATTGGAAAAACACAGAGGTTCCCCAACTGGCAAGAGGATAGAAACTAAGCATTAAAAATATTAGATCATAACAGCAATGAAATGATTTTTGCACATCTACAGTAAGAAGAAAGAGGATAGATTCAGGAGTGATATTTGGAATTTCTTTACTGAAAGAGTGGTGGATCCGTGGTGTAGTCTCCCAGTGGAGGTAGTAGAAATGAGGACAGTATCTGAATTCAAAAAAGTATGGGATAAACACAGAGGATCTCTAAAGGAAAAAAGTGGACTGTTGTAATTGTTGATATGGAAGGACAGACTAGATAGGCCATGTGGTCTTTTTCTGTCATCATTTTTCTATATTTCTAAGACATGGGGTGTAATCAGCACAGAGCAGCAGTTAGAATCCTAACCAAAGGCATGGAGGGAAGACGTATCCTGCATGCCTGAAAACTGCCCCCATAATGAACCTTTTTCAAAGCCATTCACCCCAGTAAAATGACTTGGCTGAAAATTACCCTCCTTTGCCCAGTATAACATATGCACAGGCTTCGATAATAGGAGAGGAAAGCATCATGTATGCATGTTATTTTCAAAAGCATGCACACAAATAGGTGCAAAGTATGCAGCTGCTTTTAGTTTAGTGCATGGTTTCCTTCTGAAAATTTGCTGCCATATACACCGAGTAAAAGAGTCCAGTGTCCAAGTACATTGCAAGTAATGCAAACTGTTTAAAATTGCTCCCTACAATTTTAACTTTAAGGAAAAAGTGGCAGATTTTCAAAAATAACTCATACAGACATTGACTTCCCTAAGCCAAATTCAGATGACACCCTGGGATATCTTTGTCTATCTATCATTTCTGTATTGGCTGTATGGGAAAATTCAACCCCTGTGCCTAATCTGGACTCCAGTGGCATTTATTATCCCACTAAATGCAAATTGAAGTCTGTGGCAATTTCCCATTCAAGTTTGGCTCATAAATTTCTTAAATGGATTCTGCTAACTATTAAAGGGCAGCAGCCCATCACTAGCAATTTTGCCTTCATCATTTGTTTTCTCTTCTCTTCTGAAGGACATATGCCAAAGAAAGAATCCTCTTGGAAACTGCTCAAAGAATGTTTGGTCAATGGACTGTGACATTGCATCATACATAGAATTAATGAGGGAAAACAAAGATGCCATAGTATTTAAAGGTACTAATTCTTGGTCCAAGGATAAAATATCTTGAGGGTTTACTCCATCTCCACTCAGATCAAAGCTAATCAGATCTCTTACTCCAAAATCATGCAAGATGCAGACAGAAAAGGTTCTTCAACAAATATACTAATATTTGGTAAATGAAAAAAGAAGATTGCCAACATTTCACTTGATGGATATTATATTCTGGAAGATCTCAGGCAGGTTTTGCTTTTTCAGGTGTTTCTAATTCATCTGTAGACTTTGAGCAACAACAACAAAAATAATCGCCATCCAGTAACATTTCCATATTTTTGGCTGTGGAGAATAATTTGGATCTTATTTATTTATTTATTTAATATTTTTATACCACTTTATCATTTCAGTCAAAGCTACATTGTAACTTAAACTTGGTAATGTACATTAAACAGGGACATTGATAACATGGATTTTGGTAACAATGCTTACCAGCCATTATTTAATAAACTGAGTGATACTGATATTTTCATAGAAAATGCCTCCAACCTCCACCTGAAACTATTCCCATTTGAGTCTTGCATAGAAAGTCAAGTCAATCTCATAGGTCTTTCTAAATCATTCCAAAGGTTTGCACTAGCAGAAGACCACCCCACCCTGTGCTGCAGGTTATTTATGCTAGTGCAGACCTGTGATAATTCTGTGCCTTTGTTCATTTCTCTAGGCACACATCTCGCTTTCTACCAGTGATGAGGCGAACAACTTACAAATCTTGGCAAGCAAACAAAGGCCTTGTTATAATCCCTGACTGACATGTTTTTACGGCAGATACTACAATAAACTTTTTGTCCTAATTAAAACAATTCCAAAAGTTCAGGTAAAAATAAACACATGCGATCTGCCGGTAAAAGCACAAGAGAGGTAAAAACGGTGTTAGAATAATGTGTTAACTGTGTGCAGAATCCCTACATATGAGCCCCTTGCATAATTATGATTATCAGACATGATTAAGTGACACTGTTGAAGGATATTAGTCTTTAGTCAATGAAAAATAACAAGATGATTCACTTGCAGAGGAAGCTAATTATTTGAGAATACTGTTTTGCTAATAATTACTAGGCTCTGAAAAGGACACCTGCATGGTATAACCTTTTTCTTTGAGAAAAGGCAGTGTTCTAAGGTGATGAATTTGATTACAAGCAGAGCATATAGGGCAGACCACCTATAGTGAATGATCTATTGCTTGGCAGAAAACCTGCCTTGGTTCCAGCCCAAATCTATATTAATTTGGCTTCAGACCACAATTTATTATCTGGTAATCCATGTAAAATATCACTGGAACTATTTTCTTTCTCCTCTTAATAATTTAGATAGAATTGGTGTTACCTAGTTGATACGAATCATTTAAGGCTTTCACATTTGAGACTGATGGATCCTTCCTGTTTCTGGGATTTTATTATGGATGGCGCCGATGTCTTTGACCTTCTGCACACTACCAGCTCAAGCTAACACCTGTTATTACAGCACTATGAAAGTGCAGTCCAGAGTGGTAGTACTTTGAAGGCGTGCAGGACACAGTGACTTCTATATCAGAGGTGGGACAATATTGTTACTACCCAATACAGACAGCGCACTTGGGTAGTCATAGTGAAATAAGGTAAATGACAATTCAAGATCACAGACAAACAAATGCCAGAACAGAGCATTACAACATTATTGTACTTTATTGCTATTGTATTGACATCTTTAGCATCCAATGTGTTGCTATTGCTTTCTTAGAAAAATGAATTGCATGCTAAATTTCTTGCCACAACTTAGTATACCCCAGGTATGCATATGAGATCGCATTCATAAATTCTAAGTGCAAAATCCAAGGCCTAATGACTTCTGTACTAAATTCAAATTTTACACATTCTCAAATTATGCACATGAAATTAAAAGTACCAGCTGGTCAGGATTTGTCTACAGTGCATAATATTACATAGATTTTAAAAAGTGTACCTGTCTGGGCAGTATAAAATGTAAGCCTTGCTCTAAGGGATTTTGGGAACTTTCTTCTTCTTAGAGGTAGATTGTAACTAGGGTTTCTATTCCTAGGTGCTTCTAAATGGAAAATTTAGGTGTTTATTTTTTTAGCTAATTTGGTGGTTTTGGATAGTACAAAAATAAATCAGTGTTTATTGGTGTTTTCATGCCACAGGTACTATTGCAGGGTACCTTTTCTGGTGGAATCAAACATGTACGTTTGTGTCACTTAGAGCTTTTTCTACATCCTTCAGTAATGAATTCCAGATTTGATTACGAGTTGAGTGAAAAAATATTTTCTCTTATTAGTTTTAAATGGGTTACATTGTATGTAGCTTCATTGAGTGTACTCTAGTCTTTCTATTTTTTTAATGGAGTAAATAACTGGATGTTCAGTGTCACTTCTAAATTGAAAACCTACTCCAGGCATCTGTGAGTGGAGGAGTATCCTAGTGGTTAGAGCACTGGCTTGGTAACCAAGTCAACCAGGGTTTGATTCCCGCTAGCACTCCTTGTGGCCTTGGGCAAGTCACCTAACCTTCCATTGCCTTGGAAGAAAGGCCTGGCAATCTATTTCCAGTGACACTGCCAAGAGAACCCAGGAGCTTCTGGGTCACCAGGAGTCAGGACTGACTCAAAGGTACACATTACATTGCATTATTGCCAGGCATCTGAAAAATGCTCATTTTGGCTGAAAAACAGTCAGAGAGTGTAGAGGAAAAAGCACTTATCATCCCCAGTACTCAGCACAGTTTCAATGATAGCAGCAGTGGGATATGAACTCTGGCTTCCCTATTTCTAGCCCACTAATCTAGGCATTCAGATTCTGAAATACTGTTCTGGGAATGTCTGTGTAGATATCCCTGCAGATGTCCATATTGGGCACGTCCACATTTGTGAAATTATGTTTGCATGTGGATATGTCTGCTTTTTGTTTTCCAGACATTCTGGCTTAGACATCCCATATTGAATTTGTACATCCTTTCTAAAATTCCCCTCATTATTTTCCATGACATAAATACTGTTGGTACATCTGCTGCAGCAGGCTTCAAAGTCAAAGCACACGCCTACTTTCTCTTTGAAAGTGTACATGGCATTTTGTCTCAATGCAGATAGTTGAAAATTTCCCCCTAAATGAAATAAGCCTGCATTCAGTAGTACTGCCTCCCTCTCCAGAGATTGGTTCTCTTTCATACATACACCTCGCTCCATGGTGACCCGAGCTTGCTCATAAGCAGTTTCGCAGTGCACAGTGGCTCACATATTTTCACCGAAGCCAGTGGTGGGTTACTGATAAGAATTTTTTTTTTTACCTTGTGGTTTAGATATCATTTGCATCCACTTGCCTCAGAGCCCTGTGTCATACAGCATGAGCACATCGTTAAATCATTTCCAATCTTGATTAGATGGTCTGTGACAAGGCTGATGACCGGCTGTCGGAGCTGAGAAAAATCGTACCTTACACTATTCTTGTTGACATTCTTGACTTGAATATGATATTCAAGGGACAAATATAACAAGATCAAGGTTAATTTAAGAGACCATAAATCCTTCCCTTAAGGCTCTTTTCTATAACTTGGAAGGGTGCTTCTAGCACAGTTCAGCTTCACTGTGGCTTGCAGCTGTACTTGCGATCTTTTTACATAGTCTCTTCCTGATATACATCAGAAATGACTGTAGTGGATGTTTTATGCTCTCAAAATACCTGTTCCATAGTAATCAAATTTTGCGCAACACTGGATATTTTAAGGGATTTATTTTAAGGCTCTTGAAGGCTTCACATTGCAGATAGTTATAGTAAAGGACTGGTGTTTAAGATCCTGGGGCATGGGTCAGAAATTTGGGAGGAGTCCCTAAAGCCGACTGGCAGGCTGTGCCTTTTTCAACTTCAGGCTTGGAGTTCCCTGTGCCATGGAGGCCCAGGGCAGCTGTCCTAATTACACCCCTCTAATGCCAGCCCTGAGAGTATCCTTTACAGATGTTTAACAACAAAATGCAAGAGGAGGAAATAGCCAATGCAATAAAAAGGGGGGATAAGACATTTTTCAGATATGTTAGTGAGAAGAGGAAGGGCAAAAGTAGTATTGTCAGACTCAAGGGTGAAGCGGAGGAATATGTAGAAGCTGATGAGGATAAAGCGGAATTGCTTAACAAATATTTCTGTTCTGTGTTCACAGATTAAGAACCAGGAGAAGGACCTCAGAAGACACCCACAAACAGGAACAGAAGCGAGGGATATCTTGAACAATTTTCAGAAGACTGTGTTTGTGAGAAACTAGCTCAACTTAAAGTAGACAAAGCGATGGGACCGGATGGGATACACCCTAGAATACTGAGGAAACTTGGAGACCTTCTAGCAGCTCCACTGACTGACCTTTTCAATGCATTGTTGGAGTCGGGAGTGGTGCCAAAGGACTGGAGAGAGGTTCATGTGGTGCCTTTACACAAAAGCGGAAGTAAGGATGTGGTTGAAAACTACAGGCCGGTTAGTTTAACTTTGGTGATGAGTAACTTATTGAAAACACTGCTGAAAGAGAAAATAGTGAGGTTTCTGGAGTCCAGCGGATTACAGGATCCGAGGCAGCATGGATTCACCAGAGGCAGGTCTTGTCAGACAAATCTGATTGATTTCTTTGACTGGGTGACCAGGGAGTTGGACCGAGGGAGAGCCCTAGATGTATGTGGTGTATTTAGATTTCAGTAAAGCCTTTGACACTGTTCCTCACAGACGACTTATAAACAAACTGAGCACCCTAGGGATGGACCCTAAAGTTACTGCTTGGGTTAGAAATTGGTTGGGTGGGAGGCGACAAAGAGTACAGGTAAATGGAGCTCACTCTGAGGAGAAGGATGTTACCAGTGGTGTGCCCCAGGGATCTGTCCTTGGTCCGATTCTTTTTAACATCTTTGTTAGTGATATAGCGGAAGGGCTGTCTGGTAAGGTTTGCTTCTTTGTGGATGATACCAAAATCTGCAATAAAGTAGACACCCAGGAAGGTGTAGATAACATGATGAGGGATCTAGCTAAGCTTGAAGAATGGTCTAGAATTTGGCAGATGGGATTTAATGTCAAAAAATGTAAGGTCATGCATTTGGGCTGCAGCAATCCAAGGGAGCAATGTAGTATAGGGGGTGAAGTACTTTTGTCCACTAAAGAAGAGCGGGACCTAGGCGTGGTTGTGTCTGATGATCTTAAAGTAGCTAAACAGTTAGAAAAGGCGACGGCACAAGCTAGAAGGATGCTTGGATGCATACGGAGAGGAATGGCTAGCAGAAAAAAGGAGGTGATAGTGCCTCTGTATAAGTCTTTGGTGAGACCTCATTTGGAGTATAGTGTGCAATTCTGGAGACCGCACCTTCAAAAGGATATAAACAGGATGGAGTCAGTACAGAGGGTGGCTACTAAAATGGTTAGTGGCCTTCATTATAAAGCATATGAGGACAGACTTAAGGATCTTAATATGTACACGTTAGAGGAAAGGCAGGATAGAGGTGATATGATTGAGATGTTTAAATACCTCCATGGCATAAATGTACAGGGGTAGAGCCTCTTTCAATTGAAAACAAGTTCTGCTACGAGGGGACATGGGATGAGGGTGAAGGGGGATAGATTCAGGAGTGATATGCGGAAATATTTCTTTATGGAAAGAGTGGTGGATCTGTGGTATAGTCTCCCAGTGGAGGTGGTAGAGATGAGGACAGTATCTGAATTCAAAAAAGCATGGGACAAACACAGAGGATCTCTAAAGGAAAAAAAGGGGACTGATGTAGTTGTTGTTATGGAAGGACAGACTAGATAGGCCATGTGGTCTTTTTCTGTCGTCATATTTCTATGTTTCTAAGTCCATGGGTATGTCTATCATTCTAAGCAGGAAAGTATCTGTTACAGTTTAGTTTAACAATTTGATATATTGCCATTCATTTATATACATCCAAGCACTTTACAGTAGCTCAAGACAAATTATATTGATGCCAATAGGTATTGCCAGCAGCAATCTGTGCTCACTTAAATCCTGTTATCACGTTGTTTTTTTTTTTTTTTTTAATTCTTTATTTTCGTTTTATAACAACAAAGGAAAGGAAGACATACAGCTAAAAGACAGATACATACATAGAATGAGATACATACACCAAAGTAAACCCCTGCCACCCCCCTCCCCCCTGCTTCTTCTCTAGAAAACTAATCATTCCCGAAACGGGCGTGTACTGACATTATTGTGTTACAAAACCTAACGGTGATCTGAAACATGATGAGTGTACATTAAACAGACATGTCGGAGCAATGAGCAGATTGTACATAATCATTGAGCATCTGCCATTTAGACAAGCGAGAGTGAGTTTGGGTATGGGGAATAGCTCTCCGAGATATCTGCTCATATTTACTATATAAGCAGACAAGGTTCCACCATTCATTGACAGTAAGTCGAGAGCTATCCTTCCAATTCCTCGTGATTAAACATATGGCTATACCCAGCATGAAATCAAGGAGAAAGCGACCCTTCTTAGGAAGAGAGGGGACCTCCGCCACTGAGCGGAGTCCCACAATCTTCCAAGAAAGAGGCTCGTGGAGGTGTAAGATAAATTGAATACGACCCCAGACCCGCCCCCAGTAAACCTGTAGTTGAGGGCATTCATAAATAACATGAGCGAGGGTTCCCACAGCAGTATGGCAAGACCAACACTGGTCCCTAGCAGTTGTGTTCCATTTGGCTATTTTTTCTGGAGTATAAAAGCATCTATGTGCAAAAAAGAAGAGAGTTTGGGTAACTGAGGCAGATCGGGAAACCCGCACTACTTTGCTCCAGAAAACGCTCCATTGCACAGGGGTTAAAGTGGTTTGCAGTTCGCGCTCCCAGGCTTGTTGGGCTCTACAAGTAGCAGTATCTGTACCCTGACATAATAGTTTATAAAAGTTAGAGGCTACCCCATGTGTACTACTAATAGAGTGAATTAGGTCTAATAGCCCGTTCTCAGTAGGGACAGAGGGCGGCAGGATTCGAGCACTTTTGAGGCAGTGTTGAAGCTGCATCAATTGAAAGTAATGTTTCGCTGGTAACGCAAATTCCTTTTGTAAATCAGAAAAGGTTTTCCAACGAGCTGCAGAGAAGAGCTGTTGGGGTGTCCAGATCCCCCTAGAGTACCAGGGTTTCCATGCTATCGTTCTATTTAGGACTTGAATTCTGGGGTTATTCCACAGCGGGAGTCCGTCCTGAGGACATACGTTTGGGCCCAGTGATAGAATGAGAGTGTTAAAGGCCGCAAGAGTATCAACAATCATTGGGGGATGGCGGGTGTCTACTTGATGGGACATACCGGGGAGATGGATCAACGGAATTGGGCTACTAAGCTCCTCTTCTATGTCAAGCCAAACTGGTCTGCTGTCTGTTGAGGCATCTAGCCATCGGGCACCTTGTTTAAGTAGGAAGGCTTGATGATATCTGAGAAAATCAGGAAAGCGGGTACCCCCTAGTTCCTTCGCAGACTGTAGTTTTTGTTTAGCTATCCTTGGTGGTTTGCCCTGCCAGAGATAGCGGACGAGTAGGCCCTCAATATCTTTGTAGGTGTGTAGCGGGAGTAAGCATGGCAGCATTTCTAAAATATAGTTCACTTTGGGGACTATCATCATTTTCACAGTTTCTAGGCGGCCCCACCATGTAAGGGATAAGGGAGACCAACGATTTGTGAGCTCACGGACTTTGGAGACTACCTCTTTGGCATTAAAACTAATAGTGTCTTCTAAAGGAGAACAGTAATGGACCCCAAGATATTTCACCATGCGAGATTGCCAAAGAAAAGGAAAGGCCTGCATGTCAGCCTCATGTACCCAGCGGTTCAGTGGGAATGCTACAGATTTGGTCCAGTTTATTTTATAGCCCGATAATTGCGAGTATCCATCAATCAGATCCAAGACAGCTGGAACCGAATCAAGGGATACGAAGAGCATAAGGTCATCTGCATATGCAGAGAGTTTAATCTCTCTGTGACTGAAGGGGGACACCTCGAATACGTGCGGACTGTCTAATAAGGAGGGCGAGGGGTTCAAGAGCTAGATCAAAGAGCATTGGTGATAGGGGGCAACCTTGACGCGTGCCTCTTTGGAGATTAAAAGGCTGAGACTTAATGGCATTTACACAAATACTGGCAACGGGTTGAGTATACAGGACTTGGAGGTATCGGAGGAAGCCCTCCCCAAAGCCATACCATCGGAGAACTGCAAATAAGAAGGGCCATTCTAGGCGATCAAAGGCTTTTTCAGCATCTAGGGAAAGACCCACCCATGGGTGGTCTAAATTGGCAGCACTGGATAGCACATGGCACAAGGTCCGAGCATTGTCAGCGGTGGATCGGCCGGGTATAAAACCGCATTGGTCGGGATGGATTAAGGTGGCCATCCTGTCAGATAGCCGGGTGGCCAAGATCGTTGCGAAGATCTTATAATCGGCATTAAGTAGGGAGATTGGACGGTAGTTGGCGGTTAGCAGCGGGTCTCTGCCTTCTTTCTCAAATACTACCACATTAGCTGCAGAAAAGGATCCCAAAGAGGATGTATCTACCGCAAGGGCAGTAAAATAGAGTTTTAAGTAGGGAACTAAATCTGCACTGAACGTTCTGTAGAATTCGGTCGGGAGACCATCAGGCCCGGCGGCTCGACCCGAGGCTGTTCGTTTTAGGGCAGATTGGATCTCTGAAGTAGAGAAGGGTTCATCCAGCGCATCCCTATCAGCTTCAGAAAGGGTCGGCCGCTGAATACCAGAAAACAATCGCTCGAAGGTCTCTGATGAGAACTCACATTCAGATTGATATAGACGGGTATAGAAATCCCGAAAGAGTTCTACGATATCGGAGTCTGTGGTCAGTATGCCCCCTCCCTGTGGGGCTCGAAGGGCCGCTACGCGTTTGGCTTCTTTTTGACCTTTCAAGGCGTTGGCTAAAAGTCGACCGGCTCGGTTGCTTTCACGGTAGTATGTCCCTCGTTGAAGCTCAATACTCTTAGAAGCTGCAGTTGAGAGGATTGCATTATATTGAAAACGGAGACGCTGTAAGCGAACTAAGACGCATGGATCAGTACGTGAAGTTAGAACTCGTTCGCCTGCTTTGATTTGTTGGTCTAGTATAAGTAGCTGCTGTTTGCGTTGTTTCCGCAGGCGAATTTGATAACTAGTGATCGTTGCACGAATGGCCGCTTTGAAACCCTCCCACCAAGCCCAATTTGCAGTATCCTGGGGTAAATTAAAATGGAAGTAATCCTGTATGGCTGCTCGAATTTCTAACTGGAACTCTGGCTGAGTTAATAGGGCTCTATCAAAGAACCAGGCCCCCGAATTCCCTTGGGGTGCAGTAGTGTGTAATTGAAAAGAAATAGCAGCATGATCTGAAATATGTTGGGAGTGAATCTTTGCAGTGTCCACCTGAGGAACTAACAGTTTTGATATTAGAAAGAAATCTATGCGAGACTGGGATTTATGAGGGGAAGAGAAGAAGGTAAAGTCAAGCTCATTGGGGTGTAGTAACCTCCATAGATCGACTAAAGCAAGATCTTTGATCACAGAGGTAAGCGTGGTGTGACTCTTGGGGGGACCACTTGTCCTAGGCGGCTGTTTGTCAATCAGGGGATCAAGAACTAAATTGAAATCCCCCCTATTATCAATGAAGTATTAGCAGAGGCCTGCGCAACCTGAGCAATGGTAGCAAAAAAGGCAGGGTCATCCACATTAGGAGCATAAAGGCATATGCATGTAACTTCAAGGTTACCTATCTTGAGGTGAACTCTGGACCATTACCTGCTGTATCTGAGCTAGTCGCAATAATAGTAGCATGCAGAGATTTCCTAACCAGTATGGCAACCCCACATTTCTTAGAAACGGCTGGGGAATAGGCGGCCACCATGTAAGGTTTAATATTGAGTTTAAGAGTTTCCTTCGAGTTTAAATGCGTTTCTTGGAGGAAAATCAGGTCCGCAGCTTCATGACTTAGATAGCTTAGGATTTTCTTCCGTTTTATCGGATTATTGATTCCTTTTACGTTCAATGATAAAATCTTACATGGTGCCATCAATCGGTAATAGACATTTTAGGTAAGGGCGCTTGAAAACATACAACATAATCAGAATCTGTACAACAATGATATAATCACCGAGTCTGCTGACTAATACACCCCATATTGAAAAGTATGTACCAAAGTAACTTAGAGAAGAAGCAAAACCCCCAATGAAAATGGCGACCATATGTCTGCGGGAGGAGGCCCTAGAGAGGAAGATAGAGACATAAAAAAAAAGAAAAGAAACACCAGAGTCCATAATTAACACTGTCTCTGATACTCATCGAGGCTACGATGGGTAGATGGAGTCGGGTCACAGATATCATCAAAATAAGGCAACAAACCGCCCTCGACAGACTCTTTGCTGAGCCGCGGCAAATCCAATATGGCAGGTACAGCGGATATGAGAATACTGGCAGGAATATTCTGGAAGTCAGCGCATCAAGTCGGCTTCTTTAGCATCCAAAAACTCCGCTAGTAGATCAGGGTCCTCAAATGTTCTTGTCTGATTGTGAAGCGTGACTCGGAGCTTGGCCGGGTACATCAGGCCATAGCGTGCTTGTAGTTGTTGAAGCCTCGGCCGGAATTCCAGAAAGCGCTTTCGGCGGTCGACCGTGGGTTTAGCCAAGTCAGGATAGAAGGAGATCTTGTGGCTCTCAAACTCCATATGGCCCTTTGCCTGAGAGGCACTGAGAATTTGCTCCACATGTTGATATCTCAAAAGTCGAAAGATGATAGGCCGCGGGGTCTTCCTGTTGAGCGTTATGTTTGTGGGTACACGATGAGCGCGATCGATCTCCAATTCTTTGGTAAAGGTGATTTGGAGCAGGGAAGGGAGGATTTTATATAAAAAACTCCTTCATGTCTCCCGATTCCGCTCCCTCCGGTATGCCCACGAGTCGTAGGTTGTTGCGGCGCGCTCTATTATTGCCATCTTCCACTTCTTTCTGCAAGGCCCGCACCTGACGTTCAGCTTTGTCGAGTTTGGACAGCCGGACCGCGTGGGAGTCTAATATGCTCTCCATTTTGTCCTGACGCGAAGAGAGCCCCTCTAGCCTGCCTTGCAGTACACCAAGATCTTCCCGCAGCGCTCGGAGTGCTTCACCGTTTGACTGCACGAGGTCCTTAACCCCTCTAATCTCTGCGAGGATTTCCTGCTGCATTTCGGGGCCCTCGCGCAAAGCCAGCCCCTTCTGCGGGGACGGGGGTTCAGTTTTGGAGCGTTTGCCGCGAGAAGCCGCTGGAGATCCAAATTCCAGGCGCGTAGGTTTGGTCCCCGCCATCTCACCAATGTGCCCCG
Organism: Ichthyophis bannanicus; assembly: GCA_033557465.1. Classification (NCBI taxonomy): domain Eukaryota; kingdom Metazoa; phylum Chordata; class Amphibia; order Gymnophiona; family Ichthyophiidae; genus Ichthyophis; species Ichthyophis bannanicus. The sequence goes on along the minus strand of CM066043.1, from coordinate 124,973,131 downwards.
GCAAGATCAGAGCAGAAATTCAAGTATGTCCGGTGTTAATTCAGGATTCTGAGTAGGCCTCTCGGGAGCCTCAGCGTTATGCGACCATCCCGCTGGACATCGGGCTCCGCCCCCCCGTTATCACGTTGTTTTATTATGAAATGGAACAGTTTTGCCAAGTGGTAATTTTGGAAAATGCAAATTTAACCAAATATGTATTGACACTTTTGTAAACAAGCATATTTGATGATAAGATATTGACTATATCCAATATTACTGTAAACCAGAAGTATCAAGCGCACTGCATTAACTTATTAACTCACATTATTGGTATAAACTGTAGGGAGCTTTTTATTCTTTGTTAGAATTCCAGCATAATTTGGAAAAAGAATGCTCCTTTTATACTTACACTAATAACAGACATATAGGATCCCCTTATCTTTAAGTAATATGCTACTCCCAATAATGCATCACCTCATATTGGATAAAGTTACATTATGCAAATGTGTGTGTGTGTGGGGGGGGGGGGGGGTAAATTCAAAAAAAGGTGGCTCTGTGAAATGTCCAAAAAAAGCATCTTTTTTTATGCCTATGTACCTGTCTTGTACAAATTTATATCTGCTCTGAAGCAAATGTAAATGTGTGTGTGTACTCTGTTTTATAACAGAATGCTTAGGTTAAGTGAGCAGGAAGGTACCTCAAAAACAAGTATAAATGTCAGCACATACTTTAAGCACATACATATGTAGTCCATGGTCCACTTAAATTCTCCCCCGGTGCACGCCTACTGTATGATATGTGCTGGCTTCCATCATGTGTACTTTTAGGCGCAGCCTAATTTTATGACCCCATTTACAGGTACAAAATGCTATCTTCCTTATCATTCCTCCAGTCCAGTCCCACACCTTTGGATAGTGTCACCTCACCAGCAGCTTGGAGACTGAACATGTCACATTTGATGACATACTGGTGGCACTTCCCACCAGAGCCAGTATCTCAATCTCCAAGCAGCTGGGATGAGGTGATTCCTTAGGTGCAGACTCACTAGAGGAACTGATGAGGATAATTTTAGGCAATCAGAAAAGATTGGAAAAAAAAGAAAAGATTCAGGTTTGGTCAGGCTCTAAAGCTCTGGGGTAAAAGAGTTAAAAAAAAGAAAAGAAAGAAAAAAGAGGAAACCCTAGATATAGAGCACTAGCCTCAGGCCTTGACCAGGGGATCCGCGAGGTGCAAGCAGACAGAAAGTGCTCCAGCATTAAGAGGAGTCACTTCTGCGGTTTCCTGCCCAGGGGCAAGGAGCGCGAAACAGCTGGCAACAGTCCTGATTCTCTTCAACACTCCCGATGATACTGAAGCTCTGCGGGTAGCTGAGCGTCGCGTCGGGAGTGCAAGCAGCCACAGAAATCTGTCTCCGATGAGTGAAATGGGGTAGATAAGCTCCAGGAATTTAGTCTGTGTACTGTGGAATGATAGGTGGCTCCCGCGCATATGGGCACGGCCACCATTTTGTACAGCCCGATTTTATTTGCCTCTTCTTTTTCCTTGTTTTTTGCTTTTATCTAGCATCTGGACTGTGTTTTGGTGGTGATTTTAGTCTGCAGCCAGGAAAGCATAGACTGCGGGGTTCAGCGGACTCAGGCATCTGATTTCGCGTTTTGTTATTTTCCCGCGTTTTTTTCTTTAAAAAAAAAAAGCAAAGAAAAAAGCAATAGAGGAGGCTGGAAGAACAGTTGGCACAAGGGCTGGGGAGACAGTGTTCCAGGTCCCTCAGGTGAGAGTCCGGTCTCTTCTCAGATTATAGAGGCTCATGGCTCATCTTTGTTAGTGATATAGCGGAAGGGCTGTCGGGTAAGGTTTGCCTCTTTGCGGATGATACCAAAATCTGCAATAGAGTAGACACCCAGGAAGGTGTAGATAACATGAGGAGGGATCTAGCTAAGCTTGAAGAATGGTCTAGAATTTGGCAGCTGGGATTTAATGTTAAAAAATGTAAGGTCATGCATTTGGGCTGCAGCAATCCAAGGGAGCAATACAGTATAGGAGGTGAAGTACTTTTGTCCACTAAAGAAGAGCGGGACCTAGGCGTGGTTGTGTCTGATGATCTTAAAGTAGCTAAACAGGTAGAAAAGGCGACGCAAAAGCTAGAAGGATGCTTGGGTGCATACGGAGAGGAATGGCTAGCAGAAAAAAGGAGGTGATAATGCCTCTGTATAAGTCTTTGGTGCGACCTCATTTGGAGTATGGTGTGCAATTCTGGAGACCGCACCTTCAAAAGGATGTGAACAGGATGGAGTCGGTGCAGAGGGTTGCTACTAAAATGATTAATGGGCTTCATTATAAAGCATATGAGGACAGACTTAAGGATCTTAATATGTACACCTTAGAGGAAAGGCGGGATAGAGGTGATATGATTGAGATGTTTAAATACCTCCGTGGCATAAATGTTCAGGGAGAGAGCCTCTTTCAATTGAAAGCAAGTTCTGCTACGAGGGGACATGGGATGAGGGTGAAGGGAGATAGATTCAGGAGTGATATGCGGAAATATTTCTTTACGGAAAGAGTAGTGGATCCGTGGAATAGTCTCCCAGTGGAGGTGGTGGAGATGAGGACAGTAACTGAATTCAAAAAAGCATGGGACCAACACAGAGGATCTCTAAAGGTAAAAAGTGGACTGTTGTAGTTGTTGTTATGGAAGGACAGACTAGATGGGCCTTGTGGTCTTTTTCTGTCGTCATGTTTCTATGTTTCTATGGAGGGTCAGGTACCACAGAACCAGCCAGAACGGTGAATAATAACTCAAAGGGGCTTCCTCCAGTGGCACAGGGCACAATGAAGAAGTCGGGGAAGTCCTCAAAGCCCTCCAGGTGGAAGGTAATTTGGTTCTTAAGAACGTCCAGGATAGGAAGGTGGAAATGCTATTGAAGCAAGCCTTTGATATTAGTGCTCTCTCCTTGCAGGCATCGGTATGTGGTGCCTTTGTTGCACGGGCGTGCTTAAGGTGGATGCAGGGAATTATTGAGTCCTTGGGTGCTTCTCAGACACTGCCAGCGGAGGCAGTCAAGTTAAAATTCGGCACAGCTTACCTGGCAGACTCCTTCTATGATTTGATTAGAGGAATGTCCAAGGGTATGGCAGCGGTGGTAGCGGCACATCGGTATCTGTGGCTTCAAAATTGTTCAGTGGATGTTTCCTCCAAGTTGCAGCTCAGCAAGTTGCCTTTCCGAGGCTCTTCCTCATCCTCATCTTCTAAGAAGACACAATGAAGTGAGGCCCATCCACACAGAGCTAGTACCCATATAGGGTCGGCTGCGGGATTTTTATCCTATGTGGGCACAGATCAATGGGTGCTGGAGGTCATCAGAGAGGGCTACCCTTTGAAGTTAGAGTCCTTTTGCGGATGCCTTTGTCCTTTCACCGTGCAAGGCCTCTCAAAAGTGGGAGTCAGTGCAGGCAACGTTGAAAAGACTCCTGGACCTTCAGGCCATAACTTCAATGCAGTTATGGTCAATACTTGATATATTTTGTCGTTATCAAAAAAGAGGGCTCTTTTCGGCCCATTCTGGAGCTCAAGCACGTCAATAATTGTCTCAGAGTGCCCCGATTTTGCATGGAAACGTTGCATTCTGTGATTGTGGTGGTCAGAAAGGGGGAATACTTGACTTCCCTGGATCCGACGGAGGCTTACGTGCACATTCCCATCTGAGTGGAGCACAAGCCGTTCCTAAGGTTTGTGGTGCCCATGGGACACTTTCAGTTTCAGGCACTCCCCTTTGGGTTGGCAACCACATGACGTACCTTCACGAAGATGATGGTGGTGGTGGTAGGCGGCAGGCCTGCAACAGGAAGGAATTCTCTCCACCCATATCTGGATGATTAGCTCATCCGAGCAGTCAGAGACCGAGAGCTCGCAAGTCATGGCACGAGTGATCGCGTACTTGCAGAGGATCGATTGAGTGATAAACTTCGATGAAAGTCAACTCAGACCTTCTCAGGATTTAGTGTATCTGGGGTGAGGTTTCAAACAGCAGCAGGATGGGTCTCCTTGCCGGAGGACAGGGTATGGAAGTTGTAGGGGCAGATCCGCACTTTTCTCAGCAAGCAGAAGCCGATGGCGTGGCACTATTTGCAAGTGTTCGGGTCCATGGCGGCGACCATCAAACTTGTGCCCTAGGCTTGGGCCCATATATGCCTTTGCAGCGCAGTTTATTGTGGAGATGGTCAGCGCAGCGCCAGACACTTTCACTTCCGCTATCGTGTTCGGCAAAGACCAGACGTTCGCTCAGGTGGTGACTCGTGGACACCAACCTTCGGGTAAGCATGCCCCTGGAGACCCTGCATTGGATTCCGGCGACGACAGACACCAGTTTTACAGGCTGGGGAGCACATTATGAGGGTCACATAGCACAGAGGACTTGGTCGACTCAGGAGATGACTTGGTCCATAAACTGGCTTGAGTTTAGAGCAGGGTTCTTAGGTTGCAGGAGTTTCGGCCTCTCATGTTCGGTGGTTCAGTGTGGGTATTCTCAGACAATTCGACGATGGTGGCATACACCAGCTGTAAGGGAGAAATAAGCAGTGTCAACTTGGAGGAAGAGGCAGCTCCGTTGTCACAGGAAAGGACACTGTAGCAGTCGATTTCCTCAGTCGGGTCCATATCGATCCAGGGGAATGGATGCTCAATGAGGAATTCTTTGCTCACGTAGTCCAGCGATGGGGCCAACTAATCATGGACCTTATGGCAATGTTTGATTCGGCGAAGACGTCCCGGTTTCTCCAGGAACATGCAGGAAGTCAGTCCTCACTTATGGGTGACGTCGGCACCGACACAGCCCACGCGGAGCAATTCCCAAACTTTCAAAGAAAGCTTTTGGGATTGCTGCCATGCATGCGTGGTCCTCTTCCCGCCCAAAGGTGCCATCTTTTTAAGTCTCCCTTTTTCTGCGGAGCCGTTCGGACTCACGTCCTCGTCCCTTGGAAAAAGTGTTTCGTTTTCGGCCTCTAGGCCATGTTTTTTCCGGTTGCACCGATCCTCTTCCGTCCTCCCCAGTTCACCTTTTTTCCTTGAGTGAGGGGATATCCTTCATTAGTTTTTTCCCTGTTGCAGGCTTCACTCCATTTTTTTTCTCTCCAACCGCTGGCCGCAAAGCTGTTTGACCATGGTCACCGGTTTTAAAAAATGCAACCGATGCTCCAAGAACATGTCGCTCATGGACACCCATGACTGTTGTCTTCAGTGTCTTGGGGCCGATCATGACCCGGAGCTCTGCTCTCTTTGCAAGAAAATGTCCTTGAAGGCCCTGCTCAGCCATAAGCAGAAGTCAGATGACATTATCCGGAAGGTAGCCCCGGAATCCTCAGCGGCTCCCTCGGTTGTCCCTCCACTGGTGGGATCCCCCATTTCGGTTCCACGTTCTTGGAGGCACTCCCACTTCAGGGGACCCCTGGTTGAACAGCGTAAGAAGAAGAAGACCTCGAAGTCACTATTGGGGGTTCCGGATAAGCGCGAGCGCTCTGGTGCTTGGTCGCTCAGCCCCCCGCAGCGTTCCCAAGAGTCGGACAAGGAGCAGCCTCAAAAGGTACCTCGTACAGATACAGAGGCCTCTGGCGATGGTGCCCGGTCTGCTGAGGGTCGTTCCGGTGAGGACCCCCTCTTCTCCTCCATGCCAGACCCGGTAACCCCAGTGTCAGTGTCTCCGGGGCCCACGCCCATGTGGGAGTCCTGAATGCTGGCACTAGAGTGCAGTGTTTCTGCCTTCTTAGCTGCCCAGCAGGTGCTCATGCCCAGCACAGATAGCCTGCACCTCGAGACAGAGGTTCCCTCGAGAGGGACACCAAAATTCACCCTGGAAACCCCCGAGAGCCACGGGTCTTGTGAGAGTCCTCGGCATCGGTCTCCCTCGCCTTCCCAGTCCTCGGGAGCATGATCCTCCAAGGCCTCTGGCTCCAAGCGGACCTTGGCCTTTGGACGGGGCGACCTGCCCGAATCGGACTTCTCCTCGGACCTCTCAGGCTGGAAGTCGAATGGGGATACTTCTCCCTTCAGACCCGTCCCAGCCTGCCTATCAGAGGCGTTCGCCACCCTAGGACACGTCATTTTGGCGTTCATGCAGGACATGGCATGGGCCCACAGCCTGGCTACGCAGACTGAAGAGAAGCCGCGAACTGAGGAGCTCGATATTCTACAGTATGAGTCCCCGCCTTGGGAGTCTCTTACTGTCCCCGTTCTCCCATATTGTCAAGGCTACTCCTCCGCATGTGGGAGACACCTGCTTCGGTACCCATTGTGAGCAAGTGCCTCGACGCCATGTATAGAGTTCACCGTGGCCCGGGGTTCTGAAAGACCCAGCTTCTGCACACTTCCATGGTAGTGGAGTCGGCGATGCGGAAGCAAAAAAGCCCGAAGTCTCACTCTTCGGTCCTCCCAGGTAGGGAGTTGAAAGCCCTTGATGCCCTGGGGCGTAAAGCCTATCAGGGTTCCATGCTCACTTGCCGTATCCAGGCATACCAACTGTATATGGGCATGTTCCTGCATGACCTTGCCAAGGAGCTCTGCGGTTTTGCCAGGGCCCTCGGGGGTGAACCTCTCCTAAGGATCCAAACCCTCCTGAAATCCATCGCGGAGTGCTCGAAGTACCTCTCCCGCGCCACATATGATGGGTTTGAGTCCTCCGCCCGGGTGGCGGCGGCCGGCATTGGGGCCCAACGCCAAGCATGGCTCCAGTCTTTGGACCTTGAGCAGTGGTTCCAAGAGAAGCTCCAGGACGTCCCTTGCCTTGGCGAGCAACTGTTCAGTAAACCTATTGGGGGATAAGGCCGCTGAGATAGAGATGGAGTTTGTGACTCAAACTCGTCTCTCGCGCAAAACCTCCTCCCTCCCTAGGAAGAAGCAGCAGACCAAGAAGCTGTTCTTCCAAAGGAAGGGGCTCCCTTACCGGGGTTACCAGCCTTTCCCACCCACCTCTGCACCGGCTCCCAGCATGCAGGGGAAGGGAGGTGCACAGGGCCACTGAAAGCCTAAGGGGCCTAAGGCCCAATCACTAGCGCCACCCCAGCCGACACAGGGGTTTTGACACCATCGGCATAGCCTCTCGCCCCCCAGCAGCTTTTCCTCTGGTGGGGGGACGCCTGTCCCTGTTCGCCCCAGAGTGAGCGTCGATCACGTCGGACACCTGGGTCCTCCGGGTGATTCGAGATGGATACCGTCTCCACCTGGATCCGCACATCAATAAAGAACAAAAAGAGCAGAGCCTGGACTGACAACAATTAGGAAAACCTTGTTTATTGCGCCCCCGACGCGCCCCCGACGCGTTTCGGCTAACAGCCTTCTTCAGGGGGTCTTAAAAGAAGCACACCTTAATTCTGTCAAGTAGAACGTTAAACCTGGACAGGCAACCTCCTCCCTAGCGGATCCTGCTTGGCTCCTCGTGCACCAGACCTTCTTGCGGTGGGAACTGTCCAACCTCCTCGACCAACGGGCGATTGAGAGGGTACTGCGGCACCTTCGAAGTCAGGGGTTCTACTCCCGTTACTTTCTCATCCCGAAAAAGATGGGGGGCCTGTGCCCCATCCTCAACCAATCACCCCTGCTGCCCTTCCTTCAGCGGGGCGATTGGCTATGCTCCTTGGACCTCAAGGATGCTTACACCCACCTCCTAGTTCACCCCCAGCACAGGCAGTACCTGCACATCAGGGTGCACGGGGAACACTACTAGTACAGAGTGCTCCCCTTCAGGCTCGCGTCCTCACTGTGGGTTTTCACAAAGTGCCTCTTCGCAACCGCTGCCTCCCTCAGGTGGCAGGGCATACCTCCCTTCCCCTACCTCGTCATGGGGTCCTCGATCAGCAAAGTCCGCCTGGCGGCGTCGCTCACGATCCTCCTCCTCAAGCGCCTTGGCTTTCTGGTCAACTACTCCAAGTCCCACCTCGAACCAGTGCAGACCCTGGAGTTCATCTGCACTTGCCTCAACACAGGGTGGGCGACCGCATTCCTTCCCACGGACCGAGCAGACCGCCTTCGGGCTGTGGCATCCCTGGTCCAAAACAGGGCTTGGGTTAAGGTGCGGGCGACGCTGTGCCTTCTCGGACACATGGCCCGCCTCCACTGTCCATGTGGTCCCCCACGCCCGCATGCGGACAGCCCAGTGGTGCCTCAGAGCACAGTGGAGCCAGGCCTTTGGCCACCTCAGAAACCCTATCCGGGTCTCCCGCAGTCTCCATGACTCTCTGAGTTGGTGGCAGGACCCCCGAAGTCTCCTTCGGGGAATGCCCTTCCAGACCCCGCAGCACAAGCTCGTCTTAATGACAGATGCTTCCCTGCTTGGGTGGGGAGCCCACTGTGGCGCATTGTGCACCCAGGGGCAGTGGTTACCCGAGGAGTCTCGGCAGCAGATCAATCTGCTCGAGCTTCGGGCGGTCCGATGGGCCCTTCGGGCCTTTGAGGGCTACTTGAGGGGGAAGTCAGTGCATGTGCAGACCGATAACATGTTTTACATCAACAAGGAAGGGGGAACAGGATCACGCCTCCTCTGCCGAGAGGTGATCATCCTTTGCTCCTTTGTGTCTTGCCGGGTGATGACCCTGCGTGTGATCTACCTCCCAGGCCAGGAGAATGTCCTCGCGGACAAACTCAGCAGGATCCTCCGCCCACACGAGTGACACTTGGATCCGGAGGTTGCCGTCATCTTGTTCCATCGGTGGGGGACCCCATCCATGGACCAGTTTGCCAGTCCGGCGAATGCACAGCTTCCCCGCTTCTGCGGTTCGGTTCCGCACCCGAGCAAGGTGGCCCTGGATGCGTTCCTCTTGAGGTGGACCTCCTGCCTTCTTTACGCATTCCTTCTCACTCCTCTCATTGCGAGGACTCTCCACAAGGCTCAGCAGGACCGAGCTTCGGTGATCCTCATGGCCCCCTTGTGGCCTCGACAGCCTTGGTTCCTGCTTCTGCTCTGGCTCATGTCTGAGGCTTCAGTCCCCCTGGGCTGTGCCCCAGGTCTGCTGATGCAGGAAGAGGGTCAGGCGTTCCTCCCAAACCTGGCTTTGCTGTTCCTTGCAGCTTGGCGGCTGAACGGGTCACCTTAGCTCCGCTGCATCTCCTGGAGGACGTTGAGGAAGGATTCAACAAGACAGGTGTATGCCTTTAAATGGCAATGTTTCTCAACCTGGTGCGCCGAGCTTCAGATCGACCCGTTCTCCTGCTCTACCCAGTGGATTCTCCAGTACCTCCTCCACCTCTCGAAGGCAGGGCTGAGATCCAATTCGGTCAAGGTAACCTGAGCACCATTTCGGCAAACCACCTCCCCACTGAGGTAAAACCCATCTTGGGGCAGCCCTTGGACTCTCGCTTCATGCGAGGTCTACTCCAAGCCTCCCATCCGGTCTCCGCTAGCGGAGTGAGACCTCAACGTGGTGCTGATGCAGCTCACGCGAACGCCCTTCGAGCCAATGGTGATGTGCTCGCTTCTGCATCTCTCCTGGAAGGTGGTCTTCCTGGTGGCTTTGACCTCGGCTCGCCAAGTCAGCGAACTTCAGGCCCTCATGGCTGAGGCTCCATACACCAGGTTCTACGGGAACAGGGTGGTCCTCCACACCCATCCGAAGTTCCTACCGAAGGTGGTCTCGGACTTTCATCTCAACCAGGAGATAGTCCTACTGACCTTCTTCCCGAGACCGCATGCCGACCAGGCATCGGCGGTGTTGCATACACTCGACTGCAAGAGGGCTCTTGCCTTCTACCTGCAGTGTAACCAGGTTCATCGCAAGTCCGATTGGCTTTTTATCGCCTATGACCCCAATAGTCTGGGGCAGGCAGTCACCAAGTGCACCATCTCTGTCTGGATGGCGGAATGCATTGCCTTCACCCAAGCAAAGGTGGGCACCCTACTGGATCGGCGGGTCACCGTGCACGGCGTCCGAGCCAAGGTGGCGTCGGTGACTTCATTGTACTCAGTGCCTCTAACAGACATCTGCAGGGCTGTGACTTGGTCTTCAGCGAACACTTTCGCTGTCCACTACTGCCTGGAGAAGGAGACCTGCCGGGTCAGCGCCTTCGGCCAGGCTGTACTCCGTAATCTGTTTGGGATATAAGCAACTCCTGCCCTTCGACCCTTCTTCGATGGCTACCGAGAGCTTCGCACCATGGACCCAAAGACTTGGGCTCCTCTGGGTATTGACTTCTGCTCATGGCCTTGCGGAGGCGTTTTTGGGTTACAGGCTCAGTAGCCTGTAGCTGGGGAGTCCCATAATTGAGGACTGACTTCCTGCTTGTTCTGGAGAAAGGTAGTTACTCACCTGTAACAGGTGTTCTCCAGGGACAGCAGGAATCAGTCCTCACTACTCTCCCACCTCCCCTGAAGAGTTGCTATTTTTGTCCTTCCCTTGTTATCTGCTTATTAGGGCTCTAGCTAGGGGACCTGACTGAGCAAGATGGCACCCTTGGGCGGGAAGAGGACCATGCATGCATGGCAGCAATCCCAAAGGCTTTCTTTGAAAGCTGGGGAATTGCTCCGTGCAGGCTCCCTCGGTGCCGACGTCTCCCATAAATGAGAACTGACTTCCTGCTGTCCCTAGAGAACACCTGTTACAGGTGAGTAACTATGCTTTTTCAGCAGAAGAAGGGAGCAAATGTCGGAGGGGCTAGACGCCCTAGTCCGAGCATGGCCGTCTGATGGACTGCTCTATGTGTTTCCTCCATAGGCTCTCATGGGACAAGTAATTCAGTGCATAGAGGCGCATCAGGGTCCTGTGTTGTTGATAGCACCCGAATGGCCTCGTCTTCCGTGGTATACCGACTTGGTCCGTTTAATGCTGGATTAGCCATGGAAGCTACCGGCAAGGCCAGACCTACTGGCTCAGGAATCCATTCTGATGCCACAGGTGGATTGATTCTTGCTTACAGCTTGGCTCTTGAGCGGGCAAGGTTGAGAAGGTGGGGCTATTTGGCTTTGGTCATTTCTATGTTGCTGAAGGCCAGGTGGTGCTCAACGTCCCTGGCTTACGTGAGAGTTTGGAGAGTGTTTGAGGGCTGGTGTGTGACTAATGGCTGTTGGCTGCTGTCTTCGTCGGTGCCAGAGGTGTTGGCCTTCTTGAAGGTGTGGTTTGATAAAGGTCTAGCAGGTAGCACCCTCAGGGTGCAGGTCGTGGCCATTTCTTGTTACCAGGGAAGGGTTCAAGGAGCTTCTCTGGTGGCTCATCTGGATGTGGTCAAATTTCTCAAAGCAGTGAAACAAGAGAGTCCACCGTGTAGGGCAGTGGTGCCTCCATGGGATCTCAATCTGGTATTATCGGTACTAATAGCACAGCATTTTGAACCGTTAGGTTCATGCACATTGAAAGATCTTACACTGAAAATGGTGTTCTTGGTGGAGATTTGTTCTGTGAGAAGAATTTCCGAATTGCAGGCATTATCCTGTCAGGAGCCTTTTGTCATTTTGGCAAAAGAGAAAGTAGTTCTGTGGCCCGTTCCTTCTTTTGTGTCGAAAGTTCTTTTGGTTTTTCACTTGAATCAGTCACTTATGCTTCCAGTCTTTTCAGGAGCAGGGGGGGAAGGGGAAGGGGAAGGATCCCCTCCTGCTCTGTTTGGATATCAGAAGAGTGTTACAATGATACTTGAAGAGAACAGAGTCCTTTCTGAAGTTGGACCAGTTGTTTGTCCTGTATGACGGAGTGCACAAAGGGGAGGTGTCTTTGAAGACCTCTATTTCCCGATGGGTAAAGGAAGAGATATCTTCGGCATACTTGTTGCAGCACAGTTACCCACGGGGTTGCGAATGCACTCGACATGAGCGCAGGCTACATCTTGGCATCTTGGGCGGAGTCGAGGTTGGTGCCGCTAGAAGATATTTGTAGGGCGGCAACCTGGTCATCCCTGCATACATTTGTGAGGCATTATAGACTGGACATACAGGCAGCACGCAACATGCGCTTTGGATCAGCAGTTCTTCAGACCGGTCTGGTGGGTCCCTCCCAAGGTTAGTACTGTTATGGTACATCCCAAAGGTGCAGGACTGGACTGGAGGAACGATAAGGAAGGAAAAATTAGGCCTTACCTGCTAATTGATGTTCCTTAAGTGAGTCCAGTCCAGTCCCGATCCCACCCTTGGGATTGTTTGATTTTTTCCAGGGGAACGTATAGATCTCCGGTCCTGAAGAATGTTGGAGCGGTGGATGACTGGGGTTCTGGCGGGCACAGTGTCTACCCTTGGAGGCTCGCCTCAGCGGAGTCAGGCATATTCAGAGATGGGCAGAAGTGTGGAGGATCCAAGGTGATAAGTGATCTCTCTCTCAGGAGGGGGGTTGTTTTTCTGGCCTGTCTGAGGGAAAGCTTTTCCATGTATATAGTTTAGAATTGATTCTCAAATTGTTACTTTCGTTAGTCTGCTTTGTCAATAGGATATTGGCTCTGGTGGGAGGTGCCACCGGTATGTATACCCCTGATGTCATCAAATGTGACATGCTCAGTCTCCAAGCTGCTGGTGAGGTGACACTACTCAGTGGTATAGAACTCTGGACTGGACTCATTCAAGAAATATCAATTAGCAGGTAAGGCCTAATTTCACCTTATGTATGAAAATGGTTCATAAAATTATTCTCCATGTGTGTATACCTGTATTTTATAAACTATGCACTACTTTGTAATTCTACCCTTTTTCTGCCCCAGCTGCCTCCTTGAGAATGTATAATCAGCCATGAAATTTTATAAGAGCCATCTACCCCACTAGGCACAGTTTTATAAAAGGCTATTTCCTCTGGCAAAGAACTGCTTTCCCCAAGAATTGCTTTTGAAAATTATCCTTTGAAGGGGTCATGTATATACTTTAGAAATTACACATGTAAATTGCGACTGCCTGCCCTTTCCCCATACTTATCTCCTGAACACACCTATTCTAAAAGTTGTGTGCAAGTATGTGCCTGAATTGCATCATGCACGCTTTTACTTTTCATTTTATAAGAGGCGTTTTACACATGTCAATCAGCCTTTTATATGCGGTAAACATTTATAAAATTACCTCCTAGGTGGACTCTACTGGATTTTCCAAACAAAAGTATGTGCACACTTTTGCTTCAGAAATTACCCCACGCACATACATTTACAAGTACACCTTCTATTTGGTGAATATAATTTTCCTGAAGTGCATACTTCTGAAAAGACGAAAATATGCACTTAAGTACAAACCTCACACCGTCCCTGCCTTCGGGAACATCTCCTTATTCTGCTGGTAAAGTTATGTGCATACAGGCTTGTGCATATAACCTTACTCACATATACTGCTAGCAATTTTATAAAAAAACATTTCCATGGGGAAAGTATTGTGTTATCCATGCGAATGGCTTTGAGATCTACCTTCCATGGGCACAAAACTAATATGCGTTTTGTCAAAATGCTGTGAAAATGCTCGACTTGCTTGCTGCTGTGCTGTTGCTTTCGACCAGCCCTGCTCTCCTTTTCCCATTAACAGTTCCAGAGTTAAAAAGCAAGCTAATAGATTTTGTTGAACCTTGGGCTAGAGCAGATCCACTGACATGGAATAATACAGCAATAATTCAGCTTTCAACTTATACAAATATTGGCTTTGCCAGGGCAGTCTTACGGGTGAGACTTCCTCAATGTGGTTTTCCTGGTGAAATATTTTAATAAACAAAAATGATACAGACTGTTCCACTTCCAGAGCTCTCTGTTCAAGAGGACATGTTGTAGACTGTCATAAAAATTTGGTTAGCATTTAAATGTCTATGTATCTATTAACATTTACTGGAAAATATATAGCAAATTGCTTTGCTAATCAAGTCAGATCACATATTGTTTGCATATATTTGTGATTATTTTAATACAAAACAACTGTTTTCAAATAGTACAAATGGGGGACTTGGGGGGATGACTTTTCAGAAAGCTAAGAAACTCTGGGTGAAGACTGTGTAGTTTTCCTAACCAAAGGAAACATATGAATTGTGGAATGATTGGTTGTTCAAGACTAGGAGTGTTGCTTTCTAATCAAAATCTAAAGGGGAGAGGGAGCTAGGCTTGTGCTACATCCTCTAGAGTACAGCAGGTAAAAAAAATATGTTTCCTGTGTTGTTCCTGGATTTTACCACTTGTTTTGTTTAAAAAATATGTTTCATTTTGGGTTTAAGGGGTGCTAGCTGGCAGTGCGTGTTCTGGTGCGTGCTGAAGGCATGCTGATTCATGCAATGCTAACTAGCATGGGGCCATGACAGCATGGGATGATTCCCATGCTAACTGTATAACCCGTGTTAGGGTTGTGAGTGGGCAGATTAGGGGTGGAGAGTGGGCGTGGTGAACTCAGTGCAGTTAGCACTTGGTTCATACCACGTGTTAATTGAATTGTCGAAGGTTCGCCTAATGTCATCTCAATAGGTGGAGTTAAGTGCACTGGAACTAATGTGCCCCATATTAGGGAAAAGTGCTCCACATTAACTGCCATGTGTTCCACCCCCTTCCCCCCGACAGTGAATGCAATGGTGTTGCATCTAATGCACCATAGTTTTGACATTTTGGCATGTTAGGCACAACCTAGTGCTCATAAGTAAAAGTGCCCCTAAGAGTCATTGAGAGCACACACTATTCTATTTGTATGGGTGTTTAATTAGTCCAACAGGAAAGGCAGTACTCATGTAAGTATCACAGACACAGTCCAAAACGTGAGGTAGGTGGAAAAACAAATTTATTAAATTAACAAAGACCTATTACCAACCCGACACAGGCCGTGTTTCGCAAACCTTCATCAGGGGTTGATCAGGTAAGGTACTAAAAACATAAAAAGCATAAATATTAACTACAATTACATAATTAAAAAATGTGAAAGAACAGATCCAAAATCACGATACATAAAACATGCAAATGTATAATGAAATAAAACTCATAAAAGGTAAAACAATAAATATACTATAAACCAAATAAGAATGATAGAAAACTAAAAAGTGTGGATACGCTAAATGAATGTAAGTTAAAACAGAAACATAATCTAAACACAATATTAATAACACATAAGTAAAGAATTGTAATAAAAGAAAACAAAACCGGGTGTGACAAGCAATTATGTACTACAGAGGTTCCTTTGTATGTAGACCCAAGAAACTTGTGGCCCTCGGAAGGAAATAACTAAAATAAATAAATACAGCTTAAGAATACCCACTAGATATACATATAAATATACATACATAGTAAATATCCTAAAAGCTAATAAATAGTTAAAACTACCTAATGACCACTAAAAAGGGGCTATTTGGAATCAAGAAACAAACCCATTTAAATAGCAAGAGGACTAGAGATGCAGCAGGAGCGAAAAAGGGGGGGAAGGGGATAAAAAGTATAAATATCGAAATGTCGTTTGTGCAAAAGAGTAAACAAATTGGTACCTTAATGCGTAGACTCAAGGGACTTTGTAGTCCTCAAGAAAAATAATGATGGTATAACTAGAATAAATAAATAAATACATAATAGATAACCATACATAATAAATATCTTAAAAACTAATAAATAGGTAAAACCACTTATACACTAAAAGGGGACAAAACCATTGGAGTGCCAGAAACGTAAAAAGGCAAAGGAGAGGAAAAGTTTTATGCCCAAATCTCACTGTAAATATGCAAGAAACCAATAGGTCACTGTTGTAAGGACAGCGATCTTTTTGGAAATCATAACCTCGGAGCAACTATGTGTAGTAGGGACAGCAAATACTACATAAACTAGCAGGCTAGCTGCCTTGAGTTGAAGTAAAAGAAATCTAATGCAATCTAGAATGGTATTGCAGAAATTGACGTTCCTCATAGTTCTATAGTTAGCCTATGGACAGAGACGCTGCGTGAAGGAAAATGAAAATCTTTCTAGCGTGTCACAAGTCGCCGCGCTGAACATCAGCTCTAACCTTACACTTATAGCAAGAGGACCTACAAACTAGACACTGCCATCCATATGATGACTATTAAAATTGCTAGAGACAAAAAGATATTACAAAGTTATATTTAAATATTTATTTTATTTTATTTATTTATATTCTCTTATATACCGCGCTATTCTGCATCAGTGCGGTTTACATTGAACAAACTGAAATTACATTGAACAGGGTATTATAACTTGGAGATAACTATTTTACAGGGAACATGGGCTATGGAGGGTTAAGTGGCTTGCCCAAGACCACAAGGAGCACCTGTGGGACTAGAAACCCCAGTCCTTCTGGCCCAAAGTTGCTGTCCTCTAGTGGGATTTGAACCCCCGACCTTCCGGCCTGAAGTACCTTGCCCCAACCACTAGGCTACTCCTCCACTCCAATATGAAAATGTAGCGCAATTAAATAAACACGGGTATAGACCACCCTTGAGACTATAACTAAATGTTGTTGCACAAATGACATATATTCTTATTGAACGCTCAAAACGTGCTTTGTAGTAAGAATCCGAGCATCGTGCATATGTTAAATATATAACCATAGTAATGTGGTTGAAACTAGGTATATATATGTAAAAAGATAGTAACTGTATATAAGGCTAACGGCACGAGGAAAATCTTCTTAAAATGGTCTTCAATAAAAACTTCAACATACCTCCGTGGCACAACTTCTATATGGAAAAAACCTTAAACAACAAAGCAGCAACCGTGCTACCCGCACTAGTGTGTAATTAAACTTGAAAACGCCGGCTCATGCGCATATTCTTATCTCGCCAAAGAGCGGGAAAGAGGGGGGCGTGTCAAACCGAAGTTAAACCAGGGCATACAGCAAATTACTACTGTGGGTTGACTCGTGAAGTGAAAGAGAGTGACAAATCAATGGCACATAGAATTGAAGACTTTAAAAGTAAACAGAGGTAGCAGTCTGAATAGGCAAATTAAAAGGGGGGAGAACTATGAATAAAAAACTAAAATATCAGGATCCTTAAAAACGAAAGCTCTGCCAAGGGCTAACCAAACATAATCGTTCAGGAAATTATTTATTACTATGAATAAATCAATTTTAAAATGTAAAATCTTTGAAATTACAGCTCTCTGGAAAACAGAATCTTAGGTCTTTGTTAATTTAATAAATTTGTTTTTCCACCTACCTCACGTTTTGGACTGTGTCTGGGTGTTTAATTAGGGCATAGATCTAGGTTTGTTTTATGGATTTTATGAATTTTTTGATGTACTCTTATGACTGTAATATATTTTATTGTTGTTTGTCATATGTACTTATTGTGTATGGTTTTGGACTTTAGCGATAAAGCGAGCTATTAAATTTTAAAATACAAAATAAATAAAGTGCTATATTTACATTAGTTCTTCTGAGTGTTTCTTGCAGTGAAGCACCATGGAGCATTACTAGGACAAATTTTATTTATTTATTTAATTGGTTTTTTTATACTGTTTTTCTACAGGTCAAGACGGTTTACAAGTAACAGTGTAGTAACAGGAAATAGGTCAAACAGTAGTCACGATACATTGAACATATTGAATATTGTAACAACTGCTATTAACAGACTCATAAAAGTAAGCAAAACTATGTGCGTTATGATGTAATTATGTAAATTGATACATAAACATAACAAATAAATAGAAGAAAACATAAAAATAAAGATAAAGTTCATGCTCCCTGTTAATGTAATCACTTATATAATGTTTTACTGTAAACCACTTTGCCTAAAGGATATAGTGGTACAGAAAACCCATTAAATAAATAAATAATGCTAGAATCAAACCATTACAAAGACATCAAGTCAAAATGTTGCAAGGTGCAGGGAACCTCTGTGCCCACATTAAGCATGTTCAAGCTGCTTATCTATCATTGCCTTACCTCCCTCTTGCATGCCCCTTCTCCTGCTTTGAGCAGTCTATATCTACAGATCTTTGCCAGGCTCCAGCAGCTTAGGAGGGAATTGCTCATCACTCCCATACAGATAGGATATTGCATGCTGTTGATGCAATATCCTATCTACTGATGACATGAGAAAAAAAATTGGCATTTTTAAATCTTTTTATTAAATGATATAAAATGATATCGGATATGTCATTTTAAATTAATGAACATTCCTTGTGCTCAATATTCTACTGTAGGTAACAGTTTAATGTCACATTGCATTGTGACAAGACAGGCGAGTGAGTAGACGCAACCAGGAGCAGCGGAATGCCATTTTCTGCATACAGATCCTTATTCCTCAAGCTCATTCCTGGGATAATACTTTAAAACTGTTCAGTAAAGGTATGAACATAGTCTTAGAATGGACCATTGATCTTGGACTGAAAGTGATCAGAGAAAGGACAGAGAGGTCAATATTCTGAAGCAGTTCTCTGGGCAGCATTTTATTTATTTATTTTATTTATTTAACTGCATTTGTATACCGCTTTTCACTGGGTCAAAGCGGGTTAACACTAAAGGGGGGGGGGGTACATCAATCAGTGTACAAAGGGGGGGAGCCATCACCAGGGGGCCAACATTGACGATTCAAACAGGTAGTAAAGACTTAGGCGACAGATATTTATTTATTTATTTAACAGTATTTCTATACCGCCTTATCTTACAATCAAGGCGGTATCACAGCAAACAATCAAAAGGAGTAATCGTGTTTTTCATGCAGTGAAGGGTATATCGTGATTTGTGTGTAAGATGTGTTGTGTGTTTGATTAGGTGGAGCTATGTACATTGTGCGCTATAATACATCGTGTGCTATAATACATTCTCCTATACATTGTGTGTTATGAAACATCGTGTGCCGTTATACATTCTTTTATCAGAGGGTCGGGGGGGGGGTAGATTGGTTGTTCTTGGTAGTTAGATCATGTGACGTGTCCATAGTGTTCTTTGAATAGCGCTGTCTTCAGCTGTTTGCGAAAGTCTTTAAGGTCCATCGTTGATCTCAGATCGTCTGGGAGGGTGTTCCAGATTGTTTGGGCAGCCAGGGAGAGTGCTCGTTCTGTGGTGTCCTTGCATGTTCTTCTGAAGTCTCTAGGGGTGTTAACTCGGTTGGAGGTGCCTTTTCTTCTTGGGCGTGTGCTGGTGTCTGGTTGTATGAGGGTGTGCAGGCTGTTGGCTGAAGTGTGTTGTTTGATCTTAAATATGTTTATGATTGTTTTGTATTTGATGTGTGAACTGATTGGGAGCCAGTGTAGGTCTTTCAGAATTGGTGTGATGTGTTCCTGTCTTGTTGATCCAGTTATTATGCGGGCCGCCGTGTTTTGTGCTAGTTGTAGTGGTTTGAATGTTTGTTTTGCTAGTCCAAGGTAGATTGGGTTGCAGAAGTCCAGTATGGGGGTTATTAGAGCTTGGCATACGGTACGAAAGTGCTCAGTGGCGAGGAGGGGCTTAAGTCTTCTGATGATTCTCATCCTGTAGTATGCATTTTTGTTTGTTTTGCTTACGTGTGGCTTGAGATTCAGTTCATTGTCCAGGGTCACTCCAAGGTATTTTACTTCCGATTTTATTGGTATGGTTGTGTTTTGTATCTTAATGTCCGGTGGGTGGATGAAGTCTGGGTTATGAGTGTTGATTAGATATAGGTCTCTTCTAGGGTATATTGGGGATTTTATTGGGGGACTGTGGGATGTCTGTGAAGGTTGTCTGTTTCTGGTCCCAGGTATTCTTGAAAGAGGATGGTTTTTAGTTGTCTCCTGAACTCGGATAGGATGGTAGTGTTTCTGATTTGACTCGGTAATGAGTTCCAAAGGGAGGATGCATATAGTTCAAAGGCTTTGTTGCAGGTTCGTTGATTATATTTTGTTCGTTCATATGGGATGGTGAGGGCGTTGCTGGTGGTTTGTCTGGTTGGTCTGTTGTGGGTGGGCTGGGGTAGTAGGGAGCAGAGGTGGGAGGTCTGTGATTGATGGAGGGCTTTGTGTATAAGCAGGGCAGCTTTGTATTTGATCCTCGCTTCAAGTGGAAGTATGTGTAGGTCCCTCAGGACTGGGGTGATGTGGTCGTGCTTTCTTGCTTTTTGGATGATCCTTGCAGTGGTATTCAGAGCCGTCCGTAGGGGGTTGGTGTGGGTTGCGGGAAGTCCGTGATAGATTATATTGCAGTAGTCCAGGTGGGGGAGCGTCATAGCCTGCATGACAGTTCTGAAGTCCTGTGGAGTAATGAGTGGTCTGAGCCGTTGTAATGTTTTTGCTTTGTGGAATATTGTCTTTGCAGTCTTTTTTATCTGTGGAGTAAATGTGAGTGCTTGGTCTATAGTGATTCCTAGATATTTTATTTGGGGTTGAGTCTTTATTTGGGTGGTTCCCAGTGTGAGGTGTGGTGGAGGGCTAAAGTTTGGTTCCTTTGTTACTATGAGGGCTTCAGTTTTTTTGACATTGATGGCAAGATTGTTTCTTTGCAGCCAGTCAGAGATCTCTATAAAGCAGTCTGATAATTGGTTATTTGTTGGGTTGGTGGTTGTGATTGGTCCATAGAGCATTATGTCATCTGCATATATATGGTAGTTGATGTTATGCTTTTTATTATTGCGCAGAGTGGTTGTAGATATATATTGAAAAGCATGGCGGATAGTGTGGATCCTTGTGGTACTCCTTGATGTTGTTGGAAGGGGGGGGGGAGGTTGCTGTGCTTGTGCGGATCAGTTGTTGTCTGTTTGTCAGGTAGGAGCGAAACCATTGTAGTACGGTGTCTTTAATTCCTATTTCCTAGAGTCTGTGTAGGAGAATGCTGTGGGAGATGGTGTTGAAGGCTGCTGATATGTCTAGGAAGAGCATGGCGTATCCAGAGTGTTTGGCCTGTGTGCCTTTGGTGAGGGTGTTCAGTAGGGTCGTCATGAGGGTTTCCACTCCATGGTACGGGCGAAATCCGTGTTGTTGCGGGTCTAGTATTTTGTTGGTGTCTAGGTGATCCTGGAGTTGCTGTTGAATGATCTTCTCCATAATTTTGGTGGTGAATGGGAGGCTTGCTATTGGTCTGTAGGAGGCTGGGTCGAGTGGGTCCAGGTTGGGTTTTTTTATGGTCGGACGGATGATAGAAGTCTTGAGAATGTCCGGTATATGTCCTTGCTTGAGGGATTCATTGATAATGTGGGTTAGGGGTGTGCTTATGTCTTCTTTGGATTTCTTTATCCATTCAGCAGGGCAGGGGTCTAGTGGAGAGGTGGTGGTGTTTAGGCAGGAGATGGTAGACTCTATTTGTTCCTTTGTGATTGTTTCAAATATGCACCATTCTGTTGTTTTGGTGATATGGTAGGTTGTTGGTGTTGCATTCTGTTGTGGGGCAGTTGGTGTCTGGAGCTGCTTGTATTGGCGTGCTAGTAGTTCAGGTGGGATGTTTAGTAGCTGATCGGGGTGGCTGGGTGCTTTTGTTAGTTTCTTGACTATCTCGAAGAGTTCACGTGGTTTGTTTAGTGCAGTATGTATGATTTTTGAGTGGTAGGCTCGTTTTGCTTTATCAGTTTCAGTGTGGTATGAGTCGAGTTTGCTTACGTATTTTGCTTTTTCTGCTTCCTTTTTGTTTTTTCTCCATTTTCTTTCAGTTCTTCTGAGTTGAGTCTTTAGTTTCCGTAGCGTTGGGGTATACCATTTTGATTTTGCTACAGTAGTTTTTGTTTTGGTGTTGGTAGTTGTTGCACAGGATGCAGAAGCGATTGTAGTGTTCCAGTTGTTGATTAGGTCATCAAGGTTTGAGGAGTTTGACTGGAGTTTGGGTAGTGTTTGTGCTAGGAAGTCCTCCTTGTTGAAAGGTTTGAATCTTCTCTTTTGTTGGTTGTTCTCTTTGTTTTTTTTGTGTTTGTATATATGGGTGATGTTGATGAGATGGTGGTCAGACCAGGGCACACATGTGATTTTTGGGTTCGTCGATGTAGAGATGCTGTGGGAGTTCAGGAATATTAGGTCAAGTGTGTTCCCTTTTTCGTGAGTTGGGTTATGTATAATCTGTGTTAAGTCCATTGCTTCCATAGCGTTGATGAAGGCTTCGGAATGTTTATCTTGTAGTGAGGGGAGGTTGAAGTCTCCGAAAATTAATTGCTCTTTTGTGGAGATGGCGCTCTCTGATATATGTTTTATTATGTCTGATAGATCAGTGCTTGGTGTGGGTGCTCGGTAGATTAGGCATATGGAGAGGTGTCTGTTGGTGAGCGTGAGTATATCTGCTTCGTTGGTTGTTTCTGCTGCGTGGTTCCTGAGGTGAAGGTCTGATCTTGCAATGATGGCTACTCCTCCTCTGGCATGGGCTCGGGAGCAGTTGTGGAGACTGTACCCATTAGGTGTTAGTTGGTTCATGATCACTGTATCGGTGTCTGTCAGCCATGTTTCCATTATACAAAGGATGTCAATCTTTTCTGTTGAGATCAGGTCATGGAGCATGTGGTGTTTATTTCTGACTGAGCGTGCGTTTATTAGTGTGATTGAGAGAGGTTTGTTGTTTGTGGGATTGGAAGTGTGGGTTTGTGTGGGAGGTGTGCGAGTACTCCTTGTAGTTGGGGGGTTGGGGCGTTTGTGTGTTGGGTGTTTGTATTGCATGGGGTGGGGTGGTTGGGGGTGTGTGTTGGTGCTAAGGATTGTGATCAGTGTTTGTGGGTATATTGGAGTTAAGAATGGTGGCATGGTTTTTGAGATACCTGGGAGTTTGTGGGCTGTGGGCTGTGGCTGTTCCTGTTGGAGTCCGCGGGTTGTAGGTGGGCCCTGCTGGTGGTCGTTGGTGGTCCTCTTAGGATGTTGTCGCTGTTTGTTGGGCTTTCTCATGCTTGTGGGCCGTTTCTAAGGCCGCGCCTAAGGGCCACGCCAAAGGGCCCTCTGGCGGGGCCCGCAGGCGCGGGTGCGCCCAATCGGGGACGCTTCTTTTATGTTGCTCCCACTGCCCCGATTGGGCAGGAGATTCTGAGCGGGACGGCTTCCCGCTCAGGCGCTCAACCCAGGCTCCGGGAGCTTTTGTGTGCTGGCGGGAGGAGCGGGTGTTGCATCACCCGCTATCTGGCTAAGAGCTGGGGCTTTCCAGCAATATTCAGTGCACTTAGTGGGATACTGGGAAAGACAGTATAAAAATGCTATCCATACCACCAAGCAGGAATATCTTCTGCTCTTCTACAAAAGGATCTAAATCCCTCTAGGCTTGTTAAGCTAGTTACTCATCTTGGTAGTAGTCACCAAATTACGTCTCCCTCTGGACTTACTACAGACTAACTCTGGAGTCATCTTGCTGCCAAGACAAAGCTTCTTAACTTTCCCCCTAAACTTAATTCCCCCCTTCTTCCCTTCTCTATTTCTGTGCATAACACTGTCATCTTCCCTGTCTCTTTGATTCGCAATCTTGACAGCAGCAATCATTTATAAGAATTGGGGGGGGGGGGGGGGGAAGCCCTCAACAGTTGCTTTATGGTTTGACCACTTACAGCATTTACTGATGTAAAAAAACATTATGAATCTAGTGGCAAGATGTGTTACTATGTAGCCATATAGGATCTAATTTGGAAGCAGTGGTGTATTATCCGTGTGAGGCTTGTGATTTTTGTGTTCAAATGATTGAGGGTCCAAGTTGGCAATAAGAAATATGTTAGAGCTAAATATCAACAGGAAGGAGGAGAAGAGAATCTTCCGCAGGAATATCAGGGGATCAAAGCGGAAGCTAAAGACCACGGCCAACACAATGATGATGGTATAAAAAACCTTTATTAACAGACCCAACTCAAACGGTTTCGGCCGGAGGCCTTCCTCAGGGGTCATAGACAAGCAAACAAACAATCAGAGCAAGGTAGACAAAGCCACTCTTCCCAGTGCATTTACAGTCTGTTAACTGCTGAGGGAAAGTTTGTTCTTGGATCAGCAGCAGACCTCGGGAGAGAGAGAAGAAGGGCAGCGCTGGACCCCTCAGAAGCACAGCTTTCAAAGCAGCATCAGCTCCTGGAGAGACTCAAAATCCTGTGGTAAGGATTTTGAGTCTCTCCAGGAGCTGATGCTGCTTTGAAAGCTGTGCTTCTGAGGGGTCCAGCGCTGCCCTTCTTCTCTCTCTCCCGAGGTCTGCTGCTGATCCAAGAACAAACTTTCCCTCAGCAGTTAACAGACTGTAAATGCACTGGGAAGAGTGGCTTTGTCTACCTTGCTCTGATTGTTTGTTTGCTTGTCTATGACCCCTGAGGAAGGCCTCCGGCCGAAACCGTTTGAGTTGGGTCTGTTAATAAAGGTTTTTTATACCATCATCATTGTGTTGGCCGTGGTCTTTAGCTTCCGCTTTGATCCCCAGAGCTAAATATCACACAACCTATATGTCAACACGTGGTGCATACTGAAAGACAGTATGCAACTGCACCCTGAATACTGTGTGCAATTCTGGTTCAGTCTCCCTTTTTCTGCGGAGCCTTTTGGACGCATGTCCTCGTCCCTCGGAAAAAGGGTTTTTCATTTCGGCCTCTGGCCCTCTCTTTTCCGGTAGTACCGGTCCTCTCCCGTCCTTCCCTTCGCTCTTTTTTCCCCGAGCGAAGGGACGTCCTTCTTTCCAGCCTTTTTGGAAAACTTTTTCTCTTCGGGTCTTTCACACTCTTTTCATCCTCTGACCTTGAGGGTCTTTGACCTAGTTGGGGCCATTTTTGCCCCAATAGCCACCGGTTTTAAAAAATGTGACAAATACTCCAAAAATATGTCGTTCACAGACACCCATGACTGCTGTCTCCGGTATCTGGGGGCCGACCATAACCCGGAGCTCTGCTCTCTCTGTAAGAAAATGTCCGCCAAGGCCCTACTAAGTCATAAGCAGAAGTCCGACGACATTTTCCATAAGCCCTGGAATCCCCGGTGGCATCCTCAGCCGTCCCTCTGCTTATGGGATCCCCCGCAGTGGCCCCGCGTTCAAGGTGGCACTCTGATCAGGGGTCCCCTGAGGTGGAGAGATGCAAGAAGAAGAAGACCTCAAAGTCACTGTCGGGGGCTCCGGACAAGCGCAAACGTTCTCGCGCTCAGTCGCTCAGCCCTCGCCGGTGTTCTCGAGAGTTGGATAAAGAGCGGCCTTGAAAGGTACCTAGTACAGACATGGAGGCCTCCGGCGATGGCACCCGGTCTCCTGATGGTCGTCCCAGTGAGGACCCCCTCTCCTCTTCCACGCCAGATCCAGTAACCCTGTTGTCGGCGTCGCAGAGACCCATGTACGCGTGGGAGTCCCGAATGCTGGCAGTATAGTGCAGAGTTTCTGCTTTCCTGGCTGCCCAGCAGGCGCTTATACCCAGCACGGCTGGCACGCACCTCGAGACCGAGGTTCCCCTGAGAGGGACACCTAAACCTGCCCTGGAAACCCCCAAGAGCCGTGGGCCTTGTGAGGGTCCTCAGCGCTGGTCTCACTCGCCATCCCATTCCTCGAGGGCGAGGTCCTCCAAGGCCAGTGCCTCTGTTTCCAAGCGGGCCTCAGCCTCTAGACAGGGCGACCAGCCTGACTCAGACTCCTTTTCAGACCTCTCGGACTGGGAGTCAGATGGGGATACCTCCCCGAGACCCGTGCTCACAGGGACTGTCCTTCAGACCCCTCCCCACCCACCTCTCAGAGTCGTTCGCCTCCCGAGGACACGTCATTTCTGGTGTTTGTGCGGGACATGCCGTGGGCCCTCAAGCTGGCCACGCAGGCTGAGGAAGAGGGCAGAGGAACTCGATATCTTACAGTATGAGTCTCCGCCTCGGGAGTTTCTTATGGTTCCAGTGCCTACCATTCTGTTCCGGCTGCTCCTCCGCATGTGGGAGGTGCCTGCCTCAGTCCCCATTGTGAGCAAACGCCTTGATGCCATATATAGGTTCCAGCGTGGCCTGGGGTTCCGGAAGACCCAGCTTCCGCACACTTCCATGGTCATGGAATCGGCGATGCAGAAGCAAAAGAGCCCGAAGTCACATTCTTCGGTACCGCCGGGTAGGTAGTCCAGAGTCCTTGACGCCCTTGGGCGCAAAGCCTACCAGGGGTCCATGCTGACGTGCCTCATTCAGGCCTACCAACTGTACATGGGCATGTTCCTGCGCGACCTCACCAAGGAGCTCGGCAGGTTTTCCGCAGGTCTTGGTGGTGAACACCTTCTCAGGTTCCAGACCCTCCTGAGGTCGGTCGCGGACTGCTTGAAGTACCTCTCCTGCACCGCGTACGATGGGTTTGAGTCCTCCGCCCGCGTGGCGGTGGCTGGCATCAGGGCCTGGCTCCAGTCTTCAGACCTGGAGCACTGGGTCCAGCAGAAGCTCTTGGATGTCCCCTGCCTAGGTGAACAAATGTTCAGCAAGCCCATGGAGGATAAGGCTGCCAAAATTGAAATGGAGTTCATACACCCTGTTATCTGTAATTTACGGTGTAACCCCCACCGTAAAATCCCATTGATGTTCCATGTAAACCACACTGATTTTGAATAGTGCGGTATATAAGAGTATTAAATAAATAAATAAATAACTTGAACCTGCCTCTTGCGAAAGACCTCTTCTCTCCCTCGGAAGAAACAGCAAACAAAGAAGCCATTCTTCTAGAGAAAGGGGCTCCCCTACTGGGGATATTTGCCTTACCCGCTCACCCCTGCACTGACCATCAGCACGCAGGGTAAGGGGGGAGCACACGGCCATCGCAAGCCTAAAGGGCCCAAAGCCCATCCACCGGTGCCACCCCAACCCGCTCAAGGGTTTTGACGCTGAAAGCATAGCCTCTTGCCCTCCAGCGGAACTTCCGCCTGTGGGGGGATACCTGTTCCTTTTCTGGGTCCTCAGGGTGGTCCTGGACGGTTATCATCTTCACCTGGACAGGCTCCCTCCTCCCTTCTCCCCAGCAGAGCCTTATTGGCTTCCCTCACACTGGGCTTGCTTGCAACAGGAGCTAACCAACCTCCCCGGCCAGCGGGCAGTTGAAAAGGTACCACCGCACCTCCAAGGTTGAGGGTTCTACTCCTGATACTTCGTTGTTCTGAAGTAGATGGGGGGCCTACGCCCCATCCTCGATCTCAGGAATCTAAACAAGTTTCTGGTGCGGGAGAAGTTCAAAATGCTATTGCTTGGTGTTCTGCTGCCCTTCCTCCAGCAGGGCGATTGGCTATGCTCCTTGGACCTCAGGGACGCTTATGCCCTCATTCTGGTCCACCCCCAGCACAGGCAGTACCTGCGCATAAGGTTGTAGGGAGAGCACTACTATACAGGGTGCTCCCCTTCAGGCTCACGTCTGCCCCGCAGGTCTTCACCAAGTGCCTTTCCGCGGCTGATGCCTACCTCTGGAAGCAGGGCATATCTATTTTCCCTTACCTAGATGACTGGCTCGTCACGGGGGCATCGGCCATGGAAGCCTGCCTTGCAGCATTGCGCACGATCCTCCTCCTTGAATGCCTCGGCTTCCTGGTCAATTACTCCAAGTCCCACCTCGAATCAGTACAGACCCTGGAATTCATCGGCGCACTCTTCGACATGGAGCAGGCGACCGCCTTCCTTCCCCGGGACCGTGCTTATCGTCTCTGCACCCTGGTGACCATGGTCCAAGGCAGGGCTCAGATTCCAGCGCGAGCCAAGTTGTGTTTCCTGGGGCACATGGCCTCCACTGTCCACGTTGTTCTCCATGCACGCATGCACATGTGGACAGCTCAGTGGTGCCTCAGGGCACAATGGAGTCAGGCCTCCAGCCACTTCCGGGACCCTGTCTGGGGCTCCCACAGTCTTTACACCTCCCTGGATTGGTGGCAGGATCCCCGAAGCCTTCTTCAAGGAATGCCCTTCCAGGCCCTGCAGCACAAGCTTGTACTGATGATGGATGCCTCCTTACTGGGTTGGGGAGCCCACTGCGTTGACCTACGCACCCAGGGACAGTGGTCGCCCAAAGAATCTCAGCAGCAGATCCATCTGCTTGAGCTTCGGGCGGTCTGGTGGGCCCTGAGGGCCTTCGAGTAACACCTGAGGGGAAAGTCGGTGCTCATGCAGACCGACAACTGGGTAGCCATGTTCTACATAAACAAGGAGGGGGGAGCAGGTCCCGCACACTCTGTCGGGAGGCGGTCCTCCTTTGCTCCTTTGCCGTTCGCCGGGGTATGACCCTCAGAGCGGTCTATCTCCCAGACCAGGAGAATGTCCTCACGGACAAACTCAGCATAATCCTCTGCCCACACGAGTGGTGCCTGGATCTGGAGATAGCCAGCCTCTTATTCCATCAGTGGGGGACTCCGTCTATGGACATGTTCACCAGCCTGGTGAATGCGCAGCTTTCCCGCTTCTGTGGACTGGTCCCGCACCCAAGCAGGGTAGCTCCGGATGCGTTCCTCTTGAATTGGACCTCCGGGCTTCTTTACGCTTTCCCTCCCACTCCTCTCATTGTGAGGACCCTACACAACCTCCAGCAGGAGCGAGCTTCAATGATTCTCGTGGCTCCTTTGTGGCCTCGACAGCCTTCATTCCCGCTTCTGCTCCGGCTCTCATTCGAGCCTCCAGTCCCTCTAGGCTATGCCCCGAGCCTGCTAACACAGGAGGAGGGACAGGTGCTCCACCCGAACCTGACTTCATTGTCCCTTACAGCATGGCGGCTGAACAGGTCTTCTTAGCCCCGCTGCACCTCCCAGGGGAAGTCGAGGAGGTTCTCATCGCGTTGAGGAAGGACTCGATAAGGCGAGTCTATGCTTTAAGTGGCGGCATTTCTCAACCTGGTGCTCCGAGCTCCAGATCGACCCGTTCTGCTCTCTCCGGTGTGTTTCCCAGTACCTCCTCCACCTCTTGAAGGAGGGGCTGAAGTCCAACTCAGTCAGGGTACACCTGAGTGCCATCTCGGCTAACCACTTCCCTATCGAGGGTAGATCCCTCTTGGGACAGCCCTTGGTCTCCTGCTTCATGCGGGGCCTCTTACTTTCTAAGCCTCCCATCTGGCCACCTCTGGCAGAGTGGGACCTGAACATCGTGCTCATGCAGCTTACGCAGCTGCCCTTCGATCTGATGGTGATGTGCTTGCTTCAGCACCTTTCCTGGAAGTTAGTCTTCCTGGTGGCTCTGACCTTGGCCCGGCGAGTCAGCGAACTCCAGGCCCTCATGGCTGAGGCTCTCTACACCAGGTTCTTTGGGAACAGGGTGGTCCTATGTACCCACCCCAAGTTTCTACCAAAGGTTGTCTCGGTTTTCCATCTCAATCAGGAGATAGTCTTGGCGACCTTCTTCCTGAGACCTCATGCCAACCGGGCATCGGCGGTCTTCCATACTCTCGACTGCAAGAGGGCTCTCTCCATCTTCTTGTAGCGCACCCAGGTTCATCGCAAGTCTGATTGGCTCTTTGTTGTCTACGATCCCAACTGCCTGGGGCAGGCAGTCACCAAGCACACCCTCTCCATCTGGGTGGCAGACTGCATCGCCTTCACCCAGGCGAAGGTGGGCGCCCTGCTGGATTGGCGTGTAACCGCACACAGTGTCCGGGCCAAGGCGGCTTCAGTGGCTTCACTGCGCTCAGTGCCTCTAACGGACATCTGCCAGGCTGCGACCTGGTCTTCAGCGAACACTTTTACTTCGCACTACTGCCTGGAGAGGGAGTCCCGCTGGGACAGGGCCATCAGCCAGGCTGTACTCTCTAATCTCTTCGGGGTATAAGCAATTCCTGCCGTCCGACCAATGTTCCCTTTAATTTTCTGTAGGCTGTGTGCGCATAAAATATCAGCTGTGCAGCTTTTGAAGGAAGGTTAAATTTTTGTGCGCCACATAACGACACTCGGAGTTATATACTTTAAAATTTGACTACACATCAGAATACAGTATGTACACCACATTGATTGCACTAGAAAATATTGTAGAACTTGTAAAACCATAAATACACAACAACTTTTCAATTTTAAGAATGTCTGTGTTATTTTCTATCAGAATCAGGACCGTAATTTTTGTGCGCTCTGTTGTAAAGTATGTGCGCTCACTCGGTGAGGTGTGTGCGCGCGCACACGTGCACAGCTTAGAGGGAACAGTGCCTCCAGCGGCTACAGAGAGCTTCGCCCTGGGGACCCAAAGACTCGGGCTCCTTCAGGGATCAGCTTCTGCTCACGGCCTCGCGGAGGCGTTTTTGGCTTACAGGTTTGGTAGCCTGTAGCTAGGGAGTCCCATAAGTGAGGACTGACTTCCTGCTTGTTCCTGGAGAAAGTGTAGTTACTCACCTGTTACAGGTGTTTTCCAGGGACAGCAGGAATCAGTCCTCACTACCCTCTCACCTCCCCCTGAGTTGCTATTTTTATCCTTAGCTTGCCATCTGCTTAGTAGGGCTCTAGCTAGGGGACCTGACTGAGCAAGATGGCACCCTTGGGCGGGAAGAGGACCATGCATGCATGGCAGCAATCCCAAAGGCTTTCTTTGAAAGCTGGGTATTTGCTCCGCACGGGCTCTGTCGGTGCCAACGTCACCCATAAGTGAGGACTGATTCCTGCTGTCCCTGGAGAACACCTGTTACAGGTGAGTAACTACGCTGTCTGTCCCATGCCATTTTGGATTCTGTCACTGTATTTGCTCCCACCACTTCAATCGGTAGGGCATTCCAAGCATCCACCACCCTTTCAGTGAAAAAGTATTTCCTGACGTTGCCTTTCAGTTTACTCCCTTGCAGCTTCATGTTATGCCCTCTAGTTTTATAGCTTCCCTGTCTTTGAAAATGGTTTGTTTGTTCATTAATACTGTTTAAGTATTTAAAGGTCTGTATCATATCTCCTCTGTCCCTCCTCTCCTCTACCGTTTATCTGCTGTTATATACTATGTTGCTATGTTTAATCCTTCAAAAAGTAGAAAGATTAGGGGACCTGCAATGAAGCTATGATATAGCCCATTTAAAAGTAATCGTAGAAACATTTTTTCACCCAACACATAATCAAACTCTGGAATTCATTACCAGAGGATGTAGTAAAAGCGTCAATGTATTTGAGTTTAAAAGAGGTTTGTGCACATTCCTGGAGGAAAAGTCCATAAACCAAAGAAGACCAGGGAAATCCACTGCTTACCCCTGGAAAAGCAGCATAGAATCTGTGTACATTTTAGGGAACCTGATGGGTACTTTCGACCTGGATTGACCACTGTTGGAAACAAGATACTGTCATGATGGACCCTTGGTCTGACCCAGTATAGCATATCTTTTACTACTACTACTACTACTTATCATTTGTATAGCACTACAAGGCATAAGCAATGCTGTAGTGACACATGTAAAAGATGGTCCCTGCTTATCAGAGCTTACAGTCTAGTCAAGACAGACAACACAACAGCTGAGGACAAGGATATATCTAGGGGAATGTAAGGAAACACATAGGAGACTAAGCAGATCAGGATCGAAAAGTGTCCTCGAAGAGGTGAGTTTTCAGCCTGGATTTGAAAAGGGCCAGAGATAAAGCCTGACACACAGACTCAAGTAGTTTGTTCCAGGCATAAGGAACAGCAAGGTGGAAGGATCGAAGTCTGGAGTTGGTAGTGGAAGTTGGCACAACAGAAGGGATCTGCCAGAAGAATGGAGTTCCTGAGGAGGGGTGTAGGGAGAGATAAGAGAGGAAAGGTAGCGAGGAGCAGCAGAATGAGTGCACTTATAAGTCAGTGGGAGAAGTTTGAACTGGATATGGAAATGGATAGGGAGCCAGTGAAGCGACTTGAGAAGAGAGGTTATATGAGCATATCGAGGCTGGCGGAAGATTAGCTTAGCAGTTGAGTTTTGAACAGATTGAAGGGGAGAGAGATGATTCAGAGTGAGATCAGCAAAGAGGAGATTGTAATAGTATAGATGAGAGGTGACTAAAGGGTAGGTAAGTATCTTAGTAGTGTGTGTAGAAAGGAAGGGGCGCATTTTGCCAGTGTTACAGAGAAAGAAGCAACAGGTTTTAGCTATCTGTTGGATGTGTGCAGAGAAAGAGAGAGTAGAGTCAAAGATTACCCCAAGGTTGCGAGGCAAGGAATCAGGGAGGAGTGTAGAATAATCCACAGAAATAGAGAAGGGAGGAAGAGGGGAGGTGGGTTTAGGGGGAAAGATAAGGAGCTCAGTTTTGGCCAGGTTCAGTTTCAGTCAGTGATGAGACATCCAGGCAGCAATGCCAGATAAGCAGGCAGAGATCTGGACCTGGATCCTTGGAGAGACTTCAGGCACAGAAAGGTAGATCTGAGAGTCATCATCATAAAGATGGTACTGAAAACCATGGGAGGAAATAAGTGTACCAAGGGGCTGAGTGTAGAGAGAGAATAGGAGAGGTCATAAGACAGCCCTGAGGTACACCACCTGAAAGTGGGATATGGCAGAGGAAGAACCACCAGAACATATACTAAAAGTGTGATGGAAGAGATAAGAAAACCAGAACAGAGCCCCTAAATTCAAGCGAGGACAGGGTATTGAGGAGAAGGTGGAGATCAACAGTGTTAAAGGCAGCAGAAAGGTCAAGAAGGATGAGAATCGAGTAGAGGCCTTTGGATTTGGCAAGGAACAAGTCGCTGGAGACTTTGGCAAGAGCCGATTCTGTGGAATGTAGAGAATGAAAGTAGAGACTGCAGTGGGTCCAGAAGGTCTTGAGAGGAAAGAAAGACAGTGGCGGTGAATCGCTCATTCAAGTAGTTTTGAAGCAAAGGGAAGGAGAGAGATACAGGTAGGCCAATAATTGGAAGGACAGGTATGATCTAGTGACGGCTTTTTGAGGAGAGGTGTACTATACCATGTTTGAAGGCCACAAGAACAGTTGCAGTGAAAAGCGATAGGTTAAGGATATGACAGATGGAAGGGATGACGGCAGAAGAGATAGAGCTTAGTAGATGGATGGGGATGGGGTCAGAGGAGCAGGTAGTCAGTTTGAAGGAGGAGAGAAAATTTGTGGTTTCCTCCTCAGTGATTTCAGAAAAGGAAGAAAGGGTAACCAAAGGTGAGGGAAGGATATGGGATTGAAGAGGGGGAAGATGAGGTGGAGGTGACCCTGCAGAGAATTCAAGGTTAATCTTCTGGACTTTGTCATGGAAATAGTCAGTCATGGTCTGGGCAGACAGTGAAGGAGGAATTGTGGGGGAGGGACCTTGAGAATTGAGTGTAGCAAGGAGATGGCGAGGGTCAGAGGCAAGCGAGTTAGTCAGATGAACATAATACTCTTGATTGGTATGCCGACTAGAAAAAGTTTAGCATGAATTTGAAATGTAGGTAGTCAGCAAGGGTACGTGATTTAAGCCAAAGGTGCTCAGCTGAGCAGACACAGGTAGTGGTTTGTTAAACACAGCCAGGGTTGAGGTACAGGGCGTGGAATGGGAGGAGCAAGTGCATCCAGAGCAGAGTATAGTGTTATAGGAGGATCCTGTCCCATCAACGGATTCAGATAACATAGTGGAGGAAAGAGGTAATAAGACAGCAGTAGAGAGAGCTGAAGAGTCAACGGTTTATGGTTTATTTAGTGTTTGATTTGCCTGATAGGTGGTATATCAAAGTGTGAATATTCCTAAACATGTTGGTGGAGATCGTGCGAGACCAAGATGTGGGGCGGTTAAGGTTGAAGGTTAGCAGGTGTTGGTCAGAATAGGGCTGTTGATCAGAATGAAGCTACAGGGTAAACTATTTAAGACTAATAAAAGAAAATATTTTTTCACTCAACATGTAATCAAACTCTGGAATTTGTTACCAGAGGATGTAGTAAAGGCTGTTAGTGTAGCTGGGTTTAAAAAAGGTTTGGACAAGTTCCTGAAGGAAAGATCCATAAACCATTATTAAGAAGGGACCCAGGATATCAATGCTTGACCCAGTACAAGCATTGTGGAACCTGTGTCTTTTGGGGAAACTGCTAGGTACGTATGACCTAGATTGGCCACTGTTGGAAACAGGATACTGGGCTTGATGGACCTTGGTCTGACCCAATATGGCATATCTTATGTTCTTATGTTCTAGGGCAGAACTGAGGTGGAGATGTTTGAGGGTGAGCAGTTGGAGAAGAGGTAGAGCACAACTGAAGGTTGAATGAGGATGTTAGGGAAAGGAGCTTTAAGGCATAATGGTCAGAAGGGTTGTCAATGTGAATGTTAAAATCCCAATGAATAAGGGAAGAGGAAGACGTATCCAGAAAGGAGGAGAGCCAGGAGTCAAAGTCTGTGAGAAAGGTAGAGGTGGACTTGTTGGGGGTCAATAAATGACAGCTACCTGGAGAGGTAGTGGAGAAAATAGGCAGATGGCATGGACTTCAAAGGAAGCAAAGGAATTAGATGGAGGAAGAAGGAGGGGCTAACATTGGCAGGAATGAGAGTATAAGAACTCAACACTCCCATCACGGCCAATGGGCTGAGGCATATGGGAAAATAAGTAGCCTCTGTTACAGAGGGCAGCGACTGAAGCTAAACCTTCAGAAAGAAGCCAAGTTTCAATAAGAGCTGGGAGATGAAGAGAATTAGAGATAAAGAGGTCATGAATAAAGGCAAGTTTATTAGAGACAGAATGTGCATTCCACAGTGTGCATGGAAAAAGGGAGAGGAGAGATATGAACAAGATTAGAAAGGTTATGAATTGACCTGCCCTGGGTGTGTGAGAAAAGTCTAGGAGGGGGCCAGGGTTGGGGTTGACTTCTCTGGATGAGAGAAGGAGTAGGAGAGAATGAGAGAGAGGAGGCGGCAGCATGATGGAAGCGAGGGTGAGGTTCCCTCAGTGAGAGTGGAGATGGCTGAATGAGAGGAAGAAGGTGAAACTCAAGGGCAAATAAGGAGGAAGACAAAATGGTAGGGGAGGTGGGGACAGTAAGGAGTGGGTAATGAGAAGTAGGGCCATGGAACTGAGGAATGAGTGGAAAAGATTAAGGAGAGTTAACATCAAGAACAAAAAGTGATGTGTAATGACCAGACATTTGTTAGTGTCGGATTTTGCTTGTTCTATGTAAACCGCGCTGATCGCAAATAGTGCGGTATATAAGAAACGTAAATAAATAAATAAATAAATAAAATGTGGAGCCGTAGGAGATGGAGAAGAGGAGAGCATGCAAATCAAAGGAGATACAGGTAGAGAGGGGGGAAGAAAACCCTGGTGGCTTCAGATGCACTTGAGTAATTGTGTCAGTGAGCAGAGGAAGGCTATGAAAGAGTGTTAGGCCAGGGGTAGGTGGGTGGGCAATAAAGTGTTGAGAAGGGAGACAGCACTGCAGAGGGCAGGAGCTGGTTAAAGACAGAACATAAGATACACACTGACGAAACAGACATATATACAGAACAATAAAGACAAGCTAGATTCTAAACAGACACAGGGAAATGCCTGAAAAGAGCATACAAAGTTAGCTAAAGTTTGCAATGAGGGTGCTCTCCCAAGCAGGAACCACCAGCAAATGGAGGATCAGCAGTCCATGTGCTCACTGAGGAAAGCTTCCGAACAAAGCCCCAGAAGGTGGGATGGGGCAAGTGCTGAATGCAAGTAAGTGGAAGCAGGCAGATTCCACAGGAATCTTATGTTCTTATACCATTCAGTGCCTATATGGATTATATTATGAAGATCGAATGGAGAGGAGTGCGAAAATTAGACTAATGGAACATCAATCAAGGTTACAGACCAGAACAATGATAAGTCCTTTAGCTGAGCACTATATCAAAAGCCAGCCTGTATTTGACCAAATGAAATGGCAAGTGACTAATGTGTTAGAAGAATTTTTGCATGGTGGGGATGCCTCTGTACCCATCAGAAGGAAGTCAACCACCACCACTAGCTTTTACTTCCTAGAAATCCTATAGTTTTTGGGGCTTTTGTACCTCTTATTTCTGTGGTATTGTTGCCTCTTCCAGGGCTGTATACCGGTTCTTTAGTTTGACAGAAAGTAGAATTGAGGAGTCAATTTTACAGGTTCTGGTGATCTGTGTCCAGCTGCCATACTTTGTACAGTAATATCGAAGAAAAAAAACGGCAAGTTCCAAACAAGAAAAGAAAACTTCCTTAGACAAAAAACTATATATTGTTATATTTATTGTCGGACACTAGACCCCATGCCAAAGCAAAATATATGAAACCTTGGCCAGAGATCCATGTCCATTTTAATCAATTTTTGCAGTAAAACAATTGTGGCTATCCAAAATTCTAAGCCAAATTTTTCTAATCATTCATTACTTAACTGCAACATCGTGGTGAAGCAAAATCCAATGAAAGTAGTCAACGACAGAGCCCTGCATTTCAAGTCACTCACTTAAAGACCCTGCTTCAGGTTTTAGATTGTTACCACCAAGTGAAAGCAACGCCATATCCAAAAGGAGAGAAAGGCTAAGGAAGATACTTAAACCCGGCGTCTGATGTCATCAGCCAACTACATGTTCACTGCTTGTCCAATCAGGGGCAGAGAGCAAGAACTGCAAACGCCACCCAGATGGTAAAAAGAAAAAATCACAGATAACTGTGCCAATCTAAACCAGATTTAGACCTTTTGGCACAACCGTATCTAATCTAAAAATCCAGCGTTGTTCTGCATATTACAATTGAAATAGTCTGTTGCCCCCAGTAGTAGAGGGAGGGATCCAATCAATGGTCCTCCATGAAAACTGAGCAAACGAGTGATCAAAACGTAAGGCATGTTGCACAATAGGAGCTGAAAGTACCTTAGTGTGGATCCGTGAAGCATGTTCTGCCAAACGTCTCTTGAAGGAGCGAGAAGTCCGACCCACATATTTTAAATCACAAGGGCAACACAATAGATACACCACAAAAGATGAATCACAAGTGGTATGAAACTTGAAGGACCATAGCTTTTGAGTACTGGGGTCAGTCCACGTAGCACCCACCAGAGAGCTGGAGCAGTAGGAGCGACACCCACATGGGAAATGCCCAGCCTGCTCCGCTGGAGTTAGATTGGCACAGTTTGCTGTGATTTTTCTTTTTACCATCTGGGTGGCGTTTGCAGTTCTTGCTCTCTGCCCCTGATTGGACACGTAGTGAACATGTGGTTGGCTGATAACATCAGACGCCGGGTTTAAGTATCTTCCTTAGCCTTTCTCTTCTTTTGGATATGGCGTTGCTTTCACTTGGTGGTAACAAGCTAAAGCCTGAAAGCAGGGTCTTTAAGCGAGTGACCTGAAATGCAGGACTGTGTTGTTGACCACTTTCATTGGATTTTGCTTCGCCGCGATGTTGCAGTTAAGTAATGATTGGAAAAAGTTAGCTTAGAATTTTGGATAGCCACAATTGTTTTACTGCAAAAATTGATTAAAATGGACATGGATCTCTGGCCAAGGTTTCATATATTTTGCCTTAGCATGGGGTCTAGTGTCCAACAATAAATATAACAATATATAGTTGTTTGTCTAAGGAAGTTTTCTTTTCTTGTTTGGAACTTACTTTTTTTTCTTCGATATTTCTGGGCTGGTGAGTTCTGGTGCCCGGGGGTGCTTTTTGTTTTGGTCATACTTTGTACAGTGTCATCTTTTTTTCTGCTGGAGATCTAAGATGCCTCTAGAAGCATTTCATCAATGAACTTCTCATAGTCATGGATGCTTCTTAAACTCACCACTTCCTCTCTTAGTTCCTCCACTTGTTTTTTGAGGAATTCAACCTGCAGGCATCTTGCACACTGAACTGGTTCCATGCCCTGGGTCTAGCTGTCCACCAGGAAGAAGTCATGGATCGCAAAACATACTGCTATGTTGAAGTTTTGTTCATTTCTATTAATAAGAAGAATGGGGGTCATAATCAATACATTTTAGCCAGTCAGCAAACCTGCTAACTTGCTAAAACGTGCTGAGTTTTTATATACCGCCTCTTCCAGCAATCAGAGGTGGTTTACAGAGAACATAACAAGGAACTACATTGAAACAATAATTGAAACTCGCTAACTATCTACAGTTAATAGTTAATAACTATATTACAACAACTATTTACAGTTAATCAGTTAGTGGTGCATTGAACATTCAATTATTGATGTATTAACATTGAAAGCGGTCAGAATGGTATAAGTGTAACTATGTTATTTGAGTTTGTGGATTGTCAGCGGAGGTACCATAGTAGTCAATGTTAGAGTTTAATGTGCGGTAACGACTACAAGGCACAGGCCCTGTCCATTCCATGCCAGCTAATAGCAATTTCCATATTAGCTGTTTAATGTGGCATTAATAACAACTAACTGGTAACACAATGAATTAGCTGTTAGTGGAGTGTCATATTAAAGAACTAATATCACTTAGTAAATACAGTAATCCCTGACTGAAGTATTCTAATAAAAGCACATGAGTCTTCCTTCCTCTGGTTAGACGGGAGGAATGCATGGAGCTTCTATATGCACTGTAGAAACAGAAATCATCAAATCTGATTGACTGACTTGGGCTTTTTTTGACTTCTGTAACTATTCTGTGATTCTGATATGGAAACGGATTACAGGTGTAATCAGTTTTTTGTCTTTAGGAGAGAATGATGTAAGACAAACTTAAAACATTGGCTACCAGAGAGTGCTATTTCTAGCAATCTACGTTTTATTCCACTGACAAGCTATCAGTTTTAATAGCTAAGATGCTAAAACAATTTGAAACTGCCTGTGGCAATTGGAATATTAAAATATGAGCTGTCAGTGTGCAGCTTCCCAGCTCTGGAAGCACTGTTACAGCAATGATGTGATTTAGATAATTCAGCTGGCCCAAAACAGCAAACAAAATAATTAAAATCTCATTTTTTTTCATGTTAATTATATTTTATCCCTGATGAGGTTTAGGGGCTGTGTCAATAAAGTCTGTTAGCGTGCATTCTCAATAGTGAGCCAATAAACTAAGGTCAATTTTTAGTAAAACAGCTTGGGAATAATTGGAGACATCTGATCTAGACATTTCAAATTATTCCTATATTCAGCAGCACTCTATATGTACAGCTAGCAGCACCAAATATGTAAGCATAAATTATACATTTTAAGACACATTTTAGAGAGGCTGTTTAGGTGCAATCTTGGACGTCCAAGTCAAAACATCCAAAATGCCATGGGAGGAGCATGAGTAAGTGTTATCTAAAATCGACTCATCTCCACCTTAAAAGATAAACGTTTCTAGCAATGAGAAAAAGAAACGGAGATGTACAAAATAATGGGTCAACACCAAAGAAGCACAAATCACGCTGAACACAAGGAAACAGTCACAGGCGTGAATAACAAGGAAAGACAGAGTCCTTTATTGAACCAACGGCTGCCCGACACAGGCCGTGTTTCGTACCCTTCGTCAGGGGCTAGCCAGGCAAAAAAAAACTAAAAACATAAACATATTAAACATCAAAAATGATAAAGGAACAACAAACCAAGAATAAGACCATGTTATAAAACACAAATGTTAAAACAATAAATATGTGTTAAATGAAGCTAAAATATAAAAACATAAAATTAAAAAATAATAATATCATACATGTACACAATTGACAAATGTAAAAAGGGGGAACAATAGTGCTTGGGACCTGATGAGAATGTGCATAAATGAAACTAAAATACTAACCTCTGTTGTGATTCATAAACCAAGTGTCACTTCATACTGTTTGTGCAAACATTTAGATTACATGCTAATGCTAAAAAAACATAAAAATTATTCACAAAAATATAATAGAATAAATAAAACCATACATCAAAGCATTGTATACTCGAATCAAATTAACAAGCAAGGGATGCAGAGAGAGGAGGAAAAGGACAGGATACGCAAACAAATAAATTGCCAATGCATCTAGCACAGTCATGAAGTTGCTATAAAAAAGAGGGGAAAATAAACTGAAAACAAAACAGAGTGAGTCAATGGAGACAATAAAAACATGAACAGGGTAAGCAAACCGCTCTATGGGTTGTGCAGTTATAACCAGCCATCGCATATGAAGGGAGCAGCAAGCACGTTTTAAAATGATTTTTTTAAAAAAAGATCTTAGCCGACGTGTTTCAAAAGAAAAAATGGTTATACTGAGATTAAATATGACCTCATGTTAAAACCAAATATAGAAATAGATATGGCTATCCATGCATAGTTTTACAGCTACTTAAACCCCAAATAAAACATCTAGTGCATATGTCTTTCCGTGGATGCAAGGATTTGTGTATATGCAAAAAAAACACAAAGCAAAAATAGGGGCACGTGTATGAAGAGGAGAACCACGGTGAAGTGTTATGTAACCGAAAAGATAAATGAGGAAACCTTCAAACCGAAATTTATAAAACTTTCCAAATGGAACAGAGCATCCAGGTAAAAAGCTTATAACCACGGGAAAAAGTAAACATACCTCAGAAGAACTGCCGTCAATGCTCAGTTGACGCGCAGAAGGAAGAAAGGACGCCAACACATGCGCATATGAGGAAACCAGAGAGGAGGTCGGCGGAGCCAATTATGGGCGGGATTTGAAGAAAATTACAAAAGGATTAGACGTGCAACGTCAATCATGGCTCGAAATTTGTAAGTGTGTATCATGATAAACAACGTCGATCATGTCAAGTATTAAACACAAAACAAATAAAACCAAAGTATTTCAAAGGAATCCTTTTAAATCCACTCGCTGAAAAAAAGTGAATATGAAGATTGGAAACAAATGATGGATTGGTGCTGTTGAAAGATAAAACGCAGGAGAATCGCGGCATCCAACTAATGATTAAGGGTGAATATGAAGATTGGAAACAACTGATGGATCGGTGCTGTTAAAAGATAAAAAGCAGGAGAATCGCGGCATCCAACTAATCATTAAATTGGAATCTTCCAGCCTGTACAACCATTAATAGATAATAAACATTAAAAATTATATACACTAGATAAATACTATTAGGACAATGATCAATCCCCAGATATAAAATAATCAACGTTTAGGGTCAGGACAATCCATAAGTGCCAAACAATATAAAACTATAAGATACCAAACCAATAGATGAATCATTAAAAAATAAATAAATAAATGACAGTACACCAGCTTTATCAATAAAAGCGCATAAACGAAGTGAATATTAAAACCCACATTCAAACATAATAAAAATATGTTAAGAAAGAAAAGAGGGGATGGTTAGACAAAATTGAACAGGGGATCGGGGGCCCAACGGGGCCTAGAAAAGAATCAAAAGGGGTAGCACCAGGGGCTCCCAAAAAAAACAAAAAACAAACTGACAAACCGGCAAGGGCCAAAAGGTGGAATTTTGATGATAAACCAATATGTATAGAAAAATTGACTACATACGGTGCCATATCAAGGAAAAACAGACAGGTCTGTGTCTTGGTTTGTTGTTCCTTTATCATTTCTGATGTTTAATATGTTTATGTTTTTAATTTTTTTTGCCTGGCTAGCCCCTGACGAAGGGTATGAAACACGGCCTGTGTCGGGCGGCCGTTGGTTCAATAAAGGACTCTGTCTTTCCTTGTTATTCACGCCTGTGACTGTTTCCTTGTGTTCAGCGTGATTTGTGCTTCTTTGGTGTTGCACCTTTCCAGTCAGCATGTTTTCCCCGTGGAAAGACATTTTAAGTTTTGGAGAAGATGCCCTTGATAAGCTCATTCCACCAGAGTCTCTTCTCAACTCATCTGAAGAAGATCCAGAAGATTGTTGGCACCAGTGGGAAGAGGTGGTATCATTGACTAAAAAAATTGTGAAGGAACAAATGCATTCCGCGTATCTGTTGGAGTGCTGCAAGTCCAAGATTATTCCCAGAGGACTTCGTGTCAATAAAGCCCCAGGGTTGTACACTAGTGAAGAAGGTTTTGTAAAGTGCTGGAACGCTATTCTTAATAAATGCTCGTTGGACCTGATGATTTTACTTATCACTACAGCTAATAAGCAATCTGAGATTTTAACTGCACAATTGGAAGAAAAGTTGGATGTTCTTAAAAAGTCAGATAAAAATTTTGATATGATACATGTTGACTATAATAGAAACATCCAGGAATTCAAAAAAGAAGTCAAAAATAAGAAGGTTGATAAATACAAAAGAGATGAGGAGGATTATAGGACAGGATCTGTCTATCATTGGAGTAAAAAGATTGAACAAGACAGATTATGGTTTAAGAAAAGGAAATCCATTTTTGACCGCAAAGACAGTATCACGGATCATCAATTAGATGCTACTCCTGTAGAGCAGAAAAAGAAACAAATTAGGAGTGAGTCAGGAGAATTGGATGCCTCTGCATCCCTTTTTTCTCATCAATCCGATCAAGCCCCTTCTCAAAAAGAAAAGACTAAGAAAAAAGACCCTCCACCCAAGCGGAACAAGGATACCTCTTTTTTCAGTATGGACCAGTTGTGGAAGGGTGGAGGTCGAGGAGCCCCTCGGGGGCGGGCCCTTCAATCAGAATCAGACAATGCTTACCCTCCAGATCACAACAAAACACACAATACATACAGGGGACGGGGACGTGGCAGAGGAGGAAGGGGAGGATGGTACTCGGAAAGGTCGGAGGAAAGATGGCATTACCAGTAGAGCCTCCTAATAATGTCATCAATATATCAAAATATGTCCTTACTCCCGATGAACTGTCCCTACTAAATAAAGGCCTTTCATTTGTTCCTAAAAGAAAATTGGACCCCTTTGATGTTCATGTCGACTTGTATAAGTTTTTTCGCAAGGTTCGTATGAGACATTTCTTTAGTAAATTTGATGGCCAATCCTCCA
Source organism: Ichthyophis bannanicus (assembly GCA_033557465.1). Lineage (NCBI taxonomy): Eukaryota > Metazoa > Chordata > Amphibia > Gymnophiona > Ichthyophiidae > Ichthyophis > Ichthyophis bannanicus. The sequence continues at coordinate 124,930,780 of CM066043.1, read as the reverse complement.
CGGACCATTCCATTATTCGTAAAAAATCTACGTGGATTCCTCCTCAGAACACCGATCCCGTTATAGAAACTTTCGAAAAGGTAGTTTCACAGCAGGTTACAGATGTTTTAAAAGGATGCCATTCAACTTTTAATAATATTACTCATCAAGAGAGGAATGCCATCACATCATTGCAAAAAACCACCACTATCATTATCAAGCCAGCTGACAAAGGGGGAGCAGTCGTAGTTATGGACCAGGACTACTATATTGCGGAAATCACTCGACAACTTAGTGACACCACGTTTTATCTAAGACTTGATGGCGATCCCACGGATAACCTCAAAAGAAGCATAGATAGTTTGGTCACCTCAGCCTTTGAAATTGGATATATTACGGATAAGGAGAAATCCTTTTTGACAGTAAACAACCCTATTATTCCAGCAATATACATTATTCCAAAGATTCACAAATCTCTGGAAGCTCCGCCAGGCCGCCCAATAGTCTCAGCCATCGGTTCTTTGTTGGAACCAATCTGCAAATTTTTAGATTTATTGTTACGTCCATTCATACAGCAGATGTGGTCCTATGTTAGGGATTCTTCCCATGTTATACAAATTCTGTCCAACTTTGACCAATTTAGTCCTGAGATTATTTTGGTTACTCTTGACATTGAGTCTCTCTACACGAACGTGCCCCAAGCAGCTGCTCTGCATATCATAGAACAATTTCTACTTAAGAGATCGGATAACAAACGTTTGCCTACTGCCTTTTTGATCACCTTAGCGCGATATGCCATTTGCGAGAATTTTTTCTGTTTCAGAGAATTGTTCTATAAGCAGGTTAAGGGTGTTGCAATGGGGTCTTCTATAGCCCCAGACATAGCTAACCTTTACATGTTTCATTTTGAGGATACTTTTTTAAAATCTCACCCATTTGAATCTAATGTTGTTTTATTGATTCGCTACATTGATGACATTTTGATTCTATGGAGGGGATCTGTAGACATCTTCTCTCAATTTCATACCTGGATTAATCAACTGGATGAGAACCTGAGATTTCAGATGACCTATGATTTGGAACGTATCCCCTACTTGGATTTACTGATCAAGAAGGAACAGGATTCATTTTCTACTACGCTATTTAGGAAACCAACTGATAGGAACACCTTATTGCATTACTCTAGTTTTCACAACCCTTCACTCAAAAATAACCTGCCTGTCAGCCAATTCCTGAGAGCTAAACGTATCTGTACTAAAACTCAGGATTTTGAAGAACAAGCCCAAGACATGACTGCAAGGTTTTTGGCAAGAAATTATCCCGCTAGGTTTTTACATAAGGCTTACACCAGGGCCTGTGAGTCCTCTAGAGAGACTCTACTTCAGACCAACAAGCGCAATGATGAGATAGGTATAGTCTGCCCGCTTATATACTCTTCACAATCTAAATCAATAGTTAAAATTTTACAAAAAGAGTGCCATTTGGTACAGACCTTACCAGCATTCAGAGATCTCAAACTCACAGTGGCACATAAACGTAATATCAATTTGCAAAATTTATTAGTATCCTCTGCCCTCACGGAGAGGAATCTTCTGTCAAACTTCAAGGGACAATTCCAACATGGCAAATGCTCAGTGTCTTAACTCACTTCCTGTTCGGAATTCTTTTGTTCACCCCTTTACCAACCAGGTTTTCTACATAGACGACTTCTCTAATTGTGAAACTAGCAATGTTGTCTATGTTATCCAATGTCCATGTAAAAAACTCTATGTAGGTAAAACCACTCGTCCCATAAGAACTAGAATAGTAGAACACAAAAGTTGCATTAGGCGCCAACTTTCTGACAAGCCCCTAGTTCAGCATTGGCTCGATGCCCGCCATAAGGTTATGGATCTCAAGTTTTTTATCATCAAGAAGGTTAAGACCAATTGGAGGGGTGGGGACATCAACAAGACTATTATGAGGCTTGAACAAATGTTTATTTTTTGTATGGATTCCTTGGCCCCAGCAGGTTTGAACTTGGACACAGACCTGTCTGTTTTTCTTTGATATGGCACCGTATGTAGTCAATTTTTCTATACATATTGGTTTATCATCAAAATTCCCCCTTTTGGCCCTTGCCGGTTTGCAGGTTTTTTTTTTTTTTTTGGGAGCCCCTGGTGCTACCCCTTTTGATTCTTTTCTAGGCCCCGTTGGGCCCCCGATCCCCTGGTCAATTTTGTCTCATCATCCCCTCTTTTCTTTCTTAACATATTTTTATTATGTTTGAATGTGGGTTTTAATATTCACTTCGTTTATGCGCTTTTATTGATAAAGCTGGTGTACTGTCATTTATTTATTTATTTTTTAATGATTCATCTATTGGTTTGGTATCTTATAGTTTTATATTGTTTGGCACTTATGGATTGTCCTGACCCTAAACGTTGATTATTTTATATCTGGGGATTGATCATTGTCCTAATAGTATTTATCTAGTGTATATAATTTTTAATGTTTATTATCTATTAATGGTTGTACAGGCTGGAAGATTCCAATTTAATGATTAGTTGGATGCCGCGATTCTCCTGCTTTTTATCTTTTAACAGCACCGATCCATCAGTTGTTTCCAATCTTCATATTCACCCTTAATCATTAGTTGGATGCCGCGATTCTCCTGCGTTTTATCTTTTAACAGCACCAATCCATCATTTGTTTCCAATCTTCATATTCACTTTTTTCAGCGAGTGGATTTAAAAGGATTCCTTTGAAATACTTTGGTTTTATTTGTTTTGTGTTTAATACTTGACATGATCGACGTTGTTTATCATGATACACACTTACAAATTTCGAGCCATGATTGACGTTGCACGTCTAATCCTTTTGTAATTTTCTTCAAATCCCTCCCATAATTGGCTCCGCCGACCTCCTCTCTGGTTTCCTCATATGCGCATGTGTTGGCGTCCTTTCTTCCTTCTGCGTATCAACTGAGCATTGACGGCAGTTCTTCTGAGGTATGTTTACTTTTTCCCGTGATTATAAGCTTTTTACCTGGATGCTCTGTTCCATTTGGAAAGTTTTATAAATTTCGGTTTGAAGGTTTCCTCATTTATCTTTTCGGTTACATAACACTTCACCGTGGTTCTCCTCTTCATACACGTGCCCCTATTTTTGCTTTGTGTTTTTTTTGCATATACACAAGTCCTTGCATCCACGGAAAGACATATGCACTAGATGTTTTATTTGGGGGTTTAAGTAGCTGTAAAACTATGCATGGATAGCCATATCTGTTTCTATATTTGGTTTTAACATGGGGTCATATTTAATCTCAGTATAACCATTTTTTCTTTTGAAACACGTCGGCTAAGATCTTTTTTAAAAAAAATCATTTTAAAACGTGCTTGCTGCTCCCTTCATATGCGATGGCTGGTTATAACTGCACAACCCATAGAGCGGTTTGCTTACCCTGTTCATGTTTTTATTGTCTCCATTGACTCACTCCATTTTGTTTTCAGTTTATTTTCCCCCTTTTTTATAGCAACTTCATGACTGTGCTAGATGCATTGGCAATTTATTTGTTTGCGTATCCTGTCCTTTTCCTCCTCTCTCTGCATCCCTTGCTTGTTAATTTGATTTAATTGAGTATACAATGCTTTGATGTTTGGTTTTATTTATTCTATTATATTTTTGTGAATAATTTTTATGTTTTTTTAGCATTAGCATATAATCTAAATGTTTGCACAAACAGTATGAAGTGACACTTGGTTTATGAATCACAACAGAGGTTAGTATTTTAGTTTCATTTATGCACATTCTCATCAGGTCCCAAGCACTATTGTTCCCCCTTTTTACATTTGTCAATTGTGTACATGTATGATATTATTATTTTTTAATTTTATGTTTTTATATTTTAGCTTCATTTAACACATATTTATTGTTTTAACATTTGTGTTTTATAACATGGTCTTAATCTTGGTTTGTTGTTCCTTTATCATTTCTGATGTTTAATATGTTTATGTTTTTAGTTTTTTTTTGCCTGGCTAGCCCCTGACGAAGGGTACGAAACACGGCCTGTGTCAGACGGCCGTTGGTTCAATAAAGGACTCTGTCTTTCCTTGTTATTCACGCCTGTGACTGTTTCCAAAATAATGGGTCAGACACATGCAGATTTTCAACCAATTTTAGAAACGTGGCCCATGTCAGATATGGACGGGGGTGGGTTCAGTCATATACTGTAGACATCTCTGTAATGCTATTTCAGAATGCCTATGTGAATTTCTCACCATATACATGTTGTGGCCTGCCATTTTGCAAATGGAGATATACAGTGGCATGACAGCAAAGAAAAAGGCTCCTCTGTATGCTGGCATGATTTTTTTTATATTATCTAAAGTTATTAGGGGAGTCAGAGGGCATTCTCCTTATATCTGTACTGCTGTTAGGTTGCCAAAATAAGCACTTTTCAGATGGCTATTTGTTCTTAGGAGCAGGTATAGATATGGATGTGTCCACTTGCAGGTTGAGACGTGGCGCTATCCCACAGGGCTCCGTTTTGTCACCTCTGCTTTTTAATATCTTCCTAGCACCCCTGCCACTAATAGTACAACAATACCCGGTGGCAGCAAACTATTATGCTAATGACATAATCATCCTCTATCACACCAGTCCTGTTGCGATTGATTTATCTCCACTTAGTGACTGTCTTGCACACATTTCCACATGGATTTCAACTAATTTTCTGCATCTGAATCCCTCTAAGTCAGCAGCAATGTGGTTTTCAGTTGATACCCCCTGCCTGTCTGTAGCTCCTCTTCTCGATTCTGTCTCTATCCCGCTGGTGTCCTCTTTCCGCTACCTAGGCGTCACTCTGGATTCCTCGCTATCTGACCTTATTTGCCATTCCTTCTTTTCTCTGCGTCGAATCAGAGCGGTTTGTACCTTTCTGTCCTCCTCCACAATCACTACTCTTCTTATATCTCTAGTAATGAATAGGTTGGATTACTGTAATATTGCATTAGCAAGCTTGCCTCAATATCAACTGCAGCGTCTCCAGTTGCTGCAGAACACTGCAGCGTGCATTGTCACACATGCCAGGCATTCAGACCACATCACTCCTCTTCTCGTTCACCTCCATTAGCTCCCACTTCGTTTCAGAATTCAAGACAAATTCCTGATCATGACACACAAGGATGTTAATACCTCCACACCTCAGTATCTGGCTAACCTCATACACTTGCACACCACCCCCTACTGTCAGCTCCGGTCCATACATGCCAACCAGTTATCCCTTCCCTCACCTTCCCAGGCTCACCTAGAACTTACTCGTCATGCTGCCTTCTTCTTTGTTGGTCCTGTACTCTGGAACTCCCTGCCATCCACACTCCGTCTTAAACCTTTCTATCAGAAAGGCAAGGCACAACTAAAAACCCACTTATTTCAACAAGCATCTGACATCCCATTTTCCAACCCACAGTAGTCCCTTGTTTGTCTACCTTATTCCTGCTGCTCTTTTCTAGCTATTCCATGACTACTTTCTCTCTTTCCTGTCAATCATTGGTGTTCCTTTTCCTATCTCTTAGCTTGCAGTATTATTGTTTGGAATTGTAAACTGCCTTGATGCCAAGGCCTGGGCAGTATATCAAGTGTGAAATAAAGATAAAGATAAAGATTCTAAAATTGGGCACACATGGGTATCTCTTTCAGAATGTCCTGGACATGCCTCTATTATGTCCCTCATGTGACATAGACATGATCGTACTGCACATGTGTAAATTCAGAGTTTTCTAAAATGGCTCTTGGGATGTGGCTGTGATTAGTAGATCTGAATGGGCATTTAAGACATGCAAATCAGAAATAGAGCTAAAATGACCCCTATAAATATACATATATGTATATATAGACTAACTGAATATTGGGACTCTGAATATCAGTACTATATTTATAAGTTATATGAAATATAGAAAGATCATACGACCTATCAAGTTGCCCATCCATAAGAAATATTCAATTCTACAATCCCTTCCTCTCCCTCAGAGATCCTCTTTATTTGTCCCATGTTTCTTGAACTCATATACAGTTCTCTTCTCAACCACCTCCATCGGGAGGCCATTCCACAAGACCACCACCCTTTCCGCAAAGAAAAATTGCTTCTGAGTCTATCTCTTTCACCTTCATCCCATGATCTCTCATTCCAGAGCTTCCTTTCAACTGGAAGAGAGGCATCTCCTATACATTTGTAACATGAAGGTATGTAATTCTGTCTGCCATATCACCCCTTTCCTCCAAAGTATAGAGATTGTTAAGTATATCCCCATATGCCTTATGACGAAGACCACTGACCTTTTTAGTAGCTACCCTCTGCAATGATTCCATCCTATTTATATCCTTTTGAAGGTGCAATCTTCAGAATTGTACAAAGTACTCTAAATGAGGTCTCCCTGGAAAGGTATACAAAAGGGGTCATTTTAGTCATAATTTGGACGTCAAATCATGACACTTCCCTGGCCGGCCTTCCCGAAACCCAACTGCATAGACTTCAGCAGGTTCACAATACAGCAGCTCGCATCCTGACCCACGCCTCCCGGTTTGATCACGTCACTCCTCTCCTCATCCGCTTGAACTGGCTTCCCATCCCATTCAGAATTCAGTACAAAATCCTTATCTTTGTTCACAAATCTATTCATACTGGCACTCCGTTATATCTCTCTGATTTGGTCCGTCTTCATTGTCCTCCTCAAATTCTTAGGTCTATTCACTCTAACCGTCTGTTTCTCCCATCTCCATCCTAAGCTGATCTGGAATCTTCTGTGATGAGGAGAGCTCTGCTGAGCCCAGGGAAATAGAGGAAAATTGTAAATATACCTTTAAGGAGAGAGACAGGCAGGGAATTCACAGCTTTCAGAGTGCAGGTAAAGGAAGAAAACACGCAGTCACTGAAGTCAGGCCACACCCAAGCTCTGCTAACCTAAGTGCAGGCTTGGGGAGTAATGAAAAACACCTGAATAGGAAGCAGTGTACGCTAGTTAAGAAACAGCCTTATAAACCCAGGGGAGGAAAAGGAAAGGGGCCAGCACCAGGGAGCAGAAAGGAGATCACCGGGGAGGAGAACGGTGAAGATTTTGGTGAGGAGCTTAGCAGTGAAAGTAGCAGCCATAAAGAAAGCCAAGCTTACAGGAGGAGGGCTGTTAGTCCTGAAGCCAACCAAGGTGTGGCTAGGAGAATTGCTGATGAGGGTCAGGCTGCAGTTCAAAAGGTACGTGGACCAGCTCAAAGAGTTCAGGCTGCCAAAAGGTGGGTGGACAAACTCACAGCTAGAAGTGACCAGAACCCAGCTTGTTGGAAAGAACCAGGGCTGAGCAAGTTAGAAGAACTGAGGCAGTTGATCCAGAGAAGGAATCCTCATATTCCAGGTACAAATGTTCCTTATTGTGGAGAGCACCTGTGGAGAGAAGTCCAGGAGCTCTTACAGAGCATTAAGCCAGAAACAGTTCCTGAAAGCTCAGAGTCAGACGTACATGCTGTAGAGCAGGAAGAGATGCAGGTAGACTGTCCTGAGCAGGATTCTATAACCGAGGAATTAGCACTGGACTGTTCATTGTGCCAGAAGGCAGATTGAAAGCTTTCTGATAAAAAGTCTTTAACCAAGAAAGCACTGAAGAAACAGGGCGAGTTAACCTATCTGGGTTAATGCTAGGAACCGCTTCTAATAAGAAAGGATACTTGCATAATTTGTATTTGAATTACTAAAGAAGCAGAAGACAAAAATGGACATTTTGCTTTGCTTGAAGGAAGAAGCTATGTTTTGTTTGCTGAACGTTTGATGAAAACAGCTACACATGTTAAAAGGCTTATGAAGCAGTTTCAGTTCTAGTTTGTGTATAATTTCTTGATGTTATTGCTTGGAGAAGAATCCTAACGTTTGTGTTGAGCCTTAGTGCTTTTGGGGAAGATAAATAAATTTCTTGTTTGCCTTAAAAAAAACCCATCAGTTTCACACTACTGTCTTTAAATAAGGAGAAACAACTACAAGTCCCAGAAGTCCAAGCTGTGGACAAGAATAGTATAATTCTTTATTTAAGGACTAACATTGGCAGCCCTGCGCCTAGGCCTTTGGCCCAGGCTAGGGTGACAACAAGTGGCGTAGTTCTTGGATTTCACGCATACGCCAGGATTTTGCCAAGCACCCCAGCATTTGCACTAAAGACAATGCTGACTGCATAAACTGTGCAGAGGATTACAAAGGAGAATCACAGCTAAGGTCAAAACCTGAGTCACGGAGGACAAGCAGAGACCTTCAATTGTGAGAAGCCAGAATCTACACCTGTTATCAGGTAACCTGTAGATAAGTGGGTTTAAAAAAGGATACCCGTACAGTGGTGCAGAAGTCTAAACAGTGGAAGCCAGGAGGATAGCTGAGCTGTTGTTTTCATACCACACTTGGTGGTGTTTCTCTGTTTTTTCTTTCTTACAGAGCAGCCATGGCCATGGAGTGCAAGGACGTGCTACAATGGATGGCCGGCCGGCCAGTTTGAGAAGCAGAGGGAGATGTCCTACCAAGCCCAAGAGCAGGCCGCAGCGGTGATGCAGGCACAACAAAAGCCACTATTGGACATGATGGAAGCATGGCTGGCAACCCAGAAGAAGACGGCAGAACCAACACTGACACCTCCAGGTTCTATAGGAGCTTTACATACCTGTGGGCTAGGACCACAGTCTAATGGGACACTAACTTTTGGATAATTGTCTGAGAATGATGATATTGATGATTTCCTCGAGGCATTTGATAGAGTAGCGCACATAATAGGGTGGCCTAAGGAACAATGGGCTGTACGCCTGGCCACATCACTGACTGGTGAGGCATTGGTGGCGTACAGGGCCATGCCTGCGACACTTGCCAATGATTATGATGAGCTAAAGAAAGCCATAAGGGATCGCCTAGGTTTAACACCGATAGTGTATCATCGCCTGTTAAGGAGTACCAAATTGAAACCTGGTGAGATGCCAAAAGCTCTATGCCAGAGAGTCAAGAGCTTGGTAGTAAAGTGGCTAACACCAGAGGCAAAAACTGTAGAGTCTATCATAGATAGTATTGCGCTAGAACAATTTATGGCCGCAGTCCCAAAGGACATACAAGCCTTCCTGATTTTACAGAACTGCCGGAACACAAATGAAGCAACCGTATTGACCGAACGCTTTATGGAAGCAGAATTGGCGGGTCAGGAAAAAGGGAGTGCTTCCAAGATGGCAGATTCTGAATTATCAGAAAGGAAGGTAAGGTCGAAAGAGGATAATATGAAAGTGTGTATGCCTGTGTTTAAAAAACACTGTATAAGAAGGAAATGTTTTAGGTGTGGTAGTGAGGGACACTTGAAAAAGGAGTGTAAAACGAGAACCGCCCTGATAACTGCCAATACAAAGGAGATCAGGGAAGGTTTCCTTTTATCTGTGGAAGTGCAGGGCATTGCTACCGATGCCTTATTAGACTCAGGAGCAGATCAGAGTATGATGTCCAGGAAACTCTGGCAGGAAATTGAATCCTGCTGTAACGTAGTCCAGAGCCAATATGAGGGAAAGGTAAAAATTAGGTGCATCCACGGGGCATCGTCCTTTTATCCCATATACAAAGTCTTAGTGACAGTTTTAGGGATTAAGAAGGAAATTCCCGTAGCAATTGTGCCAAGGTTACCCCATGACCTGGTATTGGGGATTGGCCCCAGTTCAAGAAGGGACTAGAAAGGGGTCTACATCCGATGGTAGGTATGGTATCTACTAGAGCACAGTCCGAGGCCCTAGAGAGGAAAGATGAACCCCCAGATGAGGCATTAGAAGATCTACCATCTCATGAGGACCTGGTAACTCCCTCTGTAGATAAGAATAAGAAGGAAAGAGGGGAAAAACGCTGGGAAAGGCAGTGCAGGTCTCAGAGCAGGGCCGAGGTAGAGGCCGGACAAGGGTTACCTTGGGTCCCAGCTGAATTAGTAGAAAAATTCCCATCCTTTCCCAAGGAGCAGCAAGCTGATCCCGCTCTTTCACGGGCCTTCGAGTATGCCCAGAGGGAGTCAGAAACCTTCCCTAGATTCCTGTTGGATAGGGAAGTGTTATACAGGGAAAGTTTAGATCCCCGTACAGGGAACGTCCGTAAGCAGCTGGTAGTCCCTACAACGTTTAAAACCTTAGTTTTGAGACTAGCTCATGACCATCCCGTGGGAGGTCACAAAGGGGTACAAGGGACGCTAGATTAGATATTAGCCCGTTTTTACTGGCTGGACGTTTTTAAAGAGACCTCGCGATTTTGCGAGTCTTGCCCTTCATGCCAGCGAGTCACCTCGGTTCGTCCACCAGAGGTGCCCTTGCTTCCTATACCCGTGATATCTGAGCCCATTCACAGAGTGGCCATGGATATAGTGGGACCACTGATAAGGACACCCCGCGGTTTCCAATACATGTTGGTCATAGTGGACCAAGCCACAAGGTTCCCATGGGCCATTCCCTTGCGTAATATATCCGCCAGAACAGTAGCCTCAGAAGTGATAAAGTTATTCTGCGAAGTAGGTTTTCCACGAGAGGTCCTGACAGACAGAGGCAGTAATTTCATGTCCCGGTATTTAGCCCAAGTATGGGATGCATTCGGAATCCGTCATGTTAAAACCGCTGCCTACCATCCGCAGTCAAATGGACTGGTGGAGAGACAAAACCAAACATTAAAGAAAATGTTGAGGAGGGGTTTAGAGGGTAACATGTCGGAGTGGGATATGATGCTTCCCTTCGTCTTGTACGCCTGTAAAGAGCGGAAACAAGCATCTTTAGGCAACTCACCTTATGAATTAATGTATGGGCGGGCACCATGAGGTGTTTTATATATACTGCAGGAGCAGTGAGTTGAGCCCGGGGTAGAAGAAGTGGGGTTACCCAAGTTTTTGAAGGATCTTAGGGGACGGTTACACCAAACCTCCCAAGTGGCGGAGGAAAATTTAAAGGCCAGTCAGATGCGCCAGAAAAATTACTACGATCGACGTACAAAACCTCGCCAACTGGTGGTAGGGGAGAAAGTGATAGTAATGGTCGCAGGGGCCAGTCCAAAGTTTGAAAGTCAATGGAAAGGACCCTATAAGGTGGTCAAACAGGTGGGTCCAGTGTCTTACTCAGTAGAAAACAGGAGGGGCCGCCAGCAGGTCTACCACATAAACGTATTGAGGCCTTGGCATGAACGAATAGCGTTGGCTCATTTATGCACAGTAGAACGTAGGGCAGAGAGGTGGCAGACAAGCACTAACATCCCAGCAAGAATTATGAGCTGTGCGGGTAATATAGCACCAGCCCGTAATATCTTAAGGGGGGATGTGTGATGAGGAGAGTGTCAGCATACATTTCATGCAGCTTTGGACTCTGGTGATTTCAGTCTCCAAAGGTAATAGGACAGTTTACAAGATGAGATTAACTCTGACCCCCTGGTGATTTCAGTCTCCAAGGCCTGTCTGAAGCCCCTCCTTGCTAAATCAAGAATGGCAGACCTTAAAGGGAGTGGCTAGCAGACCTCAAGGGGAAGGGCTGGAGAAGATTCAATTCACTATAAAGGACAGAAACACTTCCTCTCTCTCTCTTCCACCATTCATCGGACATGAAGGACAGGAGGCATTCCCTTCACCCCTCCCCCGCTCTCTCTCTCTCTTCCACTACCCACATGTTCTTACCTCTCTCTCTTCCACCATTCATCAGACATGAAGGACAGGAGGCTCTGATAATCAATTCCCTTCACCCCTCCCCTGCTCTCTCTCTCTCCCTTGCCATGAGGCTCTAAACACATGTTCTGGCCTATCTCTCTCTCACACTTCACACATGCACATGCACACACAGATTCATTGATGCACACTGAAACAGTTCTGTAACAATCACTATATACCTCTGTTCAATACCTATGTATTAAGTCTGTTTCTACATAAAAAAAACCTTTCTCCAAGCCACACCTGTTTGGTTGTTTTATTTCAAACCCTACTGCCTCTGTGAAGTGAAATGAACCCAGGACCTAAAGGAAAGTAACCTGACTAAATCTTACAGAGAGCTCTGCTGAGCCAGGGAAATAGAGGAAAATTGTAAATATACCTTTAATGAGAGAGACAGGCAGGGAATTCACAGCTTTCAGAGTGCAGGTAAAGGAAGAAAACACACAGTCACTGAAGTCAGGCCACACCCAAGCTCTGCTAACCTAAGTGCAGGCTTGGGGAGTAATGAAAAACACCTGAGTAGGAAGCAGTGTACGCTAGTTAAGAAACAGCCTTATAAACCCAGGGGAGGAAAAGGAAAGGGGCCAGCACCGGGGAGCAGAAAGGAGAGCACCGGGGAGGAGAATGGTGAAGATTTCGGTGAGGTGCTCAGCAGTGAAAGTAGCAGCCATAAAGAAAGCCAAGCTTACAGGAGGAGGGCTGTTAGTCCTGAAGCCAACCGAGGTGTGGCTAGGAGAATTGCTGACGAGGGTCAAGCTGCAGTTCAAATGGTACGTGGACCAGCTCAAAGAATTCAGGCTGCCAAAAGGTGGGTGGACAAACTCACAGCTAGAAGTGACCAGAACCCAGCTTGTTGGAAAGAACCAGGGCTGAGCAAGTTAGAAGAACTGAGGCAGTTGATCCAGAGAAGGAATCCTCACATTCCAGGTACAAACATTCCTTACTGTGGAGAGCACCTGTGGAGAGAAGTCCAGGAGCTCTTACAGAGCATTAAGCCAGAAACAGTTCCTGAAAGCTCAGAGTCAGACGTACATGCTGTAGAGCAGGAAGAGATGCAGGTAGACTGTCCTGAGCAGGATTCTATAACCGAGGAATTAGCAATGGACTGTTCATTGTGCCAGAAGGCAGATTGAAAGCTTTCTGATAAAAAGTCTCTAACCAAGAAAGCACTGAAGAAACAGGGTGAGTTAACCTATCTGGGTTAATGCTAGGAACCGCTTCTAATAAGAAAGAATACTTGCATAATTTGTATTTGAATTACTAAAGAAGCAGAAGACAAAAATGGACATTTTGCTTTGCTTGAAGGAAGAAGCTATGTTTTGTTTGCTGAACGTTTGATGAAAACAGCTACACATGTTAAAAGGCTTATGAAGCAGTTTCAGTTCTAGTTTGTGTATAATTTCCTGATGTTATTGCTTGGAGAAGAATCCTAATGTTTGTGTTGAGCCTTAGTGCTTTTGGGGAAGATAAATAAATTTCTTGTTTGCCTTAAAAAAAAAAACCCGGTTTCACACTACTGTCTTTAAATAAGGAGAAACAACTACAAGTCCCAGAAGTCCAAGCTGTGGACAAGAATAGTATAATTCTTTATTTAAGGACTAAGATTGGCAGCCCTGCGCCTAGGCCTTTGGCCCAGGCTAGGGTGATGACACTACTCACTCTTCTGCTTTCTTCTTTCTCGGTCCTCGTCTCTGGAACTCCCTTCCTTTGGCGCTCCTTTTAGAGTCCTCATTTCCTGCCTTCAAAGCTAGATTGAAAACCTACCTCTTCTGTTCAGCCTTCGACCTCCCCCCTCCCCCTCTCCCTTGTCTCCTCCCCCTCATTGATGTCCAGTCTCTGTTTTCACACTTTTATGGCTGCCCCCTCTTTTCTCAGCTATTTCTTTCCTGTCGTTATTTGGCGTTCCTTTTCTTTAGCAGTACTTCCCTGTTTTTTTTACCAGTTTTGTAAACCGCTCTATGCCCTTGGTTCGAGCAGTATATTAAGTTTTGAAATAAAGATAAAGATGAAGATGTCTCCAGAGCCATTTTATAAATGGCAAAAGATGTCTCTGATACAGGGATGTCCAACTAGGCAGAGGGCATGGTGGAGGTGTGTCTGGAAAGGTGCAATGGACTTAGATATCCCTGTTCAATTTCATAAATATTAGGGACCCTGTCCACATTTAGACCTGTTCAAGGTACGAATAGGCATCAGGAAAGTGCTAGTTTTGTCCTTAAAACATTCAGAGAAGATGGAGCATTAAGTAACTAGCCTAAAATCACAAGGAGCAGTACTGGAATTTGAACCTGACCACCCTAATCCTAATCCACAGCTCTAACTATTAGGCTAGTAGACGTCCTCATTCTGGGATGCTATCTGAGGACATTATATAGACCTCTCAGTAGACACAAAATCATTCAAACTTGATAACACACAAGAGGATTGTGAAAAATTGCAAGAGGATCTTGATAAATTGGAAGACAGAACGTCCAAATAACAGATGAAATTTAATGTGGACAAGTGCAAAATTATGCACCTAAGAAAGAACAACCCAAACTATGGTTACATGATGCAAGGTTCCACATTAGGAACCACCATCCAGGAAAAGGATTTAGGTGTCATCATTGATAATATGTTGAAACCCTCCACCCAGTGTGCCGCGATAGCCAAGAAAGCAAATACAATGCTATGAATCATAAGGAAAAGGAATGGAGAATAAAACCAAGGATATTATAATGTCTCTTTATTGTTCCATGATGCGACCGCACATTGAATACTGTGCAATTCTGGTTGCTATATCTTAAAAAGAATATAATGGAATTAGAAAATTATAACTGTTGGCAAAGTTAATTGAAAAAGTTGTGCAACGCCAAATACAGGACCATATTGACTCAACGGCTCCCCTGGACCCAGCCCAACATGGCTTTCGAGAATCACAAGGCATGGAAACTCTCCTAACCACACTAATCAATGCACTGGTCACAGGAACCGATAACATCAAACAAGGATTCGCACTGATTTTCCTGGACATTGCTGCCGCGTTTGATTCCGTAAACCATGATCAACTCCTGAGACGGCTTCAAGATAAGGGAATCAGCGGTTTAGCATTAAGCTGGTGCAAATCATACCTAACGGACAAATGGCAGCAAGTTCATACAGGTTCCACAACCTCTAAACCCTTCCAGCAAAAACATGGTGTACCTCAAGGCTCCTCACTCTCTGCATTATTATTCAACATATATATGCAACCCGTATGCGAAGTAATCCGCTCCTTCAACGTCTCATGTCTAATCTATGCTGACGACGTACTACTCTTCATTCCATTCTTGATTGATAAGCCGGATATCTCCCCTCTGATAAAATGTTTTGAGGCAGTAACGGACTGGTTCCATGCACAAGGCCTCAAGATAAACTTTAGCAAAACGGATGTACTCTTCACTACAAGAAATCAAAACTTCTTCCCTCCACCTGCGCTAAAGACGAAAGACGCTGAGCTCACAACCAGACCCATGATCCGCTACCTTGGTGTTACATTAGACCAGCAGCTAGATTTCAAAGCACACATCAGCAACACCGTCAAGCAGATCCACCATAAAATATGAAAATTGAGACATCTCCGACCTCTACTGCAACCAGGTGATTTCAGGACAGTATTTCAGGCACTTGTGACCCCCCCACTTTGACTATGCCAATACGATTCTTCATGGCCTACCCAAGTGCTCATTAAGTCCACTACAACTAGCTATGAATACCGCGGCTTGCTTCCTCCACGGAGCCTCCAAAGGAGACCATATCACCCTGATTCTAAAGGAATTACACTGGCTACCAATCTACTGTCAGACAATATATAAAGTAGTCTTGATAACATTTAAGGCCATCAACAACATATCCTCCTCCTCCCTTACAGAGTTGATCCACCGTACCCCGGCAAACAGAGAGAGGAGATCATTCACCATCAACACCCTTCTGATCCCTAACGAAATAACCAAATGCTCACAAGCGACAAAGAGCAGAGCTTTTAAGTTCTATGCACCCACATGCTGGAATGCACTCCCACCCTCAATCCGAGCAATTACCGATATTATACAATTCAGAAAAGCTCTAAAACATCACCTCTTTCTCCTACACTATTCACAGCTCAATATTAGCCATAACACACCCAGCTAAACATCGATGACCCACAAAACATTTCGTAGCTATGTTGTACAGAATTGTAGATATTGTAAATAGTTACCCAAGTTGAAATCCAAGTTGTATCCCTGTTTTCTGTAAAGGCATATCTGATATATCGATATGCACAAATGTTACCTGTAAACCGCACTGATTTTAAAGAGCGCGGTATATAAAAGTAATAAATAAATAAATAAATAAAATAAATAAAATAAATAAAAGGTGCAGAGAAGAGCCACCAGAATGGTAAAGGGAATGGAGGGATACCCCTATGAAGAAAGGCTGAAAAGATTAGGGCTTTTCAACTTGGAAAAGAGACGGCTGAGAGGAGATATGATAGAGATTTATAAATTAATGAATGGAGTAGAATATGTAAACGTAGATCGGTTGTTTACACCATCAAAAAGTAGAAAGACTAGGTGACATGCAATGAAGCTACAATGTAACCCATTTAAGACAAATAAAATAAAATATTTTTTCACTCAATGCGTAATCAAATTCTGGAATTTGTTACCAGAGGATGAAGTGAAGGCTGTTATGTAGCTGGGTTTAAAAAAGGTTTGGACAAATTCCTGGAGGAAAGGTCCATAAAACATTATTAAAGAGGACCTGGGAAATCCACTGCTTACCCCGGGACTAGCATTGTGGATCCTGTGTGCATTTTTGGGAACCTGCCAGGTACTAGTGTCCTGGATTGGCCACTGTTGGAAACACGATACTGGGCTTGATGAACTTTCGTTGGACACAGTATGGCATATCTTTTTTTAAATGTATGGCTTTATTGCATTTCACAACAACCACAGGAGTCGAACATGTATTACAGAATAAGCAACACCTTCCAGTACATCTATCCAAGCTAAGATCATGTGTCACGTTATCAAATTATCACTCGCCCTCCCCCCATCCCATAATCCGAGGGCAGAGGAACTTGACATCTTGCAGTATGAGTCTCCACCCAGGGGGGTCTCATACGGTGCTGGTATCGTCCATCCTATCCCGGCTGCTCCTCGGCATGTGGGAAGCAGCCGCCTCATTCCCTATCGTCAGTAAAAGACTCAATGCCATGTAGCGTGGCCCGGGGTTTCGGAAGACCCAGCTTCCTCATACCTCCATGGTAGTCGAATATGTGATGCGGAAACAGAAGAGCCCAAAGTCGCACTCTTCGGTCCCACCTGGTAGGGAATTCCGTGCCCTCGATGCCCT
This sequence comes from Ichthyophis bannanicus, assembly GCA_033557465.1. NCBI lineage: Eukaryota > Metazoa > Chordata > Amphibia > Gymnophiona > Ichthyophiidae > Ichthyophis > Ichthyophis bannanicus. Next base: position 124,913,750 of record CM066043.1, on the reverse strand, counting down.
CGGGCGCAAAGCTTATTAGGGATCCTTGCTGGCGTGCCGCATCCAAGTGTACCAACTGTACATGGGTATGTGTTTTCGTGATCTCGCCAAAGAGCTCGGCGGCTTTTCCGCGGGCCTTGGTGGGGAGCACCTCCTCAGGTTCCAGAATCTCCTGAGGTCATAGAAACATAGAAAAATGACAGAAAAAGACCACATGGCCTATCTGGTCTGTCCTTCCATATCGACAACTACAACAGTCCCCTTTTTTCCTTTAGAAATCCTCTGTGTTTGTCCCATTCTTTTTTGAATTCAGAAACTGTCCTCAACTCTACCACCTCCACTGGGAGACTATTCCATGGATCCACCACTCTTTCTGTAAAGAAATATTTCTGCATATCACTCCTGCATCTATCCCCTTTCACCCTCAACCCATGTCCCCTCGTAGCAGAACTTGCTTTCAATCGAAAGAGGCTCTCCCCCCCCTGTGCATTTATGCCACGGAGGTATTCAAACATCTCAATCATATCACCCCTATCCCGCCTTTCCTCTAAGGTGTACATATTATGATCCTTAAGTCTGTCCTCATATGCTTTATAATGAAGGCCACTAACCATTTTAGTAGCCACCCTCTGTACTGACTCCATCCTGTTTATATCCTTTTGAAGGTGTGGTCTCCAGAATTGCACACAATACTCCAAATGAGGTCGCACCAAAGACTTATACAGAGGCACTATCACCTCCTTTTTTCTGCTAGCTATTCCTCTCCGTATGCACCCAAGCATCCTTCTAGCTTTTGCTGTCACCTTTTCTACCTGTTTAGCTACCTTAAGATCATCAGACACAACCACGCCTAGGTCCCGCTCTTCTTTTTGGAGAAAAGTACTTCACCCCCTATACTATATTTCTCCCTTGGATTGCTGCAGCCCAAATGGATGACCTTACATTTTTTAACATTAAATCCCATCTGCTTAGCTAAATCCCTCCTCATGTTATCTACACCTTCCTGGGTGTCTACTCTATTGCAGATTTTGGTATCATCCACAAAGACGCAAACCTTACCCGACAGCCCTTCTGCTATATCACTAACAAAGATGTTAAAAAGAATCGGATCAAGGACAGATCCCTGGGGCACACCACTGGTAACTTCCTTCTCCTCAGAGTGAGCGCCATTTACCTGTACTCTTTGTTGCCTCCGACTCAACCAATTTCTAACCCAAGCAGTAATTTTAGGGTTCATCCCTAGTGTGCTCAGTTTGTTTATAAGTCGCCTGTGAGGAACGGTATCAAAGTTTTTACTGAAATCTAAATACACCACATCTAGAGCTCTCCCTCGGTCCAACTCCCTGGTCACCCAATCAAAGAAATCAATCAGATTTGTCTGATAAGACAGCCTCTGGTGAATCTATGCTGCCTCAGATCCTGTAGTCAGCTGGACTCCAGAAATCTCACTATTTTCTTTTTCAGCAACGTTTTCAATAATTAACTCACCACCGAAGTTAAACTAACCGGCCTATAGTTTCCAACCACCTCCTTATTTCCACTTTTGTGTAAAGGCACCACATGAGCTTCTATCCAGTCCTTTGGCACCACTCCTGACTCTAGCGAGGCATTGAAGGTCAGTCAGTGGAGCTGATAGAACGTCCCCAAGTTCCCTCAGTATTCTAGGGTGTATCCCATCCGGTCCCATCGCTTTGTCTACTTTAAGTTGAGCTAGTTTCTCATGAACACAGTCTTCTGAAAATTGTTCAAGATGCCCCTCGCTTCTGTTCCAGTTTGTGAGTGTTTTCTGAGGTCCTGTTCCTGGTTCTTCATCTGTGAACACAGAACAGAAGTATGTGTTAAGCAATTCTGCTTTATCCTCATCAGCTTCTACATATTCCTCCGCTTCACCCTTGAGTCTGACAATACCACTTTTGCCCTTCCTCTTCTCACTAACATATCTTAAAAATGTCTTATCCCCCCCATTTTATTGCATTGACTATTTCCTCCTCTTTTTGAATCTTTGCTTTCCTGACTACTTTGCTAGCTTCTCTAAGTTTTTCTAAATATAGATGCCTGTCTTCCTCTCTCTGTGATCTCTTGTATTTCATGAAGGCCTCCCTCATTTTCTTCACCTTTTCAGCTACTTCTTTCGAAAGCCATAGTGGTCTCCTTTTCCTTTTACCTTTATTTACCATTTTAACAAAAAGGTTGGTTGCCCTTAAAATATCCCCTTTCAGTTTTGCCCACTGTTTTTCTATATCCTCCAGCTGTTCCCATCCCGCTAACGACTCCCTGAGGTATTGGCCCATCTTGGCAAAGTTGGTTTTCCTAAAGTCTAAGACGCTCACTTTTGAATGGATTCTAACAGCCCTAGTCCTAATACTGAACCACACCTTCTGGTGATCACTGGATGCAAAATGATCTCCCACTATAACATCAGAAGCACTTTCATCATTGGTAAGCACCAAGTCCAGTATGGCCCCTTCATGTGTGGGGTCTGTTACCAATTGCCTGAATAGTTCTCCCTGTAGAGAATCCAGGATCTCTTTACTTCTAGATGATACTGCAGCAGGAATGTGCCAATCAACATCTGGCATATTGAAATCCCCTATCAGTAGCACTTCCCCTTTCCTAGCAATGCTGCGTATGTCTTCAATTAACTCTCTGTCCATCCCTTCCTCTTGTGAGGGAGGTCTGTATATTATGCCAATGCAAATAGATTTCTCTTTCCCTCTTTCTAGTCTAACCCACAATGCCTCCTCTCTCCCTTTTAAGCTCTGTAATTCCAAAGCTTTAATATTATTTTTTACATATAGTGCCACTCCTCCTCCTCTTCTTCTTACCCTGTCTTTTCTGAATAAAGTATAGCCTGGTATAGTTACATCCCAGTCATGGTTTTCTGTGAACCATGTTTCTGGTAACTGCCACTAAATCCAAGTCGGCCACTCCCACCAAAGCTTCAACATCAGGGAACTTCTTTCCCATACTACGGGCATTTATACACACTGCTTTCCATATGTTATCTCTTTTACCCATTTCCATAAAGGTATTTAATGTATCACTTACCTGGGGGCTTTCACTTACCTTGGGGCTTTTTTCACCCATCCCCAACGAATCTAGTTTAAAGCCATCTTCAGTAGATTAGCCAGTTGACTACTGAAGAGACGTCAATCTTTCTTGGACAGATGGACGCCATCTCTGCTCTGAAATCCTTGGAACAGCATCCCATGGTCCAGGAAACCAAAACGCTCTCGATGACACCATCCATGCAGCCATGCATTCATCTCCAGGATGCGAGCCTCTCTGCCTTGGCCTTTACCCTCAACCGGAAGGATTGAAGAGAACACCACCTGTGCACCTATCTGCTTCACCCTCGGTCACAAAGCCATTATGTCACTTTTGATATGCTCAGAGGGATACCTGGCAGTATCATTTGTTCTGACATGGATTAGCAACAGTGGGTAATAGTCAGTGGGCTTGATGAGTCTCGGCAAACTCTCTATAACATCTTGGATTTTTGCACCAGGCAGACAGCATACCTCTCTGGACATCAAGTCTGGTTGGCAGAAGGACGCCCCAGTACCCCTCAGAAGAGAGTCACCAACCACCACTACCCTTCGCTTCCTTGTGGTCACTGATTCTGCAACTTTGGGGTACTTGAGCTCTGGTTCTTTCCTTTCCAGGGATGCTTTCACCTCCTCCACTTCCAGGGCTGCATAATGGTTCTTCATTTCAAGGGCTGGAGAAGTTGGATTGCTGATTCTGCAGGCCCTGGTGACTTGTGCCCAACCTTCATCATTCTGTATGCACCTATCTTCTCCTCTGCTGGAGAGCTTGGTTGCTGCAAGAAGCATTTCATAAATGTACTTCTCACTGTCTTGAATGCTCCTCAGCCTCTCCACCTCCTCTCTGAATTCCTCCACTTGTTTTCTGAGAGCTTCAGCATGCAGGCACCTTGCACATGGAACCGGTCCTTAACCTTACATTGGAACTCTGTCTGGACAGATGCAGAAGGTGTAATGGGGGCAACAGCTTTAGCGATATGATTTTTCCCAGCCATTGTTCTGTTCATGGAGCTTAGGTATCTGTTAAAGCAAAAGAGCTGAGATCTACCAAAGTACCAGCCAGTTTCCGAGCTGTCCTTTCAGAGAAAAAGCAGTTAAATCTCTTTAATTATATTCAAAATGTGCTGTTCCAAGTCCCCATGTTTTGTTAATTGGTGAGGTGCGCTATAAAGCAAGACTGCTCACTAGGGGTGGGTGGGAGTTGGGGAGGGGGTAGGGAGGGAACTAACTCCTGTTTTGGTGTCAGCAGCTCCCAAGAGCTGAGAAAGTTAACAAAGCAGAGTTTTAAACATACCCCACTAAAGAAAAGAAAATATTTCTCCTTTTAAACTAAAGCACCAATAAGAATGTACAGTAACTGTTTTTAAAATGTACCAAAACCCTTTTAAGAGCTCCCAGTCAGAGAGCTAGCAATTTAAAAAAAACACAAATTCTTATCTTTGTTTGAAATGTATAGCCCCTGTTAAGAATGCCTCAACAGTGCAGGGCTCTGAAACCTTTTATGCAGGCCTCAGCTGCTCTCAGTTCTTTCACAGGCTAATCAGGCCCACTAACTCCTGATTAGGTGTCAGCAGCTCCCAAGAGCTGAGAAAGTTACCAAAGAAGAGTTTTAAACCTACCTCACTAAAGAAAATATTTCTCCTTTTAAACTAAAGCACCAAAAAGAATGTGACTTTGTTTTAAAAATGTACCAAAACCCTTTTAAGAGCTCCCAGTCAGAGAGCTAGCAGTTTTAAAAACACACACAAATTCTTACCTTTGTTTGAAATGTATAGCCCCTATTAGGTCGGTCGCAAACTGCTCAAAATACCTTTCCCGCGCTGCATATGACGAGTTCAAGTCTTCCGCTCTTGTGGCAGCGGCTGGCATCAGAGCCCAACGCCAGGTGTGGCTCCAGTGTTCGGACCTGGAACAGTAGGTCCAGGAGAAGCTCCTGGATGTTCCCTGCCTGGGCGAGCAGCTGTTTGGTAGGTCCATGGAGGACAAGGCGGCCGAGATCGAGACAGAGTTCATCACTTGCACCCATCTCTCACGCAAAATCTCCTCTCTTCCGCGGAAGAAGCAACACAGCAAAAAGCCTTTCTTCCAGAGGAAAGGGCTCCCCTACCGGGGATACCCACCTACCCCTGCACCATCTACCAGCACTCAGGGCAAAGGGGGAGCTCAGGGTCACCGGAAACCCAAGGAGCCCAAGACCCAATCACCGGCGCCACCCCAGCCAGTCCCGGGGTTTTGACGCTGAAAGCATAGCCTCTCGCCCACCGGGGGTACTTCCGCTCGTGGGAGGACACCTGTCTCTTTTCGCCCCCGAGGAGGCAGCCATTACATTGGACACCTGAATCTTGCAGGTGATCTGGGATGGGTATTGTCTTCGTCTTGACAGACTCCCACCTCCCTTCTCCCCAGCGGAGCCTACTTGGCTTCCCTCGCATCAGGCTTGCTTGCAGCAAGAGCTGAACAACTTCCTCGGTCAACGGGCGGTCAAGAGATTCCACTGCACCTCCGAGATCGGGGGTTTTACTCCCGGTACTTCCTCGTTCCGAAGAGGATGGGGGGCCTGTGCCCCATCCTCGATCTCAGGAACCTGAACAAGTTTCTGGTGCGGGAGAAGTTCAAAATTCGATCGCTTGGCGTCCTGCTGCCCTTCCTCCAGCAGGGCGATTGGCTATGCTCCTTGGATCTCAGAGACTCTTACGCCCACATTCCTGTCCACCCCAAGCACAGGAAGTACTTGCGTTTCAGGGTGCAGGGAGAGCACTTCCAGTACAGAGTGCTCCCCTTCAGGCTTGCATCTGCGCCACGAGTCTTCACTAAGTGCCTGTCAGCGACCGCGGCCCACCTCCGGCTGCAGGGCATACCCATCTACCCTTACCTAGATGACCGGCTTGTCTCGGGCACATCGGCGGAGGAGGCGCACCTTGCAGTATCGCGCACGGACCTCCTCCTCGAGTGCCTCGGTTTCCAGATCAACCACTCCAAGTCCCACCTCAAACCGGTGCAGACCCTGAAGTTCATTGGTGCTCTTCTCAACACAGAATTTGCGACCACCTTTTTCCCTTGAGCACACGTAGATTGGCTTCATGCTCTGGCCGCCAAGATCCAAGGCCGGCCCAAGGTCTCAGCGCGGGCCATGCTGCGCCTCCTGGTGCACATGGCCTCGACTCTCCACGTCATTCCCCATGCTCGCATGCACATGCGAGCGGCCCAATGGTACCTCAAAACGCAATGGACGCAAGCCTCGGGCCACCTCCGGGACCCCGTCTGGGTGTCTCACAGCCTATTCGAGTCCCTAGTCTGGTGGCAGAACCCCCAGAGCCTCCTTTGGGGCATGCACTTCCAGACTCGACAGCATGAGCTTGTCTTAATGATGGATGCCTCGCTGTTCGGCTGGGAAGCCCACTGTGACCATCTCTGCACTCAGGGGCGGTGGTCACCCGAGGAATCTTGGCAGCAGATCAACCTGCTCGAGCTTCGAGTAGTCCGGCTGGCCCTGAAGGTCTTCGAGTACCACATGAGGAGCAAGTCAGTGCTCGTGCAGACCGACAACAGGGTTGCAATGTTCTACATAAACAAAGAGGGGGGCACTGGCTCCCGCCTCCTCTGTCGGGAGGCAGTCCTCCTTTGCTCCTTCACCATATGCAAAGGCATGACGCTGAGGGCAGTCTACCTCCTGGCCAGGACAACCTCCTCATGGACAGACTCAGCAGGCTCCTTCACCCACATGAGTGCCGTCTGAGTCTGGAGGTGTTTTTCACCTGTTCCGCCGCTGGGGGACTCTGTCCATCGACCTGTTCGCCAGTGTGGCAAACGCGCAGCTTCCCCGCTTCTGTGGGCCGATACTGCACCCGATCAGGGTGGCCCTGTATGCATTCCTCCTGAATTGGACTTCCGGGCTTCTATATGCATTCCCTCCCACTCCCCTCCTTGCGAGGACCCTACACAAGACCCAGCAGGACCGAGGCTTGGTGACTCTTGTGGCCTCGACAACCCTGGTTTCCGCTTCTACTCCGGCTCTTGTCGGAGCCTCCAGTCCCCATGGGCAGTGCCCCAGGTCTGCTAACACAAGAGGAGGGATGGGTGCTTCACCCAAACTTGGCATCGCTATCCCTGACAGCCTAGCGGTTGAACGGGTCTCTTTAGCCCCTCTGCATCTCCCACTGGAGATCGAGGGCATCCTCCTCGCATCGAGGAAGGACTCAATGAGGCGTGCCTACACCCTGAAGTGGTGGAATTTTTCGTTCTGGTGCTCCGAGCTCCGGATCGACCCGTTCTCTTGCTCCACCCATTGGGTTCTCCAGTACCTTCTCCACATCTTGCAGGTGGGCCTGAAATCCAACTCGATCAGGGTTCACCTGAGCACCATCTCGGCCAACCACTTGCCTGTCGCGTGTAAACCCCTCTCAGGCCAGCCTCTGGTCTCCCGTTTCATGTGGGGCCTTTTGCTTTCCAAACCCCCCATCTGGCCTCCACCGGCAAAATGGGACCTCATAATTGTGCTCATGCAACTGACGCGGCCGCACCTCAAGCCGATGGCGACGTGCTCACTCCAGCACCTCTCCTGGAAGGTGGTCTTCTTGGTGGCGCTGACCTCGGTGCGGCGAGTCAGCAAATTTCAGGCCCTCATAGCCGAGGCCCCCTACACCAGGTTTTACAGGAACAGGGTGGTCCTTCGTACCCACCCCCAGTTCCTACCGAAGGTTGTCTTGGATTTCCACCTCAATCAGGCGGTGGACTTGCCGACTTTATTCCCGAGACCCCAGGCTGACTGGGCATCGGAGATCCTGCATACACTCGACTGCAAGAGGGCTCTCACCTTCTATCTGCAGTGCACCCAGGGTCATCGCAAGTCCGACTGGCTCTTCATCGCCTACGATCCCAAACGCATGGGGCTGGCAGTCACCAAGCACACCCTCTCCATCTGGGTGGCAGACTGCATCACCTTCACTCAGGCAAAGGTGGGCGCCACACAGGATTGTCGGGTCACCGTGCATGGCGTCCGCGCCAAGGCGTTGTCGGTGGCTTCTCTGCGCTCGGTGCCTCTGACGGACATCTGCCAGGCTGCGGCCTGGTCTTCAGTGAATACCTTTGCTTCGCACTACTGCCTGGAGAGGGAGTCCCGCCGGGACAGTGCCTTTAGCCAAGCTGTACTCCTGTCCTCCAACCCTTCTTCTGCGGCTATCGAGAGCTTGCCCCGAAGGCCCAAGGACTCGGGCTTCCTTCAGACATCGGCTTCTGCTCATGGCTTCGCGGAGGTGTTTTTGGCTTACAGGTTTGGTAGCCTGTAGCTGGGGAGTCCCATAAGTGAGGACTGACTTCCTGCTTGTTCCTGGAGAAAGCATAGTTACTCACCTGTAACAGGCGTTCTCCAGGGACAGCAGGAATCAGTCCTCACTACCCTCCCACCTCCCCTAAAGAGTTGCAATTTTTTATCCTTCCCTTGCCATCTGCTTAGTAGGGCCCTAGCTCTTGGACCTGACTGAGCAAGATGGCACCCTTGGGCGGGAAGAGGAGCACGCATGCGTGGTAGTAATCCCAAAGGCTTTCTTTGAAAGCTGGGGAATTGCTCCACGCAGGCTCCGTCAGTGCCAACATCACCCATAAGTGAGGACTGATTCCTGCTGTCCTTGGAGGACATCTGTTACAGGTGGGTATCTACGCAGTCTTTTGTGCACTGTTCTCAGTCTTTCTTCACCATCTTTGGGGGGTCAAGGTTTTCAACCCAGACCGACTGGTATGCAAACTCCCTCAATTCCGTTGTTTTTCATCTAGTAGTCATACCAGCTGGTCCTTCATTTCTCACTGGCCTCCTTGCCTTTATGAAATGTCAGCAACAACTGGGGTCTCTTTTTAATCACTTCCAGTGGGTTCGACGGCAGAGCCCTCGTCTCAGCCATTCATCTACAGGGCTGGCATCACTTTCTCTCCCAGTATGCCATTTCTTATCTTCATAATGTTGTGGGGTTGTTTTGCTGCCTCAGGAAATGGAGGCCTGGAACATATTACAGGAATCATAAAATCAGAGGACTACCAAGGTATTTTTGAGCAAAATGTGCTACCTAGTGTCAGAAAACTAGGTCTAGGTTGAAAGTTATGGGTCCTCCAGCAGGACAATGACAGAAAACATACATCCAAAAGTACAAAAGAATGGTTAAAAAGAACAAATGGAGAGTTTTAAACTGGCCAGCAATCAGTCTTGATCTCAATCCAATTGAGAACCTTTGGAAAGAGCTGAAATCTGCCATTGGTAAAATGAATTCTAGAGACATTCATGAGCTGGAACAAATTGTAGTTGAAGAGTGGGAGAAACTACCAGCAGATATATGTACGAAACTTATAGAAGGGTACAAGAAATGTTTGGAGGCTGTCATTACTGCCAAGGGTTGTACAACCAAATATTAGTGAAGGGTGCCATTAATCCTGTCTAGGTCATATTTTGTTTGTTTCTCAGAAATTGCTACGTCTGAGTTGCACAGACATCTTTTTTTGTTGTATACATTTGAACATACTTTTAAAATATTATGATGACAAACAGTTGGAATATTTCCAATTATTTCTCAGATATTGTACACAACAGGCCCAATTTTGATCTAGGCGGTGCTATGCACTGTGTTGGCACATAGCCCGCCCCCCTCCCGCCTAGCCCAGATTTTCCATGTCAGGGTCATATGTTACCCTGGCATTGAAATTCCAGGTATCACCACACAGCTAGGAGGCCGCAGGAGCTACCCGTGTAGCACCGATTTTCGATGCTACAACACTGTTAGCCCCGGCACCTTACAGATAGGCGAGGGTAGGTGCCTTCGAAAATTCTCTGTTAAAGCATTTACACGGGTAACTAGGGCAGTTACCCATGTAAATGCCTTCGAAAATCGGGCCTGACATACCTGAAATGCAAGGGTGCCAATAATGTTGACCACAGCTGTAAATGCCACTGAATATTGGGCCTATAATCTATACATATGGGGCCCGATTCTATTCACAACGTGGATCTCCTTTGTACATCCGTGCTGACCCGGATGTACAAAGGAGATCGCGATTCTGATCCCATGGGGCATGTCCAGCCCCGTGGGATCAGAATTGTGAACAGCACTGTACATGCAGGCCAGGACTGCGATTCAGCCAGGGTTTTTAAATGGAGCCGCTGCCCCAAAAGGTTAATTCCTTGCAGCCCGACCCCCGATCTGGCCTCCTAAGGCCAGGCTCAGGCTGCAGGGGATTATCTTTGTCCCCACCCAGCCCCTTCCACGCCCCAAATTGAAAAAATAAATGTCCAGGGAATAACCTCCCCGGCCAATTCGCTGGCCCTGGATGTACAGGGCCAACATTAGAATTGGCCTTGTACGTCCAGGGCCGGCTACTGGCCACTGCCCGCCCACTCTCTGCCCCCTCTTTCCTGCCCCTGACTAACTTACCTGCACAACCGGCAGGGAAATTATTCGGGAACCTGCAGCCACATGAATAGCGGGAACATCCATCCCCGCTATTCGTGGTTCGGAATAACACCCATGGTATAAACTATCTGCGCAATATGTATGAAGGCACAATTTAAAAAGGCTGTTTAGGTGAAATCTGGGATGTCCATGTTGGATGTCTAAAATTTTGTGGGAGGAACTGCAGTGCAGGTGGACATGTGTAAATAGCTTCTAAAATTGCACTCTTTGCCTCAAAAGATAAAGCTGTTTGCTGCAATATAGAGTGGGATGGGGAAGTGCAGAATAAGGGGCAAGACACATGCAGAAAAGCGCCTGTTTCAGAAACATTCATGTGTGAGATATAGATATTTGCAGTATCAGCCACATAGACATGCCAGTGCCAGTCTGGATGCGCGCATGTATATGTTACCACATATATATCCTGGCCTGCCATTTTAAAAACAGACATGCTCGGGGGGAGGAGTTCGGTTTGGCGTCCTACCTGGAGTGGTGTAGGACCACGATGCTGGTCCTTCTTGTTCCTTTGGCTTCTTACCAGTGTTGCTATGCTGGGTAAGAGGAAAGGAAAGCAGAGGCAAGGTCCTGACACTCTTGGCGGCCCTGTGAAGGCGCAGGCAACATTGGACGAGTGCCCGGGCTTCTCTTTGCTAAGATCTGCAGAAGCTGTGGCCAATTTTGGTTCTGGACTTGATCGGAGCACTGAAGGGGTCTCATTGAGCCCCGAAGTTAGAGCAGTTTCCCCACAACCCGGAAGTGACTTCGGCGGCAGTGGTGCAGTGTGCCTGAATGCAATCAGCTACCCATATGCCATCAGGACACCCGACGCTGACTTCTTCGCCAGTGGAGTTCAGTGGTGAGCGAGAGGTATGTCCTTCTGGAGATGTTGTGGGTGAGATGGGAAAGCCTGCTGCTGTGTCATTAGACGCTGTGGGAAGCTATGAAAGGCCTGGAGTCCTCTCTGACTGCTTCTGTGACTGCCTCGATAATGGAGGTTCAAACTGTTACTTCGGAGTTCCCAGGTGGGAGAGAAAGTTCAGAAGTTGGAACAGGAAAGTCTGAGTCAGAAAGAACTGCTATTGGCACGATTTAAGGAAAAGGAAATCTTGGCTTGGAGGATTGACTTTCTCAAGAATCAATCTAGGAAGAATAATCTTTGATTTCTTAACTTCCCTGAGTGTCCGCTGATTACGTCTGTGGACATAGTGAGGAAGTTTTTGAAGGAGGTTTTGAATTTTCCAGTGGATAATCTCCTCCCCCTGGTTAAAGCTTTTTATATCTCAGTCCCAGGGGGTTCAAGGAAGCCTTCCTCCGGAGATTTGGAACATAGCCAGCTCAACTTGACTTCTTTTCTGGAATCCTCCCTGGAGGTAGTCACAGAGCGTACTACTCTGGTGGCTACCTTTGTGTTTGAGACTGACAGAGACTCTGTGTTAAAATTATATTTCCGCAATATGCAATCCAGCTTTTTGGGGTCAGTTGTGCGAATATTTCCTGATTTTTCACGGGCTACTGAGGCCCGGAGGAAAGCCTTCCTGGCCTTACGGTCTAGGGTGGTAGCCCTAGGGGCCGGGTTTGCTTTAAAATTTCCTTGTAAATGTGTGGTTTCTTTTGAGAGTAGAATTTATTTGTTTTTTTACCCTAATCAACTAAATGATTTTTAGGGAGGGTGGGTTGGGAAGAGTAGGGCTGCACAGTAGTGCGTTCCAGTTACTTCTGCTGTATTTGGCCTCTCCAATTGTAGGGAACTATGATTGATTTAATTGCCTGATATGTTTTATCCTTTTTTCTCCCCTTCTGATTGTGTTCTATCATGAAGATTCTATTTTGTGGGTATTTTTAACTTATTTCCTGTTTTCTTTGGATTATCAGTATGTATCTGGTTTTATGTAGTTTTTTAGAAAGTTTAAAAATAAAGGAAAAAAACCCAGACATGTAGTGGCACAGCAGCAGACAATAAGGCCTCACTATATATTTACTAGGCTTTTTTGAGATGGTGAAAAATTTTGTGGGAGTGAGGGGCCATTCTCCTCTTCTTCGTACTGTTAATAGCTGGCAGAAATTAGCACTGTTCAAAGGTCTATTCATGTTCAGGAGCTGGCATAGAAATGGACTTGTCTTTCGCCATTCGGAAATCGAGCACACACATGTATCTTATCCTCCGCCATGCTCCTATAGAACATGGAAGTGATCACAGCAGACAAGTGTATGTTTGGGGCGATCTAAATGGCTCTTGGGATGTGAATGTGATTGGGATGTCTGAATGGCCAATTTTAGATTTCTAAATCAGGAATGGAGCTTCTAAAATGACTCCCCATAATATATATTGTAACCTGGTGCTGGGTCCGTGTGCTGCTAGGTAGTCCACTTCAGATAGTGTTCACGCATGTCTCATCAGCTCATGTGGATAGTGGACGGGTGACAGCACTGGTAGCAGAACGAGAGTAGGGATCTATGCAGGAGTCCCTTGATATCCTTCCAATTTTGTTCGCCACAGTTCCTTTTTTTTTAAATGTAATTTTCAATATAAAACATACAAAGAAAGTATAGCAACTATACATTCCAAGCCCACATCAAGGAGGATACCAAAATATAATACCATTACATAAAGACCCCCGTAAAATCTAAATGGAACCCAATTATATATAGCCAGTGAACAACAACAATAAAAATAAAGACATTACTCCTTTCCTCTAAGGAACTGCTCCTGTTGGTCTAAATCAAAGAACATATATCAAACACTCTGATGTTCATTAAAAAAAGAGGCATCTAAAGCTAAGACTCAAGGTCTAAGTTCTAATGGGGCCTTCCTACACTTTTGTGTAGATTTTGAAACATCTGGGAAAATCTGAATAGACTGTCAACAAAATTTCTCATTTTTCTATGAAAAATATAAGCGAAGTATACAATCCTTATCCGAGTCTGAAACAAACATAACAATCAGTGTTGCCTGTGAGGAAATCTCCTCAACGGAAGGCTCTAAAAAAGCAGAAAAATCAAAATTCTCACCAGGAATCAATTGATCAAATCCTCCACCCGAACCAACAGTATCCTTCACCGCAGACGTAATAACACTGGGAACATAATATATCCTAGAAAGTCTAACCAACTCCAGATCTGGAAGCAGCAAAACCTCTTTAAGATATTTATAAAACAAAATCTGTGGTAATGGGTAATGGTCCGAGAGAAGTTAAGTACCCGGAATTTCTAGCACGATGAGCATTTTCCATTGATTCACATTGGCAATGAAGAACTAATGAATTCTGAACAGAAGTTGTACATACAGCCTGTAAAATAGAAACCTGCAATTATATTTTCATAAATTGAGAGTCTACTGAAGATAGCACTGTCTCATGCTCAGCTAATTTCACAACAGACTCTTTTGAGAAGTCAGAAATTTGCTTCAGGGATGACTATAAAGACATTTCTGTCTGAGACACAAAATCCCAGATATCTCGTAAAGATATATCCTTAGGAGGGGCAGGTCTATCCATAGACACCCCAACATACTCAAAAGGAACTGGTAAAGAAGAAAATCTATGAAAAGTCAGACCTTAATTTTTGGAAGAAGTCTCCAATGAAGCCGCCGTGCCAACCAGAACTTTCCCATCCTTCATTTCCAGTGAGAAGGTCTTGGTAGCAATATCTAAACACTGGCTGGGCAAGGTTACTAAACCCAAAATGGGAGGAGGTGAGGATAAGAAAGGCTTACTCACAGTTAAATTTGATGCTTCAGAGCCAAGTGCTTGCCCTGATTTATCCATTGCGGACAGAGGTTTTACACGAGAGCTAATAGGACCAACAACCTTGGCAGCCTTAGAAACTGCAGGTTGAATACCCTTCTTCCACTGCTTCTCCATCACAGGGGGATAGGATCATTCCTATACTCCTTAAGTGCTCCGAAGCAGCTCCAAAGAGGTAACATCTGCCCCTTTGGACAAGCCCCTTCAGAGTACACACCCGTGAATGCGTCCCGCAGTAGGGCAAGATTTTAAATAGCCCTTCAGCAGCACTGACATCAGACACTAGAAATGCGGGTCCAAAGGTCAAACAATGAGGAAACTCCAGAATAGTAGCAAGAACAGAGGTATTACCCCTGTTCGCCACAGTTCCAATTAGAGCTCAGAAAATGTAGTTTCCCCACCCCTCCCCCCCACAGGTGAGTCAGCAGAAAAGTACAAAAACAAATCAGCCACACTAGAGGCCGTGGCCTAGGCATATGCCTAGTTCAGCCCCAAAGGCCTTTGCCTTTTCCAAAAACAGTTCCCACTAAAGAGGCTGTCTTGGATAGGTATAGTTCCAGCCTTCCTATACAGTTCAGTTCCTCCCACTAGGGAAAACAAAACAGTCCTTCAGTTGCCTATCCAGGCAAAATGCAAAACAAAACGTGATTCCCCTTTCTCAGCCCCAAACCAGGGAAAGATAGCCACTATTGCTCAAACAGTGGTGCGAGAAAGGGTAGGGAAATGCCCACACCTCTGTGACTTACTCTCTCGTCATGCCTACCTCTTGCACCACCCTCAAACAATCCAGGAAAAAGGGAAAAACCAAAAGAGCAAATAAAATGAAGTTCACAGCCTACTCTAGCCCACTCTACCTCCATTTCTTCCTCTAAACAGGTAGGTCCGGGAGCCTTCCTTCCATAGCTTCCACCTCCATGACATCCATTGACCCCTCAGAAGCTGCCCACAGGAGGCTCTTCAATATGTCTGAACCCTTCTGCCCTTGCCTGTGATCCTGGGGCCCTTCTATCCTGAGGAAATTCCTTGGCCCTAACCACTCACCTGGTTTCTGGGGTAACAGTTACCTCCCTCTCATGCAGTGATTGGCTCCTGGAAGTGAGCATTAGTCTCCCCGGCAATAGGAACATTTCTGCCCTTAACTCTCTGCTATGATTTTCCTACTTACAAGGGGTTGTGGGGATTGGTATACCACTGACCAGGGGCCTCCCTGAGGTGTAGGAAGTGGATCTGTTTTTGTCTGGGATTGAGGGACAGACTAGCCCTCGAGGGTCCTTCCCTACCCCCTTGGTTATCTGACTCTTTAAGGGAACCTTTGGTGCCATAATATATATTTGTGGCCCCACCTCTTTCTTTCTCCATATAGGATGATACATACAGTGGATTCATACTTACACCACTATACTATTCGGATAAGTTATACATCTAAGTTTAGACCTGTTGAGTGCTGGTGCATTCATTGTACTATCCATATATTTCATGCCACTACCTATACTGATAGTGGCTCTAAATATATGGATTAAGATAAATGGCATCACAATGATCTCATTGGCTGAAAATTTATCCCTGTTTGTGCAGCTCAAACTTCAAGAATGGCTCCAATAGGGGAGGTGGGAGCAAAAGCAAATGTTGGCTCAGGGCGTCACAACCTCTTCAGCCAGCCCTGCCCATAGACTAGTGCTGAACATTAGTGACTGTGAGGCCATCTGGTTTAACAGGTGTCAAGCTGTTCCCCCTCCAATCCCACATCTCCCAGGTATTCCCTTGGCACCTTGTGTTCTCCAGGACCAAGCAGGAAGTCAGTCCTCACATATGGGTGACATCGACGTCGATGGAGCCCTTGCGGAGCATTTCCCCAGCTTTCTATGAAAGCCTTTGGGAATGCAGGCACGCATGCGCAGTCCCCTTCCCGCCTAAAGGTGCCATCTTGCTCAGTCTCTCTTTTTCCGTGAAGCCCGTCGGACGTGTGTCCTAGTCCTCCCGGAAAATAGTTGGATTTTTTCGCGATTCCTTCGCTATTTTTTCTCCGGTTCGATGCCGGTTCCCCTCCCGCCGGGTTCGGTACACCGGTATCGAGCCCAATCTTATTTTTTTTGTTTTTGCCTTTCGTGGCTGGTGTTCGCGCCCTTTTTTTCTTTTTCCCTGGAAGGCTGGTCCTTTGTCCTCGCGGGGACTCTTTTTTCCCCGGTGGCCTCCATTGGTTTCAAGAAGTGTGATCGGTGCAAGAAACTAATGTCTCTCACCTTCGGTGCCTGGGTCCTGACCACGATCCTAAGATCTGTGGACCATGTGGAAAGATATCTTCCAAGGCGCTTCGAAGTCGTCAGCACCAAAAGGAAAGGCTTTTCTCCGACTCGGCCTCCGGCCGGGCCCGGACCTCGTCTGAGGCCTCGACATCTCGGGAATCTGATCCCGAGCACCGTCGGGGCTCCTCGGACAGAGGGTCCCCCGACCGGGAACGAAAGAGGAAGAAGCGGCTCGCGAGGGCGTCATCGGAGGAGGTCCCTGGCTCCTCGAGAGCTAGGTCTCAGACCCCCGACCGCCGCCCTGGGCCCGTGGAACAGGAGAAGCCTCCAAATGTACCTCGTGTGGAGCTGGAGTCTGCTGGACACGTAAGTCCTGTAGTCCTTGTGGACTCTCCTCCCAGAGAGCCGCCGCCAGGGCCCGAGTCGGTGGCTGCTGAGTCTCCTGAGCTGGGTCTCAGACTGACAGCCTTGGAGTGCAGATTGTCTGCCTTCATGGAACAGCAGCAGGCGCTGATGGCCAGCCTGTCTGGCGCATCTGCCCCGACCACCGGGACATCGACGTCGAAGTCGACCCCGGAGACTGAGCCGATACTCGAGACCATGAAGGCTCGAGGTCGACCTCGGTCGCGGTCTCCCTCGACCTCCCGCTCGGGACCGAGGGCGTCGACGCCGGTGCCTTCGGCGTCGGGGCGGGTGCTCACAGGCCCCGTGCGGTCAGAGCTCGATTCCTCATCGGACGAGTCCACCTGGGAGACGGAGGACGAGGAGTCCCCCGACACCTTCCGGACTCGGTGCGTCCCGTCGGACTCACCGCAGTCTGAGCCCCAGAGTAGATCCCCTCCGGAGGATACCCGGTTCTCGGAGTTCGTCTGGGATATGGCCACCGCGTTGGCTATCCCTGCGGAAACCGAGGAGGAGCCTCGAGCCGAGGAGCTCGAGGCCCTACAGTATGACTCTCCTCCGAAGGAGGCCTTTACTGTTCCGGTTCCTCTGATGCTGGAACGGCTCCTCTTCCGGATGTGGGAGGCTCCGGCCTCGGCGCCGGTTCTAAGCAAGCAGGTCGATTCCATCTATCGACTCCGAAAGAGCCCTGGCTTTCAGAAGGCGCAGCTACCACACCATTCCATGGTGGTGGAATCGACCATGCATCGCCTGAAAAGTCAGAAGATGCACTCTGCGGTGCCCCCTGGCAGGGAGGCCCGGAACCTGGATGGTTTTGGTAGAAAGTGCTTCCATTGCCCTGACACGATGGGCCGTGCCTCGACAAAAAGTAAATATCTGGTGGTCTAGCAATCCCTGAAACCCCCCCACCCAAAGTAAAAGTGAAATCACCCCGAGTAAAATGAAATCACTCCCAAGCAAAAATAAATAAAGTAAACTATCTGGTGGTCTAGTGGCCCTTGAACTCCCCACTCCAAAAACCAAAGTAAGAGAAAATCACCACCAAGCAAAAATAAATAAAGTAAAAATTACCTGGTGGTCTAATGGCCCCTAAATCCAAGTTCCCCCATACCAAATAGGCAGGAGCACTGCCTACACACTCCCATTCTGGTCTGCCATCTTGCACTGCACGGGGCCAGGCATGCCATTTTAGAAGATGGCGGACCAGAGCGGGAGCATGTAGGCAGTGCTCCCACCTATTTGGTACAGGGGGGATTTTGGATTTAGGAGCTGCCAGACCACCAGGTAATTTTTACTTTATTTATTTTTGCTTGGGGGTGATTTTCTCTTACTTTGGGTTTTGGGGTGGGGGTTCAAGGGCCACTAGACCACCAGGTAAATTTTACTTTATTTGTTTTTGCTTGAGAGTGATTTCACTTTAACTTTGAGTGAGGGGAGGAGTTTCAGGGGCCACTAGACCACCAGGTCATTACTTTTTGTCGGGGCACCAGCCCCCGCCAGTATTTTGATGGCATCGGGGGCTTTTCCCGATGCCTGATCATCTAAGGAAAAGATTATCTAGGCATCGGGAAAAGCACCTGCCATCAAAATACTGTCGGGGGCACGCATTAAAGGTTTACTTGTACTCAGACCCCGAAGTAAAAATTTTGGCGCTATGGCTGGTTGCGAAATTCTCTACGCCTGTCTCTGCATTGGGCATAGCTATGATTTGCATACCAACCCAGCTGATTAAAATACATTTAAATAATTAAGATTCATTTAAATAGATTTAAATACGCATGGTATTAATTGGGTGCTAGTTTTTGCATGTGCGTTTACGTCTATTTCCTGCATTTAAAAGATCATAAAATGTGCTTAAATATGGTGTTATAGGATCATAAAGCCCGTGCTAGCTTTCTGCATTGGCCTGCTAAATTGAACCGGTAAATAAGAGGCAGCCAATGCAGATACAACTTATTTTGCTTTTGACTTCTCAGCATCATCATCATCATCTTTTATTTGTAAACTGCCTTTCTACAATAAAGTCCAGAGTAGAGTGCAACCAGTAATTAAACAATTAAAATGAAAAGCAGCAAAATGTAAAAAATATAATGAAAAAACAAAACCTAACTTAAAATGTACTGATCAAATTGAAATAGCCAAGCACAGAACTAACAGCCAAGCAGTATTCCTATTCCCAGGGACAGCCTGTCTAGTATATATTATACCAATGAAAGGTTTAAATGAAGGATAAAATGTGTAGGTGGCCATTTTATCAGTTAGACCTCACCCATAAAGAGTTTTAACTTATGTAAAATTATATTTAGAAAAATGTCCAAGATTTTCTTATGTAATAAGTGAAACTTGCCCTTTTAAGTCAGGAACATTTTGTTTATATAATTTTCCACACCCTTTTAATACTACACACCCTATAGTATGTCTATGTTACTGATGCATGCTTTCATATAAAAATGGTGATCAGAATTAATATTTGATGGGAAGAAATGGACTTTTTCCTGCTTAGTTCTTATTAAAAGAAATCCAGATGAACAAACAGGAATTACATGTTACAGCAGAAGCATGCAAAGTACGATCTTTTCCTACTCACTTTCAAATCATATCAACTAATTCACCAACTCAGACAGTATATATCTGGACATGTCATTTTTCATTAAGATGTTTTCTGACTCAGCCAATTAGCCAAACCAAAGTCCAATGGGTTTCAAATTGCAGTGGGTTAGCAACTTCATTTATAGGTTTTTAGAATAAGAACAGGTCATTCTTTAGGACATGGTATGTCAGATTAATTGATATCTTAGATTTTTAGAAATTTGGATATATTTTTTCTCCAGGACCAAGCAGGAAGTCAGTCCTCACATATGGGTGTCATCGGCGCCGATGAAGCCCCCAGCGGAGCATTTCCCCAGCTTTCTATGAAAGCCTTTGGGAATGCAGGCACGCATGCGTGGTTCCCTTCCCGCCTAAAGGTGCCATTTTACCTCAGTCTCTTTTTTTCCATGAAGCCCACCGGACATGTGTCCAGTTTTCCCGGTTAAAAATTAGATTTTTCAGCGATTTTCGCTATTTTTTCTCATGGTTCGACGCCGGTTCCCCTCCCGCCAGGTTCGGTACACCGGTATCGAGCCCGATTCTTCTTTTTCGTTTTTTGCCCTTCGTGGCTGGCGTTCGCGCCCTTTTTTCTGTTTTTCCCTGGAAGGCCTGTCCTTTCACCTCGCGGGGACTCGTTTGTCCCCGATGGCTTCCAGCGGTTTTAAGAAGTGTGATCGGTGTAAGAAACTAATGTCTCTCACTTACACACACGACTGCTGCCTTCGGTGCCTCGGCCCCGACCACGATCCTAAGTCAAGCGGGGCCTGTGGAAAGATGTCTTCCAAGGCACTCCGAAGTCGCCAGCAGCAAAAGGAAAGGCCTTTCTCGGACTCAGCCTCCGGCCGGGCCCGGACCTCGTCTGAGGCCTCTACATCTCGGGATTCCGATCCCGAGCGCCGTTGAAGCTCCTCGGACAGGGGGTCCCCTGACCGGGAACGCAAGAGGAAGAAATAGCTCGCGAGGGCGTCGTTGGAGGAGGTCCCTGGCTCCTCGAGGGCCAGTTCTAAGACCCCCGACCGTTGACCCGGGCCCGTGGAACCGGAGAAGCCTGCCAAAGTTCCTCGTGTGGAGACGGAGTCTGCTGGACACGTAAGCCCCGTAGTCCTCGAGGACTCTCTTCCCATGGAGCCTACGTCGGGCCCGGCGCCGCCGGGGCCCGAGTCGGTGGCTGCTGTGTCTCCCGAGCTGAGTCTCAGGATGACAGCCTTGGAGAGCAGATTGTCTGCCTTCATGGAGCAGCAGCGGGCACTGATGGCCAGCCTGTCTGGTGCATCTGCCCCGACCACCGGGACATCGACGTCGAAGTCGACCCCGGAGACCGAGCCGATACTCGAGTCCATCGTGGCTCGGAGTCAACCTCGGTCACGGTCTCCCTCGACCTCCCGTTCGGGACCGAGGGCGTCGACGCTGGTGCTTCCGGCATTGGGGCGGGTGCTCCAGGGCCCCGCGGGGTCGGACCCCGACTCTTCCTCGGACGAGTCGGCTTGGGAGACGGAGGACGAGGAGTCTCCTGATACCTTCAGGACTCGGTGCGTCCCGTCGGACTCACCTCAGTCTGAGCCCCGGAGTAGGTCCCCTCCAGAGGACACCCGGTTCTCGGAGTTCGTCCGGGATATGGCCACTTCCTTGGCTATTCCGACGGACCCCGAGGAAGAGCCTCGAGCTGAAGTATGACTCTCCTCCGAAGGAGGCCTTTACTGTCCCGGTTCCTCCGATGCTGTAATGGCTCCTCTTCCGAATGTGGGAGGCACCGGCCTCGGCGCCGGTTCTTAGCAAGTGAGTCGATTCGATCTATCGACTCCGGAAGAGCCCTGGTTTTCAGAAGGCACAGCTACCACACCATTCTATGGTTGTGGAATCGGCCATGCATCGTCTGAAGAGCCAGAAGATGCACTCCGTGGTGCCTCCTGGCAGGGAGGCCCGAAACCTCGATGGCGTCGGTAGAAAGTGCTTCCAGGGCTCGATGCTTGCTTGCCGTGTCCAGTCCTACCAGCTGTACATGGGCATGTACTTGCGGGATCTGGCCAAGGAGTTGGCCGGTTTCTCTGCTGGTCTCTCCGGGGAACCCTTGCAGAGATTTAAGTCCTTGTCCTCGGGGATTCGGGACTGCTCGAAGTTTATGTCCTGTGCTGCCTGCGATGGCTTCGAGGCTTCGGCCCGTGTTGCAGCAGCCAGCATCGCGGCTCGACGCCAGGCATGGCTGCAGTCATCGGACCTCGAGCCATGGGTTCAGGACAAGTTGGTCGATGTCCCTTGCCGAGGTGAAAACCTTTTTGGCAAGCCCATGTCTGAGAAGGCCACTCAGCTCGAGACCGAGCACCTCACACGGACAAGGCTGTCGAGAAAGGCCTCTGCCCCTTCTCATAAAAAGAAGGGCTCGGGTAAAAAGCCCTTTTACCCGAGGAAGGGCACTGCCTACAAACAGTACCCGCAATATCAGGCTGCCCAAGCTTCCCCCCAGGGTCAGCAAGCCAAGGGCCAGGGTAATGGGCCCCGTAGGCAGAGGACCCCCAAGCCTCCGGCCCCTGCTCCCACTCAGCAGGGTGGGGGCTTTTGACTCCTTGAGCGTAGCCTCTCCTCCACTGCTCTCCCAACCCTGCACAGGAGGTCATCTCGCCCTCTTTGCCCACCAGTGGCCCCTTATCACCGGGGACAGTTGGTGCTGGAGATAGTCCACAAGGGCTATGCCCTCCTTTTTCACCAACTGCCTCCTCCATACTTTCCAGGGGAGCCTCCCAGGCCTCCCCTGCACACAGACCTTCTCCTTCAGGAGCTTCAGAGTCTGTTGGTGGACAGGGCGGTGGAGCCTGTGCCTCCCCACTTGCAAGGTCACGGATTCTACTCCAGGTATTTCCTGGTGCCCAAAAGAACCGGTGGCCTTCGACCCATTCTAGACCTCAGGAACCTCAACATGTTCCTAGTGAAGGAAACGTTCAAGATGTTTACTCTTGGAACCCTTCTGCACTACCTCCAGCAGGGAGATTGGCTATGCTCTTTAGATCTAAAGGATGCGTACACTCACATCCTCATTCATCCAGACCACAGAAAGTACCTCAGGTTCATTGTGGGAGGAAACCATTATCAATACAGAGTGCTGCCTTTCGGCCTCACCTCTGCCCCCAGAGTCTTCACAAAGTGCCTAGCAGTGGTGGCGGCCTACCTGAGAAACCAGGGCATCTTTGTCTTCCCTTATCTGGACGACTGGCTCATCAGGGGTCAGACGTGCCAGGAGGCCAGACAGGCCACCCTCAGAACTATTGCTCTTCTTCAAAGCCTGGGGTTTGTAATAAACTTCGCAAAGTCCACTTTGCTCCCCTCCCAGAACTTGGAATTCATAGGAGCAAGGCGAGACTCTCTGCTGGCAAAGGCTTTCTTGCCAGCAGACAGGGCCCAAAGGTTGATGGCCTTGGCAAATCAGTTTCTCAGCAGGTCCCTGGTCTCCGCCAAACTCTGCCTGAGGCTTCTAGGCCACATGGCTTCGACAGTACATGTGACCCCCAATGCCAGGCTCCATATGAGGCCTGCACAGTGGTGCCTTCGGGCTCAGTGATCACAGGCCACAGGCAGCCTCAGAGACAGGATAAGGGTATCCAGACCTTTTCTGCACTCCCTCAACTGGTGGCTGCAGCCATCCAATCTACTGAAGGGGGTGCCTTTTCAGGTTCCAGGGTACACAGTAGTGCTGACCACAGATGCCTCCCTGCAAGGCTGGGGAGCTCATTGTCGAGGCAAGTGCACCCAGGGCCTCTGGTCTTCCTGGGAAGCTACACAGCAGATCAATCTCCTTGAACTCAGAGCTATTCGGTTAGCTCTCAAGACTTTTACTCCTACCCTGGCTCACCAGTCGGTGCTGATTCAGACAGACAACCAAGTGGCCATGTTTTATGTGAACAAACAGGGCGGCACTGGGTCCCGGATCCTTTGTCGGGAAGCTCAGGACCTTTGTTCATTTGCCCTCCAGCACAACATGCTTCTCAGGGCTATGTACCTTCCCGACCAGGACAACTACCTGGCGGACAGGTTAAGCAGAATTTTGCAGCCCCACGAGTGGCAGCTGCATTCTTCAGTGGTTCAGAAGATCTTTCTGAAATGGGTCTCCCTTTGATGGATCTCTTTGCCAGTCCAATGAACAAGCAACTTCCAAAGTTCTGCTCCAGGCAACCACATCCTCTGCGGATAGCAGCGGATGCTTTTCTGATATCTTGGTCTCAGGGCCTCCTCTATGCGTTTCCTACCACGCCCTTGGTGGCCCGAACCCTGTTCAAGGTTCTTCAGGACAAGGCCTCGGTCCTGCTGGTAGCTCCCAGGTGGCCGAGACAGCCTTGGTTTCCTCTTCTGCTTCAACTGGCGGTGGATCCTCTGCTACCTCTGGGGTTGCAACCCGACCTTCTCTCACAGGAGCAGGGTTCCCTTCTGCACCCCAATCTCAAAGCTCTCAATTTGATGGGCTGGAGGCTGCGAGGGTAGTTTTGGCTCCCTGGGGCCTACCTCATGAAGTTGAGGAGGTTGTCCTAGCCTCTAGGAAACAGTCCACTAGGAAAACCTATGCTCTCAAATGGAAAAGGTTTTCTGTGTGGTGTCAACTACGTACAGAGGATCCTTTCTCCTGTACTGTGCCAGTAGTGCTTCAGTACCTACTGCACTTATCCAATCAGGGACTTAAGTCCAATTCTGTTCGGGTCCACCTCTCAGCCCTAGCAGCTCACCACTTATTGGTGGAGGGGCATTCTCTGTCTGGTCACGCCTTGGTGTCCCGCTTTCTCAGTGGCTTGCTTTTGCTCAAGCCTCCCATCCGTCCTCCTGCCCCTGAGTGGGAGCTGAATGTGGTCTTGCAGCAACTGACTCGCCCACCTTTTGAGCCGATGGCTACTTGTCCACTCCGCTTCCTCTCCTGTAAGACACTCTTCCTGATAGCCCTTACCTCGGCTAGGCGAGTGAGTGAGTGAGCTTCAGGCCCTGGTCTGTGATAGGCCTTACACCAGGATTTATAGGAACAGGGTAGTCCTTAGGACTCATCCAAAGTTCCTCCCTAAGGTTGTCTCCTCTTTCCACCTCAACCAGGAGGTGGTTCTTCCAACATTCTTCCCTAGGCCTCATGCAAGCCAGGCTGAAGCAGTTCTGCATACCCTCCTGCCCTCTGTTGGGCTACCGGTGGAGGTTGTGTCCTTGAAAAGCCTTTCTTTGCTGCTGAGCCTAGAGGGAGTCCTCTTGTTCAGCCTGGGTTCCTCGGTAGCCCAGAGCTAGGGAGTCACCCATATGTGAGGACTGACTTCCTGCTTGGTCCTGGAGAAAGAGTAGTTACTCACCTGTAACAGGTGTTCTCCAGGAGCAGCAGGAATCAGTCCTCACAACCCTCCCTCCTCCCCTGGGAGTTGCAGTTGTACATAGTTTATTTTTCATTTTTGTGTGCTGTTCTTAGCTATGTCATTTGACTGAGGTAAGATGGCACCTTTAGGCGGGAAGGGAACCGCGCATGCGTGCCTGCATTCCCAAAGGCTTTCATAGAAAGCTGGGGAAATGCTCCGCTGGGGGCTTCATCGGCGCCGATGACACCCATATGTGAGGACTGATTCCTGCTGCTCCTGGAGAACACCTGTTACATTTGAGTAACTACTCTATTTTGTAGGATTAGCCCAATGGGCTATTATGTTATTTCATATGTTAAATTGTAATGCACTTAGAACTACTTCTGATTTTTGGAATACAAATGCTTTAATTAAATAAATAACTGATATACGGTTGGGCTAAAATAACCTTGTTTTATTTATTGACAGATGAATTCATGCTATAGAGCCCTGGAATAAGTTACTCATTGGCAGGACCTGGTCATTAGGAATGCCAGCATAGAAGAATATATATTTGCTGAGCTAATAAAGTCATGCAATCTATTCTCCAGTCATAATGTAAGTGTGGCAGCCTAGAATATTATAAAGAAATGGAAGAATACTGTAGGGCCTCTTGCTGGGGCGTGCTAAGCAGTTACCGTAGGAATTAATGTACAGTCCCCTGCTTCCAACTAAGAGACCCATGTCAACTATCTAGTACTGTTTCCCCCTTGTTCAGATCTTCACTTCTGGCCCCCTGGTGATGACCCCCCCATTTGATTATTGCCCCCCCCCCTTTTTGTCTAAACCACTTTTGACCCGGTGAAAAGCGGGATATAAATGCAGCTAAATAAATAACAGTAACTGATAGCATGGGCCCACGCTAATGGTTACTGCACATGCATGACAGTTACTGTGTGCTAATTTCAGCAGTAAGGGGCATGTTTAATCAGTGTGCTACCAGGTAGCATGGGGATCAGTATGCATCAAGTGTGCCACTGTAAAAAGCACCACATGCTAAAAATGCAGCCATGTTAAAAATCTCATGATGCTGAAGTAGCGCAGGTTGGAGTGGAGACTGAAGGGTCTGCATAGCATGGGCATTTTTGGCACATGTTCCCTGGCGATGTGGAACTTAGCGCAGTTGTACTTACTGCCACTGCAATGGGTAGTATTAAGTGCACCCACACTGATCGCGCCAAAGGAAACAAACATGGGGGTGGCATGATACCCATAATAGCAACATGCTTCTATTTTTTTAGCTTGGGTTGAGTGCTACCCCCACACTCATTTTTGGGGCTGATCGTGCGCTGTCGGTGTGAAGCTTAGTAAACATGTTCCTAATTGCACATCGCTTGATGGGGTGGGGAATAGGCGGATTAGGGGCAGAGAGTAAGCATGGAGAGCACATTGTGGTGTGCATGGGAGTACATATTTATTTATTTTACATTTCTTATATACCGCACTATTTGACATCAGTGCGGTTTACATCGAACACAAAAATTCAGCACAAAAACAAGTTTATGAGTTACATTAAACAGGGTCAATAAACTTGGCTAACAAGGTAATTATGAATCACAGGAAGGTAAACTTGGATTGCAAAGTAAACTATTTACATCTTTAAATTATAGGACAATGGAACGTAATTAATGGTAAGTGGATCCTTATAATTAATGATCAGTGGACCTTACTATGTGGGGAATTCTAACTCACTAGGTGATTCGGAGCTCCTGTAACTAACGGAGAGGGGACGTGCCTCTGCACTTACAGGGAAGTATTTAAGGAATAAGTAATGTTTGAGGGCCTTTCTAAATTGACATATCACATGCTGTCAATATTGCAATTAATGTGGAGGTAGTTAATGTCACTTTAATGAGTGGCATTAAGTGCATCCGTGCTGATCACATCTACTAGGAGTGGAGGAGTGGCCTAGAGGTTGGGGCAAGGTACCTCAGGTCAGGGGTTCAAATCCCACTAGAGGACAGCAACTTTGGGCTGGAAGGACTGGGGCTTCTAGTCCCACAGGTGTTCCTTGTGGTTTTGGGCAAGCCACTTAACCCTCCATTGCCCATGTTCCTTGTAAACTAGTTCTCTCCAAGTTATAATGCCCTGTTCAAAGAAATTTTAGTTTGTTCAATGTAAACCACCTTGATATCATGAAAGGTGGTATATTAGAAATGTTAAATAAATACTACTACTAATCATTTTTATAGCGCTACAAGGCATATGTAGTGCTGTCCATACAGCTGTAAGATATAGTCCCTGCTCATCAGAGCTTACAATCTAATCAAGACAAAACACCTAGGGCCCGATTCCAGTGTGGACATAGAAGCCCTCTGTACGTCCGGTCTGAACGTGCACATACAGGCACTGCCTGACTAACTCAGTCAGGGTTTTAAATGGAGCCACGGTGCCATGGCTTCCAGTTGCCATGGCACCGCGGCTCCATTTAAAAGCTGTGATCCCAGCTCCTGGCTCCTGCACTGCATTCTCTGCAGCCCGACTCCCGATCCAGCCACCTACATCCAGGGTCGGGCTGTGGGGAATGTCCTCTGCCCCCCCTGCCCCTTCTGTGCTCCACGCCCATCGATCCAGTATGTACAGGGAAGATATTCCACCTTGGAGGTGGAATAACTTCCTTGTACAAGTCGCCGGCCATGGATGTACAGGGCCGATATTAGAATCGGCCCTGGATGTACAGGGCCGATATTAGAATCGGCCCTGGATGTACAGGGCTGATATTAGAATCGGCCCTGTACATCCAGGGCTGACGACCACCAACTGCCCACCCTAACTCCGCCCCTGATCCACCCCCTCCCTTCCCCCATCTAACTTCTTCATTATTCGGGGGACAGAATAACCCCCATAGTGAAACTGGGGACTAGAGTATGATAAGATACACATAAGTAGTGGACAAGTGAGTGAGGAGCATCAGGATCCAAAAGCGGCTTCAAAGAGGTGGATTTTTAGCCTGGATTTGAATAGGGCTAGAGAAGGGGCCCAATGTACAGACTCAGGTAGTTTGTTCCTGGCATATGGAGCAGCGAGATGGAATAAACAAAATCAAGAGGTGGCAGTGGCAGAGAAGGGCACACATAAAAGGGATCTACCAGAGGAGTGGTGTATAGTGAGATAAGAGAGGAAAGGTAGTAAGGAGCTGCAGAATGAATGCACTTGTAGTTCAGTAGAAGAAGTTTGAACTGGATGCGGAAACTGATAGGGAGCCAATGACGTTATTTATTTATTTATTTAACTAAAGCAGTGTACCCGAGGCAATAGAGAACATAACATAAGATATGCCATACTGGATCAGACCAAGGTCCATCAAGCCCAGTATCCTGTTTCCAACAGTGGCCAATCTAGGTCATACGTACCTAGCAGTATCCCCAAAAGACACAGGTTCCACAATGTTTGTATTGGGTCAAGCATTGATTTCCTGGGTCCCTTTTTAATAATGGTTTATGGACCTTTCCTCCAGGAACTTGTCCAAACCTTTTTTAAACCCAGCTAAACTAACAGCTCTTACTACATCCTCCGGTAACAAATTCCAGAGTTTGATTACACGTTGAGTGAAAAAATATTTTCTCTTATTTGTCTTAAATAGTTTACCCTGTAGCTTCATTACATGTCCCCTAGTCTTTCTATATTCTGATAGCGTAAACAATCGATGTACGTTTACCCGTTCCACTCCATTCATTAATTTATAGACCTCTATCATATCTCCCCTCAGCCATCTCTTTTCCAGGTTGAAGAACCCTAACCTTTGTAGCCTCTCTTCGTAGGACTAGCCTTCCATCCCCTTTACCATTTTGGTGGCTCTTCTCTGTACCTTTTCTAATAACGCTATATCCTTTTTAAGATACGGCGACCAGAATTGCACACAATATTCAAGGTGCGGTCGTACCATGGAACGATACAGAGGCATTATAATATCCTTTGTTTTATTTTCCATTCCTTTCCTTATGATACCTAGCATTCTGTTTGCTTTCTTGGCCGCCGCTGCACACTGGGCGGAGGGTTTTAACATGTTATCCACGATGACTCCTAAATCTTTTTCCTGGGTGGTGGTTCCCAATGTGGAACCTTGCATTGGCAACCATAGTGTGGGTTGTTCTTTCCTAGGTGCATAACTTTGCACTTGTCCACATTAAATTTCATCTGCCATTTGGATGCCCAGTTTTCCAATTTATCCAGATCCTCCTGCAGTTTTCCACAGTCCTCTTGGGTTTTAACAACTTTAAACAGTTTTGTGTCGTCTACAAATTTGATAACCTCACTAGTTATTCCCTTTTTCAGGTCATTTATGAATATGTCAAAAAGTAGCAGACCCAGTACAGATCCTTGGGGTACTCCACTATTCACCTTTTTCCATTGGGAAAATTGGCCATTTAGCCCAACCCTCTGCTTTCTATCTTTTAACTAGTTTCCGATCCACAATAGTACACTGCCTCCTATCCCATGACTTTTTAGTTTTGCCAAAAGTCTCTGATGAGGGACCTTGTCAAAGGCTCTCTGAAAGTCCAGATACACTATATCAACCGACTCACCTTTGTCTACCTGTTTATTCACACCTTCAAAAAAACATATCAGATTAGTAAGACAAGATCTTCCTTGTCTAAAGCCATGTTGGCTGTCTCCCATTAGGCCATGACTATCTACATTCTGTGAAATTTTGTTCTTTATGATGGTTTCTACCATTTTCCCTGGTACTGACGTCAGGCTCACCGGTCTGTAATTTCCCAGATCACCCCTGGAACCCTTTTTAAAAATTGGCATTACATTGGCGATCCTCCAATCTTCAGGTATTACAGATGATTTTAATGAAAGTTCACAGATTACTAATAGCAGGTCTGCAATCTCATATTTCAGTTCTTTCAACACTCTTGGATGTATACCATCTGGTCCAGGTGATTTGCTACTATTTAGTTTATCAAATAGTTGTAATACATCTTCCCGGTGTAGCGATATTTCTCTCAATTCCTCTGCAGTATCACCTTTAAATACCACTTCAGTCTTGGGTAACATCCCTACATCTTCCTCAGTAAAGACCGAAGCAAAGAATTCATTCAGTCTCTCCGCTATAGCCTTGTCACCTGTTACTGCCCCTTTTACCCCTCTATCATCTAATGGTCCAATTGACTCTCTCACAGGCCTTTTGCTATGAATGTACTTGAAAAAGTCTTTATTTCGTGTTTTTGCTTCCATAGCAAGTTCCTTCTCAAATTCTCGTTTTGCCTGCCTTATCAATGCTTTACATTTAATTTGCCAGTGCTTGTGCTGTTTCCAGTTTTCGTCATTTGGCTCTTTTTTCCATTTCCTGAAAGATGCTTTTTTGGCAGCAACAGCCTCTCTGACCTCACCTTTAAACCATGCTGGCAGTTTTTTGGACTTTCTTCCACTTTTCTTAATGCGTGGAATACAGCTGGTCTGGGTTTTCAGGATAGTATTTTTAAACAACACCCAAGCTTGATGTAAGTCTTTAACCTTTGCAACCGCTTCTTTTAGTATTTTCTTAACTATATTCCTCATTTTATCATAGTCTTCCTTTCGAAAGCTAAAAGGTAGTTCTGTGGATTTCTTTACTATCCCTCCTCCACTAATTAAATCAAACACGATCATGCTATCAGGAGGGTTAAGTGGCTTGCCCAAGGCCACAAAGAGCACCTGTGGGACTAAAAACCGCAGTCACTCTGGCCCAAGGTTGCTGTCCTCTAGCAGGATTTGAACCCCTAGCCCTCTGGCCTGAGGTAATTTGCCTCAACCACTAGGTCACTCCTCCCATGGCCATTAGGCCATTCCTCAAGAAGTGACTTGAGAAGAGGAGTTACATGAGCATAGCGACTCCGGTGGAAGATAAACCGTGCAGCTGAGTTTTGAAAAGATTGAAGGAGAGCGAGATGATTCAGAGGGAGACCAGCGAGGAGCAGGTTACAATAGTCAAGGCGGGAGGTGACTATTGAGCGGATAAGAGTTTTAGTAGTATGAGTAGAAAGGAAGGAATGAATTTTACTGATGTTATAGAGAAAGGCGGCAGGTTTTAGCTATCTATTGGATGTGCTCAGAGAAAGATAGTTGAGTCAAAGATGACCCCAAGGTTGTGAGCTGAGGAAATATGGAAGAGTATAGTGTCATCCACAGAAATAGAGAAGGGGAAGGTGGGTTTAGAGGGAAAAATAAGAAGCTCAGTTTTGGCCATGTTCAATTTCAGATGGCAGTAAGACATCCAGGCAGCAATGTCGGATAAGCAGGCAGAGATCTGTGACTGGATTCCTGGAGAGATTTCAGGCGCAGAGAGGTAGATCTGAGAGTTGTCAGCTTAAAGATGGCACAGAAAACCAAAAGAGGAAATAAATGCATTAATGGACTGAGTGCAGAGTGAGAAAAGTAGAGGTCCCTCCCAAGACAGAGCCCTGAGGTACGCCAACTGAAAGCTGGATGTCAGTAGAGGAAGATCCATCAGAACATACACTAAAAGTGCGCTGGGAGAGATAAGAAGAAAACCAGGACAGAACAGAGCCTCTAAATCCAAGCAAGGATAGGGTATCAAGGAGAAGGTGATCGTCAGTGTCAGTGTCAGATGTCTCGCTGCAGCCTCCTGAGCTATGAGCTAGATGAACCCAACAATGCTTCTTTCAGTTTGTTAACTGAACCAATAACGCCTCACTTCCAGAAAGACAGGATGAGGCCGTAAACTGTTGGTGAGGTAAAGAGAACCAAGTTGCAAAGATCAAAATCAGAGAAAGACAGGGGTGGAAAACCCAATCGAAAACAGCAAACTTATTTTACTAACATTTGAAAATGCAAAATTTGACATCATTTTTTCCTTTCCCCTCTGTTGGCAGATTATGAATATGGGTGGAATGAAGAAGAGGATCATATTAATCCTATTTGAATATAAAGTACTCTTCATGCACTCCACCCTCTTATTTAGTCAGTCACATTGCAAGACACTTTCAGTATCAACTTCCCCAACCTGATCAGAACTTTTAGATAAATGCATAACATCACTCATTTCTGTAAATGCATGCTAAAATACCCATTCATCTAGCCTTAAGAAGCCTACAATTTGCTCCATACATAGACCTATTGAACACAAGCTTACTGTAGAGGTTTACCTACCCAGCAGAGCAGATCTGAGATCAGCTACCTGGCTGAAATAAAAATAGGTTACAGCACACTGAAATAACTGAAGCACATTGAGAAATACAGGATGTGTAGCTAGATCTACTTTAAATTGCAAATGCATTGACTTATTCTTTACATCATTGGCAATATTGTTCTAGATATATAGAGGGTAAGTTTATAAGAGCTACCCCATCCTCACCCCATTTAAGACTACGGCCACCCCACTGGTCAATAAATTTTTACAAAAGTCATGTTACTGAAATAAAAATAGTCATTTCTTATCAATTTTTATATGCTGAACACGAATATGACAGTGAAATTGCAAAGTTGGCTCTAGTTTTTTTTGTAATCTACAAGAATTAATGTTTACATCACAAAATGCATGTCAATAGTAAATATAATAGGCCTTTGGTTAATACCTGTAAAAAAACAAGTCATAGACTACTTCTTAGATTTTTTCGCCTGTCTCTTGTACAGCTGTTCGGGAGCTTCTCTGAGGAGTGTCCAGCAGTAGTCAGCCAGCATTGTAGTGGACCATTTTCCCTGGTATCATTGCTCCATCGTTGCGATATCCTGGTGAAAACGTTCACCCTGTTCATCACTAACCATACCACAGTTGTCAGGAAAGAAATCGAGATGGGAATCAAGGAAATGGATCTTTAGAGACATATTGCAGCCAATTTTCTGATACTGCATCAGCATGTCTTCTACTAGTTCCTTGTAGTTTTCTTCCCTAACAGTCCCGAGAAAGTTTGTTGACACTAGGCGAAAAGCATTCCATGCTTGTTTCGCATCACCCTGCAGCAAGTTGTTGAACCGGTCATTTTTGAAGAGCTCTCGAATCTGAGGACCCACAAAAACTCCCTCTTTAATCTTTGCTTCGCTGAGTCAAGGGAATTTTTCATGCAGGTATCGGAAAGCTGGCGAAGTGCGGTCCATGGCTTTCACAAAGTTTTTCATCAAACCTAGTTTGATGTGAAGGGGTGGTAGCAGGATTTTGTGAGCCTCAACCAGAGCTGGGTGCTGGATATTCTTCTCTCCAACTGTTACATTTTGTCTGCGATTCCATTCCTTCCGCAAGTAGTGCCAATCCCTTGCTCGGCTATCCCACTCACATAAGAAACACATGTATTTTATATATCCCTGCTGCAGTCCCTTCAAGTCACCACAGAGGTGCCAGCTGTACTTGTTATAGTTAATGGAAGTCAGTAGATGCTTTAAGTTATCGTATGTCTCTTTCATGTGGACGGCATGCGCTACTGGAATAGATGGAAGACGGTTTCCATTGTTCAAAAGCACAGCCTTCAGACTCAGTTTCAAAGAGTTTATAAATAGTCTCCAGTCTTGTGGGTCATGAGTGATTTTTAAGGCATTCATGGGGCTTTCAATATCGGAACAGAATACCAGATTACTTTCCTTTCCGACTGCGTATAGTACACTGCTGACGTCAGATGGCTCCAGCAGCCGTCTGGCAGTAGTATTGCATTGCATCAGAAAATGATGCAATCAACTCTGGATGATGTGTGCATGCTGGTAATTATGCAATGTGATGCAATATTACATCATTCAAGGCTTATTTGGGATGTTGTTGATGTCCTACTGGATAAATTTACACGGTGAAACGTCAAAAATTAACTACATGCAATATCTTCAAAACGAGAGCCAATAAAATTTTTTAATGTTATATTCGTGTTCAGCTCACCAAGATACTACAGATTAGGGCCTTTTAAAGTCAGTAATGATTTCAATGTTGACCAGTGGTATGTATCATCTTGGAAGTTAAGGAGGGTTGGGCCTGGTTAGTATTTGGAATACCAGGGGCTGTAGGTTTACTGCATGGAAGGAAGGCCTGGCAACGTACTTTGTGTCATACCTTGCTAAGAAAACCCAGGGGATAGTCACACCATGGACAACTATCCATAGAGTCACTGGGAATTGCATAGACAATGGCACTTAACAACAATAACAACAGCACAGTTTAAAAGCTCAAGCAGGGACCTACTTAAGCACAGCTTTATAAAGACACATAGACACCTATGTGTTTCTAGGAAATAGTAACATAAGTGGCAGAAATCGTATCTTGAATGTATAATATTACACATGTAAATTAAGGTGTTTTAATGAAACTGCCCAAATAGTGCCCCCGCTATGTCTATTGACAAAGTGTGTGCCTTCACGACAAGGCACATACCTTTATGCTGGTTGGAATTTTATAACAGGCCATTTATGGGCATCTATGGCCACATAAGTGCAAAAACAACTTTAGAAAATTTCTCCACTGAGGTAATATTTTAAACTTGCGTGTGTCAAATGCTGATTTACATGTGGAAGTGGCCTCTTATAAAATTAAGTCAGGCCTAAAAGTAGATGCGTACTTGTAGAGTAGCTATGCTTAAAGGAGGGGAGCAAAGAGTCACAGTTTACATGAACATTTTATAAACACAGCATTATGTGTTTTTACAGCTCCAACAATGTTCTATATAACTTGTTTGTTTCAATGTAAACTGTCCCTAATCTTTGGAAGGCAGATGTAATGTCCATACCTTGAATCTAGGCACCATTTCTGCAGGATTTGTGCTACTGTTTTATAAAAACAGAGTCATTTTAAAAGGTTTAGTCATAATTTGGATATTTGAAGAAGAAATCACGGACACGTCTCCATAGCCATTCCACAAACAACCTTCGCAGATGTCTTCGGTTCAGGGATGTCCAAGTAGGCACAGGGGTATAGAGATGTTTGAAGGCACAACAATGTTTATACCTGCTCCAGGCAAGAATAGGCATCAGGAAAGTGCTCGTTGTTACCTTAAAACATCCAGAGAGTTGTAGAATTAAATGACCAGTCTTAGATCACAAAGGCCCACAGTGGGATTTGAACCCTGATCACTCTGTTCTTAAGCCACTACATTAATCATAATGCTATCAGATGTCTTGGTTCTGAAGTATTATCCTGGGAACATCTGCATGTCCACATTAATGAAATCATGCCTGAACTTGCACGTGCCTGCTTTTTGGTGTCCCAGATTGCACTTGGATGTCCCTTTGTGAAATATGACTCATAGGTACCTATGTGTCTTCATAAAATAGGCTGAAAATAGGTGCCTTCTTCATCTAATATTTACCCTCATAGGAGTATATTTTCAAAGGCTTGCTTGGTAACTACAAAATTTAAGAAAACAAGAGTTACACATGTCGAATAGATGAATCAGCAGAAGTGGATTTGTAGCTTCCTAGAGCTATGCATGCACTTTTGCAACATGGATACTCTCATCTGCATTAAAAGGAGATATCACCAGAGGTGTTTTGGAAGCATGGTTGGAAACACCATGGGGTATGTTTACTAAACAGCAATAGTGGCTTCCGTGCGATATCGCACAGAAGCCGCTACCACTGTTTAGTAAACATACCCCCACGTGTATGTTTAGGAGTCAATATTCAGATGGAGTTATATGTTTGTTTACCAGCAGCTGGTGAACATATAACTTCTCTGGGCACTGCTTTTCAAAATGTACTATATGGACAGTGCCAGAAAAAAATCACTCTAACTTAACTCTGTCACTAATTTTATCAAGTCATGCCTAGTTAATGCTTGTTTTCCTTCAGATACATTACACCTATTTTATAAAAAACGAGTATGCATGAACTTGGCTTTATAAAATAGCGTGTAAATCCAAAAGGACGTGCATACCCTAAAGCTGGTGAAAATGGCTGCAGCTACTTTTTGCAATAATGAGTGTTAACTAAGAAATTTTATAATCTGTGTATGCAATTGCTCACATTGCCCATGCTCTGCCCAAACTCCATCCACCCACAATAAATGTATGCATGATGCAAACTACACATATACTTTCACATTAAACAGCATTTTATAAGAGGTAATTTATGCACGTAAGTCACCACTTATGTGAACAGATGACTAAAATAACTACATTTAAAATGTAAATCTATGAGGCTCCATATAAAATTACCCATGTGAAGACACATTCTGTACTGTGCGTTCCAACCTCTGTGCTTCTGGTCGGAACACATAGTACAGAATTGCGTCTAGACCTGTACGTGCAGGCCGGGGCCTGATTCCCATTGGCCTGCACATACAGGCCCCAGCCTGGCTAACTCAGTCAGGCCATGAATGGAGCCGTAGGGCCATGGCATCCAGTTGCCATGGCACTGTGGCTCCATTCAGGTGCCGTGATCTCCGGCCTCCGACTACTTTCCTTTTCCCTGAAGCCCGACCCCCAATCTGGTCTCCTATGTCCAGGGTCGGGCTGCGGGGAATCTCCTGCACCCCCTCAGTGTTTTGATCTCAGCCAGGCCTCCTGTCCTCCGATGTCTAGGGGGACTTATTCCACCTCCAGATTCCACCTCCAGATTCAGCCCTGTACGTCCGGGGCCACAGGTTGCCCACTGCCCGCCCTAACTCCGCCTCCGCACCACCCTTTCCCACCCCCATCTAAACCTCCCCGTACGAACTCCTTGTTCGTACGGGGAGGTTTAATTGGGGACGGTAAGGGAAGCGAATAGTGGGGATGGACATCCCAACGGGACGTCCATCCCTGCTATTCGCGGGACATAATAGACCCCATAGTGCCTGTGGAATTATGGTAGAGCATGGGCAGTAACACCTAAATATACAGGTGGCGAGCAGTTTTATAAGGGGGCACCCTAGTCTGAGAGCAAACAAGCACTAACATGTGCTGTATTTTATAAAGGCACATAAGTGCCTATGCTTCTTTATAGAATATTAACGTAAGTGGCAGAAACTGCACTTTGAATGCAGGTGCAAACTTTCACTCCTGCTCAAGACAAGGTAAATGTAAAGTTTGCAAGTATGGACATAAATTAAGGCATTTTATAATCTATTCACTATTTGAAAACTCTTACCATGCTCCATCATAATCATGCCCCTGGCAACACCTACTGGCAAAATGCCCACCTATATATCTTTATATTAATTTGAGGTTTTGTTTTATACTACTTTGTAATTTAGATTTTAATATTGTTTTTACTTCATATGATTTTGCATGTACTTCTTGTAATCTACCACGTTAATGAGCGGAATATATATTTTTAAATAAATAAATAAATATGTCAACGCTCACACTTTTATGCTGGTCAGAAGTAAAAACAGGACATTTATACATATGGAGACACATAAGCTTGAAAATGACTTTAGAAAATGAGTGCGAGGAAAAGCCAATGCAAAATTATAGAGTGTTATGATAAAATAATGCACTCTTGAAGAAACGGGTATTGCAAAACGTCTGTCACCACAGGGTGCTTGGACTGAGGCTCCAATTTTGCTTTTTTTGAAAGACATCTATTTACATTATTTTTTAGAGGTTTTTTAATGACATGTATAGTCCTGGCACTCATGAGAAGGTACTTTTGACAAATAATTCTCAGCCATATGAGAACAATATTTAAGATCAGGACATATTCTTTCACTGCCTTACCGGGTCTTTGTTGTCTAGTGAGAGCAGGAGCGATGCCCACTCGCTCTTGCTCCTTTTGCTCTGGGTTTCAATAAAACCCCTATGACCCCTAGCAGTAATGTTGTAGCACTGAAGCAGTACTCCTCAGAGTTGAAGTGGGCATTGCTTCTGCTTGCACAACAGAGAAGGACCCTGCTAAGGCCGGGGAAGGAGAAGCCTTGGGGGTGTACCTTGCTGCCGGAGGGGGATCATGTAGGGGGCCTTCATACTAAGGGGAACCGAATGGGGTAGTGGATGCCTTGTGGGGTGGGGGGAATTGGAGATCGTGGGAGATGGGGAAGGGATCAGGTGCTTTGGGGGGTGATTGGGGGAAGGATTGCGGTTGGGAGGATTGAGATCAGGGGGAGGTAACTAGGAGTACTTGATGATGCTGCAATGGGTGTGCATTTAGAAAGGGAGCAGCAATTTTAAAAAGTTGTTCCCATGCACATGTAGGGGGTACTTGCAAAGTTGTTGTCCCCACGTGCAGCTTTTTGAAATTGCTGCTTCCACTGGACATGGAGGAGACATATGTGTAGTCCTGCACATATTTTATGAGGCTCTACATTTGGCAGAGCTCTTGTAAAATATTGTAGGAATTTTCCACGTCCTGAAATGGACATGTGAATTTCCCTCTCTATGCGCTATCTAAAATCTGTCTTTTAATGTGCAGTAAGTGTATTGTCTGAGTTAACATGGGCAGATGCAGGGCACACCCCTGCAGTTAAAACAGATGCTTTGCAGTAAGCATGCTATAATTTGGCCAATTACTATGTGATATCTGCAAAACTTTACTGCATTTTAGTAAAAGGACCCCATAGTTTTCTTATAAAAATGAAAATAAATGGTTGCTAGACCATGTGCCATGCTCTACCTCTGTTTCCACCCTAGAAACCAAGGCCAATGGTTTTATGATGGTATCAGAACAGATCTGTTTTATTCATAACTTGCATTGGTTTGGTCTTAAGAATCACAGCTGTAAATAGGGAACAGGAATTTCACATTATGTAAGTCATGGAAGAGAAGTGAAAATAATAGTAGTCAGAATTTATGTAACATCTCTGAACCAATCAGTATTCTTTACACCTTGTAATTTAATACTGTGGAAACATACACAATATGTAGCTACCTCTGTGGTAGGTGATTTCCTAGTATTCATCTGATACCCATGATTGTAAGGACTGTTATTATAGTTACCTAATTTCAGATGGGTATACTAGGCATAGGGAGATAATAATAGCCATTCCAGAAAGCCATGAAGTACGTTCATGATTGACTAACATTCTTAAATCCCATTCTATATCCTGCATCTGCCATTTCAGTTTGATGGAATTCTGAAACCTGTTTCTTTTTCCTGAACTTTTAAGAAGAAATATTTGTCAGTCATTTTAAGTCTTGGGTTGGGCACCAGTAACCTGCGGTGGAGGCAAAGTTCTCCCACTGTATTGATGTTCTGAGTAGTTAAGGCAGATGCTTTCCCTATGACAGGTCCCTTGTTTAATTCTTTCTCTTGCGGGAGGCACATGTTAAACATTTTCCTTCTCTCTTGTCTATGCCATCTGATGGATTCTGTTCAAATCCTAGATGGAGAAGGCGAGATGGGAGAAAGATGTGCTTTTGGCTTATATCAATTTTTGAAAATTAATTATATCAATTGTTTACAAAGAAACAATCCAGATTGAGATAAGAAAAAAAAGAACAAACAAAAGCTTACAGACAAGAGAACTCAAGTCCACATCTAGAGGAGACTAGTGGTAATTAACATAAAGAAAAACAATTTCAAAGTAGATTACATTCCAGCAATAAATTTCATACCCAACTTATACAAAGCGATCCAGAAAAACACTTCAGGTAACAAGAAATCAAGACATCTCTGCGAGCTGTCAAGAAATCCTCCAACTGTGAAACTTCAAAAGCCACAAAATTATCTGTCCCCGATGTGACCAGGCATTTGCACGGAAATTTCAGGAAAAATGTGGCACCCATTTCCAGTACGCGGGGATGCAATGCTAAAAAAGCTTTGCGTCTCACTTGAGTCTGCCTGGAGATATTGGGGAAGATATTAATTCACTGACCATAGAAAAGCACAGTTTTCTTTTGAGAATAAACCTTCAGTATAGTATTCTTATCAATTTCTGAGTTGAACAAGACCAATAAAGTCGCTCTTGTAGGTATCTCATCTAATGAGGACTCAATAAACAGAAATATTCAGTCTGTCCGCAGATAAGAGGGTATCTCGCCCCTCCCCCCACCATTATGCACTTTTATTGCCCTGGGAAGATAGTACAAATTATTAATTGAAACAGTAATGGGATCCTGATACCCCAACACCTCCTTTAGAAATTTATGAAAAAGAATCAGTGATGACAGTTAATGTGTGCAAGGAAAGTTAAGGCATCAAAGATTCCTAGCCCAGCACAGATTTTCCAGTATCTCATGCTGCCTGTGCAGCAAGAGATTATCCTTAATTGATGAAGAGGCGACCCCTGCAGTGTGAACACTTGCGATTCAAGTTTTTGTAAACGAGAGTCACAAACATTAAAAGGAGAATCTTGCTGATCTTTGCCATAGTCTCCTTCATAAACTCAGCAAATTATGATACAGGACGATTCAAAGAAGATTCCATTTGGTTAAGCAGAGTCCATATATCAACCAATGAAATATCTTGCAACTGTTCTCCTGAAGCAGAGATACCAATAGCTATAGTTGAAGGCATGGAGGACTCGGGGAACTATATAACCCATGGCAGTGGAGTCACTGCACCAAGGTCCCGCAGCACCTGAGAAGCCCCATCCTCTACAAAAATGCCAGGCCACATCTGCCCCTCCATATCAGATAGAGGAGTTGCCAAGCCCATACCTCCATTGTTAGACAGTGAGGTTAGGATAGCCCCAGATATCAGAGGAGAACTATTTGAGGAACCCAAGCTTGCAGATGACGGCAACAAATGTTCTTCCGGGTCCCTGACTGGAACCACAACATGCCGATCCATAGGACCTATTTCTTTCACAGTCTTGGTTGGATTAGATATACTCACAGTGAAGGATTTCTTTCATTTACCCATTCCGCAAGATAAAGCTGCTCACTCTCCTCAGTACTCCGAAGGGGCTCCAAAGGGGACTGATGTGCCCCTTTGAATAAGCCCGCAACCACGCTCCTTGGCATGGGTGTGTGCTTTTAAACTGCTAACATGGGGGAGAACGGGAAGATGGCTCAATCAGCAGTGGGCAATGCTGCATTCGACTGCTGATCCCTCCTCAGTGCGCTTCTCTGAAAGATCACCACAGTTCACAGCACCAATCTCCTATCTGTGCCTGCACCGGTTCACGCTTTTAAACCCCCTGCTGATGTGGGAGAGAGTGGGAAGATGACCCAGTCAGCAGCGGACAATGCTGCATTCAGCTGCCGGTTCCTCCTCAGCATGCTGCTCCGGAAGATCACCATAGTTCACAGCACCAATCTCCTGGCTTATAACAATTTAAAGCATTTTTGATTCCTGTTGTTTTAAGAAAGTCAGCATCTGAAATTTTTGAATAAATAAAATAAAATAAGATCTCTGTCCTGTTTTAGGAGGCTAATTTTGGTTTTCTGTAATGTGCAGCTGGAGTATCTTTACAAGAAATGAAAACATATCTCCCCTAGTTCGATAGTTTTACTGTCAGGGATGATTTTTATAAGAAAAATAAAAAGCACCATGTCAGGAGATGATGAGTAGCAGGTAGTGGGTTATACTTGTGCTGATCTTCTCACTTCCTGCCCCTGAAATTTGTTTCTCCTCCCCTCTGCCACCTACCTTACAGATAAACTGGTAAAAGCTTTGGAACTCTTTGGCAGCCAGCAGGATAGGCCTGACCAAGATATCATGGATACTTTCTTTCTTTGTAGCTGATGGAATGAGCTCCGCCGGCAGCCCCATCTACTGCATCTCAAACACTTTTAAAACTCGTTTGCTGGCACTTCCTTGCTACAGATCTTGAAATATATGAGATTAGTTACCAGAAGTGCTGGCCCCTGAATTTAGAAAATTTGTGTGGTGTCTTAGGTTTTTGACATCCAAAGGAGCCTTGAACTGTGACAAATTCAGGAAAATCACTAGTATTTACTGCCACTACTCTAGAAAAGTCATGAAAAAGTGATTTTCCAAAGTATTCCCATGGAAAGAAACAGTACTTTAACCATGGACATGGGTTTTCATAGAATCACTTATAGTGCCCAGGGGCATGGTTTTGACCTGTATGAATTTTCAAAAGTATGTATGTACTGTCATGCAGCGAGGGCTGATGAGAGCCCAGTTGAGAGAAAAGAAGGTGTTTTTCACAGAGAAAAAGACTTGCAATATTCCCAGGAACCAGCTAGAGGGAGCAAGAGTGTCTTCAGGGAGACTGAAGAGCCACGCCCAGCTGGTCACAAGGAAATGCTAACCAGCTTCCAATCCTCAAAGGCAGGAGGGCTTCATAAGGGGAGTGTGGAAGACTGGAGAGGAAGGAGAAGAGGCAGAAGGAGCACCGGCAGCATCGGAGATAGAAGCAGAAGCAGCAGCCCAAGCAGAAGCAAGGGGAGAATCACTGGCAGCACAGAGAGTGAGAGGTGGAAGTGGAAACCTGACTACTCTAGTGCTAGAGGATTCCCAAGAGGGAGAGGTGATTTCCCAGGAGCTGAGGAAGGACCTAAGGAGGTGTCAGCTCAAGCCAAACCGAGAGCTGTTTGCCCTCAGAGGCAAAAGCACTGCTGTAACTGCAACCCTAAGCCAAACAAGAATCAGCTGGAGAAGCCAAGCCACACTGAGCCAGAAAGCCAGAAGCTGGGCTTGTACAGAGGCAGGCCTTCACCAGGAGAAGGAAGTCAAAGGCTACAGGGTAAGCCTAACTTTCATAGAAAAGGAATTCACCAAGCTGCTGCCTGGGAAAAGCAGGCAGTGAAAGAAAGCCGGTTACTTGAGGATTGCTGCCATACAAGGTATGAGAAATGTATGCCTGATAAGAAAGCTGTGAATGGTAAAAGCTATGATAAAGCTGCTATAAAGTCTCTAAGGAAAGAGGGTACTTTAAAGCCTAATACAGCACGTGGTCGACGCCCTAGGCTAGGCCCAGGACATTGGGAACTGCTACAGAAAATATACAAAACCCCTGAATGTGTTTTACAAGAAACCAGGGATATAAAATCAGAGCTTTCTGATATCGAGCCAATGCAAGTGGAACTGGCAGGAGATTTATCTGACCATGAGATGGACTGTACACTTTGTATTTCTGAAGGTTTAGAGTCACTGCCAGACTTGTGATTGTGTGAATTGCCAGCAGAGCATTCTTTATTTGTTTGAGCACCTCCATTCCTGTGACATATAACAGTTTTTGCTTTGAACCCCGAGTTTGTTTTCTACCTGAGTTAAGGACATTTGCTTTAAAGTTGTAACCCACTATTTAGAACCACTGTGAAAAGGGAAATAAAAGCCTTATTAATTCCCACCACTCAGCTTGATCATTTCATTGAAGATTGGAGCAAAGGAAACTACAAGGACCAAGAGCCATTTGGGCCTGTAGAAGACTCTCTAATCTTAACCTTATATTTTTGTGTCGCACCTGCCCTGGCGTCCACTGGCCACCAGGGAAGTGTTGCTGACAGTACTTGTAGCCAAGTGTGGGGTCATTTTATAACAGGATGCCTATGTTGAAAGTCCAAGAAGGCGCCTATGTTATCCCAGTTTCATAAAGGTAACTGCATCCATGATGCCACTCAAATGCATTCTCTGCATGTTCAGTGTGTTATCAGCTGGGGAACTGCTGTGTTCACCCCCATGCAAGAACACATAGCTTTTGCAGCTAGCGCGATGCTATCTGCACTTTTTTGCCTATATGAGCAGCAAAAGCCTAACACAGTTTAGTATACTGACCCCTGTGTCCATTTTTGTTTCAGCTTCTTCCCCACTGTAAGACTGAAACATTGTTGAAGTCAGGGTGATTTCAGGAGGTGTTTTCACAATATGGACTGGGTGATGGCATCTGCTGCTCTTAGTTTTGGGATAAGCATTTTGATTGAAATTGACTACATAACGAGGTAAGTGCACTTTTTAAATTGCATATATACCTGGTTGAAAAAAAAATGTTGTTAACCAGCAGGTGTTCCCTCAATGGCATATGTCGACAAAATAGTATAAAATTTGGAACCTTCCTCCTCCTGTAGGGATTTTGTGATATCGTGATGCCAATATTCACTTCCTTTGTTTTTTAATAGAATTTTTGGTGATTTATTCAGTTATATTTAGATCCTTTTTGACTAAAGCCTGCTATGGAGTTGCCACTAACATGCTGATCTCACGGATGCTAATGGCAAAGGCCACAGGTTTGCTGTTGAGGGCATGTTCAGTATGTCACCAGCACCTAACGCATGAAGGGTTTTCCTTAGTTTGGGATCACTTAGTGAGTCCTATAAGAGGATTCGTTAAGGGCTGTGTTGCTGCTGAGTGCATAATAATTGCCTTGGTGCTAGCAGCAATGCTAAAATACAAAAATTCTTAATGTGGGTGTGCACTTACCGATACCCGTTGAGGAGGTGGTAAGTGCACCCGTGCTAATGTCAACATTCATGGTTAGTGCACCCAGTGGTGCCTGCATTAACTACACTGTGCCATCAGTGCTCACACTCTGCCCCAACTCACCCGGTCACCGTTCAATCATGCACTAGCAGCACAGCACATCCCCACACTCTTAGCATATGTCCCTCAATGATAGGATAGAAGACAGATTACAATCAGCAAATAAAGCACTTTTATTTTTATAAAGAGCTCTGGAAAACTAATTCGCTTTAGTATCTGTTTATTGGACTACTTTGCCTTCCAGGTGTCTTGCATCATGTTCTCTCAAAACAGGTCTAACTAGTGAATTATTTTGTTATTGTT
Organism: Ichthyophis bannanicus; assembly: GCA_033557465.1. Lineage (NCBI taxonomy): Eukaryota > Metazoa > Chordata > Amphibia > Gymnophiona > Ichthyophiidae > Ichthyophis > Ichthyophis bannanicus. The sequence continues at coordinate 124,869,505 of CM066043.1, read as the reverse complement.
TATTTTGCAATGTTCACTGTAGCGCCTTGTTATTTTGAAGGAGAGATGCTTTTATAAAGAAATAACCTGCATATGGCTACTGTACATTCGTTTGATCAACTAAAACTCAAGGGGTTGTCTATTTAAAGCAGGTATCAGTCTGGTGAACCCTAGTATTGATATGTTTCTTGCAGGGAGGTGGTGATTAGCACTTAAGTAGAGTCCTTATGCACATTACAAATAGAAAGGACTTTCGACAAAAGGTATTTAATGGTTTAATGGTTGCAAAACTTTTATACCGCCTAAAACTAGGCGGTTTACAACAGCAGCCAATACAAAACCACAATTAAAACAAATTAAAAGACTGAAGGTCAAACGGCACAACCACACATACAGTCAGAAATATCAGACCAGAGAAACCCTAGTTAACAGTTCAAAAGGCTTCCAGAAACAGATGGGTCTTGATGTACCTCTGAAAATTCACCAGGTTGACTTCAGTATATATATGGTCAGGAAGCAGATTCCAATGCATAAGGCCAGCAAAAGCAAATATTTGCAGCCTAAATTCTTCATGGAGTAGAGGAGTAGCCTAGTATTTAGAGCAACAGCCTAGAATCCAGAAGATCAAGGGTTCAATTCCCAATGGTACTCCTTGTGACCTTGGGCCTTGCCTCTGAAGAAAAGGCCTGGCAATCTACTTCTGGTAATACATTGCCAAGAAAACCCAGAGGCAGCTGGGTCTCTAGGAGTCAGCACTGACTTGACAGTACTAAAATAATTCTTCATAGTGGACGGAGGAAAGTGCAGGAGTCCTTAACTGCATAGAACACCGAGACCAAAGACATCATGCAGGCATATATATTTCAACCACCGAGGATAGATAACAACTTGAAGCTCCATGCAAAATTTTAAAACAACGAAAAGACCTTATACTACTAATACTACTACTACTACTACTACTATTAATCATTTATATGGCGCTACAAAGCGTACGCAGCACTGGACAGACACATATAAAAGACGGCCCCTGCTCAGAGCTTACAATCTAATCAAGACAGATAGTACAATAGATGAGAACAAGGGTACATTAGGGAAGGGTAATGAGAAAGAAAGAGGACAAAGAATTAAGATCCAAAAGTGGTCTGAAGGGGGTGAGCCTTTAGCATGGATTTAAGGGGGAGAGATGAAATCGGACGTAAAGATACAGATAGTTTGTTCCAGGCATAAGGGACAGCAAGGTGAAAGGACTGAAGTCTGGAATTGGCTGTTGAAGAGAAGGGCATAGAGAGAAGCAAGCCAGAGGAAGAGCGGAGTTCACAAGGAGGAATGTAGGGAGAGAGAAGAGAGGAAAGATAGTGAGAAGCAATATAATGAATGCACTTTGTGGGGGCCCCTAGCCCAGGCCACGGCCTATAGGTATAGGGGTGCCACTGTTTAGTCTTTGAATAAAGAATTATTTGTCCTCATCCAGAGCTTGGGGCTGCTGGGACTTGTAGTTGTGCTACCACTTAAAAAACAGTAGTATTGAGAACCGATGGTTTTTTTTTCAAAAGACACACAGGAATTTATTTCCTTCTTTTCACAAGCAAATAGCTCAAACAAAACAACAGGATTCTTCTCCAAAACAAATGATCTTCAGGAAAATCACACAAAAACCCAACAGTGAAATTGCTTTAGCTGGCCTTCACAACATACGTAGCTGTTTCTCAAACATACAGCAACAAACACAGTTTCTTTTCTTCAAATCAAAGTAAATGTCTTTTCTTCTTTCAACAGGGTACTTAGCAAGTCAGGCTAGAATCATTCTCCCTGTCTTACTTGCTGCTTTGGTGGTTTTCAGGTTACAGACTTTTTTCTTTAACCAGCAGCTTCTATTCTGCCTTTTTGCACCATGAACAGTCCATTAATAAATCCTCTGAGTCAGAATCAGGTTCAACAGATTCTACCTGCATTTCCTCCGGGTTTTCAACCGGTATGTCTGGCTCTAAGCCTTCATGCAATGCTTCTTGCTTGAAACTCTCTAAGAGCTCCTGAATTCTCCTCCACTGGGGCTTCTTACTAGGAAAAGGGTTTTCACCTGGAGTGAGAAGGTTCTTCTCCTGACTCAAACGCCAGAGTGCCTCTAACTGGCTTAGGTCACTCTTAGATATATTTTTATCCACCCACCTTCTAGGAACTTGAATCTTTTTAGCTGGTCCACGTACTGGAGGAACTGCACCTTGCCCCTTGTCTGCAAGTCTTTCAGCTACAGCTCTACTGGCTTCAGAACCAATTGCAGTTTCCCTGTAAGCCTGGCTCTCTTTCTGGGTGCTGCTTTCACCTCTGAAATCCCCCTGGAAATCTCCACCGTTCTCCTCTTTGGTGAGTTCTCTGGGTCTTTCCCTGGTGCTTCTCCCTCCACAGAAGTCTGCAGTGCTCTCTCTAGTCAGCTCTCTCGTGTGCTGCTCTCTCCCTGAGTACTGCTCTCTCATGGAATCCTCTTTCCAGCCAGTGCTGGTCCTGGTACTGGTGCTGGGGCCGTTGCTGGTGCTACTCTCACGTGTTTCTCTGGGTTTATAAGGCTGCCATTTGCTTAACTTGCACTGTCCCTTACCCAGGTGTCTCTCATTATCCTCCAAGCCTGCTCTTAGATCAGCAGAGCTTGGGTGTGGCTTAGCTTCAGCAAGTGCATGTTTTTTTTCCCTTTGCCTGCACCCTGAAAGCCACAGATACCTTGCCTGTCCCCTTCCTTAAAGGTAGATTTACAGTTTTCCTCTGTTTGCATGGGCTCAGCCATGCTCTTCTCATCACAACTTATAGGTCAGAAGGAGAAGTTTGTATTGGATGTGGAAATGGAAGAGAAGCCAATGAAGTGATTTGAGAAGAGGGGTTATATGACTATATTGGGGCTGGCGGAAGATTAACCGTGCAGCAGAGTTTTGAACAGATTGAAGGGGAGAAAGATGATTCAGAGGGATACCAGCAAGGAGGAGGTTGCAATAGTCGAGGCGAGAAGTGACTAAAGTGTAGATAAATGTTTAGTAGTGTGTTCAGAAAGGAAGGGGCGAATTTAATGATTTAGATAAAAAATGACAGTTTTTTGCTATCCTGTCGGATATGTGTGGAGAAGCAGTAAGATGACTCCAAGGTTGCGGGCTGAGGAAACAGGAAGCAGAAGAGTGCTATCAACAGAGATAGAGAAGGGAGGAAGGGGAAAGAGAGCTTAGGGAGAAAAATAAAAAGTTTGGTTTTGGCCATGTTCAATTTCAAATGGCGGCGAGACATCCAAGCAGTGATTTCAGATAGGCAGGCAGATATACGGGCTTGGAGTGTAAGAGAAATATCAGGTGCAGATAGATAGATCTGAGAGTCATCAGCATAAAAATGATATTATACCAGATCCTTTCACTATTGGCAACCAATGAAGCTATTTTAGGATGGGAGACAAACTGATCTCAAACAACCCACAAGTAATCGAGCTGCCGCATTCTGGATCACTTGCAACACCTTTAATCTATACGCTGGCAAACCAAGTGAAGGGATTTGAAGTAATCTAGTCCACTTAAGATCAAACTCTGAATTGCTGAACAAAAATCTGATGCAGGAAGCAGATTCTTCACTTGTCCAAACATTTGTAATTTAAAAAATGAAACCTTTATCAGATGGAAAATATGACTCTGAAAATTTAAACCTGAGTCCAATATAACCCCTAAACTTTTAACTTATTTACAAACCTCAACAGAACAATCAAAAATGGACAAATAGGAAGGAAAAAGAGCAGCGTGATTTTTTTAGATGTTCAAGGCCAGTCCGTTAGCACCTATCCAGCTAGCAATTGCTTCCATTATAGCCTATAATCTTCCAATATTACCTACAGCTGGATTATCCCATTCAACAAAGAACTGAATATTGTCTGCATAAACTGCAAACATCACCCCCATTGTTCTCAACAATTCATGGAGGGGAGGCAAAAACAAATTAAATAGAATGGGAGACAGGGATGAGCCCTGTGGGACTCCAATCCTTATCTCTCAACTTGATGACACCTTGTTATCAAGTAAAACCTCCTGTTGTCTACTACTCAGAAAAAATTCAAACCAGGCCAAAACAGATTCCAAGAGGTCCAGAGCACTGAGATGCTGTACCAGTAATACGTGGCTGATTTTCAAAAGCTGCTTTTAGATCTAAAAAAAAAAACAGCAAAAAAAAAATGACCCTGGTCTAAACCACGTTTCAACATATTGTAGGGAAATTTGATTTAAAGTCTGCCTTGGGTCTGCTTATATATGTATATATTGGCTTTATATGACTGAACTCTTGCCTGGTGAAACTACACAGGAGGATGGGTGGCACAGAAGACAAGAAGACAGACATGAAGACAATAGCTGTATGAGAGTATATGCTTGCCATAAGAAAATGGATGCGGCCTGTTATGGAGGATTCTGGGTAACCATATTCTGCATAGGAGTATGCTAGAATAATGGGCCTGGCATGAGGTTACAGGTCAAGCAGAGAATTCAAACAAATGAGCACAAAATACTCTCTGCCTGCTCTCTGCCTGGTTTCAATTAGTGCCAGAAGAAGAAAATACACAGGAAGGGTCAGAGGTCACAAGCCATACATAGATAAATAGACCTAAAAGCATTCCCAAGCATTTCCAGATGTATAGAGGTCATAGGCCATGTATAGATAAGCAAGTCTAAGTGCAGGTCCAGATGTACACATGTAAGGAGATTCTCCCCTGGGAAACGTGTTGCAGAACCCTGAGGTCCTCCTGCTGACATCTAAGTAGTAATGATGGATTACTGAACAGACATTTGATACAGGGAGAAATGTATATAAGGTGGTTATTTTAGGAGAAGGGTGGGCAGTATTTTCTTCCCCTTCTCAGAGAAAGAAAGTACTGTCTGCCATTCCTATAGACAGACCTTGCTGTTCTGCAATGATGCTGAAAATAAAAGTCTTTGTAGATAAAGCAACTGCTGTCTAAGTAATTCTTTGATTGGTGATATTTTGGGCAACCGTTGTGGGAACCAGAAGCTACAATTATTGGTGCCGAAACCCCTCTAAATTTTCTAAATTGCCCAAGGACTCCTCTGACTGCAGTTTTTGACTTGTAGTTTTACTTGTCAGAGGGACTACCTCCTGTTTTTCACAGTAAAAAAAAACAAAAAAACAGGGGATGTGAATACCTTCTCATTAGTAGAAGAGGATTCCTTCTGCTGGTACAGAAGATGGGAATACCGCTCTGAGTGACGTCGAGAGAGATTTTGATACCCTAGGATGACTCTATTGGTGAGTGTTCAGTTTCCCTGTCTGTATGAAAGGACAGAAGACTTGCCCAGGTTCGAGTGGTGGGTAAGTATGTAATTAATATTTTGTTATGTAAGAAAACTGTTAGAATGTCTCTGTATTTAGTTGTAAACATTAGGGAATGGTTAGGGAAAGAAAGTTTTGCCCAGACATTATGTCTCTTTTCCAGGATTGATTGATGTACGCTTGTGTTTTGTATGAGTCCTGGATAAGTAACTTCTAACCTTTGTAAATAAAAAGGTCTGAATTTTCCATCTGTAAAAGCGAAGTTACCCCCCTTGTGAATAAAGAGGGGTTTGCCCCTGTCCCCGAACAGTGAAAACACCAGGTTTACGGATTTTAGAAAGAGGGACAGCTAAGGAGAATATTTATAGAAAAACAGGGATGATTACCTTATCTGAGGTGCTCACAGACCAGAGAGGGTGACAATTAGATCTATTGAAGAATAGCTTTCTAAGTATCTTTTTGAAATGAATTACTTTGCAAGTTCTAGATCAAGGTGAATGACGGAGCTGACTGCAGCTGCATTAAATAACCAAGGAGGAGTGGGTCTAGTTCAGTTTCAGTATTCTAATCAGATAGGCTGATTAGGTATAATGCATTTAACTCTGTTTTGTGTTTTTAGTTTTAATCTTTAGTAAACACTGTCCTGTCATTACTGGCTACTCCAGTAGATTTTATGTTCCCTGGAGCTGAACTGATTAGAATTATTTTCTTAAGTTGAACTAAGTGTGGAATTCCTGGAGAGCTTATCTGTTTGCTTTTATTTTCTTTTACAATATTCATGTGCTTGTAAGATGCCCCAGTCTCTGGAGAGGGTAAAACCGTTGGCCCGGAGTCCCTTGAACGCAAGTGCTAAGCGGTGTTTGTTTATCTGTCTCTATTCTTCCATGTCCTTCCTGTCTTCTTTAGAACATTGAAAACAACGAAAAATCTTCCAGGATCTGCTTTTGTAATTGATGTGCTGAGACAGCTAGTTTTTTTTCCAGTCTGTCTGAATATATTGTAACATGGAATGGATTTTCTGAGTTAGTGGATTGGGATCTGAATGTAATGTACACTGAAGTGAGAATCTTAGAAGCAGACCACACAGATAATTGACAGTGTTTTATTCTGAACTACCAGCTATTGTGTGCAGTGATATGACTGGTAGACAAGTACAGCCTGAAAATTCCCCTGTGCATGTTTGTGTGCAGTAAATAAATCTGATTCATATGTGTAAGTTTTATTTTTTTAATTTGGGATCTTATATCCGAGTTAAGAAAAAATTTGTCTGCTGTTCTCTGTGTGTCAGAAGATTAAATAGCTCTGCCTGTGTCTGTGATAGGTCATAGGGCAGTTGTACACAATGCAGAACGAATTTCTATGAATGTGTTAACAAATGTGGAAGATCAAATTAATAATAAAGGAAAAAAAGATTACAGCTGGATTTTGCAACTAAGAAAAATAGCTCTAAAAGAAAATCCGTGTAAGAAAATATGTAACCATGTGATGCAAAAATGTTTACTTAGTATTACATTGTTGGAGAAAATCTTTATATAAGATTATGAAGAAAATATTTTTTAATTGTTCTTTTAAGGTTCCTGTGTTTCTCAAGCTTAAAGGTATATTGCTTTTTGGGATTTCCCAAAGGGGAATGCTTTACTGAACTCTCTTAGGAAAGCATCTCTACTCTGATCAGATGGCCTGCTGTGCTTAAGTGCTTCCAGATGTTAGATCAAACAATCAAGGCATTGGAGAACCTGTTTCTGTTGTCCTTTGCCCTTCAGAGTGGGGGTTTGACGGCCCTGACAGGACAATGCTACTTAGAAGTGATTTGATTACCGAGTGAATGAGAAGTTATATGTTTGGTTTTGATTGAGCAAAATTAAAAGTAAAATAGAATTTTGTATACTGTTGCAAGCATCCCAAAAGAGCTGTAACTAAAGGACAGAAAGAGAGATCTACTGTTTGCTGTCAGTTCAGTTTGACACCAGTTTCATTCAATTTAAATGTGAAAAGGAGTGTTTGTATTCTTAAGCTCAGTACTAATGACTAATGACTAAGGACAGTAACATGGGATTTGCTGAATTTTAGGATAAATTCATCTGTTTTTACTGTATTTGAATTTTATATGTTGGGGTCCAGAGAAAACAGTGTACTTTGTTTTGAAAGATTTTTTTTAAGTTTCAATTTTAGGAATACACTATATTGTAGCACTATGACATACAAATTTACTTTAGCTTACACACTTGCAGAACAAATTTGGTAGAAAAAATGGAGCTTAGTTCCCAGAAAAATATGAGAACATTTGTAAAGTTATTTACACATAAAATAACATTAAGTTGAATCAATTAGACAAAGTCTCCTACAGCACTTTCTCTGATACAGAGGTTTGTTTTTTAACATGTCTGTCTAGTTCTGTTATTCATTTGCATTTCTTGAGATGCCGGTAAGGTGAAGCTAGCCCAAGCACTGCTTTGAAGTCTCCACCTGACAGGCAACAGTATCAGTGTAATGAAAGACTCCGGATAATTAATTACTTTGCCTTGTTCAGCACTCTCACTGAGATGCCATACGTGAGAGAGAGACATGTGGCTGTCTTGTTAAAAACCATACTTTGTCCTAATGAGACCACTGTTATAAAAATGTTACAAAAATAATATTTTTATACTGTAGGGACTTTATTCTGATTGTTTAAGACAATTGCTATTTTGAATGAGCACATATGTCCATTTTTGAACCATACCAATTAAGTTGGTGAAAAAAAGACACTGTTTACTCATGTTGTTATATTCATTAAGAAGAATCCAAGTTTATATTTTCTCTATACTATTTGTTTACCATAATACTAAGTTTTTCTAACAATTGTTTGATGTTCTTAGCATGCCAATTAAGAGGTGGTACTCTGATGGACATTAAACTGATGAAGGTTATTTAGAGTGACATGTCTGTCTAATGAACATGTAAGCAAATTTTATTCAACTATGCTGTCTCCAGAATCTTTAATTCAGGAAGTCATTTAAGCCCCGACACATATTCAATAATTGGAAATAGACACCTGGAGACAGGCTAGGTGCATTTTGCACCCTGATGTGCTTTGGAACATCCATACTGGCCATGTGGTACTTCCAAATGCTTTTTGCCTCATTTTGCCTTTGTATGTCCTGGCCAGACATGCAGGAGTAAAAAGAGGGATGATTTGATGACAAATTTTCACAAATAAAAATTGGAGTAATTCTGAAACTTGCCAAACTTGCAGAATATATGCTTGCAACTTTATTAAACTGAGAGACACAGTTGATACCATATGAGATAGTTATGATCTTAAGTAAATATGGATGAAATGATGTTTATCACATTGCATTGTCTCATTGTAAAATCTAATCTAGAATATTTTAGTCTTTTCATTTAATGTTGGATTCTGCTCTTCTGAATGGGACCTGGAACAATGTCACCAATTGAAATCCAGAGATTCCAGCAGACGGAATTGGCCATAGTCCAGATAGAACAGACCACCCCAAGACCTCTGAACTCAACTATACTTAAACTTCAGAGACAGGTGAAGCGCACGACGCAGTCCTGAAAAACTGCTGGGAAGCAGGCCCAAATTATCTGAAAATAAAGACTATTAAGACTGATTGGGACTTTTGGGAAAATCTACAAGTCATTTGGGCTACAGCAATTGCAATACCCACACCAGCTCAAGTTTTGCTGTAACATTTTCAAAGCTTTCTTCATCACTTTGTTGAATATTTGATGTGTTCAGTATTATTGCAAGCTGTATGTCTTCCATTCTCTTAGAATGTTGCCTGCTGGTATTCCAAACTCAGAGGAGGCCTAAAAGCTTTCATTCTTATTCTTTTAAGTATGGCTTGTTTTGCAATTATTGCCTGTTGTGTATTATCCATTCTGTTTGCTTGTTGTCAAAGAATGATAAGTCAGGCACCAATGCCATGTATGTTGTATCTCGAGAACTGTACCAGAAGCTGCCCCTTTGGATCATCCCTCCCTGTCTCAAATGGTTATTGTTATCAATGCCCCTTAGTGGGATTACTTTTGCCCCTCCACATAAAAAAGAAATAGGAATAGAAAAAGTGGAGAATGTAGGGAAATTTGATTTAAAGTCTGCCTTGGGTCTGCTTATATATGTATATATTGGCTTTATATGACTGAACTCTTGCCTGGTGAAACTACACAGGAGGATGGGTGGCACAGAAGACAAGAAGACAGACATGAAGACAATAGCTGTATGAGAGTATATGCTTGCCATAAGAAAATGGATGCGGCCTGTTATGGAGGATTCTGGGTAACCATATTCTGCATAGGAGTATGCTAGAATAATGGGCCTGGCATGAGGTTACAGGTCAAGCAGAGAATTCAAACAAATGAGCACAAAATACTCTCTGCCTGCTCTCTGCCTGGTTTCAATTAGTGCCAGAAGAAGAAAATACACAGGAAGGGTCAGAGGTCACAAGCCATACATAGATAAATAGACCTAAAAGCATTCCCAAGCATTTCCAGATGTATAGAGGTCATAGGCCATGTATAGATAAGCAAGTCTAAGTGCAGGTCCAGATGTACACATGTAAGGAGATTCTCCCCTGGGAAACGTGTTGCAGAACCCTGAGGTCCTCCTGCTGACATCTAAGTAGTAATGATGGATTACTGAACAGACATTTGATACAGGGAGAAATGTATATAAGGTGGTTATTTTAGGAGAAGGGTGGGCAGTATTTTCTTCCCCTTCTCAGAGAAAGAAAGTACTGTCTGCCATTCCTATAGACAGACCTTGCTGTTCTGCAATGATGCTGAAAATAAAAGTCTTTGTAGATAAAGCAACTGCTGTCTAAGTAATTCTTTGATTGGTGATATTTTGGGCAACCGTTGTGGGAACCAGAAGCTACAATATCAGTAATTGACAGCAACAGCGTCTCAATACTGTGGGTCCGACAAAAAACAAACTGACATGGATCAAGTAGATCATATTTCGCAACAAAATCTTCCAGCTGACTCAGACCTCTCAAGGAGTTTGACAAGCACGGGCAGAGAGGAGATAGGCTAGTAAGTACTCAACTCGAGAGGATTAAGTCCAGCCTCTTTAAAAGTGGCTTATTAGCCACCTTGAGAGGTCCAGGAACGTTTCCCTCAATGAGAGAGGAATTTATCAATCTGGTCAAATACAAAAGAAGGGAACTACTGCTCCTCTGTGCAATCTAACCCTGGCAAACATCTGTGGTTGCAGAGGTGAGCTTCAGACCCTTCAAAAGCTGACCAACCTCCTCTACCCACCTTCTCAAACTCATTCCATAACCCCAACAATTAAGAACAAGGAAAGGAGGATACCAAATCAGAGCCTGAAAAGGCTACAACGTCAGCAGTCTTCTTCAAAAAGTACTCACTAACAAGCTGAAGGGGAAAAGGAATTTTACGAGCCCTCCTCTTATTTTCCCTTGTCAAAGAGTGTAGTACCCCAAATAACACATTAGGGCGGTTGATTGCTGACAGAGTCCCCAGACTTCCTCCACCTCTGTTCCTCCTGCCTTAATTCTCTCTTCAATTGTCAATTAACCGGTAACATCCAAAGACTACCCCCTTTTTGTTTTAACATGCACCTCCCGCATTGGTACCAACTCATCCAAAACAGTTGAAAAAACAGCATTCCAATTATTAACTAAAGAATCAGCATCCTGTACATCCTGAAATTGCCCTAAAACCTCATCTATCCAAGCAATCACTTTGGGCAATTCAAAATCAGATTGCACCTTTTTAACACGACTCCTGAAAAGCCCTAGTTCCAATATAAAAAGGAAGATCAAACAACAACAACAGTTGATGATCAGACCAGGGCAAGGAGATATGGGATTCCAAACACTGAGAATGAATACTGTCCAAAACATCTCCAGCAACATGAGTCGATGACTGAACATATTGAAAGAAACTCAAAGCATCCATCATAAAAAACACATTGACCTTTCCCTAAAGCCAAATGTGGGGTATCAAAACCACTTAATATACAAATTCTAGACAAATTTTCAGCCACACTAGAAAGGATTCCCGGAGGGGGATAAACAGACATAAAGAGAACATACTATTAGAAAGAGCTAAACAATCAATAGATTGTCCCAAAGAAACAGATTAAGTTATCTACAGACAGATATTTCCTAAATACAACAACAACTTCTTTCCCCTCCCCCTCGCTTCCCATCCCGACAAGACCATTCCCAAAGATGGGCAACATTAATTGGCAAAAACTGTATGAGATTGCTGAAACCATGACTCAGTAATACACAGGATGTCTAACGAATATTCACTAATCAAATCATATATCAAAACAGACTTACTGCGCACTGACCTAGCATTCAGTAGGGCACATCTTATGACTTTTTCAGTCCCAATATCAGCCATCCCATTCAGCAAAGGCACTATACGTAGTGCCTCAGTTCTGCCCTTCCTCCTAAAAGCTCCTCATACCACCATAACAGCACTTCCCGGAACCACTGAAATCATAGACATTATAAAACCCAATATATCACTCCCACTCCTACCCAAAAGACCACAAAAGACTAAACAAACAGAAAAACAGGAAAGAAAATGTCACTATGAAGGCTCACTTCAGAAAGGCTCTCCCAAAAGGCTCACTGAAAGGGGCAAGCCGCCAATGGCACGCTGGCAGCTTAAGATAGCAGGAAGTCACTGATGTCACTGGCCCCATCCCCAACCTCCTTCGTATCAATTACAACAGTTATAGGAACAATGATGACTCACTAACAGCTTGAGGAAACTTCACCCAGCGTTTCTCCCAGATAGCAAATCTGTGTAACTGTAGCTGTTTTATAGGGAGGGCTCAACGCAGATGATGTCACAAAGTGGGCAGAGCTACCCATGAATCTCTCCTAGCTTCTCCAAAGCTGAAACCCCCAGCCAAACAGGAACAGATGGAATAAAACTGCAAAGGTGGTAAAAAAAAAAAGCAAGCAGGTAAGCAGCAGACAGGCAGCACAGTCTCTTCATGGGATAGGAGGTAGTGTATTATTGTGGATCAGGAACTTCACATGGCTTGCCTGGAAAGGACCTCTGATTCCAAGGGCCTTAATATCCTTGCTGAGTTTAGTAGCTGCACTGGCCCATATAAAGCCCAAATGAATGTGACAGATGCAGAATGAAAGAAAACCCTCTGAGACACAAACAAATTTATTAAATTTAGAAAATTTATATAAACAAATGTATCAAATTTACTAAAGCAGACCAACAACCTAACCTCTTTACTGTCTCGTTTTGATGGCTATTTTTATCAAACACCAGAATTTTTTTTAGGAGGCCCTTTTACTAAAGTGCAGTAAAGTTTTATGGTTACCGTGATTGCCTAAATTACTGAGTGGTAACTGCAGAGCCTCTATGTTAGCTGGTGGTGGCATTCCCAGCATGTGTCCATGCAGTTGATTCAGAGGACGTTTAGCTTGCACTAATGGGGTAGCTATCTGCTGTAACTTTGGACCACAGGTTAGTGACTCCCATGCTAAAGAAATAACACATCTTCTGGTAAATAATCACCCCAAGCTGCACTATCTGTTGCTTACCATGTTAAAAGCAACATGGAATCTGTGTACCTTTTTAGAGACCTGACAGGTACGTGTGACCTGGATTAGCCACTATTGGATACCCGGCTTGATGGACCCTTGATCTGACCCAGTATGGCATATCTTAATCTCCAGGAACAAGCAGGAATGAGTCTTCACATATGGGTACGTCGGTACCGACGGAGCCTGCACGGGAATGCTGCCCAGCTTTCAATTAGAAAGCTTTTGGCAGCATCCCTCGCGCCTGCGCAGTGACTTCCCGCCTTCTCCACAGCCTCTCTTCAGTTTTCGTTTTTCCGCGGAGCCGGCAGGACATCCTCCTGTCACCGCAGAAACTTTTCTCTTTAATTGCTTTAATTATTTTAATTTTTTTGTTTTCTTGTGGTCGCGGCTGTTTCTCCCGCTACCACCGGTACCGCCGGTGGTTTTTAGGCTAAAATCTGTAAAACTTTTCTTCAGTTTTTTTTGCCTTAACTCTTAGGCCTACTAGGCCTTTTTCATTATGGAGCCTTCTTTTCCTAAAAAGTGCCTCCGCTGTGGAAACACCTGTTTCTTTTTAGACACCAATAGTTGGTGTCTCAACTGTGTGGGTCCTGACCCTTTTTCCCCTGACTTGTCAGGAGATAATTTTGTGAGACAACCTTCAGTATTTAGGGTTTCCCTCGATACCGTTTTTTCTTCGGCATTGAGGGTACCCGGTTTCTCTACTTCACAGGATCAGGTAACCCAAAAACAGTCTGTTAAGACTAGTCAATGCTTGAGTGGTATGTCCCATGCCCAGCATGATGACGGCTCCGGCCTTACCCTCAAGAATCCATTGGCATTACCCCTGCGGGAGTCTTTGGGCTCCAAAGTGTTAAAGGGGTTTCAGGATGTTCCTGGGGCTCACCCCTCACAGAACATACCTGAGCCATGCGCGGGGGTGGTATCCGCTTCGAGCGGTACCGAGCCTCCGGCATCGGCACCGGTGTCGAGCACTCCACTCTTCACCAGGGATCGTCATCGGGCGTCCTCGGTACCTTTGGGACCGATCGATACGCACCGCATTGACTTCCCCCAGCCATGCTTCGGGACGGTACCGACGTCGATCGGTTCCGATACCCTAGCATCGGCATCGACATGGACCTCGGTACCGTTGATATCGATCGATGTCACCCAGGCTGCCTTAGTGGTATCGGCATCGCCGATACTACCACTGGCGTCGGAACTGTCGAGACATGCATCGCTAGTCTCGCTCTCTTCGATGCCGAGTCTTGAGTCGATATCGAGTCTCGAGGGCTGCGTCCCGACGCGTCCCGGAACCGACTCCGGTCATTTCCCCATAGGTAGTTCCGAAGATCTGAGCCATAACTCCCTCATGATCTCGGTACCACGACAGCAGTTCCCGATGACTACTTCACCTGCTAGTCCTTTATCACTAGCACGGTTGTTGCCTGTTCTTGCACCGCTGCCTAGTTTGGAACCGATACCTGGCATTGCTGCAGTACCTTGTACGTCCTCTGATACTCAGGCTCTTTCTTTAGCCTCACCAGGAATACTTCCCATAGGAGATCAGTCTTTTCAGACTTTTCTCCTGGATATGGCAACCTTTCTTAATATTTCTATCCCTGGTTGTGATCCTACACATGGCTCATCGGCACAAAAGCAACGAATACAGTTTCCTTTACATCCTGCTCTGCAGGATCTCCTTCTTAAGGTATGGAAATCACCCTTCCGACTTCCTCAAGTTTCTAATGATGTTGAGGTTAGGTACCGTGTACCACCCTCTCCAGGGTTCCAAAAACCTCAACTTTCTCATCGTTCCCTGGTAGTGGAATCAGCACTGAGGAAGGTTAAGAGCAAGAAGAAGCATTCTTCTTTTCCACCAGGTCGTTCTTCAAGAACACTTGATGCTTTTGGCCGTCAAGCCTTCCAAAACTCTATGCTGGCTTCCAGAGTTCTCTCATATATTTTTCACATGAGTCTAACGCTCCAGGAAGTCACAGAGAAATTGTCTCTTTTGACCCCTTTTTTACCAGAGCCCAAGGCTACTGATTATACCTTGCTCATCAATCACAGCCGGAATATATCCTGGTTTCTGTCTCGTGCTTCTATAGATTCTTTTGAGTCCATTAGCAGATCCTCTGCTATTGCCATTGCGGCACGTCGCAGAGCCTGGCTTGAGGCTTCAGACTTGAGCAAATGGGCACAAACTATACTAGCTCATTCTCCTTGTACAGGAGAAGGTCTTTTTAATAAGGAGGCTTTACGTCAGGTTGCTCAATGCTCCCCTGACTCTTCTTCCACTAGAAACCATTCTAAGCCACCTCCTTCTTCAAATAGTAGGAAATGTCCTACCAAACCTTCTTTTCCTAAGAAAAGGAAGTTTCATTCCTCTCCTGCCCATCATTCGCCTGTACCTAAACAAGGGACGCCTCAGCCTAGTCTGAAGTCCTCCAGTTTTGGCCAGTCTCAACATCCCCAGCAACCATAGGTGCCTGGAATTGTAACTTACATATTAAAAGATTATTCACTGTGCTTTTCTTTTTCAGTGTACTAACCTGTCAAAAAAAAATTATTTTGTTCAGGTACTACACACTTCTCCTCTTCTTACTCTCCAGAAGAGCAGTTGCAACTATCACCTGATAGTTTCTTTCCCAACTGAACATTTTTCCTTCAGTTGACTTACCCCATGGGTACGTCCCCTCCAACTACTTGAGGGGACACTCTCTCTGCTGTTTCTGTCAACAGCTCTGCCTGCAGGAGTTGTAGTAATTGTATTACTGGGACTTTTCCAAGTTCCAGTCCCTTGTTAAAAATTTTTGTCTAGCCTCAGTAGTGATTCCAAACTATCTTGGATCCTCCTACTCGTTAGGCTTTCTCACATTATTCTAACCATCTCCTTTTCTAGGATATGGCAACATAACTGATTTTCAGTCAGTTTCTCTCATAGCTCTCCTGCACAATGCTCTCTGCAGTCTTCAGAGAAGCTTTCTACTATGAGGTCTTTGCTATAGAGCATTGTCCTTGTCTCTGAAGTTCCTCTATTATTAGAGAGAAACTTCTCAACCCTTACTATGCCTGTGAGGGTTCTCCACACCCCCTCTAACCTGGGGTGTTCACACGAGATAGCAGTTCTTCTGCGTGAAAATCCAAGGCATCTACCATGTCAGTGTTCTGTAGAACTCCCTGCCTTGTTCCCTACAGATTCATATCTTCATCTGTTCTCACGCGAACATCACGGTTATCTCACTGGGTTGCTTTCCTGCATCCCTCAACCCATGAAAATAGATTCTCTATGCATCTCCCAAGTGGGCTCACCCTCTCGCAGAACGCAGATTCTTTTTCATTTACATTCCCCATGTACAATTATGGGGCTGGGTGGTAGACATGTATCTCAATCTGTTGTCTTGTATGTAGCATCTCCATATATGTCTACATACTTATATCATTTCTCTGGTGGTGCTAAACCATGCCCCACAAATTTCCATATATCTAGGTGTATCATCTATCTATATATATATATATATATTGTGATGCAGCAAGGGGTACACAGCTCATGGAAGGGCAGGTAAAAGAAAGACTTACCTCAGATTCAGCATTGGAAAAGAGCACTAGGCACTCTGAATCAGTTGAGCAAAGGAAATGGTTACTGCGTAGCAAACAGAAATCTCATCAGGAACACCTGATCGAAAATCCCCAGGTCACGTGCAGGGCTAGGGATTACTTAAGACAGGGTTCCAGTCAGAGAGTGGCAAGAGTTGTGGCAGGAAGAGTTGCAGAGGGAGCAGCAGATGCAGTTGCACCAGCAGATGCAGATGAAGGCAGAGAGAGAGAAAGGCACGTTACAACTCTCGAGCAAGGCAAAAGCCGGGGAGAGAGTGGCAGGAGGTGTGGCTCTCATCAGCTGAGCAGAAACCCCAGGGGAGTGCTGGGAGGAAACTTTTCTCACAGAGAACCAGGAAGTGAATCTGGCTCCAGCACTCAGGAAGAGAGGTTCAAGGCAAGCTGTACTAGGAGAAAACCTGCTACCAGAATTAGCCTTGAAGAGAAGCCAGGAGGGTCCCACTACACAAGAGACCGGTATGTGCCAGCTCTAAGCACAGGTCAGTGTAAGAAGAAAGTGTCGGGGGATGGGAACTCCAAGCACATCTGCAGCCTAAGAAATAGTTGTAAAGCTAGGACCAATTATACTTCTGCACAACCAGCCTGGGAGGCTAGAACCAAAAAATATAGGGAGCCAAGTACTAAGGCAATCCCTGCAGAGAGAAAGAAACCTCCTTATGCTTACAGGGAGAAGTTTAAAACTTATAACTGCCAAGGGCGTGGTCCTGAATATAACCGCTTAAAGCAAGGTGGTTCAGAGCTGATGTTCTGGGAGGAAAGCCCAGGCAGAAGCTACTACAGAGGGAGGTATAGACCCGAAGGGAGAAGAGCCTCCATTGATTACCATAGCGAGTTGTCACAAGACGCTGTGTCTGAACATTGTTCACAAGAGGAGTCTGACACAGGGAGTTTGGGAAGTGCTGGAGAAAGCATGGTATGGGAAGATGGTAGCAGTCTTCCAGAGCCCATTCCCATGGATTGCAGCATGTGTTATAAATGCAGCCTTGATATTTGAGTAAATGCAAAAGAGAACTTTGTGCATGTAACAAAGAATATATGTTTGTCACTATTTTTGTTACTTCGCTTACGTTTTGAAGTTTCTGTTCTTCTTGACAGTCCGAGCGGGACGGGGAATAAAATCCCACTTTATTTTCATTCAATTTGCTCTGAAAGACTCTTTTATTTATAAAGCCGGAGCAGTTACTTGTCTTATAGACCCTAGGCAACCGCCTATACAGGGTTAAAAGGGCTCTAACCACGGGCCCCATCACAATATATATATTTGATAAATTTCACCACCCATATCCTAATATACAAATCTGGACATATGTATATTTATCTATCTATATATATCCATGAATATATACATATCTATTCCAGCCACATATATATATATCTCCCTATATGTATGTGTTTGATGGGGGGCTTCTTAAGGGTTGGTCAATCTTATTCACTATCACCCTTACTGTCTATACTACAGGATTTACCTCTTAGAGGTTTTAGACAGATTGTTGCCCCACGTCCCATACCAAATTATGATACAGGACCTGTCCAGCACCAACAACCACTTTGGTGCTAACATCTTCTATTTTTTCTTTATGTCCTTGAAGCATCCAGCTTCAATATTTTTCCTATCTCTCACCAGCTCGGAAAAACAGTGTACTTCTTTATCTTCGAGTACACAACTGTTTTCCATCCCCCCTTTCCTGCCAGGACTGGGCTAGTTCTTCAACTCCGTCAGTCTTCTTCCTTTAGTCCTCAATGTTCATGTTGCCTAAAGGACTTTTCAGCTTTTCCCATAAAGCTTTCCATTGAAGACCAGACGTCTACTCCTACCCAGTTGACACCTGGATCATCTTCTACCTCCAAGTCTGGACCTTCATCCTCACTACTGAGAGGTCACCTGGACGATTCCGCCACTACTTATCCAGTAGACTCCATCATGCTTTCTACTTCCTACCATACAGTAGGTAAGCTGCATATTTTAAGTGTACATTAAATGTGTTTTAATGCTACGCATCATATCTACCAAGGACTCCTGTAGTCTGTAGAACATCTAGTCCTTGGCTATGCTGTTTCTTTCCTCACAGCTCCTTTATTGTCAACTCCTACCCTCCATCCCACATTGGATGCCGGGGATTCCTGGAGACAAAATGCGCCCCTGACCTGGGCACTTGCATTTTTATGGGATCTCCCCCTGGCATCTCCAGCTAGGGAGTCCCCATATGTGAAGACTCATTCCTGCTTGTTCCTGGAGATAGCACAGTTACATAGAAATTAGACCTTACCTGCTAATTGTCTTTCCTTGAGTTGTCTCCGGGCCAGTCCAGAGCCCACCCTAAGAGTGTTTTGGCGGTATCTCAGGATAGTCGGTTTCAAGAGTATAGGGGTTTCGCTAGGGGTATTCTATAGTTAACTTCCGGTGTTTTAATAACTGCTAGAGGAGGGAGATTGACTACCCATTCATCTGGACTGGCCCGGAGACACGATAAGGAATTACCTGTAACAGGTGATCTCTGGGAACAGCAGGAATTAGTCTTCACAACCCTCCCACCTCCCCTAGGAGTTGCATCTTTTTTATTTTTTCCCTTTTCTCTCCTCGCCTTTGTCTCAGCTCTGAAACTCAACTGAAGAGAGGCTGTGGAGAAGGCGGGAAGTCACTGCGCAGGCGCGAGGGATGCTGCCAAAAGCTTTCTAATTGAAAGCTGGGCAGCATTCCCGTGCAGGCTCCGTCGGTACCGACGTACCCATATGTGAAGACTAATTCCTGCTGTTCCCAGAGATCACCTGTTACAGGTAAGTAACTGTGCTTTTTCTTCTGAGGCAATGGAGGGTTAAGTAACTTACCCAAGGTCACAAGGAGAATGGGAATCAAACCCTGGTCTGTTGGTTACCAAACCAGTGCTCTAAACACTAGGGGGCTGCTTGGGCAGAAGTTATACCACTGATTCAACCTTATATTATTTGCCTATTTTTCATTTAATATTTTATTTTCTCCTTTTAAATAAATAAAATAAAACATAACAAAAGAAACAACCATGAAAGCAAAACAGAACAAAATTAAAATAAAAAAAAAAGTCCATACAGCACACCCTCTACTGGTTGGGTGTCTCCTGAGGACTAGGCTGGAACCTCTTTTCAAGAATCATGAACCAGTGAACCCAAGCCCATCAGAATATTCCTACACATGGGGATGGATTTCAACTTGAATCAAAAGATTGTAATCAATCATATCACTCTGCTTTGTTATATACAGTGTACCCTCCAGCGAGAATGATGATAGCAATAATAATAATAACAAAACCCCTAGGATTGGCTTTAATTCTGTTCTAGACACAGTCCTAGACTATATTTTCCAATGAATAATTCACTACAATAAAACCTTTAAATATTTACAAATTTTGGACCGACTGGACTTGACTCCACAAATCCTACAAAAGTCTACCCTACTTGGAACAGCTTACATCTTGCAATGATACCTTCATGATTGCTAAGTTCTTGGTTAGAACCCAAATCACAGGATTAAAACTAGTCCTAGACTATATCTTCCAATGAAGAATTCACTATAATCACTGGTCAACATTGAAATCGTTATTGACTTTAAAAGGCCCTAATCTGTAGTATCTTGGTGAGCTGAACATGAATATAACATTAAAAAAATTTTATTGGCTCTCGTTTTGAAGATATTGTATGTAGTTCATTTTTTAATCCAGTAGGACATCAACAAAATCCCAAATAAGCCTTGAATGATGTAATATTGCATCACATTGCATAATACCAGCATGCACACATCATCCAGAGTTGATTGCATCATTTTCTGATGCAATGCAATACTACTGCCAGACGGCTGCTGAAGCCATCTGACGTCAGCAGTGTACTATACGCAGTCGGAAAGGAAAGTAATCTCGTATTCTGTTCCGATATTGAAAGCCTCATGAATGCCTTAAAAATCACTCATGACCCACAAGACTGGAGACTATTTATAGACTCTTCAAAACTGAGTCTGAAGGCTGTGCTTTTGAACAATGGAAACCGTCTTCCATCTATTCCAGTAGCGCATGCCGTCCACATTAAAGAGACATACGATAACTTAAAGCATCTACTGACTTCCATTAACTATAACAAGTACAGCTGGCACCTCTGTGGTGACTTGAAGGTAGTTGCCCTTTTAATGGGACTGCAGCAGGGATATATAAAATACATGTGTTTCTTATGTGAGTGGGATAGCCGAGCAAGGGATTGGCACTACTTGCGGAAGGAATGGAATCGCAGACAAAATGTAACAGTTGGAGAGAAGAATATCCAGCACCCAGCTCTGGTTGAGGCTCACAAAATCCTGCTACCACTCCTTCACATCAAACTAGGTTTGATGAAAAACTTCGTGAAAGCCATGGACTGCACTTCGCCAACTTTCCGATATCTGCATGAAAAAGTCCCTCGACTCAGCGAAGCAAAGATTAAAGAGGGAGTTTTTGTGGGTCCTCAGATTCGAGAGCTCTTCAAAAATGACCGGTTCAACAACTTGCTGCAGGGTGATGCGAAACAAGCATGGAATGCTTTTCGCCTAGTGTCAACAAACTTTCTTGGGAATGTTAGGACAGAAAACTACAAGGAACTAGTAGAAGACATGCTGATGCAGTATCAGAAACTTGGCTGCAATATGTCTCTAAAGATCCATTTCCTTGATTCCCATCTTGATTTCTTTCCTGACAACTGTGGTATGGTTAGTGATGAACAGGGTGAACGTTTTCACCAGGATATCGCAACGATGGAGCAAAGATACCAGGGAAAATGGTCCACTACAATGCTGGCTGACTACTGCTGGACACTCCCCAGAGAAGCTCCCGAACAGCTGTACAAGAGACAGGCGAAAAAATCTAAGTAGTCGTCTATGACTTGGTTTTTTACAGTTATTAACCGAAGGCCTATGATATTTACTATTGACATGCATTTCGTGATGTAAACATTAATTCTTGTAGATTAAAAAAAAAAAACTAGAGCCAACTTTGCAATTTCACGGTCATATTCGTGTTCAGCATATAAAAATGGATAAGAAATGACTATTTTTATTTCAGTAACATGACTTTTGTAAAAATTTCTTGACCAGTGTAATAAAAGAAGGGGCATTCCCTCAGTCTCCAGAGAAATAGATTTTACTTTCAGAAAAAGGGGTACATGACTGAAAGATGGATTTGCTCCCTTATTGGTCTCAGAAATGACAAAGTTTGGAGGTTCTAGAGTCCTGCCCAACAATATGGCAGCCTGGCCTGTTAAGCTTCATAGGACTCGGAGATTTCCCTCCCTTTGTCCTTGGTCAAAGTGCTCAGTGAAATGTGACTTTGATAGAAAACTTTCCTGAGATGGCTGAGAAGAAATCTACATTGCTCGATTCTCAGTATAGCCTCCCTTTTGGATCTAAAAGGCAAAAGAAGAGTCCACCTACACCTGACAAAGCAGTTGAACTGATTGGTCCGGTGTTGCAAGAGCTGAGAGAATTTAAAAAAATTATTGAAAATCAAGTTTCAATGTCAGCTGGTATTAGAAGGGACATTGAGCAGTTATTTATTTATTATTTATTTATTTATTTAACATTTCTTTTATACCGCGCTATTAAAATCAGTGCGGTGTACATCAAACAAACATATACATTGCAGGCTAACTGCAATGTATTCACATTTGAACAGGGATTGAAACTTGGATAAACAAGGGTAAACTTCAACAGTTATTACATTGTCAAATAATCCATGTAAATGAGCATTTCCCAGTTACGTTTGGACAAAATTGAATCACAAGTATATGATCTTCAGCTGACGGCTGCCCGTGTTCCTGAAAATGCTGCTACCATTAAGCGGATCCAACTGGAGTTGGAAGACTCCATCAATTTCAATAAGCACATGAACTTATGACTAATTGGATTGCCGAAAGATCTGAAGGTGACAATTTCAAAGAGTTTATAGGTCTACTTCTAGAAAGTATTCTGGGGCGCTGTTTTCATCCTGTATTGGATATTGAAGAAGTTTACTGGGTTCCTCGATATTCTGCTGCAAAAATCAAGCATTCTTCAGGATCAATCTTAATTCGTCTGAATAGGTTTCAACAAGTTCTGGAAGTTTTGTCCTTAGCTAGAGGGAAAGCATAAAGACTAACATATAAGGATCATAAACTGTCTCTACTCCCTGATCTGGCAAGAGACACTGTTAATAGGCGACGCTTGTTTTTATCCTTAAGGGATCTAAAAAATATCTGTGCACAATATGGATTATTTTTACCTACTAAATTGAGGGTAATTTATGAGAATAAAACTATGGCATATCAGGATCCTGAATTATTGAGACA
This sequence comes from Ichthyophis bannanicus, assembly GCA_033557465.1. NCBI lineage: Eukaryota > Metazoa > Chordata > Amphibia > Gymnophiona > Ichthyophiidae > Ichthyophis > Ichthyophis bannanicus. Next base: position 124,846,754 of record CM066043.1, on the reverse strand, counting down.
ATTTATTGAAAGTTTAAAGATGTCTTAGAATGTTCAATTATACTCAGCTTAAAGTATTAGAGTACAGCTCTGAATGGTTGGAATATAAAAAAAATAGTGTTTTGATTTCTTTTAAGTTATTATAGTAGTTGAATGTATGTACGATCAGTATTAAACTTTGTTTATATGTGACTTAATTTTGGTAATTGCAGTTGGTTAAAGTAATAAAGTAATGAGCAAGGCCGCGGGCAGGGTCCCGACGGCCGTCATTAACCGGGCGCGCTGCCCGGTGCGGGGACCCTGCGCGCGGCCGCTTCCTGGGGCCGGGTGGTGGTGGGGGGGAGGTTAAGGTTTAAAACCATTGGCTCCCGGCGAATGCGATCGCACGGGAGCCAATGGGGGAGTGGCTGGTGGGGAGCGCGGCGGGTTGAGAGGCTGATGCAGGTCTCCGCGTGCTCAGTCGCCGCTGGAGACCTGCAGAGTGCCGGCTTCCCTCCCGCCCGCCCTTGGGTGGACAGTTTGGGGTGTTGCAGCTTGGGGGGGGATTGGGGCGGGATCCCGGAGGTTCCGGGGTCCGGTGCCTCAAGGTACACTTGGGCGGGGGTTGGGGTGCCCCTGACCCGGATATACCCTGGCCGGCTTTTGCTATGGGCATGGCGAAGTCGGGAGAAGGGTGGGAAAACTTGCCGGGGGGCAAGTGTCGGGCCGTAGCGGTGGTAGGCACTTTGCTAAGGCATGGCTGGTGTGGCACTACTCCGCTAGGGGGCCTAGTTATGTTTTCTGTGGTTGGAATATTGTTAATAGTTATTACTTAATAAAGCTGCGACCAGTTATTGTTCCCATAATAATGGTGTGGTGTTTTTCTTGGAAGTGGGGGTTTGGTGGGTAAGGGTGGGGGTGGGGGATGATTGTCGCAGGGCCCGGAGCACCGGGTACGCTTGCCTCGGTTATTGGGGGTCAGCTGGTCATTTCCAGCGATCGTGATCGGTTTCATTTTTTTAAATTTAAATGGGTTCTGGAATGCATTTGAGAGTAAAAAGAAGGCACATTTTGATGACATCCTTTTTGTTCTTAAATACATGTCACTTCCGTAATATAATGGAGTGCTTGGAGGGGGAAATGTCAGTGCTTATGAGTTGTGACCTGGGTCCTACCTATGCTCCAATCCTACCTATGCTCCAATGTGACCATCCTACCTATGCTCCAATGTGAAATCACCATCCTACCTATGCTCCAATGTGAAATCACGAATAAGGAGGACTTACTGCGAAGAGGTGAAGATCCTATAATGGCATTTTCTGCATGAGAGAATGGACCTTGTGGCCTTTGTTTATGATACTGCTCCGATGCAGAGACTGAGGAGAATCACGGGATTGCAATGCCATTATGTGCCAACGTGAATGTGCTACATCACAATGTGGCCTTTAAAGATGACATTCTCCGAAGTCTAGCAGTGTTGTGCGTGGCATGCAGTGGAACTGATTAGCTTTGAATTATGGATCAGAAGAGCTGTAATGCGGTGAAACTTATGTATTTATGATGACAGTTCTTATCAGATCTATGCTTGATGTGGACACATGGATGGTGTTTGGAACTGGGTGCAGGATGCTCACTGGGGACTAATATGCAACTGAGTGTATTGCTTTTGTGCGAGGGCTGGAAATGGGTGTGGATAATGATATTGTCTTTTTCTTGGGGGGGGGGTCAAAGATGATGAATCTGTATCCATATATTATTACATTTTTTAGGATAAAAAGCGACTGTTTAGAGTTAAGTTGTGGATGCTTTAAATGTTTACATGATGTATTTTTGAAATCACAATTTCATCTATATTATATCTCATTTTAAATCTCTTGAATTTAATAGCGTTATTCTATGTGGTAGGATGGATGGTTATAGTGTTAGGTAGAAGAGTGGTATGGGTATGCAGTATTCATGGGGCACTAATGGGGTTATGTAGCCTTGGATGATGGGTAGAATTTAGAATAGGCTAGGATGGAGGGATTCTTGGTCCACGTTTAAATTAAAACTAAGGGGGATGTTTACTAAATGGCGGTAGCGGACTCCGTGCCATATCGGAGCCGCGTACCTATTGAAATCAATGGGGCCACGGCTCTGATATCACACTGAGCCCGCTACTGCCATTTAGTAAACATCCCACTAAGGATCCTGTGGGTGGACTGCCAATTTTTATGCTGTTGGCTCTTGCTGTTATTAGGGGATTGGGTGGGGATGGTTTGAGAGGGTTTTTTAATAGGGGTAGGGGAATTTATGTTTTCTTGTATTGGCGGAGATTAATCTCCTGAATTAAGCTAGAATTTTCAGCGGTCACATGTAGGAAAGTTAAGAATTATCAGAGTTCTTTAAATGCTGACATTATCTTCCTACAAGAAACTAATTTATCATATGGGGCCTGCATCAAGCTCCAATTTGGGTTGGTAAAAAAAACACGGGGTTTCTATAATAATAAGAAAGAACCTGCCTATTGAAATTGCAATGCAAAAAACGGATAATGAAAGGAGATGGGCATGCATGATTTTATCAATTGCAGGGAGAAAGTGTACGCTAATACCGACCTCCCCCCTTCTCATGCCTGAATTTTCCCCTCCCTGCCTCCATAATCTCTCTCTCCCTAACCTCGCTCCACTCTACATGGTGACTATCTCTTTCCTGTCTACAAATGGCATTCCTTTCCCAATTCCTGTTTTCACAGTAACCTTATATTGTAAACTGCTCTGATGCATTTGCCTGAGTGGTCTATCAAGTGTAAGAATAAAGAATGAATGTATAGTGATGGATTCTCCTTTAGTCTATGAAAGGGTGTTTCAAACCCTGTTAAACATTGGGAAGGAGAATTTATTATAGGGGGGGATTTTAATGCCACTCTTAATGAACTTCTGGATAGAAGTTCATACAGTAGGAGGAATTATGGAAAATCTTCAAATGCCTTTCAGCATGTTTCGGACTCTGTGTGTGGTGGATACATGGCACAACTTTTATCCCTCTGTACGGGAATATGCATCTTTTTTTTTCGACATCAGTCATACTCTAGATTATCTTTTAGTGTCCAAATCTTTATTGCCAGAGGTTTATAGTTGTTACATCCAGCCTATACTGATATCAGATCATGCGGGTATTAGTTTGAAGTTCAAGGCCTGCTCCAGGAATCTAAATAGAACCCCTTGGTGATTTCAGAATAGATTGCTTCTGGAAGCAGTATTAGTGACCAAATTGAATTCTTTTACTGAGGATTACTTTAAGGGGAATGAAAATGATAGTATGCCCTATAGTATTATATGGGGGTATTTAAACCCACCTTGCGTGATGAAGTTATTAGCCTCTCCACATGGATAATTAAAAGCAGCAAACAAGTAAGACTCAATCTTTAGAGAGGAGAATTGAAGAACTCGAAGGGGCCCATATAAAGACCAACTGTAATAAAATCTTACAGCAATTAATCCAAGTAAGGTATGAGCTTAATAAGAACTTAATGCAGCAAGCTTCACAAGAATTATTTGTCCAGCGAACAGGGTATTATGCTGAGGGTGACAAAGAAGGCAAATTATTAGTACAAAAACAGAAAAATCACATAGCTGCCATTAATGTAGAGGGGCAAGGGGTGACAACAAACCCTAAGGATATTTTGACTGTGTTTGTGGTGTATTATAGAAAGTTGTTTTCCTTGAGTGGAGATACAAACATAGCCATACAGGAGGCATTCCTTGAGATGATGGAACATCCTGTGCTTTCCAAAACACAAGGGGAGCATCTAGATGACCCATATTTAGGTTGGGGAAATCTTAATGGCTATTAAAAAGTTATCAAGTAATTGGATTCCTGGGCCAGATGGATTTACTGTCGACTTTTATAAGCAATATTCTTGATGCCAAAATTACAGTGATTATATATGAGCATGATGGATAATCCAGATCATTCCTTGAGCTTTGCTGAAGCCAGTGTAGTGTTATTTGCCAAGCCAGGTTGAGATGAAACACAAATGGCGAATTACTGACCTATTTGTCTATTAAACATAGATTATAAGATCCTGATGAAAATTCTGGCCACTAGACTTGGCAATGTAATTCATGGAATTGTGGGAGAAAAGCAGACTGGCTTCATCAAAGGTAGACAGATTGGGGACAATGCATCTATTTTTCATAACTTGTGTGAACTGTCTGATAACATGCATTGCCTTGTCATTGCTCTTTCTTTGGGCACTGAAAAAGCTTTTGATAGAATAGAGTGGTCATATCTCTTCAGAATTTTAGACTGGTTTGGTTGTGGAAGTGGTTTCATCAAGTGGATCAAAATGCTTTATTATGGACCTTGGTCATGCTTTGTGATTAATGGAATTTCATTGGAAGTGAATATATTGGAGAAAGGTACAAGGAAAAGTTGTCCATTCTCCTCTTTGTTATTTAATTTAGCGATTTTACCATTGTTAATCAAGATTAGAAAGAAAAATGACACAGCTGGTTTTGTGGCTGGGGAATACTGTTGGAAGGTAGCTATCTATGCTGATGATATTTTATCATTTCTCGCCAATCCTGAGTCCTCTGTTAGAGGCCTCTTGGGTTGCATGGAGCAATTTCTAAATTCTCAGGAATTAAAATTAATTGGAACAAAAGTTAAATCCTCCTGCATGGCAAAACCATTAACAGATTTCCCCTTTCAAAGGGCAACGTGGGCTCTTAAGTATTTGGGGATGCAGTTTTTCACAAATGTAGACAATACAATTAGAATCAATTGTGACAGTATGTTGTCAGAAATAAAGAATGATTTGCAGTGCTGGTCCACACTTCGGATTTCATAGTGGGGAAGACTGGACACAATTAAAATGATGATAAAATGGTTTGTAAGCTAGGGATGTTGTTTGGACTATGTAGGCCTAGTTTTTATGCCCAGTTAGATAAAAATCTTGTTACATTTCTATGGAATAAAAAAAGACTACACATTGCTCTATCAACATTAAAGTTGCCTAGTATTAGAGGGGAGTGGGTTTCCCGGACTTCAGAGTATATCACTCTGCTTCTTTACTAAGGTATGGAATTTAATGGATTGTGGATGATTCTTATCACCCTGGATAGAGATAAAGAGAGCACTGGTTTCTCTGTTTAAATGGTCTTCTCTGCCTACAATGAGTATCCTGATATCAAAATTGAAGTCAGCACTAATTCATAGTACCATTAAGGCAGTAATCATTGCAGACTCCTGTTGTAAGATGTCTTATTCTCTGTCTGCCACTTCGTCCATTTGGCACAATTGCTGGTACAAGTCAATGGAAGGAAAATTTATTGGAAGAGCTGGGTGGAAAAAAGAATTCTTTGTGTTGGTTAGCTAGTTCATGGGGGGAATGTATTGACAAAAGAGAATCCAATTGAAAGATTCAGACTGACACCCCAATAAGCTGCCAAATTAGATCGTTTGGCTTAGAGTTTGGCGCAGACGGCCCCATGGTGTGATGGAGAATGTCTTGTTGACGACTTAAGTGAGCTCAGTTGCAAGGCAAAATCAAATTGGAATTTACTCTCTTATTCTATAAAATGATCAAGAGTCAATATAGGTCTTCATTGGTAGGCTTGTATAGGACATAGGAACACGATGCAGGTGTTCCCCAAAACAGTTTATGTTGGAGTATCTTCTGGGAAAACTTCAGTTTAATAATCCATTGAATCTCTCAAACTCTCCGCTCCGGAGAGATTCAATGGATTATTAAACTGAAGTTTTCCCCTGATGAAGCCTGGATATGGCGAAATGAGAGCTTTCGTAGGGTTGTTCTTATAAAGAATTTTTGATTTAATTTATTTTGGAAGTCTCTCTGCTTTGAACTGTTCGGCTTGGAAAATCTGCAGCGTAGCGGTTGAGCACTAACGGAACGATTGGCTTGAAGTGATCCTTAAGATAAGTACTTGATGATCTTTTGGCGTGTTCTGTTTATACAAGCTTATCTTTCTTTTCTCCTTTTTTTAGGGAGTTACAATCTGTTCCTGTGCTGCTCATTTCAACGCTTGTATTATTATGACGCTTTGGGTATAATTATGGATGTCGTGAATGGAGTGTGTGTGTGATCAGGTGTAGTATTTATTGTATTCCCAGAAGTAATTTTTTGTGGTTTTAAGGTTTACCAGTGAAGAATGAATTTGGTTGAATAAGGTGGCTATATGACCTGTGATGTGAGGGTCAGCTATTCCCTATAGTGCTTACCAAGGTCTTCTCCCTGGTTGCATCTTACTGCCAGACGTAAGGGCATGTACCAACCTGAGCTCTTATCTCTTCCATGACAGCCACAACACATATCCAATACCAGAAACTTAGGTCGGCGTGCAGAGTCACAACTCATTCCTGCACTTCTCTCTAGACTTACCCAGGAATTCCTTCTTCCCAAATGTAGATTGTTCAATACCCATATGCCCTGAACACAGGTATGTTCCTACCACCTGTACATAGTTCTGTTGCCATGTTTTACTGTTCCATGTACTGAACAACAAATTGCATGATTTTGCTCTGGCTTGTTTTGTTCTATGTAAACCACTTTGAATTGTAGAAGAGTGGTATAGAAATATGTGTTAAATATATAAATAAATTAATAGTATTGTTCAGGTCACTGTGCCTGCCAGATGTTTTATTTATTTATTAGCTTTTATATACCGCACTATTTAATATCTGAGCAGTTTACAAGGAACATTTACAAACAAGCAACAAGCAACTTTACAGAGAACGCATAAGGAACAGGCATAAAACATCAGAACCAGTAACTTAACTGGTAAACTTAACTTATAGATAACTGGTAACATCACTTATAGATAAATATGATAAAATGCTTGTTGATATTATGATCTCAATTGCCATTCAACACATACTACATAATAGGAAGGACCTGTCCTTGTTAAATGTAACCTTGTGGTGGCATGCAATATGTGTAACCAGAAAGTGGGAAGGTGCTGCATCTATATCATCTGACAGTACAGGTAAAGTTGAAAGAATTTGGAAGTCATTAGACACTTATTTAGAAAATGTTTGAATTTAGACTGATGTATGGATTTATGGATCATTTGAATGATGGTCTCTGTTTTAATTTGTTCTTTTTCTGGGGGGGGGGGGTGAAGAAATGTTATGTTATTGTACATATTGTACATCTGACGATGACCACTCACATCAGAAACACCATAAAGAAAATATACTTTAAACTTAAAATCCTTAAACAATTACGCCCGTTAGTACACCAACCAGACTTCATTAATATAATCCAGGCTACAATAACACCACACTTTGATTTTGCCAACTTAATTCTTTTAGGTATAACGAAACAAAACATAAAAAGAATCCAATTAGCACAAAACGCAGCAGCCAGAATTATAATGAAAGCACACTCAATCCAACATATAACACCAATACTAGTTTCCCTACACTGGTTGCCAATTCAAAGTAGGATAATATATAAAACCACAATAACTACTTATAAAGCTTTAAACAATATGGCCCCAATCCCATTAAGCACACTAATTAGCATGGAATCGCAAAAAACCGTGCACAGAAAAGGATACTCAAATAAACTAAATACTCCTAAGGATTTTATAAAAGCAAATAAATTAACTAACAAAAGAGCTTTTTCTCATGCCGCCCCATCTATTTGGAATTCCCTTCCGGAGGACCTACGAACTATAACTGAAATTATGGAACTCCGTAAAAAACTAAAAACCTACTTATTCTCCATGCACTACGGCAACATAGATAACCCCTCGATACACTCAGATAAAGGCTAAAAATCATGACTAAGGAATACTATATCCAACAATTTAACAGACAATACACTATTATAAAAACACAATGATTCAATTCCAGAGGACCCACAACATGTATTTGTATATAGTTTATTGTACATAGTTACAAGTCAGTTTTGCTATTATGCATTAGATCATACTGTTAACCTTTACTTTTATTGTTACAAAATGTTCAATGTTACAAAATGTTCGATGTAAAACTAAGCGTCTGCTTTGTGGATTGTTGTTTTATTGTGAACCGCAACTGAACCCTGGAAGTTGCGGGTTATAAATATATGTTAAAATAAATAAATAAATAAATTAATATAGTGATTTGATTAATAATTTGAAAATAGAGGAGGAAAAAGAAAAGAAATGAAAACTTTGGGCCTGATATTCAAAGTGAGTTATCTGTTCGCCCCTTTACTTGGTTTGCAGCTTGTCATGCTGTGAAGGCTTGTGTGCATCAGTGATGCTGAGGGCTAAGCTATCTGTAGATTAACTACTGGCAAGGTCTCCCAAGATGGACAGGTCTCAGCTGAGGTGTCAGACCAAGACAAATGACCCATCTGGGCAGCAGCAGGATGTGATAGTGTTGGCGGTGGAGAATCACATTTCTGTGACGACGGCAACAAACTAAAACTGCGCGGAAGAAAGGCTGGCAATCTACTTCCGTATCTTGCCATGAAAACACATTGGATAGTCACAACAAAACAAATTGCATTATACTGCTGGAAGATGAGACCTCCAGGTCGGAAGGCACTCAACTGGCTACTGGGGAAGAGCCAAAGACTTTTCAGAATAAAGCCAACATTTATGATGTGATTGGATCAAAACTCTTGGGACGTCCAACTGCTGATGTAGCTGCACACAAAATGAGAGTCTGAAGCTGCAAATGTATTGTGCATATTGGAACATGGAACGTATGAAGCATGAACCAAGGGAAGTTGGAGGGGATCAAGAATGAAATGGAACATGTACAACTTGATCTGTTGGGTGTCAGCGAATTGAAATGGACTGGCATCGGGCACTTTGCATCTGATGATCACATGGTCTACTATGTTAGAAATAAAAGACAGAGAAGAAATGGTATTGCATTTATAATTAAGAAGAAACTTGCAAGTCTATCAAATTGAATAAACATAAACATAACATAAACTGTAATGAAATACATTGCAATCAGTGAATGCTTAATTTCTGTTAGTCTTCGAGGAATGCCTATTAATACAACTATAATTCAAGTATATGCCCAACAACAGCTGCAGAAGAGATGAACTTGATGAATTCTATGAACAAGTACAAGCTGAAAGTGACAGAACATGCAAACAGGATATCCTGATAGCCATGGGTGACTGGAACGCAAAACTTGGCAACAAAGAAGAAGGCAAAATGGTTGGAAAATATGGACTTGGCAACAGAAATGAAGCTGGAGAAAGATTGATAGAATTCTGCAAGACCAACAATCTATTCATATCAAACACCTTCTTCCAGCAACACAAGCAGTGACTGTACACATGAACTTCACCAAATGGATTTCACAAAAATCAAATTGACTACATCTGTGGAAATCAATGATGGAAAAGCTCTATAACATCAACAAAGACAAAACCTGGAGCTGACTGTCGTACACATCACCAACTACTAGTATGCGAACTCAAGCTAAAGTTGAAAAAGAGCAAGCCACTCATGAATATAGCAAAATATGATCTTGAGAATATACCACTGGAATTTAAAGACAGCATGCAAAATCAGTTTGCTGCTTTAGATACACATGGCAGAGCTCCAGAAGAGTTATGGGATGACATCAAGAAGGTTGTGTTGGAAGAAACTGAGAAATCTCTACAAAAGGTGAAAAAGCAAAAATGGCCAAAATTGATGACAGAACAAACTCTGAAAATTGCTCAGAAACGCAGAGAAGCTAAAGCCAGAGGAAAAAGAGAGGCAACTGCAGAACTCAACAGAGATTTCCAACGTGCAGCAAGACAAGACAAGGAGAAGTACTACAATGACGCATGCAAGGAAATAGAAGCAGAAACTATTAGAAGAAGAACAAGATCAGCTTTCCTAAAGCTACGAGAGTTAAAGAAAAAATTCCAGCCTCGAATTGGAATGTTATAAGATGCTCAAGGATCCATGCTGAGAAGATCAAGAACAGGTGGAAAGAATATACAGAGTTTTTATATAATAAAGATCAAGTGCACCAACAGCCATTTCAACATGTACCTTATGATCCAGAACCATTGGTGATGAAAGAAGAAGTTGAAGCAACATTGAAGGCCTTATCAAAGAACAAAGCACCAGGCAATGATGGCATTCCCATAAAGATACTGCAGCTGCTACCATACTTACAAAGCTCTGCCAGGACATTTGGAAGACAACATCATGGCCAACTGACTGGAAAAAATCTATGTTTATACCAGTACTAAAGAAAGGTGATTCAACTGACTGTAGACGTTATTGCACAATCACTCTGATCCCACGTGCCAGCAAGATTCTACTGAAGATTATTCAGCAGAGTACAACCATACCAGGAAGGAGAACTACCTGAAGTGCAAGCATGGTTCAGGAAATGGCAAGGGATGAGAGACATCATCGCAGATGTGAGATGGATCCTTGAAAAGACAAAAGAATACCAAAAAGATATCAATATGTGTTTTGTTGACTACAGCAAGGCTTTTGACTGTGTAAACCATGAGAAACTCTGGGCCACATTGAGAAGCATGGGTATACCAGAACACCTTATCATTCTCTTGCACAACCTTTACATTGATCAAGAAGCAACAGTTCAAATGGAACAAGGAGAAACGGAATGGTTTAAAATCAGCAAAGGTGTACGACAAGGCTGCATACTTTCCCTCTACCTGTTTTATACGCAGAACAAATCATCAGAGAAGCCAGGACTGTATGAAGACAACAAAGGCATGAAGATTGGTGAGAGACTCATCAACAGACTTCTCTATGCGGAATGATACCACATTATTGGCTGAAAGGCGACCTGAAACATTTGCTTCTCAAGGTCAAGGAACCTAGTCTTGTAATGTGCCTGCACCTTAGTATAAAGAAGACAAAGATCCTGATAATTGGCAAAATCAATAAGTTCATCGTTGATGGAGAAGAAATTGAAATAGTGGACAACTTTAACCTACTTGGATTAACTATCAATAAAGAAGCAACAAGCAGTCAAGAAATCAGACGAGAGACATTTCTCTTGGCAGAATGGCTATGAAGGACCTAGACGAGATTCTCAAGAGCAGAGATGTCTCTCTCCATACAAAAATTTGACTTGTTCATGCCGTGGTATTTTCAATAACGTCATATGGAAGTGAAAGTTGGACAGTGAAAAAGATAGACAGGAAGAAAATTGATGCCTTTGAATTATGGTGCTGGCGACAAATACTATGGACTGCCCAAAGAACAAATCAGTCAGTACTAGAGATCAAACCTAAGCTTTCTGTAGAAGCTCAGATGACAAGACTTTGACTTTCATACTTTGGACACATGTGATCATTAGAGAAAGACATCATGCTTGGCAAAGTAGAAGGTCAATGCAAAAGAGGAAGGCTAGCAATGAGATGGATTGATACAATAACAGCAGCTATGGGTGCCAGTCTGTCAAAAATGAGCCGCCTGACTGAAGACCAAACACAGTTTAGGACAACTATCCAGAGGGTTGCCATGAGTCGACACCGACTCGATGGCACTTAACAACAACATCATCTGTTCGCCAAGTGGGGAATACATAACTCTTATATGTATATTTTTAGAGCTTTTATGGATAATGTTGGACCTAAATTTTAAACAGGTGGAGGCCTAGTCACAAATGGACGTCCAGTCCCTTGTGCAGCCGGGCAGAATTGCGGCCTACAACGGTAGACCCGATTCTGTTCCCGTGGGGATGCTGACTTCACGGGATAAGAATCGGGTCTACCGGCCTGGAAGTGCAGGCCGGCCCCGATTCTGATTGTCTGCACACCCAACCTCATACCTGGCTAACTCAGCCTGGCTCCATAATGGAGTCACAGTGCCATGGCGTCTCATTGCCATGGCACTCATTGCATCTCATTGCCATGGCAACGTGGCTCCATTATGGAGTTGTGAATGCCGCCCACCACCAAGATTGTCCTTTCCCTGCAGCCAGACCCTTGATTCTGCCTCCCATGGACAGGGTCCAGCTGCGGGCAACCTCCTGCATGACTCCCTGCTTTGTCCCCGCTGGCCGCTGCTGCTACTCCACGCCCAGGAGAACTTATTCCACTTCTAAGGTGGAATAAGTACCCCATCTAACATGCATACCCCGGACATAAAGGGCCGACCTCAGAATCGTCCCTGTATGTACAGGGTGACGGGCCGCCCTTGCTCTGCCTTCCGCCTGCCTCCATCTAAGGCGCTCTGTACAACTCCATTGTTCGTACAGGGAGCCTTGCACAGGGACGGCAATGGGGGATGAATAGTGGGGATGTACGTCCAGGCAGGGCATACATCCCCGCTATTCATGGCTCGAAATAGACCCCATAGGCACTGACACAGCAGCCAGTCAGTCATATATTCAGTGGTGCTAGTGAAATGGATATTGCTGCTGAATGTATAGTACTAATAAAGTTAAACGGTGCCAGAGCTTAACTGTTTATGCAGGCTAGACTGAATATCAGACCTATTGTTTTCTATATTGATACTCTACATTAATTTTTCAGAGTTCATAGACTGAAATCTGCATGATTTCAATTTGACTTTGGGTAATTTGTACATCCTTACTGATAAGCAGGATCGGCGATACCATTAGGTGAACTAGGCAGTTGCCTAGATCTCCAGTGATGCAAGGGTGGCTCACAAACACAGAAGATCTCTAAAGGTAAAAAGGGGACTGTTGTAGTTGTTATAGAAGGACAGACTAGATAGGCCATGTGGTCTTTTTCTGTCGTCATGTTTCTATGTTTCTATGTTTCATTGCTGCTACCGCCACCCCTCACTTGGACTTGAAACAGCACTGCAGTATTTACGAAAACCTATGGCTGCTTCCGCCCCCTCAAATGCAAACTTCCTATTTGCATAGGGGAGGAAGCAGCTGGCCCAGTCACTTCCACCCCCATGCAAAAGGAACTTTGGATTGGAGGAGGCAAAAGCAGGAACAGCACCTTAGCGCTGGAGGTTCTGGCAGGCCCTGCGGTGCTGTTTCAAGTCATTGCTGCCACTGCTGGTCTTGGAGAGAGATGGCAGTGGTGGCAGTGGGGACAGGGGCAGGAGTAGCGGGGCACCTGGAATGAGGTATGCCTAGGTTGCTTCATATCTGTAGGGAGTATCAACAGGTAAACAAAAATACAGTATGCACAGTTATTCCTAGGAAAGTCTACTGTTTCCCTTCCCGCAGTTTCAGTGAGACTTTCTGGCAAAGAGCCACAAGAGAGAGACTAGCCCTGTGATTATATATATTAGATTTATTATGGGCAGAAAAATAGAGAACATAAGACTAACACTATGGAATGAAGTAATTCGTTTTCTTGGTAGCAACACTAATTATGATTACGTAGCAGTAATAATCACTAATTCGCAAACAGAGGTCACAGGCTCACTTTGCACTTAAGAAAAAATACAGAAGAAGCTACCTGACTAATCCCCATACCGTTGCACTGGCCCTACTGATGAGTCATATGAAGTAGTTCTAATAACATCCCCTCAAAGCCGAGTTATAGAATTTAGGAAGAATAAGGCTACAGCAGGATCAAAAGCTATGCATGATCTTAAGGACATAAGAAATGCCATACTGGGTCAGACCAAGATCCATCAAGCCTAGTATCCTGTTTCCAACAGTGGTCAATCCAGGTCACAAATACCTGGCAGGTTGCCCAAAAGGTTCACAGGTTCCACAGTGCTTGTCCTGGGGTAAGCACTGGATTTCCGGAGTCCTCTTTAATTATAGTTTATGGACCTTTTCTCCAGGAACTTGTCCAAACCTTTTTTAAACCCAGCTACACTAACAGCTTTTACCAAATCCTCCAGTAATGAATTCCAGAGTTTGATTACTTGTTGAGTGAAAAAATATTTTCTATTAGTCTTAAATGGGTTACATTGTAGATTCATTGCATGTCCCCTAGTCATTCTACTTTTTGATAGTGTAAACAACCGATCTATGTTTACCCGTTCCACTCTATTCATTAATTTATAGACCTCTTGCATATCTTCCCTCAGCCATTTTTTTTCCAAGTTGAAGAGCCCTTACATTTTAAGCCTTTCCTCATAGGTGTATCCTTCCATCCTCTTCACCATTTTGGTGGCTCTTCTCTGTACATTTTCTAATTCTGCTATATCCTTTTTAAGATATGGTGACTAGAAATGTACACAATATTCAAGGTGTGGTCACACCATAGAATGATACAGAGGCATTATAATATCTTTGGTTTTATTCTCCATTCCTTTCCTTATGATTCCTAGCATCCTTGCTATCTCCAGGAACAAGCAGGAATGAGTCTTCACATATGGGTACGTCGGTACCGACGGAGCCTGCACGGGAATGCTGCCCAGCTTCCAATCAGAAAGCTTTTGGCAGCATCCCTCGCGCCTGCGCAGTGACTTCCCGCCTTCTCCACAGCCTCTCTTCAGTTTTCGTTTTTCCGTGGAGCCGGCAGGACGTCCTCCTGTCACCACAGAAACTTTTCTTTTTAATTGCTTTAATTACTTTAGTTTTTTGTTTTCTTGTGGTCGCGGCTGTATTTCCTGCTACCACCGGTATCGCCGGTGGTTTTTTGACTAAATTCTGAGAAACTTTTTCTTCAGTTTTTTGCCTTAACTTCTTGGGCCTACTAGGCCTTTTCACTATGGAGCCTTCTTTTCCTAAGAAGTGCATTCGATGTGGAAACACCTGTTTCTTTTTAGACACCAATAGTTGGTGTCTCAACTGTGTGGGTCCTGACCCTTTTTCCCCTGACTTGTCAGGAGATAATTTTGTGAGGAAACCTTCAGTATTTAGAGTTTCCCTCGATACCGTTTTTTCCTCGGCAGTGAGGGTACCCGGTTTCTCTACTTCACAGGATCAGGTAACCCAAAAACAGTCTGTTAAGACTAGTCAATGCTTGAGTGGTATGTCCCATGCCCAGCATGGTGACGGCTCCGGCCTTACCCTCAAGAATCCATTGGCATTACCCCTGCGGGAGTCTTCGGGCTCCAAAGCGTTAAAGGGGTTTCAGGATGTTCCTGGGGCTCACCCCTCACAGAACATGCCTGAGCCATGCGCAGGGGTGGTATCCGCTTCGAGCGGTACCGAGCCTCCGGCATCGGCACCGGTGTCGAGTATTCCACTCTTCACCAGGGATCGTCATCGGGCATCCTCGGTACCTTCGGGACCGATCGATACGCACCGCATTGACTTCCCTCAATCTCAGCCATGCTCCGGAACGGTACCGGCGTCGATCGATTCCGATACCCTGGCATCGGCATCGAGGTGGACCGCCTTACCCTTTGCAAGAGGTGCTCATCGGGTATCCTCGGTACTGTCGGTATCGATCGATGTAACCCAGGCTGCCTTAGTGGTATCGGCATCGCCGATACTGCCACCAGCGTCGGAACCTTCGTGACATGCATTAATAGTCTCGCTTTCTTCGATGCCAAGTCTTGAGCCGATATCTAGTCTCGAGGACTGCGTACCGACGCGTCCCGGAACCGACTCCTGTCGTTTCCAGATAAGCAGTTCCGAAGATCCTAGCCATAACTCCCTCATGATCTCGGTACCACTGCAGCAGTTCCCGATGGCTACTTCACCTGCTAATCCTGTATCAGTATCGATGTCGATGCCTGTTCTTGCACCGATGCCTAGTTTGGAACCGATACCTGGCATTGGTGCAGTACCCTGTACGTCCTCTGGTGCTCAGGCTCTTTCTTTAGCCTTACCAGGGATGGTTCCCATAGGAGATCAGTCTTTTCAGGCTTTTCTCCTGGATATGGCAACCTTTCTTAATATTTCTATCCCTGGTTGTGATCCTACTCATGGCTCACCGGCACAAATGGAAAATATAAAGCTTCCTTTACATCCTGCTCTGCAGGATCTCCTTCTCAGGGTCTGGAAATCGCCCTTACGACTTCCTCTAGTTTCTACAGACATTGAGGTTCGGTACTGGGTGCCACCCTCTCCAGGGTTCCAAAAGCCTCAACTTTCTCATCGTTCCCTTGTAGTGGAATCGGCACTGAGGAAAGTTAAGAGCAAGAAGAAGCATTCTTCTTATCCGCCGGGTCGTTCTTCAAGAACACTCGATGCTTTTGGTCGTCAGGCTTTCCAAAACTCTATGCTGGCCTCCAGAGCTCTTTCATATATTTTTCACATGAGTCTAACACTCCAGGAAGTCACAGAGAAATTGTCTCTTTTGACCCCTTTTTTACCAGAGCCCAAGGCTACTGATTATTCCTTGCTCATCAATCACAGCCGGAATATATCCTGGTTCCTGTCTCGTGCTTCTATAGACTCTTTTGAGTCCGTTAGCAGATCCTCTGCTATTGCCATTGCAGCACGTCGCAGAGCCTGACTTGAAGCTTCAGACTTGAGCAGATGGGCACAAACTATACTAGCTCATTCTCCTTGTACAGGAGAAGGTCTCTTCAATAAGGAGGCTGTACGTCAGGTTGCTCAATGCTCCACTGACTCTCCTTCCACTAAAAACCATTCTAAGCCACCTCCTTCTTCAAAGAGTAGGAAATGTCCTACCAAACCTTCTTTCCCTAAGAAAAGAAAGTTTCATTCATCTCCTGCCCATCATTCGGCTGTACCTAAACAAGGGACGCCTCAGCCTAGTCTGAAGTCCTCCAGTTCTGGCCAGTCTCAGCATTCCCAGCAACCATAGGGGCCGGGAATTGTAACTTACACTTCACTTCTACACATCAGAAGTTTATTCACTGTGCTTTTCTTTTTCAGTGTACTAACCTGTCGGAAACTTTTTTGTTCAGGGACTACACACTTCTCCTCTTCTTACTCTCTAGAAGAGCAGTTGCAACTATCCCCTGATAGTTTCTATCCCAACTGAACATTTTTTCCTTCAGTTGACTTACCCTATGGGTACGTCACCCTCCAATTACTTGAGGGGTACCATACTGAACAGCTTCTCTAGCAAGCTCGTTCCCCAGACAGGGAGAAGAGATATCTCCTCTCTTTTCTTGTTTGTTTTTCTTTATTCGGCACAGGACAATCTCTCTGCTGTTTCCGTCAGCAGCTCTGCCTGCAGGAGTTACAGTAATTCTAGTACTGGGACTTTTTCCAAGTTCCAGTCCCTTGTTCAAAATTTTGTCTAGCCTCAGTAGTGATTCCAAACTATCTTGGATCCTCCTACTAGTTTAGGCTTTCTCACATTATTCTAACCATCTCCTCTCCTAGGATATGGCAACACACCTGACTTCAGTCAGTTTATCTCATAGCTCTCCTGCACAATGCTCTCTGCAGTCTTCAGAGAAGCTTTCTACTATGAGGGCCTTGCTATAGAGCATTGGCCTTGTCTCTTAAGTTTCTCTATTAGTAGGGAAAAACTTATAAACCCTTCCTATGCCTGTGAGGGTTCTCCACACCCCCTCTAGCCTGGGGTGTTAACACGAGATATCAGTTCTTCTGCGTGAAAATCCAAGGCTTCTGTTTATGCATGCTACCTCTGGGTCCTTCCATAGGTCCCTCTGGTATCTTCCCTGCGTTTCTCCACATCTACCATGTCAGTGTTCTGTGGAACTCCCGCCTTGTTCTTTACAGATTCATATGTTCATCTGTTCTCACGCGATTATCACGTTTATCTGGTTAGATTGCTTTTCTGCATCCCTCAATCCATGAAAATAGATTCTCTATACATATCCCAAGTGGGTTCACCCTCTTGTAGAGCACAGAATCTTTTTCTTTTATATTCCCCATGTACAATTATGGGGCTGGGTGGTAGACATGTATCTTCAACCTGTTGTCTTGTATGTAGCATCTCCATACATGTCTACATACCTATATCATTACTCTGGTGGTGCTAAATCATGCCCCACAAATTTACATATCTTCAGGTATATCATATCTATATATATATATATATTTGATATATTTCACCACTCATATCCTAATATACACATCTGGACATATGTATATATATATATATATATATATATATATATATATATATAAATATATACATATATATTCCAGCCACATGTATATATCCCTATATATATATGTGTTTGATAGGGGGCCTCTTAAGGGTTGATCTGTCTTACACACTATCACCCTTACTGTCTATACTACATGTTTTACCTCCTAGAGGTTTTAGACAGTCTGTCGCCCTATGTCCCATGCCATCTTACGATGCAGAAACTGTTAGGCACCAATAACCACTTTGGTGCTAACATCTCCATTTTTTCTTTAAGTCCATGAAGCATCAAGCTTCAATATTTTTCCTATCTCTCGCCAGCTAGGAAAAACAGTGTACCTCTTTATCTTGAGTACACAACTGTTTTCCGTGGGAATAGGGGATTTTTCCAGTCCCCCTCTTCCCGCCAGGACTGGGCTAGTTGTCCAACTCCGTCAGTCTTCTTCCTTTAGTCCTCAATGTTAATGACCTTATGCCTAAAGGAGTTTTCAGCTTTTCCCATAAAGTTTTCCATTGAAGACCTGACGTCAAATCCTACCCAGTTCACACCTGGATCATCTACTACCTCCAGGTCTGGACCTTCATCCTCACTACTGAGAGGTCACCTTGAAGATTCCACCACTACTTATCCAGTAGACTCCATCATGCTTTCTACTTCCTACAATACAGTAGGTAAGCTGCATATTTTAAGTGTACATTAAATGTGTTTTAATGCTACTCATCATATCTACCAAGGACTCCTGTAGTTTGTAGAACCCTCTAGTCCTTGGCTATGCTGTTTCTTTCCTCACAGCTCCTTTATTGTCAACTCCTACCCTCCATCCCACATTGGATGCCGGGGATTCCTGGAGTCAAAATGCACCCCTGATCCAGGCACTTGCATTTTTATGGGATCTCCCCCTGGCATCTCCAGCTAGGGAGTCCCCATATGTGAAGACTCATTCCTGCTTGTTCCTGGAGATAGCACAGTTACTTACCTGTAACAGGTGATCTCTGGGAACAGCAGGAATTAGTCTTCACAACCCTCCCACCTCCCCTAGGAGTTGCATCTTTTTTATCTTCTTCCTTTTCTCTCCTCGCCTTTGTCTCAGCTCTGAAACTCAACTGAAGAGAGGCTGTGGAGAAGGCGGGAAGTCACTGCGCAGGCGCGAGGGATGCTGCCAAAAGCTTTCTGATTGGAAGCTGGGCAGCATTCCCGTGCAGGCTCCGTCGGTACCGACGTACCCATATGTGAAGACTAATTCCTGCTGTTCCCAGAGATCACCCGTTACAGGTAAGTAACTGTGCTTTCTTGGCCAGAGCTGCACACTGGGCAGAGGGTTTCAATGTATTATGATGACGCCTAATCTTTTTCCTTGGTGATGGTTCCTAATATGGAATCTTGCATCGTGTAACCGTAGCTTGGGTTATTCTTTCCTAGGTGCATAACTTTACACGTGTCCACATGAAATTTTATCTGCCATTTGGACATCTAGTCTTCCACTTTATCAAGGTCCTCTTGCAATTTTTCACAATCCTCTTGTATTTTAAACAACTTTGAATAATTTTGTGACATCTGTAAATTTGGTCATCATTTAGCTCTACTCTCTACTTTCTTTTAAGCAGTTCCTGATCCACAATGCTACACTGCCTCCTATCCCATGACTTTTTAATTTTTCCAAGTCTCTCATGAGGAACCTTGTCACAGGCTTTCTGAAAATCCAGATACACTGTATCAGCCAGCTCACCTTTATCTACCCATTTATTCACACCTTCAAAAAATATAACAGATTAGTAAGACAAGACCTTCCTTGGCTAAATCCATGTTGTCTGTCTCCCCTTAAACCATGGCTACACTCAGATATACTAGGCATTTCTGTGTCTCATGAGGACTTATTTATATATTTAGCTCATGCCTTTCCAGTAGTAGTTCAACAAGTTATACAGTAGGTATTTCCCTGTCCCTAGCAGGCTTATAAACTAAGCTTGCATCTGAGACATTGGAGGGTTAAAGTGATTTGCCCAAGACCACAAGCATCAGTGAGATTTGAACCCTGGCTCATTTCTACATTTCTATTTTGGAGATTTTTAAATATCTCTAGCATTTCTCTCTTATCTCAGGGTATATTTAGATCTTTTTTATTATCCCCAAATGATTTATGATGAAGACCAAATACTGCAAACCCCCACCAATAATTGCTATTCATAAATATATATATACACACACACAAAAATATTTTTTGTCAGACTATATGTTATATCTAGCTAGTTACACAACTTAGCCAGTATCCCCAATATGTCCTTTTTATTTTAATATATACAAAAGTCCAAATTATAAAATACATGGTCAGGAGTTATGTCAGCATTTATTCCAGAAAGGCTATCCTGCTGATTTGGTTAAACGAGCTTATAAAGAAGCATTAAATGCTCATCGTGAATGGTTACTAATACCTCAGTCTCATCAGCAAGATAACTCCATTACGTGTGTGCTTCCATATACTGTGCGTACTTGCCAAGTAGTAACCATCATTAAGAAATATTGGCATATATTAGGGGTCCATGTATGTTTCATTTGGGAATTAATATTTGCATATTCTTGTGGAAGAAACATTCGAGACACGATAATTCATTGTATGATGTTGATCGGAGGAACTGATACATCTCAATCCCCGGGATGCTATCAGCGTGGATCTTGTGATTTTTGGCAAGGTTCAATACAGGGACCTTATTGGCAGCACCCTATTACACACAAGAAAATTTGAGGCATGCTGGCGGACTACATGTGTGAGTTCGTTTATTCTCTACATGGTTATGTGTCCATGTAAACTGATTTATTTGGGAAGAACAAAACTCCATTCAAAGTAAGGCTGGCTGAACATAGATCTCGCTTACATACACGAAAATGTGTCCACTTTTATGGTGCAAAATCATTTACACCATCATCATGATTTTGCACAATTATGCTGGCATGTTATTGATTTTGTTTCACCCCATATTCGGAGGAGGGGGTAATTGGGAAGCTGAACTTAACAAGAGGGAACAATTTTGGCTATCTTAATTCTGTGTAAACTAATGGACTTAATTTGGAAATCGAGTGGTGGTCATTTATGATGTATGAAGACTTGGGCTGCTTTAAATGATGTGGTGAGGATCGCATATCTAGTAAGATAGTTGCCATAACAGAAATTGCTATATAGTTTGGTGGATGATTACAATTATATTTATGGATGGATGGATTAATGTTTGAAAATAAAGGAGCAGCACTTAATATAGATTCTTGAGAGCCCTAATGCAGAACTGAATTCTTTAGTTCGAAACACAGCGCTGGGTCGGTGAATATGCAAGTTATCTAAATACTTGGAAAGCTACTGCAGGATGAGATAAGTTTGGACTTTTATATATATTAAAATAAAAAGGATCCTACTGGGATACTGGCTAAGATTGTGTAACAAGCTAGGTATAACATACAGTCTGACAAATATTTTTGTGTATATATATTTTTGAATAGTAATTATTGGTGAGGGTTTGCAGTGCTTGGTATTATTATGCTACACCCCTATTGGATTTGCTTATTTAGGGATTATGATGAAGACTGCTGACCGTTTTAGTAGTTTTTCTCTTGACTGACTCCATCTGGTTTATAGCCTTTTGAAGGTGCTGTTTCCAGAACTGCATATGGGATGTGAATTCATTAGCCTCCCGATGTTACTGTGCCTCAATTAGTGCACAAAAAATCCTTTAATGTGTGTTAACCTATAGATTAATGCTCATTAAGTTAATTTCTATGTGTTAAAAAATTCTACTGTAATTGTTGTCATAATATAATTTAATCTGTTGTCAATTTGGTATGTTGAAGGGCCAATGTGTGCCCATAGACCTGTTTGTACGTTGAATTATGGTGACTAAGAAATTAAAAAAGAAATTCTAATGTGCATTACATTTTTTTTTTAGTATCAAAGATGTTTGAAGTTAACTAACAAAATGTCCACAATGCTGGAGAAAAGTCCAAGAATGACCTGCAAATGAACTAAATTTTGTTCCATTGCCATCTCTACTCTAAGGGGCATATTTACTAAACTGTGCTGTTAGTGTGGGGTTTGCTGCACTCTAAAGGGGTTAAAGGATGTTAGCTGCCATCGAGGTGCTAATATGAGAAAAACACGCCGTAGCGACAGCTAATGTGGGCCAAATGCAGCTACCGAAAGCAATATTTTATGATAGCTGCATACCGCACGTTAGCTGCAAGAGTGGGTGGGGTAGAAAGTGGGCATGTCTCTACCATGCGGTCACTGCAGGCATGACAGCGCACGGTAGCTGCATGTTTTGCGGACATTACAGATGCAGCGAACGCCACTTCAATGGGTGGCATTAGCTGCATCTGCAATGGTGTGAAACTGTGATCCCTGTATTTTCACCATGTTATAAACTGGGGAAATGCTGTGCATGCCCCCAACAGATAATAGGTGAGTACTGCCACTTCCACAGCCCGACCTTAGATGCCCTTTAGGAAACAAACAAACACCCAAGTGCACCATGGTAACTATTAGCATGGGGGCCTTTCAGTAAAAATCCTGTGGTAACCAGTTAGAACATGAGTGGCCAAGGACTGGGCAGGTTAGGGGCCTAACGTGGGCATTAATGGTGCATCACAGTGCAGGCATTATGGGTGTGTGCTAACTGCAAATCCTGTGGTTAGCATGGGTGCACTTAATGCCACTTTAAGGGGTGGTAAGTGTACATGTATGCCAGTTTTGAGATCTCACTGAGGTTAATACAGAGGGGATATCAGCTTTTGGCCATTTCTCTTCTATTCACTCAAACATCCTTTCTGTTTTTGCTATCACCTTATCCACTTGTTTGGCCACTCCCAAATTCCTCTCTTCTTTCATGCACAGAACCTCACCCCTTCTGCAATATTGCTTACAAAAATGCTGAAAAGGAACAATTCTTGTGGCATGCATATTTCCTCAGAGTAAATTCCATTTACCACTACCTTTTGTTGCCTCCCACTTAGCCAGTTTCTAATCCAGTCAGTCATTTTAAGGCCGTTACCTAAGGCATTCAGTTTAGCTATAAACCATCTATGTGGAACCATGGTGAAAACCATAATGAAATACAAATACACCATACCTAGCGCTCTTCCTTGATCCAACTCTCTGGTCACCCAGTCAAAGAAACGTGTCAGCCAGGATCTCTCTGGTAAAACAATGCTGTTTCCTATCCTGTAATTCATTGGATTGTAGAAAGTAGACTGTCCTCTGTTTTAGCAGCAATTTCATTAATTTACTTACCACAGAGCTCAGACTAACCAACTTGTGGTTCCTTGATTCCACTCTTACTTCCACTGTTTGAGAAGAGGAACCACATCTACCCTTCTTTAGTCCTCAGGGACCTTTCCCAACTTTAAAGAAGCATTGAAAAGGTCAGCTAATAGAGTTGCCAGAATGTCCTTAAGTTCCCTCAATGTCCTTAATTTAATTTCTTATAAAATATTTACTTGGAAAGGCCTAAAAATTATTACTTTAAATAAGCCAGCAGGAGCTTATTAAATGCTTGGAAAATTGATCCAGCCTCCTGTCTTTTAAAGGTTTTCAGAATTGTGGAGAATTTGGAGGAATGTTTTATGTCAAATACAGAAAATGCTAGAGTTTCCATCGGAAAAGGTGAAGACTATGGGTGTGCATTCATGAGTGTGCATTTGATTTGTTCGAATACCTAAAAATTTTAAATGAATTCAAATCGTTTCTAAACTCGCAAACCTATGAATAAATACACATCTGATTGATCTGCGCACAAAAAGGCCTAGGGGCATGTTTACTAAAGTGTACTAACCGTCAATGCAGGATTTACTGTGTGCTAAGGGGTCATTTTAGAAGCCCTGTTCATGATTTGGACATCTGAAAATTGTCATCCAGGTGTGCAAATCACAAAGAAGGCCCTGGAGCCATTTTTGAAAATCAAGTATATAGATGTCAGTGATGTGATCACATTCATGTTGCACCAAGGAAATGATGGAGATGTGGCCTGGGTGGTCTTACACATGTCTGGCCTTGGCTGCTGATGTGGCAATGCCTATACCTGCCCCTGATCATGAACACATTGCAGAAACACTTACAGATGGAAGAGTGAAATGTGCTCTCACCACCACAGTACTTTTCGCAGTTCAACAAAACCTGCATGTTAAGTCCTTTCATTTTCACTGCCCTGCATGTATGTAGATCTAAAATGGCAGGTTGAGACATGCATGCGTCATAGCATAGATGCCCCCGTTCTGAAATACCTCGGCCAGCAGGTTTATGTACGCAATTCTGTGGTCATGCATTCTAGAGACGTCAGCATTTCTAAACTGGCCTGCAAATGTGTACCTGACTGCCATGCCATTTCCCTGGGCCCATCCACAACCATTTGCAGGGATGTGCATCATTCGGGAAGGAGACTGAGCAATTTCAGACGGCACTTATATGTGCCTCCCTTCACTGCTGCCACTCCCCCTGGTATTTTGAACCTTGTGACATGGACATCTCAAATTCTTCCTAGACGTCCCTTCTTAAATGCTGCTTCACATGAACCATGCTAACTGTTAACATAGGGGCACTGCAGTAAGATCCTATGCTTACTGGTTTGCGTGTGATAGGGCATAGATTGAGTGAATTGGGGCATGTAGAGACTGCTTGGATGATGCTGTGTGAGGAGCAGCACCATCCAACATCCTTACTAAATTACTACAATGAAGATTTAGAGAAAAGTCTTAACATTTTCCAGAACAGGGGAGATTTTTGCTGCCAGTCACTTCATTCTGAGAGGGAGCTCTTCTGGGAGGAAAAATCCAAGTTCATAAACAAACTGCTTCTCTAAAGGAAAAAAGGGGACTGTTGTTGTGTTTAATATGGAAGAACAGACTAGACAGGCCATGTAGTCTTTTTCTGTCATCATGTTTCTATGCTTCCAAGGACAGAACTGTGTCTTTGGCACCCAGCCACTGCAGAAGAAATCAGCAGAAGCATCGGTCCTTTGGGCAGGTGTCTTTGGCATGTAGCCACTTACACCATTTAGAGCGAGCAACAGGCATTAGAGCAGCAGCATAGGAGAAGAGAGAAGAGGGTAGATATTAGGGATATGCTTTTATGTTGAACAAAGGCGTGATCTGGGTGCAAAGGGAAATGATGAAATTTTTGTCATTTCCTATTTCCTGGCAAGAATGTGTACTATTGTGCAATGGTGTGCACTATTGCACAACAGTGCACACTATTAGGCAATATCATGCACTATTGCTCAATAGTGCACACTTCAGTGCTGTGTGCACTGTTGTGCAATGATGTGTGCAATAGGAACAAAAGGAAACAAAAAACTCTTTGGGCTGCACACCTCTAGTTGATGTCTGTGCAAAACCTGCCAGCACCCCACTGTCTCAGGAGAGTAGCTCTGCCTGTGAGAGGGGTTTCAAGAACTATACCAACACTTAAGTATCCCAGTTCTTCAGAGCCAGGACCCCTGAAGAGCAATTCTGGGGACCTGCATCTAACCCAAGCACTCATCATACACCAGTGACACCAGATCCAGGAGTGAGCCAGTAATGGGGACCCGTGTCCGCATCACCTCAAGTTTCAAGTACAGTGGGAAAGAATACTAGAAACAGGAGAGGAGGATTCTCAGGGAAACCAGACTAGGTAACAAAGGTGCAGGAGTGGTGAAGAAACCAGAATAAGTAACAAAGGGACAGGAGTGGTGACAAATGGAGTAAATGTTAAACTCAAGATAAAGAGTAATTGAAGGGTGTGTGGTAACACACCTAACAGAGGAGAAAGGAGTAATCTGTGCGTAACCAATTTTGACTAAGGAGAGAGAGATAACTTCTTGTAATATAGTTCTTGGGGGCAATTTCTCCAAATGGGTTAGTTCTGCTCATACCATAATAGTCATAAACCTCACTCCTAAGCCAGGTTATGTTGAGTATGATCTCAGTCTCTCAAATTTACTGCTAACACTCTCCACTCATACAAAGAGACACAGGTTAGCAAACAAACTACAATACTACATAACACACAAAATTTAAACGCACCACAATTTTGTTCTATCATGTAATTTGTAAGTACCCATAATGTAAATACGTTATAACTTTTACTGTTCAAATGTTATATTGTTACGTGTAAATAGTTCCATCTGTTCTATGTAAAACGACTAGGTATGTAATTTCACATACCTTATAATCTACTGTTCAATGTAAACCGCACTTGATACTTGGGAAAGAGCGGTATAGAAATAAGTGTTAAATAAAATAAATAAATAAATACTACTTGAATTGTGTCAAAGACAGCTTCCTTCTAGAATTCATAAGACGTTACATGTATGGGTAGTTTATCAAGATGCAACTGAAAGTTCTTCATTATCAGGTCTGTGAATCCCAATATGATGGCAGATATTTCCATATCTTTCTGCCACATTTTCTTGGTCTCTGGATCTTCTTCCTCTCCATGCAATTCACAGAATATTTACTTGGAACTGACACCTCTATTATCAATGTCGTTCTGGAGTTTTCTTCCTTTACCACTATGTCAGATTTCCTCGCATCCAGTTTCTTATCCGTCGGAATGAGAAAGTCCCAAGTTATCATAACTTCTTCATTCTCCATAATTCTCTTAGGGCTATTATCTCAATGCGTTTCCAGTACAGTGAAGCTGTAGTGCTTACAAAACTTCAAATGTATGAGACGTGCCACCTTGTGTCTTTTTGTATAGAAATTTTCTGCCATCAAAACAGTTCTTGCTATGTATAACCAATTTTGGCTAAGGAGAAGGGAAATAATTTGCTTGTAATAAAGTTCTTGTTGTTTGCCAATTGTTATTGTTCAGTGACTCTAAAGTCCAAGTAAACCTTTGGTTCAGAAACACAATTTTTGGCCTGGACTCATTTATTTGAGGTGTGAGACTAAGTGCAAGGGCCCCCTAGTATATGCTGACCCCCTCGAAAAAGACCCTGATATTAAATTCCAAGAGCTAAGAATAAAAGACTGCATAAAAGTTCAATGGATTAGTGTTCTCCCTTGTCTGTCAAGCCGCTATAAGCACTTGCAAGGACCACACAGAAAAGGGGGTTACACAAGTAGCACTCTTAAAAGGGTCTTAATTGGCACTTGAAAAGTGTACTGAACTTTTTTGTACTCTTGGCTAATGCACATAAATTTAAATTGGCATAGTAAAGCTCTTTTGGGATAGAAAAAGAGGTTATGACAGGTGGAACATGGGTGATGATGGCACATCCTGATTAGCACGGGTGTCATTGACATGCACTAACCCTGAATGTCGCCGTTAGCACAAGTGCATCTACCTCCTTCTCAGAGGGTGAAGGTAAGTGTGGTTCAACACGATAAACTGCAGCTCCAACACACTAACCACAGGGGGATATGCAAACATGCCCCCAAAGGTTAGCACAGGCCTTCACACTAATTCTTAGTTATGAACGCATGCAAATGGTGTGCAGTGTAATAAATATATCTCCCAGTGTGCATACAAGGCATGCATTTCAAACAAGTGTGGAAAACCACACAAAAATCGGGAAAAATTGAGCGAGCCTGCAAATGACCTGAACAGTTTTTTGACTGTTCACATCCCTATTGAAAATTCAGGACACTTTATACATCTACTCTAAAGAGTACAAATTGATTGATCAAATTATTTAAAAAACACAGCTTTTTGCACATGCCGTACCTTCTAAGACTTGATACCGATGTAGCTCCTGCCAGTCTGGGAGTCCTCAGAGGGATTACTTACAGCTATATGTTAGACCGAGGCTACAACTTCAGGAGATAACACTGTCCTTTTACTTCTGACTCTTGGATAATTTTTGTGATTACAGATTGGGACCAGTAAAACTAGGGGTCATTGGCACCTGAGAACCATTCTCTCCTCATTTCACCCACTCTCAATGAATCAATCCAGGCCAGAATTGGTTGTTCTGAACCTAGAGTTTACTGAAAAAAATCTTTTGGGGTCCCTGACAATAAAAATGCAAAAAATATAATGGCAGAGTAAAAACAAGAATTATATTTATGTTTATTAGAATTTGATATACTGCCTTTAAAACAAGTTGGCAGAGCGGTTTACAATCAAAATGTAAATAAGAGAAGCGGGTGAAAAATCATGGACAGGAAAGATTCGTACACATACCAGGGAAAGAACAGGGGGAGAGAAGGAGGGGAGGGAGAGTGGCGATGACAGAGAGATGGGAGAGAGGAAGACATCCACAGGGTCCAGTAGGTCAAGTGATGGGGATGTGAAGTGCCTCGTGAAATAGAAGGGCCTTAAACTGAGTTTTGAATTGAACAAGAATTAGACAACTCTGAACTGGGGAACTACTCTCCTTCACACCCAGAATACCTTCTGGTGCTGGATGCTGGACTTGGAATGGGATCACAGGCCACCCCCCCTCCAACCCCCAAAAAGAACCTGGTCCTCCTTGCCTCAAATTGGGGTCCTCCCCTTTTCCTTTTTCCAAAATTGGTGGCACCCCTTTCCTTCTTAGTATCCAGAAACTGTTCTCCTGTACTTCTGCTCCTAAAACTCCTTAAGCAAGTTGAAGTGCAGTTAGGGCTGGTGTTAGGGGGTGGCAAACAAGGCAATTGCCCTGGGTCCCTATTCCACTGGAGGCCCCATGCTTGCCTCAAGCTAAAGGAAAGATAGCCTGCATATAGGTTTTCAGGCCCCCTCTCCAGTTTCTGCCCCGAGTTCCTAGATGTCTAACACCAGCCCTGAATGCAGGAGCCGAGGCTGCCCTTGTAACTATTTCTGTGTTGGCTCACTGGCTGAGTAAACCAGGGACCTCTCCTCCTCCCTTATGGTATAATGGCTATTAGAGCCAGAGATACCTGCTGCTGCTGTAGTACAGGTGCTTAGCCAGCTGAAGACAGGAAACTGCCTTTGAACTTGGTTTTAATACCAGTCAGGTTTCCCTCCAGCTCAGGTCTCCTCCCACCATTACCTCACTGGTCAGGAGAGTCTTCCCATGTTCTGGCAACACAGTGTTTGTATTTATGTTTATGTTTATTCTGTACTTGATTTACGGCTTTCCACGAGTAGACATCAAAGAGGTTTGCCATTTAAAAAAAATAAAACCACAACAATGAGAAATAGGAATGCAACTCCATTCAATTAGGGACAGTAGAGAGGACAAATGAGAGAAAGGAAAGAGATTAAAAACAAAAATAAAATACAAATAGCTTGAAACAGAAGCTGAACAAGTGTCATCTAGGGCCGATGCAAAGACTGAAGTGCCCTAGTTGAGCCCTCCATCTTATCAACCCCTTCCAGCTCCCCCTCCACCCCCTGCACCCATTGCCACCACTGGTGTCCCTCTCTGGGACCGACAGCAGTGGAAAATGCCCCTGAAACCACAATGCAGCACTTATCCTCTGTCTCTGAGGCTGTGTCTTGGTTTCATTCTGCCCAATCTGCTGCTTTGGCGCCCCCCTCCCAACCGCAAACGTACAGTTTATACAAAATTGGAAATCTGGAGCGGAAGCGACAGATTAAGCAGAATGAAGCTGTGACGCATCCCTGGAGATGGAGGGTAAGTGCTACCTCATGGTTTTAGGGATAAATGGTGTTAGCGACAGCAATGGACAGCAGCTGGCACCCCGGATGGCTGGTGCTCTAAGCGACTGTTTAGTTCACCTTATAGTAGCACCAGCCCTGGTGTCATCTCTCCAGGCTATCCCTGATCCCTAAAATCTGGGAACATCGACTTGAAGTTTTGGGGTTTTTTGAGTAGCAGGATTCTGTTTGTATGTACTGTAATCTGGAAATGCATTACAGAGATGTGATGCAAGGAAAGAGAAAGCTGAGTGGCATGTAGATTCAAGCTGGACTTGCGAGGCTGGGGGAAGGACCAGGCGGTTAAAAGTTTGAGATTGTAAAGTCTGTGAGGGATGATATGGGACCAATAGAGATGCAAGATATAAAAGAAGACCTGTATAATATGCTTTATGGGTAAGTAAGAGAATTTTGAAGTGAAAGCAATAGGTGAAGGGTAGGGTTCTGGAAGCATAAAGGGGATGTGATCATATTTTGCCACATTTGTGAGGAAATATATTGTCGTGTTGTACACAAATTAGTATTTCTTTAACTGGGAGGATCAGAGACCACACTACACAGAGTTATAATATCCCAACTTCGATATAACTAAGGCATGTGGTAGTATCTATAGTGCAGGTTTGGAGAAAAATGGTCTTATCGAGTGAATCCGATGCAGAGCAAAATAGGATCCCTGAACTGTATTTGCTACCTGAGTTTCAAAGGTAAGACGGGTGGCCAAGGTAATTCCTAGATGGGTTTGAGTAAGCGGGACAAAAATGCCAGCAATTGTGGGGTTCATGGTGGGAATGAAGGAGCTCCCAGTTTTCCATGGTGCTTGTGATTTATGCGGATTAAGCTGTGAACCATTAAAGGTCGCTTTAAAATACTTTAGTACAGGAGTTCTCAATCCAGTCCTTGGGACACACCTAAACAGTAAGGTTTTCAGAAGAACTACAAAGAACATGCATGAGAGAGAATTGCATGCACTACCTCCATTGAATGCAAATCTCATGCATATTCACTGTGGTAATCCTGAAAATTTGATTGGCTAGATGTGTCACAAGAAGTGAGTTGAGAACTCCTGCTTTAGTAGGACCACTAGAGGTCTCTGCCACTCAAATAAGGCAGAACCTTGGAGGTCTCTACATGAAGATGAGTTCATAATTGAAAGAATATTTTTTGGGCATGCACAAATCTACAGTAAGTAGTTTGCAGTAGCTCTAGGGTATTCATTAGTCAAGAATCTTTTTCTAAGCTTCATCACTGTGCATACATATTAAAATAGGTCTTTGATCAACAAGACAAGATGGCTTCAATCACCCCATATCTTGGTCAGAAGGAACACACCAGCTTTATCAAATGTTCATGCAAAATCTAAATTACATTTCTTTATCAAATGACAGGAAGTACAGAGAAATATGGGTAAGCTCTGCAATAAGTTACATAGGATCAACTTCTCCTATCTTTCAACAGAAATCCAAAACAGAAAGGTTGTCTATCTAGTCCAGGGGTTCTCAATCAGGTCATCTGGACACACCTAGCCAGTAAGGTTTTCATGATAACCACAAAGTGTTTAATAGGTATAGTAAAAGAACAAACCATACAGCTGTATGCAAAAGTTTAAGTACCTTTTGCTGGACCTGTGTATTTCAATGAATCCCTAAGTGAATAGAAGTTGACACAATTTCTACATGGTACAAATCAGAACACGAGATTGCTCTGAAAATATTTAAGCATAATTACTATTATTTGCAGTTTTCTATAGGTTAAAATTAAGAAACAGTGAATACAGCAGATACAAAGGTATGGTCATCCTTTCAGATAGTACATTTGAAAAAAAAGAAAACTGCTGTGTATAAATTCCACTAATTAAATAGAGAGGCTGCAGTATTTTATTTGTTTTGCAATTTGGAGGGAGAAATAAACAGTGAGGGATTAAGGAGGATAACTCCTTAAATTCCTCTTGTAAAGAGCTGGTCAAAATTAGCACTTTTAAAAATCTGTGTGTGCCAGGAGGCAGCTGTAGATACCAAAGTGGAAATTTTAGATCCTATATGAGCATTCCCTTTATGAAATGGAGAATACACATGTAGATTTTTGATACACCATGGCCACAACCCCTAACACCCCCCTTCTTTTGAGTTTTCAGCATATTATGGATATCCACATGTAAATGGAGCTTTTTCTAAAATCACTGTTTCCAAGTGTAAATGCAGAATTTCTGTGTAGAAAGTGTAAACAAGGCTTCTAAGATAACCCCCTTGTGTGGGTGAAAGGAAGAATGGATTCAACTACAGTATGTGATATTAGCTTCATATCCTAGAAGCTAATATCACATAATTAATGAAGAAAGTATATATTTCAGCAGCACAACCATCCCAATCATACCTTAAAATCAACCTTGAAGTACATACAGAAAGAAAAAAAAAGGTCTTGGAATAGCCATCGCAGTCCCCAGACTTGAATGTTTTTGAAAGTCTGTGGGGAAATTTTAGACAGGCAGTGCATTCAAATAGACCTAAGACTATTTCTGAGCTAGAAAAGCTCCGCAAAAAAAGAATGGGAAAAAAATCCCAAAGCAAGAATAGACTGATTCTTAGCTGCCTTCAGAAAGCATTTGGAAATTGCTGTTCCTGCCAAAGGAGGTGTTGCAAAGTACGTATGTATGTATTTACTTAGGATTTATTAGCCACGTTTATGAAGAGATTCACCCAAAGTGGTGTACAACAGACAACTTAAAATAGCAAAAAGATCACTGTGTCAGTATAATAGACAATTAGAACAATGAGATAAACTTGGAGGTAGGCAATATTAGACGCTGTTGAGCACCACCTTTTCCTCGATACCCTGTTTTCACTTGGTTTTAGGGACTCTCTTCTATCTTAGTTTTCCTCTTATCTCTCTCATTGCACTTTGAGTGTATGCTCTGGCAGATCTTCCTCCAGTACTAATCCTCCTTTCAGTAGATGTACCTCAGGAATCTTTTTTTGGGACTTCTTCTCTTATCTCTATGCTCATTCCCCTAGTGCTCTTATCTCCTCTCATGATTTTCAGTACCATTTTTCTGATGATGACTCTTAGATTTATCACTCTCCACCTGAAATCTCTTCAGGAATCCAGGCCCGTACCTCAGCCAACTTATCTGATGTTGCTGTCTGGATGTCCCGCCACTGTCTAAACTAAACATGGATAAGATGGACCTCAGTATCTTTCCCCCCTAAACCCACTTCCCCACCTTTCTCTATTTCAGTGGATAATATTATCATCCTCCCTGTTTCCTTGGTTCGCAATC
Source organism: Ichthyophis bannanicus (assembly GCA_033557465.1). Lineage (NCBI taxonomy): Eukaryota > Metazoa > Chordata > Amphibia > Gymnophiona > Ichthyophiidae > Ichthyophis > Ichthyophis bannanicus. The sequence goes on along the minus strand of CM066043.1, from coordinate 124,814,092 downwards.
TTGGGGTCATCTTTGACTTCTCTCTTTTTCCTTACACAGCCAACAGATAATTAAAATCTATCATTTTCTTCTCTACATCAGTGAAATTTGTCCCTTCCTTTCTGAACATACTACCAAGACCCTTATTCACTCTCTAGTCACCTCCCATTTTGACTATTACAACCAGCTTTTTGCTGGTCTCCTGAATCATCTCTCTTCTCTTCAATCCATTCAGAACTCAGCTGCTAGGCCAATCATCCATCAAGGTCATTATGCTCACATAACCCCTCTCCTTGTCACTTTGTTGCTCCTTGTCTGTTTTTGCATCCAGTTCAAACTTCTTCATTCTGCTGCTCCTCATTACCTCTCATATCTCTCCCTACACCCCTCTTCAGGAACTCCATTCATTAGGCAAATCCCTTCTATCTGTGCCCTTCTCTTCCACTGCCAACTCCAGACTGGTTTCTTTCCACCTTGTTGAGTCTGCATCAGGCTCCATCTCTGGTCCTATTTAAATCCAAGCTAAAACCCCCATCTCTTTGAGGCTGCTTTTGGATCCTGACCCTTTATTCTCCTGTTTATCACTCACGTGTGTCAAGACCATCTCCTCTCTGTTGTGTTTCTAACTTGCATAGATTGTAAGCTCTGTTTAGCAGGGACTGTCTCCCATTTGTATATGTACAGCATTGTGTACGCCTTGTAGCACTATAGAAATGATAAGTGGCAATAATACTGTTAATAATAGTTAGTAATACTGTCAATAATATTGTTAATAATACTGTCAATAATAGTTAGCCTACTGTGTATGATCTCTTAATGATCACTTATTGTAAATAGTTATTTGTTTCCTTGCCCATTTGTTCTATGTAATTCTGTTACATGACCTATGTGACATAGTTTATGTAAACTGTTCTATGTATAATGTTGTTCTCTTGTAAACCGTGCTGATCATGAATAGTGCAGTATAAACCTAAATAAATACTGATACTCACTCCTTCTAAGCAATCCCTCCTATTTATCTCCTTCCTTCCCATTAACTACCTATCAGACATAATTATTCCCTCTCCACTGATAATGTAAATAGTTCAATGTTAACCAACTTCCACCAGACTCCGACCTGTGTGGACAGCTGGTATGTATATAGTTCAATGTAAATTAGTTTTCTACTCTGTTCTCTGTAAAAGACAATTGTTTGATGTAAACCGCCCCTAATCATTGCAAGGGGCGGTATAGAAATATTGATCAAATAAATAAAATTTTTAAAAAGTAGTAGTAGTAGTACAGATATGACACAGTGTCATATACACCTTAAAACAGCATATTAGTACAGTCAAATAACAGAAATATGATATGTCAGCTGAATACAAATGATATACCTTAAAAGGCAGCCCAGTAGAATGCTCAAATAGTATAGATAGGATACTCACAATGTCAGCATAGTACAAATAATGTACCATAAAATACAATATGGTAGAACATTCATATGAAAAAAATAGGATACTCACAATGGTGGTACCATACAATGAAACATCCCAATAGACAGAAGAGGGGATGGTTGCAGCTGGGACATACAGACAGATAGGATGGGCAAAGATAAAGGCATAGGGACAAAGAAATGTGTAACTAGATTGAATGTAAACTATATATACAGAAGAATAGTCCTGAAGCAATAGAGTGAATGGAATATTAGTCATCATAGCCATTAAAGGATTGGAAGAAGAGCCAGGCTTTCACCCGCTTCCTGAAGTAGAGGTATGAGTTAGATGTAGTTCCTCTGGGAGCGAGTTCCAGAGTGTGTGGGTTACTTCTGATAAAGCTCACTGGCAGGTTTCACAACGTGTGATTTCTTTTGCCGAGGGTACAGTTAGGGATGCTTCCTGAGATGATCTTAGAGGTTTCAAAGGTGTGTGGAAGGCAACTTATTTTTTAGGTATTCTGGCCCATTTTGTCTGAGGACCTTGAAAATCAGAGATAAGAGTTTTAAATGTGGCCCTGTAGGTTACTGGTCACCAGTGCAGGTTTTTCAGGAAAGGTGTGATGTGGTCATGTTGCTAGCAACCTTCTATCAGTCATGTTGCAGTAATTTGAATTAATTGGAGCTGGTATAAACTTTATAGTTTGACCAATATATAGGGCATTACAGTAGTATGGCCTTGACAGTGACATAGCATGACCACTGTGATCAGACTCATCTTCTCAATATATGGAAAGAGATTTTGTAGTTACCATAGGTGATAGGAGTTTTTAAAGGTTGCCTGAATTTGTGCGCTCAAAGTAAGTGGTGAGTTCAGCAGTATCCCAAGATTCCTGATCTGTGATTTTAGGGGGAGTTCATAGTTTCAAAAAAAGGATTTTGATGTCAGGTACCTGTCTGCTTGCTTTAGGAACCCATAGAATTTCTGTTTTACTTGGGTTCAGGCAACTTTTGGATTTTTTTACCTATTTTTGAGTTGCTTTTTTGACAGGCAGTTTTCTCAAAGATATATGGGTAGATCTGGTTCAATGGGTATGAATAGCTGTACATCATTGGCATAGATATAGAATGTTATGTCCATCACCGAAAACAGCTCAGCTAGAGGCTTGAGGTAGATATTACAGTAAATAAGATAGGTGACAGTATGGATCCTTGTGGTTCAGTGCCCAAAGTAATGATGTGGTGTTGATGAACAGAACCGACGGTTGTCTGTATAACAGATAGGATTTGAACCATACAAATATTTTGCCACCAATGCCCATTTTCGTCAGACATACAAGCATGATGTTGTGGTCCACTGTACTAAGGGCTGCTGAGAAATCAAGCAGCACTAGTATCAAGGTTGATCCCATTTTGTGGTTTCTATGGAAATCAAAGCAGGGATACCCAGGTCTGCAGCCACATTGACATGGGTCTAGCTGGTTTCTTTCAATTACCTATTCACTGAGTTAAAAGCAAACTGTCTGCTCTATAAATTTTCCCCAAAAAGGGATATTCAATACTGGTTGGTAATTTTCGGGCTTGTCCTGGTTAAGGAAGTTCTTTTTCAGGTGGGGGCTTACTGCCACCTTTTTTAGTGCTGTCGGCAGCTGCCTTCCATAAGAGAGGAGTTCACAATTTGTGTGGTCCCTTCAATGAGGCCTCTACTAGCCAGCTGTGCTATCTCTCCTAGGCAAAAGTCAAGGGGGCAGGATGTTGACCATAGACCTTTCAAACCTTTTCAAAAGACTCCTCTAGTTACTTGGTTCATTGAGTCCCAGATGACTGTGCATGGGTGTGACAAGGAAGTGTTCTCTTCTTTAGCTGGTGGCAGGTTCAGTGGTTCTGTCTGTAGGCCCTGATGGAGACTTTAATCTTGCTGGCAAAGTATGCTGCAAAATCATCACTGATCAGTTGTGGCTGGGAAAGACGATTCTGTTGTGGAGGTTGCAGTACTACTGCTACTATTAATCATTTGTATAGCACCACAAAGCGTATGCAGCACTGTACATTTAGATGTAAGACAAGTCCCTACTCATCAGAGCTAACAATCTAATCAAGAAGAAAAAAAAATGCAAAACTGGGGACTAGAGTATGGCAAGATACACAAAAGTGATAGACAAGAGAATGAGGAGCATCAGGATCTAAAAGAAGCCTCAAAAAGGTGGATCTTCAGCCTGGACTTAACTAGGGCCAGAGAAGAAGCCAGATGCACCAACTCTGGTAGTTTGTTCCAGGCAAGGTAGAAAGGACGAAGCAAGGTAGAAAGGACGAAATCTGGAGTTGGCAGAGGCAGAGAAGGGCACTGATAAAAGAGATCTGCCAGAGGAGCGGAGTTCCTGAGGAGGAGTGTAGAGTGAGATAAGAGAGGAAAGACAGTGAGGAGCCACAGAATGAATGCACTTGTAGGCAAGTAGAAAAAGTTTGAACTAGATGCGGAAATGGATAGGGAGCCAGTGAAATTTATTTATTTATTTATTTAACAGGTTGTTTTTTATACCGCTTTATCATTTCAGTCAAAGCGGTTTACATTGTAACTTAAACTTGGTAATGTACATTAAAAAGGGACATTGATAATGTGGATTTTTCTGAGGCAATGGATAGTTAAGTGACTTGTCCAAAGCCACAAGGAATGCTAGTGGGAATCAAACCCTGGTCTCTTGATTGCCAAGCCAGTGCTCTAACCATTAGGCTACTTCTCCATTCCAATGGCTTGAGAAGAGGGATTACATGAGCATAGCGACACTGGTGGAAGATAAGCCATACAACTGAGTTTTGAACAGATTGAAGAGGAGAAAGATGATTCAGAAGGAGACTAGCATGGAGCAGGTTACAATAGTCAAGGCGGGAGGTGACTAGTGAGTGGATGAGGGGCTTAGTAGTGTGTGTAGAAAGGAAGGGATGAATTTTGCCTCTTCCTGTTTACTATTTTGAAAAGCTGCTTGGTTGAATATGTAGCTTGTGCAATGCTGTGAGAGAAGTATTCTTTTTTTTGGCAACTGTTTAGTCTTACATTGCCACATATTTCCTATAGTTGAGCCTATCCTCATTCAAGTGAGATTCACACCATTTCCTTTCCAGCTTATGTCTTTGATGCTTAAGGACCCGTAGTTCTGAGAAGAATCAAGGGAAGCATTTATGTGTGGGACATAATACCTTCTTTAGTGGAGCTGTTTTTTCTGAGGCCATTGCTGAGTGTATATACGAGATGACCACCTACTTTGGTACTGTAGTCATCTTTTCATCCACATGGGGACAGGACAGGGCCTCTAGGAAACTCTTCAGCAGTCATATCTCTTGTGTCTCCAATTTCTTTCCAAATTCTGGTAGTGCCCTTCTTTTTTAGGGTGTCCTTTATAGGAAATTTTATGAGAAAATGATCTGTCCATGATAAGGGTGATATTTCAATACTACCAGCCTTCTGTTTCAGGATATGTACCCTTTTGCAGAACTCCGTCTAGCATTTGTCTCTTTTTATGGTTAAGAGATTTAATAACTTGTGTGAATCCTAGTGCTGCCATTGTGTTGCAAGGTGCCAAATTGGCTCCTCCTCTCTTAGCTGGATTAAGAGACATTCTGACTTATGTAAGTGAAGGATGACAATTCTGTGCAATTTGATCGTCTCTCAGATCAGAACTGCTACCCTTACCCCTGCTTCCCTGGTTTTGGTTTGCTGGATTATGAGTCCTGTTGGACATAGTTCAGTCAGAGGTACTCCCCCAGTTTCATCTAGCCAGGTCTCAGTTATGCCCAAGATGTCTAGGTGGAATTTGCTGATGACATCATGAATCATAGGAAATTTCTTATCGACTGACCTGGCATTCACTAGGTTTAAGTTTCCAAATAGAGGTCTGCTGGTGATAAGCAGATAATCATTTGGCCTTTTGAGTTTGTATCCTCTTGATGGTCTGGAGAAATTGTATTTACGTCTTCTCCATACTACTGGGATGTCTGAGGACGTTTAGTTTACTGGACTGAAGTACATTCTTCTTGTTGCTGAGATATATGAGGGATGAGAGGACTCTCTCCCTCTCGGAGGCAATTTCTCCAAATGAGTTAGTTTTGCGCATACCATGACAGTCATGAACTGTATTCCTAAGCCAGAGTACGTGGAGTATGATCTCAGTTTCTCAAATTTACTGCTAATGCTCACTGTACTACTTGGATTGTGCCAAAGAGAGCTTCCTTCTAGAGTTATAAGATGTAACATGTATGGGTGGCTTGTCAAGATGTAACTGGAAGTTCTTTATTGAGCTTGTGGTTCCCAATACGATGGAAAATATTTCTGTATGTTTCTGCCACATTTTCTTGGTACTTCAGGATCTTCTTCTCCATTCAAGTCAGAGAATAATTACTTGGAACTGACACTTCTTTTATCAATGCCTGTCAGGTTTCCTCGCATCCAGTTTCTTATCCATCAGAATAGAAATGTCCCAGGTGATCATAATCGCTTCATTCTATCCCTCTCTGTGTAGGTCAGAGGATGCTCCTTATGTTCTCAGCAGTAATTATCAGTAGGATGTTAAGTATGTGAACAAACCATAACAGGGCTCTGTCTTGCTGAGATTCTAAAGTGGCTGCTTCCTCAACAAATACATTACTTTCTGTTACATTATAAACTCTATAACAGCCTGGTCACCCTCTAATCAACCATTTATCCCTTCCCCCTCCCCATGTAATGCTGTATAGATTCCTGTATATATATTTTAGTATCAATATCTGTTGCTCATACTGTCCTGACCTGAAGAAGGTTTTATCTATGAAAGCTAGTCTACAAATGTATTAAGTTATCCCAATAAAAATATATCACCTTATTTTACTTTTTTTAAAATTACCATTATAGTGGACTAACATGGCTTCTACACTTCTTTATCCTGGAAAGGTGAAATTCTCCAGGGGGGATGGGTAGTCAGTCAGCCTTGTCCCATGCTTGTCTTTCTCAGTAAAGGAATATCCGCCGCAGTGTTTTATGCCCTTCTTACAAATTTACTTGAGATCTGTCACCCAGATCATGGGAAATTCTCATTGCATCTCAAGTCCATGGACATAGGTCATCAGTCCATGGCAACCAAAGTAAAAACTCAAGTCATGTATCTATAAAGGCACTTACAGAATTATTCCTAATCTCTGTCAGTTTTTAATTCCCTGCTTTTACTACCGCAAATGTCCCATACATGGAAATGATTCAGATCGCTTCAAGAACAGACTTTCAAAACTTACTTTAAATCTGACATCTGTCCTCCAAGCCAGATACAATGGAACATCTTCAGTTTTATGAAATACATCACAGGTCTTTAGTCCAACAGACTGTCAATTCTTCCCCACTTCTCAGTCTCTAATTCTGGTTCTGATTTCCCTGAAGTAGGCCAGTGGAGATTTTCTCTACAGTGGTCTGAAAGGTGCTAAATGTGGATTCAACGTAAATCACAAGATGGGATAGAAAGGCTACTTGTAATAAGCGGGAGGGGTTGCAAAGACTGTATTCTTCAAAATCTTTACCCTTTCTTTATTCTGGCTGTATTTTATGTGATTGTGGTCAAACAGTTCAAAATTTTTTTTCATCGGTCAAAAGCACTTTGTTCTAAATAGTTTCTGATCACTGTTGTACAAGCAATGCTGTTCTGCAGACCTGTAGTCAACTACTCCATTGTGAGCTAAATGTTTCAGCAGTTCATTTGAAGTGAACTGTTGGCTCTGTTTTTTAGATCTCACCAGTTTTTGGCCAGTTTTCAATGATTTTTCTTGATCTTCCAGATCTTAACATAAGAACATAAGGATTGCCCTACAGCAGGGGTTCTCAACCCAGTCCTTGGGACCCACCTAGCCAGTCAGGTTTTTAGGATAACCACAATGAATATGCATGGAGAGATTTGCATATAATGGAGGCAGTGCATGCAAATCTCTCTCATACATATTCATTGGGGTTATCCTGAAAACCCGACTGGCTAGGTGGGTCCTGAGGACTGGGTTGAGAACCCCTGCCCTACAGAGTCAAACCTAAGGTCCATCAAGCCCAGTACCTGTTTCCAACAGTAGTCAATCCAGGTCACAAGTACCAGGCATAATCCCAAAAGTAGATGGATTCTATACTACTTATCTCCAGGGATAAAAAGTGGCCCACCCAAGGTGTAACTTAATAACAGTTTATAGACTTTAATTCCAGGCATTTGTCCAAAACTTTTTAAAATGCAGCCATGTGCTTATTATTTTTACTACATCTATGGAGAGGGCCCCGAGACATGTGTTTAGATGGATGGACATGGTAATAGCAATAAGCACTTTATCTGCTTCTTTCCAGATCATACTGCTAGACCAGTCCAGACAAGTGGGTTATGCACCCCTGCCAGCAGATAGGGAGATAGAGAAAAAAACTCCAGAGCTGTGATTGGTCAGGCTCTGGGTGGCATAGGCATACCCCTAGAGGTCCTATTCAGTATTTTCTCTGTCTCAGCAGATGAGGGTGTTCTTCAAGCTTATTCTACAATTTCTTTTTTTCACTTTATCTTGAGGCTCTTGGATGCACCCAGAGTACACAAGAGGTGTTACTCTGGGTTTCCCAGCAACTTGATTCCCCAGATAAGCTTGTGGAGCTCCTGAGCCTGGCTTCAGTAGAGCTCCCGATTTTCTTAAAGCAGCGCTGAGTCTTTGCCACGAGGGCTTAGACTTTAGCAGGAGGATCAGGTATCAATTTCAGAGCAAAACTGTAAGTAAGCTGTTTTGTTACTTGCCTCAGTTGCCCTGGGTTTATTTCAACTGCTCTGCATCGGGACCGGCTGTCTCTGACCTGATTCCTTCACTTCCGGTTTCATTGGGGTCTGTTAAACTGGGTTTTGAAGTTCCTTTAGCTGCTGACAGCACTTCCCTCCATACTGCAACCAAAATCGCTGTGTTTTCTGCAGTTTTTAGTGATGGAGAAGCCATTTACTGTCCTTTAGTTGTGCTGGCGGCCATTTTGAAAAATGGGGCATTGCTTTTTCTTCATTAGTTTTGGCAGGAGCAGCTGCTGACTGAGTTTGTTTCTCTCCTTAGCATTCCAGGCACAACAGGTTTTCATTGTCACTTTCTGGGGGTTTATTTTCTCTGTTTTATTTTGATTCTCTTTTACTGTTAAAAAAGAAAAGGAGAAGTTAGTTTCATTCTTGCCTTCTTCTCTTTTCAGATGCATAGTCTGTAATAGAAAGCAGAAAGAATTAACTAATCGCCTGTGCTCTGCCTGTTTGTCAGACCCTGGGGAATCGTCGGCTTCTGTTCTCCCCACACTGCCTGCAGTTGAGGTCAGCTCCCAGCTTCCCTCCCTAGATGCTCTACAAGGTGTCTCATCTTCTGAGAGTTCTCAGCCAGCCCCCACCTTGTTTCCTCAGCTGTCGGGGACTCCCAAAGATTCGACAGATACACAGTTTCTGGCACTGTTTCGCCAGGCTTGGACTCTTTGGCGTACGGAGTCTGCAGAACTTCCCACGGCGTCTGCTCCAACTCCTGATATGAGATCGCTTACGGCTGCCAGAAATCTGCTTAAGACTACATTTCTCAAACAAGTACCACCTTCAGGAGAAGGAGCATGGTTAGCAGAGGCTACCGATTTGCTTGAGGACCGCAAATCTTCAGAAGGAAGTTTGCTTGCTTCAGAGTGTGAAGACGGAGAATATTCTCTCTCGGATTGTTCCTTGACAGCACCTGAGGACTCTCAGGACATCCGGCTCTTTCGCTAAGAGGAGTTGCCTGCTCTTATAGCGCAGGTGGTGGAGGCGCTGCGCCTCTCTGACCCTCCCGTCTCTCAAACCTTGCAGCCTCAATCTCAGCTGGATCCTATATTACAGGGAATACACAAGCCTTCCAGAGCCTTTCCCTTTCCAGCTGAATTGCAACAGATGGTATCTTGGGAATGGGACTCCCCGGATGCCTCCTTATGCACCACTCGCCGTATTGGGCAATTATATCAATGGACTCCCTCGGACCTCGACCACTGGCTGGCCTACCCGAAGGTGGATGCTTTGGTGACCGGGGTAACAAAGCATACCACCATCCCGGTGGAAGGCGGAACGGCGCTCCGGGATCAACAGGACCGTAAGGTCGAGGGTCTTCTTAAGACAGCCTTCTCGTCTTCGGCTCTATCGCTTCAGGTGACCATTTGTGGAGGCCTGGTGGCTCGAGCTTCCCTTCGATGGATTCAACAGCTTCCTGACACTTATCCAGAACTTGATCGTCTGGAATCAGTGGCTGCGTTCTTAGCAGATGCGTTTTATGACCTCCTGCGTCTTTCAGCTCGTTCGCTAGCAGTGGTGACGGTGGCTAGATGCTGGCTCTGGCTGCATCAGTAGGCAGTGGATGTGGCCTCTAAAACGCGATTGTCGAAGCTTCCATTTAAGGGCAGACTCCTGTTTGGGGAAGATCTGGATAAGTTGGTGAAAGATCTAGGAGAGGTTAAACCTCAACGCCTACCTGAAGATAGACCTAAAGCTTCTCGCCGTGGATCTCGTACACAATCCTTTCGGCGCTTTGCCTCCTTCTGTGACTCTAGGAGGAATCAGTCGTTCAGGCCGAATTCCTCCTCTGTTCCTGCCCCTCGCTTCACCCAGCAGGCACAGTCCTTTCGGGGAGCCCGTAAGGGATCTGAGTCCTATTCGGCTACAGATAGATTCTCTGGCGCCTCCTGCCCATCCCACTGATGGGATGCTTTGCCCACTCGAGCCGCTTCCTCCAGTAGGGGGTCGTTTAGCCCTCTTTGCTCGTCAGTGGGCCTTAATAACTACGGATCAGTGGGTCCTTGACATTGTTTCTCTGGGATACGCCCTTGAATGTTGCCGCCCCATTCGAGACGCATTTTTGGTTTCTCTCGGACGTTCCCCCAGGAAAAGGCTAGCCATCCAATCCACTGTTCAAAGACTCCAGCGTTTAGATGCCATTCGTCCAGTTCCACAGTTGGAAAGAGGACTAGGCCGTTACTCTATCTATTTTGTGGTGCCAAAAAAGGACGGCTCCTTTCGTCCTATCATGGACCTCAAAGGCGTCAATCGCAGTCTGCGGATACCTCACTTTCGAATGGAGACTTGCGATTCATTATTCAAGTGGTACGCAAGGGGGAATTTCTAGCTTCCCTTGATCTCGTGGAAGCATACTTTCACATTCCCATTCGAGAGGGGCATCAGCGATTCCTTCAAGTCGCGGTACTCTGTCAACATTTCCAATTTCGTGCGATGGCCTTCGGTCTAGCTTCGGCGCCTCGAACCTTCTCCAAGGTAATGGTGGTAGTAGCTGCGGCCTTATGCAGCCTCGGCATCAGAGTTCATCCTTATCTGGATGACTGGCTCATTCGCGCAGACTCCCTGAGGCTTACAGCACAGTCTCGGTGGTTGTTGCCTTTCTCGAGAGCCTCGGCTGGGTAATCAACCGTGACAAGAGTTGTCTTCAGCCATCCCAGGAGATCTAATTTTTGGGGGCTCGATTCGAAACAGCCTTAGGTTGGGTCTTTTGGTCAATGCCTCGATTCCTCAAGTTAACTTCTCAAGTTCGCAGTCTCCTAGCACAGGTCTCGCCTCGAGCATGGGATTACCTTCAAGTCCTGGGATCCATGGCGGCGACCATAGATCTCGTGCCTTGGGCCAGAGCACACATGCGCTGTCTACAGAAAGCTCTCCTGACATGATGGTCGCCAGTTACCAAATTCGCCTTCCACTTCACTCCAGGGTCAGACTAAGCCTACGGTGGTGGCTCTCCTCCAGCAACCTCCTGAAGGGGATTCCCTTAGAGACTCCGTGTTGGATCGTTCTAACAACGGATGCCTGTCTGTCCGGTTGGGGCGCGCACTGTTGATCTCACACTGCGCAGGACAACACGCGAATCCCACTGGACGATCAATCGACTAGAGGCACGAGCAGTACGTCTGGCTCTACTGAGATTTCACACTGTTCTGCACGGGAAAGCGGTTCGGATACTATCCGACAACGCAACCACAGTTTCCTACATCAACCATCAAGGAGGGACCAAGTGCACTGGAGTGTCGAACGAGATGGCTCTTCTTCTTCCTTGGGCAGAGAGAAATCTCCAAGCCCTCTCCGCCCAACACATTGCAGGAACCAGCAATATGAAGGCGGACTTTCTGAGTCGCAATACCCTCGACCCCGGCAAGTGGGAACTGGCCCCGCTAGCTTTCCAGAGGATAGTTCAAAAATGGGGGTCACCGGCGATGGATCTCATGGCGTCGGCAGCGAATGCCAAAGTTCAGAGTTTCTTCAGCCATTGGAGAGAATGCGGGACTCTCGGCATCGATGCATTGACTCAGACTTGGTCGGGAAACCAGCTTCTTTATGTTTTTCCACCCTGGTCTATGATCGGCAGGATCCTGCAGCGAATTCGGTCGCACAGGGGGCCGGTAGTCCTTGTCGCCCCAGATTGGCCAAGAAGACCATGGTATGCCGATCTCATAAGGCTGTCACGGGGGTCGCCATTACGGCTGGCAGCTCCCTCCGGACTCCTCAGACAGGGACCGATCTTCATGGAAAATCCAGCTCCCTACTCACTTATGGCTTGGCTCTTGAACGCCGCCGTTTGACCCGTAAGGAGTATTCGCTGAAGGTGGTAGCTACCCTCCTTAACGCACGACGGTCTTCAACATCCGCTGCTTATGCGAGAGTGTGGCACGTCTTCGAGGCTTGGTGTTCACGTCATCACTTGTCCCCGTGGCGTACCTCAATTCCTGATATTCTTGCCTTTTTACAGGACGGTCTTGATAAAGGTTTGGCACTCGGTTCACTTCAAGTGCACATTTCTGCCTTGACATGGTATCGGGGTCCGGTGCACAGTAGATCCCTTGCTTCCCACGCTGATGTGTCTCGGTTTCTGAAAGGGGTCAAGCTGCTTCATCCTCCGGCCCGTCCGGTAGTTCCTCCTTGGGATCTAGCACTAGTTCTCAGGGCGCTCGGAAATCCGCCCTTTGAGCCTTTGAAGGAAGTGTCTCTTCTAGATTTGACACTCAAAACGGTGTTTTTGGTAGCTATCACGTCGGCTCGAAGAATCTTGGAGCTTCAAGCTCTCTCGTGCAGGGATCCGTATCTTTCTTTCTCTCCTGAGGGGGTAACTCTTCGCACGGTTCCTTCCTTCCTGCCCAAAGTGGTTACTCCTTTTCATGTCAATCAGCCCCTGCTATTGCCTGCCTTCTCTAAAGAACAGTGTGCGGGTAGGCGCAAAAGTCTTCGCTTCCTCGACCTCAAGCGAGTTCTCCTTCGCTATTTGAAAGTTACCAATTCCTTTTGCAAGAATGACCATCTTTTTGTTCTCCTTTCGGGGCCGTGCAAGGGTTTGGCTGCTTCCAAACCTTCTATCGCTAGATGGCTGCGTCGTGCCATTGAATCGGCTTACATTCTCCAAGGCCAGCCAGTTCCAGAAGGGCTTCGAGCTCATTCCACTCGAGCCCAATCCACGTCATGGGCCGAGAGGTCCCACGTCCTTCCTCTCGATATTTGTTAAGCGGCCACCTGGTCGTCCTTGTCCTCTTTTGTTCAGCACTATTGGTTGGATATACAGGCCCGAGAGGACAGTCGTTTCAGAGTTGGGGTGCTGTCGGCGGGTCTAACTGCCCACCCTGAGGGTAATTAGCTTGGGTACTTCCCGCTTGTCTGGACTGGTCTAGCAGTATGATCTGGAAGGAGAAATTTCACTTACCGTTAATTTCCTTTCCTTGAATACTGCTAGACCAGTCCAGAACCCACCCAGCTTGTCAGAGGCACTGGTACTTGGGCAGAGCAGCCGACAGTCATACGCTCCGCGAGCACTTCCAGAGTTTGTTTCCTGAGAATGTGTCAAAGCAGTCATTTCAGACTTTTTCCCTCGGGAATGATATTTGATCCTCCTCTTCTGTTTTTCGTTTCGGTTGAGGGGTTGAGTTGGTTCCTTTAAGGGTTCATAGTTGCGTTTTTTCCCTGGGATGTTGCCTTTTTGGCTTGTTACATAGTTACTGAATAGGACCTCTAGGGGTATGCCTATGTCACCCAGAGCCTGACCAATCACAGCTCTGGAGTTTTTTTCTCTGTCTCCCTATCTGCTGGCAGGGGTGCATAACCCGCTTGTCTGGACTGGTCTAGCAGTATTCCAGGAAAGGAAATTAACGGTAAGTGTAATTTCTCCTTATTAGGTATGTTTCATCAGCATAAAGAAGTGGGTGATATTGACCAACATTGAAGAGTTACAGCTTACACAGAATAGGGGTTGAACACATCAAAATTCCATTAATAACATACATAAGAACTGTCATATTGGGTCAGACCAAAGGTCCATCAAGCAAAGTGTCCTGTTTCCATGTACCCGAGATTTCCCAAAAGTAGCATTTCCATGCTATTTATCCCCAGGTTTAAGCAGTAGTTTTCTCTTGGACTACCTTAACAACAAGAAACAAGAAGTAGGAGAGAAAATATGAAGAATCTAATAGCCACCCCAACGGTTTCAAGAAGTGCAAACCACTCATCTACAAACAGGACCTTCTCATTATACGCATCGACTCTATGGAACTCTTTACCAAACAACCTACGAGAAATAAAGGGCCTAGCCTTATTCAGAAAAAAACTCAACACTGTCCTATTCTCCGAATCCTACCTGTCTATGATGGATAATCCTACCTGTCTATGATGGATAAGCAAACCTCATCGATATAGAAAATGACTATTCCGCCTTAATGTAAAGAAAACCTTCAATAGCTCACTCTCCATAAATTAATTCCCTAAATGTACATAGTTGGCCGTTTATATTATCCTATAGGCCAGAGTATGTTGCTACCAATTTAATTATGATATTGTTCTTGTTCAATATGTTACTTGTTCACTGTAAACTACCTAGCGCAGTGTGAGTTATGTTCTCTGTAAACCACCTTGATTATGTGATAAAGCGGTATATAAAACCAATAAATAAAATGTTTATGAACTTTTCCTCCAGGAATTTGTCCAAACCTTTTCTAAACCCAGCTACACTACCTTTTTTTATAACATCTGCCAGCAATGAGTTCCAAAGACTAATTGTACACAGAGAGAAAAAAATGTTATCCTCTTTGTTTTGAATATACTACTTTGTAGCTTCAAGGCATGTCCCCTGGTCCTTGCACTTTTTGAAAGAGTAAACAATCAATTTGCGTTTACCTGTTCCACTCTAGGATTTTATAGACCTCAATCCTATCTCCCCTTAGCTGTCTCTTCTCCAAGCTGAAGATCCCTAACCTCTTTAGCCATTCCACATAGCAAAGTCGTTCCATCCTCTATCATTTTGGTTGCCCTTCTCTGTTTTCTAATGCCACTGTATCATTTTGAAGATGTGGAGACCAGAATGGCAGACAATACTCAAATTGTGGTTGCACCATGGAGTGATTTTGTGTCATGTCTGCTAAACCTGGAGCCTTTTCTTGCAATATTTTAGAGTACACGTGTATTTGCCAATACATGGAGCTAGAGGAGCCGTTTTGCAATTCGTACATGGAAAAAATCAACAGGGAAACTCAGCAACTTATTTGTTTAAGTGCTGGTACTTTTCACATAGAAGCTGGTATTTTGCAACCCTACACAAACAAATGCTGCTTTCTTTAATTTCAGTTTGGAGGGGGACAAACAATAGGGGATTAAAGAGGATAACCTGGATTCTCTATGGGGAAAACTGTTACAGCAACTGGTAATGGATCCCATGCAGGAGGGGGCGATACTAGACTTGGTGCTTACAAATGGGGAGGGTATTTCTGATGTTGTATTTGGTGATCTCTGGTGTGCAGTGATCACTGGATGGTGAGCTTCAGTATTAAGGAACCAAAAAAGCAGGCACAAAGGAGACTGGCGAATGTTTAAATCAGGTAAACCCCTTTATTAGCCCCTATGCATTTCGGTTCAAAAGCCTTCTTCAGGGGGTCTTATTAGAGGATGCAAACCTTTTATATCTTATGGTACATGCAGACCACCTCTAATGCAGCAGAAACGCGTAGGGGCTAATAAAGGGGTTTACCTGATTTAAACATTCTCCAGTCTCCTTTGTGCCTGCTTTTTTGGTTTCCTTAGTAGTGTGCAGGTACTTACCGCTTTCCTTGGTTATTCGAGCTTCAGTATTAGGCCAGAAGTGGAGATGGTTCATTCAAAAGTGAGCGTCCTAGGCTTTAGGAAAACTAACTTTGCAAAGATGGAGGAATACCTCAGAGTCATTAACTGGATGGGAAAATCTAGGTGAAGTAGAACAACAGTGGGCAAAACTGAAAGAAAATATTTTAAGAGCAGCTACCCTTTTTCTTAGGAAAGTAAGAGTAGTTACTCACCTGTAACAGGTGTTCTCCAGGAGCAGCAGGAATCAGTCCTCACATATGGGTGACGTCGGCGCCGACGGAGCCCTCGCGGAGCAATTTCCCCAGCTTTCAAAGAAAGCCTTTGGGAATTGCAGCGCGCATGCGCGGTCCCTTCCCGCCCAAGGGTGCCATCTTGCTCAGTCTGATGACATAGCTAAAAGATAGCAAAAAATTAGCAAAAACGAAATGACAGGACTGCAACTCCAAGGGGAGGAGGGAGGGTTGTGAGGACTGATTCCTGCTGCTCCTGGAGAACACCTGTTACAGGTGAGTAACTACTCTTTCTCCAGGACCAAGCAGGAAGTCAGTCCTCACATATGGGACTCCCAAGCTTAAGGCTACCGGAGGCCTCAAGCGGAAAAATGAGCTCCCTCTAGCTCAGAAGCACAGAAGGAAGGAATCTTCTCTGAAAACGCCCCCGACCGGTAGCCCAACACCAGGGCCGGAGGGTAGGAGTTGCCTAAACCTCAAAGAGATTATGGAGGACTGCCTGTCCGAAAGCACTGTCCCTGCAGGACTCCCTCTCTAGGCAGTAATGGGCCGCAAAAATCCGGCTTGAAGACCAAGTAGCGGCCCGGCAGATGTCTACCAACGGAACAGAGCGAAGATGAGCCACTGACGCAGCCTTCGCCCTAACACGATGAGCCGTGACTCGACCCTCCAACGAGAGGCCGGCCGCCCCATAAGCCCAAGCGATACAGTCAGCAACCCATATGGACAAAGTACGCTTGGAGACAGGTAGCCCCAACTTATTGGGGTCAAAAGAAACGAAGAGCTGAACAGCCCTTGTATGCTCTCGCGTACGGTCAAGGTAGAAGGATAAGGCCCTCCTACAGTCCAGGGTATGCAGGACCATTTCAGCCCAGCAGGTGTGCGGCCTGGGAAAGAAGGTCGGAAGAACCACCTCCTGGTTGAGATGAAAAGTAGAAACCACTTTTGGAAGAAACTTAGGGTGAGTCCGTAAGACGACCCTATTCCTGTAGAACCTAGTGTAAGGAGGATCAGACACTAGGGCTTGCAGTTCACTAACGCGCCTAGCAGAGGTAAGGGCTACCAAGAACAAGGTTTTCCAAGAAAGAAAACGAAGAGGGCAGGTAGCCATAGGTTCAAAGGGCGGACAGGTAATCCGCTGCAAGACCACATTCAGATCCCATTCAGGGGCTGTTGGGCGTAAAAGGAGGCTTAAGGAGAAGAAGGCCTCGGAGAAAACGAGCCACCAAAGGGTGGTGGGAAAGAGGCCTGCCATCCACCGGTGCGTGATGTGCAGAGAGAGCACTGAGGTGGACTCTGACAGAGTTGGACTTAAGGAGTCCAACTAGAGGCCCAGATTGGAGAGGTAAAGCAAGTATTGCAAGACCACTGCTACCAAGCAGGAGAAGGGATTCTCAGACTGCTGAGCACACCAAATGGAGAACCGACACCACTTAAGAGCGTAGGACTTCCGGGTGGAAGGCCTCCTCGAGGCCAAGACAACCTCTTCCACCTCCCGAGGCAGCTGGAGGGGAGCAAGGACTACCCTTTCAGCAGCCAGGCCATCAGATGAAGGGACCGGAGGTTGGGGTGTAGGAGAGACCCTTGATCCTGTGTCAGGAGATCGGGCTGAAACCCCAGAGGAAGAGGAGTGTCCACCGCCAGCTGCATTAGAAGCGGGAACCAAGGTTGTCTCGGCCACCGGGGAGCCACTAGGATCAGCGAGGCTTTGTCTCTGAGAACTTTGAAGAGTGTTCGAGACACCAGCAGCATGGGAGGAAAGGCATACAAGAGGCCTGTGGACCATGGAATCAGAAAAGCATCCGCCGCGGGGGGGCGGAGCCTGATGCCGAGCAGAGTGGACGCTTAGCGTGGTGGCCCCGGGGAGATCCCGACAAGAATCCGGATAAAAGTACCTCTACAGTCCCGCAGGACTCCTGAAATTCAGCATGGTACCTTCCTGATGGCGGGCCCTAAGCCGCAACGGCTGGACTACGCTAGCGCATTGACCAGCAGCGCCAAAAGAACCAAAACGGAGCCCGTCTCCCCGCATAAAATGGCGGCTGCACGTGAGGGGCCTGATGCACATTTGGAGCTTCTAACTGAAATACGGGGCGTCAAGGAGCTAGTTAAGGCCAATGGTGCGTCTCTGAGCTCTGTGCATGAAGAATTGGCAGGGCTGCATAGCAAATTTGAAGGCCTATCGATGAGACAGGACAAATTGGAGGCAATGATATCCGCTCACGAGACACGATTGGGGAAAGTAGACAAGCTTGAGAAACAACTAAGAGCGCTGCAGCGCGAGGTGGAGGATGGCAACAACCGGGCGTGGCGCAACAACATTCGAGTGGTGGGTCTGTCTGAAGGGGCAGAAGGTAAAGACATGCGGGCCTTTCTATACAAGATGATTCCTGAGGTCCTACACTGCTCTTTTGAGAAAGACTTTGAAATAGACCGAGCTCACCGCGTTCCATCTCACAGTCTGCCGCAGAGCTCCAGACCTAGGCCTATTATCTTCCGCACGCTTAGATATCAACAAGCTGCGCAGATCCTGGAGTTAGCGCGCGCGCGCACCCCGATAGAATATGAAGGGCGTAAACTCTCATTCTTCCCAGATCTGGCCAAACCTACGGTTAATAGGCGCAAGAGATTTCTGGAATACCGGCCCCGGCTACAGCAGCTGCAAGCACGCTACGGCCTTCTTTATCCTGCAAGAATGCGTGTCACTCTCCATAATCAGACACGCACCTTTGAAGAACCCGACGCACTCTCCCGGTATCTAGAGGAAATGGAGGCTGCACAGATGCGATGAGACTCCTTGCGTGGGTCGCCTGGTTCTATTCCTGGACAGAGACTTATAATATTGTGGTCTAGAGACTCTGAATCTCTGCTTCAGATTTTCAGAGGGCCCCTCGTTGGTATCCCCCTGTTAAAGAGTTGAGAAGTTCTCTGTAGATTTAAGGGGATGGGCTCTATTTCCAACCGGTGTTTCCGTGGTCGGAGCCGTTAGCGGCATGGGCCCGCCCTCTCTCCGAGTCTCCCGGGCCAGCCCTGCCGGCCTGCGCTCACCGGTAACTTTTCAGGGTTTAGCCTCTCCTACAGGGTCTGTAATTGTTTGTTTGCTTGCTGATTTTAAAAGTTTGGCTAGGAGCCTTCACTTCTTAAAGCTATCAATGGATAAACCATCTCATACTCATGATTATTTCCTGCTATGTATTCAGTATCTCGCTCAGGCCATATGGGTCAGTCTACCTGCCGACTTCAATGGCTCCTTGTAAAATCGTCTCTTTCAAATGTTCAAGGTATAAACAGCCCGATAAAGAGAAGGAAAATCTTAGATTATGCACGTCGAGAAAGGGCCGATATATTGATGTTGCAAGAGACACATTTAAATATGAAGGAGTCATTGAAGCTGAGTATGCGGCCCTTTGAGGTCATAGCGTATTCCCCAGCCATCAAGAAACATAACGGTGTGGCTATACTGGTCAGGAAATCTCTTAAGATCAATGTGCTCTATCATTGTTCCGATGCAGATGGGCGCTGGACTAAGGTTCACCTGCAATTGGGGGGGGCTTGAAGTGGTTATTATGTGCTTATATGCTCCCACTACTGATAATCTAGACTTTTTTACCGCTGTTGCAAAAGAACTGCATGGAGATAGCGGGAAGCCGATCATCATAGGGGGGGATTTTATTCAAGTCCTAGATCCGTTAATTGATCGTCAACCTCCTCGCTCCACTAAGAGATCTAAGGGGCAAATTTTCCTAGCATCAATGGCTCAGGAGTTAGCTTTAGTGGATATATGGCGATTACAACATCCACAGGAGCTGGAGTTTTCCTTTTTTTCTGCCCCACACACGTCGCAGTCCCGCATTGACTTTTTCCTTGTTTCCAAGGAATTAGTCCCAAATATGGGCCCTGCTTGTCTCCATTCAATTCATATATCGGATCACGCTCCTATATCAATAATCCTAAATGATGATTCCCTGCATAGTGAGTCTGTCCATTGGACTCTTGACCGGTCCCTCTTAGAAGTCCCTGATTTTCAGGCAGAGGTTAAAGTGGCCATCGCCGAATACTTTCAGTTTAACTCCCCGACCGATACTTCCGGTTGGGCCTGGTGGGAAGGCTTTAAAGCCACGATCAGGGCGGTCATTACCAGCTTTAGTATACGCTTGAAAAGACAACATCAACGGCAACTGCACGATCTTGAGCTGCAGATTAAGGCGGGGGAGCGGGTCTTGACGCGAAGAACTGACCCCTGTATCTTGGTCAGACTTCAGCGTCTTAGATTTCAATTTAATGCTATAATGACCGCTGAGGCCTCCCTGAGTATTCGGAGGCAACAAGGGAATTACTATCGAGAGGGCAATAGGGCTAGTAAGTTGCTAGCTACGGTATTGAAGGGTAAGCGGGAGGCCAAAAGGGTCAGTGCCTTACAACAGCCACGGGGAACTGACTTGATTATCAAAGATTCTGAGATCGCGGAAGCCTTTCGCGATTATTATATTCATTTATACAGCTCAGAACGAGACTTCGTGCAGGGGGGCTTTGATCAGCTAGTTCATGGCATACAGCGCCCAACCCTCTGAGGCGCATAGAAAGGATTTAGATGCTCCTTTTACCGAGGCGGAGGTCGGGAGAGCAATAGCCTCAATGGCCTCAGGTAAAGCCGCAGGGCCTGACGGGCTACCCGCCGAATTTTTAAAATGTTTTGTGAAGGACCTAGCCCCTCATTTAGTCCGGTACTATCGGATGTTGTCTTCGTCGGGACAACAAACGGGTGCCTTCACGTCTGCTAATTTGGTAATGTTTGAGAAGCCAGGTAGAGATCCACAGCAGGTGGCTAACTACCGTCCCATCTCGCTGCTCAATGCTGACTACAAGATTTCTGCAACCGTTCTATCTTCTAGGCTCGCTGGGATTATTCCGCTATTAATCCATCCAGATCAATGTGGCTTCACGGAGGGCCGCTCAACCGCGGATAATGCACGTATTTTATGTCATATTTTGATGGGAGCTGATGGGATGGGGCAGCCTTTAGTGGGTCTTTCTTTGGACGCAGAAAAGGCCTTCGATCGCCTCGAATGGCCTTTTCTATTCGCGATCCTTCGTTGGTTTGGTTTCGGGGAGGCTTACCTCAGAGCTTTGGAAGTTATGTATACTCTCCCTACTGCGCGAGTCTGTGTTAACGGCGTAACCTCGGCCCCTTTTGCGCTGCAGCGTGGCACCCGCCAAGGATGCCCGTTGTCCCCTTTGCTCTTTAATCTAGCGATGGAGCTTTTACTCCTTCTTATACGTCAGAGTCCGGATATACAGGGTGCATGGGTGGCGGGGCGGGAAACTAAGCTTTCGGCTTATGCGGATGACCTCCTTTTCACATCGCCTGACTCCATTCCGAGGATATTGGAGCAAATAGAGCATTATTTGCGATACTCTGGATATAAAATAAATTGGTCAAAGTCTGTTGTATTTCCATTGAACAAATGGGTCCATAAAGAGAATCTCAGCGAATATCCTTTTATTTGGGAGTCAGGCGCTGTGAAATATTTAGGGGTTCATTACTGTTATCCATTTGAAGAAACGGTTAAACGGAATGCTGCTGCGATTTTGGCGTTAGCCCGAGAGCTGACCGTGAAGTGGTCTCCCCTGGTTCTCTCTTGGTGGGGTCGGTTAGAAACTGTGAAAATGATGATAGTTCCCAAAGTCAACTATATCCTAGAGATGCTCCCTTGCTATTTTCCTGCACAGATGTATCAGCAACTAGAACGGGTCCTTTTGCAGTTTCTGTGGAAGAACAAAACACTGCGAATTGCAAAAGAGAAACTAAAGCTCCGTCGGGAGAATGGCGGCGTAAATTTCCCTAATTTTCAAACAAGGGTCTTGTTGGCTTGAATCTCCGACTGACGGGCAGCCGGTTTGGGTTACTTTGGAGGAGCGGTTACTGGCACCAATACCGTTGCAATATGTCCCAGGGATGCAGTTCACACATACATCGTCGATTCCCATGGTTATACTTGCTACGCTTACAGCTTTTCAAGTCTTTATCAAGGTCAGTGATTCCGATTGTTGTTCTCGAGCTAGGCTCCCCATTTGGAACAACCCATTATTTAAAATTCAGAAGAAGTCTTTTGCTTGGAAATCTTGGTACCAGCGCGGGATTTGGACGGTGGGTCAGCTACAGGTAGCTCACAAATGGAAAGATTTTGGGATACTTCAGCAGGAATTTGGCCTCCCGTTTACTTGTCTTTTTCAGTGGCTTCAACTTCGGCATTGCTTGGTGGGAGCGGGAATCGATCCTAAGCAGGGGCTTGGGACTGCTGGGGTTGTAGAGACCCTACAGGACATTGCGAAAGCGACAGGAATAGTGTCGCAACTTTATAAACGACTAACCCTGTCCTCTTCGACATTGATGCAAAAGGTACAGCAGAGGTGGGAGAGGGAAACCGGGAAGAGGCTTTCGGAACTTCAGTGGGAGAAATTTTGGTCCAAGCAGGTAAGAGTCACCAGGTCAGCCTCTATCACTCAAACCCTATTTTATTTTGCTCATAATTGTTTTTATACACCGGTAAAGCTTGCACGTTGGGATAGTACCCTTAGTCCTCTTTGTTGGACTTGTGGAGCGAAGGTAGGCACCTTGCTGCATATAGTATATGAGTGCCCAGGGGTGCGGACCTATTGGGCCTCGGTTTGGAAGCAAATACAAATCATTCTGAAGTTCCGGGAGCCTCTCTCTTGGCAAATTATCGGCTTTCGCTCTGCAGCAGATGTTCCTTCTTTGCCCAAGGAAGGTGCCTTTTTGCTAGATTTTATGGTGGGAATAGCAATTTGTATGGTCATCAGTAACTGGAAATCTACCGCTCTTCTTAGTATCCATGAGTGGTGGAATCGAGTCTGCTTGGCGAGTCAATATGAGCAGTTCTCTGGTAAAGCTCAGCTCCCGTCTGGGAAGCAATGTCTTAAATGGCAATTATTAAATGACTTTGTTAAGACTGCTAAACTGAATTAATGTCAAGAAACTAGGCTCCGTTTTGTTTTGCAATGTAACAGATATTGATCCCGGCCCTGTAGGAGAAGGCTGGGGAGAGTGGGGGGTGGGGGGATTTAGTTGACAATTGGTGTTCTGTGTTTTGTTCTGTTTGGAAAATGAAAATAAAGCATTAAAAAAAAAAAAAGCAAAAGCATCCGCCGCTACTCTGAGAGGATGCGGTTATCGAGAGCAGAATCTGGGAAGTTGCTGGTTCAGAGGACTGGCAAACAGATCCATGGTGGGAAGTCCCCACTTGAGAAAGATCCGCTGAACCACCAATGGATCCAATCTCCACTCGTGTGGTTGGAGGATCCTGCTTAGCTTGTCTGCCAGGTAAATTTTCCTGACCTGGGAGATAGACCGCTTTGAGGAGGATGCCGTGGTGGATGGCCCAAGAGCACAGTCTTCTTGCCTCCTGACAGAGAAGGAAGGAGCCTGTGCCTCCTTGTTTGTTCACGTAGAACATTGCAACTTGATTGTCCGTCTGGACCAGCACAGACTGGTGAGAAGTGAGGTGGGAGAAGGCTCTCAGAGCTAGGCGGATGGCTCTGAGCTTCAGGAAGTTTATCTGCTGCGCAGACTCCCAAGGAGTCCAGAGGCCTTGAGTACATGTCCCTTGGCAATGTGCTCCCAACCCAGGAGAGAAGCATCGGTTGTTAGTACCTGAGAAGGTGGAGGAGATTGAAAATCCACTCCCAGTAGCAGGTTTGGCAGATGAAGCCACCACCGCAGAGAAGAGACCAGCAGGTCAGAGACCTGTACTGAGTCCGCCAGGCTCCCTGTGGCCTGATGCCATTGAGTGCGAAGGCACCACTGAGCAGGTCGCATGTTCAGGCGGGCATTGGGGGTCACATGGACCGTGGAAGCCATATGACTGAACAGTCTCAGAAATTGCCTGGCAGAGACCAGGGAATTGCTGTGAAAGTGGCTGGCGAGATCCATGAGCCTGTGTGCTCTGTCTAGAGGCAGGAAGGCCCGCGCCTGAAGTGTGCTTAACCTTGCGCCGATGAATTCGAGATCTTGAGAGGTGAACAAAGTGGACTTTGCGAAGTTTATGACAAAGCCCAAGTGCTGGAGCAGAGACACAGTGCGATGAGTGGCCTGAGTGGCCTCTTGGGAAGACTGGGCCCTGATGAGCCAGTCGTCCAGGTATGGAAACACAAAAAGGCCTTGAAGTCTTAGATAGGCCGCCACCACTGCTAGGCATTTGGTGAACACCCTGGGGGCGGAGGATAGGCCAAAGGGCAGTACTCTGTACTGGTAATGATTTCCTCCCACAACAAACCTGAGATATTGTCTGTGGTCTGGATGAATAAGGATGTGAGTATAGGCATCCTTGAGATCTAAGGAGCATAGCCAGTCTCCCTGCTGGAGGTAGGGCAGCAGGATTCCAAGGGTAAGCATCTTGAACTTTTCCCTTGCCAGGAACTTGAGGCTTCACAAGTCCAGGATGGGTCTGAGGCCTCCTGTTCTTTTTGGTATCAGAAAGTACCTGGAATAAAAGCCGTGACCTCTCAGGTGGTGGGGCACCGGTTCCACAGCCTGTTCCTGAAGAAGACTTGCTAACTCCTGAAGGAGTAAGTCCCTGTGCAGAGGGAGTCTTGGAGGCTCCCCTAGAAAGTAGGAGGGAGGTACCTGGTGAAAGTGTAGAAGATAGCCTTTCTGAACTATATGAAGCACCCAGGTATCTGAGGTGATGGCTGACCACCTGTGGGCAAAATGGACCAGCCGGCCTCCTGTGCTGAGAGAAACCAGCTGAGGGGAAGAGGCTATGCTGATGGAGTCAAAAACCCCCACCCTGCTGAGCAGGGGCCGGTGTTGTGGGCTTGGGGGCCTGCTGCCTACGGGACCCATTACCCCATCCCTTGGCCTGCTGACCCTTTTGGGGAGCTGCTGAGGCCTGATACTGAGGGTAGTGTTAATAGGCAGCCGCCTTCCTCGGGTAAAAGGGCTTTTTCCCCGAGCCCTTCTTCTTCTGAGAAGGGGCAGAGGTTTTTATGGACAGCCTAGTTCTGGTCAGAGTCTCGGTCTCGGTCTCGATCTGTGCAGCCTTTTCAGCCATGGGTTTGCCAAAGAGGTTTTCACCTCTGCAGGGGACATCGACCAACTTGTCCTGTACCCATGGCTCGAGGTTGGATGACTGAAGCCAAGCCTGTCGGCGGGCACCGATGCTGGCCCCGGCTACTCGAGCCGATGCTTCGAAGCCATCGTAGGCTGCTCGAGAGATAAACTTCGAGCACTCTCGAATACCAGTGGACAAGGCTTGGAACCTCTGCAAAGGTTCCTCGGAGAGACCAGCAGAGAACCCGGCAATTTCTTTTGCCAGATCTCGGAGATACATGCCCATAGAGAGCTGGTAGGTCTGGACTCGACAAGCAAGCATAGAGCCCTGGAAGCACTTTCTACCGAGGGCATCCAGGTTCCGGGCCTCCCGGCCGAGAGGCACTGAGGAGTGCATCTTCTGACTCTTGAGTCGATGCATGGCCGATTCCACCACCATGGAATGGTGCGGTAGTTGTGCCTTTTGGAACCCGGAGCTCTTGCGGACTCGATAAATGGAATCGACCCGCTTGCTTAACACCGGCACCAACGCCGGGCTCTCCCACATGCGGAAGAGAAGTCGTTCCAGCATCGGAGGAATCGGTACAGTAAAGGCCTCCTTCGGGGGAGAGTCATACTGGAGGGCATCGAGCTCTTCGGCTCGAGGCTCCTCCTCGGGATCCGCGGGGAATGCCAAGGCCTTGGCCATATCCCGCACGAAGTCCGAGAACCGGGTGTCCACCGGGGGGGACCATTTCTGAGGTTCGGACTCGGGTGAGTCCGATGGGACACACCGAGTCCGAAAAGTACCAGGTGACTCTTCGTCCTCCGTTTCCCAGGCTGAGTCCTCGGAGGAGGAATCGAGCGGCTCCGGTCGGGCGGGCACCGATGCCCTCCGCCCCGACGCCGAGGGTGTCGGTGTCGACGACCTCGGTCCCGAACGGGAGGCCGAGGGAGACCGCGACTGAGGATCGACTCGAGCTCGCATGGACTCGAGGATCGGCTCGGTCTCCAGGGTCGACTTGGACGTCGACGTCCCGGTGGCCGGGGCAGATGCATTGGCGAGGCCAGTGATCAATGCCCGCTGCTGGTCCATGAAGGCAGCCAAACTGCTCTCCAAGGCCATCAACCTGAGTCCAAGCTCAGGAGACCCAGCAGCCCCCGACTCGGGCCCCGACGGCGGCTCCTTCGGAGGCGAGTCCACGAGGACTACAGTACTCACGTGTCCAGGCGACTCCATTTCGAGACGAGGATGTTTCGAAGGCCTCTCCGACTCCGAGGACCCGGGACGGCTATTGGGGCTATGCGACCTGGCCCTCGAGGAACCAGGAGCGTCCACCGACGCCGCCCTCATGGGTTTTTTCTTCCTATGATGTTCCCGGGCAGGAGACCCCCGCTCAGAGGAACTCCGACGATGCTCAGGACCGGAGTCCCGGGACGTCGAAGCCTCTGACGAGGTCCGGGCCCGGCCGGACGCGGAGTCAGAGAAGATTCATTCCCTTTGATGCTGCCGACTCCTCAATGCTTTTGAAGACATCTTGCTACACGGACCACAGATCATCGGGTCATGATCGGGGCGGAGGCAGCAGTCGTGTGTGTCGGTAAGAGACATAAGTTTTACACCGATCACACTTTTTAAACCCGCTTGCAGTCATCGAGGGAAAAAGGGCCCCTGCGAGGTCAAAAGACAGGGCTGCCAGTGAAAAATAAAAAAATGGCACGAATGCTTGTCACGAAGGACAAAAAACCGAAAAATAAAGAACGGACCCGATACCGGCGTAGCGGGTCTGGGCGGGAAAAGGATCTGGCATCGAACCGAGAAAGAATAAGAAATAAGAAATAAAATCAACTTTTTCTGTGGCGATCACAAACAGCGTCTGTAGGGCTCCGCGGAAAAAAGAAGACTGAGCAAGATGGCACCCTTGGGCGGGAAGGGGACCGCGCATGCGCGCTGCAATTCCCAAAGGCTTTCTTTGAAAGCTGGGGAAATTGCTCTGCGAGGGCTCCGTCGGCGCCGACGTCACCCATTTGTGAGGACTGACTTCCTGCTTGGTCCTGAAGAAAATAAAAGTAAGAGGAAAAGGAGGCTACTATGGTTTTCAAAAGAAGCTGAAAAGGTAGAGAACAAGTGGTTAGCCTTCATACACTATAAGAAAGGAAGACTAACAACAATATCTGGGGAGGCTAAGAGAAGCTGGCAGAGTAGTCAAGAAAGCAAAGATGCAAATAGAAGAAAAAATAACCAATATAGTAAAACATGGGTATAAGACCTTTTTTTAGGTATGTTAGTTACAGGAGGAAGTGCAAAGATGGTATTGTGAGACTCAAAGGTGAAGGGGAGGAATATGTAGAGGCTGATGAGTATAAAGTGGAATTGCTTAACAAATATTTCTGTTCTGTGTTCCGAGCTGAAGGCCCAGGAATTGGACCTTAGAAAACAAACACAATTAAGAATGAAAGTGAGGTAGAATTTGAACTGCTTTCAGAGAACTTTATTTGTAAGAAGCTAGAAAAACTAAAAATGGACAAAGCAATGGAGCCAAATAGGATTCATCCAAGGGTATTGAAAGAACTTAGGAAGTAAGGAAAAGGTTGAGAACTACAGACCAGTTAGTCTGATCTGTGATGAGTAAATTAATGAAAATGCTGCTAAAGCAAAGGATAGTGTAGTTTCTAGAATCCAAGGATTTACAGGGTCCAAGATAGCATGACTTTACCAAAGGTAGATCTTTTCAGATGACCAGACTGGGTGACCAGAGAATTGGATTAGGGCAGAGTGCTAGATGTGGTATACTTAAATTTCAGCAAGAGCTTTCTGCATTGAAGACTTATAAACTGATTGGTTAAGAAACTGGTTGAATGGGAGATGCCAGATGCCAGTAGTATATGGAGTTCACTCTGAAGATAAGGCGTTATCAATGGCTTGCCTTGGGGATCGGTCCTTGGTCCTGTTCTTTTTAAACTCAACTTCCTTCCAACCATTCAGGACTCACGCTGTGTCTCCCTGTTCTCCCCACTGTTTCCCCTCCTCATAAATGAACCATGTACAGTAAAATTTCCCTAATTTTTCCCACGCTGGAAGCGTTACTGTTATTTTCACATACCAAATCTCATGTAACTTTGCTTGCCTTAAGTGTTAAAGTGTATAAACAGGAGTAAGCATTAACATTTAAGTTACTTGCTATTTTGCTTGGTTTAATTTTTAAGGGCCCAAAATTCAACTGGGCAGGCTATGCACCACTATGTCGCAATAGCCCTGCCTGCTGACCCCTAACCCTGGATATTCATTGCCTTGTCGACTGCATTGAATATCCATGTTCGGCGCAAAGCAGACATTGCCGCAGAGCCTAACCAGGGAACAGTGATACTGCACCACTATCCGGCTAGCATCCATGGGTAAAACTAGGCAAGCAAAAAGCTGGTCTAGTTTTAGCCATGGATCGTTAACTAGGTAGTGGTGCAATATTGTTGTTGCCTGGTTAGCGGCAATCTCCGCCTCCGCTTCGCCCAAGAATGCCCCCAACATGCCCCGATGCTAACTGTATAGCATGGGGGCACATAGGGGACATAGAAGGGGATATTCAACAGCACTAACCATGTAGGTGTCGTTGAATATCCCCGTTTAAGGCATTTACATGGTTTACTGGACTGTAAACCGTGTAAATGCTTTTCGAATATTGAGCCCTAAATGTTTCTTATCTATGTTCTATGTAATGTTACACTTGTTAAACCTGTTACCTGTACACCGCTGTGTGCAGGTTTTGAAAAGGTTTTGCAGGTAGCCTTCCTCCAGGAGACGCATTTGAGCATACTAGAACACTCCAAACTGAAATATGACTGGATAACTCATGTACCCATAAGTGTGGAGTAGCTTTTTTAATAAGAAGAGGTATTGCCCTCGAAGTTTTATCTAGTGAAATGGACCCACAGGATCAAAGCCTGCAATATTTTTGTTTGCTTGATGGGCGTACTGATCCTTCCTATATTCCAGGTTACTATACATATTTTATTTGACATCTAGGATGCCAGCATGGCTTTTATAAGCAAATTTATAGTTTTTTTTCTGTCTTGGGCTGCCCAGCCTCAGCCCATAGGTATGCACTGTAGCATCTCACACCCTCTCCTCCTACCTCTTTCAATTGGGATCCTAGCTTACCTGTGAGGAAATATCTAACTAAAGAAGTTCTCCCCTCCCCCTCCCCGTCCCCACTCCCCATCCCTCCCTCCTTTCTCTCGGCTTTCCCCCTTATCCCCCCTTGCCTCTGGTCCCCTTCCTCCTCCTCTCTTCTATTCTTTTGCACCACTCTCTCTCTCTCCCACGCCCTGTCCTCTCACCACTCCCTCCCTCCAACTCAACCCAAGCACAAAATGTAAAAACCATCATCTCCACAATCTTCCCATTCACACTCATGCCTCATCTCTCTGAGGCTGGGTCTGCATCCGACGCTGCGGGGCTACCCCGGTTTCCTCCTGGTCTTCCTATGACAGGAGGAACTCCTCCTTGGGAATGTGTATGGCCCAATAACTATGAACATGATTTTTTCAAAGGTATAATCCAGCATATAGTGTGCGATCCCCAAACCCCAGTGGTATTAACAGGGGATTTTAAATGCCCTCATGATCCCAAGCAGGATAGAGCGGGCCCACACAACAGAAGAGGATGGAAGAACAAAGGAATAGGATATTCATGCAGGTTGGGGGGGATTGGTAGATGTGTGGTGGTCTCTAAACCCTGAAATGCGAGACTATATACATTTATCAAGAGCGGAAATAGAACCGATGTCAGTATCAGATCATGGTATGGTGTAAACAGATTGGATGGAGAAAGAGCCTCCCTCGGGGACCTGTTCGTTCCCGAGGCACCTGTGGGAGAACGAAAATGTCTGGGCCTACCTCCAACAGCAATGGGCAGACTTTGAAATGCTGAATGAGGCCCACACAAATACCCCAATCCTTTTTGGGAGGTGGGAAAGGCAGTAATACGAGAAGCAATCATTGCATATGTGGCCAAATGTCGTAAGCAGATAGATCGGACTATTTTGCAATTGGAACAGACACTGCGGGACCAGAAAAGGGCAGCTCTGAGGCACTCAGGTCCAACAACAAGTAGTGCCTATGCTGCCACACCGGCCACCCTCAGTGATCAAAAACATAATAGAGCAGTGTCTAACATGCAATATTACAAACACCAATTTTTTTAGATATGGAGATAAAACGGGGAAACTGTTGGCTCAGGCTGTGCGGGACTGGGGGGGGGGGGGCGGGCTCCTGATTTGTGGTGACGATTAAGGATTCCTCAGGAGTACGTCACAATGATCCCAAACAAATCACAGATGTATTCCGACACTTTTATCAAACCTTATATACCACAGAATCAGAAGACCATGAGGGAGAACAGGCTTTCCTGGATGCGGTCCCACTCCCCACTCTTACAGAGACCGAATTAGCTGAATTAAATAAGCCCATCTCGGGAGGAGAGATACAGAAAGCGATCAAGGTTGGAGCCTTGCATAACGCCTCAGAGCCAGATGGCTATGGGGCCGAATACTACAAAATGCTGTCTCTCCAGCTGACACCAGCACTAGCGGCACTATACACGGAAGTCCTGACGGAAGGGAAATTCCCTAGGGACATGTGGCAGGCCACCATTACGGTCATCCTGAAATCAGGCAAGAACCCGTAAGACCCTGCTTCATATAGACCAGGGGTCTCAAACTCAAATTGCTTTGAGGGCCAAATGAGGACTTGTAAAGTAACCCGGGGGCCGCATAAGACGCGGGGCCTCATTTGCATAAGGGACCTCATTTGCATAAATATTTGCATAATGTTACCATACACTAACTTTTAGTAAACATGCCTCTTTAATGAGTATGGATAAAGAAAGACTAAAAGATTTAGAAACAAGAAGACAATAATTAAACTGGGAACCCCAAAAGCCAAACTTGGAATGTACAACACTGTAGAAATAAAACTATAAATTAATTTCCTCTTGTACTAAACAAAGCGCAAACATTAATGATGCACATTTCCCAGAGCTGACATATTCCAGTTAATAAATTCAAAATAAAGAGATTTTTCTACCTTTTGTGCATTTTTTTCAGTTGCAATTGTTCCAGCCACTTTCTTCTGGTTTCTTCATGTCTTCTGCTAACTCTCCATCGTCTGCTTCCATTTGCCCTTTCTTCTCTCCTAGTTTTTTTTCCATTCTCTCTCTACATCTGCTTTAACATACTAATCTTTCTCCTTTTTCTCTTTCCTCATTCCTATTTCATCCACTCAAATTTTACCCCTCCATCCTCAATCCCCACTTACTCTCACAATACCTGGCCAATTGTAGATTTGTCTTCTCTCCCAGACAAAATATTTTTCCCCTCTCCATTTCACTTTCCCAGCTCCATCCCATTCTAATCCTCCCCCAACATCAGCTCCCTTCTAGTTCCAGCCCCACCCAGCATCCGCTCCCTTCTAGTCCCTGCATCAGTCCATTTCCAGTCCTATCCTAGCCTCACCATCAGCCCATTTACAATCCTAGCCCCCCATCAGCCCATTTCCAATCCTAGCTCCCTCCCCTCACAGCCCATTTCCATTCCAAGCCCCCCTCCCCATCAGCCATTTGCAGTTCAAGCCCCCTTCCACTCAGCCCATTTCCAGTCCTAGCAACCCCCCCAGCACATTACCAGTCCTAGACCCCCCATAGCCCATTACCAGTCATAACCCCCCCCCCGCCAATAGCCCACTTCCAGCCCTAACCCCCATTACCCCATTTCAGTCAGCCCCTCCATAGCTCATTACCAGTCCTAACTCCCCCCATCAGCCCACCTCCAGTCCTTCCTAACCCCCACCTGCCCATTTCCAGTCCTTGCCCCCACCATAGCCCATTTCCAGTCATACCCCCCCCTACCAATAGCCCATTTCCAGTCATACCCCCCCCCCCTGCCAATAGCCCATTTCCAGTCATACCCCCCCCCCCTGCCAAAACCCCATTTCCTTTAATAACCCCCCCCTGCCAAAAGCCCATTTCCTTTCTTACCCCCCCCCCCTGCCAATAGCCCATTTCCAGTCATACCCCCCCCCCCGGTAAATATAAAAACAACCTGGCTTCTGCTGCTGGCTTCTGCTGCAGCAGAAAATCAGCTGTCCCGCGGCCTCTTTCCCTCTGCGCGAGAGCCCTGAGTGTGCTTCCTCTGCGGCATGCTTTTTAAGCCGCGAAGAGAGTATTTCCCTCTCGCGCGGCTTAAGCCTATTCACTTTTCAAGCCTCGCGAGAGGGAAATACTCCCTTCGCGGCTTGAAAAGCACGCCGCAGAGGAAGCACATTCAGGGCTCTCGCGCAGAGGGGAACGGGCCGCAGCACAGAGCAGCAGAAGCCAGTTTTTTATTTTTTTTAATTG
The DNA here is from genome assembly GCA_033557465.1 of Ichthyophis bannanicus. Classification (NCBI taxonomy): domain Eukaryota; kingdom Metazoa; phylum Chordata; class Amphibia; order Gymnophiona; family Ichthyophiidae; genus Ichthyophis; species Ichthyophis bannanicus. Next base: position 124,781,931 of record CM066043.1, on the reverse strand, counting down.
ACCGTCGATTCGGCAACGGCAGCAGCAGAAGCCGTCGCGGGCCGCACAACCTTCTCCCGTGGGCCGCATGCGGCCCGCGGGCCGCGTGTTTGAGACCCCTGATATAGACTGATCTCATTAATCAATTATGATATGATGGTCTTGGCATCAGTACTGGCCAATCGTCTCCAACCTGTGCTGCCAGGTTGGTTGGGCCCCACCAGACAGGGTTTGTGAAAGGCAGAGAGGTCTTTCTAAATATCAGTAAGGTGTTGCTGGGGATGGAACACTCCAGGGCCATTGAAAGCCTCTTCTGCTGGTAAGTTTCAATGCCGAGAAGGCTTTTGATCGGGTTTCGTAGACATATTTGTTCGAAGTGATGCGCTGCTTTGGCTTCAGAGGCGAATTCCTAAGACGGATCCAGGCATTTTACGTAAGTCCCCTGGCCTCCATAATGGTGGATGGCATACAATCACCACCTTTCACATTGGAAAGGGGAACGAGACAATGGTGCCCTCTGTCCCCCCTATTATTTGTGCTCTCGCTTGAACTGCTATTGCTCTCCTTGATTAAGAGGGCAGAGGTCCAGGAAATTACAAGGGGAGCCAGGGAAATTAAATTTAGCGCTTTTACGGATGAATTGCTATTGTGCCTCCAGACCCCAACTCAGTCGCTACCAGCAGCGTTGCAACATATTGAGCAATTTGGATGTTTCTCAGGTCTAAGAATTAATCGAACCAAATCAATGGTCAGGATGTGGGAGGGTTGGCGAAAAATGGATGGCCAGAGAATTTTCCATTAGTATGGGCAGACTCACAAATAAGATATTTGGGCATTCAGTTGCTGGTGGATATGTCCCATTTCTATGACTACAACATTAAATCTTTAATGGGACGCACAATAGCAAGGTTAAAGAAATGACAGGACCTTCCCATCTCTTTAAAAGGCCAAATAGCCCTATACAAGATGATAGAACTCCCACGTTGGTTATATGTGCTAAGACATCTGCCAGTCTGGGTCATCAAAAGAGATTGGATGGCACTGCATGCGTACTTGAGCAGATTCTTGTGGAAGGGTCGGCAACCCAGGATAGTTTTATCAGTACTGAAGAAACCCCTGGAGGCGGGGGGAGCTAATCTTCCATCACTGCTCCTCTATAACCTGATGTGCCTTGTTCGCCTGCTCCGGGACGCCTTGACTGGCACATCGGAAAATGTACCAGGGGACATGGTCGATTGGCTCTCGCTCCCATATCACAGAACCTACTTGTTACATGCAGAGGCCTCAGCCCTACCAGCAACATGAAGATGCTCATAGTACTTGGGGACCCTCAGACAGACTTAGAAGGTGCTGTGCCATCACAGGGGGTGATGGTGGTATAAGACAGACCACTTCCCAATAGAAGGCAATAGGGAATTCATTCCAGGTCAGCTGCAGGGAATCCCTAAGGATTGGAGGCAAAGGGGGATCACATGCATATAGGATCTAAAGAAGCTAACGGGAACTAAACTGGAGTCCTTCCTAGGACTACAAAAATGGTATCAATTGCCCACACAGGAATTCTATTACTACTTGTAGATCAGACATTATATATATTCTGTCTGAAAGGAAGAGCTCTCTCTGTTACATCCCGGGGGAATGGTTGAGTTAATCAAAACCCTGGAATGGCGCCTAACTATGAAAAAATTGCAGGGAGAACTCCATTCTGCTCTGGATCTATCTAGCTTGGAAGTGTTGTTTCAATGCTGGCAGAAGAATGGGTTAGTGGAAGTTAATATTGAGTTACTAAAAGGGGCATTTGTGTGCTATACCACTATCTCTGAATGTGTCTATCTACAGGACCTTCAGTACAAGTTTTTGTGGAGGGCATATGTTCATGATACTTGGGCAATAAAGTTGGGATTGGCTACCACAGACACCTGCCATCTCTGTCAAAAAGAATGTGGCACTTTCACACATTGTTTTTGGGCATGCTCAGGTATACAGACCTTTTGGGGCGATGTGTGCACATTTATTTATTTATTTAACAATCTTTTATATACCGCAACCTTCCAGTGATCAGGTGCAGTTTACATATAACAGTCAAGGAAACAGGATAACATATCTGTTTTTACATTAAACATTGCATGAAATTATGTACATCTTAACTTTAACAATTAAACTTTGGCAAACTATGTACAATCAACTATGTACAGTCAACAAGAATGGATTTCAATGAGAAAGGCAGTTATTTATAAGCATCGTAGACAGTGTTTGAGGTCATAATTTCATGGGACATTGTGGTGTTAAGCTCAATGTGTTATGTATTATCCTCTCTCATTTTGGTGTTGAGAATTCGCAAGTGGACCGTAGTGGGAGATAAAGAGGTGAGTTTTTAATGTTTTGCGTAGATCTTTAAGATCGGTTAAGGCTCTGATTTCATCAGGTAGGGAGTTCCAGAGTATAGGGGCTGCGTGAGAGAACGCTTTTTTATTTGTTGTTTTTTTAGTCCTTGTGAACTCTTTTGGAATCCTTATTTTATTGGCGTTGCCTCTTCTCTGAGCAGATTGGGGTGTGTCTATAGTGAGTAGTGTGTTTAGAGTAGCTGGGGCAGTGTTATTTAAAGCTTTAAAGGTGGTTATTATTAATTTATAGTTTATTCTGCATTGAATAGGGAGCCAGTGTAATTCGGCTAAATAGGGTGATATGTGCTCAAATGGGTGTACCTTCATTATGGTTCTGGCTGCAGCATTTTGGGCCAGTTGGAGCCTTTTGATGTTTTGGTTAGTTGTGCCTAGTAGAGAGAGGTTAGCAAAGTCAAAATGCGGTGTGATAATGGCTTGAATGATGCTTAGGAAGTCATGCAGGTGGACCAGTGGGCGTAGTTGTTTTAGTACTTTGAGCTTAAAATATATTTTCTTCGTAGTGTTTCTTATGTGGGTGTTCATACTAAGGTGTGTATCTAAGATTACCCCTAAGTATTTTATCTCATTTTTTATGTAAATGTCATGTTTCTGAAGTGTAATGTGGGTAGGGGGGGTGTAAGATTTGTTTTTTGTTACAATCAATATGTCAGTTTTGGAATGGTTAATATGAAGGTTGTGGGCTTCTAACCAAGTTGTTAGTTCATTGAAACAATCTGTTAATAGTTGAAGTGGAAGCATAGGGATCGTGAAAGGAATGTACAACATGATATCATCTGCATATATGTGATATTGGATTTTGAATTTTTTGAAGATGTTGCAAATTGGTTGTATATAAATATTAAAAAGGAGTGCAGAGAGGGCAGATCCTTGGGGGAGGCCTATTTCCTGTTTGTATGTGTTAGAGGTTTGGGTGTTGATCCTGTTTGAGTTCTGTTAGATAGATAAGAAGTGAACCATTTATGTACTGTTGAGTTGGCACCTATTTGTCTGAGCCTGTTGAGCATTAGTGTATGGTGAACACTGTCAAATGCTGCAGATATGTCCAGAAAAAGTAGTAAGAATGCATTTCTAGGACTGTCAATTCCTCTTACTAGGGTGTCAAGGAGAACTGTTAAGAGTGTATCTACTCCATGACCGGGGCGAAAGCCATATTGTTGGTCATCAAGGGGAGCTGATGTGTCGATGTGTTCCTGTGTTTGGGTTTGAACAACCTTTTCTATGAGTTTGGCTATAAAAGGTTTACTTGAGATGGGTCTGTAGGAATTCGGTGATGTTTTGTCCAGAGTATTGTTTTTTAGTATTGGTCGGATTTGAGCATGTTTTAGTATGGGCGGGAGGTAGCCTTGGTTTAGTGAGAGATTAATTAAAGGTAGAATGAAAGGGGATAATGTTGGAAGGGTATTCGTTATCCAAGTTATAGGGCAGGGGTCTAGGTGAGAAGTTGTAGTGTTTAGGTTTGACATAATATTCTTAAGTGTTTCTTTGGTTATGGGGTAGAATTCGTTCCAAGCATCTGGTAGAGGTTGGTAAGAGATGGCTTGTACAATTGGTGGGACATTATATATTTTTGACTTATTTATGTAGTGATCAGCTAAGGTTTGAGGAGATATATCGTTAGCTTCATGACTGGAGTTGTATGTATTCTTGGTTAAGTTTTGGACAATGGAGAATAGTTCCCTTGGTCTGTTGATGGATTTGGTTAGAATAGTTGAGTGGAAGTTTCTTAGCGCTGTCTGTTGCGTCTTTGTAATTTTTGAGGTGGGTGTGATATAGTTCGTTGTATGATGTAGATTTAGTTTTGCGCCATTTTTAAATTCAATTTTCCTGAGTGTTCTTTTCATAGCTTTTAAAGTATTGTTGAACCAAGGGGCATCTCCATTTCTGGGTCGGATGTTCTTCTTGTTTGGTTGATTATATGCAGCTGCTTTTGAGATTGTTTTATGCCAGGTTGTGATAGCCTCATCAAGGTTGGAAGGTGATGAAGAGAGGTGAGGGACTGTTAGATCGAGGAAATCTTCTGCATTGAAATTTTTAAATCTGGGGGGTGGGGATTTTTGCAGGCTGCTTGTGTTATTTGAGTCAGTGTGTATAAGATTGAACTTGATCAGGTAGTGGTATGACCATGGGATCGGTGTGCACTGCAGTGATTCCTGATTAAAGAGTTTATGGAATACTTCTGGGAGAAAGATGAGGTCCAAGGTTCCTCCTTTGTTATGAGTTTTTGTTTTGATGATTTGGTGAAAGCCTAAGTCGGATATAGATTCAAGGAAGAGGGTTGAATATGTAAGGGGTAGAGATGGGAGGTTAAAATCTCCTAACATTATTATTGGGCTTAGGTCAGTGGATGAGCTGAGTAATTCTATTAGGGCATCCATATTTTCAGATTTATGGTCAGGTGGTCTGTATATCAAGCAGAGTCTGAAATGGTTGATCTTTATGATGAGGATGTCGGTATTGTTAATGGGTTCTGAGGATTATTGTTTAGCATTTAGGGCTTTTTTAGTCATTATAAGTACTCCTCCTCCTTTTTTATTGTTTCTATGCATATGATGAATGTCATAGTTGTTCTTATTTAATTGGTTTAGGTAAACCACATCTGTGTCACTCAGCCATGTTTCCGTAACACAGAGGATGTCAGGTTTAGTGTCGTTTAGCAGATCGGTGAAGATGGGGAGTTTATTTTTCATGGATCTAGCATTTGTTAGGATACAAGATAGTATGACTGGGTCTTTTTTTGTTTGGTAGGGTATTTGCTTGGTATAGTGTAGTAGGTTTTATATGTATAAGGCGGTTATGATTTATCTTTGAATTGGGCCAAGTAGGTGCATGTGATGATGGTAGGTGAGGTCGGTTGTGACTTTGTATGATTGGGATAGGTTTATAGTATTTGTTGTTTAGGCTATGTGTGAGAGCAACTAAGGTTAGTATTATAGCACAGCTGCAAACTATTCTTAGGTAAAAGGTATGTGAGGGTGACATTTTGAGTGCTGGCAATTTTAGATGCACTGGGGATTGTAAAGGCGCTTGCAGATATAAAGATGCTGGCAAAAGGCACTGGCAATTATAAAGGCACTGGCAAGTGTAAAGGTGTTATCTGGATATCTTGTGACTTGCACTATACGGATTGAGAAAAGGGTGATAGGGTTTGTGTACTTGGTATGGGTTCTATGGTTTACAATTTAGTCAGGATTATTATTGCAGGGTTGATGAGGATACTGGAAGGTTAGAAATTTTGTTGTACACCGAATCAGTGGTGGTGTGAATGGGACAGTTTACAAGCAAGGTGTAATGCAGATAACAGAATGTACAAATCTCTAGCTATTGACAGGAGTACAAACTATGAAAATGCAGTTTATAAGTTAATTTGTTACTGGCTGCAGTATACGTAGAACCTAGCTACTGACAACAGTATAAGGTTTGTAATTACAGATTCCAAGTTAGGTGGATACTGACAAAAGTAATTGAAGGTTGTTGGTTACTGACAACAGTATCAGCTATGTGCTGTCAATAGTACAGACTATACAATGGGTACTTCATCCTTTGGTGCCCCAGGCACGTTCATGCCTATTTGGCAGATTTAAAATAGACTGGTGTCTTTTGAGTAGGCAAAGGAGACTTTGCAAGAAAGGATTCATACTAGCAAAAAAAGTTATTCCGCAGCAGTGGATGTCCGGAAAAGTGCCGGCGGTGCTCTCTGGGAAGCCGCAATGAGAAACTTAATGGATATGGAATGGAGAACAGCCCGAATGCTAAGGACTAAGAAACTAGATGAGTTCCGCAGCATATGGGACCCGGTTATCAATGCACTCCCTCCACGAACACAAAGTATCACCCTAAATAAGTATTAAAAACAATGGAAATAGTACTTTAACTGGAGAATTGGGACAGATTTATGAAGGTGGGAGAGGAAGGGAGGGGGAGGAGGAGAGGAGGGGGAAGAGAGGAATAGGGTGGGGTGGGAGAGGGGAGGATAACTTAGTTAATTCGGTTATGTGTCTAGGTGGTAAAGCAGGATATACAAGTTAATGGGTTCATTGTACTGAACACCGGAAAATGTATTGCTTGAAAATTAAATTGTTAGTTAGTTCTGGTTCTTAACCAAGCTAAGGGCTGACTGTACTTGGAAAACTGCTTGTGTACTGTTATTGTTTGCGTTTCGTCTCAGTATTGTATTATGGCAAGTTGTGACAAAATGACAATAAAAATTAGTTCCACTAAAAGAGTTGCTAAATAAATAAAAATCAAATAAACATTTTTATAAGCAATTTTACAGAAGGTCTGTCAGGAAAGATATGCCTCTTTGCAGATTATACCAAAGTCTGCAAAGTCTTGAAGGTATACATAAAATGAGATGGGATCTAGCGAAGCTTGCAAAATGGAGAATTTGGCAGCAAAGATTTAATGCTAAAATATCCAAGGCCATGCATTTGGGCCACAGAACAGTATAGGGGGTGAAGTACTTCAGTCCATGAAAGAAGTGGAATCCAGGAGTGATCATTTTGGATGATCTTAAAGTGGCCATGGAGCAATACAGAGGCATTATAATGTATTTTACTTTATTCTCGATTCCTTTTTCTAATGATTCTGTTAGCTTTTTTGGCCACTGTCGCATACTGAATGGATTTCAGTGTACTGTCTACGATCACATCCGGGTGGAACTCAGCATTGTGCATCTCCAATTTGGGTTATTTTTCTCTACATTTATCATTTTGCACTTGTCCATATTAAATTTCATCTGTTTTTGTTATATTTTCTCTGTAACCCCCAGGCCAGTAAGGTTTTCAGGATATTCATTGAGGATACCATGAAAACCCAACTGGATTAGGGGTCCCAGAGGACTGGGTTGAGAACCATTGTTTTATAGTAAAACTGCTTTAATATTTATTTGAAAGACGGTCTAGCAAATGTCAATAAACTAAAGGAGGAGGAGGAAACTGCTAGATCTAAAAAAAAGATGAAAGTTTGCATCAAAATTAGAGCAAATGTGCTTGAAGACATATTAACAATGCCAACAGAACAAATGTATAGGAGAATTAGCACTGCTCCATTCAAGTCAAGGCATGTTGGCTACAGGAATTTCTGAACCACTGGAAAATGGCTTTAAGCATACTTTATTTCTGCCACTTTGATAATCATCACTTGTACCACAAGTAATTTAACAGTTGCCTCCTTCTTTCCACATGGTGAGCGCTAAAGTACCAACTTGTTGGATAAACTAATCAACCTTAATATCTGTCGTATTATCTGAAAAGATGCTACCCATCATTCAGAAAATATTAGTTGTTCTGCCATTTGGACGTTGTATCACCTTAAAGACTATTAACTATAAGACTGATCAGATAAAAAGAGCAGGCTGATTGGTCAAAGACTACAAAATCTAATGCGTACATATTATTCTACAGAGGCTCAGTCAGAATTCTTATGCCTCTTCTTTTGGAGGGAGGAGAACACAGGAAGCAGAATATCACACCCCTCCCTCATCTAACTGTCATCTAGGTCAATTTAAAGGCTATCATAGTTGAGATAGGAAGTTGAAACAAGAACAGCCTACTCTGTTGTGTTACAGTCTTATACCAGTGGTTATCAAACTTGTGCTGGAGGACCCTCAACCAGCTGGGTTTTCAGGATATCCACAATCAATATGCATGAGAGATATGTATGCAAATCTATCATGGATATTTATTGTGGATATCCTGAAAACCTGACTGGTTATGGGTGCCACAAGATAGATTTGAGAAACTGTCTTACGGAGTGAGATGTGGTGTTGCCCTTTCTGTTTTATCTTGTAATTTATTCCAATAGAGAAATTTGTTTTCATTCAGATTAGTCAGAATAACTAGGTTAATGCTAACACGGAGGAGTGGGAAAAGCATGAACAGTAATAGTCAATAAGGTTTCTCCAGGACCAAGCAGGAAGTCAGTCCTCACATATGGGTGACGTTGGCGCCGACGGAGCCCCCGTGTGGAGCATTTCCCCAGCTTTCAAAGAAAGCCTTTGGGAATGCAGCGTGCCTGCGCAGTCCCCTTCCCGCCCAAGGGTGCCATCTTGCTCAGTCTTTTTTTCCGCAGAGCCTGACGGATGTGAGTTCGTGTCACCCGGGAAAAGTTGATTTTTCTCTGTGATTTTCACGTTGTCTTATCCGGTTCGACGCCGGTTCCCCTTCCCACCTGGGCTCAGTACACCGGTATTGAGTCCTGAGTTGTGATTTTCGGTTTGTCCCTCGTGACTAGCGTTCGCGCTCTTTTTGTGTTTTCACTGGCAGCCCGGTCTTTTGACCTTGCAGGGGCCCTTTTTCTCCCGATGACTGCCAGCGGGTTCAAAAAGTGTGATCGGTGCAAGAAACTTATGTCTCTCACTGACACACATGACTGCTGCCTCTGATGCCTCCGGCCCGACCATGACCCGCTGGCCTGTGACCCGTGCGGCAAAATGTCGTTGAAGGCGCTTCGGAGCCGTCAGCATCAACTTGAGAGAATTTTCTCTGACTCCGCATTCGACCGGGCCCAAACTTCGTCAGAGGCCTCGACATCTTGGGAGTCCGACCCCGAGCACCGTCGGGGTTCCTCTGAAAGGGAGTCTCCCTCCCAGGAGCACCGAAGGAAGAAAAAGCTTGCGAGGGCGGCATCAGTGGAGGCTCCTGGTTCCTCGAGGGCCAGGTCGCGTAGCCCTGACCGCCGCCCCAGGCTCTCGGAGTCAGAGAGGCCTTCCAATCTACCTCGTGTGGAGCCGGAGTCCCCGAATCACTTAAGTGCAGTTGTCCTCGTAGACTCTCCTCCGGCAGAGCCGACGTTGGGCCCGACGCCATCGGGGCCCAAGTCGGGGGCTGCTGAGTCTCCTGAGCTTGGACTCAGGTTGATGGCCTTGGAGAGCAGCTTGGCTGCCTTCATGGAACAGCAGCGGGTGCTGATCGCTGGTCTGACCGGTGCATCTGCCCCAACCACCGGGACCTCAACGTCTAAATCGACCCCGGAGACCGAGCCAATCCTTGAGTCGATGAAGTCTCGAGTCAATCCTCGGTCAAGGTCCCCCTCGACCTCCTGTGCAGGGCCGAGGTCATCGATGCCGATACCCTCAGCATCGTGGCGGGTGGCACCGAGGCCCACACGGCCGGAGCCACTCGATTCCTCCTCGGAGGAGTTGGAGTGGGAGAAGGAGGACAAGGAGTCCCTGGACACCTTCCGGACCTGGTGTTTTCCTTCGGACTCACTGGAGTCCGAGCCTCGGAGACAGTCCCCCCCGGAGGATATCCAGTTGTCGGACATCGTGAGGGACATGGCCAAGGCCCTGGCCTCCCCTGCGGATTCCGAGGAGGAGCCTCGAGCAGAGGAGCTCGATGCCCTCCAGTATGACTTTCCTCCGAAGGAAGCCTTTACTGTACTGGTTCCTTCGATGCTGGAACGGCTGCTCTTCCAAATGTGGGAGGCATCGTCCTCGACGCCGGTTCTTAGCAAACGGGTCAACTCCATTTATCGACTCCGTAAGAGCCCTGGGTTCCAAAAGGCGCAGCTACCGCACCACTCCATGGTTGTGGAATCGGCCATGCACCGTCTGAAGAGTCATAAGATGCACTTCTTGGTGCCCCCCAGCCGGGAGGCCCGGAACTTGGATGCCCTCGGTAGAAAGTGCTTCCAGGGCTCTATGCTGTCTTGCCGTGTCCAGACCTACCAGCTGTACCTGGACGTGTACCTATGAGACCTGGCAAAGGAGATTGCCGGGTTCTCAGCTGGCCTCTGAGGAACCTTTGCAGAGGTTCAAGGCTTTGTCCACAGGGATTTGAGAGTGCTCGAAGTTTATTTCTTGAGCAGACTATGATGGCTTCTAGGCTTCGGCCCGGGTAGCCACAGCCGGCATCGGTGGACAACGTCAGGCCTGGCTACAGTCATCAGACCTGGAGCCATGGGTGCAGGACAAGTTGGTCGGTGTCCCTTGCCGAGGTGAAAACCTCTTTGTTAAGCCCATGACTGAAAAGGCTGCGGAAATCAAGACTGAGACTCTCACCAGGACAAGGCTATCCAGGAAGACTTCTGCCCCTTCTCAGAAAAAGAAGGGCTCAGGGAAGAAGCCCTTTTTCCCGAGGAAGGGTGCTGCCTACAAATCCTACCCTCAATATCAGGCCTCTCCTGCTCCCCAAGAGGGCCAGCAGGCCAAGGGGCAGGGGCATGGGCCCTGGAGGCAGAAGACCCCCCCAGCCACCAGCTCCGGCTCCTGCACAGCAGGGAGCGGGGTTTTGACTCCCATAGCATAGCCTCTTCTCCACAGCTGGCTCCACTCAGCACAGGAGGTCGGCTGACCCTGTACACCTACAGTTGGCCAGCCATCACAGGGGATACCTGGGTCCTCAGCATAGTCCAAAAGGGCTACATGTTCCACTTCCACCCGATACCCCCCTCCTACTTTCCAGGGGAGCCTCCAAGACTCCTTCTGCACAGAATCCTCCTCCTTCAGTAGCTGGCAAGTCTTCTAAAGGAACAGGCAGTGGAACCGGTGCCTCACCACCTGGAAGGGCGAGGCTTCTACTCCAGGTACTTTCTGGTACCAAAAAGGACAGGAGGCCTCCGGCCTATCCTAGCCTTGTGAAACCTAAACAAGCTTCTGGAGAGGGAAAAGTTCAAGATGCTTACCCTTGGGATACTGCTGCCCTACCTCCAGCAGGGAGATTGGCTATGCTCCTTAGACCTAAAGGATGCTTATACCCACATTCTCATCCATCCAGACCACAGACAATATCTCAGATTTGTGGTGGGAGGAAACCATTTTCATTACAGAGTACTTCCCTTTGGCCTAACTTCTGCCCCCAAGGCTTTCACCAAATGCCTGGCGGTGATGGCGGCCTATCTCAGAAATCAGGGAATCTTTGTCTTCCCATACCTGGACGACTGGCTCATCAAGGGTCAGTCTCTCCAGGAGGCCAGACAAGCCACTCTTCGCACTGTCTCTCTTCTTCAGCATCTGGGCTTTGTCATCAACTATGCAAAGTCCACTTTGCTCCTCTCACAGAACCCAGAGTTTATAGGGGCAAGATTAGACACCCTACAGGCAAGAGCTTACTTGCCCGAGGACAGGGCCCACAGGCTGATGGACTTGGACAGCCAGTTCCAAAGCAATTCTCAGGTCTCCGCCAGACACTTCCTGCGGCTCCTGGGCCACATGGCATCCACAATACATGTGACCCCGAATGCCCATCTGCACATACAGGCGGCTCAGTGGTGCCTCAGAGCTCAGTGGGCGCAAGCCATAGGCGACCTCCGAAACAGAGTAAAGGTGTCCAAACCGCTCTTGGACTCCTTACAGTGGTGGCTACATCTCCCAAACCTTCTCAGGGGGGTAACCTTTCAGGCCCCAGCATACACAAGGGTGCTGACGACCGATGCTTCCTTAAAAGGGCTGGGGTGCACATTGCCAGGGCAGGTGCACTCAAGGCCTCTGGTCTCCTCGGGAGGCCACACAGCAGATCAATCTTTTCGAGCTGCGGGCAATCCGCTTGGCTCTACAGACTTTCTCATGCCCCCTCTCACCAGTCTGTCTTAGTTCAGACAGACAATCAGGTAGCAATGTTCTATGTGAACAAGCAAGGGGGCACAGGGTCCAGACACCTGTGTCAGGAGGCGCAGGCCCTTTGCTCCTTTGCAGTCAAACAAGGCATGTTTCTCAAAGCAGTTTATCTACCTGGTCAGGAGAACTTCTTGGCAGATAAACCAAGCAGGATTCTCCTGCCTCATGAATAGCAGCTGAATCCATTGGTGGTCCAGCAGATCTTTCTACGATGGGGGCTTCCATCCATCGATCTCTTTGCAAGTCCGCTGAACCATCAGCTGCCCAGGTTTTGCTCCAGACAGCCGCATCCCCTGAGAATGGCAGCAGATGCGTTTCTGATCTCTTGGTCTAAGGGCCTCCTGTATGCGTTACTTCCTACGCCCCTGGTGGCCCGAACTCTGTTCAAGATTCTACGGGAAAAGGCCTCAGTCATTCTGGTAGCCCCCAGATGGCCAGGTAGCCGTGGTTTCCACTTCTTCTGCAGTTGGCAGTGGAAACTCCAATCCCTCTGGGGTTGCAACCCGATCTCCTGTCTCAGGATCAGGGTTCCCTTCTGCACCCCAATCTCAGATCCCTCAATCTGATGGCCTGGCTGCTGAAAGGATAGTGCTAGCTTTCTTACATCTACCTAGGGAAGTAGAGGAGATGGTCTTGGCCTCGAGGAGGCAATCCAGCAGAAAGTCCTATGCACTCAAGTGGCGCAGGTTCTCAGTGTGGTGTGCTCAGCACAATGAAGATCCTTTCTCCTGCCTTGTGCCATTAGTGCTACAATACCTACTTCACCTGTCAGACCTAGCCCTTAAGTACAACTCTGTTCGGGTCCACCTCAGTGCTCTGTGGAGGGACAGTCGCTGTCGGTTCACCCCTTGGTGTCCCGCTTCCTCAGAGGCCTGCTTTTGCTCAAGCCTCCGATTCGTCCACCTGCCACTGAGTGGGATTTGAACGTGGTCTTGCAACAACTTACTCGCCCACCATTTGAGCCGATGGCTACTTGCCATTTACGCTTCCTTTCTTGTAAGGCACTCTTCCTGGTAGCTCTTACCTTGGCCAGACGTGTGAGTGAACTACAAGCTCTGGTTTCTGATAGACCGTACACACGGTTCTATAGGAACAGGATGGTCCTTCGGACTCATCCGAAGTTCCTTCCAAAAGTTGTCTCCTCTTTCTACCTCAACCAGGAGGTGGTTCTTCCAACATTCTTTCCCAGGCCGCATACCAGCCGGGCTGAGACAGTCTTGCATACTCTGGACTGTAAGAGGGCGTTGTCCTTTTACATTGAACGTACACGGGGGCATTGAAGGACTACTCAGCTCTTCGTCTCCTTTGACCCTAATAAATTGGGGTTACCTGTCTCCAAGCGTACGTTCTCCACTTGGGTAGCAGATTGTATCGCCTGGGGGTATAAGGCAGCTGACCTTCCCTTGCAGGGTCGAGTCGCGGCCCACCGTGTCAGGGCGAAAGCCGCGTCCGTAGCTCATCTCCGCTCTGTTCCGTTGGCAGACATCTGCTGGGCCGCAGACTTTTGCAGCCCACTATTGCCTCGAGAGAGAGTCATGAAGGGACAGTGCTTTCGGACAGGCGGTACTCCGTAATCTCTTTGAGGTTTAGGCAACTCCTACCCTCCCGCCCTTGTGTTGGGCTACCGTACGGGGGCATTCTCAGAGGATATGCTTATCACAGATGCTGAGGCTCTTGAGAGGGAGCGATTTTTTCAGCTTTGGGTTCCCGGTAGCCTGGAGCTGGGGAGTCCCATATGTGAGGACTGACTTCCTGCTTGGTCCTGGAGAAAGAGTAGTTACTCACCTGTAACAGGTGTTCTCCAGGAGCAGCAGGAATCAGTCCTCACGACCCTCCCTCCTCCCCTGGAGTTGTAGTCATATCCTTTATTTTGATTTTTGCTGTCTTTTAGCTATGTCAGACTGAGTAAGATGGCACCATTGGACGGGAAGGGGACCGCGCAGGTGTGCTGCATTCCCAAAGGCTTTCTTTGAAAGCTGGGGAAATGCTCCGCACGGGGGCTCCGTCGGCGCCGACGTCACCCATATGTGAGGACTGATTCCTGCTGCTCCTGGAGAACACCTGTTACAGGTGAGTAACTACTTTTTATTCTCATAGACTAGCCTGCAGTGTAGTTTGCTGTTTTTTTTCTCTCTTTTTAAGCAGCCAATAAAAGATTGACAGATTTTCCCATAGCCATTTATTATGCCTTTCAGTGTTTCATGTACACATTCTCATCATCCATACTAAATCTGAGAGTGAACAATTTATGCTTTGCTTTAGGTTTATATATGGAACAATAAATATCCTGAGTTTGTCCTGAGGGCTGGAATTTCATGGCCCATTAAGCTTGTCAAGCATATAGGTTATCTATCATTAACAGTGGTTTGGGCTTATTCATGGTAACTATCTTTTACATTTAATACGAGTCTATTTTTATATAGGAAGCATAATGAAAATCTAAAATCTAATCAAAGCGCTGAATAACATAGAAAAGGTAATAAGGCCACATCCACAGCAAAGGTTTTGTAAGTGGCAGAAAAATATTCGAATGGTGCTCAGCCTTGTCAGTTGTAAGTTTTCATCATTGTTAAAACTAAATCCAATAAAGATCAGCAAACCTTTTATTTAGGGAAATATGAAAGTCATTGTCACATAATACGCCAGAGATCTGCTCATGGCTGCGGCAAGTCAAATGATTCCACAGGCAAGGAAAGATCATTCAACATTGCAGAAAGAACATGTGGTAGAGGGAACCTCCAAAAGCAGGAGCTGAGTAGCATACGAAAGACATAAGGAAAGGAGAACAAGGTACCAAGTTTAGTCCTTAGCCTCAAAAGACTGATTTCATCAGATTTCCACAACAGATATTTATGGCCTATATTTGCATTTATTTGTTCTATGAACCAGGCTAATTTACATATTTAGGTTATTTTGAACATCAGGCCTATGAAGGGAGCAAAGCCCCTTATGCAAACAGTCTGAGGAACACTTGACTAGTGAATGCGGCAGAGATAAGAGGCAGAGGTCCATATTCAATGCAATGTATCAGCTTAGCTACGGGAATTGTTATTTTTGCTTGTTTTAAAATTTGGGGCGCATTGAATGGTTACATTTTGGCTAAATCACTAGATATCTGGCCAAAATATAACTGCTTAAAAATGGGGAGCATCAAAACGTCAGGGGTGAAGTTAAAAGTCAACCAGACAGCATAGATATTCCGCACGATCCAGTGAAATTTAGCTGGTTAAGTAGCCTGCATAAATAGCAGTTCTAAGTTAACTGGATAAATATACCATGTTTAACTTTTAATCTGTATATTAAGCAGTGCTGGCTTAACCCGTTATAGGACTGAACTACCAAAGTTTCAGTTTGGATTGTGGATCTGTTATTCGCCTTTTCCAAATGTGACCTCAAGGTGAGTTACATATTCAGGTACATGAGTTAATTCTCTGCCTATATTGATTCACAATTTACTTGGACCTGAAGCAATAGAGGGTTAAGTAACGTGCTTGAGTAGGAGAATTTTATAATAGGCTGCCAATGTGTGAAGGCCAAGTAGGCCCCTGTTTTTAGCCTATTTTATAAAGGCACATGGGTACCTATGTGTTTTTATGAAATGCTAGAACAAAAGTGGCAGAAATTGTGCCTAGATTGCTGCTGCCGACATCTACGCCTGCTTGCATATCGCACATATTACTATTCTCTGTGGTATGTTATTTTATGTCTTAAAGATTTATTTCTTTGTTTAGTTTCTTGCCTCTTTCAACAAAGTAGCATCCTCCTCCATATTTCAGTATTGGATGAGGCGCCTGAATATAATTCCAATAGATGTGCACCTCTTTCCTTATGGGAGTAACTTTCGAATTCTGACAGTTTACAGTATGGGCTTTGACAGGGTTTTCTCCTTTCTTACCCTATTGAACTCCAAGTCTACATTTTCAGTTTTTGTTTAAGACACGGTGGCATCTAGAAGCCTAGTATTGGAAACTCTGGCTTTATTGGTTTCAGTGATTTATACTTCTATAGCACTGTTTTTTTTAGTTCTGTAATGTGTGCAATGACAGTGGATATAACTTGCATGCTTTTCCCTGGCAATTTAATAATTCTAGTTTTAGTCCTTTTACCAAACATTTTTCATTTCATATAAGTAGGCCGCATGGAGCCACCTCATCTAGGAGAGAGTGGCAAGTATATCAAATCACTAGATGAATCTTTCAAACAAAATGAATATACGTAACTACAGAATCGCCTCTAGGTAAATTGTATTTTCACTTAAAATATCCAAGGAGGATTTGCTTCAGTACAAAAAGAGCAAATGCAATAAAACAGAATGCAGAAACAGAAAGACAACAACTGGTATGGTATTCTTAGGCCAGTGATGCCCAAAATGAGCAGGACAGCCCCTCAGGGGGCATTGGGCTAATCTAGGGGGGGGGGGGAAGGCGTTGAAAGACAAGGTGATGGCATGGGGGTGCTACATTGCCCTAGGGGGGGCGCAGAGGGATATGCACAATATAGTGGCGCGAACAACTAAGTAGTAAGAAAGTACACACATTGCGCAATGTACATTGACTGTATACTAAATGAGCATATGTTTGCATCACTGCGAAAGAACCAATGGTGCATATGTTCACATTTCTCAGCCCATCACTGTGGAATGCCCTTCCCCCTTCCCTCCGTTTAGAATCTGTTTATGAAACTTTTAAGAAACTCTTAAAAACTCACTTATTTCAACAAGCTTTTGACATCAAAGAATGACCCCTTAGTTTGTCTATGTTCTGCTTTTCTCTCTCCTTCTGTCCTGTCTCAATATGGTGTTCTTTTCTCTTTCTGCAGCAATGTTTGGATATTTTATTGTAAACCGCCCTGATGCCTTGGTGTGGGCGGTATATCAAATGTGAATAAAGATAAAGACATTACATGATTACACCAAGAGGGTTCACTAGCATATTTGGCAGGAATAAGCAGTAAATTGCATCCAGCATGTCAGATTTGTGTGCCGAACGAAATATACCAAAAATGAAATGTAATAGATAAACTTGTCAAACAGCCATTGGCCAGTCTTGGATGGTGGGAAGAAATAATTTGTGAGGGGAATGACAGTGCTTGGAAGACGTCAGTTAAAACAACCGAAGCCTCACTTGGTAAGGGTTGGGGGGGCTATAATAAATTTATGGAACCAAGGGGGCGGCAGGCCGAAAAAGTTTGAGAATCACTGGCTTAGACCATACTTTGATGCAATTAATTTAAGCTATAAGTGGGAGTAAATTTAGAAGCATCTTCATGTCTAAAGGCAGGGTGTACACTGGCATGCCCATGTAACTGCCATTTTATAACAGAGCTTTCTAAATGTGGAGAGGTTTACCATGTTTAAAGTTCCCGGAGTCATGGTAAGCAAGGAGAGAGGGAGTGCTTTGGAAGGGCATAAACTATAGACATGGATTCCCTATTTTGTGTAAGAAATCCTCATCTATACCCAAAAATATTTACAGCTTCACTGAGGCACATATAAGTGCCTGCCAGCAGGGGCAGCTGTAAATGTTGAATTCTTTCCCCTGATCACGTCCCCCCCCCCCCCCAACTTTGCTTCCTCCCTGTGCCCTCTGAGCTTTAATCTCCTTCCCTGACCTCCCACTACATTTGATCCATCCTCCCACCAAATCCAGTCTCCCCTCTAGGCATCCAGTTCTTATGTCCCCCAAAGCATCCAATCCCCTACCTTCCAAAGTTATCAGATACCCTCTATAAGCAAAGCCCTGCCACAAGGCAAACACTCCTGCCCTCACCAGCAACACCAAACCTCCCCAAGGTCCTACCCAGCATCCGCCAACCCCCTTCCCTGGTATGTGGTGAAAGCAGAAGCAATGGCCACCCACTTCAGCTCTTCATGCAGTGGGATCCAAAATGATGCCAGTGACCTCTAGTGGGAATCTCATGCTAATGTGGTAATAGCATGTGATTATTGCAAGTATTAGGTGTCATTGGTGCTATTTTATTTAACATTTCTTATATACTGTCTTTCATGATATCAGGTGGTTTACATTGAACAAATTAAAATTACCTTGAACAGGGCATTATAACTTGGAGATAACTATTTTACAGGGAACATGGGCAATGGAGGGTTAAGTGGCTTGCCCAAGACCACAAGGAGCACCTGTGGGACTAGAAACCCCAGTCCTTCCGGCCCAAGGTTGTTGTCCTCTAGTGGGATTTGAACCTTCCAGCCTGAAGTACCTTGCCCCAACCACTAGGCCACTCCTCTACTCCACTGGAAATTTTTGGATCTTGGTGCATGAAGAGCAGGAGTGAGTGGGCACTACTCCTGCTCCCACTAAACATCAAGTACCCCTGTTAAGCCTAAGTAGAGGGATTGTGGGTGGGGGATGTGGGGATGCTGGGTGCGACCTCAGGGGAGGTTGATGTTGTCAGAGGGGGTTGTTTACCCTAAAAGAAGCCTTTCTTCTAGAAGGTACCAGATGGCTTTGGCCGATAGGGGTATTGGGTGCTTTGGGAGATAAGGGGGATTGAATGTGGTGGAGGGGTGGGGGTAGGGATCAGATATGGTGGGAGGTTTGGGGAGGCTGGGGACAGTGAGATTAGAGTGTGATCAGGAGGGAACTGATGGTATAATGGGTGCACATGCAGATCGAGAACAGTGATTTTAAGAAGCTGCTCCAACAAAAAAGTGAGGGGTATTCTTACATTTTCCCCCCATTCAGGAAACCAGGCAGTAACCTAGAGCGCCAGCATCCTGGGCACACCCCATTGCCACTGCTGCCCCTCTCGAGGGTCTGCAGCAATGGCAATGGATATAAGACCATGATGCAGCTCTTACCTAACCTCGTCAGTGTTGTGTCATGGAATTCGGCTTCTATGACCTGCAGCTTCTGCGTCCCCTCCTATGTAGATTTCTGGATTGCCTCCCATCCTTGCACCACCTCTGCACCAACTTGTAGCTTCTTAAAATCATTGCTTTCTCCGGATATAGAGAAACTGCAGTCTTGAAACTATTTTACAAGAGACTCCATGGTTTTGGAATTTCCCATGTCCTGACCCTAAAGGACTAGAAAAGGGGACTGTTACTTCTGGAGAGAGATCTGCAATTGTGAGTATATACTTCTGGGAATTTTCTGAAAGGAATTTTCTATTAAAGCTAATTAATCTGTGAACCACTATCTTTTGTTAAATCAGTCAGGGCCTAGTAGCAGCAGGTTAAGTTTAATTTAGAACCCAGCAGAGAGCTTGTAGTTTAAATTTCATAATAAGTTAGAGCCTAGCAGCAGCAAAGAGCTATAATTTAAATCAAATCAGAATATAGCTTACCTCAGCAGCACAGGACAGGGTACTGTGTAGCAGCCCTCTTTTAATAATTTAAAATCAAGCGTAAAGATCTTGAGTACAACTAAGCAAAATTTTATGCAGAGAGTTTTAGAATGCTATGCTCTTCTTAGTCCTTTGGACTTACCTGGGTGGCTAGTTTTACCATTTCCCCATCTGCTCAGCTCATGTTTGTTAATGATCACCAAAGAGGGTTATGAACCACTAAGGAGGCTTAGAAGAATAAATAAGAAACCGGGGGGGGGGGGGGGGGGGAGCAATGAGCTGCCAAGAAATGTTGAGTCATGATGTAGCAATTCCAAATAAGGTTAAACATGAAAAAATGAACATAGCCCACAGAAGACAGAGCCTCATTCTCCGATGGGCACTCTGGCAAGACAAGGCCTCCTTCCCCTTTGCTGCTCCAAAACTGCTGTGCACTCTACTCACAATGCTGAACACCCCCAAAACTAATGCCTAGGGCAAAAGAAGATAGGTGTTCCCTGGCAGCCAGTGAACATATAGCTTTACTATTCTTATATTTTCAAAACTTATATGAATAATATCGGGCAAAATCTGACTGAAGGACCTGATACTATCTGTATAAGAGGCTAGGTTTGGGGCACAGCAAAGGTGTCCTAAGAAATTATCTATTTAGTAGTGATATTATGCCTAAACACACACAGTCAGATTTTGCCTGATATTATTCATGTAAGTTTTGAAAATATAAGAACAATAAAGATATATGTTCATTGGAAGCCAGTGAACATACAGTGTCTTGTGAAAGTATTCATCCCCTTGGTGTTTGTCCTGTTTGGTCGCATTACAACCTGGAATTAAAATGGAGATTTGTGGGTTAGCACCATGTGAGTTACACAACATACCTACCACTTTGAAGATGCAAAATATCCTTTGTGACACAAACAATAATTAAGACAAAAAACAACAACCCAGAAATCAGGAGGGTGCATAGGTATTCCTCCCCCAAAGTCAATACTTTGTAGAGCCACTTTTTGCTGCAATTACAGCTGCAAGTCTCTTGGGGTATGTCTCTATTAGCTTAGCACATCTAGCCACTGGGGTTTTCCATTCCTCAAGGCAAAACTGCTCTAGCTCCTTAAGAACATAAGAACATAAGACATGCCATACTGGGTCAGACCGAGGTCCATCAAGCCCAGTATCCTGTTTCCAACAGTGGCCAATCTAGGTCCTACGTACCTAGCAATATCCCCAAAAAAGACACAGGTTCCATAATGCTTGTACTGGGTCAAGCATTGATATCCTGGGTCCCTTTTTAATAGTGGTTTATGGACCTTTCCTCCAGGAACTTGTCCAAACCTTTTTTAAACCCAGCTATACTAAAATCCCTTACTACATCCTCCGGTAACAGATTCCAGAGTTTGATTACACGTTGAGTGAAAAAATATTTCTCTTATTTGTCTTAAATAGTTTACCCTGTAGCTTCATTACATGTCCCCTAGTCTTTCTATATTCTGATAGCGTAAACAATTGATCCACGTTTATCCGTTCCACTCCATTCATTAATTTATAGACCTCTATCATATCTCCCCTCAGCCGTCTCTTTTCCAGGTTAAAGAGCCCTAACCTTCTCCAGGACCAAGCAGGAAGTCAGTCCTCACATATGGGTGACGTCAGCGCCGACGGAGCCCTCGCGGAGCAATTTTCCCCAGCTTTCAAAGAAAGCCTTTGGGAATTGCAGCGCGCATGCGCGGTCCCCTTCCCGCCCAAGGGTGCCATCTTAGCCAGTCTTTTTTCCACGGAGCCCTTCAGACGTGCCCGTCTTGTCCCCGCTGAAAAAGTTGATTTTTTCGTGTTTAATCGCGTTTTTCTCTATCGGTTCGACGCCGGTCCTTTTCCTGCCGGACTAGCGACGCCGTTGCGAGTCCTTCTGTTATTTTTCGGTTTTTCTGATTTTCTGTCAGTTTCGTTTTCGGTTTTTCACTGGCAGCCCGGTCCTTTGACCTTGCAGGGGCCCTTTTTCCCCCCGATGGCTGCCAGTGGTTTCAAGCGGTGTGTTCAGTGTGACAGAAATATGTCACTCACTGACACACATGATAATTGCCTCCGCTGCCTTGGCCCGGATCACGAGGAACTGATCTGTGGGGCCTGCAGCAAGATGTCCTCCAAAGCGTTAAGGAGTCGGCGGCATCAGCGGGAACGAATCTTCGCTGACCCCGGCTGTACCCGGACCTCGTCGGAGGCCTCGGCGTCCAGAGGTTCCAGCTCTGACCATCGCCGGAGTTCCTCCGACAGGGGTTCTCCCTCCGGGGACCATCGTCGGAAGGTGAAACCCGCGAGGGCGGCGTCGGTGGATGCTCCTGGTTCTGCGAGGGCCAGGTCGCATAGCCCCGATAGCCGTCCCGGGTCTTTGGAGAAGGAGCATCTGCCGAAGCGACCTCGTCTGGAGTCGGAGTTGCCTGCTCGGGTAAGTCCTGTAGTCCTCCTGGACTCGCCTCAGAGGGGTCCGACGTTGGGCCCGATGCCGTCGGGGCCCGAGTCGGGGGCTGCTGGGTCACCTGAGGTCGGACTCAGGTTGACAGCCTTGGAGAGCAGACTCTCTGCCTTCATGGACCAGCAGCGGGCACTGATCGCTAGCCTCGCTGGCGCCTCTGCCCCGACCACTGGGACGTCGACGTCTAAGTCGACCCCGGAGACCGAGCCGATCCTCGAGTCCATGCGGGCTCGAGTCGATCCTCGGTCGAGGTCACCCTCGGCCTCCCGTTCGGGACCGAGGTCGTCGACGCCGACGCCCGCCCGGACCGACCCCACCGATTCCTCCTCGGAGTCGGCCTGGGAGTCTGAAGAGGAAGAGTCACCTGATTCCTTTCGGACTCGGTGTGTCCCCTCGGACTCGCCTGAGTCCGAACCTCGGAAACAGTCCCCTCCGGAGGACGCCCGGTTCTCGGACTTCGTCAGGGATATGGCCAAGGCTTTGGCCTTCCCTGCGGATCCCGAGAAGGAGCCCCGAGCCGAAGAGCTCGATGCTCTTCAGTACGACTCTCCCGCCAGGGAGCACTTTACTGTACCGGTTCCTCCCATGCTGGAACGACTACTCTTCCGCATGTGGGAGAGTCCGGCGTCGTCGCCGGTGTTAAGCAAGCGGGTCGATTCCATTTATCGAGTCCGCAAGAGCCCTGGCTTCCAAAAAGCACAGCTACCGCACCATTCCATGGTGGTGGAATCGGCCATGCATAGGCTTAAGAGCCAGAAGATGCACTCCTCGGTGCCTCCTGGCAGGGAGGCCCGCAACCTGGATGGCCTAGGTAAGAAGTGTTTCCAGGGCTCTATGCTTGCTTGTCGGGTCCAGACCTACCAGCTCTACATGGGCATGTATCTCCGAGACCTGGCTAAAGAGATAGCCGGATTCTCCGCTGGGCTGTCCGAGGAACCTTTGCGGAGGTTCCCAGCCTTGACAACTGGTATTCGGGAATGCTCCAAATTTATGTCTCGAGCAGCCTATGATGGCTTTGAAGCATCGGCACGAGTGGCCGCAGCCGGCATCGGTGCCCGCCGACAGGCTTGGCTTCAGTCGTCTGACCTTGAACCCTGGGTGCAGGACAAGTTGGTTGATGTCCCCTGCCGAGGTGAGAACCTCTTTGGCAAGCCCATGGCTGAAAAGGCTGCCCAAATCGAGACGGAGACTCTCACCAGAACTAGGCTTTCTAGGAAGACCTCCGCCCCTTCCCAGAAGAAGAAGGGCTCGGGAAAGAAGTCCTTTTACCCGAGAAAGGCGGCTGCCTATAAACACTACCCTCAATATCAGGCCTCCGCGGCTCCCCAACAGGGTCAGCAGGCCAAGGGACGGGGTAACGGGTCCCGTAGGCAGCAAGCCCCCAAGCCTGCACCACCGGCCCCTGCTCAGCAGGGTGGGAGTTTTTGACTTCATCAGCATAGCCTCTCCCCCTCAGCTGGTTCCTCCCAGCACAGGAGGCCGGCTGGTTCACTTTGCCCACAGGTGGTCCAACGTCACCTCAGATGCCTGGGTGCTTCAAGTGGTGAGAGAAGGCTATCTTCTCCACTTCCACCAGATCCCTCCCTCCTATTTCCCGGGAGAACCTCCACGACTCCCTCTGCACAGGGACTTACTCCTTCAGGAGTTAGCAAGTCTTCTTCAGGAACAGGCTGTGGAACCGGTGCCCCACCACCTGCGGGGTCAAGGCTTCTATTCCAGGTATTTCCTAATACCAAAAAGAACGGGAGGCCTCAGACCCATCCTGGACTTGCGCAACCTCAACAAGTTCCTCGTCAGGGAGAAGTTCAAGATGCTTACCCTTGGAATCCTTCTGCCCTACCTCCAGCAGGGAGATTGGCTATGCTCCTTGGATCTAAAGGATGCCTACATGCACATCCTCATCCACCCAAGCCACCGCCAATACCTAAGGTTTGTGGTTTCAGGAAATCATTACCAGTACAGAGTACTGCCCTTTGGCCTATCCTCCGCACCACGAGTCTTCACAAAATGTCTCGCGGTGGTGGCGGCTTATCTCCGGCTTCACGGCCTCTATGTCTTTCCGTACCTAGACTGGCTCAGAGCATCCTCCTCTCCAGAAGTCACAAAAGCCACACACCGCACTGTGACTCTTCTACAATACTTGGGCTTTGTCATAAACTTCGCAAAGTCCACTTTGCTCCCCTCACAAGATCTCGAGTTCATTGGCGCAAGATTGCACACTCTTCAGGCACGAGCTTTCCTGCCTCTCGACAGGGCTCAACGGCTCATGGACCTAGCCGGCCGTTTTCGCAGCCAGTCCCTGGTCTCCGCCAGGCGCTTCCTGAGACTACTCGGCCATATGGCTTCCACCGTCCACGTGACCCCCAATGCCCGCCTGAATATGCGGCCTGCTCAGTGGTGCCTTCGCAAGCAGTGGCAACAGGCCTCGGGTGGCCTAGCCGACTTAGTGCGCATCTCCGGCCCGCTGGCCTCTTCTCTACAGTGGTGGCTTCATCGGCTGAACCTGGTGCTCGGAATGCCTTTTCAGTCTCCTCCGCCGGCTCAAGTGCTGACGACCGATGCTTCTCTCCTAGGATGGGAAGCGCATTGCCAGGGGGCATGTACTCAAGGTCTCTGGACCACGTGGGAGTCTGCGCAGCAGATCAACTTCCTGGAGCTCAGAGCAATCCATCTGGCTCTCAGGGCTTTCTCCCACCTGACTTCTCACCAGTTCGTCCTTGTCCAGATGGACAATCAAGTTGCCATGTTCTACGTGAACAAACAGGGGGGCACGGGCTCCTTCCTTCTCTGTCGGGAAGCACAGAAACTCTGTTCTTGGGCCGTCAGCCACGGCATTCTTCTCAAGGCAGTTTATCTCCCAGGCCAAGAGAATTGCCTGGCGGACAAACTCAGCAGAATCCTCCAGCCGCACGAGTGGCGCCTGGACCCCTTGGTAGTTCAGAAACTTTTTCTGAAGTGGGGCCTCCCCACGATGGATCTCTTTGCCAGTCCTCTCAACCGGCAACTTCCTCGCTTCTGCTCTCGGCAGCCGCATCCCCTTCGAGTAGCGGGGGATGCTTTTCTGCTCTCATGGTCGAAAAGCCTTCTGTATGCCTTTCCTCCCATACCGCTAGTCTCCCGAACTCTTTTCAAGGTTCTCCGAGACAAAGCTTCCATGATCCTGATAGCTCCTCGCTGGCCCAGACAGCCGTGGTTTCCACTCCTGCTGCAATTAGCGGTGGAGGATCCGTTCCCTCTGGGGTTTCAACCAGATCTCCTAACACAGGATCAGGGGTCCCTGCTACACCCCAACCTCAGATCTCTACATCTGATGGCCTGGCTGCTGAAAGGGTAGTCCTCGCTCCCCTTCTATTGCCGGCAGAGGTGGAAGAGGTCGTCCTAGCTTCCCGGCGACCTTCTACCCGCAAATGCTACGCCCTTAAATGGCGTCGCTTTTCCGCTTGGTGTGCCAAGCAGTCTCAGGATCCCTTCTCCTGCTCGGTGTCGGTGATCTTGCAGTACTTGCTCTACCTCTCTAATCTGGGACTTAAGTCCAACTCCGTCAAAGTTCACCTCAGTGCTCTCTCAGCACATCATGTGCCGGTGGACAGCAGACCTCTTTCCAGCGACCCTCTCGTGGCGAGGTTTCTCCGAGGTCTCCTTCTACTCAAACCACCTCTGCGCCCGCCAGCACCTGACTGGGATCTAAATGTGGTTTTACAGCGGATCACCTGTCCGCCTTTTGAACCTATGGCTACCTGTTCTCTACATTTTCTATCTTGGAAAACCTTATTCCTGATAGCCCTCACTTCCGCTAGACGCGTAAGTGAATTGCAGGCCCTCGTGTCTGATCCCCCTTACACTCGGTTCTACAAAAATAGGGTAGTCCTACGGACTCACCCAAAATTTCTTCCAAAAGTGGTCTCCCCTTTTCACATCAATCAGGAGGTGGTACTTCCGACCTTCTTTCCCAGGCCACACTCCAGCCGAGCTGAAATGGTCCTGCATACCCTGGACTGTAGAAGGGCATTGAACTTCTACCTTGACCGTACGCGGGAGCACCGTAAAGCTGCTCAGCTTTTTGTATCTTTTGACCCCAATAAATTGGGGCTCCCGGTCTCCAAGCGTACTCTATCCATATGGGTTGCTGACTGTATCGCTTGGGCTTATGGGGCAGCCGGACTCTACTTAGAAAGTCGAATTACGGCTCATTGTGTTCGGGCGAAGGCTACGTCAGTGGCTTACCTCCGCTCTGTTCCGTTGGCAGACATCTGCCGGGCCGCTACTTGGTCTTCGAGCCAGACTTTTGCGGTCCATTACTGCCTCGAGAGGGAGTCCCGCAGGGACAGTGTTTTCAGACAGGCAGTCCTCCGAAATCTCTTCGAGGTTTGAGCAACTCCTACCCTCCATCCCGGATGGGGGCTACTGGTGGGTAATAATTCAGCGAAGATTCCTTCCTTCTGTACTGCTGAGCTAGAGGGAGCTCATTTTTGTGCTTAGGGTCTCCGGTAGCCTTAAGCTTGGGAGTCCCATATGTGAGGACTGACTTCCTGCTTGGTCCTGGAGAAAGCGTAGTTACTCACCTGTAACAGGTGTTCTCCAGGAGCAGCAGGAATCAGTCCTCACAACCCTCCCTCCTCCCCTTGGAGTTGCGATTATCTGCTTTAGTTTTTTTGCAAATTTTTACGCTGTCTTTTAGCTATCTCATCTGACTGGCTAAGATGGCACCCTTGGGCGGGAAGGGGACCGCGCATGCGCGCTGCAATTCCCAAAGGCTTTCTTTGAAAGCTGGGGAAAGTTGCTCCGCGAGGGCTCCGTCGGCGCCGACGTCACCCATATGTGAGGACTGATTCCTGCTGCTCCTGGAGAACACCTGTTACAGGCGAGTAACTACGCTTTTTTAGCCTCTCTTCATAGGAGTAGCCTTCCATCCCCTTCACCAATTTGGTGGCTCTTCTCTGTACTTTTTCTAATAACGCTATGTCCTTTTTATGATACGGCGACCAGAATTGCACACAATATTCAAGGTGCGGTCGTACCATGGAGCGATACAGAGGCATTATAATATCCTTTGTTTTATTCTCCATCCCTTTCTTTATGATACCTAGCATTCTATTTGCTTTCTTGGCCGCCGCTGCACACTGGGCGGAGGGTTTTAACATGTTATCCACGATGACTCCTAAGTCCTTTTCCTGGGTGGTGGTTTCTAATGTGGAGCCTTGCATCGTGTAACTATAGTGTGGGTTGTTCTTTCCTAGGTGCATAACTTTGCATTTGTCCACATTAAATTTCATCTGCCATTTGGATGCCCAGTCTTCCAATTTATCCAGATCCTCCTGCAGTTTTCCACAATCCTCTTGGGTTTTAACAACTTTAAACAGTTTTGTGTCATCTGCAAATTTGATAACCTGACTAGTTATTCCCTTTTCCAGGTCATTTATGAATATGTCAAAAAGTAGCGGACCCAGTACAGATCCATGGGGTACGCCACTATTCACTTTTTTCCATTGGGAATATTGGCCATTTAGCCCTACCCTCTGCTTTCTATCTTTTAACCAGTTCCCGATCCACAATAGTACACTGCCTCCTATCCCATGACTTTTTAGCTTTGCCAAAAGTCTCTGATGGGGGACCTTGTCAAAAGCTTTCTGGAAGTCCAGATACACTATATCAACTGACTCACCTTTGTCTACCTGTTTATGCACACCTTCAAAGAAACATATCAGATTAGTAAGACAAGATCTTCCTTGTCTAAAGCCATGTTGGCTGTCTCCCATTAGGCCATGACTATCTACATGTTGTGTAATTTTGTTCTTTATGATGGTTTCTACCATTTTCCCTGGTACTGACGTCAGGCTCACTGGTCTGTAATTTCCCGGGTCACCCCTGGAACCTTTTTTAAAAATTGGTGTTACGTTGGCGACCCTCCAATCTTCAGGTATTACAGATGATTTTAATGAAAGTTCACAGATTACCAATAGCAGGTCTGCAATCTCATATTTCAGTTCTTTCAACACTCTGGGATGTATACCATCCGGTCCAGGTGATTTGCTACTATTCAGTTTATCAAATAGTTGTAATATATCTTCCCGGTGTAGTGATATTTCTCTCAATTCCTCTGCAGTATCACCTTTAAATACCACTTCAGTCATGGGTAACATCCCTACATCTTCCTCAGTAAAGACCGAAGCAAAGAATTCATTCAGTCTCTCTGCTATAGCCTTGTCTCCTCTTACTGCCCCTTTTACCCCTCTATCATCTAACGGTCCAATTGACTCTCTCACAGGCCTTTTGCTACGAATGTACTTGAAAAAGTCTTTATTTTGTGTTTTTGCTTCCGTAGCAAGTTTCTTCTCAAATTCCCGCTTTGCCTGCCTTATCAATGCTTTGCATTTAACTTGCCAGTGCTTGTGTTGTTTCCAGTTTTCATCATTTTGCTCTTTTTTCCATTTCCTGAAGGTTGCTTTTTTGGCAGCAACAGCCTCTCTGACCTCACCTTTAAACCATGCTGGCAGTTTTTTGGACTTTCTTCCACTCTTCTTAATGCGTGGAATACAGCTGGTCTGGGCTTCGAGGATAGTATTTTTAAATAACACCCAAGCTTGGGCTGTACAGCAATCTTCAAGTCATGCCACAGATTCTCAATTGGATTGAGGTCTGGGCTTTGACTAGGCCATTCCAAGACATTTAAATGTTTCCCTTTAAACCACTCCAATGGAGCTTTAGCAGTATGTTTAGGGTCATTGTCCTGCTGGAAGTTGAACCTTCATCCCAGTTTCAAATCTCTGGCAGACTGAAACAGGTTTTCCTCAAGAACTGCCCTGTATTTATTGCCATCCATCGTTCCTTCAGTCCTGACCAGTTTTCCTGTCCCTGCCGATGAAAAAGATCCCCACAGCATGATGCTGCCACCACCATGTTTCACTGTGGGAATGGTGTTCTTGGGGTGATGGGAAGTGTTGGGTTTGCACCACACGTGGCATTTCCCATGATGGCCAAAAAGTTCAAGTTTCATCTCATCTGACCAGAGAACCTTCTTCCATGTGTTTGGGGGGTCCGCCACATGCTGTTGTGCAAACTCCAAACGTGTTTTCTTATTGCTTTCTTTAAGCAATGGCTTTTTTCTGGTCACTCTTCCCTAAAGCCCTGCTCTGTGGAGTGTATGGCTTAAAGTGGTCCTATGGACAGATACTCCCATCTCCGCTGTGGATCTTTGCAGCTCCTTCAGTGTTATCCTTAATGTCTTTGTGGCATCTCTGATTAATGCCCTACTTGCCCAGTCTGTGAGTTTTGGTGGGCGGCCTTCTCTTGTCAGGTTTGTGGTGGTGCCATACTCCTTCCATTTTGTTATAATGGATTTAATGGTGCTCCGTGGAATATTCAGAATTTGGGATATTTTTTGTTTTTATAACCCAACCCTGAATATACTTCTCCACAACTTTGTTTCTGACTTGTTTGGGTGCTCCTTGGTCTTCATGTTGCTTCCTTAGTGGTGTTGCAGAGTCAGGGGCTTTTCAGAACAGGTATATTTATACAGGCATCATGCGACAGATCATGTGACACTGATTGCACACAGGTGGACCCTAATCAGCTAATTATTTGACTTCAGGTTAATTGGTTGGACCAGATCTTATTTAGGGGTTTCATAGCAAAAGGGATGAATACATATATACACTCACAACTTTTCAGTTTTTACTGCTATTTTATATATACAAGGTATTTTATTGTCATTCCAGTTCACCAATTTGGACTATATTGTTAGATCCATTACCTAACATCCAAATGAACCTCCATTTTCATTCCAGGTTGTACAGTAATGCAGCAAAACAGGAGAAAAACTGAGGGGATGAATACTTCCAGAAGGCACCGTATATCTTGTTTTGCCCTAGGCATTAGTTTTAGGGGTGTTTATCATTGTGAGGAGAGTAGGCTGAACCAGAGTGACCGTGGGGGAATGAGGCTCTGATTTCTTTAGGCTTCCTGAAGATGCTGTGGGGAAAGAAAGCCCTTAGAGAGAGGTAGGCATCTTTTAGTACTGGGGCGGGGGAGGGTGGAATGCTAGGGCCAAAAGCGGGATGGTGGAGAAAATGACTTCTGGGACTGAAGGCTAGGGGAAGGTGTGCTGAATTGAATGACTACTGGGATCAGGATTTGTGGGGGGGGGGGGGGGGGAAAGATTGCATTATGCCCTATTTGTGCTTTGGGCATCTGACTACAAAGACATTTCCAAAACCATTTTATAAATTGGGTTTGTGGACGTCCCCAGCATGAGGACATCCAAGTCTAAACAGGGGTGCAGTGGAGGCATGGCTGAAGCATTCCCAGGAACCTGGATGTCGCTACCTGATCTCAGAAATGTCCTGACATCCGGAGTCATGTCCAAGTTTAGACCTGCTCCAGGCATGAATGGGCATCTGAAAAGTGCTCATTTTGGCTGAAAAACATTCAGAGGATGTCGAGGAGAAAGCACTCCATCATCCCCAGTGGCTTTCCTAGTCCTAGCCCACTACTCTAACCGTTAGGCTATTCCTATATGTCTATTCTGGGGACATCTATAGGAAGCCTACATAGATGCCCATATTGGGCACATCAACATTTGTGTAATCACATCTACACTTGGACGTTCCTGCTTTTTTATCAGACATTCTGGCTTTGATGTCCCAGATTGCATTTGGACGTCCCTTTTAAAATGCTCTTCCACATATATTTATACTATACGTGTGTATGTATACATAAGATACACATTGTGACTACTTGCCGGTCCTAGGCGGATGCCTAGAGCCGGGTAGCATTGTGTTGTGGAAGAAAATAAGGACTCTGTAGTTGTGGTCCAAATGAAAAGATGGGTTTTATTCCCCTTCCCTTTAGGATGTTACAGCATAAGGGACAACATAAATAAATGGTTGAATTCACCAGGTCAAAAGGGTTTTAAACCAGAAATAATACTGCTTTCTCTCAGCAATACAGTCCAGTATTTACACGGTGCACAATATCTCTTAGTGATACAGTCCAGTATTTCCCTGTGCACAATTATCCTCAGCAATGCACTCCAGTATTTCACTGTGCACAATACCCTTCAGCAATACCGTCTAGTATTTTCACTGTGCACAAAATACTACTTCTTGCTTGACTTCAATAAAGACTCTCCCAATCATCAGGCACCTCTTCCTCACCTTCTGTTGTTACAGGAATATTCTCTGTGCTACAGTTCTCCCCATGCCTGGGGGTATAACTTATTCCTGTGTAAGGACTGTGAGTCCTTATGAAACTGTACCCTGCACCTTGCCTTGGGTAAACCTCAGTAATTACCCTTGAGAGCTGCCTTGGAGAGTCCCTGGTATTAGGAGCTGTTCTGGGGATTCCTTCCCCTGGCTTGGCTATAAGAGAGACCCTTTGTTGGTTGTCTGCATGGCTTTTATCCCTGGGATTCCTTTTCCTCCCCTTTGCATAAACAGAGTAATTATCTTCTATTCTGCCAAAGATAAGTTCCAATCCGTCTGCCTCCAACCAAGGCTTTCTCTCTGCCCTGTACTTCTCTGTGAGGGAAAGCTGTTTGTGAGGCCTGGCTGATGGCCTCTCATTCCCTCTTCCCTGGGTGCTCCTCTGTATGGGATCTCTGCTTCCTGTTAGCTGAGCAGTTTGCTTTGTTACGAGGACCTCTCTGGCTGGGGAGACCTGGCTGCAGCTTTGCTTGAGTCTCTTGGATTGGTCAGCCTGCCTCCCACCAGCAGTGGTTCCCTCACTTACTGTATCTTGTGGTAATGGCTTGGGATTTTCACTCTCAGCTTTTCTCCCAGCTGGCCTGGAACAGCAATCAGAGGTCCCTTGAGCTCTGCTCTCCACCTGGCACTTAAGCTCTGGTCTCACCTCTAACTCAGGCTCCAACTTACTCTGCCAGTGTTCCTCCTGCTGTTTCCCATTCTCTGTCTCAGTTGCAAACTCCTGCTCAGGAGGCTCCAAGGCTCCAACTACCAGCTCAGCCTGCAATGCTTCACCTCCCAGCTCGGCCTCAGTCTGCCTGTGTGAGATTTCACAGCTGCTTTTATCTCCCAACTCACTCAACGTGGAACGTGACTCTGAGTTCAGGTGGGCCTGATTGGCATTTCCAATTCTCACTACGTCACACAGACTCTGTGAAATGTTTGCTTTCCCCTTTCCTGCCTCACTGCTCCGGGCCTGCAGCAACTGCCCCTGAGGCTGCCAGGTAAGCTCTTCTATTTTATTTCCTAATGTTTCCTGGTCTGTGTTTTGTAACTCTTGCCAGGCAAGCCCTTCCCCCACACTGTCCTTTACTATCTCAGGCTCAATGCTATCTGGCTTCTGACAAGTGAGCTTTTCCTGTATATTGTTTCTTAGTGTTTCAGGCTTAGTGCTCTCTATCTCCTGGCCAATAGGCTCCTTCTCTGCACTAGCCTTTAGTACTTCACCTTTTATGCTGTCTACCCCATGACAACATATGCACACATAGTAACATAGTATATGATGGCAGATAAAGACCAGTACGGTCCATCTAGTCTGCCCAGCAAGAGTAAGTGCACTTGCCGCGCTGTGCAGGTCACCCCTCCCCATGCCTTTGTTTAGGGGTACATCCACCACTCCGTGTAGGTCACCCCTATTTGTTCAACTATAAGAGATAGTTATGCTTATTTTGATTTTATCCTGTTGCTATAAAGGGATCCACTGTGTCTGTCCCCTGCCATTTTGAATTCTTTCACTGTGTTTGCCTGCACCACTTCCATCAGGAGAGCATTCCAAGCATCCACCACCCTTTCAGTGAAAAATTATTTCCTGACACTGCCTTTCAGTTTACTCCCTTGCAGCTTCATGTTATGCCCTCTAGTTTTACAGCTTCCCCAGAAGAGGTGGTCCTTCCCCAGGATTTTCTCTAGTGAAAACAGAGCAGAAGTATTTGTTTAGCATTTTCGCTTTTTCAATGTCACTTTCCACAAATCCATTCCCAGCACTTTTGAGTCCTGCAATTCCACCTCTGAATTTCCTCCTCTCCCAAATATATCTGAAAAAAGTTCTGTTGCCACACTTCAGATCTTTAGCCATCTTCTGCCTTTGATTTTGCTATCCTTATTTCTCTTTTTGTCTCTTTTAGTTTGATCTTGTATTCTTTTCTATGTTCCTCTGTTTGCGAGCTTCTGAATTTTCTGCATTTTTTGCCTTTATTTGTGCAGCCACTTCTTTGGAGAACCAAATAGGTTTCCTTTTCCTCTTGTTTTTATTTACTTTCCTTATGTATGTATCTGTTGCACCTTTTATTGCCTCCTTTAGTTTAGCCCATTGCAATTCCACTTCCCTTATTCCCTCCTACCCTACCAACTCCTCCTTCAGGTACTTGGTCATTTTACTGAGGTCAGTGTTTTTGAAGTCTAGGACTTTGAGCTTACTGTGATTGAATTCTACTATGGCTTTTATCTCAGATCACACTGTGTGATAATCGCTGCTGCTCACATGGGCACTCACCTGGATATTTGACAAGCTATCTCCGTTGGTGAGCACTAAATCCAGCACGGAGCTCTCCCTGATCGATTCCAACACCATTTGTTTAAGTAACGCATTTTGGAAGGCAGCCACAATTCTTTTACTTCTTTCCAGATTTGCATAAGGAACATTTCAATCCACATCGGGTAGATTAAAGTCACCCAATATGATCACTTCCCTTTCATGGCTATCTTTGCAATATGACTCTTGGTTCTAAAATAAAGCCCTTCATAAAAAACAGTAAGGTGTTCTTGATATGGAGTTGAAATAATATATTCTCCATGAACTTTATGACTTTGTAGGAGGGCTAAATATTACCTAAAAAATGTTAGCTAGAGGATTTGGAGAGAACAAGATGGCATCTGGTTAAGACCATGGCACTTACTGCTCCAGTGTATGGAGAGGACTGCTCTGCTGCAACCTGGATGTCTTGTCTGCGGGGCCATCGCTTCTCTGACAGCCTCTCCGATGGGAGGGGGGCTGGAGGACAGCATGGAGGGTGCTCTGGCAGCAGCGTCTTCCCCACTGGAAGAGAAAGGTGTGTCAGCTTGCACTGCTGCATTGAAGGAGCCTGGTCCTGCTTTGAGAAGAGA
Organism: Ichthyophis bannanicus; assembly: GCA_033557465.1. NCBI lineage: Eukaryota > Metazoa > Chordata > Amphibia > Gymnophiona > Ichthyophiidae > Ichthyophis > Ichthyophis bannanicus. The sequence goes on along the minus strand of CM066043.1, from coordinate 124,748,160 downwards.
ACTCGTATTTCCAGAATCATCATCTTTGTGAAAACTAGCGGTCGTGAAAATGGATTTGTTGTGGGAGGTGGTGGCCACCGTGAACTAGTTGCTTCAAGCAATAGTAGATGCATTTTTTCAAAAACTGCATAATGTAAAGGAGTTTGGGCAAGAGCTGTCTCAAGAGCAGGTAAAGTGTACTGCCAGATTGGATCTCCCGGAAGCTGTCATGATGAGCTCCATGATGTTGTGGGAGCACAGATGAAAGATTCCTCCATTATTTCATGTAAGATGGAATATTTGGAGAATCTAGCCAGACAGAACAACCTTTGGTTTATTAATTTCCCCAAATCTCCCCTCTTTGCACTAGTGGAGGTGGTTAAGAAATATCTTCAGGAGGTATTTGGGATGTCTGGGGAAAATCTCCCACCTATTACTAGGGCCCATTATTTGTCCGTAAGGCCAACGACGAGGGTTGGTAAAGAAGATCAAGCACAAGTACAATCACAGCAAGTGCTGTTGAACTTAACTGGGTTCTTGGCGAGTTTGTTAGATGTTGTTACAGGATGATGATACACTCTGGTGGTTAGTTTTGCTCTAGAGATGGACCGAAATAAAGTGTTGTGTTTATTTTTCTGAAATATGCATGTATTGTTTTTGGGGTTTAGGATACAAATCTTTCCTGATTTTGTGAGGACAACCCAAAAAAGACGCAAGATCTTCTTGGATTTGAAACCAAGGGTTCTTGCTCTGGGTTGATCTTTTTTGTTAAAATTTCCTTGTAGATGTATGGTATTTTTGGATGGGAAACAATTCCTTTTCTTTGACCCTAAACAATTATTAAACTCTTTGCTGGGGCAGGGGGGTATGGCTGTGGGTTGAATTCTTCCTACTCTAAAGCTGACTGTGGAACTGGGGGATCTATTATTTCCTTTACCTTTGGGTAAGATATTATTTTCTTATTTCTTCTTCTCTTAGTTTTATTTGGTAGTCTAATATTGAAACTGGGATATGTGTATATTACCTTTGATTTTGTATGGTTAATATTTCTTATAAATCTTGTGGATTCCTAAGTTTTCTTTGTTGGGAACTATGTGTTGTTAAAATGATAAAGATTAAATTTAAAAAAATGTTAGCTAGAGAGAAAGAAAGGTCTGATGATAAATGGAAGTTACTGTGCATTAATTATTCTTGTTATTTGAACTTGGATCAAGACAAATATTGTAACCAGTGCTAATTGGCTCAGTAGAGAGTTAAGAACATATGGCAGTCAATATTCAAACAATTTGTTCGGGTAACTTTGGGAGTTACCTGGACAAGACTTTCATTTTAAAAATAACACTCTCACTCCCTGCTGAATGAGTACATTTTGTCTATCCAACTTGTTGGTTAGATACAAATTATCTAATGAAGAAGAGATGGTAGTATGAGTGATCCAGAGGTGTGGCTTCAAGTTCGCCAGATGGTGCTGAATATCGACATTGGGACAAACTTATCTGTACAACTTTGGTTGTGCTGGAGGGCTGACCTAAAGTTTACTGTATATCTTTATGTAATCAACTTTCTCTGGGTATATTCATTGATATTAAAGTACTGCTGAATATCTGGACAAAGTCAACTGGATAAAGATATTCAGTTCATTTTGCCACTCACCGACAGCACTGCATATCGGTCCTATAGGACACAATTTTGAATAGCCCATGTTGCTGCAGGTATTGTTTGTACCTGTTTACAGTGCAGCTAATTTTGAAAAGAAACTTGTTTTACTTTGAAAACTTCCTGCTAGGTATGCACATACTAAAGTGCTCAAGTGCTTTTCACCTGATATTCTGCTGGCACAGGAAGGGGGCAAAACAGCACACAAAACATTTGAAAACCCAACCATATGTGCATTGTTTACTCCCTTGACTTAAACAGACCCCCTAGGAATGCCTCTTTATCTGACAAGAGAATGGTATTGCACTTTGCAACAAAAATATTCAGGGGTTGAAGTAGGGAAAAGTAGGAGTACTCTCCTTTCTTTCTAGCTTGCCAATTTTCTATCTCTTTTTCTCTTTCTCTGTTGCATATCTGGACCACCCACCTGCTATGTCCATAGTTGTGTGTCTATCATTTTTCTCCTCTCACTTTTCTCCACCTTTCCCTAATGCCTATTGCCAGGGGACATGGGGCCATGTGCAGAGACTCATTATGGGGCCTCATTTGCAGAGCCACTGGACTTCATTTGCATACATTTAAATTTTTAAAAAATGTATATGTTGCCCATCTAAACTTTTAAGCGGCTTTCAAAGGAGCCCTTCACAAGCCTTTTTGTCCTGGCAATGACTTAGAGGCATGTTTTGAAATATACAAAAGGTTCATTCTTCTCTGTTCACAGTTAAATAGTATTCATGTTCATTGTAAATGGTTTCTGATGTTCCTTGTAACTCGTTCACTGTATCAACTCAGTTCCTTGTAAACTGTTTTGACTTGTAGAAAAACGGTATAAAAAATTAAATAAATAAATAAATGCTTACTAAATATTAATGTGCGTTAAGTGCCACTGCGCCAATGGAAATAAATGTGTGTTGCTGCACTTAAAGCGCATTCACAAATGTTAATGTACACTAACTTTTAGTAGACATGCCTCTTAATGAGTGTCTCAATACCATTTGCATGGGCAGCGAGGATAAAGAGACTACCAGAGTTCTACATCACTATACGCCAGTGTCAACCGCCAGGCACATTAGGAAGTACTATATATCCTGCTCATTTTAGAATCCATAGCAAACTCACCGTATCATAACAGCACTACCAGGTCTCACAAAGCACCAAACCCTACCTATTAAAGGGCAACACTGCAAATATTAAACCAATACATCCACTGCGCACACAGACCCTTGCCCTGCACACTGGATAAAGGACCTGCGTTGTGACATATCATCAATTATAGCAAAAATTTTAAACCAGTCCTTCACCACCAGCTCATTTCCAACTACGCTCAAGCAGACCTCTGTAAGACCGCTGTTAAAGAACACTAAACTTGATCCTCAGAAGGTAGAATCTTATAGGCCCATATCTAGCATACCTATGCTAGCAAAAATCATTGAGAAAGTAGTGCACAGGCAACTACAGGATCATATAGACACCTCTGCTCCACTTGATCCGGCTCAACATGGTTTCAGAGAGTCACATGGAGTAGAAACACTACTTACAACACTCCTCAACAACATAATCTCAGGTATGGATAACATACGCCAAGGTTTCGCTCTTGTATTTCTCGATATAGCAGCGGCTTTTGACTCGGTATGCCATGAAATTCTCATCTGCCGGTTAAGGGAAAAAGGCATCTGCGGAACAGCACTTGAATGGTGCAAATCTTACCTGTCCGACAGATGGCAGCACATCCGAATTGACGGGGATACATCTGAACCATTCCAACAAAGTCAAGGTGTACCCCAAGGATCCTCCTTATCTGCATTGATGTTTAATATCTAGTCAACCCCTCTGCAACATCATCAGATCCTTTAATGTCAGTTACATGATATATGCAGACGATGTGCTACTATATATGCCAATATCATTGGATTGCCTGGACCTCACACCGCTGACTAACTGTTTTGACGCCGTAGCAGAGTGGCTCCTATCCCAAAACCTGAGAATACAACACAAAAAGACGGAAGTCCTTTTCGTCTCAAGGAACACCAACTTCACTCCTCCTAGTTGTATTAATGTAAAGGATGCCCAGCTCCAAGTGAAACCTGCAATACGTTACCTTGGAGTAACACTGGACCAAAACCTTGACATGAAGAGTCACATAGCCAACACAGTCAAGGCAATCTACTTTAAAATTAGATCCCTCAGACACCTACGCACACTACTTGAACCAGATGATTTCCGTACCATTTATCAAGCCCTTATACTTCCCCATTTCGACTTTGCAAACTCTATTCTACAGGGGCTCCCCCGGTCCACCCTAAACCCCCTGCAACTGGCCATGAATAGTGCAGCGAGGGTACTCCTCGGGGCATCTAGGAGAGACCACGTGACACCACTCCTAAAACAGCTACACTGGCTTCCCATTCAAGCAAGGATCAGTTTCAAGACTGTACTGCTAACATTTAAAGCGACCAAGGGGCTCACCTCTTCTTCTCTCTCCAACCTCATACTACCACTTGCACCAAACAGGCCAAGAAGAACAGCAGAAATGAACACACTAGCTATCCCAAACGACACCACAAGATGTGCCAGATCAACAGCCAACAGAGCATTCCGACTCTGTGCCCCCACTTTATGGAACACCTTACCAGCACAAATCAGATCAGTACCAAATTTGAGTCAGTTCAGAAAGTCACTGAAACATTTCCTCTTCCTTAAATATCTCAATGACAGCTCAGAACATAACCTCCAGGTGAATAGCAGGAGTGGCCAAACAGACAGACCATCGCAACAGGCCAACTACACAACGTAAATACAAACAGTTCCATATACTATTGCACCACCTTTGTATATAGTTAACTATGATATCTCTTGTCAGATAACACACCTTTGTATATAGTTTCCCCTATTTCCCAAGTTTATATCTCCTGTTAAATGTAATTGACCAGACATATGTAAATTGTCGGATGTTTTTGTTCAATGTAAACCGCGCTGATGTCTAATAGTGCGGTATATAAGAATTGTTAATAAATAATAAATAATAATAAATAAATACATCTCCTACTGGGGAAAGAGGACAAGTGGGACTGTCACATAAAAACTACATGAACAGAATACCGCAGCTCACACAGGCAGAACATAGTCCATCACCAAACATAGAACAAGGGATCACAATTTAGAAATATGAAGACAATAATTAAACTGGGAACCCCAAAAGCCAAACTTGGAATGTACAACAACACTGAAGAAATAAAACTATAAATTAATTTCCTCTTGTACTAAACAAAACACAAAATGTTAGTGATGCACATTTCCCAGAGCTGACATATGGGTGATTTCAATTACCCCGGTATCGACTGGGTCAGTGTCACGTCAGGACATGCTAGGGAGATAAAGTTCCTAGATGAAATAAATGACTGCTTCTTGGAGCAGCTGATTCATGAACCGACCAGAGGGGAAGCCATATTAGACCTAGTCCTTAGTGGAACACCAGATCTAGTGCAAGAGATAAGGGTGTTGGGGCCACTTGGCAATAGTGATCATAGCATGATCGCCTTTGATTTAATTAGTGGAGGAGGGATAGTAAGGAAATCCACAGTACTACCTTTTAACTTTCGAAAGGGAGACTATGATAAATGAGGAAAACAGTTAAGAAAAAACTAAAAGGAGCAGTTGCGAAGGTTAAAGACGTACATCAAGCTTGGGTGTTGTTGAAAAATACTATCTTGGAAGCCCAGACCAGCTGTATTCCACGCTTTAAGAAAAGTGGAAGGAAGTCCAAAAAACTGCCAGCATGGTTTAAAGGTGAGGTCAGAGAGGCTGTTGTTGCCAAAAAAGCATCTTTCAGGAAATGGAAAAAAAGAGCCAAACGACGAAACCTGGAAACAGCACAAGCACTGGCAAGTCAAATGCAAGGCGTTGATAAGGCAGGCAAAGGGAGAATTTGAGAAGAAGCTTGCTGCAGAAGCAAAAACGCAAAATAAAGACCTTCTCAAGTACATTCGTAGCAAAAAACCTGTGAGAGAGTCAGTTGGCCCATTAGATGATAAAGGGGTTAAAGGAGCACTAAGAGGCGACAAGGCGATAGCGGAGAGACTGAATGAATTCTTTGCTTCGGTCTTTACTGAGGAAGATGTAGGGATGTTACCCATGACTGAAGTGGTATTTAAAGGTGCGGAAGAATTGAAGGAAATATCGATACATCGGGAAGATGTCTTACAACTATTAGATAAACTGAAGAGTAGCAAATCACCTGGGCCAGATGGTATACATCCAAGGGTGTTGAAAGAACTGAAATATGAGATTGCAGACCTGCTATTAGTTCACAGATTACTATCATTAAAATCATCTCTGATACCTGAATATTGGAGGATCGCCAATGTAACACCAATTTTTAAAAAGGGTTCCAGGGGTGATCCGGGAAACTACAGACCGGTGAGCCTGACATCAGTACCGGGAAAAATGGTAGAAACCATCATAAAGAATAAAATTACTCAGCATGTAGATAGTCATGACCTAATGGGAGACAGCCAACATGGCTTTAGACAAGGAAGATCTTGTCTTACTAATCTGTTATGTTTTTTTGAAGGAGTGAATAATCAGGTGGACAAAGGTGAGTCGGTTGATATTGTGTATCTGGACTTTCAGAAAGCCTTTGACAACGTCCCTCATCAGAGACTTTTGGCAAAACTAAAGAGTCATGGGATAGGAGGCAGTGTACTATTGTGGATCAGGAACTGGTTAAAAGATAGAAAGCAGAGGGTAGGGCTAAATGGCCAATTTTCCCAATGGAGAAAGGTGAATAGTGGTGTACCCCAGGGATCTGTGCTGGGTCCGCTGCTTTTTGACATATTCATAAATGACCTGGAAAGTGGAATAACGAGTGAGGTGATCAAATTTGCAGATGACACAAAACTATTTAAAGTTGTTAAAACCCAAAAGGATTGTGGAAAATTGCAAGAGGATCTTGATAAATTGGAAGACTGGGCATCAAAATGGCAGATGAAATTTAATGTGGACAAGTGCAAGGTTATGCACCTAGGGAAGAACAACCCAAACTATGGTTACACGATGCAAGGTTCCACATTAAGAACCACCACCCAGGAAAAAGATTTAGGCGTCATTGTGGATACCATGTTAAAACCCTCAGCCCAGTGTGCAGCAGAGGCCAAGAGAGCAAATAGAATGCTAGGTATGATAAGGAAAGGAATGGAAAATAAAACAAAAGATATTAAAATGCCTCTATATCGTTCCATGGTGAGACCGCACCTTGAATATTGTGTGCAATTCTGGTTGCCGTATCTTAAAAAGGATATAGCGATTTTAGAAAAGGTTCAGAGAAGAGCCACCAAAATGGTAAAGGGGATGGAAGGATACTCCTATGAAGAAAGGCTAAAAAGGTTGGGGCTCTTTAACCTGGGAAAGAGATAGCTGAGGGGACATATGATAGAAGTCTATAAATTAATGAACGGAGTGGAACGGGTAAACCTAGATCGATTGTTTACCTTATCAGAATATAGAAAGACTAGGGGACATGCAATGAAGCTACAGGGTAAACTATTTAAGACTAATAAAAGAAAATATTTTTTCACTCAACGTGTAATCAAACTCTGGAATTTGTTACCGGAGGATGTAGTAAAGGCTGTTAGTGTAGCTGGGTTTAAAAAAGGTTTGGACAAGTTCCTGGAGGAAAGGTCCATAAACCATTATTAAGAAGGGACCCAGGATATCAATGCTTGAACCAATACAAGCATTGTGGAACCTGTGTCCCTTGGGGAAACTGCTAGGTACATATGACCTAGATTGGCCACTGTTGGAAACAGGATACTGGGCTTGATGGACCTTGGTCTGACCCAGTATGGCATATCTTATGTTCTTATGTTCTTATAATGTTTCCGGATATATCAAAGGAAACGCAGAAGAGGAGAAGGCTTTTTCTTCTTCATAAACCTGGTGTCATGTAGGTCGGTGGTTCTTTCTTTTTAAGATTTCTCTGTAAATGCTTGGTGTTATATAAGTCGGTTAGATATGTTTTCTTTCAGCCAGCTGATCTTGCTACATTTATTAATGCCAAGTTAAAGGATAATGTCAATTCTCAGGATGATAATGTTAATATCTCTCCTATTATTTAGCCTTTGTGCTCAGGATCTGTCTTGTTTATCTTCTTAGTTTGAATTTGTAAAGTTCTTTTCTTTAACGGTGCCTGAGGTGCTCCTACTTTTGGGTTTTCTCTCTCTCCACCAATTGTGGACTACCAGGAATCTTTAGGTTTTGTTTTTCCTATTTGTTCTTTCTTTTTTAAACTTTACCTATGTATCTCTGTTCATTCAAGAATTGTCTTGATATTTTTGGTATAAATTCAATAAATATTAAATATAAAAAAAAGAATCCATTCATAGCAAAATAAATCTGATGTGCAGCTACTTATAATGGTTTGATGGGGGGGGGGGGTGCTGTGTAAGTGGCTTTTCATTAATCAAATTTAATATTTTATGATTATGTTTGTTTTATTGTAACATCTGTTATACTAAATTGCATGTGTATGTTTAGAAGCCACCTAGGATTTTAGATGGGTGGTATATACATTTAAAAATAAAGTATACTAAATTTATGCACATGATGCTGCAATGAATCCCTGCACATGGCCCTACATCACTGGGAGAGAGAGGAAAGCAGAAACCTCAGATTGGGACCTACATGATCAGAGAATAAAAAGGTCAGACAACAAAGTTCATAGAGAATTTTATTTTCAATGTAATTATCTGACTTGGTACTATCTTTATATTTTATACAGTACATGGAAATGCATCTCTTTCTATTTCTCTGGTATTGCACTGTATGCAGAATCTGGCTTCTTGGGTATGCAGTTTAATTTTTATCTACATGTATTTATTTTTAGGTTATGTCACTTATTTTGTACTTGGTGAGGGTCTGTGTTATGAGTGTGTGACCAAGACCAGGTGTTCTGTTAACATGGAATTTGTATGAAGGGATCTGTACTGTAGTAGCCTGAATTTTCAGCTTTTCAAATAGGTGTTTGGATGTTCCAGGGCCCACTGTAGTATTTAGTGATGCTTTTTTTCGATGGGCTCCTATGTGAGTTTTGGAAATTGGTGCTGATATGACTTTGTTGTAGACACTGTTCCCTCTAAGCTGTGCGCGTGTGCGCGCGCACACACCTCGCCGAGCAAGCGCACATACTTTACAACAAAGCGCACAAAAATTAAGGTTCTGATTCTAATAGGAAACAACACAGACGTCTTAAAATTTAAAATTTGGGATTGTAATTACTAGAAATGTTCCCCTTCATTTAGTAATCGTCTATTTTCATTTAATTTGATTAAAATCAATGTGGTATACATACTGTATTCTGATGTGTAGTCAAATTTTAAAGTATACAACTACGAGTGTCGTTATGTGGCGCACAAAAATTTAACCTTCCTTCAAAAGTTGCACAGCTGATATTTTATGCGCACACAGCCTACAGAAAATTAGAGGGAACATTGGTTGTAGGGTTTTGTATTAGTTCACAATATGCCTGGTACTGGAGAATGTTTGTTGTTGTTGTTGTTAGTGAGATGATCAGAATCAGATTTTTTTTTAAGATACTGAGTTCTGAGGGTGAATGTCCTGGTTCTGCTTTGCACCCACTGTTGAAGAGGGTTCTGTGGATGTACTGTAAAATATATGTTCAAAAAGAAAAAGGAAGACCCATAATGTGGTATATAACAAAATAAAAATGAGTTATAATTTAGTTTTATAAACGGTGCTGTGGTTTTTGTTCTCTGTTAGTTCCTTGGTGTGCAAATATCTTGCATTTCCTCCATATAATCTAATTGGCTTTTTGGTTTGGTTCAGTCCCTGACTGGAGTTTTGAGAAAGACCCCCCCCCCCACCACAGGATAGGGAGGGGTGCTATCTCATTCTTCGCCTCAGGCAGCAGATTGCCTTGAGCTGCTCATGATACCTGCTATTCGCCGGGGCCATATCAGCCTCATTTGCTCCACGCATGCATAGAGCCACTGTGCAGGAAGTGCAGGCCGGGGGTGGAATGGGGGTGGAGAGTGGGCGAATCGGGGGAGGCCAAAGTAGCCGGACATACAGGGCCTATTCTGGTCAGTGCCCTGTACGTCTGGCGGGTGGATGATGGGCATGCTACTTATTCCACCTCAGAAGTGGAATAAGCAACATCAATGGCGGTGATCGTGCCCGGCAACCCCCCACCAGCAAAGAAGCCGCAGCAGGTGAGACCCTTCTGCCCTACCCTTGCCCTAGCAGAACCCGCCGAAGGTTGGGTGGTGGGGAAAAGATGTGTTTTCACCATGGCGGGCTTTCGGCTCTCCTGCTAGGCGTCCCATTGCCATTGTAATGGAACGCCCTAGCACTGGCACACAAGAAGGAGCATAGGCCAGATTGTCTAGGTGCCCGATTCTGCAGCCGCGGGAACGTCTGGCTACGATGGTTGCAGCTTTGGGTACTATTTGGGGCTGTCCATTTTTCAGCTGTCCAGATGGCCTGGATGTGCCCCTTGCTGAATTGGCTTCTATCTGGATAGCACTGCTGAAAATTTATGAATGAGGACTTACCCTTTCAAATATCATCCCGATAATCAACCTTTATGAAGTTAATATAATCAGACAAACAGATGTGGACTAGTCTTTGAAAAAGCACTTCCCAGTTTGAAATATCAGGGTGGTTTATGGCTTTTTTTGTTTGGTCACTTTACATTGTATTATTACAGTTGTGGTCAACATTATTGGCACCCTTGAATTTTAGGTATGTTGTGTACAATATCTTGAAAAATAATTGGAAATATTCCAATTTTATGTCATCATAATATTTTAATACTATGTTCAAAAGATATACAACAAAAAAAGAAGTCTGCAACTTAGTAATTTCTGAGAAAAAAAACAACAAAATATAACCTGGACATGGTTAATGGCACCCTTCATTAATATTTGGTTGCACAACCCTTGGCAGTGATGACAGCCTCCAAAGATTACTTGTAGCCATCTATAAGTTTCATACATCTGTCTGCTGGGAGTTTCTCCCACTCTTCAACTGTGATTTGTTCCAGCTCATGAATTTTTCCAGGATTTCTTTTACCAATGGCTGATTTCATCTCTTTCCAAAAGGTTCTCAGTTGAATTGAGGACTCATTGCTGGCCAGTTTCAAACAGTCCATTTGTTCCTTTCTAACCATTCTTTCGACCCAGACCTAGCTTTCTGACATTAGGTAGCACATTTCGCTCCAAAATTCCTTGGCAGCTCTCTTGTCTTCAACATTGTGAAAATGGAACAGGGAGTGAATGTGGCCATTTTAAATATTAGAGCCATCGTTTGTTGGTTGATTTAAGTCATGTGAGTACTGACAATTTTACTGCAATAGGAATGTGATTCTTCTGTTCAAACTGATTTGAATTGTTTATAAGGGTGCCAGTAATAATCATTTCCTGGCAATGTCCCAGTTTTTATACTATTTCCTTTTTTAATTGGTTTTGTTGTATTTGATTCTTTTATGTGTCAAATATGTGTGCATAGATAGTCCAAAGCCATTTCACTGGCCACTGTTTTTTTTTTTTTAGGAGATATTGGACATTAAGGGGTTGAACTGCAAGGGTGCCAATAATGTCAAACACAACTGTATTATTATTATTATTCTGTTCTATCAAACAAGACCCACAGGGATTAGGCATGAAAGATAGCAACAAATGTGTGTGTCATACAATCACACATTTTGTTAAACATAATAAAGTATTTCACAAACAAAACACTTGGAAAAACTTAAAATTCTCCCTGTACAACTCATTTTTAATGTTTTTATTTGTATTCCATCAATCACTCTAGAAACATTTTAACTCACACCATTCCGTGTTCACCATCCCCATTTAAGATGCATACATTCAGTCCCATTGTTGGTCATGAACCCACAGAACTCCACTGGGCTTATCCAGCTCCTGCATTAGTTGCCAATCAAGGCACTGCAGTGAGGAGATTCTGCTGTGCATAGTTATTCCACAATCTTGTACATCAAGCACTGTGGCTTAGAATTGTTGCTTTCAGAATAGACCATTTCTCTCACAAATTGCTGCCAGGGTGAGGATACGACGGTTCCTCCTCATGCTCCCGGTGTTTCAATATTTTCTTAACCAGCAGTCATCACATATGAAAATATTTTAATTTTCATACTGGATCAGACCAAGGGTCCACCAAGCCTAGTATCTCATTTCCAACAGTGGCCAATCCAGGTCATAAAGTACCTGTCAGGTTCCCAAATGGTATACACATTCCATATTGCTTGTCCATTGGGTAAGCAGTGGATTTCCCCGGTCCTCTTTAATCATGTTCTATGAACTTTTCCTCCAGGAACTCTTGCAAACCTCTTTTAAATACAGCTATACTAACAGCTTTTACTACATCCTCTGCCTTGTGCAATCCAGCCTCAGATGATTTCCAGGTGCAGCCCATGACTCCCAGGCGCAGCAAGACGTATATTCACTCCACTGACATACTGTATTTGACTCTATTTCAGTCATAGCATGTGACCAAAGGATAGCTAATGTGAGATACTCTAGAAAGTTATGCAGCACTGTGACTACTTTCTCATGCTAATTGTCCATGTATTGGCTCATGGCAATTCCTCTTTCCTTGGTGATGTATGCTATAAATATAATAATATATTGAGTCTCTAGCAGGCAGATGTCTAGTGTATTCTTATATACAAGGCTTTTGATTTTAAGTTTTAAATTGATAAACTCCGATAAAACACTCCCACTGCAAAAACATTAAAATATATGTTTATTGTATCCTCTGTTTTCTTGTATCCTCTACTCAGTTTTTGTGCCGTTTGTGGGCTGATGATTCCTAAATGAATTTGATTCCACCGAAAAAGGTGCCCAAAAAGGTACCCAGCAATAGTACCTATGGCACAAATACACTGATAAAGACCAATTTTTATACCCTAAAACCCCTAATTAGCTGGGATTAAACATATTTATAAACATCTAAAAATAGAAAACCTTCTTTTATATATATATATATATATATATATATATATATATATATATATATATATATATATATATATATATAAAAACCAGATATACCCTCATCTTTCTAGATATATTAGCAGCATTTGATACCGTATCACACAGCATCCTCCTACACAGACTACACGAAAGTGGCATACATGATAAAATTCTTCAATGGTTCCAGTCCTACCTAACAGACTGGTATCAGCTAATTCGAACAAGCAGTGGCACCTCCACTCCATACCGCCAGACTCAAGGAATACCACAAGGCTCCGCACTATCGGCACTGCTCTTTAACATCTATTTACAACCACTCTACTCCATAATATGGTCACACAACATCAACTTTCACATATACGCAGACGACATTATGCTATATGGACCAATAACCACCGCAAATCCAGAAAACCCACAGTTACTACACTATTCAATGACATCTCCAGATGGCTCCAAGAAAATAATCTCACAATCAATCTCAAGAAGACAGAAGCATTATGTGTTACAAAGGATCAAGTCTTCACTCCACCAAACACACCTCACCCTGGGAACAACCCAGATAAGAGTTCAAACACAAATAAAGTACCTGGAAGTCATTCTCGACCAAACCCTATCATTCAAGCAACAGATTGCAAAAACTGCAAGAACAATATTCTTCAAAACTAAGATGATACAGCACCTCAGACCACTCCTAGACCCCCAGGACTTCAGATCAGTTCTAAAAGCAATGACACTCCCCCACCTGGACTACTGTAATGAGATATATCAAATACTCCCACTCTCAACCCGCTATGGACAGCCCTTAATACAAAAACCAAGATCATTCAAAGGATGAAGAAATATGACCACACCACCCCAGTATTGAAGCATCTCCACATCCTCCCATTGGAAGCTCGGATCAAGGACAAATCCTTAATACTGATTCACAAAGCACTACACCAACAACAAACATCACATCTTCACACCTTACTACCATAACCGAACTCTGGAAGACCAACAAGGAAGACCACTAACAGTGTTCTAACTGTACCACATGCAAGGACAAAGTACAATCTTCAAACATTTACCCATGCATTTGATCTCTACGCCCCATCCCTATGGAACTCTCTCCCAACCAAATTGCGGAACAACAAGGACCTCTCCTCATTTTGAAAACAATTATAGACCCACTTATTCAGAGAACACTTTGGCATTGAACAGAGCACCACCCAATGAATACATGACCATGTTGATTATCAGATAAGTTTGAGACTGAGAGATGAAGGAGAATTGTAAATAAGTTAGGAAAGCCTGATACATACCCAATCAGGAATATAGATAAGTTGAATCCATGTTGAATGTATAACCTCTGTAAATATGTTATGACCTGTTCAATGTATCTCTTGTTGTTTATTGTAAACTGCTTTGACATGGTGTAAAGCGGTATATAAGCATAGCTAAATAAATAAAAATAAATAAATATTAGAGAATAATTTCCATTTCTAAAACTGTAATTTCTTCTGTAACATCCTGCAACCAAATAAGTACCAGGAAAACTAAATGCCTGTCATTTTTAGTATCTTTGCACATCCTAAACCATTTTGCTAGGTTATTACGCTTAGACGGCAGACAAAAATTCTGCATCCAAACTAAATTACTCTCTCCCTTATCTTTTAGCTTTGTATAATAGTCTGTTCTGAAGATACCAAAACTGCTGTGTGACACACATGGTCAGATTAGTTTTAATAAAGAACTCTTGTATTTTCATTTTTATCTACTGCTTCTTGATAGTGCTGGGCAAGTGGAAGGGGCTTGGGCAGGACTGGTGTAACCATTAGGCAAACTAGGCAGTTGCCTAGGACAGCAGTTTCTGGGGCGAAGGAAGGAACAGCTGCATTCAAGACACACAGCCACACAAATACAGTAAATATGATTGAAACCAGGATAAAATTAGAGCACCAATTCTGAACTACTACAATTTCTCTAAAAGAATGGAATGACTAATGGAGTCAAAGGCTGCAGTAATATCTGAAATAAAAAAGCTCAAAAAAGTTGGATTTTGGTTTCACTAACCCAAGAGTTAGCTGATCAGATAATAAAATCATCACTTACAGAGGCTTTGTCCACTCTCAGCTTTCCCCTCAGATTGTCAAGTTTAACTTTCAAAATCTTAGGGGAAAGGGACTTCACAGTTTATTGGGGGAAAGAGGGTGCAAAGCTGAAAATCTGCCTAAGGCACTTAATACTCTTGCATTGGCCCTGAGCCTGGGGGTAAATTTATAAACCCTGCAGATAACTTGAACAGCTAAACTGCAGATAATTTTCAAAGCAAAACTCCCTAGGCATGTTTCCATTGAAAATTCAGGCTAGCAAGGACCACAGATGCAAAGTACACATGGGGTTTTCAAAAGGAAATCCCTGTGCACGATTGCCCTTTCATTTCCTTGGCCAACCCCTTTCACCCTGCCCCTAAAAGTCCATTTCTGTGAAACAGCACATATATTTTTACCTGCCTAAAGGAAAGCAGTTTTCAGCTCAGAGTATTTACTCAAATAACTGCTTATTTACTTAGGCAAACTCCTTTGAAGATTATCGTTCTCTCGTGTATATTATTTTGCTGCAGATGACCCCATTTTTTTCTGAGCACCACACATACTGTTCTAGTATCTCCTTATGTCAACTGCTGGATCCCATCTTTTTCCTCCACCTTCTCCACCCTCCCTATTTCCCTCTGCATCTTTCTCTCCCTCCATATCTCTCTGACTTCTTCTTGCTCACAACTTCTACCTCCCTGACCATCTCCTATTCTAATTTTCTTTCTTCCCCATTAGCTCTCATTTTCTTCTCCTTTATAGACATTCCAAATCCGAATTGCTGTCTTTAATAAATTACATAGTCAACAACTAAATTCAAAATATTTTTCTACATTTGAAGTTTTCTTCATCATTGTTCCTAGTCTATCCTATGCATTTATCTTATCTATTTTCTCCTGTTTTCTTTTCTGTTTCCTTCTATGCCCCTTCTCCACCAGTCTTTCCAATTTTCTTCTCACCTTCCTTCACCATCTTGTACTTACTTCTATCAATGCCTCTCAGCTTGGAGCAATCCTCTCCATGTTTCACCATATCTTTGATCATCTTCTGTCCCTCCTTTCTCTCATGTACTCTTTTCTTACACCTATACCTTTCTACTCCTCATTCATTGCCCCACCCATCTCTTTATTTGCTTCCATTCACTCCTTCTTCCAGCTCACCCCCTCCCTTTTATGGTTTTAAGCTACCTCCCAGCCCATATTTCTCTCTTTCTGTAGCTGTGATGGCCCTGTCCCATCCCATCTATCTCACCCTAATGAATGTCCTAGATGGAAACCTATGAGTAATCCAAGAGGCAAAAGTAAAGCAGCTGACTTTGCAATAGATTAATTGTAGTCCTACTTCAGGTCATTGACAAGCCAACATAAAATACACAAAATAAATTTAAAAGACTATTCATTGGATTAAGTGAATAATTAACCTTGATTTTAGCAAAAGATTAATTGTTGTCCTTTAGCAGTTCATATGATTAATTGTAGTCCTTTTGCAGGTTAGTTGACAAACTAACATAAAATATACAAAATAAATTTAAGGGACTTTAATTGGATTAAGCATTGCTATTCCATAAGCAACTTTAAATAACTTTAACAACTTAACATTAAGATCCTGAAAGCAGTCAAACAGCAGGATGGGAGCTTTTTATTCTTTTTAACTAAGGCTTTTGGCACCTGTCATACAGAACACCTCCTGGGACAAAGTCTGGTTAACAGATGGATGCCTCAGTACCCCTCAGAAGAGGGACACCAACCACCAATAGCCTTCACTTCATAGTGGTCGCCAATTTTGCAACTTTGGGGATTTTGACCTCTGGTTCTTCTTGTTCCTGGGAAGTTTTTGCCTCCTCCACTTCTAGGGCTGCATACCAGTTCTTCAATTCAAGGGATGGTGGAGTTGGAGTATCATTTTTGGAGGCTCTGGTGACTTTTGTCCAGTTCTCTTCTTTCTGTATCAAACCATCTTCACCTCTGTTGGAGAGCCTGGATGCCTCAAGAAGCATTTTATCAATGGACCTCTCTCTGTCATGAATGCTTCTCAGCCTCACCACCTCTCTGCTCCTCCACTTGTTTCATGAGGGATTCAGCTTGTAGGCATCTTGCACAAAAAAAAGCCTCATCTGAGATCAGACTGTCTCTCTGGACCAAGGCAGAATCTGTAATGGGCGTAACAGCTTTGGCAACACGATTTTTCCCAGCCATAGTTCAGTTGTTGGAGCTTTAACACCTGTTGAAAGAAGAAAAAGACCTAACAAAGTCCTTAACTTTTCCCTCAGCTGCCCTTCTTTACCTGCCATCATTTTTCTATGTTTCTCTACAGGTAGAAAATGTGATTACAAAAGCCAGAAGGATGCTTGGGTGCAATGGCCAGTAGTAAGAAAGTAGTAAGAAAGAGGTAATAGTGCCTCTGTATAATTGGTGAGAACTCATTTGGAATATTGTGTGCAATTCTGGAGACCATGCCTTCAAAAGGATCTAAACAGGATAGAGTCAGTGCAGAGGATGGCTACCAAAAGGGTCAGTGGGCTTCATCATAAGGCATATGGGGTCAGACTTAGATATCTCAATATGTATACTTTAGCCGGGAGAGGGGAGATATGATAGAGACATTTAAATACCTCCATGGCATAAATGCATAAAAGGAGAGTTTCTTTCATTTGAAAGAAAGCTCTGCAACGAGGCGGCATAGAATGAAGGTGAAAGATGATAGACTCAGGAGTAATTTGCAGAAATATTTCTTTATGAAAAGAGTGATAGATGCATGGAATAGTCTCCCAGTGGAGGTAGTAGAGACAAGGAGTATATTTGAATTCAAGAAAGTATGAGACAGACACAGATCTGTAAAGGAAAAAGGGATTGTCTAAATGTTCCATTTATTTTAAGTGTAATTTGCTTAGATATTAAGTGATAGGTGAAACATAAATATGCATATATGTTTATGTACGTGCACATTACGGTTCCTTACTTGCTTTCTAAACTTTGCGTTTTCTCCAGAATGGTTTGTGGCAACTGAGCAAACTGGAATACTGCTATGATTCAGCATCTAGACGTGGTGGTATGGACTTTTGGAATTTCTGCATCTTTAACTGCCTCCCAAAGTAAAGCAATGAGGATTTTTAATTCCTCTAAGGTTGTCCTGTTTTTTTTTCTGGTATGCCAAATTTGTGACTTGCCTTTAGAGAGATGTTTGGATAGACCTGGACTCCATTTCTGTAATTGCTTTCCAACATTCTGTTGATTGTATAGCATAGAAAGGCCTGTGCTCCCTTTTAAAGTACCATATGAGACCTCTAAATTTGATGCGCC
Organism: Ichthyophis bannanicus; assembly: GCA_033557465.1. Taxonomy (NCBI): domain Eukaryota; kingdom Metazoa; phylum Chordata; class Amphibia; order Gymnophiona; family Ichthyophiidae; genus Ichthyophis; species Ichthyophis bannanicus. The sequence continues at coordinate 124,730,145 of CM066043.1, read as the reverse complement.
AAGTCTCTTAGATATTAATGTTGGATAATATATGAGGTTTTTTTTTATCAGGTGGGTCTGCATTCCCAAATGTATACTCTCCTTCCCCCCAAAACCTTTTTTTCTCCGTACCCATCATCCCAAGAAGGGAATGGTAGAACAAGTAGGATTGGACCATGTTATGCCTTCATTCCTAAATGAAGCAAGATGATATCTTTCATATATTTTGTTAGCTGGAAAGGTGACAAATTTGGGTAATTGTAAATGAAGACTCCTTGTGCTGTAAACCAGGGGTGGGCAACTCCAGCCCTCAAGAGCAAAAAACTAATCAGAGTTTCAGGAACTCCCTAATGAATATTAAGTGCGAAGGCAAACCTGACTAATTTGTGTCCCTTGAGGACCAGAGTTTCCCGCTTCTGCTGTATATCAATAAAGGTTGGATTTATTCAGCTAAATGCCCACAAAAGGAGGCGGAAACTGCTGGGCAAAAAGAAACAAAAACAAAACCTCCCTTTGAGGTTCCCTCATCCTAGAATACTACTATATCATGACTATTAGCTATAAGAAATGCAAATTATATATTTATGCCATTCTTTACTGCCACAATATGACAGGGGAATAAATCAATTTCACTTTCAGTAATGCTGAATCTCTGTGGGGGTGCACCCAGAATTTACTTAAAGAAGGCATAGAAATTGAATATGTGTCCATGATTTTCACAGGTGAAATCAATTTAACAAATGTACCGGTAGTTTCAATTAGCTTGACATAACTGACCTACTGGCAGTATAATGGAGAATGGATATACCTATCATTCACTGGGCAAGAGGAGTTCCCTCTCAATTTTGGAGGGAAGTAGAAAGGTCCCTGTAATAAGCAGCCCAGGATTTCTTTCCCTCAAAGGAATCCATAAGGGATTCAAAGGGCAAGTAAGCAGGATTGCCTGTTCGTTCCCTCTTTAAATGCTAACGTAGTGTGATTGCCGTGTTAGTCCACTTTAATAGTAGTTAACTAAAAAAAAAACAGAAAAGGAAAATAAAGGGGTTACCTTTTTATGAGACAAACTTAATACATTATTAGACTAACTTTTGAAGGTTAAATTGGCCAGACATGAAGATGGTTAGTCCAATAAAAAGATGTCACCTTATTTTCCTCTTGTCTTTCTTTTTATTGAATTACTCTTTAAAGGCAGTATACCTGGCCCCCTCTCATGGAAGGATGATTTCTATTGTTGAACTGATCACTTGGAATGAACTGCCAGTTGCTAGAAGAAGTGAAAAGGTATTTCTACATTTTAGGAAATGACTGAAGGTCTTGTTGTTCCAGAAAGTCTTCTTTTTAAGGGAAAATGAGTGTAACTGTGTTTAGAGGATTAGACTTGGAACTGTTGTTATTTGGAACAAGTATGCCTTGATTTGGGCTGGGAGAGACAGGGCATTTTACTCACTGTAGATTTTATTAGTTTTAATATCTGTTTAAATTGTATTATTATGTTTGTTTTAATTGTAATTCACCTAGATAATAAATATTGATGTTTCACCTATCATTTACTAATAAAATAATAATAATATCATCTCCAGGAACAAATAGGAATGTAATCTTCACATATGGGTGATGTCGGTACTGACGGAGCCCACGCAAGAACGCTCCCCAGTGTCCAACTGGAAAGCTTTTGGGAGCACTCCACTGCGCCTGTGCAACTGCCTTCCCGCCTTCCCAACTCCCTCTCTTCAGTTCTTCGTTATCCATGGAGCCAGCAAGAAGCAAATCCTGTCACTGCAGGAAAAAAACCCTTCTCTTTTTGTGGATAGTGTCTACCTTCCCATCAACGCCGGCACCAATACTTTTCTTCTTCTTTTAGTTTATTTTCAAACCCCCCCAAAAAATGGCATGTCGACGCCCTTCCAGGCCTTAAGCCTACCATTGCCTTTCCTCCATTGAAGGCATGGAGAAACCAGCTAGTGGTTTAAAAAAATGTTCCAAGTGTGCCAGCACCATCTCAGCAACTGACACACATGACTGGTGTCTAAAATGCCTTGACCCAGAACACTAGCCAACAGACTGTCCGTCAAAAGATGACTAAAAGAGGCCTACAGAATCGGGCCTCTAAATTTGGGATACTCTTCGCCTCGGACGCGGTATCATTGGTGTCTACTTTCTCAAGGGTCTCATCCTCCTCCCATTGATTCCAGGTATTCTTAAAGTCCAAGCACAAATCCGCATTGAAGTCGGACAAAACGTCCAGAGATAGATGTCACTCAAAGCATTGAGATGCCTCGGAGGTGGATCGGCCTGCCAAATAGCCCCAGCGAGAGGACCTGACATCCTAAGCCATCGAGGGGCCCCTGGAAGCTCTCGAGGTCTCGACCTCTGGAGAGCTGCTGGTGCCATGCTTTGAGATGGTAACGCAAACACCTGCGACCGACACCCAGGCATCAACAACCTTGATGGACCAGCGCATACTGGCCATCGAGCAGAGCTTAGCAGCTCTCCTGGGAGCCTAAGTACCTATTAAGCCATTGACTCCAGATACCAGTTCCATTACTGACATCGATACCGATTCTGGGCATGACATCAGGACTGCTCCAGATGACAGACATCACTTCCACCCATGCCCTCCCTTGAAACTATCACCAATGCTGGAACCAAACCCAAGCGGCTCACCGAGCCCGATACCGCGGAGCATCGGTACTGGCATTTAGCTTCGGGCGAACGCCATGCCCGTCGATACTTCAAGTCCTCCAATTTAGATTCCTCCATTTTGGATGCGGAGTCACTTGATTCCCAAGGGTCCCAGGACCATCCTTTGGACTCTTCCCCACCTCAACAGCGATGTATGATGCCTCCGTAAGACATGTCCTCCCAGGAATTCATTTGAGACCTAGTTAAAGGTCTCTCTATCACGGTAATATCGGAGAAGGAACCGAGGGTGGAGGAATTAGAGATCCTCCAATACCCAACAGCACCCAAAGAGACAGCCACTCTGCTAGTGCACCGCATCTTTCATGACCTTATGCTCTGTTTGTGGGAGACTCCCCTTACAGTCTCATCTCATCATCGATGTCTCGATACCATGTATCAGGTACCGGAGTGTCTCAGCTTCAAAAAGCCGCAACTTCTCCACCACTCCATGGTGGTTGAATCAGAGATGCGCCAAATCAAAAGCTCAAAAATTCACTCCTCTAATCCTCCGTTGACAATCGAGAACTCTAGATGCCTTTGGGTGTCGATGCTTCCAGGCATCCATGCTCTCAGCTAGGATAAACTGATATATCCTCTACATGGGAATGTTCCTCAAAGAGATGTCCAGGGATCTCGAGGCCTTTACTCCTCTCCTCCCAGATGACAAGAGAGCAGATTATCTTGCCTTAGTCAAGCATAGCCAAAATGTTTCAAAGTTTGTCAATAGGGCTACTTTCGATGCTTTTGAATGCACAAGCAGGACAACAGCAATATGCATTGGTGCACACAGAATTGCATCGCTTCAAGTCTCAGATCTTGAACAGTGGGTTCAAGATAAACTGGACAACATACCTTGCACAGAAGAAAACCTCTTTGGCAAAGACTGGCAAGATAAGGCCTCTCAGAGTCAGAAAACACTACTCTAAGGTCTCTGGGATATTCTTCTTCCCTTACTTAACGACTGGCTGATAAAAGCACACACCTCCCAGGAGATACAGCTTTCCTTGCATCATACCATCACAGTACTACAACACTTGGGATTTGTGATAAATTGCCCAAAATCCCAGCTCACTCCAACTCAAAAGCTAGAAGAGTTCATTGGAGCCCTACTAGACACCCAACAGTGTGTTGTACCTGTATCGTCGAACTAGCAACCCAGATGATCCTCCAAGACTATCTGACTACATGAGAGATGCTGAAGCTCCTTGTACACATGGCTTCTACAGTTCATGTCATTCCATATGCCCAACTACATATGCGGACAGCCCATTTGACACTTGCCTTCCAGTGGAAGCAGGCCTCGGGCCATCTCTGGGATAGGATCCAAGTCACTGCCCCTCTAACCATATCCCTTCAGTGGTGGTGTTCTCCAGAAAATCTGCTTGTAGGGTCACCTTTTCAGATGCCTCCACTTCAATGCACCCTGATGACGGATACCTCCAAACTGGGTTGGGAAGCACACCTGGGTCACCTGTCCACACAGGGGCTCTGGACAATGCAAGAGTCACAACTCCAGATCAATCTCCTGGAACTTTGTGCTATCTCAAAAGCCCTCTGAGTGTTTCAGCACCACCTCAGGGCACAACAAGTCCTAGTCAGGACAATCAGGTTGCCATGTTCTATGTGAACAAGCAGGGAGGAACAGGCTCATGGGCCCTCTGCGAGGAGGCTCTCCACCTGTGGTCCTTTGCCATTTCTCATCAAATACACCTCCAAGCGGTGTACCTCCTGGGGAGTTCAATGTCTTGGCAGACAAGCTGAGTCACATCCTTCTTCCCCAGGAATGGTCCCTCCATCCTGACACAATGTCCTACATCTTCCAGACCTGGGGAACTCCAGACATAAACCTGTTTCCGACTCCACAAAATGCCAAACTCCCTCATTTCTGCAGAAGAACTCAGATATCCAGCAACCATCAGGTGGATGCCTTCCACCTACAGTGGGGTCAGGGTCTGCTTTATGCTTTCCCTCCTATACCACTCATTCCCAAGACACTTTTCAGGCTTCAGTCCGACAAGGGTGCCATGATCCTCATAGCCCCTCACTGGCCGCGGCAAACGTGGTTTCCACTGCTACTGCATCTGACTCATCCTCTGCGGTTGGCATCTGTGCCCAGTCTCCTCTCCCAGGACAATGGCTACTCCATCTCAATACACAGTCTCTCCATCTCACAGCTTGGCTGCTGAGAGCATAGCATTACAAGGCTTTGAACTTACACAAGAGGTTAAGGAGATCTTTTTGGCTTCTAGAAAGCCTTCCACCAGACGTTCATATGCTTTTAAGTGGTGTAGATTCTCTGTCTGGTGTTCCCAGAAAGATCTCAATCTCACCCAGTGGAGTCACTCCTCCAAAATCTCCTCCACCTGTCCTCGAGAGATCTGAAATCCAACTCAGTGAGAGTCCACCTCAGTGCCATTGCAGCCTCTCCTACTGGATGGACAGTCCACCTCAGTGCCATTGTGGCCTCACCTACTGGATGGACAGTCCATCTCCTCACAACTGCTAGTAGTGCATTTCATAGTAACATAGTAAATGACGGCAGAAAAAGACCAGCATGGTCCATCTAGTCTGCCCAGCAAGATGGCAAGAGTAGGTGCACCTGTCGCTCTGCGCAGGCCACCCCTCCCCAAGTCTTTGTTTAGGGGTGAACCCACCACTCCATGTAGGACACCCCTATTTGTTGAGACGTTAGATGGTACCGTTTATTTTGTTTTTATCCTGTTGTTGTAAAGGGATCCACTGTGTTTGTCCCATGCGTTTTGAATTCCGTCACTGTGTTTGCCCCCACCATTTCCATCGGGAGGGCATTCCAAGCATCCACCACCCTTTCAGTGAAAAAATATTTCCTGACATTGCCTTTCAATTTACCACCTTGCAGCTTCATGTTATGCCCTATAGTTTTACAGCTTCCCCGTCTTTGAAAGAGGTTTGTTTGTTCATCATTTCTCTTTAAGTATTTAAAGGTCTGAATCATATCTCCCCTGTCCCTCCTCTCCTCCAAAGTGTACTGTCAGACGGCTGCCTGGGTGAGAATGTTCACAGTCTTGGCAAGTGCATATGTCAATATGATTTGCAAGGGATTGTGGGCAATGCAGTCCATTCACACCCGACACAGCTGCTCACAATAATTTAGTTGTGCTCAAGTGTAAAGCCAATAAGATATTTATTTATGGGGTTATTTCTCCCAACACAGATATGCTTGGTAGCACATAAATCAGGTTACTTGCTTTCAGTGTTAAACTTGAAAAAAACAAAATCAGGAAAACAACATTTGAACTTGTCAGGCAATCAAAGCAAAAGAATAAGACCTGGTTGGTAACAAAACTGGTCTTTTCTGTAGGCTTTAGCTAATATTTTCTTAGCATGTATCAAACAACAAACAAAATCCATAAAGAAAGGAAAAACTGTTCTTTTCAGGTTAACTTCTTATATCTTCCCACATAGATTCAGAAGTGATTCTCTCAGAGCTCACAAGCAATTAGGTAAGGCTCAATTGCTAGCAGTTACCCAGCTGAAACCCCTTAGCTGGCTTGCTTTCTACTGCGTGGCTAGAAATCCTACTCAGGAACTTTTCTGAGTAGATTAAAGAACAAGTTTGTATTTCTTTGTGATGGTTGCTGTACTTTGTAACAGAAAATTACCACTGGAGTTTAGACAGAGAGCAATCCATGTAAACACATCCTTCATCTGCAATCACTCCCCCTTCTTCAACAATCATGGGTTCAATATCCTGGATTGGCACAGATGAATTTCTCAATGGAGCACTTTCAGGAGAATACTTGTTTCCCTGCTGTCTTTCAAGGTTATAGCTAGGGCATAGATCAGTGTTCATACCTGAGCTCCCATTGCTGTTAGAGTTCCTCTCTATATAGCCTGGCCAGTATGTAGTCCAGTTCTTATGTCCAGCCTTCCAATCCAGATCCCTGGACACTGGATCTCTCTTCACATACCTTCTGGCACGGGTCTTAGGGTCCCTTCCACGTGCAGCCGTCTCCCTCACAGGTACCGTCTGGAGATTCCTAGCTCTGCAGCACCATTCCTCTGGCTTTCCCCAGTCCAATTTATTTATTTATTTAACAAGTTGTTATACCACCTTTTCCTTCAATCAAAGCGGTTACAAGAAATACAAAGGTATAAGCAAGGGAAACATATACAGTAGACATAACAGCACATGGTAATGTAGGAAAAATAACAAGGGTTAACAATATAGTAAATTATTTATATAATATATACAATAGATGATATCTAGTCAAATTGTTGATTCATAATGTTCAATGAAAAGTGTAGTTTTTAATTGCTTACGAAAGTCACTTAAAACATCAATTGAACGTAAGTCAGGAGGGAGAGAGTTCCAAATTAAAGGGGCAGCCAAAGAAATTGCTCTTTGTGATGTACATTTGCATGATTTAGAGTAATTTCTTGGGGTATTGAGGGTGTTTGAAGTGGATAATCTTTTTGGTCTGTTGCTGATATCATGGAGTAAGAGGGCATGGAGGCTGGTTGCAGAACTCTTGTGTTTCATTTTGAAGATGTTTATGATTAACTTATACTTTATGCGAAGGGCTATCGGTAGCCAGTGGAGTTCTTTAAGGATGGGGGTAATGTGGTCATGATTTGTAGATCCATTAATTATTCTGGCTGCTGTATTCTGTGCCATTTGGAGTGGCTTGAGAGCATGTTTTGATAGCCCATTGTAGATAGGGTTGCAAAAATCCAGAATGGGAGTAATAAGTGCCTGGCAGACTGTACGAAAGTGTTCATATGAGATAAGAGCCTCCCAAAGGCTTTTCTCTTCCTTCTTCCAAAGGGTTTCTTGCCCTCTCTGTCCGTCCGGTTTGGCTTCTGCTTCTGATGATCCTTCAGATGAAACTGAGGATAATTCTCTGGATATCCAAGTTGATCATGAAGATGATGATGAGGATGATCCTCTGTAGAATAAACTCTACCTTTATTCTGCTTAGATGAGTGCTCCTCCCTAACACAGCGCAGCTGTGCTGAATCAGGCCCTGCCCTTTGAGATGAGTGCTTAGGGATTACCTCATAGCCCTCCTGATTGAACACACGTTTCCCCACTTCAGCTCCTCTAATGGCTGTTGGAAATGTGGTGCATTCTGGGACTGGTAGTCTTTTATGGAAAAATTCTGTTTTCTTATTTCTACCAGAACTGACAGGTTGCTTGTTCAGAGTCACTTCACCTTTTCTATAGCTCCTTCCTGAGCTATGATAAGCTTCCTTATCACATACCCCCCTGCTTAAGTTATTATGGACTGGTTTAACTTGTGAAACTTCTTTCCTACAGTCCGTAATACCTACGAGAGTGTTATCTTTTTGAAGCTCACTTACTTCCTGACTGGCTTCAGGGTCATTATTATTTACAGGCCTCTCCTTCCAAGACTTAAGTACATTAATATGGTAGGTCTGCCTACGCCCTCTTGCATTTTCTACCATATAAGATACTGGGCTCACTTGTTTAACAACCTTCCATGGCCCTTTCCACTGTACTTCAAATTTTGGGGCTGTACCTGCTACTTGAACCAAAACCTTTTCACCAATGCTTAATTGGCGGCTTTTGGCCTTCCTATCATACCACTCTTTCTGGCGAACTTGACTGTCCTGCAGGTTCCTCTCAGCAACCTGCGAGGTCCTTTTCAAACGTGCTTTCAAGTCACGTTGAAACTGTGGCACCTCCTGACTTCCTGGTTCAGGATCAATCCATTGTTCCCTCAAAATATCTAATAAACCCCGTGGAGCCCTACCATACATCAATTCATATGGAGTTACACCTAGGGACACTTGAATTCTTTCCCTGCAGGCATATAAAGCAAAGGGCAATAACATATCCCATTCTTTTACCTTTCCTGCTAACCCCCTTCTCAACATTTGTTTGAGAGTTTGGTTGAATCTCTCCACCAAACCGTTTGATTGTGGATGGTAGGCTGAGGTTTTCACGTGATGAATGCCAAAGGCATCCCAGACCTGGGCCAAATATTTGGATACAAAATTGGACCCTCGGTCAGTCAACACCTCTCTTGGGAATCCCACTTCACAAAACAATTTTACTAGCTCTAAAGCTATTGTTTTTGCAGAAACATTCCTCAATGGTATGGCCCAGGGAAACCTTGTTGCCTGATCTACCATAACTAGGATGTATTGGAAACCTCGGGGCGTTTTGACTAATGGGCCTACAATATCCATGGCAATGCGACCAATTGGGTCTGTGATAATTGGCATGGGAATCAATGGCACCACCGGTGGGTGAGCCGCTGTAACTCACTGACACGCTGGACATGCAGCACAAAACTGGGCAGTTTCTTTGAAAATACCTGGCCAGTAAAAACGCATAAGTATTTGATCCAGCGTTCCTTGCATCCCTTTATGACCTCCAACTGGATGATCATGTGCTAATCTAAGTACTAGCCCTTTGAAAGTTGTGGGTACCACCAATTGTTTACGTATGGTCCCATTTCTGGGGTCCTGACTCTCTCTATATAATATTTCATTATCTAGTCTGAATCTGGGCAATTCCTCCCTGACCTCCTGAGCATACTTAAAAGCTCGGGTGAGAGCTTGATCAGCTCGCTGCTCTTGTGGAAAGTTAGGAAACTTTGCCACAAACTCAGCTGGCACCCAGGGTAAACTTTGACCAGCTATCATCTCAGCCCTACCCTGTGCTCTGCAAAGTCTCTCACGCCGCTTTTGTGCTTTCAACTTTCTTACTTTACCAGATGATGGGGTTATTAAATCATCATGAGAGGGTAAGTCTCCTAATAACTCTGCCTGCTCCCCCTCCTCCTTCTGCTGGCTCTCTACCTTAGCCTGCGAGCGGGTGGATACAAGGCCCCTCTTATTACCCATAGTTTGGCCTTCTGGAAGCTTAACCATCTTTTTAGCTAGGGACTGAGGACTTCCAAAGAAAGGCCCGGGAGCTATTTCTATTAATCCTTCTCCCTCCTTCTTTCCTAGCCCTTTCACTAGCCCCTGCTTAAATCTTGGCCAGTCCTTTCCTAGAACCAAATCAAAGGGTAGCCTAGGCACCACTGCTAACAGGACTTCCTCTTGTTCCCCCAGGCCCTTAACCTTTAGCCTATAGGTGGGATATGATGTTGCAGCACCATGAATGCATCTGATGTGAACTTGGCTTTCAGGGGTTCTAGGCAAAAATCCTTCTTGGGCCTCTATTCTCTTCCAAAGCCTTTTTGACATCATACTCTGGTCTGCCCCAGAGTCTAACAAAGCATTTGTGGTAATTCCTTGCACATCAACCATCAAAAGAAATCCTTCTTTGGGCTGTTTTAAATCCACACCCATTAAGCTAGTGTGTGTCTGGCATCCCTTTTCTAAATGTCCCCATTTTCCACATTTGAAACATTTCTTTCTACTCCACTGTCTCATCTGGTTTGGCACAGTACATTTATTTTCAGAAACATTTTTAATTATTTTCTTTTCTGATACAGCACATCTTGCCTCAGCACCCATCTTCAGAGGGCCACCCATTCTATGGCAAGCCTGCGTGGCTTCCAAGAATCTCTCTGCTAGCATGGTTGCCTCTCCAAGATTTTGGCAATTCTGCTGTATAAGGAAAGTGTGCAAATCTTTAGGCACTGCAGACATAAATTGTTCAAGCATAATAATGTCTAATAACATCTCTACAGTCTTTTGCTCAGGCTCCAACCATTTTACAGCTAATCCTCTGATTCTCTGACTCAGAGCCCTGGGTGTTTCACCCACTCTCAATGTAGTAGCTCTAAACATTCGCCTGTACTCTGAAATAGACAACCCTAGGCGATCTCTAATAGCAGCCTTTACATCCTTATAATTCAAAGCCTGGGCTGCTGGCATTGCTCTATAAGCTGCAAGCGCCTCTCCAGTTAATGAGGCTGCCAGCCTTACTGCCCACTGGGTCTCTGGCCATGCTAATGCTTGTGCCCCTCTTTCAAAAGACTCTAGAAAATCATCAACATTATCATCTGGAGTTAGCTTCCCAAAACTAAATGCCCCAATTCCTTGATTGAGTCCCACACTGTCCACATGTGGTGTACCAGTATTTACTGCTGGTCTTGCATCTGTTCCACTTCGGTTCTGCAGCTTAACTAGGGCTTGCACCAGATCAAGCACTGGCTTCTGCTGGTCCATTAAGGCTTTCATAGCAGTGTCCTGAGCCTGCTGTGCTAGCTCCTGTTGCCTGCTAAACTGGGCTGCCATCCAGCTAGCCATCTCCCTCGGATCCATCTTGATCCCTGCAAGAAACAAAGAAAAAAAACAAAGTGCACCACCTTCCAAACAGGTGTGTTTTTTCTACTTTTTTTTTTTCAATTACCCCTGTGCCTTACTCCCATCCACCACTAGACATGCCCAGGTACTTGTTACCTTATGCCAGTGATGAATCCAGCTCTGCACAGGGTCTTTTCCTCCTGGGACAGCTACCTGGAACATCCACTTCTCCTCCAAAGTGCAGTTGAGGGAAAATCTTTTTTTCCAGCTTTAAACTTGAACTTTAGTTGTAATCCTTAGCAAGTAAATCCCTTCGTGCAAAAGCAATCCGAAAAACTACGCCATTTGTCAGACGGTTGCCTGGGTGAGAATGTTCACAGTCTTGGCAAGTGCATATGTCAATATGATTTGCAAGGGATTGTGGGCAATGCAGTCCATTCACACCCGACACAGCTGCTCACAATAATTTAGTTGTGCCCAAGTGTAAAGCCAATAAGATATTTATTTATGGGGTTATTTCTCCCAATACAGATATGCTTGGTAGCACATAAATCAGGTTACTTGCTTTCAGTGTTAAACTTGAAAAAAACAAAATCAGGAAAACAACATTTGAACTTGTCAGGCAATCAAAGCAAAAGAATAAGACCTGGTTGGTAACAAAACTGGTCTTTTCTGTAGGCTTTAGCTAATATTTTCTTAGCACGTATCAAACAACAAACAAAATCCACAAAGAAAGGAAAAACTGTTCTTTTCAGGTTAACTTCTTATATCTTCCCACATAGATTCAGAAGTGATTCTCTCAGAGCTCACAAGCAATTAGGTAAGGCTCAATTGCTAGCAGTTACCCAGCTGAAACCCCTTAGCTGGCTTGCTTTCTACTGCGTGGCTAGAAATCCTACTCAGGAGCTTTTCTGAGTAGATTAAAGAACAAGTTTGTATTTTTTTGTGATGGTTGCTGTACTTTGTAACAGAAAATTACCACTGGAGTTTAGACAGAGAGCAATCCATGTAAACACATCCTTCATCTGCAATCACTCCCCCTTCAACAATCATGGGTTCAATATCCTGGATTGGCACAGATGAATTTCTCAATGGAGCACTTTCAGGAGAATACTTGTTTCCCTGCTGTCTTTCAAGGTTATAGCTAGGGCATAGATCAGTGTTCATACCTGAGCTCCCATTGCTGTTAGAGTTCCTCTCTATATAGCCTGGCCAGTATGTAGTCCAGTTCTTATGTCCAGCCTTCCAATCCAGATCCCTGGACACTGGATCTCTCTTCACATACCTTCTGGCACGGGTCTTAGAGTCCCTTCCACGTGCAGCCGTCTCCCTCACAGGTACCGTCTGGAGATTCCTAGCTCTGCAGCACCATTCCTCTGGCTTTCCCCAGTCCAATGGTGTATGCTGGCCCTTGGAATGCCTCCCAGTATACCTACTGCTCCAGACTCCTCTAGACCTCCCAAAGGCTTTTCTCTTCCTTCTTCCAAAGGGTTTCTTGCCCTCTCTGTCCGTCCGGTCTGGCTTCTGCTTCTGATGATCCTTCAGATGAAACTGAGGATAATTCTCTGGATATCCAAGTTGATCATGAAGATGATGATGAGGATGATCCTCTGTAGAATAAACTCTACCTTTATTCTGCTTAGATGAGTGCTCCACCCTAACACAGCGCAGCTATGCTGAATCAGGCCCTGCCCTTTGAGATGAGTGCTTAGGGATTACCTCATAGCCCTCCTGATTGAACACACGTTTCCCCACTTCAGCTCCTCTAATGGCTGTTGGAAACCTGGTGCATTCTGGGACTGGTAGTCTTTTATGGGAAAATTCTGTTTTCTTATTTCTACCAGAACTGACAGGTTGCTTGTTCAGAGTCACTTCACCTTTTCAATAGCTCCTTCCTGAGCTATGATAAGCTTCCTTATCACAATACATATTTAGGTCTTCAAGTCTCTTCTCATAAGGCTTCTGACGCAGGCTCCAAATCATTTTGGTCGCCTTCCTCTGAACAGTTTCCAGTCTTTTTACATCTTTTGCAAGATATGATCTCCAAAACTGAACGCAGTATTCCAAGTGAGGCCTCACCAGTGACTTGTACAGTGGCATAAGTACCTCTTCCTTTCTGCTGGTAATCCCTCTTTGTATGCAGCCCAACATCCTCCTGGCTGTTGCTACCGCCTTGTCGCACTGTTTGCCACCTTGAGATCATCAGAGATAATCACACCAAGGTCTTTCTCCTGAATCGTGCACACCAACTTCTCGCCACCTATCGCGTACATTTCCCTTGGATTTCTGCTACCCAAGTGCATGACACTGCACTTTTTCGCATTAAATCGTAGTTGCCAAGCATTAGACCATTCTTCCAGCTTTCATAGATCTTTCCTCATGTTAACCACTCCCTCAGGGGAGTGCACTCTGTTGCAAATTTTTGTGTCATCTGCAAAAAGACAGACTTTTCCATTCTGTCCTTTAGCAATATCACTCACAAATACATTGAACAGTGCTGGGCCCAGGACCAAACCCTGGGGCACCCCGCTAATCACCTTCCTTTCATCCGAGTGAGCTCCAGGAACCATCACCTTCTGTTGTCTGTCAGTCAACCAATTTCTAATCCAGTTTACTGTCTTGGGACCCATTCCCAAGCTACTGAGTTTATTGACAAGACTCCTATGAGGAACAGTATCAAAGGCTTTGCTGAAATCCAGGTAGATGACATCCATTGCATGCCCTTGATCTAGTTCCTTGGTCACCCAGTCAAAGACCTCAATCAGATTTGTTTGGCAAGACCGTCCTTCGATAAAAACATGTTGCCTCAGATCTTGCAACCTGTTGGTTTTGAGAAAGTTCACTATTCACTCTTTCAGGAGCGCCTCCATTACTTTTCCCGCCACCGAGGTAAGGCTCACGGGTTTGTAGTTTGACACTTATTCCCTGTCACCACTTTTGTGTAGAGGTACGACATCAGCCATTCTCCAGTCCTGAGGAACCTCTCCTGTTTCCAAGGATCTGTTGAAGACATCCTTTAACGGTCCTGCAAGAACCTCTCTGAGCTCTTTCAGTATCCTGGGATGTATCCCATCCGGTCCAATGACTTTGTCCACTTTCAGTTTAGCAAGTTGTTCTAACACCTCATCTTCTGTGAATGGTGTGGTATCTACTTCATTCCCATTTTTATATTTGGAAGTCACAGCTGGTCCATCTACAGGATTTTCTTTAGTAAAAACAGAGAAGAAGTATTTGTTTAGCAATTTCGCTTTTTCAATGTCACTTTCCACGAGTCCTTTCCCAGCACTTCTGAGTCCTGCAGTTCCAACTCTGATCTTCTTCCTTTCCCGAATATACCTGAAGAAAATTTTGTCGCCACCCTTAACATCTTTAGCCATCTTTTCCTCTGCCTTTGATTTTGCTAGCCTTATTTCTCTTTTAGACTCTTTGAGTTTGATCCTGTATGTTTGCAAGCTTTTGAATTTTGCGAAAGCTGTGTCTTTTGCCTTTATTTGAGCAGCCACTTCTTTGGAAAACTAAATAGGTTTCCTTCTCCTCTTGTTTTTATTTACTTTTCTTACACATTTATCTGTTGCCCCTTTTATTGCCACCTTTAGTTTAGCCCATTGCAATTCCACTTCCCTTAACTCCTTCTCCCCCGTCATCTCCTCCTTTAAGTACTTGGCCATTTTATTGAAGTCAGTGTTTTTGAAGTTTAGGACTTTAAGCTTGCTATGATTGGTCTGTACCATGGCTTTTATCTCAAACCACACCGTGTGATGATCGCTGTTGCTCACAGGGGCACTCACGCAGACATCTGACACGCTATCACCGTTGGTGAGCACTAAATCCAGCGTTGAGCTTTCCCTGGTTAGTTCCATCACTATTTGTCTAAGTAATGCATCTTGGAGAGCATCCACAATGTTTTTGCTTCTTTCCAGATGTGCAGAAGGAGTAATCCAATCCACATCAGGTAGATTAAAGCCACCCAATATGATCGCTTCCCCCTTTGCTGCTTTCTTGGCAGTATCTATAATCAATTCGTTATCTCTCTCTTCAATTTGAGTTGGAGGTCTGTGGACTACAGCAATATGGATGACAGTGCCATCTCCTCTTTCCAACGCAATCCAGAGTGCTTCTTCTTTTCCCCATGTCCCCTGCATTTCAGTAGCTTTAATATTGCTTTTGACACACAAGGCTACTCCTCCTCCTTTTCCATTTTCTATGTCTCTTCTTAATAGATTATAGCCAGCTAAGGCTATATCCCAATCATGCGATTCATTAAACCACGTTTCTGTAATGGCCACAATGTCGAAATCCATTTCCACCATTAGGGCTTCCAGGTCCGGAATTTTGTTGGCGAAGCTTCGAGCATTTGTGCTCATTGCTTTCCAGCATTTACCTGGCTTGTGTGTATTTTGCATTGATTTTGTTCTGCCCACTTCTTCCCACTTGTTTTTGATGTGTGGTTTAAAAGTGTGGATGTTTCTGATGTGCTGTTCAAACCGAACATTAAGCCACCTCTGGCGGCTTAGGACCTCCATGTCATTCTAGCACAGATTTTCAAGCCGCCCTTTGAACCATTGGCCATGACCTCACTAAAATTCCTGTCTTGGAAGGTTCTCTTCCTAAGTGCCCTCTCCTCAACTAGACGTATTAATGAGCTTCAGGCTTTGGTGGCAGACCCACCCAATTCCCGGCTCCACCATGACAAAGTCATCCTTCGGACTTACCCACACTTTATGCCAAAGGTGGTGTCTCCCTTCCATTTAAATCAATCAATTTACCTTCCAGTTTTCTTTCCTAAACTGCATGCATCTTGAGCAGAAGCAACTCTGCATACTGTGGACTACAAATGTGCATTGGCTTTCTATCTCCAAAAGTCCTGAGCTCATCGTAAAGCCTTGCAATTGTTAATCTCATTTGACCCTAGTCACCTGGGTCTCCCTGAATCTAAACATATGCTCTCCAGATGGATAGCGGACTTTATTTCATTTGCTTATGACAAAGCGGACTCTCCCAGGAAGGGCATATCACCTCACAACCTTCATGCCACGGCAACCTCGATGGCAAACCTATGCTCAGTAACCATTGATGAAATTTGCAAGGCAGCAACTTGGTCTTCCATACATACCTTCACTGCCCATTACTGTCTGGATAAGGACTCTCGCCAGGATGCCATGTTTGGTCAAGCTGTACTCCAGCACCTCTTTCAGACTTAGAAGCAACTCCTACCCTCTGTCCCGGACTTTGACGATACCAGAAATCCATGAGGGATCCATGACCTCTTTGAGCCTACTCCGAGGCGAACCTCCACTGGTTCTGGAGTCCTTTCATCTGGCATCTGGGAGCTAGGGAGTCCCATATGTGAAGACTACATTCCTGCTTGTTCTAGGAGATAGTGTAATTACTCACCTGTAACAGGTGATCTCTGGGAACAGCAGGAATGTAGTCTTCACAACCCACCTTCCTCCCCTAGGAGTTACAGGGTTTCATTTGCCCTCTTTTCTCAGCAACAAACTCAACTGAAGAGAGGGAGTTGGGAAGGCAGTTGCGCAGGCACAGTGGAGTGCTTCCAAATGTTTTCGAATTGGATGCTGGGGAGCATTCCCACATGGGCTCTGTCAGTACCAACTTCATCCATATGTGAAAACTAAATTCCTGCTGTTCCCAGAGATCCCCTGTTACAGGTGAGTAACTACAGTTTACTCACAAGAAAGCGTAGTTACTCACCTGTAACAGGTGATCTCCAGGAACAGCAGGAATTTAGTCATCACATATGGGTATTGTCGGTACCGACGGAGCCTGCGTGGGAACGCTCCCCAGCGTCCAATAGGAAAGCTTTTGGGAGCATCCCACAGCACCTGCGTGCTGCCTTCCCGCCATTCCAACTCTCCCTCTTCAGTTGAGTTTATAGCTGAGACAAAGGAGAGAAAGAGAGAGAGAAAGAGAGACAACTCCTAGGGGAGGTGGGTGGGTTGTGAAGACTAAATTCCTGCTGTTCCTGGAGATCACCTGTTACAGGTGAGTAACTACGCTATCTCCAGGAACAAGCAGGAATGTAGTCTTCACATATGGGGACTCCCCAGCTGAAAGATGGCCCCAGGAAGCTGCAAACCCATGGTGAGATGGGTCATGCCTCCTCCCACATATCTCTGGCATCCAAACCCGGACAGTGGGTAGGAGTTGCATTAAGTTTGAAAGAGATGCTGAAGAACAGCTTGGCCAAACAAGGCATCCCGACGGGAGTCCTTGTCTAAACAGTGGTGGGCTGTAAAAGTGTGTGCTGAAGCCCAAGTAACTGCTCTGCAGATGTCGTCTATAGACACAGAATGAAGGTTAGCCATAGAGGCTGCCATGGCTCTCGAGAGAAAACCCCTTACTCTCATAAGTGAAGGATATGCACTGTGCAATCCAGTTAGAGAGAGTTCTTTTGGAAACTGGAAGTACCAAATGACTAGAATCAAAAGCAACAAAAAGTTGAGAAGATTTTCTATGTTGCTGCGTTCTTTGCACGTAAAAAGCTAAGGCTCTTTTACAGTCTAAGTTATAAAGGTTCCTTTCTGCATTGGAGGCATGAGGTCTCGGAAAGAATACAGGAAGGTACACCGCTTAGTTTAAGTGGAAAGGCGAGACCACCTTTGGCATAAAGTGAGGATGAGTCCTAAGAACAACCTTATCATGGTGAAAACTTGTATAAGGAGGATCAGCAATTAAAGCTTGTAACTCACTAATGCGTCATGCAGACATGATTGCAATTAGGAAGATGACCTTCCATGAAAGGAATTTTAGAGCTGTAGTGGCTAAAGGTTCAAAGGGCGGTTTCATGAGCTGCCCGAGAACAAGGTTCAAATCCCATGCCACCGGTGGTGGTCTAATGGGAGGTTTTATTAGTAGAAGACCTCTCATAAATCTTGCTATGAGTGGATGAGAGGAAATAGGTTGTTCATTTAGAGGCTTGTAAGAGGCTGCAATACAGTAGCACTAAGATGGACTCATACTGAATTGGTCTTAAGACCAGAATTTGATAAATGAAGGAGATATTCCACTTGAAGGCATATGATCGCCTTGTGGAGGGTTTTCTGGAAGCCTGAAGGATATCTTTAACCTGTTGAGAAAGGTTGAGATCCTGAAGTGCTAGGCTTTCAGCAACCAGGCCCTGAGATGCAGGGACTGGGTATTCGGGTGCCATAGCGTCCCGTTCTCCTGGGAGAGAAGATTTGGAGCGCATCCCAACTCCAGAGGTGTAGCCCGAGAGAGATGTAGAAGCAGAGGATACCACGTTTGCCGTGGCCAATGTGGAGCTATGAGTATCATACGACCTCTGTCTCTCTGAAGCTTGAACAGTGTTTTGGGGATGAGGGGAATGAGTGGGAAGACATAGAGGAAGTCCTGACCCCAATGAAGAAGGAAAGCATCCTTTGCCTGATAGTTTTGAGCCAGAATTCTGGAACAGAACCGGGAAGGTTTGGCATTCTGTGGACTTGCAAAGAGGTCTATGTCTAGCGTTCCCCAGATTTGGAATACTCGGGCAATCTCTTCCAAGTGGAGAGACCATTCGTGTGGCAGCAGTACTTGGCTGAGTTTTGTGAGGCCCTGTTACTCACAAGAGACCGATTACTAATTATCACTAATTTCCTGTATAGTCCAGATCCAAAGGTCAGTACAGGTGCAATCAGAATCTCTGTTTATTAGATAACTGATGGACAAATACAGGCAGGGGAGAGGAGAATTTCTGTCAGTCATCAGACACCAGACACCTCCAGAATTCCTCCTCCCCCGAGTATAATAGTCATGTTACATATATACATTTTTTGCTTCCGTGTATTGCTTCCGTATATGCATACAGTCTCCAAATCCATCTCTCTGTGAGGCCCCTTCTCCTCCCTCCGTTTCCTGTCATTGACCTTTCTGTCCCCTCTGTTCCTGTTTCAACATTCCCCAGGCCTCTGTCTTGCTTATACTCACCAACTGTCAAAAACCGTCTACTGTCTTCAGGACTAACGGCTCAGCTTATACTTTTTGCATGGTTTCCTGTGTACGTGCCTTCTGCACAAAGCCTCTGCATGTCTATGTCTGGACCCTTCAGTTCAGACATATGCATTGCTAAGGCCTATGATATCCTTATGCTGGCCTGGGTTTTTTCCTTTGTCCACAATATAGCAGTTTGGTTGACATATTTTTATTAGAGCAGAACAGAATAAAGGCCATTGAGTGATTATGAACCAGGAACATATCCCTAAACCTTATAATCCCTACAGTTTGTCTGCTCAAAGGTTTTGAATGCCTGGAAGATATACCACGAGAAGGTGAATTTGATGCTCTCTGGCGAGGGCCCATAGTCGTAAAGCTTTGTTGCATAACGACAGAGAGCCTGTTCCACCCTGCTTGTTCACATAGAACATGGCTACTTGATTGTCAGTTTGGACTAGGACTATCTTGTAGCTGAGCTGGGCTTGGAATACTCGAAGAGCAAGGAAGATTGCTCTGAGTTCTAGGAGGTTTATGTGAAGACAAGCCTCCTCTAGGGTTCAGAGACCCTGGGTGGACAGATCGTGCAGGTGGGCCCCCCATCCCAACTGGGACGCATCTGTTGTTAGAGTGGCCTGGAATAGGGGCTGCTGGAAAGGAAAGACTATGAGAAGGGTTTCCAGCGATTGCCACCATTGGAGGGACGAAATAAGACATTCTGAGTTTCTTATTTTATCCAACAGGCAATCTGAGGCCTGTGTCCACTGAGAGGATAGGGTACACTGGGCTGCTCGCATGTGAAGACGAGCATAGGGAGCCACATGTACAGTGGATGCCATATGTCCCAGTAGCTGAAGCATTTCCCGAGCAGTTAGGGAGATTTTTACCACTGCTTGGGAAGCTAGCTGCACTATGCGAAGACAGTGGGGCTGTGGAAGGAAAGCCCTTGATTGTCTGGTATCTAGGCGAGCTCCTATGAATTCTAGGGACTGAGAAGGAGCGAGATGGGATTTTGGAAGGTTTATGACCAATCCCAAGTAATGTAAAACTCTCGTGCGAGTAAGAGCAGAGTTAGCTTCTGGAGCTGTGGGTGCTCGAATGAGCCAGTCATCCAAGTAAGGGAAGGCGAATATCCCCATAGTCTGTAGGAATGCAGCTACTACTGCCATGCATTTTGTGAAAACTCTTGGGGCAGAAGCCAGACCGAAGGGAAGAACCATGTATTGGAAGTGTTTTCCCTGGAAAAGGAATCGAGGGAACTTCCTGTGATCTGGATGGATGAGTATATGAGTATAAGCATCCTTTAGATCTAGAGAACATAGCCAATCCTGACTTTGAAGGTATGGCAGAAGTGTTCCGAGAGAGATCATTTTGAATTTTTTTGGAACAGATATTTGTTCAATTCTCGGAGGTCCAAAATGGGTCTGCGTCCCCCTGTTTTCTTTGGGATGAGAAAATAGGGGGAGTAGAACCCTGTACCCTGTTGAGGTATGGGTACCTCCTCTATTGTTCCCTGGGCAAGAAGTATTGTGACCTCCTGGCTCAGAAGATTGGCGACGGGGTTTGAGAACTGAACTGTCTTATGATTGTAGGAGGGGGCATGCTGTGAAAATGAAGTCTGTACCCCTCTCGTACAATGGACAGAGTCCAATGTTCTGATGTTATTTGGTGCCATCAGGTGGCAAACTGACATAATCTGCCGGGGATGGTAGAGGGTTCTGGACCCTGCAGGGGCAGGAAGGCTAAGTTCTCTAGAAAAGAGTCAAAGCCCCTGAGGATGCTGAGCCTGCTGAGCTGACTGAGCTCTCGGGACTTTTGGTTTCTTCTGTTGTCTAGTTTGTTGCTGTTGTCCCTTTTGGGCAGCATGGACTGGACAGTGAACCTGCTGGGTATAAGAAGGATAAAACTTCTTTTTCTTGTTGAAAAAGGGTTTTTTATTAGATCTTTTCTTTGCTGAGTTGGCTGTAGACTTTGACAACCTGTCCAAGGTAATATTGTCAGAGTCAATCTCATTAGCTTTTTCTTGCCAATTCTTGCCAAAGAGATTTTCTCCTGTGCAAGGAATGTTGCCCAGTTTATCTTGTACCCAAATTTCCAAGTCTGATGCCTGAAGCCAGGCAATACGACGTGCACCAATGGAGATAGCAGAGGTTCTGCTGATGCATTCTAAGCAATCAAAGGCTGCACGGTTGACAAACCTGGAAACATCTTGGGCATGTCTGACCAGAGCAAGAAATTCCTGTCTTTTATCATCAGGAAGAAGGGGGCTCATAAGCTCCAAGTCTCCTGTAACCCCTTTGAGGAACATCCCCATGTATAGGATGTATGAGCTGATTCTATCTGAGAGCATGGAAGCTTGGAAGCATCGACGCCCAAAAGCATCGAGAGTCCTGGACTCATGGCCTGGAGGATCGGAAGAATGTCTTTTTGCACTCTTTATCCTACGCATGGCTGATTCCACTACCATTGAATGGTGTGGCAACTGAGTCTTCTGAAAGCCAGGACAAGGTGGAACTCGGTACATGGTATCGAGTCTGTGAGTGTGGAGATGTGGTTATAGGAGTCTCCCACTTTCTCAGCATAAGATCATGAAGGGTCTTATGAATGGGCAGAGCAGCTGCCTCTTTAGGAGCTTTAGGGTATTGAAGAATCTCTAACTCTTCTGCCCTAGGCTCTTTTTCAGGAGCCACTGTGATTGCAAGGCCTCGAGCCACATCACAAATGAAATCCTGGAAGGACATATCCTCTGGAGGAGACATTCTGCGCTGAGGAGAAGGAGATGGATCCTCCGGAAGAAGTGCTCTGGTATCGGCAGAGCCATTGGAGTCATCGGAATTGGAAGATTGAAAATATTTCTGATCCCAATGTTCGTGCAAGGCACGATACTGGTATCGATCGAAGTTGGTATCGAGGTGTCCCGGTACCAATCTTTCGATACCGGGGATGGACTTTAGACTCAGCATGGGAGGTATACCTGCCGAAGCCGGTGCCATTGGTACCGGTACTGGTGTCGGTACCGGTGCCTGTTGAACGGTCTGAAGCAGTCTGAACGATACCGAAGTCGTAAGAAGAGCCGCTAGACTGCATTCGACAGCGAGAAATCTTTGATCTATCGCTCCTGCCGGTAGAAGCGGCCGGGACCCCAGAGCATGGCACCAGTAGTTCTGCAGAGGTGGAAGCCTCGAGAATATCCTGGAGCTCCGTTAGTACTTTGGAAGCCGAAGCCTCCCGCCGGGGCTGTTTTGCCGGTGAACTTTCCTCAAGGGCAACGCCGATGGCATCTCAATACTTTGAAGGAGATCTACCCTTTGAGGACCGGCTATCTTTGCAGACTTATATTTAGTTACCTGAGATCCATGGGAGGAAGATGAAGCCCTGGAAGATGTCGATGCAATGGACATCGCATCTGCGGCAAAAAGGGTACCGAGTTTTGCAGCTCTATTCTGCAGGCCCCTCCTGGTCATCTTTCTACAGGAGAGACAATCCAATGGAGAGTGGTCAGGTCCTAAACATTTGAGACACCAGTCATGGTTGTCAGTGACGGATATGGTACCTTCACACTTAGAACATTTTTTAAAACCAATAGCTGGTTTTTCCATTGTAAAAGAAAAATGGGCCTAGTGCCCAAAATGGCGCCTAGCACCGAGAGGGAAAAGGCTTCTGAAGAAAGTACTTCAAAAAAGATATATATATATATATTTTTTTTTTAGTAAAGAAGAAAAGAGTACCGGCAGTACCGCTAGGTGTCGAATGAAGGCAGAGGCAAACACAAAAACAAAGAAGTAACAAAGAATTTTCTGCGGTGACAGGGTATGCGACCTGTCGGCTCCGTGGAAAATGAAAAACTGAAGAGGGAGAGTTGGAATGGTGGGAAGGCAGCACGCAGGCACTGTGGGATGCTCCCAAAAGCTTTCCTATTGGACGCTGGGGAGCGTTCCCGCGCAGGCTCTGTCGGTACTGACGATACCCATATGTGAAGACTACATTCCTGCTTGTTCCTGGAGATGAAAATTTTTTTTCCCCTTTCTTGAATGGATTGAAGTGTCATAGTATGCCAAAGCAATCTGCAAGGCTCCTACAATCAATTTTTTATATATTCCCCGTTTATACACTATCCAGCCTTTGCAACATTTTTGAGTGGTCACTAATGAATGCATACAAGCTCAAAACACAATGACAGAAACGTGGCAATGTAAGAAAAAACATTACTTTTCCTCATAAGGAAAAGAGGCAAAAAAACTGTTCAGAAAAGAAACTAATGAGACCAGATCCTGGCCAAAATGGGCAGCATATATCATATACTGTATTTGTTTTCACAATACAGCAATGAGGAATAAAGGAACCAGATTCAAATACTGTCATGTCTCTGGTCTATTGTCATATCTCTATATTGGTCTTACATAAGAGCTGGCTCAATGCATGCCTGAGAAATAATCATTTTTTTGTGTATATATGCATTTATTTATTGCTTATATTTATTAATTGCCCTATCCAAAACTCTGAGCACTGTACAATTCAAAATTAAATTTTATTTATTTATTTGGTTACATTTTTATACCGCTACTTCTAGTGATCAGAAGTGGTTTACATTACAGTAAACTCAACCAGAACAGTTACATATAACAGGTTTTTAACTATGTACATAAAAAGGTTGGTGAGGGGAAACCTCAAACTATTTACTAAATAAAGCATAAAATTAACAATAAAATTACCTCAATATATTTCCATCTTACTAATACATTTAAAACCTATCATAACACAGTTAAAATCTATACAACCTCTTCCAAATTATTCTTCAACTATTTATCCATTTCTGAAGCCTTGATTTTACTGGCTCATGAAAACACAAGTAATCTCTCTCTAGACCAACCCAGTCCTCAAGACATACCAAGCCAGTCAGGTTTCAGGATAACCACACCGAATATGCACGAGAGAGATTTGTACAGAATGGAGGCAGTGCATGCAGATCTCTCTCATGCATATTCGTTATGGTTATCCTGAAAACCTGACTGGCTAGATGTATCAAGGATTCGGTTGAGAAACCTCTGCTCCAGACTTATGTCTGAGGGCAACTGATACCATGCAAACTGAGAATTCAGCTCTTTAGTACTGGGATAACTAACAAATTTTCTTGTGATGAATGTGGAGTTAATCGTGCTGAAAGATAACAAGGTCCTATTCTTAATGAGCCTTAAAGAGCAACATCAATATTTTGAACTCCACAATCTTAAGGCCTATGCAATAAACTTTAATGTGTATGCTGAGGACCTTGTGTGCATGGTAAAAAGAGAGAGCTAGGCAGGAAGGACTTTCCTTGCATGTTCAAGGAATCCAAAAAAACATTACTCTTCAGGAACAAGCAGGAATGTAGTCTTCACATACAGGAATGTAATCTTCACATATGGGTGATGTCGGTACCGATGGAGCCCGCGCGGGAACTATCACCAGCATCCAATAGGAAAACTTTTGGGAGCACTCCACATCACCTGCATGGCTGACGTCCTACCTTCCCAACTCCCTTTCTTCAGTTCTTCATTTTCTGCAGAGCCAGCAGGAAGCAATTCCTGTCATCGCAGAAAATTCTCTCTTTTGTTTTTTGTGGTTAGCGTCTGCCTTCCCATCAGTGCCGGCACCATCTTGACACCACTGGTTCCGTTATTCTTTCTTTTATTCTCTCTTTTGCTAGTAAAAAAAAACCCCCAAGAAACCCCTTCAGGTGCACTGACACCATCTTAGGCCTTAAGCCTACCATGCTGTGCACTGACGGTATGGAGAAACCGACTAGTGGTTTCATAAAATGTTCCAAATGTGGCAGTACCATCTCGGCAACTGACACACATGACTGGTGCTTGAAATGCCTTGGGCCCAATCACCAGCCAACAGAATGTTCTCTTTGTAAAAAGATAACAAAGAGAGGCTGGCAGAACAGGGCCTCTAAATTTGGAACTCTCTTCGCTTTGGACGCGGTGTCTTTGGCATCGACATCATCGAGAGCCTCCTCCTCCTCCCATGGAGCTCAGGTATGAAAAATGTCCAAGCACAAGTCTTCATCAAAGACAGAAAATTCCTCCAGAGGTAGATCTCGTTCCCAGCATTGAGATGCCTTGGACATTGCCCTGGAGGAGGATCGGCCTGCCAAACAGCCCCGGTGGGAAGACCTGCCCTCCAAAGCCATTGAGGGGCCCCAGGATGCTCCCGAGGCCTTGACCTCACGAGAGCTACTGGTGCCATGCTGTGGGACGGTGGTGTAAGTCTCTGTCACTGTTACTCAAGCATCGGCAACCTCAATAGACCAGCGTATACTGGCCATCGAGCAGAGCTTGGCAGCTCTGTTGGCAGCCTCTGTTTCCATCAAACCTTTGCCCTTAAGACACCAGGCCGTCGATACTGGTACCAGCACCGACATTGGCACCAATGCATGGTACATTGGGATACATGGCACTGGCATCACTGCCAACCATGCCTTCCCTCGAGTCCATCACCGATACCAGGGCTCAACCCAAATGGTTCCCCGATCCAGATACCGACACACATCGGTATCAGCACTTGGCGGAGAGTGAACACCATCTCCACTGATACTTTGAATTCTCCAATTCCTACTCTCCTGTTTCAGAGGAGGAGTTACTCGACTCCTGGGGGCCCTGAGGTCTGCCTTCGGAGCCCTCCCAACCTCCAGAATGATGCATGTCACCTTCTGAGGACATGTCCTTCCAGGAATTCATTTGAGACCTAGCTAAGGGTCTCTCCATAACAGTGACATCCGAGAAAGAGCCCAGGGTGGAGGAATTGAAGATCCTCCAATACCCAACAGCTCCCAAGGAGGTGGCCACCCTGCCGGTGCATCGCATCCTCCATGATCTGATGCTCTGGATGTGGGAGTCTCCCCTCACAGTCTCGCCTCATACTCGATGCCTCAATACCATGTATCAAGTACCGGAGTGTCCCGGCTTCCAAAAGCCACAGCTTCCCCACCATTCAATGGTGGTGAAATCAGCGATGTGCCGAATCAAGAGTTACAAAACTCATTCCTGTAACCCATTGGATAGGGAATAGAGAACCCTTGATGCCTTTAGGCGTTGATGTTTCCAGCCTTCCAATCTTTCAGCAGGATAAACTCCTATATACTCTACATGGGTATGTTCCTCAAGAAGGATACCAGGGACCTTGAGGCCATGGCCCCGCTTCTCCTAGATGATAAGAGAGAAAACTATCTTGCTCTAATCAAACATACCCAAAATGTATCGACGTTTGTCAATAAGGCAACCTTTGATGCCTTTGAATGCACAAGCAGAGCCATAGCAATATGCACTGATGCACGCAGGATTGCATGACTTCAGGCCTCAGATCTTGAAGAGTGAGTTCAAGATAAGCTGGACAACATACCCTGCACAGGGGAAATCCTCTTTGGCAAAGACTGGCAGGATAAGGTGTCTCAGTTTGAATCAGAGAATACCACTCTAAACAGGTTGTCCAGAACAACAGCTAACCCTGCTAGAAAAAAGACAGCTGCAAAAAGGCTTTCTTCAATAATAATAAGAAATTCTACCCTTCTTATCTCAGCACCAGGCTTAAGGCCCTCAGAAAAGGCAGCATCCTCCTAAACAACAAAGGAAACCACAGGTGGCTAAATGCCAACCAGCTCCGCAGCCAGTCTGCGCCTGTTTTTTTACTTTTTTTCTAGAGAGCATTGCCACCCTTCCTCTGGAGGACTTTCACCCCCTCCTCTTAGCAGGCAGACTATGTCGCTATGCCCACAGATGGCACCTTATCACCTTAGAGCAGTGGACACTAAGCATAGTTCGGGATGGGTACAGACTTAGACCTAGTCCTTAGTGGAACAACCAGATCTAGTGCAAGAGAAGGTTGTTGGGGCCACTTGGCAATAGTGATCATAGCATGATCGCCTTTGATTTAATTAGTGGAGGAGGGATAATGAGGAAATCCACAGTACCACCTTTTAACTTTCGAAAGGGAGACTATGATAAAATGAGGAAAACAGTTAAGAAAAAACTAAAAGGAGCAGTTGCAAAGGTTAAAGACGTACATCAGGCTTGGCTGTTGTTGAAAAATACTATTTTGGAAGCCCAGACCAGCTGTATTCCACGCTTTAAGAAAAGTGGAAGGAAGTCCAAAAAACTGCCAGCATGGTTTAAAGGTGAGGTCAGAGAGGCTGTTGTTGCCAAAAAAGCATCTTTCAGGAAATAGAAAAAAGAGCCAAACGACAAAACCTGGAAATAGCACAAGCACTGGCAAGTCAAATGCAAGGCATTGATAAGGCAGGCAAAGGGAGAATTTGAGAAGAAGCTTGCTGCGGAAGCAAAAACGCGAAGTAAAGACCTTTTCAAGTACATTCGTAGCAAAAAACCTGTGAGAGAGTCAGTTGGTCCATTAGATGATAAAGGGGTTAAAGGAGCACTAAGAGGCGACAAGGCGATAGCGGAGAGATTGAATGAATTCTTTGCTTCAGTCTTTACTGAGGAAGATGTAGGGATGTTACCCATGACTGAAGTGGTATTTAAAGGTGCGGAAGAATTGAAGGAAATATCGATACATCAGGAAGATGTATTACAACTATTAGATAAACTGAAGAGTAGCAAATCACCTGGGCCGGATGGTATACATCCAAGGGTGTTGAAAGAACTGAAATAAGAGATTGCAGACCTGCTATTAGTAATCTGTGAACTATCATTAAAATCATCTCTGATACCTGAATATTGGAGGATCGCCAATGTAACACCAATTTTTAAAAAGGGTTCCAGGGGTGATCCGGGAAACTACAGACCGGTGAGCCTGACATCAGTACCGGGAAAAATGGTAGAAACCATCATAAAGAATACAATTACTCAGCATGTAGATAGTCATGACCTAATGGGAGACAGCCAACATGGCTTTAGACAAAGAAGATCTTGTCTTACTAATCTGTTATGTTTTTTTGAAGGAGTGAATAATCAGATGGACAAAGGTGAGTCGGTTGATATTGTGTATCTGGACTTTCAGAAAGCCTTTGACAAGGTCCCACATCAGAGACTTTTGGCAAAACTAAAGAGTCATGGGATAGGAGGCAGTGTACTATTGTGGATCAGGAACTGGTTAAAAGATAGAAAGCAGAGGGTAGGGCTAAATGGCCAATTTTCCCAATGGAGAAAGGTGAATAGTGGTGTACCCCAGGGATCTGTGCTGGGTCCGCTGCTTTTTGACATATTCATAAATGACCTGGAAAGTGGAATAACGAGTGAGGTTATCAAATTTGCAAATGACACAAAACTATTTAAAGCTGTTAAAACCCAAGAGGATTGTGAAAAATTGCAAGAGGATCTTGATAAATTGGAAGACTGGGCATCAAAATGGCAGATGAAATTTAATGTGGACAAGTGCAAGGTTATGCACCTAGGGAAGAACAACCCAAACTATGGTTACACGATGCAAGGTTCCACATTAGGAACCACCACCCAGGAAAAAGATTTAGGCGTCATTGTGGATACCCTGTTAAAACCCTCGGCCCAGTGTGCAGCAGCGGCCAAGAGAGCAAATAGAATGCTAGGTATGATAAGGAAAGGAATGGAAAATAAAACAAAAGATATTATAATGCCTCTATATCGCTCCATGGTGAGACCGCACCTTGAATATTGTGTGCAGTTCTGGTCGCCGTATCTTAAAAAGGATATAGCGATTTTAGAAAAGGTTCAGAGAAGAGCCACCAAAATGGTGAAGGGGATGGAAGGATACTCCTGTGAAGAAAGGCTAAAAAGGTTAGGGCTCTTTAACCTGGAAAAGAGACGGCTGAGGGGAGATATGATAGAAGTCTATAAATTAATGAACGGAGTGGAAAGGGTAAACGTAGATCGATTGTTTACCTTATCAGAATATAGAAAGACCAGGGGACATGCAATGAAGCTACAGGGTAAACTATTTAAGACTAATAAAAGAAAATATTTTTTCACTCAACATGTAATCAAACTCTGGAATTTGTTACCGGAGGATGTAGTAAATGCTGTTAGTGTAGCTGGTTTTAAAAAAGGTTTGGACAAGTTCCTGGAGGAAAGGTCCATAAACCATTATTAAGAAGGGACCCAGGATATCAATGCTTGAACCAATACAAGCATTGTGGAACCTGTGTCCCTTGGGGAAACTGCTAGGTACGTATGACCTAGATTGGCCACTGTTGGAAACAGAATACTGGGCTTGATGGACCTTGGTCTGACCCAGTATGGCATATCTTATGTTATGTTCTTATGTTATATGACTTCATCTGCAAACTCTGCCCCCCTCGACTCTTGTAGGGGAATATCACATGCAACCCCCACTCACTGCTCTCCTAGAAGAAGAGGTGTTTTCTCTTCTATCCCAGGGTGCCATAGAAGATGTCCCAATACCCCAACAGGGAATGGGGTTCTACTCTCTGTACTTTCTCATACCAAAGAAGACCGGAGGGTACAGGCCCATCCTGCACTTTAGAAACCTGAACAAGTTTCTAGTCCGCAAGAAGTTCAAAATGATCTTTCTAGGGACTCTTCTTCCGTACCTCCAGAGTCAGGACTGGTTCTATTCTCTAGATCTAAAAGAAGCATACACATATATTCTCATCTACCCAGGACACAGGAAATATCTACGGTTCATCTTTCAGGGAAGATATTATCAGTACAAGGTACTTCCTTTCGGACTTGCTTCTGCCCCAAGAGTCTTCACAAAGTGCAAGGCAGTCATAGCTGCATTTCTAAGAACTCTGGGGATATTTGTCTACCCTTACTTAGAAGACTGGTTCATAAGAACAGACACCTCCCAAGAGGTTCAGCTTTCCTTGCGTCATACCATCACAGTACTACACTTGGGATTTTCCATAAACTTTCCAAAATCCCACCTTGCTCCAACAAGATGAATTCATCAGAGCTTTACTAGACAGACAACAGTCCAGGGCATTTCTGCCCCAACTAGGCTGTGCCCGTCTCATCGAGCTAGCATCCCAAGCAGGGCCGGATTTACCTATACGCCAACTACGCCGTGGCGTAGGGCCCACAAAAATTGAACAAACGCTTTATTACTGGCCCTGGTAGTCTCTCAGTTTCTATCCAGCCCCATCGTTCTCTCACAGCTAACGCTCACAGAACCCATTCCATTGGCTCGTTGACTCTTCAGGATCCCGCCCCCCTCTTTCCCCCTAGCTCTTCCTTCCCGCCCCTCCGTCCTGCTAAGTGATTGGCTGTATGTCGCCATCAATAATCTGCAGAGCAGTTCGGACTGGCTGACCAATGCCTGCCAGTCACCTGGGTTCGGCCCAGTGAAAGAGGGGAGGAGATTTTGTCGCACCTGGTGGTGGACACGCAAGAGTCATGCGAAGAGTGGAGGGCTTGTCGTGGTGCGGCTGAGCTGAGCGCCTTGCCCGGACGGTGAGTGGGTATCGCAAAGCGACTAAGGGGTGGGAGAGCGAGGACAGCAGGAATGGGGGGTGGGGGGACGAACGTAGCCCGTGTTTCCTGCTCAGGTGGAGGGGAGCGGAAGGTGGAATGGAGAAAGTTTGGGTGGGGAGCATTTTTATATTAATCGAGGGACGCGACGGATGGGGCGACGCGACAGTCTGGATGGATACACGGGGGAGGGAGTCCCTTAAGAGCACCTAGACACTGCTATCTGTGGAAAGAAAAGAACCGTTGGGGTGGAGAGCAGCACTAAAGATGTTGGTGAATAGAGACGTTAATGAACGGAAACGCCACTCCCCTAAAAGTTGCTGCAGAGAGCCGGGGTGGGAGATGAGTGCGCGTGGTGGGAAAGCTGCCTCTAATGGCTCAAGCTGGGTTAGAAATTTAAAGTTTAACTTCATCGATTCGGCACAAAAGCCAAAATTCGTGGACTCTGCACCTGGTAGATTGAGGTGAACGAAGCAGCCCACTGCTTTGCTAGTTATCTTTGTTTTTCTTGAAAAGGAGACTTTTTAAAAAAAACCCCTTTAATTATATTAAATATATATTCGCGCTTTCTATTTGCACTAAAAGGAGGACCACATTTCTGAAGTAGGAGAATAACTTTATTTTGAATTTATTAATTGGAATATGTCAGCTCTGGTAAATGTGCATCATTAAATTCTGCACTTTGTTTAGTACAAGAGCAAATTAATGTATAGTTTTATTTCTACAGTGTTGTACATTCCAAGTTTGGCTTTTGGGATTCCCAGTTTAATTATGACGTCAGGGCCAACAGCGTGCAGCTGATCCGGCGTGCTCGTTTTTATCTTTTCTGGGGGCCCACAATTTTTGTTGGCGTAGGGCCTCACTCAAGGTAAATCTGGCCCTGATCCCAAGCGCTACTCCGAGACCATCTGACTGCCCAAGAAATGCTGCAGCTTCTGGGACACATGGCCTCAACAGTACATGTCGTTCCATATGCCTGTCTACATATGCGGACAGCCCAATGGACTCTTGCCTGCTAATGGATGCAGGCCTCAGGCCACCTCAGGGACAAGATCCATGTCACTACCCCTCTCACTACATCCCTCCAAGGGTGGTGTTCCCCAGAAAATCTCCTCATCGGATCACCTTTTCAGATGCCTCCACATCAATGCACCCTGACAACCTGGGTTGGGGAGCTCACTTGGCACACTTCGAACTGGGTTGGGGAGCTCATTTGGCACTCTCTCTATACAAAGTTTCTGGACAATGCAGGAGTCATGGCTCCAGATCTGCCATACTGGGTCAGACCAAGGTCCATCAAGCCCAATATCCTGTTTCCAACAGTGACCAATCTACGTCACAAGTACCTAGAAGTTTCCCCAGAAGACACAGGTTCCACAATGCTTGTATTGGGTCAAGCAGTGGATATTCTGGGCCCTCTTTAATAATGGTTTATGGACCTTTCCTCCAGAAACTTGGTTAAACCTTTTTTAAACCAAACTACACTAACAGCTTATCTCTAGGAACAAGCAGGAATGAGTCTTCACATATGGGTACGTCGGTACCGACGGAGCCTGCACGGGAAAGCTGCCCAGCTTCCAATCAGAAAGCTTTTGGCAGCATCCCTCGCGCCTGCGCAGTGACTTCCCGCCTTCTCCACAGCCTCTCTTCAGTTTTAGTTTTAGTTTTTCCGCGGAGCCGGCAGGACGTCCTCCTGTCACCGCAGAAACCTTTCTTTTTAATTACTTCAATTACTTTAGTTTTTTGTTTTCTTGTGGTCGCGACTGTATTTCCCGCTCCCACCGGTACCGCCGGTGGATTTTTGACTAAATTCTCAGAAACGTTTTCTTCAGTTTTTTGCCTTAACCTTTTGGGCCTATTAGGCCTTTTCATTATGGAGCCTTCTTTTCCTAAGAAGTGCATTCGATGTAGAAACACCTGTTTCTTTTTAGACACCAATAGTTGGTGTCTCAACTGTGTGGGTCCTGACCCTTTTTCCCCTGACTTGTCAGGGGATAATTTTGTGAGGAAACCTTCAGTTTTTAGAGTTTCCCTCGATACCGTTTTTTCCTCGGCAGTGAGGGTACCCGGTTTCTTTACTTCACAGGATCAGGTAACCCACAAACAGTCTGTTAAGACTAGTCAATGCTTGAGTGGTATGTCCCATGCCCAGCATGGTGACGGCTCCGGTCTTACCCTCAAGAATCCATTGGCATTACCCCTGTGGGAGTCTTCGGGCTCCAAAGCGTTAAAGAGGTTTCAGGTTGTTCCTGGGGCTCACCCCTCACAGAACATACCTGAGCCATGCGCGGGGGTGGTATCCGTTTCGAGCGGTACCGAGCCTCCGGCATCGGCACTGGTGTCGAGTGTTCCACTCTTCACCAGGGATCGTCATCGGGCGTCCTCGGTACCTTCGGGACCGATCGATACGCACCGCATTGACGTCTCTCAATCTCAGCCATGCTCCGGGACGGTACCGGCATCGATCGGTTCCGATACCCTGGCATCGGCATCGAGGTGGACCGCCTTACCCTTGGCAAGGGGGGGTTATCGGGTATCCTCGGTACCGTCGGTACCGATCGATGTAACCCAGGCTGCCTTAGTGGTATCGGCATCGCCGATACTGCCACCGGCGTCGGAACCCTCGCGACATACATCGATAGTCTCGCTTTCTTCGATGCCGAGTCTTGAATCAATATCTAGTCTCGAGGACTGGGTACCGACGCGTCCCGGAACCGACTCCTGTCGTTTCCAGATAGGCAGTTCCGAAGATCCTAGCCATAACTCCCTCATGATCTCGGTACCACTGCAGCAGTCCCCGATGGCAACTTCACCTACTGATCCTGTATCAGTATCGATGTCAATGCCTGTTCTTGCACCGATGCCTAGTTTGGAACCGATACCTGGCATTAATGCAGTACCCTCTACGTCCTCTGGTGCTCAAGCTCTTTCTTTAGCCTTACCAGGAATGGTTCCCATAGGAGATCAGTCTTTTCAGGCTTTTCTCCTGGATATGGCAACCTTTCTCAATATCTCTATTCCTGGTTGTGATCCTACTCATGGCTCAGCGGCACAAATGGAAAATATCAAGCTTCCTTTACATCCCTCTCCTTCTGAGGGTCTGGAAATCGCCCTTACGACTTCCTCTACTTACTACAGACATTGAGGTTCGGTACCGGGTGCCACCCTCTCCAGGGTTTCAAAAGCCTCAACTTTCTCATCGTTCCCTTGTAGTGGAATCGGCACTGAAGAAAGTTAAGAGCAAGAAGAAGCATTCTTCTTATCCGCCGGGTCGTTCTTCAAGGACACTCGATGCTTTTGGTCGTCAAGCCTTCCAAAACTCTATGCTGGCCTCCAGAATTCTTTCATATATTTTTCACATGAGTCTAACACTCCAGGAAGTCACAGAGAAATTGTCTCTTTTGACCCCTTTTTTACCAGAGCCCAAGGCTACTGATTATTCCTTGCTCATCAATCATAGCCGGAATATATCCTGGTTCCTTTCTCGTGCTTCTATAGACTCTTTTGAGTCCGTTAGCAGATCCTCTGCTATTGCCATTGCAGCAAGTCGCAGAGCCTGGCTTGAAGCTTCAGACTTGAGCAGATGGGCACAAACTATACTGGCTCATTCTCCTTGTACAGGAGAAGGTCTCTTCAATAAGGAGGCTTTACGTCAGGTTGCTCAATGCTCCACTGACTCTCCTTTGTGATACCGCAAGCCCTCTGATGCAAGAAAGGAAACTTTTAAATCTTGAAAAAAACAGGATTTGCCTGCAATTACGAGAAGGGACACATAGAGGGAGCAGGAGAACAAACCTGAAAGTGGAAGAACCACACCTCTATGGGCAGGACTCAGAAGCAGCTGCTCTGGATTTAAGTAGGAACAGAGCACTGCAAGAGGGGGAGCCAAAAGAGAGAGAGCCAAGAGAGAGAGCCGAGAGAGCCAAGAGAGGCAAAGGTGCCAGGAAGGCAGTCAAGAGAGCCAGAAAGGCAACAGAGAAACCCCGAAGGGAAGAACCCAGAGGAGAAGCACAGGAGGAGGCAAGGAGCTTGGCAGAGACCTTCATGTGGAGAACAGGAGGCAGTGCCAAGGGAAGCTCCAGAGGCCAGACTCAGAGACCGAGGTGAGGTCACTGACAAACCCAGCAGAGCTAAAGGAAAGGAAGCTACTGGGAGAGCAGGCCTAGAGAAAGGCCATACACAACTTCAAGGGGCAGTATCACGGACTGCAGCCAAGGAAGGAAGTGCTTATCCCTCCGGTTGGAGAAGAAACCTTCAAGAGAAAAAAGGTACTTTTAAAAGCTTTTACAAAAGTAACTTGAAAGATAAAGGAAAAGTTCATAGCCTTGAGAGAAAGGATATACCTGGAGCACAAAACTCTCAGACTAGGCCTCAAGCCTTTTTCAAGAAGCCTAGAGAGGAACAAAGGGCTAGTTTTTATCTGGACAATAAGGACTGTTTTAAACCAGATATAACTGATAAGTTTTACAAGAAAAAGTTTAATGTTGCCAGAGAATGGAAGGAGCAAACTTTTAGTCCTGAAACGACAGCAAGCCCAGGGAGATATACTAGACCTAAAAGCCGACGCCCCAAACTCCCAAGCCAGCACTGGGATACAGTATGGCATGCTTTTAGGAAACCAGGTTTTAATATCCAAGAGATCTCAGAGACCTCAGTTTCAGATCCCATAGACATGGAATGGCTGCCAGGGGAATCTGAGAGCACTGAAGATATAGAACCAATGGAATGTGACTTTTGCACAAGAAGATATCTTTGAGTAAAAGGCAAACAAATCTAAAGTGTGCAAACTGTACTGGAAAGTTTATGCTTTAAGTTGGTGAAGGAACCATGTTATTTTGAGTGTTTTGCTGACTCACGTTTTGATGCAACTGAATTTATGTTCTGTTACTCATTACCTCATATTTTGAATTTCTTCATGCGAAAAGGGGAAATAAAAGCCTTTTTGTACCCTACACTTGGCAAGAGTTACTTTTTTAGGTTGTTGACCCTGAGGCTGACAATGTGACCTGCTATCCCATTGACCCTCACAACAGATCAACCCTGAACCTTTTAATTCTTATGCGCTCCCCAGCCCCTGTGGAACCACTACGCCGCCACTAGAGGGGGCTGCGGGGGACACCTTCCACTAAAGACCATTCTAAGCCACCTCCTTCTTCAAGGGGTAGGAAATGTCCTACCAAACCTTCTTTCCCTAAGAAAAGAAAGTTTCATTCATCTCCTGCCCATCATTGGGCTGTACCTAAACAAGGGACGCCTCAGCCTAGCCTGAAGTCCTCCAGCTCTGGCCAGTCTCAGCATTCACAGCAACCATAGGAGCCGGGAATTGTAATCTACAGTTCACTTATACCCATTAGAAGTTTATTCACTGTGCTCTTCTTTTTCAGTATACTAACCTGTCGGAAATTTTTTGTTCAGGGACTACCGACTTCTCCTCTTCTTACTATCTAGAAGAGCAGTTGCAACTATCCCCTGATAGTTCTGTCCCAACTGAACCTTTTTTCCTTTAGTTGACTTACCCTATGGGTACGTCACCCTCCAATTACTTACTCTACCTTCTCAACTGGGGTTTTTCCCTGACTGAGGGGTACCATACTGAAAAGCTTCTCTAGCAAGCTCGTTCCTCGGACAAGGAGAAGGAATATCTCCTCTCTTTTCTTGTCTGTTTTTCTTTATTGGGCACAAGACAATCTCTCTGCTGTTTCCGACAGCAGCTGTGCCTGCAGGAGTTACAGTAATTGTATTACTGGTACTTTTTCCAAGTTCGAACCCCTTGTTCAAAATTTTGTCTAGCCTCAGTAGTGATTCCAAGCTATTCGTCATCTATCTTGGATCCTCCTACTCGTTTAGGCTTTCTCGCATTATTCTAACCATCTCCTCTCCTAGGATATGGCAACACACCTGACTTCAGTCAGTTTGTCTCATATCTCTCCTGCACAATGCTCTCTGCACTCTTCAGAGAAGCTTTCTACTATGAGGGCCTTGCTATAGAGCATTGACCTTGTCTCTGAAGCTTCTCTATTAGTAGGGAAAAACTTATAAACCCTTCCCATGCCTGTGAGGGTTCTCCACACCCTCTAGCCTGGGGTGTTAACACGAGATATCAGTTCTTCTGCGTGAAAATCCAAGGCTGATGTTTACGCATGCTACCTCTGGGTCCCTCCAGTATGTCCCTCTGGTATCATCTTCTGCGTTTCTGCACATCTGCCATGTCAGTGTTCTGTGGAACTCCCGCCTTGTTCCTTACAGATTCATATGATCATCTGTTTTCACGCGAACATCACGGTTATCTTGTTGGATTGCCTTCCTGCATCCCTCAATCCACGAAAATAGATTCTCTATACATATCCCAAGTGGGTTCACCCTCTTGTAGAACGCAGAATCTTTTCTTTTATATTCCCCATGTACAATTATGGGGCTGGGTGGTAGACAGGTATCTTCAACCTGTTCTTTGGTATGTAGCATCTCCATATATGTCTACATACCTATCTTACTCTGGTGGTGCAAAACCATGCCCCACAAATATATATATATTTAGGTATATCATATCTATATATATATTTGCTATTTTTCACCACCCATATCCTAATATACACATCTGGACATATGTGTATATATATATATATATATATATATATATATATATATATATATATATATCTATCTATATATATATATCTATATATATATATATATATATATATATATATATATATTTATATATATATATTCCAGCCACATATATATATTCCTCTCTATATATGTGTTTTATGGGGGGCTTCTTAAGGGTTGGTCTGTCTTACACACTATCACCCTTACTGTCTATACACATGTTTACCTCCTAGAGGTTTTAGACAGTCTGTCGCCCTACGGCCCATACCATATTACGATGCAGAAACTGTTAGGCACCAATAACCACTTTGGTGCTAACATCTTCCATGTTTTCTTTAAGCCCTTGAAGCATCAAGCTTCAATATTTTTTCCTATCTCTCGCCAGCTAGGAAAAACAGTGTACATCTTTCTCTTGAGTACACAACTGTTTTCCATGGGAATAGGGGTTTTTCCAGTCCCCCTCTTCCCGCCAGGACTGGGCTAGTTCTCCAACTCCGTCAGTCTTCTTCCTTTAGTCCTCAATGTTAATGACCTTATGCCTAAAGGACTTTTCAGCTTTTCCCATGAAGCTTTCCATTGAAGACCTGACGTCTAATCCTACCCAGTTGACACCTGGATCGTCTACTACCTCCAGGTCTGGACCTTCATCCTCACTACTGAGAGGTCACCTTGAAGATTCCACCACTGCTTATCCAGTAGACTCCATCATGCTTTCTACTTCCTACAATACAGTAGGTAAGCTGCATATTGTAAGTGTACATTAAATGTGTTTTAATGCTACTCATCATATCTACCAAGGACTCCTGTAGTCTGTAGAACACCTGGTCCTTGGCTATACTGTTTCTTTCCTCACAGCTCTTTTATTGTCAACTCCTACCCTCCATCCCACATTGGATGCCGGGGATTCCTGGAGACAAAATGCACCCCTGATCCGGGCACTTGCATTTTTATGGGATCTCCCCCTGGCATCTCCAGCTAGGGAGTCCCCATATGTGAAGACTCATTCCTGCTTGTTCCTAGAGATAGCACAGTTACTTACCTGTAACAGGTGATCTCTGGGAACAGCAGTAATTAGTCTTCACAACCCTCCCACCTCCCCTAGGTGTTGCATCTTTTTTATCTTCTTCCTTTTCTCTCCTCGCCTTTGTCTCAGCTCTGAAACTCAACTGAAGAGAGGCTGTGGAGAAGGCGGGAAGTCACTGCGCAGGCGCGAGGGATGCTGCCAAAAGCTTTCTGATTGGAAGCTGGGCAGCGTTCCCGTGCAGGCTCCGTCGGTACCGACGTACCCATATGTGAAGACTAATTCCTGCTGTTCCCAGAGATCACCTGTTACAGGTAAGTAACTGTGCTTTACTACATCCTCCGGAAGCAAATTTCAGAGTTTGATTACACGTTGAGTGAAAAAATATTTTCTCTTATTAGTCTTAAATAGGTTACCCTGTAGCTTCATTGCATTGTTTATTTACAACTTCAAAAAAACATAACAGATTAGTAAGACAAGACCTTTCTTGACTAAAGCCATGTGGCTATCTCCCATTAAGCCATGACTATCTACATGTTCAGTAATTTTGTTCTTTATGATGGTTTCTACCATTTTTCCCAGTATTGACGTCAGGCTCAGCGGTCTGTAGTTTTCCGGATCACCCCTGGAACCCTTTTTAAAAATTGGCATTACATTGGCCATCCTCCAATCTTCAGGTATTACATAAGAAGATAAGAACATAAGATATACCATACTGGGTCAGACCAAGGTCCATCAGGCCCAGTATCCTGTTTCTAACAGTGGCCAATCTACAGTAGGTCATAAGTACCTAGCAGTCTCCCCAAAAGACACAGGTTCCTCAATACTTGTATTGGGTCAAGCAATGATATCCCGGTCCCTTTTAATATTGGTTTATGGACCTTTTCTCCAGGAACTTGTCCAAACCTTTTTTAAACCCAGCTACACTAACAGCTTTTACTACATCCTCTGGTAACAAATACCAGAGTGTGATTACACGTTGAGTGAAAAAATATTTTCTCTTATTAGTCTTAAATAGGTTACCCTGTAGCTTCATTGCATGTCCCCTAGTCTTTTTATATTCTGATGATGCAAACAATCGATCTATGTTTACCCGTTCCACTCCATTCATTAATATATAGACCTCTATCATATCTCCCCTCAGCCATCTCTTTTCCAGGTTGAAGAGCCCTAACCTTTTTAGCCTCTCTTCATAGGAGTATCCTTCCATCCCCTTTACCATTTTGGTGGCTCTTCTCTGTACCTTTTCTAATAATGCTATATCCTTTTTAAAATACAGCAACCAGAATTGCACACAATATTCAAGTTGCAGTTGCACCATGGAACGATACAGATGCATTATAATATCCTTTGTTTTATTTTCCATTCCTTTCCATATGATTCCTAGCATTCTAATTGCTCTCTTGGCCGCCGCTGCACACTGGGCCGAGGGTTTTAACAGGTTATCCACAATGACGCCTAAATCTTTTTCCTGGGTGGTGGTTCCTAATGTGGAACCTTGCATCGTGTAATCATAGTTTGGGTTGTTCTTTCCTAGGTGCATAACTTTGTACTTGTCCACATTAAATTTCATCTGTCATTTGGATGTCCAGTCTTCTAATTTATCAAGATCCTCTTGCAATTTTCCACAGTCCTCTTGGGTTTTAACAACTTTAAATAGTTTTGTGTCATCTGCAAATTTGATAACCTTTTCCAGGTCATTTATGAATATTTCAAAAAGCAGCTGACCTAGCACAGATCCCTGCGGTACTCCACTATTCAACTTTTTCCATTGGGAAAATTGGCCATTTAGCCCTACCCTCTGCTTTCTATCTTTTAACCAGTTCCTGATCCACAATAGTACACTACTTCCTATCCCATGACTTTTTAGTTTTGCAAAAGTCTCTGATGAGGGATCTTGTGAAAGGCTTTCTGAAAGTCCAGATACACTATATCAACCGACTCACCTTTCTCTACCTGTTTATTCACACCTTCAAAAAAACATAACAGATTAGTAAGACAAGATCTTCCTTGTGTAAAGCTATGTTGGCTGTCTCCCATTAAGCCATGACTATCTACAATCAGGGGTCTCAAACTCCAGTCCTGGAGGGCCGCAAACCAGTCAGGTTTTCAGGGTATCCCTAATGAATATGCATGAGAGATATTTGCATTCAATGGGGGCAGTGCATCAAATATCTCTCATGCATTTTCATTAGGGATACCCTGAAAACCTGACTGGTTTGCGGCCCTCCAGGACTGGAGTTTGAGACCCCTGATCTGCATGTTGAGTAATTTTGTTCTTGATGATGGTTTCTACCATTTTTTCCGGTACTGACGTCAGGCTCACCACTCTGTAGTTTCCCGAATCACACCTGGAACCCTTTTTAAAAATTGGCTTTACATTAGCGATCCTCCAATCTTCAGGTATTAGAGATGATTTTAATGATAGTTCACAGATTACTAACAGTAGGTCTGCAATCTCATATTTAAGTTCTTTCAACACCCTTGGATGTATACCATCCGGCCCAGGTGATTTGCTACTCTTCAGTTTATCAAATAGTTGTAATACATCTTCCCGGTGTATGTATATTTCTTTCAATTCTTCCGCAGTATCACCTTTAAATACCACCTCACTCATGGGTAACATCCCTACATCTTCCTCAGTAAAGATCGAAGCAAAGAATTCATTCAGTGTCTCCGCTATAGCCTTGCCCTCTCTTACTGCCCGTTTTACCACTCTATCATCTAATGGTCCAACTGACTCTCTCACAAGTTTTTTAATACGAATGTACTTGAAAAGGTCTTTATTATGCATTTTTGCTTCCACAGCAAGTTTCTTCTCAAATTCTCTCTTTTCCTGTCTTATCAATGCCTTGCGTTTAACTTGCCAGTGTTTGTGCTGTTTCCAGTTTTCATCATTTGGCTCTTATTTCCATTTCCTGAAAGATGCTTTTTTGGCAACAGCAGCCTCTCTGATCTCACCTTTAAACCATGCTGGCAGTTTTTTGGACATCCTTCCAGTTTTCTTAAAGCGTGGAATACAGCTGGTCTGGGCTTCCAAGATAGTATTTTTAAACAACACCCAAGCTTGATGTAAGTGGAAGTGGTAGGGGTGAACACGGTGACGGAATTCAAAAAGGCATGGGACAAACACAGAGGATCCCTTTACAGCAATAGGATAAAAACAAAATAAACAGTACCATCTAACTTCTGAACCATATAACGTCTCAACAAATAGGGGTGTCCTACATGGAGTGGTAGGTTTACCCCTGAACAAGGATATGGGGAGGGGTGGCCTGCGCGGAGCAACAGGTGCACCTGCTCTTGCCATCTTGCTGGGCAGACTGGATGGACCATGCTGGTCTTTATCTGCTGTCAACTACTATGTTACTATGTTACTATGTAAGTCTTTGACCTTTGCAACTGCTCCTTTTATTTTTTTCTTAACTATTTTCTTCATTTTATTATAGTCTCCCTTTTGAAAGTTAAAAAGTAGTACTGTGGATTTCCTTACCATCCCTCCTCCATTAATTAAATCAAACGCGATCATGCTATAATCACTATTGCCAAGTGGCCCCAACACCCTAATCTCTTGCACTAGATCTGGTGTTCCACTAAGGACTAGGTTACAAAATGGCTTCCCCTCTGGTCGGTTCATGAATCAGCTGCTCCAAGAAGCAGTCATCAGTCATTTATTTCATCTAGAAACTTTATTTCCCTAGCATGTCCTGCCATGACACTGACCCAGTCAATACTGGGGTAATTGAAATCACCCATTATTATTACTATGCTGTAACTTTTGTTAGTTTCCCTGATTTCTTTGAGCACTTCATCATCCATTTGTTCATTCTGGACAGGAGGTCAATATTATACCCTCCACTGCATCGCCTTCCCCTTCCCCTTTTTACATGGAATTTCAATCCATTGAGATTCTACAGTGAATTTTGCTTCCTGCAAAACTTTAATCCTTTGTGATTCAATGCCCTCTCTAACATAGAGCGCAGCCCCTCCACCAATTAGATCTCCTCTATCATTACGATATATAGGTTGTACCCAGGTATCACAGTGCCCCACTGGTTGTCCTTCTTCTACCATGTCTCTGAGATATCAATCATATCTAACCTCTCATTTAGTGCTATATATTCTAACTCTCCCATCTATTTTTTAGACTTCTAGCATTTGCATACAAGCATTTTAGAGGCTGTATTTTATTCATATTAATCTGGCTATCAGTAGGCAGGGACAATTTGGAATCTTTAAGCTCTGTCTGCTCTGTACTCAAGGGCATATGGATTACTTTTGTCTTTACTGGAACCTCTCTGCTGATATGCCCAAACTTCAATCTTTTGTTAGTATCCTTCAAGGATACATTGTTCTGAACCATGTTCTCTTTGGCGACAGTCGGCTTTCCCCTATTATCTAGTTTAAAAGCTGCTCTATCTCCTTTTTAAAGGTTAATGCCAGCAGCCTGGTTCTGTCCCAGTTAAGATGGAGCCCATCCCTGTGGAAGAGCCCCTCCTTTCCCCAGAATGTTCCCCAGTTCCTAACAAATCCAAACCCCTCATCCTTGTACCATCGTCTCATCCACACATTGAGACTCCGGAGCTCTGCCTGCCTTTTGGTTCTTGCACATGGAACAGGAAGCATTTCGGAGAATGCTACCCTGGAAATTCTGGATTTCAACTTCCTACCTAAAAGCCTAAATTTAGCCTCCAGAACCTCCCTTCCACATTTTCCTATGCCATTGGTACCGACATGTACCAAGACAGCAGACTCCTCCCCAGCACTATCTAAGACCTTGTCTACATGGTGCATGAGGTCTGCTACCTTCGCACCAGGCAGGCACATTACCAGGTGATCCTCACGTCTACCAGCCACCCAGCTATCTACATGCCTAATGATCGAATCACCAACTATAACGGTTGTCCTAAACCTTCTCTCGTGGACACATGGCCCTGGAGAAACCTCCTTGTTGAAAGTGAGTTTTACATCACCCGGAGGACAGGTCCTAGCTACAGGTTCACTTCCTGTCACACCAGGGTGATGCTGTC
The DNA here is from genome assembly GCA_033557465.1 of Ichthyophis bannanicus. NCBI lineage: Eukaryota > Metazoa > Chordata > Amphibia > Gymnophiona > Ichthyophiidae > Ichthyophis > Ichthyophis bannanicus. The sequence continues at coordinate 124,687,261 of CM066043.1, read as the reverse complement.
CTGTCATGTGACCTCTCACCTCCATGGCAACATGGATGCTGCCAGACTGGAGGTGGGACTTCAGTACTATATCCCTGTAGGTCTCGTATGTACCGCTCTGTCTTCCTTATGTCCTCCAAGTCTGTTACTCTCGCCTTCAGAGATCGGACTCGTTCCCTGAGAGCAAAGCGCTCCTTGCACCTAGTGTACACATAAGACCCCTCACCAACAGGGAGAAAATCATACATGTGACACTCAATGCAAAAGACTGGAGAACCCCCATCTCGCTGCTGGACTGGTGTCCGCATCTTAGTTTTAAGGTTGTGTTTAGGTATTTAAGTTCTTTACTTATTAAGGGTTGCTGGGGATACTTATACTAATAAAACTATACCTAATACGTTTAAAGTACTTTGTTCACCTGCAGCTTAATTAATCTCAGGTCCTTAATATATGCCTGATGAGGATAAACAGCTGCACATGAGAGTGGATATGGCACCTCCTTTGCTATAAGAGGTTTTAGCACCCAGAAAGCTATAATTATCCGAGGGGTGGGTGGGTGTCAGGGAGGGAAAAACAATTAAAGGCTGGCCACTACACAGTACCTTGTCCTATGCTTCTGAGGTAATCTGTGACCAATTTCCTGGGTGATTCACACAGCCCTTGTTTGGATAGAGGGAATCTTTCAAAATGGCCCTTTGATCTGTCACTTGATTTTAACACCTATTTAAAACAATTTCAAAGGTCTCTTGCCCTCTATCTAGAAGGCCTCTTTGTAAAGGTCTCTAGAAATAATTTATTACTGAAATACTGATCCTGATTTTCTTTTTATGCTAAGTTATACTCTGATTTGGTTTAAATTAAAGCTCTTTGCTGATGCCAGATCCTGAATGAGTATTACATTTAAACTAGAAGCTCTCTCTGCTGTGTTTTAAATTTAAACTGAAAGCTCTTTGCTGCTGTTAGGCCCTGGCTGAGTATTAAATTTAACTAGAAGCTTTCTGCTGGATTTTAAACTTAAACTGAAAGCTACCTGTTGAGTTTTTAATTGAACTAAAAGCTCTTTGCTGATACTAGGCCCTGACTGATTTTACAAATACACTGGATTCAGAGATTAATCAGCTTTAATCTAAAGAATTCCTTTTTCACCAAGATTTAGAAAAATTCCCAGAAGTAAATACTTACAATTGAAGATCTCTCTCCAGAAGTAGCAGTCCCTTTTTGTAATCGTGCTATCTCCAGTGCCCTCAGGGTGTTTCAGGATCACCTCAGGGCATAAAGGGTCCTAGTCAGGACAGACAGACAGACAGTCAATCAGGTAGCCATGTTCTATGTTCTATAGGTCGGAACAGGCTCTTGGCCCCTCTGCGAGGAGTCTCTCCATCTGTAGTCCTTTGCCATTTCTCATCAAATGGTGTATCTCCCAGGGGGGCTCAATGTCTTGGCAGACAAGCTGAGTCGGATCTTTCTTCCCCATGAATGGTCTCTCCGCCCTGGACATCCTAAATCTTTCAGACCTGGGGAGCTCCAGACATTGATCTGTCTGCCACTCCGTGGAATGCCAAGCTTCCCCGCTTCTGCACCAGGACTCCGACGTCCAGCAACCAGCAGGTGGATGCTTTTCACCTGCATTGGGGTCAGGGTCTCCTTTATGCTTTCCCTCACATGCCCCTCATTACAAAGATGCTTTTCAAGCTACAGACTGACAAGGGCTCCATGTTTCTCATAGCCCCTCACTGGTCACATCAACTGAGGTTCCTTCTGCTGCTACATTTGACTCAGACTCAGCCTCTACGATTGGGATCTGTGCCCGATCTCCTCTCCCAGGAAGACAGGACATTGTTCCATCCCAATCCACAGTCTCTCCATCTGATAGCTTGGGTGCTGAGAACATAGCATTACAAGACTTCAACCTTACACAAGAGGCTAAGGAGATCCTGTTGGCTTCCAGGAAGCCATCCACCAGGCGTTCCTATTCCTTCAAGTGGCGTAGATTCTCTATCTGGTGTTCCTAGAAGGATCTCAATCCCTTTTCTGCTCCCATGGAGGCACGCCTCCAGTATGTCCTCCACCTGTCCTCAACAGGTCTCAAGACAAACTCGGTGAGAGTTCACTTCAGTGAATTGTGGTTTCTCATCATCTATTGGATGGACAGCCCATCTCCTCACAACCTATGGTAGTGTGCTTTATGAGAGGGCTCTTGCTGACCAAGTTACACATTAAGCCACCTCCAGTGGTTTGGGATCTCTATGTCATTCTAGCGCAGCTTCTTAAGTTGCCCTTTGAACCATAAGTATTTTGTATTGCATGCAGCTTTGGATTGGTAGCCAGTGAAGGTTGTATAATACTGGTGTAATGTGTTTTGTTAAGTTGATGTTTGAGGTTATCCTGGCTGCGACGTGCTGCACTATCTGTAGTTGTCTTATAGATTGTTTAGGTAGACCTTGTAGTGCGATATTGTAGAAGTCAAAATGGGGTGTGATAACGGCGTTGATAACTGATTTAAAGTCATGGGGGTGAAGGAGTGGATGGAGCTGTTTCAACAATCTAAGTTTGTAGAAAATCCTTTTTTATTGTTTGTTTTATGTGTGATAACATGTTGAGGGAGTTTATCTAGAATAACTCCGAGGTATTTTACCTCACTTTTGATGGCCATGTCTTCATCTAGGATTGAAATATGTGTTGGGGGGGGGGGGGGTGTGAAGCTTTGGTTCCTAGTTATGTAAAGTGCGTCGGTTTTGCTGAAACTGATTATGAGATTTTGGGATGAGAACCAATCTGCCACTTCCGAGAGGCAATTTGTGATTTGTTGAGTTACCGGATTAGCAATATTGAACGGGAGGTATATCATACTGTCATCTGTGTAAATATGGTAATTTACTTGGAGTCTCTTGAAAATTAACATATACCTAGAGCCCATCTGCTCAAACAAAAGGGCTGAGAGAGCAGAGCCTTGTTGGAGTCCTTGTTCTTGGTTATAGTGCTGGGCTATGTGTGGGCCTATATGTACTTATTGGGTCCTGTGTGAAAGGTATGAGGTGAACCATTGAAGTACTGTACCTTTTATACCTATTTGTTGTAATCTGGTAAGCATGATGTGCTGGTTTATACTGTCGAATGCAGCAGTGATATCTGGGAAGAGAAGGAGGAATGCCTGTTTAGTGTTGTCAGCACCCCGTGAGATACGGTCAAGTAGGACAGTAAAGAGGGTCTCTACACCATGATAAGGACGAAAGCCATATTGGTGTTCATCTAGGGGCGCAAAAGGTATCAATATGATCCTGGAGCTGGAGCTGTACTACTTTTTCTATCAGCTTGGCCAGGAAAGGCAAGCTAGATATGGGTCTGTAATAGGTTGGGTTGTTTTTATCCAGTGTGTTATTTTTCAGGATAGGACGTATTAAGGTGTGCTTTAGGAGGAGGGGTCGGGTTATGTAGCCCTGTTGGAGGTAGAGGTTCGCAATTGGGAGGATGATGGGGGATAGTTCCGACGCAGCGCATAGTACTACCCTATTAAAAATTGGGCCCTACATTCCTGCTTGTTCCTGGAGATAGCGTGATTACTCACCTGTAACAGGTGATCTCCGAGAACAGCAGGAATTTAATCTTCACAACCTGCCCTCTTCCCCTAGGAGTTGCAGAGTTTCTTCTCTTACTCTCCTTTTTCTCAGCTACAAACTCAACTGAAGAGAGGGAGTTGGGAAGGCGGGAAGGCAGCTACACAGGCACAGTGGAGTGCTCCCAAAAGCTTTCCTATGGGACGCTGGGGAGCGTTCCCGCGTGGGCTCCGTCAGTACTGACGTCACCCATATGTGAAGACTAAATTCAGAATGTTCCTAAAGATCACCTGTTATAAGTAACAACGTTGTGTGAGTACGTGAAACACTAGAAGTCTACACATTAAAACTAAAGTAGTATCATATGCAAATGAGGTATTTCTGAGTTCAAACTAAGTGTAATGATATGCTCACCCACCATGCACGATGAGGGTGGGGGTGGGGATGGGGTGGATAGGGGAGTGCCTATCCCTCCAGCAGACGCTGCTCAGATCCCCCCCTTGGTCCCCCTCACCTTCTAGCCAGCCATTGTCTTTCTCATTGCTGCCCTACAGAGGGAGTAGAAACCTAAAAGTAAAAATCCAGCATGAGGTCTGCCTACCTTAGTATTCTGCCATGCCTGCAATGCTCTTCCCTCTCCTTCCGCATGAGTTTCTCATTACCATAGAAATCTATGGGAGAGAACACGGGGCACCACAGGGCTTGTCAGTGCTAAGATAAGCAGGTCTCATGCTGGATTTTTACTTTTGGTTCTCTACTACTGCCTTATGGCAGTGGTGAGAAAGGCAATAGCAGACCCAGATAAAGGCATAGCTCTGATGCCTATCAAAATTTGGTGTTAGAGGCAATTGCCTATGCCTAAATCCAGGCCTGCTTTCTCCCCATCATGAACAGTGAATGATAGTGGTACAGGCTTTAGCTGGAAGCTCAGATGTGGCAGAAGACAAACCGGGTCAAATAAACAAAAATAAAAAAAAGGTTGCACGGCTTATTTTAGAGACGGGTCAGAAATGAAGGAATTTATTAGAGATTAGACTTCACAAACGCAAGACCTTCCTTAGCGGTATTATTTGAAGTGCTGGTAATGCACAGAAGCTGGCATAACGCTTAATAAAATTGGCTGGGGCACCACAGCACCTTGCTAGGTCACTCTCTTGAAGAATTCCTCCAGCTATATTAAATGAAGGCCTTATTTCAAAACAGGCTTACTGCCTTTCTAAGTACCTGCATTGTCAATGTGGGAGCCAGAAGCAGAGATAGGAAAGGAAGATTAATGATTTCCTGTTCAAATGTTACCATAGTTAAAACGTGTGCAAAATCTCACATATATATCTATTAAAAGACTAGATAAGGATTCTGACAGATAGTGAAAGGTAATGGGCTGGGTCACTCTCACTTCCATATCTAACAAAGCATCTACAAATGGCTTACGGGCTTCAATCATAGCAATTTTCTCATCCTGCCTACAGACAACATTATTTTTCCACTGATCAAGCACAAGGACATGGCTTGAGGTTTCAGAAACTGCTAAAATGTTGCAATTAGCCTGAGCAGCTTTTAGAAACCTTTGATTAACACATGTCACCCTTTTTGTTCTTCCAGGCACGACGGTGTTTTATATAGACATCAGTATTGTCTGCTGTTTAATGTAGTAACTACTGTCACAAGCAAAGCAGCACAAAATAGCTCTAATTAAACGTGGGACATACGAAAGTTGGTCCTAATAGGAGGTGGCTTGAGCCTTAAGCTCCAGAAGAAGGCTAGAGAAAGTATTACACTATGCATATAGCCAAGGAGGAAAATATCAATTGCATATTTAGACTTTCTGATTAAATTTCGCTGGTTAGTAATGAAAAATTAGGCATTAAGGGGGTTATTTTATAAGGAGTCGCCTATTATTAAGTACCAACAATGCACCTAAATGTAAGTGCTATAATCATTTACGCACATAAGTTGCCACTTATGTGTGTAAATGACCTTTTATAGAATATCAACTAGCGTAAAAGTACATGTATTAGCACCGTTCACACTTTTACTGTGGGTGTGCACGAAAGTAGAGTTTGGGCAAAGCATACAAGTACTCGTTTTGATTACAGAATAATATAATTTATATTTGTACTTGCAAGAAGTAGGCGTGGTCATTACATCAGCTCTAAGGCTAGTGTAAGTTATCACACCTTAACTTAGGCGCACTCTCTGCCACATACGCTACTATTGTATAAAGTCAACTACGCGCCTGCTTGACTTTATAAAACAGGCATAAAATACGTGTATGAGAATTGTGTTAACTAGGCATGACTTTATAAATATCACGCTCTAACTAGCTAAACACTAAAAAATAGAACAAAACAAAAAAGAACCAGTGATTCCTCTAGGCTCCTACTTGACTCCAATTTAGAAGAATATCCCATCCTTTTGCAATCCTCCATTTGTCCTTCTTGGATTAAATTTTAAATAAGAAGGTCCCCCACAGGGTGATTATAGCTCCATCCTTCTCACCCCCCAGATTTAATTTAAAAATAAGAATGCTTCTGTAAGGCCATTGTAGCTCTCCTCTCACTTCCCTCCGTTCTGGCTTTGGCTTTTAACTAGAAACTTGTTGAGTGTCCCTTCAACAAACCATTCTCCTTCCTTACTTTCAAGCTCAAGCATCCCACGTTCTCCCTTTTCTCCTTCAAGAATCTCCAAGGCATGGTGAAAACAATGGGCAAGAGAACTTACCCATAAACTTGGCTCTTGAATTGCTTGGATAGCCATGCTCGATGCGGAAACCATAAATCCTCCTGCCTGTTTGCCTTCACCACATTTTGGAGATCCTTGTTGGGCTTTTGAATCTGCAGTTTGGATGGGAAGGAAATGGGGTCAGAGACTGAGATCATAGGATAGTCCTCTTCTTATAACCCGAGCCAGAAGGGATTGAAGAAGAGGGAGGGGGTATGATTACTCTATGATAGTATTATTTTTAAATTTGAATCAAGAAGGAAGATGAAGGAGGGGGTCATGATCACCCCAAGAATGGGGATACTTGTAATTTAAAATTAGAGCCAGAAGAGGTGGGGCAATGATCCGTGAACTTGTCTTTTTCTAAGGCCTCAGAGAGGTTTGCTGGGCAGATTTAGGACTACTTTTGCAGCTCCTAAATTTGTCTGAAATGGCAAAAATAATGTGGTATTATGAAGTCAGATTAGAGCAATATTATTCAATACAATAACAGATATGCTTACTCAGACAAATTCCTGTTGCTGAGTTTAAAAAACCATTGTCGGGCTTAGCAAAAAAACCCAGGATATAAAAATCATGGTATTTTTTTATATATCAATACTTTATATTCAGATATCTCAGTTCATTGCTCAAGTTCATAACAACTAATATCATATAAACTAATTCCAACACAGTGCTATATTTCAGACCAAGACAACTCTTACTAGTCGTCCATAAGGGATTTCAAATGTATCTCTTGTCATATAGGTCTCATCTCCAAGATGGAAGTATTAACTGTTAGCTTCCACAGTAACACCCAAATCGCGGCTGAGCAATGATGCCCAGATCACAAATATTCAACAGTATCTCTTCAAAGGGCAGTCTTCCTTTCACAGGCATCTGACGTCAGACATTTGGGATTTCATTAGCTTTTAAACCCCAGGCCAATAAGATATTATTTTCTTCCAACAATCAGATTCAAAATTCAAAGGAGTGCTCCTCAATCAAAATCCACATTCATACCATTAGGGATCCATGAGTTCAGATAAAAAATCCACCGTTGTTCTAAAAAATTCAATCTTCCTTAATGATCACCACCATAAGGGAACTCAGCACTCCTTTTCAGAGATGCAAACACATGATCCTTTTCCATACAGTAAGCCACCATAGGAGCAGTAGTAGCCATATTTTTTAAATCTGGACTTATATTCTGCCAGTCATGTTTTTACTGGACAACTAGTCCAGCCAATGTAAAACTTCAGGCAATCGCATTATATCAAATATAATCACAAAAGAGGAAGTACATGTGGTAAAATTTCTCGAATGATAAATCTTGCAAGTCAGACCATCAGCCCAGTCTGATCCTTCAAGTGCTTGTAGACATTATTGACAACTGTTACATCGATAATAACCAATTAGAGACTTTAAAGAAGTCAACAATCATGACCATTCACTATTGAGTTTCTGTTCAATGTTCGTTCCCCTTGAAGAGGTCATAAGAGGAGGGAGATGGAATCCAGGTATCAAAGAAACCAACAAACAGATGTGTATGGACAGACAGATAAACAGAAAGATGGCTGGAGCCTCCCCAGTAGTTACTATTGCTTAAGCAAAGTACGTTAATAAAAACAATATCATGATGCTTCTGTCACTCCATGGAGTGATTATACCTTAAGTATTGTGTGCAATTCTTGTCACATTTCAAAACAGAAATAATGGAATTAGAAAGAGGTACAGGAGAAGAGCAACCAAAATGATAAAGGGGATGGAGTGATTCTCCTAGAAGGAAAGGATAAAGAGGTTAGGGCTCTTCAGCCTAGAGAAGAGACAGCTGAGGGGAGATATGATACAGGTCTATGAGATCCTGAGTAGAATTGAATGGGTAAACATGAATCAATTGTTTGCTCTTTCAGAAAGACCAGGGACACCCAATTATTTGTTTGCATCTGCTTCAGCTCCTTGTCCCATTGGCATTCCATCCCCCAGTCAATTTGCTAAATATTTCAGTCAGAAAATTGGTCGACATACAATCAGAACTGTCTTTATCCCGTACGTCTTTGGTACCAACTGTTCCTGACACCACTATGTTTAGACTCACCGTCATGCTCTCCACTTGATTTTCCTTCTTCCTTGGCCATGTTGATTCATACCTGGCATTCTTTCAACTGCCTTCTTTTACCTCCCTTACCAAACTCATCAACTCCACTCGGAAGACTACCTGCCCATCAGACCCACTCTCTTCCTCATGGCTCACTGACCCTTCCCTAGCTCTTTCCCCCATCATTCATGCTATGCTGCATAATAGTCTCGAGAACATCAGACATCTTCCCTTCTACATGGAAATCTCCCTTGGTCCATCCACTCCCTAAAAAGCCCTCTCTCGATAAATCTAGTCCAAAAAGCTATAGACTGATCTTGAATCTTCCCTTTCTTTCCAAAAGCACTAGAGAAGTTAGTATTTTCCCAGCTCAGCGATCATCTAGATCAGGAATGGTGAACTCCAGTCCCGGAGTGCCACAATCCAGCCTGGTTTTCAGGATGTCCCTAATGAATATTCATGAGCTATATTTGCATACAATGGGAGGTAGTGGATGCAAATATATCTCATGAATTTTCATTAGGGACATCTTGAAAACCAGGCTGGATTGTGACACTTTAGGACTGGAGTTCGCCATCTCTGATCTAGATCATACCAATGCTCTTCACCCTAGCCAATCTGGCTTCTGTCCTGGTCACTCCACAGAATCCATCTTAACCTCCCTTGTTAGTGAAATCTACAGCTCTCTTGATTGAGGGAACATTTTCTTAGTAGTTTCTCTGGACCTTTCCTCTGCTTTTGATCTTGTAAATCATTCTATACTCCTTTCGCATCTTGTCAACATGAGTCTGCATGGAATTGTTCTACAGTGGTTTCGTTCATTTCTTTCTGATCATTTCTTCTCAGTATTATTAGGTTCTGACTCTTCTCCCCTATATCCCCTCACCTGTGGTGTTCCTCGGGGCTCTGTTTTGGTGCCCTTACTCTTTAATGTTTTCATGTCACCACTTGCCACTATCATATAGCAATGTGGCAACTAAGCTTATTACTATGCAAATGATATCCTTCTTGTTTTCCACACTTATCTCATCTTTCCAGACCTATCCACCATCAACACCTGTCTCTCCTCAATCGCATCATGGCTAAACTCTAACATGCTCATACTTAATGTGTCCAAAACCTCTGCTATTAGGTTAACTGGAACCTCAGACATACCCACCTCTGCCCCACTGTTATACAGCATTGCACTCACACTTGTCACAAACCTTTGATATCTCAGGGTCATTTTGGATTCCCATCTCTTTTCATGACCACAGTGGCACAATAGTTAAGATTTCATTTTTAGCCTTAGGATGGATCCAATTACTTCACCCTTTCCTTTCCTCTAAAGCCCTTATTACCTTGTCTTAGTCATATTGCATCTTGACTACTGCAATACTGTTCTCTCCAGTCTACCCAACTTTCAGATTAAAAGGTTACAAGATATTCATAATACCGCAGGCCCTCCACTTGTTCACGCTTCTGAGTTTGATCATATTACACCTATTCAGTTTCCACTGGCTACCTGTCTAGTTTCACATTCAGTTTCAGATCCTCACTCAAAAAGCTCTCCACACCGATACTACTGTTTATCTCTCATCTTTGATCATACCCCATACGCCCACCTGCATGCTACATTCAATACATATTTAACAGGTTTTTTTATACCGCTTTATTATTGCAGTTAAAGCAGTTTACATTGTAACTTAAATTTGGTAATGTACATTAAACAGGGACATTAATAACTTGGATTTTTCTGGGGCAATGGAGGATTAAGTGATTTGTCCAAGGCCACAAGGAGTGCTAGTGGGAATTAAACCCTAGTCTCTTGGTTCCCAAGCCAGTGCTCTAACCATTAAGCTACTCCTCTGCTCCATGACTTTTTCTTCCTCCTGCTTCACAGGCCAGGTATGAATCAATAAGGCATTCTGACCTTTACATCCTGACCCCCCCCCCCCCCCCCATTTATGGAACAGCTTACTCCTTGTCCTGTATCTGGAACCATCCTTTAAAAAATTCAAATCTGCATTGAAGACTCATTTGTTCCTTGCTGCTTTCGATCACTCCATCAGTAAAATTCTACTCTGTATAACCTGAATCCCCTTCTGTTTTTCCCTTCTCCTCCCCCCCGAGATCCCTTCGATCCACTCTTCCAGTGTGAATTTAGTTTTCCAATCTTGTTTATTGGAGTTCCTTTCAACTCTATGACTTTTGTCATATTCTAATGTAATCTGCTCTAATGTTACGAAGCAAGCAATAAGAGAATACCACAATTACCCCACTTAACACAAAATATTTTGTTGGGCATAAACCGTAAGTGGGAGAGGAATAAACGCTCACCCACAAACACATTACATGTCCCTTTTTTTCTTTTTCTTCGTATGTTCTCATACACTTCCTTTTCTTTATAATTCCAAAATCTTAAAACCACACTTATCTGATCAGTTGCACAGTTGCACGACGTGCACGTTTCGGGGCTAATACCCCTGTCTCAAGTGCTAACAACGAACTTGAAACGTGTCCCGACCTTTTCTTAACCGTCAAAAAATGCCGAAGGGCTATTAGAGGTGGAGGGTTGCTTAGAAAAGGCTGTCCATAAGTACGTCAAGCAACAGAGAACTGCCAATCAGTGGAAGGGAATCCCTACTCATCCCGGGGTCCCCTGCCATGAAAGGCTCATATCTGAAATACTTTGTGTCAAGATCCCAACCAATCAATATCCTGATTCATACCAGTTGGGCAAACAGACCTTAGAGTGAATATCCAACATTGCTCAAGATGACGCAATCTTGCCTGCCGATCACCGCCCCGAGGATCCGGCGGGACGTGATCAATCACAGTCCATTTTAAATGCTCAAAACTATGTTGTCGGTCAAGGTAATGTTGTACCACTGGGGCAGCCTGTATATTCTGACGAATCCGCAAAGCATGTTCTGCCAAACGGGTCTTCACCACCCTCGTAGTACTCCCCACATAACGTAATGGGCAAGGACATTCCAATAAATATACCACATAGGAGGAAAGACATGTGGTTTGCCAACGTCTATAAAAGACCCGATCCGATAGACATTGGCAAACCACGAAATATTCCCTATCATCAACCACTGCTTACAGAACTAACACCTCCCTCTGCGAAGGACATTGAAGACATTATTGCCACTATCAACACCACCACCGCACCGAACGACCCATGCCCAGCTTCTCAAGAACAATAATTTAGACCCACGGAAGGTCGAGTCATACCGACCGATCTCAAGTATCCCTCTACTTGCCAAAATAATTGAGAAAAATGTCCAAAGACAGATTCAACAGCACATAGACAGCACAGCCCCTTTAGATGCCTGCTAGCATGGGTTTTGAGAAGCTCACGGCATAGAGACCCTACTCACCACACTAACTAATACCCTATCCAAAGGAATTGACAACATCAAGAAAGGTTTTGCACTTATCTTCCTCGACATCGCCACGGCATTTGACTCTGTCAGTCACGCTCAACTCCTTACATGCCTCCAGAACAAGGGAATTCAGGGCGTGGCATGGGACTGGTGTAAATCATACCTAGATGACCGATGGCAACATGTAAGGATGGGAGCCAACTCCTCTGAGCCATTCCAACAAACCCAAGGAGTACCCCAAGGTTCATTTTATTTTTATTTATTTATTTAGTATACATTTGTATACCGCTACTTCCAGCGATCAGCAGCGGTTTGATTACAGATTGGAGATTGTCAAATCATGACAGGAAGTTTTTGAGGTATAAACACATTGATTAGACAGGAAAGCACAGCACACAGAGAACTATTTTACAGGGAACATGGGCTATGGAGGGTTAAGTGGCTTGCCCAAGACCACAAGGAGCACCTGTGGGACTAGAAACCCCAGTCCTTCCGGCCCAAGGTTGCTGTCCTCTAGTGGGATTTGAACCCCTGACCTTCCGGCCCGAAGTACCTTGCCCCAACCACTAGGCCACTCCTCCACTCCATCCCTATCTGCACTATTATTTAACATATACATGCAGCCTATATGTGAGATCATTCGCTCCTTTTGAATCTCCTGCCTGATCTATGCAGATGTCCTCCTATTTACGCCTTTCAACATCATGCACCCTGACTTCACTGCCTTAGTTAACTGTTTCAACATGATCACTGATTGGCTCCTAGAACAAAACCTTCGTATCAATTTCAAGAAAACGGAGATATTATTCATCACAAAGAACAAAATCTTTTCCCCACCTGATTCATTAAAGGTCAGAGACACAGAACTTCCAAGTAAGACTGCGATACGCTACCTGGGTGTTACACTTGATCAACGTCTTGACTTTAAAGCCCATATAAGCAACACCGTCAAGGCTATATATTATAAGATTAAGATGTTACGTCACCTAAGACCAATGCTGAATCTCCTACAAGGCACTACTCCTCACATTTAAAGCCATCAATGGGATATCCCCCTCATCCCTCACTACACTCATTACCCATACCACCAACAACAGGTCAAGAAGGTCAATAGGCGCCAACACACTAGCAATCCCGATTGAAGCGATGAAATGCATGCAATCAACTAGAAACAGAGCATTCACCTTCTACACTCCAAGGTGTTGGAACAATCTTCCGTCCAATATCAGATCAATCAGAGATCTCACACAATTTAGGAAAGCCATTAAACATCATTTATTCCTATTCTACTTCTCATAATCCAACTGCACCCCTACACCTTGCACCAACACGACTACCCATCAGCTTTCATAATGTAAAAGTGTCACTAATAATCTCTCATTTGTTTGGATGTATATAGTTCAATGTTATGAATCCAAGTTATCATGTCCTGTTCAATGTAAGCATAAGGCATCTCCCCTGCCCTATACAAAATTGTTAATTGTAAACCGCACTGATGTCAAATAGCGCGGTATAGAAAAGCTACAAATAAATAAATATAGCAGCTTTTCTTTGATTGTTATTTAAGCATGTGTAGTGGGACCCCTGGCAAAACCCCACTTTGTGAGGCAGATTTTGGGGCTACAGAATATAATTTATTGGTTTGGTTCTTGAGAGGTATGGGGAAGACACTATATCCAAGGTCCTGACCTGGAGCAGTACTGTATCAGGCAAATTTTCTCATGGTTCTACCTCTTCATCCAACTTAGTACACACAACGTCTGTAGCTGCCAAATTTCTGCATCTTATCCAGTGCTTTTAATCTACCTATAAATGATCTGAAATTGCGAACAAGCAGGGAGGTGATTAAATTTGGAGATGACACCAAATTATTCAGAGTTGTTAAATCGCATATGGATTATGATAAACTATGGGAGGACCGGATGAGACTGGGCATCCAAATGGCAGATGAAATTTAATGTGGACAAGTGCAAAGTGATGCATGTAAGGAAGAATAACTCAAACTATAACTACTGTGACAGGACATCTCCTACACCTTGGGTAGTGTCGCCTCTCATCTTTGATATCTCTTTGACCACCAGACAGGTGTCCATCTGGAATTCCTGGCTCTACCCTGGGAGAAGGGTTAAAGCTTCAACAATAACATTAATGAGTCTAATAAGCTTGTTTGTCATTTATTTTATCTTTAGAATCTGAGACATCCAACCTCCAACTGTACCATTCTACACCTTAGGACTGAAAGGATTTTTCTTTTTCTCTGCCTGAGCATTCTCAAGGTTCTTTTTAACCCTTACGATGGAAGGCACCCCAGTCCCACTACGCCAGCTGAAGTTTTACTTCATCCTCAGGCAAACCTCATGCACAGTTCAATACTCTCCACACCAGCTAGTTTCAAGCTCAGTGCCTAGCCAGTGGGTGCAGTTCAGGAACAAAGAGGCAAACATTTCACTTTTAAAGCTTTTCTCCTTTTGCATACAGGGTAAAAGGTGACATTTTACTTACCAGATAATGTCCTTTTCTTGAGTCCTGCTAGACCAGTCCAGACAAGTGATTATGTTCCCCTTACAGCAGATTGGTGGAGACAGATAGCCAATGAAATGCCCAGGTTTCAGTGAAATCATTCCCATGCCTCTATCAACCTGAGCCACTACAGGGCACCTCAATATTCATCTCAAAGCATATGGGAAAGCATTGCAAACTTCACAAAACCTCAATATGGGCAACACTGATGACTCAAACAGTAGAGAAACTACTTACAGGAGAGATTGAACAGCGGGTTCTCAGTAGGCTATGGACATGCAGAGCCAAAGTGGACCAAGGTATTGCCACAATATAACAGACCAAACACAATTCCAGAGGCGGGCCCTGGAATGGTCTAGCAGGACTCAAGGAAAGGATATTATCTGGTAAGTAAAATGTCACCTTCCATATCATCCTGCTAGACCAGTCCAGACAAATGGGACATGCCAAAGCTATGCCTCCACTGGGTGGGAAGATGACACAGCAGCTCGCAAAACCTTGGAGCCAAAGGTCGTGTCTCTCTGAGCATGGACATCCAAGCAATAATGCATGATAAAAAGTGGAAAGTGATGCTTATACTGCCAAGCTATGCCCTACTCACAAGGACTCTTGTGCCTGAGTAGAATGGGCATGCAAATCCTCTGAAACCAGCCAGATCCATCACAGAAACACTGAGACAATTGCCTCTTTGATCCAGTGCCCCAAGGTAAACTTGGCTACTGCAACACCCTTATGAGGGCCAGCAAACAGCACAGAAAATGGTCGGACTTACAGAAGGAATTCATACCCTCCAAGTCCCAGAGAAGCACCCTCCAGACTCCACAAGGTGAAGATCATTATCTTTCCCTCTATAATTCTCCTTAGAAAAAGAGGGCAAGCAAATCACCTGGTTCACATAAAGGGAGATATCACTTTGGGCAAAAGAAAGGCACAGGTCACATGAAAACGGCCTCCTCTGGAAAGGACAAATATGAGTCCTGGCAAGACAGAGCCTGCAGCTCAGAAATACACTTTGCCAAACAAATTATGACCAAGAAAACACAGTCGAGAGTCAAGTCCTTCAGAGTGGCACTCTTCACATGGAGAGATGACAAATGCTCCCTGGATCGGCTGCTTGTAGTCCAGGACATAGCTGCTTGAATGGTGTCTAGCACCCTTGGTGACATTCCCAAAACCTACTGTACATAGTGATGAATGGGAGGAACTGCCTCTGGAGGGGACCGAGTCTCTGGGCCCACAAGCCCCATCGAAAGGAATACTTATGGGTCTGAAAGCCAGAAGCAAAGAAGAAGGGCTTTCTAGGATAAAACACCAGGAGTCCCAAGGCCCCCAGAAGTCAGTTCAGAGCACTCACAATGGATGGATAGAGGCCAAAGAGAGAAGACCCTGCTTTCTTCCCAGGTCCTTTCAGTCCATCCTCTGGAAGACAATGAGACTCGGCCCCAGCTAAGTCCTTCACCAACTTTTAAATAAATAAAAAAAAAAAAAAAAAAATTGTTGTGACACCGCCTTGATTTTTAGGATAAGACGGTTTAGAAATACTTTTAAATAAATAAAAAAAAAAAAAAAAAAAATTGTTGTGACACCGCCTTGATTTTTAGGATAAGACGGTTTAGAAATACTTTTAAATAAATAAAAATAAATAAATAAACTTCTTCAATCAGCCCCACAAGGGAACTTTCCCTTAAGGCCAGGTGAGTTAGCCAGGCTTTGGAAGATGTATCCACTGCCCAGTGGCGAAGACATAACAACGCCGCATCACTGCCATAGGACAATATCCCTAGCTGCCAATTGGGCTAGAACATAGATGGCATCAGAAGGAAGGCAGTAACTGGCTCCAAAGTAGGAGTATCATCATCCAGCAGTAGAGACTGAATCCTCAGGAGCAGGATTTGAGGTATCAGGCCTGCAGACACCATCAATGAGAGAATAGCAGCTTCCACTATGAACCGGCTCTTCAGCAGAGTCCATTTTTCTATCCACAATGCCCTTCAAGGCCAATCCGACTTCCATGGGAGGCCCACTTCGTGACTGCTGTGACTTCTGCCTCCACCTTGGGTAGGTTGGACTCTGCGACACACTCCTCTCCGGGACAGCTCACATCCCCTTACAGACATTTATCCCCCTAGGCGGGAAATCGTTAAGGATTCATTCTGACTGGAACCTATTCTTGATTATTTCTAAAAATGAGAAGACTGCCATGAATATCCTCACCGCCTATAGAAGCATGGAACCTGCAGCCTCTGCTCCATCGCTGGAGCATCAGCCTTATACCAGGTGAAGGAAACTTGAGCAATCAATGCCACCAGATCTTCCTTCTGGGACAGGCGGAAAATGCCAGCTTCCACATGAACCACTGATGGAGAAAACACTTTTTTTTGCATCAGATTCCTCTACTGAGACATCAGAACCAGCCCTCAAGTCCAAGTCTTGGACAGACCCCAGCCGACCCACATTGCCACTAGATCAATTATAATTACTGCTGCCACTAGATCAGTTACAGTTTACTGTTGCCAGTAGATCAGTTATAGTTTACTGTTGCCAGTAGATCAGTTATAATTTACTGTTGCCAGTAGATCAATTATAATTACTGTTGCCACTAGATCAATTATAATTTACCGTTGCCAGTAGATTAGTTATAATTACTGTTGCCACTGGATCAGTTACAGTTTACTATTGCCAATAGATCAGTTATAATTACTGTTGCCAGTAGATCAATAACTGTTCCAGTAGCTCAGTTACAATTACTGTCGCCGGCCGCCCAGTTACTGCTGCCAATAGCCTAGTTACAGTTACTGTTGCCAATAGCTCAATTGTAATTACTAGCTGGCCCCATACTGTTGTCAGTAAATCATCTTCTTAATATTCTGCAGTACTTATTACTATTACCAGTACAAGAAAACTCATCTCATAGACACAAATGACACACACAACAACCATGCTTCTAAAAGCGTCCTACACCTGCATCCTCCTAACAATCCTAATTGACCTAACACTAAGTCTTAACAGCAAAAACTACAAGACAATTCCAATCATACATACAACAAACCGGAACAATCTCCATATTGGCTATTATTCCCCACACAACCAGACTAAAATAAACTACCACAGACTCATCCAAATAAAACAAATTAATCTACAACAAGCCACCCAGCCTAACAACCAACATAAATCAACATCTTTATCATGCATCCTTATAAATGGTCGATCATTAAAAAATAAAATCCCTATAATTAACGATCTACTGACTGACTCAAAACCTGATATACTATGTATAACGGAGACTTGGCTCTCAGATACAGATACAGTTCTCCTAAATCAACTTGACAACTCAAACTATGATATATCCTACTCACATAGAGCCAACAAAAAAGGAGGTGGTGTATTGATTATGACAAATAAAAACCTAAAAGCTAAAAAAATCCTAGCTAATTCAAACAACAACATTGACACTCTCATTATAAAAACAGACCACCTCAGAATCTGTTTAATCTATAGACCCCCCAACCAAAATGCAGATAGCCTCCACTCACTAATTGAACTCCTCAATTCATCCTCGGAACTGAATCCACTAATTGTTCTAGGTGATTTCAACCTTCCCTCACTACCAATAAATGAATCCAACCTCTTTCTCGAAACAATATCTGATTTAGACTACCATCAAGTAATACACACACCTACCCACACCAAGGGTGGCACCCTTGATCTTGTACTACTACCCAACTTAATCTTTAAACTATTTAAACCAGACTCCTTAGAATGCTCTCAAATACCTTGGTCTGATCATCACCTGATCAAACTAAACCTCAACTACAATACCAACTGTACCATAAAACACACAAGAAATGACATGACAATAAAATTTAAGAAATTTAATGAAAATGAGTTTCTGGATTCTACAATCCCTCACCTTGTTCTATCCCCAACAACCCTGGATGAAGCGGTCAAAAACTGGCATTCTACCATAACCAATGCAGCCCAAATAAATCAAATTAATAAAAAGCTAACCCACTCAAATACCAACCGTACACCATGGTTTAATAGCACATTAAAACAAATGAAAAGACAACTAAGAAATCTAGAACGTAAATTTATTTATTTATTTATTTGTGTGCTTTTCTATACCGCCTCTTCCAGAGATCAGGGGCGGTTTACAAGGAACTTAAAACAACAATATAGCAAAACAGTGCAATATTGCATTACATTAAACATTAGGTGAACATAAAACTAGATTACATCTAAAACCAAATCCACCATTGAGAAAGAAATATATTAAAACCACCTCACACAATATAAAGATGCCATAGATAACTCAAAGAAAAATTATTATGCTACAATACTATCAAAGTCTTATAATAGACCAAGAGAACTATTTTCTATAGTTAGCAACCTAACAAACAATTCTCAAGCTTCTAGCAAAGAAATCACCGACATCTCAGCACAAACACTTGCCAACTATTATCAAAGCAAAACAAAACTATCACCAATAACCTTAGACCCTATCTACAAACCTCCCCATATTCGAAATGAATGGCCAGAATTTCACCCTATATCCAAAACATCATTAAAGAACATCATTCTCAATCTCAACACCACAACTTCTTACCTCGACCCCTGCCCAGTAATATGGATAAAAAACACACTCCCAACTCTCCTTTCCTTCATACTTCCTATGGTCAATCTATCACTACTCCAAGGCTACCTCCCTCCCACACTTAAACATGTACAAATTAGACCGATCCTTGACAAAACCTCCCCAAAATCTTACCGACCTATCTCAAGTATACCATTCCTAGCAAAAGTCATAGAAAAAACTGTACAAATATAGACACAAGAATTTCTTGATTCTTCCTACCCTCTTGATGACCAACAATACGGATTTCGCCCCAAGCATGGAGTCGAAACACTTCTGACTGTCCTAACTGATACACTACTAAGAGGAATAGATAATCACAAAAAAGCCTTCATCCTCTTATTTATTGACATTTCTGCCGCTTTCGATAGTGTTCACCATTCAATAATGCTTAACAATTTAAGATACATAGGAATATTCTCTACAGTTCATAAATGGTTCACTTCTTATCTGAGCAATAGAACCCAAAATGTTAGAATAGGCAATCAAACATCCGAATCATATAAATTTGAAACAGGTTTACCACAGGGCTCAGCGCTTTCAGCTCTATTATTTAATATATACATAAAACCAGTTTGCAATATCTTTAAAAAATATGGAGTACTCTATCATCTATATGCTGATGATATTATGATGTACATCCCATTTACAATCCCTAACATACCGTTGCAACTCCTATCGGATTGTTTTAATGAAATAACTTTATGGCTAAATGCCCACAATCTTCAAATAAACCAATCAAAAACCGAAGTACTGATTGTCACTAAAAATCAGGATTATACCCCACCAACACATATAACACTTCAAAACCAGGAAATTAAAATAAAAAACGAAGTGAGATACTTAGGAGTTATTATAGATAAACACCTCACATTAGATACCCATATCAGAAACACCACAAAGAAAATTTACTTCAAACTCAAAATACTTAAACAACTTAGACCACTCGTATACACACATGATTTTATCAGTATAATTCAAGCCACCATAACCCCTCACTTTGACTTTGCTAATCTTATATTATTAGGCACATCAAAACATAACATTAAAAGACTTCAACTTGCACAAAATTCAGCAGCAAGGATTATAACGAAAACACACTCTCATCAACATATAACACCAATACTATCATCCCTTCACTGGCTACCAATTCAAAGCCGGATAACATACAAAACACTAATAACTGCATTTAAAACACTATTTGATATGGCACCTCGCACATTAAGTAACTTAATTACTAAAGAACATTCAAAACCTACTCAAAGAAAAGGTCAATTAAACAAACTTAAAACCCCCAAAGATTTCATAAAAACAAATAAATCAACAAACAACAGAGCGTTCTCACATGCAGCCCCAATAGCCTGGAATTCCCTCCCAGTTGAACTAAGAATGTTAACAGAGATTAATGAATTCTGTAAAAAATTGAAAACCCACCTTTTTACAATACACTACAATAGTATAGACCAGCCCTCAAAAGAATTAGATAAAGGCTAAGCAGTTTTTGTCTAACATCTTACTATAATAGAAAAAGATAACCCTTCCCATCTGCACCTGAACTACTCATTACGATTATACCTCACATAATACGTATATGTATATAATGTATATAATGTTGCACTGTTCTGTGCTAATCTGTTCTACATTTTCTGTTTTCTTTATATTGTTTATTGTTATATGACATTATATGTAAAACAAACAATGCTTTGTTGACTGTTGTTATTTGTGAACCGCAGCTGATCTCTGGAAGCTGCGGTATATAAGTGCTTGTTAAATAAATAAATCTCCAGAAGACAACCTCCATCTGGGTTGCTTAGAAGGAGGCACTCAAGCCAGGTTTCAACACTTTTCCCATCCCTTACGGGACTGATCTCGAGGGAATCCAAAGACTGCAGGGTCTGAGTTTCTGCACCAAAGACCAGGCTTGCCAAAGGAGGAAAACAATTCAGGGGAGGACATTCTGGATTGCGGGAGCTCACCTCCCTGAGAATGTTCCCCAACACAAGGGACACAACTGGAGTGAGCCCTCTGAAGAATGGGAGCGGCCAGAAGTGCAGTCACTAAAACTCAAGTCCGGACTATTCTTACCCAAAGCACATCAGTCGCCTCCTACCTTGAGGCAGAAAACCAACGAAATCCCTTTGTTGAAATAAGGGAAGACAGACCCACCAATGAAGTCAGAGGCTGCCATGCAGGATGATTCTAGTGAGAAGACTCTTCGCTTGCCACAAGTCAAACAATGCTTCCTGGAAGAAGACAGAAAGAGTTAAGGTAAGGCAAACATTTGTGTGCTAAGGCTGCATAGGCACAAAAGCTTGCACTAATGGAGTACATACATGAGCACGTGCTATGGACACTTGGGCAGGAAGATGTGTTGAAGCTGCTCAGGCAGAGTGTGCACTGGGACCGCTTGGGTGCAAGGCATGCAAAAGACAGAAAATATTAACAGTACATGCTGAAAAATGGTGGGAAGTGCCAACGCCAAGCCAACGGTCACCTGCGGTCCAGCCGAACCTATGCCCCAAAATGGACAGGTTCAGGAGCCCCCAGTAAGGACAATGACTTTGTCAAGCCTTAGTACTCACCATCTGTGAGCCTCAAGAAGGGCAAACCATGCCAGGCTCAGTGCTACTCCTCAGACCCTGATTCTTTCTTGTGTTTTCTTAACAGGCTTGCAGTCATATTTATTTATTTATTTATTTAACAAGTTTTCTATACAGTCTTATCTTGAAATCAAAATGGTTTACAATATAACTCAAAACAGAGCAATTACAGAGAACTCATTTAGAAAACGTAGATAGGAGGTAACATGCAGGAGATGCTTGGGAGCATAACTTATTTACAAATGATGAATATAGGTACAGTTTTGTATAGGCATGTGTCATGAGGGTGTGTACTAAGAACATAAGAACATAAGATATGCCATACTGGGTCAGACCAAGGTCCATCAAGCCCAGTATCCTGTTTCCAACAGTGGCCAATCTAGGTCATATGTACCTAGCAGTTTCCCCAAAAGACACAGGTTCCACAATGCTTGTACTGGGTCAAGCATTGATATCCTGGGTCCCTTCTTAATAATGGTTTATGGACCTTTCCTCCAGGAACTTGTCCAAACCTTTTTTAAACCCAGCTACACTAACAGCCTTTACTACATCCTCCAGTAACAAATTCCAGAGTTTGATTACACGTTGAGTGAAAAAATATTTTCTTTTATTAGTCTTAAATAGTTTACCCTGTAGCTTCATTGCATGTCCCCTAGTCTTTCTATATTCTGATAAGGTAAACAATCGATCTACGTTTACCTGTTCCACTCCGTTCATTAATTTATAGACTTCTATCATATCTCCCCTCAGCCGTCTCTTTTCCATGTTAAAGAGCCCTAACCTTTTTAGCCTTTCTTCATAGGAGTATCCTTCCATCCCCTTTACCATTTTGGTGGCTCTTCTCTGTACCTTTTCTAAAATCGCTATATCCTTTTTAAGATATGGCGACCAGAATTGCACACAATATTCAAGGTGCGGTCTCACCATGGAATGATATAGAGGCATTATAATATCTTTTGTTTTATTTTCCATTCCTTTCCTTATCATACCTAGCATTCTATTTGCTCTCTTGGCCGCCGCTGCACACTGGGCCGAGGGTTTTAACATGGTATCCACAATGATGCCTAAATCTTTTTCCTGGGTGGTGGTTCCTAATGTGGAACCTTGCATCGTGTAACCATAGTTTGGGTTGTTCTTCCCTAGGTGCATAACCTTGCACTTGTCCACATTAAATTTCATCTGCCATTTTGATGCCCAGTCTTCCAATTTATCAAGATCCTCTTGCAATTTTCCACAATCCTCTTGGGTTTTAACAACTTTAAATAGTTTTGTGTCATCTGCAAATTCGATAACCTCACTCGTTATTCCACTTTCCAGGTCATTGTCTCTGGGTGTCCTCTCTGAAGTGTTCAGAGAACAGGAAAGTTTTTAGTTGTTTCCTGAAGTCCTTAATGTCCTTGGTTGTTCTTATTTTCTCTGGCAGGGAGTTCCAGATGGCAGGTGCTGCTAGTGAGAGAGCCCTCTTCATTGTAGTCTTGTTGACTTTAGTGTATAATCTAGGAGTTGGTATAGTTTTTCTGGTGTTTTGTCTCTTGGGTCTGTTGTTTGGTTTTGAGCATAGTAGCGCTTGTAGAGTTCCAGCTGACATATCATTTCTGATCTTGAAAATGGTTAATGCTGTTTTGTATTTGGCTCGTGAGGTGATTGGTAGCCAGTGTAGCTGAAATAAAAGGGGTGCTATGTGTTCATGCTTGACTGATCCTGTGATGAAGCGGGCAGCAGTGTATTGGACCAGTTGAAGTGGTCGGGTGGTTTGAGCAGGAAGTCCTTGGAAGAGGGAGTTACAGTAGTCTAGGATGGGGGTGATAACTGCTTGACAGACAGTGTGGAAGTGTTCCTGACTGAGGAGGGGTTTTAGTCTACGGATAATGGCCAGTTTGTGGAATGCATTCCTGGCGGTTCTGCTAATGTGAGCTTGTAAATTTAGGAATCGGTCAAGGGTGACACCTGGGTAGCGAACCTCCTCTTTTACTGGGATTGGCATGCCTTGTAGGGGTATGGAAATTGGGTGGGTAAATGAAGCATTACATGAGATGAATAGTGCTTCGGATTTTTTGAAGTTGACTAGTAGGTTGTTGGAAGAGAGCCAGTTGTTAATTTCCTGCAGACAGTTTGTGATTGCTGTATAATCTGGTGTGTTGAGGTGGATTGATGTATAGACCATAATGTCATTTGCATAAATGGCATAGTAGATCTTTGTGCTTTTTAAAGATATTGCAGACTGGCTGTATATATATTTATTTTATTTATTTTATTTAGACAGTTTTTGTATACCGCTTTATCCTTCAATCAAAGCGGTCACAACACAATTGGGGGATGCATTTAACACACGGGGATATGAGACACATACACTAATACTTACAGGGAACATGGGCAATGGAGGGTTAAGTGGCTTGCTCAAGACCACAAGGAGCATCTGTGGGACTAGAAACCCCAGTCCTT
This sequence comes from Ichthyophis bannanicus, assembly GCA_033557465.1. NCBI lineage: Eukaryota > Metazoa > Chordata > Amphibia > Gymnophiona > Ichthyophiidae > Ichthyophis > Ichthyophis bannanicus. The sequence continues at coordinate 124,663,361 of CM066043.1, read as the reverse complement.
CCGGCCCAAGGTTGCTGTCCTCTAGTGGGATTTGAACCCCTGACCTTCCGGCCTGAAGTACCTTGCCCCAACCACTAGGCTACTCCTCCCTCATATATATATGTTGAAAAGGAGAGCAGACAGGAAGAACCCTTGTAGAACTTCCTGTGTTGTGTTGATTGGAGTGGAGGTGTTTGATCTGACTTTGATCATTTGTTGTCTCTGTGACTGAGATAGGACTGAAATCAGTTGAGGGTGGTGTTATGTAATCCAGTATTAGCTAGTCAATTTAGAAGGGTGCTGTGTGAGATGGTGTCAAATGCTGAGGATATATCAATAAAAAACAAATAAGAATCCAGTTTTTATATTGTCAATTCCTCTGAGTGGTGTCTCAAATAAGTGAGTGAGGAGAGTCTCGACACTGTGATTAAGGCGAAAGTCGTGTTGGTGTGGATCCAGACCAGCATCTAGGTCAATATGGTCTTGCAGTTGTCTCTGAACTTCTTTTTCAATTATCTTGGATAGGAAGGGAAGGCTGGAGATTGGATGGTAGGATGCAGGATCTGAGCTGTCTGTTGATGTGTTTTTTTGGATGGGGCAGATGGTGGTTTGCTTGAAAGCATGTGACATATAGCCTTCTGAAAGAGACTTGCTTAAGATGTTGTGAATACAGTTGATAACCTCTTCCTTGACTGATTTGATCCACTCTACCGGGCAGGGTTCAGATGGTGCAGTGCTGGTGTTTAGGGCAGTAATAGTATGGAGAGTTTGCTCTGAAGTGAGGATGTGGAATTCACACCATTTGTGTGTGACATTGGGTTCTGCATTTGAGGTGCTGGGGGTGTTAAGGGGAGGTGCCATCTGGGTTGGCTTGTTCTTGTTGATGAGGTAGTCTGCAAAGATTTGAGATTGAATCATGATTCCTTCTTTGTTTGATGGATCTTTTGTGAGTGTGCAGACAATTTCAAATAGCTCTCTGGTTTTGTTACAGGATTTTAAGATGAGGTTGGTGTGATATTTTTGTTTGTGTTTGTTGATTAGGTTGTTGTACACTTTTTGCATTGTTTGCACATACATCTGAGGCATCTTCAGGGAGAGCGGGGGGGGGGGGGGGGAGGGGGGGCGGAACAGAGGAGGAGGTACTGGGGGCATTGAAGCATGAGGCTGCTGATCTCTTCCAAATCCTTCCAATTTTCTGGCTGCTCAACAGGCCCTTATAAGAGTGTGCAGCTGAACCAATTTTCCCTCCTCTTTGGCTACTGTGGAGCCTCCCACATCAAGCTTAAGTGAGAAAGTCACCCTCAAGATGGTCATTCAGTGACAAAATCAATTTTTTTCTTCTGAATTACTGAGATTTTCTTCAGAGTTCAGAAAACCCAACCACCATGTGCTGGAGACAGAAGAATACTGAGGTGCCCTCTAATGGCTCAGGCTGATAGAGGCATGGGAGTGATGTCTTTGAAACCTGGGCATTTCATTGGCTGCCTCCAGCAATCTGCTGGTACGGGAACATAACCCACTTGTCTGGACTGGTCTAGCAGGAGGATGTGGAAAGCTAATTATGCTAACCACGCTGGTAGCAGAGGGTGGTTCTTGCATTCAATAAACTAGGCTGGATGTCTCTCCAGGCTTTTATTACCATCCAGCATGTCAAAACACCCTCAAAAGGTGTATTCAAAAGAAAAGATAAAGGAAACCAAAACTTAGGAGTCCTCTCCCTTAATGTCCAGGTTCAAATGGTCTACAGGTCTGCTTCCCTCCAGCAGGCTGTGCCTTTACATTATCAGATGTTCTCTACTCCAGGAGAGGGAATTCTCACTCCTCTCCTGCTCTTGGGTGTGCACAGAGGTCAGTCCCTAAAGTATAGCTCCCCTGCCACAGTACATAGAAACCTTACTTATAGCACGGTGATACAGTATGATACAAGCAGGGCCGGCCCGTCCATTGAGCAAGAATTTTTTTTGCACAGGGCCCCGCGTTTCAGGGGGCTCCGCGCAAAGAACATTCAGCTTTTTTAAAAATTAAATTAAAAAAAAAAAAAAAAAGCTGGCTGCTGCCGCGGCAGCAACAGAATGGAGTGTCCCGCGGGGCCCCCTCTGCCCGGCTGAGCTCTCCCTGCCCTGCTGAGCCCCTCTGTGCCGGCTTTCAGATACGCGAAGGGAGAGTGTCTCCCTCGCGTCTCTGTTAAGCCCGCAGGGGCTGATGGGAAGCAGGGGCTGATGGGAAATTTCCCATCTGTCCCTGCGGGCTTAACAGAGATGCGAGGGAGACAATCTCCCTTCGCGTATCTGAAAGCCGGCGCAGAGGTGCTCAGCCAGGCTGGGAGAGCTCAGCCGGGCAGAGGGGGCCCCGCGGGACACTCCATTCTGCTGCTGCTGCGGCGGCAGCAGCAGCAGCAGCCAGCTTTTTTTTTTTTTTTTTAATTTTCCATGAGCCGATGGGGGGGAGGGTTAGGACTGGTAATGGGCTATGGAGGGGGTTAGGACTTGACTTGAGGTGGGCTGTGGGCTGTTGGGGGGGGGGTTAGGACAGATAATGGGCTATGGGGGGGGGGTTAAGACTGGTAATTGGCTGTGGGCTGATGGGGGCTGTCTGGAAATGGGGTGATGGGGGGTTAGGACTGGTAATGGGCTATGGTGGGGTTAGGACTGATAATGGGCTATGGGGGGGTTAGGACTGATAATGGGCTATGGGGGGCTAGGACAGGAAATGGGCTGATGGGGAGGGGTTAGGACTTGAGATGGGCTGATGGGGTTAGGACTGGTAATGGGCTGTGGGCTGATGGGGGGTTAGGACTGGCAATGGGCTATGGGGGGCTGACCTGGAAATGGGCTGATGGGGTTAGGACTGGAAGTGGGCTGATGGGGGTTAGGACTGGTAATGGTTTATAGGGGGGCTTAAACTGAAAATAGGGTGATGGGGGGTTAGGACTGGAAGTGGGTTGATGGGGGGCTAGGACTGGTAATGGGTTGGGGGGTTGCTAGGACTGGAAATGGGCTGAGTGGAAGGGGAGGCTTGAACTGCAAATAGCTGATGGGGAGGGGGCTTGGAATGGAAATGGGCTGTGAGGGAAGGGAGCTAGGACTGAAAATGGGCTGATGGAGCAGCTAGGATAGGACTGGAAATGGGCTGTTAGGGGGAGCTAAGATTGAAAATGGGCTGTGGTGGGGGCTTGAATTGAAATAGACTCATGGAGGGGCTAGAACTGGCTCATGGGGGGCTTGGACTGGAATTGGGCTGAGTGGAGGGGAGCTAGGATTTGACATGGGCTGATGGTGGGGCTAGGAAATGACTAGAAATGGGCTGATGGGGAGCTAGGATTGGAAATGAGCTGATGAAGGGACTCGGACTTGAAATGACTGGGGGAGCTAGGACTGGAAATGGGCTGATGGGGGGCTAGGACTGGAAATGGGCTGATGCAGGGACTAGAAGGAAATGGATGCTGGGTGAGACTGGAACTAGAAGGGAGCTGATGTTGGGGGAGGATTAGAATGGGATGGGCCTGGGAGAGTAAAATGGAGAGGGGAAAAATATTTTGTGTGGGAGGGATGAAAAATCTACAATTGGCCGGGTATTGGGAGAGTAAGTGGGGATTGAGGATGGAGGGGTAAAATTTGTGTGGCTGAAATAGGAATGAGGAAAGAGCAAAAGGAAAAAGATTAGTATGTTAAAGCAGATGTAGAGAGAGAGAATGGAAAAAAAACTAGAAGAGAGAAGAAAGGACAAACGGACAGCAGACGATGGAGAGTTAGCAGAAAACATGAAGAAACCAGAAGAAAGTGGCTGGAGCAATTGCAACTGAAAAAAATGCACAAAAGGTAGAAAGATATCTCTTTATTTTGAATTTATTAACTGGAATATGAAAGCTCTGGGAAATGTGCATCATTAACGTCTGCGCTTTGTTTGGTACATGAGGAAATTTATAGTTTTATTTCTACAGTGTTGTTGTACATTCCAAGTTTAGCTTTTGGGTTCCCAGTTTAATTCTTGCCTTCCTGTTTCTAAATTGTGATTCCTTGTTTGGTGATGGTCTATGTTCTGCATGTGTAACTGAGCTGAAGTATTCTGTTTATGTAATTCCTATTTGTCATTGCCACTTGTTCTCTTTCCCCAGTATTCTCTGAAATGTATTGGTTTAATATTTGCAGTGTTGCCTTTTGATAGGTAGGGTATGGTGCTTTGTGAGTCCTGGTAATGCTGTCAGGATACGGCGGGTTTGCTATGGGTTCTAAATGGGCAGCATTTGTAGTAATGTGCCTGGTGGTTGGCACTGGATTATAGTAATGTGCCTGGCGGTTGGCACTGGATTATAGTAATGTAGAAATCTTTTAGTCTTTCTTTATCCATACACTCATTAAGAGACATGTTTACTAAAAGTTAGCGTATGGTAACATTATGCAAATATTTATGCAAATAATGCCACTTATGCAAATGAGGCCCCGCACCGAGTCTCCGCACATGGCCCCGCACCCCCCTTGGGCTGCCCCTGGATACAAGTCCTAGCACTGTGCCAATGTAGCCTTGGATCATAGAAAACAGCTAATCCAGTCCAGGGTTTCACTCTAGCATAAACAGCTTAGTAGCTTCAAACATTTATCATTGTCATGAAACTCAGGTTCCAACACTCAAAGGAAACAGTTACAAGTGTAAAGGGCTTGGTCATCCACCCTTCCAGTTGCTTTTCACTGGCCCTCCCCAAACTGGGCTTTTCCCCCTCTGAGAAACACAGTGGTTTCTCAACACAAAAGAGTGTACCTGAAACAATCATACTCCTGCTATTCCATGTCCATGTCAATTTCTTCTTCTGCTGGTGGGAAAGTTAGACACTCCACCTCCTCCCACTGCTTCCTGGCTTGTCTGGAAGCTGCACACTGTGTATATCGACACATCTTTCTGTTTCCTCTGACTTCTCAGGCAAACTTTAGCAGTGCCAGGGAAATTCCACCTCCTCATTACTTGGGTGTTTCTTTCCCCAGCCCTGTTTTTCCAGCTAGCTGTACAGAGCCACCCTGCCTCCATCCTTTAGAGGGAATTGCACCTAATTGTCTATCTACTGTTTTCCTAACTGGGTGTCCTAGGGGACCTCTTGCTCGCTCCCTCTCCGCTACCAGCCCTTCTCCACAACAGTACACAATATTAGATTCCATGCTGTTTGCTGCCACTCAAGAAAAGGATCTGGGCATGACGGTAAACAATACATTGAAATCTTTTGTTCAGTGTGTGGTGATGGCCAAAAAAGCAAACAGAATTCTAGGAATCATTAGGAAAGGAAAATAAAACAAAGCATATCATAATGCCTCAAGGATGACCCAAATGAAAAAGGGGATAGAGCGATTCTCATATGAAGAAAGGGAGGAGAAAGGGAGGAGTGGCTCAGTGGTTGGGACAGGTTACCTCAGGCCAGAAGGCTGGGAGTTCAATTCCCACATGGGGACAAGCAATCTCAGGCCAGAGGGACTGGGGTCTCTAGTCCTATGGCCACTCCTTGTGGCCTTGGGCAAGCCACTTAACCCTCCATTGCCTCAGGTACACTTAGATTGTGAGCCCTTCAGGGACAAGGGAATAAAAAGAACCCGTTAGTATACATGTAAACTGCACTGATTCTAAAGAGCACAGTATAAGAAATAAAGAAAGGCTAAAGAGGTTAGGGCACTTCTGTCTAGAGAAAAGACAATTGAGGGGAGATATGATAAGATGTCTATAAAATTCTGAGTGGAATGGAATGGGTTTCTACTTCCTGGGCCCTAGACTTTGGAATTCACTCCCCCCTTCCCTCCGCTCAGAGCAATCCTACCAAGCTTTTAAAAAGCAACTCAAAACCCATTTGTTTGGTCTGGCATTTGATCTCCCTTCCCCGTCCTTGTCTCCCTCCTCTTCCTCCTGTTGATGTTTCTCTACTTGCTATGTTCTTTTACCCTTTGCCTCTCCTCTATCGCTTTTATTATTTTAACTGGCGTTCTTTTCAGTTTCTTAACAGCCTGTAATGTAATGTTATTTTAATAATTGTAAACCGCCCAGATGCCACTGGTATGGGGCGGTATAGAAAATATTTTAATAAACATAAACAATAAACATGGGTAGACATGAATCAATTGTTTACTCTCTCAGAAAAATACGATTGGGGACGTACCATGAAGCTGCAAAGTAATATTTTTAAACCAGGTAGAAGAGAATATTTTTTTATCTCAATGTATAATTATTCTTTGGAACTTATTGCTGGCAGATGTGATAAAAGCAAGTAGTGTAGCTGAGTGTAAAAAGATTTGAACAAATTCCTGGGGAAAAGTCCATAAACAATTTTGTTCTACAAATTTTCAAAAATTGTTTGCTTCAGAAATTAAATGTGCTATTTCTTAATGAATTTGATATGTTGAATTCAAATATGATAGTGAAATTGGTCAATTAGCTCCTGTTTCTATGATATGTTGAATTTATATTTTACCACTATATATTGTAAAAATCGAGCCTAAATCCTTAGATGTAAATCAGAATCTTATTACAAATGAAACTTTGCACAATAACAAGCATGTTTTTATAAAATAAAGTTCATAAACATACTTAGAAGAAACAGAAGAGTAATTATGTCTGCAATTTAACTTTCATTAAGAACATTTGTAAGTACATTCTAGCAAGTTTTGTTCTCATTCAGTGGCTTCACGACTCTTCCTGATCTGTTTCCTGTACTGAAGCAATGGAATATCCCTTGTCACTGTCCAGCAGTAGTCTGCAAGCATTGATGGACTCCATTTACCCTGATACCTCTTTTCCATGGCTGCAATGTCTTGGTGAAATCGTTCTCCATTTTCATCACTTACTGCTCCTCAATTTTGTGGGAAAAAATCTAGATGAGAGTGTAGAAAATGAATCTTTAAGGACATGTTGCAGCCAAGGTTTTTGTATGCCTTGAGAAGATCTTGAACAATCTCTAATTATTTGCTTTGTTGTTTCCAAGAAACGTTTGTGTCACTGATTGAAATGCTATACATGCAGCCTTTTCCTTTCCACGCAATAAACAAAGAAATTCGTCATCTTGAAGAAGTGCATGAACCTGAGGGCCAACAAAAACTCCTTCCTTAACTTTGGCATCACTCAGTCTAGGAAATTTATCACTAAGATCTCTGAAAGCAGGTTTAGTTTTATCCATCGCCTTGACAAAGTTTTTCATTAGTCCCAACTTGATGTGCAAGGAAGGCATCAAAATCTTGTTGCTGTCTACAAGTGCTGGAAACAGAACATTTTTGCTTCCAGGATCCAGTGACTGACAAAGTGGCCAGTCCCTTTTGACGAAATGACAATCTCTAGCACGACTATCCCATTCACACAGGAAGCAGCAGTACTTGGTGTATCCACCCTGAAGACCAAGCAAGAGGGCGACCACTTTGAAGTCACCACAGATTGACCATAGGTGTTGATCATAGTTTATACATTTCAAAAGTTGTTTCATATTGTCATAAGTCTCTTTCATAAAAGTTGCATGGCCAATAGGAATTGATGGTAGCAAGTTGCCATTATGTAGCAATACAGCTTTAAGACTTGCTTTGGATGAATCAATGAACAGCCTCCAATCATCTGCATTGTGATATTGAGAGCTGCCATTAAACCTTTTATATTGTTGCATGCAGCAAGATCACCTTCTTTGAAAAAGAATGACACCAAAGTCTTTCTGACAGTCCCGGAAAAAAGAAATTTGAACGTCACCATCCAGAAGATTCCACTGCTGTAGTCTGGAACCCAAAAGCTCAGCTTTATACTTCGGGAGATCCAAATCCCTGACCAGGTCGTTCAATTCATCTTGCATTATGAGGTGTGGCTCATTAGCAGTGGCCAGAAGAAACTCTGGGTCATGAGAGGTTGATGGTTCATGACTACAAACTTCTTCGTCTTCCTCACTTGATTCTAATGATAATGATTCTGACATTTTGGGAATTGGCAACCCTTCTCCATGAGGCACTGGGCGTATTGAAGATGGAATGTTTGGATATTGCACAGTCCACTTACTCTTTCTGGATATGCCTTTCTGAATTGGAGGAACCAATCAGAAGTAGCAATTGGTGACGTGATCCGTGGGCTCTCTCCAGATCATTGGAACTGCAAAAGGCATTGATTGCCTTTTCCCATTCATCCATTGCCTGAGATTTGTTGCACATGTATTGCAGCATATGTGTGGTGCCCAACTCTTATCCTGATCTCCTATTCTGCAGCCAAAATATAAGTTGTAGGCTTTCTTAACCGCCACAGTCATATTCTGTTTTTGTGATGTAAAAGTCACTTCACTACAAATATAGCAGAAATTATCTGCATTATTAACACAAGTACGATGCATTGCCGAATACTCTGTGATTGACCTATCGGCATAAAATAATGCAAAATAATTAATTTTTAATTTTTATGTGACTAATACACCTTAAGATTTATACTGCCGAGTGATGCAAATTTAAATACTGATTGCATCATCTGGTTTTGGACAGATATTTCTATTGGTTGCAAGTAGAGATTATGAAATCTCATGCAAATGTTGTGTAATACACAGTTAATGGCCCCTAATGACTAATTCATAGCATATATCTTAGCAACTAGACCTAATCAGCCATTTTCATTATGATTTCTGGGTTCAGCAGCCTTAAATTAGTTTAGAACAGCTGCTTTCATGGCCGAAGCATTTTGGCTGTTGAACAGTGTAAGGTTGTCCAAGAGAAAACCACTGCATATCCTTGGTGAGAATTATAGAACTGGCTACTTTTGCGATATCCATAAAGTGAACCCAAAAAATCCTGTTGAACCCACCTGATCAATGATACACAAAACACACAAAAAATGGGTTCCAAAAATAACTCTAATATGAAAATTGTATAAGGGGTTGAGTGAAGGCATCGATGGGCTACAGCCAAGTCACTAAAACAGCAATCATTTAAAGCCACAATTCATCGTTTGACTCCACCTTCCCCCATGATAATTAAGACATAAAAGGCCCGATATTCAGTGTCAGCAACTAGCGCAATTACAGCAGCTGGCCGCTGGTGCTGAACATTAAACATGGATATTCAATGCCGAGGTCATATGTGGCCCCGACATTGAATATCCGGGGTTGCTGCACAGCCACAGACACTGTAGAAGCTAACTGGGCAGCGATGATTTTGAGCCACTGCCCAGTTAGCACCCATGGGTAAAGACAGGCGCAGCAAAAACTGGCCTATCTTTACCTGCGAGTCGCTGACTGGGCAGTGGTGCAATATCACCACTGCCTGGTTAGCAACGGGTGCAGCCTCTGCTCCGCCCATGACACATCCTGATGCTACACGGTTAGCATCGGGGCATGTAGCGGCATTACTCGGGGATATTCAATGGCACTAACCATGTTAGAGGGATATTCAGCAGCACTAAGCAGCATTTACACGATTTACAGGTCTGTAAACCATGTAAATGCCTTTGAATAACGGGCCCATAATTTGTGTCCTGCTTTTTAAATTCAGTTTAAATTCTTTTCCTTTTTATATTAAATTCCTTTTAATTTCAAAAAGCACACCACCCAAACAGTTTAAAATTGTGGGAACAAAAAAGGGGCCTGAAAACATTTAAATGGTAGATCAAGGAGCAAAACACTTATATAACTTTTCACTGATACAAGCATCATGCCTTGAGGAGCTGAAATGTAGCATTTGACATAGCAAAAAAACAAATACTTATCTGACTTTGTCCTTGATACAAAGTTTCACACCCCAAGGAGCTTCAATAAGGAGGCCAACAAGGCAGGCAATCCAATGCTAGGAGACATGGCGCAAACAAAGCACCGCGTCCAATTGCTGAATTGCTGCTGAAAAGGCACAAAACTCTGCTGGTAAACTCTGTCCTCAGACCTTAATCAAATGCAAAAACATGAAGCTCCCATTACTCCAGGCTGCCAAATACTTCATAATACTCAAGCCTCAAAGGCTCAATCTCGTTGCACCAGGCTTACTCCAATCTGCAAAAACGCTTCATAAAACTCAAAGCTCACTCAGAGCTCACTCCAGGATGCAAAATATTTCATTGTGCTCAGTATTTGGCTTTTTGCTGTTTCAAATGCTACATTTCAGCTCCTCAAGGCGTAATACTTGTATCAGTTACAGCGTTAGATAAGTGCTTTGAATGCTATATTCTGCCATTTATATGTTTTGAGGGGTGTTCCAGGGGTGGGTCAGAGACAGCACCTGGGGAAAACCGGCTAGCGGCAATATTCAGCCGCTAGCCAGTTATCCCTCAGCAACCAAAAATTGGTTAATCACAGAGTGAATAGGAGATAACCAAAATATCTAAAGTCACTCTACTACTATATCAAAAGAGCACATCAAGTACTGACAAAAAAACCTGTATATGGGAAAGGATGAATCCTGATCGGAAAAACGAGAGGCCGAACCGTAAAAGGGTTGATTTTTGAAAATACCACTGATGATTCAACCAGCACTGAAGGAAGTTTATTTATTTATTTAGAAGGATTTAGTATACCGCCTTGGAGTGGAGGAGTAGCCTAGTGGTTAGAACACTGGCTTGGTAACCAAGCAACCAGGGTTCAATTCCCACTAGCACTCCTTGTGGCCTTGGGCAAGTCACTTAACCCTCCATTGCCTCGGAAGAAAGGCCTGGCAATCTACTTCCGGTGACACTGCCAAGAAAACCCAGGAGCTTCTGGGTCGCCAGGAGTCAGGACTGACTTGAAGGCACACATTGCATTGCAGTATACCGCCTTATCGTTAAATCAAGGCGGTGTGGCACATCAATCAAAATCAATAATAAAGTGTGGTTTGTAGCATGCAATGTGAGAACTGAGAAGTGTAGTGTGTGGGGCAGTGCGTTAGATTATATCGGTGAACTATTTACATAATGAGCTATATACATATATACAAAATGGGGCTGTTTGAGAGGCGTGTTAGGATTGAGATTCTGTAAGTTCTGAAACACGTGAGGATTTTCCAGGAGCAGGGAGGGGGAGGAGGAGCAAACCTCAGTTTGTGAAACGGAAGGATTACAATCATATGGGCCAGTCCGATCAGAAGCAGAAGGATCATCAGTTACCCCAGGAGGAACCTTGGTAGATAATCTTTCTAAAAAAGTCTTCACTTCAGCGCAGATTGATCTGCTCAGTAAAGGCCTATTGTTTGTACCTCGGGCCGTCTTTGACTCCTTCCAATGGAAACTGAGTTTAAAAGCATATTTTCATTCCAATATGGATATTGTCACCAATGAGGATGCTACAGCACCTGAAGTCGTGGTTCCACCTGCTTCTGCTGGTCCCACGCGTGTGGCTCTTCCGTTTAAGTCCCGATGGTGTCCTCCTGGTTCATTGCCTCCTGCCCTTGGAGTGTTTCAACAATTAGTGTTGCAAGAGGTTGAAGAGCTGGCACAGTCCAGCTCTAGTAAGGTCAGAAATGTTTTGACCTCTTGTGAAAGAGTGGCTTTGGGTGAATTGTGTGCTATGGATGATGTGGTTATAAAGCAGGCTGATAAGGGGGGGGGGGGGGCTATTGTGGTGATGGATGTTGAATGTTATGCGAGCGAGGCCTATAGGCAGTTGAATGATCAGACTACTTATGTTCTTTTGATTCAGGATCCTACTGTAGCCTTTAGGAAACAGATTCAGGGTATGACCAGATTAGCTCACCAGGAACATCTGATTAATAGAAAAGAGTATAATTTTTTAAATGTTACTTCCCCCACTGTGGCCCGTTTCTATCTTCTACCTAAGATTCATAAACGTTTGGTAAATCCCCCAGGAAGACCCATAGTTTCTACAAGAGGTACCCTTTTGGAACCCCTATCTGTTTTTGTTGATTCATTTTTGCGTCCCCTTTTATCAACCATTCCTTCATATTTAAAGGATACTTCCCACTTCCTGACATCTTTGTTGGAGGTGGAGGCTTTAGCTTTAGAACCTGATATTGTCCTGGCCACATTTGATGTTACTGCGTTATATACTAGTATCCCTCAGGGTGAATGAAGCTCTTGAGGTGGTGGTATGAACTTTGGAACGATGGGGTGATTTGTCTCCTGGGCTTCTCACCTTTACTGGGAAATTGGCAGTTTGCCTTAAATCACAATTATTTTGAGTTTGATCAAAATATTTTTCAGCAGCTTTTTGGAGTTGCAATGGGGGCTACTTTTGCCCCTTCTATCGCCAATCTTTACATGGGGGAGTTTGAGGCGAGATGGTTGCCTCTATCACCATTATCTCCAGGAACCAGCAGGAATGTAGTCTTCACATATGGGTATCATCAGTACCGACGGAGCCTGCACGGGAACGCTCCCCAGCATCCAATTAGAAAGCTTTTGGGAGCATCCCACAGCGCCTGCGTGCTGCCTTCCCGCCTTTCCCAACTGCCTCTCTCCAGTTCTTCGTTTTCCGCGGAGCCAGCAGGTCGTTTTCCTGTCACCGCAGAAATTATCCCATATTTTTCATTCTTTTTTGTGGTAGCGTCTGCCTTCCTCAATGCTATACCGGTACCGCTGGTTCTTTCTTTCCTTTTAAAAAAAATTGCCTCTTGGGAAGAAGGAGGGGAAGTGTGCTGTTGGGGGGTTACAAATGGATTTGCTGGATATTTCAGCTCTGCTTTGGTCCCCTCCAGACGAAAAAAGAAAGGGCTCCACATTATTGGTGACGTCAGCATTTCCTTCTGATAGAGACTGGCTTCTTAAAGTCTATTTTAAGAAGCGGAGTAATTTGTTCATAGGGAAGAGGATCTCTATCTTCCCAGATATTTCCAGGGATACCCAAAGAAGGCGGAAAGCCTTCCTTTTGTTAAAACCTGGGGTTATCCAGCTAGGGGCCTCCTTTTTATTAAGATTTCCTTGTAAGTGTGTTGTTGTGCACAATTCCTTTAAATATTTATTCTTACAACCTGGAGACTTATCCACCTATATTAGTACTCATATGGTAATGTCCTCTCTCCTATAAGGTATGTTAGCATTCTGTGTGTGAATTACTCCTCGTTCTCTGCCGCTTGCTTGGTTTGTCTTGTATTAAATTCTTAAATTTATAAGATCTAGGGGGTCCTCCCTCCCCTGGGGTTCTTTTTCCTTTGTTCTCACCCCTACTTATTGAGGACTAAAGATGTATCACTTGAAAGATTTTGTTTTTCCTTTTGTATATTTTTCTTGGTAATATTTTCTGGTGTATATATCTTTTCTGTACAAGTGTTTTGCTTGATTCTATTTGTAAATGCATAAATAGAAAAATTAAAAAAAAATAAAAGTTTTGTAATTTTTTTCTGGATTTTCCAGCCTTTTTTCTCTTGGGTGCCACGCACCATTTTGGGCACTAGGCCCGATTTTTCCTCAACATGGAAAAACCCGCTTTGGGTTTTAAAAAGTGTTCCAATTGTGGCGGTACCATCTCCGTCACCGACACTCACTAGTGGTGCCTCAAATGTTTAGGTCCTGACCACTCCATCTCGTAGTGTGTTGCCTGTGGGATGATGTCGAAGAGGGGTCGGCAGAACTGAGCTGCTAAGCTTAGCACCCTTTTTCCCTCCGATGCAGCATCCGTGGCATCAACGTCTTCCAGGGCTTCGTCTTCCTCCCATGGATCTCAGGTAACCAAACATAAATCCGGCCGGTCCTCAAAGGGTAGATCTCCTTCCAAGCATCGAGATGCCTCTGGTGTTGCCCTTGAGGGACTTGTACCGGCAAAATTGCCCCGGCGGGAGGCTTCGGCTTCCAAAGCACTATCAGGGCTCCAGGATGTTCTCGAGGCCTCAACCTCGGCAGAACTACTGGTGCCATGCTCTGGGGTACCGGCCGCTTTGTCCGGTACCGACACCCAGGCATCGGCAGCGTCAATTGACCAGAGATTCCTGGCTATAGAGCACAGTCTGGTGGCTCTCCTTGCGGCATCGGTGCCTTCAGGACCGCTTCAGACAGTTCAACCGGTATCGACACCGGTTCCGGCACCGATGTTGGTACCGGTACCAACAGCATTGATATCGGCAAGTGTGCTACCAACACCGAGTCATGCTGTTTCCTCCGGTATCGACAGGCCGGTACCGGACCCCTCCGGTAATGACTTCGATCGGTACTGGTATCGTGCTTTGCAAGAGCACACGGACAGAAGATATTTTGAATCCTCTGATGACTCTGAGGACTCTGACAGCTCTGTCGATGCCGGAGTACTTCTCTCTGAGGAGCCTTCTTCTCCTAAACATAGGATGTCTCCTCCAGAGGAAATATCCTTTCAAGATTTCATCAGGGAGGTGGCTAGAGGTCTTTCCATCACAGTGGCTCCTGAAACAGAGCCCAGAACAAAGGAGTTGGAGATTTTACAATATCCTAAAGCTCCCAAGGAAGCGGCTACTTTGCCTATTCATGAGATCTTGCATGATCTCATGTTAAGAATGTGGGAAACACCTCTTACCACCTCTCCTCATTCCCATAGGCTGGATACCATGTATCGAGTGCCTCCTTGTCCTGGGTTTCAGAAAACTCAGTTGCCACACCACTCCATAGTGGTGGAGTCAGTTATGAGAAGGATCAAGAGTGCTAAAAGACATGCATCTAATCCTCCAGGACGTGAATGTAGGACTCTTGATGCCTTTGGGCGTCAAACATTCCAGGCCTCTATGCTTTCTGCCAGGATTAGTTCCTACATCTTATACATGGGAATGTTCCTTAAGGAGGTTACAGGAGATCTAGAGCTTATGAGCCCTCTCCTTCCTGATGATAAGAGGCAGGATTATCTTACACTTGTCAAACGTGTCCAGGATGTTTCCATGTTTGTTAATTGTGCAGCTTTTGACTGCTTTGAGTGCATAAGCAGAACCTCTGCCATTGCCATAGGTGCTCGTAGGATTGCCTGGCTCCAGGCATCTGACTTAGAACTCTGGGTACAGGACAAACTTGGGAATATCCCTTGTACAGGTGAAAATCTCTTTGGCAAAAATTGGCAAGAGGAAGCTAATGAGCTGGATGCTGATAACACCATTTTGGATAGACTATCCAAGGCTACAGCTGATCCTGCAAGGAGAAAATCCTACAAGAAACCATTCTTCTCTAAAAAGAAGAGGTTTTACCCCTCCTATACCCAGCAGGTGCATTCTGCAGGTCAGTCCGCCCGAAAGGGACAGCAGCCTCCAAAGCAAAGGAAGACTGCTAAGCCTCAACTGGCCCAGCAGACTCAGCCTCCACAGGGGCTTTGACTCCCATCTAGAGAACTTGGCCTTCCTGGTCCTGAACGGGCCAGAGCCTTCCACCATCCCAGGAAGGTTGTGTCATTTTGCCCCCAGATGGGGGCAGATAACAGCAGAAGAATGGACTCTTTCCATTGTAAGAGAGGGGTACAAGCTTCATTTCTTCAACATGTCCCCTCCTACAGTGGTAAGACAGTTCAATTCTCAGGCTTCTCTCAACACCCAGTTGAGTCAAGAGATCAGTTTACTTCTTGCTCATGGGGCAATAGAAGACGTACCCATTTCCCAACAGGGTACAGGGTTCTACTCCCCTTATTTCCTTATTCCAAAGAAAACAGGGGGACACAGACCCATTTTAGACCTCAGAGAACTGAACAAATTCCTGTTCAAAGAGAAATTCAAGATGATTTCTCTGGGAACTCTGCTGCCCTTACCTGCAGAGTCAGGATTGGCTTTGTTCTCTAGATCTCAAGGATGCATACACTTATGTTCTCATCCATCCAACTCACCAAAGATTCCTTTGTTTTCTTTTTCAAGGAAAGCACTACCAATAAAGGGTGCTTCCTTTTGGCCTGACCTCAGCACCAAGGGTGTTTACGAAATGCATGGCTGTAGTGGCAGCATTTCTTCGCACTCTAGGAATATTCGTCTTCCCCTACTTAGACGACTGGCTCATTCGAGCCCCATCAGAGTCAGAGGTCAGAATTTCCCTATCTTGCACAATGCGTATCCTTCAGTATTTGGGCCTGGTCATAAACATCCCAAAATCCAGCCTAACTCCCACTCAGTCTCTAGAGTTTATAGGAGCTTTGTGGATACCAGAAAAGCAAGGGCCTATCTTACACAGGCCCGCTGCCTTCGCATTGTGCAGTTAGCCTCCCAGGCAGTGTTAAAAACTCATCTCACTGCTCGGGAAATGTTACAACTATTAGGCCACATGGCATCTACCGTGCACGTGGTTCCCTATGCTCGCCTCCATATGAGAGCAGCCCAATGGACTCTATCCACTCAGTGGACTCAAGCACAGGCTGCCTATCAGACAAAATAGCAAACACAAGTCACCTTATTTTGTCTCTACAATGGTGGCAGTCAACCCAAAACCTGTTGGTGGGGTCCCCTTTCCAGCAACCCCTACCCCAGGTCACTCTAACAACAGACACCTCTCAGGTGGGCTGGGGAGCTCATCTGCAAGATATCTCAACCCAAGGCACCTGGACTCCACAGGAGACCCACTTACATATCAATCTCCTAGAACTCAGAGCAATCTTCCTTGCTCTTCTAGTGTTCCATACCCAGCTCAGCTACAAGACCATCCTAATTCAGACGGACAATCAAGTAGCTATGTTCTCTCTGAACAAGCAGGGAGGAACAGGCTCTCTGTCACTTTGCAACGAAGATTTGTGACTATGGGCCTTCGCCAGAGTGCATCAGATTCATCTCCTTGCGGTGTATCTGCCAGGCATTCAAAACTCTTGGGCATACAGACTCAGTCGAGTTCTGCTTCCACACGAATGGTCTCTCCATGCAGACCAGGTAGCAAAACGTTTTCAAATTTGGGGAACCTCTTTGCAAGTCCGCTGAATGCCAAACTTCCCCGGTTCTATTCCAGAATTCCGGCTCAGGGTTCTCAGGCCAGGGATGCTGTCCTCCTTCATTGGGGTCAGGACTTCCTATATTTATTTATTTATTTATTTATTTACATTCTCTTATATACCGCACTATTCTGCATCAGTGCGGTTTACATTGAACAAACTGAAATTACATTGAACAGGGCATTATAACTTGGAGATAACTATTTTACAGGGAACATGGGCTATGGAGGGTTAAGTGGCTTGCCCAAGACCACAAGGAGCACCTGTGGGACTAGAAACCCCAGTCCTTCCGGCCCGAGGTTGCTGTCCTCTAGTGGGATTTGAACCCCCGACCTTCCGGTCTGAAGTACCTTGCCCCAACCACTAGGCCACTCCTCCACTCCATGCTTTTCCACCCATTCCCATAATTCCCAAGACCTTATTCAAGCTTCAGAGAGATAAGGACCACATGATTTTCATAGCTCCACATTGGCCACGGCAGGTGTGGTATCCTCTGCTCCTGCATCTCTCTCAAGCTCCATCTCTGGAGTTAGGATCTGCTCCAGATCTCCTGTCTCAGGAGGACGGGATGTTGTGGCATCCCAATCCCCACTCATAAGATATGCCATACTGGGTCAGACCAAGGTCCATCAAGCCCAGTATTCTGTTTCCAACAGTGCACTCTCTGCATCTCAGGGCCTGGTTGCTGAGAGCCTAGATCTTCATGGTCTTAACCTTTCTCAACAAGTAAGGGATGTCCTTTGTGCTTTCAGGAAACCTTCCACAAGACACTCTTATGCTTTCAAGTGGAAAAGGTTTTCCATATGGTGTTCGCAAAAGGGTCTTCACCCCTCTGTGATACCTCTGGAATCATTACTGGAGTATCTCCTTCATTTATCTAATGCAGGACTTAAGACTAACAGTAAGAGTCCATTTAAGTGCTATTTCAGCTTCTTTAAAGCCTTTAAATGGACAACCTATTTCCTCTCATCCTCTCATAGCGAGATTTATGAGGGGCCTTCTATTAACCAAGCCTCCCATTAGGCCACCTCCAGAGGCATGGGACCTGAATCTGGTTCTTGGGCAGCTTATGAAGCCGCCTTTCGAACCTTTAGCTACTACCTCCTTGAAATTCCTTTCCTGGAAAGTTATCTTTCTCATTGCAATCACATCAGCACATCGCATCAGTGAATTGCAAGCATTAGTTGCCGATCCTCCTTACACGAGGTTCCATCATGATAAGGTAGTCCTTAGGAGTCATCCACACTTTATGCCAAAGGTGGTCTCACCTTTTAATTTAAACCAGGCGGTTTACCTGCCTGTATTTTTTCTAAGGCCTCATGCTTCAAATGCAGAAAGGAATCTTCATACTTTGGACTGTAAAAGAGCACTTGCCTTTTACCTACAGAGGACACAGCAACATAGAAGGTCCTCCCAACTCTTTGTTGCTTTCGATCCTTTTCATTTGGGACTTCCAGTCTCCAAGAGAACATTGTCCAACTGGATTGCACAGTGTATTTCTTTTGCCTATCAGAGTAAGAACCTTTCTCTGGAAGGCCATGTCACAGCTCACAATGTGAGAGCCATGGCAGCCTCAGTGGCTCATCTACACTCTGTGTCTATTGACGACATCTGTCGAGCAGCTACTTGGGCCTCGGTTTTACAGATCTCCCTACTGTACCATCTCAATTTTGTATTTTCTCATAATAACTCCTCATTATTGTAGTGTATCAGTACTGCACTGTTCTATCTCATAATTATTGTGTCTCACACACAACCACAACTCTCAAAATGGCCATCCAGTTCGCTGCCCTTGTTAGCTTTTACCTCCTTACATACTGGCTTGGAACCTCCCATGCCCTTTATCCATCCCACAGTAACATTCCCGTCTTGAATAGCCATTGAAAAAGATGGTCTGGACCCCCAAACTCCCACCCAGGAAGTGACGCCTACACGCGCCGCTCCCACCTGATACATATAGCACTCCAGCTATCCAAGACACCCAACCAGGAAAAACCTCTGAACTGCCGACCCCTAAAATGCGCCATCATAAACGCGCGCTCTATACGCAAAAAATGGCCTGTGGTTCTAGACATAATCTCCCATTATGACCTAGAGCTACTTATGATCACGGAAACCTGGCTATCATCGGAGGACAACGTCCTCCTCAACCAACTCCTACCCCCAACTTCTCTATACACACAAGACATAGAGAAAATAAAAAAGGAGGAGGATTGCTCATACTCACCAAATCAGACCTGAACTTCCACATAACCGATTCCTCTAGCACAAACAGCCTAGACATTCTCTCCATTGCAAATCAGCAATGCTCCCTCAACCTGTTATACAGAACTCCGTCTGCTTCTCCAGATGACCTCCCTTCCATTATTGACCTAGCGGCCAACACCCTTAATCCCAATAAACCAACTTGGATAATGGGTGATTTCAATCTCCCATCCTTACCCCAAAACCACGCAACTGCCTTCCTTGATGCCATTGAAGACCTGGGATTCAAGCAAATCATCAACAATCCCACACATATAAAGGGCAATATTCTTGATATGGTGTTTGCTCCTCAGCCTGTCATTGAACAAAATCACAACCTACCAATATCAGTCGTTGATGTACCCTGGTCAGACCACAAATTGATCATTATCCAGATACCCATCAACAACAAGCAGCTGCATAGCAGCCGAAATATGAACAGCACATCACGAACATCCATAAGAAGTTTTCGCCCATTTAACAGGGAACACATCCTGTATGAAACCCAATCACTCCTCAACAAAACCACGACTGACCTTGAAGAACTAATCTCCTCTTGGAATTGCAACCTGCACGCCATCTCACAATGCCCGAACTCCAATAACACAGCAAGGGTAAGAAGAAGCTCTGCCCCATGGTTCTCTCCTGAGCTGCGATCTTCTCTTACTCAACTACGCAGACTTGAGCGCCGATGGCGCCGATCGCTTTCTACTGAAGACCAGACTGCCTACCGACTCCACCTCTCAATGCACCGCGAAGCTATCACAACTAAAATGAAACAACATCACACCGACACTCTAAAGAGATCACTGAACAAACCACGTGATCTTTTCAACTTGGTCAATTCTCTTTCAAAGGAACCATCTCCCGAACAACATAGTGAGATTCACCCACAAAAATTCGCTGACTACTTGCAATCCAAGATCGTGCAGACTGACAAGGTCTCAGCAGACCCATATCAAGAACCAACCGGCCTAACTCCACTAAATAAATTTTCCACACCATCCACTAAATGTATTGAGGATACAATAGCATCTCTGAATACCTCCACTGCGCAGACTGACCCTTGCCCAGCTTTTTGGATTAAGGAGCTACGCGGTGTGTTCAGCCCTTTCATTGCGAATCTGATGAACCTCTCCTTCACAACAGGTTCCTTCCCCACAGCACTCAAACAAACTTCCATTAGGCCGCTACTGAAAAACCCCAAACTAGACCCTCAAAGCTAAGATAATTGAGAAAGAAGTACAACGGCAAATTCAAGATCATATAGATTCTGCAGCTCCCCTTGATCACTGTCAACATGGGATCAGAGAATATCATGGAGTCGAGACCCTACTCACTAGCCTATTCAACGATATCATCACAGGCATCGACAATATCCGACAAGGTTTTGTGCTCATCTTCTTAGACATCGCCGTGGCGTTCGACTCGGTGAGTCACAAAATTCTCCTTGGGCGACTGAAAGAGAAGGGCGTCTGCAACACTGCGCTAGAATGGTGTAAGTCTTATCTTGATGGAAGATGGCAATATGTGAAATCCGGAGCAGAAGAGTCAAAACGCTTCCATCAAAAGCAAGGTGTACCACAAGGCTCCTCGTTGTCTTCTCTACTATTCAATATATACATGCAGCCCATCTGCAATATCATCAGATCATTTAACGTGAACTGTTTGATATATGCAGATGACATACTCTTATACATGCCGTTCTCGGAGGTGCTTTTCATTGCCAGAGACCCCAACTTCATTCCTCCATCCCATCTCAGTGTCAAAGAAGCTGACTTACAAACTAAAGAAACAATAAAATACTTTGGAGTCACCTTGGACCAACGTCTGGATATGAAACATCACATAAGCAATATAGTCAAAGCTGTATACTTCAAAATCCGCAAGCTCAGGCATCTGCGCTCTCTGTTGGACCCAGACGATTTCCGGACTATATACCAAGCACTAATCCTGCCACATTTCGACTTTGCAAATGCCATCTTACAAGGTCTCCCTCAATCTACACTGAGCCCATTACAGCTGGCCATGAATGCTGCAGCAAGTGTCCTCTACGGAGCCTCTAGAAGTGACCACATGACTCCCATTCTCAAACAGCTTCACTGGCTCCCCATACATGGGAGGATTATCTTTAAAACCCTACTCCTCTTATTCAAGGCAATCAAAGGTATTTCATCTCCCTCACTCACAGAACTTATTCACACGGTGCCCCCCAACAGATCCAGAAGAGCAACTGCTGTAAACCTGCTAATAACCCCAAAGGCATTGACAAAATCCAACATGACAACTGCAAACAGGGCGTTCAGTTTCTATGTCCCCAAATGCTGGAATGCTCTACCTTCCGACATTCGGGCCATTGTAGACCTAACTCAGTTCAGGAAGGCACTCAAATACCACCTTTTCATCCAATACTACTCAGTCAGCAACGAAATCTAGGTATCCCCATTAAGAAATGACCACTTACGTGCCTTATGTTATTGTTACCTCAATCTTCTTCCGTGTAAATATTTCATGTATATAGTTCACCCCTGTTATCCAAGTTTGTACTCCTGTTCTATGTAAAACCAAACAGCTTGTTGTTATGGTCATTATGTTATAATGTAAACCGCGCTGATACCGAATAGTGCGGTATATAAGAAACTGTAATAAATAAATAAATAAAATACCTTCACAGCCCATTACTGCTTAGACAAGGACTCCCGCCGGGATGCCTTGTTTGGTAAGGCTGTTCTACAGCACCTGTTCCATACTTAATCAACTCCTACCCACCTTTCCCGGTAGGATGCCAGAGATCCATGGGGGGAAGTGGAGCCCTTTCACAGGGGCACACAGCTTCTGGGGTCTCTCCCTGGCATCTGTAGCTAGGGAGTCCCCATATGTGAAGACTACATTCCTGTTTGTTCCTGGAGATAGCATAGTTACTCACCTGTAACAGGTGATCTCCGGGAACAGCAGGAATTTATTTTTTTATTATTTATTTATTTTATTATTTATTTACATTCTCTTATATACCGCGCTATTCTGCATCAGTGCGGTTTACATTGAACAAACTGAAATTACATTGAACAGGGCATTATAACTTGGAGATAACTATTTTACAGGGAACATGGGCTATGGAGGGTTAAGTGGCTTGCCCAAGACCACAAGGAGCACCTGTGGGACTAGAAACCCCAGTCCTTCCGGCCCAAAGTTGCTGTCCTCTACTGGGATTTGAACCCCTGACCTTCCGGTCCGAAGTACCTTGCCCCAACCACTAGGCCACTCCTCCACTCCAAAAACTAGTCTTCACAACCCACCCACCTCCCCTAGGAGTTGCATCTCTCTTTTCTTTCCCTCTCTCTCTCTCTGTCTCAGCTTTAAAACTCAACTGGAGAGAGGCAGTTGGGAAAGGCGGGAAGGCAGCACGCAGGCGCTGTGGGATGCTCCCAAAAGCTTTGTAATTGGACGCTAGGGAGCGTTTCCACGCAGGCTCCGTCGGTACCAACGATACGCATATGTGAAGACTAAATTCCTGCTGTTCCCGGAGATCACCTGTTACAGGTGAGTAACTATGCTTTCCTCCCATGTTCAGTTTTGGCGTCACTACATTGATGATATTTTTGTAATATGGAGTGGATCAGTCGAGTTATTATCGCAGTTTCATTGTTGGTTAAACTCTTGTCACCCCCCTGGTGAGATAATTGTTCCCCAGAGTGGAGTTTAAATTACTCCTGTTTTTCTTTTTTTTTTCTGTTTGGGTTTAATTTGGGATTCACTCTCCCTTGATGTGGGTTTCTGATGTGTAAATTTTTTCTCTTGGATATTGTAACGGTGTGTTTTTCTTCTATGTTTTCCTTGGGTTTATGTTTTGTTATTCAAGAAAAATAATTAAAAAACAAACAAACCTCTTGTCACCCCAACATACAATTTATGCTGAATTTTCATGAAAATGAGATCACTTTTTTGGATGTTAGGGTGACAAAGTTGTCTGCTGATTGGGGCACCTCTGTATATAGGAAAGCCACTGATAGGAACACTTTTCTACACTTTTCCAATGCCCACCCGCGTCCTTTGTTGGAGGGTTTACCCTTTTCCCAGTTTATTAGGTTTCGGCGTAATTGTTCCGAGACTGAGGAATATGTTTTCCAATCTCGGTTTTTGAAGAGGGATTTTTTTGTGAGGGGTTATCTGGCATCAGTTTTTGATAGGGCATACAAAAGAGCTAGATTCAGCAGCCCTGAGTGGCTGTTGCGACCACGACCTCGGACAGTGGGTTCACTAAGTGATGAGAGTGAGTTTGTTCATTTTGTGACACAATTCTCCCCATTTAGTTATCGCTTACAAAGGATTATTTGGAAGCATTTTCGAGTTACCCAGGTTGTCCCGGGGTTGCAGGGTAAGAAACCACGGTGTGTTTGGACCCGGAATTGCAATTTAAGGGAACTCTTGTGGGTGGCTTTGTTACATCCTCAGGTTCAGTGGTCTGACATTTCTGGTGGACACGTGGCGTGTGGCAGTTGTGCCATCTCTGAGGTATCTGAGAATGTTAGTTCTTTTATTTACAATAATAGCTGGTATGTGATCTGCTGCACTACCACATGCACATCAAGTTATGTAGTATATTTTATTCGCTGTCCCTGTGGTCTGGCTTATGTGGGCAAGACTGTGAGATCCTTTAAGCTACGGCTTCAGGAGCATAAGAGTAGGTTGAAGTGTCAGCGGTGGGAAGCCCCCTTAGTTTAACAGTCTGGATTTGGGTCATTTATTTACTGGTTTGCGTTGTTTTTGCATTGATCAGGTGCATAAAGGGCATGGGACCCGAAGTAGGGATGAATATCTTTTATTGTGTGAACAGAAATGGATGTTTCGGTTGGGGACAGTTTTTCCAGAAGGGCTTAATGCATAGTTGGATTGGAATATCTTTATTCACATTTGATATACCTGTTTGTGAGCCAGAATTAGGGTTGGTTGTTGTGCTGCGGTGGAATATGTGATGGGTTGTGTTTTAAGGTTTTTTTGTGCTTCCGTTTGTGATCTTGTTTATCAGTGAGACAGGTGTTTTCTTGTGCTGTGATATTCTGGGCGGGTTTGCTGTGTTGAATGAGGAGGAGATTTTCTGATGTGGTTCCGGGTGACATGTTCTTTCCCCATTTAATACGATGCTTGCATGCAATATGACGCATGCATGCAATACGACACATGCAACGTTTATTTGCTGTGTTGGTGGTGTATCTGTTTGGTGCCAGCTGGAGTTGGTATGTCTTTTTTCTTTTTGTTGTTTGGGGGCTTTTAGAGTTTGGGTTTTGATGGTACCGACCTTTTTGCGTTTGACTTTGGTTGTTTTTTTCTCTCGTAGTTATTGAGCACTGTTTGGGCAGGGGTATTCCCTTGAAGAAGCTTTTTCAGTGAAACGCTTTGGCAGCCAATGTGTGGCATCGGGTGTGTTTTCCCTTGCTACTGTTTGTTTACTCTACGGCATGTGTGGCCATCAGCGATGCTTTCCACCACCCAGATAAGTGCTGTTTAAGGCTACATGTTTATGCCATGTTTTTTGAGAGTCTAAAATTTCTGTGGATTGTGATAATTCATTATTGATGTGAGAAAGATAATTTAAGAGATGGAAGGAGTTTTTTTCAAGCCTGTGATGTTCTGGGAGGTATGCTTCATGTTTCTGAAGCATTAGTTACCGTACCTCATTGGATTCTGAGGCTTTTTTCTCCATTCCCATATACAGTATTTTTGGCAGTAGTTTATGTGCTCTTTTGATATAGTAGTAGAATGACTTTAGATATTTTAGTTATCCCTCAGCGGCAAAAGTTAGGCATCTGAAAGGCTGACTTAACTTTCACCGCTGAAGCTAACTAGGCAATGGATAAATATTACCACTGCCCGGTTAGCTTCCATGCTATCTGGCCAACCCAGATATTTAGTGCTAGTGGCTGGATATGGTCCTGGCATTGAATATCCAGGTTTAAAGTTCAGCGACAGTGGCTAGCCACTGTACAAGCACTAGCCACCACACCCCACCCCCTCCCCCTGAGATTACTTCCCAAGAGGTTCTTGAAACCATTCAGGATTCATCTTCTAGTACAGCACAGGATTTGGCTCCTTTTCTGGCTATCATTTGCAACATTGTTTTGGAAGGAGATACTTTACCACCTTCTATGATGGCATCCATTATACTGATTATTCGAAGCCAGGAAAGGATAGAATGGAGATCTCCTGTTGTAGACCACTAGCACTCCTAAACATAGATGTAAAAATCCTGGCCAAGATATTGGCTGGGTGCTTATAGAGAGTGTTACCTCGATTGATTTGTGGTAATCAGGTTTGATTTATTGCTAGAAGACAAGCACACTGTTACAGTTCTCATAGATATTGCCAGAGAAGAGGGACAGGAGGCCATGATAATGACTGTAGATGATGAAAAAGTGTTTGATAGGGTGCATTGGGGGTTCCTGTAATCTCCAGGAACAAGCAGGAATGAGTCTTCACATATGGGTACATCGGTACCGACGGAGCCTGCACGGGAATGCTGCCCAGCTTCCAATCAGAAAGCTTTTGGCAGCATCCCTCGCGCCTGCGCAGTGACTTCCCGCCTCCTCCACAGCCTCTCTTCAGTTGAGTTTCAGAGCTGAGACAAAGGCGAGGAGAGAAAAGGAAGAAGATAAAAGAGATGCAACTCCTAGGGGAGGTGGGAGGGTTGTGAAGACTAATTCCTGCTGTTCCCAGAGATCACCTGTTACAGGTAAGTAACTGTGCTATCTCCAGGAACAAGCAGGAATGAGTCTTCACATATGGGTTCGTCGGTAAGTAACTGTGCTCTCTGTTCTGGCAAAAGTAGGAATGAGTCACAATTTTTGCTGCTGGATTTGTAAATTGTTTGAGAATCCCTAGCTTGTGTCTGAGTAAATGGGGGATATTCATGCAATTTTACCCTGGGCAGGAGCACTTCACAGGATTGTCCACTCTCACTATTGTTGTTTGCCTTAGTTGTGGAACCTATGGCAAAGAGAATAAGGATGGACCCTAATATTAAGGGGCTTGCTAAGGGGAAGAGAGAGTACAAAGTGGCATTCTTTGCTGATGATGTGTTGACTTTGGTTTCGCCCCTTATCCCTCTCCCATATCCAATGAGAGTATTCCATGAATGCGCAGTAGTCTCAGGATTTAAGGTTAACCTTATTAAAATGGAAATTTTGCTCAATCTCCAGGAACAAGCAGGAATAAGTCCTCACTTATGGGTACGTCGGAACCGACGGAGCCTGCGCGGGAAAGCTCCCCAGCTTCCCAGGAAGGAAGCTTTTGGGGCCTCCCACTGCACATGCGCGCTGCCTTCCCGCCTTCCTGACCAGCTCTCCTCAGTTTCTCTTTTTCCGCGGAGCCAGCAGGTCGTGTTCCTGTCACCGCTGAAGAAATTATTGTTTTAGTTTGTTTCTTTAGACCGCGTACCTGCCTTCCCCATACCGAAACCGGTACCGCCGGTCTCTCTTTTCTTTTCTTTAAAAAAAAAAAAAAAAAAAAGAATCTTTATCTTTGCACAACTTGGTGACTTCGGTTAGGCCTCAGGCCTACACAAATTCTCCTCATGGAGAAACCAGCCCCTGGTTTTAAGAAGTGTACCAAGTGTAGTGCTGTTATTTCTGTCACAGACACCCATGAATGGTGTCTTAAATGTTTGGGACCTGACCACTCCATTCCGGACTGCCCATCCTGCTCCCAGATGTCTAAACGTGGTTTGCAGAACCGGGCCAACAAATTCCATGTGCTGTTTGCTTCAGATAATCCAGCATCACAGTCATCCAGGTCTTCCTCTCCGGATGGATCTCAGGTAACCAAACCTTCTTCGGGCAGGTCCTCAAAGAGCAAATCTCCTTCAAAGCATCGAGAGGCTCTCACTTTTGAATCTGAGGATCCTGCCCCAGCCAAACAACCCCGGCGGGAAGCTCTGGCTTCCAAAGCACCATCTATGGGGTTACAGGTTGACATCGATGGCACGGCCTCGACTGATCACCTGTTAGACTGCTCTGGGGTACCGGCCCATACCGGTACCGACATCCAGACAGCAGTGGCATCTATGAGCAATACTGTTCAGACCATGCAGCAGACCATGCTGGCTTTTATTAAAGCTGCGACGCCCTCGGTATCGCGTTCAGCGGTACCAGGTCCGGTTCCGGTATCGTCTCCCATACCGGAACCGAGACCATCGACTTCCAAACGCAGATCGGTTCCGCATGCCGGATCCGGGTTTTCACCCGATACCAATCCCATACCCGGTACGCCCGATGTCGATACCGATCGGTATGCGTATCGTGCGTTGGAAGCAAATAGAGAATACTCTGATTCTTCTGAGGATTTTGACTCCTCTGAGGACTCTGATGAGCTGTCTCTAGTTCTTCATGAAGACCCTTCTTCCCCAAAGAGGAGAATGTCTCCACCAGAGGATTTGTCCTTTCAAGACTTCATTATAGAGCTAGCTAAAGGACTTTCTATTACCACATCCTCTGAAAAAGAACCTAGGTCAAAGAAATTGGATATTTTAGGATACCCTAAGGTTCCTAAAGAGGCAGTCACCCTGCCTATCCATGAAATCCTTCAAGAACACTTGATGGACTTATGAGAGGCTCCTTTAACGTTGTCTCCTTACTCTCGTAGGTTGGACACCATGTACCGGGTCCCTCCTTCTCCTGGGTTTCAAAAGACTCAGCTGCCTCACCATTCCATTGTGGTGAAGTCTGCGCTGAAAAAGATTAAGAGCACCAAAAGGCACTCTTCTACCCCTCCAGGGCGAGAATGTAAGACCCTAGACTCTTTTGGCAGGAAAATTTTCCAGGCTAGTATGCTTATAGCCAGGATTAATTCTTACAGTCTGTATATGGGCATGTTTCTCAGGGAACTTGCCCTAAAGGTACGGCATTTTGCCCCCTTTATCCCGGAGGATAGAAAGGAGGAGTTCATTTCTATAGTGAAACAGCTTCTAGATGTTTCTAAGTTCTCCAACAGAGCAGCCTTTGATTCCTTTGAAGGTGCCGGTAGAGCTTCGGGCATTGCCATTGCAGCCCGACGACTTGCTTGGCTCCAGGCCTCTGACCTAGAACCCTGGGTCCTGGATGGCTTACGGAATCTGCCCTGTACAGGTGAGAACTTATTTGGTAAAGACTGGCAAATTAAAGCCACTCAAATGGACGCAGAAAATGCTACATTGGATAGACTTTCTAAGTCTACCTCTACTCCTGCCAAGAAAAAGTCTTTCAAGAGGCCTTACTACAAGAAGGCCAGATTTTCCACAAATACTGGCCAACAATCTTCTCAGCCTCGCTTTGCTGCTAAACGTCAGCAACCTAAACAGGCAAGGTCAAAGCCTGCAGCGTCTGCCACTCCTCAGCAGGCTCAACCCCCTCAGGGGTTTTGACTTGCCCCTAGAGAACTTAACATTTCTGGCTCTAGAACAACCAGAGCCCCTCACCATTCCCGGAAGGTTAGCTCACTTTGCTCCCAGATGGGGGCAAATTACATCAGAGCACTGGACCCTCTCTATCATCAGAGAGGGCTACAAACTTCATTTTTCCAACCTTCCTCCACATACCATGGTGAGGCACTTCAATTCTCCCCCATCTCTCCTGGACCTGTTGGGTCAGGAAATCTCTTCTCTCCTTGCCCAAGGGGCAATAGAAGAGGTTCCTCTTCTTCAACAAGGGACAGGATTCTACTCCCCTTATTTTCTCATACCAAAGAAGACAGGGGGATTCAGACCTATCCTAGATCTGAGAGAATTGAACAAATTTCTGTACAAGGAGAAATTCAAAATGCTTTCTCTAGGCATTCTCCTTCCATACCTTCAGAGTCAGGATTGGCTTTCTTCTCTAGATCTCAAGGATGCGTACACACATATACTCATCCACCCATCCCACAGAAAATATCTAAGATTTCTGTTTCAGGGAAAACATTTCCAGTACAGAGTACTTCCCTTCGGTCTGGCCTCTGCTCCAAGAGTGTTCACCAAATGCATGGCAGTGGTGGCTGCATTTCTAAGAGGTCTGGGAATTTTTGTATTCCCATATCTGGACGACTGGCTCATCCGAGCTCCATCTCAGTCACAGGCCCAGATTTTCCTGGACCGCACCAGGCACATTCTGCAGTATCTGGGACTGGTGGTAAACCTTCCCAAGTCTCAACTTACCCCTACTCAGTCTCTGGAATTCATAGGGGCCCAGTTGGACACCGCCACTGCAAGGGTCTACCTACCTCAAGTCCGGGGTCAACGTCTGGTGTGCTTGGCCTCCCAAGTCCAATCCAGCAGTCACTTGACAGCCAGAGAAATGCTACGACTTCTGGGCCACATGGCCTCCACGGTACACGTGGTGCCCTACGCTCGTCTTCATATGAGAGCAGCTCAATGGACCTTGGCCACCCAGTGGACTCAAGCATCAGGAGCGCTCTCCGACCAAATACTCACCTCAAAGCGTCTGTTTTGGTCCCTCCAATGGTGGATGTCAACCAAGAATCTGTTGTTGGGGACCCCCTTCCAACCTTTGTTGCCCCAAGCAACCCTCACAACCGATGCCTCCCAAACAGGGTGGGGAGCCCATCTTCAACACCTCTCCACTCAGGGTACTTGATCTCCGCAAGAGACCACCCTTCACATCAACCTCCTGGAACTGCGAGCAATCTTCTTTGCCCTCAAAGTCTTCCATACCCTCCTAGTCAACCTGACCATCCTAGTCCAGACAGACAATCAGGTGGCCATGTTCTACATAAACAAACAAGGAGGGACAGGCTCTCTGTCGCTTTGCAACGAAGCTCTCAGATTATGGGCCTTCGCCAGAGAGCATCAAATTCATCTTCTGGCAGTCTATCTTCCAGGGGTTAAAAACTCTCGGGCAGACAGACTCAGTCGAGATCTGCTTCCACACGAATGGTCCCTACATATGGACCAGATACGCAGAATCTTTCAGGAATGGGGAACCCCGGACATAGACCTCTTTGCAAGTCCGTGGAATGCCAAACTTCCCTGGTTCTGTTCCAGGAATCCGTGTCAGGGAGCTCAGGCCAACGACGCCTTTCTCCTGCATTGGGGTCAGGAATTCCTATATGCCTTTCCACCCATTCCTTTGATTCCCAAGACTCTGTTCAAACTCCAGAGAGATCACGGATCGATGATCCTCATAGCTCCATGCTGGCCACGCCAAGTGTGGTTCCCTCTACTTCTGCATCTCTCCCAGGGACCCTCTCTGGACCTGGGAGCTGCGCCAGACCTTCTGTCTCAGGAGGAGGGGACTTTGTGGCACCCAAACCCCAAGTCCCTACACCTCAGAGCTTGGTTACTGAAGGCCTAAGCCTTCATGACTTCAATCTTTCTCAACCAGTGAAAGATATCCTTCATGCCTCTAGGAAACCCTCCACGAGGCGTTCCTATGCTTTCAAATGGAAACGCTTTTCCATTTGGTGTGCTCAACAGGGTCTTGACCCTCTAGCACTTCCTTTGAATTCTCTACTAGACTATCACCTGCATCTTTCTAATGCAGGCCTTAAGACAAATTCAGTAAGAGTCCATTTGAGTGCTATTGCAGCATCCTTAAAACCTATAAATGGACAACCTGTCTCCTCTCATCCGCTTGTCGCAAGGTTCATGAGAGGCCTGACTCTAACTAAGCCTCCCATCCGACCTCCTCCGGTAGCATGGGACTTGAACCTAGTTCTGGGTCAGCTTATGAAGCCACCTTTTGAACCGTTGGTTTCTACCTCCTTGAAATTTCTTTCCTGGAAGGTCCTTTTCCTTATTGCAGTCACTTCGGCTCACCGCATCAGTGAACTACAGGTCTTAGTGGCTCATCCACCTTATACCAAGTTTCATCATGATAAGGTGGTCCTTAGGACGAATCCCCACTTTATGCCCAAAGTGGTCTCGCCTTTTCATCTTAATCAAGAGGTATATCTACCTGTCTTTTTTCCAGCTCCTCATGCATCCAGTGCAGAGAGGAACCTTCATACTTTAGATTGTAAAAGAGCTCTTGCCTTTTACCTCAACAGGACTCAGCCACATCGAAAGTCTTCCCAGCTTTTCGTGGCTTTTGATCCTTCTCATTTGGGACTTCCAGTCTCCAAACGTACACTTTCCAATTGGATTGCTCAGTGTATTTCCTTTGCTTACCAGAGTAAAAATATTTCTCTGGAAGGCATGTCACAGCTCACAATGTGAGAGCCATGGCCACTTCTATGGCTCATCTTCACTCTGTATCCATAGATCAGATCTGTCGAGCCGCCACATGGGCCTCGGTTCATACCTTCACAGCCCATTACTGCTTGGACAAGGACTCCCGCCAGGATGCCTTGTTTGGTCAGGCTGTCCTCAAACACCTGTTCCATACTTGAACAACTCCTGCCCACCTTCCCAGGATGGATGCCTGAGATCCATACGAAGATGGCGAACCCTTGGAAGGGGATCTCCCAGGCATCTTAGCTAGGGAGTTCCCATAAGTGAGGACTTATTGCTGCTTGTTCCTGGAGATAGCACAGTTACTTACCTGTAACAGGTGATCTCTGGGAACAGCAGGAATTAGTCCTCACAACCCACCCACCTCCCCTAGGAGTTGTATCTTCTATCTATCTTCCTTTCCTCTCTCTATTGTCTCAGCTATAAACTCGAACTGAGGAGAGCTGGTCAGGAAGGCGGGAAGGCAGCGCGCATGTGCAGTGGGAGGCCCCAAAAGCTTCCTTCCTGGGAAGCTGGGGAGCTTTCCCGCGCAGGCTCCGTCGGTTCCGACGTACCCATAAGTGAGGACTAATTCCTGCTGTTCCCAGAGATCACCTGTTACAGGTAAGTAACTGTGCTTTACTGTCCCACAGGATTTATGTAGACATCCCCAAAATAGGTTTCCCTTTAAACATCACCTATTTCTCCTACACTACTCTCAATACACCAATCCAACACCTTCTATTATGTAGACAATAGCAACCAACTCAAGACCTGCCTAAGAATGTACATACTGTAGGTACATATTGTAGTAATTTCTCTAAATGTCGACTGGCACAATATTCGTTTTGTGTAAACCGCGCTGATTTTTAAGAGTGCGGTATATAAGAACAATAAAATAAATAAATAAATAAATAAATAAATAAATAAATGGGCTAAAACTGCAGTGAAATATTTAGGAGTAAATATTAATAGGAATCTGAATAAACTTTATGGAGCACATTAGCCAGGCTTAATCAGACAGGTAACTAGGGATATGGAGACTTGGTTTAAATTAACTGTTTGCGGGTTTGGTAGGCAAGCCACTGTAAGAATGAGTGCACTCCATATTTTTTATACCAGTTTCAGGTTTTGCTAGTGGCAGAAGTTGCTTTCTGCCTTGCAGAAAAGGGTAATGGACTTTATATGGGGATCATAAAATTGTGAGGGGCTAATGTTTGTTAAAGGAAGAAAGGGGGTTTTGGAGTCCCTAATATGAAGTGGTGTTATGAAGCTGCCCTAATGAGAGGAGCAGTGGAGTGGATGAACAAGGCAGGGCATAAAATATGGATTCAACTGGAGCAGGAAATGATAGGGAGGGCTAACAATGGGAAAATATAGGGTTGATAAGGGAGGTTCAAGCCTGTATATTGACTATACTATTTGTTTTTGGAACTGAAGTTTTGGGTGCAGGAAGTAGGTATTGTCTCCTTTAATGCCTATAGTAGAGAACCTGATGTTTATGCCAGGGGTGGGATCAAAGGTTTATTGATAATGGGGTTGGTGGTCATGGGTCAGATATATGAGGATGCAAAGTAACAGAGTTTTGTGTCACTTCAGAAAGGGTATGAATTGACACCCAATCACCACTATTATTATAGGCACTTGGTACATTGGATGGAGGAGAGGGAGTATGTTCACAGATTTTGAGCGATAATAATGAACTGGAACTTTTATATGAAGATAGAGGTTCCACCAAAGGCCTTATTTCAGCTTTATATAAATAGAAGTGGGATAGAAAACCGATGTAATATTGCCATTGATATAGATAGGAATAAGATTTAGGATGCAGATTTACTATACCATAGTGGGAGCAGATGGAAAAGAAGTTGAGTCAGACCACCACTGCAGGTTGTGTTCAAAAGAATAATTTGCAAATTATATATAGGTGGTATTTGACACCTCAGAGGCTTGCAAATTCTTCCTTGATTTGCCACCTCTGTGTTGGCAGAACTGTGAGCAAGTACATTTCATGGCACTTATCTCGTGGGGATGGCCAACAATACAAATAAGCTGGAAGTCAATTTAGAAACATAGAAACATAGAAATATGATGACAGAAAAAGACCACATGGCCTATCTAGTCTGTCCTTCCATAACAACTACAACAGTCCCCTTTTTACCTTTAGAGATCCTCTGTGTTTGTCCCATGCTTTTTTGAATTCAGTTACTGTCCTCATCTCTACCACCTCCACTGGGAGTCTATTCCACGGATCCACTACTCTTTCCGTAAAGAAATATTTCCGCATATCACTCCTGAATCTATCTCCCTTCACCCTCATCCCATGTCCCCTCGTAGCAGAACTTGCTTTCAATTGAAAGAGGCTCTCTCCCTGAACATTTATGCCACGGAGGTATTTAAACATCTCAATCATATCACCTCTATCCCGCCTTTCCTCTAAGCAAGGTGTACATATTAAGATCCTTCAGTCTGTCCTCATATGCTTTATAATGAAGACCACTAATCATTTTAGTAGCCACCCTCTGCACCGACTCCATCCTGTTCACATCCTTTTGAAGGTGGGGTCTCCAGAATTGCACACTATACTCCAAATGAGGTCGCACCAAAGACTTATACAGAGGCATTATCACCTCCTTTTTTCTGCTAGCCATTCCTCTCCGTATGCACCCAAGCATCCTTCTAGCTTTTACTATCGCCTTTTCTACCTGTTTAGCTCCTTTAAGATCATCAGACACAACCATGCCTAGGTCCCGCTCTTCTTTAGTGGACAAAAGTACTTCACCCCCTATACTATATTGCTCCCTTGGATTGCTGCAGCCCAAATGCATGACCTTACATTTTTTAACATTAAATCCCAGCTGTCAAATTCTACACCATTCTTCAAGCTTAGCTAGATCCCTCCTCATGTTATCTACCCCTTCCTGGGTGTCTACTCTATTGCAGATTTTGGTATCATCCGCAAAGAGGCAAACCTTACCTGAAAGCCCTTCCGCTATATCACTAACAAAGATGTTAAAAAGAATCGGACCAAGGACAGATCCCTGGGGCACACCACTGATAACATCCTTCTCCTCAGAGTGAGCTCCATTTACTTGTACTCTTTGTCACCTCCCACCCAACCAATTTCTCACCCAAGCAGTAACTTTAGGGTCCATCCCTAGGGTGCTCAGTTTGTTTATAAGTCGTCTGTGAGGAACAATTTGATGTAGGCAGGGCCGACCCAACCATTAGGTAAACTAGGTGGTCGCATAGGACAGCAGCTTTGGAGACACAGCAAAGAGCAGGGCATTCAGAGCTAAACAATAGAGTCTAATACCCGGGGGGGGGGGGGGCAGTAAGATTTAGGATTTGCCTAGGGCTCAAACACCTTGAATCAACTCTGGGGCAAATCCTGGATGTAGGATTAAAGGTATGCTTGGAAAGGATATACCATGGGATCTGGGAATTTTCTTAAATCTTGATAACTGGGTGCTGAAAGTGTCAGAAAAGAAGTCTGTCTGACATAGTTTATATGCTGCCAAGCTTAACCTGGCCTCAGCATGGAAACAAGATAGTTTGCCTTCCTTGGCTAAGTGGATGGGCAGAATGTGGGATATATATAATATGGAAAAACTGACAGCCCAATGTAGAAATACATTGGAGAGATTTGATGTAATTTGGATGCCTTTTTGTAAGATGTGAGTAATGAATATGTGATTATTTGATTGTTCTGGTGCATAATAGGTGAAGGCAGAAGGGGGATAAATATAGTTTATGGTAGGTTGTTATAGTTTGATGAAAAAGTAAAAGATGAGGCAAATGTTAGTGATTGCTCTAACATGGACTATTTGAGGATAGTTGCAAAATGTTGAGTAAGTGCAATATGAAATAACATGTTGTTACTATATGCTCTGTAATATTGTGAATTGTTACAAAAAAAGTCTCAGAAAATTTAAAATGACACAGAAGTGAAATACACAGCACTATTCTTGCACCCCACATATTGAATTGAATTGTGCCTCATTAAAGCTGTCCTGGTGCCACAGAAATGTCTTGATGTACCTACAAGGAATAAGTCTGAAAGTGTGCATGAAATGGCTAGATTCTAGGCATTTTCTTGTAAGACTCTTGGAGCTTTTCTCACAAGATTTCTACAAGCATTTTGCATTGCACATATGTGTGCCCTGAGGGAGAAAATAACAATCTCATAAGCAGTGCCTTACCTTCTGGTGCATGCTTTTGGAAG
This sequence comes from Ichthyophis bannanicus, assembly GCA_033557465.1. Classification (NCBI taxonomy): domain Eukaryota; kingdom Metazoa; phylum Chordata; class Amphibia; order Gymnophiona; family Ichthyophiidae; genus Ichthyophis; species Ichthyophis bannanicus. The sequence goes on along the minus strand of CM066043.1, from coordinate 124,627,997 downwards.
AGCGACTACCAAACTGCATCTTGTGCAAGTAGCAACAAGAATAGTGTCAGCCAGGGGAGAATGGGCTCAGCCAGGAAAAGTCCAGAAGGGAAAAAAGTGGCAGAGACAGAACTTTTAATCAAAGAAGTCAGCAAAACAACCATAGTAAGAGAATAGCAATTAACCTCTTTTCAGCATAAGGAAAAGCGGAGTATACATTTAGGGGATCATTCTGAACCACGAATAGCGGGGATGGACATCCCAACGGGACATCCATTCCCGCTATTCGTGCTGGCTTCAGCCCCCAACTAACTTCCCCGCCGGTTGTGGGCAGGCAGTGTGCAGTCGCCAGCTCTGGATGTACAGGGCCGATTCTAATGTTGACACTGTACGTCCAGGGCCGGCAAAATGGCCGGGGAAGTTATTCTACCTCCAAGGTGGAATAACTCCCCTGGCCTTTTTTTTTTTTTTTTTTAAATTCAGGGAGTGGAAGAGGCTGGGGGGGCCAGGGGACATTCCCCACAGCCCGACCCTGGCCTTAAGAGGCCGGATCGGGGGTTGAGCTGCAAGGAATTTGCAGTTTTGGTTGGTGGCTGGCATCACGGCTTTTAAATGGAGCCGCAGTGCCATGGTAACATGACACCATACCGCTGCAGCTCTATTTAAATGCCCTGACTGAGTTAGCCGGGTGCAGTCCTGCATGTGCAGGCTAGACAATCGCTCTCCCAGCCTTCACATGTAGGACTGTTCGCGATTCTGATCCCACGGGGCTAGATGTGCCCCGCGGGAGCAGAATCACAATCCCCTCTGTGCTTCCGGTTCAGACTGGATGCACAGAGGGAATGGACATGTGGGACAGAATCGGGTCCTTAGGGGGGATAGTCAAAGTGTTTTAGCCAGTTAGTAGATGGAGAGCGGGGGTCTCAATGTTATGGGGGGTTGTGTAATATTGTGGGGAGGGGCTGATCTGGGCTATTGATGTCAGGGGTTGTTGGGGGGAGTCATGAAGGTATATGAGAAACAACTTGAAGACTTAAATATGCATACCTGAGAGGAGAGGAAGAACCGGGATTGGGAGGGGGCTATGATACATATGTTTAAATACTTTTTTAAAATTTTTTTATTTTATCTTTATCATTTTACAATAAATCCAAGCATAAACACACATATAGAAATTAGGGTACAGAAAGAAACTAACACTGATACATCAATATTATACCAAGAAAACCAAAAGAAACAATATACATTCCTGCTCCTATTATAGCCCACAACATCAGGGGGAGAACCAAAACATATATAACTCATAAACCTGAGAAGAAAAAACCTGACGGAAACAAACAACCAGGCCAAAAAACTATTACAGTGAAGCTGAGTCAATCTCAGCGGGGCGGCGAACACTCATAAAAGCCAGCAACTGTGATGGCTCAAAAAAAATATGAAACAGAATTCAACCTAACTCCCCCCAACAACAGAACACCTGGACAAAGCAGTAGAAATTCTTTCCGCCGTTTCTGAGTTTCCTTAGATAAATCTGGAAAAACCCGTACAGTTAGCCCATAGAATAATACATTACGTTTCCTAAAAAACATATGCAAGAACCAATCCCTATCTGAGGAAAGAGCAAATGTTACAATCAATGTAGAAGAAGAAACGGATTCAGTTAGTGAAGTTTCCAGAATAGCAGAACATCTAAAACATCACTTTGTTCTACTCCAGGGATTATCCCACCACCAACCACCTTTTTACCCAAAGGGAGATAATACATTTTAAGCATAGGGGGATGAGACTCCAAAGGAACTCCTAAATCCTCTACCAAATATTTCTTAAACATCTCCTTTGAATTAATGCCTGAAACCTTCAGGAAATTTATAATACGAAGATTATGATGTGTTCTCTAACATTTCAATCCGTGTCTTTAAAGCCAATGCGTCCTTCAGATAGGAAATACTGCCATCTTCACACTGGGCCTCTTTTTGCTGAAGATCAGACACCAAAGATTGTAAAGCAGAAACTTCTAAAGTGTGCTGATGAAGCAAATTAGTATGAACTTGAGACTGAGCCGCCAAAGCAGAAACCTGGGGTGCAAACATTTCCCCAAGCTTTACAATGGCAGACCATATAGTCTCCAAGGTGAATTCAACGGGTCTCTCAAAGGAAAAAGTTACCGGAACTTGTGCCATTACTGTGCTGTCCTCCGAGGGCCACCGCTCCACTGCCGAGATCCCAGCTGCAGATAAGGTGTCAGCCATTCTGCTAACAGCCCTCCTCAATACAGGTACCCCCGAGCTGTCGAGGAGGGATAATCCAACCGCTCCACTACTCCTCAGCAGAGTCGACCTTCTGGGCTCTGCACCTCCTCCCGAACCGGAAGGAGAAGCTTCTTCCAACAACGCTGGGCTCCTCGCGAGCAAAGGATTCTTAGGAGGGTGCCACTGCTCCGGCGGCGAGATCTCAGGCTCAGAGCCTCCCGGCGAGCTGTCCAACTCCAGCGGGAGGCCAGAAGGGCTCAACACCGTCGTTACTCCCAGCTGCCGCTGTGGCGTGAGAAAGGAAGCGATTGGACCCACTACTCGTACAGGTAACGAAGATGAGGCCGCCGGGGTAAGGGAGGCCTTCTTAACCCCCTTAGCCTTTCTTTTGCCCATAGCAGAAAAAACGCCACTGCGAACTGTTCGCGTCAATCCGCCATCTTGGAAATCCCCCCACAATCTGTTTAAATACTTAAAGGGTGTTAATGAACAAACCAACCATTTTCAATGATGGAAAATCTGTAGAACTAGAGGACATGAAATTAAGCTGCAAGGGGACAAATTAAAAGCAACATTAGGAAATACTTTTCCACAGAAAGGGAAGTGGATGCCTGGAATGCCTTCCCAAAGGAGGTAATGGAAGCAAAAACGGTGATGGAATTCTAAAAGGCATGGAACAGACACAGAGGATCACTATATAGCAAGAGGATGGAATCAAAGCATATGTAAATAACTTCCTGAATAGAGTTGTATAACCTGCCTGGAGTGGCAGGTACAGTCTTAAGCAAAGGCATAGAGTGCAGTAACCTGCACAGAGCAGTAGGTGCAACTCTACAACTCTGGCCATCTTAATAGACAGACAAGATGGACCATGTTGGTCTTTATCTGCTGTCATTTACTATGGGCCTGATATTCAAAAAAAGCTGAGCTCTTAAATTTAGGCTCCTAAGTTAAGCTACTAAATTTGTGCCCTATTTTCAATCACACTTAGGAGCCTAAATTTTCAGCTGAAAATTCATCCTAATTTAGGCACTTAAAATTTATGGGCCCAATATTCAAAGGATTTATGTTCCTAACGTTGATAATTATGCTCCTAAATCTGCCTTTGTGAAAATGTACTAGGGCTGAGTGCCTAAATATTTTCACTAAATACCTAAATTTAGAAGCATAAGTGGGTGGAAATGGGGTGGATTTAGAGCGGGGAAAAGAAGTTATGATCTTAGCACTGATTTTCAGGACTAAGCACCTAAATTAGGCTCATAAATCTAGGCAAATAAATGCCAGGCCTAAATTTAGGAGCATAGTGCCCGATATTCAAAGCAATTAATGCAGTTAGAAGAGCTGCTAATTATGTTAATCGCAGTGAATGGGATATTTAGCGGCATTAACATAGTTAGTGCCGCTGAATATCCACAGCTGCTGGCTCTACACGTCCCAATGCTAACCGCTTAACATTGGGGTGTGTCAGAAGCATTCTGGGGTGGAGCGGAGACGGTGCCAATCAGTAACCGGTCAGCAGCGATATTGAGCCACTACCCGGTTAGCAATATGCGGTAAAAGCAAGGTGCAGGTAACCCTAGCCTAACTTTCGCCTCATATCGTTGACCAGGCAGCAGTTCGATATCACTGCTGCCCGGTCACCGATCAGCAAGAGCAGCTAACCCAGATATTCAATGCCAGGGCAAGATATGACCCCAGCATTGAATATCCAGGTTTACTGTTCGGCATTGGCAGCTCGCCATGTTAGCAGCACTAGCCACTGGTGCTGAATATCGGGCCCATACATTTTACGATCCTTAATTTGGATGAATTTTCAACTGAAAACCTAAACTCCTAAGTGTGGCTAAAAATGGGGCACACATTTAGGAGCACAGTTTTTGGGGATATTGGACCCCCATCTCCTAAATTTAGGCCTGCCATTCAGTTGCCTACTGATGACTCCCACCAACCCATCCCCTGGGCTTTCTTGGCAAGGTGCAACTGGAAGTAGATTCTCAGGCCTTTCTTCCATACAGCAAATCTATGGCATCTGGTATTCCAAGGTGGTCATCCATCCAAGTACAAGCCAGGCCCAACCTTGCTTAGCTTCTGAGATTAGCCAGCATCAGGTTCATTCAGGGAAGCAAAGCCATAGTAGGTGCTGACTTATGATGTATAAATAGTGCAGATTAAAGGTATTCTCCTGTACTAAATTTATTTTACCTCAATAAAGAATCTTCTGCTTTGCCATGATGGTCTGTTTCTGATGAATAGCAATTTCCTTGCTGTGTTACATACTCTGCAATCTCATTGACATCATCATGTGTGTTCACTGCCTTCTGTCACAGACATAGCATTCTGACTAGTTGCACTGATACTTTCCATAAGGATACAGATAAGCCCTCTCTCTTATACAAAAAGCCACACACAAACACAGTATTATCACTCTTCTTTCATAGGCTCACAACATTCATACTGTCCTCTGTGACATACATCCACAACTAGTCTAAGGGCTGGAGCAGTGGACTGGGAACCAGGGAAGCACAGTTTGAATCCTACTGCTGTTCCTTGTGAATTTGAGCAAGTCCCTTAATGCTCCATTGCCTCAGGTAGAAACTTAGGGGCATGTTTACTAAGCCCCATGCTAGTAATGTGGGCTACTGTGCTTGATGCAGGGGGTGGGGACAGCCATCCCCCTGAATTTAGCGCAGCATGTGGAGTTAATACCACAGCAGGGATCAACTACCACCACCCATTGTGCTGGCGGTAGTTGCTCCCTGCCAAGCACAGGCAGTGTGGGCTTTCAAGGTGTGTGCTGCTTGGGTAATGAGAATGTTTTAGTGCAGGGCCTTGCACTACTTTGTAGTGCAGTACTAAAAATTCATGCTACCCCTGCTCTTCCCGGATAGCGCGCTTTAGTAAACATGCCCCTTAGATTGTAAGCCCTGGAGGGACATAAAACTACCCACTGTAACTCACCTTGAGGTAGTCCTGAAAAAGGCATGAACCAAATCCATAATCCCTTTCCTTTCCCTTCCCCTTCTTAAATTTGCTGTTTGTAAATTGCTCTACCCTTGCCCAGTTAAAAGTATGTGCAGAGATCAAGAGCGCATATGCTACAACTAATCATTTCTATAGTGCTACCAGTTGCACCTTGCCAAGAAAACCCAGGCTGGGTCACCAGGAGCCAGCATTGACTTGACAGCACAGACATGCACTAAGCATATGTAGCGCTGTACACATAGGATACTTTTAGCCAAGTACAAAGTAAGACATTCTGGGGAATGTTTTGGTCAGGGGAGGAAAATGACACATGTAGCTTACATTTTCAAAATCTATATGTGTTATTTACAAAGGAAAAGGTACTCATGGAAAAAGCAGACACAGATCTGTGCTGGTACTGTTTCCTGTGGCAACTTTCGAAGGAAATGTATACTCATACTTTTCCTTTGAAAATGGGTGCAAAGCCCATGGGTAAAATTACCTGTAGATATTCACAGCCCTGTATCACATTCTCACTGGCAGGCTCTTTCGCTTCCCTCAGTTGCACACACATGCAGCATTCACATTGCCCTCTCACATACACAGACACAATCAAGCTTATTCCGTTCAGGACGTAGATTCCCTCTGTACTTTTGGTCTGAACCAGACGTACAGAGGGGATCGCGATTCTGATCCCGCGGGGCACGTCTAGCCCCGTGGGATCAGAATCGCGAACAGTCCTGCACGTGCATCTCCCAACTAACTCAGTAACTGGCTAACTCAGTCAAGGCTCTTCAATGGAGCCGTGGCACCATGGCATCATGTTGCAATGGCACCGCGGCTCCATTGAAGAGCTGCGATGCCAGCCGCTGGAGAAAAAAGCTTATTCCCCATAGACTGACCCCCGATCTGGCCTTCTAAAGCCAGGATCGGGCTGCGGGGAATGTCCTCCGGCCACCCCTGCCCCATCTGCTCTCTGGCTGTGCAAAACAAACACGTCCAGGAAAGTTATTCCACCTTGAAGGTGGCATAGCTTCCCCACACATGTCACTGGCCCTGGACATACAGGGCTGGCATTAGAATCGTCCCTGTATGTCCAGGGCTGGCAACCGCCCGCCCAGACTCCCCACCAAGCCACCCCGTCCCCATCTAACTTCTCCGCACAACCGGTGGGGAAGTTAGACACAGGCAGAGAAGGCTCGAATAGCGGTGGGACGTCCATCCCCGCTATTCATGGCACAGAATAGGGACCAATGCACGCACATGCACATGCTCACACACATACGTGGGTGCACTGCTTTCTCACCGTCCTGTATGTTTTTCTCTCTCTCATATACACCCCCACACCCTCATGCTTATTAGATCACAATCCATGACACAAAAAGCCAGTCTCCTCGAATCAAGAACAAAATGATTAAAGGGCCCTGTTACTAAAGTGCACTGTGCAGCTAACGCACATTTTAGCATGGGTAACTGTCAGTGCAGGTCTACAGTAACCATTGCCAGAGTGGTCTGACAGTTACTGTGTGCTCATTTCCATGTTAACTGCACATTGCACAATGGAGTGGGGATGGAGCAGGTTACAGAAGGAGGGTCAGCATGGAGAGCAGTTTCTGTGGATGTCCTTACCACGTCCTCAAAGAGTGGTGGTAAATGCACCTGTGGTAATTGCGCATTGGTTGAATGCACATGTCCCTGCGGTAACAGCCTGGGAACAGACTGGTTATACCCCCAACAGTTATCACAGAGGCTTTGCACTCACCGCATGCTAATTTTGTGCTAAACATGTGGTGAGTTCAAAACCTTGCCGTACTTTAGTAAAAAGATCCTCTAAGTTTTGTACATGATGTTTTTGTTTTCTTTTATAATTTGATTTTCTAATTGGATAAAGGTCAACAAACAGGTAATAGGTGATGCCTTTTTATTTGGCTATCTTAGCAATCTGTTACTTGTTCTGGAGAGGTAGCCTCTGTTCTCAGGTCAGTGCAGAAACTGCACAATTACACTGGATTTAAATAGTACACAGAAACCAAGTCCTTGTATACTAAAGATACAGACTGTCTTCAAAATTGGAACTGTAGGTGGCCAAGGATTTGTTTTCTCTGCACTATTTAAACCCAGTGCAACTTCACAGTTGTCCTCACTGACCTGATGAAGAAAGTGGAACTCTCAACCACTTATCATAGAAGTATTATTAGTTCAGTGAAAAGGCTGTTGTTGTTAAGTGCTATCGAGTCAGTGTCGATTCATGGTGACCCTCTGGATAGTTGTCCTAAACTGTATTCAATCTTCAGTCAGGCGACTCATTGTTGATAGAGTAGCAAGTAGTTGTTGTTACTGTATCAATGCATCTCATTGCTGGCCTTCCTCTTTTGCATTGACCTTCTACCTTGCCAAGTATGATGTCTTTCTATAATGACCTCTCTCTTCGCATGATGTGTCCAAAATATGAACGTCAAAGTCTTGTCATCTGAGCGTCTAAAGAAAGCTTAGGTTTGATCTCCCTCTAGTATTAACTGGGTTGTTCTTCGGGCAGTCCATGGCTTACAGTTTTCATCGCCAGCACCATAATTCAAAGGCATCAATTTCTTCCTGTCTTTTCACTGTTCAATGTTCGCATCCATATGACGTTATGGAAAATACCATGGCTTGAACGAATTGAATCTTTGTATGGAGAGAATCTCTGCTTTTGAGAATCTTGTCTAGATCCTTCATAACCATTCTGCCAAGAGCAATGAGTCGTCGGATTTCTTAACTGGTTGTCATTTCTTTATTGATAGTTGATCTAAGTAGGTTAAAGTTGTCAACTATTTCAAACAACTATTGGAAACAGGATACTGGGCTTGATGGACCTTGGTCTGACCCAGTATGGCATATCTTATGTTCTTATGTTTTTAATTTCTTCTCCCAACAATGAACTTATTCATTTGACCTTTCTTTCTACATTTTCTAATTGAAAAGACAGCCTGCATATTTGGGATTTTTATCATCAACAGTGCTGCTTCCAAAACCATTTTCCAATAGCACAAGAGCCGTCTACACCATTTTTGTGCAGAAATGGTTTTTAACTTGTGCTTTGAAAGTTGATTTTGTCCTCGATGTAGGGTCTCTGCAGAGCAGAAATATATGTCAGGTAATTATTTATTTATTTGCATATATTTTTATACCGCCCCTTCCAGAGATCAGGGGCAGTTTACATAATGATAAACTAGAACAATTACATGTAACAATGTTTAGAACTTTATACACAGAACAGGTAAATGAGGTGAAGCCTCAAACTAATTACATGAAGCAGTACTAGGATAGACCACTATAACTATTTTCAGAGAGAATTTACAGTATCGTTCTTACTGATAACAGAGAATGAAGTACAACAATTCACTAATATATCAGTTTCCAAGAGGGGAGAGTGGGGGGGGGGGGGCAGGGGAGGACATCAAGGAAGGGTAAGAGGAGGAGGGTGGGAGGTGGAATAACAAGAAAATGGACTAGGTGTTATTGTAATGTTCTAAAAAAAGGTGTGTTTTTAGCTCCTTGCGAAATGATTGAAGGTCCTTGTTTCCTCTTAATGTATCCGGAAGATTATTCCATTGTAGGGGGGGGGGGGTGCGTATGTGAATGCCCTGTTGCTCATAGATTGTTTTGTGTTGCATATAGTGTGAGGTACTTTTAGTATGTTTTGGTTGGGAGTTCTGTTTCTAGTCGGGGGTTGTATTTTGATGAGTGTGGAAAGGTGTGAGGGGGCTTTGTTGTGTATTAATTTGAACGTCTTCATTATTATCTTGTATCGAACTCAGACTGGAATTGGGAGCCAATGGAGTCCCATTAGGATGGGTGTAATATGGTCCGAGAGCTGTGATTTCATTATGATTCTCGCAGTAACATTTTGGGCCAATTGAAGTATGTTCAGTGGGGTTTTTTTTAAAATTCCGTGTAGAAGGCCATTGCAGTAGTCCAAGTGTGGTTTTATAAGCCCTTGAACTACAGTTCTGAAATCAGACAATTCAATGAGGTTTCATAGCGGTTGTAGAATTCTTAGCTTATAGAATATGGTTCTGTTTAATATCCTTAGGTGAGCAAATGAGTTTTTGCTGCTGAGTGCATTCAAATTCTGATTGGGGAAAATAAAAAAAAAGAAAAAAAGAAAAGAAAATCCTTTTTAGGCATGTAGAAGCTTATGAAGATTTCTCACATTTTGCTTGAGCAGTCTGTTCTAAATTAGGACCATGAGGATTAGGCAAAAGTTAAACTGGGACCAATTCTGAATATCATCTTCAATGGTTATTGTTGCGATCTAACATGATGTGTGCCAGTAAATATTTATTTAGAATTTAGAATTGGAGAAATAAAAGGCATTCTTTGAATTAGAGAGAGGACTATTGTGATTATTATTTGTTATAGGAAGCTTAATCCTCTTGGTTAGGTCAAGCATCCTTAAGGAAAGGCACTAATTCCACATGTTGGAAAGGCTCTCTGTCTCAGCGGAAGGCCAAGAGGTGCTTTTCCTCAGCTCAGAACTCAGATGGAACATAGAGTTTGCTCAAAAAAGAGTCCAAGACATAATCATTTGCTTCTTGTTTCTTTTGGGGATGTTTTTGTTGAGCAGACTTTGTGTTCTTAGACTCCCTCTGTGATCTGGCACTGCTCTGCTGTTGGGGGGGCGGCAAGGGGGGCTGCTTTTTGTGTGTCAGGGACACATAATTTGGGTCTTGTGAATTTACTTCTTTGATAACGTTCATAGGATTGTAAGAAAGGCAAAGTGGTGGAGAAAATGCATGTCTGAATCTACAACCACATCATGAAGAAGCCAAGTGAGACGAGTGTAAAGCATTGCATGCAAAGAAAAAAACCTCCACTCTTTAGGTGTCCCCAGATTTCTCCACTGGTTAAACAAGAGCAACCAAGAAAGTTGCAGCTTTTTGAGGCAACTTCATTATAAAATCATTTTTAATAAGTGGTTGTAACAGGGAGAGGAACACTGCTTTTGTGGAAAAGGCCCCAAGGGACCTCAACGCTGCTCAGTTAAAATATTACTGTAAGACCTGGGGGACCAAACAGCCTCAGGGGACAAAGTAGAGTTTCAACCTATTCTCTTGGGGCATTAGTGTTTTTCAGTCTGCTAACAGCAGATTCTGTGAGCAATTTGCAAGTCCAATTTCCATAAAATCACGAGGGAAGGTGAATTTACACATTTTCTCACTGGTACAAAAGTGGATGGGAGAGGGACAGCAAATAATGTATATTTAATATATGTGATGCTTAGTCAAAGGGCTGCATTTACTAAACAGTGTTACTGCATAATTGCACACCAACATGCATTAAACAAAAATTAGAGAGGAATGGGATTCCTATAAGGGGGAGGAAAGGTGTATTTGACCCTGGAGGGGAAGAGGGAATATAGATGATGTAGTTTTGCCATGGTCATGCATGAGGAGATAGTAGATTTGGTTAAAAGGGCTAAGATGACCACATTTATGTTTGACACATGTCCATCGTCTTTTGTTAGGTTAAGTAGTGAGGGGTTACAACAGGAGATGGTGATGATGTTGGATCAGTCCTTACAGGAGGATTGGTTTCCTGCAGCTTTAAAATGTGCTGTAGTTTGGTGAAAAAGCTTGGGAATGATATGGGGATGGTGGAGAATTATGGACCGGTGTTGCATTTGCCATACTGGGGAAAGGTGATTGAAATGGTGGTTTCTGTACAATTGTTTGACTTTATGTCAAAGCGGGATGTTTTGGACCAATCTCAGTCAGGTTTTCAGTGTGATCACAGCACTGAAATCCTCTTGATATCAGGGTTGGATGAGCTGATAAGATGGTTGATCAAGAATTATGATAAACATTTAAATGGTCTGTGGATTTTGACTCCATTGATCATTCTCTCTTATTAGGAGCTTTGAGCACATTAGGTGTAGGAGGTACACGTAACCTATGCTAACCCAGTAACACTTCATACCTCTCTCTCATACTAAAAAGGTTCTTCTCATGCAATATGCCGTCCATATGTAAATAGTTCAATGACTATTATTCATTGTAAATAATTATCCTGGTTACCCAAGTTTTTTGTTCCTGTTCCATGTAAAAAACAGATAATATGTATCTTATCTGATGTTTTCTTGTTATATGTAAACCGCGCTGATTATAAATAGTGCGGTATATAAAAGATGTTAAATAAAATAAATAAATAATACACTGTATGAGTGACATCATTTTTGACAGGATTATAGCAGCAGGTAGGGGGGAGGTCTCCCCTTGGCCTTTGTTGAATGGAGTACCCCCAGGGATTTTTAAAATCCTGATATTTGTTTAACATCTCTGTGCACCTGTTTGCAAGCCCTGGGTTTGCAATATTTTTTCTTTGCTAATGACGTGCAGATTCTTTTTCCAGTGGGTCCTGTGTGAGCTGGAGTTTGGGAAAAATTATGGAAGTGATGCAAAACATACAGAAATAGATGAGAGAAAAGTTGAAATTGAATATGACTAAGATGGAAGTGTTATGGGTTGATGAAAGAAGGAGATGGGGGACTAGGATAGATTCAAGGATGGAACAAATCCCTATTACAGCTATAGTAAGGGATTTGCGGGTATGGTTGGATTCTGGATTAGCACTTGCATGTTTATATTACACATTTAAGTCAGGTACCTTTTCAATATTTCCAGATGATTCATCAATTCCAATCTTATTTGGATCCACTGGACCTATTAATGTTGACCTAGGCTTGGATATTGTCTCGCCTGGATTATTGCAACAGTGTGTTAGTAGATTTGCTGCATAAAGATATGTGTAGGCTTCAGCTGATTCAGAATATGGCAGCAAGGCTTATTGGTGGGTCAAAAAAATATGACAATGTCTCCCCAGTGTTAAAGAGGCTCCACTGGCTTCCAGTGGAGTATTGTATAACGTTTAAGTTACCTACATTGGTGTTCAGGTTACGCCAAGGATGAGGTCTCCAGTATTTGAGGCTGAAAATTACTAAGTACCTGCCAGGCCAGTAGATGTGTCCTCAGAATGCAGGATGGCTAGTAATATTCTTTATAAATGATTTGACAAATGAAATACCAGGCTAGGGCCTTCTCAGTGCTAGGCACCTGACCATTGCAGCTGCAACTGGAATCAGATTATATACATTTTAGGAAATGTTTGAATGGTTGGAGTATTAGGAGGGTACAAGGAGGGTGGGTATAGGGCGGATAGCTGCTGTGATATTTTTAATTAGTGTAAACTGCAGTATGTTTTTATTTGTATTTGGTGGTATATAAGAGTGCTAAACAAATAAATAAAATAGATTATTTACCACACGTCCCATTTATGCAGTGGGATCTGTATACTAATAATTGATATTAACTACATTAGAACAAAGACAAGAAAAATGTTTCTCTTACCTCACATTTTCCTTCAGTGTAATAATAATATATAGCTTAAACTTGTTATGAGAAAATAATGCCAGTCACTTGGAGGTAAGCTACTCTTTTACCATTTTCACAGGAAGTGACGATACTGTTAATGGTAAAGTAGGAAAACTATTTTACAGTGCTCAGTCTGTGCAAATACAAATTATTGTGACTACTTTAGTGGTTCATTTCTTCTATTTCTTTTCTCTGGAAGTGATAAAATTTCACATATCTGAACATATAGGGATTTCTGCAATATATTAAGAGATACTTTTACTAAAGTGTGGTAAAAATCATTTCTGGTTTTAGCTATTGAGCACTAAAAGCAGAAGGCATGGTACAAATGCTAACTGATCTTAGCACAAAGGGGTAGGATCGGAGCAGAGTCAGCATGTCAATCTTTGGTAGCTAGTGTGTGAGATGGCACTATATGCTAATAAATTGAAACAAAAAACCTTACCAAAACCTGGATAATAAAAAAGTATCAATAAATCATACCAGATCTCTATCTTATAATGAGACAGAATGGAACCTCAAACACCCATGAGCTTATAACAGCCAAATGGCCTTCTACTATAACAGCCTAAAAAGGTGATTACTAGTTATGCTCTAGAATCATCATGGGTCCTTTTTTTGTCTAATTATAAAGTGTGAATCAAAATCCATGATAAGTTTGCTCAAAAAAATGTAAATAAAAAATCCTACAAGTCAAATCAATAACAATCACCAGACACATTATTGTGTTTCGATAAGAAAAACGGCACCTATCTTCATCAGGGAAAAAGCTCCAACATCAAGAGCCTGAGAGTACTACTCCAGCTGGCTGAAAACTCTCACTACCAAATGAAAAGACGTCTGGAAAAGGACCACTGGGAGAAGACAGGTACCCTCCGTTCAGGCGACCATGAGGAGCTCATGGGGGATCCCGATATGGCCGAGCCAGGGGAGTTGGAAGAAGGCAAGATACCGCAGGAGGACTCGCGAACTGTACGAGTTTTCCACCCAGAGGAGCTCTCAATGCTCATATCTCAATCACTGCTGGTTCTAAACATGGAAGAACCATCCCAGGTGGATGACCCCTTAGAGGACCCCCTCTTTCAGGCAGTCTGGAAGCCACAGGTAGTTTTTCCAATACATAGGATGATCAAGCAAATGATTCAGGATGAATGGGACATTCTGGAAGCCGCTCTGGTGATTACAAAGACCATGGCTCACCTGTATCCCCTTCGGAGCAAGAACAGGAGATCTTATTCTCTCCTAAAGTCGACGCAGTGGTGTCAGCAGTCACTAAGAAGACCACCATCCCCGTGGAGGGGAGTACTGCGCTCAAGGATGTGCAAGAACGGAAGTTTGAGGCATCGTTTCAGGCTTCGATTTGTGGGGCATTTGTTGCCAGGGCCTGTCTACACTGGGCGCAGGATATCTTAGAGACTGCAGGGCAGAGGCAGCAAAGCTCAAATCCAGAGCAGCGTATTTGGCAGATACCTTTTATGATCTCGTCAAGGGGCTGTCTAAGGGTATGGTCTCAGTGGTGGCAGCCAGACGATACCTCTGTTGAGAAATTGGTCAGCGGATGTCTCCTCAAAGTCTCATTTGAGCAAATTGCCATTCAAAGGCAAATTGCTCTTTGGAGAGGCTTTGAATAAATTGGTCAAGGACTTAGGAGAGTCAAAGGAGGCAGACTTCCAGAAGATATGCAGAAGCTTGGATGGCTAGCAGGCTCAGTGAGGGGTCAGTTGCGGAATTTCCAGCATTTTCGGGCAGTACGGTTTGTACCTTATCAGAGAAGGTGCTATCCAGCCCGGGCACAAGCTTTTCGGAGGTTTCGAGGAGCAGGGAGAGGTTTTTACTCTGCCTTCTTGGCAGCCCCAAGAAGCCACAATGAGAAGAGGGAGCCCCAGCCAGGGGTTATTCCTGTGGGGGATCGGTTACGGAAATTTTACCCAGCTTGGGTCCACATCACCTTCGACCAGTGGGTTCTGGAAAGGGAAGGCTACGTACTAGAATTGGCAAGGCCCATCTTGGACGCCTTTGTACTGTCGCCTTGCAGGGCCTTGCAAGCCACAATGTTCACTCTCGCTCAGCTCTTGCAGTTAAAGGTGGTAGTGGAGGTACCACAAGACCAGTGCAGCTATGGTCGATGCTCCATCTATTTCGTAGTCTCCAGAAAGGAAGAGACGTTTCGGCCAATATTAGATCTCAAGCATGTAAATCGGTGTCTCCACATGCTTCGCTTCCGCATGGAGATGCTGTGGTCAGTAATTGTGGCTGTGAGGTAAGGTGAATATCTCACATCTTTGGACCTCACAGAGGCATACCTGCATATCCTGATTTGACTGGAGCATCAGCGGTACCTTCACTTTGCGGTTCCGATGGGGCATTTTCAGTTCCGGTCCTACTCTTCGGTCTCATGACCACTCCTCGCACATTTACCGAGATAATGGTGGTGGCTGCGGTGGCCCTCCAGTAGGAGGGCATTTTGGTACACCCATATCTAGACGACTGGATTATCAAAGCAAAGTCCGCAGAAGAGAGCGAGCGACCACAGCAAGAGTGATAGAGTTTCTACAGGAACTTGGCTGGGTGGTCAATCTTGCAAAGAGCCAGCTGTCACCTTCCCAGGACCTCGTATATCTCAGCACCCGGTTTCAAATAGACAACGGCAGAGTAGCTCTGCCACGGGAGAGGATGCTGATGTTGCACAAGTAGATCAGGCAGTTCCCCTTGGCATGACGTTACCCATGGCGTGGCATTATCTACAACTCCTAGGGTCCATGGAGGCAACTATCGAGTTGGTGACATGGGCTCAGACTCACATGGGACCACTACAAAGAGCCATACTCTGATGCTGTGTTGAGGGACATGCCCCTGGAGGCATCGGTCTGGGTACCATTGACGACGGATGCCAGTCTCGAGGGCTGGGGTGCCCATTATCAGGACCTCACTGAGTAAGAGTTTTGGACCAGAGACCAGAAGGAATGGCCCATCAGTCGTCTGGAAATGTGAACAGTTTTCATAGCTCTGCAGAAGTTTCACTCCACCGTACCTGGCAGGATGGTGCGGGTGTTTTCAGACAATGCCACTACGGTAGCTTGTATCAATCAACAGGGAGGTACAAGCAGTGTGCAGCTCAAGGCCGAGATAGCCCCTTTGTTGGAATGGGCAGAGGAAAACTTGGAAGCAATCTTGCAGCAGACTATCTCAATTGGGTTTGGTTGGACCCGGGAGAGTGGTCGCTCTGTGAGGAGGTCGTCCTGCAAATAGTAAACAGATGGGGGATGCCGATTATGGATGGCGACCTTTGCCTCCACCAAAGTGAACTGCTTCTACAGCAGATGGAGGGAGCAGATGCTGGAAGGATTGGATGCTCTGGTGCAACCTTGGCCAAAGGACGGACTGCTCTATGTGTTTCGGCCATTGGCACTAATCGGCCATCTGGTGCAAAGAACAGAGGTGCGTAAGGGGCTAGTCATCCTCATTGCCCCAGACTGGCCCCACAGGCCATGGTATGTGGACCTGCTACAGCTGACTGTGGATCACCCTTGGCAACTTCCCCACAGACAGGATCTTCTCTGCCAGGGGCCAGTGCGAATGACTCAAGTGGATCGATTCTCACTTAAGGCTTGGCTCTTGAAAGGGCGAGGTTGAGCAAGAGGGGCTATTTGTCAGCAGTAATCTGTACCTTGCTGAAGGCTGGTAAGTGCTCTGCATCGCTATCTTATCTGCGAGTTTGGAAGATTTTTGAGGCATGATGCATGCACAACAGCTGCCGCTCTCTCTCAGCGTCGGTTTTGGAGATTCTGGCATTTTTGCAGGCAGGGCTGGAGAAAGGTCTGGTCTGCAGTTCCCTGCAGGTACAGGTGGTAGCGATTACATGCTGTCGGGGTAGGGTCCAGGGGGTTTCCTTGGCAGCCCATCCAGATGTTTTCTGGTTTCTTTGGGCGGTTAAACAGGTGTGCCCTCTAGTTCGGGCAGTTGTTTCCCCATGGGACCTTAACCTTGTACTGTCAGTGCTGATGGAAGAGTCCTTTGAGCCACTGGGGATGTGTACTTTGAAGGATTTAACCTTAAAGACCATGTTTCAGGTAGAAATTTGTTCCACGCGAAGGATTTCGGAGTGATGTTACTGATAGACTGCAGAGATTCCAAGGGTGACCCATCCCAAAGAGTGAGACTGAAGCCTTCCAGTACTGACTGATTGAAGACTTTTTAAAGACTACACACATATGTGGTGACTTTATGCGGATCCCCTGAAGAAAGCGTAACGCCAAAACGTGTTGGGATTTGTTTTGAATAAACAATAGCACCAGTGACCTCACTTGACTCTCGGCTCTTGTGTTCTCCTATACTTCTGTGCGAGGGCCCAGCTCCCCTTGTGTTTGCTATTATGGGTGGTTCCATCCTTTTTGCCCAAAGTCCTCTCAACATTTCATTTGAATCAGCCAGCAACGCTCCGTTGTTCACAGACACGGAAGCAGTGCGATGAGAGCCATGATTGCAGCTCTTGGATGTGCGTCGGACTTTGAGATGTTACCTTAAGAGAACTGATGCCTTTCGTAAGTCAGACCACTTGTTCAATTTGTTTGGGGGGCCGTGTAAAGGGGAGGCGACCTCCAAAGCCTCTATCTCATGCTGGATTCGAGAAGCCATTTCTTTGGCCTATCTGCTACGGCACCAGCAGGTGCTGAGTGGGCTACGAGCACACTACCAGAGCACAGAAGGCTTCATGTGCAGAATTTCACCTAATCCTGCCGGTGGATTGCAGAGAAGCCACCTGGGTGTCCTTGCATATCCTTGTAAAGCATTATAGACTGGATGTTCAAGTGATGGAGGATGCGAGATTCGGTGTGGCAGTCATTCAAGCCAGGCTCACTAGTTCCTCCTGAGGGTAGTACTCTGCTA
Source organism: Ichthyophis bannanicus (assembly GCA_033557465.1). NCBI lineage: Eukaryota > Metazoa > Chordata > Amphibia > Gymnophiona > Ichthyophiidae > Ichthyophis > Ichthyophis bannanicus. Next base: position 124,610,512 of record CM066043.1, on the reverse strand, counting down.
CACTTCAGATGTCGAGACTGCACTGAAGGGATGATAAGGAAGGTGAAATTAGACCTTACCTGCTAATTAGCTTTCCTTGAGGACCTCCAGTGCAGTGCTGGACCCGCCCAAGTTCTTTCAGAGATGACGACCCCAGACTAAGAGAAAGTAATCGGTTTAATGCAGTTTGAGGGTCACGTGGGATGGCATAACATCTAGTTATCCCCTTCAGGCTAACAGGGAAATCAGAGGTATACAGTTTGGGGTCAAGACAGTGGAGTGTTGCATTCGGGGCCGTAGTGGACAAGACTAGCCATCTCCAAACCCTACAGACAGTCTGTGTCGCAGAGTGAGTGAAGGGCTTCCCCCTTTTGTTTTCCATTGTGGGGAGTGGTGTTTTTCTTCAGGTTGGTGATAGGTGAGGCATTTAAAAAAAAATTAAAGTTTTCTAAAAGTTGACATCTTATTTGTCGCTCCTGTGAGTCTGCTTTGTCAATAGTTTACTAGGGCTAGTGGGTGGTGCCAGCTGCCAAAAAACTCTGATGTCATCAGAGATGATATGCTCAGTCTCCAAAGCTGCTGTTGAGAGCTGACAACCCAGATGTTGGGACTGCACAGGAGGTCCTCAAGGAAAGCTAATTAGCAGGTGAGGTTTAATTTCATCATCTCACGGGTTAAACTGTAGCTTCATTGCATGTCCCTTAGACTTTCTACTTTTTCATGGCATAAACACCTACGTTTACCCGTTCCACTCCATTCATTAATCTATAGATCTCTATCATATCTTCTCTCAGCTGTCTCTTTTCCAGGTTGAAGAGCCCTAACCTTTTAAGCCTCTCTTCATATGAGTATCCTTCCATCCCCTTTACCATTTTAGTGGCTGTTCTCTGTACCTTTCCTAATTCTGCTATATCCTTTTTAAGATACGACAACCAGACTTGCACAGAATATTCAAGGTGCGGTCGCACTATGAAACGATACAGAGGCATTATAAAATCTTTGTTTTATTCTTCATTCCTTTCCTTATGATTCCTAGCATTCTATTTGCCTTCTTGGCCACCGTAGCACACTGGGTGGAGGATTTCAACATGTTATCCACAGTGATGCCTAAATCGTTTTCCTGGGTGGCGGTTCCTAATGTGGAACTTTGCATTGTGTAACTATAGTTTGGGTTGTTCTTTCCCAGGACCATAACTTTGCACTTGTCCACATTAAATTTCATCTGCCATTTGAACATCCAGTCTTCCAATTTATCAAGGTCCTCTTGGAATTTTTCACAATCCTCTTGGGTTTTAACAACTAATTTGTGTCATCTGCAAATTTGATTATCTCTTTCATTATTCCTATGTCCAGGTCATTTACAAATACGGTAAAAAGCAGCAGGCCCAGCACAGATCCCTGGGGCACTCCACTATTCACCACTCTCCATTGGGATAATTGGCCATTTAGCCCTACTCTCTGCTTCCTATCTTTTAACCAGTTCCTGATCCACAATTGTAAACTGCCTCCTATCTCACGGCTTTTTAATTTCACCAAGAGTCTCTCATGAGGGACCTTGTCAAAGGCTTTCTGAAAATCCAGATATACTATATCGACTAGCTCACCTTTGTCTACCTGTTTATTCACACCTTCAAAAAAATATAACAGATTAGTAAGACAAGACCTTTCTTGGCTAAAGTCATGTTGGCTTTTACTTATTAAACCATGACTATGTATATGTTCAGTAATTTTATTCTTTATAATGGTTTCTACCATTTTGCCTGGTAATGACAATAGGTTCATAAGTCTGTAGTTTCCCGGATCACCCCTGGAACCCTTTTTACAAATTGGTGTTACATTGGCCATTCGCCATTCTTCAGGTATTACAGATGATTTTTATGATAGTTCACAGATTACTAATAGTAGGTCTGTAATCTCATATTTCAGTTCTTTCAATACCCTCGGATGTATACCATCTGGTTCAGGTGATTTGCTACTCTTTAGTTTATCAAATAGTTGTAATACATTTGATAAACTTCCCGGTTTATCGATATATCTTATATATCTACATTATCACCTTTAAATATCATTTCAGTCATGGGTAACTTCCCTATATCTTCTTCAGTAAAGACCGAAGCAAAGAATTCATTCAGTCTTTCCACTATGGCCTTGTCCCGTCTTAGTGCCCCTTTTACCTTCTATCATCTAATGGTCCAACTGACTTACAGGTTTTTTGCTACAAATGTATTGAAAACGTTTTTCTTATGCATTTTTGCTTCCACGACACTTTTTTTCAAATTCTCTCTTTGCCTGCCTTATCAATGCCTTGTATCTAAGTTGCCAGTGCTTATGTTGTTTCCAGTTTTTGTAATTTGGCTCCTTTTTCCATTTCTTGAAAGATGCTTTTTTGGCTACAACAGCCTCTCTGACCTCACCCTTAAAACATGCTGGCAGTTTTTTGGACTTCCATTTTTGTTAAATCATTGAATACAGCTGGTCTGGGCTTCCAAGATAGTATTTTTAAACAACACCCATGCTTGATGTAAATCTGTAACCTTTGCAGCTGCTCCTTTTAATTTTTTCTTAACTATTTTCCTCATTTGATCATAGTCTGCCTTTTGAAAGTTAAAAGATAGTACTGTGGATTTCCTTGCTGTCCTTCCTCCATTTATTAAATCAAACGCGATCATGCTATGATCACTATTGCCAAGTGGCCCCAACACCCTTATCTCTTGTACCAGCTCTTCTGTTTTACTAAGCGCTAGGTCCAAAATGGCATCACCTCTTGATGGTTCATGAACCGGCTGCTCCAATAAGCAGTCATTATCTCCCTAGCATGTCCTTCCGTGACATTGACCCAGTCGATACCAGGATAATTGAATCACCCATTATTATTACTGTGTTGTAACTTTTGTTAGCTTCCCTGATTTATTTGAGCATTTCATCATCCATTTGTTCATTCTGGCCAGGCAGACAGTAGTATACCCCCACTGCCATTGCTTTCCCCCTTTTACATGGAATTTCGATCCATAGAGATTCTACAGTGTATTTTATTTCTTGCAAAACTTTAATCCTGTGTGACACAATGCCCTGTCTAACATAGAGTGCAACCTCTCCAACAATTTGATCTATTCTATCATTGTGATATAATTTGTACCCAGGTATTACAGTGTCCCACTGGTTGTCCTCCTTCCACCAGTTCTCTGAAATACAAATCATATCTAACCTCTCATTTTGTGCTATATATTCTAACTCTCCAATCTTATTTTTTAGACTTCTAGCATTTGCATACAAGCATTTTAGATGTTGTATTTTATTCATATCAATCTGGTTATTGGTAGACAGGGGTTATTTGGAATCTTTAAGCTCTGTCTGCTCTGTACTTAAGGGCATTTGGGGTACTTTTGTCTTTATTGGAACCTCTCTGTCGATATGCCCTAACTTCAGTCTTTTGTTAGTTCCTTCAAGGATACATTCTTCTGAACCATGTGCTCTTGGGTGACTGTCGGCTTTCTCCTATTATCTAGTTTAAAAGCTGCTCTATCTCCTTTTAAAAGGTTAATGCCAGCAGCCTGGTTCCATCCTGGGTAAGGTGGAGCCCATCCCTTTGGAAAAGCCCCTTCTTTCCCCAGAATGTTGCCCAGTTCCTAACAAATCCAAAACCTTCTTCCTTTCACCATCATCTCATCCATGAATTGAGACTCCGGAGCTCTTTCTCCCTTTTGGGTCCTGCACGTGGAATGGGAAGCATTTCTGAGAATGCTATCCTGGAAGTTCTTGATTTCAACTTCCTACCGAAAAGCCTAAATTTGGCCTCCAGAACCTCCCTCCCCACTTTCCTACGTCATTGGTACCGACATGTACCAAGACAGCAGACTCTTCCCCAGCGCTATGTAAAATCTTGTCTAGGTGGCACGTGAAGTCCAGCCAGGCATGTTACGAGGCAATCCTCATATCCACCAGCCACCCAGCTGTATACATGCCTAATGGTCAAATCACCAACTATAATGGCTGTCCTAACCCTTCTCTCATGGGCACATGGCCCTGAAGAAACTTCCTTGGTGCGAGAGGGTTTTACCTCACTTGGGGGAGAAATCGTAGTTACAGGATCACTTCCTGTCACACCAGAGTGATGCTGTCCTGTCACGTGACCTCTCTCTTCCATGGCAACAGGGAAACTACTGCTACAACTTCTACTACTATTACTAAGCATTTGTATAGCGCTACAAGACGTACACAGCACTGCATATACATGTAAGAGACAGTCCCTGCTCATCAAAGCTTACAATCTAGTCAAGACAGACAGCACAGTAGGTGTAGACAGGGATACATCTACAGCGAATGGTAAAGAAACACAAGGAGATTAGGTGGAGGTGGGACTTCTGTACTATGCCCCTGTAGGTCTCATCAACATACCTCTCTGTCTTCTTTATGTCCTCCAAGTCTGCTACTCTAGCCTCCAAAGATTGGACGTTCCCTGAGATCAAAGAGCTACTTGCACCTAGTGCACACGTAAGACTCCTCATGAACTGGGAGAAAATCATACATGTGACACTCAATGCAAAAGACTGGGAAGCCCCCATCTCCCTGCTGGGCTGCTGTCTGCATCTTAGTTTTAAGGTTTTGTTTGGGAATTTAAGTTGTTTACTTACTTAGGTTTGCTTGGAATACTTATACTAATACAACTATACATAATACATTTAATGGACTTTGTTTACCTCGAGATTAATTAATCTCAGGTCCTTAATTAATCTATTCATGATGAGGATAACCAGCCGCACCTGAAACTGAATATGGGCACCTCCTTCCCTTTAGTAGGTTTAAGATCCTATAAAGCTAAGATTATCCCTGGGGTGGGCAGGAATAAGAATGTGTGGGAGGAAAATAAGACAATAAAGGCTGGCTTGCTATACAGTGCCCTAACCTTTGCTTCTAAGGTAAAGTCCTACCAATTTCCTGAGTGATTCACACGGTTTGATAGAGGGAACCTTTCAAATTTCCCCTTTGATCTATCACTTGGCTTTAACATCTATTTAAGACAACTTCACCAATCTTTTGTCTCCTAACTGAAAGGCCTCTTTTTGTAAAGGTCATTAGAAACAAGAGACTATTTATTTTACTTGCATGCTAAGATATACTCTGATTTGATTTAAATAAGCTCTCTAGAAACAAATGTATTTCTTTCTACTCAGAGACTATTCTATTTTACTTTCTATGCTAAGCTATACTCTGGTTTGGTTATATGAAAAGCTCTCTTATGGTACTAAGACCTGACTGACTCAGCAAAAACACTGAATTCTAAAATACACAGATTTATCAGCTTTAACCCAAAGAATTCCCCCTTTCCCCCAAGAGTTAGAGTTTATTCCAGAAGATAAATACTTACAAGTGCAGATCTTTTTGCAGTTGTAGCAGTCCCTTTTTGGGTCCTTCAAGTTATTATCCAATGTATTTAGCCAAGCGGGAAAGGAAAATAACTCAGTCTCTGAACCATACCATAGAACAAATATATCATCCAGGTATCTTTTCCACATACACACCTTTGAGGAAAAAGGAGAAACAGACATATATTGATGTTCAAAGTTAGCCACATATAGGGAAGCAACTGAGGGGGCCATAATGGCTCCCATAATAACACCATGGTTTTGCTGGTAAAAGGTACCATTATACCAAAAATAGTTCTTATGCAATACCAGCATTGCTATTTCACAAAAAAAATCTTGAGGTATCTGAGCTGCTAGTGGTCTGGTGGACAAGATACATAATCACCTCCAAAGCTTTATCTTGAGGAGTGTTAGTATATAAACTTACGATGTCCATAGAGACCATATAAGAGACCTGTGGCAAGACTGAAAACTCCTGAAGTAATCTCAAAAAATTAACTGTGTCCTGAATGTAAGATGGAATATCTCAGAGAGAAGGTCGCAACAAGGTATCTAGCAATCAAGATAGAATTTCAAGAACTGAACCTCGGATGGAAACTATAGGGCGACCTAGTGGATGATTAGCATCTCCATATACCTTAGGTAAAAAGTATATCATAGGGGTAAGTGGAGAAGGTTCAAGCAAGAATCTTATCTCCCGTGAAGTCAGAAACCCTTGAGGTTCCGCCACAGCTAAAATATTCTTAATATAAGTAAGCAGCTCTTGAGTAGGATCCATAGGTAGGATTGAATAAAATTTACGATCAAATAGTTGATGAAGAGCTTCTTGGTGGCAGTTTTCATGATCTTGAGTAACAATACTACCACCCTTATCATCTTGAGTAATTAAAATAGATTCTGCATGTCTGAGTTGATCCAAGGCGGCTCATTCCAAGGATGACAAGTTATGACGAGATTGAGGAATATATGGATCTTCAAGAGCTGAAATATCTTTCAGTACTAAGTCCTTAAATGTACAGATAGATGGATCCATACCACCAGGAGGAATCCAAGAGGATTTTGGATGGACTACTGAGACATCTAGAGTAGAAGGATTTGTATCAAAATAAACTTTCAGCTGAAGTAGCTGAATGAAGCGGTGAAAGACTAAGAATTGAAAGGGACATAACCAAAACCCGATTCAGTATCTGTAGTTGCATGGGTGACAAAACTCGACAGACTAATCATTGCTGATTGACTCTGGTTTGGGATCTGGTGTTCAGCCTCTGACGTGGTCCTCAATTCCACCCTCAGCCATGACCTCACCATCTGTTTCGTTGCTTGCCCTTGCCTCATCCTAAAAAATCCTCTGAATGATCACTCCTATTATTACTACTCCACTTAGACTCTTCAGAAATTCCCCAAAATGAAACATGTCGTGTGTTTTTCTTCAAATGTTCCGGTTTTAACCAGGGATAGACTTCATCATGCTGATAATCATATTCATCTCTCTTAATCTTAATTTGTTTGATCGAAGTACGAAATGAATCCATAGATGATTGAAATTCAGATATTTTTTGACTATAGGTAGAACTATCTACCTCCTTAAGTTTAGCATCCAACTCAGAAACAGATTGATGTAATTTGTCTTCCAACTTAATAGTAAACTCAATGATTAGAAGCATGAGGTCCATACTACACTTATTAAGAATATCAATCCATTTATCCAAAAAAGCAGAATCAGTGGTAAAATGTTTTGGCTCCATATACATTCTTGTGTAAATATGTTTATTACAGTTTATCAAATACAATATAACAAACAGAAGAAGGAAAACCTTCATATATCACCACATAATATGATCACAATCAATTAAAGAAAAACAAAAAGAAACTTACACAGTAATTTAAGAAACATGGCGCAACAAACCAAGGTCGGGCCCACATCAATGGGTTGTGCTAAAGATCAATTCATGAAAAAACCAAAAAGAAAAAAGGCAAAAAGCCCACAAAGGAGAAATAGCTATACTTAACACTACCATTACTGTTACCTCATTTATGCCTATCCACTTTCCAAATTAGATATATCACCAAAAATATAAGTTTAACCCTGCAAGGTAACAAGGCACTTGCAGGGAAACTTCAAGAAAAAAGTAGCACCCAATTCCAAAACCTTAGGCTTCAACTGCAGAAACTGTTTCCTTCATGCCTGAGTGGCTCTGTTTACATTAGGAAAAAAAATGGTCGACCACAAAATAACATTGATTTATTGTGAAAAAAAAAGCTTAAGAATTTCAATTTTATCCGATTCATTCAAAAAGGTTACAAGTAAAGTATTACAGGTAACATTGTAATCTGTAGAGTCTTCCAGAAAGTCAGTTGAATTCTGAGTGGCAGCAGGACACAGGTAATCAAAACCTCCCTTCCCCTGTGAGGGCACTCAAACTTTAACGGGAACATAATAGGCCTGAACTATTGGAATCACCATAGGCAATTTCAAGACCTCCTTAAAGTACTTCTGTAACAAAATTTCTGCGGACAACAAACGAGTAAATGGAAAATTTAATATACCTATATTCCTCACACAAGAGGCATTTCCAATGCCTCCGTCTTGGAATGCAGTATTGTAAATCCCTAACATAACTAGCATTTAAAGCCATATAGGAGGACACTTGAGTAGTTAAAATGGAAACAGACCTATCCAGTACTAGAGAACGAGTATCCAAATCTGCCAGCTTTGTAGCTACACCCTGTGTAAATTCACACAGAGAGCAAACCGTGTTGGAAAATTTGGAATCTATTTGCCTAATTGCCCCCTAGATGTCTTTCAAAGTAATTTTTCCTTCCCTTCCATCCTCGACCCAAGCAGAACTCACTGCCGTAGAAGCCACCACAACTGGTTTTGGAACTGGAACAATTGAAATAGCATCATTCACCTGAGGAGAATCCTCTGGCATAATCGTGGAGGACAGAGGAGGAAACAGATATGGTGGCAGTGTTCTACCTCCGGAGCTCAAAGATGCTCCCTCGGGGGAAGGCTGACCCATCAGAAGAGGAACTACATGCCTGTCTATGAGGCTGATAAACAGTTCCAACTGGAGAAACAGCCGGAGCTTCCTTTGCAGAACCCTTGTTCTTTCCCTTTCCCATATCCCCTAGGACAGACAAATGATTATTCCTCAGCCAGTGTCCTGCAGGTGACCTGAAGGGGCTCCAAAGGGGATTGTCCAGCTCCTTTGGCCATGTCCCTTCAGATCATGACTCATGGGCCGTGACACACTTCCATGTGTACGGCCGAAGATCTTTAACTGGTGGAAAGACCCCACCGAAGCAAGCTGTCCACACCGTGCCTGCCAGATGCCACAGAAGAACTCAGGCAAGCAGTGAGTCAGCTGTTGTGGCAGGTGAAAATGCCCAATCTGTGTCTCCAACACTCCTCCAGGACAGCACAAGTGCAATTTCAGCTGCAGATCTTTAACTCGTTGAAAGATCCCACCGAAGCAAGCTGTCCATACCGTGCCTGCCAGACGCCGCAGGAGAACTTAGGCAGCCATTGGGGCAGATTAACGTGCCCAATCTGTGTCTCCAACACTCCTTCAGCACAGCACCAGCTCCATATACATTCAAAGTCCTCTCAGGATCATCTTCTCTCGAAAATATTGGACCATCATATCTCCATGAAGCTCTGCTCTGATTAGATGATGCTGCAGATTATATAAATCACCCCAAGTATTCTCACCTGGCTGCAGTGGCTGACAAAACGGCATCTCTGACCCCTAGCATTAGTCTCTGGCACTACCACTAGGGGGTCAGAGCTGCCATTTTGCCAGCCGTTGCAGCCGGGACAGGAACGGAAGGGGCCTGCTACTTCCCTGTACCCACTGAGACCACCAGAGAGCCCCTGGTTCTTAACTAGAGGGGGCTTGATGCTCAGGGTTTGGGTTTTGGGGGGAGTCTAATCTGGGGATGGGAGGTCTTGGGGGGGCCTGCATTGTTGGCTGATTGATGAGGGGGTCTAATCGGGGAGTTTTATCAGTGGTAGGGTTCTGTTGGGGGGTCAGATTGGGGGTTTGATCAGTGGGGAGTGGGATTGAGTTTTGAGAGGATGGAAAATTGCAGCTACTGCTGCTCTCTTCTTTCCACAATCCTTTGGTGCCAGGCCTGTATTCCTTGCCTTGGGAGATAGCATGGGTACTCCTGCGCTACCTGCTGAGGGAGGATGGGCCTGCATGGTAAGTGTCTGCTGTGTGCACTACATGTAGGGCAAACGCTGGGCATGCTGCCTTATTTATGCACAGGGTTTGCACTTACTGCACCTTAGTAAAAATGGTCCCTAAGCCCCAAATGTACATGCTGAGTGGTCCCAGAAGATTTTAGCACAGGGATATGCAACATTTTAAAATAGAAGAGCCATTTCACAAGTTTTTCCTTTTTCCATAATATTTTGAGTGCCATAACCCTTTGGAAAATTTTGAGATTCGTGAAAATCACCTCTTCCATCCTCATCCTCAGCAGATATTCTATCTTTCTCTCATTCCTCCTCACATATCTCTAGCTGCTTTCTCTTTCAGTCCTTCCCATCCCTAGCAGTCATTTTCTTGACTTCCCTGTCCCCCGCAGCTTCTCCTTCTTTGCCCTATCCCTCGCAGTCACTCACTTCATCACCCAAGAATAGCAGTCACTCTTAAGTCACTCTTAATCACCTGGAGTCTCTCTCGATTCCTCCATCTCCAGCAATCACTCATTTCATGGCTTCTCATCCCCAGCACTCACTCTCTCTTAATTGCCTTTTGAACACCAGCAGTCGCTCATTAATCACTCCATCCCCAGCACTCTGAAAGCCTCCCTCTTATCGCGAATTTCCCTTTTAGCTTATTTCCAGCCAGTGCCAAGCACTTCACTTTCATAGCCAAAGTCAGTGCGTCTTCTCCCTGGGACCCACATGGCCAATGGTTAACAGACCTCCTGAAGCTCTCAGGCCTTCCATTGTGTAACAGTAACCCCCTGACCTTCTTCCTTGTGGAGTAAATGCTTCCCAACATACCTACCCTTCTTCAGTACAGAGTAAACCCCCCTCGATCTACCCTAAGGCATCCTGCTGTTTCCAGAAATCTTCCTTTATAAAATAGCCTCACAAAAGCTGCTCAAATGGCAGCTAAAATGTGTCCGCGTATAATAAGATCTGGTTGAGAGCAGGTATAAATGTGCATGGCTGAAGTATATATTTGGGTGTGTATTTTATAATCTACATATGCACTTTATGACTCCGCCCATGTTCCATCCATGTCCCCCAAATATGCCTAAACATGAGATGTGTAAAAGTCTGGACTGTGCATACTTTTATGTCCATAATGTGTGGTGTAGTTTTATAGGAGGCCTTTTATGTGCATAAAATAGGGATTACATAATCAAAAATATAATAAATAAAAAAATAAATGATAATTATAATTATTTGAGGGCCTCAACAATGGTAAATGAAGCACAACTGCCTGAGCTCACTTCACCTTTCATCTCAAGCCAACTTTTACATTTTTAAATCTGTGGCGTAGGACAAAGATATGAGTCTGTCCTTAGATTGTAAAAAACTGTGTTCAAATACATTTCAGCAAAAACACTTGTCTTTGGAACTTATTGTTTCAATTGTGAATTTTGAGGGAAATTGTAACTGTGGATTTTTGTGATTTCGACTCCTTAAAGTTCTGGCAATCAACATACGTAGGTGCATGTTGACTAAAGGTTAATGCGCATCAAGTGCCACCATGCCCATTTATTTCTGTTGTCGCAGAGGCACTTAGTGTTCATTAATGCACATTAACCTTTAGTAAACATGCCCTATGATATAACAGAAACATAAAACAAATTAATAGAGCCACTTACATTAAAACACAACATATAATAACATAATAAAACCATAAATACAGAGCAAAGCAAATAAAACCCTCTCTAATAACATAGGTCCTATTGAAAATAAACTTCCTGAAATAACTACGTTTGCAAGCTAACATCATCCCCAGCTTATTTTGCACTTACCTGATGATGGAAGTAAATTCTTGAAAGCTATTCACAATGAATTGAGTTATTTCAATAAATGTCATCATCTACAGCTTGTTTGTTGATTTTTTTATTTCTACATATCCAAGTGGTCTTAGATGGCAACCACACTACTTTATTCAGAGACAAAACAGAAAGACACAAATTTACCATTCTTGTACCACTTCTCTTTTGTTTGGGCTTTGGCCTCACCCTTGAGTAGGCCCAAATCAATATAATTTGAGTAATATCAGAAGGTACTTTGAAAGTGAGGTTTCTGCCTTATTAGTTTGTCTGTCAGCCCAAACATTTTGAATAAAACATTATTTCCTGCTGGAAATTATCAGCATCTTTACAAATGAACAGTAAATGAAATTTAGGAGAACAGAGAGACGGTATACACATAGTTGAATTGTATTGCTGTTTAATTGGCTTTGAAAAGGCTCTGCAGTTTTAATACTGCAGAAGCAGATGTACATGTACCCATTCCACATATGAAAAACTTGGCATTCAATTCCAGTCAAGGAAAACGAACAGTCAGCATTTTTGTAAGCACAGACCATGGTGTTTAGATATGAAACCAAATATTCAGCACTGGAATCTGGATAGCCTCTGACACTGAATATTTGATTTTAGCACTGACCGCTGACACTGTCTACAAAACAGTGATATCTGGCCCTTATCCAAAGAGCAAAACTGCATATCGTTAGTAGTTCTATTTTTCTTGGTCTGACTTAATGTGGTTTGTTATCAGGTTAGCGGTCCGAATATCGCCACTAACCGGATAACTCCAAACTTTGTTCCTAGTCTGCCCATGGACTGCTGCAGCAATATCCGGATTGTGCCTAGGCAGTCAGAGGAAATATTTAGCAATGCTATCCTGACAGCACCACTGAATATTGAGCTGGCTGGCACTTACCCAGCTAGCAGCTCCTTTTGAATATCTTGTCCAATGCTATTTTGTACAGAGAAGAGCCAGTTTGACCCAGTATGGCATATTTTATGTTCTTATGTTATTTATTGCTAACTGATATGCAGAGAAATAAAATTCCCTTTAAGTTCATACATAGATCAGTGGGACAGCAGACTCTGAAATCATGTTTTCCAAGAGTTCTCTTGACTTCTAATTCACTGCTTTAACAATTAGATCACATGTCCTCAATACCACCTTCATTTTTCCATGTTTTGCAATATTGTCTATAACATGCAGTTAACACTTGAACTTCGTTTATAGTGTTAAAATCATGGAAACAAACTCTTTTTCTCGGGAAAGATAAACAGGATTGCTATCCTAGTTCCGTGACTGAGCATTGTAATCTAGGATGAACTGTATTCTGAAGACATTCTCTCAGATTACATTCTCAGGTGGGACTGGCACAGTAACTGGTTTTGGAACACTTAGTACGAGGCCTTTCATGGTATAACTTGGCAGTTTCAGCTTCTTTGCAGATAGAACCATGCCACAGATCATCTGATGCAATTAAGTGTAATTGCCTTCCTCAGTTCAGAAAGTGCCCAGGACATAGAAAGGGTAAAGACTGAATTACTGACTTCTAGAGAGCGTGGTCCCTTCAGGCCATGGCAGGGCTGCATACAACTTTCAGATGTACAGAGGACTTCTGTCCTAGCAGTACTGTCATTGTCCTGAGTACAAATGTGCAGTGAAGTACAGCTGTATCTGTTACAATTTTGGCATATTAAAAGGGCAGAATGCCTTGGTGAGCCAGATGTCATTTATTATTAAACATACTATTCCAAATTTAGTAACTTGTGACAATTCGTCCATTTGCTGTGGGATATAATATATTTTCCCCCTACTTCTTTAATTTATATGCAGAACAAATCATCAGAAAAGCAGGACTGTATGAAGACAACAGAGGTGTGAAGATTGGTGGAGGACTCATCAACAACCTTCGCTATGCTGATGATACCACATTACTGGCTGAAAGTGAAGACGATTTGAAAAATATTTGCTTCTCAAGATCAAGGAATATAGTCTTAAAATGGGTCTGCACCTTAATGTTAAGAAGACAAAGATTCTGACAACTGGCAAAATGAATAAGTTCATCATTGATGGAGAAGAAATTGAAATAGTTGACAATTTTAACTTACTTAGATCAACTATCAATAAAGAAGCAACAAGCAGTCAAGAAATCCGACAATGCATTGCTTTTGGCAGAAAGGCTATGAAGGACCTAGACAAGATTCTCAAGAGCAGAGATGTCTCTCTCCATACAGAGATTCGACTTGTTCAAGCCATGGCATTTTCAATCACATCATATGGATGTGAAAGTTGGACAGTGAAAAAGATAGACAGGAAGAAAATTGATGCCTTTGGTGCTGACAACGAATACTGTGTAAGCCACGGACTGCCCGAAGAACAAACCAGTCAGTACTAGAGGAGATCAAACCTAAGCTTTCTTTAGAAGCTCAGATGACAAGACTTCGACTTTCATATTTTGGACACATCATGAGAAGAGAGAAATCATTAGAGAAAGACATCATGCTTGGCAAAGTAGAAGGTCAACGCAAAAGAGGAAGACAGCATTGAGATGGATCGATACAATAACAACAGCTATGGGTGCCAGTCTGTCAACAATGAGCCACCTGACTGAAAATCAAACACAATTTAGGACAACTATCCAGAGGGTCGCCATGAGTCGACACCGTCTTGATGGCACTTAACAACAACAACAACAACAACATATTATATTTTACTATCTGCCAGAAAAAAAGCAATATTTTAAATAAGACTAAATTATGGTGAGCAGATCCAACCCAACTATAAGGCAAACTAGAAAGTCCTCTAGGATGGCAACTTCAGTGGGGGGTGGGGGGTGGGGGGGGGGGAGGGAGGGAGGAGTGGCTAAGAGCATGGCATTCAAAGCTAAATAATAGATTCTGATAGCCGGGGGGGGGGGGGGAGAAGGGGAATAAAGCTTAAGGCAGTGTTTTTCAAACTTGTATCCCATATGACCCCATTTTATCAATTGAAAATTCACGTTACCTCAGATGATGAAATCAAAATAGCAGGTCTCCAGCCTTCTTTCCTTTCTGCCATTCATCTAAAGCAGGAAGACAGCAGCAACAGTAGTGGCAACAGCAGCAGCAATCGGCACAGGGTCCCTTGAGTCTGTGTGCAGTGTGTGCTTACAGACACCAGTACTCAGCATGGGTTTCCAGTCTAACAGGAAGCTTACTCAGAAGAGGGCAAGGGCCTATGAATGTTCATTGGTTCACAGGCCACATACAGACTGGTGACCACCACTACTTGGTATAGGTCACAGTGAAAGCCCAGAGAGAAGAAGAAATGGCCATGTTTCTGTAACCCCATTCACTGATGACATGACCCCCATGTGACATTTTTAAATGATGGCAATTCCTCTCATGGTTAATGAGTTTTTTGCCATTATGTTTGCAAGTCTTGTAGTTACTAGCGATTCAACAGCCCCTGAGGAAGGATCTGAAATGTTTTGAACAAGTTAAGGTCAGGTCAAGGAAGCAAATGGAGCTACTATTGGTGACAACTGGATAGTGTATAGTGGGAGAATGCCCATGCTGACTTGGCTGCATGTATTACTTCAGCATGGCCATTATAAAATACATGATATTGTGTAGATATGTGCTTTTTTCAATATGTTTTGAAGGCTATGTAAAGTCTAACTTGTCTATAAGTGTTGCAATCGCAATGGCTCCTTTGTGAGTGTTTTGTGGTGCTTTTTATGAAAATATAAAAAGCTACGTATAATTAAAAAAATTATGGATATAAAGAATTTTTCATATTGATAATAAAGGTATTTTTCTTGAATGATGAATGGACTATGAGTGGAGTTAGTGAAACTGATGACTGATAAGGGAGCCAATGTCTTTTGCTGTGGTTACATCTGACCAAACATGGCTCAATCTGATGGTCTCCTTCCCACTTTATTTTTCCCCATAATATTTTTCGGAAAGGAAACAAGTAGTGTGTATCCACTAAATCACTTAAGAAGGTAGATAATCCCTAGAGGTATTTGCTCTTACACAACAACGTACTTATCATTTATCATATGGGCTGTCTTAATGAACCTTTCTTATGGTAAACAGTCCAAAAATCTTCCTGCAGTCATTTATTTTTCTAATCCTAAAAACACCCTAAAAAGTCTTGTGTATCATGGGTCTGTCTAAACACTACAGAAAATAGAAGTGATCTGTATATCCACTTGCTCTTAGACCTCTACTTTTGAACAACTTCCAGACATTGCTTTACATCTTCATGCACTCATACCCAATTCAACATAGACCCTAGAACATGTGATGGCTTATGTACATCTTACTAAGTTCATATGACTTGGTCGTAGTCCTACATTCTAAAGAAGCCCCACATAAAATTTCTGAGTCTGCATGGATATTTATATCCCCCAAAATAACCAGATGCACCCAATCCAGCTGTATATTCACAAGTAATTGGAGGAAATCCATTAATGCATCCTCTGAACTCTGTGGCGCATGATATATCAACAGTGAGGCTAGGCCACATGCTCCTACATACACAAGTAAATATTATGATCCTGGGGCTTGATTTTCTGCATTTAACCTGAAAAATTTCATTACAAAAACAAACTACCCTCCTGGGCTTTCAAACAGCACAAACCCTTCCTGTTCATATAACCAAGTCTGTTATACAAAGTAAATCCAAATTATGATTCTTAATTAGATCATAAATTGTGCCAATCTTCTCTCAAACAATACATATTGATCATTGCTTCTGCCTTATCGCTTCCCATAAGAACTCAAAGAAACCTGCGACCACACAAGCTCTCTACCATAAACAAACTCAACCCACACAACCAAACACAAGTAGCCCCACTCAATATTACTTCTTAATAAATGGCGCAACCACTTTGTAAGAAATACTTAGACTCTCCTTTCCAGCAAGTTAATAAACCTAATTGCTATCTAAAAAAGTGCCCCAATATACAAACCCCTAGAGTGGCATACAAATAATGGACAAATCACATATGAAGGAGCGCACAGAGACATACCTGTTTGTTGCATCCCTTTGGTGTGCCATTGTGGTTGCAGCCTTTAAAGTGTGTGTCTCCACTGCTGTGCTGATGCACTAAACTGAGCTATGTTTAGTGCAGCGATTTATTCAAGATCTTCCTGCACTAGTTTTACTCCGGATGCAGAAAGACTTCTAGTACAAATGTCTCCCAATAAAAAAACAACACTGAAACTTAGCACAGTTTTTTACTCTTCCCTCAATGCTGAATCCTTTATGCCAGCTAAGGGTGAGCCTAAAGATGCAGCTGGGAGCAAAAGGATCATCTGAGGATCCCTGATGGCCCCCTCCCCTATCCCCCCAAAATAATCCCTGGTGGTCCTACTGGACCTGAGCCCCCTCCACCTGACACCTCAAAAATAATCCCTGGTGGTCCTATAGTGGACTCAACCCAACTGCCCTTGATATCCAAAAAATAATACCTAGTGTTCCTAGTGAAGTCTCCCCGGCTGACACACTACAGACTCACCCTGGTCTCCCAACTCACTTTTGCCTTCAACACCACCATCCTCCAAAATGGTGGTGCCTGACCCTTAGCGATGTGTCACAACTTATTTGGTAGACAGCTTGTCTTTTTTGACAGATGCACCGCGAGAGTTCAGATGCTGCCATTCTAGAAGATGGCAGAAATGGAGGCATGAGTACATGGGCATTTCTCCTGTCTTCCACTGTTTAGAGATGGGTGGGGTAGAAATCTGGTGGGGAGGAGGGGGTCTGCATGGGGGGGGGGGGCTCTACTAGGACTATCAAGGATTATTTTTTGAGGGTCAGGATGTCTGGGGGGGGGGGGGGTGTCTACTTGAACCACCAGGGATTATTTTTGGATATTGGAAGAGGGAGTTGAGCTCACAGGGGCTATGAGGGATTATTTTTGTATATTGGGGGAGGGCAGTTGGATTCACTAGGGCCACCAGGGATTATTTTGGGATATTGGGGGAGGGAGGTTGGGCTCACTGGGGTCACCAGGAATTATATTTTGGGTGTTAGTGTGTCCAGGGGGTGTCCAATAGGACTAAAAGGAATTATTTTTCAGGGATCAGGGGAGGAGGATCAGGGTTTGGGGGGAGATGAGGATGCTGTGATGTCTGAGGTCCACTGGGCCTCCAGGAAATGTTGTGAGGTGAGGGTAGGTGATGGGTGTCAAGGAATCTGGCAAGTTGTTTTATTTTATAATATCCCCCTTCCTGTCAGTGCATGAACGAATCTCCATTCACACACTCACAGAAAGGGAAACATTTTACTCTTGATGCAGTAAAGAACGCATATTACTGGTGTGCTCTCTTTTCTTTGGACAGTGCACACTTTTTAACATGGGTGTAATTTGCACAAAATTATTTTACTGCATTTGGAATAAAAGTTTTTGTTCGCACATGCTTTTGAACGCTTTGCGCTGAAGCTTGGTGCTGAGTTATAGCACAGCCCTTACTGCATTGAGGCCTCAGTTGGCAGAACTTACTTCCCCACTGTATATGTGGGAAGTAAAGTGCAACTGTGATTCAACCAGCAATGGGAAGGGCACTGCCAAGAAAGCAGGTGATTCTGGAAATTTTGCCAACTTGACTCTTCTTGGGTACGGTTACCCTGAAACCTAATAGTCAGTATTTCTATATACACAAATATTGATAAACTAAATTTCAGGACTAATGTTAAAAGAAAATCAGAGGAAGATATGGAAATAGAAATTTTCTTCCAAAACTTAGGTAAATCATATATATAGATAGAAAGAAAGAAAGACATGACGCCAACTAAATGCACTGATGGACAGCTCCGCCTAATCCTTTTAGATTAATATATTGCAAGGATTTGAGCCCATATCTTTTCTCATTCTATTCTCATTACCACCACCATAAATACCTAATAGTGTATGAACATCCTTGCTCCCTCTTGGATGTTGTAATATTCACAAGCAGCCACAAACTATGAATCTCCCTCACACGCCCAGGTGGCAAAACTGCTACTTAATCTCCTATGCAAGAGAATAACGGAAAGACTTTGTCTGGAGGATAAGAATGTTACTTACATGTATGTGTCTTCTTTGTTGCAGAAATACCTGGAAGACAGAAACAATGCCAAGCATAAGAATATTATTGCTGAGTATTTCAGTTGTTAATTTCTAGAAAGCTATTTTGTAGGATTAGTTTTCACTTTGACCAAAAAATCTGGCTTTAAACTGATCGTTTCAAACCAGGCAAATAAGCGCAATAAACCTTCTAAGTGGGGTGGTTACCAAAGTGCATTACAGGAAGAATGCACAATGTTTGTCCCTTACCATGCGTTGAATAATAATGAGATGCAAAGCATGAAAATGCATACAAATCATCTCATAGGCCTCTACTTGTATGCTTAAAACAGGAGCTTCCTTAGAAATTACCCTCCATATATATTTAAATTCTGTAGAATTTTGCAGAATACTGTGCACAAAATTTCCCCGTGAATAAAATGAACAGTTCTCATTCTGATCTCTAACAGATCCCGAAGTCATCCACTCCTATGATTCTCTCTTGCTATCTACCTCTACTGATCATTCCTTTGCTTGGGTATGGCTTTAATTAAATTTAAAATGACACTTGTATTCTTTTTTATCTCAGAATAATAGTGTTTAAAGAAAACATCAGCATAAATATAAAGCAGAAAATGAAATTTTAAAAAAAGAGTTGTTATTATGCTAATAAGAAAATGGGCCTTACAGAAAATGTTCACATATAACATAACATAGCATTTTAGAAATGACATCCGGGGCAGAACATCTGAGGAAACCCTGGGGGTGTTTACATTTTGGCCTGATCTTAGAAATATGGATGTCCTCAAATGGACAGCCACAAAAATGGCTTAGTGGATGTCCCGGCTGGCGTTTTGCAGAAGGGAGACACCCATGTTCATGACTTTACAGATATTCAGAAGTTCAGTGGTGAGTTAGTAATCTGTTTGGGGTTTCTATTTACATTCAGATAATATTTAGTGCCACCTCAATAGATGACTTGAAATATATCTATATTATCTGCAGAGCGATGAACATGTGCTAATTGTATTTTCTCTGTGCTACCTGCATGGGCAGTTGCTGGGAATGCCCCCAGCAGTTACCACAGAGACTGCAGCTATCACACAATAACTGCAAAACTTTATTGCACTTTTTTAAAGGTAATATGTGGATGCGGTGTTAAATGAGAACCCCTCAAAATTCCCAACTCATAATCAGTAGCACATTATCATTTACTCTGAGCTCACTATTAAAGCATCAGTTTTCTTCAGGTTCAGTGACAAATGATTGTCTGCTAACCATGACGAAATAAGTTTCCAACCCTCAGAAAGCGAGGCTGGTTAAGGCCTTCGGAGATGTCAAACTGATAATACACCATGATATCATTAGCATACAGAAGAAAACTAATTTTTCCATAGGCACAAAGACCCTGATTTTCTAAGGCTTTTTTCATTTTTTTTGTGCCTCTGGGAAAAAGCTTAGAAAATCAGGCCCAGAATGGAAAAAAAATGTCCTTTGTGACTCTTTGCCCTTAATGTATTACTTCGGCAAAACAAACAAATTGACAGACCAATAAACAGGTTGACATTCAAAAGTCCCTGAGGTAGTCAGTTCCCAATGCTAACTGCATACCTGTCTTTTTTAAAATCCAGTGCTGGCTAACAGTTAACATTTTTGGATAACTTGATGTCTGGGCAAAATGTATTCTTTTAGATTTAGGAGGTGAGGAACTTTACAGAGGGTGGAAGAGGGAGCAAAATTTATGAGGATACTGATGACATTTAGCTTCTATCCAGATAAATTTATACTTTTAAGGCGAGGGTTCAGAACCCAATCCTTAGGACACACCTAGCCAGTCAGAGTTTCAGGATAACCCCAATGAATATGCATGAGAGAGATTTGCATGCACTGCCTTCACTGTATGTATATCTCTTTCATGCATATTCATTGGGGTTATCCTGAAAACTTGACTGGCTAGATGTGTCCATACTGACTGGGTTGAGAACCCCTGGTTTAGGTGGACTGCACAAAGAACACAGCTAAATTTTAAACTGATATGCTGTTTACTTTTAGGATTGCATAATTAATGATTTTATCTAAATAAAGAGACCCATTCATTTTCAGGTGTAGAGATAAGTAAATAGTTCATCAGCTTATCTGTGTGTGGCTGAATATTGCCCCAAAGTTTCTTAAATATCAGACCTTGAGGAGAAATACAAGATAAGAACAAGGATCTCAACCTTACTCTAACCACTTCTGCTTTGACCAATGAATCAAACCTTGGATGAAAGTAGAAGCAAAATAAAACTATGTATTTTGCAAAGCTTTGAGTGTGTATGGGAGATGAGGAGGGATGGAGAAGGGATTTCTTTGTTCACAGTTATGATTTTTATGTTTATTTGATTGCTTGATATACCGCTCCTGCATAACACCAGGGCAGTGTACAATTCATAAAGCATAAAGAGATGGTCATGGCTGAAAAGGAAAGGAACTGCAATGTTAGACAGGAAAGAAACAATTCATACATACAGGGAAAGGAAAAAGAGACATTTGAGACTATTACCAGAGGCGGTCAGAGGTTGGTAGGAGGGAGGTTGAATGCAGAGCAGAAGAGATGGGTCTTTAGGAGAGTCTTGAATTTAGGGAGGGATGGTTCTAAGTGGAGGGCAGCAAGGAGGGAATTCCATAGGGAGGGGCCCAGGAAAAAGAAAGCAGAATGGTGGGTTGACTGCAGGTGGGCGCATGATGGAGGGGGAAGAGCTAAATGGGTGATGTGAACTGAGCAGAGACTATGGGTGGGAGTGTGAAATTGAAGAGAGTCTGCCAAATACTGCGGAGTATGTGTGTATATGGTCTGGTGTGTTAATATAAGAATCTTATAACGGATACGAAAGTCAATGGGAAGCCAATGCAGCTGAATGAGAAATGGGGTAATGTGATCCCGACGAGTAGCATGAGTGATGATTCTGATTGCAATATTTTGTACTAATTGGAGACAGTGAAGTTGGAATTCCTTGTTGTCCCTCCAGACCAGTCCCGCACTTCTGGGTAGTGCCCCTCTTCCAGCAGCTTGCAGACTGAGCACGTCATCTTTTTGATGACCCTGGTATACATATACTGTTGGCATCTCCCACCAGCTCCAGTAACCTGTTGACAAAGCAGACTCAGCAGAGAAACAAATAGGTAGTCAAACAAATCTAACTGCAACTCTAAAAACAAATCTATGTGTTCCCCCCCCTCTCCCGGAAGGAACTCCCCACCTCCTTGAACGAAGTCAAATAGAGAGGAGCAGACAGCTCGCCCATTCCGCCCCAACTGCCTTCACCCTGCAAGGCATGCAGAACAAAATTTCTGACCCTTGTACCCCCTGAACCTTATCCTTCAGGCCGGGGTCGCAATACCAGTATCTCATACGGACCAACTCAGGGCGGGATCCGGGACTGGAGTTCCTTCAGGAATGCTAATTAGCAGATAAGGTCTAATTACTCTTTCCTGGTTATCCCTCCAGTCCAGTCCCGCACTTCTGGGATATAACAGAGCAGTTTGATAATGGGAGGGACCTGCGAGACCATCCCTTAGGACTGCTCCACCGAAACAGGCATCCCCCGCCGCCTGGACATCCAAGTGATAATGTTTAGCAAAAGTATGCAAGGAGGACTACGTCGCCGCCCTACATATATCCACTGGCAGCACTAGATTAAACTCTGCCCACGAGGCTGCTTGGGCTCACTTGGAATGTGCCCGCAATCCCGCTGGGACTGGCTTGCCCTTCAAAATGTATGCCGAAACAATCACTTCTCTAATCCACCTGGAAATGGTGGCCTTTGCTGCCGTCTCTCTCTTGTGCAGCCCCCCAAACAACATAAACAGCCGATCCAATCTGCGGAACGTGTTTGTTCTTTTTAAGTATCGCCTCAGCACTCTCTGAACATCTGAGAGGCACAAACATGAATCCGCAGTCTCCTCTCCCTTATTCACCAGGGACGGTAGGGAGACTGCCTGATTCAAATGAAAGGCATAAACCACCTTGGGCAAAAAGGAAGGCACCATCCGCAGAACCACCTTCTCCTTAGAAAAGGAAAGAAATGTAGGCTGGTAAGACAGGGCCCGCAGCTCCGAAATCCGTCTCATTGAGCAAATCGCCACCAGAAACACCATCTTAAGCGTCAAATCCTTCAGGGAAGCCCGACCCAATGGTTCATAGGGCTCCCCTGTCAGAGACACTAGCACCAAATTAAGGTCCCAGGGCGAGACCGCCATCCTCCGAGGAGGCTGGGGGTGTCCCACTGCCTTCAGGAATCGCACCACATCTGGATGTTCACCCAACAACTTCCCGTGGACTCTTCCCCAATAACAGGAAATCACTGCCAATTGCACCCTCAAAGAGCTGGTGGCTAAGCCCTTCTCAAAGCCCACTCAAGAACGCCCACTGTGGAAGGCTAGCTCTCCTGGTCTGTGCACCACCCCTGAAAGATGTGCCATACACTGATGTACGAGAGGCAGGTAGACCTCTTCCGAGCCTTCAGCAAGGTTGCAGTTACCAATCCCGAGTACCCTCTCTTCAACAACCTTGCCCTTTTAAGAGCCATACCCGTAAGCAAGAAATCTTTCTGAGTCTGATGATGTGAAAAGATAAGTCCAGAACATTATGGAGGTCATTTTAGAAGCCCTGTTTGTGATTAGCACATTCTAATGTACCAATCACAGCCATGTCCCAAGAGTCATTGTGAAAGCTCTGAATTTCCACATCTCCAGTGCGATCACATATATGTCACAAGGGGACACAGTGGACGAATATCCAGGGAATTCTGAAAGAGAATAGCGCCACATGTCTCATCCTGCCAGTGGACATGTCCATGCCTACACCTGCTCCTAGGAATTAATACTCGCTCCAATGTGTCCTCTTCCAGTATTATATTTGAAAAAGTGAACTAACAGCACTCAGCGTGCATAACAGCAAACTATAAACAGTTACAAAATTGAAAAGGAGTGTGAAGAACCATCAGCATGGAGCCCTCAGGAAAGAACTCAATGCAGTTACATTTTCCATATGTTCTCATGTACGCACTCCTTATCAGTCATCAGTTCTTCTCACACTCAATCTTTATTTAAGCCTAACACTGTCAATATCTATTTTTCTTTTTTTCTCTAACACCGTAAATATCTTTTCTTTTTTTATTTTATGATAAAACAACCATAACTTGTATTAGCTGTGAGGAATCTGTGGACTTTAAATCTTGTCACCTTTAAAAGTCATCCATCACAATCACAGTCACATCATACTTTTATATGCTGCTCATTTGTATGTAACTGTAAGACTGTTGGTCCATTATTAGTGGTTTGCCATCATTATTGTGTTTTGCTGCTAAAGCCTTAGATTTGCTGTGCCTTCAGGGCTCCTCCCCATAACCTGCTTGCCAGTTTCATAATCCTGCTTCAGGGGTATGGCATTTTTCCCAACATTGCATGGTCAATGATACGCCCCTTCAGGTCTTTAAACCCATGGAAATGTCTCAAACAATGTGAAACTAATGGAGCTGTTTCTACTCTGTGAGCCCAATGGCTATTATGCTCTATGAGATTTCACCTTTCAGGTGGTTTTTCCAATGTACAATAGTGAGCACGGGCATTGAATGGTATATACCACAAACTGCGAGTTACAATCAGTGTTATATTTCAAATGATACTCCTTCTGAGATTGCACATGAGTCCATGTTGTGCCAGCCAATGTTTGGGAGCATAAACCACAATGACTGCATGGAAAATGGCCCACAGCATGCTGAATTGATAATGTCCCAAAAGGGTGGGTGCAAACTATTTTGTCACAAATATTGGAACCTCTTTTATAGGGTATACATGAAGGTTCTATAAAAATAGCATGCATGGCCACTAAATGCCAATGTTTCCACAGAGCTGCAGCCACCTTAGGGGTCAAATTAGAATAATATATAACACAAACTTGGCGATCCATTGTAGAGTGGCTCCGATCTTGAGTAACAAATAATGATTAGGGATCAACAGTTGAGGTTATCAAGATTACTGGCAATTTGGACGAGGTCACAAAAAGAACTGACAATCCAATCAGGAAGAAGAGGACTGGCCAAGGAGAGTGACCAGATCATCCTCTCAAAAGAATCTACAGCAGTAAGGCAATCTTCAGTCATTAGTGTCTCCAGTACAATATTTACTGTACATCAACTAGCATTACTGGAGAAGAGTTTGTCTTTCATGACGTCTACATTTCATAACCCAGTCTGGTGTCACTTGGATATTGCTAGGTTATCAGAAATTTACAAGTACAGCTATATTGTTTTAAATATCCCACTTTAGTTCCAGACAACTGTATTATAAGAGCAAAGTCAAGGGGGGCGGAGCCTGATGTCCAGCGGGTAAGACGCTTCGCGCTGAAGCTCCCGAGAGGCCTACTTAGAATCCTGACTTAATACCTATACAAACTTACTATTTCGCTCAGGGCTGACCGGGGTACCTCGGGGGGGATGGCGGCCCATAAACCAGCGCGCTTGGACTTCGGGTCTCCTTCTTCTTCTCACGGAAAACGCTCCAAAACAGAGGTGTCCTCCCCACAGAAGATGGTTCCATTTCGGGAAAACCCCGAAATGCACCTGGAGATTTTAGAGGAAATACGCGGTGTGAAGGAATTGGTGCAGTCCAATGGAGAAGCGCTTAGAGCCATGCGAGAAGACTTTGGAGTGCTCCAGGACCGACTTGAAAGTCTTTCATTACGGCAGGACAATATGGCGGGGGTCCTCGACTCGCACGCGGTGCGTTTGGGCACACTGGACAAGGCTGAGCGCCAGATACAGAATCTTCAAAAGGAGTTAGAAGATAGCAATAATCGAGCCCGTCGCAACAATGTGAGGCTCATTGGAATACCGGAGGGGGTGGAAGCGGGAGATATGAGAGAATTCCTGCTCAAAACTCTTCCCTCCTTGCTGAAGATCACCTTCCATAAAGAACTGGAAATCGATCGTGCACACCGTGTTCCTACCCACATGGCGCTCAACCGAACGACCCCCCGGCCTATTATTTTTCGCTTGCTACGATATCAACAAGTGGAACAAATTTTAAATGCTGCCCGGGCGAACCATCATTTGGAATTTGAAGGCCACAAAGTCTCCTTTTTCCCTGATTTGGCAAAGCCTACCGTTGACCGACGGAAGAAGCTCCTTGCTTTTCGCCCTCGACTTCAACAGCTACAGGCTCGCTTTGGCCTGTTGTATCCCGCGAAGCTCCGAGTGACTCTCCACAACCAAACCAGGACATTCGAAGATCCTGATCTACTATCAACATTTTTAGACTCCAAAGAAGCAGAGCAGATGCGCTAATCCAACGACTTGGACTTTTATTTGCCGGCTCTGTCCGCCATTTTGAAGGGCCCGATGCGGCGGTCATAGTCAAGCACAGAGACTACCTGGACTTTCTCTCTCTCTTTCTATGACTTTTTTTGTTTTTGGTCTCCAATCCCACAATGAAGTGTGCCTCGGTCGGATTCGGAGCATGCACGGTCCTACAGGTTATGTGTTTTTTTCAATTTCGGCCTTCTCTGGGGCTTCTCCCCGCAGACACATGGTCGCCAGTAATTTTTGGGGTTTTGCTTCTTCTCTACCGCGCTGCGGTTTTTCTTTATTAATGTGGGGCGCTTCATTGTATTATCTAAGCTTATTTTCTGTTATGCCATATGTACAGCTAGATACAGTCAATATGAGGGACATTGTGAAATTATATGCGCTATCATGCTCAGAATTTTTAACTTGTCTGAATGGCCTTATGTAAAATCTTATCACTCAACGTAAAGGGCATTAATAGTCCAATCAAAAGAAAGAAAATCCTTAGCTATCTTAGCCATGAGCATGCTGATGTAGCATTTCTTCAGGAAACGCACTTAAACTCTGCTGAAACACTGAAACTCAATGTTAAGCCTTACATGGTGGCTGCCTATTCTCCCGCCGTTTCCAAACGGTGCGGGGTAGCCATTCTGGTTAAGAAATCTTTGCAAGCTACTGTAATTGATACTAGCGCTGACAAGGAGGGTAGATGGGCCCGAGTACATCTTAAGGTAGGAGATAGTGAATTTACATGTATTTGCATTTATGCCCCGAATGTGGACAACCCTGCTTACTATGCAAGTATTGCGCAGTTGGCACAGGCCTCTGCCAATACTCCATTAATACTTGGTGGTGATTTTAATCAAGTGTTAGACCCTCTGATAGATAGACAGCCGCCTAGAACGAGTAGTCCACCCAAGAGTCTTGCTACCCTTACAGCTCTGATGCAAGATCTTGCGCTGGTAGATATATGGAGGCTGCTTCACCCCTCCGACTTAGAGTTCACTTTCTTTTCTGCCCCCCATCACTCCCAATCTAGAATAGATTTCTTTCTCATTTCCAAAGCACTGATTTCTCAAGTAGACACGACTAGGACTCATCCTCTCCATATTTCAGATCATGCTGCCATATCTTTATCATTACATGTCACTGCGCGGGACGATTCTCCCCGAGCTTGGTTTTTTGATAGATCCTTACTGGGTCAAAAAGATTTTCAGGTTGCTATAAAAGCCGCTATCCAAGATTATTTTCATTTTAACTCACCCCATGACACAGCGAGCTGGGCTTGGTGGGAGGGTTTTAAAGCATCTATCCGCGCAACTATAACTAGCTATCAAATTCGGCAGGGGAAACAAAGAAAGCAGCATTTACTGATTCTAGAGCAGCAGATACAAGCTGGGGAGCGTCTCCTCACGTCCCGTACTGATCCATGTATTTTACTCCGTTTACAACGCTTGCGTTTTCAATACAATCAGCTTTTGTACACTGCTGCTGTTAAAACTATTGAATCACAACAAGGGCTATATTATCGGGAAAATAATCGTGCTGGCAAATTATTAGCAAATGCCCTAAAAGGTCAAAAAGAAGCCAAGCGTGTTACCGCCCTCCGTAATCCGTCGGGGGGGGGGGGGGTTTGGTCACTAAAGATACCGACATCTTAGAACTCTTTCGTGATTTTTATACTCGGCTTTATCAATCTGAATGTGATTTTGAGCCAGATGTATTTGAACGCTTACTTTCAGGGGTACAAAGACCGACCCTATCTGACGAAGATAGAGTGGCCTTGGACACACCATTTACTGTCTCAGAAATTCATTCTGCTATCAAGAAATGTGCCTCAGGTCGAGCCGCAGGCCCAGACGGTCTCCCTGCTGAATTCTACAAAACCTTTCACGCTGACTTAGCTCCAGTTTTGAAACTTTATTTTTCTGCTCTGGCCGAGGAGGGTTCTCCTTCTGGGTCCTTTTCAATGGCAAATGTAGTAGTTTTTGAGAAAGAGGGGAGAGACCCGCAACTAACAGCTAATTATCGTCCAATTTCCCTCCTAAACGCGGACTATAAAATATTTGCCACCATTCTCTCTACCCGGCTCTCTGATAGGATGCCTACCTTAATACACCCAGATCAATGCGGTTTCATTCCTGGTAGATCAACTGCTGACAATGCTCGGACTCTATGCCATGTACTGACTACCGCAGTTAATCTTGATCGCCCATTTGTTGGCCTCTCACTTGATGCTGAGAAGGCCTTTGATCGCTTAGAGTGGCCCTTCCTGTTTGCAGTCCTCCGCTGGTACGGATTCGGGGAAGGTTTTCTCCGTTGTCTTCGCACCATGTACGCACAGCCTACAGCCAGTATCTGTGCCAATGCTTTAAAGTCTCAGCCTTTTCCCCTTCAACGCGGCACTCGCCAGGGATGCCCACTGTCTCCACTTCTCTTCGATCTTGCACTCGAACCCTTGGCTTTACTAATCCGGCAATCGGAGGAGATCCATGGAGTCCCCTTCACCCATAGGGAAATCAAAATTTCAGCGTATGCTGATGACCTTATGCTTTTTGTCTCTATAGACTCAGTACCGGCTGTCCTAGAGCAAATTGGTAAATACTCACAACTGTCCGGTTATAAGATAAATTGGACCAAGTCGGTAGCCTTTCCCTTAAATCCTTTGCTTCATCAGGCAGATATGCAACCCTTCCCCTTTTTATGGCAACCTCGCATGGTCAAATACCTTGGGGTTCACTATTGTTCTCCTTTGGAAGACACTATCTCCTTCAATGCCAAAGACTTAACCTCTAAAGTCCGGGCGCTTACTCACCGCTGGACTCCTTTAACACTTACCTGGTGGGGTCGATTAGAAACCATAAAAATGATGATTGTTCCGAAAGCGAATTATATCTTAGAAATGTTGCCCTGTCTCTTACCTCGACGTATATATAAAGATATAGAGGGCCTTCTGACTAGATACTTGTGGCAAAACAAGACACCTAGGATAGCGAAACATAAGCTGCAAGCAGATAAGGAAAATGGGGGTGTCAGATTCCCTGATTTCCTGAAGTATCATCAATCTTTTCTTCTCAAACAAGGCGCTCGTTGGCTGGAAGACCCAGTACCGAGTAGACCTGTGTGGCTAGACATAGAAGAGGACCTTTGCAAACCGATTCCTCTTACTTTTCTCCCTGGTATGACTCTCCCATCAGACTCCCACTTTCCACCAATGCTTTTAGACACCTTAGGTGCCTTTAATAATCGTATGCAATCTTTGGACTCCCGACTCTGTCCGTTAGACAAGCTCCCACTTTGGTACAATACTCGATTTCGAATACAAAATAAGCCGATGGCGTGGAGCCCCTGGTACACTAGGGGCATTTGGATTCCTAGTCAGTTGTTCCATGAAGGTCGCTGGAAAACTTTCAGTGAATTGCAAATTGAATTTGGTCTCCCAGCGAAACACTACTTTCAGTTGGTGCAACTTCAGCATTGCCTTCGGAGTGCTAAGGTGCTCCCGCCATCGGCCTCCCCTACACCAGGTTGGTTGGAGACTATCCGATCTATCGGTAGTTCACCGGGTGTAGCATCCAACTTTTACAAAACCTTATGTAATGCTATAACTAGAGATACCCCTATAGCGCAGAAAGCATGGGAGAGAGAATTGCATGTGACTTTGACCCCGGAGCAATGGAGCCTTGTCTGGAGTAGAGTGACACGGGTCTCCCGATCCGCCTCACTCACTCAGACACTCTTCTTTCTAGCCCACCGATGTTTTTACACTCCTGACAGATTAGCCAAATGGAACACTACTCAGGGCAATAGTTGTTGGACATGTCATGCGGCCATTGGTTCACTACCTCATGTTATGTATGAATGTCCCGCACTACAGTATTACTGGCGTCGGGTCTGGGGTCGTATCCAGTCTATTTTGCACTTTCAAGAGCCCCTTTCTTGGAAGATAGTGGGACTTCGCTCAGCTGCGGGGATCCCCTCTCTTCCAAAAACGGCTTACTTCCTTTTGGACTTTATGCTTGGCATTGCTATTTCCCTAATTACGAAATACTGGAAAAATAGCTCCCATCTGAGCCCCAATGAATGGTGGAATCATGTCTGTCTCTACAGTAAATATGAACAAATACCTCGTATGTTTGCTTCCCCCATTCAGACTCCTCATCATCGGTCTAAATGGAAGATGCTCAATGACTATGTACATTCTGCTCAATGCTCTCATCTGACTGTCTAAATTTGTATATATCTTTGTCCCATGATTATTCTGTATCGCAGATACTCTTTTGATTGTTTTGATGTATAATCACTGTTGTTTGGAAGCGCTCACATGCTGACATAATCAGCTAGAGAAGAAGCGTGGGGGTGGGGGGTAACTGGGTTTACTTTTCTTTATTGTATACTTGTTTTGTCTCCTTTGGTGTGTTGTTTCTTTTGTTTGTTGCAAAATGAAAATAAAAGTTTAAAAAAAAAAAAAAAAGAGCAAAGTCAAGATGATTGCCAAGGTGCCATGGGCCCCTACCTAGCTATGTTCTGTGTTGCGGTGCTTCAGGATATTAAAGACATGTCAAACCACACTGACATAGTTATCTGGGCTGCTGATAAGGGTGGGTCCATGGTGGTGTGGGTGCACAGCAATACCAGCAGGAAGTTGAATGCCAATTAAATACTATTTAGCAGCTCCACTGACTGACCTTTTCAATGCCTCTTTGGAGTCAGGAGTGGTGCCAGAGGACTGGAGAGAGGCACATGTGGTCCCTTTACACAAAAGCAGAAGTAAGGATGTGGTTGAAAACTACAGGCCGGTTAGTTTAACCTCGGTGGTGAGTAAATTGGAAACACTGCTGAAAGAGAAAATAGTGAGGTATCTGGAGTCCAACGGATTACGGGATCCAAGGCAGCATGAATTCACCAGAGGCAGGTCTTGTAGACAAATCTAATTGATTTCTTTGACTGGGTGACCAGGGAGTTGGGCCAAGGGAGAGCTCTAGATGTGATGTATTTAGATTTCAGTAAAGCCTTTGACACCATTCCACACAGGTGACTTATAAACAAACTGAGCACCCTAGAGATGGACCCTAAAGTTGCTGCTTGTGTTAGAAAGTGGTTGAGTGGGAGGCGACAAAGGGTACAGATATATGGAGCTCACTCGCTGTCGGGTAAGGTTTGCCTCTTTGTGGATGACACCAAAATCTGCAATAGAGTAGATACATAGGAAGGTATAGATAACACCTATCTATCTAAGCTTGAAGAATGGTCTAGAATTTGCCAGCTGAGATTAATGTTAAAAAATGCAAGGTCATGCATTTGGGCTGCAGCAATCCAAGGGAGCAATACAGTATAGGGGGTAAAGTACTTTTGTCCATAAAAGAAGAACGGGACCTAGGCATGATTGTGTCTGATGATCTTAAAGTAGCTAAACAGGTAGAAAAGGTGACGGCGAAAGTTAGAAGGATGCTTAGATGCATAGGAAGAGGAATGGCCAGCAGAAGAAATGTGGTGATAGTGCCTCTGTAAAAGTCTTTGGAGTGACGTCATTTGGAGTATTGTGTGCAATTCTAAAGAGTTAAAGATCACACTTTCAAAAGGATATAAACAGGTTGGAATCAGTGCAGAGAGTGGCTACTAAAATGGTTAGTAGTCTTCATTATAAAGCATATGATGACAGACTTAAGGATCTTAATATGTATAATTTAGAGGAAAGGCGGGATAGAGGTGATATGAATGAGACATTTAAATACCTCCATGTCATAAATGCATAGGAGGAGAGCCTCTTTCGAATGAAACAAGCTCTGCTACGAGGGGACATAGGGGATACGAGGGTGAAAGGAGATAGACTCAGGAGTAATATGCGGAAATATTACTTTACAGAAAGAGTGGTAGATGCATGGAATAGTCTCTCAGTGGAGGTGCTAGATATGAGGACAATATCTGAATTCAAAAAAGCATTGAACAATCACAGAGGATCTCTAAAGGAAAAAAGGGGACTGTTAGATAGGCTATGTGGTCTTTTTCTGCCGTCATGTTTCTGTGTTTCTGTTTCTATTCAACATTATCAGATGCTGAAGGAGGTCCCAGCCCCCAGTTGATTCAAAGACTAAAACTGCTAGTGGATCAGTCATTAAGTGATGGATTTCTCACTAAAGGGAATGCCACTTTTTTGAAAGTTGATAGCCCTAAGATACCCACATATTATCAGATACCTGAGGTATATAAATCTATATCCAAGCCTCCAGGAAGATCTATAATGTCTTTTGCAGGGACGGTATTGGAACCATTATCCAAGTTTGTTGATTTCTTTTTGAAACCAGTGGTGGCCAAAGCACATGCTTATATCAAGGACTCAGCTGATTTTCTGAGACATCTGAGAAATAAAACTAATGTGATGCAGGAGATGTTACTCGTCAGTATGTATTAGGAAACCTTATACACTAACATTCCTCAAAATGATGCTTTGAACATGACTGGACAAGTATTGGAAACTTGTGAACATAAGACTAGGATCCCTATGGAGTTAGAACATAAGGTATGCCATACTGGGTCAGACCAAGGATCCATCAAGCCCAATATCATGTTTCCAACAGTGGCCATTCTAGGTCTCAAGTACCTGTTGGGTTTCCAAAAAAATATATATTCTATCCTGCTTGTTCCAGGGGTAAGCAGTGGATTTCCCCAGTCATAAGAATATAAGATATGCCATACTGGGTCAGACCAAGGTCCATCAAGCCCAGTATCCTGTTTCCAACAGTGGCCAATCTAGGTCATATGTACCTAGCAGTTTCCCCAAGAGACACAAGTTCCACAATGCTTGTACTGGGTCAAGCATTGATATCTTCGGTCACTTCTTAATAATGGTTTATGGACCTTTCCTCCAGGAACTTGTCCAAACCTTTTTTAAACCCAGCTACATTAACAGCCTTTACTACATCCTCCGGTAACAAATTCCAGAGTTTGATTACACGTTGAGTGAAAAAATATTTTCTTTTATTAGTCTTAAATAGTTTACCCTGTAGCTTCATTGCATGTCCCCTAGTCTTTCTATATTCTGATAAGGTAAACAATCGATCTACGTTTACCCGTTCCACTCCGTTCATTAATTTATAGACTTCTATCATATCTCCCCTCAGCCGTATCTTTTCAAGATTAAAGAGCCCTAACCTTTTTAGCCTTTCTTCATAGGAGTATCCTCCCATCCCCTTTACCATTTTGGTGGCTCTTCTCTGTACCTTTTCTAAAATCGCTATATCCTTTTTAAGATACGGCGACCAGAATTGCACACAATATTCAAGGTGCGGTCTCACCATGGAACGATATAGAGGCATTATAATATCTTTTGTTTTATTTTCCATTCCTTTCCTTATCATACCTAGCATTCTATTTGCTCTCTTGGCCGCCGCTGCACACTGGGCCGAGGATTTTAACATGGTATCCACAATGACGCCTAAATCTTTTTCCTGGGTGGTGGTTCCTAATGTGGAACCTTGCATCGTGTAACCATAGTTTGGGTTGTTCTTCCCTAGGTGCATAACCTTGCACTTGTCCACATTAAATTTCATCTGCCATTTTGATGCCCAGTCTTCCAATTTATCAAGATCCTCTTGCAATTTTTCACAATCCTCTTGGGTTTTAACAACTTTAAATAGTTTTGTGTCATCTGCAAATTTGATAACCTCACTCGTTATTCCACTTTCCAGGTCATTTATGAATATGTCAAAAAGCAGCGGACCCAGCACAGATCCCTGGGGTACACCACTATTCACCTTTCTCCATTGGGAAAATTGGCCATTTAGCCCAACCCTCTGCTTTCTATCTTTTAACCAGTTCCTGATCCACAATAGTACACTGCCTCCTATCCCATGACTCTTTAGTTTTGCCAAACGTCTCTGATGAGGGACCTTGTCAAAGGCTTTCTGAAAGTCCAG
The DNA here is from genome assembly GCA_033557465.1 of Ichthyophis bannanicus. NCBI lineage: Eukaryota > Metazoa > Chordata > Amphibia > Gymnophiona > Ichthyophiidae > Ichthyophis > Ichthyophis bannanicus. Next base: position 124,576,880 of record CM066043.1, on the reverse strand, counting down.
ATACACTATATCAACCGACTCACCTTTGTCCACCTGTTCATTTCAAGTCTTCTTTAATAATGGCTTATAGACTTTTCCTCCAGGAGCTCATCCAAATCTGTTTTGAATCCAGCTTCACAAACAGCTTTTACTACATCCTCCGGTAATGAATTCCAGAGTTTGATTATGAGCTGAGTGAAAAAATATTTTCTCTGATTTATCTTAAATGTGCTACATTTTAGCTTCATTACATGTCCCCTAGTCTTTCTAGTTTTTGAAGCAGTAAACAATCGATGTACATTTACTCATTGCACTCCATTCATTTTTTTATAGACCACTATCATATCTCCCCTCAGCCGTCTCTTTTCCAAGTTGGAGAGCCCTAATCTTTTAAGCCTTTCCTCACAGGGACATCCTTCAATCCCCTTTACCATTCTGGTCACTCTTCTCTTTATCTTTTCCATTTCTGCTATGTCCTTTTTAAGATATAGTGACCAGAATTACACACAATTTTTAAGGTGCAGTTGCACCGTGGAATGATACAGAGGCATTACAGTATAATATCCTTTTCTTATGATTCCTAGCATTCTATTTGCTTTCTTGGCTGCGACTGCATACTGAGCAGAGGGTTTCAACATACAATCCACAGTGACACCCAGATCCTTTTCCTGAGTGGTGATTCCTAATGTAGAACCTTGGATTGTGTAACCATAGTTTGGGTTGCTCTTCCCTACGTGCATAACTTTGCACTTGTCCACATTAAATTTCATCTGCCATTTGGATGTCCACTCTCCCACTTTTTCAAGGTCTTCTTGCAATTTTTCACAATCTTGAACACATTGGCAAAACTATCTTTACAGGAAAATTACTACTGTTTTGAAGATCATTTCTACTTGCTGATCCATGGCATTGCTATGTCCTCCAGTGTGGCAAATATTTATGTGACCAGCTTTGAAGAAAAATTCTTTTATCAATGTCAGTGGTTTACCTACATAACTGTATGACTGAGTTTAATTGAAGATATATTTTGCTTGTGGACATGAACTGAGGATCATTTGTAAGCCTTTATGTCCTGGCTAAATTCAGTGGATGCTAATTTGAAATTTTCCCATGTTACTCATTGGGAGCAGATACAATTTTTGGATGTTTAAGTGGTCAAGCAAGGGAATTCCTATCCACTTTTTTATAATATAGTCTTGGCTCCAGCAGATTGCCTTGCTTGACCACTTAAACATCCAAAAGTAAGAAAGAGCTCAGAGGAGAAAGAAAGACAATCGCAGAACTCAACAGAGATTTCCAACGTGCAGCAAGACAGGACAAGGAAAAGTACTACAATGACGCATGCAAGGAAATAGAAGCAGAAACTATTAGAGGAAGAACAAGATCGGCTTTCCTAAAGCTACGAGAGTTAAAGAAAAAGTTCCAGCCTCAAAATGGAATGTTACAAGATGCTCAAGGTTCTATGTTGAATAATGCTGAGAAGATCAAGAAAAGGTGGAAGGAATATACAGAGTTTTTATATGATAAAGATCAAGTGGACCAACAGCCGTTTCAACCTGTACCTTATGATCGGGAACCATTGGTGATGAAAGAAGAAGTTGAAGCAGCATTGAAAACCTTATCAAAGAACAAAGCACCAGGCATTGATAGTATTCCCATAGAAGTATTACAGCAATCTGATGCAGCTGTTACTGTACTTATAAGGCTTTGCCAAGAAATATGGAAGACAACATCATGGCCAACTGACTGGAAAAGATCTGTGTTTATACCAATACTAAAGAAAGGTGATCCAACTGGAATTATCGCACAATCGCTCTGATCCCACATGCCAGCAAGATTCTACTGAAGATTATTCAAAAGAGACTACAACCATACCTGGAACAAGAACTACCTGAAGTGCAAGCAGGGTTCAGGAAAGGGCGAGGAACGAGAGACATCATTGCAGATGTGAGATGGATCCTTGAAAAGACTAAAGAATACAAAAAGGATATCTATTTGTGCTTTGTTGGCTATAGCAAGGCTTTTGACTGTGTAAACCATGTGAAACTCTGGGCCACATTAAGAAGCATGAGTATATCAGAACACCTGATCGTTCTCTTGCACAATCTGTACATTGATCAAGAAGCAACAGTTCGAACGGAACAAGGAGAAACAGAATGGTTTAAAATAAGCAAAAGTGTAAGACAAGGCTGCATACTTTCCCCCTACCTGTTTAATTTATATGCAGAACAAATCATCAGAGAAGCAGGACTGTATGAAGACAACAGAGGTATGAAGATTGGTGGAAGACTCATCAACAACCTTCGCTATGCTGATGATACCACATTACTGGCTGAAAGTGAAGATGATCTGAAACATTTGCTTCTCACAATCAAAGAACATAGTCTCAAAATGGGCCTGCACCTTAATGTAAAAAAGACAAAGATCATGACAACTGGCATAATCAACAGGTTCATCGTTGAAGGAGAAGAAATTGAAATCGTGAACAACTTTAACCTACTTGGATCAACTATCAATAAAGATGCAACAAGCAGTCAAGAAATCAGATGACGCATTGCTCTTGGCAGAATGGCTATGAAAGACCTAGATAAGATTCTCAAGAGCAGAGATGTCTCTCTCCATACAAAGATCCGACTTGTTCAAGCCATGGTATTTTCAATAACATCATATGGATGTGAAAGCTGGACAGTGAAAAAGATAGATAGGAAGAAAATTGATACCTTTGAATTATTGTGCTGGCAGCGAATACTGTGTATACCATGGATTGCCCGAAGAACAAACCAGTCGGTACTAGAGGAAATCAAAGCTAAGCTTTCTTTAGAAGCTCAGATGACAAGACTTCGACTTTCATACTTTGGACACATCATGCGAAGAGAGAGATCATTAGAGAAAGACATCATGCTTAGGATAGCTATCCAGAGGGTCGCCATGAGTCGACTCTGACTCGACGGCACTTAACAACAATAACAACATCCGATGGGTTTAAGAAGATCATTAGTTATTGGCCAGTTTTTAAGAATGCGGAGAGTATGCTCCACCACTACTGAATATAAACAACAAGCGACCTTACTCAAAGAACAATTACAACAACAAGGGTATCCTCAGACTTGTGTTTAGCATGCTTATTTGTGCGCATTGTATGCCGGTCGTGATTTATTACTTCAAGATCAGGCCGCTCTATGATGGATCGCCAAGTTTGTGTTGTGCATTATTCCAATTTGGCCCCTAAGGTGGCTGCAGCTCTGTGGAAACATTGGCATTTAGTGGCCATGTATGCTATTTTTATAGAACCTCCATGTATAGCCTACAAAAGGAGTTCCAATATTTGTGACAAAATGGGACATTATCAACTCAGCATGCTGTGGGCCATTTACTATGCAATCATTGTGGTTTGTGCTCCTAACCATTGGCTGGTACAACATGGACTCATGTGCAATCTCAGAAGGAGCACAATTTGAGATATAACACTGCTTATAACTTACAGTTTGTGATATATACCATCCAATGCCCATGCCTACTGCTATATGTTGGAAAAGCTACCCACAAGGTGAAAACTCATTTCACAGAGCATAATAGCCATTTGACTCACAAATAGAAACATCTCCATTAGTTTCACATTGCTTGATTTAGTTCCATGAGTTTAAATGCCTGAAGTAGCGTATCATTGACCATGTACCTGAAGTGAAATGGGGGAGGGGGAGAGAGATCGGAAGGCTTTTTTAGCAGATAGGGAGAAATACTGAATTTTTCATCTAAGAACCGAAAACTGCTGGATCTGAATGATACTGTTGAATGGAATACATTTATTTGAACCTGTTCATTATTGATAAAGCTAGTTGAACCGACTGCTGATGTCATCACAATCCCCAGATGTCTGGGTGTGTTGGAGGTCCTTATATATTTACTGGCTTCTTGGTTAATTAGCCTCTATGCTGTGATTTGTGAGCTGCAAGCAGTATACCAGCATGTAGGGAAAAACACCACATCCCTGAAGCAGAGTTACGGAAATTGCAATCAGGTCAGGTGAGGAGGTGCCGTGAAGGCACAGCAAATCTAAGGCTTTAGCAGCAAAACACAATAATGATGGCAAACCACCAACAATCTGTCAGTTAAGTATGAATGAGCAGCACATAAGGCATATAAATGTATGATGTGATTGTGATGGATGACTTTTAAAGGTGGCAAGATTTAAAGTCCACAGAATCCTCACAGCTAATACAAGTTATCTTTTTTTATCATAAAAGAAAAAAAAGATATTTAGAGTGTCAGAGAAAAAAGGACAAAAAAGGAGAGCGTACAGGAGAACATATGCAAAATGTAACGGCATTGAGTTCTTTCCTGAGGGCTCCATGCTAATGGTTCTTCACAGTCCTTTTCAATTTTTTAACTCTTTAAAAGATAAAGATAAAGTTGTGGGCATGCATGCTGAGGGTTGTTAGGTGACTTTTTCAAATATAATACTGGAAGAGGACATGCGTTTATGTATATTATTCTTCCTTTTTAGGGTCCTTAGTTATTAAATTGACCTAGGAATGAATAGCCATCAGAAAAGTGCTTGTTTTTTTAGCAACATAACAACTGTACAGAGAAGAAGAGAATGTCCTCTCAATCCACTAATAGTTTTTGCCATTTCAAAAAAGTATGCCAGTAAAAGGGCCTTTTTCCTAGCTGCTGCATGTCTCCATTTGCAAAATGTTGCCAGACCTGCCATCGTCCATATCTGACACGTGCATATTTCTAAAATCGGTTGAATGCATGTGCCTGACCCATTATTGCGTATATCCTCTTTTCTTTTTCTCTTTCTGGAGATAGTTATATTTTAGGGTGGAGATGGGTCGTTTTAGATAGCACTTACATGTGCCCACCTTCTCTGCTGCCCCTTTCTGGGAATTTTGGACATTTTGACTTGATGTCTCCGAATTGCACCTAAATGGTCTGTCTAAAATATGCCTTCACGTTAGTGTGAAAATATGGCCTTCTAGAATAGATATCTAGGAAGTTACTATTCAGTTGACCTCAGCGTGTCTAATATTGTCTGCTAAGCTGTAGTAATTTGGCGTCTTAACTTTCTCCCAAATCTAGCCGGCCAAAGTTTGGCTGGTTATAGACCTTCTATTTGTGTGTCCAGAGCTAATGGCCTAAAAATAGCCTGCTAGCACTGAAAATCAGTACTAAGAAGCTAAGGGGGGTCTTTTACGAAAGGGTGCTAGGGTGTTGCATCTTATGTGCCAAAAGCACCAAACCTATGGCACATTAGGTGCAACACTACCATGTTAAGTGTCCGGGTTGTGGAAAGCATTTCCTTGGCAGTTAACATGGAACACGTCCCCCTAATATGGGCCACATTAGCACGGGTGCACTTAACTCCAGCTATTGAGGTGGCATTAGTTGAACCCACGCCAATGCAATTAACATGCGGTGTGACCCGGCACTAACTGCTCTGAGCTCACCACACTCCCTCTCCACTCCAACCCACCCACTCATGATCCTAATGCAGGTTGCACAGTTAGTAGTGCCTGAATTGTCCTGTGCTAGCTAGCAACGTGTCACACTGTGCCTTCAGCACACCCCAGAACAGGTGTGCCAGCTAGCCCCTAAGTTATAAATCTTTCCTGGAAACACCTTTGGAACCACTACAGTTTTAGCCTATCAACAGGAAAAAATGTTTGAATGTTGAATAGTGTTGCTAACTAGCCAGCAACACTATTGAAAATCCCCCTCCTCAAATGTTTTATTTAGCAAATATTACAAAGCGCACACAGTCAAGAATTAGGCCTTGTTTATTATAAGGTGACCCTTAAAATAGTAGCAGCCAGACCTTAAATGATAAATTAGGACAGTTTCTTTACGCCACATATGGTGGGACTGCTCAAGACCATTTTAGACTTTCAAACATTTGTGTCTGTGATTCCTGCACTCATGAAAAATGTACTTTTTCTCTTCATTGTTTATCAAAAGGCACAGGGAAAATTTTGACTTATTTATGTACTTATTTGTTTATTAATTTATTTGAAAAACCTCAGGCCAGATATTTAAAAGAGTTTATCCAGATAGCAGGATCTGCTAACTGGATAAACCCCTCTGAGATCAATGTTCAGCGATTCTAAATGTTTTCTCTAGCAGCCATGGCACTATCTGGACAGGGCCGTGGTGGTCCATGGGTGGAGTGAGGATGGTACAGTACCTTATCTGGTTAGTAACCGTTTTCAGTTTGCTAACCAGATTAATAACTGCATAAAGTTAGGCTGAAAAAATCAGGCCTAATTTTATGTTGTCTGGCTATCTGGATAGCAGTAGAATATAGTCAGCTGTGGTCACCACTGAAACCAGATATTCAGTGGAAGCCACTATCCAGGCACTTCCACTACAATATTCACTTTTATTTAGATCAATATGGCTGGTATTTAAAAATTGCCAGCCTCCGTGGGCTGGATATCAGATGGCTTATTTCTAGATATCCTTTTGTGGACTTTTTTCTCTACAATTTTTTTCAAGATATGATAATGTTTTCTTAAGAAGTCTTACAGCTTTTACATCCGTTTCTGATACTCAGGAGGTGGCCTGTGCAAAAATATAATAAAATGTGTTTTTGACATAGCTCAATCAGTATACACAGCACTGGATGAAATAACTTATGGGCACAATGCTCCTACGACAAAAACATTTCAGTCTGTTTGAGCAGAAGGAAGTAAACTAACTTGCTGAAGGTCAGCGACAGATAGGTTGGGATCACTAGATTCACACATCTATTTTTTCACCACTGTGGTACACTACCAGTCCACAAGGCAAATTAGGCTGTCACCTAGGGCAGCAGGACCTATATGCGGCGTCAATCCCCCTCCCCTCTAACAGGAAGTTGTGTCAAAGTTGTGTCAAAGGAGGGTAGGAGTGACAGGCTGTGAGCCTGCCAGCATGGACACTTTAAGGCCCGACACAGTGGAGGGATCGCCGTACTGCCTCCCTCCCCCAGGCAAGAAGATGGATGCCGGTGGTGGCACCGCAATCCTGGGGGGGTGGGGAGGTGGCATGGAGGGTCTGCCTAGGGTGGTAGAAACATAGAAACATAGAAACATGATGACAGAAAAAGACCACAAGGCCCATCTAGTCTGTCCTTCCATAACAACAACTACAACAGTCCACTTTTTACCTTTAGAGATCCTCTGTGTTGGTCCCATGCTTTTTTGAATTCAGTTACTGTCCTCATCTCTACCACCTCCACTGGGAGACTATTCCATGGATCCACTACTCTTTCCGTAAAGAAATATTTCCGCATATCACTCCTGAAACTATCTCCCTTCACCCTCATCCCATGTCCCCTCGTCGCAGAACTTGCTTTCAATTGAAAGAGGCTCTCTCCCTGAACATTTATGCCACGGAGGTATTTAAACATCTCAGTCATATCACCTCTATCCCGCCTTTCCTCTAAGGTGTACATATTAAGATCCTTAAGTCTGTCCTCATATGCTTTATAATGAAGACTACTAATCATCTTAGTAGCAACCCTCTGCACTGACTCCATCCTGTTCACATCCTTTTGAAGGTGCGGTCTCCAGAATTGCACACCATACTCCAAATGAGGTCGCACCAAAGACTTATACAGAGGCATTATCACCTCCTTTTTTCTGCTAGCCATTCCTCTCCGTATGCACCCAAGCATCCTTCTAGCTTTTGCCGTCGCCTTTTCTACCTGTTTAGCTACTTTAAGATCATCGGACACAACTACGCCTAGGTCCCGCTCTTCTTTAGTGGACAAAAGTACTTCACCTCCTATGCTGTATTGCTCCCTTGGATTGCTGCAGCCAAAATGCATGACCTTACATTTTTTAACATTAAATCCCAGCTGCCAAATTCTAGACCATTCTTCAAGCTTAGCTAGATCCCTCCTCATGTTATCTACACCTTCCTGGGTGTCTACTTTATTGCAGATTTTGGTATCATCCGCAAAGAGGCAAACCTTACCCGACAGCCCTTCCGCTATATCACTAACAAAGATGGCAGATGATCTGGTATCAACATCACTAACTGTAACATCATAAGATCCGCTTATATGGCTCTTTTACTGGCAGTCTTGATAGAACAGTGGTGGGCAATCGTAGTCCTCTAGGGCCACAAACTAAACTGGTTTTCAAGATGCAGACAATGAATATGCTTAAGCTACTTTCATTGTGGAGATCTTGAAATTAAGACTGGTCTGTGCCCCCAAGGACTGGAATTGCCAACGTGTCAAGGAAACATCTAAGAAGTAATGAATATTGATTGTAGCAGTATACCAATGACATTTGGAAATGTTGCAATCTTTTCTTCGAAACACATAGAAAGCAAAAATATTAAGATCCATAATTGTCAGCTCCACAAATTTAGGAGGTTAAGTTAGTTTCAGTTCTGCTGATTTTTATTGGCAAAATTTAGACAACTTTTTCTACCTCCTCTAGCCCTCCCGCTGAGGCTCATTTTTTGATGAGAAAATATTTAGGGCCCTGAGACATCAAGGTATTTTTCCACAGACTTAAAGGGGTGCATTAAGAAAGGTTAATGCGTTAAGTGCTGCAATTGCTCATAGAAATGAATGGGCTATTGTAGCACCTAATGCACATTAACTTTACTTAACACACATTAATCTTTAGTAAACATGTCCCAAAATGTCTGTTTCATCAAGGTCCTTTCCCATTGACAGAGGATAGGAGAAAATTCTGGGCAAATCAGGCACTTAATATGAAAACATATTCTTTGGAGTGGTCTACCACGAAAAGCATGTCTAATGAAATAAGAGATCTTGCCTTCTCTTTCCACCTAAATCATGGTTGCTGGGGTAGAGCTGTCAGGCTTTTACAGTATGTTTCAAGCAGAAAAAAAACTGCTTTGATGTACAAAATGATACATGTAATGTCCCCTTGTCTAACAGAAATAATCACTCTGAAAAAAGATCAAAGACACCCTTTTATGAGCCCAATGGTAGTACACAGTTTTAAGACTGCAAATACTTATCCTGGGGAAATATGGTCTTTTGAATGGTCTATAGTGCAATATTCTGTGATGCTGCACATGCGGATCTGGCCTGAGAAATAGAGATGCACTCCTATCTTTTATGAGCTTGGTATAACCCTGCTTGGGAGTATGAGAAATTTCCTGCCAATGGCTATATATACTTTAGCAAAGTGCCCACTGCCCAATGATTGCTTAACATATTCTTTTGAGTTGGTTTATTATGTATTTGTTTGCAAGATGTGTATGCAATGTAATGCAATCTTACTAAAGTATAAATAAACAGTAAAAGATTTGTGTTTTACATTTGAAGAGGCTTACCAGAGGTCCCACACACCTTGGAGAAACCGAATAAAACCCCATTTATTTTGATTTTTTTGACCAGCACCCCTCTCTAACCTATAATACATTGACAACTGTGTTAGAGTGTATGTGAGATTCTTTATTCTTTTTCAGAATTTTAAAGTCATGTCTGTAATAAAAAAAAACATACAAAGCATGGTTATGGTGTGCCAGTAGTGTGAAGCAAGAAGAAGCTTGCCTATAGTGCTGCCCCTGCTTGGCCTCATTTAAATATGTCCTGAAATATTTATGCATCCCTGTTCCATAAGAAACAATGGGGAAAAAAGAAGCATGAAAATATGCAGCAACATCATCTTGTCTCACATGAGAATAAAATCCCCATGTCTTAGAAAAGTATAAAGCATGATGAATTGCAGCTATAGAAGACTAATGTGTATCAAAGCAGAAGAAAGATTTTATTATTTATTTATATATGTTTTATACTGGCAATCTTATACAATCTAAGAAGTTTATAAGACACATAAACAATAAAACAAACTAAAGGCACATCTGAGATAGTACATGGAGATCAAAACTGAGACGTCGAGGTGAGGAGGTACTCAGTTCTGATAGTATTTAGAAATTACTCTGCTAAACATGGATCTGTTTCAAAAATACATAGAAGGAAGTGCTGAAACACGTGAATTAATATCCATTGCAGCATGAAGAGCCACTTTACAAATTTACACCTGTTCAACTTACAAGTGTTAAGTACTAGAAGTTCACAACTTGCACATGTAGATGTGGGCACTTCCGTGCATATATGTGAGCCATTTCACAAATTTGTGCAGAAACTGCTTTTCAACCACAGAGGATGCTAGTGGGATTTAAAGAGGAATATCTCTTCATTCCTCCTCTAAAGGGCTTGCCAAAATTCACTGGGAGATATTTAGCGCTGATATCTAGTGCTGCTAACATGCCTAGCTGCTGGTGCTGAAATCTAAACCCAGATATTCAATGCTGGAGTCATATCTGGCCCCAGCATTAAATATTCAGGTTAGCTGCATTTGCCGCTCGCTAACTGTGCAGCGGTGATATTGAGCTGCTGCCTCATTAGCGGTATGTGACAAAAGTTAGGAACAAAAGGAGCAGGAGAGCCACGCCACTGGAAGAAGAGCTTTATTCGTGTGTCACTGTCTGCCCTACATGTGTTTTGGCACAAGGCCTTCTTCAGGGGACTGCGACCGCTCAGGAGACACTATTTCAATTTGTCAATTGATAGTATGACCCCTGGTTCCAGACCGGAAAATCTTACTATCAATTGATAAGTTGAAATAGTGTCTCCAGAGAGGTCGCAACCCTGAAGAAGGGAGTCTTCCTCGAGGGAACACAGGAAGAAGAAGAAACCCTCGAAGGCGACATCCTTGGACGGTTCTGACCAGCTGGGTGCTCCCCGGCCCAGTTCCACAGTCCAAGACGTTCGTCCAAGGCGTCGGAGAAGGAGCAGCCTGCGAAGGTCCCCCGGAAAGATCCGACCGTGGACTGGCCTCGGTCCCCAGATACTATCTTCATCGAGGATTCCCCTTCGGGGGAGCTGGCGTCGGGACTGAGTCCCTCGGTGCCCGCGCCAAAGGCTGCAGCCTTCTGGTCTGGAGTCCAAAATGGCGGCCCTGTAGCGAAGTTTGTCTGCCTTCATGGACCAGCAGTGGGCACCGTTGTCTGGCACGAATGGTTTGTCTTCCCTGACCACCAGACCTTTGATGTCCAAGATGTCCCTGGAGGCCAAGCCGATCCTCGAGGTCCTTAGGCCTCAAGTCGATCTTTGGCCGAGGTCATGATCTGAGACCCGCTCGACGGGACTGCGGTCATCCCCGGCAAGTTTATCAGGCACCTACCGCTGGGCCTCGGGGGCCACGAGGCCCGCAGAGCTGCCCTCCTACGAGTCCTCGATTGATTATTCCGAGTGGGAAATGGAGGACGAGCAGACCCCCGATACCCTTCACCACTGCAACATTCCATCTGACTATCCCATCTTGGAGCCTTGACGGCGGTCCCCGCCCAAGGATATGGGTTTCCTTGATTTTGTCAAGGACATGTCTAAGGCCCTGGCATTCCCAACCGAGTCAGAGGAGGACCGTCGGGCAGATGAGTTCGAAATCCTCCAATACGAGGCCCTACCGCGGGAATTTCTCACGGTGCCCATTCCTCCCATCCTGGAATGGCTGATGCTCCAAATGTGCCGGTGGTGAGCAAGCAGCTCGACTCGATGTATCGAATCCACCAGAGCCCAGGCTTCTAAAAGTCACAGCTGCCGCATAACTCCATGGTAGTAGAGTCGGCCATGCATCGGCTGAAAAGCCAGAAGATGCACTCCTTGGTGGCCCCCGGCAGGGAGGGCCTTACCCTGGACACCCTTGGCAGAAAGTGCTACCAGGGCTCAATGCTCATCAGCTGCATCCAGGCCTACCAGCAGTACATTGGGCATGTACCTGAGAGACCTTGCGAAGGAACTCGTCGGGTTCTCGGCTGGTCTCTCCGAGGAACCTTTGCAGATGTTCAAGAATCTGACCAAAGCAGTCCATGAATGCTCCAAGTTCATGTCTCGGGTGGCCTATGACGGGTTCGAGTCGGCGGCTTGAGTAGCAGCAGCTAACATCAGTGCACGCCGCAAAGCTTGGCTACAGTCATCCGACCTTGAGCAGTGGGTTCAGGACAAACAGGTTGATGTCCCCTGCCAAGGAGAGAATCTCTTCGGCAAACCCATGACTGACAAGGCTGCCGAGCTGGAGACTGAGTTCATGATGATGACAAGGTTCTCTAAAAAGACAGCTGCCCCTTCCCATCGGAAGGGCTTGGGTAAAAAGCCCTTCTACCCAAGGAAGGGAGCTTCTTACAGAAACTACCCATCGTATCAGGTCTCCCCAGCTCCCCAACAGAGTCAGCAGGCCAAGGGACATGGGCATGGCCCATATAAGCAGAAGGCTCCAAAACCTCAGGCATCGGCTCTTTCCCAGCCAGGGGGGAGCTTTTGACTCCTTGAGCATATGTCTGGCCCTCTATGTTCAGAGGTGGGTGACTATCACCAATTCCTGGGCACTAAGGGTAGTCAGGGAAGGTTACCTCCTCCAACTGACTCAGACACCTCCCCCTTATTTCCTGGGAGAGCCCCTCAGGTCTCCCCTCCACTGGGACATTCTTCTGAAGGAGTTGGCAGGTCTTCTCAAGGACAAAGTGGTGGAAGCAGTGCTCCACCACCTCAAGGGCAAGGGGTTGGGTTCTACTCCAGGTATTTCCTCGTGCCAGGGGGACAAAGGACCATCCTCAACCTGCGCAACCTTAACAAATTCCTGGTGAGGAAGAAGTTCAAGATACTCTCCCTTGGAACATTGCTGCCATACCTTCAGCAGGAAGACTGGCTATGCTCCTTAGACCTCAAGGATGCTAATACCCACATCCTCATCCACCCCAACCACAGGCAGTACCTGTGGTTCATGGTGGGGGCAGGCACTTTCGGTCTAGCCTCTGCCCCAAGAGTTTTCAAAAAATGTCTGGCAGTCATGGCCGCCTTCCTCTGGCTCCAGGGGGCTCTTCGTCTTTCTCTACCTGGATGACTGGCTCATAAAGGGAGGCACAGCCTCAGCGGTGCAGTAGGCCACTGCACGCACTATCCAGGTTCTGCAATATTTGAGCTTTGTCATAAACTGCCCCAAGTCTCACCTCCTCCTGACACAGTGTCCGGAGTTCATTGGGGCAAAGATCGACACTCTCCATTTGAAGGCTTTCTTGCCCAGAGACTGAGCTGATCGTTTCAGGTCTCTAACTTGGGACATACAGTACCGTCCCTTGGTGCCTGCCCAGCTTCTCCTGCGCCTCTTTGGGCACAGGGTATCCACGGTCCACGTCACCCCAGACACTTGCATCCACATGAGGGTGGCGCAGTGGTGTCTCTGGGACCAGTGGTCTCAAGCCACGGGCCGCCTCCGAGACAAAGCTTCTGTGACCCGCCAATTGGCAGACTCCCTGGTCTGGTGGCAGTTGCCCCAACATCTCGAGGCGAGGATGCCTTTTCAGGCCCAAGCCCCTCAAGGGTCCTCACCACAGATACCTCCCTGCTCGGCTGGGGAGGCCACTGCGGAGATCTCCGCACTCAGGGCAACTGGTCACCAGATGACAGCACCCAGCAGATCAACCTCCTGGAGCTCCGAGCCATACACCTTGCCCTGAGGGTCTTCTGTCACCAGCTGCATCACCAGCCGGTTCTGGTCCAGATGGACAACCAGGTTGTGATGTTCTATGTGAACAAACAGGGGGGCACAAGGTCTTATACCCTTTGTCAGGAGGCACTGATCCTCTGCTCATACGCAATCCAACAGGTTATTCTCTTATGGGCAGTGAACCTGCCAGGCCAGGACAACCTGCTGGTAGACAGACTCAGCAGAGTTCTCCAGCCACACGAGTGGCAGCTGGATGACGTGGTAGCTGGTCGGCTTTTCGGCTCTGGGAGGAAACCGTGATGGACCTGTTCTCCAGCCTGGACAACTTTCAGTTGCCTCGCTTCTGCTCCCGGCAGGCCCATCCCTCCAGGGTGGCAGCAGATGCGTTCCTGGTTTCATGGTCGGAAGGCCTCATGTACGCCTTGCCTCCGATGCTGATGATCGTCAAGACCTTGTTCAGGACCCTCTGCGACAGGGCCTCGCTGATCCTAATAGCTCCTCGGTGGCCCAGGCAAAAGTGGTTCCTGCTGCTTCTACAGTTCATGGTGGAGGCACCCATCCCATAAGAACATAATATATGCTATACTGGGTCAGACCAAGGTCCATCAAGCCCAGTATCCTGTTTCCAACAGTGGCCAATCTAGGTCATAAGTACCTAGCAGTCTCCCAAAAAGACACAGGTTCTTCAATGCTTGTATAGGGTCAAGCAGTGATATCCTGGGTCACTTTTAATAATGGTTTATGGACCTTTCCTCCAGGAACTTGTCCAAACCTTTTTTAAACCCAGCTACACTAGCAGCTTTTACTACATCCTCCGGTAACAAATTCCAGAGTTTGATTACACATTGAGTGAAAAAATATTTTCTTTTATTAGTCTTAAATAGGTTACCCTGTAGCTTCATCGCATATCCCCTAGTCTTTTTATATTCTGATGATGTAAGCAATCGATCTACGTTTACCTGTTCCACTCCATTCATTAATTTATAGACCTCTATCATATCTCCCCTCAGCAGTCTCTTTTCCAGGTTGAAGAGCCCCAACCTTCTTAGCCTCTCTTCATAGGAGTATCCTTCCATCCCCTTTACCATTTTGGTGGCTCTTCTTTGCACCTTTTCTAATAACGCTATATCCTTTTTAAGATATGGCGACCAGAATTGCACACAATATTCAAGGTGCAGTCATACCATGTGTAATACAGAAGCACAGGCAGAGCCTATGGAAGTAGAAAGAAAGGTGGATTTTACCTTTAAAAATGACAGTCAGCCAACACACAGCTCAGGGTCTGCACAAGAGAAGCAAGCAGAGAGAGGGAGCAGTTGAACTGACACACCCAAGCTCTGACGTAGCAGCAAGCTTAGAGTTTGATTACTCTCACCTGCTTAAAAAAGCCGAGCCAAGCTTCAGAGGGGAGAAAGATAAACGCTGCTCAGTAGCTCCAGAAAGGGAGGAGAAGGAGGCAGAGAAGGAGGGAAGCAGAAGGCCTGGCAGAGAGCAAAGAGGTGGAAGGAGTGGCAGAGAAGGAAGCAGTGGCCAAGAAGGAGAGACTGGCACACTGAGAGCTTCAGAGAAGTGGAGAGGCTCAGAGACTTCAGAAGGTTGGAGACTCTGTGAAGAACCTGGTTGTAGTTTGGGAAGTGAGACTAACCGAGCAGAAGGAGAGAAGGCACAGCCAGTTACTAGGAACCTGCCTAGACGGACAAAATTGGGAGCCCTTCAGATCTCGCTGCCGGAGGAAAGGTCTCAAGGTCTATACAGGTGGGAACCTAACAGTAAACCAGGGAAGTCAAGAGGCTCAGCTTGTACTAAAGAGCTAGGGCAGTGCTTTAGGCAGGAATTGAATGCAGAAAGGTATAAAGCATTGCCTAGCAGCTGGAGAGAACTAGGGGAGAGCCAGGGAAGAATCCCCACAGCCACAAACCTTACAAAACCTCACCATCTAGAATGATACCCAGGGGAAACGCCCCAGTTCTTAGAGAGAGGTTATTCCCAGCGTAGCAGTAACAGTTTGAAACAAAGCTCAGTAAGCCCTGAGGTTGAGGAGATGCAATGGGAATTTAATCGACCTTGGCAGAGTCCCTGGCACCGTGTTCTAGTACGGTGGCTGCAAGCCCCGTTCCCTCCTCAGACCAGACACTGGCAATCTTATTGTATCATCACATGCTATTCATTGAAAAGACATTAGCGGCACTATTGGCAGCATCGGTACCTTGACCACCAATGACTCCAGCACCGCTAGGGTCGGTATTGACATCTGCACCGACACTGGAGGCAGTATTGGCACCAGTATCAGTGTCATTACTGGTACTACCACTTCAAACCTATATTGCTCCTCTACCAGCATTGATGTCCGGTGCTCCATCAGCAGTACCACAATCGATGCTGCTGACTACTCAGCATGGTGAGGACATAGAGAATGACCGACACCGACAGCACCGTTTGCACAGTCATCGACACTGATGGCATTCTCTCATCTCAGAGTCCGATGCATCTGACTCAGATCATTGATTCCTTGACTTGGAGGAGCTCCTTGATTTTGAATTGGTATTGGAACCATCAACGATGGCCACCACCTCCCGCTGCAAATCTCCACTGGAGGACATGTCCTTCCAAGAATTTATTCGAGACATGGTGGCAGGGCTGTCGATACCAGCAGTGGCGGAACCAGAGTCTTGAGTGGAGGAATCATTGCTTCCTTTGGTGCTGTACCCCACAGCACCAAAGGAAGCAATGATCTTACCAGTACACAAGATCCTTCACAACCTAATGCTTCACATGTGGGAGACCCTGCTCAAAATAGCACCAATCAGCAAACGTCTCGATACTATCTATTGTGTACCAGAAGCCCCAGGTTTTCGAAAACCGCAACTACCACATCACTCGATGGTGGTTGAGTCAATGATGTGACGCATCAAGAGTGGCAAAACACATGCATCGATACCTCCTGGTAGAGAATCGAGGAACTTCGATGCTTATACCCATCGGTCTTTCCAGGACTCCATACTGACAAGTAGGATCAATTCCTACACTTTATTTATGGGAATGTTTCCAAAGGAGATGTATAAGGATTGGGAAGCCTTCCTACCATTCATCCCAGATGACAATAAGCCAGCTTTTGAAACTGTTCTCAAGAACAGTGAAAATGTCTCCAAATTTGATAACAGGGCAGCATTTGACGCTCTTGTATCTACCAGCAGAGCATCTGCTATTGCCATCTGTGCTAGAAGGTTGGCATGATTACAGACCTTGGGCCTTGAACAATGGTTTCTGGACAAGCTAGGCAATATCCTCTCCACTGGGGAAAACCTGTTTGGTAAGAATTGGAGAGAAAAGACTGGAGAGCTTGAAACTGATGATACTATCCTAAAGAGGCTCTTCATGAAAACTGCTGACCCCTCAAAGAAGAGGACAGCAGCAAAAAAAAAGCCCTTCTACCTTAAAAAGAGGAGGTTCTACCCTTCTTACTCACAACCCCCTTTGCAACAGTAGGGCAAGCAGCAGGGGACCAAAGAGGCTAAGAAGCCCAGAACTTACCAAACAACAGCCACCAGCTCAAACACAAGCTACTTCCAGTTTTTACCTCTGTCCTGGGGAATAGGTCATCCTGACTCTGTAGGGGTCCAATCACATAAAAATAGCAGGTCGACTTTCCTTCTTTGCCAATCACTGGTAGACCATCACTTCAGAGCAGTGGACCCTAAACATCATCAGGGAGGATTATTAGTTAAACTTCAAACAACTTCTTCCGCCTCACTTCAAAGGCGAACATCCCTTCCAGCCCACCCTTAGGGCCCTGCTCAAGGAGGAAATCTCCAGCCTCCTCACCCAAGAGGCCATAGAGGAGGTCCCAAAACAAGAATTACACAAGGGCTTCTTCTCTCCTTACTTCCTCATCCCAAAGAAGTCAGGAGGATACAGGCTTATTCTTGACCTCCGAAACCTCAACATATTCTTGGTAAAGGAGAAGTTCAAGATGATCTCCTTTGGAACTCTTTTACCCTACCTGCAGGAACAAGTCTTGCTATGTTCCCTAGATCTAAAAGATGCATATACTCATGTCCTAATATATCCAGGACACAGGATATCTCTCCGCTTCACTTTTCAGGGGGCCCATTACCAGTACCGCGTCCTCCCCTTCGACCAGAGTTTTCACAAAATGCATGTCAGTGGTAGCAGCCCACCTGTGAAGCAAGGGCATTTTTGTCTTCCCCTACATGGATAACAGATTGGTAAAGGCAGACTCTCCAGAAGAATTCTGCTCTTCACGTCAGACGACCACAGCATTGCTACAACACCTGGGGTTCATAATAAACTTCCCAAAGTCTCAACTAACCCCCACTCAGCTATCCAAGGCCTTCCTACCACGGGACCATATGGATCGACTAGTCAACCTAGTCACCCATTCGGCAATAAACATCATAAATGGCTCGGGACTACCTGCATCTCCTGGGCCATATGGCGTCCACAGTGCATGTAGTGCCATATGCACGACTACACATGCGCCTAGCACAATGGACCCTATCATCCCAATGGACACAATCCACGGGACAATTGAATGAGATCATTTGGATCACCCACCCATTAGTGCACTCCCTACTATGGTGTGCACCCCAGCAATCCTGCTCAAAGGGTCACCTTTTCGGATGCCTCATCCTCAACACACCCTTATGGCAGATGCATCCAAGATCGGTTGGGGAGCCCACTTGAAATTACTCTCCACTCAGGGCCTCTGGACAACCCAGGAGTCATTCCTACAGATCAATTTATTGGAACTTCAGGCAATCTTGAAAGCTCTTCAGGTTTTTCACCATCACCTCACCAACAGCCATGTTCTGGTAAGGACAGACAACTAAGTGGCAATGTTCTATATGAACAAGCAGGGTGAAACAGGTTCACTGCCCCCTTTGCGAGGTGGCCTGTCACCTGTGGAACCTAGCCATCTTTCACCACATACACCTTCATGCAGTATATATTCCAAGCGAGCAGAATCAACTTTCAGAAAGACTCAGTTGGATTCTCCACCAACATGAGTGGAGTCTACATCCGAACAGGATAGCCCAGATATTCAAAGCCTGGGGAACACCAGTCATTGACCTCTTTGCTAACCCAGAGAACACCAAACTTCCTCACTTCTGCTCCAGGGTTCCATCCAAACTCAGCCAAGCAAATGATGCCTTTCATCTACATCGGGGTCGAGGACTGCTTTATGCATTCCCCCCAACACCTCTAACCCTCTCCAAGCTCCAGCTGGATGGCGGCACTATGATACTCATAGCCCCCTTCTGGCCTCAACAATCATGGTTTTCCCTTCTTCTTTGACTACAACAGATAAATCTAATCTGTCTAGGCTGCAGTCCGAATCTTCTATCCCTGGAAGATGGAACAGTTCTCCTTCCCAATCTGAGGTCACTCCATCTGACTGCATGGCTGCTGAAGGAGTAGCTTTTCAGCATCTCAACCTGTCTACTGAAGTAAAAAACATCCTCTTGGCTTCTAGGAAACCCTCCACCAGAAGGATGTACTCCTGCAAATGGTATAGATATGAATCATGGTGCACAAAGGACAATCTCAATCCCTTTGATGCACCAGTGTCTGCAATCCTGCAATATCTACTGCACTTGTCCTCTTCAGAATTCAAGACCAATTTTGTTTGAGACTCAGTATCACTGCCTCACATCTCTGTGTGTCATTTGACTCCCACTCATCTGGGACTTTCGGTAACTAAGTGAAAGCTTTCCAGATGCATAGCAGACTGCATTGTTTTCGCTTATGATAAGGCAGGACTCTCCCTCACAGGACATGTCAGAGCTCACAAAGTCCAAGCAATGGCGGCATCTGTAGCTAACCTACGCTCAGTAGCCATTGATGAAATATGCCAGGCAGCAACCTGATCCTCTATCCACATCTTTGCTGCCCATTACTGCTTGGACAAGGACTCCCACCGGGATGTGGCCTTTGGTCAGGCAGTCCTCCAGCATCTCTTTGGAACATACAGTAGCTACAAATCCACCCCCCACCCACACTGTTATCCAGATCTCCATGGCAGGGATGTTTATGCCCAGTTGAACTCAGTCCGACATCTCTGACCTAGGTTCCAACTCTCTTGTACATCTGGGAGCTAGGGAGTCCCATATCTGAAGACTACATTCCTGCTTGTTCCTGAAGATAGCATAGTTATTCACCTGTTCAGGTGATCTCCAGGAACAGTAGGAATTTAGTCTTCACAAACCACTCTCCTCCCCATGGAGTTATAGGGTTATTTTTACTCTTCCTTCTCAGCTACAAACCCAGCTGAGGAGAGGGAGTCAGAAGAGCGGGAAGGCAGTCACACAGGCACAGTGGAGTACTCCCAAAGGCTTTCCTATAGGACGCTGGAGAGCATTCCTATGCAGGCCTCATTGGTGCCAACGTCACCCCATATCTGAAGAATAAAGTCCTGCTGTTCCTGGAGATCACTTGTTACTGCTTTCCGGGACAGAGACATCACCTTGGCATCAGTGTCGGGGGTGGGGCATTGGCAATGCAGAGGAAGACATGGAAGAGGACAAGAACTGAAAAATATAAAAGAAATCAAAGGCTAACATAAAGCTAACATAAAAGTAACATAAAGCTAACATAAAAGTAATAGCACAATCACAGTGGCAGTTTTCACTGCGTGCCACAGTATCTTGAAATGTATACTTTTCCAGGAGAGAGACATCACCTTGGCATCTATGTCAGGGGTGGGGCATCGGCAACATAGAGGGAGACACGGAAGAGGACAAGAACTTGGCATTAGCATTGGGGGCGGGATGTCGGCAACACAGGAGACATGGAAGAGGACAAAAACAAACACCATGGGCCCGATTCCAGAACGTGGTTTGCAAGCCATCTGGCCTGATCCCCCCTACGGCCCTCCCTGTACATCCTGATGCTCAGGACAGGGAGAGCTGGCGTGGGGGGGGGGGTTCGGGATTGGGGCAAGGCGGAGCAGAGGCGGAGCAGGGGCGGGCCAGTCCGGCAGCACATACAGGGCTGATTCAAGTCATGGCCCTGTATGTACTGCTGGGCCTGTGGGGACATGCTGCTTATTCTACTACTACTTAGCATTTATATAGTGCAACAGTCTTATGCAGCACTGTACAGTATAGACATGTAAGAGTCAATCCCTGCTCAATAGAGCTTACAATCTAGTCAAAGGTGGAATACGCAACGCAAACCTGGTGATCAGGCCCGGGGATCCCCCCCCCCCAACTGGGGCTGGGTGTGGGAGGGCCCCCACCACCTGATCCAGGCCATGGCAGGCTAACCTTGGGTTGGGCAGCAGGGAAAAGGGGGCCTGGAGCTGTGGGAGTCGGGGGTGTCTATGGGGAGGACGTCCCCTCAGGCGGCAGGGGAAGGCCGGGCTGTCATCGGGCCCGATTCTGGCCATTGCGGGAATGTTTTGTTCCCGCGGTCCAGAATCGGGTCCAAATAGGCCCATCTTGCTTGGGACCATCCAGACAGCCCGGAAGTGCCTCTCTCTGAATCAGGCTCCATGTATCTCAATAATGCACCCACATCAGTAAGTAGAAAGAGTAGGTAGAAGTGTAGAGCACCTCACAGAGCAGGAAAAGGCAGAGTTTCCCTGACATTGTATAATGCATGCCTTACAGCCTTAAAAACATAGAAACATGACGGCAGAAAAAGACCACATGGCCTATCCAGTCTGCCCTTCCATATCAACTACAATAGTCCCCTTTTTACCTTTAGAGATTCTCTGTGTTTGTCCCATGCTTTCTTGAATTCAGATACTGTCCTTGTGCCCACCACCTTCACTGGGAGACTATTTCACGCATCTACCATGTTCTATGTAAACCAAGTTTTTGTTCTATGTAAACCGCCTTGAGATTATGAAAGGCGGTATATAAAAAATGTTAAATAAATAAATAAATATTACTCCTGATTCTATCTCTTTTCACTCTCATCCTATGTCTCCTTGTAGCAGAGCTCACCTTCAATTGAAGGAGACCCTCCTGTGCATTTATGCTATGGAGGTATTTAAATGGCTGCATCATATCGTCCCTATCTCACCTTTACTCTAAAGCGTACATATTAAGATCTGTCTGTCCTCATATTCTTCATAATGAAGACCATCCTCTGCACCGACTCCAACCTGCTTATATCCTTTTGAAGGTGCGGTCTCCAGAATTGCACATAATACTCCAATGAAGTCTCACCAAAGACTTATACAGAGTCATTATCATCTCCTTTTTTCTGCTGGACATTCCTCTCCCTATACACCCAAGCATCCTTCTTGCTTTCGCAGTCGCCTTTTCTACCTGTTTAACTATTTTAAGATCATCAGACATAATTACGCCCAGGTCCCGCTCTTTTTTTTGGGACAGAAGTACCTCACCCCCTACACTCTTCAGCTCCTTTTGGATTTTTGCAGCCTAAATGCATGACCCTGCATGTTTTAGCATTAAATTTCAGCTGTTATATTCTACATAATTTTCAAGCTTAGCTAGATCCCTCCTCATGTTATTGATTCCTTCCTGGGTGTCTTCTCTATTGCAGATTTTGGTATCATCCGCAAACAAGCAAACCTTACCCGACAGTCCCTCTGCAATATCACTAACAAAGATATTAAACAGAATTGGACCAAGAACAGATCCCTGTGGCACACCACTGGTAACCTCCTTCTCCTCTGAGTGAGCTTCATTTACCTGTACCCTTTTTCGCCTCCCACTCAATCAGTTTCTAACCCAATCAGTAACTTTAGGGTCCGTCCCTAGGGTGCTCAGTTTGTTTATAAGTTGCCTGTGTGGAACGGTGTCAAAGGCTTTACTGAAATCTAAATACACCACATTTAGGGCTCTCCCTCAGTCCATCTCCCTGGTCACCCAGTCAAAGAAATCTTATCAGATTTGTCTGACAAGACCTGCCTCTGGTAAATCCATACTGCCTCGGATCCTGCAATCCATTGTACTTCAGAAAACTCACTATTCTCTCCTTTAATAGCCTTTCCAATAATTTACTAACCACAGAGGTTAGACTAACCGGCCTGTAGTAATGTCATTCTTACATCTGCTTTTGTGTAAAGGGACCACATGTGCTTTTCTCCAGTCCTCTGGCACCACTCCCGACTCCAAAGAGGCAAGAGGCATTGAAAAGGTCACAGTGGAGCCGCTAGAATGTCCCCAAGTTCCCTCAATATTCTTGGATGTATCCCATCTGGACCCATGGCTTTGTTTACTTTTAGTTTAGCTAGTTCCTTTTGAACACTGACTTCTGAAAATCGTTCGAGATCCCCGTTGCTTCTATTGCTATTTGGATGTTTTCAGATGTCCTGCTCCTGGCCCTTCAACTGTGAACACAGAACAGAAATATTTGTTAAGAAATTCTGCTTTATCCTCATCAGTTTCTGCATATTCCTCCCCTGCACCCTTGAGTCTGGCAGTACCACTTTTGCCCTTCCTCCTCTCACTTATATATCTGAAAAATGTCTTATCCCCACATTTTATTGCATTGGCTATTTCTTCTTGTTTTTGTACCTTTGCTTTCCTGACTACTTTGCTAGCTACTCTTAAGTTTTTCCAAATATAGATGCCTATCTTCCTCTCTCTGTGATCTCTTGTATTTCATGAAAGCCTCCCTCTTTTTCTTCACCTTCTCAGCTACTTCTTTTGAGAACCATAATGACCTCCTTTTCCTTTTACATTTATTTACCTTTCTAACAAAAAGGTTTGTTGTCCTTAAAATATTCCCTTTTAGTTTTGCCCACTTTTTTTCTACATCCTCCAGCTGTTCCCATCCCGCTAATGACTTTCTGAGGTATTGTCCCATCTTTGCCAAGTTAGTTTTCCTAAAGTCTAAGACCTTTGCTTTTGAACAGATTTGATCAGTCCTAGCACTAATATTGAACCACACCATCTGGTGATCACTGGATGTGAGATGATCTACCACTGTAACATCAGAAATACACTTTCCCCATTAGTAAGCACTAAGTCCAGTATGGCCCCATCACGTGTGGGTTCTGTTACCAATTGCCTGAATAGTTCTCCTTTGTAGAGAAGCCAGTATCTCCTTACTTCTAGTTGACACCACAGCAGAGATAAGCCAGTCCACATCTGGCATATTAAAATCACCTATCAGTAGTATTTCTCCTTTCATGGCAATATTGTGTATGTCTTGTATTAAATCTTCATCCACTTCTACTTCCTGTGATGAGGATCTGTAATAACTCCAATGCAAATGGATTTCCCTTTCCCTCTTTCTAGTTTAACTCACAGTGCCTCCTCTTTTCCTTTTAAGCCCTACAATTCTGTAGCTTTAATATTATTTTTTACATATAGTGCCACTCCACCTCCCCTTCTTCCTACCCTGTCCTTCCTGAATAAAGTATAACCTGGTATAATTACATCCCAGTCATGGTTTTCCATGAACTATGTCTCCGTAACTGCCACCAAATCCAAGTCAGCTTCTTCCATTAAAGCCTAAACATCTGAGATCTTATTTCCCATGCTACAGGCATTTATACACACCGCTTTCCAGATGTTGCCCCTCGTAGCCATTGCTAAAGAGGTATTTAATGTTTCACTTACCTGGGGGCTGTCTTGACCTATCCTCATTGAATTTAGTTTAAAGTCCTCTTCAGTAGGTTAGCCAGTCTGCTGCTGAAGACACTTCGACCCTTCTTGGACAGATGGACACCATTTCCCCTCTGCAGCCTTGGAAGACAGGGGTGTGTCTCAATGGCATAAGTTCTAATGAGGAGCTCCCCAGCAACATTTTATCGAGGATCCCATTTTTGGCAGCTGAGGCACCAGTAGGAGGGTGTGGGTGTGGGTGCCCCCCCCCCCAGCAGACTTACTTGAAAATGTTTGCTGCACTGCCTCCCACTGCTCTTCTCTCAGCCTTGAAGTTTTCAAGCCTGATAGCCATCACCTCCCGCTGTTGGGCCAAAGTTTCGTGATAACAGCTGCAAACTATTGAAGCTCCAGTTCTGAAGGGATTAGCTATAAAATCTGGCCTGGACAGAACTGCCCTATTTTTCTTGTTGTATTTTGCAGAATAAGATTAACTGGTGGAATGAATTGTGCTTATGAAATCTTTAGTATTTTTTTGCCAATGGCACTCTGTTGTTAGAGACTGGAGACTGGCTACAGGGGTCTGAAAAGGAGAAAACTTTAAAGACAAAAGAAGCAAACGGTTAAGACTGCCGAATTGTTCTGCTGCAGTATTTGACTACAAGCTGGTTTCCACTCCTGGGACCGTGGAAGCTGGTTGAAGCTTCTGTTAGGTTCTACTTAGTGGAACAGGATTTATGCAGCTGCATCTGTTTTGGGTTGTGTTTGCTTATGAGGGATCATCCTGAAGCATAGTACCATTTGCTACCAAAGTCCAGACAAGACTGAAAGATCCTGTAATGACACTTGCAGTGCTCCTTACCTGTGACACTAGATAGCAGAGACCTCTAGTGTCTCCATTAAAGTACTGCATTGTGACCTTTTATGCCACCCAATGTTGCCAGAACATGAAAGAGCTCTCCTGACCAGTGAGGTAGATAATGATAGAAGAGACCTCTTTTGTAGAGAAAGTGGAATGGTGCAAAGACAAAGTCCAAAGGCAGTTTCCTGTCTTTCGCTGGCTAAAACCACTTTACCACAGTAGCAGGTGTCTGGTTCTAACAGCCATTGCACTATAAGGATGGAGGAGAGATCTCTCGCTAGCTCAGCTAGTAAACCAACATTGCACTATAGGATTGTTTAGGAGAATTTATTTGTTTAGGATAATTTATCCAGTTATTAAACTGGAAGACACCCTCTGAATATCCAGAAGGAAAGGAGTGCATCTGATTCTGGAAAAAGTAAAGAAGAGGATATAGTAGACTACTGCTGAATCTGAGATAAGGAGGGCCAGATTCCACAAGAGTATAGTTCCTGTGGTCACATTTGAGTCCACCATCCAGCTTCAGAAGGTAATCTCCAGGAACAAGCAGGAATGTAGTCTTCACATATGGGTATCATCAGTACCGACGGAGCCTGCGCGGGAATGCTCCCCAGCATCCAATAGGAAAGCTTTTGGGAGCATCCCACAACGCCTGCGTGCTGCCTTCTCGCCTTTCCAACTGTCCCTCTCCAGTTCTTCGTTTTCCGCGGAGCCGACAATCATCGCAGAAAATTTTGTCTTTAATCTTTGTTTTTGTGGTCGCGGCTGCCTTCCTTCAATGCCATTCCGGTACCGCCGGTTCTTTCTTTAAAAAAAACAAACAAAAAAAAAACTTTATAGTTTCTGAGGTATTTTACTTTAGAAACTTTTTTTCCTTGGTGCTAGGCGCCATTTGGGGCACTAGGCCCAATTTTTTCCTTAAAAATGGAAAAACCTACTTCAGGTTTTAAGAAATGTTCTAAATGTGGCGGTACTATTTCCGTCACCGACACACATGATTGGTGTCTCAAATGTTTAGGTCCTGACCACTCTATTTCAGAGTGCCACTCCTGTGGAATGACGTCAAAAAGGGGCCGGCAGAACCGAGCTGCTAAACCTAGTACCCTTTTTCCCCTCAGATGTGGCGTCTGTTGCATCGACGTCTTCCAGGGCCTCATCTTCCTCCCATGGATCTCAGGTAATTAAACATAAATCTAGCCGATCTTCAAAGGGTAGATCTCCTTCTAAGTATCAAGATGCCCCTGGTGTTGCCGTTGAGGAATTTTCACTGGCAAAACTGCCCCGGCAGGAGGCTTCGGCTTCCAAAGCACTAATGGGGCTCCAGGATGTTCTCGAGGCCTCAACCTCGGCAGAACTATTGGCGCCATGCTCTGGGGTTCTGGCCGCTTCTACCGGTACCGACACCCAAGCATCGGCAGTGTCGGTAGACCAGAGATTCCTTGCTATCGAACGCAGTCTAGCGGCTCTTCTCACAGCTTCAGTACCATTGAAACCGCTTCAGAAACCTCAAACTATACCGGTACCGACACCGGTATCAGAACCGGTACCGACTGCATTAGCATCGGCGGGTATGCCATCCATACCGAGTCATGCGTTTGTCTCCGGCATCGGTAGATCGGTACCGGAACAACCCGATACCGATTTCGATCGATACCGGTACCATTCTTTGCACGATCACCGGGATCGGAGGTATTTTGAATCCTCTGATGAGTCTGAAGACTCCGAAGACTCTGCCGATACAAGAGTACTTCTCCCTGAGGATTCCTCTTCTCCTCACCGCAGAATGTCTCCGCCAGAGGATATGTCCTTTCAGGACTTTATCCGTGATGTGGCCCGAGGCCTTTCCATCACAATAGCTCCTGAAAAAGAGCCTAGGGCAGAGGAATTAGAAATTCTCCAATACCTTAAGGCTCCCAAAGAGGCAGCTACTCTACCTATTCATGAGATTTTACATGATCTTATGCTAAGGATGTAGGAAACACCTTTAACCACATCTCCTCATTCTCGAAGACTCGATACCATGTATCGAGTTCCACCTTGTTCTGGCTTTCAAAAAACTCAATTACCACACCATTCAATGGTGGTGGAATCAGCCATGAGAAGGATGAAAAGTGCAAAGTGACATGCATCCAATCCTCCAGGTTGTGAATGTAGGACTCTCGATGCCTTTGGGCGTCAATGCTTCCAAGCTTCCATGCTCTCAGCTAGGATCAGTTCCTATATCTTGTATATGGGAATGTTCCTTAAAGAGGTCACAGAAGACTTGGAGCTTATGAACCCCCTCCTTCCTGATGACAAAATGCAAGACTATGTACTCTAGTCAAACATGCTCAGGATGTTTCCAAGTTTGTAAATCGTGCAGCCTTTGACTGTTTTGAGTGCATAAGCAGAACCTCGTGCATGTCAGATAGCCTGGCTTCAGGCATCTGACTTGGAAATTTGGGTACAGGATAAATTAGAAAACATTCCTTGCACAGGAGAAAATCTCTTTGGCAAGAATTGGCAGGAGAAGGCTAATGAGATAGATGCTGACAATATCACCTTGGATAAATTGTCCAAATTTACAGCTGATCCTGCAAGGAAAAAGTCCCCTAAGAAACCATTTTTCAATAAGAAAAATAAGTTTTATCCTTCCTATACCCAACAGGGACACCGTCCAGGTTTGACTGCCCAAAAGGGACAACAGCAACAACCTAGACAACAAAAGAAGCCAAAAGCTGCAAAACATCAGCCACCTCAGCAGGCTCAGCCTCCTCAGGGGCTTTGACTCCTCCCTAGAGAACTTTGCCTTCCTGCCTCTGAACGGTCCAGAACCCTCGACCATCCCAGGCAGGTTATGTCATTTTGCCCACAGATGGTACCAAATAACAGCAGAAAATTGGACTCTGTCCATTGTATGAGAGGGGTACAAGCTTCATTTTCACAGCATGCCCCCTCCTACAAATGTAAGACAGTTCAATTCTCAGACCTCTCTCAACAGTCTCTTAGGTCAGGAAGTCACAATGCTCTTTGCTCAAGGAGCAATAGAGGAAATACCCATTCCCCATCAGGGTACAGGGCTATACTCCCCCTATTTCCTTATTCCAAAGAAAACAGGGGGACACAGACCCATTTTAGACCTCAGAGAATTGAACAAATATTTGTTCCGAGAGAAGTTCAAAATGGTCTCTCTAGGAACTCTGCTGCCATACCTTCAAAGTCAGGATTGGCTTTGTTCTCTAAATCTCAAGGATGCATATACTCATATTCTCATCCATGCAAATCACAGGAGATTCCTCCGATTCCTGTTTCAAGGAAAGCAATACCAATACAAAGTTCTTCCCTTTGGCCTGGCTTCTGCGGCAAGAGTGTCCACAAAATGCATGGCTGTGGTAGCAGAATTTCTCCACACTCTGGGAATATTCATCTTCCCTTACTTAGACGACTGGCTCATTCGAGCCCCTACAGTGCCAGAAGCCAGCTCTGCTCTGTTTCGCACAATGTAAATCCTTCAGTATTTAGGACTGGTCATAAATCTCCAAAAATCCAATCTTGCTCCTACTCAGTCCCTAGAGTTCATAGGAGCTCATCTGGATACCAGGCAGACAAGGGTTTTCCTTCCACAGCCCCGCTGTCTTCGCATAGTACAACTAGCTTCCCAAGCAGTGCTCAAACCTTGTCTCACTGCTCGGGAAATGCTACAATTGCTAGGCCACATAGCATCCACCATGCATGTGGTTCCTTATGCTCGCCTCCATATACGAGCAGCCCAGTGGACTTTATCCACGCAGTGGACACAGGCCTCAGGCTGCCTGTCGGACAAAATAACAAACTCAAATCATCTTATTTCGCCCCTTCAATGGTGGCAATCACCCAGAAACCTTCTGGTGGGGTCTCCTTTCCAGCAACCCCTATCCTAAGCCACTCTAACAACAGATGCATCACAGGTGGGATGGGAAGCCCACCTGCACGATCTCTCTACCCAGGGTACCTGGACTCCACAGGAGGCCTGTCTTCACATTAGCCTCCTGGAGCTCAGAGCAATCTTCTTTGCTCTTTGAGTATTTCACACCCAGCTCAGCTACAAGACAGTCCTAGTTCAAACAGACAATCAGGTAGCTATGTTCTATGTGAACAAGCAGGGCGGAACAGGCTCTCTGTCGCTATGCAACGAAGCTTTGCGACTATGGGCCCTCGCCAGAGAGCATCAGATACATCTCCTTGCAGTGTATCTTCCAGGCATCCAAAACTCTTGGGCAGACAAACTCAGTCGAGTTCGGCTTCCACACGAATGGTCTCTCCACCCAGACCAGGTTGCCCAAATATTTCAGATTTGGGGAACCCCGGACATAGACCTCTTTGCAAGTCCGCTGAATGCCAAACTTCCCCGGTTCTGTTCCAGAATTCCGGCTCCATGTTGTCAGGCAAGGGATGCCTTCTTCCTCCACTGGGGTCAGGACTTCCTATATGCCTTCCCACCCATTCCCCTCATCCTCAAAACCCTATTCAAGCTTCAGAGAGACAGAGGTCATATGATCCTCATAGCTCCACGTTGACCACGGCAACGTGGTACCCTCTGCTCCTACATCTCTCTCAAACTCCGCCTCTGGAGTTGGGATCCGCTCCAGATCTTCTCTCCCAAGAGGATGGGATGCTCTGGCATCTGAATCCCCAGTCTCTGCATCTAAGGGCCTGGTTGCTGAAAGCCTAGAACTTCAGGATCTTAACCTTTCCCAACAGGTAAAGGATATCCTTCATGCTTCTAGGAAACCCTCCACAAGACGCTCGTATGCCTTCAAGTGGAAAAAGTTTACCATATGGTGCTCGCAGAAGGGTCTTAACCCTCTTGTGATACCTTTAGAATCAATAATGAAGTATCTCCTTCATTTGTCAAATGCGGGTCTCAAGACAAATTCAGTAAGAGTCCATCTTAGTGCTATTGCAGCTTCTTACAAGCCTCTAAGTGGACAACCCATTTCCTCTCATCCTCTCATAGTGAGATTTATGAGAGGCCTTCTTTTAACAAAGCCTCCCATTAAGCCACCACCGGTGGCATGGGACTAAAATCTGGTGCTCGGGCAGCTCATGAAACCGCCCTTTGAACCATTAGCTGCTACATCTCTGAAATTCCTTCCTTGGAAAGTCATCTTCCTCATTGCAATCACATTAGCACGTCGCATCGGTGAATTGCAAGCGTTTGTGGCTGATCCTCCTTATACAAGGTTCTATCATGACAAGGTAGTTCTTAGGACTCATCCACACTTTATGCCAAAGGTGGTTTTGCCTTTCCATTTAAACCAAGTGGTTTACCTTCCTGTATTCTTTCTGAGGCCTCATGCCTCCAGTGCAGAAAGGAACTTTCATACCTTGGACTGTAAAAGAGCTTTGGCCTTTTACTTGCAAAGGACACAGCAACATAGAAAATCTTCTCAACTCTTTGTTGCTTTTGATCCTAGTCATTTGGGACTTCCAGTTTCCAAAAGAACTCTTATCCAACTGGATTGCTCATTGCATATCCTTTGCCTATGAGAGTAGGATTCTTCCTCTTGAAGGCCATGTCACAGCTCACAGTGTGAGAGCCATGGCAGCCTCCATTGCTTATCTTCACTCTGTGTCTATCGACGACATCTGTCGAGCAGCTACTTGGGCTTCAGTACATACCTTCACAGCCCACTACTGCTTAGACAAGGATTCCTGCCAGAATGCCTTTCAGACTTAATCAACTCCTACCCACCATCCCTGGTAGGATGCCAGAGATCCATGGGGGGAAGTATGGCCCTATCACAAGGCCTAACAACTTCCTGGGGCCATCTCCCTGGCATCTGCAGCTAGGGAGTCCCCATATGTGAAAAATACATTCCTGCTTGTTCTTGGAGATGGCGTAGTTACTCACCTGTAACAGATGAGCTCCAGGAACAGCAGGAATTTAGTCTTCACAACCCACCCACCTCCCCTAGGAGTTGTATCTCTCTCTCTCTCTCTTTCTCTCTCCCTCTCTCTTTTGTCTCAGCTATAAAATCAACTGGAGAGGGACAGTTGGAAAGGCGGGAAGGCAGCATGCAGGCGCTGTGGGATGCTCCCAAAAGCGTTCCTATTGGATGCTGGGGAGCGTTCCCGCACAGGCTCCATCGGTACCGACGATACCAATATGTGAAGACTAAATTACTGCTGTTCCCGGAGATCAACTGTTACAGGTGAGTAACTATGCTTTTCTGAAGGAGAAGATGGGTTCCCAGAAGCAGGAAAGTCCTGTAAAAGGAAAATGTAATTTTCCTTCTTAATATTCTGCTAAGTATTCTGCCTTTACTTTATTATTGTTTTTGACCCTTGAAGACTTTTAGTAAACTTTTAGGTTTAGAATAAAATCTAGCCTGGACTAAGTTATTGGAAGTGGTGGGGTATGGCTTGAGTGAATCCAGGGAGCCAACAGTCTTCCAGTTCAACTAGTTCTGATCTGGAATTCAGAAATCCCAGAAAGCTAAACCTGAAGTTGCAACCTTGGTTTGTTGCACAGCTGAAATAGAGGCAGTGAGGACTCCCAGATTGGTAGGTGCTAGATGTGATGGAAGAATAGTAATTGTAAATGTAATGTAAGAAATCAATGGTGGGAACTGGAGGGCAAAACCTAGTTGGCTTGTTTCTCCCATCCTAGCTCCTTCTCTGTACAATGACTCATTTGAGTTCAAGGACACTTTGTATTATGAACCAGGATTACTATCTAGAATCTATGGGCTCTGGAAATGGCCCTTTGTGCTCTTTCCCCAATCCATTCTCAAGAGATTTGATCATCTGAATAGCTCCTGGTACAGTATAATAAAGAATATATACCTCTTGTTCTGTTGAACAATTGTGTTGTCTACAGAAATGCCATCGGGATCTCCAGTTCATAGAAATTCTATGGTCTTTCTACCATAGGTGTCAACAGCTTTTGAAGATTTTCAAGTACTCCATTGTTTTGCAGCAGATGGAAAAAGTACAGGTCTAACCCAACAAAATGATGCTACAACCCATTGTCCTTGTCTAGGACAAAAGAGCTGTTAATGATAATCAGTGCTTGTATCTGTAAATGCTACAAGTAATTTTAGTACTTTGTTTCACAAATTATTAATGGGAACTAATGTTTATGGCTTGCTCAAAGGAGAAGTAAATTATATGCTGGGGTGGCTGAGAACAAGGACAGCACACATAAAGCTTAGAACTGTTATTGCATTTAGACGATCAGAAAAGAAGTGTTTGCAAAGAAAAAAAAAGAAATGCTGTCCTGGGATGTAAATATTTTAACTCCTTTCAAAGCTTATTCATGCAAGAAA
The DNA here is from genome assembly GCA_033557465.1 of Ichthyophis bannanicus. Classification (NCBI taxonomy): domain Eukaryota; kingdom Metazoa; phylum Chordata; class Amphibia; order Gymnophiona; family Ichthyophiidae; genus Ichthyophis; species Ichthyophis bannanicus. The sequence continues at coordinate 124,544,725 of CM066043.1, read as the reverse complement.
GAAAATGAGATTTTCAATGATTGATATCACCATTGGGTCAGCATTTAAATCTACAGAATATATTTTGGTTTATTAACTTATCAGTATAGCAGGCTTTAATAACAAGTTCATTTTTGGAAAAGAATAAAATAATAGAAAAATAATAGTTCCTTCTGTTGACCAGCATTCAGCATTTAGACTCCAAGTCATGCCAAAACCACAGACAACAGCAGCTGTAAAAATTGCTTGGGAAATATTCCATTAAAAAATAAAATAGTCATGATTCAAGAAAAAAGATTTGGAACATACAGGAGGAGAAGTCATAACTGATGTTCTATTAGATGGGCGGCCTGGATAGGCAGTGTGATCTTTATTTGCCGCCCAGTGGCAGAAGTTCAATTATGGACTCCCTAGCAACAGCTTCAAAAGGGCCTCCAGAAAAGAGGGAGTCACTTCTGAAGATACCAGAGCAGCTACAAGTGGAATCCCTTCTTCCTTAGGGTCTCCTGAACCTCAGAGACTGCTTGGGAAGAATTTACACCACTGCTGCCATCATTTTCTCTGTTTCTATTAGTATCACTTACAAAGATGTCTAGAAAATCCCTTTTACTGGCCCTGGCAGCCTTCCAATGCTCATTCTCCCCAAATCAGAACTTTATTTTAAACCAGTGAGTTAAGGATGCCTGACTTGGAAACAGGATCATACCAAGCTAGAAATGCACCCTGTGCAACTAATGAATCTGGCTCCTGCCCTCTACCCAGCCACGTGCAGTAACTCACTTTGAGCTTCCTGGAAGCCCAGGGATGATATTTTTGCACCCTGTGTGGCCACACCACTCACACAGCCCTTGCTATGGCCCTGCTTGGAACATATAGAGGAGACACACAAAAGCAGCCCAAAACATCCATTTGTTTTTAAGTGACTTTTATCACCCTGGTGCAATTTTAATACATAGTCTTTCATGAACTGAAAAAAAATAGAAAAGAAAACACTCCTTTCCTTCAGAGAAACTACAAAATTCAAAGACTTCCTATTGTCTCTTACTCTGGCAGAACCTTAGTATTATTATATATTAAGTCTATACTGTGAACTTTACTGTAAGCTGTCATTTTCTATAGCCTTTACATTGACAGTAAATTATGACCACCAGTGGCACTCAACCTTTTTACAAGCGTTGCCTTTTGCTCACAGTGACATTCAGAGTACAGAGTCTCCTTCATCTAAGGAGCTGTACCATCAACACACTAATGGGAACAATTCATTTAGCCTGCACTAGCTATACAGTGGAAGAACTCTGTAATGTGTGTAGGTTCCTGAGGGGAATCTATTCTCTCTATCGGCCTTTCCTGCCTTTGATTCATTGACTCATGTTCTGCTATGGTTCTTGGGCTGACATACAGATAAAGACATTTCAGACTGTGGAAACAGAAACATTGACATAATTTTCTTAGTATTTTTAACTAGTGAATTCTAGTTTTCTATTGCGTCTTGTGGCATGTAAATTAGTAAAGCTGCAGTGCACAGTGTTGTAGATTTCTATATATTAATCAGTAGAAACAGGAAGGAGACAAAAAAGGGAAGGGGCTTTCATGGAATTCATTTCTGAATATATTGTCAACGCACAAGTGGTTTGTATGTACATAAAAAAAATTTCACTTTGAGCAATGAAAGGGCAGTGTTTCAAAAGAATACCAAGCTCACTCATCTAGATGCACATATAATTTTAATATAATTTTGTACAGAAATTTTCATTTAAGAACACTGATATATTGACTGCATTCAAAATGAAATGACAGTTTTGTCATAAATTATATAATAGACAAGGCATAGGCACTGCAGGTTTTCTCATGGTGTCTAATTCCAAGGGACTATTTCCAGGGGAATGAGGTAATACAGTGAAGTATCCAGGACTCCTTGCAGTGAGTGACAGAGGTTGTCCCTTAATAGTCTCTTTGCCACTTGCAACTGCCATTGTGGGGATCAAGTAAAAATTGGACAAGTTCCTAGAGGAAAATTCCTTAAAAAATTAGTAGCCATGTAGACTTAGGAAAGACATTGCCTTTGTCTTGAAATGAGTTATGAGATACTGAATCTGCTTTTTGAGATCTGCCAAGCCCTTGTGAGCCAGACTAGCCATTGTCGGACTCAATGGACCTTGTTCTGACTCATTACTTTTTATGTTCTTTTGTTCATTATTATCATGCAATACAGAGTAAGATTTCTTTTCAAACTGCTATTATATTTGTTCATGCTATTCAACACAGTACAGCTAGCAAACTAACCATACTATTTGAGCATTCACACAGTTATAGCATATAAGGCCAAAATTCAATCAAAGACCAAAAACACCCTCAGTTGTACATTTAAACAGACTTAAATGTGATACATGAAGAGGATAATTTTCATAAGTATTCTGCATGCATAGCACTGTTTTATGAGCAGCAATAGCCTTTTATAAAATTGGTTACCTGATATATGGCTAAACTTATGCAATGCAGGACCTGCTAACTGCATAAGCCCCACTGTGCCCGATATTCAGCGGCACTAACTGGGCTGTGTTGCTGAACATTCCCACAGACCAACTTGGCATAATCTCGATAGTACCAGGGCAGTCCATGGATGGGTCTGGGGCAGTCCCAGCACCTGTCCAGTCAGCGGCAATTTTCAGCCTGCTAACTGGATAGGCAACCGCATAAACTTAGGATAGATCAGTGGTTGTCCTAACCTTATGTGGCTTTGCTATTTAATTAATGAGTGAATATCACCGCTGACCAGATAGCAATGGAAGTCAGTGGCAATGGTGGATATCCGGCATCCGGGGCTGAATATTCAGTTTTATTTTTGCCAGTGGTGGGCAGGCACTTTATAAGTGCTGACCATTGTGAGCAGAATATCAAACCTATATATCCAACAATGCAATACAATAGCAGCAGCTACAGATGCCATTGTATCAATAATTAGCTTCCTGAATGAAGACCGAACACAGTTTTGGACAACGATCCACAGGGTTGCTATGAGTTGACATCGACTCAACAGCTGTTAATAACAACAACAGCCTGTATACATGCAAGTTTACCTTGACTGAGTGGAGGTTCTCCAAGGGCAGGCTTGGAGAATGGTAAATGTTTACAGGTTTGCTTTTGAAAATAACCCAGCAAATTTATGCATGTCACACAGAAGGAGTACATCTAACACAGTCCCTTGGAGTAGTTTTCATAGAGGCAGTATAAACCATCTTAGATTGCCTGAGGATGTTTCTTTGATGAATACCTTGTTCAGTCAAAGTGGTTAACACTATCTGTTTGATGTTAACTTCTTTTCAAGTTCCTGTTCATCTATGGTGGTGGTTTTGTAAAGCATTTTCACATAGAAAATTGTAGCACTCATTTATATGGGTGTAGATTCTTATAAGATGACAAACAAAGAAAACAAACAATGCGAAATGTAAAGAAAACCAACTAATGGAGAATGACCATGCCTGAGTCTCTCAAATATTATTTAAGAGGTACTTTATTAAGGACTTATAAAATTACCACAGCCTATGGGCCCAATTCCGAAACCCGGGTTGCGGAGCTGCATGTCCCGGCGGGGCCTGATTTCCCCTCTGGCTCTCCCTGTACGTCCTGTGCATCAGGACGGGGAGAGCCAGTGGAGGGTGGGATTGGGGCTGAGTGGGGGCGGCCAGCCCGGCAGGACATACAGGGCCGATTCAGGTCACAGCCCTGTACGTCCTGCCGGGCCTGTGGGGACGCGCTGCTTATTCCACCTCAAAGGTGGAATAAGCAGTAAAAACCCGGCGATCGGGCCTCGGGATCCCCTCCAGGGCCAGGGCCGGGTGTAGGGGGTCCCCGCCACCTGATCTAGGCCACAGTAGGCCAGCCATGAGTCAGACGGTGGGAAAAAGGGGGCCGAGGATGCCAGAGTCGGGCACCTGTGGAGAAGACGTCCCCATAGGCGTCAGGGGCATGCCGGGCCATCCTTGGGCCCAATTCTGGCTACCATTGGAACATTTTGTTCCTGCGGTCCAGATTCGGGTCCAAATGGACCCATCTTGCCTGGGACGATCTGGACGGCCTGGATGTGCCCCTACTGGAATTGGGCTCCATGCATACATAGAAATAGGCATCCTTAGGGATGGAGAATGTGTGGTGGGGACAAGATAGACATTTATGCATTTAGGGAGTCATTTTAGAAATGCTATTCATGATTCCTATGTCTGAATATGCCCATTCAGATGTGCAAATCACATAGATTTCGCAAGAGTTTATACATAGAATGCTCCGAGTTTATACATGTCCTGCGCGACCACATCTTTGTCACTGGGACTTTCTCAAAATGATGCACATGTTGCCCGATTTTAGAACAGCACTGCATGTTTGGACTTGGTGGTGGAACTGTCCAAGTTTGTACCTGCCCCTGGGCATGAATAGGCATCTGCAAAGTGCTCATTTTGGCAACTGAAGACTTGAACAGAGAAGAGGAAATAGTTCACTGCCTCAGTAATTTTTTCCCTTCAGAAAAGTATACCGGTACATAAACAGACCGTTTTCATGGCTGCTGTACTGCTGTACGTCTCCACTTGCAAAATGGCAGGCTGGAACATGTTTGTGGCAAGAGATACATGGGCCCTTTGCGGAATACCATCATGGATAAGTCTATGTTGCTGGATCAATGGCTGTCCATATCAGACAAGTGTAACTTTCTAGAACTGCCTTGAAACTTGCTCGTTCCTGGGGAATAATTCTGTATGTCCCCATGATGGAGACATTTATCTTTCAGGGTATAGAAGGACTGATTTTAGAAAACACTTACATGTGCCCACCTTCACTCCTTCCTCTCCCATAGACCTTCCATAGACCTAAATGCCCTTTTTCATGTGTGCCTTGTATTTTATTTTATAAAATACACCTCTTATGCATTGAGTTTAGCCAGCACATATAAGCACAAATTTACAACTGCCTCTGAGTATGTGTAACTTTGTGTGCTAGCTTTCAGGTAGGCTGTTGTATAAAAACACCCACAATAGCTTGCCTTTATAAAATAGGTACATCTGTACCTATGTGCCTTCCTTGCTTAGGCACCCTGTTATAAAATTACTCTTCATGGCTCAATCCGCAAGAAGGAAAAGAAAGGAAAACAAGCCTATAGGCACAGAACATGCTTTGCCCAAAGAAGAAATAATGCTTATTAGAAACAAAATAAGATACATTTTGGAAAAGAGCTATGGTGTGAGTCCAGGGGCCGTGTGATTTGCATTGACCATTCATGCAGATTTAAGTACAATTTACTAATGCATTCATTAAAATTCTCATAGCAGTCATTGCTTGGCATGGTGCCTAGTGCTAGTTCTTTAACCCTTTTATAACTTAGGTATGCTAAGCATTTCATTACTATAAATGGGGTAAGCACTGAATTCAAGCATATCTCAATAGGAGCATTACATCCCATAGAAACTTGGGGAGGGGGATTTTCAGTAGCAGCGGCCAGCACACTTAAAGTGGCTGGCCATCGCCACTTTAACATCGGGCCAAATATTCAATGCTGAGACCATATATGGGCCCCAGCATTGAATATCCAGGTTGCCCAGATTGCGATTTTGCAATCCAGTCAGTGGCAAAATTCAGCCAATGGCCAGATTGCAAAACCGGCTAAACTAAGACAGCCATTCTGCTGTCTTAACTTTAACCAGTTAGGGTTAACTGGGCACTGGCTGAATATTGCTGACCAGTTAACTCTCGGTGCCACCCTCACTCCATCGACAGAATGCCTCAAAGCTAGCGCTTAGCATAGGGGCATTCAGTGGCCCAAACCAGAGATATTCAGCAGCAGGTCACAGGTTAGAGTCGATGAAAATCCCAGTGAGCAGTATTTATGTGGTTTGCAGGTCTGCAGACCCTGAAGATGCCCCCCCCTTAAGGCCCAATTTTCAAACACACACCATGGTTAGCCATAGTACTTAAATATCAGCAGAATTTTCGTGGCAATATTCAGATAGGAGCTGCCACTGAATATCCGGGCTGAGTGGTACATATCCGGTTAGCACAATTTTCAGCCAGCACTTATCTGGATGACAACTTGGGCCTGCTTTTCATCTGGCCTAAGTTGTCTGTGAAGTGCTGACTGAAAATCATGCTAACTGGATAAAGATGTCATTTACCCGGTTAGCACCAGCACCGCACTTACTCTGCCCACGGACTGCCCTTGCACTAACTGGATAATGCCTAGGTCATCTGTGAAGATATTCTGAGGTACTACCGTATCCAGACAGTGCCACGGAATACCTCGGTCAGCACCCTTATCCAGATAGCCTCTCATTGGCCATCTGGCTAAGGATTCTTAATATAAGCCCATGTGGTAATTAATATAAATGAATTCATATTTTCATAATGCATTTTTTAGTACCTCTATGACTAGTAACTTTGATGCCTTCCTTACACCCAGAACAAAACTTCTAGAGACTACACTTTATATGGTAGACAATGAAATTCAGTCTTTAAGGTTCTGGTTCTCAGTCCAGTCCTTGTGACATACCCAGTAGGGATCTGCATTTTCATTATAGTCATTTTTCTTTCTGTTTTAGTATGCACTGTTTCAGTTTGCAAGTACTAATTTGGCACTCACTAACTAACACAAAGTAGCGCCTGCTAAAACAGAATGCAAAAGACCAAAATAAAAAAAATAGAACCAAAGTAAAAAAAATGAATGCAAAGCCAAATGCCAAATACAAAGACGAACATCAAATTATTATGTTGCACCATGGATACATGACTGATTAGTAGTATTCAACAATTTGATCATATTACATCAGCATTGCTTTCTTTACACTGTTTTTCTGTATCTGCAAGATCTTTATCTAAATGTCTGGGGTTTTTTTTATTTTTAAGAAAGTTTTTCCATACAGAATGAGCTTTTTACTCATTTTGTCTGGTATTTTACTGTCAAATCCTTGCAAAGTAGTACAAAAGATCTATTGAAATTACCATCTCATGTTCAGGTGAACAAGTCTTTAACCAGTAAAAGGGCAGTGTCTTATGCTGGGCCTTTTTTCTGGAATCAGTTACCCGAGGATGTACATCTAAACAAAGATGTTTTCTCATTTTGTAAAGTGTTAAGAAGCGTCTATTCCATCAGTTTTATCATCAAGATATGTTTTGATTAGCTATGTTCGATTTTTATTTGTCTTTTTCATTTTCTTTCTTTTTAAAAGGTTTTATGTCTTGTTTTATTTTGATATGTGGATTGATGATGAATGTTCGCAGATCTGTATCGTGATTGTGGTATCTGAATGCAGCAGTAAGACCTTCCTACCCCGAAGATATGCTGAAAGGTCTGCAACAGGCTTTTTCTAGATTCATGCAGGTGGCTCATCTATTGTCACCTTTTGGAAATACTGCCATTTTTAGTACAAATTGTGCCTTGCCTATATGTTTTCAAAATAAAAAGTAACCAAGAATAGCAATAAGGGTTCAACTGAAGAGAGAAAGTGTGTGTATTGGTATAGGGAAACAGTCCAATAGATTATTTTTTTCTATAAAATCCTCAATTTTATATACCTAGAAAGTTCCTTAAAGCAGCAGCTCTATCCATGCCTAAAAAATATTAGCTAGTTTATTTCTTGACTTTACCACTTCCTCTTTGTGTTTTGTTTTTCTAATTATCCCATAAAATATTACATTAAATTAATAGAATAAAATTCAGCACACAAATACTAGTCAACAGTTTAGGATAATCGACTTAACAATCATTAAATTAAGAACTTCAGGTCAGGACTTACATCTTCTAAAAAATGTGTAGTTTATCTCCTCTTGTACATTCTTTCGAAGTGCATTTCAGAGCTAAGGGTGGCTGCCTTGAACAGTCCATCTCTTGATCTAGAAAACCTGATGTCTTTTACAGAAGATGTGATCAGACCAGGGAACATAAGAACTGCCATACTGGGTCAGACCAAGGTCCATCAAGCCCAGTATCCTGTTTCCAACAGTGGCTAATCCAGGTCACAAGCATCTGCCAGGTTCCCAAAAAGGTACACAGATTCCACAATGCTTGTCCTGGGGTAAGCAGTGGATTTCCCTGGTCCTCTTTAATACTGGTTTATGGATTTTTCCTCCCGGAACTTGTCAAAACCTTTTTTAAACCCAGCTACACTAACAGCTTTTACTTCATCCTCTGGTAACAAATTCCAGAGTTTGATTACTCATTGAATGAATCAATATTTTCTCTTATTAGTCCTAAATGGGCTACATTGTAGCTTCATTGACTGTCCCCTAGTCTTTCTACTTTTTGAAAGAGTAAACAGCCCATCTACATTTACCCATTCCACTCTATTCATTAATTTATAAACCTCTATCATATCTCTCCTCAGCCGTCTCTTTTCCAAGTTGTAGAGCCCTGACCTTTTTAGCTTCTCCTCATAGGGGTGTCCTTCCATCCCTTTTAATATTTTGGTGGCTCTTCTCTGTACCTTTTCTAATTCTGCTATATCCTTTTTAAGAAGTGGTGACCAGAATTGCATACAATGAGTCACATTTTAATATGTGCGTCCAGGCCACTGTGCGCCCAATTGGAATCGGGACGCCCAGGGATAGACCAGATTCTGATCCTGCGGGGGCTAAACATGCCCCGTGGGTTCAGAATCGGGTCTAGGGCCTGTATGTGCAGGCCGGGACCCGATTCCGATTGGCCTGCATGTACAGTCACCTGCTCGACTACCTCAGTGAGGCTCCTGAATGGAGCCACGGTGCCATGACATCCCATTGCCAAGGCACTGCGGCTCCATTCAGGAGCTGAGATCCCCGGTCACCTACCACAATCTTCTTTCCCCACAGCCCGACCCCTGATCTGGCCTTCCATGGCCAGGGTCAGGCTGCAGGGAATCTCCTGCATCCCCCTCACCTTTCCGACGCTGCCCGGGCCTGCTGTCCCCCCATCATCCAGGGGGACTTATTCCATCTCCGAGGTGGAATAAGTCCCCCGTCCATTTTGCCGACCTCAGAATCGAACGCCCCCATCAAAGCCTCCCCGTACAAACACCTTGTTCGTATGAGGAGGCTTTTGATGGGGACAACAGGGGGGCGAATAGCGGGACGGGATAGACCCCAATATTCAAGATGCTGTCGCATTTGATGATCTGAATGCACAAATTGGGAGATACGAGGAAATAAGAAGTTAGAAATATAAAGACTTTTACTCCTCTACAGCTCTAAATGCTAAAGAATGTCTTAAGCTGAACAGGCCACTGTAGAGAGACAGTGTGGTTTATGCAGGATATGCCAACTCTTCTATTAAAAAAAGAGTTGCTTAGGTTGCTTAGTGAGATGTGAACTAATGAGAAGACATGGAACTATTACAATGAAACAGCAGCACCCTGGCTGGCCCAGTTTCTCAGATGGCAAATTCCTGACTTAGTCTTCAAGACAGGCCTTATGCTCTTTGGGTCAGCAAGTGCTAGGGATGCTATTAAAGCAGCATTTACAACCCTCAGTGGTACGGAGTCATGGTCCTTGTTTAAGAATGACATCTGGTGCCCATATTCAGGGAAGATAATTGTGTGGTTCAAGAAGGAGCCCTGGCACATTGCCCCTGGACCAAGACCATCACTGCAATGACCAGACTAGACAAGTTGGGAAGGCAGGTATCAAACAGATGAAAATGAAATAGTGGCATATTAGATAAAAAAGTAAACATTTGAAGCAGGTCTCTGTTATTGGCAAAGTATATCTGGCAGCTTAAAAAGGAATTTAATTTTCTCATTAAGTCATCAGGTTAAGGGTTTTACCCTTTAGTTTGTGAAAGCAATCATAAGTTTTCACCTTGAAAAGTCCTTTAAGCTCAGCTACATTCAGACACTAAGCCCATTGTCAAATATAGCACCAGGATATGTTATGGAGCTGCATATCTAAAAGCCAATTGCTTTGCTGGCTTGGTTCCAGTTTGGCTCCATAGCTGGCTTCCCTCAGCAGACACGGTGCATGTCAGCATGCTGATTCTCTTGAGGCTGACATAATTGAAGCCGAGTTCCCTCTGGATCAAGCTCATTTAAAAAGGGCTGCATGCATTTTTGTTCAAGTTAAAATCTTTTACAAATTCTTTCACTGAAACCCCTTGTATGTTTTAAATTAATGTTTTTATATAATGATAACGACTAATTAAAACTGATTATAATGTGAAGGGCTAAAATATCTATTCATTTTTTAATTTTATTAATACAAAACTATGTAATGAATCAAAGAAGTCTGAAAATCAGGAAAAAAGTCAAAAAATTACCTGAAAATAGACCAAAATATTTTTCTGTGCACACATCCCTATTATCAACAATACAGTATTCAACAAATAGTTGGTATTGGAAAAAATGTGTACAATAGTGAATGCCTTCTTGAACTCTGGGAGAGTACCTACATGTTTCAAGCAGGCAGTTGTTTGTCCATTTTAAAAGAAGGTCACTTTAGATCTCCAGGAACAAGCAGGAATGAGTCTTCACATATGGGTACGTCGGTACCAACGGAGCCTGCGTGGGAACGCTCCCCAGCTTCCCAAAAAGGAAAGCTTTTGGGAGCATCCCACAGCGCCTGCGCGCTGCCTTCCCGCCTTTCCTAACCAACTCTCCTCAGTTCTTCTTTGCCGCGGAGCCTGCAGGTCGAGCCCTGTCACCGCTGAAGAAGTTCTTTATTTTATTTTATTTCTTTGGTCGCGTGTCTGCCTTCCCCTACTCCGGACCGGTACCGCCGGTCTTTTCTTTCTTTCTTTAAAAAAAAAAAATATCGATATTTTTCCTCACTTGGTGTATTTTTCTTCTTAAGGCCTCAGGGCCCACAAGAAAATTTCCCCCATGGAAAAACCAACCTCAGGGTTCAAAAAATGCACTAGGTGTAGCGGTACTATTTCTGTTACAGATACCCATGAATGGTGTCTTAAATGTTTGGGTCCTGAACACTCCATTCCAGATTGTCCGTCCTGCTCCCTAATGTCTAAACGGGGGTTACAGAACCGAGCAGCTAAGCTCCATGTGCTGTTTCCCGCTGAGGCACCGGCAGTAGCATCGACATCTTCCAGGTCTTCTTCTCCTGAAGGATCTCAGGTAACCAAACATAAACCTAGCAGGTCCTCGAAGGGTAGATCTCCCTCTAAGCATCGAGATGCCTCCGGGCTTGCCCTAGAGGATCCTGCACCAGCCAAACAACCCCGGCGGGAAGCTCCGGCTTCCAAAGCTCCTCCTATGGGGTTACAGGTTGACATCGATGGCACGGCCTCGACCGATCACCTGTTAGATTGCTCTGGGGTACCGGCACTTTCTCCCGGTACCGACTTCCAGGCTTTCATGGCGTCGATGGATCAGAATGTTCTGTCCATGCAGCAGGCTATACAGTCCTTCATTCAAGCTGCGACGCCGATGATACCGCAACGAGCTCCGTTGTCGGTATCGGCTCCGGTACCGGCACCAGCGCCGATGCCGGTACCGACTGCATCAACATCGACCAGGATACCGACTGCTACGGTCCCTTGTCCAGGGCTACTTCTCGGTACCGATCCGGTACCGGGGACGCCCGATGTCGATACCGCTCGATACACGTATCGAGCGTTAGAAGAGCACCCTGACAGGCGATACTTCGATTCCTCTGATGATTCTGATACATCAGATGAGTCTCCTGAAGTATCCATAGCCCTTCCTGAGGAGCCTTCTTCTCCAAAACAAAGAATGTCTCCTCCAGAGGACTTGTCCTTTCAAGACTTCATAAGAGAAGTAGCTAAAGGACTCTCTATTTCAGTAACCTCTGAATCAGAGCCTAGAGCAAAAAAATTAGATATTTTAGGATACTCTAAGGCTCCTAAAGAGGCCATCACCTTACCAATTCATGAGATTCTTCATGAACACATGATTGATTTATGGGAGACTCACTCTCTCTCCTCATTCTCGCAGGTTGGACACTGTGTATCGTGTCCCTCCTTGTCCTGGGTTCCAGAAAACTCAGCTTCCTCACCATTCCATTGTGGTGCAGTCAGCTATGAAGAGGATAAAGAGTACAAAGAGACACTCTTTTGCTCCTCCAGGAAGAGAATGCAGGACCTTGGATGCTTTTGGTAGGAAAATCTTCCAGGCCAGTATGCTTATTGCCAGAATCAACTCATATAGCCTTTATATGGGTATGTTTCTAAAAGAAGTGGCAGAAAAGCTGCACACTTTCCTCCCTTTTATTCCAGAAGATAAAAGGGAAGAATTCCGCATGTGGCTTAAGCATACTCAAGACATCTCCAAGTTTTCAAACAGGGCAGCCTTTGACTCCTTGGAAGGTGCCAGTAGAGCCTCAGGCATTGCCATAGCTGCTCGCAGAATTGCTTGGCTCCAGGCTTCTGATTTAGAGCCCTGGGTTCAAGATGGCTTAGGAAATCTGCCCTGTACAGGTGAAAATCTGTTTGGCAGAGAGTGGCAAATTAAAGCCACTCAAATGGATGCAGAAAATTCTGCTCTGGATAGACTTTCAAGGTCTACCTCCATTCCTGCCAAGAAAAAGACTTTTAAAAAGTCTTTTTTCAAAAAGGGCAGGTTTCCTTCCACTTCTGGCCAACAATCTTCTACAGGTCGCTTTACCGCTAAGCGTCAGCAACCTAAGCAGGCCAGGCCTAAGTCTACAGGGACTGCTGTAACCCAGCAGTCCCAACCCCCTCAGGGTTTTTGACTTGATACTAGAGAACTTAGTCTTTCTGGCTTTAACACAGCCAGAACCTCTCACCATTCCAGGAAGGTTAGCTCATTTTGCTCCCAGATGGGAGCAAATCACATCAGAGCAGTGGACCCTCTCCATCATAAGAGAGGGCTACAAACTTCATTTCTCAGACCTTCCTCCCCACACCATGGTGAGACACTTCAATTGTCCCACATCTCTTCTCGACCTTTTAGGTCAGGAGATAACTACCCTTCTTGCCCAAGGAGCAATAGAAGATGTTCCTCTTCTTCAACAAGGGTCAGGGTTCTACTCCCCCTATTTTCTCATTCCAAAGAAGACAGGGGGATACAGATCCATTCTAGATCTCAGAGAATTGAACAAATTTCTATGCAAGGAGAAGTTCAAGATGCTTTCTCTGGGCACTCTCCTTCCATACCTTCAAAGTCAGGATTGGCTTTGTTCTCTAGATCTCAAGGATGCGTACACACATGTTCTCATCCATACATCTCACAGATGATTCCTGCGTTTTCTTTTCCAAGGAAAACATTACCAATACAGAGTGCTTCCTTTCGGTCTGGCCTCTGCCCCAAGAGTGTTCACCAAATGCATGGCAGTAGTTGCTGCATTGCTACGCACTCTGGGAATATTTGTCTTCCCATACCTGGACGACTGGCTCATCTGAGCTCCATCTCAGTCAGAGACCCAGATTTCCCTGGACCGCACAAGGCACATTCTGCAGTATCTGGGACTGGTGGTAAACCTCCCAAAGTCCCAGCTCATTCCTACTCAGTCCCTGGAATTCATAGGGGCCTGGTTGGATACCACCACTGCAAGGGCCTACCTTCCTCAGGCCCGTTGCCAAAGTCTAGTGCAGTTAGCCTCCCAGATTCAATCAAAGAGCCACTTAACTGCCAGGGAGATGCTACAACTGCTGGGCCACATGGCTTCCACAGTACATGTGGTACCCTATGCTCGCCTACACATGAGAGCAGCTCAATGGACTTTGTCCACCCAGTGGACTCAAGCTTCAGGAGCTCTCTCAGACCAAATAGCAACCTCCAAACGTATCTTTTGGTCTCTCCAATGGTGGATGTCCACTCAAAATCTGTTGCTGGGGTCCCCCTTCCAACAGTTGTTGCCCCAAGCAACCCTCACAACAGATGCCTCCCAGTCAGGTTGGGGAGCTCATCTACAGGACCTCTCCACTCAAGGCACTTGGTCCCCTCAGGAGACCTCTCTTCATATCAACCACTTGGAGCTTCGAACAGTTTTTCTAGCTCTCAAGGTCTTCCATACCCTCCTCGGCTACAAGACAGTCCTCATCCATACGGACAATCAAGTAGCTATGTTTTATATAAACAAGCAAGGAGGAACTGGCTCTCTGTCACTTTGCAACGAAGCTCTAAGATTGTGGGCCTTCGCCAGAGAGCATTAAATCCATCTCCTGGCAGTATATCTCCCAGGAATCCAAAACTCTTGGGCAGACAGACTCAGTTGAGTTCTGCTTCCACACGAATGGTCCCTGCACATGGATCAGGTACTCAGAATCTTTCAAGAATGGGGAACCCCGGACATAGACCTCTTTGCAAGTCCGTGGAATGCCAAACTTCCCCGGTTCTGTTCCAGAATTCCATGTCAGGGAGTTCAGGCCAAGGATGCCTTCCTCCTTCATTGGGGTCAGGGCTTCCTGTATGCCTTTCCACCCATTCCCTTGATTCCCAAGACTCTGTTCAAACTCCAGAGGGATCAAGAATCTATGATCCTCATAGCTCCACGCTGGCCACGCCAAGTGTGGTACCCTCTGCTTCTGCATCTCTCCCAAGCCCCCTCTCTGGACTTGGGAGCTGCTCCAGACCTTCTGTCTCAGGAGGAAGGGACTTTGTGGCACCCAAACCCCAAGTCCCTTCACCTCAGAGCTTGGTTACTGAAGGCCTAGACCTTCAAGACTTGAATCTTTCTCAGCAGGTGAAGGATATCCTCCATGCTTCCAGGAAACCTTCCACCAGGTGTTCCTATGCTTTTAAGTGGAAACGATTTTCCATTTGGTGTGCTGGAAAGGGTCTTGACCCTCTGGCACTACCTTTAACTTCTTTGTTAGACTATCTCCTGCATCTCTCCAATGCAGGACTTAAGACAAATTCAGTAAGAGTCCATTTGAGTGCTATTGCAGCATCCCTTAAGCCCATCAATGGACAACCTATCTCCTCTCATCCTCTTATTTCAAGATTCATGAGAGGCCTAACTTTAACTAAACCTCCCATTAGGCCTCCTCCGGTGGCATGGGACTTAAATTTGGTTCTTGGTCAGCTTATGAAGCCACCCTTTGAACCCTTAGCCACTACCTCCTTGAAATTTCTTTCCTGGAAGGTTATTTTCCTCATTGCAGTCACTTCTGCTCGCCGCATCAGTGAACTGCAGGCCTTAGTGGCTAATCCACCTTATACAAGGTTCCATCATGACAAGGTAGTCCTTAGGACGAATCCACACTTTATGCCTAAAGTGGTCTCACCTTTTCATCTTAATCAAGAGGTATATTTACCTGTCTTTTTTCCAGCTCCTCATGCATCCAGTGCAGAGAGGAATCTTCATACTCTGGATTGTAAAAGAGCTCTTGCTTTTTACTTACATAGGACACAGCAACATAGAAAGTCTTCCCAGCTTTTTGTTGCTTTTGATCCTTCTCACTTGGGACTTCCAGGTCTCTAAGAGAACACTGTCCAATTGGATTGCTCAGTGTATTTCTTTCGCCTACCAGAGTAAGAACCTTTCTCTGGAGAGCCATGTCACAGCTCATAATGTGAGGGCCATGGCCACCTCTATGGCTCATCTAAATTCTGTGTCCATCGACCAGATCTGTCGAGCAGCCACCTGGGCCTCTGTTCATACCTTCACAGCCCATTACTGCTTGGACAAGGATTCCCGCCGGGATGCCTTGTTTGGTCAGGCTGTCCTCATATACCTGTTCCATTCTTAAACAACTCCTGCCCTCCTTCCCTGGATGGATGCCTGAGATCCATAGGACGACGCAGACCCCTTTCAGGGTCTCATATCCTTGGGGATCTCCCAGGCATCTCAGCTAGGGAGTCCCCATATGTGAAGACTCATTCCTGCTTGTTCCTGGAGATAGCACAGTTACTTACCTGTAACAGGTGATCTCTGGGAACAGCAGGAATAAGTCTTCACAACCCACCCACCTCCCCTAGGAGTTGTATCTCTTTTCTATCTTTCCTTTCCTCTCTCTCTCTATTGTCTCAGCTTTAAACCCAAACTGAGGAGAGTTGGTTAGGAAAGGCGGGAAGGCAGCGCGCAGGCGCTGTGGGATGCTCCCAAAAGCTTTCCTTTTTGGGAAGCTGGGGAGCGTTCCCGCGCAGGCTCCGTCGGTACCGACGTACCCATATGTGAAGACTTATTCCTGCTGTTCCCAGAGATCACCTGTTACAGGTAAGTAACTGTGCTATCGAGACCTTAAGGAGATTTAAAGGCCTGTTTCCTATTCTACTATTTTTGGGCAAACTTTAGGAAAAAGCAATGACAGCTTAGTTTTTAATTTTTGGAAGAATTTCACATACTGGCGTATTACCAAGTTAGGCTTTGGAGCTAGTTATGGCACAGAGAATTTTGGCCAAGTAGAATGATAAAATATAGGGGGGGGGGGGAGACAGTGGCTCTTTTATTAGATTTATTGTCAGATTTTGATAATGTCCAGTACCATTTGTTGTTGAATTGTCTGCAGCATTTAGGGATGGGAGAAGCTGGTGGTATTGCAGGAGGAAGCATGAAATGTGCTCTCAGCGCCACAGTACATGCTACTCGGTGAAAACCCCCCAGCAAGTAAATTAACAGTCCAATCATTTTACTGCCCCATTGTTGCACATCTGCTGATCGGAAGTGGCGGTGGCACATACATATATCATAATATGAACATTACCTTTATTAAATACCCTGGCTGGCACATCCAAGTACCCATTTCTGTGGCCGTGCATTTCAAGGACATCCACATTTCTGAAATGGCTTGCAACCATTCACAAACCTAATCTTGCTATCTGCATGGGTCCATCATCAGAACCAGTTGTGGGGATGTGCTTGTCACTGCCACCCCTCCCCCAGTAATTTGGACATCATGACATGGACATCTCAGCTTCTTCCAATACGCCTCTTCTAAAATATCACTTCACACCTAGTCCATGAGGCAAAAGAGGCTAAGATATCCTCACTATGCTTATTGATTGATGCTGAAAAGGTGTTTGATCAAATGGATTGCGTTTTTATTCCAAACACTGGAAAAGATGGGTTTTGGTCCAGTATTTCTAAATTGGATTAAAGTCCCAAGCGTGTGTCAGAGTCAATGGTAGCTACTCTGAATTTTTCAGGTAGGGCAGGAAACCTGTCAAGGCTTTCCTCTGTCACCACTGTTATTTGCCCTTTCGATAGAGCCCCTTTGCGGCCAGGATGAGAATGGTTGCAGACCTGAGAGGAACAGAGGCGAGGGAAGTTAATTATCAATTACGTTATTTACAGATGATATTCTTTTTACCGTGAGCAGGACCCATATCACTCTACCATTATGGGTCTGGGAAATAAAGATATATGAATGATTAACACGTTTTATGTAAAAATAATCAGAAATCAGAAATATTAGCTGAGGATCACACAAAATGACTGCGGCAAAAGTTTCCTTTTAGATGGGCTTGGGAGACTATTAAATATTTAGGGTTTTATATCACTAGACCCAGGGAAATTATATCAGGCAAATCCTTGGAGACTACTGGATGGGCTAGACAAAGACCTTGTGGAATGGGCGTGTTTTATCCTTTCCTGGATGCGTTGTGTGGTTAATGTGAAGATGCTGACCCTCCCATGCTTTCTCTATCTATTTCAGGTACTCACAATTCAAATTCCAACTCAGACTTTTGTTGTTATCTATAGGAAGGTTATTAGGTTTATCTGGAGGCATCAGCCACCAAGGATGGAAAGAGCAGTATTACATTTGGGTAAGGAACAAGGGGGACTAGCGTCTAGCAGTCCATAATTTCAAGGGATACTATGAATCAGTTCAGCTAAAAGCAATATGGAAATGGAACAGGACTCCTAGTAAGCAATGGATAAATACTGAGCAGGTAAGGATAAAAGAAAAGAGGCTGGGGCACCTAATTTTGGTTGGGGGTAAGGATCTTGGGAGAAAAATGGTTAGTAGCCCTTACACAAGGCTCACACTGAGCATCTGGAATGAGTATAGAAATAAGCTGATGGGAGAAAAAGGATGTCGCTCCAGACACCACTTAGGCATAAGAAAAAATCCCCGCTAGGTTTAGCCTACTTAGTTTTTAGAAGATGAGAGGAGAAAGGTCTGTGCATGATGGGACTGTTTGTGGCACAAGGTCAGATATTATCTTCTGAGCAACTCCAGGAGTTGTATGACCTAGACTGGAAAGATAGATATAGATATTTCCAAGTAAGACACTATTTTGAGATGAGAGATGTTCAGGAGGATTAAGCCTCTTTGTGAAGGAAAGTTAGGCAAGAAGGGTATTAATCACTAGGATCTATCAGGCAATTCTTGGGAATACTGGGGACAAGCCACGATATATATTTAATTGGGTAAAAGACTTGGGATACACCATGGAGGAGAAGAAGGAATGGAGGTGCATATTTCTGAATATCAGGAAAAGCACTATTGCTGACAGCTGAACACTATTTGAAAATGTTATATAGATGGAGAAATTGCATAAAATGAAAAAAAAAAACAGTTGGGAGTGCCTGCTGATGGCATTATGGGCAAGCAAGGGTAGGCACATTTTTACACACGGTGGGAGTATGCAGAGGCCCAGCATTTCTGGAAAGTCTGCATAGGTATTTTAGAGGGAATTATAGGTCACAAATTAGAGATCCTAAAATATATAGATATAACCAAGCATGAATTAAAATTCCTTAAAAATGGCATTACCGTTGCAGAGGAGAAATTGTAAGGAACTGGAAAGAACCTTGATTGCCTAATACAGAGGGATTTTGTATTCACTTAGGTAATCTTACCAGCTTGAGTACGTTAATGGCAAAGAACTTGTGAGACAAGATTTGGAAAGGGTGACAGAGGAAGAAGGGACAATAGATGTGGATAATTGTAAAAAGCGGATGCTTCTAGTTACGGCCTCATGTTATTGTCCTTTGTTTGTGTGGTATTGTTTCTTTATAAGGAATGCCATTACTGACTTGAGGAGTGGAGACAACTGAGTTAATGGGTGAGGGCTAGAAGGGAGAAGGTTGGGGGAGGAGTTGAGGGAGTCATTGGATATATGCCATACTGGAAATAGGTAATAGTGGCCTCAGGATATGATGATTGCTCTTAAGTTTGATGAATAGTAGTAGAATGTAAAGCCACTCAGCATGTGGATCCATTTATTTAAATGCTTCATTCTAATAGTATTTTTCCAATAAAAATTTAATTACAAAAAATAGTTAGTGGCCCTCTATGCAACAATGAGTTTACATCCATTTTTAGTTTTGTGTATTATTATCATTATTACAAGATTAGCTGATGCTTTCATTGAGCGATCTGTTTTCTATTACAGTTGTATCAACAGTACAATAGGTTGCTGTGATCAAGAGTCTTGTTTCACCAATCTCTTATTTTTTTTGAAGGTGTGAATAAACAGATAAAGGTGAGCAGGTTGATATAGTGTATCTTGATCTTCAAAAAGCCTTTGACAAAGTCCCTCATGAGAGACTTTTGGGGAAATTAAAAAGCCATGGTACTATTGTGGATTAGGAACTGGTTGAAAGATAGAAAACAGAGAGTAGGGCTAAATGGCCAAGTTTCTCAGTGGAGAAAGGTGAACAGTGGTGTACCCCAGGGATCGGTGCTAAGCCCACTTATTTTTAACATGTTTATAAATGAGCTGGAAATGTGAATAACGAGTGAGATGGTCAGATTTGCAGATGATACCAAACTATTCAAAGTTGTTAAAACACAAAAGGATTGTAAGGAATTGCAAGAAGTTCTTGATAGATTGGGAGACTGGGCGTCCAAATGGCAGATGACATTTAATGTGGACAAGTGCAAACTTATGCAGTTAGGGGAGAACAACCCAAACTGCGGTTACACAATGCAAGGTTCCACATTAGGAAACACCACCCAGGAAAAGGATTTAGGTGTCATTGTGGATAATACATTGAAACCTTCTGCCCAGTGCAGCAGCAGCCAAGAAAGCTAATAGCATGCTGGGAATCATAAGGAAAGGAATGGAGAATAAAACAAAGATTATTATAATGCCTCTGTATCATTCCATGGTGTGACCATACCTTGAATATTGTGTGCCATTCTTGTCACCATATCTTAAAAAGGATATAGCAGAATTAGAAAAGGTACAGTAAAGAGTGACCAAAATGGTACTGGAACTCTCTACCCCTTTCTCTCAGACTGGAGCAGCATTACTCCACTTTTAAAAAAGACTTAAAAACACACCTCTTCTCTACCGCCTTTGACCTCCCCTCTCCTCCTGTGTGATACATGTTCCCCTCCCTGTTTTCTTTCTCCTCTCTTCCCACAGTCATGTCTATTTAAATGTCTTGGGTGCTTTCCTGTCCTATATTGTAATTTCTTTTCTTCTTTTTTCGACCTATTGGGCTCTCTGTATAAAAATTTGCTTTTCCATTGTAAACCGCTATGTTCTAATTGTAATAGCGGTATATCAAGCTTAATAAACATAAACATAAGGATATCCCTATGAGGAAAGGCTTAAAAGGTTTGGGATCTTCAGCTTGGAAAGGAGAAGGCTGAGGGAAGATATGTTAGAGGTCAATAAAATAATGAATGGAGAAGAATGGGTAAAAGTAGATCGGTTGTTTACTCCATCAAAAAGTAGAAAGACAAGAGACATGCAATGAAGCTACAATGTAGCACATTTAAGACTAATTAGAGATTCTTTTTCACTCTATGCATAATCAAACTCTGAAATTCGTTACCAGAGGATGTTAGTGTAGCTGGATTGAAAAGAGGTTTGGACTAGTTCCTGCAGGAAACGTCCATAAACCAAAATTAAAAAAGACCAGGGAAATCCATGCTTACCCACTGGACAAGCAGCATGGAATCTGGATACCTTTTGGGAACCTGACAGGTACATGTGACCTGGATTGGCCACTGTGAAAACAGGATACTGGGCTTGATGGATCCTTGGTTTGATCCAGTATGGCATATCTAAAAAGAGAAGGTAAACCCAAGAAAGGGAGGATGGGGTGTCAGGGGTTTAAGAGGCAGTTGGTTGCATTAGTAGGGGACAATAAAGATAATTTTAGGCAACCTCTTTTATAAATTTCCTGAGAACCCTTTAAATCTCAAGACTCTTGCAGCAATCTCTAGAGGTCTCCTGCCTTCTTGGTTGGTGCAGGACTAGCACCCGAGTAGACCAGACTCTCAGGACTAGGGTACTCCTGAGAAAACTCAAGGGATCTTAATCCTATTATTTGCTATAAAGAAGTAAGTAGTTTACATTTAACCATGCTGTAAACTGGAGATAAAAGGGAATTGTTTAATCTGATATAATATTTACTTGGGGAGATTTCAGTCGGTAAAGAAGAATGTGTCCTTTTACTTTAATGATATTAAAATGCCATCATAAGTGCTGTTAAAGCTGTTGGTTTTAAAACTTTATTACACCTTCTTTATGTGTTGTTCTGTATTTGCTTATATGAGAAGTTCTAGACTGATCTATATGATGTAAGAATCGTTATTAGAATCCTGCTTTTGATGCGGTCTATTTATTTGATGGGGTCTATTTTTGTATTATAATATAAAATGTTTTAAACTTGATAAATTTAGTACAAGACCAGTATCTGGGGGATCATTCTCATGGCTAAGGCAGCTCTGGGGACACTCATAAGAAGGGATCTTAAAACTCTTGTCTGTAAAAAGCTGTAGCAGATATCCTTTGGGCTTGGGAGAAAAGCAAGCTACCCATGCCCCTGGAGAATTCAACTTTATAGGAAGCAGCCAATTATGGAGCTAGAGTAGAATAGAGCCCCATCAGGAGTTCCTTCCATAATTCACACTGATTTGATAACTGCTTCTAAGGATAAACTGAACATTTTCATAGTATGCATTTAAGTTACTGAATCTAAACATTCTCTTTACAGACTGCATTTTGTTGAAACTGTAATTGCAGATTCATGTATGCCCACCGTTTATACTGAACTTGTCTGTACTGCTTTAGTAAAATGTTTCCGTTGCATCCCTGTGTGATCTGAGGCTTAGGGACCCCTTTTACTAAAGGGTGCTATGGCGTTGCATCTAATGCAGCTATAGTGCACAAAACCCTAGCATGCTAATTGCAGCACCACTGCATTAACTGTCAGGGAAATGGAAGGCATATTCCCAGCAGTTAATGCAATGCACCTTGCCCTAACATGCCATAAAAATAGCACGGATGTATTTAACTCCACCAATGGACCCATGCTAATGGCCTGTCTTGCAGTTAGTGCGGCTGTGCTGACTGCAAGGTGCTCATCCCATCCACTCACCACGGAAATCAGGCTGTATTAACTATGTTGACCCTTCGCTGACAGTTATTGCAGGTCACAGCGTGGGGTTAGTTGTGATATAGGACGTCTGAAGACGTACATGTGAACATCAAAATCATTCCTCAAATGATTTTGCAGATGTCTCTGGTGCAGGGATGTCTAAGCAGGTGTGGTGGAGGTATGTCTGAGAAGGTGCAATGTATTTAAACCTCTCTGTTTGAGTTCAGGAATGACAGGGATGTTTGCAGGCATGTCCATGTTTAGACCTACACTAGGATTTGAACTCTGATAACCCTGCTCCCCACCCACTATTTTAACCATTATGCTATTAGATGTTCATATTCTGAGATGCTATTCTAGAGACATCTATGTAGGTACCTCTATAGACGGCCATATCGGGCTTCACATTTTTCAAATTGTGCCTGAACTTTCACGTGCCTGCTTTTTTTCAGATGTTCTGGCTTTGACTTGGACATCCCATTGTAAAATATGCCTTCAAGCGTGCTTTAGTAAAAGACCCACTTACTGTTACTGTATACCACAATCACTATAGATTTAAAAGCAGCAATTGCACAAGAGTGATTGAACATTAGTACAGAAACTGCAGCCAAACTCCCTTTCAAAGAACCCTGAGTCTTTTATGCGTTGCAGATGGCAGAAAATTGATTGCATCGGTGGAGGATTCACTGTGAGACTATTTTTGGAATTTTGAAATAAACTGCAACAAGATAGGTACTTTCGTTGTTGCTTTATAAAGAGGTATCTTGAACTTTTGAACATATTGCCCTTCGTGACTGTGTAAAACAAGCTGACTTCTGTATAGACCTGTATAGTTTTCAGAAGAGGTGATTGAAAAGAGAAGAGTAAAAAGCAAGAGACCCCAAAAAGAAAAGCTAAAGGGAAAATATTTGAAAAGTTAGAAGGAAAACAAGGAAGGGAATCAAGACAGCATAGCAAAAATAGCTAATGCATTAAAGCAACATGCTAAAACTTTATAAAAATATGTCAGTGAGAGGAAAACGTGCAGAGGTGGCATTGTAAGAGCAAGGGCCTGATTTGTTAAGCTGTTTTCCCCACAGTCAGTGCAAGGGTATTATCAGCCCTAGGCAAACCTCCCTTTCGTGCCTCGCTCAATTAACTTTCAGTCATTCAGGCCCCTCCCTCCGAGACTGTGATAATTCAGCTTAACAATCATGACCACCCCAACGACATTCCTCCCAGCATAGTCCTGTACAGTAAAAATGCTTAATTGGACATTATTCTTTTAAATATACATAGAAATGAAAGTTTTATATTATATTATATATATATATATATATACACACACACACACAATGAGGTCAATTTCCAAAAGCCATTTACCCAAGTAAATGGACTATTTGAAAATTACCCACCCTTTCAGCGGCTGTAAGTATATGTTGATGGATCTTTGAGTTGTGAGGTAGCATTATTTTAATTTAATTAAAAGTTTATATTCTGCATCTTTCAATTTTTCTAGACTATACAGAGCATATTATAAATCATAGAGAGGCCCTTGAAGTCATTGTAGAAGCCAGCGTGAGGATGTCCAAATCATGAAGGGCATGATGGATGAGTGACCCGATGTGCGCTCCTGGGTTTCAGAAACAACAAGCACGTCCCCACACACTAGCAAGACCATCCATGTCTATTCCTGCTCCAGGGCATGAATAGGTATCAGAAAAGCTCTCATTCTGCCATCCAGACACCTGCAGGCATAGAGAGGAAGGCACTCTGATACCCCCTATACTTTCCATGATGATAATGAAAACTGTAGGGAATTGAGGACATGTTTTCAGTTCAGCACACTGCTGCACATTCCAGTATGCAAAATAGCTTGCATGGACATGTATTCAGCATAGGATAGACATTCTAGCCCCATGTTTTTGTAGGGGGGATGCCTATGAGTCCACTTGTGCGGCCTTCAAATTTGGGAATGTCCAAGTTGCTAAAGTTGGACCAAAACATAAACATCCCTGGTATTGTTTGGATATTTTGCCCTGGACACCCTAGATTTCACCTGGACGTCTTTTCTAAAATATCATTTTAAGTAGTTAATGCAGAATTAATGCACACAAAGAGGCAGATTCCACAAAATCCACATTCAGCCCATGGACACATTTAAATTGGAAACAGACACAATTCCATGCCAATTCCGCATCTGTGGGTATAGATGTGCATGCATTTATGTAATTGGCACGTAGATGTGTCCAGCATGGTACAGTATGTCCAACATGCGCACAGATGCAGGCATGGGCCATAGTGTGAAGTGGAGAAACCCATCTCCGCTAATATTATGGGACGCTGGTAAATGGTGCAATCCTTTTGGATGTTCCTGTGCTCACTGTATTCTGGAAAGTTGCATGTTTCCAATCCCGCCCATCTCCGCAATATACCCGTGGACACCTCTGACGGCCATACCTCCTCGGTTAAAATGTGCATCTCCTAAAATGCTCTTCTCACTGACAGTGTTGTGCAGATGCAAACTAGACATAAATAATGATGATACATAAATGCTGATGCAAATTAGACTATATATACTAATCTGTTTCATGCCCAGAGCACTGCAAAGTAACCTCTGTGCACTCCAAAATATAATAAGATCAAGTAGATATTAACATATGTCATGACATACCTTGCATCAAAACATACATGGCAGTATAACAACACCTCAGTTATTCTTGCATTGATCATCTCTAAAAACACTCTTTAAAATGCTAAGTAAGAGTAGTTACTCACCTGTAACAGGTGTTCTCTAGGAGCAGCAGGAATCAGTCCTCACATATGGGTGATGTCGGCGCCGACGGAGCCCCCATGTGGAGCATTTCCCCAGCTTTCAAAGAAAGTCTTTGGGAATGCAGCGTGCCTGCACAGTCCCCTTTCCGCCCAAGGATGCCATCTTACTCAGTCTGATGACATAGCTAAAAGACAGCAAAAAACAAAATAAAGTATATGACTGCAACTCCAGGGGAGGAGGGAGGGTCGTGAGGACTGATTCCTGCTGCTCCTGGAGAACACCTGTTACAGGTGAGTAACTACTCTTTCTCCAGGACCAAGCAGGAAGTCAGTCCTCACATATGGGACTCCCCAGCTCTAGGCTACCGGGAACCCAAAGCTGAAAAAATAGCTCCCTCTCAAGAGCCTCAGCATCTGTGATAAGTATATCATCTGAGAACGCCCCTGTATGGCAGCCCAACACCAGGGTCGGAGGGTAGGAGTTGCCTAAACCTCAAAAAGATTACGGAGTACTGCCTGTCCGAAAGCACTGTCCCGTCGGGACTCTCTCTCGAGGCAGTAGTGGGCTGCAAAAGTCTGGCTTGAAGACCAAGTAGCGGCCCGGCAGATGTCTGCCAACGGAACAGAGCGGAGGTGAGCTACTGATGCGGCTTTCGCCCTGACACGGTGGGCCGTGACTCGACCCTGCAAGGGAAGGTCAGCTGCCTTGTACGCCCAAGCGATACAATCTGCTACCCAAGTGGACAACGTATGCTTGGAGACAGGTAACCCCATTTTATTAGGGTCAAAGGAGACGAAGAGCTGAGTAGCCCTTCGATGCCCCCGTGTACGTTCAATGTAAAAGGACAACGCCCTCTTACAGTCCAGAGTATGCAAGACTGTCTCAGCCCGGCTGGTATGCGGCCTGGGAAAGAATGTGAGAAGAACCACCTCCTTGTTGAGGTGGAAAGAGGAGACAACTTTTGGAAGGAACTTCAGATGAGTCCGAAGGACCACCCTATAGAACCGTGTGTACGGTCTATCAGAAACCAGAGCTTGTAGTTCACTCACATGTCTGGCCGAGGTAAGAGCTACCAGGAAGAGCGCCTTCCAAGAAAGGAAGCGTAAATGGCAAGTAGGCATCGGCTTAAACGGTGGGCAAGTAAGTTGTTGCAAGACCATGTTCAAGTCCCACTCAGTGGCAGGTGGATGAATCGGAGGCTTGAGCAAAAGCAGGCCTCTGAGGAAGCGGGACACCAAGGGGTGAACTGACAGCGACTGTCCCTCCACCGGTGAGTGGTGTGCTGAAAGAGCACTGAGGTGGACCCCAACAAAGTTGGACTTAAGGCCTAGGTCTGACAGGTGAAGTAGGTATTGTAGCACTACTGGCACCAGGCAGGAGAAAGGATCTTCATTGTGCTGAGCACACCACACTGAGAACCTGCGCCACTTGAGTGCATAGGACTTTCTGGTGGATTGCCTCCTTGAGGCCAAGACCACCTCCTCAACTTCCCTAGGTAGAAGCAAGGGAGCTAGCACTATCCTTTCAGCAGCCAGGCCATCAGATTGAGGGATCTGAGATTGGGGTGCAGAAGGAAACCCTGATCCTGAGACAGGAGATCGGGTTGCAACCCCAGAGGCAATGGAGTTTCCACTGCCAACTGCAAAAGAAGTGGAAACCACGGTTGCCTCGGCCATCTGGGGGCTACCAGAATCACTGAGGCCTTGTCCCGGAGAATCTTGAACAGAGTTTGGGCCACCAGGGGCGTGGGAGGAAACGCATACAGGAGGCCCGTAGACCAAGAGATCAGAAACGCATCTGCTGCCACTCTCAGGGGATGCGGCTGTCTGGAGCAAAACCTGGGCAGCTGACGGTTCAGTGGACTTGCAAAGAGATAGATGGATGGAAGTCCCCATCATAGAAAGATCTGCTGAACCACCAGTGGATTCAACTGCCATTCGTGAGGCTGGAGAATCCTGCTTAGTTTGTCTGCCAAAAAGTTCTCTTGACCAGGTAGATAAACTGCTTTGAGAAACATGCCTTGTTTGACTGCAAAGGAGCAAAGGGCCAGCGCCTCCTGACATAGGAGTCTGGACCCTGTGCCCCCTTGCTTGTTCACATAGAACATTGCTATCTGATTGTTTGTCTGAACTAAGAGAGACTGGTGAGAGAGGGCATGAGAAAAAGTCTGTAGAGCCAAGCGGATTGCTCGCAGCTCCAAAAGATTGATCTGCTGCGTGGCCTCCCGAGGAGACCAGAGGCCTTGAGTGCACGTGCCCTGGCAATGTGCACCCCAGCCCTTTAAGGAAGCATCGGTCGTCAGCACCCTGGTGTGTGCTGGGGCTTGAAAGGGTACCCCCCTGAGAAGGTTTGGGAGATGTAGCCACCACTGCAAGGAGTCCAAGAGTGGTTTGGACACCTTTACTCTGTCTCGGAGGTCGCCTGTGGCTTGTGCCCACTGAGCTCTGAGGCATCACTGAGCCGCCCACATGTGCAGATGGACATTTGTGGTCACATGTACCGTGGATGCCATGTGGCCCAGGAGCCACAGGAAGTGTCTGGCGGAGACCTGAGAATTGCTTTGGAACTGGTTGGCCAAGTCCATCAGTCTGTGGGCCCTGTCCTCGGGCAAGTAAGCTCTTGCCTGCAGGGTGTCTAATCTTGCCCCTATAAACTCTAGGTTCTGTGAGGGGAGCAAAGTGGACTTTGCGTAGTTTATGACAAAGCCCAGATGCTGAAGATGAGAGACAGTGCGAAGAGTGGCTTGTCTGGCCTCCTGGAGAGACTGGCCTCTGATGAGCCAGTCGTCCAGGTATGGGAAGACAACAATTCCCTGATTTCTGAGATAGGCCGCCACCACCGCCAGGCATTTGGTGAAAACCCTGGGGGCGGAAGTTAGGCCAAAGGGAAGTACTCTGTACTGGAAATGGTTTCCTCCCATCACAAATCTGAGATATTGTCTGTGGTCTGTTTATGTTTATGTTTATTTTGAATTTGATATACCGCTCAGGCCAGAGGCATTAGAGCGGTTTACAATACTATATCATTTGATGAAAAAGGAAAGGAACGCCATTTATATGATAGGACAGAGAAGAGGACAGAGACAGTCAAACAGATAGGAGAAGAGGAGGAACATGGAACAGCACGTTACCACAAAATAGCAGCACATCACTCTAGATGAATGTATAAGCATCCTTTAGGTCTAAGGAGCATAGCCAGTCTCCCTGCTGGAGGTAGGGCAGCAGTATCCCAAGGGTAAGCATCTTGAACTTTTCCCTCTCCAGAAACTTGTTTAGGTTTCGCAAGTCTAGGATAGGCTGGAGGCCTCCTGTCCTTTTTGGTAACAGAAAGTACCTGGAGTAGAAGCCTTGCCCTTTCAGGTGGTGAGGCACCGGTTCCACCGCCTGTTCTTTTAGAAGACTTGCCAACTCCTGAAGGAGGAGGTTTCTGTGCAGAGGGAGTCTTGGAGGCTCCCCTGGAAAGTAGGAGGGGGGTATCTGGTGGAAGTGGAGCATGTAGCCCTTTTGGACTATGCTGAGGACCCAGATATCCCCTGTGATGGCTGGCCACCTGTAGGCGTACAGGGTCAGCTGATGTCCTGTGCTGAGTGGAGCCAGCTGTGGAGAAGAGGCTTATGCTGTGGGAGTCAAAATCCCGCTCCCTGCTGTGCAGGAGCCTGAGCTGGCGGCTTGGGGGTCTTCTGCCTACGGGACCCATGCCCCTGCCCCTTGGCCTGCTGGCCCTGTTGGGGAGCTGGAGAGGCCTGATATTGAGGGTAGGATTTGTAGGCAGCGTCCTTCCTCGGGAAAAAGGAATTCTTCCCTGAGCCCTTCTTTTTCAGAGAAGGGGCAGAAGTCTTCCTGGACAGCCTTGTCCTGGTGAAAGTCTCAGTCTCGATTTCCGCAGCCTTTTCAGTCATGGGCTTACCAAAGAGGTTTTCATCTCGGCAAGGGACATCGACCAACTTGTCCTGCACCAATGGCTCCAGGTCTGATGACTATAGCCAGGCCTGATGGTGTGCACCGATGCCGGCTGCGGCTACCCGGGCTGAAGCCTCGAAGCCATCACAGGCTGCTCGAGAGATAAACTTTGAGCACTCTCGAATCCCTGTTGACAAAGCCTTGAACCTCTGCAAAGGTTCCTCGGAGAGGCCAGCTGAGAACCCGGAAATCTCCTTTGCCAGGTCTCGTAGGTACATGCTCATGTACAGCTGGTAGGTCTGGACACGGCAAGACAGCATAGAGCCCTGGAAGCACTTTCTACCAAGGGCATCCAGGTTCCGGGTCTCCCGGCCGGGGGGCACCGAGGACTGCATCTTCTGACTCTTCAGACGGTGCATGGCCGATTCCACAACCATGGAGTGGTGCGGTAGCTGCGCCTTTTGGAACCCAAGGCTCTTACGGACTCGATAAATGGAATCGACCAGTTTGCTAAGAACCGGCGTCGAGGTCGGTGCCTCCCAGATATGGAAGAGCAGCCGTTCCAGCATCGGAGGAACCGGTACAGTAAAGGCTTCCTTTGGAGGAAAATCATACTGGAGGGCATCGAGCTCCTTGGCTCGAGGCTCCTCCTCGGCGTCCGCAGGGAAGGCCAAGGCCTTGGCCATGTCCCTCACAAAGTCCGAGAACTGGGTATCCTCCGGCGGAGGCCGTCTCCGAGGCTCGGGCTCTTGTGAGTCCGAAGGGGCGCACCGGGTCCGGAAGGTATCGGGGACTCCTCATCCTTCGTCGGCCACTCCGACTCCTCCGAGGATTTGAACAGCTCCGGCCGTGTGTGCCTCGGTGCCATCCGCCCCAACACCGAGGATATTGGCATCGACGACCTCAGCCCCGCACAGGAGGTCGAGGGGGACCTTGACCGAGGATCGACTCGAGACTTCATCGACTCATCAGCTCGGTCTCCAGGATCGACTTAGACGTCGAGGGGGAAGATGCAACGGGGAAGATGCAACGGTCAGACTGGTGATCAGCACCCGCTGCTGTTCCATGAAGGCAGCCAAGCTGCTCTCCATGGCCGTCAACCTCAGTCCAAGCTCAGGAGACTCAGCAGCCCCGACTCGGGCCCCGACGGCGTCGGGCCCGACGTCGGCTCCCCCGGAGTTGAGTCTACGAGGATAACTGCACTTACGTGACTCGGGGACTCTGACTCCACACGAGGTAGCTTGGAAGGCCTCTCTGACTCCGAGAGCCCGGGGCGGTGGTCAGGGCTACGTGACCTGGCACTCAAGGAACCAGGAACCTCCACCAATGCCGCCCTTGCGAGCTTTTTCTTCCTTCAGTGCTCCCGGGAGGGAGACTCCCTTTCAGAGGAACCCCGACGGCGCTCGGGGTCGGACTCCCGAGATGTCGAGGCCTCTTACGAAGTCCGGGCCTGGCCGGACGCGGAGTCAGAGAAAATTCTCTCACGTTGATGCTGACGGCTCCGAAGCGCCTTCGACGACATTTTGCCGCACGGGCCACAGGCCAGCGGGTTCATGGTCGGGCCTGAGGCATCGAAGGCAGCAGTCATGTGTGTCAGAGAGAGACATAAGTTTCTTGCACCGATCACACTTTTTAAACCCGCTGGCAGCCATCGGGGGAAAAAGGACCCCTGCAAGGTCAAAAGACTGGGCTGCCAGTGAAAACACAAAAAAGCGCGAACGCTAGTCACGAAGGAGAAAAACCGAAAAGCACAAGTCCGGACTCGATACCGGTGTACCGAGCCCAGGCGGGAAGGGGAACCGGCGTCGAACCGGATAAGACAACGCGAAAATCACAGAAAAAAAATCAACCTTTTCGGCGGCAGGCATCAGCAGAGACACAAAATGCGCCCCTTAAGTCTTCGCGCGGGCACACTAAGCGGGAGGGACCAGGCCTGCTTAGCGTGCCGGCGACTTGCAGATCGGGCAGTCCAGCAGCAGGATGGGGGCTTTCCAGTCTTTTGCATTGAGTGTCACATGTATGATTTTCTCCCAGTTGGTGAGAGGTCTTATGTGTGCACTAGGTGCAAGGAGCTCTTTGCTCTCAGGGAACAAGTCCGTTCTCTAGAGGCTAAAGTAGCAGTCTTAGAAAACATAAGACAGACAGAGAGGTACATAGACAAGACCTACAGGGATATAGTCCTGAAGTCCCACCTCCAGTCTGGCAGCACCCCTGTTGCCATGGAGGAGAGAGGTCACGTGACAGGAGAGCATCACCCTGGTGTGGCAGGAAGTGATCCTGTAACTAGGACCTGTCCTCCAGGTGATGTAAAACCCTCTCGCACCGAGGAAGTTTCTCCAGGGCCATGTGCCCATGAGGGAAGGGTTAGGACAGCCGTTATAGTTGGTGATTCGATCATTAGGCATGTAGATAGCTGGGTGGCTAGTGGACGTGAGGATCGCCTGGTAACATGCCTGCCTGGTGCGAAGGTAGCGGACCTCACTCGCCACCTAGATAAGGTCTTAGATAGTGCTGGGGAGGAGTCTGCTGTCTTGGTACATGTCAGTACCAATGACATAGGAAAATGTGGTAGGGAGGTTCTGGAGGCAAAATTTAGGCTTTTAGGTAGGAAGTTGAAATCCAGAACTTCCATGGTAGCATTCTCCGAAATGCTTCCTGTTCCACGCGCAGGACCCAAAAGGCAGGCAGAGCTCCGGAGTCTCAATGCGTGGATGAGACAATGGTGCAGAGATGAGGGTTTTGGATTTGTTAGGAACTGGGGAACATTCTGGGGAAAGGAGGGGCTCTTCCGAAGGGATGGGCTTCACCTTAACCGGGATGGAACCAGGCTGCTGGCATTAACCTTTAAAAAGGAGATAGAGCAGCTTTTAAACTAGATATTAGGGGAAAGCCAACAGTCGCCCAAGAGCGGATGGTTCGGAAGAATGTATCCTTGAAGGATACTACCAAAAGCAGAGAGGTTCCACAAAAGAGTAAAGTAGCCCAAATGCCCTCAAGTATGGAGCAGATAGAACTTAAAGATCCCAATTTATCCATGTCTAACAATAGCCAAATTAACATGAATAAAATACATTCTCTAAAATGCTTGTATGCAAATGCTAGAAGCTAAAGAATAAGATGGGAGAGTTAGAATATATAGCACTAAATGAAAGGTTAGATATGATTGGAATATCAGAGACATGGTGGAAGGAGGACAACCAGTGGGACACTGTGATACCTGGGTACAAACTATATCGTAATGATAGAGCTGATCAAATTGGTGGAGGGGTTGCGCACTATGTTAGAGAGGGCATTGACTCAGAAAGGATTAAAGTTTTGCAGGAAACAATATCTGCTGTAGAATCTATATGGATTGAAATTCCATATAAAAGGGGGAAGGCAATGGCAGTGGGGGTGTACTATCGAGCACATGGCCAGAATGACCAAATGGATGATGAAATGCTCAAAGAAATCAAGGAAGCTAATAAAAGTTACAGCGCAGTAATAATAATGGGTGATTTCAATTACCCTGGTATCGACTGGGTCAGTGTCACGTCAGGACATGCTAGGGAGATAAAGTTCCTAGATGAAATAAATAACTGCTTCTTGGAGCAGCTGGTTCATGAACCGACCAGAGGGGAAGCCATATTATACCTAGTCCTTAGTGGAACACCAGATCTAGTGCAAGAGATAAGGGTGTTGGGGCCACTTGGCAATAGTGATCATAGCATGATCGCCTTTGATTTAATTAGTGAAGGAGGGATAGTAAGGAAATCCACAGTACTACCTTTTAACTTTCGAAAGGGAGACTATGATAAAATGAGGAAAACAGTTAAGAAAAAACTAAAAGGAGCAGTTGCAAAGGTTAAAGATGTACATCAAGCTTGGGTGTTGTTGAAAAATACTATCTTGGAAGCCCAGACCAGCTGTATTCCACGCTTTAAGAAAAGTGGAAGGAAGTCCAAAAAACTGCCAGCATGGTTTAAAGGTGAGGTCAGAGAGGCTGTTGTTGCCAAAAAAGCATCTTTCAGGAAATGGAAAAAAGAGCCAAACGATGAAACCTGGAAACAGCACAAGCACTGGCAAGTCAAATGCAAGGCATTGATAAGGCAGGCAAAGAGAGAATTTGAGAAGAAGCTTGCTGCGGAAGCAAAAACGCGAAATAAAGACCTTTTCAAGTACATTCGTAGCAAAAAAACCTGTGAGAGAGTCAGTTGGTCCATTAGATGATAAAGGGGTTAAAGGAGCACTAAGAGGCGACAAGGCGATAGCGGAGAGACTGAATGAATTCTTTGCTTCGGTCTGTACTGAGGAAGATGTAGGGATGTTACCCATGACTGAAGAGGTATTTAAAGGTGCGGAAGAATTGAAGGAAATATCGATACATCGGGAAGATGTCTTACAACTATTAGATAAACTGAAGAGTAGCAAATCACCTGGGCCGGATGGTATACATCCAAGGGTGTTGAAAGAACTGAAATATGAGATTGCAGACCTGCTATCAGTAATCTGTGAACTATCATTAAAATCATCTCTAATACCTGAAGACTGGAGGATCGCCAATGTAACACCAATTTTTAAAAAGGGTTCCAGGGGTGATCCGGGAAACTACAGACCGGTGAGCCTGACGTCAGTACCAGGAAAAATGGTAGAAACCATCATAAAGAATAAAATTACTCAGCATGTAGATAGTCACAACCTAATGGGAGACAGCCAACATGGCTTTAGACAAGGCAGATCTTGTCTTACTAATCTGTTATGTTTTTCTGAAGGAGTGAATAAACAGGTGGACAAAGGTGAGTCGGTTGATATTGTGTATCTGGACTTTCAGAAAGCCTTTGACAAGGTCCCTCATCAGAGACTTTTGGCAAAACTAAAGAGTCATGGGATAGGAGGCAGTGTACTATTGTGGATCAGGAACTGGTTAAAAGATAGAAAGCAGAGGGTAGGGCTAAATGGCTAATTTTCTCAATGGAGAAAGGTGAATAGTGGTGTACCCAAGGGATCTGTGCTGGGTCCGCTGCTTTTTGACATATTCATAAATGACCTGGAATGTGGAATAACGAGTGAGGTGATCAAATTTGCAGATGACACAAAACTATTTAAAGTTGTTAAAACCCAAGAGGATTGTGAAAACTTGCAAGAGGATCTTGATAAATTGGAAGACTGGGCATCAAAATGGCAGATGAAATTTAATGTGGACAAGTGCAAGGTTATGCACCTAGGGAAGAACAACCCAAACTATGGTTACACGATGCAAGGTTCCACATTAGGAACCACCACCCATGAAAAAGATTTAGGCGTCATTGTGGATACCATGTTAAAACCATCGGCCCAGTGTGCAGCGGCGGTCACGAGAGCAAATAGAATGCTAGGTATGATAAGGAAAGGAATGGAAAATAAAACAAAAGATATTATAATGCCTCTATATCGTTCCATGGTGAGACCGCACCTTGAATATTGTGTGCAATTCTGGTCGCCGTATCTTAAAAAGGATATAGCGATTTTAGAAAAGGTTCAGAGAAGAGCCACCAAAATGGTAAAGGGGATGGAAGGATACTCCTATGAAGAAAGGCTAAAAAGGTTAGGGCTCTTTAACCTGGAAAAGAGACGGCTGAGGGGAGATATGATAGAAGTCTATAAATTAATGAACAGAGTGGAACGGGTAAACGTAGATCGATTGTTTATGTTATCAGAATATAGAAAGACTAGGGGACATGCAATGAAGCTACAGGGTAAACTATTTAAGACTAATAAAAGAAAATATTTTTTCACTCAACGTGTAATCAAACTCTGGAATTTGTTACCGGAGGATGTAGTAAAGGCTGTTAGTGTAGCTGGGTTTAAAAAAGGTTTGGACAAGTTCCTGGAGGAAAGGTCCATAAACCATTATTAAGAAGTGACCGAAGATATCAATGCTTGACCCAGTACAAGCATTGTGGAACTTGTGTCTCTTGGGGAAACTGCTAGGTACGTATGACCTAGATTGGCCACGGTTGGAAACAGGATACTGGGCTTGATGGACCTTGGTCTGACCCAGTATGGCATATCTTATGATCTTATGGGCACGAGCCCCCCCTCCCGCACCCCCATAAAGTGTCTAAATGGAGGTGTGGAGGGGGGGGGGCGCGCCCGATGTGCAAGTCGCACAGGGCGCATTTCAGTCTCAGTACGGCCCTCTCCCCAGCACACATACAAACCCTTATTCGGGTTCTGGAATGACCCCCTCTAAGTCTAAAACTGCTGCTGTGTGCTAACAGCACATGCTAATTCGTGTGTTAAGGCTTAACAATATTTAGTAAAAGACACCCCGTGTTTCTATGTTTAAATAGGTATTCTATTATTCAATTTACAGAAAATAGGGTCTGCATGTAACTAGTAAAAATGAAAATAGATATAGCATTGGGGCCAGATAGCATACTGCATTAAGAGATTTCAGAAGTTCTGGCAACTCCACTGACAACTCAGTTCAGTCATTCTTTGAAGACAGGCGTGGCTCCAGAACACTGGAGAAGGGCAAATGATAACTCTTTTTGTCACTAGAAATATGGAAGAGGCTGAGAAGTATGGAGCAATTAGTCTGTCCTCAGTGTTGAGAAAATCAATGGCATTACTACTAAAGGAAAGAGTAATGGAACTTCTTGATTATAGCAGGCCACAGGAAGCAAAGCAAGGAGAGGCTATTGCAATGATGCAGTCTGCATAATGATGGTAATTTTATAAGAGCTGCCTAGATTTAGACAGGAGGAATGTGTGTAAAAGGAGGTCTTTTAGTCATTTTTGTATGTAAGTAGCCACTGGTAAATGAGCACTTTCACATGCACACCATTCTGTAAAAACAAGTGTAAATGTGACAGTATGTACTTTTGCTGTGGGCCTGAACAGGGCTGGAGTTTGGGTGGAGCAGGGGTGGGGCACAAGGTTACATGCATAAATGATAAAATACTATAATTATGCATGTTTTTTAGAAATCTAGGCAGAGGCATTTACATAGGTCTAGAGCTGGTGCATATGATCGTGCCTTCAATTAATGCATACTTTCAATCATTTACACCATCTGGCAGCTAGGAGCACTAACATGAAGGCAAGCCAGCAACTATGGGTAAAATGCAGTGTAATTGGCCAATAGCATGATGGGGTGGGGTATGGGCTAAATATGGGTGTGGAAAGCACATTGCTGTTAGCATAGGACAATTGCACCTTATGATACTATGGTACCCAGTGGAAAGTTACAGCACAAGAGATTCAAAGGGAGTAAACTCAAGACTAAAGTAAGGAAATATTTGTTCACACAAAGATCTATGCATAATTTCTGTAAATCAAACAATTTATTTTCCCTCTTTAGAATACTCTGTCTTTCTGTTCAACACTTTTGCTTCCTCGCACAATCTCTATCATTTTCTACTCTTGATCTCTCTCTCAAGAGCTGAAAGACAGAAGAGAAAACCTAAATATGGCTTAAATCACTAGGATTCAAAGAAAATCTAGATCCAAACTGGAAATGGCTCAGTCTCTCCCAATTTGAATATATTGACCCTCCCAGTAGATTTACGGCAAGGATATGAATTTAAACTAAAATGGATTTCCTACAAATATTTATGATATCATAATATTTTATTTTTCTGTCTATTCCAAGATAGTTTTAGTAATATAACAATTTTGCTTTTCGTTATTCTTGCATGGCCAACTAAGACATTCTCTTTGAAAGTTCTGTCCTCTAACATTTTTTTGACTTTCAGAAGTGTTACATTTTCATTTTATATTGTACTGAGGATGACTCACAACCTTACAATTTTGTACACTTTGGGTATAGATGAACATTTTCCAATGTCTTGGCCAACCTTGAATGAACGATGCGGTATTATGCAAAAATAGAGACTTGAATATGGCACATACACTCCTCAAGCGCTTCAAAAATTCTAGCATGTAGCTCCCTAGAGAGTGTTGTTTAAATCACAAAACTTATTTCATGAAAGGGAAAACCCAAGAGAAAAATTCTGTAGAATTAATGTGAACTACATTTCTTGACAGTAGACTCTGACAAATTATTTCTGATTTCTACTTAATATAAGCATTTGTGAGCCTTACGTGCTTTGGTGCACTCTTTAAACCTTTTAATAATGACTTTTTTATATGGGCTACAAGTGGTACATTTTGTAAAGGTCTTTGGCCATTATGGAATATGGTTCATATCTGTTTGTCATCTAGATGGCAAAAACAGTGTAAAATATAGCGCTGAAAAACAGTATGACCTCCACTTCCCCTAATCATTCTTGTTTCGAAGCAGCACATCATAATCACCACTCGGCGATCAAACTGGAAACTTTATCAAGTACTTTAGTTCAGCCAAAAATACAAATGAAAATGTAAATATATTCCTTTTCCTTCAATAAATCTGTTTTACTTAAAGATAAATGAAAAGGAGTAATTTATTCAAAATGGGAATGGAAATAAATGCTAAATTAGGCATTGTAATTAAGTAATTAACCAACAGAGAGCAGACATTTTCTGGAACTCGAAAACCACCTTGATGTGTTGAAGACTTACTCAAGGCACACCTGTTCTTTATGCCCTTTAAGAGAAATTGTATAAGGGGGAGCCTAGTTAAAGGGCTTTTTAAGGTACCTATGTTAAGCCTATTTTATTAAGAAAAATAGGCATCTACTTGTCTTTATGAAAATACTAGCATGACAAGGATTGTGTCTTATGTTAAGGCAAGGAAATTTATACCAGCCATAGAGCTGGTGTAAATGCTCATGCCTACATTTTTCAAGAATGTGCATAAATGATAGTATTTTATAATCTATGGGGGGGTCATTCCAATTGCGAATAGCGGGGGCTGGACGTTTGACATGGATGTCCAGCTCCAGCTAATCCCCTAGCCGCTTTTCTGAGCCCAAAACTCCCTGCACATACTTCTGAGATGTGTGGGGAGCTCTGAGTGAGGGCAGGAGGGGGCGGGCCAAGGGAGGAGCGGGGGTGGGCTGTAGGCATGACAACTAACCTGGTAATATTTCTACAAGAAATTCACTTGAAAAGGTTACATGGAGGTTGTTATTTATATTAAAAATCTGCATAAATAAAAAAACCCCGAATTTTAAAAAGCTCAGGACCCCATATTTATTGGAGGAGGCTAGCCATTCTAAAGTGGCTAGCTGTCACCACTGAACCTTAGACCCGGATATTCAATGCCTAAGCCATAACCGGCCACCAACATTAAATATCTGGGTCAGCAGGATAGCACAGAATCTAAATGGATAGCGACGATATTCAGCTTTTCCCTGGTTAGCTTCGGCGGTGAAAATTAGGCCAGCCTTTAATGTGCCTAAATTTTGCTGCTTAGAGATAGCTGGGAAGAGGGTGAATATCACTGCTGCCTGGTTATCCCCACATGTCACACCAGCTTCATCCCCAGAATGTCTCGATGCTTAGCATCGACGTGTGTATCAGTGGCACCAACCATGGTTATGTTTTTTAAGTGCTGCCAAGTCCTGGTGACCCAGCAGCCACTAGGTTTTCTGGGAAAGATATAACAAGAAGTAGATTGTTAGGCCTTTTCTTCCAAGACAATGGAGCATAAAGTGACTTGCCCAAGGTCACAAGGAGTGCCAGTAGGAACTGAACCCTGATTTCTTGGGTACTAAGATGTTGCTCTAACCATTTGGCTACTCCTCCATTAATCCATGTTAGTACTGCTGAATATCCTGGTTAATGAGATTAACATGGCATGTCTGCTAACCGTTTTAAAAAATCACTCCAATCCAACAAATTCTCTTAGTGGGAAATACTGTTAAAATATCCAAATGGTGTAAATAATAAGGTAGCTAAGAACACTGATGTTTAGAACTAATATTAATGGTTAGTATTGTTAATGTCCCAGGAGGTTTCAGCTCTATACAGCGCTTTTGTATGCATTCAATGATGTTTGAGCGTCAGCGCATAGATAACATCAACAACCACCCTGGGATGTAATCACATTAGAACTTTTTTCTAATAAACACCCGTTCTCCGTCACCAAATATATTAAAGAACTGTTGAGAGGATCTCAATTTTCACGACCAAAAAACTTATTGCACCAAAATCTTCTTAAAACCTGAAGTTCAACAAAAAACTTTGCTTAGCTTAGTAATCTTCTGAAATCACATCTTCTTATGTCTTCACAACATGATTTCTGTGCCTCTTTCCTTTGCCTCTACGCCTCAAAAGCTAAGCAAAGTTTTTTGTTGAACTTCAGGTTTTAAGAAGATTTTGGTGCAATAAGTTTTTTGGACATTTGGTGAAAGAAACTTGGTGTTTACACTGAGACAACAGAGAGCTACGAGACCACATATTGAGCACGTGTAGTGCATTTAGAACATATCTAATATGAGATGTTAATCGTGTTAAGCATGTGGTCGTGAAAATTGAGATCCTCTCAACAGTTCTTTAATATATTTGGTGACGGAGAACGGGTATTTATTAGAAAAAAGTTCTAATGTGATTACATCCCAGGGTGGTTGTTGATGTTATCTATGCGCTGACGCTCAAACATCATTGAACGCATACAAAAGCGCTGTATAGAGCTGAAACCTCCTGGGACATTAACAATACTAACCATTAATATTAGTTCTAAACATCAGTGTTCTTAGCTACCTTATTATTTACACCATTTGGATATTTTAACAGTATTTCCCACTAAGAGAATTTGTTGGATTGGAGTGATTTTTTAATCGACAATTGTAATTCACCCTGTAAAGACCAAAAAATTTTTTTTGTGCTAACCGTTTTAGTCACTTTAAATATCGGACCCTCAGTAATTATTTTCTTTAAATGTTTTTTTTTTTTAAATAAAATATTGACCATTTAATGACACATTTTAAAAAATATTTGGTATCTACACCTTTGATAGGTGCCACTATCAAAGGTGTAGACAGAAATCTTAATTATCTCCAGGAACAAGCAGGAATGTAGTCTTCAAATATGGGTGACAACGACATCGACGGAGCCCGCGTGGGAATGCTCCCCAGCGTCCTATAGAAATGCTTTTGGGAGCATCCCACTGCGCCTGCACTGCTGCCTTCCCCCCCTTTCCAACTCTCCCTCCTCAGTTTTTCATTTTCCACAGAGTCGACAGGGAGCAATTCCTGTCACTGCAAAAAATGTTCTTCTTTTGTGGTCGTGTCTGCCTTCCCGTCTATGCTAGCACCAGTATCGTCGGTCTCTCTTTTCTTTCTTCTATTTTCTACTTTGAAAAAAAAAGTTTTCTTTGAGGGTCTCTGCCCTCTAGGTGCTTAGGCGCCATTTTGGGCCTTAGGCCCCTTTGTTCCTCAAAATGGAGAAACCAACTAGTGGTTTCAAAAAGTGTTCCAAATGTATCAGTACTATTTCTGCTACCGACACCCATGACTGGTGTCTTAAATGTTTAGGACCAAACCATTCGCCATCGGAATGTCTCCTCTGCAGGAAGATGACAAAGAGGTGCCTGTAGAATAGAGCTGCGAAACTCGGCACCCTCTTTGCCACGGATGCAATGTCCGTTGCATTGACGTCGTCCAGGGCTTCATCTTCCTCCCATGGATCTCAGGTAACAAAACCCAAGTCTTCTTCGAAGACTGTTCGGTCCTCAAAGGGTAGATCTCCTTCTAAGCATTGAGATGCTTTAAGTGTTGCCCTACAGGAGAATACACCAGCCAAACAACCCCGGTGGGAGGTCCTTGCCTCGAAAGCATTAACGGGGGTCCCAAGATGTTCCTGAGGTGTCCACTTCTGGAGAGCTCTTGGTGCCATGTTCTGGGGTTGTGGCCCGCTGTTCAGGAACTGATACCCAGGCATTGGTTGATTCCATGGATCAGCAGATCCTGGCCATTGAGCGGAGCCTTGCAGCCTTGCTGGCAGCTTCAATACCGCTAAAGCCTTTGTAATCGGTTCCACAGTCATCGGTATTGGCACCGATACCGAATGTATCTGCATCGACCATTGCGCCACTCTCCACGCTACCATCCATGCCAGCCCTGGAGTCAGTGTCTGGCATCGAGGGTCCGGTATCGAGGCATTCTGATGCCAATTTTGATCAGTACTGTTGATGGGCTGGGCGGGAGCACCTGGCCCGTCGATACTTCGAGTCTTCCAATTCTGATTCTTCCGATAAATCGATAGGTACCGGAGAGGCTCTTCCGGAAGATCCTTCTCCTTCTCCACAATGCCGTATCTCTCCTCTGGAGGACATGTCTTTTCAAGACTTTATACGGGATGTGGCTTGGAGCTTCTCCATTACGGTGACCTCCGAGAAGGAACCGAAAGCTGAAGAACTTGAAATTCTTCAGTATCCGGCAGGCCCTAAGGAGGCTGCTACCTAACCCATTCATCGGATATTGCATGACCTCATGCTTAGGATGTGGGAAACACCTTTAATGGTGTCTCCACATTCTGGGAGACTCGATACCATGTATCGGGTACCACAGTGTCCTGGTTTCCAGAATACGCAGTTACCATACCATTCCATGGTTGTGGAATCGGCAATGCGTCGAAACAAAAGTGCTAAGACACATTCATCTAATCCTCCGGGTCATGAGGCGAGAACTCTCGATGCCTTCGGCTGTCGATGTTTTCAGGCCTCCATGTTATCGGCCAGAATAAGTTCATACATACTGTACATGGATATGTTTCTCCGGGAGGCGACTAAAGATTTGGAACTAATGGCTCCTCTTCTCCCAGATGACA
The DNA here is from genome assembly GCA_033557465.1 of Ichthyophis bannanicus. Lineage (NCBI taxonomy): Eukaryota > Metazoa > Chordata > Amphibia > Gymnophiona > Ichthyophiidae > Ichthyophis > Ichthyophis bannanicus. The sequence continues at coordinate 124,503,244 of CM066043.1, read as the reverse complement.
AGAGGGTTGATTATCTGACACTTTTAAAACATTCCCAGAATGTTTCCAAGTTCATGAACAGGGCAACCTTTGATTGTTTTGAGTGTATTAGCAGGACTTCTACTATTTCCATTGGTGCATGTCGGATTGCTTGGTTACAAGCATCTGATCTAGAGCAGTGGGTGCAAGATAAGCTGGGAAATATCCCTTGCATGGGAGAAAACCTCTTTGGCAAGGATTGGCAAGACAAAGCTTATCAGCTTGAGTCCAAGAATACTACCCTAAACAGGCTCTCTAGGACCACTGCCAACCCAGCTAAGAAAAAGACGGTTAAGAAGCCCTTTTTCAACAAGAAAAATAAGTTTTATCCTTCTTATACCCATGCTGTCCACTGTCCAGTCCATGCTTCCCAGAAGGGACAACAACAACCGAAGCAACAAAGGAAGGCTCAGGCCCCCAGAGCTCAACCAGCTCAATAGACCCAGCCTCCACAAGTCTTTGACTCCTTGCTAGAGAACCTAGTTGTCCTACCTCTGGAAATTCCAGAGCCAGTCAACATTCCAGGCAGACTGTGTTACTTTGCCAAAAGGTAGCACCAGATAACATCAGAACATTGGACTCTCTCCATAGTGACAGAGACATAGTGACAAACCTCACTTCCAAAGTATGCCTCCTCCCTTCACTCCAACAGAGTTCAACTCTCGGGCCCCTCTTACTACTCTCTTGTGCCAGGTGGTTACCACCCTTCTCGCTCAGGGTACGATAGAGGAAGTGCTACTTTCTCAACAAGGCCTGGGCTTCTACTCCCCCTACTTCCTTATACTAAAGAAAACGGGAGGATAAAGGCCCATTCTGGACCTCAGAGAATTTAAAAAGTATCTGCTCCAAGAAAAATTCAAAATGATCTCTCTCGGAACACTTCACCCTTACATCCGGAGTCAGGATTGGCTATGTTCTCTAGATCTAAAGGATGCATATACACATATCCTTATTCACACAGAACACAGGAGGTTTCTTTGATTCCTCTTTCAGGGAAGACATTACCAGTACAGGGTTCTACCCTTTGACCTGGCTTCTGCCCCAAGAGTCTTCACAAAATGCATGGCAGTAGTAGTAGCATTTTTAAGAAATCTAGGGATATTTGTCTTCCCCTACTTAGACTAGCTCATCCGAGCATCCTCGCCTCCAGAGGCTAGCTCTGCTCTCTCCTGCACAATGCAGGTTCTTCAACATTTGGGATTTGTAGTAAATCTTTCAAAATCCCAACTTACCCCATCAGTCAAGGGCTTTTCTGCCACAGGTCCGTTGTGCTCGAATAGTACAACTAGCTTCTCAAACAGGTATGAAAACTTTCCTAACTGCTCAAGAAATGCTTCAGTTGCTCGGTCATGTGGCTTCCACTGTACATGTGGTTCCCTATGCTTGTCTGCACATGCATGCAGCTCAATGGACCCTAGCTTCGCAGTGGACTCAGGCATCAGGTCGTCTGGGGGACAAAATCATGACCTCTGCACACCTGATTTCATCCTTCCAATGGTGGAAATCACCAGAAAACCTACTCGTAGGGTCACCTTTTCAGAGGCCACCACACCAGTCTACCCTGACGACGGATGCTTCCAAATTGGGTTGGCAAGCTCATGTGGACAATCTGTCCACTCAGGGTCTTTGGACTCAGCAAGAGGCTCGGCTTTACATAAACCCCCTAGAACTCAGAGCCATCTTCAATGCACTCAGAGTGTTCCAGGACTACCTGCGCTCCAAAACAATTCTAGTCCAGATGGACAATCAAGTAGCCATGTTCTATGTGAACAAGCAAGGTGGAATAGGTTCTCAGGCATTGTGAAACGAAGCCCTAAACCTATGGTCATTTGCCATACGCCATCAGATCCACCTAATAGCGGTGTATCTCCCTGGCAAACAAACTCTTCTGGCAGGCAAACTGAGTCGAGTACTACTGCCACACAAATGATCTCTCCATTCGGATCAGACTGCTCGAATCTTTCAAATCTGGGGAACCCCAGATATAGATCTGTTTGCAAGTCCTCAGAATGCCAAACTTCCCCGCTTCTGTTCCAGAATTCCTGTTCAGAACAGTCAGGCGATGGATGCTTTCCACCTCCACTGGGGTCAGGACTTCCTATATGCCTACCCACCTATTCCCCTCATTCCCAAGACTCTGTTCAAGCTTCAGAGAGACAGGGGCTACATGATCCACATAGCCCCGTGCTGGCCACATCAGACATGGTATCCACTGCTTCTACGTCTCTCTCAAGTCAAACCTCTGGAGTTGGGAAGTGCTCCAGATCTCCTATCCCAGGAGAATGGGATGCTTCTGCACCCGAACCACCAGTCCTCGCACCTGATGGCATGGCTGCTGAGAGCTTAGAACTCCAGGATATCAACCTCTTTCAAAAGGTAAAAGATATCCTTTTGGCCTCCAGGAAACCTTCCACAAGGCGTGCTTACGCATTTAAATGGAGAAGGTTTTCAATCTGGTGTTCAAAGAAGGAACTTAATCCTTTTCCCATTCCAGTGGAGACGTTACTTGAGTATCTCCTCCACCTTTCATCCTCTGGACTAAAAACTAATTCAGTAAGAGTCCACCTCAGTGCCATTGCAGCTTTCCACATGCCCTTTGAAGGACAACCTGTCTCTTCTCAGCCGCTTGTAGCATACTTTATGAGAGGTCTACTCTTAACTAAGCCTCCCATTAGGCCACCACCTGTGGCATGGGATCTCAACCTTGTCCTTGAACAGCTTATGAAGCCGCCCTTCAAACCCCTAGCCACTACATCTCTGAAGTTTCTTTCTTGGAAAGTCATCTTCCTAATTGCCCTCCCTTCTGCAAGACGCATCAGTGAGTTCCAAGCTTTAGTGGCTGACCCTCCTTATACACGGTTCCACCATGATAAGGTAGTCCTTAGGACTCTTCCTCACTTTATGCCAAAGGTGGTTTTGCCTTTTCATTTGAACCAATTGGTTTACCTTCTTGTTTTCTTCCCTAGGGCTCATGCCTCTAGTGCAGAAAGGAATCTACATACTCTAGATTGCAAGCATGCTTTGGCCTTTTATCTTCAGAGAACTAGTCAGCACTGAAAAGCTTCACAGCTTTTTGTTGCATTCGATTTCAGTCACCTGGGTCTACCAGTTTCCAAGAGAACACTCTCCAAGTGGATTGCAGACTGCATTTCTTTTACCTATGAGAGTAAAGGACTTTCTCTTGAAGGTCATGTCACAGCACACAATGTGCGAGCAATGACTGCCTCCATGGCAAACCTATGCTCGGTGGCGATTGATGAAATTTGCAAAGCAGCAAACTGGTCATCTGTCCACACCTTTGCGGCCCATTATTGCTTGGGCAAGGACTCCCGTCAGGATGCCTCGTTTGGCCAGGCTGTTCTCCAGCATCTCTTTCACGCTTAGCACAACTCCTACCCCCTGTCCTGGGTTTCGATACCAGAGATCCTTGGGAGGATACATGACCCACTTCAGCCTGTGTTTCACTGCTCTCTCTGGGGGTCATCTCCATGGCATCTTCAAGTTAGGGAGTCCCATATGTGAAGACTACATTCCTGCTTGTTCCTGGAGATAGTGTAGTTACTCACCTGTAACAGGTGATCTCCGGGAACAGCAGGAATTGAGTCTTCACAACTCACCCTCCTCCCCTAGGAGTTGTATTTCTTTCTCTCTCTCTTTCTCTCTCCTTCTCTCCTTTTATCTCAGCTATAAACCCAACTGAGGAGGGAAGGCAGCAGCACAAGCGCAGTGGGATGCTTCCAAAAGCTTTCCTATAGGACGCTGGGGAGCGTTCCTGCGCGTGCTCCATCATTGCCGACGTCACCCATATGTGAAGACTCAATTCCTGCTGTTCCCGGAGAACACCTGTTACAAGTGAGTAACTACACTTTCTTTACTTTCCATATGATTTTACTTCTTGCATTCTTACGTGCTTTATAAGCTCAATCACTACAGATGAAAGCATATTTCTCCCAGGTACAAATCAAATAGAAACCACAGGATTGTAATGTTTTCCTATACTTTTCAAGTCAATGAGTTTAGTCACGTGGAGGCCGATTCTGAGCAGGACATGTCTGGGCCATCTGGATGCACAAAAGATGTCCGGGTCTCAATAGAACCCGATTCTGTAACCATGAGAGTTATACGTTCCCACGGTTGCAGAATCAGGGCACTTAGATGGCCCGGCATGACCCTGATTATTCCGTGGGAGACGTACAGCCCGCTGCCCGTCCAGCCCTCCAGTGCTCCTGCTGGTGTGGCTGGTGCAGTGGCATTCTGTTGCCATGGCACTAGCACGTCCAGTCGGAGCCATAATATTCACTGCCGCAGAAAAGCCCTTTTTTCCATCACCCAGCCCTCGGTGGGGGGGAGTCCCGCAAGGCCAGGGCCGTTCTCTGTGATTACTCCTGCATCAGCGTGCAGGGGTAGGGGGCTGCCGGCCACCATCACCGAGGCGTCTGGCACTTATTCCACCTTCAGGGTGGAATAAGCCGGGTGTCCAGCAGACAGCCGGTGGACGTACAGGGGCCTGACCTGAATAGGCCCTGTACATCCGGGTGCTTTGGCCCGCCCCTGCTCTGCCCCCTGCCTCCATCCTGCCCCCATCCAGCGCTTCCCGCACAAGCACCTTGTACATGCGGGGAGCAAAGGGGACAGAATTGAGAGCAGCAGCTGTGTGCGGGTTGTACATCCAACCCAGATGTACAACCCCTCTATTCATTGGTCTGAATCAACCTCAAAGAAATCGTATTTGAAATTTTCACATGGAAATGTCCATTTTAGAAAGGGCTAGTTACATGTGGACATCCTTAATTAATAGAAATTTTTAGGGAGCATGTTGTGTGTGTGGTTAGGGCATGTCCTGGGTGGGTCAAATGTTTTCACATGTATTCCATATTTCATATAGGGAAAGCATGTGAACGTCCCAAATTGTCCATATTAGGATTTACAGCTGCTCTATGGAACGTTTAGGTTTTTAAAAAATGCTTGACAGTCATTTACGGGAAAGATTCATTGCCTGCTATTTCTCTTCCCAAATTCTAACTAAATGAAGATAGTAGCTTCTCTAATGAAATGGTGGCATTTACGCATTTAGATTTGCATAATGGCTCACATGCATGTGTACGTCCCGGCACTTACGTGTGGAAGTTGCCATGTTTTCTCCATTGATTTTGCCCAGATGTATATTTGTAAAATGGCTCCTCCAGTCCAACGTATGGGCAGATGCACATTCACTCCTGTACCTCCTTATTTGCATTTTAGAATTGTGACCTCAACGTTTCAATTCTGATCTCCATGTACTGTCTAAAATGTGTCTTCACAGGTCTGTGCATATGCTAAAACTATTTAGGAGGATTAGGTGACATTTACATGTGTGAAAACCTGATTTACAGGTTTACATGGGTAACAGCATACACGTATAAGTAGCCATGTTTGAACAGGTGCTACTTATATGTGTATGCTGCAGCATGCACAGACTTAAAGGGGGTGTATTTTGGGTGTGGTTTGGATACAATTGACAAATATACATGTATTCCATATTTCCTATATATATATATCTCAACAAAGTTCCCTTTTGGCATGTATACCTGTTTAGTGCCACCTGTGGGCTAACTTCTTCTTTGGGCTTGGGAGGAGAGCTTGACGGGAGAAGTGTTCTCACCTTTCAAGTATTGAAAACCACCTCAAAATGCCAAAGCATTGAGTTTTTGAGCTCAACGCCTTAATTGGCTCATCTTCTATGTACAATTTTGGAAAATCTGATATTAATTAACATGGGTAAGTGCAGGTGTTAACACATGTCGTTTGCAAAATATGGCATTTTCTCCTGTACTGTTCATCGTTGTTCTCAGTCTCCTCACCACCTTGGTCTATAGCTTTGCTTTCAGTGTTTTTTATTACTCTAATGACATCCTGATAGTTCAATATGCTGACTCATGCCATCCAAACTTATATAATATGAATCAATGCCTTGATGCAGTTCATTCATGGTTATCAAACATCTTAAATTAAATACTAATAAGTCATTTGCCACTTGGATTACGAGCAGACCATTTTACCCCTCTATTTCTCCACTGATAGGGAGCATTTCAGTTCCCCTAGTTGGTTCCTTTAAATATTTAGGCAATATCATTGATTATGAGTTATCTTTTGAAGCCCAGATTTCAACTGCTGTGAAATCTACCTTCTATGCTCTACATTAGTTTTGTGCCTTATGCCCTTGCTAAGATCATCCTGCCATCACCTCGTGGCTAGATTACTGCAACTTTGCCTTAGAACCTCAGACATCAAGCCATTATAATTTATCCAAATATTGCGAGCCGACTTCTAAACAATATGCTGTGATTTAACCTATCACTTCTTTACTTTTCGATGACCACTGGCTACCAATGCTTTACCATATCATCTACAAAATGCATTTTAATATAGAAGTCATTAAAATCAGGTCCATTGTCTTAGCTTGTGAACCATGCTTATTCTTCGTATTGATCAATACTCATTATGTTAACTACGTTAAGAAAGCCTTTTATCCATTCCCCCTATTACCTGCACAAGACTTCAATCTACAAGGCGATCAGTTTTCTTTTTTATTGCATCTTCCCTATGGAACTGCTTGCCTGTTAAATTTGTGTAGAAAACCCTCTAGGCACATGTCTTCTCCATAGCTTTTAACACCCAATGAGTTCCTTCTAAGGTGGACCTGCTGAGCTGGAGACTGGACGGATCTCTGGTGGATCTGCTATCCAATGCACTACCTCTTGCATTCTCTCTCTTATCTTAGTCTTCTTTTCTTGTACTGTTCTGCCCTCTTATTTGTAGTTCCTTTCCATTCTTGGAATTAACCTTGTAAACTTATTTGCTATTGGTTTGGCAGGTGGTAGATCATTAATTAATATAAACATAAACATGAACATTTTCACAGGCAACTAATAATTATTAATTTTCTTAAATGGTATAGACAGACATGAAACAGTGGGTTTCCCTCTCAATCATGGGCCCAAGAAATAATCTGAGGCCAATATCCAAAGGCACTGATCCAGTTAGCAGTATCTGCTATCCAGGTGAGTGCTGGTGAGAGAAATGTTCAGAAGCACTATCTGGATAGTGCCACTGAATATTTCCTCTGACTGCCTTGGCACCAATGTTCCTTCTAATTTTCTGTAGGCTGTGTGCGCATAAAATATCAGCTGTGCAGCTTTTGAAGGAAGGTTAAATTTTTGTGTGCCACATAACGACACTCTGAGTTATATACTTTAAAATTTGACTACACGTCAGAATACAGTATGTACACCACATTGATTGCACTAGAAAATATTGTAGAACTTGTGAAAACCGTAAATACACAACAACTTTTAAATTTTAAGACGTCTGTGTTGTTTTCTATCAGAATAAGAACCGTAATTTTTGTGCACTCTGTTGTAAAGTATGTGCGCTTGCTCAGCGAGGTGTGTGTGCGCGCACACGCACACAGCTTAGAGGGAACAGTACTTGGCACTATCTGAATAGTGCTCTGATGGTCTGTTGGAGGATTTGGGGCAGAGACAATGTTATTTGGATATGGCAATATTCAGCCCATTTTTTTTGCTGTCCTAATTTTATCTGGTTGGCGAGCTGAATATTGCCAGATTAGCATTGGCAGCCAGCACTAATCCAGATATTCGGCACTAGTCACTATCTAGATCCTGGTTCTGAATTTTTGGATTTTATTTAACTGCAGTGGTGAAAATTTTAAAAGCATTGACCACTGCAGTTAAATATTGACCCCACTGTTAATTCTATAGTTAGCTAAATAGTATCCCTAACACTGCCTTACATTCAAGAGACGTAGATCATTATCTTTCTCAGTTCTGATGCCACAGCTCTGAGAGAAACATAGTTTCAGTGCCAAATGCTGAAACCTAATGAATACCCTATCCATGAAAAGAAAGTATAAATTATAATCTGATCTTGAGTGGACACAAATCTCTCCTCTCTGATCAAGGTATAAAACTGTGGCTGCAGTTGTGTTTAGCTGCAGAGTCCCAATGAATTGGAAAGAGGTTTCTCCATGGACAAGCAGGAAGCGTCAGCCACACCAGGTGTCGCCCTCCAGGCGGCGCCATCTACGGAAGTGCTCTCAAGAGCTCAGATTTCTGAGAAGGTAGGAGACCCCACCTCCCCGGCCCGCCCCTAGCCCAGCCAGTCTAATTTCTTCCGCCTTGCCATCAAGACGGATCCTCTCTCACCTCTTCACAATCTTACCTGAATATGCCCAAACCTGGCTTCAAAAAGCGCTCACAATGTGGGAAGAAGATGAATGCTACGGACACCCATGACTGCTGCGTTAGATGCCTTGGGCCGGATCACCAGGTACAGGATTGCTCTAAGTGCTCCCGCATGTCGCCCAGAGCTCGCAAGAGCAGAGGTCATGCTCTCAGGGAGTTCCTGGCCTCCACGATGCAGTCGGTAGCCTCCAATTCCACTCCGGCTCCCCCGCAGTTAATTTCGCCGGCCTGGGATGTGCCTCACTCAGCCGCCGTCCCCGACCAGCAGCCTGCACAGTTTTCGGCCCTCCCGAACTCTCAGGATCTGCAGGAGTCTCCGGCAGGGCAGGCTCAGCCCTTGCAAGATGGTGCCGGCAACGTGCAGCTAAGCTCTGCCCCCAAGATGCTCATTGGAGGAGGGCTCAGCCAATCGATAAGTCCTCTTCGCGCCGGCTCTCCCCGGCGCCAAAGGGCTTCCCCACAGCACTGCACCAGAAAACGGACCCCCCCACCACGAGCACCGCACTAGGAAAGAAGTTTCCTATCGGCGCAGGGAAAAAAGCAGCAGCTCCAATAGTCACAAGGCACACAGGTATCGCTCCCGTCAACGACGATCTGGCAGCAGACGGAGGAGCAGGCAGCACAGCTCCAACAGACATCGCAGCTCCAAACGCCGCAGGCACAGTTCAGGAGGCAAACGCACTTCCCATCTGAGCAAGGGATCTCCCACCAGCTCTAGTGAGGACGAATGGGCTCATTCGGGGAAAAGAAGAAGGCTCTACAACATCAGCTCCGGCAGCAGCTCCCCCTGCAGGTACAGCAAAGCATCTTCCTCCAGGGATAACTCTGCCATCATTATTGAACTTCTCTCTTGCCTGGTCAAGCAGACTGCCCCCCAGGGGTCTAGCGCTGACCTGCCTGCATCAACTCTCTCTCCTCTGGCTGCGGCCGGTCTCTCTTCTGCACCTGCCACCACTAGTTTTCCCCAGACCACATCGGGATCTCCATCCCCTGCTAAAGATCCCATGTCTGAGGCCAGCGATGGGGAGATCGTGGAACCAACTCCCCTAGGGTCCACAGCCTCCAAGGAGTCCCCCTTCTCGGAACTTCCATCCAATGACAGTGAGGACTCAGCTGTTAAAAACCTTCTGGAGGACCTCACCTATCTGAAATTCCTCAGAAAGGTGGCATCAGTCCTAAGCCTCACGGCTGACAAAGGGGAGGAACAGGTGCCGGACGTCCTGCGATACCTCCAAGGCCCCAAGCCTGCCCATTCATCAGAATCTGCGGGACAACCAGCTTTCACTGTGGCAGACCCCGGCCTCTGGCCAAGCGTGCGCAAGGCGTCTGGATGCAAAATACCAAGTCCACCCTGTGCCCGGCTTCCACAAACAACAACTACCTCATCAGTCTATTGTCATCTCTTCAGCACTGAAGAGGGTCAAATCCTCCAGGACTCAGGCCAACCACCCGCCAGGAAAGGAGTCTAGACTCCTGGACGACGTGGGAAAAAAGGTCTTCCAAGGAGCTATGCTGAGCGCCAGGATCGCAGCGCATCAATTTCAACATGTCCTCTTCCAGGATGGAGTGCTGGCGGGCCTCAAAGACAAACTCTCAGCCCTGCCCAAGGAACTCCAGGCGGAAGCCGCATCATCCCTCCAGGACCTGATTGAATACAGCAGGCACTTGGTTACTACCGCCTTCGACTCCTTCGACATCGCCATCAGGATGGCTGGCACCGCCATCTCTGCGCGGAGGTGGGTCTGATTAAAGGCCTCCGGCTTAAGGGAAGACACTCACGACAGAATTGCTGACACCCCCTGTGCAGGGGATTCGCTGTTCGGCTAAAAAGTCACAGACGCTGTCAACATCCTCAAGGAAGATTGTAACACCCTCCAGACCCTGGCAGCGGATGGCCTGGAACGCCACTCCACCGCACACAAAGGTGGCTATCACCAGAAACCCTATTACAGTCATAAGCGCTACAACTCCACTCGCAAGTGGCAGGCCCCGAGGAGCTACAGGCAACCCTACCAGCCCTCTAACTTCCAAAGGCAAACCCAGAGGGAGCGCAAAACCAAGAAGCAACCATCTTCACAGCCGGCTAAGGCCTCTTTTTGACATAGAGTGTCCGGCACCCACGATGGACAATACCAAGACTCCTCCCGTGGGGGGCCGATTATCGGATAAGCAGCAGGATAAGTCAGCCACACGTTCCCGCCCACCTCCCCTGTCTGAGGGTGACCGACTGGCTCACACCCTAGCCTGAAGGCAGAGCTAGTTACATACTGGCTGGGCTAGGGGCGGGCCGGGGAGGTGGGGTCTCCTACCTGCTCAGAAATCTGAGCTCTTGAGAGCACTTCCATAGATGGTGCCGCCCGGAGGACGACACCTGGTGTGGCTGACTTATCCTGCTGTCCACGGAGAACCCCCGTTACAGGTAAGTAACCCCGCTTGTCTCCTTTGGGCTATGCTGAAGTCCTAAGGTGAGTAGATCTAAACTCCAGTAGATTTCTAAGTTCAATCAAAACTGCACTACTGAGGTAACAATCTGGTTAGGAAGGATTCTGAGCTAGTGGGTGTCCAGACACGAATCCCCCAAATTGCGAGATCATCGCTTTGGCTGCTCGCTCAAGCATGGGCACCAGACATCAGAATTTGTGTTCTTTCTTAGCATGATTGCATTTGCAACAATCCAGCTGATTATATTAAGATAAAAAAGCATGAAACAGGCTCTGCAATACCACTGCATGCACTTTGGATTATGCAGAATGACATTGCTTTTCCTTTTCACAGTTCTAGACCTCTCACACCTCAGCCTGTTTAGCAATGTTCTGTTTGCACAGGAAACTAAATCTTTTCACTGGTTTCTGTCTTTGACAGGTATTTGTAAAGGAGGTCTTTGGGATATTTGCAATGCTAGAATGCACAGCTTTGCTGAAGTGTTGATTAAGCAAATCCTCCCAATCTTTACTAATAGGTGCTTTTGAGAGGATATGATAGCTTTTGTCAGATCAAGTTAATAATGCACAGAAAGAATTGCATACTCACAATCAGGGTCATACACAATTCCTTTTTGTCAGGCACTAGGTAAGTGCATTTGTTAGCGTATATTCAGTTCATTAGCATGCCTTAAAAATGTTAGTGTGAACAAAATTGATTTATTTTGCATGAACCTATGAATTAATGCACATGCAATTAATTTTTACACAAAATGCACGATGAAAGAAAGAGGGGCATTTTCAAAGGGAGTAATGAGATTAGCAGACCTGCTAATCACCTTACTCCCTCTTAGCAGGAAATTCAGAGGCACATACTTAGTTTCCGCTGCTGAATATTCCAACACTAATCCCTTAGCATTGGTGTGTTCCAGGGGTGGAGCAAGGATGGCACCAAGGGTCAGGGCTGTAACAAGTGCTGTGTGGGAGGGGCAGCAGCACAGGGCACATGTACAGAAGGGGCACATATCATCACTGGGCTTCCAAATAGCTCAAAAAGCGTGAGTTACATCTTGTGCGGGGAGTTGGGGGGGGGGGGGGCAGAATTATTGGCCACACTGTGCATTTCTAGCTAGGTACAGTTTGATTGGTCTGAGAGTGAGTCCACTATGTAATATCTAAACTAATAGTGCACATAAAACAGATCCCACATGGGGCATGATGACCAGTAAAGTGCTTAATGGAATTAAAGGGGAGCCAAATCTGAATGTACAAGTATATCTTCAGATTGTACGCTCAGGTAAAGGCTATACAGGGTTTGTCCTTGAAGACAGTGTGCAAGAACAAAATTGGCCAATGTCAATAAATATGTTGAGCTATAACTTGAGCCCTAACTGAGTAATGCAGGACAACTTGTCTGTCCATCTGTTCTTTATTCTGCTTCTGCAATAACAGAGGGTGATTGGCAAATTTGGCCCTTAGATAAGCTGTACGCAAATCTGGAAGTGGCCAAATTTGGGCTTGCATATGCATATCCTATATAAAATAGGGAATACATGCTTAGATTTTGCTTCCACATGCCCCTGTCTACTGTCGTGGTATGGGGCGTCCACATATAAAACGAGCCTTTTCTAAAATGGCTATTTACTTGTGGATGCAATTTGCACATGTACATGGTTGTATTGACACCTGCAAATCACAATTAAATCTTTTAAAATAATCTCCTTAATGTATGACCTATCTACTAATGTGTACAATTGTCTTCATACTATCTAACATTTTAACTAAGCTAGAGTTTGTTTCATCAAGGTGAAGATTAAAATCACCCATTAAAATTAACGAATTAGATACTAATGAGGCAGAAGCTACTCATTCTGTCAGTACACTCAGATCCATGGCTTCCTTATAAGAAGGATGATACATATCACCATTAGCATTAAATCAAGAAACTGTATAGAGCCACAATCATAGCATTAGGCAGCAGGGTACTTAGAGTATTCAGACTTCATTAACACAAGCACCCCACCACCTCTTCTTCCCACCCCAAACTGATGCACATAAGAATAATCTGGCGAGTTAAGCAAGTTTAAAATAAATGCATCTGTCTCAGTATGCCATGTCTCAACTATATAGAAAAAAATCTGTTTTTTGCTGACTATTTCATCATATAAAATTTGCCCTTTATTTTGAATGGACTTCACATTACAAATTCAGAATTCTAATCTGTTTGGTAACCAACTCAACAGCTTTACTCCTTTTATTAAAAAAGGGGGATTAAAAGATCTAAATTATACTTCTGGAAATGGATGATCTGTGATATAAACAGTCAATCCCATTATGACCTTTGCCCATTATAACTGGAATATTAGAGTAGATAATACTCGACATCTTAAGCAGTCATATAGGGCAGCAATGAATTGATGTCATACAAATTGTATAGCAGAGTTCCAATAAAAAATAGCATGCAATTCAGCATAAAGCTTCTAATAAAAGAGAAAAGCATTACACATACCCTGGCTAAGGAGTGAGGTTCATTACTGTCATGGTATGCATAAAACTAACCTATTTAGAGACATTGTCCCAGGAATAAATTTCAAATTAACAGCATATCTGAAATCGGAGATAAACTCCATTGTATTCCCCTTGAACACTGGAAACCAATAGTTTAATCCCTAGGTCAACTATCCTCAGGAATTGTGAGGCTGGTCTTCCAAAGTAAAACCTGTACTCTCTTCTCCAGTTTACTTCAGGAAGGGACTCCATGCTTTCATATTGCTCTTCATATAGAACATAATAGGTCCATAGTGAAAACCTTCCAAATGGATTGTAGCCAATAGTTTATCGACAATTTAGAGCATGTTTTTCAGTATGGATTATCAATTTTTCTTATCATCAGAAAATGTACAGCATGTAGACCCTCCTCTGGTAGGGGAAGGGGATATTATCAGTAGGGTTCAATAAAGTTACCATAAGGTATTTGGAAGGAGAACTCCAAAGAACTTATTGATTCAAGATATCACCTAATGAGATTGTCGGGCATGAACATGACATGTGAAAAAAAAGCCTATTAGGGGTGTACATGGCCAAAAATAAGTGTGGCTAGTCTGTTTTTGTGAGCTTTTTTTCATATTTTTTCACACTTTTATATGTTTTGCACTGTCATGGTGGCAGCCCCTAATGGCCAAGGGCGGTAAGGGCATGCTCCACGATGTATTTATTTTCAAGGAGCGTGGTGTAATGTAAGGCCAAAAATGGAGTTTGGTCTTATCTATTTTCAGCTCCTTGTGTGCACATAATAATTCAGCCAAGAGTGTAGGGAAACAAGGCTTTTATTTCCCCTCTGTGCAAGGGTTCTTTAAGACAGTGGAAATCAAAGAATGTCCTTTGTTTGAAAAGGTTCCAGTAATAAACAGGTGGACTAACTGTTAGTAGCTTCACAATTAGTGCCAAGGAAAATGGAGGAATTCAGTTCATTCCAAACAAAACAATTAAACAAGTTTTCTTCTTATTTACACGGTGGCTATAGACTCTAGGCTAGTAGCCATACACAACCCACAATCCATATCTTCTTCCTGAGGCATGGGAATAGCATTTATATCTTCTACGTCCATAGATTCTGCCTCACTACTTTCCCCCATGGAGTAAATACTGTCCCTGGCTGTCACAGCTTTACATGGACTGTCTCCACTGACCTGCCTCCAATAAGACTGGGTTTTAAGTTCTCTTGGTAATTCTTGAAACCACTCTGGTTTCTTTCTTCTTCGTACAAAGGGAGTATTTGCTTTAGCAGTGCTTCTAGGAGTTAAGCATTCTTTAGCAGGAATAAAGCTTTCATACCTTGGGTTTCTGTAGCTGGACTCCCTGGAGCCTTCTCTCCCAAGAACGTCTCTTTTGCAACAGTTTTTCTGCCGGTAGCTTCTGGGCAGTGCTGTGCTTCCTGGCAGCTTAGCAAAACCTGGTATGGATTCAGCTCTATGCTTCAGTGGTAAAGTAGCTTTGCTAAAAACTTCTTTTCCTCGAGAACCTGGTAAAACTTGTCCCGCAGGTTCCAGTGACTGCAGGTCTTCCTCCAAACCTGGTTCTCTGGTTCTTTGGATACGTCTCACAGCTTTGGACTCAGGAACGTTGCTTGAGCAGGGAGTGGCACACTCTCCAGCCTGACTGCTTTCCCCAGCAGACTCCCTCTGAACAGCTGCTCTGGTAGCTTGGCGTCTCTGAACTCCACCTCTGTGAATTCCGTTCCCTTGGGCTTGCTGAAGGAGGATTCCTTCCTTCAGGTCTCTCCTTTCCTTAGCCATGCTCCTTGTTCCTTCTCCAAGTCCTTCTGCTCCTTGTTCTGCTGCTTCCCTTTCTGCAGCCGTGCTCCTTACTGCTTGGCTTTTTCTCTCCCACTCTGCTTTGCTAGAATTAAACATCTGCTTATAAAGGGATCTTCTCTTTGAATCTCCTGGGCTCATTCCCAGGTGCAACTGGTTAGATCTCCTAGCCTCATTAGCTTCTGTATGATCACTCCTGCCCCCTCTAGCTGTGAGAAACAGGGTTTCTTTTCAACTTTGCATCTTTATTAGTACCAGCCTCATGACAGTACACAGGAAGGAACATTTTAGATAGGATGTGGATATCAGAATTGAGGCATCCAGATTACCACGTTTACGATTGTGCCAGTATTTTAGAAATACTCTGTTAAATGTGGAGTTGTTTCTAAAATACACATCCAGAGATACAGAAGGAGTGATTTCAGGAAGATGCATGTGAACAAAATTGACAGGGGAAACCTGGCAATGTGCACATGTAAGTGCTGGTGTTTCACAACGAGCATATGTAAATGTCAGCACCTACATGTATTTCTGGGCCATTTTGCAAACACAGACATACAGAGGCTCTTGATTAATCACAGAGAACTTTCTCTTGACTCCATTTCAATTTGGAAGGGGGGCATAGACATTGGGAGATTAAGGGGGAAATCCCCTTTAATCCCTCCTGTAAAGGGATGGATAACATAAACACTTTTTAAATCCCCTATTTGTACCAGGGAGAAGGTGCAAATTAGAATGTGGATTAATTTAGGCTTGCATGTTGTCATGACGCCAGCCCTCCGCCTAGGGCTAAGAGGGTTGGCGCTGCCATTATGTCATCTGATAAAGAGTAGTTGTGAGTCGAGTAGTAAGGCAAAAATGACAAGGAATTTATTCCCAACACAAAAGAATTCAGTGCAGAACAAAATAGGACAATCTTCAGGTGTTTGCTCAGAGTTATTTACAGAAAATTAAAGCAACTGCATTTCTCACAGTCTCTGCTCCAAACATGTGCAGTGCATATCCCATGTAATCAAAACAGCTTAACAAAAACAGCTTCTGCTTCCAAAGAAAAATACCTCTTTTCCTTTGCTTTCACTCAGCTCCTTTATACAGGTTTTTTAGCGCAGGGACTCAATATCATCTGCCACACAAAATGTGCAATCCATAGGAACTTCCCCTAGGTCAATATCATTACTGTCCCATTGCATTTCTTCAAACTCAGGGCTTACTGAGTTTGGCTTTAAATTGTCATAGCAGGGTTTCTGGTAACCTCCCTCTGCTAACTCTGGTATTTCCCTTGGACACAATTCTGCACAGTAAGGTTTAGAAATACCTTGGGCTGTGGAGATTCCTCTCTGGCTCTCAGCTAGCTCTCTCCAGCTGTAAGGAATTACTTTCTGCTCTTCTGTTTGCACTGCCTGTCGAGAGCACTGCCCGGCCCTCTGCTCCTGGGTGAGATTTTCAAACTCTTTGTTTTAGAGCTGGGTTCCCACCTAGGCAAACTCTGAAGCCTTTCATCCAGCCCTGAGGACTGAAGGGTTCTCTGTTCTTCCTCCCTCAGCAGGTTCCTGACAACAGGCTGTACCTTCTCTCCTTCTGTTCTGCTGGCTTCAATTTCAGACCTGCAGATAGGTTCCTTACAAGGTCTCCAACTCTGGGAAGTTTCTGAGCCTCTCCAACCCTGTCTCCTCCACTCTAAAGCACTTGGCCTTTTCTCAGAAGCTTTTTCTCTCTTTCTCCCTTCGGAAGCTCTGCATCTTCCCCTGCTCTGCTCCCAAGCTTCTAGCTGGGGTTTAAATTTCTGTTCCCTGAGGTTTGGCTCTGCCTTCCTGCCCAGGTGTGAGTAATCAAGATCCAAGCTTGCTGCTACGTCAGAGCTTGGGTGTGTCAGCTCAGCTCCTGTCTCCCTCTGCTTGCCTCTCTCTTGCAAATACTGAGACGTATGTGCTGGCTGACTATCAGTATCTTTAAAGGTAAAATCCTTCTTTCCTTCTATTTCCATAGGCTCTGCATGGGCTTCTACATCACAATGTGCATACCCTATATGAAATAGGGATACAGGTGTCAAGTTTTGTCCTGCCCAGGACACACATCCCAACATGCCCCCATCTATGTTGAATGTGGTGCAATCATCCACGCACAAATTTCACCCTTTCCAAAATAGTAATTTCACGTGGCTGTGATCTACATGTGCATATGGCTGTTATATACATTTCAATTATGATTAGGGCTTCTAAAATAACCCCCATTATTTACAGAAAAAATATTTTTGCATGTGCAGATTAATTGTACATGTGCTAATTCGTACATATACATGCACACAAGCAATTTGCATGCACTCTACTCTTATCTCCTTTCTATCCCATACAAATCTACCCAACAATCAATTGAGCTCATTGATGAAAGTTAATCTTTATGGGGAGCATTCAGATAAAAATTATCCTGAGGAAGATATTCATTCTAATTGTACACATTTTACCTAGGCAGGGATATTTGGAGATACTCGGAAGTATTGTGATAGGCCCCATTATAAAATTCTGGATTATTTACTGTTTATATATTGTTGATATGAAAAACCATGATGAATTAGAAGCAGGAATTGAAAGAGATGGTAGCTGTGGGGAGGAAGTGTCAGTAGAGGCAGCAGAGCAGGTGCAGCAGCTGTGAGAATGAATTGCTTAGAGCCCCGGCAGACTGCCGGGAAAAGATGGCACAGCAACTATTGAGAGTGCTATGGGCAGGTTAGTGCTTTTAAATGAACAATGCAGACAGATTACTGTTGCTATACATACATTTAGGACCCGATTCTGTGCCACGAATAGCAGGGATGGACATCCCAACGGGACATCCATCCCCGCTATTCGTGCCTTCTCTGCCCACGTCTAACATCCCTGCCGGTTGTACAGGGAAGTTAGTGGGGGCAGGAAAGGGGAAGATTGGAGGCAGGGTGGGCAGTGGGCGGTCGCCGGCCCTTTACCTCCAGGGCCGGTGACTTGTACGGGGAAGTTATTCCACCTCCAAGTTGGAATAACTTCCCCGTATGTAAAGGATCGGTGGCCCAGGGCTTGGATTGGGCAGGGGGGGGGGGCCCAAAAGCATTCTCCGCAGCCCAACCCTGGTCTTAGGAGGCTGGATTAGGGGTCAGGCTGCGGGGAATGAATCCCTGAAGTCCAGCGGACGGCATCGCGGCTCTTCAATGACCCGGTGAAAAGCGGTATATAAATGCAGTTAAATAAATAAATGACACCATGGCGCTGTGGCTCCATAGAAGAGCCTAGACTTAGCCAGGAAGGTTCTGTACGTGCAGGCCTAGCTGAATCACAGTCCCTGCCTGCACGTACAGGACTATTCGCAATTCTGATCCTGCGGGGCTAGACATGCCCTATGGGATCAGAATCGTGATCCCCTCTGTATATCCGGTTCAGAGCAGACATACAGAGAGGATCTATGTCTGGGACAGAATAGGCCTGTTAGTGGAATGTTTTAAAAGCCATGTCCAAATGTACAGCAGTGCTTTGCACATGGAAATAGCTGTTCTATAAAATTATGCCTCTGATATGTATGTAAAGTTACACACATGTACCCTGCGCATATGTAACTTCACTCAGGAGCGGCCCAAGGGTGATGCGAGGCCATGTGTGGAGACTCATTGTGGGGCTTCATTTGCATAGCCAGTGGACCTTATTTACATAAATTAAATTTATTTTATTTTAGAATGTATATGTTGGCCATCTAAAATTTTAGGCAGCTTTCAAAGAAGTCCTTCACAAGCTGCTTTTTTGTCCTGGCAATGACTTAGGGGTATGTTTGCTAAATATTAATGTGTGTTAAGTGCCACTGTGCAAATAGAAATAAATAGATGTTGCTCCACTTAGCGCACATTAACATTTGTGAATGCACATTAACTTTTAATAGACATGCCATGAGTGTCTCAATACCATTTAATGGGCAGTGAGGATAAAGAGACTACCAGATTTCTACATTACTATACTCCAGTGTCAACTGCCAGGCACATTAGGAAGTACTATACACCAATGTTCCCTCTAAGCTGCGCTGGGTCCGCCGGCAACATTCCTGCCAGCAGAGGGGGGGGGGTGTGCAGTGCGATCAACGCTCTGCACGCCACAGCACCCTTGCAATGTTCACTTTAATCTGCGCCGGGACCTCCGCCGGCATGCCCGCTGGTGGGGGGAGGGGCGGAGCGTTGATCGCACTGTACCCCCCCCCCCCCACCGGCAGGAATGTTGCTGGCGGACCCACCGCAGTTTAGAGGGAACATTGTTATACACCATGCTCATTTAGAATCCATAGCTGCACAAAAAAACCCCAATTCAGTGATAACTAATATTAGATAATCAAAAAAATCACCAAAATAACCCCTATGAAACATTCAAAAAACCCATTTTTTGTCGGATGTTACAGGAAAGGAACATAGAATGGTAACTATGTCCACCACTCAGCTACATCCTTTTAATCAATATTCAGAGAACCTAAAAAACTATACTACTTAGCTGAATCGCAAACGATGAAATTCAGGATACCAGGCACGACGTGCACGTTTCGGGTCTGTAACCCTGCTTCAAGTGCTGCCTTCACCATATAATTCGATTAAGCCATCGTCGTTTGCGATTCAGCTAAGTAGTATAGTTTTTTAGGTTCTCTGAATATTGATTAAAAGGATGTAACTGAGTGGTGGACATAGTTACCATTCTATGTTCCTTTCCTGTAACATCTGACAAAAAATGTTTTTTTTTTAATGTTTCACAGGGGTTATTTTGGTGATTTTTTTGATTATCTCATTTAGAATCCATAGCAAACCCACTCTACGATAAAAGCATTACCAGGTCTCACAAAGCACCAAACCTCACCTATCAAAAGGCAACACTGCAAATATTAAACCAATATATCTCAGAGAATTCCAATGCATCTCCTACTGGGGAAAGAGAACAAGTGGGACTGTCACTTACAAACTAAATGAACAGAATATTGCAATTTGATTACAGATTCAAAACATAGTCTGCCACCAAAAAAGAACAATGGATGACAATTTAGAAATATGAAGACAATAATTAAACTGGGAACCCCAAAAGCCAAACTTGGAATGTACAACAACACTGGAGAAATAAAATTATTTATTTATTTTATTTATTTATTTTATTTAGGGTTTTATATACCACTTTATCTATGGAATCAAGGTGGTTTACAAGGAACTCAATAAAATAAAACAGTGCCCATATACAGACTCAATATTTCAACATTATATGTAGTCTTTTGGGAAACAAATAGGCTAGGCTGAACTTTTTACAATTAACTCTATACATTATACAGGTCTGTGTTATAGTTCTTACATTATAAGAACATAAGATATGCCATACTGGGTCAGACCAAGGTCCATCAAGCCCAGTATTCTATTTCCAACAGTGGCCAATCTAGGTCATATGTACCTAGCAGTTTCCCCAAGGGACACAGGTTCCACAATGCTTGTATTGGTTCAAGCATTGATATCCTGGGTCCCTTCTTAATAATGGCTTATGGACCTTTCCTCCAGGAACTTGTCCAAACCTTTTTTAAAACCCAGCTACACTAACAGCCTTTACTACATCCTCCGGTAACAAATTCCAGAGTTTGATTACACGTTGAGTGAAAAAATATTTTCTTTTATTAGTCTTAAATAGTTTACCCTGTAGCTTCATTGCATGTCCCCTAGTCTTTCTATATTCTGATAAGGTAAACAATCGATCTACGTTTACCCGTTCCACTCCGCTCATTAATTTATAGACTTCTATCATATCTCCCCTCAGCCGTCTCTTTTCCAGGTTAAAGAGCCCTAACCTTTTTAGCCTTTCTTCATAGGAGTGATAAAGTGATTGTGATAAAGTATATCATTATGGGCGATACATGTAAAATGTTGATCACATCAGTGGGAGGAGGTATAGGTTATACCTTTGGGAGGAGGTATAGGAATATGTCGGATTCAGGACTTATGTGGGGTATAGGTTCAGGTTTTGGATTTTGTTTTGGTAGTATTCAGTAAACAGATATGTCTTGAGTCTCTTTCTGGAAGTGGTTAAGTCATTTATTTCCCTTAGGCTGCCTGGGAGTGCGTTCCAGAAGATTGGGGATTGGAAGGTGAATGGTCTGTTGGTCATTGATTGATTAGTTTTCCTTAATTCCTTGGGGATTGTTAGTGAGTTTTGTGTACATTCTCCAGGAACAAACAGGAAGTCAGTCCTCACATATGGGTGACGTCGGCACTGACGGAGCCCTCGCAGGAGTATCCCCCCAGCTTTCAAAGAAAGCCTTTGGGGGATGCCACCACGCATGCATGGCCCCCTTCCTGCCTAAAGGTGCCATCTTGCTCAGTCTCCTTTTTTCCACCGAGCCCTTCAGACGTCATCTGGCTTGTTCATGGAAAAGGTTGATTATTTTGTTTCTCGAGTTTCTAACTCGCCTCCGGTATTGCACTGGTACTCTTCCCGCTTACTGACCTTGGTGCCTCAGCATCGGGTTCGGTTCAATTTTTTATAGTTTTCGTTCTTTTTTCTTTTTATGGTGCCTTTACACCATTTTTCTCCCGCTGGCAGCCCGGAGGGTCTTCGACCACACAGGGGTACTTTTTTCCCCCATGGCTACCAGTGGTTTTAAGAAGTGTGATTGGTGCTTTAAAATCATGCCTTTAACCGACACACATGACTGCTGTCTTCGTTGCCTCGGACCAGACCATGACCTGGCAGCCTGTGATCTCTGCAAGAGGATGTCCAGCAAGGCCCTCAAGAGCTGCCAGCAGCAGCACGACAAATTTTTCCCCAAGTTCCCGGTACCTCCTAAAGTCAGGGCCTCATTAGAGGCCCTGACACCTCGGGTGGAGCTTTCTGAGCCCGAGTCTCATCGTGGGTCCTCAGAAAGGGGGTCTCCCTCAAGGGAACCCAAAAAGAAGAAGAACCCCTCGAAGGCGGCGTCTTTGGATGGTTCCGACTGGCCAGGAGCTCCCCGGGCCCGGTCCCATAGTCCGGGCATCGGAGGAGTAGTGACCTGCAAAGGTCCCCCGGAAGGATCTGGCCACGGACCGGCCTCGGTCCCCAGACACCATCCTAGTCGAGGATCCTCAGGGGAGCTGGCGTCGGGCCCGAGTCCCTCGGTGCCCACACTGAAGGCTGCGGAGCCTTCTGGACTGGCTTCCAGAATGGCGGCCCTGACGCGCAGTTTGTCTGCCCTCATGCACCAGCAGTGGGCACTGTTGTCTGGTTCTATCAGTTCATCCGCCCCCACCACTGGGCCGTCGACGTCCAAGACGTCCCCGGAGGCCGAGCTGATCCTCCAGGCCCATCGGCCTTGAGTCGATCCCTAGCCGAGGTCACGGTCGAGTCCCGCTCGTCTTCCCCAGCAAGTCTACCGGGTGCCAGCCGTAGAGCATCGGGGTCCTCGAGGCCCATGGAGAAGCCCTCAGGCGAGTCCTCCACAGACTACTCTGATTGGGAGATGGAGGACGAGGAATCCCCCTGATACCTGTCGCCACCGTGACATCCCTTCCAATTCCCCCATGTTGGAACCTCGGCAGCGGTCTCCGCCCGAGGACATGGGTTTCTTGGACTTTGTCAAGGACATGTCCAAGACCCTGGCATTCCCGACCGAGTCGGAGGAGGATCCTCGTGCGGATGAGTTAGAGATTCTCCAGTACGAGGCCCCTCCATGGGAATCGCTAATGGTACCCATTTCTCCCATCCTGGAATGGCTCATGGTGGTGAGCAGATGGCTTGACTTGAAGTACCGGGTCCGTCGGAGCCTGGGCTTTCAGAAGTCACAACTGCCACATAACTCCATGTTGGTGGAGTCGGCCATGCGTCGGCTGAAAAGCCAGAAGCAGCACTCCTGGGTGCCCCCCGGCAGGGAGGCCCGCACCTTGGATGCCCTTAGCAGAAAGTGCTAATAGGGCTCGATGCTCCTCTGCTGCGTTCAGGCCTACGAGCTGTACATGGGCATGTACCTGAGAGAGCTGGCGAAGAAACTCACCGGGTTCTTGACTGGTCTCTCCAAGGAACCCTTGCAGCGCTTCAAGAGCCTGGCCAAGGCCATCTGTGGGTGCTCCAAATTTATGTCTCGAGCGGCCTATGACAGGTTTGGCTCGTGTAGCCGCGGCGGGCATCGGTGCGCACCACCAAGCATGGCTTCAGTAGTCTCGAGCAGTGGGTTCAGGACAAACTGGTCAATGTCCCATGCCAAAGGGAAAACCTCTTTTGGAAACCCATGGCTGACAAGGCTGCTGAGCTAGAGACTGAGTTCATGATGATGACCAGGCTCTCTAAGAAGACCACTGCCCCTCCCCGATGGAAGGGAGCTGCTTAACGAAACTACTCACCAAACCAGGCCTCCCGGCTCCCCAAAAGGGTCAGCAGGCCAAGGGACATGGGCATGGCCTGCGTAAACAGAAAGCTCCAATATCCCAAGCACCGGCCCCGAACCAGCCAGGGGGACGCTTTTGACTCCTTGAGCATAGTCTCTCTACCCCAAGGAGGTCAGCAGCCCACAGGGAGACGCCTGGTCCTCTATGCCCAGAGATGGATGGCTATCACCACCGATTTCTGGGCACTGAGGGTAGTCAAGGAGGGTTATCTCCTCCATCTGGCTCAGACACCTACCTCTTATTTCCCCGGGAGAGCCCCTCAGGTCTCACTTACACCGGAACCTTCTCCTGAAGGAGTTGGCGGGTCTTCTAAAGGACAAGGCGGTGGAATCAGTGCCCCACCACCTGAGGGGCAAAGGTTTCTAATCCAGATATTTCCTCGCCCCAAAGAGGACAGGGGGCCTAAGGCCCATCCATGACCTGCGCAACCTCAACAAATTTATGGTGAGGGAGAAGTTCAAGATGCTATTCCTTGGAACATTGCTGCCATACCTCCAGCAGGGAGACTAGCTATGCTCCTTAGATCTCAAGGATGGTTATACTCACATCTCATCCACCCCAATCACAGGCAGTACCTGTGGTTTGTAGTAGGGGGCAGGCACTTTCAATACAGGGTACTAGGCCTAGCCTCCGCCCCAAGAGTCTTCACAAAATTCCTGGCAGTCGTGGCCGCCTTCCTACCTGGACGACTGGCTGATAAGGGGAGGCAGAGCCTCGGAGGTGCAGCAGGCCACCGCTCGCACCATCCAGGTTCTGCAAAACTTGGGCTTTGTCATAAGAACATAAGATATGCCATATTGGGTCAGACCAAGGTCCATCAAGCCCACTATCCTGTTTCCAACAGTGGCCAATCTAGGTCATAGGTACCTGGCAGTCTCCCCAAAAGACACAGGTTCCTCAATGCTTGTATTGGGTCAAGCAGTGATATCCTGGGTCCCTTTTAATAATGGTTTATGGACCTTTCCTCCAGGAACTTGTCCAAACCTTTTTTAAACCCAGCTATGCTCACAACAAATTCCAGAGTTTGATTACACGTTGAGTGAAAAAATATTTTCTCTTATTAGTTTTAAATACATTACCCCTTATCTTCATTGCATGTCCCCTAGTCTTTTTATATTCTGATGATGTAAACAATCAACCTACGTATACCCATTCCACTCCATTCATTAATTTATAGACCTCTATCATATCTCCCCTCAGCCGTCTCTTTTCTAGGTTGAAGAGCCCTAACCTTTTTAGCCTCTCTTCATAGGAGTGTTCTTCCATCCCCTTTACCATTTTGGTGGCTCTTCTCTGTACCTTTTCTAAGAACGCTATATCCTTTTTAAGATACGGCGACCAGAATTGCACACAATATTCAAGGTGAGGTTGCACCATGGAACAAAACAGAGGCATTATAATATCCTTTGTTTTATTTTCCATTCCTTTCCTTATGATACCTAGCATTCTATTTGCTCTCTTGGCCACCGCTGCACACTTGGCGGAGGGTTTTAACATGTTATCCACGATGACACCTAAATCTTTTTCCTGGGTGGTGGTTCCCAATGTGGAACCTTGCATCATGTAACCATAGTTTGGGTTGGATGCCCAGTCTTCCAATTTATCAAGATCCTCTTGCAACTTTCCACAATCCTCATGGGTTTTAACAACTTTAAATAATTTTGTGTCATCTACAAATTTGATAACCTCACTTGTTATTCCCTTTTCCAGGTCATTTATGAATATGTCAAAAAGCAGCAGACCCAGCACAGATCCCTGCGGTACTCCACTATTCACCTTTTTCCATTGGGAAAATTGGTCATTTAGTCCTACCCTGTGCTTTCTATCTTTTAACCAGTTCCTGATCCACAATAGTTCACTGCCTCCTATCCCATGACTTTTTAGTTTTGCCAAAAGTCTCTGATGAGGGACCTTATCAAAGGCTTTCTGAAAGTCCAGATACACTATATCAACCGATTCACCTTTGTCTACCTGTTTATTCACACCTTCAAAAAAACATAACAGATTAGTAAGACAAGATCTTCCTTGTCTAAAGCCATGTTGACTGTCTCCCATTAAGCCATGACTATCTACATGTTGAGTAATTTTGTTCTTTATGATGGTTTCTACCATTTGGGTGCACCTTATTGCCCTGGCGGCATACCACTATCCAGTGGATGGTAAGCCCCTCTCGGTCCAAGCGTTGGTGACCCGTTTCCTTCGGAGCCTTCTCCTATCGAAGTCCCCAGTTCACTCTCCAGCAACCGAATTGGACATCAATGCTGTGTTGGGGCAGCTCACTCACCCACCCTTTGAGCCTCTGGCTACCTGCCACCTTCGCTACCTCTCGTGGAAGGTGGTTTTCCTGGTTGCGCTCACTTCCACTTGCAGAGTTAACGAGCTCCAAGTCCTTGTTGTGAGGCGCCTTATACCAGGTTCTACAAGAACAGAGTGGTGCTTCACACGCACCCCAAATTCCTGCCGAAGGTAGTGTCGCCCTTCCATCTTAACCAGAAAGTTGTGCTCCCTACCTTCTTTCCAAGACCTCACTCCAGTTGGGCGGAGATGGTCCTTCACACCTTGGACTGTAAGAGGGCCTTGTTCTTCTATATCCAACACAGTCAGGGCCACCGCAAGGCTTCTCAGCTGTTTATCTCCTACGACTCCAGTAGGCAGGGGGGGCGGCGGTGACCAAGCGTACGCTGTCCATCTGGGTAGCAGACTGTATCGCCCTCGCTTATGAGCAGGTGGGGCTCCTGCTAGAGGGCCGCGTCACAGTGCACCATGTCAGGGCCATGGTGGCTTCGGTGGCAAACTTGCACTCTGTCCCTATGGTGGACATCTGCCTGGCTGCCACCTGGTCTTCAGTCCATACCTTTGCAGCCCTTTACTTCCTGGAAAGAGAGTCCCGATGGGATAGTGCCTTCGGCCAGGCAGTGCTCCGTAACCTTTTTGGGGTCTAGGCAACTCCTACCCTCTGACCCTTCTGTGTTCAGGCTACCGGAGTGCTGGTTCATCGGACACAGGGGTCCTACTGTGGTCTGTGGACACAGACCAAATTGCTGCTGCTTGTGGCTTTCCTCAGGGGAGTCCTATTCTTGCTATGCGCTTTCGGTAGCCTGTAGTTGAGGAGTCCCATATGTGAGGACTGACTTCCTGCTTGTTCCAGGAGAAAGCGTAGTTACTCACCTGTAACAGGTGTTCTTCAGAGACAGCAGGAATCAGTCCTCACAACCCTCCTTCCTCCGCTTGGAGTTGCTTCTTTATCATCCACTGTTTTGCCGTCTTTTAGCTATGTCATCTGACTGAGGAAGATGGCACCCTTGGGCGGGAAGGGGACCACGCATATGTGGTGGCATCTCCCAAAGGCTTTCTTTGAAAGCTGGAGGGATGCTTCCGCGAGGGCTCCATCGGTGCCAACGTCACCCATATGTGAGGACTGATTCCTGCTGTCCCCGGAGAACAGCTGTTACAGGTGGTAACTACGCTTTCTCTCCTTTGTCTTGTTTCCGGGTGCAATTGTATTAATGAATTGAGATACATCGGTGCTATATTGCCTGTTGTTTTGAAAGTGGTCAGTAGTGTTTTATATTTGATTCTGTGTGTGGCTGGCAGCCAATATAGATGGAGTAGGATGGGTGCTATGTATTCTGACCTTCCACCTTCATTATTGTGCGTGCAACAGTGTTCTATGCCATCTGTAAGATGTTCAAGGCTTGCTTGGGGAGGCCCTGAAGGATTCTGTTGCCAAAATCAAAGTGGGGACAGACTATTGCTTCTGACATGGAACAGACGACATCAGGTGGGAGGAGAGGTCTCAGGTTTTGGATCATTCTTGTTTTATTGTTAATTGTTAATGTTGTCATGTTAATGTGTTTTATCAGGTTGAGGTTCTGGTCCAATAGAATTCCCAGGTATTTGGTTTCCCTCTTCACCTCTAGCAAAGCCCCATTGACTTATAGTTGCTGAGGTGGTGAGAATTCTTTGTTCCTGGAGATCATAAAGACTTCGGTCTTTTTTAAGTTTATTGTAAGGTTGACGGAGTATAAAGAGCTGCAACATCGAGAAATGCCAGCCAAGTTGTTTGTTCTACCATTCCAAGATCTTCCAAAATCTGTAAAAAATCTGTAGTGTCCTTAATGTATGAAGGAATTTTCAAAACCTCATTCTTTAAATGCTTATCAAGGTACGTCCCAGCTCTTTATACGTCACTACCTCAGGATGAAGCGTTGCAAGTGTTATCATTGGTTTGGAGTAATCGACCGAGCCCTCAGAAAGTCCCAACAGATTTTTTAGTAAGATTAGCTGAGTTGGCGCTGAAGAAAAACGACTTTATTTATAAGCAAGAATATTTCCAGCAGGTTTCTGGCACCGCTATGGGTGCTACCTTTGCACTATCCCTGGCTAATTTATATATGCATTTTTTTGAAAATAGTTGGGTATATTCTTCTAAGTATGCACCATATATTTTAAAATGGTACCGTTATATTGATGATATATTCCTATTATGGGGAGGTTCTAAAGCACTTTTGAATGAGTTGTTCATCTATTTGAATGGCTGTAGTATCAATATCAAGTTTGAAATTAATATTCAAGAATCAATATTACAATTTTTGGATGTGAAAATTGTTAAAGGTACAGAAGTTTTTTTGACTACAATTTATACTAAACCTACAGATAGGAATACACTGTTGCATTATTCGAGTTTTCACCCAAGTCATCTTAAGACTAGTTTGCCATATTCGCAGTTGCTATGGTGTCGTCGCTTCAGCTCTACAAATCAAGAGTTTGAATTGCAGGCTAAAACTATGATTAATAAATTTCAAGAGCGTGGTTATCCAGTTTTGGTTTTGAAGAAAGCTTATAAAAGGGCCAAGTATAATCATCGTGAATGGCTCCTTTGGCCTAAATCTGGGAACTCTGATATATCTGAGTCAATTCCTTTGTCTTCTATTACTTGTGTTATACCATTTTCCAGCCTGTCTAGTTGAATCGCTGCTGCCATACGAAAAAGATGGGGCCTATTGATGACACATCCGAAACTTGCTGGAAGCTCACTTCGTGTGGCATACTGGAGAGGTAGAAATTTAAGTGATCGTTTGTGTTCGGCAGTTCCTCGACAGCGAGCTCAAAAAGAAACTTATCAACATACACAATGTGGTCGTTGTTCTTTTTGTAAACTTATGACTGATAAGATCTGTATAGAGTATTCGCATAAGAACTTGTGGTGGCGAAAGCATATCTGAGCCCCGAGAATTAGGTGAAATAAAAACATTTACCTTTCAGCAGAGGGATAGCCCTGAGAGCAGTGAGGGTCAAACTGCAGCAAAAGAAAAAAAAACTACATTCAGTTGCTGAGTGTAGGCCACGCCCAAGCTCCAAGGCAACCAGGGAAGGTAATGGGTAACACCTGAGGGAGGAGTTGGAAGGGATAGTGCAACCACTCTCTTTTAAACCCCAGAGAACAGAAACAAGAGAGCACTGGAGGGAAGCAGAGCACCCGAGGAAAGCAAAGCACCCAGAAAGAAAGGAGCACTGGGAAAGGGGAGAGCTCCAAGGAAAGGAGACCTCCAGGGAAACTGAGGGGAGTGAGTCCAGTGAGGAAGAGGAAGAAAGAACCTTCAGAAAGCCTGAAGGTAGGAAATATTCCAGGGACAGCCTCAAGGGGGATCCCCAAAGGTCTCAGCATACGGGAGGCCCCAGCCCAGGTGGATGCCAGTGCTGTAGAAGAAGTATAGCTGGGTCTGGAGATGGGAAGGCTTTGCCAAGGAAAGCTGTTGACCAGGAACAAGGTACAACGGCTGTAGTACAGAAATCTGCCAGGAAGTTACCAGCTCTGAAAAGGTCTGTGCATAAAGCTTTTACTGAGAATAATTTAAAACTGTTAGAGTCTCTGAAATGTTTGCTATCAGCCAAGGATCGGTATAGCTCTGCTAGGATCCCTGAGGGTGGAAACAGGTCACACTGGAAGGCACTCTTAGAATTGTTAGAAGAGATTAACCCTTCGCCTGCTCAAGCTGAGCCAAGCCCGGAGACAAGAGAACAGGAATATGAGGACATGCAAACGGACCCTTGCCCTTCTGATCAAGAGTCCATAGAATCTTGCATGGATTGCTCTTTTTGTAAGAAGGCAGTATAACGGCCGTTCTGGGTTTTTAAAGGAAGAAAAACCAGGACCGGATTAGCTGGACAACAAGTACTTTAATTGCTGCAAATGTTTTTGAGTGAGAGTCAGTTGTGTTTAAAGTAAACCAGCAACATTGAAAGCTGTGTTAAAAGGCTGGACACTTTGAATGAAGCAGACGCCAGGCTCAAAAGTGAGCAGGAACCTTTATGCTTTATTATAGAACACGGAGAGTGTGAAAGAAACACATGCCTATGGTTAAAAGCTGCCAGATACAGTGTTATGTTTAAGTTGCTGTGGAAGCGTGGTTATAAAACTTCTTTTTGTGTTGGAGAAGCATCCTAATTTTGTTTAACATGCGCTGAGCTACTAAATGCTCTGTTTTGGAGGAAGTAAAAATAAATTCCTGTGATTTGCCTTCCAACCCCTCGGACTCAGTTTATTATACACAACTACATTTCCCAGAAGCCATGGCTCTGGATCCTCTTGATAACAAGGGACAACAAAAGGCACGCCTCTACTTCCAGGCAACCGCCTAGGCGGTAGTAGGGCGCCACAGGTGGCGTAGTTTTAAGGATTACTACCTTCGTATATGCATGTACAAGATTTGTGCAAAACCCACATGGAAAAGGAGAACATCTACAGAAGCCAGGGGGAAAGTACAGAGCTCTGCTGAGGACTGAGAAAACCCGGAGTGGCAGCAGAAGGTTGGAGCTGGATCGGAAGGACCCACCGGTGACCTGCTTTGCTGATAAATCTGAGGCTACACTGGTACCAGGTAACCCATAAATAGAAGGGGTTATTTCAGGATACTGGTACTGGGGTATAGCGTGCTCAAGAAGAGCTTAGGCAGCAGTGCTTGTAATTTGTGGGCCGCACTTGTTTTTTTTTCTCTGTTTTTCTTGTTGCAGCTCAGACCCAAGATGGAGTGTGGTGACCTTCTCAACTGGATGGCTGAGCAATTCCAGAAGCAACAGGAAATGTCGGCCCGAACCCAAGAACATACTGCAGCCATGTTGCAAGCGCAGCAGAAGCCGCTCCTGGAGATGATGGGGGCAAGGCTGTCGGCGCAGGAAAAAGCACAGGAGTCCACAAAGACAATGCCAGGTTCCTTGGGAGCTTTACAAGGGCTGGGATTATCTGGTAATGGGACATTTACATTTGGACAATTAACCAAAGATGACGATGTAGGTGATTTTATGGAAGCCTTTGAGAGGGTAGCACTCCTAACTGGATGGCCAAAAGACCAGTGGGCGGTGTGCCTAGCCGCTTCTCTTACTGGGGAAGCGCTAGCAGCATATAGGGCCATGCCTGCTGCCTTAGCCTCCAATTATGAGGAGCTAAAAAGGGTTATAAAGGACCGTTTAGGGCTAACACCTATGGTCTATCGCCGCCTCTTGAGAAATTGCAGATTGAAACAGGGTGAAACACCACGAGCACTTTGCCAACGTATTAAAGGATTGGTAATGAAGTGGCTAACGCCCACGGTTAAGACAATAGATTCCATCCTAGACTGTATTGCATTGGAACAGTTTATGGAGGCAGTTCCCAAAGACCTCCAAACCTTTCTGATCCTACAGAACTGCCGTAACACCAATGAGGCTACCTCACTGGCAGAGCGCTTTTTCGAAGCAGAATTGGTCGGTCAGGTGAAGGGTGGTGTTGCTAAACGGGCAGAGGTCGTAACCTCAGAAAGGAAGGGAAGGCCAATGTTGGGGGGAAACAACTAAGTATGTACCCATGGAAAAAACTTGTTATGTAAAAAGGAAATGCTTTTCATGTGGGGAGGAGGGCCATCTTAAAAGAGAGTGTACAGTAAGGACAGCCCTAATCGTCACCCATTCTAGAGAGAGTAGGGAGGGATTTTTGTTGGTGGTAGATGTAGAGGGTATTGCCACGGAGGCCTTGCTTGACTCTGGAGCCGATCAGTCTGTGATCTCCAGATGACTCTGGAAAAAGATAGAATCCCGGGATAGCCAGGTCCTACAGCCATCTGAAGGCAGCGTAAAAATAAAATGTATCCATGGGGCAGCATCGCTTTACCCAGTGAATAATATCATGGTAAAGGGTCCAGGGACAAGGAAGAGAATACCGGTAGCTGTCGTACCTAGGCTACCGCACGCCTTAGTATTGGGGAGGGATTGACTCCAATTCAGGCGCAGGTTGAAGGAAGAGTTGCAACAGAAGACAGGCATGATATCTACCCGGGCACGCTCACAGGCCCTGGAGGGGGGAAAAGACCCACCGGATGACCCTGCGCATGGGTTGCCCTCTCATGATGATTTGGTAACTCCCTCAAGGGGTAACCGCAAGAAGGGAAGGGCTGAAAAACGCCGGGAAAGGCAAACTAGGTCGCGAAATAGAGCCGAACTGGCAGCTGGAAGGGATTTGCCCTGGATCTCGGCTGAATTAGTCAAGAAATTTCCCTCCTTCCCCAGAGAACAGCAGGTGGATCCCGCCCTAGCCCGGGCATTTGAGTATGCCCAGAAAGGGTCGGAAACCCTACCTCGATTTTTTTTTAGACAACAATGTGTTGTACCGCGAAAGCCTAGATCCTAAGATAGGGAGTACACGAAAGCAACTAGTAGTTCCCAATACTTTCCCTGGGGGGTCATAAAGGAACGCATGGTACCTTGGACCAAATTCTAGCTCGCTTCTATTGGCCCGGGGTTTTTAAGGAAACCTCTAGATTCTGTGAGGCATGCCCTTCCTGCCAGCGTGTCACCGCGAGCCACCCCCCAGAGGTACCGTTTTTACCCATACCTGTTATATTGAAGCCTATACATAGACTCGCCATAGACATAGTGGGGCCCTTGATAAGGACACCCCGGGGGTTCCAATATATACTTGTCATCGTAGACCAGGCCACAAGGTTTCCCTGGGCTATTCCACTTTGAAATATGTCATCGCGCACTATAGCCTCCGAAATAGTGAAATTGTTCTGTGAAGTGGGGTTCCCACGCGAAATCCTAATGGATCGGGGAAGTAACTTTATGTCCCAGTACCTGGCTCAGGTTTGGGATGCCTTTGGTATCCGACATGTTAAAACAGCCGCATACCATCCGCAGTCAAACGGCCTAGTAGAAAGGCAGAACCAAACGTTAAAAAAAATGTTAAGGAGAAGTCTTGACGGTAACATGGCAGAGTGGGACACAATGCCCCCTTTCCTACTGTATGCATGTAGGGAGCGGAAACAGACCTCTATGGACATTTCCCCGTACGAACTAATGTATGGGCGACCTCCACGGGGAATTTTAGACATCCTACGGGAACAGTGGGTTGAGCCGGCGGGGGACAAGTTAAGAGTACCCCAATTCTTAAGGGATCTGAAGGGGTGGTTTTATCATACATCCCAGGTTGCAGGAGATAACCTAACAGCCAGCCAGATACGCCAGAAGGCCTATTATGATCGCCACACGAAACCGCGCCAGCTAGAGATAGGGGAAAAAGTAATCGTAATGGTGGTGGGAGCCGCTCCCAAATTTGGAAGTAGATGGAAGGGGCCCTACAGAGTAATACAGCAGGTAGGTCCTGTATCATATGCAGTGGAAACCAGAAGAGGGTGACAGCAAGTGTACCATATCAATGTCTTGCGACCTTGGCATGAGCGGGTAGCAATAGCTCAGTTTGCTACAAGAAGAGATAAGCCAGATAGAGGCCAGATAGACCTCAACATCCTATCAAGGATTACGGGCTGGGCGGGGGTTGGTACGCCAGCCCGTAATATCTTAAGGGGGGGATGTGTGGTGGCGAAAGCATATCTGAGCCCCGAGAATTAGGTGAAATAAAAACATTTACCTTTCAGCAGAGGGATAGCCCTGAGAGCAGTGAGGGTCAAACTGCAGCAAAAGAAAAAAAAAAACTACATTCAGTTGCTGAGTGTAGGCCATGCACAAGCTCCAAGGCAACCAGGGAAGGTAATGGGAAACACCTGAGGGAGGAGTTGGAAGGGATAGTGCAACCACTCTCTTTTAAACCCCAGAGAACAGAAACAAGAGAGCACTGGAGGGAAGCAGAGCACCCGAGGAAAGCAAAGCACCCAGAAAGAAAGGAGCACTGGGAAAGGGGAGAGCTCCAAGGAAAGGAGACCTCCAGGGAAACTGAGGGGAGTGAGTCCAGTGAGGAAGAGGAAGAAAGAACCTTCAGGAAGTCTGAAGGTAGGAAATCTTCCAGGGACAGCCTCAAGGGGGATCCCCAAAGGTCTCAGCATAAGGGAGGCCCAAAGGTCTCAGCATACGGGAGGCCCCAGCCCAGGTGGATGCCAGTGCTGTAGAAGAAGTATAGCCGGGTCTGGAGACGGGAAGGCTTTACCAAGGAAAGCTGTTGACCAGGAACAAGGTACAACGGCTGTAGTACAGAAATCTGCCAGCTCTGAAAACAGGGGCGGCCCAAGGGGGGTGCGGGGCTATGTGCGGAGACTTGGTGCAGGGCCTCATTTGCATAAGCGGCCTTATTTGCATAAATATTTGCATAATATTACCATACACTAACTTTTAGTAAACATGTCTCTTAATGAGTGTATGGATAAAGAAAGACTAAAAGATTTCTACATTACTATAATCCAGTGCCAACCGCCAGGCACATTAGGAACTACTACAAACGCTGCCCATTTAGAACCCATAGCAAACCCGCCGTATCCTGACAGCATTACCAGGACTCACAAAGCACCATACCCTACCTATCAAAAGGCAACACTGCAAATATTAAACCAATACATTTCAGAGAATACTGGGGAAAGAGAACAAGTGGCAATGTCAAATAGGAATTACATAAATAGAATACCTCAGCTCAGTTACACATGCAGAACATAGACCATCACCAAACAAGGAATCACAATTTAGAAACAGGAAGGCAATAATTAAACTGGGAACCCCAAAAGCCAAACTTGGAATGTACAACAACACTGTAGAAATAAAACTATAAATTAATTTCCTCTTCTACCAAACAAAGCGCAGACGTTAATGATGCACATTTCCCAGAGCTTTCATATTCCAGTTAATAAATTCAAAATAAAGAGATATCTTTCTACCTTTTGTGCATTTTTTTCAGTTGCAATTGCTCCAGCCACTTTCTTCTGGTTTCTTCATGTTTTCTGCTAACTGTCCATTGTCTGCTGTCCATTTGTTCTTTCTTCTCTCTTCTAGTTTTTTTTTCCATTCTCTCTCTCTACATCTGCTTTGACATACTAATCTTTCTCCATTTGCTCTTTCCTCATTCCTATTTCATCCACACAAATTATACCCCTCCATCCTCAATCCCCACTTACTCTCCCAATTGTAGATTTTTCATCCCTCCCACACAAAATATTTTCCTCTCTCCATTTTACTCTCCCAGCCCCATCCCATTCTAATCCTCCCCCAACATCAGCTCCCTTCTAGTTCCAGTCTCACCCAGCATCCATTCCCTTCTAGTCCCTGCATCAGCCCATTTCCAGTCCTAGCCCCCCATCAACCCATTTCCAGTCCTAGCTCCCCCATCCATTTTCAGTCTGAGTCCCTTCATCAGCTCATTTCCAATCCTAGCCCCCATCAGCCCATTTCTAGTCATTTCCTAGCCCATGTCAAATCCTAGATCCCCTCCACTCAGCCCAATTCCAGTCCAAGCCCCCCATGAGCCTACTTCCAGTTCTAGCCCCTCCATGTGTCCATTTCAATTCAAGCCCCCACCACAGCCCATTTCCAATCTTAGCTCCCCCCAACAGTCCATTTCCAGTCCTATCCTAGCTGCTCCATCAGCCCATTTTCAGTCCTAGCTCCCTTCCCTCACAGCCCATTTCCATTCCAAGCTCCCTCCCCATCAGCTATTTGCAATTCAAGCCTCCCCTTCCACTCAGCCCATTTCCAGTCATAGCAACCCCCCAACCCATTACCAGTCCTAGCCCCCCATCAACCCACTTCCAGTCCTAACCCCCATCACCCCATTTTCAGTTTAAGCCCCCCCTATAACCCATTACCAGTCCTAACCCCCCATCAGCCCACTTCCAGTCTTAACCCCATCAGCCCATTTCCAGTCAGCCCCCCATAGCTCATTGCCAGTCCTAAACCCCCCCCCATCAGCCCACAGCCCATTACCAGTCCTAACCACATCAGCCCTCCTCAAGTCCTAACCCCTCCCCATCAGCCCATTTCCTGTCCTAACCCCCCCATAGCCCATTAGCAGTCCTAACCCCCATCACCTCATTTCCAGACAGCCCCCATCAGCCCACAGCCCATTACCAGTCTTAACCCCCCCATAGCCCATTACCAGTCCTAACCCCCCCAACAGCCCACAGCCCATTACCAGTCCTAACCCCTCCCCATCAGCCCATTTCCTGTCCTAGCCCCCCCCATAGCCCATTATCAGTCCTACCCCCCCATAGCCCATTACCAGTCCTAACCCCCCCATAGCCCATTACCAGTACTAACCCCCCACCACCCCATTTCCAGTCAGCCCCCATCAGCCCACAGCCCATTTCCAGTCTTAACACCCCCCTATAGCCCATTACCAGTCCTAACCTCCCCAACAGCCCACAGCCCATTACCAGTCCTAACCCCTCGCCATCAGCCCATTTCCTGTCCTAGCCCCCCCCATAGCCCATTATCAGTCCTAACCCCCCCATAGCCCATTACCAGTCCTAACCCCCCATCGCCCCATTTCCAGACAGCCCCCATCAGCCCACAGCCCATTGCCAGTCTTAACCCCCCCCCCAGCCTATTACCAGTCCTAAACCCCCCCCCCCCCATCGGCTTATGGCAAAATTTAAAAAAAAAAAAAGTTGGCTCTGGCTGCTGCCACTGCCGCCGTCGCGGTAGCGGCAGAATGAAGTGTCCTGCGGGGCCTCCTCTGCTCGCTGAGCCCCTCTGCAAGGGCTTTCAGATTCGCTTTCAGTGTCTCCCTCGCGTCTCTGTTAAGCCCGCAGGGGCTAATGGAAAATTTCCCATCTGCCCCTTTAGACGCGAGGGGCTGATGGGAAATTTCCCATTAGCCCCTGCGGGCTTAACAGAGACGCGAGGGAGACACTCTCCCTTCGCGAATCTGAAAGCCCTTGCAGAGGGGCTCAGCGAGCAGAGGAGGCCCCGCGGGACACTTCATTCTGCTGCTGCCGCCGCGGCAGCGGCAGCAACCAGAGCCAGCTTTTTTTTTTTTTTTTAATGTAATTTTAAAAAAAGCAGAATGTTCTTGGCGCGGGGCCCCCTGAAACGCGGGGCCCTGTGCAAAAAACATTCTTGCTCACTGGACGGGCCGGCCCTGTCTGAAAAGGTCTGTGCATAAAGCTTTTACTGAGAATAATTTAAAACTGTTAGAGTCTCTGAAATGTTTGCTACCAGCCAAGGATCGGTATAGCTCTGCTAGGATCCCTGAGGGTGGAAACAGGTCACGCTGGAAGGCACTCTTAGAATTGTTAGAAGAGATTAACCCTTCGCCTGCTCAAACTGAGCCAAGCCAGGAGACAAGAGAACAGGAATATGAGGACATGCAAACGGACCCTTGCCCTTCTGATCAAGAGTCCATAGAATCTTGCATGGATTGCTCTTTTTGTAAGAAGGCAGTATAAGAGCAGTTCTGGGTTTTTAAAGGAAGAAAAACCAGGACCGTATTAGCTGGACAACAAGTACTTTAACTGCTGCAAAAGTTTGTGAGTGAGAGTCAGTTGTGTTTAAAGTAAACCAGTAACATTGAAAGCTGTGTTAAAAGGCTGGACACTTTGAATGAAGCAGACGCCAGGCTCAAAAGTGAGGAGGAACCTTTATTCTTTATTGTAGAACACTGTGAAAGAAACACATGCCTATGGTTAAAAGCTGCCAGAAACAGTGTTATGTTTAAGTTGCTGTGGAAGCGTGGTTATAAAACTTCTTTTTGTGTTGGAGAAGCATCCTAATTTTGTTTAACATGCGCTGAGCTACTAAATGCTCTGTTTTGGAGGAAGTAAAAATAAATTCCTGTGATTTGCCTTCCAACCCCTCGG
Organism: Ichthyophis bannanicus; assembly: GCA_033557465.1. Lineage (NCBI taxonomy): Eukaryota > Metazoa > Chordata > Amphibia > Gymnophiona > Ichthyophiidae > Ichthyophis > Ichthyophis bannanicus. The sequence continues at coordinate 124,465,819 of CM066043.1, read as the reverse complement.
ACTCAGTTTATTATACACAACTACATTTCCCAGAAGCCACGGCTCTGGATCCTCTTGATAACAAGGGACAACAAAAGGCACGCCTCTACTTCCAGGCAACCGCCTAGGCGGTAGTAGGGCTCCACAAACTATAAACTATATTAAGAAACAAATTGTAATACCTCATTTATAGTATATGCATTTTGGTGTCCCTGCCCTAAGTTATACTTGGGGAAGACCACGCGTCCTTTAAGGACACGACTGGCTGAACACAAGTATAGCATCTCTAAAGCGAAGATTGAAACACCTTTGGTACAACATTGCGTAACATTTAATCATAAGTTTGAAGAACTACAATGTACAGTTTTGGAATTTCTACCCCAGAATATTCACAGAGGAGACAGAGGACTTTTGTTATTGCAAAAGGAACAGAAAAGGATCTATGCGTTAAATACTTTGGACCCATATGGGTTGAATGATAAGATCGACTGGATCCTTTTTATGTGAGGTTAGACTAAGATTTTCTGAAGCTCTGATTTCCCTTTTCTCTTTTTATTAATTTTTTATTTATTGACGAGTTATGGTGTGTGAGTGTGATGTAGAATAAAGTTTGTTGAGTTAGTGACATCATATTGTCAGTGAGTGAGCCGATTGGCGGCGAGGTAGTTTAAATCATCTGACATCAGACGCTGAAGATTTGTAGGGAGTTGGAAGCATCTTTGATGTTCAGAGATAATTTTAGCATGTGGTGTATTGAATATAGTTATGTTCCCTGATGAAGCCTGAGGGTGAAACAAGAGCTTTTGTTGGATAATTATTTTTGGTATGCAGTATCCTGGGAAGGAGATAGCCTCTAATCGTTATTTCGGCGTGTTGACTTCCTACAATACACAGATAAGTGCCTGTATGCTTGCATTGAATGCACTGAAGTGCTGACTTTTTTAAGAGTTAATCTCTGTTTTATTGTAGGTACAAGAGATTTGCAATCTGTGAGAGTGGAGTTCATTCCGTGAAAATGGAGTGTAGTTGGTGAAGGAGATAGCATTCCGTATTTACGGAGTGTTTTCGACACGTCTCAGGCATCGCTATACTGTATAGCAGAGTAGACACTTTCTTCTATATTAGAATATTTATGTTGTTATATGTTGTAGTGTGTTTAGTTTTTTGTACTGATTTGAATCCCAAAAATTACTTTTTGGATTGAATAGTATTTAATTGGATTAACTGAGAATAAAATATTGAGTATAGAAAGAAAATTATAAAGCTATGGATCTATGATGTGAGTGTCTGCCATCTCCCTATGGTGACAAGTTTCGCCAAATGTAGGGGTAAGGCTAAACCTGAGGTCCTTATATGCTGCATATAGTGGTTGAGAGATTAATTTTATAAGTATATTATATTATTTAAAGGTTGAGTGTATCATTGGTGGATACTAAGGGGTTTTGTAGATATTGTCTATGTGCAAAACTAACCCATTTGGATAAATTGTCCCAATATGTAGCACTGCTACTGAGCCACTAGACCAGCCTAATATAGACTTTGATTTCTCTGTTTTCATTTCATCAAACTGTTACTTCCAAGTCAGAAGAAAAAAATTAGTCAGAGGCTTGGTCTTTGTATAACATATTTTATTGTATGGAAATGTGTAGTAATACATTTCTCCCTATGCCTATTCCTTCATTTCCATCCATTAGAAAAAACATTTTAGGAAAATCAGGTGGCAGGTATAATAAACACAATTATCAAGGCCTACATTTAAATTCAGATTTTCGGAGGGTGGAGCCTAACTTCAGACAAGATGGACATGTAAGAGCTGTGCTCTGGAGGGCAATGGTCAAGAATCCTGACTTCTGCAAAGTAGATCCTACCTACTTTGATATCATTCGATCTTGGATATGTCTGGATTACCAAACATCTCAAAACATCAGCGCAAAGAGAACCAAAATGGAGCCTCTCTCACTTCACAAGATGGCGGTCATCTGAGATTGTCCTGAGGCCTTGCAGGAACTTCTTGCTGAGATTCGTGCTGTTAAAGACTTGGTTAAAGCTAACGGAGACTCGTGCACAATGCAGGAGGATATCAGCGCCTTGAAAAATACTTTGGAGTCAATCACGGTGAGATTCGAAAAGGTGGAGAGCATGGTGGCAACGCATGGGGAGTGGTTCAGGGCCATTGAGAAGCAAGCAAAGTTGATACGGTCACTGCAAAGAGAGTCGGAAGATGGTAACAATTGCGCTCGAAGGAACAACATAAGAATTTTGGGAGTTCCCGAGGGAGCCGAGGGTCCTGATATGATAACTTTTTTACAGTCAATGATCCCGGGTGTGTTGAAAGTGAAGTTCACCATGCCTTTTGAGATCGACCACGCCCACCGAGTGCCTACTCAGTCCATGGTTGCGGTCAAGCATCCACGCCCAATCATCCTAAAAGTTTTGCGCTTTCAACAAGTTACGCAAATAATGGAAGCAGCCAGAGCACACTCTCCCTTGGAATATCAGGGGCACAAACTCCTATTCTTCTCTGACTTCGCAAAGGTGACGGTGGATCAGAGGAAAAGTTTTTTGGTGCTACATCCACGCTTATTGCAGCTGCAGGCCCGATTCGGGCTACTCTACCCTGCTTGCATGAGAGTCACGCTGTACAACCAGACTAGGACTTTTGATGATCCAGGGGAGTTACATGCATTCTTGGTGTTGATGCGGTGAAGGCTTGCTTTGCAATCAGTGGCTTGCAGAGGTTCGTCAACACTTTCTTATATGGGCGTTTTGACTGGTCTGAGGTCATGAAGTAGCAACTCAGTTCATACAGAGTTGACATTCAATCATGCAGAGTTGACATTCAACGTGTCATTCAATGTGATTCTCTTGGAGGAACTCCACGTGTATTGCCCTGGTCAAAATATCTTGCTCTTTGTTTCTCTCTCTCTTCTTTTGTGTTTTGTGTTGTTTGTGGTGTCTGTTGTGGTTGGGAGGGCAGCGGGGCTTGGAAGAGCGGGATGGCCCTTGCCTACATACATGTGGCCTTCTGTGATCATAAATTGTTTTGGTAGGGGCAGTTTTGTTATAACGTTCTGGCGCTTTGGGTTTGGGGATGCTGTTCCTGCCTCTGGAATGGGTAGTGGGTGATTTAAGTTGCTTTAAGCGGCAGAGGAGTTGAAGTGAACTAGATAGTTATACCCTCCGTGCCTATCTTGTCCTTTTGGGCTCACCTGCTAAGTTTTGAGTTGTTATAGCCCCCCAGAGTTTTGGTGGCTTTGTTATTTAAAATTATGTGTTTTTACTTTGAGCAATCTTCCACAGGGGCTATGGCTAATCAATGGATTTTCTTTTTGTGTTTTTTCTCTTCAGCTATAAGTGCAGCTATTATGGTGAGGGCTTTTAAGGTGTGGATCAACAATGTAAAATCATATGTTACAACTTGGTATGTTTCTGCAACATTTGACTATCATTTTGTATTATACTGTCAATATGTCTTCCTTTAAGATAGTTTCACTGAACGTTAAGGGCATTAACAATCTCATAAAAAGGAAAAAGATATTTTTATATGGGCGCGAGGAAAGTTCTGACATCCTACTGCTGCAGGAGACACATTTGAATGTGAAGGAGTCGTTAAAACTAGATATAAAACCCTTTTCACTAGTGGCTTTTTCTGCTGCCAATCATAAAAAAATGGGGTAGCCATCCTAGTAAGGAAATCTCTATCCCCCATTGTAATACAAACTAGATCTGATACAGAAGGGCGGTGGGCAATGATTATCATTAAAATTGGATCCACAGAACTGGCCTTAATTAATATCCCTATACTTCCAGTGGATTCAGCTGAGACATTGAATAGAGAAATCCCCTATTGATATTAAATCTTTACCTGAAGAATGGGGGTTGTTGAATATTACAGGTTCAGCCCAAATAGCTTCTGGGGTGGCTTCTTACTACTATAAATTGGTCATTCAGAACCCCACCCCACAGTCCATTGGTGTTCAATGGATATGGGAACATGACACCGGGGAGACTCTTCCGGAATCATGGGTGAAGTTCTGGAGCAAGATTAATAGAGTATCTCAGTCTGCCTCTATCTCACAAGCTTTATATTTTTTCACACACACAGCTCACTTTACCCTGATAAAGGTTGCTAAGTGGGATAAAACAGTTGGAAATGAATGTTGGTCTTGTCAGAGTGATGTTGGCACTTTGAGACATGTGGTATATGACTGCCCTAATCTTCAGTCCTATTGGATTTTGATCTGGAACCGAATCCAAGAGGTTTTGGGATTCAGGGCCACTCTCTCCTGGTCTGTTATTGTTTTTCGGTCAACAATTGGCATCTCGTCGTTACAGAGGGATTGTCATTTTTAATTTGACTTCATGATGGGAGTGGCCCTGCATCTCGTTATTGCTAACTGGAAACATACAGCAGAGCTTAGCTGGCACGAATGGTGGAACCGTCTGACTTATGCTGCAGATATGAACAAATGCCACATTATGGCACAACTCTTATGCTTTCCACCTTCCTCAAGTGGAATCCCCTGCATACTTACATCTCAAAAGCACGATATGGTGTAAATTAAGGGGTAATTAGTCAAGTTATCATGTTTTCACATGGTGGAGAGTTGCTTGATGAGTCATAGCCCTTGTAGGCCTATATTTTTTTTGTGCTTATTTTTCATAAGTTTTCTGATGATCGCATGGTGAAGGGGGGTTAAAGTTGGAGTAGGCTGTCAAGGCCTTGGTTTTTGCTTTTATGTTTAAAGAGAACTATTATTTTAATTGCAATTTTTGGTTTTGTTGTAATTTGTTTGAAAATGTAAATAAAGAAATTTAAAAAAATTCAGATTTTCACTTAATTTCTGAAAAGAAACGGTGTTTACATTTTCTGAAAACTCCTACAATTATTACGAACCTAAGAAAACTGGGTAGTACTATGTCAATCCTTATCTCAGTGCAGAAAAGAATGTGTGGTGATATTCATAAGGAACAAGTAAAACCACTTACATATATACATTTTTTAAAATAAATTAGTCCATATCATATAAAATCCAATATGGCCATGTTTCAGCATAAACCTTCTTTAGGAGTAAAAGACAATGATAAAAGCTGAAAATGAGAAAGGTAGGTATAATATCAGCATATATATATAAGTGAAGGAGCGTCTAGGAAAAATCTGGGATATCCAGAGCAGAATGTCCAAAAATTGGGGAAGTGGCAGCCCTGCCTTCTGAAATCTCTCTGTCTCCACCCTAAAATATGAACATTGTAGCTGGGTCTGGAGACAGGCCCCATGCAGATAGCAAGGCTGGGTACGTACACGGGTGTAGGCCATTTTAGAAATATAAATGCACGCCTGCATTGCCAGGTACTTGGATGCTCCGACCTGGGTTGATCAGAAGAGAGGGCGTCTATATTAAAGATTAGCACGTCCTGCTCTGCTATTTCATATACTCAGATGTGCAGCGGCAGGCAATTAATATGCTTGGAGTATGTATTTGCAGGCAGGTTTCTTTGGCCAGGAAAAATTAACTGTTACAATGTAAGTGCATTTTGCTTTTCCTCCTGGAAGTGTTGCAGCTATGAAAGAAGTGCTTTTTTGCACCTTATTTGTGGTCAGGAGCAGTTATAGGCATGAACGCCTCAACAGCCAGTGCCTGATGTCCTCGTGGCATTCTGAAATCACACTGTGATGTGCAACTCTCTTGCTCTTCCCATGACCCCATGCTACCTGGATGTTCTTGCCCCGGGGATGTCTATATACCCAGTTTTCTAAAATGGCTCTGGGGACATCTCCATGATTTGGACATCTATGTGCCTGTTTTCAGATGTCCAACTCACAAATAGAGCTTCTAAAATGACTCCTATAATATATAGAAAATGCAATTAAAAGCTACCTCAGTATAGTAGTCACAGCTTAGTCAAAAAAACATATAATTTATCCTCTGTCCCAATACGAACTATACAGAAAACAAAATCAATAGGTTCCAAATAAATATAATACATTTGAATAGATCAAAACATTTCAGATATAATTTAAATCACAGTTAGAACGACAACTTCTGTATAACTTCTGGAACAGATAAACACAATCTGCTTCTCATAAGTATCTTATTATTGCCAGATGTTTGGTTTTTTTGTCTATCATGATATCAATTTTATAATGAAGAGGCCGCGGGGCAGGGTCCCGGCGGCCGGTGGTAACCGGGCGCGAGGCACGGCAGGGGACCCTGCTCTCGGCAGCGCGTGGGGGTGCGAGATTGGAGGCCGGGGGGGGGAGGTATCGTTTGAAATCATTGGCTCGCCGCTGAGGGGCAGCTAGGCGAGCCAATGACAAGCGCTGGTGCGTCTGGGGTGCGAGGGAGATGCACATTGCGTCTTCCTTGGTCGTGGGAAGCAGAAGGAGCAGGACCTTTTGCTGAGCTGTGGTGTCGTCGCGGATCCCGTCGGCCCTTTTTTAAAAGCGGCGATTCAGTTCGGCAGCCGGAGCGGAAGAAAAGGGTACAGAGAGGAGGGAAAGGCAAGGGACGGCCGGACCCTATCGGGTGAGGCAGCGGCGGCAAAAGAGTTGTGCCATTCTTATAGGCTTATTGCTTTCGCTCGTGCGCTTTGGGCCGCCGTTGTGCACAAGTGCCGTTTAGGGGCTAGCAGTTCTTATAGTGCAAGGCAGGATATTTTCATTCCTTCTGCATTTACGCTTATTGTAGGATGCCGTTGCGGAGGGGGCGGATGGGCAAAGTGAGTGGGGTTAGCCGGGGGGGGTCGGGTTTCCGGGGGCAGGAGGGGGGGCAGGTAGCTTTGCCTGCAGCAGAGTCTGGAGAGAGCATTGGTGGGGCTGCGGGGAGTAGCTTGGGGATGGAGGCAGCTCAGGGTATCAGGGACAGGGATGTAGTTCGTGGTAGGGGGGCCAGAGGTGGAAGGGGGAGGGGGGCCATGGCCAAGAGGGGGTCAGCTGGTTTAGCTCAGCGGAGATCCAGGGGGGTTGGGCCTGGGGTTGTGCAGCAGCGTGGGGGGAGGAGAGATATTCATTCTCAGGGGACGGATAGTTCCAGGGATGGGGTGGTTGGCGAAAGGGTGTCCGGTGATGTAGGGGGTGTGGGTGTGTCACTGGGGAGTGCGGGGGCCGGTTGTGAGGGAGGTGGTGTACAGGGTTGGGGGGGCAGGGGTTAAGGGGGTTGTGGGGAGGGGGTGGAAGGGTGTACCCCGCCTTGGCATGGGGCACATGCTTTCTCTTATGGTCCTCCTGTCCAGATGGGCTGGCCTGGAGGTTTGGCAGGGGTTGCGGGGCCAGGTGCTGGGGCATCTTGGGACCATTGGCAGGGTGGGGGGCAGGGCTCCTCCGCTTGGTTGGCAGCTTGGCAGCAAGCCGGTTCTCCTTTTGTTCCCCCCCCTTCTTTTCCTGCTGTTTTTTCTCCGCAGGCTACTTCAATGTCGCGGGATGCCGGGGAGAGTGCGGCTGTACAGCAGTATGTCGTAGATAGAGGGGCCGGAGCATCACCTGAAGCAACGCAGCGGATGCAGGCTAGTGTTGTGGACTGCGGCGGGACACAGCGGAGTCAGCTGACGGAGGTCCTGCAGGGAGAGGCGCAGGCCGGAGACGCGGCGGTGGCGGGTGAGTCTTCGGTGGGCGGAGGGGAAGGGTCTGAGCAGCCGGGTGTAGCGGATGGGGGTGGTCGGAAGGCACGGAAGAAGAGAAGGCATTCTAGGAGGTGTCGGCACAGGTCCTCTTCCTCTTCAATATCTTCATCATCATCTTCGTCGTCCGGAACCTCACGTTCGGTACATGGGGCGGGGCAGGTACGTGCGGCGCCTTCCCTTGGGTTGGGCAAGCCTACGCTGGTATCTTTCTTGGAGCTTTGGGAGGGGGTGCCCAAGAGTTTACGCCGTAAGATTTTGAAGCGGCGATACGTTGACATTTTCAGGCTCCTGGAAGGCAGGAAGCGCTCGGGTGAGAGCAGAAAAAAGAGGAAGGAGGATGAGAAGGCGGGACGAATAAGGAAAGTGTCGTGTAATACAGTAAATTGGGTCAGAGTCTTTCTGAGGTTGGCCAGTGTATGGGGCCAGCAATCTCCGGATGATTACGGAATGTTATTGGCGTATGCTGATTCCATTTTGGAAGCGGCGCAGACGCATGAAGGCTTCGCCTGGTTGAACTATGATGAGAAGTTTCGGGACAAGATGGAGGAGAGTCGGTGGCTGTCATGGGGCACCCAGGATATTAATTTATGGCTGACCCAAATGTCGGTCCGTACGGGTGCTAGTGTGGGTGTGGGAACGAGAGCATTGGTCGGTAGTGGTTTGGGATCGGGTCGGCCCTTTCGTGCGGCGGGGGGTAACCCCCTGCAGAAGGTTGGGGTTGGGGGACAGGGGGACATCTGTTGGCGGTTCAACCGGTCCTTGTGCCCTTTTCCGGATTGTAAATTCCGGCATGCCTGCTCGTCCTGTGGGGGCGGGCATTCAGCTAGTAAATGCGTTAAAAAAGGAGGGGCAGGTCCCTCCTCCTCAGCTGCCAAGTAATTTGGATGTATTAAGTATGGCCCCACTCCGATTCAGAAGGACATTTTAGAGGTCTGGTTGCAGGGGTACCCGAGAGGGCGGGATAAGGATATGTTGGTACGGGGGTTTCAGGTTGGTTTCCGTATACCCGTGCATGGGACTTTGTCTGGCAGGCCGGCGCGCAACTCGCCTTCAGTAAGGTGTTTGCGGCCAGTAGTCCGCGATAAGTTGGCTGTTGAGCTATGTCTGGGTAGAATTGCGGGTCCTTTTGCGGAGCAACATTTCGTGAACCTGGTGGTTTCGCCGCTCGGGGTCGTTCCGAAGAAGGAGCCGGGGAAGTTTCGGCTGATCCATAACTTGTCCTTTCCGACGGGTGCTTCAGTCAATGATCATATCCCGAGAGAGTTGTGTGTGATTCATTATGCTTCCTTTGACGAGGCGGTTAGGTTGGTTAGACAGTGTGGCCCAGGAGCCTTGATGGCAAAGGTGGATGTGGAGGCGGTGTTTAGGTTGCTGCCTGTACATCCAGGCGATTTTTATTTAATGGGTTTTTGCTTTGACAACATGTTCTATATTGATAAGTGCATGCCTATGGGGTGTTCTGTGTCTTGTTCGTATTTTGAGAAGTTTAGTTCTTTTTTGCATTGGAATTTGGTCCAGAGGGTCAGCTGCGGTAATGTCGTTCATTATCTTGACGATTTTCTCTTTGTGGGGGCGGCGCAGTCGGGGGAGTGTCAGCAGTTGTTAGGGGGTTTTGTGGATATGGCTAGGGCTTGCGGGCTCCCATTGGCTGTCGGAAAAACGGAAGGCCCGGCCACGCGTATTACCTTTCTGGGGGTGGAGCTGGATTCTGTGGAAATGGTGGCGTGCCTCCCAGTGGACAAAGTGATTCGGTTGCGAGTCTTGGTAGCCAATGGCTTGGCATCCACTAAGTTATCGTTGCGGGAGTTGCAGGTTTTGATTGGCTCTTTGAATTTCGCTTGTCGTGTCATACCGATGAGCCGTGTTTTTCTGCGATCTTTAGCTGCGGCTACGGTGGGGGTTAGGAAGCCTCATCATCGCATCAGGCTGTCCAAGGTCATGAGGGATGACTTGCGAGTCTGGGATGAGTTCTTACAGGGTTTTAATGGGATCTCAATTCTAATGGAGGCGGAGATCTCTAGTGCAGATTTGCAGTTGTATACAGATGCGGCGGGTAGTGCAGGATTGGGTATTTATTTCGGAGGGGAGTGGTGTGCGGCCGGTTGGCCGCCGGCGTGGCACTCAGCACGTCTCACGAGTAACATTATGTTTCTGGAACTGTTTCCGTTATTGGTCGTGTTGCACTTGTGGCCGGACAAGCTGCGGAACCGTAGAGTGTTTTGGTGGTGTGAAAATGAGGCTGTGGTTGCGGTCATTAATCGATATATGCCGCGGTGCGTGCAGGTGGCTGAGTTGATGAGGGACATCATTTTGACTTGTCTGCGTTTGAATGTTTGTGTGAAGGCTCGGCATATCCCGGGTTGCACTAATAGAATTGCTGATGCCCTTTCTCGTTCCAAGTGGGAGCTGTTCCGGACCTTGGCACCAGAAGCGGAAGTCGATGGGTTGGCAGTTCCGGAGAACTTATGGCAGCTTGGTCAGCGAATCTAATACTGTTGTTGAGGAATTCAGTGGCGCCTTCGACGTGGTCGGCGTATCAAAGAGGATTCGACGCGGTGGTGGAATATTTGCAGTTGAGGGGTTGGCAGCCGGGGATGGAGGCGGATTCCTTATTGGGGCATTACATAGTGCAGGCAAAGCGAGAGGGAGCCTCCAGGGCGGCTGTACGGAGTCGCTTGGCTGGCTTCACCTTTTTCGCTAGAGCAGCGGGTTGGGGTCATTCGGTACTCGGGTTCTTGTCTCGGAAATTGTTGCATGGCTGGGAGCACGCTTGTCCGGCTCCTCGCGATTCGAGGTTACCAGTGACGCATGAACTGCTGGTTTGGCTGTGTGGCCCTGTCACATTACGAGGCTATACTGTTCAAGGTAGTTTTTTGTGTGGCCTTCTTCGGAGCATTTCAGATGGGGGAATTGGTAGCGAGCTCTAGTCGGGCCACCGCTGTCGGTGGCTTGTTGTTCAGCCATGTGCAGGTCCGGGAGGGGCAGCTCTGGGTTAGGTTGGCGAGGTCGAAGACGGACCAGTTAGGTAAAGGTTTGTGGGTGGTTTTGAACGAGGTCTTATCATGGTCCACGTGCCCGGTGTCAGTCGTCAGACATTACATGTTGGAGCGCCCGACAGCGGGCCGGCTGTTTTTCCAACATGGGGAATCGCGTGGCGTGACGCGTTTCCAAGTGGCGGCCGTGCTGCGGCTGGTGTTGCATCACCTGGGTCTGGATCCGCAGCGCTTTGCACCGCATTCCTTTCGTATTGGTGCGGCCACCAGCACGACGGCGGCTGGGTTATCTGAGGCTGAGATTCAGAGCATTGGCAGATGGCGCTCACAGTCTTTTAAGGGCTATGTGCGGTTCTAAGGGATTTCTGTTCGGATGCCTGACTTTTCTTTTCTTTTCCAGATCCCGTGCGGCGTCAGCATGGATGCTGGGTGATTGGACACTCATTCGTGCATTGGGCGGGACTGCAGGCAGCTGATCGACCGTTGGGGCGTAATTTAGGTCTTGACCAGGATATGGTGTCCGTCGAATGGCTGGGTGAGCGTGGTCTTCGATGGCCACAGTTGTTACCTTTGCTTCGGCACCATCAGCGAGTGAGGGGAGAGCCGGCAATGATTCTTCTGCACATTGGAGGCAATGACTTGGCCGGCTGGACCTGCAAGCAGTTAATCCGAGCAGCTAAGAGGGACATGGCTGATGTTCTTCGGATGTTTCCAGAGGTTATTTTGTTGTGGTCGGATATCATTCCAAGGCCTGCCTGTCAGCAACAGAGGCGCTGGTCGCGTGGGCTAGCTAAAATCAATTGTCAGATTGGGCGGTGGGTATGTGACCATGGGGGATATCAAGTTTTGCACCCCTGGGTTGACGTCACTTGTGAGGGCTTATACCGGCAGGATGGGGTGCATTTATCCCCTGTTGGAGTTGATTTGTTGCTCAATGACTGGCAGGAGGCCTTGGAGTGGGTCATGCAATGGGAGGCTAGATGGTCGCAGCTTGGGCTTGGGGGGGCGGCATAGGGGAGCGAGCTTCTCCTACGCCGGGTGGCGGGATCCCGGAGGTTTCCGGGGTCCGGAGCCTTTAACTGGAATTGGGGCGGGGGTGGGTGCCCCCAACCCAGATGACCCCTTGCCGGCCGTTGCTAGTAATATGGCAAGGCCGGGGAAAAGGGGGGCTGGCGTTTGCCGCTGGCTTGGCCGCGGTGGGAGTGGAATGAGGTCATCTTGCTAGTGGTATGGTGGGTGATGGCTCGTTCCGCTCTTTGGGTATTATTAAGGAATTTGTATTCAAGAAATGTTTGGAATTTTTCCTAAGTGTTAATAAAGCTGCGACCATATGAACCCAAGAAAATGTGTGGTGTGTTTTGTATTGGTGGGTGGGTGATATAGGAGGTGGGGGGGGAGAAGGGGGGATGTATAGATTAAAGGAAAGGAGTGTCAGCGAGTGGGTTAGCGCCGGGTCCGACCTGCCTCGGTTATGAAGAGGCCGCGGGGCAGGGTCCCGGCGGCTGGTGGAAACCGGGCGCGAGGCCCAGCGCGGGGACCCTGCTCTCGGCAGCGCATGGGGGTGCGGGATTGGAGGCAGGGGGGTAGGCATCGTTTGAAATCATTGGCTTGCCGCTGAGGGGCAGCTAGGCGAGCCAATGACAGGCGCTGGTGCGTCTGGGGTGCGAGGGAGATGCACGTTGCGTCTTCCTTGGTCGTGGGAAGCAGAAGGAGCAGGACCTTTTGCTGCCCACCCTCCCGCCCTTTAGATGGGTTTGGGGGCGGTGTATCTGTTTCAGGGTTGTCGCAGCAGGGGGGGGGGGGTGGCGGGATCCCGGAGGTTTCCGGGGTCCGGAGCCTTTAACTGGAATTGGGGCGGGGGCGAGTGCCCCCAACCCGGATGACCCCTTGCCGGTCTTTGCTAGTAATATGGCGAGGCCGGGGAAAAGGGGGGCTGGCGTTTCCGCTGGCTTGGCCGCGGTGGGAGTGGAATGAGGTCATCTTGCTAGTGGTATGGCGGGTGATGGCTCGTTCTGCTCTTTGGGTATTATTAAGGAATTTGTGTTCAAGAAATGTTTGGAATTTTTCTTAAGTGTTAATAAAGCTGCGACCATATGAGCCCAAGAAAATGTGTGGTGTGTTTTGTATTGGTGGGTGGGTGATATAGGAGGTGGGGGGGGGAGAAGGGGGGATGTATAGATTAAAGGAAAGGAGGGTCAGCGAGTGGGTTAGTGCCGGGTCTGACCTGCCTCGGTTACTATAAATTATAAAGTTGAAATAGTTAATATATGCATTTATTGTTTTGCAAGACTTAATTTGACTAGTCCTTGCTTTCTAAAATGCAGCGCTTACCAGTTCGCTACAGAAAACGGCATTATAGTGGCAGTAGTCACACCCCGATATTAATCCTACATTTCAAACAGTGCTCATGCACCAACATAAAACCAGTGTTTTACTCAGGTTAGTACTTGTAACCAAGCATCTTGGCTTCTCTGCAGTCACCCAAATGAGACCTCAGTGATCTTCAGTGCCATCTTAAAGGGAGTTTCATACTAGTGTTTGACGGACAGTATCTATGGTAATGACAATGCTTCTCGTGCATGTATGGTAACACCAGCTACCAATCAAATTCATGTCCCAATAATATAGATAGGGAAGCCTGTTGTATATAACTCTTTAATATATAAGATTCAGAAAGTTATATTCGGGGCCTGTTTTATGAAGTGTAGTATGCATATATTTTATAAAATAGGGGTGGAAGATGTGCCTCAATCTAGTCACCACAGTTATGCCTGCCTTAAAGCGGACATAAATGCCTGCAACTAGATTGTTCAGAAAAACAAGTTTGAATATTTTGTAACTTGTGCATAAATGTAGGCTCTGCCCAAGCTCCATCCCTGTGCACACCTAAACTTGCATGATAGGATTTTGACACATGCTTACCTAATAGGAACCATCTAAAGTCTGCACGTTAGTGTCCATTCACATGCGAGTGTCCTTTAAAATAGGGAGTTATGCACATAATTAGCATGTAACTTTCACTGCTTCCCTTATGAAATCAGTCCCAATATGTGTATATCACATCACCACACATCAATTATTAAAATAATAAAACAAACCATTCTGTGTTATTGTGGTATGATAGAATTGTCAGCTGGTATTACTATACAAGCTAGAGTAGCCTTGTCATTGCTCATTCATCTTATCCTCCCAGAGCTTTGGCGATTATCTTTCATGTGAATTGTACTCTGTGCGGTATGCCACATTCGACAATGCCATAGCTTTAGTGTGTCGCTGTGGAGCTCACACACTGTTGGCAGAGGTTGACATTAAGTTGTCATTTCGCTTCTTACCACTGCATTCACCAGCCCTCCACTTACTGGGCTTTCAGGTGAGCTTCTATTTTGATAGATGCCTGCCAATGGGCTGCTCGATTTCTTGTGCATGCTTCCAGATGTTCAGCAGTTTTTGCATTGGGTCCTGGAGTGGTGGACTGGGTTAATGAATATAATTTACTATCCGGATGATTTTTTATTTGTGGGTCCTCTGCTTGTGAATATTTGTTTGCAGTTGGAGGCTTTTATATGTTTAGCAAAGGCCTTTGCTATGCCTTTGGCATCTGACAAAATGAAGGGTCCTTTGAGAGTCTTGATCTTCCTGGAAATTGAATTGGATACAATGGCAATTGTGGACCATTTTCCTCCAGTTAAGGTAGCTATGTTACAGGCATTAGCCACTACATGAGGTCCATTTAGAAAGTGACAGGGAAGGTTATGCAGTCCCTGGTCGGGTCTCTACATTTTGCCTGTAGAATCATATCAGTGGGGCATATGTTTATTAGATGCCTGGCTTTTGCTAGGTCTGGAATGCACAAATTTCATTATTTTATTAGTCTCCAAGGGGGTGAGGGAAGATTTGAGGGTCTGGGACACAATTTTGGCCGATTTTAACAGTATTTTTACTTTACAACTTGAGAAAATCCCCAGTTTGGACTTTCTATTGTTTTTGGATGTGGTTGTGGGGATTGGGTTGTGGCCTTTTTTTCAGGGTTCATTGTGCGCATACCTTGGTCATGGGAGTGCCACTATTCAGGCGTGAAACAGATGTGACTTCCTGGAGCTATTCCCAATTGTAGTTGCTCTGTAGATTTGGCCTTAGCATCTTCATCACCTTTTGATGTGATTATTTGGGTATTGTTGAGCTCATCAATCGATATCTTTCTAGATATTTGTAGGTTTTGGCATTGATGCAAGCCTTCCTCCTGAGTTGCTTGTATTTGAATGTTACTGTTTGGGTTATACCGCCCTTGATCGATGGAAGGAGCGGTATATAAGAAAGGTTTTTAAATAAGTAAAAAAAATAGGTGGGTTCCTGGATCTGTTAACCAGATTGCTGATTCTGTTTTCTGCTTTAAGTGGTTGCTTTACCAAATACTGGCCCCAGTAGTGGATCTGGAAGGAGCAGCAGGTCCAGAGCACCTATAGAGTCTTGGCATCCTGGAATAGTGGCTTTTTACTACAAAGATTGGTGTCTCTTCTCCACTTGGACTTCTTGTCTGAATGGTTTCTGCAGGGTAATTTAATTTTTTCACAGTCATGGGTAGCTGTGGAACATGGTGCCAAATTATTAAATCAGCCAGTACATTGTGGCTGCACAATTGGGGGGTGGGCAGGTAAGTCCAAAGGGGCAGTAGGAACGCACTTGGCAGGATTTTCCTTTTTCACTAAGACAATGGGTTGGGCAATCCAGTGGCAGGATTTTTGGTTAAACGGTTTTGTTTAGAATGGGAAAGTGCTGTCCCAACCTCCAAAGATTCTAGGAGGCTGCTTTCCATGACCCTTTGGTTCAGTTGTGGGAAGGTTTGAGGTGACAGGGCAGTTTTCTTTTAGGGTTTTGGGGCTTTTAGGGTCAGGAAGTTAGTGGAAAATTCCTTGCAGGTTGTCTCTCAATCCGGTTTATTGATAGAGCATGTGGAATTGGGGAGCACACAGTTGCAGGTCTTTACTCTTAGGTTTAAGACTGACCAGGAGGGCAGGGGTGTTTGGGTTGTATTGCATAATTTAGAGGGCCTGTCCTATGTTGAATTTGTGCAATTATATATTTCTTCGGCCCTGATCCACTGGGCATCTTTTCTGCGGTATACGGGGATATTCAACGGCACTGTCTGGATAGTGCTGCTGAATATTGGGATTGCTGCAATCCTACTAATTTGCTAAACTCTTTTGAATATGCCCCCTTGGATTTTATTTATTTAAACATATTTTTACACCGCCTTCCTAACATTCAAAGCGGTTTACAGTTAAACAATGGATTAACATGACCAAGAGGTACAATGTTTTACAGAAAACTGGACCAGTGTAACAAAGTAACCATAGAACTGCTTAACATTAGGTATAATTAACTAAGAACTATCACAGCTTTATTTACTCTGGGCGTCACGAACTTGCAGTAACTCAGCACTGCAAGTTAGCAACATCTTCGGTAAAGGAATAACACATCTTGCAAGCAACCTCACCAGTTTGGCACTGCTTCATCCCTAGCAGTAGTCTCATGGTACTACCACTAGAGGTGAAGCTGCCATGTAAGGGCCTTTCTTAGAAGTTCAAGGTGAATTATATTCAGGTACAGTGGATATTTCCGGTCCTCACAGAGTTTACATTCTGAGACCTTGATGCAGCAAGCAATGCATTAGAATCCCATACTAAGCTCCAGCTCACAATATTCTAAAGCATGTGCTAAAACAATTTTTTACTTCCAATGGAGAAAACTTAATGGCATTAAAGTAAAAGAGTAAGCTGAAGCACCATAAACATTTGAAAACTAGTCCCCTTTGCATCTTACATCATTTGTGGAATGTTGACAGGTAGTACAGTGCAAAAAGACTTTAATATCAACTGATGCCTATTCTGTTAAGGATTCACCTGCTAATCACTCAGTTTAGGAAGATTTGAAAACTAAGGGGTCAATTTGCTAAAGCACCCTACCCAGGTACTGCAGGGTAAACATGCTGAGTCGGACTGCTGCTGCCCCTCGTTATTCTTTTACTTTTTGCGATTGTATCTGGTTCAGATGTGGAAGAAGAGTAAAGGCAAGTCCCAACCTTCTCATGCACAGCAAATGCTGTCTTGGCAGGGACCAATGAACAGCTTTGTTCACTGGCCAGAAGCAAAGACATCTACTCCAACAAGCTCACTGAGAGGTATGGGGGAAGAACAGGGTTAGTGTTAGATTCGTAGGGGCAAAGAGCAGAAACTGGTGAAAGAACCCCAAAGCCCGCCTGCAGGTCATTCCTCCACCAGCTTGAGGCAGACTTGGGGCCTCCTGTGGCATAGAGACCCAGGACAATTGCCCTGTTTGCCACCCCTAACTCAGACCCTGGGGCAGAAGGAAGGCTATACTTTTCTCCTGAGCTAGAGGTCTCACTAAGTCTGAAGCTGTGAACCTCACCTGCAAAGCTGATGCAGAGTCTATGCGGCACCACTGGAAGGTCAATGGAGGGGGTGAAACAGCAAGATGCTGTGGAAGACAGTGCTGGAGGAGCCCTGGAGGGGGAGACCAGGACCAGTGAGTGGAATGACTGTTGCTGATCTGGGGGCATGTCAGGAGAAGTGCTGAGGAACAGATTTCTGGTATCTGGGGTAGTGGGAGATGCAGCTAAGATCCAATTGTGGAGAGCAGAGAAAGCATTAAACATGTCTCTGGTGAAACATGAGCAGTTTACTTTTCAAACAATATGGGGCGGGCTTGTTTTCATAGAGAAATCTCTCATTATGCAATTAACTGATCCTTTAATGAAGCTGGAAGACTTTCAAGCATCGATTAATGTAACAGATCAGGAACTTCAGAAAGCACAAGTGTTGGAGGACACATCTAAGTCGTCCCAAGATGATATATAGCTGCTTTGGTTAAGGACTCTATTGTTGTCCATAAAAAGGACAGCAATAGAGCAATGGAGAGCGATGCTTGTCGTGAAAATGTACATCTCCTGAACTTTCCTAAAATTCCAACTATATCTCCAGTGGAGTTTTTTAAGACATATTCTGTTTTGGTACTGAATATGCCATTGGAGTCTATTCTGCCATTATCATGTGCATATTGCTTTCCTCAGACTAGTTTTCCTCAGACTAGGCGAAAGGAACCCTACAAGCTGCTCAGCAAGGGCATATAACAATGGATAGTTTGGAAATGACAGACTACCTGACACATCTGGGGATGACCAATACTGGCCTCTACAGTTTTTGATGGCATGTGTACTTGAATCAGATAGGGTTTGGACAGTGAAAATGTATTTTTACACAATGGATTGCCTCTTCATGAACTCTAGGATTAGGATCTTCACAGATATTGCTAAGAGCACCCAAAGGAGTGTTGTACTTAGACCTAAAATCCTCCAGTTGGGAGGTGTATTTTTCCTATTGTTTGCCTGTGAGTATTTGATTGAGCATCAGGGTCTGCTGTAAATCTTCTATGTGCCTTAGCAGCTGTCCACTTGCAAGAACTTGATTCCTATAGAGCTTCTGAGGCGAGACTCCCATCTTAATATCTAGGGGCAGGCCCGTACCTAGCCCTGTGCGAGCAGTGTGGCCGCACAGGACGCAAAGGCTTAAGAGGCGCATTTTAGCTGTCTGCCGTTGCCTGTCGCCACCACTTTTTCTTCTCTCACTGGCGGCAGGCAACGGAAGACAGCAAAAATGCGCCCCTTAAGCCTTCTCGCCGGCATGCTAAGCAGGGAGGGACAGATCTGCTTGGCATGCCGGCGACTTGCACATCGGGTGCGCCTCGTCTCTCCCACTGTGGGGGAGGGGGGGGCACGCGCCTGATGTGCAAGTCGCACAGGGCGCGATTTACACTTGGTAAGGCCCTGTCTATGGGGGCAGGACTTCACAGAGATTAGTATAAATCTTGCTCTTATTTTATCTTATTAATTGTTCTGCTACATTTGTGAAATGGGTCCCTCCTTCCTATTGTGTACTAGTCGAGTCTTAAAGGTATGGTTGTTATTTTTTGATGCATTGAGATTTTTTTTTTTTAGTGCTGTCAAGTCAGTGCTGACTCCTGGAGACCCAGCTGCCTCTGAGCTTTCTTGGCAATGTGTCACTGGAAGATTGCCATTCCAAGGCAATGGAGAGTAGATTGCCATTCCAAGGTCAAAGAAGTGCCAGTGGGAATCAAGCCTTTGATCTTCTGGGTACTTGGCATTTGCTGTAACCTGTAAGCTACTCCTCTACTATTCTCTAAATCTTTTGAACTCTAGCAAGTGTATTGGTTGTGATGTGTATTTGTAAAATTGAGGAAAAAAGAAAAGCACCACACCATCGTTACCCATCCCAGAACACTTTGGCCCTTTGATCTCAATAGGGAGGCAAAGTCACAATCTCAGAATGCTTTCAGATAGGATTTAAAAATAGCATGAGCTCATCTTGTCCCTAGTGAGCTAACATTATATGGTCATTTTACCTCTAACTGACCTTTAATTTTCCTGACTCGGAAGAACACTTACATCATGGTCACTGAGTGAAACCAAAGGACATAGAAAGAAAACAAGGAAAGATAAAAGATGTCGCTTGCAGAAAGGCGAGTGCATACTTTTAATGTATTATTAGCTAAATTACGGTTTGATATATTGCACAATAATCTGAGATTTAAGGTGCCTGCCTGTGATAGCTGGCTGCTTTACATAATGTAAAACAAATTTACAAATTTACTATAGTAGGTGTGGGATTTATATGGTACATGCCTCAGATCTTCTGGCCACATGTCCTATACTTTTTGAGGGTAATTTTATAAAAAGTTACCAATGTGTGAAGGGCAATAAAGTGTCTATTTGCAGCCTCTCGGAAGCAAACCTGCTGCTGATGATGATCAGTAATAAAAGAGGAAAACTACTGCAAGACTCTTCCAAGGCCTAACGAGGCCAACTGTGCCAGTAACAGTGCAGGAAGAACAGTATCAAATGCTGACTTCAGGTCAATAATCACTAATAAATAAGGTTCTAATCCACATACAATTTCACTTGAGAAAGAGGCAATGTTGCCCTACTTCTAAAATCTGGTGCTGCTCTAGATGTTCATGCAGCTGATAACGGACAACCTGTTTGAGGAGCTTTACCAAAGGCAATGAACATATAGGTCTATAGGGCCCAATTTTCAGAACTGCTGATATTGAAACACCACGGCGGTCAGCTGTGGTGCTTAACTATTAGCAGGATATTTAGCAGCAGTATTCAGATAGGAGCTGCCCCTGAATATCTGGGCCGAGCAGCGTTAACTAGGTTAGTGCTGGCACTTACCCAGTTGGCGCAGTTTTCAGCCAGGACTTGATTGGATTGCAGTTTAGGCTTGCTTGTCATGCAGCCTAAGTCGTCCAGGCAAGGGCTGCTGAAAATCCCACTAACTGGGAGGGTACCTATACTGCCTTTGCTCCACCTGTGGACTGCCCCTGCATTAACTGCATAGTGCCTGGGTAGTCTTTGGATATATTCAGCGGCATTATGAAGATAGCGCCACTGAATATCGTGATCTGGCTCCTTAGTCGATCAATTTCCCATTGGCCAGCTGGCTAAGGGCTTTGAATATCTGCCAAATGTTTTAAGATTATTTAAATTCACAGTGGAATCTTCAATAACTGGTCTCACTGAGGCTTGTTTTAAACTAGCTGGCATTAAGCCAGTATTTGTGGAGGCATGTGCAATAGCTAATAAAAACGGCAACACTAATTCCCTAACCAGCTTAACCAATGCAATTAAGGCCCTATCTAAAGGGCAATGATGCATCTCATTGTACTCAAACAAGATGCCATATCATCCATAGAGATAGAAGGGAAAGCATGCACAGCACTGCTTACGCCTTATAGCACTATACAAAGGATGTAGGAGTAGCAGTAGTATCCCAATGCAGCCCATTATCTACTATAAGAAGTGGACGTCCATCTGCAGTTGATAGTATAGTAAATTGTAGCACAAAGTGGGTCCACTTTATACTAGAATCAGCTGCAGTTGGCCCATCAATGAGCATCCTTTGATTATTCCTTAGGTGAACCAAATCAGGATCTTAAGAGCATGCGTTCAATGCCTGGGGATTGCTGGTGGTTATAAGTCTGTTGCCATATCTTATGCCAAATTCACAGCAATGCAATACCTTATTAAGAATGGCAGCTTTTAAATATAAAACAGGAGGCATGTACAACAAGGTTTTTATTTCATTTTTGATTAGTTTTTGATCTGTTTCACCAATCTTCGGTTAGTTTCACACTTTTGTACTAACAACATTTTCCAAATGTATATAGAAGTTTTAACATGCATAAATCCATATGAAATAATTCATAGGTTAGCGTACTTTAAATTGCTTTTGCACACACTTTTTTAAAAGTTTCTAGTTACTACTGAATGCCCATCCCTGTAAAGTCTTCAGTACTGTTAGTTGTACTGGGGGTACTGAGGACAATATCATTGCCAGATCCGAAATAAAACTTCACATATACAGTTGAAGGTTTCCTCTAGATTCATAGCCATTAGAAAAACAAACATTGTCCAGTCTTATGACTAATTTTCGTATTTTTCTACTAAGTTCTCACACAGAGAAACCAGATTATGTAACACAGAAATTAAACAAGAAGGTGGTGAGGAATTAATTACCGGAGGATGTAGTAAAGGCTGTTAGTATAGATGGGCTTAGAAAAGGTTTGGACAAGTTCCTGGAGGAAAGGTCCATAAACCATTATTAAAGAGGACCCGGGAAATCCACTCCTTGCCCCAGGCTAGCATTGTGTAACCTATGTACCTTTTTGGGAACCTGCCAGGAACTTGTGACCTGGATTAGCCACTGTTGGAAACAGGATACTAGGCTTGATGGGGAGAACAGGAGAAGGGGGCCTTCCGCAAGAGAGTGAACTGAAAGAACCAGCGGAGGGCAGGGACCACAGCCAAACATTATGCTAAAACAAAATGTTAAAACAAATTTACTTTATTGGAGACCAATAAACTAAATTTGTTTTAACATAGTGTTTGGCAGTGGTCCCTGCCCTCTACTAGGCTTGATGGACCTTGGTCTGACCTAGTATGGCATTTCTTATGTTATGTTCTTAAGCAAAGAAAGGAGAAGGGTTTTGAGGGATGCTCTATTCTTTCTTTCATTCATGTAAGGATATGCTGCTATGGTCTAGAGGATAAGCAGGACAGTGGCAGATTACCCTAATTTCATTCCTCAGTCTCCTCATCAAGACAGGGTAACACTCCATACAATGGAAACATTTCCTGAAATTTGATAGGGAATTTTAAAGTACCTAAGCAGCAGGTCAGACAAAATGCTGATAGAGGCTGACACAGAAAGAAAACAATGGCCTCTTTGGCTTCATCCAAAATACCTTCAAGATTTTAGAAGAAAACAATTGACTTCTTTAATAGCAATCAAGCTGGATTGTCCCAGAACAAAAACAATCACTGTCAACATCGCTGGATCAGAGTTATATAACCAGACAGTGAGTCATTTTAAAATCAATAAGTGCTACTTACTACTTGCCTGGCTTTTATTACGCTGGTTAATGCATTATAAATATGATTAAAATGCAATACTTTAATGAGACAGAAGAGTACCAACTACATTGAAGCCCTTCTAAATGACTTGTTAATATGACTTTCTCTCTGATTCAAAACTAGCACCCAAGCCATTTTTAGTAAGGTTACCAGATTTTTTGCAAGCTAATCTGGGATATTTATCCAAAGAATGTGTGTAGGGGAGGGGGAGGGAGGAAGGAGCATTTTAGTTTCAGGTTTCAGCAACAGGGTGTGCAAGAGGGAAGAGGAGTCATTATCCTGCCTCCTCCCCCCCTCATCCATCACATGAGAGCAATAAGATCACTTCCATGCAGACAAATCAACAAATAAATAGAAATAGTGATGCATTTCCCTGTTACTGTACAACATATAGAGATAATGAATTCTGAAAACTGACATAGTAAAATCACTAAATTGAATTTTTTTTTCTACTCCCTGTATTCCAATTACTGGAATCGGGGACAGGGGGCTGTCAAACAGGTGGAAGTTGGAGGCATAACTCAAAAATTGGGGACAATCCTTGAAAATTGGGGACATCTGATAACCTTTAAGAATAAGTGGGATCATCATAATAATGAAATGAAAAAATTGACAGAAGAAAACCCATCTGAACCCCTAAAGACTATAAGAAGGGGCTGCTGGTACAGGAAGGATAATAAAAAAGAATGAATTTGAAGAAAGCATCGCCACCTCTCCTCTGCTACTCTCCCCTGTGGGTATGTTAAAAAAAGAGTCAGCACTGCGTAGACTGAGTGGAAAGCAGGATAAGAGTTAACATAAGAATGGGAAGGAAGCACTTGCTGGAGTGTTACTGCTTCTGCTGCCTCCCATGACACATTTGATTCTCCTGAATGGAGTGAGCCATATTAACACAAGAGGTGGGAGCAGCAGCAACCTCCTCCTCCTCCTCCCAGAGCTATCCAATCATATTAACACATGAGGTGAGAGCAGCAGCACCAGCAGCTTCCTCCTCCTCCTCCCAGAGCTATCCTATCATATTAACACAAGAGGTGGGAGCAGCAGCGGCTTCCTCCTCCTCCCAGAGCTATCCTATCATGTTAACACAAGAGGTGGGAGCCTCCTCCCAGAGCTATCCTATCATATTAAGACAAGAGGTGGGAGCAGCGGCAGCCTCCTCCTCCTTCCAGAGCTATCCTATCATATTAACACAAGAGGTGGGAGCAGCAGCGGCTTCCTCCTCCTCCCAGAGCTATCCTATCATAATAACACAAGAGGTGGGAGCAGCAGCCTCCTCCTCCTCCCAGAGCTATCCTATCCTGCTGTCTGTCTGGCTTCAGACTATGGTAATGTCTTTGTATCGCTCCATGGTGCAACAACATCTGTGTGCATTTCTGGTTGCCACATCTCAAAAAAGGTATAATGGAATTAGAAAAGATACATAAATAATAATAGGGATGGAAGGACTCTCACATAAGGAAAGGCTAAAGAGGTTAGGGTTCTTCAGTTTGGAGAAGAGATGGCCGAGAGGAGATATGATAGAGGTCTATAAAATCCTGAGTGGTGTAATGGGTAAATGCAAATTGATTGTTGTTCTTCTTAAGTGCCTTCGAGTCAGTGTCGACTCATGGTGATCCTCTGGATAGTTGCCCTAAACTGCGTTCAGCCTTCAGTCAGGCAGCTCATTGTTGACAGAGTGGCATCCATAGGTGCTGTTACTGTATTGGCCCATCTCATTGCGGGCCTTCCTCTTTTATGTTGACCTTCATCCTTGCCAAGCATGATGTCTTTCACTAATGATCTCTCTCTTTGCATAATGTGTCCAACACATGAAAGTCATCTGAGCTTCTAAAGAAAGCTTAGGTTTGTTCTCCTCTAATACTGACTGGTTTGTTCTTCAGGCAGTCCATAGGTATAAATAGTATTCTTCTCCAGCACCATAATTCAAAGGCATCGGTTTTCTTCCTGTCTATCTTTTTCACTGTCCAACTTTCCCATCCATATGACATTGAAAATACCATCGATTTTTTACTCTTTAAAAAAATTCAAAGATTAGTGAATATGGCATGATGTTACTAAGTAGTACATTTAAAACCAATAGGAGAGAATATTTTTTCACTCAACGTATAGCTGCATTTAAAAGAAGGTTTTCAGAAGTCCCAAAGAAACGTCCTTAGACCATTATTAAAATGGACTTGAGGAAAGACTATACTTATCACTGGGAGGAAGAGCAGCATGCAGTCTTGCTACACTTGAGATTCTGCCAGGAACTTGTGACCTGAATTGGCCACTGCTGAGAACAGGCTACTGGGCTTGGTGAAAAAGGTGGGAAAATTAAATCACATGGGAGTCTGTGCTTCTCTTCCACTGGCTGTCATGGCTACTTTTCTTCTTCTGGGTCCACACAGGCAGCCAGCTGTCAATGCTGCTTCTCTTTTGCCTACCCTGTATAGGAGTTGGCTGCTTTATCAGATGTTGCCAGCGCAGTAGGGTTAATTTTAAGCTTTGCGGGGTGCAGCCGCTGCAGGGCCTCTCCAACCATTGGGGCCTGGTGAAGCTGCACCATTTGCATCTCCCTGCACTAGCTTCCTTTACTGCCTTCGGCTTCCACTGCTACTGGTGCTCAGTATAGGTGTGTTGATAAGGACACTGCTTGTTTTTAGCTTTGCTTTATGGTAATATAATCATTAGAGGTGCCTTCATCATCGTGAGTACTAGTATCACAAATATTATTAGAGCATAAGAACAGAAATTCGGAACTTTTTAACAGTATACTTTTCTGCAATTATAAACTGCTAGAAAGCTGCAGTTTTTGCTTTTATAGTTGTACATACTGTAAAATAAGAAGCACCAGGGGATTCATTTGGTACTTAACGTGGTAAATGATGATAAAGGAAAATCTTTTATCTCCTATACCCATATAATCAGCTCAAATGAAGAATTAAAGCATTTAAGGGGTCCTTTTACAAAAGTGTGCTGTAGTTTTGCACCTAATGAGCCAAAATCATGAAAATTCAGACACTATAAGTGCAAACCCATTGTAATTGAGTGTCGGGTGTATGGACAGTATGTTCAGAGCAGTTAATATGCAGCACCCCACCCTGACATGGTGTACTATTACTGTGGCTGTACTTAGCTCCACCTATTAAGGTTGAGGTACTTGTACCGCACCAATTGCCGCAGTGACAGTGTGTGTTGTTTACTCCCACTTACTCCACCCCTAACCCACCCATTCACCACCCCAATGTGTGAGTTGCAGTTAGCATGCAAATCACTGTGTGGTAATTGTCCTGCCCCCGTATATGGTTACCATGCACATAAAACACACTAACTACTTACTGCACTTTTGTAAAAGAGCCCCCAAATATGTTTTAAAATTAGAAATATACTATGGTATATTAAGATTAACTGCTAAACAGAAGCATAAAGCTCTCATGCTGGCTCTAGGTTTTCACGCAGTCAATGGAAGGAAACTTTGCTTAATGAGGCCAAAAGTTGCCAAGTTACCCAGTTGCAGGAGGGAGGCTTTTTGGCCAAGCCTACTTTTGAATTTAGATCCCAAAGCAGTGTGGTATTTGTACTCCCTGATTATAGCAACCATAATTAGTGCTGCAGGTCCCATCATACATCAGGATGGGGTTGTCAGAAATCTAGGACTATCCCTCCTGGAGCTAGGTAACTTGGCAACTCTGCGTTATATTTTATTAGTCATTTAAGACTCTACCTGCAAGCTGGAGGCAAGTAACACAGTTCAAAGGCTAGAGTTTGTTAGGCTTCCTCTGCATTCTTGCTTACTGCTTCCCAATGCTGCCAGAAAAGGATTGAGCAGTCAGCTGTCACTGCCAAAACCTGAAGCCATTTAGATGATAAGAGAGAAGGGGAGAGATAGAGAGAGGGAGTATGATTCAAGCATTAAATATATTTTTTTCAGGATTTTCATCACATGAGGCCACCTTCGTTCAGGTGAAGGGCACCACAGCATCTCACTGCAGTAACCATTTGCACACACTGAGCGAGAGACCATAACTGCGGGACAAAAAAAAAAAAGAAAACCCAATAATTAATGACCAACACTATGAGCATTCCATTAAGTGCAAGCTGCTGTCATAAACATCTTAATTAATTTAAAGAGCCAATGGCTGGGGAATACTTGTGCTGTAAAAAGCTGCTCCCTTCTGCTGCTCCACAGAACTGAAACACATCAGAGTTTTAAATTTTTAAACATGCCTTTCATGTTCTTTAGAGCACAAAACCCTTTGAAAAGTCAGCTTGTTAGGAAATGCACCTAACAGGCTGTTACTTTTCGATTTCGTTAGGTTGCCTAGGTATTTGTAATAGGGTTTTCCATTGCTTTTGCTTTTTTTTGTCTTTTGCAGAGCAAAGGGGGAGGCAGATGAGGGTGCTGGAATAATTCCTGCTCTTTGGCTAGATATGTACTAAATAGGAAGAAACCCTTTGGTACACTGGACCCTTGTGAGGTGGGCAAAGAACATGAACATGCACAATATATTATTGCATTACAGAAGAATCGAGCACATTGCTTGCTTGTTGAAAAGCACTCAGAGGTTTTGAAGATAATTTTCAAAAGCATTTTGGTAGGTAAAGCAGTGTTTTTTGTGCCTAAATAGGCTTTGTAACATTTCCCACCGAATATGTGTGTAGAGGTACATCTGTACAGTTTGTGTGCATGTAAGCATAATCAGACTGAGCAGAGGTAGTCCTGGGGATGGTAGAGGAAAGGTTTTGCATTTAAACAAAGACTGTAGAAAATGGGCACACACACACATAAATTAACCCAGAAAATTTTCAAACAGCAAGGTGTGTATACTTTTGCTTTGAAAATTCACTAAAGACTGTATAGGGAAGAGAATGCATGCACTTTTTATGCACCTGCACAGTTATAAAATTCCCTTGTTAGCGAATTTCAAAACTTTTGCAAAAAAATGTTTTTAAGATGCATACATCATGGGCAATGTTATAAAAGATTTTCATGTGTAAAACAGTGCTTTACATACATGTGTTCTTATGCTTCCCAAGCATTCCTGCCCTCTCCTCTGCGCCCGCCCCCCTTCCCCTACCCTACCCTGCCCTGCCCCCTTGTATATAGCACCTTGTACCATAGCTCACTCGGTAACTAGCTCACCAAGAAATCATTTATACATTACCTACACACACACTCACTCACCGATAGAGCCACTGCATGCCCATACCCACTGACATTGCAACTTGATTTGGTTGAAGTGTAAACTGCTTTGATTTCAGGATAAAGCGGTATATAAATCCTTTTAAATAAAATAAATAAATAAAATGGGATCATGCCTAAAACTATACACGCTGCAAGCCACAGCATACGTGTACAGTAGATATGCAGAGGGTGGAGTTTGGGCAGAATGGGCAGAGTTGCAATGTATGTGTGTATTCTATAGAATATGGATTAAGAGGCATGTTTCCTTAAGTGCGCTGTGAGGGTAGCCTAGGGTTAGTGAGTGGTTTCAGCGCCATGCTAAAAGGTAGTGTGAGACCCCACACTAAAAGCCCCATTCTACCCTGGTAACATGGGTCAGGGTGGGAATTGGACAGAACAGAAACATTTGTGGTATGGCACAGCTAATGTGGGTATTAGTGGGCCACATTAACTGTGCTTGACACCGCTAGCATGGATGCAACTAATGCCACCTCAGTGAGTGGCATTAGTTGCACCCACAATGGGTTTGCCGCGTTAAAGCATGGCATTCCTGCACTAACTGCAATGCGATGGATGTGCATACCCCCCTGTAGTTAGCTAGAAGCTCTGTGCTGGTAACAGCCCACGCATGTGTTACCTCCGCGGGGCTTAGCAAACATTTGCAATGATTACACCCAGTCTTGAACAGGCCTAATGTCCACACCTTAAATGTAGATTCTCTTACAGCTGAATTTGAAGTACTATTTTATAAAGTCACATAGGCGCCTGTGTCTTTATGAAATAGCGCCAAAACAGCTGCCTTTCAGATTACATAAACTAGGCTCCTCACTGTGTTTAGTCTTCTGTATTTAGTGCTTGACACTGGCTAAGGCCTGAACATCCTGAAGCATCCAGGTCAAGTTTTCCTTTTTTTTTTTTTAATTTGCAGGTAGTGAGGTATCCTCTCTCTTTTGCTTTACAGCAGTATTAATGCCATTTAAACGCACACAATTAATGTTCTAGTGGCATAAATACAACGAAACTGAACAAACCCAAGAGTCACTTTTTGTACTTTATACTCCATGCATTGTACATCTGAATAAAGTGTAATGTGTTTCTTGTAGTCTCATCAAATATATCAGAGAACTGTAGTTGGCATGTTAGTCCACTTGGATATGTTGGGTATCCTGCATGGCATGTCACTTTTTTGACATAACACTGCATAACGTTGAGAGCGCTTATTTTTTAATCTTATATTTAGATTATCATTCTTTATAGGCTACACTACTGGTTTCTTTTTTCATTTTGCTTGTATATTTGTTTGAAATCACACATTGTTTAATATAATTTATGTATCCGATGCATTATAGCCGGTGTTTCAGTTAAGTTTATTTCAGCACATTTTATCTTTATTGTGCTGTTTGTTTCACCATGGTTGGTTCAACTGGTTTTATATTGTTAGATGTCTTCTTTTCACACATTAGTTGGTGATACTTATCTGGCTGTTTGGCATACTACACATTTCATAATTGTATGCTGCTGCATATACATATTTCTTTTTTTCTGCAGAAAGTGCAGAAGGATTTTAATTCTTTTTCAAGGAATCAGAGTGCTACAGTTTTGGGGTAAATTTTCATCCCTTCATTTATTTTTAGTTGGTGATTTGCTTCCATGTACCTTGAGATTCTGCTTTTCTCTTATGGATACAGGGTGGCCCAAAAAAAGTGAGAACATCTTGTAGCATATAAGTTATTTAAAAATTCAAAAAGACAGATGTAAACAATTGACAAATTAAAAACAAAAGATGGTGACCAGAAATTGTCAAAATAAAGACGTTATATAGCTAAAAAAGGTAAATGAGTAAACTATTTACGCTTTTAATTTACGAGATGTTCTCACTTTTTTTGGGCCACCCTGTATATTATTTCATTTTTATTGCTATATGATTGATGGTATATTTGTTTAATTGTTTCTTTTAACTTTTATACATGGCTGTTATCAAGCTATAATACAGCTTACACTAATTTATATTGTTTACATATTGTTTTTTATAATTGGTCTTATGGATTTACTTATTTTATTTATGTTTTTATGGTGTATTTATTCTTTTTAGTGCCTGTAACACTCCTGAGGAAGACGAGTGCTGAAACAATGCCAGTGTTGGGTGTGGCTAATCTGTACCCCTTAATAAAAGTTTTCTGAATATTTGCTGGGAGTCTCACTCCTTGGTGTCCCTCCTCCAGTTGGACATAGGGTATGCTGGATGGTCACCCAGGGCACTTGTGATTTGCATGGATAGAGTAGGCAGGTCGGGCTGGTAGGGGGCCATGCAGCTCTCGTGGTTTGCATATCCTCAGGGTTTCCAGGGGAGCCTCCTGTATGTGCCATCTTGGGTAAGTTCCCTGCTTGGCCATACTTGTTTTTTTATTGGGTCCAGTTCTTCACCAGTAGTCATAGTTTATAGCACAACTGCAGTGCAAGCAGAACACTAGTGATGTTGCTCTATTGTAGCAAAAGTTTAATACTAAAGCTCCATATTTCCCCTAAATTTACTCTGCATCCTAGAAAGAAAATATATAATCTCCAGGAACAAGCAGGAATGTAGTCTTCATATATATAGGTATCGTCGGTACCGACGGAGCCTGTGTGGGAACGCTCCCCAGCGTCCAATTAGAAACCTTTTGGGAGCATCCCACAGTGCCTGCATGCTGCCTTCCCGCCTTTCCCAACTGCCTCTCTCCAGTTCTTCATTTTCTGTGGAGCCAGCAGGTCGTTTTTCCTGTCACCGCAGAAATTATCCCATCTTTTTCATTCTTTTTTGTGGTAGCATCTGCCTTCCTTGACGCTATACCGGTACTGCCGGTTCGTTCTTTCTTTCTTTAAAAAAAAAAAAAAATTGTAATCTTTTTTCTGGACTTTCCAGTCTTTTTTCTGGCAGGTACCACACGCCATTTTGGGCACTAGGCCCAACGTTTCCTTCAGAATGGAAAAATCCGCCTCGGATTTTAAAAAGTGTTCCAAGTGTAGTGGTACTATCTCCGTCACAGACACTCTCGAGTGGTGCCTTAAATGTTTAGGTCCTGACCACTCCATCTCAGAGTGTGTTGCCTGTGGGATGATGTCGAAGAGGAGTCGGCAAAACCGAGCTGCTAAGCTTAGCACCCTTTTTCCCTCTGATGCAGCATCCATGGCATCAACGTCTTCCAGGGCTTCGTCTTCCTCCCATGGATCTCAGGTAACCAAACATAAATCTGGCCGGTACTCAAAGGGTAGATCTCCTTCCAAGCATCGAGATGCCTCTGGCATTGCCCTTGAGGGGCTTGTACCGGCAAAATTGCCCCGGCGGGAGGCTTCAGCTTCCAAAGCACTATTGGGGCTCGAGGATGTTCTCGAGGCCTCAACCTCGGCAGAACTACTGCTGCCATGCTCTGGGGTACTGGCCGCTTCATCCGGTACCGATACCCAGGCATCAGCAGCGTCAATAGACCAGAGGTTCTTGGCTATTGCACACAGTCTGGCGGCTTTCCTTGCGGCTTGGGTGCCTTCGGGACTGCTTCAGATGGTTCAACCGGTATCGACACCGGTTCCAGCACTGATATCAGTACCGGTACCGACAGCATCGACATCAGCGACTGTGTTGCCAACACCGAGTCATGCTGTTTCCTCCAGTATCGACAGGCCGGTACCGGACCCCTCTGGTACCGACTTTGATCGGTACCGGTATCGTGCTTTGCAAGAGCACCCGGACAGGAGATATTTTGAATCCTCCGATGAGTCTGAGGATTCTGTCAGCTCTGTCGGGACTGGAGTACTTCTCTCTGAGGAGCCTTCCTCTCCTAAACGTAGGATGTCTCCTCCAGAGGATATATCCTTTCAGGATTTCATTCGGGAGGTGGCTAGAGGTCTTTCCATCACAGTGGCTCCTGAAACAGAGCCCAGAGCAAAGGAATTGGAGATTTTACAATATCCTAAAGCTCCCAAGGAGGCAGCTACTTTGCCTATTCATGAGATCTTGCATGATCTCATGCTAAGAATGTGGGAAACACCTCTTACCACCTCTCCTCATTCTCGTAGGCTTGATACCATGTATCGAGTACCTCCTTGTCCTTGATTTCAAAAAACCCAGTTACCACACCACTCCATGATAGTGGAATCAGCTATGAGAAGGATCAAGAGTGCAAAAAGACATGCATCTAATCCGCCAGGACGTGAATGTAGGACTCTTGATGCTTTTGGGCGTCAAACCTTCCAGGCCTCTATGCTTTCTGACAGTATTAGTTCCTGCATTTTATATATGGGAATGTTCCTTAAGGAGGTTACAGGAGATCTAGAGCTTATGAGCCCTCTCCTTCCTGATGATAAGAGGCAAGATTATCTTACACTTGTCAAACATGCCCAAGATGTTTCCAGGTTTGTTAATTGTGCAGCTTTTGACTGCTTTGAGTGCATAAGCAGAACCTCTGCCATTGCATTGGTGCTCGTAGGATTGCCTGGCTCCAGGCATCTGACTTAGAACTCTGGGTACAGGACAAACTGGGGAATATCCCTTGCATAGGCGAAAATCTCTTTGGCAAAAATTGGCAAAAGAAAGCTAATGAGCTGGATGCTGATAACACCACTTTGGATAGACTATCCAAGGCTACACCTGAACGTGCAAGGAGAAAATCCTACCAGAAACCTTTCTTCTCTAAAAAGAAGAGGTTTTACCCCTCCTATACCCAGCAGGGGCATTCTACAGGTCAGTCTGCCTGAAAGGGACAGCAGCCACCAAATCAAAGAAAAACAAAGTCTGCTAAGCCTCAACCGGCCCAGCAGACTCAGCCTCCACAGGGGCTTTGACTCCCATCTAGAGAACTTGGCCTTCCAGGCCCTCAACGGGCCAGAGCCCTCCACCATTCCAGGAAGGTTGTGTCATTTTGCTCCCAGATGGGAGCAGATAACAGCAGAAGAATGGACTCTCTCCATGGTAAAGGAGGGGTACAAGCTTCATTTCCTCAACATGCCCCCACCTACAGTTGTAAGACGGTTCAATTCTCAGACTTCACTCGAGAATCAGTTGGGTCAAGAGGTCAATTTACTTCTTGCCCATAGGGCAATAGAAGACGTACCCATTTCCCAACAGGGAACAGGGTTTTACTCCCCCTATTTCCTTGTTCCAAAGAAAACAGGGGGACACAGACCCATTTTAGACCTCAGAGAATTGAACAAATTCCTGTTCAAGGAGAAGTTCAAGATGATTTCTCTAGGAACTCTTCTGCCATACCTTCAGAGTCAGGATTGGCTTTGTTCTCTAGATCTTAAGGATGCATACACCCATGTTCTCATCCATCCAGCTCACCGAAGATTCCTTCGGTTTCTATTTCAGGGGAAGCACTACCAGTACAGGGTTCTTCCTTTTGGCCTGGCCTCAGCACCAACGGTGTTTATGAAATGCATGGCTGTAGTGTCAGAATTTCTTCGCACTCTAGGAATATTCGTCTTCCCCTACTTAGACGACTGGCTCATTCGAGCCCCATCAGAGTCAGAGGCCAGAATTTCCCTATCTTGCACAATGCGTATACTTCAGTATTTGGGCCTGGTCATAAACATCCCAAAATCCAACCTAACTCCCACTCAATCTCTAGAGTTTATAGGATCTATGCTGGATACCAGGAAAGCAAGGGCCTATCTTCCACAGCCCCGCTGCCTTCGCATTGTGCAGTTAGCTTCCCAAGCAGTGTTAAAGACTCATCTCACTGCTTGGGAAATGTTACAATTGCTAGGCCACATGGCATCTACCGTGCATGTGTTTCCCTATGCTCGCCTCCATATGAGAACAGCCCAATGGACTCTATCCACTCAGTGGACCCAAGCATCAGGCTGCCTATCAGACAAAACAGCAAACTCAAGTCGCCTTATTTTGTCCCTACAATGGTGGAAGTCAACCCAAATCCTGGTGGTGGGGTCCCCTTTCCAACAGCCCCCACCCCAGGTCACTCTAACAACAGGATGCCTCACAGGTGGGTTGGGGAGCTCACCTGCAAGATCTCTCTACTCAAGGCACCTGGACTCCAAAAGAGACCCATCTACACATCAATCTCTTGGAGCTCAGAGCAATCTTCCTTGCTCTTCGAGTGTTCCACACCCAGCTGAGCTACAAGACAGTCCTAATTCAGACGGACAATCAAGTAGCTATGTTCTATCTGAACAAGCAGGGAGGAACAGGCTCTCTGTCACTTTGCAATGAAGCTTTGCGACTATGGGCCCTCACCAGAGAGCATCAGATTCATCTCCTTGCGGTGTATCTGCCAGGCATTCAAAACTCCTGGGCAGACAGACTCAGTTGAGTTCTGCTTCCACACGAGTGGTCTCTTCGTGCAGACCAGGTAGCAAAGATTTTTCAAATTTGGGGAACTCCGGACATAGACCTCTTTGCAAGTCCGTTGAATGCCAAACTTCCCCTATTCTGTTCCAGAATTCCGGCTCAGGGTTCTCAGGCCAGAGATGCTTTCCTCCTCCATTGGGGTCAGGACTTCCTATATGCCTTTCCACCCATTCCCCTAATTCCCAAAACCCTATTCAAGCTTCAGAGAGACAGAGGCCATATGATTATCATAGCTCCACATTGGCCACGGCAGGTGTGGTAACCTCTGCTCCTACATCTCTCTCAAGCGCCATCTCTGGAGTTAGGATTTGCTCCAGATCTCCTGTCTCAGGAGGACGGGATGTTGTGGCATCCCGATCCCCACTCTCTGCATCTCAGGGCCTGGTTGCTGAGGGCCTAGACCTTCATGGTCTTAACCTGTCTCAACAACTGAAGGATATCCTTTATGCTTCTAGAAAGCCTTCCACAAGACGCTCTTATGCTTTCAAGTGGAAAAGGTTTTCCATATGGTGTTCACAGAAGGGTCTTGACCCCCTGGCGATACCTCTGGAATCATTATTGGAGTGTCTCCTTTATTTATCTAATGCAGGGCTTAAGACTAACTCAGTACGAGTCCATTTAAGTGCTATTTCAGCTTCTTTCAAGCCTTTAAATGGACAACCTATTTCCTCTCATCCTCTCATAGCGAGATATATGAGGGGCCTCCTTCTAACTAAGCCTCCCATTAGGCCACCACCGGTAACATGGGACCTAAATCTGGTTCTTGGACAGCTCATGAAGCCGCCTTTTGAACCTCTAGCTACTACCTCCTTGAAGTTCCTTTCCTGGAAGGTTGTCTTTCTCATTGCAATCACATCAGCACGTCGCATCAGTGAATTGCAAGCATTAGTGGCTGATCCTCCTTATACGAGGTTCCATCATGATAAGGTAGTCCTTAGGACTCATCCACACTTTATGCCAAAGGTGGTCTCACCTTTTCATTTAAACCAAGCAGTTTACCTACCTGTGTTTTTTCCAAGGCCTCATGCTTCAAATGCAGAAAGGAATCTTCATACTTTGGACTGTAAAAGAGCACTTGCTTTTTACTTACAAAGGACACAGCAACATAGAAAGTCCTCTCAACTCTTTGTTGCTTTTGATCCTTCTCATTTGGGACTTCCAGTCTCCAAGAGAACATTGTCCAATTGGATTGCACAGTGCATTTCTTTTACCTATCAGAGTAAAAACCTTTCTCTGGAAGGCCATGTCACAGCTCACAATGTGAGAGCCATGGCAGCCTCAACGGCTCATCTACACTCTGTGTCTATTGATGACATCCGTCGAGCAGCTATTTGGGCCTTGGTTCATACCTTCACAGCCCCTTACTGCTTAGACAAGGACTCCCGCTGGGATGCCTTGTTTGGTCAGGCTGTTCTATGACACCTGTTCCATACTTAATCAACTCCTACTCACCATTCCCAGTAGGATGCCAGAGATCCATGGGGGGAAGTGGAGCCCTTTCACAAGGGCACACAACTTCTGGGGTCTCTCCCTGGCATCTGTAGCTAGGGAGTCCCCATATGTGAAGACTACATTGCTGCTTGTTCCTGGAGATAGCATAGTTACTCACCTGTAACAGGTGATCTCCGGGAACAGCAGGAATTTAGTCTTCACAACCCACCCACCTCCCCTAGGAGTTGTATCTCTCTTTTCTTTTCTTTCTCTCTCTCTCTCTTTGTCTCAGCTTTAAAACTCAACTGGAGAGAGGCAGTTGGGAAAGGCAGGAAGTCAGCATGCAGGCGCGGTGGGATGCTCCCAAAAGCTTTCCAATTGGATGCTGGGGAGCGTTCCTACGCAGGCTCCGTCGGTACCGACGATACCCATATGTGAAGACTAAATTCCTGCTGTTCCTGGAGATCACCTGTTACAGGTGAGTAACTATGCTTTGCATTTTGAGGAGAATGTTAAAACATTTTTATGTGGGGTGAATATATTTACCCACATAGCAATGCTTTATGAAATTATACCCCTCCCCACTCAGTGCAGGTAAAAGTACTGTGCTGTTTCACAATATGTGTACTTTTACCTGCAGGGAAAAGGGACAGGATTAGGTCAAAAAGGGAAAGTATACTTTCTGTTATTCACCTTGTGCTTTGTTCTAATACATTCAATGTAGGAGGAATACAAAAATGGACTATATTTAATATAAAGGGCTTTTCAACTTATTACATCTTGAGACAGGTTATAAGCAAAATCTCCTCTGAGAAAGATCAGTAAGAACAGCAACTGAACAAACTAACACACAATACAAAGGAGAGGCAGAAAGAAGAAACACCTTTTCCTTTTTATTTGAATACAAAAACTGAAAAGTGCCACCTGGTGGCCTCATGATAGACTGTAGTCTCTTGAATATAGTCAGCTTTAACTTGACTGTTATATATTTTAATGCAGGTGCACTTCTATATGTACTTTTTGTTCCCATGATTTATGTGCTGATGAATTTTCGAAGGGACAACATATTCATTTGAGTTTTGTTTTTGGTAAATTTTATTTCATTTTAGAGCAAATTGGCTTCAAATTTTGCAGTTATCATGTGCTAATGGCTACAATTAAAATGCAGTAGCTGCAAAGCCTATGGTTAATTGCTGGGACATGCCAAACATCTTCCTATGCAGCTAACATAAAGACAATACATTTGCTGCATGTTAACTGCATTGCAGATAATACAAATGCACTTCATGCCACCTTTGAGGTAGCGTTAACTGCTTCGTGTTTTCTGCTGCGTTAATGGCTGATGTTTGGTACCATCCCACACATTAAGTACAAATCTCTGTCTTTGCCCAGTCCCTATCCATTTCCCAGCCTATTCCATATCTGTCAATGAATGCGACAATAAGTGTGTGATGAATGTCAAACTGCTGTGTTAATTGTTTGCATGGGTATGTGCTAACAATGCATGCTAATTCCTGTATTATTTCATGTATATATGTACTATTTAGTATGTGCTAAACAAAACAGTGGGTACTAAAAGAAATGAAAATGACAAGATGAAAATGCACAGTCCTATTGAAATTGAGCTTGCAGGTCTGCGGGTATTATCCTTGCAAGCTGACCAGGGAAGCTGAAAATTGCTCCTTGAAAGTCTTTAAGACATACTAAACAAAAAAAAGTAAGGTAGATAATGATATGAATGTCATTTTGTAAATACTCTTCATTCTGCTTCATCAGACTGCATTGCTGCTAAACTCTGCACAGTAACCATGCTACCATTGAGAACCAAATGGAGGATATAAAAACACACCATCAGATCAGTAGTGATGAATGTCAGTGCTCATCAACTACTCCAAAGACTAATTCACTGTTTGCCCCCTTGAGCAAATCAATACAAAAAGCTGATAGGCTCTAGCAGCTATCAGCAGGAATAGAAATGTCTATAAGAACTAGGAGAAGGAGGACATTTTGAGAGAAGGAAGATGGCGCGGTGGCAACAAACACTCTCTGAAGGTCTCCAACAGTGGTGTCTTCCTCACTTATTTTTGAGTTTGTTCTTCTTTCTGCTTATGCCGCATACGGCTCGGAAGAGGAAGGCAAAGCTCATGCTGGAGCGTTCAGAGGCTTCCGGGCAGATGGGTCATTTCCAGGCCCTGGTGGTAGAGAGGAAGCTTTGGGCAGCCCTCTGGTAGAAGCAGGGGTGGAAGGAGACTCACCGCCTACCCATGGCCCGATGTGTGTTTGAGCCAGGACTGCCAGATTCATCCTCCTCACCAGCTGAACTGGAGGTTATGCGGCTGTGGCGGGGGGTGCCCTGTTGATTGACGTCACTAGGTTTCCCCCACTGGAAGTGCATCCCCCTACCCCAGAAGTGTTAGCTGGGTGTCAGAGATTCATCCCAGGGTTGCTGGAGAAGTGGGGACCAAGGAAGACCGGTTGGCATCTTTGCGGACAGTGTTGGTGAGTCCTCAAGTGTTTTTTTCCCTTGAAACTGTTTGGGAAGCCCTCTTTAAACTGGAATTATCTTTGTCGGGGCAGCTCCAGTCTAACTCAAGCCAGCTTATGAATTTTGGGCAAAAAGTGGAGGCACATGAATCCCTGTTAAATTCTCTTCCTGTGAAGATTTCCATTTGTGAAACATTGTTAGATCAAGTTCAAGACTCTTTCTACTTTCATGAAGGATTCAGAAATTTTACATCAAAAAATGGAGGTCCTGAAAAATTCATCCAGCAGTAGGAACTTAGGGGATTTGGATTTTCCTAAGGTCCTGTCCATTTCACCTTTGGAACTTTTCAAGAGGTTTTTGACTACTGTATTGAAAATGCCTGCGGAATCAATACCTCCTATTTCTAGAGCTTATTATTTGCCTTCTGCTAGGGACAGACTGGTTGAGGGCCAGGGTCAGGATCAAAGTCAGTCTCTGGCCCTATCCTTTGATAGCCTGGACTTAACCGTAATTCTGGAGCGGTTGGGGTCTGATCCTAGGATGACTGTAACTTTGTTTGTCACACTGGCTCTAGACATAGACTGTTATTAGGTCTTAAAATGTTTTTCAGTCATCTTCTAAGATGTTTATGGATTCTACTATTGGGTTATTCCTAATAGTAGAATCCATAGTAGAATATACGGAAGCAATTTCTGGTGCTTAAACCTGGGGTGTTGCAGCTGGGTGGCTTATCTTTTTTGCATTTTCCTTGTGAATGTCTAGTCAAGTTGGCAGGGATTAATTACTTTTTTTAGACCCACAGCAGTTATCTGCCTTTATTTCTTCAAAGGTTGTAGGCACTCAACCTGTCTTTATTGTATTGCCTGTTTGATTTTCAGATTTATGCAATGTATTTTGTTGTTGCATTTTCTTGGCTTGTTGCCCTTTTCTGGGCAAGATTTATTCTTGTAATTAAACTGATAAAATTGCATAAATACAAAATAAAAAAAAGAACTAGGAGAAGGAAGTGGAGGTAATTTTTTTTAAATTTAGTTCATGCCTTCCTAGTTGTAGTTCAAAGCAAGCTGCATTTAGGTACAGTACATATCCCTGTGTCCAGAGCGCTTACAATCTAATCTTGTACCTGAGGCAATGGAAGGATAACTGAGTTGCTTGAAACCATACAGAGCATCAGTTGGATATAAACCATGATGTACACTGCTCTAACCACTAGACTACTCTTATTTAGCCTTAATCCTCTTCTTGGTCCCACTTAAGTGGATCAGAGGGGCTTTTTGAGAGAAACGGCTGGGGAAGGCTATCAGTCCTGGTGGCTGTCTGGTAGGAGGAAGAGATAGGGGGCTATCCATCTTAGTACATTTATTTTTAATGCATCAAGAGAAGACTCAGCTGACTAGCACTGATTTACAGTGCTAACTGGATACATTTTTAGGTGCCCAAAGGCTGAATATCTTAATTCTAACTGGCAAACTTTAGCTACGAGTTAGATTTAGGTTGATTTTCAGCCAAAACTCTAGGCAAATTGATGCAGTTGAAAATAAGCTTAACTTGTGCTGCTGAAATTTGCTGGATAAAAATATAATAAATGCCTGCAGAAAAAGACCAGACTGGCACTCCCATGTGCCCAGTTATGATTCTTCTACTTTGGGTTGATGAGTATCAAATTTCTATACCCCAGGCAACCTTAGTTCTCCACCCTCATGTTTCTTAGCTGAATTGTCAACCCCTTTAATACCCCTCCCTTTCATATGAATCTGAACTATGCCAAGAATTAGAGTACTGGCCTGTACTGCCTCTAGATATAGGCCTTTATCAATAAAGCCAACCGTTATCAATGATGTGTGTCTTTACAGTCACAAAGCATTGATTTTCAATAGGACTGTAAATGTTTTGTGATACTTCCTAGATCAAACTTAGTGAAGATGTCCAGATGTTTATGGACTCTTTCACTGCAAGCAGTCCAAGTCTCTAGGATGAAATTCCTAAAGCTGTTAGAAGGGGAGTGCTGCCTAGAGTCATTGTGAAGGGCTTTTGGATGGAGTTAGGTATTGATTCTTGGATGTAGCGGCATTCCCTATTCTCCCTGTTTCAGTGGAGATTTCACTCAGATTGTTGGAGGATAAATGGAAATTCATCCAGAAGTGGTCTCTGGTCTGTGTTTCATGTGTTCTGTTTTTGAAGAGTTTCTACTCCCAGGATAGAAGTGTCAAGAGTATTCTCAAAGGCTAGTAATATAGGATTTCATGTCCTGTGCCACTAAACTGCCCTGTATTTCCCAGCAGAGGAGGAAGGATTATTGGCTTTTAGAAGTATGCATTCATTAGTGACTGTTTGGTCATTAATGCACCTTAAAAAAGTTAGTGTGTGCTAAATAGATTTAGGGGCATTTACTCAAGTTTGTGTCATTAACGCGTGTTTGTGGCATGACGTGCGCAACCATCACCCTGTCATTAACATGTTGCTAATGCATTGCACCATACTAACTGGTACACTGGTGCACTTAACCCCACCAACTGAAGTGGCACTATGCTAACAGCGACAGGTGCAGAACGTGCATGCCCAAAAGACCTATGCTAACTGCAATGTGCCATCAATGTCCATCTTATGCCCCTAATACACCCAGTTTATTCCTAATCATGCACTAACCAGTCAGCATGGGATTTTTAGCATGGATCTCCGAGTTAATTGTTAGTATGGCGTATTTACTGCACCGCAAACCCCACGTTAACAATTGCGCATGTTAGTAAATATGCTTCTTAATGTGCAATAAGGAGCCCTTTTATTGAAGTATAGTAAGATTTTGCACTTACCGCACATTAGAAATAAAACCAAATGCACGGTATGTGCAAAGGCCATGCGTTAACTGTTGGGGATGTGGCCAGCATGTCCCTTACATTTACCACACCGAAAAGTTCCTTAACACACATTAATTTCACATACAATTAACATGGGTGCACCTAAAACCTCCGATTGCGGAGGCAGTAAGTGCACCATGTTAACTGCAAAATTGACAGTGTGCATAAGTACTGCATGCTAACAACAATGTGTGGTCCATGTCCACTCTACACCCATAACCCACCCTAGCTTCACCCCATTCAGGGCTAAACAGCATTGTGATTTTTACCAAGCTGGCTGCGTTTAGTACATGGTAACGGATAGCGCTGGCCTGTGCAAACAGTAGCACATACTAAAATGCACGTTAACTATTACTGCACTTTAGTAAAAGGGACCCTAATTAACTTAGCACATCTTAATTCATTGATTAATGCATGTCACATCAATTTAGCAAATACTAAAAATTCATTATTGAAACAAATTTTGATACTAACCAAAAAACACATGAAAATCAGGAAATATCTATGAAAAAAACGAAGACTGACTTTTTCTTGACTATGCACATCCCTATTAGCTTGTATTGAATTATCATGAAAGGAAATCCACAGGTTTTAGACATGCTGAGGCCCAGGCAAAAACTGGCTTGACGCAGGCTTGGGGCCCTTGTGGCCCTGTTTTCCACCCCTTAACGACGGCCTTTAAAAATTATCTTGGGAGGACCCTGGGGAGTCGGAGGAAACCCCAGCTTCCAAATGATTTTTCTTATGTAATATCCATTTGTTATTGTTTGGATTTTTGTTTCTGCTATATGAACCAGTCTAATCACATTACAGTAAGCAACTTAAAACTTACAATTAAACATTTCTTCCTTTTATGCTTTTGTGAATATTAATTAAAAAATAACAGATTGCCTATTTATTCTAAAGTAGAACAAATCCAATAATGTTTTAGGAGTAAGGGCTAAAGGAAGGGTTAATATCCCATAACTGGCTCTAGGACAAAAAATGTCATATTTTAATTGTGTTATATTTAGGAGCCCTGAGAGTGGTAGGGCAGATAATCAAAGAGGACATGGAGGAAATTAAAAAGGGAAGAGAGCAATCAAAAAAGGGCATCTAGCATGACACACAATCCTCTATAGGAAGAGCGCTAATTATACTACAGAATTTTCTTATAATTAGCCTACCATAGTGCAGCTTTTCTAAGCAGCAATAACTTTCATATACATTTCACTTACTAATTTTCTCATTCATTATTGAATTGATATTCTTTGATGCCAGATATTTTCTGCAGACTACCTCTTTCTTCACAAGTATTTTCCTATATTTAAATATAGAAATCATTTTTTAATGTGTTAATATTTTTCATCAGAAATACTCAACTCTCATTGTTTTGTTCAGGCCTGTGAAACGAGTCCTTGAATTTAGAAATTACCAATAAAACACCAAATGTTCAGGATAGTTTTCAAATTGACCCTGTGCTTATTTATACCCTTGTGTATGCAAATTAGCTCCATCCACATGCAACAGGGATATGCAGAACATCTAATTTGCTTGTGGCCCTTGAGAATCAGAGGCTAATGCTTTTGGTTTGGTAACAGTAGCAATGAATGCTCAGATTTAATTTTATATCCATGGTATACCTCTGCCACTACAGCAGGTCATGAACCATTTCCATCTGTACCTTGGTTTTTGCTTTAATATGATTAAAATATTCCATGATATCTATTAGGCAGCATATTCATCTCTCATTATGCCTCTTTTGCATAACATATCTGTGCAAAGGTAAATCCCTAAACAGGCTACCATCATATTTCCAAATCAAGAGTTCTTAACTTGGGTCCTTAAGCTCCCCCCCAAGCAGGTTTTTAAAAAAAAACTATTTTCATTTAAATATTCATAAGATACATTTACATATATTTGGTCTAGTAACCGGGTTAGTATGCATACTTTGGTTATTCTGAAATGCGTGGAATGCCCTCTGGATGATGGAAGCTAAAATGGTGATAAACTTTAAAACATTATGGTATAAGCACAGAGGACTTTTATTTGTAAAAGGTAAAGGGATAGTGGAATCATGACCTAGTGGCACCACAGGCCAAGGGTGGCAGGAAAATAGCCAAATGCTAACATGGGCAGTGTGGTGCTTAAGACCTTTACAGCAGTGGCATGACTGCAGCAGACTCCCAAGAAGGCGTTGAGGTAATCTAACAGAAGTGTATGGCAACATCAGTTTTCCAAGAAGGTACTAGGGCCATGTGTTTTGGACTATGACTTTACTAGTTTTGACGGTTGTATAGATTATTAGAAAACCTGGTAATAAGAAATAGAAATGGACATGGGTGTTGGATTTAGTTCTGGTCTTGTAAGAATCACAGAAGAAGATAACAAGGCCTGAAATGACTACCAGTGGAGGTTTTAGAGGTCAATACTTTAACAGATTCAGAGTACACTTGAATCTGATATGGAGATAAGTGGTAAGAAATGGGTTGAAAGTTCAGAAAAAAGACTTGAGGGGTGGGGAGCTGGTGTTTGGTTGAGTATGGGAATTTATATATTCATCTATCGGAAGAGGAGGAATCATTACTGGGCAGCATGAATGTGCCAATTTGATATTTATCCACAATTATTTCGGTTTCTCAAAGATTGACATTGAAAACTGTTGTTCCGAGACTTGCAAATTAAACTTAGTTTCTTGGGCTTCAGAATTAAAACTGCAGTAAATTTATCCAAAACACAAGTTTCCTGTTCAAATGGATGATTGCCTGTAACTTTCTGAAGCTGGTTCTGTGAGATCTCAGAAATCAAGCAGAATAAAGGCTATTTAATAAGGAGATGGGAGCCCTCTAATTAGCAACATGCATTTTGGCTAGAGACATGGAATGAAAGGAAACTCTTGATCACGTACGAAGCACTAATGCAAATAGTGATTGGATTAAAGACGTAAGGATAACATTGCAGTTTTGCAAGAGTTGAGATCTTAATCCTGGTGTTCTGTGTAAATCAAAATGGAGGCTTTTCATTTTTGTCAGTTATTTATTAATTCTAAAGTCCTCTGATTAATCCTATTAGACAAGGAAAATTCCTCTCTATTTTACCAAATATTGGGGATAGGATACTGTAAAATGTGATATCTTTGGGATTCTGTCCTGATATCTAAGTAGATCCTAACACCATTGATAATGGTGGTAACTGGTAGAGATGTACGGAAAACTTAAGGTAGAGCTCAAACCAGACACATCTTAACCTTGCTAACAAATTTTCTCAGATTCACTGGGGAAACACCTCAATATTTCCCAGTAAACATGTGGAAAATTCAAGAGAATGGATGTACATTTGTTGAGCTCAAGG
The DNA here is from genome assembly GCA_033557465.1 of Ichthyophis bannanicus. NCBI lineage: Eukaryota > Metazoa > Chordata > Amphibia > Gymnophiona > Ichthyophiidae > Ichthyophis > Ichthyophis bannanicus. Next base: position 124,422,110 of record CM066043.1, on the reverse strand, counting down.
AATTCACATTTGTTTCCAGATTTGTGTATTTGTAGAACTGGGTAAGCCTGCTGAAATTGTCAAAGCAGAGTCACAAGAACATAAGGAATGCCATACTGGGTCAGACCAAGGTCCATCAAGCCCAGTATCTTTATTTATTTATTTATTTTATTTATACATTTCTTCTATACCGGTCCTTCCAGAGATCAAGGGCGGTTTACAGAGAACTGTTGAACAACTTTTACATGGAACAGCAATATTAACTATTTTCAAACAACTTTTACATGGGACAGCGGTATTAACTATTTACAAGGAACATATTGTACACACAAACTTATGTGACAATCTTTGTAGTTACATATAAACAGGAGTCGGCCTCTTCTTGATTTGTCTTTTTTTTTTTTGGTTGGGGGGTGAAGCTCTGGGGTTGTTTAGGTAGAGGGTGTTGGGGGGGGGGTTAGTAGGAGGTTAGTAGGTTGGCTCTGTGTTTGTTGGAAGGTAGCTCTTGGGAGGTGAGGGGTTTCAGTTGGGTTTTCAAAATATTCAGTGAAAAGATGTGTTTTGAGTCCTTTTCTGAATAGTTGGAGGTCTTTTGTCATGCGGAGGGTCAGTTGAAGTTCATTCCAGAGGGTAGGGGCAGCAAATGAAAAGGCTCTGGAGCTTGTAGTTTTCTTTGTTTTGCAGATGGTTTTGGGTATGTCAAGTGAGTGGGTTGCGTTTTGTCTGCGTGTTCTGGATTCTGGTGGGGAGTGTAGGAGGGTGGTTAGGTGTGAGGGGGAGATATCATTGAGGAGTTTGAATGATGTTAAGAGTATTTTATATTTTATCCGGCTATTTATAGGGAGCCAGTGTAGTTCATGTAGAATGGGGGTTATGCGGTCGGTTAGACGTGCTTTTGCTATTATCCTGGCGGAGATGTTCTGGGCTCTTTGGAGTATATTTGTATTTTTAAGTGGTAGGCCATTCAGTAGACTATTACAATAGTCGAAGTGGGGGGTAATTAGTGAGTTGACTACAGATCTAAAATCATGGGTGTCGAGGAGGGGTCTTAGGTGCTGTACGGTCTTTAGTTTATAGAATACAGTTTTTACTGTTTGCTTTATGTGGGGGAGCATACTGAGTGTGTGATCTAATATTATCCCTAGGTATTTTACCTCTTGTTTGACAGGGACAGTGGTGTTGTTGATATGATGGTTTTTGGGTAGATTGCATCGTGTTTTCTTGATACAAACATAGCTTCTGTTTTTTTAAGGTTAATGCTGAGGTAGTTGGTTTCTAGCCAGGATTCAGCCTCTCTGATACATTCAGATAGATTGTGGTGTGAGGGGCTGCTAGTGTTTATGGGGATAGCGAGCATGATGTCATCGGCATAAATGTAATGGTTAATTTTGTCTTTTGTATTTTGTCTTTTTATTTATTTATTTATTTATTTTTATGCAATTTTACAATAAGTTGAAGAAGGTTTATACAAAAAACCCTTCTCAAAGAAACAGGGCAGCACCAGAAATCAATATACAGATGCATGCATAATACCATATATCCTACCAAAAAGAAAAAAAAATACAAAGAAAACAATTAAAGAGCTTACCCTAACTAGCCCACTACAGGAGAGAGGGGATTACCATTTCACCAAACTAACATTCGAAACATTGAGAGAAAAGGAAGCAGTCGAAAATCCAGACCAATATCAATAGTGAGCACTATGAGGGGACAATAGAAGATTCTAAACGCCTGGCATTGATAAAAGCAAGTAACTGGGAAGGTTCAAAGAATACATATGAAACAGAATGATACTTAATCAAACATTTACACGGGTGTTTGAGAAAAAACAACCCGCCCAGTTGTAAAATTCCAGGACGGAGCAATAGAAACTCTCTACGCCGTTTCTGAGTCTCTCTTGACAAATCTGGATAAATGCAAACGGCTAAGCCCCTAAACAAAAGCTTCCTTTTTTGGAAGAAAAGTTTCAGCAACCACTCCTTATCTGATAACAAAGCGAATGTAACTAATAAAGTGGAGGGTTCCTGCGACTCAAGACCAGAATTTTCTACTAAATCTGTGACATTGAGAGCGTCTCCCGACATGCCAGCGCTAGACACACGCTTAGCCTTTGGCAAGTAATACGTTTTTACAAGAGGTGGCATTAAGTCTGGGGAAACACCCAAAGTCACAGTCAGATATTCCTTGAACATATCTTTAGCTGAAATGGACATCACCCTAGGAAAATTAACAATTCTCAAATTATTAACCCGAGTGGAATTATCTAACTTTTCCAACTTTACTTGCACAGACATGAAGTTCTTTTTAAAGCCATCAGCTTGATCTTCCAAGTTAGAAATTCTCATCTGCTGAACTGCAAATTCCGTAGAAATGTCAGAGACCTTCTTCTCTAAGTCTGCTACCGATTCCATTGTAGACTTAACCTTAGAAGTCAATGATGTAATCTGCGGAAGCAGAACTTCTCCAAGGGACACAATAGCAGTCCAGATCGATTCTAAAGTGAAGTTCGTTGGGCGTTGAATAACGAAAGCCCCATCCGGAGTCGTAACTGAAACACTCTCCATCACAACAGGCACCAAAGGATCTCCTCGTTGCACAGGGGAGAAAACCTTCCCTGTGGTCTCACCTCCAACAAGCATCAACGCTGGAATAGAGTGTAGAGCACTGCCAGCTCCACTCACAAGCTTCTCCGGTTCACTTTTCTCTGGCCCTCGCGAGGCTGAAACCCCTCCTGGACTAGGAGAGGAAACCTCCAGGAAACCTTCCGGCAGTGAACCACTGCAGAGAAACTTAGGCGCTGGGCTCACAGTTGGGGAGGAAGATGACACCGAGGCTGCCACCGAGCAATCCGTCTCCGATGGCCCCGCCAATCGGCATTCTCCACCAGCGCCGCCGGGATCCTGAGGAGCACGAACAAAATAGGTATCCAATTGTCCGGAAACAGAGGCAAGCGGCGTTGAAGTAAGGGCGGGCTGCGAGAGTTCCTGCCCAGCCTTACCCTTACGCTTCTTCCCCATGGGTAGGAAAAACCGCGCTCACCCGAACACGACTACAACCGCCATCTTGAAACGCCCCCTCCCCAGACCGAAACCAGCAATTTTGTATTTTTTAAATATGTTCGTGATGGGCTGTAGGTATAGATTAAAAAGGAGGGCCGAGAGGGCCAAACCTTGTGGGATTCCCTGTCCTTGTGAGAACGTTTCCGAGATGTTTTGGCCTAGCTGGACACGTAGCAATCGGTAAGGAGTGGCCTAGTGGTTGGGGCAAGGTACTTCAGGCCGGAAGGTCGGGGGTTCAAATCTCACTAGAGGACAGCAACCTTGGGCCGGAAGGACTGGGGTTTCTAGTCCCACAGGTGCTCCTTGTGGTCTTGGGCAAGCCACTTAACCCTCCATAGCCCATGTTCCCTGTAAAATAGTTATCTCCAAGTTATAATGCCCTGTTCAATGTAATTTCAGTTTGTTCAATGTAAACCGCACTGATGCAGAATAGCGCGGTATATAAGAGAATGTAAATAAATAAATAAAATATATATGACATAAACCATTTGAGGACAGTGCCTCCTATTCCCAGGTTTGCTAGCCTATCAATTAGTGTGTTATGGTTGATGTTGTCAAATGCGGCGGCTATATCTGTGAAAGGAGGATGAAACCTTGTTTGTTGTCATCTGTTCCTCTAATGAGGTTATCCATCAGTGTTATTAGTAAGGTTTCAATGCCATGGAAGGGGTGGAATCTGAATTGGTGGGAGTCAAGGGGTGCGTGTAGGTCAATATATTCTTGCAGTTGGAGTTGTATGATTTCTTTTCTACTACTTTAGCAATAAACAGTATACTGGCTATGGGCCTGTATGAGCTTGGGTCTTTTGGATCTAATGTATTATTTTTTAGGATGGGACGGATGGAGGTGAGCTTAAGGGCATCCGGCATGATGCCTTGTGAGAGTGATTGATTAATTATGTTTTGGATGTTTGTAGCGAATTCAGCTTTGGTGGATTTGATCCATGATACTGGGCATAGGTCAAGGGGGGAGGTTGTGGTATTAATCATTGTTATGATCTTAAGGAGGTGCTTTGGATCGACCACATGAAAGGTTTCCCATTTATTTGAGTTTTTTAGATCTATATGCGTTGCTGTGATAGTGTTGGGGGACTTACTTTTTAGTTTCTCAGCAAAATGTGCAGCTAATGTTTGTACGCTTATTGTGGAGTGTTCTGGGTCTAGTTTTGGGGTTTTTGTTAGTGATTTTACAATTGAAAATAATTCTCTCGGTCGATTGATGGCCATGTTTATTACTTTAGAGTGGTAGTCTAGTTTTGATTTGGTGATTGTGTCTTTATATGTGTTGAGTAGGCTTATGTATTGGGATTTGTTTTTGTTCGATTTTGTTCTTCTCCGTCTTTTTTCTTGTTTTCTCAGTTGTTTTTTTAGCTTGGCGACTTCTTGGGTGAACCATTTTTCTGATCTTTTTAGTGTTTGTTTTGGTGTAACTTGTGTAGGGGCGGCTGCCTTTTGGATTGTTAAGTTCCATTGGTTTATGGCTATATTGATGTTTGATGTGTTTGTTGTGGGTTTGGGTAGTACAATGTCTAGGAAGGCATCTTTATTGAAGTGGGTATAGCATGTGTTATGTGGCGTAGTGTTTGTGTGCGGAGATAGAAGGTTATTAAGTAATGGTTGGACCAGGGTACCTCGGTTATGGTTGGGGGTATGTGGAGTTGGTGGTTATTGAAAGGCGTGGGGAGGAAGACGAGATCCAGGGTGTTTCCCTTTATGTGAGTGGGGGCATGTATGATATGTTTGTATCCCATTTCTGTCATTGTGTCCATGAAGTTTATTGTGTGAGAGGGGTTGAGTGATGGGAGGTTCAAATCGCCCAGTATGATAAGTGGTTTTCTCTGTGAGGCTGTGCATGCGAGTTCCAGAATAGGGGTGAGGTTGTTGTGGTCAGCAGATGGGGGCCTATAGATGAGGCAGAGTGCAAGGGTTTTATTCTCTATATTGATGATGTCCATGCCATCTATACTATTTATGTTTGTTAGGGTATAGTGAAGGTCTTTTCTGGTAAGGATGAGGGCTCCTCCCCCTCTTTTGGCGTCCCGGTGGCAGTTGAATAAGTCATAGTGTTGTGTGTTTAGTTGGTTTAGTAGGATTGTGTCTGTGGGTGAGAGCCATGTCTCTGTGATGAAGAGTATGTCGGGTTTTTCATCTCTGATCATGTCGTTGACGATTGGTAATTTGTTTCTTATGGAACGTATGTTTATGAGGATGAGTTTTCTCAGGGTGAGTGTGTTGGAGGAGTCATTCATACTAATAGGTTGTTGATAGTTTATTTGTATTAGTCTAGGATAGGGTCTGTGGGTATTTTGGTGCGGATTATGGTTATGTGAGTAGATATATGGTGGAAAGTGTAATGTGTTTCTGTATGGGTTGTGGATAATGGGGATAGTAATATAGGGGGTTTGGTCTGATTTGCACGTGGAAATGTGTATTAGGAGAGTTATTAGGAGGAGAGGGATAGGGAGGGCTTGAAACTTTGTGGGGGCCATTGTGGGGGGGGGGGGTGGTGTTGTGTGTGAGGAAATCTGTGTGAATGTATGAACACAGCGGATTGTTCTAGTAGGTGGCACCATAAACAGCATAAACTGGCTTATTTGTGTTCTGGAATGACCCCCATAGTTTGTAACATATGCATGTATCTAGAATCGGAATTTCTCCCAACCTCTGCCCCCGGGAATGCCCCCATGTAAACCACATGAAAATATTGGCAAAGCACCAACAGGGCTGCTTTAACTTATGGGTAAACGGGGCAGCTGCTCTGGGCTACTGCATAACAGCGGCCCAGCTGCCTTGCTGCCCACAAGTAAAAGTGGCCCCACTGTTGCCCTTGTGCCCACTGCTGCCACTGCCACCCCTCTCAGACATGCAGCAACAACTTTACATTTAAAAAGGCAACACAGCACCGGACTTACCTTCTCTTCTGGCATCGTGGTGCCAGAAACATTTAAAAATGCGTGCCTTGTGTGTGTGTGTGCTAGTTCTTTCTGTGTATGCAAAGCTACTGTACGTGTATTAAATAGGAGGTATATATTGCTTGTAGCAGTTTGAGTGCACTTAAAACTTTCAACCCCCAAATAAACCAAATGCATGCTCACGAATATACGAATACTCGAATACTCAGATCCTGTAATCCGCTGTACTCAAGAAACCTAACTATATTCTCTTTCAGCGATGCTTCCAATAATTTATTCACCACCAAAGTTAAACTAACCAGTCTGTAGTTTTCAACCACTTCCTTACTTCCGTTTTTGTGTAAAGGGACCACATATGACTCTCTCCACTGAGGCATTGAAAAGGTCAGTCAGTGGAGCTGCTAGAATGTCCCCAAGTTCCCTCAGTATTCTAGGGTGTATCTCATCTGGTCCCATCGCTTTGTTTATTTTAAGTTTAGCTAGTTTCTCATGAACACAGTCTTCTGAAAATTGTTCAAGATGTCCCTCGCTTCTATTCCTGTTTGTGGGTGTTTTCTGCGGTCCAGTTCCTGGTTCTTCATCTGTGAACACAGAACGGAAATATTTGTTAAGCAATTCCGCTTTATCCTCATCAGCTTCTACATATTCTTTCCCTTCACCCTTGAGTCTGACAATACCACTTTTGCCCTTCCTCTTCTCACTAATATATCTGAAAAATGTCTTATCCCACTATTTTATTGCATTGGCTATTTCCTCCTCTTTTTGAATCTTTGCTTTCCTGACTACTTTGTTAGCTTCTCTGAGTTTTTCCAAATATAGATGCCTGTCTTCCTCTCTCTGTGATCTCTTGTATTTCATGAAGGCCTCCCTCTTTTTCTTCACCCTTTCAGCTACTTCTTTCGAAAACCATAGCTGTCTCCTTTTCCTTTTACCTTTACTATCTGAACAAAAAGGTTAGTTGTCCCTAAAATATTCTCTTTCAGTTTTGCCCACTGTTTTTCTACATCCCCCAGCTGTTCCCATCCCACTAACGATTCCTTGAGGTATTGGCCCATCTTGGCAAAGTTAGTTTTCCTAAAGTCTAATACCCTTGCCTTTGAATGGATTTTAACAGCGCTAGTCCTAATACTGAACCACACCATCTAGTGATCACTGGATGCAAAATGATCTCCCACTATAACATCAGAAACATTTTCATCATTGGTAAGCACCAAGTCCACTATGGCCCCTTCTCGCGTGGGTTCTGTTACCATTGGCCTGAATAGTTCTCCCTGTAGAGAATCCAGGATCTCCTTACTTCTAGATGATACTGCAGCAGAAATGTGCCAATCAACATCTGGCATATTTAAATCCCCTATCAGTAGCACTTTCCCTTTCCTGGCAATGCTGCGAATGCCTTCAATTAACTCTCCATCCACCTCTTCCTCCTGTGAGGGAGATCTGTATATCACGCCAATGCAAATAGATTTCTCTTTCCTTCTTTCTAGTTTAACCCACGGTGCCTCCTCTCTCCCTTTAAAGCTCTGTAGTTCCAAAGCTTTAATATTACTTTTTTACATATAGTGCCACTCCTCCTCCCCTTATTCCTACCCTATCCTTTCTGAATAAAGTATAGCCTGGTATAGTTACATCCCACTCATAGTTTTGTGTGAACCATGTTTCTGTAACTGACACGAAATCCAAGTCAGCCTCTCCCATTAAAGCTTCAGTATCTGGGATTTTATTTCCCATGCTAGGGGCATTTATACTGTGATAAGGAAGCTTATCATAGCTCAGGAAGGAGCTATAGAAAAGGTGAAGTGACTCTGAACAAGCAACCTGTCAGTTCTGGTAGAAATAAGAAAACAGAATTTTCCCATAAAAGACTACCAGTCCCAAAATGCACCAGGTTTCCAACAGCCATTAGAGGAGCTGAAGTGGGGAAACGTGTGTTCAATCAGGAGGGCTATGAGGTAATCCCCAAGCACTCATCTCAAAGGGCAGGGCCTGATTCAGCACAGCTGCGCTGTGCTAGAGTGGAGCACTCATCAAAGCAGAATAAAGGTAGAGTTTATTCTACAGAGAATTATCCTCAGTTTCATCTGGGAGATCCTCATCCTCAGATTCAGCTTGGAGATCCTCAGCTTGGACAGCTTCATCATCTGGAGGATCATCAGAAGCAGAAGCCAGTGCGGACGGACAGAGAGGGCAAGAAACCCTTTGGAAGAAAGAAGAGAAAAGCATTTGGGAGGTCTAAAGGAGTCCAGAGCAGTACGTATACTGGAAGGCATTCCAAGGGCCAGCATACACCATTGGACTGGGGAAAGCCAGAGGAATGGTGCTGCAGAGCTAGGAATCTCCAGAGGGTACCTGTGAGGGAGACGGCTGCACTTGGAAGGGACCCTAGGACCCGTGCCAGAAGGTATGTGAAGAGAGATCCAGTGTCCAGGAATCTGGATTGGAAGGCTGGACATAAAAACTGGACTACATACTGGCCAGGCTATTTAGAGAGGAACTCTAACAGTAATGGAAGCTCAGGTATGAACACTGATCTATGCCCTAGCTATAACCTTGAAAGACAGCAGGGAAACAAGTATTCTCCTGAGAGTGCTACATTGAGAAATTCCTCTGTGCCAGTCCATGATATTGAACCCATGATTGTTGAAGAAGGGGGAGCGGTCTTAGATACAGGCTGTGAATATATGGATTGCTCTCTGTCTAAACTCCTTTGGTAATTTTCTGTTACAAAGTACAACAACCATCACAAAGAAATACAAACTTGTTCTTTAATCTACTCAGAAAAGCTCCTGAAGTAGGATTTGAGCCACGCAGTAGAAAGCAAGCCAGCTAAGGGGTTTCAGCTGGGTAACTGCTAGCAATTGAGCCTTACCTAATTGCTTGTGAGCTCTGAGGGAATCACTTCTGAATCTATGTGTGAAGATATAAGAAGTTAACCTGAAAAGAACAGTTTTTCCCTTCTTTGTGGGTTTTGCTTGTTGTTTGAAACACTGCTAAGAAAATATTAGCTAAAGCCTACAGAAAAGACCAGTTTGTTACCAACCAGGTCTTTATTCTTTTGCTTTGATTGCCTGACAAGTTCAAATGTTGTTTTCCTGATTTTGTTTTTCTAAGTTTAACACTGAAAGCAAGTATCCTGTTTTATGTGCTACCAATCATATCTATGTTGGGAGAAATAACCCCATAAATAAATATCTTATTGGCTTTACACTCAAGCACAACTAATTATTGTGAGCAGCTGTGTCTGGTGTGAATGGACTGCATTTCCCACAATCCCTTGCAAATCATATTGATATATGCACTTGCCAAGACTGTGAACATTCTCACCCAGGCAGCCGTCTGACAAATGGCGTAGTTTTTTGGATTGCTTTTGTGCAAAAGGGATTTACTTGCTAAGGATTACAACTCAAGTCTGAAGGGAAAGACAGTTCAAGCTTAAAAGCTGAAAGAAAAGATTTTCCCTCAACTGCACTTTGGAGGAGAGGTAGCTGTTCCAGGAAGAAAAGACCCTGTGCAGAGCTGGATTCATCACTGGCATAAGGTAACAAGTACCTGGGCATGTCTAGTGGTGGATGGGAGTAAGGCACAGGGGTAATTGGAAAAAAAAAAAGTAGAAAAAAACACCTGTGTGGAAGGTGGTGCACTGTGGGTTTTTTTGTGTTTTCTTGCAGGGATCAAGATGGATCCAAAGGAACTAGCTCAATGGATGGCAGCCCAGTTTAGCAGGCAACAGGAGCTATCGCAGCAAGCTCAGGACACTGCTATGAAAGCCTTAATGGACCAGCAAAAGCCAGTGCTTGATCTGGTGCAAGCCCTAGTTAAACTGCAGAACCAAAGTGGACCAGATGCAAGACCAGCAGTAAATACTGGTACACCACATGTGGACAGTGTGGGACTCAATCAAGGAATTGGGGCATTTAGTTTTGGGAAGCTAACTGCAGATGATAATGTTGATGATTTTCTAGAGTCTTTTGAAAGAGTGGCACAAGCATTAGCATGGCCAGAGACCCAGTGGGCAGTAAGGCTGGCAGCCTCATTAACTGGAGAGGCGCTTGCAGCTTATAGAGCAATGCCATCAGCCCAGGCTTTGAATTATAAGGATGTAAAGGCTGCTATTAGAGATTGCCTAGGGTTGTCTATTTCAGAGTATAGGCGAATGTTTAGAGCTACTACATTGAGAGTGGGTGAAACACCCAGGGCTCTGAGTCAGAGAATCAGAGGATTAGCTGTAAAATGGTTGGAGCCTGAGCAAAAGACGGTAGAAATGTTATTAGACATTATTATGCTTGAACAATTTATGTCTGCCGTGCCTAAAGATTTGCACACTTTCCTTATACAGCAAAATTGCCAAAATCTTGGAGAGGCAACCATGCTAGCAGAGAGATTCTTGGAAGCCACGCAGGCTTGCCATAGAATGGGTGGCCCTCTGAAGATGGGTGCTGAGGCAAGCTGTGCTCTATCAGAAAAGAAAATAGTTAAAAATGTTTCTGAAAATAAATGTACTGTGCCAAGCCAGATGACACAGTGGAATAGAAAGAAATGTTTCAAGTGTGGAAAATGGGGACATTTAGAAAAGGGATGCCAGACACACACTAGCTTAATGGGTGTGGATTTAAAACAGCCCAAAGAAGGATTTCTTTTGATGGTTGATGTGCAAGGAATTACCACAAATGCTTTGTTAGACTCTGGGGCAGACCAGAGTATGATGTCAAAAAGGCTTTGGAAGAGGATAGAGGCCCAAGAAGGATTTGTGCCTAGAACCCCTGAAAGCCAAGTTCACATCAGATGCATTCATGGTGCTGCAACATCATATCCCACCTATAGGCTAAGGGTTAAGTGCCTGGGGGAACAAGAGGAAGTCCTGTTAGCAGTGGTGCCTATGCTACCCTTTGATTTGGTTCTAGGAACAGACTGGTCAAGATTTAAGCAGGGTCTAGTGGAAGGACTAGGAAAGAAGGAGGGAGAAGGTTTAATGGTAATAGCTCCCGGGCCTTTATTTGGAAGTCCTCAGACCCCAGCTAAAAAGATGGTTAAGCGTCCAGAAGACCAAGCTACCCCAAAGCAGACATTCGTCTTAAAGTACCATAGGGTCACAGAGAAGGCCCAAGCTCCTAAGCGGGCAACCCCTCAAGCTGCTGGGTTTGACCTGTGCAGTATAGAAAATGTGACTGTACCTAGCCAAGGGAGAGCCCTGGTTGACACCGGTCTCCAAGTGGAAATACCTATTGGATGCTATGGGAGACTAGCCCCAAGGTCCGGATTAGCCCTTAAATATTTCATCGATGTGGGTGCGGGAGTAATTGATCCCGATTACAGGGGCAATATTAAAGTTCTGTTATTTAATTTTGGACAGAATGATTATCACGTGAAGACAGGAGACAGAATTGCCCAATTGATCTGTGAGAGACTGGGTTTTCCACCTGTGGAGGAGGTCACATCCCTGGAAAATTCTGAGCGTGGAACCAAAGGCTTTGGTTCTACTGACGTCAAAGGGGTTAAAAGCCTAGCTGCCACCTGTGCCCGAGAGAGGGAGGTGAATGAAGAGGAAGATTTGGGACCCCAGGTATCTGATTGTAAAGAAAAATCAGAGCCCCAAATAGGTGAGGACCTGACAGTGGTACAACAGGAAGAAATTAGGAAATTGCTTAAAGAATTCCCAGATGTGTTGACACCCATACCTGGGGAGACACATTTGGTTGCCCATGAAATAATAACTCCACCTGGGAAATTAATTCGTCAAAGGCCATATCGCTTGCCTGAAGCCAAGAGACAGGAAGTAGTGGCACAAGTCCAGGAGATGTTGGACATGGGAGTAATAGAGGAGTCAAAGAGTCCCTGGAATAGCCCCATAGTCCTGGTGCCGAAGCCTGATGGATCTTTAAGATTTTGTATTGACTTCCGACAGGTAAACGCAATATCAGTTTTTGATGCATATCCAATGCCAAGAATTGAAGAGCTGTTGGACCAGCTGGGACAGGCTCAATACTTAACCACCCTTGATATGACAAAAGGATATTGGCAAATCCCTCTCACCAGGGAGTCGAAGCCGAAGACTGCGTTCAGCACCCCCGTTGGCCTTTTCCAGTTCAAGAGGATGCCTTTCGGACTGCATGGAGCAGCGGCTACCTGCCAAAGGTTAGTGGATCAGATACTTCGACCCCACCAAAATTATGCTTTTGCATATATGGATGATGTCATAATCCATAGTAACACCTGGGCGGAGCATCTAAAGAGGATCAGGGCAGTCTTGTGCTCCATGAAGCAAGCGGGAATCACTTTAAACCCGAAGAAGTGTGCCTTTGCAAATAGGGAGGTAAAATACCTGGGCCACCTAGTGGGAAGAGGAAAAATTAAACCTCTAATGAGTAAAGTAGATAGCATCAGGAATTTTCCCCCTCCAACAACAAAGAAACAACTAAGAAGTTTCTTGGGACTTATTGGATACTGCCGCAGATTTATACCGCAATTTGCAGAGAAAAGTGCAATTTTCACGGATATGCTGCGGAAGAATTGTCCAAACCAGCTAAAGTGGACACCTGAAGCTGAAAAAGCATTTTCAGTCTTAAAAGGAAAATTGTGTACAGGACCGGTACTGAAAGGGGTGGACTTCAGGAAACCCTTTCTGGTTCAAACAGATGCATCGGATGTAGGGCTAGGAGCGGTTCTATCCCAGTGTCATGAAGGGGAGGAGCATCCTGTGATGTACCTGAGCAGGAAGTTGTCACCGGCTGAACAAAAGTATTCCACAGTAGAAAAAGAATGTTTAGCTATAAAGTGATCAGTGGAGGCGTTAAGGTTTTACCTTACAGGGAGAAAGTTCCAGTTGGTCACAGACCATTCCCCACTTAAGTGGTTGCAGCAAATGAAGAACCACAATGCCAGGTTGACACGCTGGTACATGGCCTTACAGGCATTTGATTTTCAAGTGGAACATCGTGCTGGGAAGTTACACAAGAATGCGGATGCCCTTTCCCGTATTACGGACTGTAGAGAAGAAGTTTCACCAGTTACACCAGTCCGTAATAACTTAAGCAGGGGGGTATGTGATAAGGAAGCTTATCATAGCTCAGGAAGGAGCTATAGAAAAGGTGAAGTGACTCTGAACAAGCAACCTGTCAGTTCTGGTAGAAATAAGAACACAGAATTTTCCCATAAAAGACTACCAGTCCCAGAATGCACCAGGTTTCCAACAGCCATTAGAGGAGCTGAAGTGGGGAAACGTGTGTTCAATCAGGAGGGCTATGAGGTAATCCCCAAGCACTCATCTCAAAGGGCAGGGCCTGATTCAGCACAGCTGCGCTGTGCTAGAGTGGAGCACTCATCAAAGCAGAATAAAGGTAGAGTTTATTCTACAGAGAATTATCCTCAGTTTCATCTGGGAGATCCTCATCCTCAGATTCAGCTTGGAGATCCTCAGCTTGGACAGCTTCATCATCTGGAGGATCATCAGAAGCAGAAACCAGTGTGGACGGACAGAGAAGGCAAGAAACCCTTTGGAAGAAAGAAGAGAAAAGCATTTGGGAGGTCTAAAGGAGTCCAGAGCAGTACGTATACTGGAAGGCATTCCAAGGGCCAGCATATACCATTGGACTGGGGAAAGCCAGAGGAATGGTGCTGCAGAGCTAGGAATCTCCAGAGGGTACCTGTGAGGGAGACGGCTGCACTTGGAAGGGACCCTAGGACCCGTGCCAGAAGGTATGTGAAGAGAGATCCAGTGTCCAGGGATCTGGATTGGAAGGTTGGACATAAAAACTGGACTACATACTGGCCAGGCTATTTAGAGAGGAACTCTAACAGTAATGGAAGCTCAGGTATGAACACTGATCTATGCCCTAGCTATAACCTTGAAAGACAGTATTCTCCTGAGAGTGCTACATTGAGAAATTCCTCTGTGCCAATCCATGATATTGAACTCATGATTGTTGAAGAAGGGGGAGCGGTCTTAGATACAGGCTGTGAATATATGGATTGCTCTCTGTCTAAACTCCTTTGGTAATTTTCTGTTACAAAGTACAACAACCATCACAAAGAAATACAAACTTGTTCTTTAATCTACTCAGAAAAGCTCCTGAAGTACGATTTGAGCCATGCAGTAGAAAGCAAGCCAGCTAAGGGGTTTCAGCTGGGTAACTGCTAGCAATTGAGCCTTACCTAATTGCTTGTGAGCTCTGAGGGAATCACTTCTGAATCTATGTGTGAAGATATAAGAAGTTAACCTGAAAAGAACAGTTTTTTCCCTTCTTTGTGGGTTTTGCTTGTTGTTTGAAACACTGCTAAGAAAATATTAGCTAAAGCCTACAGAAAAGACCAGTTTGTTACCAACCAGGTCTTTATTCTTTTGCTTTGATTGCCTGACAAGTTCAAATGTTGTTTTCCTGATTTTGTTTTTCTAAGTTTAACACTGAAAGCAAGTATCCTGTTTTATGTGCTACCAAGCATATCTGTGTTGGGAGAAATAACCCCATAAATAAATATCTTATTGGCTTTACACTCAAGCACAACTAATTATTGTGAGCAGCTGTGTCTGGTGTGAATGGACTGCATTTCCCACAATCCCTTGCAAATCATATTGATATATGCACTTGCCAAGACTGTGAACATTCTCACCCAGGCAGCCGTCTGACAATACACACCACTTCCATATAAGAACATAAAATATGCCATACTGGGTCAGACCAAGGTCCATCAAGCCCAGTATCCTGTTTCCAACAGTGGCCAATCTAGGTCATACGTACCTAGCAGTTTCCCCAAAAGACACAGGTTCCACAATGTTTGTACTTGGTCAAGCATTGATATCCTGGGTCCATTCTTAATAATGGTTTAATGGACCTTTCCTCCAGGAACTTATCCAAACCTTTTTTAAACCCAGCTACACTAACAGCCTTTACTACATCCTCCGGTAACAAATTCCAGAGTTTGATTACACTTTGAGTGAAAAAATATTTTCTTTTATTAGTCTTAAATAGTTTACCCTGTAGCTTCATTGCATGTCCCCTAGTCTTTCTATATTCTGATAACGTAAACAATCGATCTACGTTTACCCGTTCCAATCCGTTCACTAATTTATAGACTTCTATCATATCTCCCCTCAGACGTCTCTTTTCCAGGTTAAAGAGCCTAACCTTGAGGAGGGGCGTGACAAGATGGCGACGGGATGCTCTGCTTGCTGAGGCAGCTCTCTCTCCTGGTTCTTGACTTCGAGTGGTTTCCCGCCCGACGATATGGGGCGGAGGAAACTTAAGCAGGCCACGAACCCTCCCGGGACGGGCATGCCGTGTTCCTCGGGGCAACATACCTTGGGGGAGTGTGGTTTTCGGAGCGGAGCAGAAGCAGTGCCTTCAACAGTGCCGGTTGTGGAAACCTCGGCGCTGAGCGTGTTGGGGGTTTGGCTTTCGCCAGAGATGCGTTCTCCCCCCCCCCCTATACCGCGACCCGGAAGTGTTGGAGTAGCAGACTCTCGATCCACCGTGAGGGTGCCGGCGAGCACGCCAAGGCGGGGGTCCCCGGGAGGAGCGTCGGTTCTTGGAATTTCCCCTGTGATACTGGAGCAGCAGCGGCAAGGAGTATTGGAGGAAGGGGAGTTGTTTGAGACTCCCATAGTGGATGCCGTGCAGGGAGGTGACCTTCCGATGCAGTTCGTGCTGATGAGACCTGCGGTTATTACTTTGGAGACGCTATGGGAAGGTCTGGCTTCACTCTCATCTTCTCTTCAGATGTCGTTTGGTGTTGTTACTAATGATTTGCTTGGGGTTAAGACTCTTTATGGGACTTTGACTAATGGCCAGCTTAATCAAGCGGAGAGACTGTCCAAGCTGGAACAAGATGTGGGGCATTTGCAGGATCTTTGGGATGCTCAGGTAGTCGATAGGAATGTCTCGGCTAGGAAAATGGAATATTTGGAAAACCAGGTTAGGTGTTGTAACCTGCGCTTTCTAAATTTTCCACGCTCACCCTTACTTTCTCCTTTGGAAATGGTGAGGAAATATTTTGGTGAGGTTCTCAAACTTCCCCCGGACCAATTTCCACCTTTGGTCCGTGCGCAATACCTGCCTGTTGGAACAGCGAAGGGAGCTTCCAATATCCCCTCTGCTCACGCTGAGAAGGGTGAGTTGACGGGCTTTTTGGAATCCTCCCTTGAGGTCATCACTGACAAGTCAACTTTACTTGTTACCCTGGCGTTAGAATCTGATAAATTCTTTATTCTTCGGTTGTATTTTAAGAATATCAATGAGGAATTCCTAGGCTCTAAGGTTCGTGTATTTCCTGATCTTTCAAGAGCTACACAGATGAGAAGGAAAAGTCTTTTGACTTTCCGTCCCAGAGTTTTGGCTTTAGGGGCAACTTTTCTGTTGAAATTTCCTGCCAAATGTTATGTGGTTTATAAACAAAAGATGTATGTTTTCTTTGAACCTAGGCAACTCAATGAGTTCTTAATAGCTAGGGAGGAAGTAGTGGTGGAGCTGTCTCAGACTTCCCATTTGGCTGACACTTAAGTCTTTTGCCCGTTTTCGCCTGTTTAAGAAATTGCCTGGATGTATGACTGCATCTTTGTATTATTTCCTAATACGCCCTCCAATATTTCCTTTGTTTTGTGGACTGAATATTTTGGATGACATGTATAATGTTTTTTCTGTTTGTATTTTAGGATTTAATTTATTGTACATGGTTGATCCTTGTTTTTTCTTTCATTCTGGCTATTGACTTGGATGTAATTACATGATAAGCATAAATAAAAAAATAAAAAAATAAAAAAAAAAGAGCCTAACCTTTTTAGCCTTTTTCATAGGAGTATCCTTCCATCCCCTTTACCATTTTGGTGGCTCTTCCTTGAACCTTTTCTAATAACACTATATCCCTTTTAAGATACGGCGACCAGAATTGCACACAATATTCAAGGTGCGGTCTCACCATGGAACGATATAGAGGCATTATAATATCTTTTGTTTTATTTTCTATTCCTTTACTTATGATACCTAGCATTCCATTTGCTCTTTTGGCCGCTGCTGCACACTGGGCTGAGGGTTTTAACATGTTATCCACAATGACGCCTATATCTTTTTCCTGGGTGGTGGTTCCTAATGTGGAACCTTGCATCATGTAACCATAGTTTGGGATGTTCTTCCCTAGGTGCATAACTTTGCACTTGTCCACATTAAATTTCATATGCCATTTTGATGCCCAGTCTTTCAATTTATCAAGATCCTCTTGCAATTTTCCACAATCCTATTGGGTTTTAACAACTTTAAATAGTTTTGTGTCATCTGCAAATTTGATAGAAACATAGAAACATGATGACAGAAAAAGACCACATGGCCTATCTAGTCTGTCCTTCCATATCAACAACTACAACAGTCCACTTTTTACCTTTAGAGATCCTCTGTGTTGGTCCCATGCTTTTTTGAATTCAGTTACTGTCCTCATCTCTACCACCTCCATGGTTCCACTACTCTTTCCGTAAAGAAATATTTCCGCATATCACTCCTGAATCTATCTCCCTTCACCCTCATCCCATGTCCCCTCGTAGCAGAACTTGCTTTCAATTGAAAGAGGTTCTCTCCCTGAACATTTATGTCACGGAGGTATTTAAACATCTCAATCATATCACCTCTATCCCGCCTTTCCTCTAAGGTGTACATATTAAGATCCTTAAGTCTGTCCTCATATGCTTTATAATGAAGCCCACTAATCATTTTGGTAGCCACCCTCTGCACCGACTCCATCCTGTTCACATCCTTTTGAAGGTGCGGTCTCCAGAATTGCACACTATACTCCAAATGAGGTCGCACCAAAGACTTATACAGAGGCATTATCACCTCCTTTTTTCTGCTAGCCATTCCTCTCCGTATGCACCCAAGCATCCTTCTAGCTTTTGCCGTCGCCTTTTCTACCTGTTTAGCTACTTTAAGATCATCAGACACAACCACGCCTAGGACCCGCTCTTCTTTAGTGGACAAAAGTACTTCACCTCCTATACTGTATTGCTCCCTTGGATTGCTGCAGCCCAAATGCATGACCTTACATTTTTTAACATTAAATCCCAGCTGCCAAATTCTAGACCATTCTTCAAGCTTAGCTAGATCCCTCCTCATGTTATCTACATCTTCCTGGGTGTCTACTCTATTGCAGATTTTGGTATCATCCGCAAAGAGGCAAACCTTACCTGACAGCCCTTCTGCTATATCACTAACAAAGATGTTAAAAAGAATCGGACCAAGGACAGATCCCTGGGGCACACCACTGGTAACATCCTTCTCCTCAGAGTGAGTTCCATTTACTTGTACTCTTTGTCGCCTCCCACCCAACCAATTTCTAACCCAAGCAGTAACTTTAGGGTCCATCCCTAGGGTGCTCAGTTTGTTTATAAGTCACCTGTGAGGAACAGTGTCAAAGGCTTTACTGAAATCTAAATACACCACATCTAGAGCTCTCCCTCGGTCCAACTCCCTGGTCACCCAGTCAAAGAAATCAATCAGTTTTCTCTGACAAGACCTGCCTCTGGTGAATCCATGCTGCCTCGGATCCTGTAATCCGCTGGACTCCAGAAACCTCACTATTTTCTCTTTCAGCAGCGTTTCCAATAATTTACTCACCACCGAAGTTAAACTAACCGGCCTGTAGTTTTCTACCACATCCTTACTTCCGCTTTTGTGTAAAGGCACCACATGAGCCTCTCTCCAGTCCTTTGGCACCACTCCCGACTCCAATGAGGCATTGAAAAGGTCAGTCAGTGGAGCTGCTAGAACGTCCCCAAGTTCCCTCAGTATTCTAGGGTGTATCCCATCCAGTCCCATCGCTTTGTCTACTTTAAGGTGAGCTAGTTTCTCATGAACACAGTCTTCTGAAAATTGTTCAAGATGTCCCTCGCTTCTGTTCCTATTTGTGGGTGTTTTTTGAGGTCCTGCTCCTGGTTCTTCATCTGTGAACACAGAACAAAAATATTTGTTAAGCAATTCCGCTTTATCCTTATCAGCTTCTACATATTCCCCCCCTGCACCCTTGAGTCTGACAATACCACTCTTGCTCTTCCTCTTCTCACTAATATATCTGAAAAATGTCTTATCGCCCCATTTTATTGCATTGGCTATTTCCTCCTCCTTTTGAATCTTTGCCTTCTTGACTACTTTGCTAGCTTCTCTACGTTTTTCCGAATACAGATGCCTGTCTTCCTCTCTTTGTGATCTCTTGTATTTCATGAAGGCCTCCCTCTTTTTCTTCACTTTTTCAGCTACTTCCTTAGAAAACCATAGCGGTCTCCTTTTCCTTTTGCCTTTATTTACCATTTTAACAAAAAGGTTGGTTGCCCTTAAAATATCCCCTTTCAGTTTTTCCCACTGTTTTTCTACATCCCCCAGCTGTTCCCATCCCACTAACGTCTCCCTGAGGTATTGGCCCATCTTCGCAAAGTTAGTCTTCCTAAAGTCTAAGATCCTCACCTTGGAACGGATTCTAACAGCCCTAGTCCTAATACTGAACCACACCATCTGGTGATCACTGGATGCAAAATGATCTCCCACTACAACATCAGAAACACTTTCACCATTGGTAAGCACCAAGTCCAGTATGGTCCCTTCACGTGTGGGGTCTGTTACCAATTGCCTGAATAGTTCTCCCTGTAGAGAATCCAGGATCTCCTTACTTCTAGATGATACTGCAGCAGGAATGTGCCAATCAACATCTGGCATATTGAAATCTAACAGTAGCACTTCCCCTTTCCTAGCAATGCTGCGTATGTCTTCAATTAACTCTCTGTCCACCTCTTCCTCTTGTGAGGGAGGTCTGTATATCACACCAATGCAAAAAGATTTCTCTTTCCCTCTTTCTAGTTTAACCCACAATCACTGTTCCCTCTAAGCTGTGCGCATGTGCGCGCGCACACATCTCGCCGAGCTAGCGCACATACTTTAGAACAGAGCGCACAAAAATTACGGCTCTGATTCTGATAGAAAACAACACAGACGTCTAAAAGTTATGATTGTAATTACTAGAAATTTCCCACTTCATTTAGTAATAGTCTATTTTCATTTTATTTGATTAAAATCAATGTGGTGTACATACTGTATTCTGGCGTGTAGTCAAATTTTAAAGTATATAACTCCGAGTGTCGTTATGTGGCGCACAAAAATTTAACCTTCCTTCAAAAGCTGCACATAGCTGATATTTTATGTGCACACAGCCTACAGAAAATTAGAGGGAATATTGCCCACAATACCTCCTCTCTCCCTTTTAAGCTCTATAATTCCAAAGCTTTAATAGTAGTTTTTACATATAGTGCCAATCCTCCTCCCCTTCTTCCTACCCTGTCCTTTCTGAATAAAGTATAGCCAGGTACAGTTACATCCCAGTCATGGTTTTCTGTGAACCATGTTTCTGTAACTGCCACTAAATGCAAGTCAGCCACTCCCAGCAAAGCTTCAACATCAGGGATCTTATTTCCCATGCTACGGGCATTTATACACACTGCTTTCCATATGTTACCCCTGTTACCCATTTCCATAAAGGTATTTAATGTATCACCTACCTGGGGGCTTTCACTTACCTGGGGGCTTTCTTCACCTATCCCCAATGAATCTAGTTTAAAGCCCTCTTCAGTAGATTAGCCAGTCTACTACCGAAGATGCGTTGACCTTTCTTGGACAGATGGATGCCATCTCTGCTCTGCAACCCTTGGAACAGCATCCCATGGTCTAGGAAACCAAAATGCTCTCGATGACACCATCCACGCAGCCATGCATTCATCTCCAGGATGCGAGCCTCTCTGCCTTGGCCTTTACCCTCAACAGGGAGGATTGAAGAGAACACCACCTGTGCACCTAACTGCTTCACCCTCTGTCCCAGAGCCATGAAGTCAGTATCATTTGTTCCAACATGGATTAGCAACATTGGGCAATAGTCAGTGGGCTTGAGTCTTGGCAAACTCTCCGTAACATCTTGGATTTTGGCACCAGGCAGACAGCATACCTCTCTGGACATCAAGTCTGGTCGGCAGATGGACGCCTCAGTACCCCTCAGAAGAGAGACTCCAACCACCACTACCCTTCATTTCCTTCTGGTCACTTATTCTGCAACTTTGGGGTACTTGAACTCTAGTTCTTCCCTTTCCAGGGATGCTTTCACCTCCTCCACGTCCAGGGCTGCATAATGGTTCTTCAATTCAAGGGCTGGAGAAGTTGGATTGGTGATTTTGCAGGCCCTGGTGACTTGTGTTCAACCATCGACATTCTGTTGGCACCCATCTTCTCCTGTGCTGGAGAGCTTGGTTGCTGCAAGAAGCATCTCATCAATGTACTTCTCACTGTCTTGAATGCTCCTCAGCCTCGCCACCTCCTCTCTGAGTTCTTCCACTTGTTTCCTCAGAGCTTCAGCATGCAGGCTCCCTGCACATGGAACTGGTCCTTCAACTGGCATTAGGACCTCTGTCTGGACCGAGGCAGAAGCTGTAACGGGGCAACAGCTTTAGCAATACGATTTTTCCCAGCCATTGTTTTGTTTGTGGAGCTTAGGTATCTGTTAAAGCAAAAGAGAGATAAACTCACTCGTTATTCCCTTTTCCAGGTCATTTATGAATATGTCAAAAAGCAGTGGACCCAGCACAGATCCCTGGGGTACACCACTATTCATCTTTCTCCTTTGGGAAAATTGGCCATTTAGCCCTACCCACTGCTTTCTATCTTTTAAACAGTTGCTGATCCACAATAGTACACTGTCTCCTATCCCATGACTCTTTAGTTTTGCCAAAAGTCTCTGATGAGGGACTTTGTCAAAGGCTTTCTGAAAGTACAAATACACTATATCAACCGACTCACCTTTGTCTACCTGTTTATTCACACCTTCAAAAAATCATAACAGATTAGTAAGACAAGATCTTCCTTGTCTAAAGCCATGTTGGCTGTCTCCCATTAGGCCATGACTATCTACATGCTGAGTAATTTTGTTCTTTATGATGGTTTCTACCATTTTTCCCGGTACTGACGTCAGGCTCACCGGTCTGTAGTTTCCTGGATCACTCCTGGAATCCTTTTTAAAAACTGGCGTTACACTGGCGATCCTCCAATCTTCAGGTATTACAGATGATTTTAATGGAAGTTCACAGATTACTAATAGAAGGTCTGCAACTCATATTTCAGTTCTTTCAACACCCTTGTATGTGTACCATCCGGCCCAGGTGATTTGCTACCCTTCAGTTTATCTAATAGTCATGATACATCTTCCCGATGTATTGATATTTACTTCAATTCTTCCGCACCTTTAAATACCACTTCAGTCATGGGTAACATCCCTACATCTTCCACAGTAAAGACCGAAGCAAAGAATTCATTCAGTTTCTCCGCTATCGCCTTGTCGACTCTTAGTGCCCCTTTAACCCCTCTATCATCTAATGGATCAACTGACTCTCTCACAGGTTTTTTGCTACGAATGTACTTGAAAAAATCTTTATTTCATGTTTTTGCTTGTGCAGCAAGCTTCTTCTCAAATTCTCCCTTTGCCTGCTTTATCAATGCCTTGCATTTGACTTGCCAGTGCTTGTGCTGTTTCCAGGTTTCGTCGTTTAACTCTTTCTTCCATTTCCTGAAAGATGCTTTTTTTGGCAACAACAGCCTCTCTGACCTCACCTTTAAACCATGCTGGCAGTTTTTTAGACTTCCTTCCACTTTTCTTAAAGCGTGGAATACAGCTGGTCTGGGCTTCCAAGATAGTATTTTTCAACAACACCCAAGCTTGATGTAAGTCTTTAACCTTTGCAACTGCTCCTTTTAGTTTTTTCTTAACTATTTTCCTCAATTTATCATAGTCTCCCTTTCGAAAGTTAAAAGGTAGTACTGTGGATTTCCTTACTATCCCTCCTCCACTAATTAAATCAAATGCAATCATGCTATGATCGCTATTGCCAAGTGGCCCCAACACCCTTATCTCTTGCACTAGATCTGGTGTTCCACTAAGGACTAGGTCTAATATGGCTTCCCCTCTGGTCGGTTCATGAACCAGCTGCTCCAAGAAGCAGTCATTTATTTCATCTAGGAACTTTATCTCCCTAGCATGTCCTGATGTGACACTGACCCAGTCGATACCGGAGTAATTGAAATCACCCATTATTATTACTGCGCTGTACCTTTTGTTGGCTTCCTTGATTTCTTTGAGCATTTTATCATCCATTTGTTCATTCTGGCCAGGTGGTCGATAGTACACCCCCACTGCCATCGCCTTCCCCTTTTTTCATGGAATTTCAATCCATAGAGATTCTACAGCAAATTTTGTTTCCTGCAAAACTTTAATCCTTTCTGACTCAATGCCTTCTCTAACATAGAGCGCAACCCTTCCACCAATTTGATCAGCTCTATCATTACGATATAGTTTGTACCGAGGTATCACAGTGTCCTCCTTCCACCATGTCTCTGATATTCCAATCATATTTAACCTCTCATTTAGTGCTATATATTCTAACTCTCCCATCTTATTTTTCAGACTTCTAGCATTTGCATACAAGCACTTTAGAGACTGTATTTTATTCATATTAATCTGGCTATTGGTAGGCATGTGTAATTTGGGATCTTTAAGCTCTGTCTGCTCCATACTCGAGGGCATTTGGGCTACTTTACTCTTTTTTGGAACCTCTCTGCTTTTGGTAGTATCTTTCAAGGATACATTCTTCCGAACCATGCGCTCTTGGGCGACTGTTGGCTTTCCCCTATTATCTAGTTTAAAAACTGCTCTATCTCCTTTTTAAAGGTTAATGCCAGCAGCCTGGTTCCATCCCAGTTAAGGTGAAGCCCATCCCTTCGGAGGAGCCCCTCCTTTCCCCATAATGTTCCCCAGTTCCTAACAAATCCAAAACCTTCATCTCTGCACCATTGTCTCATCCACGCATTGAGACTCCGGAGCTCTGCCTACCTTTTGGGTCCTGCACGTGAAACGGGATGCATTTCGGAGAACGCTACCCTGGAAGTTCTGGATTTAAACTTCCTACCTAAAAGCCTAAATTTAGCCTCCAGAACCTCCCTAACACATTTTCCTATGTCATTGGTACCGACATGTACCAAGACAGCAGACTCCTCCCTAGTACTCCCTATCTAAGACCTTATCTAGGTGGCACGTGAGGTCTTCTACCTTCGCACCAGGCAGGCTTGTTACCAGGCGATCCTCATGTCCACCAGCCACCCAGCTATCTACATGCCTAATGATCGAATCACCAACTATAACGGCTGTCCTAACCCTTCCCTCATGGGCTCATGGCCCTGGAGAAACTTCCTCAGTGCGAGACAGTTTTATATCACCTGGAGGACAGGTCCTAGTTACAGGATCACTTCCTGCCACACCAGGGTGATGCTCTCCTATCACATGACCTCTCTCCTCCATGGCAACAGGGATACTGCCAGACTGGAGGTGGGACTTGAGGACTTTATCCCTGTAGGTCTCGTTTATGCACCTCTCCATCTTTCTTATGTCTTCCAAGTCTGCTACTCTAGCCTCTAGAGAACGGACTCATTCCCTGAGAGCAAAGAGCTCCTTGCACCTAGTGCACACGTAAGACCTCTCACCAACTGGGAGAAAATCATACATGTGACCCTCAATGCAAAAGACTGGAATGCCCCCATCTTGCTGCTGGACTGCTGTCTGCATCTTAGTTTTAAGCTTGTGTTTAGATCTTTAAGTTCTTTACTTACTAAGGGTTGCTATGGATATTTATACTATGTTGTCTCTTTTACCCTTTTCCATAAAGGTATTTAATGTTTCAGTTACCTGGGGGTTTTCACTTACCTGGGGGCTTTCTTCACCCATCCCCAATGAATCTAGTTTAAAGCCCTCTTCAGTAGATTAGCCAGTCTGCTACTGAAGATACGTCAACCTTTCTTGGACAGATGGATGCCATCTCTGCTCTACAACCCTTGGAACAGCATCCCATGATCCAGGAAACCAAAATGCTCTTGATGACACCATCCATGCAGCCATGCATTCATCTCCAGGATGCGGGTTTATCTGTCTTGGATTTTACCCTCAACAGGGAGGACTGAAGACAACACCACCTGTGCCCCTATCTGCTTCACCCTGTGTCCCAGAGCCATGAAGTTGCTTTTGATATGCTCAGAGGGATACCTGGCAGTATCATTTGTGCTGACATGGATTAGCAACATTGGGTAATAGTCAGTGGACTTGATGAGTCTTGGCAAACTCTCCATAACATCTCGGATTTTGGCATCTGGCAGACAGCATACCTCTCTGAACATCAAGTCTGGTTGGCAGATGGACGCCTCTATACCCCTCAGAAGAGAGTCACCAACCACCACTACCCTTCGCTTCCTTGTGATCACGGTTTCTGCAACTTTGGGTTGCTCGAGCTCTGGTTCTTCCCTTTCCAAGGATGCTTTCACCTCCTCCACTTCCAGGGCTGCATAATGGTTCTTCAATTCAAGGGCTGGAGAAGTTGGACTGATGATTCTGCAGGTCCTAGTTACTTGTGTCCAGTCTTCACCATTCTGTAGGCCCCATTGTCTCCTCACTGGAGAGCTTGGTTTTGCAAGAAGCTTCTCATCAATGTACTTCTCACTGTCTTGAATGATCCTCAGCCTCACCACCTCCTCTTTGAGTTCCTCCACTAGTTTCCTGGGAGCTTCAGCATGCAGGCATCCTGCACATGGAACCAGTCCTTCAACCGGCATTGGGACCTCATTTGTTTTATTTTCCATTCCTTTCCTTATGATACCTAGCATTCTATTTGCTCTCTTGACACACTGGGTGGAGGGTTTCAACATGTTATCCACGATGACGCCTAAATCTTTTTCCTGGATGATGGTTCCTAATGTGGAACCTTGCATTGTGTAACCATAATTCGGGTTGTTCTTTCCTAGGTGCATAACTTTGCAGTTGTGCACATTAAATTTCATCTGCCATTTGGATGTCCAGTCTTCCAGTTTATCAAGGTCCTCTTGCCATTTTTCACAATCCTCATGGGTTTTAACAACTTTGAATAATTTTGTGTCATCTACAAATTTGATTACCTCACTCATTATTCCCATTTCCAGGTCATTTACGAATATTTTAAAAAACAGTAGACCCAACACAGATCCCTGGGGTATTCCACTATTCACCTTTCTCCTTTGAGAAAATTGGCCATTTAGCCCTACCCTCTGCTTTCTATTTTTTAACCAATTCCTGATCCACAATAGTACACTGCTTCTTATCCCATGACTTTTTAATTTCGCATAGAGTCTCTCATGAGGGACCTTGTCAAAGGCTTTCTGAAAATCCAGATACACTATATCAACCTTTGTCTACCTGTTTATTCACACCTTCTAAAAAACATAACAGATTAGTAAGATAAGACCTTCCTTGGCTAAAGCCATGTTGGCTGTCTCTCATTAAGCCATGACTATCAATATGTTCAGTCATTTTGTTCTTTATAATGGTTTCTACCATTTTTCCTGTTACTGACATCAGGCTCACCAGTCTTTAGTTTCCCGGATCACCCCTGAAACCCTTTTTAAAAATTGGCGTTACATTGGCCATCCTTCAATCTTCAGGTATTACAGATGATTTTAATGATAGTTCACAGATTATTGATAGTAGTTCTGCATTCTCATATTTCAATTCTTTCAACACCCTTGGATGTATACTATCTGTTCCAGGTGATTTGCTACTCTTCAGTTTATTTATTTATTTAGCTGTACTTATATACCGCTTTTCACTGGGTCAAAGCAGTTTACAATATATAAGTTTATTAAATAGTTGTAATACATCTTCCCGGTGTATCGATATTTCTTTCAATTCTTCAATTTGCTACAAAGGAATATACTAAAATACAAAACATAAAACACAATGGGACTTATTTACCAAGCTGCATTAGCTGTTTATTTGACAATTAATGCAAAGGGGATGGGATTTAGCTCATATCTTTCTCAGAAGTTCACGATGAGTTAGAGTTATATTCAGATACTGGAGGAGCTTTCCTGTCCCCAGAGGACTTATGGTCTAAGTTTGCACTTGAGGCAATGGAGAGTTAAGTGACCTGCCCAAATCACGACTGGCAGGAGGGTTTAGAACATTGTTTCTGTCATTGTCTCCCCATTGCTTTAACCATTAGGCTACTCTACTAACAGTTACTGCAGGCACTGTGCTAAAGTTAATGCAGAGCCTTAGCAGTTAACAGGTGGTAATTTCCATGTTAATAGCTAATGTCAATAGGGTGGAGAATGAGCAGTGACTGTGCCTTCCAGTTAACATGACATAGTTAATGCCACCACCTTCCCATTACAAGGGGAACAGGCAGACAAGAAGGTGATAAATGAATAGGTAGGGCAGCCAGGAAGACTGGAAAGGCCCGGAACTCACTGTTTTTCCACAGCTGTTCTGTTACCCTGTTAAACTGAATTACCTCTGTGTAAGAATGCTGTGTGTGGCATTTTAGCATCAGAGGTTGCTAGTGAATCTGTACCTGTAGAAAAAATGCAAAAATGGTTTTCATTGGGGCGACAATCATGGCTTTCTCCAGGAGAAGCAGCACTCAGTTGCATCTATCATCCATAATAAACTCCTACTGCTACTCTGCCTGGTGAACTTGAGAAAGTTTGTTCCTAAGAAAAAGAATCACCTGGCTTTATCCATGCAAGGGTGGATTTTCCAATAGGCCACTGCCTAGGGGCAGCTATCCCTCAGAGGGAGGAGCAACTGTCTCACCACTGGAAGTCTGCACGGTCACTGGACATAGTGACCCTGCTTGACCCTGTTCTTATTTTAGACCAGGGGTTCTCAATCCAGTCCCAGAACACCCTAGCTAGGTAGGTTTTCAGGATAACCACAATGAATATACTTGAGAGAGATTTGCATTCAGATTTCAATTATGCAGATTCACTGTGGTTATCCTCTAAACCTGTTTGGCTAGGTGTGCCCCAAGGATTGGGTTGAGAATCCCTGTATTAGACTGATGTGACTTTGAGAGAGACCCTTTGGCCTTTGCTGCAACTCGCAATTTTGAAGAGGGATCCTTCTCTCTCCCCTATTGGAGAGGGGCTACTGGCAGTCCCAGTGCCTAGGAGGATCCGGAGGCTTAAATCCACCACCAAGTCCACACTGTACAGAAGGACTGTGGCAGTCTAGGAGAGATCTCACCTGTATACAGGATAATCAATTCCCATAGACAAAGGGAGGATTACCTACAGCATTGCGGCAGATCAGGGCCTAGAATAAGCCTATATAAGAGAAAGTAAATGCAGACTTTTATGTTTATGTTTATGCAATTTCTTGATATACTGCCCAGGCTGAAGGACATCAGAGCGGTTTACAGTCATTACAACCAGGTACTGCATAAATTCCCTTGTCCCCAAAGGGCTCACAATCTACATGTGTCTTTATAAAATAGACTTACACATATGCATCCCCGATACTAAGGGGCCCTTTTACTGAAGTGCAGTAAAAATAAAGCATGGCAACTGATAATCCTGTGCAGTAACTGCTGTGGGCATGCCCAAACCTTCCCTTACACTTACCTCACAGGGCAAATATTTAGCACTCATGGAGAGTACTTCTGTAATCTCACATGCAGGCAAAGTGCATTGCTGTGAACGTGTCTGGGCCAATTCTATAAAGTAAATTATCTGCAGGCTTGACTTTATAGAATAAGGGCATATGGACATGCCTGTTTCTAGAACAGCACAGTCATACGTGTACATCATAGTGTTCTATAATTTACTTGCAAAGATTTAGGCCTCTCCTATACTTTATTTTTTTTAGCAGGGTTTTTATACTGTTTTATCATGTCAGTCAAAGCGGTTTACTTGTAACAAACTTGATAATGTACATTAAACGGGGACATTGATAACTTGGATTTTTCTGAGGCAATGGAGAGTTAAGTGACTTGCCCAAGGCCACAAGGTGTGCTAGTGGGAATCAAACCCTGGTCCCTTGGTTTCTCAGGGCAGTGCTCTAACCATGAGGCTACTCCTCCATTCCTTTGCCCAGACTTCACCCCTGTGCACACCCCAACTGAAAATACATACTATGGAACTTACGGACGTGTTTTCAGAATAGCAAGCACCCAAAGCGCACGTATAAGCGTCCATTCATGCATGTAAGTCCTTCAGAATAGGGTCTGTGCACCTATATAGATTCAGCCAATTTAAGTGCTTTGCAGCTAATGTGAATGCCCTTAATGCCACTTTCTGAGATCGCATTGAGTGATTTGTTTGCTGCTGAAACAGCATGTGGTGCAGCCCATGCTCATTTGTATCTCTTTTCATCGCTAAGCAGTTAAAGTGTGAATTAGTACACCCTAGTAACTGTTACTGCAGCTATGTATTAACAGCACATAACTATTCATGCATTAATTGATTAGAACATTTTAGTAAAAGTGCCCTATGTGTGCATACATGCCTACTGGGTTATTAAAGATATGTGCATAAAAATGCAACTTGGCTCCCTAGAACACCTACTTCTAGAACGGCAAGGCCGCGGAGCCATGTGCTCGCGGCCACCATTAACCGGGGGGACGGCCGCGTGCATTCCCCCGGCGGAAGCGGGGCCGTTGTGAGCCCGGGGGGGGGGGGCGGAGCGAGGGGATAAGATCTTCCCATTGGCGGCGGCGGGTGACTGCTCGGCGCCGCGGCCAATGGGAAGAAGGACCCCATGAGCAGGTGCGGGGACGCGGCGTGGCTCCGGCCTCTTTTGGGTGGATGCCGGAGCCGCCGGACGCCCACCCGCCCTCCCTGATTTCAAGTGGGTCTGGGTGGGTGTAGTGGGGGTGTTGCAGCTGGACGGGGTTGGCGGGATCCCGGAGGTTTCCGGGGTCCGGAGCCGGATGCAAGCAGTACGGCGGGGGTGGGGTACCCCCGCCCGGACAATCCCTCGGCTTTTGCTAATAATATGGCGAAGCTGGATGAGGGAGGGCGAGGCAATTTTGTCGGGGCCTGTACCCGGGGGAAGCGGCAGCGGCGGCACCTTGCTAATAACATGGCGGGTGCTGGCTCGCGCTGCTGGTGGGGGGGGGGGAGATGTTAATTTGTTAATTGGAAAGTTATGATTGTTGTAAGTTAATAAAGCTGCGACCAGTTCAATTCCAAATGAGTGGTAATGGTTTTCTTTGAAAGTTTAAGTGTGCCTCTTATAAGCGAGGGGAAAAAGGGGGTGGGGGGGGGGGAATCAGGGTGGAATCGCCCGGTCCGCCTTACCCGGTTACAACCAATAAAAACAAATGTGAGTTTGATCTACATATACATTTTTGTGTGTGTACAGCCCAGGCAATTTTATAAAGACCTCTTTCTGCACCTAAAATGATATTGTAGGTGCAGAATTTATGATAACATTCCCTCCTCAAATTAGGCCTGAATGCTGATACATCTGCCTATACTGTATACTATAAATGCAAGCATCATCATGAGCTTGAAACTCAAAGAACAGCTCTAGTTTTCTGATGAATCCAAAGATGATTGGCTCTGTGTGTCTTAACTTTAAATTCAAGCACTGGCATCAAGAAGGTATGAATGAGATATGTACAGTTCTATGCCATGTACTTGGCTTTCTTTGAATTCTAAATGTGAACTGCAAGTCTTCTGTTTTTCCCAAGTAACATAAAAATATATCTTCCTCAGCACATTGCATTTAGCATGTCATCTCTAATAGGCATGTATTAAGTAATTACATTTGCCAATAGAGATGATAATGATGCTATCTTGTGTATTCAATTTGTGATTGTGACAATGAGTGTTTCATAGAAATTAGGACTTCATCTGGAGTAAGGCTGAGGTTGCTCTCAGAGTAATTATTTTTTCAGATA
The DNA here is from genome assembly GCA_033557465.1 of Ichthyophis bannanicus. Classification (NCBI taxonomy): domain Eukaryota; kingdom Metazoa; phylum Chordata; class Amphibia; order Gymnophiona; family Ichthyophiidae; genus Ichthyophis; species Ichthyophis bannanicus. The sequence continues at coordinate 124,391,407 of CM066043.1, read as the reverse complement.
TGGCATCTCTTTCCATATCGTATTTCAAAATATTTCCTGTTGTAGAAGTGATTTAGTCATGGAAATTGCCACACTTGTCAAATGTTTTGCCTATTACTTTCTGAAGTATCAATACAGGCAGCAATGAAGCGAGCCATGGAGCGTTCTCATTAATGATCTGTCATTCTTAACATCTGCCTCTTGTCAAAATAATAAGAAACAATTATGAAGGAGGGAAGCAAATGCTGCAAGGTTTCTCAAATGCACACATGAGTTTTTTTCTGTTTTGGGTTCAGGCAGAAATGATCAGCTTTGACTGGTCTCCAGGTCACTTCTGATCTCAGTTTTGAACTCTTAATGAGTGCCCCCATTAAATATGACTGAACTCTGCTCTCTCTCAGCTTGAAGCTGGTATGGCTGAAAAGAGTCCCTTTCTAGCTTGTCCTTATTAAAATTTAACAGCTATACTACTTTATAGCATTTTCTTTGCATGGGGTAAATCAAGTTGTAATCATACTGGGAGCAATATATGTCTTGTAAATATTTTGTTTAGCATTTCAGTGCTTAATCCATTATCAAATATAGTATACTACATCAAACCTTTTGATGATCTATCACAACATAGTTTAAATGGATATTATTTTCTTGCTGACACACAGACCCCCAAATCAAAAGGTTCATCTAAGAAGCAAACTCAGAATTTTAAATTGATTCATGCAATATCAAGGGGGCTAAAAAAGGGCATGTTTTCAATATATTAACTAATTATTCATTCACTAAACACTGTAAAACAAATTGAGAGTGGAGAACAGTCATGAATACCCCTTGACACAAAATCTAACCCAGTGGTTCCCGTCCTGTGACTCGTGGACCCCTGGACATCTATGAGATCATTGCCGGTGGTCCGCAGGACACAGGAAAGAGAAAAGAGAGAGATTGGTGGGGATTAATTGGGGTCAAGAGAAAGAGTGACTGGAGGAATTGGCATTAGGAATGGAGAGAGAATCAGATTGAGTGGCGGAGACTGGGATTTACATGGATGAGATCAAGGCAGCGTGAATGTTGACACCTGACTGGTTTGCTGTCACTGACTGGGTGGGCCTGACACCAAAGCGAAGGGACCATGGCTACCTAGGCCCATACTTGGCTATGCCCCTGCACAAAGAAGACAGAATGATACAAACACTATCAACATAATCCTCAAATGCTGTTTTATATTATCTGTTCTATCATTCGTGAATCATGATTCTCTCAGTACATGCCTGGATGGAAAGTCTTTAAGCTAATATACCTTGCTTGAGGTAATTATTTTTGCATTAAAGTGGTACTTGACTCATTTGGGTAAGAATGTTGAGCAGTTCAATTATAGGCGGCAGTAACATTCTTATAGAGTAGATCTATAATTAAAAAAAAGCAAAACCCCTCAGTTTCATCCTGTGTTCTATTATCTAGGAAGCCTTCCATTATCTGAAAACTGTGTGGCTTCATATGTTCCATTATCTGAAGAAAACTCCTATTATCTGAAATGTGTTCAGCAGAAAATTCTCATTACCTGGTAGAAGTGGAGTGAGAGTTGCAGCTAGACAAGAATCCACTACCAGGTCATGTTAAAGAAATGACTTTATTTGATTCCTCTCTTCCTGGAAGCATGGGCCATTGCTTAGTCTGCTGTGGCTGGAGCTACCCAACTGCCATTATGACTTCGCCCCTACTGCTGATGTGAATGCAGGCTGGTCCAAAAAGGCATTCTGCCATAGAGGCAGGACACCTCTGTTGGGACACCCCTTGGGGAGCTCTTTAGAAAATGACTGAGGGCTAAGAGGACTTAAAAAGTACAAACATTTTTGATCAGAATGGTTTGGGAAGAACGGTACTTTGTAATTGTGTTGGGTTGGGCCTGTTCTGTTGGGTCAAATAATGAGATCATCTGATGGGTTTGTTTAGATTCAGATCTAAATATTTTTATTGTTTTTGTTAAGAATTAATTATATTTATATGAATGTTATGTTGGAAATGGTCTGTTTCTTAGTGAGAATGGAGGACAAGAGTCAGCTATGCAATATTGCTTTATTTTTAGTTATTTATTTTTATTTATTTATACATTTTTCTATTTTTTTTATTTTGAATATTTTGAATCACATTTTATGACTTTTTAAAAATGATGTGTATTGAATAAATGTACAGAGGGGTTAGTCTGTTAGTCTGGAGTAGCAAAAAAGGCAAAAGCTATTGACTGTTTTAGGATTAACCAATTTATTGAGGCATGGACTCAAGAACCAAAGTCCATATCATCAGGTTCTCTACCAGAACGTGTACTGTTGTTTTTGAAAGCACATACCTCAATAAACTTGTCCATAAACAATCTTTCCATGCACACACCTAGTCTAGTTTCATTAAGGTTTCTCATATTCTGCATGTTTAGTTAAAATGTTCTACAAATTGGACCCATAATATTTACTATGTGATAAGTTCAGACTTTCTGTTTTGGGACCCTCTTTACAAAAGTGCAGTAAGATTTGGCATTAATTGCCAAATTAACAAGCAGCAACTACAAAGATGTTGTGTTAACTGTTGGAAGAATACTAACATCTTCCCATAAAGCCAGCACAGAGAATATGTTTACTGCAGAGAGGGTCAGGTTTATTAAAATGTGCTGTCTACTGCGCACTAAAGCACATGCTAAGCAGGCAGAGAGTGGGTATTGACTGTACATTGCAGTTGGTGCAGGACTGAATAGCGCATGCTATTACTGTTGCAGTTAGTATGGGTGCACTTACCGACATCTCAATGGTTGCATCAAGTGAACCAATATTAACTGCAATTGCAGTTTTTGCATGAGGAGATGCTTCTGCAGAGGAACATGCCGAGCATGCCCCCAGTAGTGAGCATTTTGCCTCCCATGCTTTTTGCCTCTTAACGCACACTTTAGTAAACATGCCCCACAATGCAGAAACAGTTAATGCTGCCAATTGAGGTGGCACTAACTAATTAGCATTATCTACCACATTAATAGATAATATGTGGTAACTCGTATTTCCATGTTAACCATAAAGCGCAGTAACTGCCTATTCCCTGCCACATTCCATATTTGGCAGTTAACGCAGGAAGGTGCACCAACTGTCATGCTGCTGCCGCAGGTCCACACTAACAGTTAGGGGCATGTTTACTAAAGATTTTAATGCATGTTAATGAAATCAATGCATATTTAAGTGCCAACAGCCCTTTTATTTCTATGGATGCAGTGGCACTTAAAGCCATTAGTTTCATTAACATGCATTAACCTTTAGTAAACATGCCTCTTAGTGTGTGTTAATTTTCACATCGCTCAGCATTCTTAGGGTGATAATCACTTAAATCTCTTTCACCACTGCTTTGTTACCCATTTCTCTCTTTCTCATTATTTTTTCTTTACTATTGCCAGTCACTTACAGATGTATATATTTAAATAATTATTTATTTATATTGTATCATGAATAACGACGTTAATTTTAACAATGCAATTCAGTGTAATTAAAAGTTTTAAAGGCATATTCTAGAGAGACATGTAGAAGAAATCTGGGATGTCCAAATCAAAATATCTGAAATTCTGTGGGAGCGGTAGCAGAGAAGGTGGGCACAAATAAGGGCCTTGCAAAATCGGCCAGTCCCCATCCTGAAAGATGTGTCTATGAAATAAAATGGAAAACAGGAACACACAGAGTAATGGTCCAGACACATACAGATTTTTGCCCAATTTTAGCAATCTGCAGACATCTGCCATTCCAGGAACATAGATGTGTCCACAGCCTTATTTCAGAATGCACCCATGTACGGTTTCTCACCCATATATGTCCATGCCTGCCATCTTGAAAACAGGGATGTGCTGTGATGTGGAAGCTTGGATGAATGCCTTTCTACTTACTACCATGCTTTCTTGATGGAGCAAAAAATATTGGGAATGAGGGGATATTCTTCTCGTCTCCTTACAGTTGTTGGTTTGCTGAAATGAGTATCTTTCAGAGTCCTATTTGTGCTCTGAAGCTGGTATAACCATGGATATCTCCACTGAAAATAGAGACATACAGCACTATTGTGATGTGGCTTAGAGTGGGACACCTGAGTGACTGTTTTCAAATGCCCAGATCACAAATAGGGCTTCTTAAAGGATTCCCCTAGTCTGTATTTATTTGATTGACTGACTGGCTTTCATCCTGAAACAGGAAGGCAGTTTACAAAAGAAAAAAACCCCAATATTCCAGATTGCTGTTATGCTGCAAACAAATGCATCTATGATTGGTAGATTTATTTCCTAGTTTGTGTTTTAAATATACATTTCTGTCATATATTTTGGCAATTTGTGGTTAACACAATACTCATCCAACCACACTGCAATTTGCTCTTGGATTTCTCAAGAAAGGTATTTTGTCAGTGGCTAGAAAACAGCCAAGACACCTAACAACTACTCTACATCCCCACCCCCATTCTAAAGGTACCCCGCTTCAAATTTTTTAAACAAAAGTCTTAGAAAAATGTGTTTTATAGCAATTTGAAGAGTACTGACACACAAGTAATTGGATTCTCGCCAATATGGGTTTTGGAAACATCATAATACTGAGACGCTACTTATTTCTATTTTGGAAACACTTAAGGCCTGATATTAAAAAAATACCTGAGCTCCTAAATTTACTATAGGCTCCTAAATTAGGTACCTAAATTTGTGCCCTATTTTCAGCCACACTTAAGAGCCTAAGTTTTCAGCTGAAAATGTATCCTAATTTAGGAGCTTAAAATGTATGCTCTTAAAATTAGGTCTGCTATTCATTTGCCTAGATACATGAGTCTAATATAGGTGTCTAGTGCTGGAAATCATTGCCAAATGCCTAACTTCTTTTTCCTGCTCTAAATCCATCCCCATAGCCACCCTCTTTATATGCTCCTAAATTTGGCAAATTCAACATTTTATTATCCATTGTGGATTTTCACATCATCTTGCCAGATGTCCTGATTTTATCAGGATTGTACTGATTTTTGGAAGCTTGTCCTGATTTGAAAAATGTCCTGATTTTGTCCTGAATTTTGGCATTTTGTCCTGACTTGTCCTGAATTTCTGTAAAATTTTAACAGATAATTAAGATGAACATTATAATACAAATGAAGTTATTTTTATTCACTTATTGTACATAAAATGGAGAAATGAAACATTAATTATAAGTTTTTCTTTTTCAACGTGTGAGTGTGACTCAGTGTTTTTGCCCAAAAATGTGCCTTTTGGCATTTGTTTGAAAAAGGGGAAAAGTTTTTGGCTCTTTTTCGAAAATGGGAAAGTTTGGGTTCCATTATACATATAAAATATAGTGAATTTAAGAATTAATGAATTAAAGAATTTACGTAAAGAGGGGAAAAATATAAAAATTTTCCAGAAGCACAAAGTCTTGATTATAGTTTATCATTTGTTAAATTTTTTTCATTTTTGTCATCATAGTAATTTTACTAATATAAATTAATTTGCAATTATTTATAACATCACTAGTGGAATGAGTATTTTCGGTGTGCAAGAAGCAATGGACGGATGATCAAAATTGATTGGATATTAAAACTGTAAAATGCTTGCTTCAAATTAAAATAAACTATTCATTATCTTGTGGTGATATGTACACAAAGATTTTGGCTGATGAAAATCTGCTAAATCAATATCGTTGAACAATAAATACATGTAAATAATGCTTTACTGTATCTGATGCCTAATAAAATGTTTTTTTTTGAAAAGTGTTATTTTTTGAAAAAATGTCCTGATTTTGGACCAAAGGTAACTGGCAACCCTAGCCATGTTTGTATGTGGACTTCACTGCTGTAATGGGCCATAAATGTGGGCTTACCATCTACTTATTTGTGCTCTTTACAGATGGTTGATAATGCGGCAATCTGTTTATCTACTGGCTGCCACATGCAAAATCATATTATTCCATCTCTGATATCACTTCACTGGCTGCATATTGAACAAGGTATTAAATTTAAAATTTGTTGGCTGGTATTAAAGTCATAAAGGATGGTTCCGAAGTTGCTGAATATTTACTTCATTGGTGTGTTCCGAACTTCTCTTTGCACTCCAGTACTGCTCATATATTAGAGAATTTGTCTTTGAAAAGTGCTGAGTTGATTAGACCTTAGCGCTTTTTCAATTGCAAGCCCCCTATTATGGAATAGTTATCTACAGAGATTCGGGCCCAGGTTGAAATTTAATGTGGATAAGTGCAAAGTAATGCACGTGGGGGCATGTTTACTCAGGTGCTCTGTTAGCATTCAATTGGGCCATGATTCTAGCATGGAGGCTGGTACTAACCTCAGGGGGCATATGCGTCTGTTCCCCTGCTATTAGCACGTTGCAACCACATGGCACCATGCTAAGCAGCATGTAGGTGCACCTAACACCACACATTGAGGTAGCAGTAAATGCACTCACACTAATGACAACAGCTTCGGTTAGCATGCACCAAGGGTGCCCACATTAGCTGTGCTTCACTGTCAGTGCCCATGCTCTACCCCTAACCCACCCAGTCCTTGCTCAATCATGTGCTAATTGGTTACCATAGAATTTTTGCCACAAGTCTGATCCAAACCTTTAGCACACTTTATTAAACATGCCCTTATGGAAGGATGACCCAAATTATAGCTACACAATGCATGATTCCATATAAGGAGTCGCCACCTAGGAAAAAGATCTAGGCATCATCATAGATCAGGGGTCTCAAACTCAAATTGCTTTGAGGGCCAAATGAGGACTTGTAAAGTAACCCGGGGGCCGCATAAGACGCGGGGCCTCATTTGCATAAATATTTGCATAATGTTACCATACACTAACTTTTAGTAAACATGCCTCTTTAATGAGTATGGATAAAGAAAGACTAAAAGATTTAGAAACAAGAAGACAATAATTAAACTGGGAACCCCAAAAGCCAAACTTGGAATGTACAACAACACTGTAGAAATAAGACTATAAATTAATTTCCTCTTGTACTAAACAAAGCGCAAACATTAATGATGCACATTTCCCAGAGCTGACATATTCCAGTTAATAAATTCAAAATAAAGAGATATTTTTCTACCTTTTGTGCATTTTTTTCAGTTGCAATTGTTCCAGCCACTTTCTTCTGGTTTCTTCATGTCTTCTGCTAACTCTCCATCGTCTGCTGTCCATTTGCCCTTTCTTCTCTCCTAGTTTTTTTTCCATTCTCTCTCTACATCTGCTTTAACATACTAATCTTTCTCCTTTTTCTCTTTCCTCATTCCTATTTCATCCACTCAAATTTTACCCCTCCATCCTCAATCCCCACTTACTCTCCCAATACCTGGCCAATTGTAGATTTGTCTTCTCTCCCAGACAAAATATTTTTCCCCTCTCCATTTCACTTTCCCAGCTCCATCCCATTCTAATCCTCCCCCAACATCAGCTCCCTTCTAGTTCCAGCCCCACCCAGCATCCGCTCCCTTCTAGTCCCCCCATCAGTCCATTTCCAGTCCTATCCTAGCCTCACCATCAGCCCATTTCCAATCCTAGCCCCCCATCAGCCCATTTCCAATCCTAGCTCCCTCCCCTCACAGCCCATTTCCATTCCAAGCCCCCCTCCCCATCAGCCATTTGCAGTTCAAGCCCCCCTTCCACTCAGCCCATTTCCAGTCCTAGCAACCCCCCCCAGCCCATTACCAGTCCTAGACCCCCCATAGCCCATTACCAGTCCTAACCTCCCCATAGCGCACTTCCAGTTTTACCCCCATCACCCCATTTTCAGTCTTACCCCCCCCCCATAGCCCATTACCAGTCATAACCCCCCCTGCCAATAGCCCACTTCCAGCGCTAACCCCCATTACCCCATTTCAGTCAGACACTCGATAGCTCTTTAGAAGTACTAACTCCCCCCCTCAGCCCTCCTCCAGTACTTCCTAACCCCCACCTGCCCATTTACAGTCCTAGCCCCCACCATAGCCCATCTCCAGTCATAACCCCCCTGCCAATAGCCCATCTCCAGTCATAACCCCGCCCCTGCCAATAGCCCATTTCCAGTCCTACACCCCCCCCCCCGGTAAATTAAAAAAAAACCTGGCTTCTGCTGCTGCAGCAGAAAATCAGCTGTCCCGCGGCCCCTTCCCCTCTGCGCGGAGAGCCCTGAGTGTGCTTCATCTGCGGCGTGCTTTTTAAGCCGCGAAGAGAGTATTTCCCTCTCGCGCGGCTTAAACCTAGTCACTTTTCAAGCCTCGCGAGAGGGAAATACTCTCTTCGCGGCTTGAAAAGCACCCGCTGATGGAGCACTCTCGGGGATCTCCGGGCAGAGAGGAAGGGGCCGCAGGACAGCTGATTTTGCTGCTTGAGCAGCAGAAGCCAGTTTTTTTTTTTTTTAAAATTGACCGTCGATTCTGCCGTTGCCACGGCAGCAGCAGCAGAAGCCGTCGCGGGCCGCACAACGTTCTCTCGCGGGCCGCATGCGGCCCGCGGGCCGCGTGTTTGAGACCCCTGTCATAGATAGTACACTGAAATCCTCTGCTCAGTGTACAGTGGCAGTCAAGAAAGCTAATAGAATGCTAGGAATCATAAGGAAAGGAATGGAGAACAAAACCAAGGACATCATAATGCTTCTGTATTGCTTCATTGTGCGACCATACCTTGAGTGTTGTGTGCAGTTCTGATCACCACAAGTATAAAAAGATATAGCAGAAAAGGTATAGGAGGGTGACTGAAATGATAAAGGGGATGGAAGGATACCCCTATGAAGAAAGGTTTAAGAGATTAGGACTCTACAGCTTGGAGAAGAGACTGCTGAGAGGAGATATGATAGAGGTCTATAAAAAAATGTGTAGAATTTTTATTTATTATTTATTTATTTTATTTATTTACTTCTCTTATATAAACGTACAAAGACTAGGAGACATCCAGATAAACAAGAATCAATTGCCATGTCATATTAAAGAAATGACTCTTATGTGCTCCCCCTCTTCCTGGAGTAGCACATTTAAGACTAATCGGAGAAAATATGTTTTCACCCAACGTATAATTAAGCTCTAGAATTCATTACCGGCTGTTAATGTTAAAAAAAGTTTGGACTAGCTCCTGGAGGAAAAGTCCATAAACCATTAAAGTGGACTGGGGAAAATCTATTGCTTGTCCTTGGCATAAGCAGCATGGAATCTGTTTGGGATCCTGCCAGGTATTTGTGAACTATATTGGCCACTGTTGGAAACAGTATACTGGATTTCATGGACGTTAGTCTGATCCATTATGGCAAATCTTTTGTTTGTATGTTCTTGGCCATATATAAGTGCAAAGTGGCTATTAGATAAGACTAAAAGAATATTAATTTTCGGTCATTCTGTAGAATATCTGTGTTGAATAGTAGTCTAGAAATAGACTGCCAACATACCTGGAAGCTGTCTGATATTCATGTGGCATTCCTAGGCAAGATTATGTGCTTTCTAAGATTCCAGTCCCATCTTTCTCACCTCTAAAGCATTTTTGCAACTGCAGCCAGCATACTGCCTCCCAGAGTGCCTTGCATAGGGTCTACTTTAAACTCATTTTCACAGCTGACTTGCTTGCGCCATCCTCAGATCCTCACACTTACCCAGAGCTGTAAGTGACATCAAGACTTGTCTCCTCCTCCCTGGCACTTATTAAATGAACTTTCATCTAGTTTGTACAAAAAAACTACAGAAACATCTGTGGAAACTATGGCATAGATTTTTACGGGGTTTTTCATTTGTGTTTTTGTAAAACTGTTAACATTTCAAAGACAAAGAAACATGTTACCATCGTTGCTGCAGTAGAATTCCAGCTATTCAGGGGAATAGGGAGGGAGGACATGGTAGGATCTTCTTGGGAGATTCATCCACCATGGAGGCATTCCTAACAGGGGCTATACATTTCAAGCAAAGGTAAGAGTTTGTGGCTTTTTAAATTACTAGCTCTCTGCCTGGACACTCTTAAAAGGCTTTTGATACACTTTCAAAACAAAGTTATATTCTTTTTGGTGCTTTAGTTTAAAAGGGGAAATATTTTCTTTAGTGGGGTAGATTTAAAACTCTGCTTTAGTACTTTCTCAGCCCTTTGAAACTGCTGACACTTCATCAGGTGTTAGTTCCCTCCCTACCCCCCGAACTCCCACCCAGTCCTAATGAGCAGTCTTGCTTTATTAACTACACACAGGGACTTGGAACAGCACATTATGAACACACTTAAAAGAGATTTAACCACTTTTTCTCTGAAAGGACAGCTGGGAAACCAGCTGGTACTTTGGTAGGTCTCTCTCTATTTTGCTTTAACAGATACCTAAGCAACTAGGAAAAATCGTATTGCCAAAGTGTTGCCCCCGTTACAGCTTTTACCTCTGTCCAGACAGAGGTCTCAATGCCAGTTGAAGGACCGGTTCCATGCGCAGGATACCAGAATGCTGAAGCGCTCAGGAAACAAGTGGAGAAACTCAGAGAAGAGGTGGTGAGGCTGAGGAGCATTCAAATCAGTGAGAAGTACATTGATGGGATGCTTCTTGCAACAACCAAGTTGTCCAGCAGAAAAGATGGGAGCCTACAGAATGACGAAAGTTGGACACAAGTCACCAGGGCCTGCAGAATCACCAATCCAACTTCTCCTGCCCTTGAACTGAAGAACCATTATGAAGCCCTGAAAGTGGAGGAGGTGAAAGCATCCCTGGAAAGGGAAGAACCAGAGCTCAAGCACCCCAAAGTTGCAGTGACCACAAGGAAGCAAAGGGTAGTGGTGTTTGGTGACTCTCTACTGAGGGGTACTGAGGCATCCATCTGCTGACCAGACTTGATGTCCAGAGAGGTATGCTGTCTGCCAGGTGCCAAAATCTGAGATGTTACGGAGAGTTTACCGAGACTCATCAAGCCCCACTGACTATTACCCAATGTTGCTAATCCATGTCGGCACAAATGATACTGCCAGGTATCCCTTTGAGCATATCAAAATTGACTTCAAGCTCTGGGACAGAGAATGAAGTAGATAGGGGCACAGGTGGTGTTCTCTTCAATCCTCCCTGTTAAGGGTAAAGGCCAAGGCAGAGAAACTCACATCCTGGAGATGAATGCATGGCTGCGTGGATGGTGTCATTGAGAGCATTTTGGTTTCCTGGACAATTGGAGCTGTTCCAAGGGTTGCAGAGCCGAGATGGCGTCCATCTGTCCAAGAAAGGTCAACGTGTCTTCAGTAGCAGACTGGCTAATTTACTGAAGAGGGCTTTAAACTACATTTGTTGGGGATGGATGAAGAAAGCCCCCAGGTAATTGAAACATTAAATACCTTTATGGAAATGGGTAAAAGGGTTAACATATGGAAAGTGATGTGTATAAATACCTGTAGGATGGCAAAAAAGATCCCAGATGTTGGAGCGTTAATGGGAGAGGCTGACTTGGATTTAGTGTCAGTTACAGAAACATGGTTCACACAAAACCATGACTGGGATGTAACTATACCAGGCTATACTTTATTCAGAAAGGTCAGAGTAGGAAGAATGGGAGGAGGAGTGGCACTATATGTAAAAAATAATATTAAAGCTTTGGAACTACAAAGCTTAAAAGGGAGAGAGGAGGCACTGTAGGTTAAACTAGAAAGAGGGAAAGAGAAATCTATTTGCATTGGCGTGATATACAGACCTCCCTCACAAAAGGAAGAGGTGGACGGAGAGTTAATTGAAGACATACGCAGCATTGCCAGGAAAGGAGAAGTGCTACTGATAGGGGATTTTAATATGCCAGATGTTGATTGGCAAATTCCTGCTGCAGTATCATCTAGAAGTAAGGAGATCCTGGATTCTCTACAGGGCAAACTATTCAGGCAACTGGTAACAGAACCCACACGTGAAGGGGCCATACTGGACTTGGTGCTTACCAATGGTGGAAGTGTTTCTGATGTTATAGTGGGAGATCATTTTGCATCCAGTAATCACCAGATGGTGTGGTTCGGTATTAAAATCCATTCAAATGCAAGGGTCTTAGACTTTAGGAAAACTAACTTTGCCAAGCTGGGCCAATACCTCAGGGAGTCGTTAGCGGGATGGGAACAGCTGGGGGATGTAGAAAGACAGTGGGAAAAACTAAAAGGGGATATTTTAAGGGCAACCAACCTTTTTGGTTAAATGGTAAAGAAAGGTAAAAGGAAAAGGAGACAGCTATGGTTTTCGAAAGAAGTAGCTGAAAGGGTGAAGAAAAAGAGGGAGGCCTTCATGAAATACAAGAGATCACAGAGAAAGGAAGACAGACATCTATATTTGGAATAACTTAGAGAAGCTGTCAAAGTAGTAAGGAAAGCAAAGTTTCAAAAAGAGGAGGAAGTAGCCAATGCAATAAAAGGGGGGTAAAGACATTTTTCATATATGGAGTGGAGGTGTGGCCTAGTGGTTGGGGCAAGGTACTTCAGGCCGGAAGGTCGGGGCTTCAAATCCCACTAGAGGACAGCAACCTTGGGCCGGAAGGACTGGGGTTTCTAGTCCCACAGGTGCTCCTTGTGGTCTTGGGCAAGCCACTTAACTATTTTACAGGGAACATGGGCTATGGAGGGTTATCTCCAAGTTATAATGCCCTGTTCAATGTAATTTCAGTTTGTTCAATGTAAACTGCACTGATGCAGAATAGCGCGGTATATAAGAGAATGCAAATAAATAAATAAATAAAATAAATGTTAGTGGGAAGAGAAAGGATAAAAGTGGTATTGTCAGATCCAAGGGTGAAGGGGAGGAATATGTAGAAGCTGATGAAGATAAAGTGGAATTGCTTAACAAATATTTCTGTTCTGTGTTCATAGATGAAGAACCAGGAGCAGGACCTCAGAAAACACCCACAAACAGGAACAGAAGGCAGGGCATCTTTAACAATTTTCAGAAGACTGTATTCGTGACAAACTAGCTAAACATAAAGTAGACAAAGCGATGGAACCAGATGGGATACACCCTAGAATACTGAGAGAACTTGGGTACGTTCTAGCAGCTCCACTGACTGACCATTTCAATGCCTCATTGGAGTCAGGAGTGGTGTCAAAAGACTGGAGAGAGGCACATGTGGTCCCTTTATACAAAAGCAGAAATAAGGATATGGTTGAAAACTACAGGCCAGTTATTTTAACTTCAGTGGTGAGTAAATTATTGGAAGCGCTGCTGAAAGAGCAAAAGTGAGGTTTCTTGAGTCTAGCGGATTACAGGATCTGAGGTAGCAGGGATTCACCAGAGGCAGGTCTTGTCAGACAAATCTGATTGATTTCTTTGACTGGGTGACCGGGGAGTTGGACAGAGGGAGAGCCCTAGATGTGGTGTACTTAGATTTCAGTAAAGCCTTTGATAACGTTCCTCACAGATGACTTATAAACAAATTGAGCACCCTAGGGATGGACCCTAAAGTTACTGTTTGGGTTAGAAATTGGTTGAGTGGGAGGCGACAAAGGGTACAGGTAAATGCAGCTCACTCTGAGGAGAAGGAAGATACCAGTGGTGTGCCCCAGGGATCTGTCCTTGGTCCGATTCTTTTTAACATCTTTGTTAGTGATATAGCAGAAGAGCTGTCAGGTAAGGTTGCCTCTTTGCGGATGATGTCAAAATCTGCAATAGAGAAGACACCCAGGAAGGTGTAGATAACATAAGGAGGGATCTAGCTAAGCTTGAAGAATGGTCTAGAATTTGGCAGCTGAGATTTAATGTTAAAAAATTCTAGGTCAGGCATTTAGGATGCAGCAATCCAAGGGAGCAATATAGTATAGGGGGTGAAGTACTTTTGTCCACTAAAGAAGAGCGGGACCTAGGCGTGGTTGTGTCTGATGATCTTAAAGTAGCTAAACAGGTAGAAAAGGCGACAGCAAAAGCTAGAAGGATGCTTTGGATACATAGGGAGAGGAATGGCCAGCAGAAGAAAGGAGGCGATAGTGCCTCTGTATAAGTCTTTGGTGCAACCTCATTTGGGATATCGTGTGAAATTCTGGAGACCACATCTTCAAAAGGATATAAACAGGCGGGAGTCAGTACAGAAGGTGGCTACTAAAATAGTTACTGGTCTTCATTATAAAGCATATGAGGACAAGGATCTTAATATGTACACCTTAGAGGAAAGGCGGGATAGAGGTGATATGATTGAGAAGTTTAAATACCTCTGTGGCATAAATGCACAGAAGGAGAGCCTCTTTCGATTGAAAACAAGCTCTGCTACGAGGGGACATGGGATGAGGGTGAAAGGGGATAGATTCAGGAGTGATATGCAGAAATATTTCTTTACAGAAAGAGTGGTGGATCCATGGAATAGACTCCTAGTGGAGGTGGTAGAGGTGAGGACAATATCTAAATTCAAAGAAGCATGGGACAAACACAGATGATCTCTAAAGGAAACAAGGGGACTGTTGTAGTGGTTGATATGGAAGGACAGACTAGGTGGGCCATGTGGTCTTTTTCTAATTTTGTTCTTGGGCCTCCTTTCCCTGAGGTAGCAGTCAACTTCAATGTTTCCACAAAGCTGTGCAGGAATCCTCCGCTGTAGTGCTGTCATTAGGCAAAGGTGCTGAGATATCATGTTTTTAGTTGTGAGAAGCAGGTACCAAAAGTGTGATATCGCAACACCTACACCTGACTGGCAACAACGCATGTGGAAGACTCCCATGCAGCATTGTGGGAATGTTGATATCAACTGCGGCCTTAGAGAATGGAGGTCTAATGACATTTTACCTCTTCCTTGGTTGATGTTGCATTTTTTGGCACTTTTCCAAAAAAATCACTGCCAGATATAGGCTCCTTTTCACTAGTTCAAGTTGGCAAAATAAAATTCACATTAATTTATTGTTTCCAGATATATTGTACTTTGTTATGCAATGCAATGCAATGTGTGCCTTTGAGTCAATGCTGACTACAGATGACCCAGAAGCTCCTGGGTTTTCTTGGCAGTGTGACCGGAAGTAGATTGCCAGGCGTTTCTTCCGAGGCAATGGAGAGTTAAGTGACTTACCCAAGGCCATAAGGGGTGCTAGTGGGAATTGAATCCTGGTTGCTTGGTTACCAAGCCAGTGTTCTAACCACTAGGCTACTCCCCCACTCTGTACTTTCTTATATACCCTGTGAATCCTCCTGTTTGTCCAACGTACTATTTCACATAGCATCATGCAGCATTAAAAAAAATCTTGAGTTTAAGAAGAAAAAAAAGAGTTAATTTTCTTAATTAGGGCAATAATAGTTTCACCCAGGAACTATGGACTATGGCAGCACTTAATGCGCGTTAACTTTCATTAAGGCACATTAGCCTTTAATAAACATGGCCCATAGGGCAAGTCATGCACCATGTTGGTGGTCATCTTTTGAATTTTTTGTAGATGTTGGCTTCAGAACTGGCTAAATTACTCAAGGTAAGTTTTACCAGAAATTGGAATACAATAATAAGATTTCCTTTTCCAACTAGTAGTATATAAACTCAGGAATATTATTTGTTTTCTCTACTGTGCTTTTTCACACTAAGGAGGAAATTTGATAAGGGAGCACCTACATTTATGTGTGAAAGTAGGTGCCTAACTAGAAGGGGTATTTTAGTAATTTACATACACATGTGAATGACAGTTAAAATGCTTAAATGGCTTCTTATAAAATTCCACCCAGTGTCATTGCGCCTACTTTCACTAGGAGTGCACAGGGGTGGAGTTTGGTCAAAGCACACAAGTACACATATTAAGGTACATCTTACAAAGGATGTCCATATGCAGTTTGAGATGCCGAAGCCAGAAATCTTTTACACCGGTATAGTACCAAAGACTGGGGGTGTCTAAGAGACATTCAGCAGTGGTACAAACACAAAACACTTTTATTAATTACACAAAGAAAACATTGCGATTGTGGAGCATACTGAGGATAATGGCCAGATGTTTTAGGGTCAAAGCTAGCACTTTCCCAATGTTTATTCATGCCTGGAGAAGATCTAAAGTTGGACAAAGTCGCAGATGTCCACGAGGTTTCTAAAATCAATTGGGGACATTTATGTCCAACACCCTGCTCTGTATAGGCCCCTGCCACACCCCCTTGCCTATTTAGATATCCCCACACCGGGAACGTCTTCAGTTTCTAAAATGGCTCCAGGAACATCTTTGCGATTTATATGCCCATATGCATGTTTCCAGACATCCAAATCATGAAAAATGCTTCTAAAATGACTCCTATGGATTATAAAATACTATAATTTATGCACCTACTTGCAAATTGTAAGTGTAGTCATTGGCTGGTGTAAATGACTGTACCTTAAATTAAGATGTGTTTTTGGCCACTTACACTAGTATTTTATAAAGAAAAGAAGGCGTGTTTTGGCTGCCTTCAACTAGGTGCCTGCTTATAAAACTACCTACCATGAGGGTAAGATTACCCCAATTTGCTAATTGTAGGTTGCTTTTCCTGTTGAGAGATTGTTAGTTCATCCTTGAAGTTCTGTCCCCAGATGCATGGTTTTGCAGTTTCTGTGTGAGTTATTCCAGTTTTTAAAGTTATCCCTGATTTTATCTAACCCTCACCCTGGATATTTTTTTCTGTTTAATATTCTTAGGCCATCTTCAAATAGGTCTTATTATTATATCTACAATAAAAACATTAAAGAGGACTAGGTCTAGAAGAACCAATTCTTGAAATGTGCTTCTGGCCACTGTCCTTTTACCATACTGGATCCATTAATCAAAAGTCACTTAACTAATTTCTTGCTGAGTTAATAATTAGGCAACTACTTTTATATTTTTTTAGAGAGCTGATCTTGCCAGTTAACTCAGGAGTATATGTCGTCTGATACTACATTGTATTTGCCATCCTTACAACCTCCTATAAACTATTCTCTTTCAAGACAGCATTTTGTCTCAGTGTGCACTATAATTTACTTTAACTTCAGTGTAGAGATTTGCATGTTTTTATGGTGTTATGTGAAGTAGCTCAGCACTACACTAAATGGTCTCTTAAACATTATAGAAGACATGCTAAAAACGTTCTGAGTAAGTAATGTTCATAATTTAGAGGTGGAGAGACATATAGTGAATATGCAGCAAAGCATCAGAATTTTATTTTCCTTTTTATTGCACATTTGCAAGATAAGCACAGCCTAGGATAGCCAATTAAAATTACACTGTGTAACAAATTTTTACTTTGTTCTTGTTCCTGGAGAAAAGTGTTATTTTCCGATATCGTACATCTCAAAACCATAGGAAATGGCAATTATGGCCTACAAACATTGCTTTTATTAATTTGTTTATTTATTTAATTAACTAACAATAGTTTTATACCACCTTCTCATACAATCAAAGTGGTTTACATAAAACTCAATAGTGTTACAGAGAACTCAGTGAACAATACAGGTAGGGGTGGCATGTGGGAGGAGCCTGTAGGCAGAACTTATTTACATAGCAACATAGTGAACTGGGTTAACTATAATTCAGGTTTGAGCAGTGAGTTTGGTGAAGAGAAAGGTCTTGAGAAGTTTTCAAAAGTCCTTTAAGTCTTTGGTGGTTCTGATTTTTTCTGGCAAATTGTTCCAGATGGCCGGAGCAGCTAAGGAGAGGGCTCTCTTCATGGTAGAGTTATTTGTCTTTGTGTAGGAGCTAGGAATTGGTATTGTCTCTCTGGTGTTCAGTCTCTTTGGTCTGTAGCTCGAGATTGTACAAAACAGGTCTTGTAGGGTTCTGGCTGACAAGTTGTTTCTTGTCTTCAATATTGTGAGAGTGGTTTTGTATTTAGCTCTTGAGGAGACTGGAAGCCAACGTAGTTGGTATAGTAAAGGGGATATGCGTTCATATTTGGGCGATACTGTTATGATGCAGGCAGCGGTGTTCTGGGCCAGTTGTAGGGGCCAGATGGTTTGGATTGGGAGACTATGGAAGAGGGAGTTGCAGTAATCTGAAATAGGGGTTACTGAGGTAGGAGATGAACCAATTGAGGGTTGTACCATGAAGTCCAGTATTGGACAGGCATTGTAGTAGGGTGCTGTGAGATATAGTGTTGAAGGCTGAGGAGATGCCCACAAAAATGAAAAAAGGAAACCAGTCTTTAGATTGTCACTTAGTAGTGTGTCAAAGAGGTGAATGAGGAGGGTTTCCACACTGTGATCAGGGCGAAATTCATGCTGGTGTGGATCCAGTGGAGCATGCAGGTCGATGTGGTCTTGAAGTTGGTTTTGCAATGTCTTTTCTATTATTTTGGATAGAAATGGGAGGCTGGCGATAGGGCGGTAATTTGAGGGGTTTGAGTTGTTAGTTGAGGTGTTCTTTAGTATTGGTCAGATCGTGGCTTGTTTGAGTGTGGAGGGCATGTATCCTTTAGTTAGTGAAGAGCTTATGATTTTATGAATGCAGTTTACAAATTCTTCCTTGACTGATTTCATCCATACATCCAGGCATGGATCAGAGGGAGCTGTATAGGTGTTTAAGGCAGTGATGGTGTTAAGAATTTATTCTGTTGTTGGAATTTGAAATTCTCCCCATTTATGTATGCTGTAAATGTCCGCATCTGGGGTGGAGAGGGCTTCCAGTTGTGCGGTCCTCAGAGGTGATTTGTGCTTGTTTATAAGGAAATCTGTGAAGATTTGGGGGTGAATAGGGTCCACTTTGTGGGATGGGTCTTTAGTTAGGGTGCAAACAATTTTGAATAGCTCTCGAGGTTTGTTGCTGGATTTTAGAATGAGATTGGTGTGGTAGTCTCTTTTGTGTTGATTAAGTTGTTGTAGTTCTTCTGCATGGTTGTGTATTGAATGAGAGTGGCTTGAGACTGGTTGTGTCTCCATTTAGGCTCTAATTGGTGAAGTTTGCATTTCTGTACTCTAATTGTTGACGAGTACCATGGGGCCGAGTTGGGTCTTTCTTCTTTGCTTCCAGGACTGTGATGGTGTGGGGATTTTGCTGCTGCATTAATGGTTGCATGCCAAGTGTTTATTGCCCCGTCTAGGTCATCAAAGTCTTGTGGGAGGCTGGGTAGAATTTCTTTGAGGAATTGATCCTTGTAGAAGCCCTTGAATCACCGTTCAAGGTAGTGTTTTCTTTGTGGTTTTTCTTGTTGGGGTAGAAGAAGCTTGAAATGTATGGCGTGGTGACCAGACCAGGGTACTGGAAAGGCGTGGGTGGCTGTTATGTTTCCCTGCTTGTGAAAGTTCTTTGGTAGAAAGATGAGATCAAGCATAGATCCAGAATGATGAGAGGGCCCTTAGTAATTTGGGAGAATTATAGGGATTACATTGCTTTGAGAAAGACCTCTTCTTCTCTGTTCGAGGTGGAGTTGAGGTTTAAGTCTCCTAGTAGTATGAGTGTCTTATGTGGAGAGTTAGCAGAGCAGACTGCTTCGATTATGTTGAAGGTTTCATCTGTTGCTGCATGGGGTGCTCTGTACGTGAGGCAGATGGTTATGTGTCTGTTTTCTATGGTGAGTAGGTCACAATGTTTGTGGCTTATAGCTCTTGAGATTTTGAAATTAAGATCGGTACGGGTGAGGATTAGGACCCCGCCACCTCTCTTGTGGGTGTGGGGGCAGCTGAAGGTGGTGTGAGATCGTGGTTGATTTGTGTTAGGATGACTTAGGCTGTGGATTTGAGCCAGGATTCTGTGATGCATAGGATGTCGGTTTGGTGATAGCGCAAGTGGTCTGTGATGGTGTTTGTCTTATTTTTGATGGACCTTGCATTGATTAGACCTAGATTGATTGGAGAGCTTGTAGAGTGTGGGGTGTGGTTTCCATCGATGAAAGCATTGTGGTGTATCCTTAATAGTCTGGGGGGTCGTCTGTGAGTGTGTTTGTGTGCATTCAGCCATATCTGGGGGTTATATGGGATGTATAGTGGAGGATGTTGTATGTCTGTTGTAGGAATATATGTGGCTATCGTGAGTCGGGAGAGTAGGAACCGTATGAGGAGGTTATCAGATTTGCAGATGACACAAAACTATTTAAAGTTGTTAAAGCCCAAGAGGATTATGGAAAATTTCAAGAGGATCTTGATAAATTGGAAGACTGGGCATCCAAATGGCAGATGAAATTTATTGTGGACAAGTGCAGAGTTATGCACCTAGGAAAGAACAACCCAAACTATGGTTACACGATGCAAGGTTCCACATGGGGAACCACCACCCAGGAAAAAGATTTAGGTGTCATCGTGGATAACATGATAAAACCCTCTGCCCAGTGTGCAGCGCTGGCCAAGAGAACAAATAGAATGCTAGGTATCATAAGGAAAGGAATGGAAAATAAAACAAAGGATATTATAATGCCTCTGTATCGTTCCATGGTGCAACTGCACAATGAATATTGTGTGCAATTCTGGTCGCGGTATCTTAAAAAGGATATAGTGTTATTAGAAAAGGTACAGAGGGGGATGGAAGGATACTCCTATAAAGAGAGGCTAAAAAGGTTAGAGCTCTTCAAACTGGAAAAGAGATGGCTGAGGGGAGATATGATAGAGGTCTATAAATTAATGAATGGAGTGGAATGGGTAAATGTAGATCGATTGTTTACGTCATCAGAATATAAAAAGACTAGGGGACATGCAATGAAGCTACAGGGTAACCTATTTAAGACTAATAATAGAAAATATTTTTTCACTCAATGTGTAATCAAACTCTGGAATTTGTTACCGGAGGATGTAGTAAAAGCTGTTAGTGTAGCTGGGTTTAAAAAAGGTTTGGACAAGTTCCTGGAGGAAAGGTCCATAAACCATTATTAAAAAGGACCCAGGACATCACTGCTTGACCCAATACAAGAATTGAGGAACCTGTGTCTTTTGAGAAGACTCCTAGGTACTTATGACCTAGATTGGCCACTGTTGGAAACAGGATACTGGGCTTGATGGACCTTGGTCTGACCCAGTATGGCATATTTTATGTTCTTATTAATTTCTAGACTGGTGGCTTTTGTCCCAGAGTCTTTGCTAATGTTTTATTCTTAGAGGGGTTTTGGTAGGGTGGGAGAGAGGTTCTTGCTGTGTATAATTTCATTTTGGAGGAGGAGTTCTTACAGTTTTCAGATTTCTTAGCGGGGGTGTCACCTGGACTGTCATTCTAAGGAGTGAGATGTGCAGCTGGGCCTGTTGTTTGTAGGACGCAATAGGTGAGAACGCGGTAATCGGTTCCTCAGACTTGTTGAGGTAATTGCATTCGTTTGGTCTCAGAGTCTCTTCTTAGGAATCTGCTATTCTGTTTTTCTCCACCTGCGTTCCCCACCTAAGGGCCACACCAAAGGGCTCTCAGGCGCGGGTGCGCCAGGAGGCGCTTCTTTTACAGTTGCAACTGTTGGGCCCTGATTGGCCATGCATTGGAGAGCAGGAGGGGTTTAAGCCTCCCCCTCTTTTCCGTGCTGCTGATTGGGGCTCTTAAGCGGTAGAGGTGCTGACTTTGTCTGCCGGTAGGTGCTTCTTTTAAAGTTGCAACTGTTGGGCCCTGATTGACTGTGTGTTGGAGAGAGGAAGGGGTTTCAGCCTTCCACTCTCTTCCATCCCGTCGATCGGGGCTCTGGAGCGGTAGAGGTGCTGCCTTTGTCTGCTGGGAGGTGTTTCTTTTAAAGTTGCAGCTGTTGGGCTTTGGGACCAGGAGTGTGATATTTTTGAAAATACCTATTTTGAGGACATTCTAGATAGATTTAATGCAAAGTAAACTTAGAGTGCCTTTTGGAAAATTCTAGAACTTTCTAGAGCTTTCCAGAACTGTGCAAAACGTTTGGAACTTTATATAACTTTTGAGAGTTTTTAATAAAAGCTTTTTGGTGAACGTTACAATGTCACTTCCGCCTCGTGTCTATATAAACAACGGATTTGAGCAGAGTGAGCGCAGTTGTTCAGCAGCCGCCTTACTGACTGGAAACATAGGAGAGAGCAACAACAACACATGTCTTAAGCTCACCAGTTTATTTTCATTCTAGCTTCTTATGTGGACTGACATGGCATCAAGAGGCTATATGCATCTGGCAGATGCATTTTGCTATGTCTGTTGTGATTATATCAAGACAAGAGTGAAAAAGTAGTGCATGGAAGCATCTGCCAAGATGTGTGAAGCTTGCAAGGCATATTTCGGCATGCTTGTTGGGGATCAAGACAAACCCCGGGTGCCTCATTTCACTTGCGAGCACTGCAAGAAAATTCTTGAAGGTAAGATGGACAATTGATGCTGGCTTAGACTGTGGCATTTATGTTATAAAATCTTTATTGTTACTGAATTTTTATATACTATATGAAACATTTAGCAAGAACATCATTAAATTAACTTTATCATAATAATTATAAATATGTCTAATTATTTTTTATTTTCACATTTTTATTTTTTCTTTGGCAGGATGGTATAAAGGGGAAAAGAGAGTCATGAAGTTTGCTATCCCAAATATTTCCCACTGACCACTTGAGAAACTGATACTTCTGCATGATGGATCCTTCCAAATATTGGTCTAGGCAAGAATGTTCCTTCTGTCATGTATCCGAGCATTCCTTCATCCATTGCCCCGGTGCCACACTACCCAGAGCTCCCTGTACCCACTCCTCTGCAGAGAAAGCAGCCATCTTCAGAAGAAAGCAGCAATTCACAAAATGAAGATGATGTTGCAGATTTAGATTACAATATCAGAGGTGGAGCTGAGTAGAGAAACCCTTACTACCCGAACCAACATGACATCAATGACTTGGTCAGAGATCTTGGTCTCACCAAGTCCAATGCCGAGCTTTTGACATCCAGGTTCAAGCACTGGAACTTGTTGGATGAAAGTGTGCAAGTCACAATTCAGAGGAAGTGTCACCATACTTTTTCTAGCTTCTTCACTAGTCAAGTTGGGCTTTGTTTTTGCCACAATAACTGCTATGAGGTAGGCCTATTGTGGGAAACACTAGCAGCGCATGAGGCCAAGCTGGAGGACCTTGAAAACAGGTCTCGGCGCAGTAACCTCCGGTTTATGGGAATCCTGGACATGGTGCAAGAAAAAGAGCTGAAGGGTTATTTGGAGACTTTGCTGCCGCAGATGCTGGATTGTGGCAAGCTATATATTGAGAGAACAAATCGAGTGGGTCCCAAGCAAGCGAAGGATCAGAGACCGCACATCGTGCTGGCTAAATTTCTCCAGTTCCCACAAAAGGAGGCAGTGCTGCGAGCAGCCCACAGGAAGGGCACAATTCTAAAGGATAATTTGTGACTGAGAGTGACACAAGATTATTCAGCAGCCCTGAGTCAGCGCAGAAGGGCGTATGCACCAGTATGTCAGAGGCTTGTGGATGCCAATATTAAGTTTATGGTCCAATATCCAGTGAGACTTCATATAACTCATGATAGAACACACCGAGTCTTTGATACGGCGTCAGCAACAACCCACTACATGGAGGAGATACTGCGGGCCTGTCTGCCTCTCGGAACATCGCCAGCAGGAACATCACAGGTGGCTGTGCAGTGAGTTCATCGGCCCCCAGTCAACATACCGTCTTGGACTAACCTGCCATTCCTCCAGTGCAAGTGGAGGAATGGCAGGTGTAGGCCTTTAGTGCCGATTTGTCTGGACTTTAGACTTTTATAACTGATCAATGATGGTGTCCGAGGGAGCCTCCAGCCAGGGCACTGTGATAACTCGGGGGAGTCGGAATCATTAAGTTCTACAATCAAGAGTTAATGTGGACTGTCTTGAGACTTATTAGGGAGAAGATAAGTTTTCTCTCACATCAGAAGATGTATTAGACTTAGTGGGATTAGCGGTTTAGTCTGTTGTGAACTGTTATTAGATATGAGAAGGCCCCAAGGGCAGTTTAGGGGGTAAGAGTGTCTGGAGTCTTGTGCTCACCCAGTAGGACCCATATAGGGGAGGGGGTAACGTGGTTCAGAGAGAGAAAGAGTTAGCGTTAGGGGGAGAAGGTGAGGGTTAGACAGGGAGGGAGGGAGAGAGGGGAGGGGAGGATTGGGGGGGAAGGGGGAGGGGGGGAAGGGAAAGAGGGAGGCCCTGGTCGCGGCCGAGTCAATGAGAGATTGCTCTTCAACTGGGAGGAGGGCTCCAGGCTAGGGGGGCCCCTCCCTGTATAAAGTTAGAGAGCGAGTGGCTCACATATCATCTGTACCTACCAACCTGAAGATTATCTCTTGGAATGTTTGCGGGTTGGGGAGCCTCAAAAAATCCTGCGGGCTTTGGCTTGACAAAAGTGTGACGTTGCCTTGTTGCAGGAGACTCATCAGACAGCCGAAGAGCACCTTAAACTGTGCAGGGATTGGGTGGGCCAGGTGTGGGGCGCTCCAGCTAAGAAAAGAAAGGAGTGTGATTTGTCCAGGAAAAGGTAATTACTGATCCCTCTGGGAGATTTTTGTTGTTATATGGAGCATTGGAGGGACAGTTAATGATTTTAGGTAACTTGTACAGCCTGAATATCCTTGATCGTGAACTTTATGCACGCCTAGCCTCACGAGTGGAGCAGTTATCGGAGGTTCCTCTCGTGCTGGGGGGGGGGGGATTTTAATGGAGTCCTGGATGCAGAGCTTGACATAACCCTGGGGAGAGGAGATAGGTCACAGGACCAAACATCCCGGCTACTGCAAGGGTTCAGACGGAGATTAGGAGTAGTGGATCCCTGGCGTCTGTTACACCTGCAAGAGTGGGATTATACCCATCAGTCGCGTGCACATGAGCCGAGTGCCAGAATAGATTACATTTTGGTGTCAGAAGCTTTATTTGCTAGAACAGCTGATGCACAGATTGGCCCAACAAAGATTTCAGATCATGTATGATCTGGATAGAGCTTGAGTGGTACGATATAGAGTCGAGGGCTAGACTGGCGATTCCCGTTGGAGCTGTATAGAGATACTGCATTTCAACAGTATATTCGAGAACAATGGCAGGACTATGCTACGAATAATGAACGGCATCAGGATGACCCAGAACCTTTCTGGGAAACCGCCAAAGACGTTCTCCAAGGAGACATTATTGTAAATGTGGCTAGAAAGCGCAAATTACTAACAGAGCAGATAATGCGCCTTGAAAGACAGGTGACTAGGGTGTGGCGGAGGTATGCGGCCTGCCCCAATGAGGTGACCAGGCAAGGACTATGGGAAACACAAGTAGCCTTGAACTCACTGCTTCACCAGCAAGCAAAAAAAAAAACTTTTTATATTACCACCATCAATTATTTCGCTATGGGGATAAGGCAGGGAAACTCCTGGCGCGCTGCCTTAAAGGCAGTTGCGGCACTAGATCGATCGTGGCAGTGCGGGATGACTAAGGTCACTTACATAAAGATGTGACGGCTATTGCCCGAGTATTTCGATCTTTTTATCAGACTTTGTATGCGGGGGAGAGATGCTCCCTGACTCGAATGGCCGATTACTTGTAAGATCTTTCTTTACCAGACCTTGAGCCTTGGCAGGCAGCCCAGCTAGATCAGCCTATAACAGTGCAGGAAGTACAAAAAGCTATTCGATGGGCTTATTGTAATAAGGCACCGGGTCCAGGCGGATATGGAGCAGAGTTTTATAAACTAGTGCAGGATTTAGTGACTCCCTCCTTGGTAGCAGTTTTTCATAGACGAGCAGAGCAGGGTTTCTTTGTATGGGGGGCTAATCACGTGCACATTATTCTAATACATAAGCTAGGGAAGGATCCGGCACAGGCATCTTCCTATAGACCAATTTCCATGATGAATTTTGACTTGAAACTCTTTTCTAAGATTTCTGCGGAACGGTTAACACCTTTTCTAACTGACTTGGTGCATGAGTTGCAAGTGAGGTTCGTGAAGGGTCATTATGCGGTGCGTAATTTGAGGAAAATTCTGGCTTCAATGGAATGGGTATATGAAAGAGGTATGCGTTCTTTGCTGATTAGTTTTGATGCCGAGAAGGCGTTTGATCGCATGAATTGACAATACCTGAGACTCTTGCTGCCACATTACGGTTTGGGGGACCCTTTCTTAGAGGTGCTCTACACTAAGCCCACGGCAGCGGTGATCTGTAATGGGACGATGTCAGAATCATTCTCTTTGGAGAGGGGGATGTGGAAGGGCTATCCCCTTTCACCACTGTTGCATGTTTTGTCTCTAGACATATTCATACGAAGAATGGAGTAGTGTAGCGCAATACCGGGGGTGACGTTTGGAGGGCAGGAATTCAAAATATCTGCCTTTGCAGATGACATGTTAGTATATTTGATCTCTCCGCAGACTTCGTTGCCACAGATCCTTGAGGAAATTTCTAGGTTTGGAAGTATAGTGGGGCTCTGCATTAATAAGGAAAAATCAGAGGCCCTGGATGTGTCCGGTCAATTGAGAGCTCTATGGGGATTATCTTTTCTGCTTAGATGGGCAGATAACTTTTTTACTTACCTGAGCATTCTCCTAACTAGGGATCCCCAGGAGCTGTATCGTCGGAATTGTGACAGGATATTGCAACGCCTTGGGACACAACTTCAGGCGTGGAATCCCCTTCCACTGTCTTTGTTAGGTAGGGCGGCAGCTCTTGGGATGGTGCTGCTTTCCCGCATGCTTTATTGGCTGCAAACCCTCCCAGTGCAGTTGTTGTGGTGGGACATTAATCAGTTGGAGCAAGAGATACAGCAATTTCTCTGGAAGGGAGCTCAGGCGCATATCCCGTTGAGTCTACTATGTGGGGGCTGGAGACAGCGGGAAATTGGAGTTCCCGACCTAGCACAGTATGCCATAGCCTGTCAAGCACGACATATAGGATTCAGCATGCAGTAAGTGTGCCAGGCTAAAGATTAGCATGGGGCTCCATATTAAGAATCCTGCACTTACCAGATGACGTGCGATTGGGCAGGCTAAGGATTGAATGTGGGCATTGACGTGCCGTCGCGCCACAATTAACACAGTCGTCTAGGGTGTGTGCTAACCATTGCTGTTGTGCCCGATGTAATGAAGTGATGATGTGATGATGTACATTAATGCAGATGCTCTTAACACCCATGTGCCGGTTGCAATGTGATAATGGTAGGGGACAGACACATATGCTCATTGAGGTTAGCACAGGCCTCTCTTGTTAGATTTGCAGCCCAATTGCACGCTAACAGCACATTTTAGTAAACATGCCCCTGAGTCTGTAAACAAACCAACCCTATGAGGAATGTCACAACACAAACTGAGCTTGAAAGGTGGAGAGTTCTTAATGCTCATTACAAATCTGAATCCAAAGAAGGGACTGCTGAATGGAGCAAGATTGCTGGTGACGGTACTTCATCAGCACTTTATTGATGCTGAGATTTCTACTGGAAATAACAGAAGAGTGGGTTATTATGCCAAGAACTAAGCTAGCACCAAGTAAAACAAATTCATTTTGAAGGGGATATTGTTTCTTGAGTTTTCTGCTTTTATTTTGTTTTATTTTTTATTCTGATAAATAAATCACAAGGACAGACATTTAATCAAACTAGAGAAATTTTAGAGGTGCCAGTGTTTGCACATGAACAGCTGCGTGTGCTATTGAGAAGAATAAGCGATAAGGATAGCCTGATAATTTATGTTACTGACAAGGAACATCATGGAAGATTGCTGCAGAAGGAAAGGGCATTATGAGAAATATTGCATTCAGACAGCTGTTCTCACCATTTTTGATGGGCTTATAAACTAACTCAAAATGTAGTATGGGAAGAAAAGTTTGCAATATGATATTAAAGAAATAATTGAATCTAAAAGAAAGCTCAAAACCACGTAATTTGAACTCATTGCTAAATACTTCCTTGACCCATATTAAGAGCTCTCTCAGAAAACGTGACTTTGTCCTTTCTTTATACATAGGGCAAGGCTCTGCTTCTTCTGAGGCCATGGTTTCTCAAAGCACATCCCTTATTATAAAACATCACTAGTTCTCCTCCAACAGAAACCAAGAAATGGACTGAGATTTGTATATTATTAAACATAACCTGAAAGAAAAATGCCTCCAATAAATAAAACAACTTATAAAATGCAAAGGAAAAAAAGCAAATGTACATATTCCTGGCTAACTTTTCTTTGTTGAGAGTTTTCAGCCTAGGAAAAATCATAAAATTTGTAATAAAAGGCTCCTATTTAGTAAACTACACTAATAACCACAATTAGTATACACTAACTGCAAAACCACAGTGTTAACTGTTGGGGACATTCCCAACCCTTGAGAAAGGCAGCCATGCAGTTAGAATATAAAGATATGCCAAACTGTGTCAAACCAAGGTCCTTCAAGTTCAGTAGCCTTTTTCCAACAATGGCCAATCCAGTCACAAGTACTGTACCTGTCAGGTTCTCAAAAAGGTACATAGATTTCACATTGCTTATCTTGGGGTAAGTAGTGGATTTCCCTGTTCCTCTTTAATACTGGCTTATGAACTTTTTTCCAGAAACTTGCCCAGCCTTTTTTTAAACCCAGCTAACCCTGTTTATGATTATGTTTATTCAGGCACTTGATATACCACATCTTTATTACATCAGGGAGTTGTACAATCAACAAAATTAATCAGAAAAATGGCTAATGCCAGAAAAAGAAAGGAACTACAATATAAGACAGGAAAGGCAGATAGGAGCAAAGGGCAGAAGACAGCAAGCAAGGGGTTAGAAAGGAGGGATCCTCAAGGGGAGGCAGGGGGAAGCTCAAAAGCGGAACAGAAGAGATGAGTTTTTAGTTGGGATTTGAATTTAGGAAAACTTGTTCCAGACAGAGGCTGGTGGGGAGGAAATTCCAAAGGGAGGGGCCCAAAAAGAAAAAAGCAGAATGGCACGTAGAATGTAAAGGAGCATGTGCTGGGGAGGGGAGGTGTAACCAGTTGAGCACAGGCTGCAGGTTGATGTGTGGAACGGCAATAGATCAGCTAAGGTCTGAGAAGTTTGGGTATAGATGGCTAGATGGACAAGAATAAGTACCTTTAAACGGATATGATAATCTATGGGAAGTCAATGAAGCTGAATGAGAACTGGAGTGATGTGATTGCGATGAGTGGCATGAGAGAGGAGTCTGGCTGCAGTACTTTGTATTAATTGTAAGAAATGAAGTTGGGACTGTGGAAGACCAGCGAGTGCAAAGTTACAAAAATCAAGACAGAACATAACTAGGGACAGTAGGAGAGTCGTCAGGGCAGGAGTGGAAAGAAATGGACGAATGGCACGGATTTGTGTCAGGTAGAAGAAGGACTGACGTGTGAGCAAGGAAATGTATTCATGAAAGGATAATTCAGAGTCAAGAGTCACAGCGAGATAGTGGAAGGAGGAGACCAAAGGAATGGGAGTCTGAAAGAACCAGGGCCGCTGTGGGACAGGGGGTGCCAAACAAGAACCATATAGCCGAGGTTTTGGATACATTGAGGTGCAGACAGTTCTGAGCCAGGTGGAGACCTCGAACAGACAAACATTTATCGGAGAAAGATCTGGATGAAGTGAGTTGATGTGATATACGAGAATAATGTCATCAGCCTAATAATACCCTGACAACCCTAGCTGTTGGATGAGTAAGGTGAGCTGTGCCAGGAAAATATTAAAGAGACGGGGAGTGAGAACTGATCCTTGTGGAATACCACAAGGAAGAGAGACGGGGTCAGAGGATGTAGCACCTGAGAGAACCGAGAAAGAATGTGAGAACAGGAAAGAGTGAAACCAGTGAAGTACCAAGCCCCTGAGGCCCACATCTCGAATGCAAGAGAGAAGAATAGTGTGGTCAACGAGGTCTAAGGCTGCAGAGGGGTCTAAGGATATTGCCAGAGAGAGGTCACCTTGGTCATGTGCAGTATGAATTTCGTTCAAGAAGAAAAGCATGAAAGTTTCTACACTATGACCTGACGGAACCCGGACTGACGAGGGTGAAGAAAATGAATAGAGTCAAGATGATGGAGTAGCTATGAGAAAACTGCTTTTTTGAGGATCTTGGAAAGAAAAAGGAGATTAGAAACTGGATGATAATGGGTTGGGTCATGAGGATTGAGAGATGATTTTTTCAACAGTGGACGGACTAACGCATGTTTCCAGGAGGTGGGGAAGGAGCCAGAGAGAAGGTATGTGTTTAACATGTCAAGAAGAAATGGAAGAAATGAGAGAGAGGGCTTTAGTAACCAGGAAGAGGACACTGGGTCCAAAGAACAGTTTGTTTTCGGTGATGTGGAAATGAACTTTGATAGCTCTGTGGCAGTAAGTGGGTGAAAAGTAGCCCAAACATGTGAGAGAGGAGAGGAGGGAGGTGGAGAGGCAGGTGTAGGAGAATCCAGAGGAGGGGGACAGGAAGGGAGAGCAGCATGTAGATCCTGAAACTTTGACGAAAAGAACAAAGCAACTGAGAGGGGGAGGGAACAATGAGAGGGGCACCAGTGGATGAGGACTAGGGGGACTGAATGTTAGTCAGAGTCCTGAGAACAGAGTATAGTTGTCTTGTGGCATCGGGAGCTGTGGAGATAAGCTCGGAGAAGTAGGAGCGCTTGGCCTGATGAATGAGAGAGCAGTAGTGTTGGTGACAAGACCTGAAATGTTGTAAAGAGGTGAGGGTGTGAGACTTTCTCCATAGATACTCAGACCGTCAAAGTTGAGAGCGAACCAGATAGTGTCCATGGTGGTACCACATTTGACGACAAGAGCCCTTCAGAGGGCATGGTTGAAGGGGCACTAGTTGATCCAGAGTGGAAGAGAGACAGGAGTTCCAGCAGAAAACCTGCGAGTCTAGGGAAGCGATGAGAAATCAGAAGGGAGGAGCTGATCAACAGGTGGAAGTTGTTGGAGGGTGGCGGGCTTTTACTACATCCTCTGGCAATGAATTCAAGACAGGGCTGGCCCAAGGGTTTCTGCCACCCCAGGCAGGAACCCCCTGCCATGCTGCCTCACCTACCGTTGTGTCGACCCTCCCCCTCTGCCGAGCCATACTGCTGCCCCCAGTTGCTGCTGCCGCCATCGCTGATTCTGTCTTCTGGGGGGCTGATGGTGGCAGCAGCTTAAAAATGGTGGTTTTATGCCTCCACTTTGGTGCCTGTGGTAGGCCATATGCTTCGGCAGACATGGCCTACCACGTCTGACCCCCCTTCAACAGGCAGTTGCATCTGAGGGGGTCAGAAGTGGCAGGCCTTTTGTGCCAAAGCACATGGACTGCCATGGGCACTAAAGTGATGGTACAAAGTTGCCATGCCGCCCACCAAGGGCTGCTGCCCTAGGCAGTCACCTAGCCTGCCTAGTGGACGGACCAGCCCTGATTCCAGACATGGATTACGCATTAAGTGAACAAATATTTTCTTCTATTAGTCTTAAATGGGCTACACTGTAGCTTCATCGCGTATCTTTCTACCTTTTGAAGAAGTGAACAACTGCATTGAGTGAAAAAACATTTTAATGCAGAGAAAACATTGCTACCATGCATTAAGAGCACAACCAGTAACATGTGATTGAGTTTTAGCTTCACGTCTTGAGGTGACGTTAACTACTCTGTGTTATCTATCAGTTTTAAAGTTAACACATGGCAATGACCCATTCTATATCCTCTTTCAGGTTAACTCTTGAATGCAGCAATTAGTACTCATTAATTCCCATGTTAAATAACTAACAGCCTAGTAACTGGGCCTCTGAATGTGTTAACTGTGCAATGTGAGAGTATTGTGTGCTGCAATAAATCTGAATGCTAATAGTGCGACAAGACGGTGGCCAAAGCCAGAAGGAAGATGGGTTCCATACAGAAAGGAATTACCAGCAGAAAGGAGGAGGTACTAATGCCATTGTTTAAGTCACTGGTGAGGCTTCACTTGGAGTATTGTGTTCAGTTTTGGAGATCATATCTCACAAAGGATATAAAAAGACTGCAAACGGTTCAAAGGAAGGCGACCAAAATGATTTGGAGCCTGCATCAGGAGACGAAGACCTAAATATGTATATGCTAGAGGAGAGGAGGGACAGGGGAGTTATGACACAGACCTTTAAATACTTAAAGGGTATTAATGAACAAACAAACCTTTTTCAAAGACAGGGAATCTGTAAAACTAGAGGGCATGACATGAAGCTGCAAGGCGGTAAACTGAAAGGCAATGTCAGGAAATACTTTTTCACTGAAAGGGTGGTGGATGCTTGGAATGCCCTCCCGATGGAAGTGGTGGGGGCAAATACAGTGACAGAATTCAAAATGGCATGGGACAGATACAGTGGATCCCTTTATAGCAACAGGATAAAATCAAAATAAACTTAACTGTCTCTTATATCTGAACAAATAGGGGTGACCTACATGGAGTGGTGGGTACACCCCTAAACAAAGGCATGGGAAGGAGTGACCTGCACGGAGCGGCAGGTGCACTCACTCTTGCCACCTTGCTGGGCAGACTAGATGGACCATGCTGGTCTTTATCTGCTGTCATATACTATGTTATTGTGTTAACATTTGATTTATTTCATCTTTTATTATAAGTCCAGTAAGAGGTGTAGTTACTAATGCGCATTGAGGGAATAAAGCACACATTTGTTTAGTTCCTTTCCTTTTCTGGCCTCAAGCCATATTCTTTATGTTATTTTTTTATTGTAAACCACCTTGATGTTGCAAAGGGTGGTATATCAAGAACCAATAAACAAACATAAACACACTATTTGCCTTTCAGCATGCATTAAACAACAAAATCATGTGTTATTTTACTGCAATGCATGTTAATTTCAGTAACTTGAGTTAATAAATAATGAGATGCATGCAGAAGATGTCACCATTGTTATGCTAATTGAATAATGCAGTTTGTGTTGAACTTCACAAGCTGGAGTATTCAAGGAAAAATAACACCAACTCAAAGCTGGCATCATTTTTCCTGGCTAGGACCACTGGGCTGCTAACACACACCCTGTTGCTGGAGACTGCTATTTTAAAGGGGCCAGTGCCGCTCTAAAATAGCACAAAGCCCCCTTCCCTCCAGTCCAGGCCCCCCTTCCCCAAAGGACTCTCCACTAGACGACCCCCCCATTGAAGTCACCCCATGGACCCAAAGTCCCCCAATCCTGATTCCCCTCAAAGATTCCCCCTCTGAGACCGCCACTAAACGACATCAAGGCATAGAGGTCTAACATTAGCAAGTGGCATAGGTTAGGTCAGATGAAGCACTAGTTATTTGCAGTGAAAAGAAGACATAACATTATCAGAAGATGGTGGATAAGCAGACATTGATAAGCAAACAATGCTGAATATGGGTGATCAGAAAACATTGAAGAGGGGCACCTTCCTTGTGGCTCTGGCTGAGGCCACTGAGAGAAGGAGAAGCAGAATGGAGACATTGTGGCAGTATCTCAGTGGTATCTCGAAATAACTCTATGTAAAAGGATTGTGAGGAGGGAGGAGCTTACCTAAAATGGCAGATGCGCGCTCCCCAGGCTGCTGAGCTCTGCTACGTGACTGGATTGGAATGAGGAGGAAGAGCAAAGGCAAGGTGCCAGCAGTAGAATAGGACTCCATTAACTGAAGTAACTTGCCCCCAATTTCTGCTCCTGTGTCTTACTTTGCTTTTTTTGTTGTGTCTATCCTCAGATGTCACTTTGGGCCAGGTTTGGACTTTAGTATCTTGTATGGACACCATCTTGACTGGCTATGTTCAACGGTTGTGTGAATTTACTAATGGATGTCAGTTATTTATTTATTTACATTCTCTTATATACTGTGCTATTCTGCATCAGTGCAGTTTACATTGAACAAACTGAAATTACATTGAACAGGGCATTATAACTTGGAGATAACTATTTTACAGGGAACATGGGCTATGGAGGGTTAAGTGGCTTGCCCAAGACCACAAGGAGCACCTGTGGGACTAGAAACCCCAGTCCTTCCGGCCCAAGGTTGCTATCCTCTAGTGGGATTTGAACCCCTGACCTTCCGGCCTGAAGTACCTTGCCCCAACCACTAGGCCACTCCTCCACTCCTATTAAAGCTAACTTCATATCATTCTGAGATTCAGTGGCAGAATAAGTGGGCGCATGGATGTGAAACCAGTGTGGAATCCCTTGTATCTCCTACTGGAGCTTTAATTAAAGATAATGTGGCATTATGGAATAAGGTGAAGGTTTTGGAGAATTCAACCAAGAAAAAAGAATTTGATATTTATTAATGTTCCTAAATCCTATAATCTTTCTTCTATGGATATGTTTAAGATATATCTTTGAAATATTATAATACCCAGCTGAAGTCTTTCCACTGATCTCCAATCTCTACACATCCCTGTCCATAGGAAAGTGACTCTAGAGAAGGCTAATCAGGATGGAGATTTGACTGTGGACAATGTGGAACTGACTACAATGTTAGACTCTTCAATGGGGGTTATTTCTCAAGGAACACATTTAGAGCCCCTTTTATGAACACTTAGCA
Organism: Ichthyophis bannanicus; assembly: GCA_033557465.1. Taxonomy (NCBI): domain Eukaryota; kingdom Metazoa; phylum Chordata; class Amphibia; order Gymnophiona; family Ichthyophiidae; genus Ichthyophis; species Ichthyophis bannanicus. The sequence continues at coordinate 124,357,221 of CM066043.1, read as the reverse complement.
CATGCTATCTGCCACGGAGCCCATAGGAATAAAATGGACCATGTAGCAGATAGCACTTGCTAAGGAGGTCATTCTGTGGAGCAAATAGTGGCATTGGACATACGAGTTGGACGTCCAAACCATGCTCAGCTCCCAGACATGATTCCATCGCCAGTGCTCCCTGTACATACACAGCGTTTGTGCAAGGAGTGCTGGATGGGGTCGGTGCTGGGGTGGAGCAGGGACAGAGCAGGGAAGTGGCCAGCAGCCATGATGAACAGAGGCCATTCAGGTCAGGCCTCTGTATGTCCCCCAGCACAGAGATGGATTCCTGCCTTATTCCACCCCAATGGTGGAATAAGTGCCGGGCACTGCGGAGATTGCATGCTGCAACCTCCCCTACTCCAACATGCCACCACGGGAGAGCTCATGCCACCCAACCCAGGCCTTGGGGGCCCCCCCATTGAGGGTCATTGTGTGGGGGCCGCTGTCAGACAGGGGATTTTGTTCCACCAGCTGGATGAGTCATGCCATGGCGACAGGATGCCAATGCACCTTACACCAGCCATTGTGGTCTGTGGTGGGGACGGGCAGTGTTGGAGACATCTCCCTCTTTGGAATGCTGTGAATGCTGGGCCAACTATCCTCCCGATTCTGCAGTCGGTTGCGGAATTGGGTCCAATGGGTCTGGTCCATGTTTTGGATGTGCACAGTTGGGAATCGGCCTCCATGTGTTTAGTAAAAGGGGCCCCTTAGTCTTGTTTACACCAGATATGATTTTCAAAATTGTCAAACTTTTCTCTGCAAGAGGAGTTTGTCCTTAACATTTCCTCAATAGCTCCAACTTCTCCTTAGATTTTGTAACCATGGAGTAGCAGTTTTCAATAAAACTGTATTGCTCATGAAATTTATGGGCAAACCCTCCAGTAAACTTACATTATATAAAAGACAACCAAAAATATTAAAATCTATCCTGGACATAATAGATTACAATTGGGATTTAGTTACTCTGGGGAAGGAAGGGGAAGAGGCGTGTTCAACCATACCAAACAAGTCTGAAGGTACAGGCACTGGTTTCTCGTCTCAAATCCTCCAGTACTTTGGTTTATGATGGCATTGCCTGTTCATATTCAAATGTCTGTTCATTCAATTACAAACCTACCCTGATATTGTTGACGAGGATCCTGGAAGACTACTTGAACTCTGTCTTCAGCCAGGAATGCTTTAACAGAGCCCACCATTCTCTATTTGGGGAATCACAGCATGCTCCCATAACCCTCAGATCACCCCTCAATTGGTGAAGCAGCACCCATGGGAGTGGACTCACTGAGGCCTTGAATGTCAACACACCTCATTCTCCACTGTGGAGTTCAAATCACACAGACGAAGAGCTATAAGCCTTTCGATAGGGCTCAGCAGCGATGCCAGCCACTCAGAGTCAATTCTGTTTTTAGCCTTTCAGTTGCCCATTATCACAGGGAGGAAATAAACCAAAGGAAGAGAAAAGAAATCCAGATAAAAAGCTCCTTAAAGTACTTCACTTGAAGATGCCATCTTGACTCTTCTGCTCTTGCTTATAGAGTGTCATCTGTTCTACATGCGCTTCTTCTTGAAACCTAATCAAGCCCTGTTTACAGTGTGCATGCTAAAAGATTAGCCTGGTCTGAAGTAAAATGGATATATATTAATGAAAATTGGTCTATAGAATCTTCCTTCAGGTGTACTCTGAGAACCAGTTTGTTTGATATGTATCACGTTCAAAAATGTTCTAAGTAATCTACATGTTTGGAAAAGGCACACGTCCTTATGAAAGGAACAAAGAAAAGAAATGGATTGCTCTGTTATCTAAAACGTATATTAGAGCAGTACTATTTTGCGGCACGCTTTAGAATTCATTCAATTCTCATGGCATGCCAAAACACAAAACCAAATTTTGTTAGAGCCTTAACCTTACTCCTTCCTAGCTGTAGGACAACAGCATTTTTTTTTTAACTTATGTACTTCATTCTGCTGGCTTCAGTCTGATGCCCGAAATAAGAGGTTCCGTTCTTCTCCAAAAGCCATCCCTAACTGCTGCATTATGACTCTAGGACAGAAGAGAAAGAGGCTGGAGCAACTAGTGCTGGTAGCGGTTCTTTGCTCCAGTCACACCCATCCCCTCCTATCCCAAGAATATCAGGATGGGTGGGGGGTGGGGGGGGGGTGCAGATTAAGGAGCACAGTGGCTCTTCTGGGCTCTATTTACTCCAAGATCCAACCCCCCCCCCCTCCCCTCCTACATACACTGTTTCCTACATGCTGTTTGAGAGGGAAGGGCTTCAGTGGAATGCAGAGGCTTGTTATTTGGGACCTTCAAATAGAGATGGGACAAAACCTTATGAGACCATACATAGAAACATGGAAACATGATGACAGAAAAAGACCACATGGCCTATCTACAAAGCTATGTCCCTGGTTGTCTCTACCAAGGCACACAGAGGACTTTCCCAAGGCACACTGATTGAAATATTTACTTGGGGAAATAGCTATTTACCTAGATAGATTTAAATTTGTCCACCCCACAGCAGCTCAAATTACACATGGCTTTTCACAAGACGTACTTTTAGCAGGCTTATGAAGAGGGATTCTAGGGGGTGTGTAAGTCAGGAGAGGAAAACATCATGTGCACATTTGGAACATAAGATATGCCATACTGGGTCAGACTAAGATCCATCAAGCCCAGTATTCTGTTTTCAACAGTGGCCAATCTAGGTCATAAGTACCTAGCAGTTTCCCCAAAAGACACAGGTTCCTCAATGATTGTATTGGGTCAAGCATTGATATCCTGGGTCCCTTTTAATAATGGTTTATGGACCTTTCCTCCAGGAACTTGTCCAAACCTTTTTTTAAACCTGGCTAAAATAACAGCCTTTACTACATCCTCCGGTAACAAATTCCAGAGTTTGATTACACGTTGAGTGAAAAAATATTTTCTCTTATTAATCTTAAAGGTAATCTTATGAGGGTGCCTAGGCAGGAAAGACACAGAAGTGCGTTTGTTGCACCTGCTTTAAAATGATAATGTATGTGCCTATGTGCCTTTACAAAAGTACCCCAGGGAAGGGAGGTTTGCACATTTATGTCTGCTCTGTATGTATTAGAAGGAAGAGACTTGTAGGCGTGTACGTTATAAAAATACACCCACTCCACCTATTCCCCACTCCTGGGGGAGGGGTCCTTTTATAAAGGTTTGTCCAGGTGAAAAGGCTTCCACACTAGCAGAATAGGCCTTGTATAAAACTGCATGGTGTTAGCCATGTGTATCAATACATGTGCTGAGCAGATAGTGCATGCTTATGAAAGAGGATGAACCTAGATGCTTTTTGGACTTCTCACATTGGCATACTGTTATAAAATCAGGCCCCTATCACATTCAAGTAGGTACTATAAGGAAAATGTGAAAAAAGCCATCCAGGTGCAATCTGGGATATCTAAGCCAGAACGTCTGAAAAAAAGCAGGCACGTCCAGGTGAAGACATGATTTCACAAATGTGGACATGCCTGATAAGAACATGTGCAGGGGTTCTACATAGATGTCCCCAGAACCATATTTCAGAGTCTGGATATTTAGGATAGCTGAACAGTTAAAGTAGTGGGCTAGAAACGTTGTGCCGAGTACTGGGATGGTGGAGTGCAATCCTCACCACACCCTCTGCATGTGTTTCAGTTCAAACGAGCATTTTTCATGCCTGGGGCAGGTCTTAGATCGATGCAATGCCAGGCATTTCCGAGATCAGGCTGGGACATCCAATACTCTAAATAACCGCTCAACCACTTTCCATGTTTAGGTACACCGACCTCCAACATTAACATGCTGTACACCTAAATGGTTGATGGTTATCAGAATTTTCTGTTTTTTTGCAGAATTCAGTTGAAGAAATGTTGGAGATCGGTGTACCTAAACATAGAAAGTGGTTGAGCGGTTATTTAGGGTACTGAAGGCTATAATAATGAAATAATAGTATATAGAGTATTAGTTCTTAAAAAAAAATAAGATTATTTAAAAATCAAAAAAGTTCTTTTTTTGAATTGAATTAATAAATGAATCAGTTGTTTAATAAGGGGAGTTTTCTGAGACCGGTGATGTGAGAAATATTTATTCCCCTATGGTGATTATGTTTGCCACATAGTGGGAATTGTGAGTTACCTTGAGGTATCTTTCTCCCATATAATTGAATGCTGAGTAGGTGAATACATTTTAGTGATGAAGATATAGATATAAAGTATAATTTTGTTTCTTGGTCTAAGGGTGAGGTTGTGTGTGTATTATTAATTTTAGAAGAGCCCCCTTGAATGCATTGTTTTCCACATCCAAGTCCCTTATAAAATCACCACCTTGAATTCCAAATGTATGTACACTGTCCTACCCTTGGTTGTCTGTCTGCACCCAGGTCCCCTTGATATTTTTAGGGAACACTTGCAGCTGCTCTTTAAAGGGAAGCCCCCACAGGTAGTTAGAATTGAGTGGGCTCTTGAAAATTACCTCCAAATGGCAAAGAGTGCTTGAGTTTCTTGAGGTATTTTAAATCATTAGAATATTTGCAGCATAAATTAAACCTTTTAAAGACCCATGGAGAGGTATTTTATAAAGTAGCGCCTAGTTAACGTGCATTTTCAGATGCGAGGTTTAGGCCTATTTTATAAAGTCAATTACACATATACATGACGTTCTAACATACTAGCAGAAGTGGTAGGGAACGCACCTTAGATTAAGGCACGATGACTTACACCAGACCTAGTGTTGGTGCAAATGACCTTGCCTATGTTTTGCAAGTACGAGTGGAAATGATTGTATTCTATAATCTACGCCCGTGCTCTGCCCAAACCCCACTCCTGTGCATCCCCACAATGAAAGTATGCACAATGCAAACTACTGTACATATATACCGGTACTTTTATTCTACTCAGTATTTTATAAGAGGTCATTTGTGCATGTCTAGGCACCTTCTTATACATCTACCCCCACCCATAATGCAGTACCGATAGCCCAGACATATTTAAAAATATAAACCTTAAAGATTTTGGCCATCAGAGGACAACAGTACAAGAAAGCAACTACCGCAAAACATCTAGAGTGATTGAACCTTTTTCTTGCAGACACATATCAAAAACTGTGATAAAAGCCCCCTTTCTCTTCTGCCACATCTAAAGAGGAAGGCTTTTGTATACCATTTCTAGAAAAAAAGAGAGAGATGAGGCTTCTTGGTTTCTGGTGCCTTTTGTTTTATAATTGATACAGGTTTTGTCAGCAATGTATAAATGTTTAAAACATCAGCAGTGTTGTCTCTCTGACTTGTTAAGCTTTAAAAAGTTTCACTTAGACATTTTGTCCCCACTCCACCCACCTCTGTGTGAAACCTGCTGACATTATAGCCATGGCTTCCTGTTTACTGTGAAATCAGGATGCTTTCAGTTGCATTGGCTTTATTCTCATTGCACATCAAAGAAGATTTCTTTTTAACTGTGCCTTTGGTACAGCTTGTAGGTTACTGGCTGTCCCAGCATTATATAGGACAGTCCTGGTTTCAGCATGCTGCACTCACCTAGTTTTCATGCGCCCTGCCTTAAATAAGTACAATTCTGAATGGTTCACCTGAGAAGGTCCCAGTGATACCAATGAAATAGTGCAGGGAACATCAAGAACGATTTTTCATTGAAAGAGTGGTGAATGCGTGGAATGTCCTTCCAGTGGAGGTGCTGGAGATAAATACAGGGAATTCAAAAAGTTGTGGGATAAATGCAGAGGATATCTATATGGCAAGAGGATGGAATCCAAGTACACAGTGTTTTGCTTAAAGCAAAAATTAAGTGACCTTTGCACTTCAAAAAAGGCATAGGGAGGCGGTTTCAATCCTAAACAAAAGCATTTGGGAGATAACCTGCATGGAATGGCAGTTATAGCACTAATGACTTCACTGGGCCACATTGGTCTTTACCTGTGTCATTTACTTGGTTAATATGCTGTTATGATTCCATGCTAAAATGTAGGGGACATAGTCGGTGATGGCGACCAGGCAATAGAAAACACCTAGCTGCTGCTGCTTTGATTAAAACTGGATATTCGATGCTTAGGCAGAAGATGTCTGGTTTCTGCTGCTAAATATCTGGGACGCTGCTGTCCGGTAATATTCAGCCATTAACCGGATAGCGCAAAGTGGTCAAAGGTAGGACAGTCGTACATAAACATGGTCCTAAGATGAAATGTATGCAGATAAGCTTGATTAATTCTTGTTGCGGAGAGTCTGAAAATCAGGGCTTGTTGCGATACAAGATTGTGTCCCTCTGTGTTAGAGAGTTTTGAGAATACGGCTTATGTTTCCTGTCAGATGAGAGAATCCCATCATCATTCTGCCCCAAAAAGATGATTGATTTTGGCAGGCATGCTGACTGATACAGGCAAATCCCTTCTTCCCACCTTGAAAAGAAGATTTGACCAAGCCCTGAATGTGGATATGAGTGTACACTAGAGGCCCGATTCAGAGTCATGAGTTGTGGGGCTGCATGTACCAGCGGGATGTGCAGCCCCACAAGCCTTCCAGACCCTATTCTCCCTTCAGCTCTCCCTGCATGGCTAATGCTGTGAGACAGGGAGAACCGGCAGGGGGCGGAGCATGGGCCGAGCCGGCAGGACGTACAGGGCCGATTCAGGTTATGGCCCTGTACGTCCTGCTGGGTCAGAGGGGACGTGCTGCTTATTCCACCTTGAAGGTAGAATAAGAAGCACTGACCCGGCAATTGTGGCCGGGGATCCCCCCCCGGGGCTGTGTGCAGGTGGTCCCTGCCGCCTGCTCCAGGCCCCCGCTGGCCAGCTGTGGGTCATGCGGTGGGGAAGAGAGGGGATCAAAGCCATGGGAGTTGGGGGAGCCTACGGGAAGGACATTCCCGCAGGCAGGCCGGGGCATGCTAGGTCATCCTTGGGCCTGATTCTGTGTACCCGTGGTCCAGAATCGGGTCCTAATGGGCCCGTCTTGCTTGGGGACGTCCAGATGGCCCAGACATGCCCCTTCGCAAATCGGGCTCCACAGGTGCGCAGGCAAAATAATTTCATTTTGTTTTGTTTCCTGTGTCGCTTACAGGTTGTTTCATTTTATTTCATTTCATTTTAATAAATTCTCATTTTGTTTTAATACATTTTCATTTCTGATCAATTTTGTTGATTCCAGAGGTAGCAGTGACTACTGCCTAAATGAAAGCATAGTTGAAAGGTTACTAGAGGATTTGGGCAAATAAAAACGCCAACTGGCTTATTTTCACAATCAGAGGCTAGTCTTATGGTTTATTGGTATTTGATATACCGCTTCTTAAATAACATCAAGGCAGTTTACAATCAAAATGTTACATAAAGAAAATGGAAAAGGAACTACAATTAATGAAAGTAAAGTAAAGGAAGAGATCAAAGATCACAGTGCTGCCCTACAGACCCAATCCTCATACTGTACCTGAGCCATCTCCAAATGTCACATTGAAGAGATGTGTTTTTAGAGCTGCTATAAATAACTTATATGATGGCTCTGTGCGCAAATTGGGTGTAAGAGTATTCCAGAGAGCAGAAGAAGTAAAGAAAAGGCTGAGTGCCTGGTACTCTCTAGTTTCACTTGAGAGACAGGTGGAATATTCAAGCAGTTGTCATGGACAGATTGGAGGACCATAGCGGGGTGTGGAGGGAGATCACTGATGCTAAGTCAAGAGGAGTATCAGTACGCAAGACTTTATGGGTCAGAGTAAGAATTTTATGGTGAATACAGTAACGGACCAGGAGCCAGTGTTGTTGGAATAAGAGTGGGGTAACATGATTAAATTTGCTTACATGGCACAGAATTCAATCTGTGGTATTTTGGATGGTTTGAAGACATTTCAATTCAAATTGCAATATACCTGAATAGACAGTAATCTAGGGTATACGATAATGTAATTGAGCACAAGAGTATGTTGTGAGGAAGCATCAAGAAAATGGGCAGATGGTTCAGAATTGGCACAATGTGAGGAAAGAGGTTTTGACGATAGAGCTGACTTGTTTCGGGAATGAGAGTTCCGTGTCAAAGTAGACATCAAGATACTTGAAATGGGGAGAAGGTTGGATAAATTGACCACACTGGACAATGAAGATTTTGCTTCCTGAACACTTTTGGGTGTATCTTATGAATTTTGGGTTGCTGATCACGAAAATCGCCTTGAAATTTTCCTATCACACACCATTTTTTTCAATTGCCTATTTTTGTGATTTCCTGGCATATTTTAAGTCTACTCATATGTTGCCTAGAAAGTAAGCTGTTTTGTTTAGTTCAAGCATTGTATATATTTATTTATTTATTTGTATTTATTTCAGTGCAGTATATATACAGCTCCTTCCTGAGATCAGGGGCAGATTACATTAAACGTAACATTACACATTGAACATTGGTGAACATCAAACTAGGGTGGGGGTAAAAGTGGAGTAAAAATCATATTTAACTATGTATAGGATGTGCAATATACAGTGAAGCCATTCACTTTCATAGAGGGGGGGAGTTGGGATGAGTAAGTTGGCTATATGGAATGGGGGGGATGTTATGTAGTGTGAATGTTGTTGTTTGTGACAAAATGCTCTATGAATAGATGGGTTTTGATGTGTTTTCTGAATGATTGAAGATTTTTAATGGATTTTAGTGTGTCGGGGAGAGCATTCTACAATGTGGGAGGCGGCTCTATTACTAGTGGTTTGTTTCGATTTGTAGTAGTCATGTGGGTATTTTGTTTCTAGGTTCAGTATCTGGGAGAATTAGCGTAGAGAGGTGTGAGAGGGAGATATTGTTAATGAGCTTAAAGGTGGTCATTAGTATTTTGTGTTTAGTTCTGCTAGCGACCGGGAGCCAGTGGAGCATGTGTAATATTGGGGTGATATGATCACATAGGGGAGCTTTACATGTAATCCTGGCTGCAACATTTTGAGCTATTTGAAGTTGATTAGTAACTTTTTAGGACAGTCCTTGGAGTAGGCTGTTACAGAAATCAATATGAGGAGTGACCAGTGCCTCTACTACTAATCTGAAGTCATAAGTCCAGTAAAGGTCTCAGATGTTGTAGCATTCGAAGCTTATAATATATATTTTTTGTAGGCCGTTTTACTTGGGAGTTCATACTGAGTGTCTGATCTAAAGTGATTCCTAAATATTTTACTTCTTTGCTAGTGGAGAGTCCGTTTCTCCAATTGATAGCTTTATTGGGGGGGGGGGGTGAATTTTGGATTCCTGGTGGTGTAGAGAACTTCTGTTTTATTGAATTTCATCTGGAGGTTCATTGCGGTTAACCAAGATTGAACTTTTTTGATGCATGTGGCGAGTATCTGTTGGTTAGGGCTGTTGGTGTCAATGGGGACATAAAGCATGATATCATCTACGTATACATGATATCCTACTTTGAAATTTGTGAAGATACTACATACTGGTTGAAGATACAAGTTGAATAAAAGTGCTGAGAGAGCGGAGTTCTGAGGGATGCTTTGTTGTTTAATGCATGGGGATGTTTCTGAGCCAACATGTACAATTTGAGTGTGGTTATAGAGTATGATGCAAACCATTGGAGTGTAGTTCCTGCAATGCCAATGTGTTCCAGTCTTTTGAGTAACATGTGGTAGTTGACACTGTCAAATGCAGAGGCAATGTCAAGGAAAATGAGTATAAATGCTTGTTTTGGGTTGTCCATTCTACATAGTAGTTTGTCAGTTAGAGTTAATAGGAGGGTTTCCACACCATGGAAGGGGCGGAAACCATATTGGTGTTGATCAAAGGGCACATTTAGGTCAATATGGTCTTGCAATTGTGTTTGTACAACCTTTTCTATCAGTTTGGCTATGTATGTGAAATTTGCTATGGGTCTATATCTGCTGGGGCTCATCTTGTCTAGGGAATTGATTTTTAGTATTGGGTGGATCATGGATTGTTTAAGTTCAGGTGATATGTAGCCTTGTTCAAGAGATTGGTTAATTATGTGAAGTAGGTAGGAGGCTAGTTCTGATTTGGTTGCCTTGATCCAGCTAATTGGGCTACTATTAGTAATCTGTGAATTATCATTAAAATCACCTGTAATACCTGAAGATTGGAGGATGGCCAATGTAATGCCAATTTTAAAAAAGGGTTTCAGGGGGGGCGGAGCCAGCAGGGATCAAGATGGCTGCTTAGTCCTCAGCCTCGTCCTTCCTTTGTGATAGATTCTGATTTTTCCCCTTCTATAGCTGCTTCGGAATTACAATTGGCCCCTCTGACAATGGCTGCCGGTAAGCCCGTCAAGTTGGACTATAATGCTAGTGGAAATACGGGAGTAAAACGGGCAAAACAGGATCCACCTTCCCCGCAAAAAGCACCCGGTGTGCGGGAAGGCCCGGCGGCCATGCAAGAATTATTTGCAGAGATACGAGCAGTGCGGGAGATGGTGGCCACGAACAGCCTAACCCTGAGCGGAGTGCAAGCGGATTTAAATGAATTGAAAGAGATAAAAGAGCAGGTTGCTTCGCTCACAGAGAAGGTGTGTGGGCTGGAGATTAAAGTGTCTGGGCAGGAAGAGCGAGCAAAGCAGGTCAATGCTAACAGCAAGAGGATCGGACGTCTGGAGCGGAGCCTGGAAGATCTCAACAATCGCACCAGGCGAAATAATGTGCGCCTGATAGGGATTCCGGAGGGCGCTGAGGGAACAGATCTTAATGGCTTCCTGGCCTCCACCATTGCAAACTTGCTGAAAATAACCTTTGCATCTCCATTCGAGATAGAGCGAGCCCACCGTGTCCCAACACGCCCAGGCCCGAATATCAAGCAGCCGCGCCCCATAATTATGTGCGTGCTTCGGCACTCTCAGGCGATGCAGATTTTGGCGGCAGCTAGGGCATCGGGGCCCCTTACATTTGAGGGCAGGAAGGTGGCTTTTTTCCCGGATTTTCATAAGGCTACAGTGGAGAGAAGGAAGCTTCTATTAGCCTTTCGACCAGCTTCAGGCCCGCTATGGAATGTTCGCTCCGGCAAGTCTAAGAGTCACGCTCCATAATCAAACCCGTACCTTTGAGGATCCGGTTCAATTACGGGCCTTCCTTGAGGAGAAGGAAGCCGCTGTTATGCAGTGACTTTAGTGGCAGAGTAGTTGTGGATGCTGGATGACACAAGTCATATACTCTGCGAGATGGCAGGGTGCACGTTGGACTAAGGTTGTCTACTGAATGTTTGGGAAGCCAAGTTGGCTGAGAGGGGCAGAGACAAAAGGACAGCAAAATAAGATATGGAGGCAGCAACTCTTTGAGACTGTTTACCTCGACTATATATACAGTCATAGCAGTAAGAAGGGCGAAAAAGGTTGTTTATTACTGTTATTAATCATGGAGGGGGGCGGGGGGAGTTTCTGGGCGGGAATTCTTGATTTGATGGTTCACCCTTTTTCTTTTCCCCCTTGTGGGTTTTTTTTGTCTCCTTGTGGCCTTGGGTATATGGGTGTGTTTATTAGAGTGCATAACCATAGTATATATATTTACTGGAAGTCAAGTGAACTTGTTGCCAGTGTTATGAGATTTGTCTTTTTTCTGTCTCATGGGTCCACTTAAGTGTATATCCCTTAATGTGAAGGGCATAAACAACCCTATCAAGAGGAAAAAAATACTAATCTATTGTGCCAAAGAAAAGGGAGATGTTATTCTGTTGCAGGAAACGCGCCTTCAGTCACTGGAAGCAAAGAAACTGGGTACAGGGCAGTATGTGCTGGTGTCTCACTCTGCAGCCTCGCAGAAGAAAAATGGGGTTGCAACGCTGGTAAGGAAAAGTCTGGCCCCTGTGGTGGAGCATTCACGTGCTGATTTAGAAGGCAGGTGGTCCTCAGTGCTCTTGCATATATCGGGTAGGAAACTTGCTTTTATAAATCTTTATGCCCCTAACCGTGATGATGTCAGGTTTTTTCAGAAGATAGCAGAGGTAGCCCAGTCATTGTCAAATTATGAAATTATTATGGGGGGGGATTTTAATCTGGTGTTAGATCCCCTGCTCGATTGTCAACCTTATAAGTCTCACAGTCTTGACAGTCCTGGCCTTAATGGGTGATATTGGTCTCTCGGATATCTGGCGTCTAAAGCATCCTGCGGAGAGGGATTATTCGTTCTTCTCCCTTCCCCATGGATCCCATTCTCGTATAGATTTTTTCCTTATATCCAAAACTTTAATTCCCTCTGTGGACAGAGCGGATATATGAGCAGTGCAAATCTCTGATCATGCGGCCATTACCCTTAGTCTGAGGTTGGGAGAGAAGGAGGAGCGTAAACCAGGGTTTGTATTTAGGAGGTCGCTCCTAGAGGATAGGCAGTTTCATGACCATATTAAGGCTAGTATTAGGGAGTATTTTGATAAGAATCTTATGGGGGATACAGCAGGCGTTCAAAGCATTTATTAGGGCCAAAATAGTCAGCTATACAATTCGGATTGACCGGGAAAAAAAGGCCAAATTGAGCGCTCTGGAAGCCCAAATCAAGGCCGGGGAAAGATTGCTCATAAACAGATCTGAGGCGGAGATCCTGTTGCGCCTGCAAAGGCTAAGGTATCAATATAACCACTTATTGAGTGCCAAGGCTGAACAATCATTACGACAACAGCAGGCCAAGTATTATGTTGAGTGTAATAAGGCTGGGAGTATGCTGGCGACTAAATTAAATCCTCGGGCTGCAAGAAATAGAATAGAGGTTATTACCAATGATAGGCAGGAAGACTTAACGAACAGCTTGGATATAGCCGAAGCTTTCCGTGTCTTTTATGAGAATCTCTATAGGTCAGAGATGGAGTGTGATGAGGAGGGCTTTCGGAAGTTGACTGCGCAGGTGACACATCCAAGCCTCACAGCCTCGCAGCGTCTGGAGTTGGATACTGCATTTTCTGCCAGGGAGGTTCAGGATGCAGTTGCTTCTATGTCCAAGGGGAAGGCAGCTGGTCCAGATGGACTTCCATCTGAATTCTACCAAACCTTCGGGGTGGAGCTGATCCCCCAAATGTTGGAGTATTTTGCTCTGTTGGAAGCACAGATGCCGGCGGTAGGCGCTTTCAATGAAGCTACCATCGTGGTTCTGGAAAAACCTGGCAGGGACCCAAAGAAAGTAGAAAACTATCGTCCCATTTCTTTACTGAACGCCGACTATAAGATTTATGCGACGGTGTTGGCCCATAGAATGGCGAAAGTCATTCCGCATTTGATTCATCCGGACCAATGTGGCTTTATCGCAGGCCGCTCGACAGCGGATAATGCGCGGCTCTTGCTAGATCTGTTGTCTGTTGCAGAGAGCAAGGAGATACCTTTGGTGGGTTTGTCCCTGGATGCTGAAAAAGCTTTTGATCGGTTAGAATGGGCTTTTTTGAATCAAGCCTTGCGGTGGTTTGGTTTTGGGGAACAGTTCATCCGCTGGTTAAAAGTGCTGTACACTCATCCTTCTGCCCGTATTCTTGCCAATGGCTTAGTTTCATCTCCCCTACTTTTGTATAGGGGCACCAGGCAAGGGTGCCCCCTCTCCCCCCTCTTATTTAATATTGCTTTAGAGCCGTTAGCCTTGCTGATTCGGCAATCTAGTGAGATTAGGGGGGTGGAGGTGGGCGATCGGCAAGTTAAAATATCAGCTTATGCTGATGATGTGTTATTATTTGCCCATCCCACCTCATTGCCAGTGATGATGAAGGTAATAGCTGATTATTCCCAGCTATCCAGATATAAGATAAACTGGTCGAAATCCATAGCGTTCCCGATGAACAAATGGACGGGTAGGGCTGTAATTGAGGCAACACCGTTTGCATGGGTCTCGGAGACTTTCAAATATCTGGGGGTGAGATATAATTGCTATTTGGATGAGACCAAAAAGGTCAATGTAAGAGTGTTGCTGGAGTCAGTAAAGTCGTTTACGGTGCAATGGTCCCCCCTCCACCTATCTTGGTGGGGCAGGCTTGAATCCATAAAAATGGTTTTGGCCCCCAAGATCAATTATGTTTTGGAAATGCTACCGATCATGCTACCGGTTCAGTTTTACAGCGCCTTAGATAACTTACTCGTTAAATTTTTGTGGCAGGGTAAGCCCCCAAGAATTGCAACCAGGAAATTAAAGGCGAGGAGATGTTCTGGGGGGGGGGGTGCAATTTCCAGATTTTAGGAAGTACCATCAGGCGTTCAAATTGAAGCAGGGGGGGGGGTTGTGGACCACTGGGGATGTTAGCGGGGAGAAGCCGACCTGGCTGATGGTTGAGGAGCAAGTAGTAGCTCCTATTTCCTTAGGTCTTCTAATAGGAATGAAGCTGCCTGACTCTTTTGTGGCAGGGCGAGTGATCCGGGCTACGCAGGATGCTTTTCGCAATCTCGAGGATGGCTTAGCTCGGGATGAGCTCTTTTCACTGCAATCTCCCATATGGAATAATACTCAATTCAAAATTGGATGCAAAGTTATTGCCTGGAAAGTTTGGCAAAGCAGAGGAATCTGGATTTTAGATCACTTAGTTGATTCCTGTGCTTGGAAGACTTTCGAGCAATTAGTACAGGACTTCAACCTGCCTACCTCCTGCTACTTTCAGTGGCTGCAACTGAAACACTGTCTCCTTAAGGCCAAAGTGGCAGTTGAGAGACTTACCCCAGAATGGGCATTATTACAAATGGTTGATGCTTGCCTGGGTATTAAGGGGGTGACCTCCCGTTTTTATGCCATGTTGAGGGAGAGAGCCTCAGTTCCTCTGGTGGGGCTAGAGAAAACCTGGGAATATGATCTAGAGACCTCAATATCGCAGAAAGATTGGAAGGAGGTCTGGGAACGGGCGAATAAAACCTCTAGGGGGGCGTCGATAACGCATATTCTCTTTTTCATAACCCATCGTGCCTATATCACTCCTGCGAGGCTTGCAAAGTGGGATCCTAAGACAGGTAATAAATGTTGGTCCTGTGGAGATTCTCCTGGTACGTGGAAGCACATGCTGTTTAGCTGCCCGTATGTTCAAGAATTCTGGGTACAGGTTTGGGATAAAATCCAAAGGGTACTTTGTTTTGAGGGTCAACTTGCCTGGTCCACTATTTTGCTGCGCTCTGCAGATAGCAGGGTGGAGTTGCCAAAGGACAAACGTCATGTGTTTAACTTTATGATGGCTATAGCTATTAAAATGATTGTTAACTGCTGGAAGAATTCTTCCAACCTGGATGCCACTCACTGGTGGAACTCAATATGCTTGTATGTCCGATATGAAAAAATTCAGGATCAGGTGCTGCAACGCAGAGGGGGGAAGCTGAACCAAAGGCTCCTGGGGAGTCCAGATATATTAAGCTCCCCTGCAGGGTGCAATAAATGGTTTTATCTGGATGAATTTGCAGCACTAGCTAGGCTGACATAGCTCGGAAGATGTTGTAAGTTTGCTAACTTCCATGGTAATTTGTGTTTCTGGTACTATGCACTGATATTGTATAGGGTTGCCAGAAGGAGATGGGGGGGGGGGGGCAGGGAAATTAAGAGTAGAAGTTGGACGGGTGTGGGGGGGGGGGTAGGTTTCCTAGAGGTATTGATGGTTTTGTAGAATAAGAGTGTCAAGATTTGGTGTATCTGTGTGTGATGTTGAAAATATAAATATCAAATAAAAAATAAAAAATAAAAAAAAGGGTTTCAGGGGTGATCTGGGAAACTACAGACCAGTGAGCCTGACATCAGTACCAGAAAAATGAGAGAAACCATCATAAAGAACAAAATTACTTAACATGTAGATAGTCATGGCTTAATGGGAGACAGCCAACATAGCTTTAGCCAAGGAAGGACTTGTCTTACTAATCTATTATGTTTTTTTGAAGGCATGAACAAACAGGTAGACAAAGGTGAGTCTGTTTCAGAAAGCATTTGACAAGGTCCCTCATGAGAAACGTTTGGCAAAATTAAAAAGTCATCAGATAGGAGGCAGTGTACTATTGTGGATCAGGAACTGGTTTAAAAATAGAAAGCAGAGGGTAGGGCTAAATGGCCAATTTTCCCAATGGAGAAAGGTGAATAGTGGAAGAGTACCCAGGGATCTGTGCTAGGTCCGCTACTTTTTAACATATTCATAAATGACCTGGAAATGGGAATAATGAGTGAGGTTATCAAATCTGCAGATGACACAAAACTATTCAAAGTTGTTAAAACCCATGAGGATTGTGGAACATTTCAAGAGGATCTTGATAAATTGGATGACTGGGCATCCAAATGGCAGATGAAATTTAATGTGGACAAGTGCAAAGTTATGCACCTAGGAAAGAAAAACCCAAACTATGGTTACACGATGAAAGGTTCCACATTAGGAACCACCACCCAGGAAAAAGATTTAGGTGTCATCGTGGATAACATGTTAAAACCCTCCACCCAGTGTGCAGCGGCGGCCAAGAGAGCAAATAGAATGCTAGGTATCAAAAGGAAAGGAATGGAGAATAAAACAAAGGATATTATAATGCCTCTGTATCATTCCATGGTGCGACTGCACCTTGAATATTGTATGCAATTCTGGTCGCTGTATCTTAAAAAGGATATAGCGTTATTAGAAAAGGTACAGAGAAGAGCCACCAAAATGGTAAAAGAGATGGAATGATACCCCTATGAAGAGAGGCTAAAAAGGTTAGAGCTCTTCAACCTGGAAAAGAGAAGGCTGAGGGGAGATATGATAGAGGTCTATAAATTAATGAATGGAGTGGAACGGTTAAACGTTGATCGATTGTTTACACTATCAAAATATAGAAAGACTAGGGGGCATGCAATGAAGCTACAGGGTAATCTATTTAAGACTAATAAGAGAAAATATTTTTTCACTTAACGTGTAATCAAACTCTGGAATTTGCTACCGGAGGATGTAGTAAAAGCTAGTCAGTGTAGCCGGGTTTAAAAAAGGTTTGGACAAATTTCTGGAGGAAAGGTCCAAAACCATTATTAAAGGGGACTCAATACAATACTGCTTGACCCAATACAAGCTTTGTGTTACCTGTGTCTTTTGGGGAAACTGCTAGGTATTTGTGACCTAGATTGGACACTGTTGGAAACAGGATACTGGGCTTGATGGATTTTGGTCTGACCCAGTATGGCATATCTTATGTTCTTATTGGTCAAGTAAGGATGTGATTGTATTGGTTTTGGTGATTATGTTTATAAATTGTTTTTGATCTATTAAATGAAAAGTGTTCCAGTTAGTAAGGTTTGTGTAAGGTTGAAATGCAGGCGTGGGTTCATTTATAGGCACTTTTTTCAGTTTGTCTGCAAGGTGGGTGGCGAAGGTATTAGGGCTGATAGGGATGTTATGCATGTCCTGATTGGGGGAGTTGTGTGAGGGATTTGACTATTTCAAATAGCTCCCTTGGGTGGTTGAGGGATTTGTTGAGAATATTGGTGTGGTAGTCTTTTTTTCATTTGAGTATGGCTTCTTTGTATTTCTGCAGTGATTCCCTGTAGGAGGATCTATTGTCTGGTGATTTAATTGTCCTCCATTTATGTTCCTTCTTCCTGAGTTCTTTTTTGAATTGTTTTAATTTGTTTGTGTACCATGCTTAGGTGGGTTTGTGAGATTGGTTTAATTTTTGGGGTTTTGTATTAATTGCGATTTTTGATATTGTGGTGTTCCATGTTTTTATTGCGGTGCTAATATCTGTAGTTGGATTGTTTAAGTGGAGGAGTATGTTATTTAGGAAGCTGTCTTTGTCGAATTAAGAGAATCTTTTTTTTGTATTTAGGTTTATTGTTTTGATGAGGGTTGTATGATTCTAGTGGTATGGTGAATTCTATAATATAGTGTTCTGACCATGGTGCTTGGTTTGTTTTGGGGGGAGAGTACAGAGGGTGTGCAGTTTGGTGCTTAGGAATGAAAATGAGGTCTAAGGTATTACCTTTTGTGTGTATAGGCATTGTTACTATTTGTTGGTATCCCATGTCAGATAGTGAGTTGATAAATGAGGTGACTTGTGTGTCATGTAGTGACGGGAGATTGAAGTCTTCTAGTAACATGTGAGGTTTTCTTAATGAGGTTAAGCATGTGGTTTCAAGAATGGCCGGGAGGTTGTCCCGGTTGGAGGTGGTGGGGGGGGGGGGGGTCTGTAGACCAGGCATATGGACAGGTTTTTGTTTTCTATTTTAATCATGTCGATGTCATTTTTGTTTTTGCATATATTAAGTGTAGGTTTTAGTTCTCTTTACAAAGTATGAGTACTCCTCCTCCCTTTTTTGATTCCCTAGGACAGTTGAAAAGATGATATCCGTCTATGTTCAGGTGGTTTAGTAGTATGTGTTTGAGATCCAGGTCTCGGTAATACAAAGTAGGTGGGAGTTTTCATTTCTAATCATGTCATTCGATTGGAAACAAGCTCTCCTATGAGGGGACATGGGATGAGGGTGAAAAGGGATAGATTCAGGAGTGATATGCAGAAGTATTTCTTTACGGAAAGTGTGGTGGATCCGTGGAATAGTCTCCCAGTGGAGGTGGTAGAGATGAGGATAGTATCTGAATTCAAAGAAGCATGGGACAAACACAGAGGATCTCTAAAGGAAAAAAGGGGACTGTTCTAGTGGTTGATATGGAAGGACAGACTAGATAGGCCATGTGGTCTTTTTCTGTCGTCATGTTTCTTAATTATGAGTGGGATTTTATTTCTGATGGATCTCATATTAATAAGTATACATTTTATTGGGATGGGGTTGTTGTGATTGTTTGAATGGTGTTAGATTGATGGGTTTTTATGTGTATGAGTCTGCATTGAGTGGTATTACCTTTTGCATTGTTTGTTTTAGCATTTGAGTTGTACGATTTGTATGATAAGTAGTTGCTTGAGCTTTTAGAGTGAATTATGGGAATGCAAAATTGTCGTGTAGTGTCTGTTTGGAGGGAGGGGAAGGCCGTTGTGGAGGCGGTTAAGGAGGTTAAGTTTAGAAGGAGAAGGGTATACAGTAGCAGTTTAATGTATTCCATGTTGTTGATCCAATTCAAGGAGATTGGGTTTCTGTACTGTTGTAGCTGTGTTGTCTAGGTGGATGTCTATCCAGGGGATGTGCACAGGATGTCAGGGATGGAGAGGTGTTGGTAGAATACAACACAATATTGAGTGTTTTAAATTAACAAAGATACTATCAATTGGTTACAGGCATTGGATGAATATAGACAGTGTTACAAGGGTACGGCAATTAATAGTTTTGTTAACTAACAGTTGATAGCTAAGTTACTTACATAGGCATAGTTTCAGCAAGAAACAGCAGTAGATGTGCAGGCTTACAATGTGCAATGGAACTACTACTGCTCAGGAATGCGTGGACATGGTTAGTCAGGATGGGTGTTGGCCGTACAGACTATAAAAGCAGCTTTCATACACAGAGGATATGCATGATGTTGAAATCAGTTTGTGTACTTAACAATGGCATTTACATCTAAGCTTCTTGTCTAAACGGTGATTCGTTACAGAAGAAATGTTTCATCAATGTCACAACATTCGTGATACATTCTGCTACATTTGTGGTGAGTATACGCTTCCGCCTCAAAAACAGCATGACTGCACTTATTAAGAAAGCATATGAGCTCTACTTCAGTTGTAAAGTTGGTGATCAAGATAAATCCTGGGCTCCTCACATTTACTGTGCAACATGTCCTGTCTATCTCAAAGCTTGGCTTAGAGGTACTTGTAAGTCAATGCCATTTGCAGTCCCGATGATATGGCGAGACCAGAAGAATCATGTGTCTGACCAATGTGTCCAGCTTCTCTGCTAAAAATAAGAAATCTATTGAATATCCCAATCTGCCTTCAGTCATGAGACCAGTGCCACATGACAACAGTATGCCAGTACCAAAACCAATAGAGACATGGAGACTAGATGAGGCAGATGAAGCCACAATACACGGGTCAGACGTGGAAAATGACATGGATCCAGATTTTGAACCATTTATGTCCAGTGTGCCTCATCTGATAACACAGTCAGAATTGAATGACTTGGTGAGGGACTTAAGTTTGTCAAAAACAAAAGCTGAACTAATTGGTCCAAATTGCAAGGATGGGGTTTGCTGTCACCAGATCTGAAAATTTCTGTCTTTTGGACCTGCCAAGAAGATATAAATTTTTTTTTGTGCAGGTTGACAACCCCTGTTTCTGCACTGACATTGTTAGGTTGTTCATGGCTTCAGGTTGTGAGCATGACCCACAACAATTTCGTCTTTTTATTGATTCATCACTGTTAAGCCTGAAAGCTGTCTTGTTACATAATGGCAATGTCCACCCTTCAATACCTATTGCCTATGCAGCACACATGAAAGAAACCTACAAAAACATGGAAATGTTGTTGAAACACATAGGGGGTTATTTTGTCCCATGAATAACGGGGTCCATCCCCGCTATTCGTGGCCCTCACCGCTGGTGTCTAACTTCCCCGCCGGTTGTACGGGGAAGTTAGATGGGGGTGGATCGGGGCAGAGTTAGGGTGGGTGGTGGGCAGTCGATTCTAATGTCGGCCCTGTACGTCCGGGGCTTGAGACTTGTACGGGGAAGTTATTCCACCTCGGAGGTGGAATAACTTCCCCAGATGTCATGGATCAGTAGGCCCAGGGCGCGGATGGGGTAGGGGGGGCCCGAGGACATTCCCCACAGCCAAAACCTGGCCGTAGGTGGCAGGATCAGGGGTCGGGCTGCAGGTAATGCTTTGAAGGAACCAGCAGCCAAGATCGCAGCTTTACAATGGAGCTGCGATGCCATGGCAACTGAACGCCATGGCACCGCAGCTCCATTGTAAAGCCCTGAATGAGTTAGTCGAGCATGTCCTGTATGTGCAGGCCAGGCTGAATCACAGTCCCAGCCTGCACATACAGGATTGTTCACAATTCTGATCCCATGGGGCTAGACGTGCCCCGCAGGATCAGAATCGCGATACCCTCTCTACGTCCGGTTCAGACCGGACGTACAGAGGGCTTCTATGTCCGGGATGGAATCGAACCTATATAGTGCAACAACTACAACTGGAACATCTATGGTGATCTAAAAGTAGTGACACTGTTACTAGGAATGCAGCTCAGGTATACCAATTACTGTTGTTTCATTTGTGAATAGGACTCCCATGCTAGAGAGTCTCATTACATTAAAAAGATTGGCCATGCCATAAGAGTTTGTTTCCAGGATAGAAAAATGTGGCACATGAACCACTTGTCGACACAAGTAAGATATTTTTGCCTCCTCTTCATATAAAACTTGGACTGATGAAAAACTTAATGAAAGCGATGAAGGTGAAGGATTTCAATATTTGAGACAGATGTTTCCAAGAATAACTGATGCCAAGATTAAGGAAGGCAGTTTTGTGGGTCCACAAGTCAGACATGTCATCAATGACAAGCAGTTCAAAGATCTGCTAGTGGGGCCTGAGAAAATCACATGGAAGGAATTCAGGAATGTTGAGAAAAGATTCATTTTCTGCATTCAAACTTGGACTTTTTCCCTTTTAATCTTGGTGTAGTCAGCGACGAACATGGTGAAAGGTTTCACCAGGACATTGTGATGATGGTAAAGCAGTATCAAGGCAACTGGAACCCATCATGCTGGCCACTATTGTTGGACATTGAGACGAGAAGAATCAAATACTGAGTACAAAAAAAAATCAGGAGCAAAACATTTTTAACTCAGGTGAACTAGTGCAATATGTTAGCGTTGCTGTGCGATTAAACATGGTAAATTCATGTTTCTCCAAATTCCTACGTGATATAGTCAATCTGACATTATATTTGTGTTCAGCTTGAAGCTGTCTATCATAATCACCAAAACGTCTTCAGGAAGCAAAACGTTTGTACAAATTTGTTGTCCAGTGCCATCAAGGATAGGAGAGTGACTTTTGTGTTATTAGGTAGGTATCTTGCAAAAGAACCATCGTGTCTCCATGATGGCTGGCTCTAGCCAGCCTATATTGCTGGTGATCTTCATTCTTGATTGGCCCAAAGTTTGTCTGGTCTGGAGCTCTATGGAAAATGCTAACTGGATATTTTGCCTTTGGAATATATTGATTCCTGCTGCAGAGTTTTACTCCAAACTCCAATTTTTCTTTGGCCATGTTCTTGTGCCAGAAATTCTGTGAAACCATGTCTAAGTATACTATCAGAAACATTAGCATGTAAACAATTCTGAGCAGCCCATAACAGCCTGTTACAGCCAAAAATGTATATAGTTACCCTGTTTAACCCTGTATAAAGAACCTGTTTACTGTAAGTCCAGTGAGGCCCTGCCTACACTGGACAAATGTGTTACTTGTAAACCGCACTGATCTCAAATAGCGCGGTATAAAAGAAACATAAATAAAATAAAAAATAAAATAAATTTACCAAGCCGAATCCAGATCCTGTTTGATCATCACTAATTGGACAATTCTTTAAATTGTGGGGCTTTGTTTGTTTTAAACAAATGAAAAGATCAAACCTCCACAAAACAAAAAACAAAACACAATAAAAAAATATCTGCGCACACATCTAATTTCATGGGCTACCAGAAAACATTGTGATGGAAGATGAAGGTGACATACAGAAGATGCAACTGTAAAAGTTTATTCACAAGCCCTCAAGGCATAAACTCTCTTTCTACATTTTTTTCCTCTGGAAACAAGCTCTGCTGTGAGGGGACATGCTCTGCATGCATATTTTGGGAGACTTCCTGCTCAAATCCAGTTATTCACAATACTAAAATATCTTCTCAAATAAAATGGTGAAAACTGCTGTTCAAGTCCTAATGGAAATATTCCATTGAGGAGGGCAAAATGTTTTTGTAGTGTTGCCTAAAGGCCAGTCCCCAAATCTATGCCATGGTTGATATTATCATTGCTATCTGTGTGGCTGTTTTTTGGTTTAAGATAGAGCAGTGGCTTCTTTGCAGAGCCCAGCCCCACTCAGCTTAGTCACTAATGCAGGGAATTCTATGCCCATAGACTAATATTCTATGCAGACAGCATCTTTCATTGGAAAGTGACTTTAGTCAGTGGATCCTTCAACTTTTAATATTAAAAATAATCTGCACAATGCTCAACTGAGGGCAGTGTTGTCAAAATGCATAAGGCCACAAATATGACAGGAACAGAAATAAAGGCAACACCACAAGTCTTTAGCCAGCCTTTCGAAGGAAGGAGGTGGAGTTAAGAAAGGGAACTAAACATTCTCAGTTTAGTATTTTTGAGATGTTTGTTTATATTTATTTGGTTATTTGATATACTGCACCTTCATTACACCACAAAAGCGGTTTACAGTACACAAAATTATTCAATAATGGCCGAGGCTGGAGAGGAGAAAGGAACTACATTATATGACAGGATAGAGACAAAACAACCACACAGAGAGTTAAGAGAAATGGCAAAAGGATTTAGGGGATAGTGGGAGGCAGGTCAAATGCACTACAGAAAAGGTGAGTCTTCAAAAGGTTTTTGAATTTGGAGAAGGCAGATTCCTGGAGAAGAGCAGAAGGGAGGGAGTTCCAAAGGGAAAGACCCAGAAAAAAGAAAGCAGAGTGACGGGTGGACTGAAGATGCACATGTGATGGAGACAGGAGGACCAAACAGTTGACATGAATTGATCGAAGGCTGCGGGTGGGTTTCTGAAGTGCATATTGGGCATATTAAGTGACTACAATCATATTAGTTAGCATGACCATGTTGAGGTGGTTTTAATGTTACTCTAGATAGTTATAGTGTAATGAGAATATTTGAGGATTTACTGCCTGCAAGAAAAAACTTATTGCATAGTCAGTTAAACGGCATTTTAGCAGGTATATTAAGAAGTTAATTTTCTAAAACGTCATCTAGATTGAGAGGCAAGAAGTCGCCTATTTGTAGCTTTTTGATCCCGATACATAGGTATCTTGGAGTGGAGGAGTAGCCTAGTATCCAGGAGATCAGGGTTTGATTCCCACTGGCACATCTTGTGACCTTGGGCAAGTCACTTTACGCTCCCTTGCCTTGGAAGAAAAAGCCCGGCAATCTACTCCTAGTCATACCTTACCAAGAAAACCCAAGGGCTGCTGGGTTGTCTGGAAGTCAGCACTGACTTGATAGCACTATAAAAAGCAGTAGGTGCCTATATGGCTTTATAAAATACTAGAACAGATCCTGCTTAAATTGTGGGGAAACGGATCCTGCAAATATTTACACTAGCTCAGGAGCAGATGTGAATGTAGGTGCTTACAATACAAATAAACTTTGTGGGTAAATTACAACATCATCTTTGGTCCTCTCAAATTCTGCCCTAGAGCATGCCTACACCAAAGTTGCATACAAGTAAGCATGCAGTAGTGATTTCCATCGAGGTCACTGTCCTGGAGCCTTTCTGAGCTTCCTTTCTTTTCCCTTTTGCAGCTGGAGTGGAAGATGGAAGCTGCTATAGGCCTCAACCTGGCATCTTTACCTCTGGTCGACTGAAGTTAGTTTTTATGTCTGCAAACAAAGTCTTATTATTTGCTTCTCAGCTATGCTGCTTTTCATTTAATTTACTAAATTATTCCGTAGAATTATACTCTAGTAGGATTCTTAGTGACTAGCAGAACAGAACAAATGAAATGACATCCTTGGCAGTGCGCTATTGCTGCAAAATTCATCATTACATCTAGAGGTGTAAATTTCATCCTATGTGTACATATACTAACATCTCCATATGTGGCTTAGAACAGCTCTAGTATTTGTTTTACTTTACTTTTTGACCTAATGAATACCTTAAAACCATTTATATATACTTGAGGGGGCATTTTGAAACACAAATAGGCAGCCTGGGTATGCGGGACTGACATTTTCCTCGCAAAAACATCTAGACCTGTATTCCTAAACCACGCAGCCCTGCACGTACACAGCGCGAAAATTGGGATCTCAGAAAGTGGGTGGGAAGGTGCGGAATGGGGGCATGGCAAGCAGTGGAGGTGTAGGAAGCGTATTCAGGAAAGGCCCGTGTACATCCTGAGTTTTTCCCATGGACGTCCATGTTATACCAGTAGCAAATTGGAATAAGGTGCTCTGATCTTCAACATGTCCCATAGAGATGAATGGCTGTAACATGTCTGTATTGAACTGGTGTGCCTGCTGTCTGGGAGGGCACAAGAGGCAGTTGTAAAGAACAGAATGCACAGGTGAGGGATGTTTGTAAGATTAAGGAACAATAAAAAACCACCCCTACAGAAATATAAAGCATTGCAATAGTCATTATTCTAGCTAGGCTTACATTTGCTGTTTGTGCTAAAGGGGCTATGCAAGGTTTCCCTAATAATTCCAGTGTTTGGAAAAATGTGAATGCAGATGTAAGGATGGTATGTGAAATAGTATGGAGCAGAATCTTGTTTGCCTGAGAAATGCAGAACAGGTGTGTTGTCCTGAGACATCATGCCATTATGTCTTACCAGCAGTTGTTTATAGATGCAGGGCCATGGCTTTTGCAGAGGTATGTTATTTGTGACTGCAAGCAAGAGTGTGTGTGTGTGTGTGTGGTATTGGGTGCAGGGGAGGCCTGGTGTGCTGATCCACAAACCTGGGGAAACATGTATGCCTGGCCAGTACCTAGACCAAGGGCTGACTGCAGCATCACCAGGAGCCAATGTGAATGGGCATATTCTGAGAAGTTGCTCTGCATCAACATAGCAGGCATGTCCCTGTCAATAGTGGGGGACCCTCGGAGTGGGGGCATGCTGTAGTGCAAACGGCACTAATACATATCCTACTGCACTATGTTACTTGTGACTGCAATTCCTAAGGTGCTCTTCAAATGACGTTTGTTTTGCTGCAGGGTCCCTCATGACAAACATCTCACTTTCCATTTGCTTATACAATAGCTTTGGTGCACGTACATAACCTTGTAGTGTTATGGGCATGCAACAGACTAGCATATATAGTTTGGTTTGCATGACTATATCTCTTTCATCTGTATTAATGTGTTGTTTGCATGAGCACACCACTGTCAGTGTGAGCATCAGCTTAGGAGATGTTCATTTTTCCATGGAGATGGGAAGCATATGAGATGTCTATCTTGTCAGATTACGGTAGGCAAGAGGATGTATGCTGCACCAGAGGTATATATCTCCCTGATTCTTGGAATCAGGTTTATTATGTGCCCATTTTCAGGTTAGACACTTCTGCCTGCCGGACGCGGCTGTTATAGAATTGTACTCTTGGTGTTCTTATGCATTTGTTTATCTGTAGAAACATGAACCTATGCGTATTTCAGTCAGAATGGGATGTTATTGAGTTTTATTAAACATTTCTTCCCCTTTCCCAGAAATTGTATTAATGGTTATTATCAAATGGCATTATAGTTCCATGACCTCTTCAACCAATCAGATCAGTACATGTTTTTAGAGCATATTATTCTGTGTGCCTGGTGTCAATACAATACGAATGAAAAAAAGGAAATAGCAGTTCTTTTAAATGGGACGCTTCCTTTTATGGTTTCTTGCTACCATCTATAATGCTACATTTAGCTATTGCTGACAGTTTCCAGTCCTGTGATGTGATTAGAGGGGATGATTACTCTTACATAACAGCATCAAATTAATTTGCAGCAGAACAGGACAGTAGCAGGAAATCACTGGAGTTCGTAGAAATCTCTCCCCTCCCCACAAGCCTTTACAAGTGACATTAAAGGATTAGATGCAATGTGGGTCAATAGTGCTCTAAACCGACCCAAACCGTCAGCTCTGACCTTCTAAATACAAGGTGAAGAGAGAGGATAAAGAAGCCCTTCTTCAAAGACCAGTCCAAATGAATCAACAGCTTAAACTTACATTACCATCTGAAAGCTGAGAGGAGTGTGGGAAGGCGACTTCCCTGAACAGCAATCCTTTAAGGCTAGAGGACCAATGAAGTCAAGAACTCACAGAGCAAGCTAAATTTGTATTCATATTTTACAGAGGACTTTCAAAAATATTCACCCATTACTTTTTGATGGTTTGTTGCTCTCTTAAACAGATGTGAAGTCCAATTTTGCATAGGGCATCTAGTTAGGAAATGGGACATTCAAGTGTGGATATATATAGATTACCGTATATTTCACAAAAGATTCACTGACCAATACAAATAAAGAGTACAGAAAATATATGCACAAGTGCCAGCACATCCAGTGGGAACAGCCATTGTAGTAAAAAAACACTTTTGAAAAAATAGAGACATTGGTTGGCGTTTTGACAGGGCTGTTTCAGAAAGTCATTTTCACGCTTATAAAATACCAACCAGCATAAAACTATATGCATTGACATGACTGTGCGTACTTTGTCATTAGGTGTGGCAGGAGTGCGATTTGAGTAGGGCATTGGTGGACATTATCCCCATTAGTGCAAATGTCCATGCCTGAATTTAAGGGACGATCACTGCCACACTGATAATAATGTGCCACTCCCCCCCCCACACACCTTTCTAGCACTCACCTACAGGTTCCTAAATGGGTTGGGAACTGTCCGGAGATGGTGGGTGCTGGAATGGGGGAGTCACACCATTGCTAATATCAGTGCTATGGACTGGCAGATCTGCAGCTCCTGCAACTTTTGGGGTGGTGGGGCCATGGAGGAAATGGGGTACTGCTGCGGCAATCACTGACAATCAGCAGCAGCTATGATAAAGTCCTAGAGTATCAGCTGCAGTCAATGCCACCTCTTCAGATGGCATTATCTGCAACTGCAACAATTTAGGCAGTCATCATGTGACTTTTGTTCACTCGGTGGCTGCTTCTGATCACCATGCCTTTTCCCCACCCTGATCCTACCTTACTCCTCCTCTACCGCATGAAATGCAGCTAGCACAGAAAATTGCCTGTCATATTCCCATTGAGTTAGCTGTCACCGTGGCACCATGTTTCCCATGTTAGTACCATGATGACAGCTAATACACTTTAGTAAACATCTCCCTACATATAGTTCCTCTTTGAAATTTGCCTACAAGGTATGTGGGCGCCAAAGTACGTGCATACTGTGCCTCTGCTTCATCTTTGCATAGCAGAAGGGGACAAAATGCCATGTGTCCATTTGAAAAACGAAATGTATTGGACATTGTTTACTCCCACCAGAAATGTCTATTTTTAAAATGGCTAAAAGTATGTGTTTGTGAAAAGCCATATGTGTCATTAGCCATTTCAAGGCAAGTGATTTTCAACAGGGGCACGACACACAAGGAAGGATGTCCACAAAAAAAGCTTTTTGGTCCATTTTCAGAACATAAGAAATGCCAAACCAAGGTCCATCAAGCCCAGTACACTGTTTCCAACAATGGCCAATCCAGGTCACAAGTACCTGGAAGGTTCCCAAACCATACACAGGTTTCATGATGCTCGTCTCCGGGGTAAGTAGAGGATTTCCTGGGTCCTCTTTAATAAATGCTAACATTTTTTGGTCCATTTCTCATGTGTTAATAAAAATGTTTTAATACATGTTAGAACTTTTTAATGTGTTAATCAACAATGCATGTTAATTCCTTAAATCAATTTAGCATATATTATATTTTTTCTAGTGTGCTAATGAACTGAATGCAAGCTGATGAGCGCAAGTCACTACTTATTTACCATGCTAAATCCCCTTAAAACGTTCCTTGATCTAGTTCTCTGGTCACCCAGTCAAAGAACTCAATCAGATTTGTTTGGCAAGATCATCCTTTGGTAAAATCATGTTGCCTCGGATCATGCAAGAAGTCCCCTATTCGCTCTTTCAGGAGCGCCTCCATTACTTTTCCCGCCACCGAGGTAAGGCTCACTGGCCTGTAGTTTGTCACTTCTTCCCTACTGCCACTTTTGTGAAGAGGTACCACATCAGCCCTTCTCCAGTCCTGTGGAACTTCTCTTGTCTTCAGAGGTCTATTAAAAACATTCTTTAATGGCCCTGCAAGAACCTCTCTCAGCTTTTTCAGTATCCTGGGATGTATCCCATCCGGTCCCATGGCCTTGGCCACTTTCAGTTTTGCAAGCTCCTCTAATACATCACCTTCTGTGAATGGTGTGGTATCTACTGCATACCCATTTGTATATTTGTCAATCACAGGTGGTCCTTCTCCAGGATTTTCTTTAGTAAAAACAGAACAGAAGTGTTTGCAAACTTTTGAATTATGTGAAAGCCGTGTTTTTTTGCCTATATTTGTGCAGCCACTTCTTTAGAAACCAAATAAGTTTTCTTTTCCTCTTGTTTTTATTTACTTTCCTTACATATGTATCTGTTGTCCATTTTATTGCCTCCTTTAGTTTAGCCCATTGCAATTCCACTTCCCTTATCTCCTCCCACGCTGCCAACTCCTCCTTCAGGTACTTAGCCATTTTACTGAAGTCAGTGTTTTTAAAGTGTAGGACTTTGAGCTTGCTGTGATTGGATTCTACATTGGCTTTTATCTCAAACAACACTGTATGATAATTGCTGTTGCTCACATGGGCATCCACCCGGATATTCAACAAGCTATCTTCGTTGATGAGCACTAAATCCAGCATTGAGCTCTCCCTAGTCGGTTCCATCACCATTTGTCTAAGTAATGCATCTTGGAAGGCATCCACAATTTTTTTACTTCTTTCCAGATTTGCAGAAGGAATACTCCAATCCACATCGGGTTGATTAAAGTCTCACAATATGATCACTTCCCCCTTCATGGCTATCTTTGCAATATCAGCAAACAATTTTCTATCTATTTCTTTGGTTTGAGTTGGAGGCCTGCAGACAACACCAGAATGGATGACAGTGCCATCTCCTCTTTCCAACACAATCCACAGCGCGTCTTCTTTTCCCCACAACCCTTGCATTTCAGCAGCTTTAATATTGCTTTTGACATATAGGGCTACTCCTCCTCCTTTTTACCCAAGTCCATTTCCACCATTAGGGTTTCCAAATCAGGAGCTTTGTTGGCTAGGCTTCGAGCATTTGTGTTCATTGCTTTCCAGCATTTGTTGACTGGCTTGCCTCTGTTTTGCATGGATTTTGTTCTACACGCCCCTTCCCACTTGTGTGTGGTTTAAAAGTATGGCTGTTTCTAATGTCATATTGCTTTTGCTGGGAGTGACGTCCTGAACTTGTCCTTCTCCATTCGTCACCCCTTTCCCTAGTTTAAATATCTGTCCACATACTGCCTGAATTTTTCACTAAGGATCTTTGTCTCTGCAATGGAGAGATATAGTCCATCAGAACAGTATAGTCTCTTGTCGCCTATACTCGTATATCTAAATCCTTCTTGTTTGCACCACGTTTGGAGACATGTATTAAAGTTGTTTATGCGATGCAGCCTTTCTGCCCCCTTACCATGAACAAGTAGAACTTCTGAGAATGCTATAGTGTTAACAATGGGCTTGAGTTTCTCTCCCAGAGTCTGGAAGTCCCTTTGAACTGCAGAGGCACTTTTTCTAGCCAGGTCGTTTGTACTCAAGTGGATGACATCATCAGTTTTGGAGTGCTCACTTTCTGCACTAACTCTACCAAGAATTTGGTTTGTATTCCTGTTGGCTGAAGAGCCTGGGAGGCATTTCACCATCTTCTCTCCTTTGAACTGTGTTCCCAAGTTGGTGCTTCTGATGATGGAATCTCCAAGTAGTAGTAGTTTTCTGTTTTGTGATTTTTTTTTCCTTTTTGGTGCATTATCAGTAGATTTGGCTTTGAATCTTTCATTTGAGGGCACTTCAGTTTTCACGAATTGGGCACCCTCATTATCCAAGGCAGAGAAGGCATTATGCAGGGATATCTCTTGATGTATAGGGTGTCTCTATGTTACAGATCGCAACCTACCAGAGCCCACTGTGATCCATTTGCTCCTGGACTGTTTGATTCTTTGTTGGAGCGGTGGTGGGTTTTGTTCAGTTTGTGCCCTAGAGTAGATGTGTTTAATTGCAGTCAATTCTTCCCTTAGTAGAGTCAATTCTTTATGCATAGCATATAACTTGAGGCATAAAGGGCAAGCTCTTAGATTCCAAATGATTCTTCTCAGAATGGTAGCACCACAGTTATTGCATTGAATACACAACATGTTGATTTAGCTGTCCTTTGCTACAAAATTAAGTAGGGGACCTAAATAGAACATCAGGTCTCTGCAAACCTAAAAGCAAATTAAATATGTCTATTCCAAGTAGCTATATGTATATCAGAAGTATCTCTGACCAGTAGACCTTATATGAACTGAGGGCACATTCAGATATCTGATTGAAAGGCTATGCAAGGAATGTAGGAAGTCTGAATATTCTTAAAAACCTATATCCAACAGTTCAAATTTATATTAAAAATAGGCAATTATAAAGTCTGAAAGCCTTAGCTGAGTGCATAGTCTCTTGAAGCTGTGATGAGCAGACAGCACATTGTGGTTCTCCTAGGACAAGCAGGATGTGTCAGCCACACCTGGTGACGTCATCCGACGGCGCCGTGACGGAAGTGCTCTCTAGCTCAGAAGCTTCTGAGCATGTGTGAGGTGACCCCACCTCCCCGGTCCGCCCCCAGCCCGACCAGTTTTTCATTCTTCCGCCTTGCCTCAAGACGGATCTTAGCTCTCTCTCTCACCAATTGCAACCAATAATGCCTAAACCTGGATTTAAACAATGTCCAACATGCAAAAGGAAAATGAACATCTCCGATACTCACCTGAGCTGCCTCCGATGCCTCGGGGCATCCCATATCGTAGAGGACTGTGCCTGCTGCGCCCAGATGTCCCCCAGGGCAAAGAAAATCAGGGATCACTCCCTAAAGGAATTCTTGGCGGCTCCGGTACACGCTGCCGATCCCGGCACCTCAGAGCGCGGTAAGTCCGCTAAGGGGAAGGCTCCCGCAAAGAAAAAACTCCGGGCGGGCCTAGGCCCCGTGCCTCCTCCTCTGCCGGAGATATCTCTTTCCCCTGTGGCCTCCGCGGTGCCTGGCTCAAGCGCCCCCACCGCCGGATGCTCCTCCGATATTCTGCAATGGGGCCCCAGAGAATCCATCGTGTCGCCGCGTTCCGGAGTTTCCCCTGATGCCTGCCGCCTCCCCGGACTCCCTCCATTGCCATGCGGTCCTGGCAGGGGCGGTCAAGATGGCGCCGCCCACGTGGTCCCGCCTGACTCCGCCCCCAGAGACTTAACTCCCAATCCGATGGCCAGGAGCGCCTCCTCCCACCGTGATGACGTCAGGAGTCTCCCTCACCGCGGGCTTCCCTCACCTCGAGCCAGCCCACGGAGGACTTCCCTGGATGCTCCCCCTCGCGCCGAGGATACCCTCCGCGCCAAGGGTTCTCATCACTGCAACCACAGCCGCAGCTGCCGACACAAGTACCGCGCCGACAGCCGGGAGCCGTCTCACCGGCACGGGGATAGCGGAAGCAGTCACAACAAACGGCACAAGAGCAAGAGGCACTCTCACCACGGGGACAGCACTGCAAGCGATTCCTCCCGCCACCGCGGGAGAAGCAGATCTCACTCGCAGAGTCACCGGAGCAGCAGGTCCTCTGCTTCCAGCACCTCTGAAGCTATATTACAGCTGTTACAACGGCTTGTGCAACAGACCGCTCCTGCGGGCAAGGACAGCTCCGTAGCAGCACCCTTGGATGTACAAATCCCAGAAAGGGGGGGGACTTCTCCCACCCCGGCCTCTCCAGAGCCTGATCCCCCTAGGGAGAGGAGCCCTTCCCCTATGCTGGGGCAGGACTCAGAGGGGAGCGCCCCAGAAGAAGGGGACCCCGAATCTCCATCAACCAGATCCACTCTGGACGAGCAACTGGAGGCACAGGCTCCGGTGCCAGAAGACCTCACCTACCCTAAGTTCTTGAAGAAGGTTGTGGCAAAGCTAGGCCTCACCAACGCAGAGCCCTCCGACGAGAAGGATCCTGAGGTGATGAAATATCTCAGCGGACCCAAGCCAGCCTTGTCTCTTCCCCTTCACCGGAAACTTAAGGACAAACAATCCACCCTTTGGCAGTCCCCTGCCTCCGGACAAGCCTGCGCCAGACGTCTGGACAACAAATACCTTCTCCAGGCAGCCACGGGCTTTGACAGGGCCCAGCTCCCTCACCAATCTATTGTGGTAGCGTCAGCTCTCAAGAGAGCCAAGTCTTCACGCACACAAGCGACACATCCCCCTGGTCGGGACCCTAAACTCCTCGACGACCTAGGGCGGAAAGTTTTCCAGGGAGCGATGCTGAATGCCAAGATATCAGCTCATCAATTCCAGCACCTGCTGTTCCAAGACGCCCTCCTGGCAGATCTTAAGGACCAATTGCTCCAGCCTCCCAAGCAATCACAGCACGCAGCCACGTTCCAGGAACTAGCAGAATGCTCCAAACATCTGATGAGCACGGCTTTCGATGCCTTCGACACAGCCATCCGGACAGCGGGCACGGCCATTGCAGCCCGCCGCTGGGCCTGGCTGCGAGCTTCTGGCCTGTCAGACAACACTCATGACAGGATTGCTGACGCGCCCTGCTTAGGAGACTCCCTCTTTGGGGACAAGGTCGCTGATACAGTGAATGGTCTGAAAGAGGACTGCACCACGCTAAAGACTTTAGCGGCGGACGGACTCGAACGCCCCTCCTGGTCCCAGAAAGGGAGCTACTACCGCAAGCCCTTTGTCTCTTCAAAGAAATACTACGGCTCCAACCGGCAGTGGCAAGCACCGAAATTCAAGCAAAACTACAACAAAGCTTCCTTTCAAAGACAGCCACAAAGAGATCGCAAACAAAAACCAGCAAACGCTCAACAAGCTGGTAAGAACAGCTCCTCCTTCTGACAATCAGCACAGGCTGGCCACGCAGGTCCTTGCTGCCCCGCCGGTGGGAGGCCGCTTATCCAGCTTCCTTCCTGCCTGGCAGGTGATCACCACGGACAAGTGGGTCCTCCAGATTATCCAAGAGGGCTACCGCTTACGGTTCTCCTCCCCGCCATGGCAGCGCACACAACCCAGCAGCAAACCATCACCGCACCTGGAAGCTGCCCTTGCGGACCTCTTACAGCAGCTCATCAGAACTCGGACAATCGAACGGGTTCCCCCCGACGAGATCAACACTGGCTTCTACTCCCGATACTTCCTTATTCGCAAGAAGTCCGGGGGCCTACGCCCCATCCTGGACCTCCGCAAGCTGAACAACGTCCTCTGGAAAGAGAAGTTTCGAATGTACTCCCTGAACTCTATCCTTCCCCTCATCAGACCGGGAGATTGGATGGCGACTTTGGATCTACAGGATGCTTACTCTCACATCCCAATACATGCCTCTCACAGGAAATTCCTGCGGTTCATAGCAATGGGGTGCCACTACCAGTACCGGGTACTTCCTTTCGGTCTATCCCCAGCTCCCAGGGTCTTCACGAAGTGCATAGCTGTGGCAGCGGCACACCTTCGCAAACAAGGGCTCGCCATCTTTCCTTACCTGGACGACTGGCTGATATCGTCACCCTCCGCCACGGAACTCAGGGCGGCAGTTCAAGAGACTACCACCCTACTATCCAAGCTGGGGTTCCTGCTCAACACGGAGAAGTCTCGACTGGAACCCACCCAACGCACGGAGTTCATCGGGGCCATAATCGACACCACCTCAGCCAAGGCCTTCCTTCCCAGGCAACGGCAGGAGAACATCATCCGCCTCGCGAAGAAGGTGTCTTCCGCAAGACAGACCACTGCCCACGACATCTTGCGCCTATTAGGTCACATGGCAGCGACCACTTCAGTCCTAACCCTGGCCAGGCTGCACATGCGCACTCTACAGTGGCACCTGCGCTCCTACTGGAAACAACGGTCTCAAGCTCTCACTGCCCTGATCCCGATCAAACCGAGGGTTGCCCAGAGCCTCCAGTGGTGGATGGCGCCTGCCAATCTCTCCGAAGGCAAGAGTCTTCAACCCTGCGGCTACCAGCTCGTCCTGACCACGGACGCCTCCTCCACAGGCTGGGGAGCCCACCTGTTGCAGCTCAGTACGCAAGGAGCTTGGAACAGGACGGAACAATCCCTCCACATCAATGTCCTCGAACTCCGAGCGGTCAGGTATGCGCTCCAGACCTTCATGTCACATCTCGCAGGGAAGACAGTCCTGATCCAGACCGACAACCAAGTGACCATGTTCTACCTCAACAAGCAAGGGGGTACGGGCTCCCGCATTCTCTGCAGGGAGGCCCTCCAGACTTGGACATTGGCCTTGTCACACAACTGCCTTCTACAGGCCACGTACCTCCCGGGGGAGCAGAACGCGATTGCGGACAGACTAAGCAGGCAGCTCCAGCCCCACGAATGGACGCTGCACGAGGAGGTAGCGGAGTCCATCTTCCGACGTTGGGGCAAGCCACGGATAGACCTCTTTGCAACCGAAGACAATTCCAGATGCCCTCTATTCTGCTCCAGACGCCCCTCACCCCAGAGAGTGGCCTCAGACGCGTTCGCAATACCCTGGGGGGAGTGGAGGCTGGCTTACGCCTTTCCCCCAACCCCCCTCATGACAGCCACCGTACAGCGCATCATCAACGACAAGGCGCACGTCATCCTGCTTGCGCCCCACTGGCCAAGGCAGATGTGGTTCCCCCTACTACTGCAGCTTTCGCAGGAACCTCCCATCCGACTACCAATGCGACCAGACCTGCTCACGCAGAACGACGGCACCACCTGGCACCCCAACCTTCAGACTCTTGCTCTGACAGCCTGGAGACTGAGAGGTTGAACTTCCAAGAGCTCCATCTGCCGGCGGAGGTACAGCACATCGTACTGGCATCCAGGAGACCGTCCACGAGAAAGTCTTACAGTCTCAAGTGGAAACGTTTCAGTATCTGGTGCACAGGCCAAGGGATCCCGCCGGACTCGTGCCCCGTTTCGGTGGTGCTACAGTATCTCTCCTCGCTCTTCCGTCTGGGTTTGAAACCCCAGTCAATTAAGGTGCACCTCGCAGCCATCGCGTCCCTGCATCAGCCGCAGAACAACTCACCCACGGGCTCGATAGCCGCTCTGCCCATTGTGACCCGCTTCATGAGAGGTCTCAGGAACCTGCAGCCCCCGGTTCAGAGACCCGTTCCCTCGTGGGACCTCAACATCGTCCTTCAACAACTGACACGAGAACCTTTCGAGCCTCTGCCCTCGGCAGAATCTAAATTCCTGTCCTGGAAGACGCTTTTCCTCATCGCCATCACCTCCGCAAGGAGGGTGAGCGAGCTACAAGCCTTGGTAGCTCACCCCCCCGTACACCAGGATTCACCACAACAGGGCGTCTCTCCGGACACACCCAAAGTTTGTTCCGAAAGTCTCTTCTGTCTTCCACGTCAACCAATCAGTGGAACTACCGTCCTTCTTCCCTGCCCCTCATGGGTCACCAGAAGAACAACGACTACACTCACTGGACTGCGTCCGGGCCCTGCGCATCTACATCGAAAGAACGGCCTCTGTCTGGCAAGGGACCCAGCTTTTCGTGTCCTTCGACCCCAACAGACCGGGACGGCCTGTCACCAAACGCACACTCTCCCACTGGATATCTGACTGCGTCTCCTACTGTCTTCAGAAGGCGGGCAGCCATCAAGCAGAGAAGGCGAGCGCACACCAGCTCCGCGCACTGGCCACCTCTCTCGCAAGCGCACAGGAGGTCCCAGTAAGCGAGATATGTAAAGCCGCCACCTGGTCCTCGCACCTTACCTTCCAAAAGCACTATTGCCTTGATCTCCAAGCAGAAGCCGACAGCTCATTTGGCCGAGCAATCCTGTCCACCGTAGCAAGTTCCACCTTCCCGGACGTGACAGGAGCATCCGACCCAGTCTCAGCCCGAGGGCAGTAGTTCCTCTATTGTAGCCACCATGGACAAGGGTGGCCCACCTGTGGACCCCCCTCTTAGTTGTTATTGCACAATGTGATCACTACTTGCACAATGTTTGCACTATGTTTGCACATGTTATTGCACTATGGTTCCACTGCACTGTTGTTGTTTGCACCCTGTTCTACCTCACGGCGTTTGCACTACTGTTGATGCTTGCACCGTCTTATTGCATTAGTTGCACAATAAACGTCTGTTCTTGCACAATAAGCGTTGTACTCCTCATGACTTGTCAGTGGTGTCCCACAGGCCTACTAGTCTGGCTCAGGCCCCCCTCAGCCTCAGCGCGTAACAAGTAGCTGGGGAGACACCAGGTGTGGCTGACACATCCTGCTTGTCCTAGGAGAAAGCAGAGTTACTTACCTGTAACGGAGTTCTCCGTGGACAGCAGGATAGGTCAGCCACACGATCCCGCCCACCTCCCCTCTGAGGGTGGCCTGCGATCCGCGCCCCAGCCTCTGGCCGAAGCTAATGACTCACTGGTCGGGCTGGGGGCGGACCGGGGAGGTGGGGTCACCTCACACATGCTCAGAAGCTTCTGAGCTAGAGAGCACTTCCGTCACGGCGCCGTCGGATGACGTCACCAGGTGTGGCTGACCTATCCTGCTGTCCACGGAGAACTCCGTTACAGGTAAGTAACTCTGCTTTAGTGCAGAGATAAAGACCGTGTGCTAATTGCCAATGCTGTAATTAGCAAAGGTGTGCATAATGTCACCTCCATGGGTGGTGTTAAGTAACTCGTGTTAATTGCAAATACTGCTGCCGACCATTAGGGTGTGTTTTAATGTGATAACTACTGGAAACCTGATGGCTATGCCCCAACAGCGCATGGCCTTTGCACTTACCGCATGTTAATTTTTGCTTAAAACGAATAGTAAGTGCAAAAACTTGCCACTCTTTAGTAAAAGGGCACCTAAGAATTAATATGGCACTTTAGCAGCTAGCACCAAACTTGGAAAGGGGTGAGGAATAATTCAGGACTACACATTAATGTTAACATGGAGATATTCATTGTTAATGCAGCAGATAACACAGCGAACTTGAAGTTCCCTTGAGAGGTGTTATCTGCCATTGAGTTAAGTAAGGCTCGTTAGAAATTTTTGTTTGAGTTAACTCAGTGAGAATCTGCTGGAAATGCCTCCAAAGGCTTTGCAGTTACCGCGCATGAATTTTGACAATTGATGTTTGGTTACTTTATGTGTAGCCCGATGCAGAATGAGACGTCCAAAATCTGGACGGGCTGGATGTGCACCCAATTCAACACCTGCAGGAGCTAGACGTTCCCACAGGAGCAGAATCGGGTGCAATGGGCCTGGACAGGCAGGATGTGCCCCAATTCAGGTCCACTGCACATTCGCTTCCCTCTCTGTTTAAGCATTCCAAGGGCCCTGCATGGAGCCCGGTGCCATGGCACTAGGACGCCATGCAGGAACCCCGATTGCCCGCAAACCTTTTCAAGTTCCTTTTTCCCCACTGCCCGACGCCTGAAAGGTCCTGCCAAGACCGGGGTTGGGCTGCAGGGAACCCACCAATTCTGGTGGGTCTGCTGGTGCTGAGTCCCATCCTCAGGGGGACTTATTCTACCTCCGAGGTGGAATAAGTTCCCCGTCCATTCCTGCCACCCTGGACGTATAGGGCCGTGATTGGAATCGGCCCTGTACGTCCGGAGTCAGGGTGCTGCATCCACCCAGTCCACTCTCCTCTCTGTTGCCGCCCCCTCCCAGCAGCCCTGTACATGCGGGGAACTTTGGACCAGGAATCGGGTCCCGGCAAATAGAGGATGTTGGACGTCCTTCCGAGACGTCTGACCCCGCTATTCAGGACTCTGCATGCCGGCCTTAATAAATAAACCTCATAGTGTTTCATATTTTTTTTCTAATGGGTTTGACTGAAACTTTTGCCAGTATGTTGCAGCATTTTTCCATATATAATAGTAACCATAGAAGTGTTCCAACCAGTGGAGGAAACAGGAATCCATTTTAATGGGTGTCTTTGTGCAGAGTTCTTATTCGTGTCACATTTATATGACACGCAACATTAGATCTTATATAAATATGCACATAAATCAGTGGTAGATAGTTCATGAAACAGAAGTTACATTTAAGAGAGAATAAAACTGAGTCAAGCATGGGGCATTTTGAATTTCAGGAGGGAGGCAGATCCAGTGGTATGGATATAGTAGAGAGAAGGCTTGATATAGTGGAAGGAGATTGATGAATGTAATGAAAGATGAGGCTTGTGAAGGCCACAGGTCAAAGAGAATGAGAGGCATATATCTGTTACTCAGACAGTGAATATAAGTAAGAGAATTTATACTAGTTGAAAGGTATAGGTTTTACTATGCATCTATTATTTAATTATGAGGAGGAGTCTTGTATGCTCCTGGTTAGCCCTCGTTGTGGTTCCCTTAATTTCAGGTCCTAATGCTATGGACTTTCAGCAAAACCTGGTGTGGACTGCCTGAGGGGGAAAGTGATCTTCCACTTCAGGGGCCAAGGTATACTATTTCTAGTTAAAGAGATGTTTCAGATAGGATTAGTGAGTTCCAAAATTAAAATCTTTACTGAACAAAGATTCTTCAAAGTAATCAGTCAGTCCATGGTAACAGGTTGAGATGTTGTTTCATAACATAAAAGTACAGAATGCAGATTAGGGGCTACATCCTTTTTTCTACATCCTCTGACACATCACCCTTCCCTTCATTTGCACGTTGGGTTCCTTCTCACCATTATTGGCATCCCTGACTCCCCAATGACATTTTTAATACTTGTTACTTGCAAAGCTGGAATCTCTCCTATGCAAATCCTTTTCTCTTCTCAATGTGTTGGCCTTCTATAGACTTCTGGATTAAGCTCAACTGAGACCAGGCATGGGTCTTTCTCCATGAACATTTGTTAGCACTCTCAGGGGATTTGTTTTGCTCTTATTTGATATTTCCTCTTCACTGCATGACACACTCAGCTGGGTCAGTGTAGTGACCATTCTGAGCTGCATGCCATACAGCCCACCTCCCTTCAGAATATTACAACCTACCAAGTCATAAATGTGTCCTGTACAACTTGCACATCTGACACGCCCCCCCCATAGGTTTGCCATTTGCCCCATGCCTAACATCTCCCTATCTTGCCTTACCCTACACCTCCATGTCCAGTTGGCTCCTCGCGCTGCCTGCCCTTGACGTGTTGCTGCGTTTCGTGTTTCTTTCGTGTGGTGATGACAGTGGCAGCAGCGGACTTCCAATTCTAAAAAAAAACCCCATGTGGATCTTTATGACTGTGCTTGAATGCAGGTCTGATCCCTCCCTCCTCTGATGCAAGCATAGGTCAGAGGAGGGAGGGATCAGACCTGTATGCAAATGTGGAGTTGGAAAGACCCGCATGGTGATTTTTTTAGAATTGGATGTCTGCTGCTGCCGCAACCACTGCCAAGGAAACACAAGAAGCAGCAGCGGGGCAAGGGCAAGCAGCATGGAGGTGGGAGCTGAGGCCAGCAGCCCCAAATGTGCCCCTGAAATCTTTGTGTCCTGCATGGCCACACTGCTTGCACAGGGCTAGGTATGGTGCTGCAACTATGAGCCCTGACTATCCAGACATAATCCCAAGTAGTGAACAGCTTCCCTCCCTCCCCCCAGCCACTGTGAACTACGAATGCTGTTTCTATGTATCCCCAGCCGCAGCTAACCAGAAGACAGAAGTTGTAACCCAGGAACCCAACTGTGGACCTTTTAAATGAAAGTACATAGCATTTGCAGGGGGCAAGATGGCGGCGGGTTGTTGCTGCTGTTGAGACGCTCTGCACTCACTGCTCTCGTCCAGTCTCATCGGCAGGTCTGGAAATGGGGCGTTGAAAGAGAAAACAGGCTGCCCTTCCCTTGGGGTTGGCTTCTTCTGCTACTCCCGGGCAGAGGACGTTGGTGGCGTGTGGATTTTCGGCAGCAACTGGTGGAGCAGTAATTTCAGCAGATCCATAGGCATTTGAACCGTCGGTTCTGCGTGCATCCGGGCTTTGGCTGTCTCCAGAGCAGCACACACCCCCCGCCTCGACCTGAGAGCGCTGTCCCGGCTTTCAGAGTACCTCCCCCTGGTTTGCCGATGTGCTCGCCGGTTAAAGGAGGTGAAGAGGGCTCTGGCGGGACTTTGAAACTTCCTCACCCCTGGTAGAAACCGCAGTAGAAGGAGTTGGAGCAGGAAGAATCAGCTCCCCTGTTGGGGTACCTGCAACTGCAGCCGGAGGTTTTGATGGAATTCCAGGTCTGAGTGGCTTGACAAAACCAGCTGTTATAAATTTAGAAGGACTGTGGGATGCGGTGGCCACCATGAATGCTTCACTACTGGCTGTTGTGGGTGTTGTTAAAATGGACTCTCTTTCGTTGAGGAGTGATATTGCAGAGGCGAAAAGGATGCAGGAGGAACAGGCTTGGCGTTTGACCGGTGTGGAAACGGAGCTGGAACATCTTCAAGGACTCTGTGTTGCTCAAGTTAAGGATAAAATCTTGCTGTCTAAAAAAGCTGAATATTTGGAAAATTATGTGCGTAGAAATAACTTGAGGTTATTGAATTTTCCTAAATCTCCTATTATGTCGCCTTTGGAGATGGTTCGCAAATATCTCCGAGAAGTGCTTAAACCTCCGGGTGAAAATTTGCCTTCTATTGTGTGTGCACAGTACCTAACCATAGGCCCTGTGTCTAAGGGCCCCACTTTGGAAAATTTGCTTCAGGGTGCCAGAGATCTTACGGCTTTCTTGGAGGATTCTTTAGAAGTGGTGTCCGGTCGAACCACCTTGCTTGTGACTTTAGCCTTGGAGCCGGATAAGTCTTTGATTCTTCAAGCATATTTTAGAAATTTCAATGTTACTTTCTTAGGTTCTAAAGTATATATGTTTCCTGATTTAGCTCGTGTTACCCAGTTGAGGAGAAAGGAATTTCTTGGTTTTTGATCTAGAGTTATTTCCCTCGGGGGTAGTTTTGTGTTAAGATTTCCCTCTCGAAGTGTAATTACTTTGGATGATAAGTTTTTTCTTTTCTTTGAGCCTAGTCAGTTATTGGAATTTCTTGTAGTTAGGGAAGGTATTGTGGTCCACACTTCTTCCAACATGGCTAATACGTAAGGCTCCACCCTGCTATGATGATTTTTGTTATATGAAATTTATTTTTCCTGTTGCCCTCTGGAATTGCCTAAAAATTGTGGGCTAAATTAAGGATGTATCATTGTTTGATGCTGTTATTGTTTAATGTTTCCTTTATGTTT
The DNA here is from genome assembly GCA_033557465.1 of Ichthyophis bannanicus. Taxonomy (NCBI): domain Eukaryota; kingdom Metazoa; phylum Chordata; class Amphibia; order Gymnophiona; family Ichthyophiidae; genus Ichthyophis; species Ichthyophis bannanicus. The sequence goes on along the minus strand of CM066043.1, from coordinate 124,315,289 downwards.
ATGCCATTCTATGTGTCATCCTATTACTTTCATTCTTGTTCTGCTTGAACGTTTTGGGAAATTAATAAAAAATTTAAATAAGAAAGTACATAGCATTTACCATCTGAACCACCCAGCTGGCTTCACAAACACAATTTTGGTGATCAAACCAGTGACCTCTCACCTGAAAAGGGCACAACATTTGTCACCTGAATCACATGAATGGTCCCAGTGTGTATAATTTTCATACACCATTTTTACCGAAAGAAAAATGGGCTTGCTATTCAGCGGTGACGGCTAGCACGATTAAGGCAAGAAGCCATCACTGCTGAATTCTGGACCCAGATATTCAGTGCCAGGGCTATATCCAGCCTCCAGCAATGAATATCCCATGTTTTATCCAAGTTCTCTGACCTGTTCTCTGTAAAACCAAACAGTTTATTGTTCTGGTCTGTTGTTATATTGAATAGAGCGGTATATAAGAGCCTGTAATAAATAAAATATCCATGTCAGCTGGATAGCCAGGAAGCTAACCAGGCAGTGGCGATATTGCATTGCTGCCTGGTTAGCTTGGGCGACGGAGGTTTGGCCAGCCTTTACTGCGCCTGACTTTCGCCACCAAGGGATAAAACAGGCAACGGCTGAATACTGCTGCTGCCTGGTTATCCCTGGTCGTTGCCCCAGCTCTGCACCCAATAATGCTCTGATGTTATCCGGCTAGCATCGGGACATGCAGTAGTGGTAGCTGCAGATATCCATTGGCACTAACCATGTTACTGCTGCTGAATATCCCGGCCTTTAACTATCAGACCCTATGTGTCGACCCATAGACAATCATTTTGAAAATTACCCTCCAAAGATGTTTGGACTCAGTGAGAAAAAAAGAACAGATCTTCATCTACAATACAAGATAGTGAATAGGGTTGGCAGAAAAAATATCTGTGCATGCTTGCCATAGCCCTGTTTGTAACTTTCCACGTCAACTAGAACATTGGTTAACAGTGCGCATGAAATCATCGATGAAGCTCAGAAACAAGTAGCAGAAGTAAAACAGTCGTACTTTTGTTGCTGTATGTTTTTACCACTGTGCTAATGGTCAGCGTATTGACAGTGACATTTTATACAATAATAATTATTTATAAGAAAAATCCTAGAGATCTTGAAAAAAGATGACCACTGAATATGTGGTCAGAAAAAATAACAGATAAGAGGGTAAGAGTTCTTTATACAAGGCACTATGTGGTGGCAGAATAAGGTTTGATAACTATAATAAAGAAAAATAACTAGCTGAGACCTGGTGAAATTTGTGGGAGAAGCCTGCTCACTCCCCTTGCTCTTGCTAAGTCACCTCGATCCTAAACATTTACCCCTCCATTGCACTGCCAAAGTCCCAGCCCCAGCACAAACACAAACCCATCTCTTTCCTTCTCTAACCTTCCTCCATTTCCCCACCAATAATACTCTCTCTCTCAGCTATGCACATACTATCACAACAAATTACACTTGTCATATATAGTAAACTGCATCGTTTGGCTCTTATGCTTGAATTTATTGTCAATAGGATGTGCACAGTAGTAGCATGTATACTGACTAAAAAATATGGGGTCTAGCTCTAGACTCCATAACCACCTCAGCACTACATAGCATAGCTAAACCAAACATATTCTGCTTTCTTTTCCTCATGGCTCCTTCTTGCTCCAGACCTGTATCAAAGTTAGATGGGCACATGCGGTTGGTTCTCAGGGATGAGGGGAGGAGTGAGAATTCCAGCGGATTAACAAGCACATGTCTACATGGCTTGTGTTGTGCCTTGTTTGCTGGTTCATGCTCTAGACCTGTGAATACTTGCTTCTGTCCATCAGCCCTGTGTGTCAATAAGGATCTTGAAAGAGCAGAGTGAGAGGATGTGGTTGGTGAGAGATTGAATCAGGGAAGAGGGTAAGCAGTTGTGCATGTGGCTGGGTGTAAAAGGAACATGAGAGCTTATGGTCTGGCAGGTCTCCATTTGTCTTCTTGCCCCTCCCCTTTCTCTTCTTTTTCTTGCTTTCTCTCTCTCTCTGTGCCCCAACTTCCTCTTGAATTACCTCTGTCCTTCACACATCTCTGACCTCTTCCTCCTCTGTCTCTCTCTTTCTTCCATCCCCTCTGTACCACCTCTTTACTGCGAGAATACTGCTGGGGGTTAATGACACCATTTTGAGACCTGCTGGAGCTGAGGCAGGAGGGAGACACTCCTGCTACCACTGAGACCACCAGGGAGCCCCTAGGTAAGAACCAGGAACATCTCAGGGGAATTGGGGGGGGGGAGGGGTGTCCAGGTTGGGCGTCTGAATATTAAACATTAGTACATAGGCCTCTTTATCCACTATCTACATCAGTGTTATTGACATAGGGCCTGATATTCATTTATCTGGATCTTCGAAGGGCTATGTGCTGATAGGCACATAGCTCTCCTGCCGACCTCTAAACCAGATACTCAATGCCACGGTGAAGGCACTGAATATCCGGTGATTGCCATCAAAGCCGGAAGCTGCCAAAGCTAACTGGGCAGCAGTGGTATTAGATGCTGCCGGTTAGCTCCAGCGCCTTAAAGATAGGCGAGGGTTTTCCTCGCCTATCTTTAAGGTGCAGATCCCTAATCAAATAGCATCCAATATCGCTGCAGCTCGGTTAGCTTTGGCGGCTTCTGGCTTTGGCAGCAATCACCGGGTAGCCGTGTAAATGCCTTTCAAATATCGGACCCATATTTTTTAATATTCCCAGCCTTAATTTCTTTGGGGCCTTTTCAAAGGGTTTTCAAGGGTTGCAGGCTCATTGGGATATTCAGTTGCACTAACCTGGTTAATGCTACTGAATATCCCCCCTAGGTCATCTAAATGCCCCATCGCTATCTGGTTAGTGATGGGGCGTTCCAGGGGCAGCACCATGAGCTAGACAGCGGCGATATTCAGCTGCCAAACTGTTTAAAGTTAGGATATGTGAAAGGCTGTCCTAACTTCATGTGGTTTTGCAATCCAGTTAGCGGCTGAATATCGCTACTAACTGCACTGCAGAACAATCCAGGAAAGCCGGATATTCACTGCCGGCCACCAGTTATGCTCTTCACTGAATATCCAGGTTTTTTTAGAGCAGCAACAGCCAACTGCTTTAACGCTCTGGCTGCCACCTCTGAAAATGCCCCCCTCCCGCCCTGTATATTTATATTACCACTTTGGAATATGCAGGTTTTTTTGGCAGACAATGAGAGTATTTGGCACTAATGCAGTTTAAATAATCTGTCTGTAATATCTGCTGTTTCTGTACTGGCTGACTGCTAATCCAGGAGTATGTTTCCAGCAGGGACAGTATTAGTGCACCATAAACTGTTGCTGCCTTTGTCAGAATAAGACATGGTCTAATGAGTTTGGAAAATGACATTTAAAGATTCTGTTTTTCCAATTAGAACTTCTGCTACAGAGGTTTTGAAGCACGTCACCATGCCTAATTGTAGACTCAGACATTTTATTGAGTCGTTATTTCCAGTTTGCACTGCTTTAGATCTCCCAGTCTTCACATGCACAAGTACAGTATATGGGCAAAATATAAAGAAAAAAAGAAGCTATAATCTTGATATGAATCTTTGCGTGCAGAACTGAAGGCACATATACATTATGTAGTTGTAGGTCAACTACACGATCAAACATGAAAATAAAGGAAATGATAACAGATATGGACCACAAGGCCCATCCAGACTGGCAATTCCTGATGCAGCATCTAAAACCTACTTATCTCAGGTTTTACTCTCACGTCTTGTAGAAACTGTGTGTGAGATCATCTATAGGTAGCAGGAAAAACCTATGTACCAGAATTTTGTTTTCTGGTTTTATGTGTTGTGTATGTGGGTGCTAATGAAGATTGTGTGAAATGCATATTGAATAGACGGTAGCACATTCTTTCGTGGGGTGGTTTTGGCAGTAGCTGAAAAGATATTCATTATCAGGGTCATTCTGAGGCACAAATAGTGGGGATTTTGGGATGTCCATCCCCGCTGTTCATGCCTTTTCCTGGTCCCATCTACCTTCCCTGTGTCTTGTACGGGGAAGGTAGATGGGGCCGGGAAAGGGGTGGATCAGGGATGGCGTTTAGGCGGGCAGTGGGCGGTCGTCAGTCCCAGATGTACAGGTCCGATTCTAATGTCGGGGAGGGTTAGGGACTTATCTGGGATATTCAAAGGGCACTACCCATATAGGTGCCCTTCAAATATCCTGGATAAGACCTTTACATGGGTAACTAAGGAAGTTACCTGTGTAAGAGCCTTTGAATATTGGGCTCATTGTGCACACTTCCAGTTTGGGTGTGCATGCGGTGGAGCTTGAGCAGAGTGCAGGTGGGGCCTAAATTTATATGCATAAATTATGGAATAAAATAGCTTATGCATGTTGCTGACCAATCTAGATGTGGGTATTTATACCTGTTCTAGAGCTGGTGTAACTGCTGCAGTTAGAGTCAGGTGTATCAGTACGAACCTATTCTAAAAAATAAAGTATGCTTGTACTTTACCTTATAGGATACGCCCCACATATGCACATGGCAATGTGCATTAACTGCACAAGAGTTTATAGAATTTCTGTCTTAGAATGCACAAATCAATTTAACTTGTGTTAAAAATGAATGCATATAAATTTGATTTATATGGATTAAAAAGTTCTAATGCATGTAACATTTTATTAAAATGAACCAAAAAATTAAACTCACTTGAAAATCTGGAAAAAGACCCACCAGGAAGTATATGTGCAAAGTTAAATAGAAATCCCCCATCCATATTTTACTAGGCCAGTCTCACACCTGGTATCACCCCTTTTCTTTGAACTGGGAGGAGGGATTTTGAAAGGTGCTTTTCCCACAGGTAACCACCCGTTTAGCCACAGAAAATTCCTTGGAAAATTGCTCTACAGTAAATCTTCAGAATGTCACAGGTCAACAAATCCACTGGGGAGTATATTCAAAGAAAATGCGGTCAGCAGACCTGCTAATCGCATTACTGTTGGTGAGCGGGATATTCAGCAGCACATACCTGGTTTGTACACTGCATAGCCCCTCCTAACCCTACTGAATACCCTGATGCTAGCCACAGAGCATCGGGACATTCTGGGGGCGAAGCAGGGACAGCACTGGTGATTAGCCAGTCAGTGGCGATATTGAGCCGCTGGCCTGTTAACTCTACGCAATTAGACCTAGGCCAAAAAAAAAGGTAGGCCTAACTATAGGAAGTTTAGCTTCCTGACCTGTTGAATATTGCCACTGAATGTTTAGCTAAATGGCTAACTGGGCAACCCAGATATTTCATGCCGGTGGGCAAATATGGCTGCAACATTCAATATCCGGGTTGAAATTAAAGGGGCAATAACCAGCCATTGAAAATAAAGATTGTTGCGTTGCTGCTATGATTCATACCAGGAAGACACACCATATAAAGCAAAAATGGAGACCCACAAATGTGGTTTATGTGACTGATATGATGCTAATATCCCCATTCCAATACACAGCCCAGAATTAATATACAGTAACTATTGACCTTCAAGCCTGATTTAGGAATCACATCCGGAGCTGTACATAATACTAATCTGATACTCAGCACTTCATTTTCAAAGACTAGAACCTTGCTGCTCAAAACATCTCCCCCCTAAAAAGGTAGATAAACCTAAAATACTTTGAGATCAGAGAAAACTTCTAAATTCGACTCAAAACACTCATTCTTCACAGATTAAATGTAGCAGAAAACACATCTTGGTAGATTTTGTTTCCATGTCTGTGTAGAGCATTCCCATAAGAACATAAGAAATGTCATACTAGGTCAGACCAAGGTCCATCAAGCCCAGTATCCTGTTCAAACAATGGCCAATCCAGGTCACAAGTACCTGGCGGGTTCCCAAAAAGGTACAGAGGTTCCATAATGCTCATCTTGGAGTAAGCAGTAGATTTCCAGGTCCTCTTTATTTATTTAACAGTATTTCTAAACCGCCTTATCTTAATAATCAAGGTGGTATCACAGCAAACAATCGAGTAAAGTGAGTGTGTTATACATGCAGTGAGGGTGAAGTTGAGTGTGTGTTGTATTGTGTGCTAGATTGGTATGAGCTATGTACAGAGTGGGCTATATACAGTGGTGCAAAAAACATATTCCATACATACTTTGTTTAGGCGGTATCATGTGCTGTTATACATTCTTTGAGGTTATGTGATGTGTCCATAGTGTTCTATGAACAGCATGGTTTTCAGCTGTTTTCTAAAGTCCTTGAGGTCTGTAGTAGCCCTCAGATCGTCCGGTAGTTTGTTCCATATTGTTGGAGCAGCCATGGAGAGTGCTCTGTCTGTTGTGTCCTTGCGTGTGTGTTTGTATACACTTGGGTGCTGACTCGGTTGTGTGTTTGTTTTCTTCTGGGACGTGTGCTGGTGTCTGGTTGTATGAGGGTGTGCAGGCTGTTGGCTGATGTGTGCTGTTTTATCTTAAATAGGTTTATGATTGTTTTGTATCTGATGCGTGCACCGATTGGAAGCCAGTGTAAGTCCTTTAAGGTGGGTGTGATGTGCTCCTGTCTTGCGGTTCCTGATATGATTCGTGCTGCAGTGTTTTGTGCCAGTTGGAGTGGTTTGAGGGCTTGTTTCGGTAGTCCAAGGTATATCGGATTGCAGAAGTCCAGTAGTGGGGTTATCAGTGCTTGACAGACGGTACGGAAGTGTTCTGGGGCGAGGAGCGGTTTCAGTCTCCTGATGATTCGCATCTTGTAGTAGGCTTTTTGGATTGTTTTGTTTATGTGTGGCTTCAGATTGAGTTTATTGTCCAGAGTAACTCCGAGGTATCTCACTTCTGATCTTATTGGTATAGTAATGCTTTGTATCTTTATATTTGGTGGGTGTATGAAGCTTTGGTTCCGAGTGATGATTAAAGCTTCGGTCTTGTTGTAGTTTATTGCGAGGTTGTTGTTTTGACACCAACTCTCCATTTGGGTGAGGCAGTCTGTTATCTTGGAGAAGTCCGGGTTGTCGATTGATATCGGGGTGTATATCATGATGTCGTCTGCATATATTGTGTATTGAATGTTGTTCTCTTTTATGATGTTGCATATTGGTTGGATGTAGATGTTAAATAGGAGCGCTGAGAGTGCGGATCCTTGAGGTACTCCTTGTTGGACGTTTATGGGTCGGGAGGTGTTGTGTCCCAACTTGACCTGTAGTTGTCTTTCGGTTAGGTATGAGTGGAACCATTTCAATGTGATACCGTGTATACCAGTGTTCTTTAGTCTTTCCAGGAGCGTGTTGTGGTCTACTGTGTCGAAGGCTGAGGAGATGTCAATGAAGATCATTATGATTCCATTCCTGGTGTTGTCAATTATTCTTACGATGCTGTCAAAGAGGTAGATCAGTAGCGTTTCGACTCCATGGTTAGGACGAAATCCGTGTTGGTTGTCATCGAGTGTTTCGTGTTTGTCGATGTGTTCCTGAAGTTGTAGTTGCACCGTTTTTTCGATGATTTTTGCGAGGAAGGGTATGCTGGAGATTGGTCGGTATGCTGCTGGATCTTTTTTGTCGAGAGTTGTTTTCTTTGTGATTGGTCTTACTGAGGCAAGCTTTAGTTGCTTCGGCATGATTCCTTGAGTGAGTGAGTTGTGTACCTTTTTATGTATGGTGGGGATAAGGCTGGATTTGGTGGCTTTGACCCATGACACTGGGCACGGGTCTGTAGGAGCAGTGCTTGTATTGATTGTAGAGATGATGTGGGATATCTGTTCTGTTGAGGGTGAGTAGAATGTGCCCCAGGTTCTGGGGTGTACGTCCGTCCTGGTGGTCGCACTAGGTGTTGTTCGCTCTGTGGAGTGAAATTTGTCTTTGATGTGGTCGGCGAATTCCTGTGGATCAACTTGTACTTCCCCTTCTGTTGTTTGCTCTTTTGTGAGGATCTTTACTATTTCGAAAAGCTCTCTGGGTTTGTTGATGGAAGTATTTATCATGTTTGTGTGGAATTCCCTCTTTGATTGGTTGATGTGTTCATTGTATTGTTTTTGCTTTGTTAGGTAAAGATGCTGGTCGGCAGTTGCTTTGTTTTTTCTCCATCTCCGTTCAATCTTCCTGAGCTCCCTCTTTTCCTGTCGTATTTTTGCTGAGTACCATGGTTTGTTTTGTCTCTTGTTGTGGTGTTGTTTCTCGGTCTCGCCGCCAGATGGTTTGGCGGCGTTAGCTAAAATGCTGTTCCAGCTGGAAACTTGTTCCTCCAGGTCGTCTGTAGTAATGTTCAGGTGTTGTATTGTGTCTTGTATGAATTCGTCCCTGTCGAAATGCTTGAATCGTCTTTGTGTGTGTGAGATGTTAGCTCTTTCGTTTGTCTGGTCCTCTTGAGATCGCAGCTTTGTCTCGATTAAGTAATGGTCAGACCATGGCACTGGGGTAATGGTGGGTGGCGAAATTAGGTCTCTTGATGTTAGGTAATTGGATGCGAAGATGAGGTCTGGGGATGATCCATGTCTGTGCGTTGGAGCATTGATTATCTGTGTGAATTGAAGTGAGGTCATTGCTTGAAGGAAGGCCTCTGCGTCTTTGGCATTGGTGGACTTGAGGTTGAAGTCTCCAATCAGTAGCGCTGGTTTGTTGTTTGTTGTTTGTTGTTATGGCACAGGCTTCTTCGAGTGTGAGGGCTAGTTCGTCGGGTGGAGCTCTGGGTGCTCTGTAGGTTAGGCAGATTGCAATGCTCTTGTTCTTGATGCTAATTGTGTTACATTGCTGTGTATGGGTGAAGCTCTGTGTCTTGAACTTTAGTTTTGTTTTCGCTATTATCAGGACTCCTCCTCCGCGCTTGTGGGTGCGTGGGCAGTTGTACGCTGAGTAGTTGTCCGGTACCAGTTGGTTGAGTAGTACGTTGTCGGTAGGGTTGAGCCATGTCTCTGTGATGCATATTATGTCGGGCTGGCGCTCTTCTATGTGGTCTACAATAGTGTGTATCTTGTTGCAGACGGATCTGGCGTTTATGAGCTCAATCATTGTTGTCCTTGTTGATGAGGTTGCTGTTACATGTGCTTCCTTTGTGCAGGTGTGGGGGTTTGGTTTGTGTCTGTTTGGTCTCTTTGCCTGGTGAGTTCTGAGTGTCTCTTTGTGTGTGTGCTGTGGTTCTAAATATGGCAATGCAGTTGGTGGGTGCCATGTTGTGTTTGCTTGTGGGTAGTGGAGGTGTGTGGTTGGTGGGAGGAGTTGTGTGACGAGTAGGTAGAGTGGTAGGAAGTATGTGGCGTGCATGTTGGATGTTTTCTTGAGTCTTCAGCTGTTGTCCGTCTGGGGCGAGCTGAACTTGGTGCGTGAGTCTGTCCCGTGGAGGGAGCCTGTCCCTTGGAGGGAGAGCCAGATCTGCGTAGGGTGCCTTGGTGCGGGAGCCTGTCCCGTGGAGGGAGCCTGTCCCGTGGGGGGAGAGCCGGATCTGCGTAGGGTGCCTTGGTGCAGGAGCCTGTCCCGTGGAGGGAGCCTGTCCCATGGGGGGGAGAGCCGGATCTGCGTAGGGTGCCTTGGTGCAGGAGCCTGTCCTGTGGGGGGAGAGCCGGATCTGCGTAGGGTGCCTTGGTGCGGGAGCCTGTCCCGTGGAGGGAGCCTGTCCCGTGGGGGGAGAGCCGGATCTGCATAGGGTGCCTTGGTGCGGGAGCCTGTCCCGTGGAGGGAGCCTGTCCCATGGGGGGAGAGCCGGATCTGCGTAGGGTGCCTTGGTGCGGGAGCCTGTCCCGTGGGGGGAAAGCCGGATCTATTAGGGTGTAGGTAGTGGAAGTGAGAGTTTGGTGGTGGGGAATGTGTGATGTTCTGTGAGAATTCTACTTGCGGTTCTGACGTCCTTCGCCTCGGTCTGCTCTTTGTTGGGTTCTGCGGTGAAGCTGTCGGCGCTGCTGTTTCTTTTGTTGTTTCCTTCTGCTCGCCTTCGTGCCGCGCCTAAGGGCCACGCCAAAGGGCCCTCTGGCGAGGCCCTCAGGCGCGGGCCCGCCAGGCGCGGGCGCGCCCTGCAGGGGCGCCACTTTTATCCTCCTCTGCTGGCGGCTGGAACGGGCTCCCACTGCCCCGATTGGGCAGGAGCTGGAACGTGCTTCCACTGCCCCGATAGGGCAGGAGCAGGGGAGGGGAGGTGGTAATGGCCCGGCAGCGGCGCTCCTAGTGCAGGGGCGCCGCTTTTATCCTCCTCTGCTGGCGGCTGGAACGGGCTCCCACTGCCCCGATTGGGCAGGAGCTGGAATGTGCTCCCACTGCCCCGATAGGGCAGGAGCAGGGGAGGGGAGGTGGTAATGGCCCGGCAGTGGCGCTCCTAGTGCAGGGGTGCCGCTTTTATCCTCCTCTGCTGGCGGCTGGAACGGGCTCCCACTGCCCCGATTGGGCAGGAGCTAGAACGTGCTCCCACTGCCCCGATAGGGCAGGAGCAGGGGAGGGGAGGTGGTAATGGCCCGGCAGCGGCGCTCCTAGTGCAGGGGCGCCGCTTTTATCCTCCTCTGCTGGCGGCTGGAACGGACTCCCACTGCCCCGATTGGGCAGGAGCTGGAACATGCTCCCACTGCCCCGATAGGGCAGGAGCAGGGGAGGGGAGGTGGTAATGGTTTATGGACCTTTCCCTCAGGAACTTGTCAAAACATTTTTTAAACCCAGCTACACTAACAGCTTTTACTACTTCCTCTGGTAATGAATTCCAGAGTTTGATTACGCATTGAGTAAAAAAATATTTTCTCTTAGTCTTAAATGTGTTACATTGTAGTTTCATTGTGTGTCCTTTAGTCTTTCTACTTTTTGATGCTGTAAACAAACAATCTACATTTATCATAAGAACATAAGATATGCCATACTGGGTCAGACCAAGGTCCATGAAGCCCAGTATCCTATTTCCAACAGTGGCCAATCTAGGTCATACGTACCTAGCAGTTTCCCCAAAAGACACAGGTTCTGCAATGCTTGTACTGGGTCAAGCATTGATATCCTGGGTCCCTTCTTATATAATGGTTTATGGACCTTTCCAACAGGAACTTGTCCAAACCTTTTTTAAACCCAGCTACACTAACAGCCTTTACTACATCCTCCGGTAACAAATTCCAGAGTTTGATTACACGTTGAGTGAAAAAATATTTTCTTTTATTAGTCTTAAATAGTTTACCCTGTAGCTTCATTGCATGTCCCCTAGTCTTTCTATATTTTGATAACGTAAACAATCGATCTACGTTTACCCGTTCCACTCCGTTCATTAATTTATAGATTTCTATCATATCACCCCTCAGCCGTCTCTTTTCCAGGTTAAAGAGCCCTAACCTTTTTAGCCTTTTTTCATAGGAGTATCCTTCCATCCCCTTTACCATTTTGGTGGCTCTTCTCTGAACCTTTTCTAATAACGCTATATCCTTTTTAAGATACGGTGACCAAAATTGCACACAATATTCAAGGTTCGGTCTCACCATGGAACGATATAGAGGCATTATAATATCTTTTGTTTTATTTTACATTCCTTTCCTTATGATACCTAGCATTGTATTTGCTCTCTTTGCTGCCGCTGCACACTGGGCTGAGGGTTTTAACATGTTATCCACAATGACGCCTAAATCTTTTTCCTGGGTGGTAATTCCTAATGTGGAACCTTGCATTGTGTAACCATAGTTTGGGTTGTTCTTCCCTAGGTGCATAACTTTGCACTTGTCCACATTAAATTTCATCTGCCATTTTGATGCCGTGTCTTCCAATTTATCAAGATCGTCTTGCAATTTTCCACAATCCTCTTGGGATTTAACAACTTTAAATAGTTTTGTCTCATCTGCAAATTTGATAACCTCACTCGTTATTCCACTTTCCAGGTCATTTATGAATATGTCAAAAAGCAGCGGACACAGCACAGATCCATGGGGTACACCACTATTCACCTTTCTCCATTGGGAAAATTGGCCATTTATCCCAACACTCTGCTTTCTATCTTTTAACCAGTTCCTGATCCACAGTAGTACACTGCCTCCTATCCCATGACTCTTTAGTTTTGCCAAAAGTCTCTGATGAGGGACCTTGTCAAAGGCTTTCTGAAAGTCCCGATACACTATATCAACTGACTCACCTTTGTCCACCTGTTTATTCACACCTTCAAAAAAACATAACAGATTAGTAAAACAAGATCTTCCTTGTCTAAAGCCATGTTGGCTGTCTCCCATTAGGCCATGACTATCTACATGCTGAGTAATTTTATTCTTTATGATGGTTTCTACCATTTTTCCCCAGTACTGACGTGAGGCTCACCGGTCTGTAGTTTCCTGAATCACCCCTGGAACCCTTTTTAAAAATTGGTGTTACATTGGCGATCCTCCAGTCTTCAGGTATTAGAGATGATTTTAATGATAGTTCACAGATTACTAATAGCAGGTCTGCAATCTCATATTTCAGTTCTTTCAACACCCTTGGATGTATACCATCCAGTCCAAGTGATTTGCTACTCTTCAGTTTATCTAATAGATGTAATATATCTTCCCGATGTATCGCTATTTCCTTCAATTCTTCCGCACCTTTAAATACCACTTCAGTCATGGGTAACATCCCTACATCTTCCTCAGTAAAGACTGAAGCAAAGAATTTATTCAGTCTCTCCGCTATCGCCTTGTCTATCCATTCCACTCCATTCATTAATTGATAGATCTCTATCATATCCTCCCTCAGCCATCTCCTTTCCAAGTTGGAGCCCCAACCTTTTAATCCCCTCCTTACAGGGGTATCCTTCCATCCCTTTACCATTTTAGTATCTCTTCTCTGTACAGTACCTTTTCTAATTGTGCTATATCCTTTCTAAGATATGGCAACCAGAATTGCACACAATATTTAAGGTGCAGGTACACCATGGAATGATACAGAGGCATTATAATATCCTTTGTTTTATTCTCCATTCCTTTCCTTATGATTCCTAATCTAGCATTCTATGTGCTTTCTTGGCTGTGGCTGAACACATGGCCGAGGGTTTCAAGGTATTATCCACGATGACGCCTAAATCTTTTTCCTGGGTGGTGGTTTCTAAGGTGGTACCTTGTATCGCGTAACCATAGTTTGGGTTATTCTTTCCTAGGTGCATTACTTTGTACATCTCCACATTAAATTTCATCTGCCATTTAGACATCCAGTCTTCCAGTTTATCAATTTTTCACAATCCTCTTGCGTTTTAAGAACTTTGAATAATTTTGTGTCATCTGCAAATTTGATCACCTCATTGGTTATTCCTATTTCCAGGTCATGTATAGATTTGTTAAAAAGCAGCAGGCCCAGCACAGATTCCTGAAGTACTCCACTATTCACCTTTCTCCTTTGTGAAAATTGGCCATTTAGCCTTACTCACTGCTTTCTATCTTTTAACCAGTTCCTGATCCACAATACTACACTGCCTCCAATCCCATGACTTTTTAATTTCCCCCAGAGTGTCTCATAAGGGAGCTTGTCAAAGGTTTTCTGAAAATCCAGACACACTATATCAACCAGCTCACCTTTGTCTACCCAGGCCTTTCAATATGCCAGACCTTAAGCTACCTTTATATCTACTCCACTTACCTTGGTGTGGTTTCAGTATCTGAAGAAGTGAAAGACAAAGAATTCAAGTGACAATTCTGAACTGCACAATAGCTCAGTCTGTTGATAAGTTGCCTGTCTTCTCCAGCATGCCTGTGTAGAATACAGGCCTAAACGTAGAACAGTGGTTAAACCACTGTAAAGTCCTAAATGCTTAGGCTGAGCCAGGAATCAGCTGAAGCTGGTAATGAGCCAACCTTTAGAGCAAGCTAAAATACCCCAAGCAGAAGAGCAGTCAATTTCTGTGGCTCAGAGCTGGCCCTTGGCAAATGCTGATAGATTGTGGGATGTCATTTTTAACTTTCTTTCTTTTTTTCTTTTTTACTGATATCTGAATTAGAGACTGCCACAGAGGTGAGAACCTCATTAGTAACCGTGCATTTCCTTTAGTTATATGTCATTCAGGGTGATTAAAATCGACAGGAAAACTGTGTTCTGCAAACACTTACTGAAGACCAGCCATGTGCCACTGAATCACCCTATTGTGAAGGTACATGGCAGGGTTTCACTAATTAGCAGCAATATTCCCACTGCATCAGCATTGCATCAATGTCTTTGTTTACAAACCAAATGCTAAAATAGAGTGATGACAGCAAGAGCAGTAAACACGTGGGCAAGAAGTAGTACTGTCCTAGCTCCGCCTTTGGAGAACACGTCAGAGAGTTTGAAGCCCCAGACACTCCATTTCTTTACTATAGAAATCCAGGTAGTGCCACACCAGTAAACAATTCTTCCCTTTTGGAGCTGCTAGAGTCATGCAGAGCCCCTGTGCTATACTGATTGTGCTCTTGAAAAGCGTTCTCCTGTCACAGCGGCAAGCACAAAGCTGCACAAATAAACTGCAGGCTTTTGTGTTTAGAGAATGAACAAGAAACAAATCTCTGAGCACCATCCCGAACCCCTGCTAACCTGATAGAACATAAGAGAGACAACAGAGTCTTTGCTGGAGAAAGCTTGCCTTTACTGAGAGCAACAAACTCCAGTATGATCTGCTAATATTGCATGAATTTCCAGCTCATTGGCTACATCCGCAAAAACCGCTATTAGACTGCTACCTGGCTACTGAAAGTCTCAGACAGGAAACCCAAGTACACCATACAGTGCCACTATTTTATTGTATTGATTTTAAGGACAAATGCATAAAAAAGAATTCGGGCTTCATTGAATCTTAATTTTTAAAAAAATGAGTTATTGCTAGCCACTCCATAATCCTCTGTGAAATCTTTCCTCATGCTAGCTTTATCATCAAAGGTAAAAGGGTAATTTTATAATTATATGTATACATAAAAACACATACCGGTATATAGTTTTTCTCTGTGTGGACTTCACTGGATTTTCAACACAAAACTAGATGCATACTTCCACTTTGAAAAATTTCCCAAGTGAAAATATGGGGATCATTTTAGAAGCCCTATTTTTGATTTGGACATCTGAAAATGAGCATTCAGATGTCTCAGTTACATCCATTCCCAAGGGCCATTTTAAAATGCCCTGAATTTGCACATGTCTGGTGTAATCACATCCATATTGCGCGGGTCTGCAGTGGAGGCATGTCTGCAGTGTTCTGGAAAAGATACACATGTGCACCCGATTTCAGAATGAGGCCGCATGTTTTAAAACTGGCGGTGAACACATCCATGTGTATACCTGCTCCTGGGCATGAACAGACATTTGAAAAGGGCTCGTTTCTACCATCTATTAACAGTACAAAGAAGAGGAGAATGCCCCCTCACTCGCTCAACATTTTCCACACTCAAAAACCTAGTAGGTACATAGTGAGGCCTTATGACCCGCTGCTCTTCTCCATTTTTAAAATGGTGGGCCAGGATGTATATGTGGTAGTATATACACATGTGCATCCCAAAATATCGGCACGGGCACGTCTATGTGGTTGATACTGCAAACATCTATATCTTGCATGTGCACATTTCTGAAATTGTCTGGTTTTCTGCATGTGTCTGGTCCCTTATTTTGCCCATCTCCGCCCCGTTCTATATTGTGGCAGACACATTGATCTTTTGAGATGAAGATAGGGCAATTTTCTCTGGGAACAAGCAGGAAGTCAGTCCTCACATGGGTGACGTCAGCACCGACAGAGTCCTCGCGGAAGCATCTCCCCAGCTTTCAAAGAAAGCCTTTGGGAGATGCCACCACACATGCGTGGTCCCCTTCCTGCCCAAGGGTGCCATCTTGCTCAGTCTCCTTTTTTCCGTGGAGCCCTTCAGACGTTGTCTGGCTTGTCCTTGGAAAAAGTTGATAATTTCTCTCTCTGAGTTTTACATTCGCCTCTGGTATTGCACCACTACTCTTCCCGCCTACTGACCTCAGTGCCTCAGCGTCAGGTTCGGTTAATTTTTGTAGTCTTTCGTTATTTTATTTTTCTAGCGTCTTCTTGCCTTTTTTCTCCTGCTGGCAGCCCAGAGGGTCTTCGACCACGCAGGGGTACTTTTTTCCCCCATGGCTACCAGTGGCTTTAAAAAGTGTGATTGGTGCTCTAAAATCATGTCTTTGACCGATACACACAACTGCTATCTTCGCTGCCTTGGGCCAGACCACGACCCAGTGGCCTGCAGTCTCTGCAAGAGGATGTCCACCAAGACCCTTAAGAGCTGCCAGCAACAGCACAATAGGTTTTTCCCCGAGTCCCCGATGCCTCTGAAGGTCAGGGCCTCATCTGAGGCCCTGACATCTCAGGTGGAACTCTCCAAACACGAGCCTCGTCGTGGGTCCTCAGAAAGGGGGTCTCCCTCGAGGGAACCCAAGAAGAAGAAGAAGAAACTCTTGAAGGTGGCATCCTTGAATGGTTCTGACTGGCCGGAAGCTCCCCAGACCCGGTCACGCAGTCCTAGATGCTCATCTGAGGCATCGGAGAAGGAGCGATCTGCGAAGGTCCCCCGGAAGGATCCTACCACAGTCCGGTCTCAGTCCCCAGACACCATTCTCATCGAGGATTCCCCGTCGGGCCCAAGTCCTTTGATGCCCGCGTCGAAGGCTGCGGAGCCTTCTGGTCTGGAGTCTAGAATGGCCACCCTGGAGTGCAGTTTGTCTGCCTTCTTGGACCAGCAGAGGGCGATGTTGTCCAGCATGACCAGTTCATCTGCCCCGACCACTGGGGCTTCGATGTCCAAGACATCCCTGGAGGCCGAGCCGATCCTCGAGGTCCTTCAGCCTTGAGTCGATCCTCGGCTGAGGTCACGCTCTGAGTCCCACTCAATGGGACTGTGGACATCCCTGGCAAGTTTACCAGGTGCCAGCCACAGGTCATCAGGGGCCCCAAGGCATGCAGAGCAGCCCTCCTATGAGTCCCTGATGGACTATTCCGAGTGGGAGATGGAGGACGAGGAGTCCCTCGATAACCGTCACCACCACAATGTCCCTTTTGACTCTCCTGTCTCAGAACCTCGGCGGCAGTCCCCGCCTGAGGACATGGGCTTCCTGGATTTTGTCAAGGACATGTCTAAGGCCCTGGCATTCCTGACCGAGTCGGAGGAGGACCCTCAGGTGGATGAGTTGGAAATCCTCGAGTACGAGGCACCTTCGCAGGAATCACGCAAGGTACCCATTCCTCCCATCCTGGAACGGCTCATGCTCCGAATATGGGAGACAACGGCATTGGTGCCAGTGGTAAGGAAACAGCTTGACTCAATATCTCGAGTCCATCAGAGCCCAAGCTTCCAGAAGTCACAACTGCCACATAACTCCATGGTGGTGGAGTCGGCCATGCGTCGGCTGAAAAGCCAAAAGATGCACTCCTCGGTGTCCCCTGGCAGGGAGGCCGGCACTTTGGATGCTCTTGGCAGAAAGTGCTACCAGGGCTCAATGCTCATCTGCCGTATCCAGGCCTACCAGCTGTACATGGGCAGGTACCTGAGAGACCTGGCGAAGGAACTCACCGGGTTCTCGGCTGGTCTCTGTGAAGAACCTTTGCAGCGGTTCAAGAACCTGGCCAAGGCAGTCCGCGAGTGCTCAGAATTCATGTCTTGAGTGGCCTATGATGGGTTCCAGCCACAGGGCATCAGGGGACCCAAGGCATGCAGAGCAGCCCTCCTACGAGTCCCTGATGGACTACTCTGAGTGGGAGATGGAGGACGAGGAGTCCCTCGATACCCGTCGCCACCGCAAAGTCCTTCTGATTCTCCTGTCTCAGAACCTCTGCGGCAGTCCCCACCTGAGGACATGGGCTTCCTGGATTTTGTCAAGGACATGTCTAAGGCCCTGGCATTCCTGACCGAGTTGGAGGAGGACCCTCGGGTGGATGAGTTGTACATCCTCGAGTACGAGGCCCCTCTGCAGGAATTGCTCACGATACCCATTCCTCCCAGCCTGGAACAGCTCATGCTCCAAATGTGGGAGACACCGGCATTTGTGCCAGTGGTAAGCAAACAGCTTGACTCGATATATCGAGTCCGTCAGAGCCCAGGCTTCCAGAAGTCACAACTGCCGCATAACTCCATGGTGGTGGAGTCGGCCGTGCGTCAGCTGAAAAGCCAAAAGATGCACTCCTCGGTGTCCCCCGGAAGGGAGGCCTGCACTTTGGATGACCTCGGCAGAAAGTGCTACCAGGGCTCAATGCTCATCTGTCGTATCCAGGCCTACCAGCTGTACATGGGCATGTACCTGAGAGACCTGGTGAAGGAACTTGCCGGGTTGATGCCCCATACCAAGGAGAGAACATTTTTGGCAAACCCATGACAGACAAGGCTGCCGAGCTGGAGACCAAGTTCATGACGAGGACCAGGCTCTCTAAGAAGACCGCTGCCCCTCCCCGACGGAAGAGCTTGGGTAAGAAGTCCTTTTACGCGATGAAGGGAGCTGCTTACCGAAACTACCCACCTTATCAGGCCTCCCTGGCTCCCCAACAGGGTCAGCAGGCCAAGGGACATGGGCATGGCCCACGTAAGAAGGCGGCTCCCATACCCCAGGCACTGGCCCAGGCCCAGGCCCAGCCAGGGGGGAGCTTTTGACTCCTTGAGCATAGCCTCTCTACCCCAAAGAGATAAGCAGCCCACAGGGGGACGTCTTGCCCTCTATGCCATCACCACTGTTTCCTGGGCACTGAAGGTAGTCAGGTAGGGTTACCTCCTCCATCTGACTTGGACACCTCCTCCTTATTTCCCGGGAGAGCCCCTCAGGTCTTCCCTCCACCGGGACTTTCTTCTGAAGGAGTTGGCAGGTCTTCTCGAGTACAAAGTGGTAGAACTGGTGCCCCACCACCTCAAGGGCAAGGGGTTCTACTCCAGATACTTCCTCGTGCTAAAGAGGACAGAAGGCCTAAGGCCCATCCTCAACCTGTGCAATTTCAGTAAATTTCTGGTGAGGGAGAAGTTCAAGATGCTCTCCCTTGGAACATTGCTGCCATACCTCCAGCAGGGAGACTGGCTATGCTCGTTAGAGCTCAAGGATGCTTATACCCACATCCTCATCCACCCCAACCACAGGCAATACCTGCGGTTCATAGTGGGGGGCAGGCATTTTAATACAGGGTGCTTCCCTTCGGCCTAGTCTCTGCCCCAACAGTCTTCACAAAATGTCTGGCAGGCGTGGCCACCTTCCTCTGGCTCCAGGGGATCTTCGTCTTTCCCTACTTGGACGACTGGCTCATAAAGGGAGGCACAGCCTCAGAGTTGCAGCAGGCCAGTGCATGTACCATCCAGGTTCTGGGCTTTGTCAAAAACGACCCAAAGTCTCACCTCCTCCCAACACTGTGTCTGGAGTTCATTGGGGCAAAGATTGACACTCTCCAGTTGAAGGCTTTCTTGCCCAGGGACCGAGCTGATCATCTCAGGTCCCTAGCCCGGGATGTACAGTACCGTCCCTTGGTGCCCTCCCGGCTTCTTCTGTGCCCCCTCGGGCACATGGCCTCCACGGTCCACGGCACCTTGGATGCTCGCCTCCACATGAGGACGGTGCAATGGTGTCTCCAGGACCAGTGGTTTCAGGTCACAGGCCGAGTTTCAGTGACCTGCCAACTGGCGAATTCGCTGCTCTGTTGTCAGTCGCTCCAGCATCTCGAGGCGAGCATGCCCTTTCAGGCCCCAAGCCACTCGAGGGTTCTCATCATGGACGCCTCCCTGCTTGGCTAGGGATCTCACTACTGAGATCTCCGCACTCAGGGCAACTGGCTGCCAGACAAGAACACCCAGCAGATCATCCTCCTGGAGCTCCGAGCCATACATCTAGCCCTGAGGGTCTTTTGTCACCACCTGCGTCACCAGCAGGTGCTGGTCCAGGCGGACAACCAGGTGGCGATGTTCTATGTGAACAAACAGGAGGGCATGGGGTCTCGTACCCTTTGTCAGGACGCACTGGTCCTCTGCTCGTACGCAATCCAACAGGGTATCCTCCTGTGGGCAGTGTATTTGCGAGGCCAGAACAGCCTGCTGGCCGACAGACTCAGCAGGGTTCTCCAGCCACACGAGTGGCAGCTGGACCCCAGGGTGGTCAGTTGGCTTTTCCGGCTCTGGGGGGAACCCGTGATGGACCTGTTCACCACTTTCAGTTGCCCTGCTTCTGCTCCCCATCAAAAACACAAAACCCAGTGGTAATAGTAACCTATTATTCAGAGCAATTTTTTTGTCGGAATGGCCAGCCCAGTGTAGAGGAGAAACACCTCTCACCGCCGTGGCCCATCCTTTTTAATCAATTAAATTGTTTTCTTTATATGGTCAGGTAACAAAGAAGATTTAGATTCCTTTTTGTGTTCTTTGAATACGTTTAAAAGAAACATACAATTTACAGCACAAGTGGAAAAAGAAAAAATTCAGTTTTTAGATATTACGATTGAGTTATCCTCTAGTGGTTTTTTGACCTCTCTGTATCGGAAGCCAGTTCAACGTAATACGTTGTTGAGGTTTGATAGTTTTCATCCGCCAGTGCTTAAGAGAGGCTTACCATATGGGCAGTTTTTGCGGCTTCGCCGCAACTGTACCATGCTGTCTGATTTTAAATTCCATGCTAAAGATCTGAGCTCTCGGCTTTTATCAAGAGGTTATCCAATCAAGGTGGTTAAATCAGCCTACAAGCGGGCTTGTTATACACATAGGGAATGGCTTATGGGCCCTCGCAATTCTATATCGCAGAGTGATACAATAACGGGTATTTTCCCTTATATGAAGGGAACATCAGCGGTTATTAGCCTGGTTCATAAATTCTGGCCTATTTTGGCGATACACTCTTGCTTTAGAAAACAGCTGCAAATTGCCTATTCCCGCAAGGCGAATTTGAGGGATCTTCTGGTGAAGACTACAGCCCCTCTTGACCGTCCCCCTTTGGGACATGAGAACGCTGGTCATTTTCCCTGCGGATCTTGCATTTACTGTTCTGGCACTTTGTCGGGTCCAGTTTGGATTGACGGACTGCACTACTGATTTTGTGGTATACTTAATCTTATGCCCCTGTGCACTTTTTTACGTGGGGCGGACTTCGCGTGCCTGTAAGCTACGCTTAGGGGAACATGCTTCTCGGCTGCATACGAGGCTTTTGACAGCGCCTTTGGTTGGTCACTGTTTGGAGCAATCACATATTTTTGAGGAACTCCGCTGGCGAATTTTGGATTACGTGCCCCCTAATCCTCGGGGAGACGATCGTGTTCAGACTCTACAAAACCTTGAACAAAAATGGATTTTTCGTTTAAGTACAGTACATCCGAAGGGCTTAAATTTACAGATGGACTGGCACACTATTTCATAGCCATTCAGATAGGGGAGGGGTTTCTGAGTGGTGGCTCCTCTTTCCTTTTTCTGATTGGCCCTTTTTTGTGAAAGATTCACCTGAGGGGCGGGCTCCATACAGGTGGAGTGAATTAGCTGTGAAGCTTGGGTTATAAAAACCATTTCATTCAGAAAAGGTCTCAAGGCTGAAATCTTCGAACAGTGGTCTGACCTGAAGCAGGGGGCTTATGGAGGTGTCCCCGAAACGTGTCACATTGTATTTGGCACTACTGTTGGTTATAGTGAATCTACAGCCTGTTTTCTTCGGCACGCTAAGTATCAGCTGTTTTTTAACAAAGATTTTCAAATTTAATTGATTAAAAAGGACGGGTCACGGCGGTGAGAGGTGTTTCTCCTCTACACTGGGCTGGCCATTCCGACAAAAAAATTGCTGTGAATAGGTTACTATTACCACTGGGTTTTGTGTTTTTGATGGTGATTAGTGCCCTGGTGGAAGGTTTTTGTGGTGGTTCTGCTTCTGCTCCCAGCAGGCCCACCCCTCCAGGCTGGCAGCAGATGCATTCTTAGTCTCATGATCGGAAGGCCTCATGTACACCTTCCCTCAGATGCTGCTGATTGCCAAGACCTTATTCAGGACCCTCCATGACAGGGCCTCACTCATCCTGATAGTTCCTTGGTGTCCCAGGCAGCCATGGTTTCCGCTGCTTCTACAGTTGGTGGTGGAGGCCCCCATCCACTTGGGGATCATCCCAGGACTCCTTTCTCAGGAGGGGCTCTCTTCTGCACCACAACCTGGGCTCCCTGTTACTGACAGCCTGGCTGCTAAGAGGGTGACTCTGGCCCCTTTTAACCTTCCGGTTGAGTTAGAGGACATTATGCTGGCGTCTCGCAAGGCCTCCACTAGGAAGGCTTACATCCTCAAATGGTGCAGGTTCTCTGTTTGGTGCGCTGAACTCGGGGCTGATCTTTTCTCCTGTCCAGTTACCTTCTCCACCTTTCTCAGTCCGGGCTCAAGTCTAACTCCGTCCAAGTGCACCTTAGTGCCGTGGTGGCGCACCACCATCCGGTGTATGGTAAGCCCCTCTCAGTCCAACTACAGGTGACCCGTTTTCTTCAGGGCCTGCTTTTATTGAAGCCCCCAGTTTTCCCTCCATGAGAAACTTTTGAATGAAGTGAAGTAAAATATATATAATAAAAGGGGCATGTACTGCGTGAGAGGAAGAGGGGCTTCCTCTTTCTCTTGCGGTTTATGCCCGACAAAAATTTAGTAATGACTGCTTTTGGGGAGTAGCTGTATTCTTTCTTTTTTGGCCCAGTTTTTCCTCCGGCAACCGAATGGGACCTCAGTGTAGTACTGGGGCAGCTCACTCACCCACCCTTCGAGCCTCTGGCTACCTGCCACCTTCGCTACCTCTCTTGGAAGGTGGCTTTCCTCATTGTGCTCACCTCTGCTCGCAGAGTTAGCGAGCTCCAGGCCCTTGTGGCAGAGGCGCCTTATATCATGTTCCGCAAGAACAGAGTGGTGCTTCGCACGCACCCCAAATTCCTGCCGAAGGTAGTGTCGGCCTTCCATCTCAACCAGAAAGTGGTGCTCCCTACCTTCTTTCCAAGACCTCACTCCAGTCAGGCAGAGATGGTCTTTCACACCTTGGACTATTTGAGGGCCTTGTCCTTCTATATCCAACGCACTCAGGGCTACTGCAATGCTTCTCAGCTTTTCATCTCCTACAACCCCAATAGGCTGGGGGAGGCGGTGACCCAGCATACGTTGTCCACCTGGGTAGCAGACTGTATTGCCCTTGCTTATGAGCAGGCAAGACTCCTGCTGGAAGGTCACGTCATGGCGCACCGTGTCAGGGCTATGGAGGCCTAGGTGGCAAACTTGTGCTCTGTCTCGATGGTGGACATGTGCCGGGCCACCACCTGGTCGTCAGTCCATACCTTCGCAGCTCATTACTGCCTGGAAAGAGAGTTCTAACGGGACAGTGCCTTCAGCCAGGCTGTGCTCCGTAACCTTTTCGGGATTTAGGCAACTCCTACCCTCCGTCCTTCTGTGTTCAGGCTACCGGAGTGCTGGTTCCATCAGATACCGGGGTCCTACTGTGGCCTGTGTACACAGACTAAATTTCTGCTGCTTGCAGCTCCCCATGAGGGAGCCCCTATTTTTGCTATGGGTTTTCGGTAGCCTGTAGCTGGGGTGTCCCATATGTGAGGACTGACTTCCTGCTTGTTTCCGAAGAAAGCGTAGTTACTCACCTGAACAGGTGTTTTCCGGGGACAGCAAGAATCAGTCCTCACGACCCTCCCTCCTCCCCTTGGAGTTTCTCCTTTACCATCTTTTCTTTTTTGCCGTCTTTTAGCTATGTCATCTGACTGAGCAAGGTGGCACCCTTGGGTGGGAAGGAGGCCACGAATGCATGGTGGCATCTCCCAAAGATTTTCTTTGAAACCTGGGGGGATGCTTCCGCGAGGGTTCCGTTGGTGCCAACATCACCCATATGTGAGGACTGATTCCTGCTGTCCCCAGAGAACACCTGTTACAGGTGAGTAACTATGCTTTAAACAGTATTTAAATATGTCCAGTTTCACTGCTGCCCCTCCTACAGAATTTCAGATGTTTTGATGTAGACATCCCAGATTTCACCTAAATGGCCATTCTAAAACGTGCCTTCATGTGTACATATTTGTATCTGCTCCTTGGCATGCACAGATTTGCAGAGTTATGTGCATATACTTGAATATTCCAAAGGATGTGCATAAATGCAAACCCAACCCTTGAAATGCCTCTCTTCAATCTTGCTAAACCTAAATGCACGTCAGCTTTACTAGCAGAAGCTTATCTACAGGCAATTTTATATAAGCCCATTTCTGCAGGTAAAGCAAGGTTTTACCTATGAACATTTTTTTGAAAATTACCTTTGTGGAAAGTAATTTTATAATAGGGTACCTGTAAAAACGGTTAAAAAATGCACCTAATTTATGCCTAGTTTATAAAATCCAGTCTCAAAACTACAACCCAAGTGCATACCACAATAAGAGAGAAATCAAATAGAAATATCCATCACTCATTTATCAAAATTACTACAAATTTGCTTCAATTGAAGTAATTTTGATTAATGAGAAATGGCTATTTCCATTTGATTGCATTTTTATTGTGGTATGCATTTAATGGGTTGTGGTTTCTGAGGCTAGATTTTATGTTTCCACAACTGGATCATATTGAGTGATTTATTTTATAAAGACAATATATATGTGTAGATGTCATTATAAAACAGGCATTCAGAAGTCTTCCTATTAGTGCACAAATGCTCTCACACAGTTATACCAGTTCCAGGGCATGTACTCTGCATGAGGATACATGTATTTCTCAACTGTGCTCCAGAGTCACCCAAACCCTGCCTCAGGTGTAATCCATGTAAAAGCATTCCTTGTTGGCAGACACATCTGTACATGCATATATACTCACACAATTTTATAAAGAACATTTCCGGTAGGTAAAATATGCTTAATGCATGGCATATGCTTCATAAGATTACTCTCTAAGGGGTCTATGTACTAACCTGTGAAAATGTTTGTGGATTACTACCAGTTTCTGCAAAGTTTAGCTTCAAGAGGCAGACGAGCTCTTGGAACATTTATATCCTTAGCTAAAATTCCCATTAAAATTTTCACGCAATGCCACAGCCAGGAACTTTGTGTATTCTGGATTATGGCAATGTGTGAATTTTTTTTTTTTTTTTTAAAAAAGCCCCTTCACGTAGTGACTAACCAAAAAATTAAAGGACCCAGCAACCTAAATCAGAGGTTCCTTAGACCCTCTTCACTGGGGATCTTAATTCACTGGTGGCCCTGTGGGCTTGACGCCTTCCGTCATCCCCAGTGTGAGGCTAAAAAGTTATAAAATCTCGATCTTCCTGAATCCCTGCCTTTTCCTTAAACCCACCTCTTAAAGTAATGAGCTGTCCTGCCACATACACCTCTCCCAGCCACGTCCTGGCAGCCTGACTCACCCAATGGACTTTGGGAGCGATAGGAGCAGGAGTGATACCCAGTGGCTTCTGCCTCAGTGGCTGCCGATCTCAAGATGGTGCCGGCTGGTTCCTTGCAGTAGTCTCATGGTACTATTGCTAGAGGTCAGAATCCTAGGCAGTCTGACCTCTAGTGTACCCACACTCTCTGCTGATGCATATAATTTGGTACCCAATTCTTCTACAACTCTACACCTCAAAAAGAAAAAAAAACACATGGCAGCAGGCACCACCAAATGCATGATGAGACAGATCTTCTTCCTTTGGGCACAACGAAGCCATCTTAGGCTTTGGCCTTTTCTTTTTCTCAGAATGGAAAAACCAGCAAGTGGTTTTAAGAAGTGTTTCAAATGTGGCAGTACTATTTTGGCCACTGATACCCATGACTGGTATCTGAAGTGCTTGGGACCAGATCACCAACCATCAGAATATCCTCTTTGTAGAAAGATGACAAAGAGAAGCCTACAGAACCAAGCTGCTAAACTCGGCACCCTCTTTGCCAGCAATGCGATGTCTGTAGCATCAACGTCATTGAGAGCTTCATCTTCCTCTCAGGGATCTCAGGTATCGAAACCTAGGTCTTCATCAAAGACTAGCCAGCACTCCAAGGGTAGATCTCCTTCTACGCATCGAGATGCCTTGGGTGTTGCCCTGGAGGGGGATACACTGGACAAACAACCCCGGCGGGAGGTCCTTGCCTCCAAAGCCTTAGTGGGGTCCCAGGATGCTCCTGATGCCTCTACCTCCGGAGAGCTCCTGGTGCCATGCTCAGGGATTGTGGCCCGCAACTCCAGTACCGATACCCAAAGATCGGCAAGCTCCATGGATCAACATATCCTAGCCATCGAGCGGAGCTTAGCAGCCTTACTGGAAGCCTCTGTACTGATAAAGCCTTTACAGTCAATTCCTCAGACATCGGTACCGACTATGGTACCGAAAGAGCCTGCATCGACTTTTTTGCCTCTTACCATGCTGCCGCCCATGCGGGCCCTCGAGTCCATTTTTGGTACTGAGGTTCTGGCACCGCAGCCTTCAGCTACCAGCTTTGATCGGTATCGACTACATACAGAGCGCGAACACCCTGCCCATTGATATTTTGAGTCTTCTGACTCCGATTTGTTGGACGACAAATTGACCAGTACCCCAGGAGATGAGAACTCTCCCGGAGGACCCTTCTCCATCCCCAAGTCGTCACATGTCACCTCCAGAGGACATGTCTTATCAAGACTTTATTCACGATGTAGCTCGGAGTCTGTCCATAACGGTGACTTCGGAGAAGGAACCTAGAGCTGAAGAGCTTGAAATCCTTCAATACCCTGCAGCCCCAAAGGAGGCTGCTACTCTCCCTATTCATCGAATACTTCATGACCTTATGCTTCGTATGTGGGAGACACCCCTAACTATCTCTCCACATACTTGACGTCTCGATACTATGTACCGGGTACTGGACTGTCCCGGTTTCCAGAGGACGCAATTACCACACCATTCCATGGTAGTGGAATCCGTAATGCGTTGAATAAAAAGTGCTAAGATACATTCCTCAAACCCTCCAGGCAGAGAATCGAGAACCCTCAATGCTTTTGGTTGTCAATGTTTTCAGGCCTCCATGTTATTGGCCAGAATCAGTTCCTACATACTCCTTAGGGAGGTGGCTAAGGATTTGGAGTTGATGGCTCCTCTTCTCCCTGATGACAAGAGAGCTGATTATTTCATTCTTGTGAAACATGCCCAAAATGTTTAAAAATTTGTTAACAGGGCATCTTTTGACTGTTTTGAATGTACCAGCAGAACTTCAGCTATATGCATTGGTGCACGCAGGATTGCTTGGCTCCAAGCATCTGATCTTGAACAGTGGGTTCAAGATAAGCTGGGTAATATACTTTGCACGGGTGAAAACCTTTTTGGCAAGGACTGGCAGGATAAAGCTTCTTAGCTAGAATCTGAGAACACCACTCTTAATAAACTTTCTAGATCTACTGCCAACCCAGCTAAGAAAAAAACATCAAAGAAACCTTTTTTTTCAATAAGAAAAAGGAGTACTACCCTTCTTACACCCCTGTGGTGCACTGTCCCATTCATGCTCCCCAGAAGGGGCAGCAGCAACCAAAACAGCAGGGAAAGGCTCAGACTCCCAGGTCTCAGCTATCCCAGCAGACCCAACCTCCTCAGGGTCTTTGACTCCTTTCTGGAGAACATAGCCATCCTGCCTCTGGAGATTCCAGATCCCATCTGCATTCCCGGCAGACTATGTCACTTTGCCTACAGGTGGCATCTCATAACATCAGAGCACTGGACTCTCTCCATAGTATGGGAAGGGTACAAATTTCACTTCCGATGTCTACCCCCTCAGTCTCTTCCAAGAGAGTTCTGTTCTCAACCCCCTCTTACCGCTCTGTTGTTGCAGAGGGTCACCTCCATTCTCTCACAGGGTGCAATAGAGGAGGTGCCACTCTCCCAGCAAGGTCTGGGCTTCTATTCTCCTTACTTCCTCATTCCAAAGAAGACAGGAGGATACAGGACCATTCTGGATCTCAGAGAACTGAACAAGTATCTACTTCGGGAGAAATTCAAGATGATCTCCCTAGGTACTCTTCTCCCCTATCTCCAGAGTCAGGATTAGCTATGTTCCCTAGAGATAAAGGACACATATACTCATATTCTTATTCACGCAGAACACAGAAAGTTCCTGTGTTTCCTGTTCCAGGGGAAACATTATCAATACAGAGTCCTGCCTTTCGACCTCGCCTCTGCCCCAAGAGTCTTTACAAAGTGCATGGCAGTGGTAGCTGCATTCCTAAAGATTCTAGAGATATTTGTCTTCCCCTACTTAGACGACTGGCTCATTCGAGCAAGCACATCTCTAGAAACCAATCTTTCCCTCTCACGTACCATGCAGGTGCTGCAACACTTGGGATTTGTAATAAAACTTCCAAAGTCCAACTCATTCCCCCTCAAACTCTAGAGTTCACAGGGGCTCTCCTAGACACTCAAAAGTCAAGGACGTTTCTGCCCCAAACCCGCTGTGCTCGATTCATTCAGCTTGCATCTCAAGCATGCCTCAAGACCTTTCTCACTGCTTGAGAAATGCTGCAACTCCTGGGCCATATGGCATCTACTGTACATGTCATTCCAGATGCTCATCTCCAGATGCGTGCAGCTCAATGGACCCTGGCTTCCCAGTGGTCTCAGGCATCTTGTCGCCTGGGAGACAGAATAATGCTCTCTACATATCTCATCTCATATCTGCAGTGGTGGCAATCCCCAGAAAACCTTCTCTTAGGGTCACCTTTTCAGATGCCTTCACATCAATGTACTCTGACGAAGGATGCATCCAAATGGGGCTGGGGAGCTCTTCTGAACAAGCTCTACACTCAAGATTTTTGGTCTCATCAGGAGTCACAACTCCACATATATCTGCTGGAACTCAGAGCCATCCACAATGCTCTCAAGGTGTTCCATGACCACCTTTGCTTCCGCACAGTTCTAGTCCAGACGGACAATCAGGTAGCCAGGTTCTACTTGAACAAGCAGGGTGGAATAGACTCTTGGACGCTTTACACCTGTAGTCCTTCGCCATACAGCATTAAATTCACCTACTTGTGGTGTATCTTCCAGGCAAACAGAATCTTTTGGTGGATAAACTCAGTTGAGTCCTGCTACCCCACGAGTAGTCTCTCCATGTGGACAAGGTTGCTCACATTTTTCAGATCTGGGGAACCCCAAACATAGACCTGTTTGCATGTCCTCAGAATGCCAAACCCCCGCTTCTGCTCCAGAATGCCTGCTCAGAACAACCAGGGGGTAAATGCCTTTCACATTCACTGGCACTCAAGTTCAACCAGTAGATTTGGAGTCTGCTCCAGATCTCCTCTCACAGGAGGATGGGACACTGCTGCATCCCAAACCACAATCCCTACATCTTACAGCACGGCATAGCCTTCCAGGACATCAGCTTCTCTCAACAGGTGAAAGCTATCCTTTTAGCTTCTAGGAAACCTTCCACAAAGCGATCCTGCACCTTCAAGTGGCATAGATTCTCTCTCTGGTGTTCAGAAAGGAATCTTAACCCCTTCTCAGCTCCAGTGGATGCATTACTTGACTATCTTCTCCATCTCTCTTCTTCTGGACTCAAAACCAATTCGGTTAGAGTCCACCTAAGTGCCATTGCAGCTTCTCACATGCCCTTAAATGGTCAACCCATCTCTTCTCAGCCACTTGTAGCACGCTTCATGATAGGTCTTCTATTAACTAAGCCTCCCACCCCCAGTGGCATGGGATCTCAATGTTCTTTTAGGACAGCTTATGAAGCCGCCCTTTGAACCACTAGCCACTACTTCTCTGAAGTTTCTCACCTGCAAGGTCACCTTCCTTATTGCCCTCACTTCAGCAAGATGCTCAGTGAGCTTCAGGCTTTGGTGGCTGATCCTCCTTATACTCAATTCCACCATGATAAGGTAGTCCTTAGGACTCATCCTCACCCTTCCACTTAAACCAGTCAGTTTACCTCCCTGTCTTTTTCCCTAGACCTCATTCCTCTAGGGCAGAAGTAATCATTCATACTCTGGATTGAAAATGTGCTTTGGCCTCTTATCTCCAGAGAATTCGTGAGCACAGAAAAGCTTCTCAACTTTTCATTGCTTTTGACTCGAGTCATCTAGGACTACCAGTATCCAAGCAA
The DNA here is from genome assembly GCA_033557465.1 of Ichthyophis bannanicus. NCBI lineage: Eukaryota > Metazoa > Chordata > Amphibia > Gymnophiona > Ichthyophiidae > Ichthyophis > Ichthyophis bannanicus. The sequence goes on along the minus strand of CM066043.1, from coordinate 124,285,368 downwards.
ACTCTCTCCAGATGGATAGCAGATTTTATCTCCTTTGCTTACGAGAGTGCAGGACTCTCTCTTGAGGGTCACTTCAATGCACATAATGTTCGGGCAATGGCTACCTCCATGGCAAATCTATACTCTGTAGCGATTAATGATATATGCAAGGTAGCAACTTGGTCCTCTGTCCATACCTTTGCTGCTCACAATTGCCAGGATGCCTTGTTTGGCTAAGCTGTTCTCCAGCATCTCTTTCAGACTTAGATAAACTCCTACCCCCCATCCCGGGTTTCGATACCAGACATCCTTGGAGGATATAAGGCCTGTATTCCACAGGTTACTCTGAGGTCATCTCTCTGGCATCTCCAAGCTAGGAAGTCCCATATGTGAAGATTACACTCCTGCTTGTTCCTGGAGATAGTGTAGTTACTCACTCACCTGTAACAGGTGATCTCCGTGAACAGCAGGAATTTAGTCTTCACAACCCACCCTCCTCCGCTAGGAGTTGTACTTTTCCTCTTCTTCTCCTTCTCTTCTTTTATCTCAGCTACAAACTCAACTGAGGAGGGAGAGCTGGAAAGGCGGGAAGGCAGCTACGCAGGCGCAGTGGGATGCTCCCAAAAGCTTTCCTATTGGATGCTGGGTAACGTTCCCATGCTGGCTTCGTCAGTACTGACATCACCCATATGTGAAGACTAAATTCCTGCTGTTCCCGGAGATCACCTGTTACATGTGAGTAACTACGCTCTATCTGCAGGGGTAAAGCTGGGAAAGCCCTCTCATATATAAGAGAACAACAGAAATGTAAAAGAATGTAAATAATATATCATTGTAAATATGCTATATCCCCCCCCTGAAGAGATCTACAGTAATGTAAAAGAATGTAAATATATAATACCATTGTAAATATGCTATATCTCCCCCTTGGGTGAAGGTATCCCCCCCTTCACTTGTATCTGCTCAATGTACTCTCACCGTGTGTGGTGAAACCGCTTTGACCCGGCGAAAGGCAGTATATAAATATGGCTAAATAAATAAAAATAAAATATATGCCGGAGCATGTTTACTAACAGCTACCGTGGTTTAGTAAACATGCCCCACGGTGATGTAAATACGAAAGGTGGAACTATCTATTTGTTACTTAAAAGACAGATGTGTGACATTTTGGTATTTTAGATACTGTGACAAACAGACCTCCAGATTTAACCACAGACTTCCTTAGTTCAACAGTTAGTCTTCTTTCATACATTTTTTCATTTTAGAAATGCCTATTTGATACTCAGAACTTCGTCTGAAAAGGTCTAGCAATATTTTCCTTATTTTTAAAATTTTTTTGCAGAGAGCAATCACACATTCACAATAGGACAATCCAAACTTCAGAATTAACTTTGTCTTTTCCAGAATACCTCACTTATAGACTGGATTTGTTTATGCTGTTTCATGTTCCTTTTGTATTTCAATCTTGTGATAAAAATAACAGCAAATAAAAAAGCAGCAAAAGTACTTTGATATACTCCAGCACAGCTTGGAATTTAAGTAAATAAACAGTAGATTTTTTTTGTCTGGTGTTCAGTATTCAAGTATTGCTTAGAATGGAAAATAAAATATATTGAGGTTTCTACACCAAAGCTTAGCATGTGACGTAAGGCCCTTTATGATCCACTGAGGGATGAAGGCCTTTAGAATGCACACTAAGGAGGTGATATGCACAGTATTTGCACCCTCCTGCCACTGAAAATGAGAGAGCATCCACATATTTACATTTTCTTTGCAACAGGAATAAATTTGGGCTAGGGTATTTGCTTGCTTCGGGCTAGTTCAGAAATCCTATTTTATAAAGGCACAAAGGTGCCTTTTCTGACATTCCACATAGGTGCCCTGTTATAAAGTCAAGTCCACAGAGCATATGCAGATGTTATGCCAGGTGCTAATGTGGGTGAGAGGATTTGTGTGCTATCAGGTGCCATTGTAGAAGCTTAGTTCATAAAGGCAAATAGGCAGCTATGTTGCCTTTATATAGATATATGCTTTAAATAGGAGTCTATCTGGATTTTCTGCACATAGACATTCTGTTATAAAAGCAGGTCCATAATGACCTGATCTATAACCAGAGGGGGAAATTCTGCCTTAGTTATATTGATTCTATATCTTGAGAATAACCGAAATTCTGTTAACTGCATTATATAGCCATAGCTTGGAACTAAAATACTGTATTCTTGATATTTCAATTCTCCTACTTCTCTAGAGCACATTGTGTCTGTTCTTTGTCCTGGAAGTGATGGAATTTCATAAGGATGACCTGAGTGCAATCGATTTCTTTGTTACAGTTTGCAATGATGTGCTTGGTCTAACTCCAGCAAAGACATGTTTTCTTCCATGCCCAGGTTCTCAATTAACAGGTTTTATACACTTACTTGTATCTCTGATTTCTCAATATGTTCAGTTAGTTTCACCACTGTGAAATTATGTCCCTTTGACCTGTCTTCTTAGTCTGCTACTCGTTCAGAGAGATCCAGTAGTTTCTTTTCTCCCTCATTTGTTTGATCTTGACAACGGGGTTACTTACCTGTAACTGGAGTTCTCCGTGGACAGCAGGATAAGTCAGCCACACCTGGTGACGTCCTCCGAGCGGCACCATAGTACGGAAATGCTCTCTAGAGCTCAGAAAGATGAGACTTTCTGAGCCCACCCAGGTAGCCCACCCCACCGCTCCGCCCCCTAGCCACCAGTATGTTCCAAGCTATTCCACCGGCTAGGGAGCGGTCCCTTCGGATGGCCTCCTCCAGGGGAGGCGGGTGGGATTGTGTGGCTGACTTATCCTGCTGTCCACGGAGAACTCCAGTTACAGGTAAGTAACCCCGTTTTCTCCATGGACAAGCAGGATTGCGTCAGCCACACCTGGTGTCTCCCTAGCTAGATATGCTGGGGGGAGGAGGCCCAAAGTTGGCGTATGGACCTGGATATGTTAATTAGACACTTAGTCCAACAAGATCAACAACTGTACGTTTATTCAAGATCAGAGATGAAAGTGCAACCATGCTACAGTACCAGATTAGTGCACCGAGGTGTAAGCAGCATAACAGTGTCAACCGTGCAACAACAACAGTGCAACAGTGCAAAACAGTGCAAACAACAAGTTAGAGGCAGTGCAAACAGTGCAACAGTAATGTCAATTGTCCCGTGTAGCTGAGTGCTAGAGCAATTGCATACAGGCGACATGACCGAGTGGTCGGAGTAGCTCCTAATAGTTGTTACCCGTATCGGGCAGAAGCAGTGCTCAATCGCGCCTCGTGGCCATGGAGAGGACGGCCATGCCGAGAGCGCAATCCTCCTGGGAGCGAAGGTCAAGGCAATAGTGTCTCTGGAACGTGTGTGGGGAGGACCAGGTGGCCGCTCTGCAGACATCGGCCAGTGGCACTGCGCGGAGATTGGCAATTGAAGTGGCCAGAGCCCTGAGATGGTGGGGGCCCACTCTTGGGTGCTCACTGGCGCCTGAAGACTCAAGGCAATAAGAGACACAGGCGGAGACCCAATGGGACAGTGTCCTCTTGTTGACGGGTCTGTTCGGGTCGAAGGAAATGAAGAGTTGCTCGCCCTGCCGGATAGCTTGCGTTCTTTGCAGGTAGATCCGGAGGGCCCTTAGACAGTCGAGAGTGTGCAGGCGTCGTTCCTCGTCCGAAGAGTGAGGTTCCGGGAAGAAAGATGGAAGCTCTATGGACTGGTTAACATGGAAGGCCGAAGACACTTTCGGCACGAACTTAGGATTGGTCCGCAGGGAAGCATGGTTCTGGTGCAGCTGTGTGTAAGGAGGATGTGATACTAGAGCATGTAGTTCGCTAATCCTCCTTGCGGATGTGATGGCCACAAGAAACAGCGTCTTCCAGGAGGCGAATTTCATGTCGGTTGACTGGAGAGGTTCAAAGGGTTCTTGTGTCAGGCGTTGCAGGACCGTGTTGAGATCCCAAGGTGGTACTGGTCGTCTGATCGGAGGTTTCAGGTTCAAGAGGCCCTTCATGAAGCGTGATGTAAGGGGCAGTGCCCCGATGGAAGTGGCTCCCGTTGGCGGTGAATGGAAGGCCGCTATCGCCGAGAGGTGTACTCGGATGGACTGCGTTTGCAGGCCAAGGTTAGACAGGGACTTGAGGTACTGCAAGACATTGGGAAGTGGACACATGGTGGGCTTGAGGCCTTGGTTTGCGCACCAGGTGCTGAATCTTCTCCATTTAAGGCCATAGGACTTCTTGGTGAAGGGTCTCCTGGCCGCTAGCACCACGTCCTGCACTTCGGAGGGTACCTGGAGTTTGGAAAGGCGTAGCCGCTCAACCTCCAGTCAGTGAGAGACAGGGCTCTGAGGTTGGGGTGCCGTATGCTGCCCTCGTCCTGCGTCAGCAGGTCCGGTCTGAGAGGTAGTCGCTCCGGCGCTCCATCCGCTAGGCGCAGTAGTAGGGCAAACCACATCTGGCGCGGCCAGTGGGGAACTACCAGGATGGCGTTGGCTTTGTCCTGCACAATCCGTTGCAGCGTCGCTGGGATGAGGGGCGTTGGCGGGAAAGCATACACCAGAGACCACTCCCCCCAGAACACGTCGAATGCATCCGCCGCCAGCCTCCTGGCTTACGGGTGCCTGGAGCAGAATAGGGGGCATTTGGCATTCCATTCTGTGGTGAAAAGGTCGATGTTCGGAGACCCCCAGTGCCGAAAAAAATCGTCTGAGACCTCCGGGTGCAGGGTCCATTCGTGGGGCTGGAGTTGTCTGCTCAGCCTGTCTGCCAGGATATTCTGGTCCTCTGGGAGATAGGACGCCCGAAGGTAGCATTCGTTTTTCAAGGCCAGGGTCCATATCAGTGTAGCCTCATTGCAGAGGGGACGTGAGCCGGTGCCCCCTTGTTTGTTGATATAGAACATGGCCACCTGGTTGTCCATCTGGATGAGGATTGATTTCCCGCACAATTGTGGGAGAAAGGCTTTCAGAGCATATCTCATGGCCCTTATTTCGAGGAGGTTGATGTGTAGAAGCCTCTCATGATGGGACCACTCCCCCTGAGTACTTAGGGATCGCATATGGGCGCCCCAGCCAGTGTTCGATGCATCCGTAGTGAGAACAACCTGGTGATCGCGGGGGTGGATGTCCTTGCCCACCGACAGGTTGGCTGGTATCGTCCACCAGCAAAGCTGGGTATGGATCTGTGGGGTCATCGTGATTATGGTGGAAAGAGGTTGACAGTGCTGGTTCCAGTGAGTGCGTAAGTGCCATTGAAGTGGGCACATCCACAACCTCGCCATGGGAAGGACTGAAGTGGCGGCCGACATGTGTCCCAGGAGGCGCAGGATGGATCTCGCTGAGGAAGTTGCCGCCTCGGTCGCCTTGCCTGCCAGTGTTGTGATGGCGGACAGTCTGCGTTCTGGGAGGTAGGCCTTCGAAACCTTGGTGTCGATTACGGCCCCTATGAACTCCAGTCTCTGGGCCGGCGAGAGGTGTGACTTGTTGAAGTTGATGACAAACCCCAGGGAGGACAGGAGTGTCATGGTTGTCTGAAGGGCCGCCTGTAGCTCCGGGGCTGAAGGGGCCGTGAGGAGCCAGTCGTCCAGGTATGGGAAAACCGCTATGTTCTGCCTGCGGAGGTGGGCTGCCACCACGACTACACACTTTGTGAAAACCCGCGGAGCGGGGGACAGCCCGAAGGGTAGGACTCTGTACTGGTAGTGCTGGCCTAGCACTTGGAAACGGAGGTACTTCCTGTGTGATTTGTGGATGCGGATGTGAGTGCACGCGTCCTGCAGGTCCAGTGACGCCATCCAGTCGCCGGTCTGAATTAGGGGGAGGATGGAGTTTAGGGAGTACATCCTGAATTTATCTTTGCTGATGAACAGGTTGAGCCGGCGGAGGTCTAGGATGGGACGGAAGCCGCCAGTCCGTTTGGCAATGAGAAAGTACCTGGAGAAAAAACAGAGTTCTTCTCGGGCAGAGGAACTTCCTCTATGGCCCGAGAGTGCAACAGATGTAGTAGTTCCACGGCCATGGCCATGCGCAGCTGTTGGGGCGTGTCGCTGACTGGAAGAGTGTTCTGGTGGGGAGTGGCCACAAAGCGTATGAGGTAGCCTTCTCGAATGACCCTCAAAACCCAAGAGTCGGAGGATATTCGCTGCCACTCTGGCAAAAAATAAGTCAGGCGCCCCCCGATCCGGTGGGTTGCCTGTGATCTGGCGTCAAAAAGAGGGCCCACCTTTGTTGGTGGGCGCGCTGGTCTTCTTTTGTTTGCGGTCCCTCTGCGAGTTTCGCTGGTGAGGGGGTCCCTGGTAAGAGTTGCTCTTGTATCTATTGTTCTGCCATTTGTGATTTGACGGGTACCTCTTGCTGGAGGAGTAGTAAGGTTTCCTCTGGAGTTTGTTTCTCTGGGTGCCGCTGTGGCGCTCAAAGCCGTCCTCCGCCAGGGTCTGTAGCGTGGTACAGTGCTCCTTCATATCATTGACAGTATCCTTTACTTTGTCGCCGAAGAGTGACTCGCCGGAGCAGGGTGCATCCGCGATCCTGTCATGGGTGTCGTCGCGCAGGCCAGAGGCCCTCAGCCATGCCCATCGTCTCGCTGAAATGGCCGTGCCACATGTCGGCAAGTGCGCTGGACGCCAGAGTCTGGGATTCCTTCGGGAGGGATGCTACAGTGGCTTTGAGTTTTGCCATGCATGTGTCCTGGAAGAGGACTTGCTGGAACTGGTGCGCCGCTATTTTCGCATTAAGGATGGCTCCTTGGAAAACCTTCTTCCCGATATCGTCTAGGAGTTTATGGTCCCGACCCGGCGGGCTGTTGGCATGTGTGCGCGATGATTTAATGCGCTTAAGGGCTGAAGATACCACAATGGAGTGGTGTGGCAGCTGGTGAGATGAGAATCCTGGGACCGGTTGCACTTGGTATTTAGTCTTGAACCTCCTGGGAAAGGGGCGGCCGGATGCTGGAGTCTGCCACAGCCTTAAGTGATTCTCCTGGAGCGCCTGATGTATAGGCAGCGCGAAGGCAGGCTTTGGGGTTGCGAGGTACCTCAGAACCTCCGGCACCGGCTCCTTCTTGTCGTCCAGGCCTTGCAGGGTCAAGGCGGAGGCAAGCTTGGCCAAGAATTTGGGATAGGAGAGATCCTCTGGAGGGGGCAGTTCCTCCGGCTCCGGGGAGCGCCTATCATCTGGGAGAGTCTGTTCGTGCTCGTGTGCCACAGACCCCACAATCGCCACCCCGAGATCGTGCTCCTCCGCAGTGTTGTCAGGAGACGGATTACCCGAGGGCCTGTTACCTGGGGTGGATGCCCGGTTATCAAGGATGGGTGGATCAGCCTCCCGGATGTGGTCGTCTGCTGAGGGAGGTTCCTGGCAGGGCACAGGCGAAGAGGGCGCAGTGGCTGAAGACTGTCGCAACAGTTGAGACAGCAGGTTCACAATGGCTGTGGAGCTGGATGCAGATTTACTGCGGTAGCTATGCCGAGGACTGGAGGAGGTGGAAGGGCTTCTCCTGTGTCCCTGGCGCTGAGACCTATGGCTGCCGCGGTGCCGTGAGTGGTGGCTGCTTTTTTGGCGCTTGGAGCATCGTTGCCGGTAGCAGGAAGAACTGCTGCTGCAGCTGCTGCTGGAGTCCCGTTGCTTCTTGCTCCTATGTCTGCCGTGCTGTCTGCGCCTCTGGTGACTTGAGGAGCTGCTGCTGCTGGAGGCGTCTCGCTTATTGCCCCTGTGTTCGCCTCGGGCTCTCCATCCGGAGCCGGCATCGCTGCGATCGCTCCGTCGGCGTGGGGGAGATCCGGTGCCGAGCAACAAGGAGGCGTCGTCATGGCTCCCTGACGACGCTGCCCGAGAGAGAGGCTCGTGGGCGGGGCTTGGGGATCGGCGCCGGCAAGACTCCAGCCCTACCGGCGTTTGTGAAGGCAGTACGCTGGAGGGCCTGCTTCCGGAGTGGGTGGGGCCGGAGGACCGAGGCCCTGGCTGGGAGGACCGAGGGCGGCCGCCATCTTCAGAGCCCACATGGCTTCCCGGGGCCTCTATAGCAGACCGGGAGCTGGCAGGCATTGTCTCTACCGCCGGGAGCAGGAGAGGCGGCGAATTTACTTCGGACAAAGAGTCAACACCGCGGCAGAGGACAGAAGCCGCAGCGGGCACGTCCAGAGCCGGGGCCTGCCGCGGAGATGCAGCCGGAGTCGGAGCAGGTATGGAGGGGTGAATCGTACTTGCTTTTTGTGATAGAATGTCCTGGAGGTTGTAGCCCCATATTTTCATGGCTCGAGGGGACATCCTCCCGCAGTGTTCACAGTCCTCAGGCTTGTGCTCCGGTCCCAGGCAACGCAGGCAGATATCGTGGGTGTCAGTAACACTCATTTTTCTCTAGCATTGGCAGCATTTTTTAAAGCCAGGCTTGGTCATTTTTCTCTGGATGTCCAGCAGGTTGAAGGTGATAAAAAAATAAAAAAATAATATGGAGATAGATCAGAGGAGAGCAGGGTCCGTCTTGCTGGCAAGGCGGAAGGAAGAATACTGGTGGCTAGGGGGCGAAGCGGTGGGGTGGGCTACCTGGGTGGGCTCAGAAAGTCTCATCTTTCTGAGCTCTAGAGAGCATTTCCGTACTATGGCGCCGCCCGGAGGATGTCACCAGGTGTGGCTGACGCAATCCTGCTTGTCCATGGAGAAATCCCATTCCATGTTTGTCTTCCTGGTTACGCACATTTACCTTTGTCTCCAATAGTCTAGATCAAGTCTGTCAGGTTTTTTTTTAAATTAAGTAACAAGCTCTTTAACTTCTTTCAATTTTGTTAGGTAATGCAAGTGCTTCACCTTTATTTCTTCCAGTTCACCCACATTAATTTGGTGGTGAGGGTTTGTGTTTTTTTGCACTTAATTGATTTGGCAATGTCTCAGACGCCTCAGTCTAACCTTGATAGTACCAGTTATCTTCTCTGTTTGAGTTCTCAGTCCTAAAATTTATGAGGATTTCATTTTATAGATATATTGAAGCTTTAAGTTTGACAACTGGGGGGGAACATATGTTACTCAAGAAGGAAAAACAAATAGTGACCTCTCGTGGAGCTCCAAATTTAGTAGCTGCCACCATCAAGAATTCAGCAGTGTTCACAGCCATATTCCCTTTTACTGAAGGGCAGGAGAAAACGAAAGTTTATTTTCTATAGCTCCTTCTTCATTTTACACTCAAAGAGGACAATCTACAAAGCCATTTACCATTTTCAACATTTTTGTAAGTGATATTGCTAAAGGACTATTAGGAAAGATTTACCTCTTTGCAGATGATACCAATAATTGCAACAGTATAGACACCCTAGAACAGGGGTCTCAAACTCAAATTGCTTTGAGGGCCAAATGAGGACTTCTAAAATAACCCGGGGGCCGCATGAGATGTGGGACCTCATTTGCATAAGGGACCTCATTTGCATAAATATTTGCATAATGTTACCATACCCTAACTTTTAGTAAACATGCCTCTTAATGAGTGCATGAATAAAGAAAGACTAAAAGATTTCTACATTACTATAATCCAGTGCCAACCGCCAGGCACATTAGGAACTACTACTGCTGTCCCGATCGCTCTCACCCTGCCGCCGCGGCACCTGAACCCTGCACCCAGAAGAGTCTGCTGGCCCCTTTAAGACTGGCTCCCCCTCCAGAATTCACTAGACCTAGCCGTGCCTAGCATTGCCTGCATTCTCCTGCTCTGGAGCCCCCAATGCTGCTCCCCTATCCTGCCACCATCTACTACTGTAAGTCCTGATGCCGTCAGCCAGTCCCATGAGCAACAGCAGATCCAGATGTGTGGTGACCATAATTGTACACAGTACTCAAGGTGCGGTAGCACTATGAAGCAATAGAAGCATTATAATACACTTTAATTTATTCTCCATTTCTTTTCTAATAATTTATAGCATTCTATTTGCATTTTAAGTACCTCTGCACACTATGCTGAGGATTCTGTTTCCTGAATGGTGACTTCTAATGTGGTACCTAGCATTTTATAGCAAATATTTGGATTATTCTTCCCTATATGATTAGTTTTCACTTATCTACATTAAATTTCATCAGCCATCCAGATGCCCGGTCTCATAAGGTCCCACTGCAGTTCCTTACAATCTGCTCGTGATCTAATGGCTCCGAACATTTTTGTGTTACCTGCAGATTTGGTCATCTCATTTGTTTTTTCCAGTTCATTTCTAAATATGCTAACATGCACTGGTCCTAATGCAAATTCTTAGGGCACTCCACTATTTACTACTTTGCGGGCCCCTCTGCCTGCTCTGAGTCCTCTCCTCCCTGCAGCATCAGTTCCAAAAGCGGCGGCTTTTCAGAGCCGCGAAGAGAGAGAGTTTCTCTCGCGCGGTTCTGAAGAGCAGCGAGAGAGTCTTCAGAACCGCGCGAGAGAGAAACTCTCTCTCTTCGCGGCTCTGAAAGCCGCCGCTTTTGGAGCTGATGCTGCAGGGAGGAGAGGACTCAGAGCAGGCAGAGGGGCCCGCGGGACGCTTAATACTGCGGCGGCAAGTTTGGAATTTTTTTTTTTTTAGACGCCGGTAAGTGCTTCGCGGGCCGCACAAGATGCTCTCGCGGGCCGCGTGTTTGAGACCCCTGCCCTAGAAGGTGTGGGTAGCATGAGGAGGGATCTAGCAGAGCCTGAAGAACGATATAAAGTGTGATAACTTAGATTTAATGCTAAAATTGCTGGGTCATACAGCTGGGCTGAAAAACCATCCTACTTTATAGGAGATGACGTTTTTCTGTGCACAAAAGTGGTATTTGACTCTAAGGGGCTTGTTTACAAAGCCGTGGTAGCGGCTTCCGCCTGATATCGGAGGGGCCGCGGCTCCGATATTGGGTGGAAACCGCTACCGTGGCTTTGTAAACAAGCCCTTAAGTCATAGCCCCGCCACGCTGCACCTTTGGCTTGCGGCTCGCTCATCCCTTTTTTGAGATACTATACATCTTCTTTGTTCATACAACTTTATTAATCAATTGACCATGTAACATTAACAGCAAATGTGTCACATACAACTGTTACCATCCCTTTGTGGAAGTAACTGTTGCAGCCCTACCCACTCCCTCCAGGAGATACTTGCTTAATACACTGGGGCCTTCCGTCTCCTCAGCCTGCACCATGGCCTAGAGTGGAGGGTTGTCTGGACTGATTGCCACTCCGTGCAGTTGCCCTGGCCCTGGCTCGCCCTTCTGTGTGGACCCAGGCATCTGCCTTAGTTACCTGGACTCCTACCTAATGCCTGCAGCCCGGGCACCTCCTTCCTGCATGTGCCCGGGCCCCCTGTGTTTGGACACAGGCACCCTCCCCTTTTTGCCCTGAGTACTTCCCCCTCTCCACTTTGGTCCATCCCCCCCTCAAATACACCTGGGCTCCTTCTTGACTCAAATGTACCCCCTAGCCTATTGGTGAGGGGGCTGCCACTGGGAGGGGATCCCCAATTCACCCCCCACCCCCACCCAATAAGGCTGAACTGATCGCTCTTTTGAATGCCACATTCATTAAATCTAATCCAATATCCATCAGATGAACTCCATCCCCATGTTGCACTACTCTCCCACCCAAACCATGCACAAATCCTCTATCTCCTTGTTTAAGTTTCCTTCTGCTCTTCTCAATGCCCTTGGGGTTCTCTGTGCTCCGCTATTTTTGTCATGGGATGATCTGGGACCAGATGATGCCAGTTGCTGCCAAGTGCACCTCAGTCAAGCCAGGTTCCACTTGATCTGTATTATGAGGTCAGTATTCTTTATTGATACCAAATTGTTACCCCCCAGATGCAACAAGACCTGGTCCAGCATAGGCTGGTGTCCAGCCAGCTCCAACAACCAGGGGGAGGAAACCCAGCTCACTAGCCAGCATTGCGGCTCCAATCCTGAATAAATGTACCGTGAGGCCATCTGGCTGGATGCTCGCAGCTCCAACCCCCACACCATCCTGAATTGATATTGAAACAAACACTTCCCATCCGCATGCCTGAATAGTATCCCTCCAATGCCTGGCCTAACCCATAAATAGTCCTCTAGTGCTCTCATAGGACATACATCCACCCTGTCAGACCTGTGCAGGTGTGATAGCTTCCTTTTTCCCAATTTGTCTGTCTTGGACTTCCCCAAGTAAATATCCACCCCATCTCTGGAGAATTGCAGGTCCCCCAATTTCAGTGCACTGCCTTGGTGGTCTGACTTTGACTTGTCGATCACCTCATTCAATCTGAATACACCGAAAAACATTAAGAGATATGTGCCTTGAACAGGACGTGCCTCAAACCCATCCTGGAAGACCAGGGCCCCTGTCTGTAGCACATCCTCCAATATTGCCAGGGTGAACAGTTTCCTAGTGTCCTTCTGCCACGGAGCCCCCGGGCCCATCCCTCCATGACTTTCCTTATTATGAAGGTCTTAGTGAAGTCCTCCCTTCCATTCAGCTTCAAAAAGAAGGCAACACTTGACAAATGTCCTAGCCAGGCCCACGAAGAGGCCCGAGTCTTTCATCCAGGCCACGAAGTGGACTAACTTGCTGCTGGTGACCTTGGCAGTCAGGTCCCTGCTGCTCCACCCCATGCTTTGTGTGAATTTCGACATGCCTTGCTCATACACCCGCCACATGTTGGGTGTCTGGGCGGTTCTTAGCAATCCCACTGCTGTGCTTAGGCAATCCTCCACAGCCAACTGGGCATTTGCGTCACTTCTACCTCCACCTCTGGTACCAGCTTCTGGAATCGTATATGCTGAAAATGAGATAGTGCGTTAGCAATTTCATTCCACTCCCAAGGTACATGCCTCACTGATATCACCATATTAAGCTGCAAGGCTGTTTATTATAGTATATCATCCTCTCGGCCTTCGCCATCAACCTATTCAGGGCAAGGACCATGGCCTGGTAATTTGACCTAAAAATTATCCTCTTATTCCTAAACTGCTCCCCCCACATGATCAGGGCCACCAGGATGGGGAACATCTCTAAAAATGTGATGCTGAGCAATATAGATGATCCTTGTCATTCCACAGGCCACTCCTCATCACACCATCATCCCCAAAAATACATGTCCAAACCTCTACTACCCGCTGCATCAGAGTATAGCTCCAGGTCCCTATTTGTCAATGGGGGGTCACAACACATGTTCAGGCCATTGTACTCCTTTAAGAATTATTCCCAAACAGCAAAATCTTCCTGCATGCGCTGAGTAACTCAGAAAAGATAGTGGCTTGCACTTTCGCAATTGCTTTGGCCAGTTGACTCGCGAATGCTCTCCCCATCGGCATTACCCTGCAAGCAAAGTTCAAGTGACCTATGACAATCTGCATCTCCCTTAATGTGACTTTCCTAGCTGCACTGATCTGGGTGACCAATTCCCTCAGCCTTGCCACTTTCTCTTCTGGGAATCTAGTCACCATTTCTACTAAATCTAACTCAATGCCCAGGAAGGACAACCTCTGGCTCGGACCTTCAGTCTTTTCGCTCACCAAAGGCATACCCCATTGCCCAAAGGCATGCTGGTTGGTCCCTCTCCACTATGAAGAAATTGTCCAAGTAGTGTGCCACGCTGCCTTTTCCCACCTTGCATTCTATCACCCAGTGCAAGAATGAGCTAAATCTCTCGAAATGAGCACATGACACCGAGCAGCCCATCGTGAGGCGTTTTTCATAGTATGAGTGGTCCTGGAATTTGAAACCCAGACTCTAAGTCAGTAAACTTAAGTCTCTGCAATCTTTCCATATATGCCATAGATCTTTGTGCCGTAGCAGCTTAGCCATGCCTGCCAACCCCAAAACCCTGGATATTCACTTCCTCAGCAACAGAAGTGAATATCTGGGTCTGCCATGCTGCCCAGAAGCCACCAAGGCTAACCGTGCAGCATCGATGCTGGATGATGCACAGTTAGCCTCGGCAGCTATAAGATAGGCAATGGTTTTTCTCGCCTATCTTATAGGCGCTGAGCACAAATCGTGTAGCTTCCAATATCAATGCTGCATGGTTAGCCTCAGCGGCCGCTGGCATGTCCCAATGCTAGTCAGCGTGTAGGGGACTTAGTCGGGGATATTTGATGGCTGTAACCGTGTATGTGCCATCGAATATTTGGTTAGCAGGCATTGACACGGTTAACAGCCAGTTAACCCTGTAAATGCCTTTTGAATATCAGGCCCATTATGTCTGCCCGAAGATCAAACCAGTCAGTACTAGAGGAGATCAAACCTAAGCTTTCTTTGGAAGCTCAGATGACAAGACTTCGACTTTCATACTTTGGTCACACTATGCGAAGAGAGATCATTAGAGAAAGACATCATGCTTGGCAAGGTAGAAGGTCAACACAAAAGAGGAAGGCCAGCAATGAGATGGATCGATACAATAACAGCAGCTATGGGTGCCAGTCTGTCAACAATGAGCCGCCTGACTGAAGACAGAACACAATTTAGGACAGCTATCCAGAGGGTCGCCATGAATCAACATCGACTTGACGGCACTTAATAACATCATGTCTTGTCAGAAAGTGGATGCCCATACAAATTTTGGCTCCTTCTCATCCTATAATGGGAAGAGGAGAAATCATGCCAGGGGGAGGAAGAATTAAAACTTGTACACCCTAAAGATGCAGGATCAGCAGGCACTGTGCCTAAGGAGCAAAAAGTAATGATGGTTGGTGGGTCATATTTGAGGGATATGTGTAGCAGATGCAAAAGGAAAAATAATGTGAGAAATAATTTTCCTATTGTGTATTCTACTGGATGCTTTATTTTCTTGCTTATAGGTTAAATGAGTTCTCTTGAGGACATTTTGAAGTTGACTTTCGTTGCACTCTACTGTGAGCTGGACGTTTCCACTCTGTAAATGGAAAAGGGGGGATGGGGCTGTTGTGGCTGCTTATCTCTGGGCATAACCAGTAGGTCTTGCTCCCCTAGCAGAGTTCTGTTCTATACTATGAAAACTGTACAAATAAAACACAATATTATTTTGTTGTTTGTTGCTTCCTTCCACTTCCTCTTTCCCCCTTTTGATATCTGCTGAGTTTTATTCTGATTTCTAACCAGTTAAGATGTAATAATTAGTTTTTCTATTTCTATAGTAGAAGGAACACTAGGAATGGAGCTTTTTCTCCATCCTTTCTGTTTGTATTTGGTTGTGGTTGAGGGTAGGGTTGCCAACTGACTCCAGATGTGCCCGACAGGCTTGATCTGGTCCGGGGGTGACCCCACTGCATGCAGGGACTTGTAGTCTTGCTTTTCTTATGAAGTGCAATGGAGAAATCAGAACTATATGTCCCTGCATGCAATGGGGTAAACCCAGGACTGGGTCAAGCCTGTCGGGCGCATCTGCAGCCAGTTGGCAACCCTGGTTGAGGGGCTCAGGCAGGGATGGCTCTAACATTGGGCCACCTGAGGCGGTCACCTCAGTCAGCAGTTTTGAGGAGGTGGCACTCCGATGGCAGTGGCACTCCGGCTTTGTATTTATTTTGGCTTTTTCTGCCTCTGGCCTGCCTCTACTTTCCCACAGCTTTTTTCCTTGCTCAAGCATTCATCAGAGTAAGGCTGATTCCTTGCAGGAACCAATAGCAGCTGTGTTTATTTTTGATTTTGCCGTCTCTGCCTTCCTGACGCTTTTTTTTTCTCGCTCAAGAATGCTTGAGCAAGGAAACAAGCAGCGGGAAGACAGAGGCAGGCCCCCGAAAACCTCTTGCCACCTTGGTATCACCAAAAGCTACAAACAACCAACGTGGTGCCAAGCCTCTCTCCCAACATCCCTCCAAATCTCTTGTTTCCTTCGGGAAATTGCTAAGAAAAAAGAAAGACAACATGGCACTGAGCTTCACATTGGGGCTCTGGGCAAGGCACTACAGGTCCCACCCCCTCGGAAATGCTTTCTGCTGCTGAATAAGGAGGGGCCCGCAGAGCCTTGCCCAGCCCTTCAGCGCAAGCGCCTTTTTTTTTTTTAGCGATTCCCCGAAGAAAGCAAGAGGTTTGGAGGGGGGGTTTGGGAGAGAGGCTTGTCGCAACATTTTTTCATTTTTAATTTTGGTGATACTGAGGTGGCAAGAAGTTTTGGGGGACCATAGGGGGAGGAAGATTGTGAGACTCAGGAGGAAGTAAAGGAGAGAGAGTGTGTTCAGGGAAATGGGAAAGTGAGAGACAGATGGAATTCGGAGAGATATGAGGGAATATGTGAAGACAGGGATGGAAAGAAATGGGGAGGGGAAATACAGGTGGGAGAGAAGGTGGAGGGAAGTGATGAAAAAAGCAAGAGGATAGGGAGGGTGAGAAAGGGGAAGAAGAACTGTGAGAAGGGTGGGGAGCAGAGATAAGTGGGAAAGGGCAGAAGTGGAAGGAAAGGGGTGATGGAAGATATGTCAGACACAAGTGGGGGGTGGAGGGCTGATGCTGGACATGGAGCAAAGGGCATAAGGGGATTAAAAGCAGATGGTGGATACAGGGTGGGGGAGTAGGGGAGATAGATGCTGGACAGGGGGTAGCGGATGGAGGGCAGATACTAGACATAGAGTAGGAGTCATGGGGGGTGAAGGCACATGCTGGACATGGGGTTGGGGGTATAGGGGGACGAAGGGCAGATGATGGACATGAACTGGGGCATGGGGATGGAGGGCAGAGGATGGACACCCTCCACCCAGTGTGCAGCAGCAGCCAAGAAAGCAAATAGAATGCTAGGAATCATAAGGAAAGCAATGGAGAATAAAACCAAGGATATTATAATGCCTCTGTATCGTTCCATGGTGCGACCGCACTTTGAATATTGTATACAATTCTGGTCGACGTATCTTAAAAATGATATAGTGGAATTAGAAGAGGTACAGAGAAGAGCCACCAAAATGGTAAAAGGGATGGAAAGATACCCCTATGAAGAGAGGCTTAAAAGGTTAGGGCTTTTCAACCTGGAAAAGAGACGGCTGAAGAAAGATATGATAAAGGTCTATAAATTAATGAATGGAGTGGAACGGGTAAATGTAGATCAATTGTTTATGCCATCAAAAAGTAGAAAGACTAGGGGACATGCAATAAAGCTACAGTGTAACCTGTTTGAGACTAATAAGAGAAAATATTATCTCCAGGAACAAGCAGGAATGTAGTCTTCACATATGGTTAACATCGGGAACCCAGCATCTAATAGGAAAGCTTTTGGGAGCATCCCACTGCACCTGCGTAGCTGCCTTCCCACCTTTCCAGCTCTCCCTCCTCAGTTCTTTATTTTCCGCGAAGCTGACAAGAAGCAATTCCTCTCACCGCAGAAAATTTGTCCTTTCTTATTTTTGTGGTCACATCTGCCTTCCCGTTGACGCTGGTACCGACCCCCATTGGTGATTTCTTTCTTTCTGTTTAAAAAAATAAATAAATATTCTGTGAGGGAAATAATTATTTCTTCCTTCAGGCGCATCAACGCCATCTGAGGCTTAGGCCTCCCCTTTTGTCACAAACAAAATAGAAAAACCATCCAGTGGTTTTAAGAAGTGTTCCAAATGTGGCAGTACCATTTTGGCCACAGACACCCATCACTGGTGTCTAAAATGCTTAGGATCAGATCATCAACTGTCAGAATGTCCTCTTTGTAGGAAGATGACAAAGAGAGGCCTACAGAACCGAGCTGAAAAGCTGGGCACTCTCTTTGCCTCCGATGCAGTATCTTTAGCATCGATATCATTGAGAGCTTCATCTTCCTCCCAAGGATCTCAGGTATTGAAACCTAGGTCTTCTTCAAAAACTGGCTGGCCCTCCAAGGGTAGATCTCCTTCTACGCATCGAGATATCTCGGGCGTTGTCCTTGAGGGGGACAAACCTGTCAAACAACCCCAGCGGGAAGACCTTGCATACAAAGCCTTAGTGGGGTCCCAGGATGCTCCCGAGGCCTCCACCTCCAGAGAGCTCCTGGTGCCATGCTCAGGGATCATGACCCGCAATTCCAGTACCGATACCCAAACATTGGCAAGTTCCATGGATCAACAAATCCTGGCCATTGAGTGGAGCTTAGTGGCTTTACTGGCGGCCTCCGTACCAGTAAAGCCTTTACAGTCGATCCCTCAGGCATCAGTACCGGCTCCGGTACCGACACAACCTGCATCGACTTTTTTGCCACTTACGATGCTACCGCCCATGCCGGCCCTCGAATCTGTTTCCAGTACCGAGGTTCCGGCATCGCAAGCTTCAGCTACCTGTTTGGATTGGTATCAAGTATGTGCAGAGCAGGAACACCCTGCCCGTCGATACTTTGAGTGTTCGGACTCCGATTTGTTGGATGATGAATCGGCCGAGACCCAGGACATGAGAACTCTCCTGGAAGACCCATTTCCATCTCCACAACATTGCATGTCCCCTCTGGAGGACATTTCTTTCCAAGACTTTATTCGCAATGTTGCTCGGGGTCTGTCCATAATAGTGACATCTGAGAAAGAGCCTAGGGCTGAAGAACTTGAAATTCTTCAATACCCTACAGCCCCGAAGGAAGCTGCTACTCTCCCTATTCATCGCATACTTCATGACCTTATGCTTCGTATGTGGGAGACACCCCTTACCATCTCTCCACATACCCGACGACTCGAAACCATGTACCGGTACTGGAATGTCCCGGTTTTCAAAAGACGCAATTACCGCACCATTCCATGGTGGTGGAACAGGCAATGTGTCAAATAAGGAGTGCTAAGACACATTCCTCAAAACTTCCAGGTAGGGCATCGAGAACCCTCGATGCCTTTGGTCGACGTTGTTTTCAGGCCTCCATGTTATCGGCCAGGATCAGTTCCTACATACTCTATATGGGTATGTTGCTTAGAGAGGTGGCTAGGGATTTATCTCACCTTTGTAAAGCATGCTCAAAATGTTTCAAAGTTTGTGAACAGGGCAATTTTTAACTGTTTTGAGTACATCAGGAGAACTTCATCTTATCTGCATTGGTGCACGCAGGATTGCTTGGCTCCAAGCATCGGATTTTGAACAATGGGTTCAAGATAAGCTGGGTAATATTCCTTGCACCAGTGAAAACCTTTTTTGGCAAGGATTGGCAGGACAAGGCTCTCAGTTAGAATCCGAGAACACCACTCTTAATAGCCTATCTAGATCTACTGCCAACCTACCTAGGAAAAAAGCAGCAAAAAAAGCTATTTTCAATAATAATAAGAAGTACTATCCTCCTTTCACTCCTGCTGTACAGTGTCAACACCATGCTCCTCAGAAGGGGCAGCAGCCATCAAAACAGCAAAAGAAGGCTCAGACTTCTAAGTCACAGCCACCTCAGCAGACCCAGCCTCCTCAGGGTCTTTGATTCCTTTCTGGAGAACATAACCGTTCTGCCTCTGGAGCTTCCAGATCCCACCAACATTCCCAGCAGACTTTGTCACTTTGCCCACAGGTGGCATCTTATCACATCAGAGCAGTGGACACTGTCCATAGTATGGGAGGGGTACAAGCTTCATCTACGAAGTCTGCCCCCAGACTTCTCCAAGAGAGTTCTGCTCTCAACCCCCTCTCACTGCTCTGTTGTTGCAAGAGGTCACCTCCCTTCTCTTTCAGGGCACAATAGAGGAGGTCCCACCATTCCAACAGGGAAAGGGCTTTTATTCTCAATACTTCCTCATTCCAAAGAAAACAGGAGGGTACAGGCCCATTCTGGACCTCAGAGAACTGAACAAGTACCTACTACGGAAGAAATGCTAAATAATCTCCCTAAGCACCCTTCTCCACTATCTCCAGAGTCAGGATTGGCTCTGTTCTCTAGATCTTGTGGAGGCCCCTGGCCCAGGCAACAGCCTATAAGCCTAGGGCTGCACTTGTTAGTCCTTTAATTAGAGTTTTCTTCCTCATCCAGCGCCGGGGCTGCTGGGATTTGTAGTTGTGTTGTTTAGAAAAAAACAAGTAGTGTGGAGACCGAGGGTTTACAAGGCAAAACACAGGAATTTATTTCTTTTTCTAAAGAGCATTAAGGCTCAACGCAAAACAAACAGGATTCTTTCTCCAAACAATAATCCATAGGTATTTATATCAAACCAAACAATGCTTTATGTAGCTTTTTAACATGTGTCGCTGTTTTTCAAATCATTTAGCAATCAAGCAAGGCTTCTCTTCTCTTCAAACCCAAAAGAAATATCCTTTCGTCAGCAACAGGGTTCTTTAGCATTCCTGGCTAAACACATTTCTCCCTGTTTCCACACTGCTTTCTAGGACATTCAGGTTATAGGCTTTTCCCTTCTTCTATCCAAGAACTTTTTATTCTGCCTTCTGGCACAGAGAACAATCCATTACTGAATCTTCAGACCCCTCATCAGATTCATAATAGTCTATCTGCATTTCCTCAGGACCTGTGTCCGGTAAATCTGGCTTTAAGCCAACATGAAAAACTTCAGGCTTAATATTCTCTAAAAGTTCCAGAACCTTTCTCCACTGAGGCTTTTCCCTATGCACAGGGGTTCCACCAGGAACGTGGAGATTCTTTTCTTGCATCAAATGACACAATGCCTCTAACTGGCTTATACCTGCAGGTTATAGTCTGTTTCTTCTTAAACGGTTAACTCCAGGTAATATAAAACACACGCCGTTTAATGACTCACATCGCAACATGAGAGCATTATTACTTTCACACTGACATTGGTCTCAGAAAAACTAGCGGCACTCAACCATGAGCTAATAGCTCTTTAACGGTGCCAGTTTTTACATCAATGACCCAATGCCAACAAGTATTATATATGTATATATTTTTTTTGTATTTTAAAGTCTTTCTTTCATTCTGAATATCTTGTCTTCCTCTGAGTAGAATACTTCAACAAAATATCGCAACTGCTTATATGAGGAAATACAAAAATGATTCAAACTTAGCTTTTGCCAAATGATCGTGAAGGGGCAATTCCAACGCTCACAGTAAGGCACCCCAAGCGTTTCACACGAGAAGTTTCCTCAGGGAATCGTCCAGTCTTGGCTGTATAGTTGATGCTGCCTGCGTATCTACTCGCACCATAATAACATCTGTTGGAAACTCTCAATAGGGACTAAGTCCTGATGCGAAGAACTGGCTTATGGCACTTTTGGCTACCCTTCTATTCACGAACCTTTTTGGAAGTTGCAGCTCTTTAGCTGGTTCAGGAACGGTTGGCACTGCAGCCTGACCCTTATCAGTACTTCTCTCTGGCACAGCTCTCCTAGTTTTAAAACCAATTGCAGTTTCCCTGCAATCCTGGCTTTCCTTCTGACTAGGGCTTTCACCTCTGAGATTCCCTCGGAAGTCTCCACCGTTCTCCTCCACGGTGAACTCTCTGGGCCTTTCTCTGGTGCTTCTCTCCCCACTGAATTCTCCAGTGTTCTCCCTGGTCAGCTCTCTCGACTGCTGGTTTCCTGTATCTTTCCTTCCAGCGTGCTGCTGCGTGTGCTGCCTCGTCCTGGTACTCCTGTTCCTGTTGCCCTCTCTCTGGCTGTTTTCTCTCTCTGTCCTTTCCTCCAATATTTCCCTGGGTTTATAAGAGTGTCTCTGAATTACCGTGCACTCCCCTTCACCCAGGTGTCCCTCATTAATTTCCAAGCCTGCCCTTGGATTAGCAGAGCTTGGGTGTGTCCTGTCCTCAGTAGCTGCGTGTTTTTTTTCTCTGCCTGCAGTTTGAGAGCTACTGATTCCTTGCCTGTCTCTTTCTTTAAAGGTAAATGTCTGATTTTCTTCCAATTCCATGGACTCAGCCATACTCTCCTCATCACAATCTAAAGAAGGCATATACTCACATACTTATTCACTCACAGCACAGAAAGTTCCTGCGCTTCATGTTTCAAGGGAGACATTATTAATACAGAGTCCTGCCTTTCGGCCTCGCCTCTGCCCCAAGAGTCTTCACAAAGTGCATGACGGTAGTAGCCGCATTCCTAAGGACTCTTGGGATGTTTGTCTTCCCTTACTTAGACGACTGTCTCATTTGAGCAAACACCTCTCTAGAGACCAGTCTTTCCCTCTCGTGCACCATGCAAGTGATGCAACACTTGGGATTTGTAATAAATCTTCCAAAGTTCCAACTCGTTCCCTCTCAAACTAGAGTTCATAGGGGCTCTCCTAGACACTCAACAATCAAAGGCATTTCTGCCTCAACCCTGCTGTGCTTGACTCAATCAGTTAGAATCTCAGGCATGCCTCAAGAACTTCTTCACTTCTCGAGGGCTGCTACAACTTCTGGGTCATATGGCATCAACAGTGCATGTTGTTCCATATACTTGTTTACATATGTGCACAGCTCAATGGACACTGGCTTCCCAGTAGTCTCAGGCATCGGGTCGCCTGGGAGGCAAAATAATGGTCTCTACCCACCTAATATCATCTTTCCAGTGGTGGCAATCTCCAGAACCCCCCTGGTAGGGTCACCTTTTCAGATGCCAGCACATCAATGAACTCTGATGACGGATGCATCCAAATTGGGCTGGGGAGCTCATCTGGACAATCTCTCCACTCAGGGGCGTTGGTCTCATCAGGAGTCACAACTCCACATAAATCTGCTGGAACTCAGAGCCATTCAAAATGCTCTCAAAGTGTTCCAGGACCATCTTCAATTCTGCACAGTTCTAGTCCAGACGGACAATCAAATAGCCATGTTCTCCTTGAACAAGCAGGGTAGAACAGGCTCTTGGACCCTCTGCAGCAAGGCCCTGCATCTGTGGTCTTTTGCAATACAGAATCACATTCACCTACTTGCAGTGTATCTTCTGGGCAAACACAATGTCTTGGCAGACAAACTGAGTAGAGTCCTTCTACCCCACAAGTGGTCTCTCCATGCAGACAAGGTTGCTTGCATTTTTCAGATCTGGGGAACCCCAGAGACAGACCTGTTCGCGAGTTCTCAGAATGCCAAGCTTCCTAACTTCTGCTCCAGGACTCCTGCACCGGACAGCCAGCAGGTAGATGCTTTTCACCTCCACTGGGGTCAAGGCTTCCTATATGCCTTCCCTTCTAGTCCCCTTATTCCCAAGACACTTTTCAAACT
Source organism: Ichthyophis bannanicus (assembly GCA_033557465.1). Classification (NCBI taxonomy): domain Eukaryota; kingdom Metazoa; phylum Chordata; class Amphibia; order Gymnophiona; family Ichthyophiidae; genus Ichthyophis; species Ichthyophis bannanicus. Next base: position 124,262,441 of record CM066043.1, on the reverse strand, counting down.
CCAGAGAGACAGGGACTACATGATACTCACAGCCCCACGCTGGCCATGACAACCGTGGTATCCTCTCCTTCTACGTCCGTCTTGGGCTCAACCAGTAGATCTGGGGTCTGCTCCAGATCTCCTCTCTCAGGAGGAGGGGACGTTGCTCCATCCCAATCCACAGTCCCTCCATCTTACAGCATGGCTACTGAAGGCATAGCCTTCCAGAACTTTAACCTCTCACAACAGGTTAAGGATATACTTTTGGCTTCTAGGAAGCCTTCCACCAGGTGCTCCTATGCTTTCAAGTGGCGTAGATTTTCTCTCTGGTGTTCGCAGAGGGCACTTAACCCCTTCTCAGATCTGGTGGATGCATTACTTGAGTATCTTCTCCACCTGTTTTCTTCTGGACTCAAAACCTATTCGGTAAGAGAACACGTAAGTGCGATTGCGGCCTCTCATATGCCCTTAGATGGTCAGCCCATCTCTTCTCAGCCACTTGTAGCATGCTTCATGAGGGGTCTTCTATTAACCAGACCTCCCATTAAGCCCCCTCCAGTGGCATGGGATCTTAATGTTGTTTTAGGACAGCTTCTCAAGCCGTCCTTTGAATCTCTCGCCGCCACCTCACTGAAGTTTCTCATGTGGAAGGTCACCTTCCTTACTGCCCTCGCTTTAGCAAGAAGCATTAGTGAGCTCCAGGCTTTGGTGGCTGACCCTCCTTATACATGATTCCACCATGATAAGGTAGTCCTTAGGACTCATCCTCACTTTATGCCGAAGGTGGTCTCGCCCTTCCATTTAAACCAGTAAGTCTACCTTCCTGTCTTTTTCTCTAGACCTCATTCCTCTAGGGCAGAGGCAATTCTTCACACTCTGGATTGCAAATGTGCCTTGGATTTTTATCCCCTGAGAACTCAAGTGCACAGAAAAGCTTCTCAACCTTTCATCCCTTTGACTCGAGTCATCTGGGATTGCCAGTATCCAAGCAAACTCTCCAGGTGGATAGCAGATTGCATCTCCTTTGCTTATGAAAGTGCAGGACTCTCTCTCGAGGGTCATGTCACTGCACATAATGTTCGGGCCATGGCTGCCTCTATGGCAAATCTCTGCTCTGTAGCGATTGATGAGATATGCAAAGCAGCAACTTGGTCTTTTGTCCACACTTTTCCTGCTCACTATTGCCTGGACAAGGACTCCTGCCGGGATGCCTTGTTTGGCCAAGCTGTTCTCCAGCATCTCTTTCAGACTTAGATCAACTCTTACCCTCCGTCCTGAGTTTCGATACCAGACATCCTTGAAGGACATATGACCCACTTAGTTATGCTTATGCTCCACAGCTCACTCTGAGGTCATCTCTCTGGCATCTCCGAACTAGGGAGTCCCATATGTGAAGACTACATTCCTGCTTGTTCCTTGAGATAGCGTAGTTACTCATGTGTAAGGTGATGTCCGAGAACAGCAGGAATTTAGTCTTCACAACTCACCCTCCTCCCCTAGGAGTTGTAGGTCTTCTTCTCTTCTCCTTCTCTCCTTTTATCTCAGCTACAAACTCAAATGAGGAGGGAGAGCTGGAAAGGCAGTTACACAGGTATAGTGGAATGCTCCAAAAGCTTTCCTATTGGACTCTGGGGAGCGTTCCCGTGCGGGCTCCATCGGTTCTGACGTTACCCATATGTGAAGACTAAATGCCTGAGGTTCCGGAGATTACCTGTTACAGGTAAGTGACTACGCTTTTTCACTCAACGCGTAATCAAACTCTGGAATTCATTACCGGAGGATGTTGTAAAAGCTGTTAGTGTAGCTGGGTTTAAAAAAGGTTTGGACAAGTCCTGGAGGAAAGGACCATAAACCATTATTAAAGAGGACCCAGGTAATCCAATGCTTGCCCCAATAAAAGCATTATGGAACCTGTGTGTCTTTTTGGGAAACTGCTAGGTACTTGTGACCTGGATTGGCCACTGTATGAAACAGGATACTGGGCTTGATGGACCTTGGTCTGACCCAATATGGCATTTCTTATGTTCTTCTGACACAGGGTAGGGTTGGAGCGCAGATGCAGGACACAAAGTGGGAGGGGGACAGAGGGCAGATGCTGGATATAGGGTGAGAGAGAGGAGATGCTGGACATGGGATGAGGAGAGAAAGAAGATACTGGACACAGAGTAGGGGAAGATGGGGGACGCTGGACATAGGCAGAGGGAAGGCGGGGGATGCTGGACATATTGAGGGGATAGGATGAGAAAATGAGGGGAAGCGCTGATGTTGCAAGAGAGAGGGACAGACAGGATAGGATAGTAGAGAAGGGGAGAGATGCTGTACATGGGGAGGATGAAAGAAAGAGAAAGGGAAGAGTTAGTTAAAGACTGGGGAATAAGTGGCAGGGGAAGTATACAGAGATGGGGAGTAAAAGGACTGTGTTAAAGATTGAAAAATGGTAGGCAGATGCAGTAAAAAAAGGGAAACTGAGGATTGGATGCTAAGAAGGGGACGTGAATTCTGAATTGATAACAATAATAGAAAAATAAAAGGAAGAAAGCTAAAAGGAAAAGATAAGTGTGAGAGTTGGAAGGAAGTGAAGAAGACAGGAGGGGAGAGAAGTGACAGATTGACCAGAAACCCTAGAGCAGTGGTTCCCAACCCAGTCCTTGGGTACCCCCAGGCCTGTCAGGTTTTCAGGGTATTCACAATGAATATGCATGAGATAGATCTGCATACAATGAAAGCAGTGCATGCAGATCTATCTCATACATATTCATTGTGGATACTCTGAAAACCTGACTGGTCTGGGGGTACCCGAGGACCGGCTTGGGAACCACTGCCCTAGAGGATGAGTTAAGAGAAGATCAAGGAAAACAAATCAGAAGCTGGGATCAACAGGAGTAGAGCATAAAATGGCCAGACAGCAAAGGTAAAAAAAAAATATATATTTTTTTTTTAACTTAGTGATTGAAATATGACTGTCTTTGGATTTTGTAGGCCCAGTATTCAGCCTGCAGTGATCAGCATGTTTAAAGTGCCTGATCACGGTGGGCAGAAGTGAAACCAGATATTCAGTGCTGTAACCCAGATATCTTCTGGCACTAGATACCCAGTTTCAGTGTTGACCAGCTCAGCTATCCTAAGAGTGGCAATACTCAATTGCTGTTCGGATAGCTGAATTGCATTAAGTTAGGACAGTTATTGAAATGTCCTGACTTTATAGGGGCACTTAGCCAGTTAGTGGACTGAAAATTGCTGCTAACCAGCTAAGTGCTGGGACTACCCTTGCCCTGCCTATGGATTGCCCTGGCACTTTCTAGACAGTGGCATGGCATTTAGAGGAGATATTCAGCAGCACTGGCCAGTTAGTGCCCTCTGATTCTCTCTGTCAGTGGGCTTTATCTGGTTAGCAGGTCCTGCTAGCTAGGGCCGGCCCCAGAGGTGGTTCAAGGTTTGGCGCCATAGGCATGCATTAAGACAGCGATGGCGAACCTATGGCACGCGTGCCAGCTGTGGCACGCGAAGGCCTTGCAGCTGGCACACGGGAAGGTCCGCATTTAAAAAAATAAAAAAAAGCTGTCTTCTGCCGCTTCCGGGGCCGCCGCGGCAGAATCGAGTGTGCCGCGGGGCCCCCCCTGTGCCTGGCAGAGCCTGCCCTCCAGATCCTGCCTTCCCCGGTATCAGCTCCCTGTTTCCAGCTTGTCACACGCGCCGGCTTTCAGAGCGCGAGGGGAGAGTTTCTCCCTCGCTGCTCTGTTAAGCCCGCGGGGGCTGATGGGAAGTTCCCATCAGCCCCCGCGGGCTTAACAGAGCCGCGAAAGGGAAACTAGTTCCCTTCGCGCTCTGAAAGCCGGCGCGTGTGACAAGCTGGAAACAGGGAGCTGATACCGGGGAAGGCAGGATCTGGAGGGCAGGCTCTGCCAGGCACAGGGGGGGCCCCGCGGCACACTCGATTCTGCCGCGGCGGCCCCGGAAGCGGCAGAAGACAGCTTTTTTTTATTTTAAATTTTGGCTGGGCTGGGCTGGGGGGGTTAGGAGTGGTGATGGGCGCTGCGGGGGGATTAGGAGTGGTGATGGGCGCTGGGGGGTTAGGAGTGGTGATGGGCACTGGGGGGGGTAGGAGTGGTGATGGGTGCTGGGGGGGGTTTAGGAGTGGTGATGGACTATGGGGGGGGCTTAAACTAAAAATTGGGTGATGGATTAGGACTGGAAATGGGCTGGTGGGATTAGGACTGGAAGTGGGTTGATGGGGGTTAGGACTGATAATGGGCTATGGGGTGCTTAAACTAAAAATTGGGTGATGGGGGATTAGGACTGGAAATGGGCTGGTGGGATTAGGACTGGGAGTGGGCTGATGGGGAGGTTAGGACTGGTAATGGGCTATGAGGGGGCTTAAACTGAAAATGGGGTGATGGGGATTAGGACTGGAAATGGGCTGGTGGGATTAGGACTGGGAGTGGGCTATGGGGGGCTAGGACTGGTAATGGGTTGGGGGGTTGCTAGGACTGGAAATGGGCTGAGTGGAAGGGGGCTTGAATTGCAAATAGCTGATGGGGGACGGGGCTTGGAATGGAAATGGGCTGAGGGGAAGTGGGGGGCTTGAACTGCAAATAGCTGATGGGGACGGGGCTTGGAATGGAAATGGGCTGAGGGGAAGTGGGGGGCTTGAACTGCAAATAGCTGATGGGGAGGGGGACTTGGAATGGAAATGGGCTGAGTGGAAGGGGGCTTGAACTGCAAATAGCTGATGGGAAGGGGGGCTTGGATGGGCTCTTAGGGGAGGGAGCTAGGACAGGAAATGGGCTGATGGAGGGGCTAGGATAGGACTGGGAATTGGGTGTTGGGGGAGCTAAGTTTGGAAATGGGCTGTGGTGGGGGCTTGGATTGAAATGGACTCAGGGAGGGGCTAGAACTGGAAGTAGGCTCATGGGGGGCTTGGATTAGAAATGGGCTGAGTGATGGTGGGGCTAGGAAAGGACTAGAAATGGGCTGATGGGAGGCTGGTATTGGAAATGAGCTGATGAAGGGACTCGGATAGGATTGGAAATGGACTGATGGGGGGCCAGGACTGGAAATGGGCTGATGTGGGGACTAGAAGGGAGCGGATACTGGGTGGAGCTGGAATTAAAAGGGAGCTGATGTTGGGGGAGATTAGAAGGGGATGGGGCTGGGAGAGTGAAATGGAGAGGGGAAAATATTTTGTGTGGGAGGGAAGAAAAATGTACAATTGGCCGGGTATTGGGAGACTAAAAAAGGAGAAAGATTATTATGTTAAAGCAGATGAAGAGAGAGAATGGAAAAAAACTAGAAGAGAAGAAAGGAGAAATGGACAGCAGACGATGGAGAGATAGCAGAAGACACAAATAAACCAGAAGAAAGTGGCTGGAACAATTGCAACTGAAAAATATGCACAAAAGGTACAAAGATATCTCTTTATTTTGAATTTATTAACTGGAATATGTCAGCTCTGGGAAATGTGCATCATTAGTGTCTGTGCTTTGTTTAGTACAAGAGGAAATTAATTTATAGTTTTATTTCTACAGTGTTGTTGTACATTCCAAGTTTGGCTTTTGGGGTTCCCAGTTTAATTATTGCCTTCCTGTTTCTAAATTGAATGAAATCATTAAAACATTATAAATTGCCAATAAATTGAAATGAAAACCAAAGGATTGTGAATCAAATTGATTCTCTGACAATACAAAGATTCCAAACTTTACAAATGATGTTACATAGTTCAGGCAACTTTATAAAGAGTTTTTAGATACTAAAATCTTGTTGTTAAGGTTTAATTGACGTGCTGGCACTTTGAGGAAATTCTTTGGTTTTGTGCGGCAGTTTGGGCACTCGGGCTCAAAAAGGTTAGCCATCACTGCATTAAGACTTAAACCCCCCTGGCTGTCAGAATATATTGTTTAGCTTTGAAAGCCCTGCTCTTCACTGCCCCCAAGAAGCTGCCGCATTAGGCAGCTACCTAGTTTGCCTAGTGGTTGTGCCGGCTCTGCTGCTAACCGGATAATCCTCTTTGAATTTTAGGCTGTACATGTTTTATCTTTTCACTTTGCACAGTATAGGGGCACCTACAGATCTGTTCCTCTGGTGTTGTATTGGATGCAGTTTGGTATTTTTTTGAATTTCAATTCATTTTTGCCTACATAATTTTTTTTTTGTTTGTGATAATGTAATCTATACTTGATGAGGATCTATCTGTATTTTGAGTGTGTGACCGATGCTAGGTATTTAGTTAGAATGGGGTTCCTATGTAGGGATCTGTAGCAATCCGGCCTGTTCAATTTCCAAATAGGTTTATCCATGTTCTAGGGCACACTGTAATATGTATAGTGCTGCTATTTTCTGGTAGGCTCCACGTGTGAATTTTAGAAATTAATGCTGTTAAAGTATGTTAGATTTTTCTATATAGGTTCTGAGTGATTGTTACAGAGTTTTGTATTACTTCACAATATGCCCAATATGCACCATCATCACCCCCAGAGTATACACTAAAACCAGACAAGTCACCTTAAGAAGAGCACTATCCCTGGCTGCGCCCACACTATGGAACTCATTCCCCAATGACCTGAGATCAACTACAGACCTCAAGGACTTCAGGAAGATGCTCAAAACAACGCTCTTCATAGAACACTATAAGGACATCATGTGACCCAGCCACTCAGTCTATTCAGCTTCCCCCCTTGCAATGTGTATATAAACTCATTGTACTTAGCTCACACTGTATCTAGCTCACCATGTAATCAAGCACACATTACACACACACACACACTCTCTGTTGATTTAACCACTGCATGCATTCTCCCACATACACTGCCACATGATTTGTTTGACGTGTTAAACCGCTTTGATTTCAAGATAAAGCGGTATATTAAATCCTTTTAAATAAATAAATATTTCTGTTACTGAGATGACATCAGAATCAAAAATTATTTTTTGTATGGTGAGTTCAAAGGGAAATGTCCTCTGCACCCATTATGGGAGATGGGTTTCTTTGGATGTAGAATATGGTGGTTATTTTAGAAGCCCTATTCATGCTTTGGACATCTTGCTTCACATGCACCGTTCACCAGCTGCACGTGAAGCAAGACCATAGCGCCCGCTTTGCTCGGCAGCAAGTTGGTGCAGGGCCCCCTGAAGTGCAGGGCCCTGTGTAAACAACATCCCCACACAATGGATGGGCCTGCGTAGGGGTAGAAACATAGAAATATGATGACAGAAAAAGACCACATGGCCTATCTAGTCTGTCCTTCCATATCAACAACTACAACAGTCCCCTTTTTACCTTTAGAGATCCTCTGTGTTTGTCCCATGCTTTTTTGAATTCAGTTACTGTCCTCATCTCTACCACCTCCACTGGGAGACTATTCCTTGGATCCACTACTCTTTCCGTAAAGAAATATTTCCGCATATCACTCCTGAATCTATCTCCCTTCACCCTCATCCCATGTCCCCTCGTAGCAGAACTTGCTTTCAATTGAAAGAGGCTCTCTCCCTGAACATTTATGCCATTTAGGGTTGCAGCAGGAATGAGGTTTGCCTAGGGTCCCTCATATCCTTGCACTGGTTTTAGGTATCTCTTTTTTTTTTTTTTAACTTTTATTTTCATTTTGCAACAAACAAAAGAAACAACACACCAAAAGAGACAAAACAAGTATACAATAAGGAAAAGTAAACCCATTACCCCCCACCCCGGTGCTTCTTCTCTACCCGTTTGTATCAGCATGTGAGCGCTTCCAATTAACAGTGATTATTCATCAAACGATCAAAAAAGTATCCACAATACAGCATGATCATGAGACAGAGATATATACAAAGTTAGACAGTCAGATGAGAGCATTTAGCAAAATGTACATTTTCATTGAGCATCTTCCATTGAGACCAATGAGAAGGAGTCTGAACGGAGGAAGCGAACAGACGAGGTATTTGTTCATATTTACTGTAGAGACAGGCATGATTCCACCATTCATTGAGGCTCAGATGGGAACTAATTTCCCAGTATTACTTAATTAGGGAAAGAGCAATGCCAAGCATAAAGTTCAAAAGGAGATAAGCCATTGTTGGGAGAGAGGGGATCCCCGCAACTGGGCGAAGTCCCACTATCCTCCAAGAAAGGGACTCCTGAGAGTGCGATATAGACTAAATACGACCCCAGACCCGACGCCAGTAATACTGTAGTGCGGGATATTCATGCATAACATGAAGTAATAAACCAATGGCCGCAGGACATGTCCAGCAACCATTACCCTGAGTAGTGTTCCATTTGTCTAATCTATGAGGAGTGTAAAAACACCGGTGGGCTAGAAAGAAGAGGGTCTGAGTGAGTGAGGCGGGTCGGGAACCCGTGTCCCTCTGCTCCAGATAAGGCTCCATTGCTCCGAGGTCAAAGTCACATGCAATTCTCTCTCCCATACTTTCTGCGCTATAGAGGTATCTCTAGTGATAGCATTACATAAGGTTTAGTAAAATTGGATGCTACACCCGGTGAACTACCGAGAGATCGGAAGTCTCCAATCAACCTTATGCAGAGAGTGCCGATGGCGGGAGTACTCTAGTGCTCCGAATGCAATGCTGAAGTTGCACTGACCAGAGTCGGGAGTCGAAAGGTTGCATAAGAGTATTAAAGGCACCTAAAGTGTCGAAAAGCATTGGTGGATAGTGGGAGTCTAATGGGAGAGTCATACCAGGGAGTAAAGTAAGAGGAGTCGGTGAGCAAAGGCCCGCTACTATATCTAGCCACACAGGTCTGCTCGGTACTGGATCTTCCAACCAACGAGCACCTTGTTTGAGAAGAAAAGATTGAGGGAACACTTGAGTAAAATCGCCACCAAGTATTAATGGAGCATTGGCGGAGGCCGAGGCCAACTGCGCAAAACTTGCATAGTAAGCAGGGTTGTCCACAATCGGGGCATAGGGCAAATACACATGAATTCATTATCTCCAACCTCAAGGTGTACACGGGCCCATCTACCCTCCATGTCAGCGCTAATATCAGGTACAGTAGCGTGCAAAGACTTCTTAACCAGAATGGCTATCCCGTACCATTTGGAAACGGTGGGAGAATAGGCAGCTACCATGTGAGGCCTAGCATTGAGTTTCAGTGTTTCAGCAGAGTGTAATGCGTTTCCTGTAGAAACACCAAATCAACATGCTCGTGGCTAAGATAGCTAAGGATTTTCTTTCCTTTGAGTGGACCAGTAATGCCTTTGACGATGAATAATACGATTTTACATAAGGCCATTCAGAAAAGTTAAAATTCTGAGCATGATAGCACACATAATTTCACTGTGTCCCTCAAACTGACTGTATCTGGCTGTACACATGACATAGGAAAAATAAGCTAATATAATACAATGAAGCGCCCCACATTAACAAAGAAAACCGCAGTACGGTAGAGGAGAAGCAAAACCCCAAAATTACTGGCGACCATGTGTCTGCGGGGAGAAACCCCAGAGAAGGCCGAAATTGAAAAAAACACATAACCTGTAGGACTGTGCGTGCTCCGAATCCGACCGAGGCACACATCATGAAGGGATAGGAGACCAAAGACAAAAGTCATACAGAGAAAGAAAGAAAGTCCAGGCTATTTCTGTGCTGGGCTATGACCGCCGCATCGGGCCCTTCAAAATGGCGGACAGAGCCGGCAGATAAGAGTCCAAGATTTGGGATTAGCGCATCTGCTCTGCTTCTTTGGAGTCCAAAAATGTTGATAGTAGATCAGGATCCTCGAACGTCCTGGTCTGGTTGTGGAGAGTCACTCGGAGCTTCGCTGGATACAACAGGCCAAAGCGAGCCTGTAGCTGTTGAAGTCGAGGGCGAAGAGCAAGGAGTTTCTTCCGACGGTCAACGGTAGGCTTTGCCAAATCAGGAAAGAAGGAGACCTTACGACCTTCAAATTCCAAATGATGATTCGCTCGGGCAGCATGTAAAATTTGTTCCACTTGTTGATATCGTAGCAAGCTAAAGATAATAGGCCGGGGGGTCGTGCGGTTGAGCGCCATGCGGGCAGGAACACGGTGTGCTCGATCGATTTCCAGTTCTCTGTGAAAAGTGATCTTCAGCAAGGAGGGAAGAGTTTTGAGCAAGAATTCTCTTATATCTCCTGCTTCCACCCCCTCCGGCATTCCGAGGAGCCTCACATTGTTGCGACGGGCTCGATTATTGCTATCTTCCAACTCTTTTTGAAGATTCTGTATCTGGCGCTCAGCCTTGTCCAGTTTGCCCAAGCGCACCTCGTGCGAGTCGAGGATCCCCGCCATATTGTCCTGCCGTAATGAAAGACCTTCAAGTCGGTCCTGGAGCACTCCAAAGTCTTCTCGCATGGCTCGAAGCGCTTCTCCATTGGACTGCACCAATTCCTTCACGCCGCGTATTTCCTCCAGAATCTCCAGGTGCATTGCGGGGTTTTCACGAAATGGAACCATCTTCTGTGGAGAGGACACCTCTGTTTTGGAGCGTTTTCCGTGAGAAGAAGAAGGAGACCCGAAGTCCAAGCGCGCTGGTTTATGGGCCGCCATCCCCCCCGAGGTGCCCCGGTCAGCTCGGAGCGAAATAGTAAATTTATATAGGTATTAAGTCAGGATTCTGAGTAGGCCTCTCGGGAGCTTCAACGCAAAGCGTCCTACCCGCTGGACATCAGGCTCCGCCCTTTAGGTATCTCTTTAAATGTATAAGGAGGAGGCTGGGAACCAGCGCCTGGTTAGTCTGTCCTTAGGGAATCACTGCTAAAACAGAAGATAGTGCAATTTCTGGAATCTAGTGGTTTACAGCATTCTAGGCAGCATGGTTGTGCCAGAGGTAGGTCTTGCTATGTGAATCTAATCAATTTCTCTGACTGAAATAGATCACTTAGTCTTCAGCAAGCTTTTTGACAAACTTTCCCACAGATGATTTGTAAATAACCTGAGTGCCCATCGTATGGGCCCAAAAGTGACTGTGTTAGATACTGGTTGAGCGCAAAACAACACAAGCTAGTGGGAAACAGAGTTCACTCTGAGGATAAGGCTGTTATCAGTTGTATGCTGTAAGGATCAGTCCTTCGACTGCGTTTTTCAACATGTTTGTAAGTGATATTGCAGAAGAGTTCTCAAGAAAGGTTTGCCTTTTTGTACATGATATCAAAATCTGCAACAGGGTAGACACCCTGAAAGAGATCTAGAGAAGCTTGAGTAATGGTCTAGAGCAGTGGTGCTCAACCCAGTCCTCTGGACCCCAGGCCAGTCAGGTTTTCAGGATATCCACAATGAATTTGCATGAAATAGATCTGCATGCACTGCTTCCATTGCATGCAGATCTATCTCATGCATATTCATTGTTGATACCCTGAAAACTCAACTGGATTAGGGGTCCCAGAGGAATGGGTTGAGAACCACTAGTCTAGAGTGTTGCAGCTAAGATTTAATGCTAAAAAATGCAGGAATATGAATTTGGGATGCAAACACCCAAGGAAGTAGTACATTATATGAATTAAGAGTGGGATATAGGATTCATCAAATCTAATGACCTTAAGGTGGCCAACAGGTAAATAAAGCAACAGCAAAAGCCAGAAAGATGTTTGGGTGAGTTAGGAGAGGAATGGCCAGCACCAAAAAGAGGTGAAAGTGCCTCTGTATAAGTCTCTGGTGAGGATCTCATTTGGAATACTGACTGCAGTTCTGTAAATTGCCCCTCCTAAGGGATATAAACCAGATGAAGTTAGCCCAAAGGGTAGCTACTAAAATGGTCTGTTAGTATTCATCATTAAGTGTATGGGACAGACTTAAAAATCAAAATATGTGTACTTTGGAAGAAAGATGGAATAGGGAGATATGATACAGACATTTAAATTCCTCCAAAGTATAAATATTTATTTATGTATTTAACTTTGTTTATATACCACTTTATCTTAAAGTCAAGGCGATTTATGGATAACTTTACATAAATGGTTTTACAAGGAAATTATTAGCATATTCAAACTTTAAACATTAAACATCTCTCTATCAGGAGGAATATGGGAGAAGCATGGAGGATCGCTGAGGGAAAGGAAGAGATTATAGAGCTTCATAGTTTGTGTGGGTGGGCAGAGTGGATAGACCAGATGTTCTCTATCTGCCATTAGTTCTTCTGTATTTCTTTATGGTGTGAACCCCTGGGTTGACCAGTGGGAAAAGAACATCATAACTTAAGCATGACAATTCTTTTCTATCATGTAGTTCACTCAAACTGAGGAAGCTGAGTTATGGTGCAGGGAAGTCAGAGACAATGGGGTTATTCTGAGCCACGAATAGTGGGGATGGACGACCCAACGGGATGTTCCTCCCTGCTATTCGTGGATTCACCTGCCCCTGAATAACTTCCTCGCAGGTTGTGCGGGGAAGTTAGATGGGGCAGGGAATAGGCGGCACAGGGGCGGAAAGTGGGCGGTCACCGGCCCTGGACATACAGGGCCGATTCTAAGGTTGGCTTTGTACATCCGGGGCCGGTGAAATGTCCAGGGAAGTTATTCCACCTCTGAGATGGAATAACTTCCCTGGACATTTGTTTTTGGAAGGGCCGGAGGGCAAGGGGGGCCAGGGTATCTTCCCCGCAGCCCAACCCTGGCCTTAGAATGCCAGATCAGGGATTGGGCTGCGGGAAATAAACTTGTTTTCTTGGCAGCCAGCATCGTGGCTTTTAAATGGAGCCGTGTTGCCATAGCAACATGATGCCTTGGCACCGCGGTTCCATTTAAAAGCCCTGACTGAGTTAGCTGGGTGCAGTCCTGCACGTGCAGGCCAGACAGAATCACTATCCCGGCCTGCATGTGCAGGAATGTTTGCGATTCTGATCCTGTGGGGCTAGACTTGCCCCACGGGTTCAGAATCGCGATCCCCTCTGTGCGACCAGTTCAGACTGGACGCACAGAGGGGATCTATGTCTGGGACAGAATCGGGCCCGATGCATTTAAAGACTTTTGTTCTCCTCCATTGGCAAGCCTTGGGATACAGGTCATTGTGAGGAAAGGAAATGGTTTGAGCCCCATGAGGGAAGGGGTCGGTAGAGAATTGGCCTGCCTGCATTGCATGGATAAGAGATACTGGACTGCTCAGGGATGAAGTAGAGGAAATGAGAGGGAAAGGAGGGGAGAGGAGAAGGAGAGAGTCATGAGATGAAAGGGATGGAAGAGGCATCTTTGGGAATGTAATAGGGAAGTTGGAGGAATGGAAAGAGAGGAATTTTGGTTTTGAATGGGGAACAGAAGAGGACAGGAATGAAGGGAGAGAGAGAAATCTCGATGGGGGTTGAAGAGGGGAGGATCTAGAAACAAACTGAGGACCTGGAGAGAAGGGATGGAAAGAGAAATCTAGAATTCCTGGGAGACGATTTTCAAAAAGCCCAATATTCAATGGACTGTACATTGACCATAGCACTGCCTGCAGAAGCCAGATATTCCACAGCAGTATCTGGAGAGTGACTGCTGCTGAATATCCAAATTGAGCAGTCATTATCCAGATAAGTGCTGATCTTATGGGGGATTTCCAGCCAGCACTTATCTAGATAGTAATTGAGGCATGCTTTTCATATAGTCTAAGCTATTTGGCCATCTGAAAATCACTGCTATCCAGATAAGGTTGGCACTTACAGCATCTGGATAGCAACCTTTCCACCCTCACTCTGTTCCAGACCGTTCATGCAGAAAATGTACAGTGTTGGGGCATGTGGAGATAGTCAGCAGTACTATCTGGATATGCTACTGAATATCTTGCTGAATGCCCTTATCTGGATAACCTCCCATGTGCTATATGGATAAGGGCTTTGAATATCAACCCAGTAGAGTTTTAGGCCAAAGGATCCCTTGGCATGTGCCGTTTAATGGCCTAGTGGGGTCATTTCATGCAATGAATAGTGGGACATCCATCCCCGCTATTTGTGCCCCCCCCCCCAATCACATCTAACTTCCCTGAGTTAGACGGGGTGGATTGGGGGCGCCGTTAGGGTGGGTGTTCAGTGGTCATCAGCCCCGGACATCCAGGGCCGATTCCAATGTTGGCCCTGTACGTCCAGGGCCGATGGCTTAGATGGGGAACATATTCCACCTCTGAGGTGGAATAAGTTCCCTGATCAGGCAGCAGATGGCAGGTCCGGGGCTACAAAGCGGCGGGAGGGGGCAGAGAGCATTCCCCACAGCTCAACCCTGGCCTTGGGAGGCTGGATCGGGGGTCGGGTCTCAGGGAAAGCAACTCAGGAGCTGGCGGCCAGGGATTGCGGCTTTACAATGGAGCCATGGTGTCATGGCAACTGGATGCCATGGCACCACAGCTCCATTGTAAAGACCAGACTGAGTTAGTCAAGCAAGGCCTTTAAATGCAGACGAGGCTGAATTGTGATTCTGATGGAATCGGGCTTCTAGTGATTAAATCAATGGACTTTAAACCAAGGAAACCAGAGTTCAAATTCCATTTCTCTCACTGATACTCAATGTAATCTTCAGCAAGTCACTTTACATCACTTAAAGTGTAAGTTCTTAAGGGAAGGGGTTTAATGTTTGTAAAAAAAATGTTGTAAACCACCTTGAGCTAAAATTGGATAGGTGGTAGAGAAATACAGATTAATCTCATGGTTATTCTCTGCTCCAGGGCCATGGGGAGGCCTGACAAGAAGAAGACAGCAAGTTTGGCCTAGGACACGAGAGTCAAACATTTTACTTTCCTGGCCACAACTGACGAAAGCAAGTGGTTATCCTAATTAGAAAAGAAAACCTGCATTTGGGATTCATTTTAGGTTCCTACTTCTTATTCATAATGGCATTAACTATAGTGAGATTTTGGTTGTTAGGGGCATGGCAAGATGGCTGACCTAACGACGCTGCTACCACGAGCTTGCACGGGGAAAGAACTCTCTACCGCCCTGCTGCAGCTTACCTAAGGTCCGATGGATCGATTTTTTGAGAGGCAGTCTATTGCGCTTGTGCTCTGGCTGTGTCGACGCTGAGGTTGGGAGATCTGGTGTCTTCTTCGGAGGCAGAAGCCACTTTGTCCCTGGTGGAGCATTTCCCCCTTGCCCTCCTGGTGCAGCAGTGAAGCAGAAAATTTTCATGGGACATTCCCCACAGGAAGTTGGTTTGGGTGAATTTTCTCTTCGGGGGAGTGTAGCTTCTGACTTCGCTCAAGCTCTTGACTCACTGGTTTTCCCAATGTTGGGACCAGGAATTAGATAGAGTGGAGGTGATTCAAGTTCATTGGAGAGAGAGGTGTTGGTGGCATCCTCTCCAGCATGCCATGACCCTTTAGAAGCCTCTTCAGTGCTTGTGGCTCTGGTAAAACATGTGATATTTACACTTGAAACAATCTGGGAAACTATTGCCAATCTTACTGTTGTGTCAAGTCAGACCCAACAGTTACAGAAAAGTATCCAGGATCATTCTGTTGAGATTGTGGCACAGCAAACAGCAATAGAGGGGATAAAGACCTCTGTGGTTGACCATGCTGTAAAAATTGACTCTGTTGCTTTTGTGAAGGATTTAACTGGGATATGATTTAAATTGGGAGCTTTGGAAAATGCTTCCATAGCTTCAAACTTAAGATTTATTAATTTTCCTAAATCTCCTACTGTCTCTGCATGGGAGATATTTAGGAGATATATTACCAGAATTTTCTTGGTACTCAAGGACATGGTCCCATCATTATCTCATATCTATTATTTGTCTATTGGAAAGAAAGAACCCACTGGGGAAGCGCAGGCAATGGACACTTTCAATGTATCAGCTTTATTAGAGGAGTCTACAACAGAATCTCTTTCTACTGCTACTCTCCCGGTCTCCTGTGCTTTGCGACTTGATTGGGACTGGCTTCTCAAGCTGTTTTTCCATTTCTTTTTCTTGGGTGCAATGTACGGGTCTTTAGCCTAAGAGACACAGAAACGTCGGAGAGTTTTTGCTATTAATAGAGGGGGTGCATCAGCTAGGGGCACTTTTCTTTTTAAAGTTCCCCTGCAAATGCCTTGTAAAATACAATGCGGTTAGTGATGAATTTTTACAACTAGCTGAATTGTCTGTTTTTATAAATGTTAGGTATTTCTTCTCCTCCTCCAGCTAGCTTTGATACTTAGACGTTAGTTTGCAATAGGCCTCAGTCATCTCTCTTTTCTGATTGGAAGGGTTTTTCTTTTTCTTAGTGATGTATTCTCCACTTCCCCTCTGAAATTGTGGACTTGTCGAACTTAACATGGATTATTGCTGTTCTTTTTTTTTCTTTGTTTTTTTTATTGGCTTTATTAATGTTTCTTTTCATAACAAGTGTTATGCTTGGAGGTCAAATTGAAAATTCAATAAATATAAAATTAAAAGAACCCTATAGTGAGATTTTAATATAAAGGGGAGTAGATACAAAACTGAGGTAAAATCAGGCATTTTATTGCAGCTTAGTTTACCGTTGCAGTCACTAACCTCTGGTAACTCTGTACTGCAGGTTAATGATTCCCACGGTAAAGGAATAACGCACCTTGCTTTAGAGTGCTGCATCCATTTAGGCCCCAATAGACCACCAGGCTTCCTATGAAGTAGACTATAAGGGGGTCTTTGGGGTTGGGGGGCTTCCAATCGCGCTGCTGGGGTTTGGAGGGCTATCAACTATGGCTTTGGTGGGGGGAGAGGGGATTGGACAACTATGAGGGGAGGGATGGGGGATCTAGAGTTGGTGGTGTTGGGAAGTAGGGATCTCTGGCTCACCAGTTCCACAATACTTATGTTGCCCCTTTAAAATGGCAGCTGGGTACATTGACCTGAGCTGGCATAGTTCTTTCAAGAATACTGCAGCTTGCAGTGATTTACTGCAAGCCGTGGTATTCATTTGAATACTAATGAGGTATTTTGCTTGCATCTGCATACTTTTCATCTCATTAGTTTTCAAAGCGGGCTGAGGTGGAATTTGTGAATTGCAGTGCAATAGTGCACCTTATTGTCCTTTAACGTGCATTAAGGGCCAAATAATGTGCGTTATTGCCGTAACACATTTTAGTAATTACCCTCTAAAGTGCTTCATAGTACAGGAAATAAATGGTTAAATATAATAGGAAAGTTAGCCTTGAACTCCTTCATATGGAAACATGCTTAACACCCATATATGCATATATGTGTGTTTTAATGGTTAAGGAATAAATTTAAAAGGTGCTGGGGAATTAACACCTCAGGAATGATTTTCCATAAACATCAGCTCTCCTACCCAATGTACTTATGGAAGTCACTACTATATTCATAGCAAATAGGAAAAAGAACTAGATTGGAAACATATTTCTTACATACTTGAGACTAATTTTCATGAACAAAGTGGTTTTTCGTATTTGAAGACCGTAGCAGAGTAATTTTTAATGACAAAGAAAAATAGAAAGAATTACTTATGAAAAAACAAGCTTAAAAGTATACATGGAACACGACTGTCAAATAGATATGGCTATACCAAACAAATCCACTTCTATGATGAATTCTGAAAATAAGCAGGGAATATATAGGGCAGGGAACAAGTTGACCAGATGCTCTGTGCTACCCTCCAGAAACCAGATTCTTACAATGTTAATAAAATTCTCATGACTGCTGCGATTCATTAGCATTATTATCCTCCCCTTGATTTTGTGAGCTGATAAGAAAGACGTGAAGCACCAATTCCAGTTTGATATTAATGGAGAGGGCTGGTATCTCATTACAGCCACAGCAAGTGAAAGTATCTTGGAGCTAATTTAGTTCCTCTCACTGGAGGATGGGTATTCTCACCAAGAAGTTCACTTTCTGCTGCCGTTGGCAATGAAGCCCCTCTCTGTTTTAACATTAATAAGGTGAGAGAATTGAGAAATTCCAAAGGAAATTATGAAATATATAGATGTCATAATCCTGAAGGTCCCAATAAGCACATCAAATGATTCTGATGAATAGAACTCCCAGTTACAGAACGAACAATGTGGATAATGGCTCTTGGGACAAATAAACAGATAATAGTCCCCAAGATTTAGCTCCTGTAGCCAAACACAATGTTAAGGGAGTTAGACTATTTGCTTCTTCCTCTCCATCTGTGAGTTTTATCCCTGGCAACAAATTAGAAATCCCTCTAACATTAACGAAAATGAAAACCATTCCGCTCCAAAGACTGAAAAGGTCAACTAGATACAGAAATGAACTTCACGGTCACTGTATGAAGAGAAAACTAATTAGGAACTCAACATTAGGAGCTTAAATGGCTCAAACTCAACTCAGCTATTACCTGCAAAATTTAAAAAAAAACAAAAACAAAACAGAATCTAAAGGATTTTTTTTAATACCCAGAGAACAGTGTGTTCTCTGTCCTTTTATGTAATATACATTCAGCTATTTCAACAGTCTTGTAAATTCAGACCTATTCTATTCGCCAATGATTTCGAGCTACTTTTGGAGGAGGCTCCATTATGTTGTCAGCTTATGATTTCAGTCTGGGTTCCACAGGGCATTCATTCATCCACCTCATTAAAGCTATCACCACAGCAAGAATTGTGTGCCTGTGTAACTCTAGACTTGTGTAGAAAGCTGATGTTTCTGAACACAAGTGAGGCACATGGACTACACTTAGGGTTGTCAACTCTTGAATTCAGCAGGACCAGACTGGGGGGACGGGGTCCCCCTCTGAATAGAAGACCATTCCCAGGCAGGGAGGGTGAGACCCATTTAATCACAGACCTTCCAAGGGTAGGAACCTCTAAGGAAAAATGTATCACTATTTACTATTTTCATTTCACATAACGAAAGCAAAGGAAGGTCAGGATAGCGTGTGAGGTACTCTCCCCATCTCCACTTGTTCAGCCTTGCAACTGATTTCCCAACTTCTTCCCTCTTTCTGAGAGACATGGAGGGTGGGGGAGGGGGTGGATGCAGCTAGTAATCACACATCAGGCTGTGTGGGCATTTGCAAATTTGAACCTTTTCATGCATTTGCATGAGAGATGCTGTAAAAAAATTCCCATTGACCACTCAGGCCTCTGCTTATATTGGGTGAAAGTTAAAACAAACAAAAAAAAAAGGCAGAGATTCTCTTTACACCAAGTCTGTCCCAAGGGCATCTGACACCGTAGACAAACTTTCAATCAAGTGCCCCCCCCCCCCCCCATGTCTAGTAGCTCCCCTTCCCTTTTTCTCTCTCTCCCCTTCCAGGATCTAGAATCTCTCTCCTTCCCTCCCCCTCCTCTCCAGTAAGTGTCTAGCACCTCTCTCCTTCCTTCCCCCTCCAAAAGTGTCCAGGATCTCCTTTCTCCCCCAAAAGCATCCAGCATCCCTTTCCATCCTCCCCCCCCCCCCCCCCAAGGTGTCTGGTATTGCCCTCATCGCCCCGCGTCCCTGCTATCTCTGCTTCTCTGGCAGTAGAGCATTTTACATCCACCAGAGCCGAGCCTATGCAAAGCAAGCACAGCGCTGTAACAGGACTTTGAGGACCCACATGCACATAAGGCCTGCGCGTCTCACCCCATGACAAGAACACTGGAGGGAGTAGGAAGCACAGAGCTCCAGAGCATGCACACAGGTGCTCAAAGGCCTGCTGCTGCTGCTGTCTGATCTGCCACTGTGCTTCCTGGTTGTGCTGGGGCTGCACTGCCAGCCCTCAAATTATGTTGCCCTAAGTAGAAGCTGAGTCCTGCTTTACCCCCAAATAAGCAAACGTATGTTAATTTCAGTTAAGCAACAGATAAAGAGGCTGTATTTAAATCTAGTTAAAAGGAAAGTATAGTATGGCATCGTAGGACATAAAATGCTTGTATTGTGTGCAGGTATATATGCGCTCATAGGTAATGGCTTCTTGTATCGTAGCTACTTTATAGTGGTAAAATGCTTTATATAGATCTTAGCAGATTCTTGGTCTGCACTCTAATAAGGGAATGGCATGAGCCACCATACTGAGATAAAAGCTGTTTTCTGGTTTGAAATTTAATTGTAATACTGTATAGCAAAGCCCATTTTAGTACCCTCACCATGTGTTCTGCTGTAAACGATTGCATCTGTGGCTGCCTAGAATGGTGCCTTGAGCCACTTCTAAGGGACGTCCTGGGGTCTGGCCGAGACAAAGCCTTTCCTACCAGCCAGGCAGCCGCAGCCAGAAGTGGGGAGAAGAGGAGCAGGCCCAGCTGCTGAGCTCAGCTTCAGTCCTATCTGCCCACTCCAGATAAACACACACACTACAGTGGCCTTACTGCTGCCTGCTGCAAAGAATTGAAGCACGTGCATGCACTCTTGAAGGTTCTTCCACGTCCAGCTCCCTTTGACTCAGGCTTCCTGTTACCAAGGGGTGGACATGGAAGTGCCTTCAAGAGTGCCTGCAATGTACCTCAAGGCTTTGTGGCAGGCAGCGGCAATAGTGGGACTTGGTGTGGAGGCCAACCAGACAATACAGTGACTGGGCAGTTGGTCACCTTAGCTGCAATGTTAATATCCATACTATCTGCATTTGCTATGTGAATCAGGGGCCAGAATCTTAAAGAAAAGACAAAATAAAAAGAATTATGCAAAGGAGGCATGGATGAGACTCTTTCTGCAGCCCATAGTGGAAAAATAAAACCATTATGAGGAAAAAAGAGCCAGATTTGCAAGACAGGACAAAATTCCTGAAAGAAATGTGAATATTTTGCAAGTACAAATAAGTTAAAATCTGTGACAAATTAAAGGAATGTTCTGCTTATCATGCAAGTAGTGTATCAATAGTGCTATACTACAAAGAAACATAGAAACATGACAGCAGAAAGAGACCATATGGCCTATCTAAACTGCCCTTCCATATCAATTACTTTAATTCCTTTACAGATCTTCTGTGTTTATCCCATGCTTTCTTGAATTCCGATACTATCCTCGTATCGACTACCTCCACGGGGAAACTATTCCCGCATCTACCACTCTTTCTGTAAAGATATATTTCTGCATATTATCCCTGAGTATATCCCCTATCTTCAGGAACAAGAAAGAATGTAGTCTTCAAATATAGTGACGTCGGTACTGATGGAGCCCACGCAGGAATGCTCCCAAGCATCCAATAGGAAAGGTTTTGGGAGCATCCCACTACGCCTGCGTAGCTGCCTTCCCGCCTTTCTCACTCTCCCTCCTCAGTTCTTTGTTTTCTGCGGAGCTGACAGGGAGCAAATCCTGTCACCGCAGAAAATACCTGTTTTTCATATTTTTGTGGTTTGCATCTACTTTCTTTCTTTCTTTCTTCTTTCTTTCAAAAAAAACTGTGAAGAAAAGGATTTTTTCTTTTCTTCAGGCACATCGATGCCATCTTAGACCCTCCATTTTGTCACAGACACAATGGTAAAACCATCTAGTGGTTTTAAGAGGTGTTCTAAGTGTGGCAGTACCATCTCGGCCACAGACACACATGATTGGTGTCTAAGATGCTTAAGGCCTGATCATCAACCATCAGAACATCCTCTCTGTAGAAAGATGATGAAGAGAGGCCTACAGAATCGAGCTGAAAAGCTGGGCACCCTCTTCGCCTCCAACGCCGTCTCTTTAGCATCGACGCCATCGATAACTTCATCTTCCTTGCAAGGATCTCAGGTATGGAAACCTAAGTCTTCATCGAAGGCTGGCCGGACCCCCCAAGGGTAGATCTCCTTCTAAGTATCAAGATGCCTCCAGCGTTGCCCTGGAGGGGGACACACTAGCCAAACAACCTCAGCGGGAGGAGCTTCCCTCCAAAGCCTTAGTGGGGTCCCAGGATGCTCCTGAGGCCTCCACCTCCAGAGCACTCCTGGTGCCATGCTAAGGGATCGTGGCAAGCAATTCTAGTACAGATACCCAAGCATCGGCAAGCTCCATGGATCAACATATCCTTGCCATCGAGCAGAGCTTAGTGACCTTACTGGCGGCCTCAGTTCCAGTAAAATCCTTATAGTCGGTTCTGCAGGCATCGGTACCGATACAGGCTGCATCAACTTTTTTGCCACTTTCCACGCTAACACCCATGTCGGTGCTCGAATCCGTTTCTGATACCGAGGTTCCGACTACACAGATTCCAAGTACTGGCTAAGACCGGTACCAAGTTCGTACGGAGCGGGAACACCCTGCCTGATGATACTTTGAGACTTCAGATTCTGATTCCTCGGACAATCAATCGACTGATACTCAAGACATGCAAACTCTCCCGGAGGACCCATCTCCGTCCCCACAAGCCGCATATCCCCACCAGCGGACATGTCTTTCCAAAACTTTATTTGCGATGTTCCTAGGAGCCTGTCCATAACAGTAACATCAGAGAAAGAGCCTAGGGCCGAAGAATTGGAAATTCTTCAATACCCGACGGCTCCAAAAGAGGCGGCTATGCTCCCTATCCATCGGATACTTCACGACCTCATGCTTTGTATGTGGGAGACACCTCTGACTATTTCTCCCCATACTCGCCGGCTCGATACCATGTACCAAGTACTGGAGTGCCCTGGTTTTCAAAAGACACAATTGCTGCACCATTCCATGGTAGTGGAATCGACAATGCATCGAATTAAAAGCGCAAAAACACATTTCTCCAACCCTCCGGGTAGGGAATTGAGATCCCTTGACGCTTTTGGTCGACATTGTTTTCAGGCCTTCATGCTATCTGCCAGAATTAGTTCCTACACACTCTATTATGGGTATGTTCCTCAGAGAGGTGGCTAAAGATTTGGCGTTAATGGCTCCTCTTCTCTCCAATGACAAGAGGGCGGATTATCTCACCCTTGTGAAGCATGCTCAGAATGTTTCAAAATTTGTTAACAGAGCAACTTTTGATTGCTTTGAGTGCATCAGCAGAACTTCATCCATCTGCATCGGTGCACGCAGCATTGCTTGGCTCCAAGCATCGGATCTTGAACAATGGGTTCAAGAAAAGCTGGGTAATATTCCTTGTACTGGTGAAAATCTCTTTGGCAAGGACTGGCAAAAGAAGGCCTCTCATTGGAGTCTGAGAACACTACCCTAAATAGGCTCTCTAGATCTACTGCCAACCCAGCTAAGATAAAAGCAGAAAAGAAAGTTTTCTTCAATAAAAAGAAGTATTATCCTTTTTACACCCCTGCTATTCAATGTCAGCATCATGCTCCTCAGAAAGGGCAACAACCTCTAAAACAGCAAAAGAGGGCTCAGACTCCCAAGTCTCAGCCACCTCAGCAGACCTAGTCTGCTCTGGGTTTTTGACTCCTTTCTAGAGAACATAGCTGTCCTGCCTCTAGAGAATTACGACCATGTCCACATTCCCTGCAGACTCTGTCATTATGTCCACAGGTGGCATCTTATCACCTCAGAACAGTGGACATTAACAAAAGTGCGGGAGGGGTTCAAACTTCATCTACGAAGTCTACCCGGCCCCCCCCCCCCGACTTCACCAAGAGAGTTCCATTCTCAGCCCCCTCTCACTGCTCTGTTACTACAAGAGGTCACCTCCCTTCTACTGAAGGATGGAATAGAGGAGGTTCCAAGTCTCCCAATTCTTATTCCAAAGAAAACGTGGTGATACAGGCCCATTCTGGACCTCAGGGAACTAAGCAAACATCTCCTAGGGGAGAAGTTCAAGATGCTATCTCTGGGGACCCTTCTTCTCTATCTCCAGATTCAGGACTGGCTCTGTTCTCTACATCTAAAGGAAGCGTACACTCATATGCTTATCCATCCATAACACAGAAAATTCCTGCGCTTCATGTTTCAGGGAAATAATACAGAGTCCTTCTTTTTGGCCTCACCTCTGCTCCAAGTGTCTTCACAAAATACTTGGCGGTAGTAGCTGCATTTCTAAGGACTCTAGAGATATTTGTCTTCCCTTACTTAGATGACTTGCTCATAAGAGCAAGCACTTCTCAGGAGGCCAGTCTGTCCTTCTCATGCACCATGCAGGTGTTGTTGTTTGTTGTTTGTTTCCCTTAATGATATGATATAACTGTGGGAGATAAGTCTGGGATTATTTGATGGGTCGTCTCAATCAGTTAGCATCTCACTATCTTACTGCTCGAGAAATGCTACCTGACGACGGATGCATCCAGACTGGGCTGGGGAGCCCATCTGGGATCTCTCTCCACTCAAGGACACTGGTCTCAGAAGAGAGTCACCAACCACCACTACCCTTCGCCGATTCCACAACTTTGGGGTGCTTGAGCGCTGATTCTTCCCTTTCCTGGGATGCTTTCACTTCCTCCACGTCCAGGGCTGCATACTGGTTCTTCACTTCAAGGACTGGAGGAGTTAGATTTTCGATTCTACAGGCTATCAATTATTTGATATTGTAGGTTGGCAATATAATTCAATGAATCCATGCAGAGAACTGTGACACTTGGAGGGTCAGGTTCAAGTGTTAACACAATTTAAAATAGACTTTGAAAAAAGAAATTTGTTTTCCCTCTGCACCTGTAATGCAACCCCTCCCCCAACCCCACCACACCCATGAACGTTCCTTTAAAGAGCGGCTGTAAATGTGTAAGCCCATTCATTTACAGGGGGAGTAATTTTGTGGCAATCTATTTCTACATACAAAGTACTGCTTTATCTACGGAAAATTTGAACCAAATATTCCCTCTTTTTGTGCTTTCCTTTTTTTTTTTTTTTTAACTTGCCATCAAGCCAGTGCTGACTCGTGACAACTCAGCAGCCCCTGGGTTATCTTGGCTTTTCTTCCAAGGCAATGGAGGAAAAAGCGATTTGCCCAGGGTCACAAGGAGTGCCAGTGGGAATCAGACGCTGATCTCTTGGGTGCTAGGCTGTTACTCTAACCACTAGGCTATTCTTCCACTCTGTGCTTTCTTTACTCCTCCTTTATTTCTCTTTTGCATCAAATATTTACATGTAGGAGGAACATTTTATCGAGGGTTTTCCATTGGTAAATATCTTTTTACAAGCAAAAAAAGCTTTTATAAAGTTTCCCCAGTATATATGTGCCTATAAGAACACATTTTGATAAGATGGTACCCACTTATACATGCTGCATGTAGGCATTCCTGATTCTTAGTTTGGATGGATCAGGGGCAGAGTTTCAATGTATCCACCTATTTTTTTTTAAATACGTGACTACGTATGAAGACTACATCACACAGTTATACCAGTTCTGAAGTGAGTTTACATGTATGTGTATTCTGTATGTACTTGCATATTTTATAATATAGGTGAGAACACTGCACCCTGCTTCTCCACTCAAACTACTGGAAGCCACCTGGAAGGCCTATGCGTGGCATTTATATGCAACTAGGGCTAGTTTTGAGACCTATTTTATAAATGCCAAGAAGCATCTAGGTTGCCTTTATAAAATAGGCATTTTTTTCAATTTCTCACATAGGTGTCCTGGTATAAAATCAGGTCCATAAAGAGAAGCAAATCTGTTTCAAACCCAAAGTGGTCACTCTACTATTACTACTACAGTTTAACATTTATATAGCACTACTAGGCATACACAGTGCTGTACAAGTGCACAAAAAGAGACAGTCCCTGCTAAACAGAGCTTACAATCTGTTAAGACAGACAAACAGAACATCCGGGGGACAAAGGAATTCATAGGGAAATGATTAAAATACAAATGGGTGATGATGGGAGGATAAAGGGTTCAGCATTCAAAGGCAGCCTTGAAGAGACGAGTTGAATAGGACCAGGGATAGAGCTTGACATACCCACTAAGGTAGATTATTCCAGGCATATGGTTCAGCAAGGTGGGAGGAACAGAGTCTGGAGTTGGCAGCAGAAGAGAAGGGCATCAATAACAGTGATTTGCTTGTTGAGTGGTGTTGCCGGGAAGGGTTGAAGGCACATATAAGAGAGGAGAGGTAGCGAGGAGCTGCAGAATAAATGCATGTTTAGGTCAGCAAGAGAAGTTTGAACTGTATGTGGAAATAGATAAGGAGCTAATGAAGTGGCTTGAGAAGAGGGATTAAATGAGCATAGCGCCACTGGCAAAAGATTAGCCTTACAGCAGAGTTTTGGACAGATTGAATGGGATATCGATAATTCAATGGGAGCCTGGTAAGGAGTAAGTTGTAATAGTTTAGGTGAGAGGTGACAAGGGAGTAAATAAGTGTCTTGGTAGTATTTTTCTGCCCAGTGTGCAGCAGCGGTCAACAAAGCAAACAGAATGCTACAAATCATAAGGAAAGGAATGGAGAATAAAACCAAGGATATTATAATGACTCTGTATCATTCGATGGTGCAACTGCAACTTGACTATTGTGTGCAGTTCTGGTCACCATATCTAAAAAAAGATATAGTGGAATCAGAAAAGGTACAGAGAAAAGTGACCAAAATGATAAAGAACTGTCTCTCCTCCTTTTTTCAAGTTTCCCTTTCTCTTATCCTTTTTCATACTCCATCATTCTTTGCCTTCCTTTCGAGAAGAGGCTTAAAAGGCTAGGACTCTTCAGCTTGGAAAAGAGATGGCGGAGAGGAGATATGATAGAAGTGTATAAAATAATGTGGAGTAGAATGGGTAAACGTAGATCAGTTATTTACTCCTTCAAAAAAATAGAAAGACTAGGGGACATGCAGTGTAGCTATAATGTAGCACACTTAAGGCTAATCGGAGAACATAATTTTCACTCAATGTGTAATCAATATCTGGAATCAGTTGTCAGAGGATGTAGTAAAAGCTGTTAGTGAAGCCGGATTTAAAAGAGGTTTGCACAGTTTCTTGGAGGAAAAGTCCATAAACCATCATTTAATAAGTGGACTAGGGAAATTCACCAGTTACCCATGGGACAAGCAGTATGGACTCTGTATACCTCTTGGAACTTGAGGTACTTGTGACCTGGGTTGGCCACTGTTGGAAACAGGAGACTGAGCTTGATGGATCTTTGGTCCGAGCCAGTATGGCATATAATATGTTCTTATGGGTGTGCACAGGGGCAGAGCATGGGTGGAGCACAAAGTTACACACATAAATTAGGTTGCTGTTGAGTTGATGTCGACTCATGGCGATCTTGTGGATAGTTGTCACTCCTTTGCCTACCTCTGAATGCTGCTAGTCATTTTGGGGTATGAATGAAACAATTATATATTCCAATATTGTTCCAACTTTCTTTTCAGATTGGACAATCATGTTTCAGTTTACTAAAATGATGTTTTTAATTTATTCATAATACTAGTCTAAAATACTTGGCAAATTGTTGCAATTGCATAGTATGTTCAAAGCTCTAAAATGGAGAAAGATGTTTGGGAGATTGTCCAGCTGGAAACACTAGGATGCTAATATATTTGGCTTGAGAACAGGTTTGTCTTTAGTTATGGTGCTGAAATGCTACAAGTATGCTACTAAACATTGTGAGGTCCAAACAAATTCTATTTTTGTCAAGTTCTAAAGTTATGTAGGGAGAATTCTGAATTTTGAAAGGAAATTTCCAGGGTTCAAAGTCAGAGTATAGCAGTGACACCTTCCTCCTTCATTCTAGGTTCTCTAAACCTCCAATCTTTTGTCCCTCCTCCTCTCATCTTTTGGCTTCAGCATCTTGGCTTCTCTCTCCCTCAACAGAACTGTCTCTCTTCCTTTTTTCCAGTGTCCCTTTCTCTTATCCTTTTCCATGCTCCATCATTCTTTGCCTTCCTTTCTCAGTCCTTCCTTCCTTTGCTTGTCCTGCTTTTCCCACGTCCCATCAGTTCTTCTCTGCTTATATGTGGCTCAGTCTATCATATCTCTAGTTTTATTTGCAGTATACCACCAAAACAGAATATCAAACTGAGTCACCTAGAAGACTCCTGACAGATGTGTAAATCATGCCTAAATTTACATGGCTCTTTATAGAATTTACTCATACTTTATACCCGCAAATGCTCCAAATGCTGACACACCCAACCCCAATTTCACTTATCACTTAGTGATATTGAGATTGGGTGTGTCAGCATTTATGGGTATAAAATATGAGTAAATTCTATAAAAAGCCATGTAACTATGCACCGTTTATGCACATAAACCGTGGTAATTTAGTCATTTACCTGCATAATTGAGCACTTAAAAGCAGAAATTACACAGTCACAATTCTCTTTGTATGTGTGTGGAGCTCATCACATGCAATTTCATTGTGGTTGTGTCCATGGGCAGAATTTGTTTGGAGCATGGGCAGAGCATGCACTTACACACATATTTTATAGAATACAAGTGACTGCACATAAGATATGTGCCGTCACTTATACCAACTCTAGAGGTGCTGTAAGTGACTGCGACTTAGATTTATCTGCTTCTGACCATGAATAAGGTCCAAAAAGTGCTTGTTTCATGGCAGCAACACTTGCAGAGGAAGGGCACAAGGTTGGATTCACCATAGCATTGCAGCTGTATAACAGTTTGCTCATTATTTCTTTTGGGCATAAACCTTTTGATTTTCTTCATTTGTGGTCATAGTCCCCTGATGAAGGCCATGTTGGCCGAAACACATGTAGGGCGGACCATCCCATAAAGATTACTTTTCCTCCAAGGGATTCCTGTCACCTGCTTCTGTTTGCTGTGCTCTTGGACTGCAGGTGGGGTGCATCTTTTTTTGCCTACAACCATGCACTTACCTGGCCTTACTATCTGCATGGGCCCATCGCCAGAACTGTTTACTGGGATGTTCAACTGTCAGAGTGGAGACAAGTGATTTCAGAAGGCACCTATATGTGAACCCCTTCACTGCTGCAACTCCCTAGGATTTTTGGACGTAGTGCTCTGCACATCCCAGATTCCTCCAAGACAGCCCTTCTACAATCCCACTTCACAGAAATGTGCAAAGACACTTTTTCACTGAGAGGATGAGTACTACCTGGAACCAGGGCTAGTGCAAAGGTATTTGGTGCCCTAGGTGACCCTCCAGTCTTACACCCCCCCTTCAATTAACTTTCAGGCCTCTAGTCTGCCCCCCCCCTCCTCGATTTTGGGAATTAAACTAAAAAATCATGATCATCCCACAATAATTATTTAAAACACATAATTGGACATAACAAGAGCAATTTCCAAAAGTATTTTACCTGGATAAATGAACTATTTGAAAATGTCCCTCCCTTCCTGTAGATAAAAGAATGGGCTGGTGGAAGTTTGTTTGGTTATCAGGATCTCTAATTTTGCTTAAACAGCATCATCTCTTTTCCATCTCCCCACAATCTGCTGTCCTAGGTAACCACCTAGCCTTGCCTAATGGTTAAGCCAGTCCTGCCTGGAAAAGACTTCCAGAGTTCCAGCTACATAGGAAACCTAGTGGCAGAGCAAAGGAAATGATATCAAAACTATTAAGATGTGACAAAACAGCAGACAAGTACAAAAGGGTGGGCCAAAATGTTCTTTATCTGCCAGAATTTTCTAAGTTTCTGTACAGGCGATGGGTTAGTGTTAGAACTAAGCACTTATGCGGTCACTACTCACTATTGATCAGACCACATAAATGCTTTGAATAATGACTACATTGATGATAAAGTACCCTAAATGGGTTATTTTAGAACCCTGGGGGACAGGGTAATAACTACTATTCCTGAATGTAACTCACCTTGAACCTCTACTGGAAAAGGTGCAAGCTAAATATGTAAATTAATAAATAAAAAATTACGGAGACATGGTTCACGGACAACCATGATGTAATTAAACCGGCTATACTTTATTCAGGAAGAACAGGTTAGGACAAAAGGGAAGGAGGAGTGGCACTATATGTAAAAAATATTAAAGCTACAGAATTACAGGGCTTATGAGGGAATGAGGAAGTACTGTAGGATAACTAGAAAGAGGGAAAGGGAAATCCATTTGCATTAGTGTGATATACAGATCTCCTTCACAGGAAGAAGTGGACAGTGATTTAATAGAAGTCATACGCAGTATTACCAGGAAAGAAGAAGTGCTACTGATAGGTGATTTCAATTTGCCAGAGATTAATTGGCACATTCCTGCTGCAGTATCATCTAGAAGTAAGGAGATCCTAGATTCTCTACAGGGAGAACTATTCTGACAACTAGTAACCAAATCCACCCCGGAAGGGGCCATACTGGACCTGGTGCTTACCAATGGGGAAAGTGTTTCTGATGTTATAGTGGGAGATCATCTCGCATCCAGTGATCAAGATGGTGTGGTTCAGTATTAAGAATAGGGCTGATAAAGTCTATTCAAAAGTGAGGGTCCTATACTTTAGGAAAACTAACTTTGCCAAGATGGGCCAATACCTCAAGGAATTGTTAGCAGGATGGGAACAGCTGGGCGATGTAGAAAAGCAATGAGCAAAACTGAAAGGGGATATTTTAAGAGCAATAAAAACTTTTGTTAGGAAAGTAAATACATGTAAAAAGAAAAGGAGGCCACTATGGTTCTCAAAAGAAGTAGCTAAAAAGGTGAAGAAAAAGAGGGTGGCCTTCACAAAATACAAGAGATCACATACAGAGAAAGACAAGCATTAATATTTGGAAAGACTTAAGAGAAGCTAGGAATTTAATCAGGAAAGCAAAGATACAAATAGAAGAAAATATATCCAATGCAGTAAAATGGGGGGATGGGGGAGGTGAGGCAGGGGGGCAGGACAAGACCTATTTCAGATATGTTAGTGAGAGGACAAAGTGCAAAACTAGTATTGTCAGACTCAAGGATGAAGGGGAGGAATATGTAGAAGTTGAAGAGGATACAGCGGAATTGTGTAACAAATATTTTTGTTCTGTGTTCACAGAAGAAGGACCAGGAGCAGGATCTCAGAAAACACCCACATAGAGGAACAGAAGTGAAGGGGATCTTGAATGATTTTCAGAAGACTGTGTTCATGATGAACTAGCTAAACTAAAAGTAGACAAAGTGATGAGGCCAGATGGGATATATCCAAGAGTACTGAAGGACCTTAGGGAAGTTCTAGCGGCTCTACCGTCTGACCATTTCAATTCTTCCTTAGAGCCAGGAGTGGTCCTAGAGGTCTGGAGAAAAGCACAAAAGTGAAGTAAGGATGTGGTTGAGAACTACAGGCCAGTTAGTCTGAACTCTGTGGTGAGTAAATTAATGGAAACGCTGCTGAAACAGAGGATAGTGAGGTTTCTGGAGTCCAATGGATTGCAGGATCCGAGGCAGCATGGTCTTACTAGTGGCAGGTCTTGTCAGGCAAATCTAATTAATTTCTTTGACTGGGCAACCAGAGAATTGGACCAAGGGAGAGCTCTAGATGTGGTGTACTTAGATTTCAGTAAAGCCTTTGACATCATTCTGCACAGGTGACTTATAAATAAATTGTGCACCCTAGGAATGGAACCAAAATTGACTGACTGGGTTAGAAATTGGTTGAGTGTGAGGCAACAAATGGTACAAGAAAATGAAGTTCACTCTGAGAAGAAGGATGTTACCAGTGGTGTGCCACAGGGATCTGTCCTTGGTCTGATTCTTTTTAACATCTTTGTTAGTGATATTGTGGAAGGACTGTCAGGTAAGGTTTGCCTCTTTGCAGATGATACCGAAATCTGCAATAGAATAGACACCCAGGAAGGAGTAGATAACATGAGGAGAGATCTACCTAAGCTTGAAAAATGGTCGAGAATTTGGCAGCTGAGATTTAAAGCTAAAAAATGCGGGGCCACGCATTTGGGCTGCAAAAATCTAAGGGAGTAGTACAGTACAGGGGTGAAGTATTTCTGTCCACGAAAGAAAAGCAGGACCTGGGCATGATTGTTTTTGATGAGCTTAAGGTGGCTAAACAGGTAGAAATGGAAATGGCAAAAGCCAGGATGCTTGGGTGCATAGTTAGAGGAATGGGTAGCAGGTGGAAGGACGCGATAGTGCCTCTGTATAAGTCTTTCGTGAGACCTCATTTGAAGTATTGTGTGCAATTCTGGAGACCACATCTTCAAAAGGATATAAACAGGATGGAGTCAGTGCAGAGGGTGGCTACCAAAATGGTCAGTGGGCTTCATCATAAGACATATAGGGAGACACTTAAAGATCTCAGTATGTATACTTCAGAGGAAATGTGGGAGAGAGGAGATATGATAGAGATGTTTAAATACCTCTGTGGTATAAATGCACAGGAGGAGAGCCTCTTTCGATTGAAAGAAAGCTCTGCAATAAAGGGGCATAGAATGAAGGTGAAAGAGGAAAGATTCAGGAGTAATATGCAGAAATATTTCTTTACAGAAAGAGTGGTAGATGTGGAATAGTCTTCCTGGTGGAGGTAGTAGAGACCAGGACAGTATCTGAATTCAAGAAAGCATGGAACCAACACAGAAGATCTTTAAAGGGAAAAAAATGGGATAGAGTAATTGGTATGGAAGGGCAGATTGGATAGGCCGTATGGTCATTTTCTGCCATCATGTTTCTGTGTTTCTGTTTACATGTGTATGATTAGGCATATATACGTGTAACTAGCCATTTTTGAGAGGGTCCAATTTGTATGTGGATGTCCTTAGTATGTGGAAGTTTCAGGGGGCATCTTGGGGTGTGGTCTGGGCATGGCCAATGCAGGACAAAATTCTACATAGGTATTCCCCATTTCATATGATGAATGCACATGGAAGCCCAACATTCTCCACGTCCGGTTTTACACCTATTCACTGACATGAGTAGATTTTTTAAAAGTGTGTGTTTTAGCCATCCCTTTGACTTCTCTTAATCCCACCTACTTTATTTATCCCTTTAAAGCAGTGGTTCTCAACATTTTTTGCACCATGACCCCTTTTAACATTGGTCAACTTGTGATGACCCCCAATGATAAAATCAAATGCGTCTCTCTTCCTTTACCGTTAACGCATTGTCGCTGTAATCATTTGTTGAATTATTAATATATCATAGGCCTTTGCATTATGTTTTTATTTATAAAATTTACTTATTTAAACCACAATAACTAATCGCAATAACAAGTAATAATATTTGATTTCAAAATGATTATGATTTTGTAGTCAAATCCCTAATATGAAATAAAATTATTTTTTCTACCTTTGTTGTATGACCAATTTATTCTCTGATCATGCTGGTCCCGATCTGAGGCTTCTGCTTTCCTGTCTTCTCTTAGCTCTCTTTCTGTGGTCTATGGTCCATCTGCCATTTCTTATCTTTTCTTTCGTTTTCTTCACTTCTTTCCATCAGCCTATTTCCAGTCCCAGTAACCCTCCCCAGTATCAGCCCCTTTCCAGTCCTCACTCCCAGTACCTTCCAATGTCAACTTGCATTCCCATGGCTGCCACCCGTGTCCATTCCCTTCCAGTCCCCCTCTTTCCCCACTGACCAGTCTCTTCTAGTACAAATACCATGGCAGCCCCTCTCAGATCCACTCCCTTCCAGTTCCATTCTCCCATCCCCTCGTATCAGCCCATTTGTAGCCTTAGCCCCCAGTTTTCTTCCAGGGCCAGCAGCTCTATCCTCCCCTCCCCACAATCATCCCATTCCCAGTCAAAGCCCCCTAATCAGCTCACTTCTAGTGCTAATCCCCCTCAATCCCATTACCAGTGCTAGACTCCCCTAATCAGCCCAATACCAGTCCTACCCCCCATCAGCTCATTACCAGTCCTAGCCTCCACTAATCAGCTCATTTCCAGTCATAGCCCCCCCCGATCAGCTCATTTCCAATGCTAGCCTCCCATCAGTCCATTACCAGTCCTACCCCACCCCATCAGCCCATTACCAGTCCTAGCCTCCCCTAATCAGCTCATTTCCAGTGCTAGTCCCTCCCTCAACCCCATTACCAGTGCTAGGCTCCCCTAATCAGCCCATTACCAGTCCTACCCCCCCCCCCCATCAGCCCATAACCAGTCCTATCCCCCCATCAGCCCATTTCCAGTCCTAGTCTCACCGATCAGCTCATTTCCAATGCTAGCTCCCCATCAGTCCATTACCAGTCCTACCCCCCTATCAGCCCATTACCAGTCCCAACCCCCCTTGATCAGTCCATTCCCAGTCCTAGCCTTCCCTAATCAACCCATTAGCAGTCCTAGCCACCCCATTTGCCCATTATCAGTGCTAGCTCCCCCATTATAATCCTAACCCGCACTGTCTCTCGCTTCTGTCCAGCATTTATCCCCTGTCTGTCCAGTATGTCCCCCTGTCCCTCCCCTTTGTCCATGCCAGCCCCCCTCCCTCCATCCCTCCATGTCAGCCCCCCTCTGTCCATGTCAGCCCCCTCCCTCCATCCACCCATATAAGCCCCCTCCCTCCATCCCTCCATGTCAGCCCCATCCCTCCCTCCCTCCTTGTCAGCCTCCCTCCCTCCATCCATCCATATCAGCCCTCTCCCTCCCTCCCTCCCTCTGTCCATGTCAACCCCCTCCCTCCCTCCATCCATCCATCCATCCATATCAGCTCCCTCCCTCCATGTCAGCCCCCTTCCATCCAAGTCAGCCCCTCCGCCCTCCCTCCCTCCGTGTCAGCCCCCCTCTGTCCATGTCAGCCCCCTCCCTCCATCCATCCATCCATATCAGCCCCCCTTCCCCCGTCCATGTCCATGTCAGCCCCCTCTGTCCATGTCAGCCATGTTGCTGGTTCCCTGCCCCCTCATTCCCTCTCCCCATGTCTGCCTTCCTTCTAATGCAGCCGCAGCTCCCTGCCTCTTAGGGAACCGCGGCTGTGCCTGTAAAATCGTTGCGGAGCCTCCCTGTCTCTCGACAGGCTCCGTGCAGCATTGTCCCGCCTCCAAAGGAAGTTCTTTACCACTTCCTTTGGAGGTGGGACAATGCTGCACAGAGCCTGTCAAGAGACAGGAAGACTGCACAACGGTTTTACAGGCACAGCCGCAGATCCCTAAGAGGCAGGGAGCCGCGGCTGCATTAGAAGGAAGGGGGTGAGTTTGCCGCTGCCGAGAAGTGGACTCGGCGGCAGCAGCAGCAACTTGTGCGCGTTTTAATTTTTTTGTTTAACTTGGCGGAGACGAGGCAACCCCCGCTAAATCCTGTGGTGACCCACAGGTTGAGAACCGCTGCTTTAAAGTGAAATAAGTTCAAGACAGCATCTTCTCTAGTTAACTATCAAAAGCTACACACACACATGCACATGTAAGTGCTGACATTTACATATTTAAGTTATAAAATGCTTGCACTTACTCGTGCAAGGTGCCAGGGATCCCATATGTAAATTTGTAAAATGGCATCTCCTGTTGCATGAGGATGCAATCCATGTGTGTTATTGCACTTTCTTCTATGCATTTTAGAAACAGCTCCATGTTTAGCTGAGCCGTTTCTTAAATACTGTTGAAAAAGAGTACATCCCGACCTCAAAGTCTCACGTCTGATTTCCAAAATGTACCTTCACCTCTGATTTGTGATTTTGTTTACTTTTTCTTTGATTTTTCAGCTCATAAAATCCTAAATTATTCAGAGAGAAAACCCTAGCACATATCTAGATTACATACGCTCCCTAGGACCGTGATCCTTGTGATCCAAAAATTGTAGCATTTTTAATAATTTTTGATTTCTTATGATTAATAGGGAAAATAAATCCCAGCACAGCTGGTGAAGTTGTTTTGCTAATTGGCAATTTAGCTACATATATTCCTGCAACCCCAACTTGCACAATGTTTCTGCCTCAAGCACTAATACTACAAAGCTGCTAAAAATTAGAAGTAACTATTTTTTACAATTTAGTTTTCCCTGTTGAAAGCAACTTTACAAATACAACTCAGATGCAGTAAAATGAATTTGTTTGAAGACAATTTTCAAAGCCATTTAGCTAGGCAACTTGGTGAGTCTGAAAGTTGCCCCTTTTGCCTGGTTAACATTGTTCCTGTTTAGACAGACTGAGCAGAGGCATTCCTACGGATATATTAACCAGTCTGCAGCCATGTATGTAGTCTTGCCCTAGAAATGTACGCAGTAACAGTTTTTGGTTCTCTTTTGGGGAATTTTTGGATCTTTCCCCCATGTTCGAATACATTTTAGTTAATTTTATACATTCATAGTAACGTAGTAAATGATGGCAGATAAAGACCAGCATGGCCCATTTACAGAGGTTAGGATTTTAACTGCCACTGTATGCAGGTTACCTCCCTCCATGCCTTTATCTAGATCTGTAAGTGCTGCTCCATCATTTAATAAAAAATTTTAACATGTGTTTTAACTTTTAGGGGCATGTTTTCTAAATTGTGTTTGTTGCTACAGCAGAAATACTGCTGGGCGGTTGCAGCCAGTGCAGTGGAAATGCAGATACTGCAGTGCCTTTTTGCAGGATTGGGGTGGAGAGTAGGCATGCCAATTGTCAGCAGCCATCGCACAAACTTTGTTGAGCAATGGCAGCCATATTGGGCCACATTGCGGCAGCAAATAATGCCACCTCAAGATGTGGTGTTAACTGCAGCAGACTCTGCTGTGGGGCTGATTGCATCCTCTATTGCCTCCCCAGCGCTGATCGACACCCCGATCCAACAATAATAGCAATAAAATAGCTTGCCCTCCCCTTCAGTACCGATACCCCCCAGACAGCTCCTGATGGCCCCAGAAAGCTCTTTAGATCCGCCACACGGACAGTATTGTTTAAGGGGGGTGACTGGGGCATGGGGGGGGCCATGGTAGCGATCAGGGCACAGAACTTGTGAGAGCTCTGCGCACCCGACCACTATCTGTCCTCCTCTTTGATTTACCACAGACATCGGCGATACTTGCATTGTCAGGCACTGGGTGACTTCCCACACTGTTGATGCAGGTATCGTGGGTCATCTCAATAAATCCAAAATCTTTGCGGTATCTGCAGGGCAAAAGCTGCCCCCTGAAAATATCATGGAGGTTTTGGCCTTTCCTGTGGGCCTTTTGCAGCTATCGCTAAAGCCTACAGCGGTTTAGTAAACAGGCCCCTTAAATTCACACTAAGTGACTTAATGCCCATTAATTTGTACGTTTAAACATAGAAATATAGATAATGATGGCAGATGAAAGTGGGAGGAGTGGCCTAGTGGTTGGGGCAAGTTACCTCAGGCTGGAAGGTCGGGGGGTTCAAATCCCACTAGAGGACAGCAACCTTGGGCCGGAAGGACTGGGGTTTCTAGTCCCACAGGTGCTCCTTGTGGTCTTGGGCAAGCCACGTAACCCTCCATTGCCCATGTTCCCTGTAAAATAGTTATCTCCAAGTTATAATGCCCTGTTCAATATAATTTCAGTTTGTTCAATGTAAACCACCTTGATATCATGAAAGGTGGTATATAAGAAATGTTAAATAAATACTAAGCTCTATTGTCCTTTCCTCTCTCTCTCAGAGATCCTCTGTGCTAGTCTCATGCCTTCTTGGCTTCAGATAATATCTCTACCACCCCCACTGGGAGGTTGTTCCAGGCATCCTTGACTTAAAGAGATATTTTCTTAGATTATTCTTTAGTCTATCCCTTTCATCTTCACACTATGTCCTCTTGTTCCAGAGCTTCCTTTCAACTGAAAGAGGCTGCATTGATGTCACAAATGTCTCTGTTATAGTTCCCTTCTCCTGCCTTTCTTCCAAAATACCATAACAAAATAATTGCAGGAGACAATATCTTAATTAATTGAACAAGTGTCAAAGTTTTTGTGGAGTAAGAAATTGTTACTGCAATTATACATATGGAGATCTTTAAGTCTACCCACATATACTGTATGATATTATTTTAGTAGCCATCCTTTGCACCAATTCTACTTCTGTTCCTAGGTGTTTATTTTCCAGTTAATTAGGTGTTTTTTGAGGGTATCAAAAAGAAGATTTTATCGGTGTTTTCACGCCACAGGTAGCATTGCTCATACTACTACTAGGGATCAGTACCGCAGGACCGTCATCATTTTGTAAGCTGACAGAGCCGAGAGGGATCACTCCTGCCCTATTCACCACTTGGACCACTAGAGAGCCCTAGGTAAGACCCGGATGAAGGGAGAGGATGTTTGTTCCTTCCCTGTGGTATATTTGGGCCTGTGTTTGCTCCCATGCTACCTGCCAAGGCAGCGACAGTGGGCCTGTGTGCTAAGTGTCTGCCCTGTGTGTTAAATTTAGGCAGATGCTGGACACACCTGTGCATTTACCGCCCAAGGTTTGCACCTGCTGCGCAGCCATTTTCACGCACTCTGCGCCACAGGTACAAATACCACAGCTTTGTAAACATGGCTCATAGTCTTTAAAGTTATGCAGTGTTCATTCTGCCGCATATCTGTCTTCCTTTTTTTTCTTTCTAAATAACAAAAACATTAGCATGAACCATGATGGAAAAGAACAGGGGGGTGACAGTGAATACCTAGTTCTCAAACCTTTCCTGGAGGCACACCTAGTCTGTCGAATTCTCAGAATTAACACTATGCATATGTATGAGAGAAACTTGCATATAATTGGGCTTCAATTTATGCAAATTTATCTCACCTTATTCATTACGGTAATTCTGTAAACCCCACTGGCTAGGTGTGCCTCCTGGAGAGGGTTGAGAAATACTGATCTAGATCCTTCCATAGCCTTTTGATTTGCGAACCTTGTGATCTAAACAATAACTGCCCATTTTTTACAAGATATTGTTTTATATTCTCTGAAAATTCACTGCCTGTCATAGGAACGGACATTGAGATATCTCACTGTGAAAGAAAACAAACAGTAGAACGGAACACTGACATTTTTTCCACTCTGCTACTTTCTGTAGTGTCTAAATCTGTTGCCTTGATCTATGGTCTTTGGAACAGTAGAGCTATAAGATATTGCATCACCAAAGAATGCATTATAAGGCAGGAATAAGAGGCTGGACCGTAAACGTACAGAATTCTATATTCAGAAATTACAGATAACATACATAGCAAGGAGCTTTACTAAGAAAATGAATAGTAATCTTTCATTTAAGCTCAGATTGTGCAGTTGTTTCTATATCAATACCTCATAAGCAAGGATTTAAAGGCTAGAGAAGCTGAAGAATCGTCTTCAGTTACTCTCTTCAGTCCCCCTCCGCTCCTGCCCTGGCTCCAGCAGCTGAGGTCCAGTGACAGGGTAGTAAGGAAAGTTTATGTTGTCTATTAGACTACAAAATGCACATTTTATAACAGTGTAAATACTAGGTGCTGTAGACTTACTGCATGGAAGAAAGGCCTGGCCATCTATTTACAGTCACACCTTGTCAAGAAAACCGAGGGGATAGGGGTAACGATCCAAAGGGTCGCCAGGAGTCGGCATTGACTCGTGGCACTTTCTCTCATTAAGGAAGCTCAACAAAACTAGTAAAGCCATGCCAAGATTACTAACAAGTGATTTCAGAGTATACACATGTTCGAAAAATGCATGGTGTCCCAAGAGCAATATAAACATATAAGTGTTGTATATGTGGTGATTTTGCTATATAGACATGTATGTGGCAGATTTTGTAAACTTGCATGTATAAGAGCAACTAAGTAGAGAGTCATCTTCCAAAGTCAAGTTGTGTCTGAAGGGAAGCAGTTTTCTATATCAGCGAAGTGAGCCCATTTCCCCTGTCAAGCATGCCTCCAATCTCCAAGCCCAAGGATAATTTAGTCAGAAGGTATTGCCGTTATGGAATGCAGAATAGATACATTCTTTGAAGGACTGCCCAGAACATGCTTCCTTTTTGTACGTTTTAAGCCCTGCATTCTGCCATTTATGAAGACAGATTTAAAAGCGTTGTACATTTAAAGAAAGCTATTTATACTGTACATATAAGGGGGCGTTTACTAAAGGCTAATACATGATAGTGAAGTTAATGCATGTTAACTGTTGCCATGGCCCATTCATTTCTATGGGCGGTGGCAGCACCTAACACGTTAACCTTTCGTGAACATGCCCCATAGTTGGGGCATGTATAAATTGTATTTTTAGAACACTTCTTATGTGTTCATGCCACAGCATGCACAGACTTAAAGAGGGCATGTTCTGGGCGTGGTTTGCGTGGACCATGAGAATATAAGTGCATTCTATGTTTCGTAAAGGCAATACGCATAGGTTTCAACACGTTTCTTTGTCCGCTGTTATACTTTCTTTGCATCACCCATAACTGTGGGAAAACGTAGACATGATGCTGGGTTTCCGTGACATTTCTGAGATCAGTCTTGGACGTCTAGGTTCCTGGGAATGCCCTGGCCTTGCCTCCACTGTGCCCTTTTTCAAACTTGGATGTCCTCACCCTAGGAACATCCCAGAGCCGGCTTCTGAAATGGCTCTGGAGATGTCGCTGTGCTTTGGACATCACTATGCCCGTTTTCGGATGTCCAAAGCTTTTGTGTTTTTCATATCCAGGATGAACAGTGCTAATCGGGTAGTGTATAACACTCCGTATGCATTGTAGTGCTATACAGTACAAATGATTAGTAAGTGCTGTCACTTATTCGGTTAGCATGATTTTCAGCTAGTGCTTATTCCGATTGCAGCTTTTCATGTGGCTTACGTTGTCCATACAGGGGCTGCTGAAAATCACCCTAATGGATAAGTGCCGGCACTTAACTGGTAGCATTGGAAATGTCCCTACTCCACCTAGGGACCATTCCTGCACTAACTGGAGAGTGCCTGGGAGGTCTTTGGAGATATTCAGCAGCACTATCCGGATAGTGCTACTGAATATCACCGTCTTCCCTTAGCCAGCTGGCTGGCTAAGAGCTTTGAATAAATAAAACTGGTGAACTATAACTAGACAGATACATAAATTACCCTCAAACTTTAAATAAATGAACCCACAGGTATAACTAAGATAAAACAAAAATTCCATCAAAGTACTCCTAGGTATAGCGAGGCAATCCTGACTCAAGAGGAGGAAATTTGTAAAAAAACAAAACCGAAAAAGTCACATCTTCAGCTTGTTATGGAAGGTTAAATGCTTTAGCTTAAATTTCAAATAAAGCAGAAACTCATTCAGTAATGAAGGGTGCCCCGTCCTGAATGGTGGGAACCGCCAACAGATAATCATGAATAGAACCAGGACTTAGGGGCATGTTTATTAAAAGTTTTACTGCACATTCATGAAATTAATGCACATTAAGTATCCGCAGCCCTTTTATTTCTATGGGCACAGCTGCACTTAATGCGCGTCAGTTTCATTAATGTATGTTAACCTTTAGTAAACATGCCCCTTAATTTCCAGAGAAACAGCCTGGATGAAGTTACTACTACTTATTCTGGATCCGTAGTGGATCCGTGGAATAGTCTCCCAGTGGAGGTGGTAGAGATGAGGACAGTAACTGAATTCAAAAAAGCATGGGACCAACACAGAGGATCTCTAAAGGTAAAAAGTGGACTGTTGTAGTTGTTGTTATGGAAGGACAGACTAGACAGGCCTTGTGGTCCTTTTCTGTCATCATGTTTCTATGTTTCTTTTCAGACTCCAGAGCTGGAGGAGTGTTCTGCATCAGCCCCCCTGTTACTGCAGGGAAGCGAAGGGGCGATGGTGAGGATAGAGCAGATCATTTACTCTGTCCCCTAATCCAGCCCTTTTTTCACTGTTGCGCCTGCTGCTGGCCTGCCTGTCCCCTTCCTAGGCTCCACAGCTTCATTTTGTCTACAAATTAAGGTCTGAATAGAAAGCAATATTCAAGTTGGCATGTAAGACTGGATATGATGATGCAAGTACTGAGATGCACCACCCTTTAGAATCCGAAGGGACATTACCAGTATCTTGAAAATCACGCGAAGGCTAAGAGACAATAAATGAAGAGATAAAGTAGTGGGATAATTCTGTCCCATCATCTGCTTTAAGTATTACACTTAACAGCTGCATTCTGGATAAGTTAGAACATATTCTGAGATTTCTTTCGTAAATCAAGATGTACAGCTTTACAACAGTCAAGGAGTGACAAAACCATTGCCTGTATGACTTTTCTCACTTCTGACTCACATCAGACCAATTCCGACAAATGTATTTAAGATTCAAGAATGCTCAAACTGGGCAAGTGGTGACCATCCCATTTCATGTCAACCCACCTTCCCCCCTCTTCCCCCCATGCACCTACGTACCTGCGATGCTCCTGTGCTGGCTGAACAGCATAACATAGACAACCAATAAATATATATCTTCACAGATAACTTTTTCAACATAATTCAACAATGGCGCTTTACATAATTATCATCACTCGACTGGCCCCACGAGTCACAGCACATACCGGCGAAAGAGGTAGGCCATAAAAGCCTTCTTTTCCGACACCTAGTTCATCTATGCCTATATTCAAAAAATGGGAGGATCAACGGGCGAATGGCCATTGAAGCCCCCTTCCCCCTTTTTCCAAGTCCACAGCAAACCTTATTTCATCAGTACTGCCTTTGAGTCTGGTCAATCAAAGGCCATGACTCCTGTCCATCCTGTTTACAATGATGGAGCGTAGCCGTCTCTCCGCCGCCATCTAAGTGAGTGGGGGGTACAAGGGCATGCTGGCCCTGCTGCAAACATGATAACTCTGATGGGGAGGACAATTGTATCTCCAGGAACAAGCAGGAATGTAGTCTTCACATATGGGTGACATCGGTACCGATGAAGCCTGCATGGGAATGCACCCCAGCGTCCAATAGGAAAGCCTTTGGGAGCACTGCACTGCGCCTGCATGGCCACATTCCCAACTCCCTCTCTTCAGTTCTTCATTTTCCGCAAGCCAGCAGGAAGCATATCCTGTCACCACAGAAATTCTCTTTTGTTTTTTGTGGTTGGCATCTGCCTTCCCATCGATGCTGGCACTGTCTTGACATCGCTGGTTCCCTTATACTTTCTTTTATTCTTTCTTTTACTAGTAAAAAAAAAAAAAACAAAACTTCAGGCACATCGACACCATCTTAGACCTTAGGCCTACCATACCACTGACGGTATGGAGAAACTGACTGGTGGTTTCAAAAAAATGTTCAAAATATGGCTGTACCATCTCGGCAACTGACACACATGACTGGTGCTTGAAATGCCTCGGGCCCGACCACCAGTCAACAGAATGTTCCCTTTGTGAAAATATGACAAAGAGAGGCATGCAGAACTTTCTTCGCTTTGGACGCGGTATCTTTGGCACTGACATCATTGAGAGCCTCTTCCTCCTCCCATTTAAGACATGTAATTACGGACTGGGAACCGCAACACTGCCGTGTTTCGAGTTACTAGTTGTTTTTGGCTCTTCATCATGTGAACTGTCCAGTTCCAGTAGTTGCCACCAATTTATATTCCTCCTTATTACAAAGCTCTTCAGGTGAACCAAATTAAATAATGTTAATGTTAGAAATGGCATCAAGATCTAATAATTAAACAAATAAACCAATAAAGGAACACTAAATGAGGAGATGAAGATCAAAACACTCCATAATCCTCATAGTGTTACTTTATTGGTTGCCCTTGTCCTTTCCTTTACGGGGGTGCCGGTTGGCTGTGAGCAACGAAGGGAAACAAAAAGGCACTACAAACACCACAGCATACTAGGACC
Source organism: Ichthyophis bannanicus (assembly GCA_033557465.1). Lineage (NCBI taxonomy): Eukaryota > Metazoa > Chordata > Amphibia > Gymnophiona > Ichthyophiidae > Ichthyophis > Ichthyophis bannanicus. The sequence goes on along the minus strand of CM066043.1, from coordinate 124,219,309 downwards.
TGTGCTGCCGATGCATTGCGGCGTGAACCCATGTGGCCGCACTCCCCCTTTCTCCGGACTCACCATTCTCCACAAGCAATACCTGTCGGCTGCTGCTGAAAATGGCTCACCAGAACCAATAAGGAAATGAAGGCTTTCCTGTTCACTTTCTCAGAACATTATAGCCCTATGACAACCCCCAACTACCCATGATGTTAATATTATATATAATTAAGATTTGATACCTATTGTACAGTTAACTGTTTTTGCAAGTTTATCTAATGTTTACTGTATATAGTTGTCATGTTTCTATGTAAACTAACTGGTATTTTGCTGTTCTATGTAAACTGCTTTGATCAGGCGAAAAGCGGTATATAAACACTGCTAAATAAATAAATAAAATCACTTCTCCTGACTGCTGCACCAGCGTGAGCTGAAGGCAGCTGAACTGAATGCTGGATTGAGTAGACCTGTGCGCTGATCACCCCTCTCACATGGGATCACGAACGCGTGGTGAGTGGACCAGACACTTGATCAGCATGATTCCAAATAGGAGGAGCAAGAGGCCAGATTTGGGTCTAACCTGCCTCTAAGTAGCTGGCCTGGGTCTGTCTTCTCGCCCCCGGCCTCACACTTTGGGGGTTAGCCCATTCTTGGCCCACTGTCCATTCGTGTCAGACAGCTGCTATTCAGCCGTTTGGATTCTTACTTTAATCCAGAAGTAATTTGATCCTGTGAAGATAAAGCTGAATCAATAATGACTCCAAGAACCTAAGAACCTAATGTTAGGGAGATGTCACCCCAGCAAAGACCTTGGATTGGAGACAGTAAAGCCTTTTTGCTCACTCACAATAATTCAGATTTATCTGGATTAATGCTGAGGCTACTGGCTTTCATCTAGACATTAATCACTGCAAAGCTAATCTCAAGTTTTTGGAAGTTCACTTGAATGCAATTGGTGGCTAGGAAAAATAGCTGGATGTTGCACATATGACTATAACATATGATGACCCAACAGAGGAAGGAACACATGAAATAAAAATTGGGAAATAAGGGATCCCTGAAAAAGGCCAGGACTAATGAACCACAGATAGAACTTTTCTGGTTTAGTTTCACTATCTGTTGTCTATCCAACAGGTAGGAAGAGAGCCAGCTAGCAATCCAGCCAGAAACACCCAAGGAATTGAGCCTTCTTAACAATAGTGGGTGATCAACATTATCAAAGGCAGCAGAATAATTTAGCCGCATCAGAATAGCCACACATTCTTAAATGTAAACCAACTTCAAATCCTCCAGTAGAGCATCTAGATCATTTCAGTTCTGTGTCTTTCTTAAAGCCAAGCTGCAATGGGTTAAGGTGTTCACAGCCATCCAAATATATTTAACCAAGCATCTTGCATAATAGTATTTGACCACTATAGTTAAAAAATGTAAAATTGCCACTGGTCTTAGCACACCAAGATGGGTCCAGAAAACCTTTCAGCACTGCAAGTATTAGACTGAATTTCAAAGATTAGGAGACCTTCCTTGATAAGAATAAAATTAATAAAACCCATAAGCCGACTGACTGTATCATCCAGTAAATCATGTGAAATAGTTGCTGGACATGGGTCCAAGGCACAGTTCCCTTTACTAAATTTTGAAGTAACTGCCTTCACCCAGGGCCAGTGTGACCCAATAGCCATACTAGGCGATCATCTACAATACTGATGTCACTGGTCAACGAAGTTTAACAAAAGTCATGTTACTGAAATAAAAATAGTCATTTCTTATCAATTTTTATATGCTGAACACGAATATGACAGTGAAATTGCAAAGGTGGCTCTAGTTTTTTTGTAATCTACAAGAATTAATGTTTACATCACGAAATGCATGTCAATAGTAAATATAATAGGCCTTCGGTTAATACCTGTAAAAAACCAAGTCATAGACTTAGATTTTTTCACCTGTCTCTTGTACAGCTGTTCGGGAGCTTCTCTGGGGAGTGTCCAGCAGTAGTCAGCCAGCATTGTAGTGGACCATTTTCCCTGGTATCTTTGCTCCATCGTTGCGATATCCTGGTGAAAACGTTCGCCGTGTTCATCACTAACCATACCACAGTTGTCAGGAAAGAAATCGAGATGGGAATCAAGGAAATGGATCTTTTGAGACATATTGCAGCCATGTTTCTGATACTGCATCAGCATGTCTTCTACTAGTTCCTTGTAGTTTTCTGCTCTAACATTCCTGAGAAAGTTTGTTGACACTAGGCGAAAAGCATTCCATGCTTGTTTCGTATCACCCTGCAGCAAGTTGTTGAACCGGTTATCTTTGAAGAGCTCTCGAATCTGAGGACCCACAAAAACTCCCTCTTTAATCTTTGCTTCGCCGAGTCGAGGGAATTTTTCATGCAGGTATCGGAAAGCTGGCGAAGTGTGGTCCATGGCTTTTACAACGTTTTTCATCAAACCTAGTTTGATGTGAAGGGGTGGTAGCAGGATTTTGTGAGCCTCAACCAGAGCTGGGTGCTGGATATTCTTCTCTCCAACTGTTACATTTTGTCTGCGATTCCATTCCTTCCGCAAGTAGTGCCAATCCCTTGCTCGGCTATCCCACTCACATAAGAAACACATGTATTTTATATATCCCTGTTGCAGTCCCATTAAAAGGGCAACTACCTTCAAGTCACCACAGAGGTGCCAGCTGTACTTGTTATAGTTAATGGAAGTCAGTAGATGCTTTAAGTTATCGTATGTCTCTTTCATGTGGACGGCATGCACTACTGGAATAGATGGAAGACGGTTTCCATTGTTCAAAAGCACAGCCTTCAGACTCAGTTTCGAAGAGTCTATACAGTCTCCAGTCTTGTGGGTCATGTGTGATTTTTAAGGCATTCATGAGGCTTTCAATATCAGAACAGAATACCAGATTACTTTCCTTTCTGAAGAAAGGCTCCAACTGCTGGTGGCGCTTTCGATATGAAGTAATGTTGACATCTTCTTCTAGAAGATTCCATTGTTGGAGTCTTGATCCTAGCAATTCTGCCTTGTTCTTGGATAAGTCCAAATCACAAACCAGGTCATTTAGTCCTTCCTGTGTTATTCTGTGTGGAGTTGATAATGCATCCCAGTGAAAATCTGGGTTATTGCATGCTGACGGACCAGGAGAAGAACAGGTTGGCTCACCCTTGTCCTCATCAGATGAATCAAGAGAATATTCTGATGGAGGTTCTGGAATAGGAAGTCCCTCACCATGTGGAACTGGTCTCAATGCAGACGGTATGTTTGGGTAGTCTATGCTCGACTTCTTTTGCTTCGTTATTCCGCTGGAAAGAGGAGGAACCAAGCAGAAGTAACAGTTATTTATATGGTTGCTTGGCTCTCTCCACACCATGGGGACTGCAAACGGCATTGATGGTCTTTTGCAATTCAACCACTGTGAAAGCTGTGTTGTACATGTAGCGCAGCATATATGCGGGGCCCAAGGCTTGTCTTGGTCACCAATCTTGCATCCGAAGTAAAGATGATATGCCTTCTTCAGTTGAGAAGTGATACTTTTCTTCTGGTTGGCAAATTTCACTTCCCCACAAATGTAGCAGAAATTGTCAACGGTATTAACACACTTTCGCGGCATTACTGTTCTGTATTGTACCTAAATGGCTAAAATTATATGATTAATAAAAGTTAGATGTAACAGTAGCTTAAACTGTCTCGCACACAGTCTGAAATATTTTAAATGCTCAACCTTTCCGACTGCGTATAGTACACTGCTGACGGCAGATGGCTTCAGCAGCCGTCTGGCAGTAGTATTGCATTGCATCAGAAAATGATGCAATCAACTCTGGATGATGTGTGCATGCTGGTATTATGCAATGTGATGCAATATTGCATCATTCAAGGCTTATTTGGGATGTTGTTGATGTTCTACTGGATAAATTTACACGGTGAAACGTCAAAAATAAACTACATGCAATATCTTCAAAACGAGAGCCAATAAAAATGTTTTAATGTTATATTCGTGTTCAGCTCACCAAGATACTACAGATTAGGGCCTTTTAAAGTCTGTAACGATTTCAATGTTGACCAGTGTGTTCCCAGGGCAACCCATTGCTGCTGTTTCCACCCCTCTCTGGGAACTGCAGCAGCATTAATTGTATTTAAACAGCAACACAGCGCTTACCTGAACTCTGTAGCACTGCATTAGAGGGAAGGAACAGCAACAGAGTGCCAGAGAGTTTGGGCAAGCACTGCATTTCTGTTTAAACGGCATTGTTGCTGCTGCCGGTCCCAGTGAGATATGGCAGCGGAGCGGGGGGGGGGGGGGCAGAATTGAGGGCTCATCAAGAGTACCTAATGTCCTTGCAACAGCCCTACTTTCGCCGTCAATGGGAGCATTAGCTATTATTAGGACTGTCATCATAGGCTGAACAGTGCCCTAGAAGGTCAGGAGTGGAGCCGTCTCCAAAGACATGGCCAGCTTGCACTCTGATGAAAGTCAGATTGCCAGTTCCCTTCCAAAGACATGGTCACACAGGAGCGGCAGCACTGATGATTGTTTCTCAGGCTGCAGTAATAACAGCATGACGTGCTGGTACCCCAGGGGTGCCCAAGCTGCCACCCTTCTCACCTTCTTCTTTATCCAATTATATATTTATTGAGGCCTACTTCAGGGTTACAGGATTTTAGTGTACACATTTCTTTTAACATGCTCTTAGTGACGCAGCCCCAATATGTAGCATACATGCTGAGAAACAGTATTAACAACAGTCTCTTTCATGAATGTATTGAAATTAATTTATTTACATAAAAGTCTGTTTCAAACAATATATATTTTTTAAAATATAAATAATGGGACATAAGGCCTGATTTTTGGTGCAGTTCTGGAGACGGAAGATGCCCTACTTTCAGAGATTCATCAATGAGTATATTTATAACAAGGACTATTTTATCCAGTGTTTTGCTGAGTATTATACATTAGTAGAGACGGTGGCTTTTGACAGATTATTCCATGGAATTTCTCTCATTGTTTCAGATTTAGCTAGTATGGTCTTATCATCAGATGTTTAGCTTTACACAGAAGGGAATTTGATGTTGAAATTTTGGAAGCAAGCTTTGCTGAACTGGTTTGGTATGATTTCAAAGGGTTTCCTGCTGTAATAGTGAAACACATAGGCAGGTAGACTGCTGTGAAATATGTAGGCGATGTACGCTGACTTGTTTTTCGATGACGTGAAAGCAGAGACAGCATCAAAGTTTCCTCTGATGCTCTTCATATGCTAGGCACCACTTTTGTAATCTCTGCTTCAACCTTACTCTTCCTGTTCTATGGCCCACTTGAATGTGCTTAGTTTTCAGAATTCTACTGCATATTTTCTCATAAGAACCAAGGTAGACTTTGGTGAGTACTTAAAGTATTTATACCATATACCACTTATTTCGTCACTCAGAAAGCTAGATTCTCTGAAAAGTCAATGTGCTGTTCAAAAATGCATTCATCATGTTTAACCAATGGAACAGGGCTCTGAAAATATAGATTACAATTCATTGAACATAACATAAGAACATAAGATATGCCATACTGGCTCAGAACAAGGGACCATCAAGCATAGTATCCTGTTTCCAACAGTGACCAATCCAGATCACAAGTACCTGTCAGGTTTCCAAAAAGATACACAGATTCTACATTGCTTATTCCAAAGTAGCCAATGGATTTCCTTGGTCCTCCTTAATAATGGTTTATGGATTTTTCCTCCAGGAACTTGTCCAAATATTTTTTAAACCCGGCTTCACTAACAGCTTTTGCCTCATCCTCCAGTAATGAATTGCAGAGTTTCATTTCTCGTAGAGTGAAAACATATTTTCTATGATTATTCTTAAATGGGGCTACATTGTAGCTTTATTGTTTGTACCCTAGTCTTTCTACTTTTTGAAGGAGTACACAACCAATCTACGTTTACTCCATTCAGTCGTCTTTATTGCAAGTTGAAGAGCTGTAACCTTTTATGCCTTTCCTCGTTGGGGTATCCTTTCATCCCCTTTACCTGGCTCTTCTCTGTAAACCATTGAATTATTTACAGATCTTGTATAGGGTTTCTTAACAATGCACACGAGTAAGTATTGTCCTGAGAACTCTGATGACATTCACAAAAACATAGTGCAATTTTCTCTTTAACTTAGAGTGCATCATGGGATAAATACATAATTAATTCTAATCATTCATTGTTTTATGGTTATTGTACATTCTTCCCATAGTGCATTTATATCTTCCATAATGCTAAATGCAAATCCTGGAGAACACACTTCCTCTTCCAAGGATTTATTTTTTTCACGGAAAACATATCTACAGCAAATAAAGACAAGCTCAATTAAAGTAGAGTTAGAATGAGGGAGAAAATGTTTATATAATTTTGTTATTGCCAGTTTACTCAATTTAGCAATGTTTTAGTTCTACAGAACAATATATAATAATTGCAGTCAGCCACAGTTATTGTGAAAAGTACTCCAGCACAGATAGCGCTTTACCTTCCCAAGAGAAATTCTCAAACCAAACGCTCTATACTCACACAGGTTTGCAAGCATAAGAATACACAAATGAGCACTTTTGGCTACAAATTATTTGTTCAGTTCTAGTCACTGGAGCCTCTCAATGAACGGCATGATCCTTGTAATATCTATCTAGCTCTTATTTATTTTACAGATATAGGGGCTGAGCTGCTACAGATTCCTGGGTGCTCATAGCTCTATGACAAAATTATGTTGTGGGATGCCTTCGGGAATCTCCCACAACACAAATTCAGTCCATACAATTAGTACTAAAAGTAAACTTTATTAGGTGGTGAATGAGGCATACAGTGCCTAATAGCGATATCAATAACAGAGCTTCCCAAACCTCTTCTAGGGATGCTGCAGACAGCTGTGTTGTCAGTATATCCACAATGAATATGCACAAGATTCATTTACACATACTGGAAACTTGTGCATATTCACTGAAAATGTCCTGACAACTTGATTGGCTCTGGTGTCAACAGGAGAGGTTTGGGAAGCTCTGATCAGCAGAGACACCAATTCCTTAATTTTGGAGGCTATCTCCTTTATTGGGAGAGATAACTGGGAATATATATTTAGTGCTAGAACTGGGATAATTTATTGTACATTAATTAGCCCCTTGAATCCGTTTCTCTGTACTTAGATTTTAATGTCACTTGCAATTGCAATTCTTGGGTCAGAGCCCTGTACAGCACACCAGATAATCCTTGCTCCCAGAAAATAGATTCATTACCCCTTTGGTCTCTGTTAATTTCTCTTCCTTTTAAGCGCTCAACTAAATGTTTTCCAACCTATAACATTGTCTCTTAGATATCCTTTCCTCATCTCTGCATTTGTCTTCTTCCCTGCCCTTGCTTTCTCGGAGATATGCCAATTCCTTGGCAACTCTACCACTAACCTGTCTGCTGTATTATATTCACTGCCTGACGAACTCACTCACACCAGAATTATTGCTTCCAGTTTTTAGGTGCATATGCCCTTGCAATAGCGCCTATTGTGGAGCCCCCAGCCAGGTGTCTGTTTTGCCTCTCCTATGCATGGGTTCTGTTTGCGCTTGCACATACCTATGCATTCCAATAAGACACAGGCAGCTCTGCATTTAAGTGCAGGCAGAAGAGGTCCTGCTGAGCAATCATGTGTTGCTATTGCCTAGAAAAAAGGACCAATATAACATTGCACCTACTATATATAGGGATCTTTTTTCAAATGAATACATAGGGGGTCATTTTAGAAGCTCTATTTGTGATTTGGACATCGGAAAAGGGGCATTCAGATGTGCAAATCACAAAGACATCCCCAGAGCCATTTTAGAAAGCTGGGTATGTAGACATCCCTGGCACAATCATGTCCATGTCGCCTGGAGGGGATAATAGAAGCGTAGCCTGGGTGATTCTATGCATATGCACATTGCTGTGTGATTTCAGAAAGGCCTGCACACATCTGGCCCTGGCTGCTGGAGCTTCCAGGTCTATACCTGCTCCTGACCATGAATAAGTTGCAGAAAAGTGCTGGTTTCATGGCAGCAACACTTTCAGCGGGAACAGCGACATGTGCTCTCACTACAGGGTCTGCCGTAGATTTGGTCCAGTGTTGGAGCTCTAGGCGAACCTCAAGTTTTACCCCCCTCTGGCTGTCAAAATCTATTATTTAGCTTTGAATGGTCTGCTTTTGCTGCCCTCCAGAGGTTGCTGCTCTAGGCAACCGCCTTGTTTACCTAGTGGTTGGGCTGGCCCTGACTACAACAGCACTTTTCACCAGGTCAACAAAACCCCGCTGCTACACATCTGCAGATCTAAAATGGCAGCTGGGACGTGCATGTATCATAGCATAGATGCTTCTATTCTGAAATGCATCAGGCAGCATGTATATTTGCCCGTTTCTGCAGCCAGGTATTTCGGGAACCTCCATATTTATTTATTTAACTGGTTTTATATATCACCTTATCTCAGAGTCAAGGTGGTGTACACGTAACAAGTTAACTTAACGCAGAACACTATAGTTTACATGGAACGAGATAAAACATAATTTAACATAATGTAACATAAAAAGGCAACATATGATAGAAATATGGGATCATTACATCTCAGTTTAACTTAAAGTAGTCCGAGTAACAATGGTTTAGTTTAACAAGGTAAAATAACGTAAGGTAACAGATTGTAAGAGAAAACATGGATGCTTTAGGTCTCAGTTTAGATTGGATAGCCATAGAGACGATGGTTTTAGTATAAGGTAACTGGGGGTAGTAGGTGGGGAGAGGGGGGAGGAGAGGGGAAAGGCAGGGGATGATAATGGTAGGGTAAGGTAGGTGGGGTGGTAGTCCAGAAGAAGTGACCTCAGTTTGCGGGGCCGGGGATGGAGGAGTGGAATATGGTGATGATGTTGGTAATGCTTGTCAATGAGATTAGTAAGTCCCCAAATATTCAGAGACGAGGTGGGTTTTTAGTTTGTTGTGAAAATCGATGATGTCCTAGGTAGTGCAGATATCAAAAAAGAAGCAAGTTCCACCAGTTAGGGACATAGAGAGAGAAAGCTCTATTTGATGTGGTTTGGGTACTTGACCTGAGTATGGGTAAATTGCATACTGTGCCATCTTGACAATTGCTTAGTGTCTTGCATAGCAGGGATTGTAGATAGTTTGATGAAAGATTATGGTATACTTTAAAGACTGTAAGTATTGCTTTGTATTTGGTGCGAGCTGCAATTGGCGGTCATTGCAGGCTCTTAAGAACTGGGATATATGTTATTTGGGAGCTCCATATAGCATGCAGGCTGCAGTGTTCTTGGCCATCTGTAACTGAAAGCTCCCCTCCTAAAATGTGGCTGACAAATGTGCAGGTTATGTGGCTCATGCACACATGAAAGAGAGGTGCTCCAATGGATGTGGTTAGGACAGGGGAGGAAAACAGCAAGTATACATGGGATTTCTGAAAGCATTTTACCCCTGCTCAGCTGCTTGCATAAATGGAAGGTGCAATACATTGATGCTTGGAGGAGGATATTGCAGTAATCCAGGTGGGGAGTACTAAGGCTTGGAAGACTGTGCAGAAGTTGTGGGAGTCCAGGAAGGGACATAGGCCTTGAGTCATTTTTATTTTCTTTGTATGTGAGTCTTATGGCATTGTTGATATGAGACTGTAGTGTTAGAGATCTATCCAGTGTGAGTCCCAACTTCCAAGTATTTTACTTGAGGTTTGATTTGTAGTTGTGCGCCTGGTACTTTGATGTGGGTTGGGGGACAGGCGTTGACGTCTCTTGTAATGAAGAGGATTGTCAGTCTTAACGGTTAGGTTATGATTTGCTAGCCATTGTTTGATGGCTATGAAGCAAGTTGTTAGGGATGTGTAAGTAGGCTGTAAGGTGGAGAAGAGTATATAAAGTATTATATCATCTGCATAGATGTGGTACAACAACTTGGGCAAGATGGGCTGTAGAAAGATGTTAAATAGGAGGAACGATAATGCAGAGCCTTGGGGAATGCCTTGTAGAATGGGGTTGAGGTGGTTCCCACTGATCTAATATGCTGTAAGCGCCCTGTTAGGTAGGAGATGAACCACCTGAGAGTCATGCCAGTTATTCCTATGTCTTGCAAATGGCACAGCAGGGCATCATGAGGGACTGAGCCTGCAAATGTGCACATACCTGGCTATACCATTTGCACAGGCTTGTCTCCAGAACCGGTTGTGGGGACATGCATCGTTTGGGGCAGAAATGGAGCGATTTCAGGCAGCACTTAAATGTGCTTTCCTTCACTGCTGCCACTCCCATGGCATTTTGGATGTTGTGGCCTGGACGTCTCAAATTCTGTCTAGACATCCTTTCTAAAATATTGCTTTATGTCACCAGTTTTCAGCTGGTATGGCAACCGGCTTGAGCTAAATGTGGTTGCCAGTGTTCAACATTATTTTATTTATTTATTCAAAAGGATTTGTTTCCCGCCTTATCCTAAAATCAAGGCGGTTTTCACGTCAAATGATTCAAATTTGTGGTAGGGTGGGGGAGAAGGCATGCAGTGGTTGGATAGAAGTGTTTGTGGGAGGGTGGTACCTGGGTTGATTAATTAATTAAAAGGTGCAATATATACAGCGTGAGCTATTTACAATGTACTATAAACAGTTGGGGGGGTACTTGGAGGGCGGGGAAAGGCAGTGTAAGGAGCAGAGAGTGGCTTAGATCTCTGGACAGTTTACGTGATGTCGCTGTAATGCTCTATGTAAAGTGTGGTCTTATTCAGTTATTCAGCATCTCTATAGTATTATCAGTGGCACTGAATATCCAGATAGTGCACTCATTATGCCAACGCTGTCCATTTAGTTTAGGCCTGCTATACAAGGTGTGACAAAAAAGAAATGAGATTGTCCCATAAATGTTTTATTACAAAATCTACGGAGAAATTACACATTGTCCCCTTCAAAGTAATCGCCCCCAGAGTTAATGCACTTCTGCATTCGCTTCTGCCATGTACAGAAGCACTCGGTAAAGTCCTCCTCCTTGAGGTCCCTCAGCTCTCTCGTCACAGTGGCCTTGATCTCTTCTACAGAGGCGAAATGAGTTCCTTTCAGCACAGTCTTCAGCCTGGGGAAGAGCCAGAAGTCGCATGGTGCAAGATCTGGGGAATAAGGAGGGTGGTCGAGAGCTGTGATCTGTTTTTTGGCCAAGAATTGCCTCACACTGAGTGCGGTGTGTGTGGGTGCATTGTCATGGCGAAGCAGCCACGACTTGTCTCTCCACAGAGCCCACCGGCTGCGCCGAACCCGGTCATGGAGGCGATTGAAGACCTGCTGGTAGAAGTGCTGGTTGACTGTCTGATCCTCAGGCACAAACTCATGATGGACCACTCCCTTCTGGTCGAAGAATGCGATCAGCATGACCTTGATCCTTGATTTGGACATGTGCGCCTTCTTGGGTCTGGGTGACAGTGAATCTTCCACTGCAGGTTCTGTCTCTTGCTTTCAGGTTCATACTGGAAGACCCACGTCTTGTCCCCTGTGATGACAGTTGGGCCCTTCTCCAACTTAACCAGAAATTTCAAGTTGATTCTTTGCTACATATTTCTGTTACCTCCAGTTGTGTGAGAAAGCGATGGAGCAATGTGCTACAAAAAGCCTGAAAAAGAAAAACAGTGAGAGAGATGAAAAATATTATAGCAGAATAGTTTGCGAGATGTTGCACAACACAGTGACATAAGCGGTTAGCCAATTGGCATTGATTCATGGGCATGGCTGCCACAGTCTCGTTTCTTTTTTGTCACACCTGGCAAAAATACTGAGTTGTTGACAAAGGCGGCTACTTTCACCTATGGAGGGTCTAGGAAATAATCAAAAAGTTCATTTTCACAGGCTAAAGAGCATTTTGCCCATTGTCCTCTGTGTGCTGCTGTGAATCTCATAGCAGCTCAATATTCTCTTAACCATTTTCTCTGTAATTGTTTTTCATAGTTTACAACATGTTAATCATTTGGTTTCTGGCAACAGGTTTAAGTACATTTTGGCAAACTGAAAAGATGGACGTTTTTTCCCAATGTTGTTCTCATTAATGCTTAAGGAATAAAAAAATGCAAAAGAGAACGGAAACAATAGCTCTGTGAGTACAATCTCCTTGTGTTTCTCTTGTTCTGGTTTTCTCCTTTACGATGATGTCCACAATATAGTGTTATTGCCTGAACTTGACTTAATGGTACAACAGCATCCTACGTTGGAAGAGGATCTCAAACTATTCGCTTCATTACTTAAAAATGATGGAACAACTCCATCAAACTTGGAGACCTAATTAGCCTTTTTTTCACATGAAATGCAATGCCAAAAAAAGAAGCCAGAGCTAAACAGACTACAGTTCACCACTGGAATTCTTGTTTGACTGATTTTTGCTAAAATTCAGTGAATGGGAAAATAAAGACGTCTTTTGTTAACCATATACTTCTCTTCATTCTGGGTACTTTGAAAACTTCCAGGATTTTAGTATGTGAACCTATATTAGATATAGGAGGCTATGCACTAAAACTCAAGCAAAAATGTTTTTCAGCATGCACTCACTAAATTGTTTAGCATGTAAGCTAAAAGGTCACTTATAGCTAGTGTAACTTTTAGCTCACATGCCAAACAATTTGCTAAAGTGCATGGTGTTAGCACATGCTAAAGTGTACTATTCCATTAGCATGCGCTAACACCATTTACATGCTTTATTAGTAAAGAAGCTCATTGCATAACATGGGAATGCATAAATAATGGTGGGTCGGCATCGAAAGGGTGCAGGACTCATAACAGGGCTGCCGGGGGAGGAGAGCCTGCAAGGGGCAGCCCTATATAGGTAGAGGGCAGAGGTAGAATCTGCGCCAGGATAAAGGAAGGGGGTAAGGGCCACTCCTTTCTTTCTCAACCGGCAGCATGACTGACTCACCAGCAGCGTGAAGATCAATTCAGCAGCTCACTGTGAGTTTTATGGAAGGCCGCTGGTGCACGGGGACTCCCTTGCTGCCGCTGATGAACTTGCAGGCAAGAATCCATCTCCCCACAGTGCACCGAAAGTTTTTAAAAGGCCACGAGTGACCAGGAGCAGTGTCATCAGTGCTTCCAGGGAGCTCCCGCATGGCTGGTAAGTCAGCCAGAAGGGAGGTGGGCAGCCGCTCATGGTCTGGACACATGGCAGGGAGCTGATCACGCTGGCGGAATTGGTAAAACAAAGGAGGGACAGGTACACCACCTGCAAGAGCCGTTCCACAGCCCAGATAGCTGCACAACCCAGTCCCCCACCGAATCACTCATCGCACATCGCTCCCACCCAGTCGAGGGTGTCAGGGTACAGCTGGAGCCACAGGGGAGGTGTCAAGAGTGGTGAGTGAGCAAGTGAGAGGGTTAGGGACTGTAGCCCATTCACGGCCAGGAGAACAGTGCTGGATGTTCAGGACTAGGAACAGCAAGGCAGACAGCGGTAGCAGCGTGGAGCAGAGTATGGCCAGGCAGCAGTGAGGCAAATGGGCGAGCTCTGGTGATGAAGACAGCAGGAAGGCCAGGAAGAAAGGAAGAGTGACGGTCAGCAGAAGAAAGCGGCAACGATGAAGCAGAGCAAGCCCACACCAACGCTGAGAGGAGCAGAGCGACTGGGGCAGGATGCCATGGTGCTCAGTGATGCACGGATCCCACACCCAGGCACAGGACAGCACAGAATGGACCAGTGCCCAGTGTCCTACCCCTGCCATGTGGTGGTGATTAGCAGGAGGCCTTGGGTACACGTGACCTCATGAACCAGGTCAGAGCCATGATCGCAGTTCTCGGAGCAGGACACATCCAGGTTCTACTGAGTTTTCTTGACAGAGTGCCATCTATGGGGAGGACATCCCCAGAAGAGGCAAGCACAAGCTGGGTGGCTGTGCCAAGTGAAGCAGAATGGAGGGGTGAGTATGGACAATCCACTTCACTATGGCATGATGTGGTGGGGAATGGAGGGTGGGCAGTGACTTGCCTTTGTGAACGGGAGTGTGAATGTTGGGGGTGCGTGAATGCGGGATGACAGATCTAATGGAGGGCCCCATCGGGGAGGCTGTTGAGGCAGGGAATGAGACAATGGCAGCAGCAGCCCAAGTTTGGGGGGTTCAGGGAAGTAGCCAGGGGCAACCGATAGGGTATTGCTGGACTGCTGCAGACCTTGCTGCATTTTATAGCCAGCAGCGGCTCTTTAGGGGGCATGACCCAGGTGGCACAGGGCCGGGGGGGGGGGGAAGCCGAAATAAGGACCACCAGTGTCTCTCCCACCAGCTCACCTCCCCCTAGCACCCCAGCAGGGGGCTCTGCTTCCATAAGCACCCAGGGTCACTTGGCGGAAGCCCAGAGTGGGTATGGAGTGTTGGTATCGGAGTGTAGGCTGGCAGAGTAGTGTACATCGTGAGTGCATTAAACAGCCACGTGCCCACAGCCCAGAAAGAAAAGATCTGGAGGGGTGAGTATATGGACATTTTCTTGCTACTAATCAACAGGTTCATTGTTGAAGGAGAAGAAATTGAAATTGTGAACAACTTTAACCTACTTGGATCAACTATCAATAAAGAAGCAACAAGCAGTCAAGAAATCAAACGACGCATTGTTCTTGGCAGAATGGCTATGAAAGACCTAGATAAGATTCTCAAGAGCAGAGATGTCTCTCTCCATACAAAGATTCGACTTGTTCAAGCCATGGTATTTTCAATAACATCATATGGATGTGAAAGCTGGACAGTGAAAAAGACAGACAGGAAGAAAATTGATGCCTTTGAATTATGGTGCTGGCGGCGAATACTGTGTATACCATGGACTGCCCGAAGAACAAACCAGTCAGTACTAGAGGAGATCAAACCTAAGCTTTCTTTAGAAGCTCAGATGACAAGACTTCAACTTTCATACTTTGGACACATCATGCGAAGAGAGAGATCATTAGAGAAAGACATCATGCTTGGCAAGATAGAAGGTCAACGCAAAAGAGGAAGGCCAGCAATGAGATGGATTGATACAATAACAGCAGCTACGGGTACCAGTCTGTCAACAATGAGCCGCCTGACTGAAGACCGAACACAATTTAGGATAGCTATCCAGCGGGTCGCCATGAGTCGACTCCGACTCGACGGCACTTAACAACAACAACAACAATTAGACAGGGTGACATGCACTGCGAGTGTTCAGGCTGCCGCAGTAAGCACGAGCTGGTATCTAGGAAGGCTGACGCAGTCCCTCGGACGATCGTGAACTTGTGTGCAGCTTTTTGGGTACTGGCCAGCGTGGTCAGAGAAATGCAGGGGGCTCCTCAGATACCAGGATAGTATTTGCGAAGCCTATAGGGTTATCAGTGGCACTGCCTGGCTGGAGTACAATGTGCAGTTTCGTCGGAACATGGCAGACATGAAGGGGCTCAGCTGGGACAGGAATGATATTGACCTGGGGATCCGGCTGATGACACAAGGTCAGTGGAGCAGCAGAGCAAGAGGGGCCCCCATTGATTCACGGGCATGGCTGCCACAGTCTCGTTTCTTTTTTGTCACACCTCGTAGACCCCACTGGCAAAAATACTGAGTTGTTGACAAAGGCGGCTATTTTCACCTATGGAGGGTCTAGGAAATAATCAAAAAGTTCATTTTCACAGGCTAAAGAGCATTTTGCCCATTGTCCTCTGTGTGCTGCTGTGAATCTCATAGCAGCTCAATATTCTCTTAACCATTTTCTCTGTAAATGGGTAGTTGGCTCAGGAAGTACACTGGGTCGCAGCAGCATCCCTTTCAGGGGGGACATCAGGCCCAGCAGTGGGGAAGGTTGTACCATCCCCACTGTGCCCTTCCTCACCTCACACCGGGGCGTATGCAGGCTGTATAATGGTGTGGCATGCAGTTTTAATAATACCTGCAAGTACAGGCATGCCAGTGCCACGTGCAGGAAGAGACACCCTCAAGTCAGATGCGGGAAAAAGCAAGGGGGGACACCCAGGGCCTGAGATGAAGCAGACACATTGGGGTTGGCCACTATGCCCACTTATATTGTGGCAATATGGCAGAATTTGGCAGATTATGATCGGCAGAAGGCACAATGGTTACTTGAGGGTTTTTACATGGGGTTTCAGCATTCCTTACAATGGTCAACAGGCCTATGGGTGGCGGGGGACTTACAATCAGCTCTGGAGTGGAGGGAGGTGGTGCAAAGTAAGCTCGTTAAAGAGTGAAGCTGAGTAGGATTGTGGGCCCCTTTGGGAGCAGGCCCATCCACAACCTGCTAATTTCGCCATTGGGCTTAGTCCCAAAGAAGAAGCCGGGAGAGTACTGGCTCATTCATCACTTGTCATATCCCACTGGCTCATCTGCGAATGACCACCTGGACCCGGCAGCATGCTTGGTGAAGTACGCCTCTGTGGACCAGGCCCTGGGGTTGCTCCGGGGTTTTTGGTATGGGACATGGCTAGCAAAGATAGATGTGGAGACTGCCTTTAGGTTGTTGCCAATGCATTTGGAGAGCTTCCACTTGCTGGGGCTTTGCTTTGATGAATGGTACTCCATATACTCCACCTACTTTGAGGAGTTCAGCTTGGCCATCCAATGGGTGGTCGAGTAGGATATGCGCTAGGTAAACATTATCCATTAGCTGGACGATTGTCAGTGCAATCTGAGAACATTTCACAGGAAGGCTGCCAAGCTTGAGGTCCTCTTGCAGTAAATAAGACCGAAGGGCCAGTGCAGCGAATGTCCTTCCTGGGGATTGAAATCAACACTATCGAAATGGTGATGTTCTTCCCAGCAGGTAAAGTGGCAACCTTGAAGGCCGTAGCCCAAGTGGCAGTGGCCACAAAAAAGACAAATGCAGTCTCTGATTGGGCACTTGAACTTTGCCTGCAGGGTGATGCCCATGGGCAGAGCTTTCATCCAGTGGCTAGTGGACACCACAAGGAGTGATTGCCAGAGACACCACTTCATTAGAGTCAACGCCCCCATAAGGGAGGACCTGATGGTTTGGCAGCAGTTCCTGATTCAGTGCTATGCAAGGAATATAAGGAGGATGCCCCCATGCATCAGGGACCTGGAACTGTTTACAGATGCAGCGGATGGAGTGGACTTTGGGATCTATTTCAGGGATCAGTGGTGTCAGGAGAGGTGGCCGATGTAGTGGCACCTATATGGAGTAATCAAAGATATCACATTCCTCGAGATATTCACTATCATGGCAGCCATGGTCATATAAAAGCCCCATTTCATGGACAGGAGGGTAATTTTCTGTTCAGACAATGCATCAGTGGTGTTCGCCATTAACAAACAGCGAGGGTGGGGAGAGTGGTGAGATTAGTTAGGAAGCTGGTGCTGCTGAGCCTGAAATTGAATGCTTTTATCACGGCCAGCCACGTTTCAGGAGAGAGCAATGAAATAGCTGATGCTTTGTCTTGTTTCCAGCTACAGCGCTTCAGGCAGCTCGTCTCAAATGCCGAGCCCAAGACTACAGTCATGCCCAAGAAGTTGTGGACCTTTTAAGCACTGGCAAGTTAGATGCAAGGCATTGATAAGGCAGGCAAAGAGAATTTGAGAACCAAAAACACATAATAAAGACTTTTTCAAGTATACTCATAGCAAAAAACCAGTGAGACAGTCAGTTGAACCATTAAATGATAGAGGGGTAAAAGGGGCACTAAGAGGGGAAAAGGACATAGAGGAGAGACTGAATGAATTCTTTGCTTTGATCTTTATTGAAGAAGATGCAGGGAAGTTACCCATGACTGAAATGGTATTTAAAGGTAATGCATAGGAAGAATTGAAAGAAATATCGATAAACTGGGAAGATATATTACAACTATTTGATAAACAAAACAGTAGCCTGACATAAGTACCAGACATAATGGTAGAAACCATTATAAAGAACAAAATTATGGAACATGTACAGACTCATGGTTTAATGGGAGAAAGTCAACATGGCTTTAGCCAAGGAAGGTCTTGTCTTACTAATTTGTTATATTTTTTAGAAGGTGTCAATAAACAGGTAGACAGAGGTAAGCTGGTTGATATAGTGTATCTGGATTTTCAGAAAGCTTTCGACAAGGTCCCTCATGAGAGACTCTTGGAGAAGTTAAAAAGTCATGGGATAGGAGGCAGTTTACTATTGTGGATCAGTAACTGGTTAAAAGATAGAAAGCAGAGGGTAGGGCTGAATGGCCAATTTTCTCAATGGAGAAAGGTGAATAGTGGAGTTCCTCAGGGATCTGTGCTGGGTCTGCTGCTTTTTAACATATTCATAAATGACCTGGAAATGGAATAACGAGTGAGGTAGTCAAATTTGCAGATGACACAAAACTATTCAAAGTTGTTAAAACCCAAGAGGATTGTGAAAAATTGCAAGAGGAACTTAATAAATTGGACGACTGGATGTTTAAATGGCAGATGAAATTTAATGTAGACAAGTGCACCTAGGAAAGAACAACCCAAACTATGGTTCCACGATGCAAGGTTCCACATTAGGAACCACCACCCCGGAAAAAGATTTAGTGGATAGCACGTTGAAACTCTCCGCCCAGTGTGCAGCGGTGGCCAAGAAGGCAAATAGAATGCTAGGAATCATAAGGAAAGGAATGGAGAATAAAACAAAGGATATTATAATGCCTCTGTATTGTTCCATGGTGAGACTGCACCTTGAATATTGTGTGTAATTCTAGTCGCTGTATCTCAAAAAAGATATAGCGGAATTAGAAAAGGTACAGAGAAGAGACACCAAAATGGTAAAAGGGATGGAAGGATACTTCTATGAGGAGAGGCTTAAAAGTTTAGGGCTTTTCAACCTGGAAAAGAAACGGTTGAGGGGAGATATGATGGAGGTCTATAAATGAATGAATGGAGTGGAACGGGTAAATGCAGATTGATTGTTTACATTATCAAAAAGTAGAAATACTAGGGGACATGCAATGAAGCTACAGTCATGAATACTCTAATCATCCCGACTGACTTTACAAAATGTACACACTCAACCACTGCAAGAGCATTCGCTTACTTCGCTCCCAAATGTTGGAATGATCTTCCACCCACCATAAGAGAAATCACAGACCTCAAACAATTTAGAAAAGCCATAAAACACCACCTGTTCCTTGCATACTTCTCTCAATACCTTACCCCAACTTAGCCTACACCCCATTACAAACCAATGTTGAAATGATCTATCACTCCCTGTACAACAAGAAGAATACAATTGTATATAGTTATATATAATTTATATGTACAAAGTTTTCCCCTATGTTGTATCCAGTTAGATTTCCTGTTATATGTAAACTCACGACAGCCTGTTGCTATCTGTGAGTATTTTAAGTTTACTGTAAACCGCGCTGATGATAAAAGTGCGGTATATAAGAGCGTTAAATAAATAAATAAATACAGTGTAACCCATTTAAGACTAATAAGAGAAAATATTTTTTCACTCAACGTGTAATCAAACTCTGGAATTCGTTACCAGAGGATGTAGTAAAAGCTGTTAGTATAGCTGGGTTTAAAAAAGGTTTGGCAAGGTCCTGGAGGAAAGGTCCATAAACTATTATTAAAGAGAACCCAGGTAATCCACTACTTACCCAATACAAGAATTATGGAACCTGTGTGTCTTTTTGGGAAACTGCTAGGTACTTGTGACCTGGATTGGCCACTGTTGAAAACAGGATACTGGGCTTGATGGATCTTGGTCTGACCCAGTATGGCATTTTTTATGTTCTTATGTTTGGATGCTGTGTGCCGGCAGGTTGCTGATAGCCTCCCTGTTGACCAGTACCTGGAGGGCCTACTTGAGAGCCTGGGGGAGGTTGGAGAACTTCACTGAACAGAGGAGAACCAGTCTCACGCAAGGAGTGGCAGCCGGGCTATCACTCAAGTTCCTGACATGCCTGCGGGCAGAAGGAGCCTCGGTCCTGATGCTGGCAGGGGTGGTTTTCTTCCTTTCTTCCTAAAATTGAGGGGGGGGGGGTGTACAGGGATGTGATGAAGTAAGGATGTGGTTGAGAACTACAGGCCAGTTAGTCTGACCTCTGTGGTGAGTAAATTAATGGAAACACTGCTTCTGGAGTCCAGTGGATTGCAGGATCTGAGGCAGCATAGTTTTATTAGTGGCAGGTCTTGTCAGACAAATCTAATTCATTTCTTAACTGGGCAACCCGAGAGTTGGAACAAGGGAGAGCTCTAGATGTGGTGTACTTAGATTTCAGTAAAGCCTTTGACATTGTTCTGCACAGGCGACATAAATAAATTGAGCACCCTAGGAATGGACACAAAATTGACTGACTGGGTTAGAAATTGGTTGAATGGGAGGCGACAAAGGGTACAGGTAAATAGAGTTCACTCTGAGGAGGAGGAGGTTACCAGTGTTGTGCCACAGAGATCTGTCCTTGGTCCGATTCTTTTTAACATCTTTGTTAGTAATATTGTGGAAGGGCAGTTAATCATGCAGTTAATGCAGAGACAGTTTTGCTGCCATTAACTTGTGGACATGGCCAAAATATACTTTGCATACAAATATAAGAAATACCATACTGGGTCAGACCAAGGTCCATCAAGTCCAGTATCCTGTTTCCAACAGTAGCCAATCCAGGACACAAGTACCTGGCAGGTTCCCAAAAAGGTGCACAGGTTCCACAATGCTTGTCCTGGAGTAAGCAGTGGATTTCCTGGGTCCTCTTTGAAAATGGTTTATGGACCTTTTCTCCAAGAACTTGTCTTATCCTTTTTTAAACCCAGCTAAATTAACAGCATTTACTACATCCTCCAATAACGAATTCCAGAGTTTGACTAAGCATTGAGTGAAAAAATATTTTCTCTTATTAGTCTTAAATGGGTTACATTGTAGCTTCATTTCATGTGCCCTCGTCTTTTTGATGGTGCAAACAACTGATCTACATTTACCCGTTCCACTCCATTCATTAATTTATAGACCTCTGTCATATCCCCCCTCAGCCATCTTTTTTCCAAGTGGAAGAGCCCTAACCTTTTAAGCATTTCAATATAGAGGTATCATTCCATTCGCTTTACGTTTTGGTGGCTCTTCTCGGTACCTTTTCTAATTCTGCTATATCCTTTCTAAGATATGGCGACCAGAATTGCATACAGTATTCAAGGTGTGGTCAAGACAGCAGGAAGGCCAGGAAGAAAGGAAGAGTGACGGTCAGCAGAAGAAGACAGCAACGACGAAGCAGAACAATCCCATGGCCAATGTTGAGAGGAGCAGCAGAGCGACTGGGGCAGGATGCCATGGTGCTCAGTGATGCACAGCCCACACCCAGGCACAGGACAGCACAGAACGGACCAGTGCCCAGTGTCCTGCCCCTGCCATGTGACATGTGACATTATCAGGAGGTCCCGGGTACGCGTGACCTCATGAACCAGGTCAGAGCCATGGTCGCAGTTCACGGAGCAGTACGCATAGCTATTCTGCCAAGAGCAATGTGTCATCTGATTTCTTGACTGCTTGTTGCTTCTTTATTGATAGTTGATCCAAGTAGGTTAAAGTTGTCCACTTTTTCAAATTATTCTCCACCAACGATGAACTTATTGATTTTGCCAGTTGTCATGATCTTTGTCTTCTTTACATTAAGGTGCAGGCCCATTTTAAGACTATGTTCCTTGATCTTGAGAAGCATATGTTTCAGATTGTCTTCACTTTCAACCAATAATGTGGTATTATGAGCTTAGTGAAGGTTGTTGATGAGTCTTCCACCAATCTTCACACCTCTGTTGTCTTCATACAGTCCTGCTTCTCTGATAATTTGTTCTGCATATAAATTAAACAGATAGGGGGAAAAATGCAGCATTGTCGTACACCTTTGCTGATTTTAAACTATTCTGTTTCTCCTTGTTCTGTTCGAACTATTGCTTCTTGATCACTATGACCACACTGTAATACTGCGGCCAGGACCAGCCTTTGCCCCTCTAGTGTCTTTTATGGTTAGTTTTAAGTACTGGGTGGAATGGGATGGGAAGGGAGATTTGGGTACAGCCATGGCTAAGCCTGCAACAACGAAGAACATCGTCCAGTGACAATCTTTGAGCGCACAGAGCATGGCTTTTTCCCAAACCCACTAGGTGTGCACCCTGAGTCAAGCCTCTAGATGCCAGTGTTGTGGGATGACTGAGGCTCCCTTCCCCAAGGAGTTGTGAATTCTTTCTCAGTATCATCCCTAGGAGCAGAAGCCTGGGTCTTCTGCATAGCAGTGTATAGCAGGATCACTTATCCATTGTCAAGAAATATCTTATGCTCCCATTGTAAAGTAATTTGAGTCATTTCAGCTTTCTCTCTGAATTCAGTTAGCCACACATCAATGGGTAAGTTAAACATTTGTAGGGGAGAAGCCACCCCTTCCAAATGTCCGACTATCATGCAATGGAAGTATTAAAATATTCCTTAATTTTAAAAAATAGTTTAAAATTCTCAGCTCTTAACTATGGGAAGAAAATACAAAAAGGCCGATTTCTCAAGAAACTCCTCCTATTTTATGTTTAAGGGAAAATCCTTAGAGAAATCTCCTCTAAACGATTTCCCATTTCCAGCCTGTTCTGATGGCAGTACGGAGTTTTCTATGAAACATTCTTTTCTTTAGAAAAGTGCCCTGAGCATTTGGAAACAAAGCTAAGGGATTGGCTCGTTCTTTAATTCAGTAATACGAAGCAGATTCAGGATGCTTACTGTGAGGTGTGGGAGTGAACAGAAAACACTTCTTAATGCTAATACTGATTTTATGAGATTTACCACCAGGGAGGCAGCTGACAGACACTCAGGTACCCGGATGGACACATCTAGGGATATGGAAGAATAATTCATTTTTGAATTGAATTACATGAATATTATATTTGTAAATTATTTTCACAGAAACATTTCTGTGTGATATTTCTGGAAACAAAAGGAGCAGCAATTTCCTCTTCTCTCTCTGCCTCTCTCTATGTCTATGCTCTAGTGACAAAGGATTTATTCACATTTTTTACAATTTTTCAGATTTCACAACTTTCAATTTGTGTTCACAAACTGACTTTACAAAAACTTGCCCAATAGAGTTCATCCCTTCTATCAACAATGGCTGCCAGAGGTATTCCTAAGGCAAGGTGATGAACAAGGAGGAGAGGGGGCCCGTCACTTTCACTGTTTAAATAGAGGAAGTCCTACACATTAATCAACTAACACAGCTACATAGAATCATTGAACTTTTCAAGGCCTTATTAGCTATCTTTTCACTCTCTTAAGAGCGCATCTACTCCCCTCCCACCCACACTATACACACATACCTATGCACTTAGACCATATGAATTCTCCATCTATTCAGATCCATAGTATACTATATAATGCCTTCATGCTTTTCTACCATGTATATGCCCAAGAGAAAAGCAGTGTCTCCTTGTATTAATGAACAGTATGTTGTTGTAAAGTCACGTGGAGCCCAAATCCAAAACATGGAAATCTGGCCAGCGGGCACATCCAAATTGAAAACGGGCCCGATTTAAATGTGATTCAAGAGCTGCAGGAATAGATGCACCCACAGTTTCAGAATCGGGGACATAGACATCTTTGGTGTAGCACGAACAAAGCACTATGGAGTACAAGACACAGCCATATGCAGCAAATGGCTTTGTACATGCCCGCACCCACCGATGGACGTTTTCGATCCCTCCTCTTTCTGCTATATACCCGCGAACGGCCACGCCCCCTATAAAATGGGCATCTCCTAAGCAGCTCCTCTCACTGACAGTGTTGTGCTGATGCAAACTACACATGAATACTGATGATAAATAAATATTGATGTAAACTAGACTAGATATATCAGACTGTTGCATGCCCAGAACACTGCAAAGTAATCTCGGTGCACTCTAAGATAGTATAAAAGCGGGTAGAAAGTGATATGTTTGTCAGGACATACCTTGCATCACAACATACATGGCAGTAGAAGACATCCTTAGTTATTCTTGTAAATTTTCA
The DNA here is from genome assembly GCA_033557465.1 of Ichthyophis bannanicus. Lineage (NCBI taxonomy): Eukaryota > Metazoa > Chordata > Amphibia > Gymnophiona > Ichthyophiidae > Ichthyophis > Ichthyophis bannanicus. The sequence continues at coordinate 124,195,392 of CM066043.1, read as the reverse complement.
AAGAGGCCAATTTAGGAGCTTAGCTCTCATAGTTAGAAACATCAATCCTTTGAATATTGGACTCTATTGATTCAATATTCAGCGCCATCAGCTGGGCATGAGTACAGAGCATAGCCGCCAGCACTGAACCCTAAACCAGGATATTCAATGCCAGGGTCATATCTGTCCCTGGCACTTAATATCCGGGGTTGCCACACAGCCTCTGCCACCACAGCAGCTTACCGGGCAGTGGTGATTTGAGCCGCTGCCCGGTTAGCTCCTATGAGTAAAGATAGGCCAGCTTTTGCTGTGCCTAGCGCTACCCATGTGTTGCTAACTGGATAGTGGTGCAATATCGCCGCTATCCTGTTAGCAACTGTTGCGCCCACAACATGCCCAGTTGCTAGGCAGTTAGCATCGGGGCATGTAGCGACATTAGTAAAGGATATTCAGCCGCACTAACCATGTTAATGCCATTGAATATCCCGTTCAGCAGCATTTACATGGTTTGCAGGTCTGTAAACCATATAAATGCCTTTGAATATTGGGCACCATATGTTTAGCTGTTAAATATCACTGCTTAGACATATAAGTTTGAAAGTTCAGTGTCAGCACCTCTGCAATGCCCCCAATTTGGCTTCCATATCAAACAGATAATTTTGGCTGTGGAACTATTTATACATCCAAAATGATCTGTTCAAGTTGTCTGAGTTTGAAAAAAGACACTTATGTTGTAGGCTCTGCAAGTCTCAGGGCATTTGAATATTGACCTCAGTATGTCTGGTGAGACAATGGAGTTTGAGAGGAAAACAATGGTGTCCTTATGGCATTATTTTCTGGAATGTGACATACATCCTGAGCAATGCTAAGAACTTTGGGGTCAGTCTTCCCATTGTGAGTCTGAAAAAGGGCCTGAGATGAACAACTGATCAAGCGGACCAGAATAAAAAAACATTTTCCAGTAAAAGCTGGAACAAATGGTGCATGAGAGGCTAAATAGAAGCATTTCAGATCTACCTTTTTCAGAGTCTTGGAATATATTGGTTACATATGGTGCTTCTTTCCTCACAAAAATGGTGCCAGTACTCACATACAGGGCTGTCCTTAAGGGGTGGGGTGACCACTGAGGGACCTGCCCTACATAAGGCACACCCCCTGTAACCAACCACAGAGTCTATGAAAAGGCAGAATTGAAAATATTATACCAATCCAAAAAACAAAGCTTTTGTTGGGAAAAGAGAACAAACCAGAGTGCTACAAGTCCCCACGCATTAAATACATGCTCACAAATACTTTACCAAATACAGAATAAATGATCACATACTAGAAATAGAAATATGCAACCAAAAACTGAGCTGGAAACCCCAAGAAGTGGGACTTTGCTTGCAGTACAACACTGGGGAAATAGTAATAGAAATTCATTTCCTCCTCTACTATGCAAAATGCAGAGATATCAGAGGTGCTGCATGTTCAGATTCCCAAAGCTGGCATATTCAAATCATTAAATTCAAACTGATTTTTTTGTTTACTTTTATTTCCTGGAAAGCTCAGCCTCAGCTTCCATGTTGTACAGAGGCTGAGCTGCTACAATGCACTTTCACATGCTCCTGCAGCCTCCAGGGATAAAGACACCGCTTCTGCCACTGGGCTCTTTCATTAACATTTGGGGACAATGAGTCAATTTTAGCAGGCAATGGAAAAAGTGCTAGCACTGAGTACCACTGAGTAACTCCTGAAAAAAACCCCCTTGGTTGCCTCATTTCTCCAAGTCTAAACCTAATTGTCTCTTTTTGGACATGCAGAGGGCAATTTCATAAAAGACAGCCTAGTTCAGGCATGTTTTGAGGGGCTTATCTTAAGACAATCTTATAAAGACAAGAAGACAGGACTGATGTGACTATTAGGTGAACTAGGTGGCTGCCTAGAATGCCAGTAGTCCAAGCAAAAAAGCAACCTTCAGGAAATGGAAAAAAGAGCCAAATGATGAAAACTGGAAACAGCACAAGCACTGGCAAGTTAAATGCAAAGCATTGATAAGGCAGGCAAAGCGGGAATTTGAGAAGAAACTTGCTACGGAAGCAAAAACACGAAATAAAGACTTTTTCAAGTACATTCGTAGCAAAAGGCCTGTGAGAGAGTCAATTGGACCATTAGATGATAGAAGGGTAAAAGGGGCAGTAAGAGGAGACAAGGCTATAGCAGAGAGACTGAATGAATTCTTTGCTTCGGTCTTTACTGAGGAAAATGTAGGGATGTTACCCAAGACTGAAGTGGTATTTAAAGGTGATACTGCAGAGGAATTGAGAGAAATATCGCTACACCGGGAAGATATATTACAACTATTTGATAAACTGAATAGTAGCAAATCACCTGGACTGGATGGTATACATCCCAGAGTGTTGAAAGAACTGAAATATGAGATTGCAGACCTGCTATTGGTAATCTGTGAACTTTCATTAAAATCATCTGTAATACCTGAAGATTGGAGGGTTGCCAACATAACACCAATTTTTAAAAAGGGTTCCAGGGGTGACCCGGGAAATTACAGACCGGTGAGCCTGACGTCAGTACCGGGGAAAATGGCAGAAACCATCATAAAGAACAAAATTACACAGCATGTAGATAGTCATGGCCTAATGGGAGACAGCCAACATGGCTTTAGACAAGGAAGATCTTGTCTTACTAATCTGATATGTTTTTTTGAAGGTGTGCATAAACAGGTAGACAAAGGTGAGTCGGTTGATATAGTGTATCTGGACTTTCAGAAAGCTTTTGACAAGGTCCCCCATCAGAGACTTTTGGCGAAGCTAAAAAGTCATGGGATTGGAGGCAGTGTACTATTGTGGATCGGGAACTGGTTAAAAGATAGAAAGCAGAGGGTAGGGCTAAATGGCCAATATTCCCAATGGAAAAAGGTGAATAATGGAGTACCCCAGGGATCTGTACTGGGTCCGCTACTTTTTGACATATTCATAAATGACCTGGAAGAGGGAATAACTAGTGAGGTTATCAAATTTGCAGATGACACAAAACTGTTTAAAGTTTTTAAAACCCAAGTGGATTGTGGAAAACTGCAGGAGGATCTGGATAAATTGGAAGACTGGGCATCCAAATGGCAGATGAAATTTAATGTGGACAAGTGCAAGGTTATGCACCTAGGAAAGAACAACCCACACTATAGTTACACGATGCAAGGCTCCACATTAGAAACCACCACCCAGGAAAAAGATTTAGGAGTCATCGTGGATAACATGTTAAAACCCTCCGCCCAGTGTGCAGCGGCGGCCAAGAAAGCAAATAGAATGCTAGGTATCATAAGGAAAGGGATGGAGAATAAAACAAAGGATATTATAATGCCTCTGTATCGCTCCATGGTACGACCGCACCTTGAATATTGTGTGCAATTCTGGTCACCGTATCTTAAAAAGGACATAGCGTTATTAGAAAAAGTACAGAGAAGAGCAACCAAATTGGTGAAGGGGATGGAAGGCTACTCCTATGAAGAGAGGCTAAAAAGGTTAGGGCTTTTTAACCTGGAAAAGAGACGGCTGAGGGGAGATATGATAGAGGTCTATAAATTAATGAATGGAGTGGAACGGATAAACGTGGATCAATTGTTTACGCTATCAGAATATAGGAAGACTAGGGGACATGTAATGAAGCTACAGGGTAAACTATTTAAGACAAATAAGAGAAAATATTTTTTCACTCAACTTGTAATCAAACTCTGGAATCTGTTACCGGAGGATGTAGTAAGGGCTGTTAGTATAGCTGGGTTTAAAAAAGGTTTGGACGAGTTCCTGGAGGAAAGGTCCATAAACCACTATTAAAAAGGGACCCAGGATATCAATGCTTGATCCAGTACAAGCATTGTGGAACCTGTGTCTTTTGGGGATATTGCTAGGTACGTATGACCTAGATTGGCCACTGTTGGAAACAGGATACTGGGCTTGATGGACCTCGGTCTGACCCAGTATGGCATGTCTTATGTTCTTAAGGTAGTCCATTGTCTCCGCTGCCGCCCCTCTCTTGGATCTGCAGTGCTGACAATGGTCTCAAACAGCCCCACAGTGCTTGCCATAAGCCTCTGGCTGTTTGACCCCACCGAGGCCCAATGCTAACTTCTGAAAACAGGAAGTCAGCATAGGGCCTCGGTCGGGGCAGGAGTCAAACATCTCAGCAGTGCTGGAGGCTTAAGATAAGCCGCTGCTGCAGGTCCTGGAGAGGAGCAGCAGCGGAGGCAATGAGGGCCGGGGAATGAGCAGGAGCCAGGGGGTGGGGGGAGGAGGGGTGGTACAAGGAATTAGGTTCACCTAGGACATCTCATCTCCCACTTGTCTTTATGAAATACTAGCTTAAGTGGCAGATCTAGCACCTACATTGCAGGTGCAGTATAAATGTCTGCACCTATCATTTTTAGATACATGTGTAAATTGTAGTATTTTATAATCTACGCACATACTTGCATGTACCACCTATATTCCACCCAAACTCCACCCCTGTGCATGACTTCTGACAGCATATACATCACCATGTCAAAGCATATACTCTTATGCCAGTCGGAATTTTACAAGGGACAATTTACATGCATATATGCCCACATACATTTACAAAATTACCTCTACAAAGTCACTGATGATGTGAGTCGTCTGTCTCCTCAATTGTGCGTAACTGCTTTTTTTTTCTCTCCGAAGGATTAAATCCATTAAACCCTCTTGATTCTCAAGCAATAAAAACATTAATTCATGCCCTGGTGTTCAAGAAGCTAGATTATTGCAATACCCTACTCGCAACGGTCTCTCAAGTCCAATCAATTAGTTCAAAACACCACGGTTAAACTTGTATATGATGCTTGGAAAACAGATCACGTGAGTCCCTTCCTATTCGATTAGCACTGGCTCCCAGACTCTTACTGAATTAAATAAAAGATCCTCCTAATTACACACCATGCCTTTAATTCAGGTCTTCCACGCTATCTCCATTCTCAGTTTGGCCCCTATTGCCCATCTTATACCTTACGCTTAGCTAACCAAAACTTTCTGGTGGTCCCTTCAAGATCCACCTTATATTTCAAATCCCATAGGTCTATCACATTTTGTTTCTCTGCTCCCAGTCTTTGGAACACTCTTCAACCAGTCTTTGCCTAGAATCATCATATAAGAAATTTAAGGCTGATCTAAAAACATTGTGCCTGATATTCATCTGGCAGGCTGTGTGCCGCTACGGCGCATAGCCCTGGCTGCTTACCCCTAACCCTGGATATTCAGTGCCAGGGCAACAGCATTGAATATCCAGGTTTAGTGCACAGAGAAAACAGCCAGGGAGCCTAACCGGGTAGCAGTGATATTGCACCACTACCTGGTTAGCGATCCATGGCTAAAACTGGGCCAGCTTTTGGCTCACCTACTGTAGTTTTACCTGCGGATCATTAACTGGGTAGCAGTGCAATATAGCCGCTACTCAGCACAATATATCTATCCCCTTTTCCAAACCCCTATGAATATATGTGTTTTAAAAAAAAATTTGTCGGACTATTTGCTCTAAGAGGACAACCTCTCCTGTAGCAAATCTTCCTTTTATTCGTTTTAATGAGCTAAAACTTAACTCACTTTTCACCCTACCAGTGAAAACCCAAGGGGACTCGCATTCTGTGATCACCTTTAATACTTTAAAAAATAGTCAACTTAGCTTTTTTCACCGAGATTCACAGATACCTCAAACAGGTTTCAATAAACTGCTTCCGCTGAACAAAGTTTCTCGTATTTCCAGACAGCAGTTTATAATGTAGTTCTCCAAATTCCTCTTAAAAACGAAGCCGTCAATCTTCTCACTCTTGTGAATGGCAATCAAATTCACCAGCATAAGCTACATAGCACCATGTTTCAAATCTGAGAATCCTCTCGATCCTTCATCAGGCTCACACTCAGGCTGAATAACATATCGCCATTTTCTCTCAGTTCTTATAGAGAAATTTTCCTGACTCATACCCGGGGAACCTACTGTGGCTTAGGAGGTTGATTGGATTAATCTGCTGTTTGTTCAGCTTGCTAGATTCTGATAGGATCTCATTTAATTGACGTCAGGAAAAATGTCCCTATAAAAACTGAGAGAAAATAATGATGCTAAGATAAGACTAGATGCATTGACATATTGCCTTGTTTAGATGTTAAAAATACTACCGGACCAGTAAGTGCAATGTGATGGGAAGCGTCTGCATGTGGTCCTCAAAGGCTATCTGGCGAGGTTTTCCAAATATTCGTAATGAGTTTGCATGAGATAGAGTTGCATGCATTGAAGACACTGTATGCAAATTCATTCATATTTATTAGGGTTATCCAGAAAACCTGGCCAATTGGTAACCCTTGAAGACTAGGGTACTCATTTCCCTTACTCTTAGCTACAAAGCAGCAATAGTTTTGCTTAGTCTGAAAGAGGATAAACCAGATCTTTAATATTATGCACATAGTAGCACATCATTTTTATACATCCTTGACTGGTGAATCCATAAAAATAAATTGCCTTGCATTTAATCCAATAGTCAATATGAGGTTTTGCTGTAGACTCTACTGGCTCAATCTTTAAATATAACCTGAGGCAAGAAAAGTCTAAGATAAATACACAAACCATGTAGCAGAACCCTATTGCCAGATACCTCAAGTGTTTGTTCTTTTGATAAGAAACAATTACTCACAACTGCATTTTGTGAGATTGAGACTGTAATCCAGCAATCAATGCAGTTAATATAAATAGAACTATATTTTTAAGGGTATTTTTTTTTTATTTGTTTCCACATACAGGAGGCTCACAAAAAAATTGCATTACTATCTTTGGTTTTTGGCAGACTGGATGGGTCATTATCTGTCATCATTTACTAAGTTACTATATGAAGTTTGTGCAACAAACATATTGCTAGTACAATATTTCTGCCCAGAGATTATTTCTCTTGCAGTGAAATATAGGCATTTTTATTTCCTTTTTATAATTCAGAAGAAACAGCTGAAAATGCAGCTACAGCAATCATGCAAAACACACCATGAGGCCAATTTTCCATTCAATGGCTGCTGCATAAGTTAGCTGTTTAAAGTTATGTGGATTTTCAGTGCCATGATCTATCCAGTTGGTACCACTGAAAATCCAAGTCTAACTTTAAACAGATAACTTACCCATTTTAAATTATTACCAGCTAATTTTTAAAAGTTTTGTTCAAAATTGTACATGATGTTTGCTCCACATATCTCCATCCATTTGTGGTAAATATTCTCCTACTAGAGTACTGAAGTTGTTTTCAAATTGGGCATGTACAATTTCAGGAGCTGCACCTCAGTAATGGAATAGTTTGAAGCACATTTCACAATGGGACGTCCAAATACAATCTGAGACATCAAAGAAGCAGGCACATACATGCAAGTTCAGGCATGATTTTGGAAACGTGGATGTGCCTGATATGTACAGTACGTGTATCAAATGTTTATATAAGCATCCTCAGAATTGTATTTCAGAACCAAGACATCTAATAGCATAATGGCTAGAGTAGTGACTTAAGAGCAGGGTGGCCAGGATTCAAATCCAAGAGTCAGCCTTTTTGATCTAAGGCTAGTCACTTAAGTCTCCATCTTTTCTACACTCTCTGGATGTATTACGGTGAGAACAAGCACTTTCCTGATGCCTATTTGTGGCTGGAACAAGTATGAACATGGATGTGCCTGCAGACATTTCTGAGATTGAACGGGGACATGCAACTACACTGTACCTCCCCAAGCACTCCTCTGCCATACTATGCGCCTACTTGGACGTCCCTGTGCTTGAGTCGTCTGCAAACGCCATTTGTGGAATGTCGATGGAAACGTGCCCTTGATTTCAACATCCGCGTGCACATCTTCAGACATCCAAATCATAACGAAATCTTTTAAAACAACCCTTTTTAACTACTGAATTCAAGTTAGAGATCTTATCCTTAGTTTAGAAAGAAGCTGAAGACATGGTTGTTTGAAAGATTGCTGGACAGATGCTGATTTAATGTGACTCAATGGGTTTTACTGATGGGGTTGGTATGAGCTTTTGTTTTTAATTTTTAGATAATACATTTTGGTATTATTCATAATGTTTGAAATCTATTTGTGAAAGCAAATTTTAGCTAGTCCATTGAAATCAGAATTGAGGCATCAAGGTGTACATCCTAAGCGCGACCTCTCTATTCCAGAGGTATTTTCTGTAAGACTGCAGAATGTGGAGACTTTAAAAAAAGTATAGAAACCTGCACATAGATCCAGAGGAGCCTTTTATAAATCTACACCTGGGAAAAATCAACAGGGACAGAGGCGAAGCAAGAGTGGATGGTGGGCAGAGAGCGACCCCGGACGTAACAGGGCCAGTTCTGAGGTCGGCCCTGTATGTCCAGAGTCGGCCACGGAGACCGGGGACTTATTCCACCTTGGAAGTGGAATAAGTCCCCCTGGACGTCAGGGGACTGTGGTGCTGGGCAGAGACAGAAGGTGAGGGAGTGCAGAGTGATCCCTGCAGCCCAACCCTGGCATTGGGAGGTCAGATTGGGGGTTGGGCTGTGGGGCAAGGATGGTGTCGCTGTTGGCTATGTATCACGGCTCCTGAATGGAGCCACAGTGCCATGGCGATGGGACGCCATGGCACTGTGGCTCCATTCAGGAGCCTGGATGAGTTATCCGGGGTATGTGGGCTCGGCATGCGGCCGATCAGAATTGGGGCTCAGCCTGCACATCCAGGCCATAGACCCGGTTCTGATCCCACGGGCATGTCTAGCCCCCATGGGATCAGAATCGGGTCTGCCTCGGTACGCCACTATTCTGATCGTTCTACAGGGGCTGGATGGCCAGTACAGAATCGGCCTTATACTGTATAACTTACATATTAAGTTGTTATTTTGGAAATGTATACATACAAATGTCAAAAATTAACTACAGAGACTTTAATTTAGAGGGGAAAATAAACAATGGGAATTACGGAGGATCCAGACTTTGATCCTTTCACCTTGCTGCTCCTTATGCCTGGAACAAACTATCTGAGTCTGTATACCAGGCTTCATCCCTGGCCCTTTTCAAATCCATGCTAAAAGCTCACCTCTTTGAGACTGCTTTTGGATTCTGATCCGCTTAGTCTCCTATGTATCTCCTTACCTTTCCCTAGTTTTATCCTTGTCCTCGGCTGTTGTATTGTCTGTCTTGACTAGATTGTAAGCTCTGAAGAGCAGGGACTGTCTTTACATGTATCTGTGCAGCATAGTAGTAAACAAAAGCGGCATGTTCTGAGCAGAGAATGAGCATGTACTGGGTGGTCACTTACTACATGTTTTATAATGCATGCACATGGTTGCATGAGCACATGCTTCTACACTTGCTATCAATAACAGTTAACACTATCGCAACTTGTTTTTTGGGACCTGGTGTATGGATTACCGGTTGGTGCTAGAGGCTTGCTTGAGAGTCTGTGGACAGTCAGTCTTGTTCTTCAAATTCCACTGGCCTTTGCCTTCTCCCATCCTCTCTCTACTATTTTATTACCCTCACATCTGTTCTTTTCCTCTTTGCCTGTTTGCTTCATCTTTGCCTCTGTCTCTCTTGATACCTTCTTTCTGCCTACTTCCCTGCCTTTTTTCTCTGTGACCGTCTTTCTGTGTGTGGCAATGTGTATGTCTTTCTGTCATTGTGTGTGCCTCTTGTGTGTGACCGGATGTCTGTTTTTGCTAGTGGTAAGCCTGGTGTTGCTGATTGAGGATGTGAGGCTGGTGGGTATGGAGTTACTGGGGGAGGATATGGGGTTATTGCTGGTTCATATAGTGTTGCTGATAGAAGGTAGGCTACCTACAATGAGTGCTGTGAACCAATGTCTAATGTGTGCTCCAGTTTAGAGGAGGGAGAAGCAACAGAGAAGAGGGAGAAGCAACAGAGAAGGGGGAGGTACCCTCTGTACAGGGTCTATAAGCCAGAATGGATTTGACTGAGGAGCAGTGCCTACTCAGTTTTTGGTTTGACAAGACGACTATCTATAGCCATCAGCTAGAGGTTATGTATCTGAGGGTCATTGCAGGCCTTGTCTTCTTGGTCACTGGAATCCTCCAGATACCTCTTGGAGGCCATAGCAGGCATAAACCAATCAGCAACCTCATTCTGCTTTTGTCAGTAGAACAAGCCAGCACATCGCTTTCCCTGAGCAGGAACAGCAGGCATATCAAACCATGACAAAATTTGATGAGCTGGCTTACTTTCCATCTGTTTTGGGAGCAATTGATTTGCTCACAGATTGAAATCAGGCAACCTGCAAAATGCAGTTAGTCTGCAACACCACAGGTGTCATAACTCATGCACATTCATGCTTCTTTGGCTCCTGTCATGAAACCTATAATCTGTCACACTTTAACATACACAGCCACTTTGAGAGTAGTGAGATCACTGTGGGGTGGCTTCTAGATAAGCAAACACCTCTCATATATACTCTCTGGGGGTAATTATGAATGAAAAGCTAGATATAAAGTCACCCTGACTGCCTAGTTTCATGTTTGAAGGCTGCAGGCACTACTTAAGAGGAATTTTAAGAGCATGATTTTGCAAAATTCATACATGCTTTTGTGAGCGCAACTATTGTAATATTCTATATATTGGCCATTCAATGAAAATTGTCTGCATTTTACAAAGGCTGCACAATATGGCAGCTCAGTTTATTGCAGGTAGCTGATACAGAGATCATATTATCCCTGTGCTAAGGCAGCTCCACTGGGTTCCAATTTATTTTAGGAAATGTTTTAAAACCTTGGAATTAGTTTCTAAGGCCTTGAAAGATAAGTTCCTTTTCGTCCCTCTAGTTCAGTCCCGGAACCTGTGAGTTTAGTATCTCCTCCAGCAGCTTTAGAAACTGAAACACGTCATCGCTTTGATGTCACTGGTATAAGTAGGCAAGATCTGCCCCTCTCCTCCAGTAGTTTCAGTCTCCAAGCAGCTGGAGAAGGTTCTGAGCCTGGGGCTGGGCTCACTCAGCACAAATAAGCAGAGCTCATAATTTCAGTTTAACCAATTTTGATTTTGGATTGTTAGTTCAGAGAAGTGCTGCTGGTTAAGGCTTCCTTCTATATCTTTTTCGGTGTTTCCTTTTAAGTGTCATCTCCCTCCTCCCTCCCTCTCTTGATTCCTTTCATCCCCCCCCCCCCCTCCACAGTTGCATTGCTTCCTCAGGGCTGCAGAACGAGCATCGGGGGTGCTGACAGGCTGGTTTGGCCTCCCTACTCCCGAACCCACGTGAACGGGTGAGGAGCGGGTAGCAGGTGCGGGCTGGAGATGCGCAGCGAGGTGCAGGAGCTAGCCATTGATGCACTGTGTCTACCGTGCCGGAGCCGAGGCCGCTCATTCGGCTGAGTTCCAGCGATGCATTGAGGCCCCCAAACAAGCGGCGGTAAATCTGCCTGTTCAGTGTGTATTTTTAGAGCGGGGAGGAAGGGGAGCCGTGATCGTGCGGTTCCTCGAAGTTTTAAGGCAGCAGGGCCTGGCCGAGTGGGTTTGCGCGGGAAGCGCGACGGCAGTCATTTTACAACGGCAGGCAGAGGGGCCATTGGTTTAGACGCCTAGAGTCCCCTGAGGTTCATTTTGGCCTCGTTTTCAGTGCGGGGGGGGGGGGGCCTAGCCTGAGATCAGCTACGTGATACTGGTGTAAAGTTAAAAAAAAAAGAAGGTTACTTTGTAAGCTGCGGGGCTAGTTGACCTGGGTTGCTGAAGGGGTTCAGCTTTGCCGGGGGAGATAGCATGCCGGCCAGACCTCATTGCTTGGTCTGTGGCACAAGGCGGGACACAGTTTTAGAGTCAGGTGTGTGCAGGGGCTGCGCTAGCGAGGCAGCCGTCATGTAAAAGGCGTTTGACTTGGGGACCGGGGGGCAGTTGGCAGTTCCTAAGGAAGAGGGGGAAGTCCTACCATTGCCGCTGGTCTCCTTGGAGCTGGTAGCGGGACCATCTACGGCTCAGGACTGTTTCCTCTGCCGGGGCTGGGCCCGGCAGGGGGGCCTCCTGGGGTCCCATCAGATTTCTTTGTGTTCATGCAGCAGGCGTTTGCGTTGTTACAGCCCGGGATGGCAACTCTTTCTCCTTCTGCATGGGGAGAGAAGCGGCTGGGGAGTCCGTTGTGCTCCAAGACTGGGCCTACCCCTGTCAAGAGAAGTAAGGTGGTGGGGGTTGAGAGCTCAGCGTCCCCATCCTGGGGGGGTCCGGAGGCGGGAGACGAGGATATACAGGGCGTCTCGGGGAATGAGTTAGAAGAGGGTGAGTTACCTGACTCGGAACAACAGGCTAGGGTAGTCAGGGTGTTTCGGCGAGAGGAGCTGCCAGCACTGATTACCGAGACTCTCAAGACGCTCAATATGCCCTCGGCAGTTCCATCAGTGGAGGAGCATTGGAGGATCCGCTGTTGCAGGCCGTGCGGATGACGCAGTGGGTGTTTCCGGTTCACAGGGTGTTCAGAAACATGATTCAGGAAGAGTGGGATTTGCCCGAGTCGGCTCTGAGGGGTTCTAGGGCGATAGCTCAGCTGTACCCACTATCAGATCAAGATAGGGAGCTTTTTCGCTCCCCTAAGATAGATGCTGCGGTGTCAGCCGTCACTAAGAAGACGACGATTCCGGTAAAAGGGTCCGCAGCGCTTAAGGATGTTCAGGATAGAAAGTTAGATATGCTGTTGAAGCAGGTGTTTGATATAAGCGCTCTTTCCATGCAGGGCTCTATAGCGGGGGCATGGGTGGCGAGAGGCTGCCTGAGATGGTCCCAGCGACTTCAGGGGGATGCGCTGGGAGAGCAGGTAGATGAAGTGGCACAGCTGGAGTCAGGGACAGCCTATCTGGCGGATATCCATTATGACCTCATCCGGGGACTGGCGAAGAGTATGGCTTCTGTGGTGGCAGCTCGGCGATATTTGTGGTTGCGAAACTGGTCAGCCGACGGGTCAACTAAGGCTCGTCTCAGCAAGCTTCCTTTTAGGGGGAAACTTTTGTTTGGTGAGGATTTAGACAAGTTGGTCAAGGACCTTGGGGAATCCAAGGGGGAGCGGTTGCCTGAGAATAAGCCTAAGCAGAGCCACCCTAGTACAGTGCCCAAAGGGTCTCAGAGAGAGTTTCGTAGGTTTCGGTCCTCTCGCTTCATCCCGTCGCAGCGAGGAAGGTATCCGGCGCGAGACCAGGGGTTTAGAGGATTTAGGGGGGGCGGGCAGAGGTTTTGCGCCCTTTCCGTCCTCAAACCTTAAAAAGACGCAATGAGATGCGGGGGACTCAGGTGGGGTGCATGCCCGTGGGAGGACGGTTGCGGGAGTTTTACCCTGCCTGGGTCCAGATTACGTCAGACCGGTGGGTGTTAGAGGTCACTCGAGAGGGTTATGCGCTGGAACTCTATCGGCCAGTGTTAGACTCCTTTGTTCAGTCACCTTGCAGAGCCCTGCTCAAAGTCTGAGCAGATCAGGAGATGCTGCAGCGGCTGCTGTAGCTCGGGGCGGTGGTGCCCGTCCCATCGGACCAGTGCGGGTGAGGTTGATACTCCATCTATTTCGTGGTACCAAAGAAAGAAGGCGCATTTTGGCCGATTCTAGATTTGAAGTGAGTGAATTGGTGTCTCTGGGTGACTCATTTCCATATGGAGATGTTGCGCTCCGTGATTGTGGTGGTCAGGAAGGGAGCGTTCCTTACATCATTAGACCTCACGGAAGCTTATCTGCACATCCCCGTTCGGCGAGAGCATCAACGTTTTTTTCGGTCTGCAGTGCCCATGGGGCATTTTAAATTCCGGGCTTTGCCTTTTGGTCTGGTGACGGCACTGAGAATGTTCACCAAGATCATGGTGGTGGTGGTGGCGGCGGTGGTGCTCCGCAAGGAGGGAGTGCTGGTACACCCGTATTTGGACGATTGGTTGATTCGAGCAAAGTCGAAGGAGAAGAGCCAACAGCAAGGTGGTTCCCTCACAGTCTCTGGAATATCTGGGGGCGCGGTTCGATACAGCGCAGGGAACGGTGTTCCTTCCGGTGCAGTGGGCGTGGGGATTGAGGGAGCTCGTGGGGAGTTCTCTGTTCTGTCCGGCGCCTACAGCTTGGCAGTATCTGCAATTTCTAGGAACTATGGCAGCCACGATCGAGGTGGTGCCATGGGCCAGGGCTCACATGAGATCATTACAGAGGGCTCTACTCCAGCGGTGGTCTCATCAGTCGGACGCGCCCTCGCACCGGCTGGTCTACCCACTGGAGGTGAGGCAGGAACTCCTCTGGTGGTTACGGCCAGAGAGTTTGGAAAAAGGAATGCCTCTGGAAGCCCCAGCCTGGAGACTTTTGACAATGGATGCGAGTCTGTTGGGATGGGGAGCGCATTGCGAAGGAAGGTTGGCGCAGGGGCGGTGGTCCCTGTTAGAGAAGGAGTGGTCCATCAACAGATTAGAAATGAGGGCAGTTTATTTGGCCCTCCTGGAGTTCGTCGTGGTTGAGGCAAGCGGTGGTGCGCGTGCTGTACGACAATGCGACGACAGTAGCCTACATCAATCAGCAGGGAGGAACAGGGAGTGTGGCCTTGGAAACAGAGGTGAGTCAGCTGTTAGGCTGAGCCGAGTTAAATTTGAGGGGCCTTTTGGCTTAACATGTGGCTGGAGTGGACAATGTCGAGGCGGACTATCTAAGTCGGCACAGGGTAGATCCAGGGGAGTGGGTTCTTCACCCGGACATGTTTGCTCTGATCATGCGGCACTGGGGGACGCCACTAATGTATCTGATGGCGATGTTCGAGTCTGCAAAGGCAGCCCGATTTTACAGCAGAAGGCGGGAAAGGAGGTCTGAGGGGCTCGATGCGCTGGCACAGAGGTGGCCGGTGGAGGGTCTCCTTTATGTCTTTCCACCATGGGCTCTCATAGGCCGGGTGGTACAACGCATAGAGAGGCACGAGGGTCTGGTGGTTCTGGTGGCGCCCGTCTGGCCCAGAAGGCCTTGGTATGCGGATATGATGCGTCTGCTGGTAGACGGGCTGTGGAAACTTCCACAGCGGGAGGACCTGTTAGTTCAGGGGCCATTACGTATGCCACAGGTGAGTCTGTTCTTGCTTACGGCTTAGTGCTTGAAAGGGCTAGGATGAAGGCCAAGGGATATTCCGCGGCAGTCATTTCTACATTGTTGAAGGCACGACGGAGATCCACATTGTTAGCGTGCATTCGTTTCTGGCGTGTATTTGAGGCCTGGTGTGCAGAGCGGAGGCTGCGGCCCTTGGTGGCGTCTATTCCGCAGATACTTTCCTTTTTGCAGGATGGTGTGGAGAAGGGTCTCACGGCTAGTTCATTGCGGGTGCAGTTGGCAGCATTGTCTTGTTACCGGGGTAAGGTACAAGGTCAGGTGTTAAGAGTGCACGTGGATGTTAAAAGATTTTTGTGGCCCTTGTTGCTCATGCAGCCACCGCGCAGGTGTTTGGTTCCTGCATGGGACCTGAATTTGGTGTTGGATGCTTTGGTCAGAGGACCGTTTGAGCCGTTGGGTAAGGTGTCTTTGAAGGATCTGACATTGAAGACAAGTTTTCTGGTGGCTATTTGCTCTGCTTGCAGGATTTCGGAGTTGCAGGCTTTGTCCTGTAAGGAACCGTATCTTTCCTTCTTTGATCACAAGGTGGTGTTGCGTACGGTTCCGGCCTTTTTACCTAAGGTGGTTTTGGTCTTTCATGTCAACCAGGTAGTTTCGTTGCTGGTATTCTCGGAGGAGGAGGAGGAGGCGGCATTGGGAGGTAAATTGTATCTTCTCGATGTTCGTTGAGCACTCAAGAGGTACCTCCGCAGGACAGCGTCCTTCCGTAGGTTGGACAGATTGTTTGTGTCGTTTGGGGGTCTGCGGAAGGGGGAGGCGGTGGGAAAGTCTTCCATTTCCAGATGGTTGAAGGAAACCATTGCAGCAGCGTATATTTTGAAAGGTAAGGTGGTACCGGAGGGGCTTAGAACTCATTCGACTAGGACGCAGGCGGCATCTTGGGCAGAATACAATTTGGTGCCGGCTGAGGAGATTTGTAAGGCGGCAACTTGGTCGTCGTTTCGTTCCTTTGCTAAACATTATAGGCTCGATGTGCACGCTTCTAGAGATGTGAGTTTTGGATCAACGGTACTTCAGGCTGGGCTTGCAGGGCCCTCCCATTGATAGTCACTGCTCTGTTACATCCTCACAGGTTCCAGATCTGGACTAGAGGGACGAAAAAGAAGATGTAATTAGACTTACCTGCTAATTGTTGTTCCTTAAGGAACTCTAGTCCAGTCCCGGATCCCACCCGGGGTTGTTGTTGCTGTCAGCCTGAAGGGTGCAGTGAGCAGGGGCGGCCCAAGGGGGGTGCGGGGCCATGTGCGGAGACTCGGTGCGGGGCCTCATTTGCATAAGTGGCCTTATTTGCATAAATATTTGCATAATGCTAACATACACTAACTTTTAGTAAACATGTCTCTTAATGAGTATATGGATAAAGACAGACTAAAAGATTTCTACATTACTATAATCCAGTGCCAACCGCCAGGCACATTAGGAACTACTACAAACACTGCCCATTTAGAACCAATAGCAAACCCGCCGTATCCTAACAGCACTACCAGGACTCACAAAGCACCATACCCTACCTATCAAAAGGCAACACTGCAAATATTAAACCAATACATTTCAGAGAACAACAATACATGACCTACTGGGGAAAGAGAACAAGTGGCAATGTCAAATAGGAATTACATAAACAGAATACCTCAGCTCAGTTACACATGCAGAACATAGACCATCACCAAACAAGGAATCACAATTTAGAAACAGGAAGGCAATAATTAAACTGGGAACCCCAAAAGCCAAACTTGGAATGTACAACAACACTGTAGAAATAAAACTATTAATTAATTTCCTCTTGTACCAAACAAAGCGCAGACGTTAATGATGCACATTTCCCAGAGCTTTCATATTCCAGTTAATAAATTCAAAATAAAGAGATATCTTTCTACCTTTTGTGCATTTTTTTTTCAGTTGCATTGCTCCAGCCACTTTCTTCTGGTTTCTTCATGTTTTCTGCTAACTCTCCATCATCTGCTGTCCATTTGTCCTTTCTTCTCTCTTCTAGTTTTTTTTCCATTCTCTCTCTCTCTCTACATCTGCTTTAACATACTAATCTTTCTCCTTTTGCTCTTTCCTCTTTCCTATTTCACCCACTCAAATTTTACCCCTCCATCCTCAATCCCTACTTACTCTCCCAATACCCGGTCAATTGTAGATTTTTTATCTCTCCCACACAAAATATTTTCCCCTCTCCATTTTACTCTCCCAGCCCCATCCCATTCTAATCCTCCCCCAACACCAGCTCCCTTCTAGTTCCAGCCTCACCCAGCATCCATTCCCATCTAGTCCCTGCATCAGTCCATTTCCAGTCCTAGCCCCCCATCAGCCCATTTCCAGTCCTAGCAACCCCCCAACCCAATACCAGTCTTAGCCCCCCCCCATCAACCCACTTCCAGTCCTAACCCCATCAACCCATTTCCAGTCAGCCCCCCATAGCCCATTGCCAGTCCTAACCCCCCCATCAGCCCACAGCCCATTACCAGTCCTAACCCCATCAACCCACCTCAAGTCCTAACCCCTCCCCATCAGCCCATTTCCTGTCCTAGCCCCCCCATAGCCCATTATCAGTCCTAACCCCCCCCCATAGCCCATTACCAGACAGCCCCCATCAGCCAACAGCCCATTACCAGTCTTAACCCCCCCATAGCCCATTACCAGTTCTAACCCAACCAACAGCCCACAGCCCATTACCAATCCTAACCCCATCAGCCCACCTCAAGTCCTAACCCCTCCCCATCAGCCCCGTTCCTGTCCTAGCCCCCCCATAGCCCATTATCAGTCCTCACCCCCCCCATAGCCCATTACCAGTCCTAACCCCCCATCAGCCCACAGCCCATTACCAGTCCTAACCCCATCAGCCCACCTCCAGTGTTAACCCCCCCCATCAGCCCATTTCGTCCTAATCCTCATCACCCAATTTTCAGTTTAAGCCCCCCCATACCCCATTACCAGTCCTAACCTCCCCATCAGCCCGCTCCCAGTCCTAATCCCACCAGCCCATTTCCAATCCTAATCCCCCATCACCCAATTTTAGTTTAAGCCCCCCATAGCCCATTAGCAGTCCTAACCCCCCATCAACCCACTTCCAGTCCTAATCCCATCAGCCCATATAAAGACTTAGCTCCCCCATAGCCCATCACCACTCCTAACCCCCCCAGCCCCCCATAGCCCATCACCACTCCTAACCCCCCCCAGCCTCCCCATAGCCCATCACCACTCCTAACCCCCTCAGCCCCCCATAGCCCATCACCACTCCTAACCCCCCCAGCCCATCAACACTCCTAACCCCCCCAGCCCCCCATAGCCCCCCATAGCCCATCATCACTCCTAACCCCCCCAGCCCCCCATAGCCCATCATCACTCCTAACCACCCCCCATAGCCCCCATAGCCCATCAGCACTCCTAACCCCCCCCCAGCCCAGCTCAGCCCAGCCCAGCCCAGCCAAAATTTTTTTTTTAAAAAGCTGTCTTCTCCTGCTGCCGGGGCCGCCGCGGCAGAATCGAGTGTGCCGCGGGGCCCCCCCTGCCCAGCAGAGCCTGCCCTCCCCTGTATCCGCTCTCTCGTACAGCTGCCTGCAGTCTCACGCGCCGGCTTTCAGAGCGCGATGGGACTAGTTTCCCTTTCGCGGCTCTGTTAATCCCGCGGGGGCTGATGGGAACTTCCCATCAGCCCCCGCGGGCTTAACAGAGCAGCGAGGGAGAAACTCTCCCCTCGCGCTCTGAAAGTTGGCGCGTGAGACTGCAGGCAGCTGTACGAGAGAGCGGATACAGGGGAGGGCAAGCTCTGCTGGGCAGGGGGGGCCCCGCGGCACACTGGATTCTGCCGCGGCGGCCCCGGCAGCGGGAGAAGACAGCTTTTTTTTTTTTTTAAATTTGACTTTAGGATCAGAATGTTTTTTGCGCGGGGCCCCCTGAAACGCGGGGCCCTGTGCAAAAAACACTCTCGCTCAATGGAAGGGCCGGCCCTGGCAGTGAGGTATTGGGGAAGGTCTTCCGTAAGGGTTCAGTTGGAAAGAGCGGATGGAATCCTTTCTCTGCAGTACTTTGTTGGGTCGGGGGGTACGTGGTACTTCCAGAAGAGAGTATCCTATGTTTTTGGATCTGGTACCATAATGGTGTGGTTACAGACAGTTTAAAAAAAATGTGTTTCAATGTGGGTAGAAATATATATTGGTTGGTTATTTAACTACTTATCTGTTGCTCTGCTGAGTCTGCTTTGTCAATAGGTACTGGAGGAGAGGGGCGGATCTTGCCTACTTATATCAGTGACATCAAAGCGATGATGTGTTTCAGTCTCCAAAGCTGCTGGAGGAGATACTAAACTCACAGGTTCCGGGACTGGACTAGAGTTCCTTAAGGAACAACAATTAGCAGGTAAGTCTAATTACATCTCTAAATATTTGGATGAAAGAATGCAGGTTTATGTTCCATCCTGCATACTATGATTGAAAGAGTAAAGCTTGGTGCTAGCTTTAACTTCAGTTAAAGAGGCATGTCTGTCATGGGCCAGAAATTCTGCATTCTCTTGTGCTGCACCAACCATGTGGAATGTTATGTCAGAGACAATGAGATTTTGACCAGTTCCAGCAACTAGTAAAGACATGGCTCTTCTGCCAGGCTTACCCAAAGGGTGGAGAGTAGGGATGTGATCTGTCATGGAATTTGTAGAGGAAAAGTGGTTATGAGAAAACATTCTAAAATTTGATATCTATATTTTTTAAATTGGAATGCAATTGGCAATTTGTTGTTTTAAATGGATTATGTGCATTCTAATGCTGTAACACACATCAGACTCATGGTAGCATATTGCATTTAATTAAATACATTTCATGATTGTTATCATTATTATTCATCTTTTCTTACCACTCAGGGCAGGCCCAGCTCGGTTTACCATCTTCATACATGACTATTGACCCACTCACTTTTGTCACCTCTACTTCTGGGCCAAAAACCAGAACCCCAAGAAATACAATAGGGCTGCTGGCAACCAGGAAGCTGTTCCTGACAATTCAAAAGGCTATCATGCCAATTCTAGGAACTGAGACTTAGCCTATGCACTAAAATATATAAACATCCAAAGAATGAAACCCAATAAAGCCAGCCAACAGATTAATAACCACAAAAAGACCAGGCAAAAAGAGCACCACACATATATAAGTTAACAAAAAATATTTTTTGTCGGATTGCTCACAGAGAGGTCAATTCCTCTTCAAATGAAATGTCCATTTAAATTAACATTTAAGCCAGGGTTGGCCAACTCTGGTCCTAGTGCACCACGATCCAGCCTGGTTTTCAGGGGTATACCTCACGAATATTCATTAGGGACATTTGCACCCACTGCCTCCCATTGTATGCAAATATACCTCATGAATATTCATTAGGGACATCCTGCAAACCAGACTGGATCATGGTGCACTAGGACTGGAGTTGGCCACCACTGATTTAAGCAGTAAAAAGAAAGCACTTAGCTGATCAGAAAGATTCCCGCCATTCAAACTATAACATTTCTTCAGGCAAGGAAGACAAGCAAAGCTTCTTCAGATAGATGCAGGCAAGAAAGACGAGCAAGGCTTCTTCAGACAGATGCGACGCAGTACCACATTTCGGGTCTATCCAACTCTCAAGACTCTGCATCAGGTACTCTGTCAACCAATGTATGACTGAAAGAATGCTTCAGTCAGCATGGTTTATCATTGACAGAGTAGCTGACGCAGGGTCTTGAGAGATGGATAAACCCGAAACGCGGTACTGCGTCGCATCTGTCTGTGGTGCTCTTTTTGCCTGGTCTTTTTTGTGTCTAAAATATATAAAGGCAATGTACAGCAAACCAGTGAATTGTAGTTATCCATATAACTTTAACCATATATTCATCTGGACTAATAGGGATAAATAAGTCTGCTGCCAAAACTATCCGGTTAACGTTACCCTATATAACTCTAGGCCTGCAATTTCAGAGTCTGACTTCGCTGAATAACTTAGTCTAGACAGTGCTGAATATCAGTACTATGCTGATAAAGTTTCACTACACCCTAAGAATGCCCTCAGTGTTGCCTCTTAACGAGATACATTTTGTCCGGCCATCAAGTTGGTCAGACAAAATTTAACAGCTCAGCAAGGAAGAAATGTAAAAGCTTTGGGTTTGTCTAGCTAGCAGACCCTCTGAATAATGACCCCAGAGTTGATCCCTATTTGAAATCAAAATGACTTGTCCTGTCTGCTTACTCCCTGAGCCTGTTATTGTTGAACTTGTCTTCTACACAGAGCTACTGCCAGACTGGTTCTGGACTCTGAACCTCAAAGATCAAGAGTTATATGAGGCCCACACTCTTGTGCATGCCTGTATGCTTTTGCCCCTGTACTCAAGGCAATCTGAGTAATGGACTTGGCACTGGACTCCTCTCCAATGGTTCCAGCAGTTAATATCTACCCCAAAATGTGATCCATATATATATTTTTTTCAACTAACAATGTTGACAACTAGAGTAGTGCTTCATTTCGAAAATACATATGATTTTGGTTTTATATAAAAAAATCTTTAACCCAGTTTTCTGCAGCTACTGTATACACCCTGATCTACTGTATATACCCTGATCTACTGATGCAGACTGGATATTAGGACAATACCTTTGTCATTGATTTAATCCATTCTGTTGGAACAGAACTGGGTCATTCGGATCTTGGAGGACTGCACTCTTAAAGAACTGCTTTCAAGGTGACTTTGATGCATACTTGCGGCAATACTGCCCTCAAGGAAAGGAATAAATAGAGCACAGGGGGGTTGTCTGCATAGTTAGCCTGTGTAAAATGAAGGGAACATTATAAATATGAACAAATGCTATTGATTTGACATTTGCTCCTTGTATGATGAAAGTTGCTATGAGAAAGCTGATATTAGATAGAATGTCTTGGGATAGCTGGCATGTCATTACAATAACTTGATAAACTCCAAAAGTGCTGTCGCATGGTATGTCATGATATAATGGAGAATCTCACAAGAGGCAGCTTTCGACCACACTACAGGTTGGCCTCAGAACTGCTTCAAGGAGTTGGCACCCCAGGCAAACCTTAAGCCCTATGCCCCCCTCCCCCGGCTGTCAGAATCTTTTATTTAGCTTTGAATGCGTTGCTCTTTGCTGCCTCCCAGAAACTC
The DNA here is from genome assembly GCA_033557465.1 of Ichthyophis bannanicus. NCBI lineage: Eukaryota > Metazoa > Chordata > Amphibia > Gymnophiona > Ichthyophiidae > Ichthyophis > Ichthyophis bannanicus. The sequence continues at coordinate 124,173,176 of CM066043.1, read as the reverse complement.
CCATCCTAGGTGACCACCTGGTTGCCTGATGACCCACCCCCATAGCTCCGTGATACTATATCTGCCTTGACATCGCAAACTTGGCAGGGTTCATGGCAATCATCATCAGTGAAATTATTTGGAAATTTGAAGTAAAGTGAAAATTCAGTTGTAAGGTAAAACTTTAGGGATGTGTATTATTAGCAGACATTCTTACCCCACCCATTCAGCGCCCTAATGCATAAATGGCAGCATGCCAATCAGCATACAGTAACTGTCATGCCCGCAATAAGAGCCACCTTGGGCTCAAGCAAGCAGTTACTGTGCATAAAAATGCATGTTAGCAGCTTAGCCCACTTTGGTAAACGGATCCCATAATGTATGTGCTAAATCAATTTAACGTGCTTTAACCTATGAAGTAACATGCTTTAAGTTGATTAATACATGTTAAAAAGTTTAACACATGTTAAAACTATATTTTTAAGACAAATGTTTGGCACCAACTGAAAACATGTCCGAAAATCATGGGAAAAGCCCCAAAAGCCCCAGAAATAAAGTCAAATTTTATATACGTACATCTCTAAAAAAGTTTAGTTACCCTGTTTCAGAAACAACATCGTACAGCTAAACAACATATCGAGAGGGTCAACACAGGTGATTTCAGATGTAAAATCATTTTTCCCTGTCAGGAAACACTCAAAAAGATGCTGGAACATTTCAGCTAGGAAATGAGACAACAGAGGAGAGACAATCGGTACAATAATACAACTTATGAGAAAATAAAAAAAAGAAATGTTTTCATTGTCTTACAAACACAAGCACTAAGATGTGTCAGAAAGTGGGTTTAATATAAAAGAAACAAAGTATTTTACACAAGAGAGAGTTACCCTGTGGAACTCACTACTGCAAGCTATATGGGGAGCAATAGTGTGAGCCAGAGGCTCCAGATTAGACCATCTCTAATCAAAGAATAATCACAGCGTGGGAGGCCTCTGTAATTGCAGGAAACATTCTTAGAGTCCAACAGAATGTCTGGAACACATATAACAGATTTTCTCCTTTTTATCTCTATATTATTCTAACGGAGTATCATTCTCTATTTTAAAGGGCAGGTCCCCCAACAATAAATAAATGGTACGGTACTACCGGAAACTTGTAATCTTATATCTATATGAAATTATCTCCAGGAACAAGGAGGAATGTAGTCACATATGGGTGACGTTGGTACCGACGGAGCCCGCGCGGGTACGCTCCCCTGCATGCAATAGAAAAGCCTTTGGGAGCATCCCACTGCGCCTGCGTAACTGCCTTCCTGCGTTTCCCAGTCTTCCTCCTCAGTTCTTTGTTATCCGTGGAGCCAACAGGGAGCAAATCTTGTCACTGCAGAAAATTCCTGTTGTTCATATTTTTGTGGTTCGCATCTGCCTTCCCATTGAAACTGGTACCAACCTCCGGTGGTACTTTCTTTCTTTCGTCTATAAAAAAAAAAATGCGAAGAAAAGGATTTCTTCTTTCTTCAGGCACATTGATGCCATCTTAGGCCTAGGCCCTCCATTTGTCTCTGATAAAATGGAGAAACCATCTAGTGGTTTTAAGAAGTGTTCTAAGTGTGGCAGTACTATCTCGGCCACAGACACCCATGACTGGTGTCTAAAATGCTTAGGGCCTGATCATCAACCATCAGAATGTCCTCTCTGTAGAAAGATGATGAAGAGAGGCCTACAGAATTGAGCTGCAAAGCTGGGCACCCTCTTTGTCTCCAACACCATCTTTTTAGCATCGATGTCATTGAGAGCTTCATCTTCCTTGCAAGGATCTCAGGTATCGAAATCTAAGTCTTCATCAAAGGCTGGCCACCCCCCCCCCCCAAAGGGTAGATCTCCTTCTAAGCATCAAGATGCCTCCTGCTTTGCCCTGGAGGGGGGGACACCGACCAAACAACCCCATGGGAAAACCTTCCCTCCAAAGCCTTAGTGGGGGTCCCAGGATGCTCCCGAGGCCTCCACCTCTGGAGAGCTCCTGGTGCCATGCTCAGGGATCATGGCCTGCAATTCCGGTACTGATACCCAAGCATCATCAAGCTCCATGGATCAATGTATCCTTGCCATCGAGCGGAGCTAAGTGGCCTTACTGGCAGCCTCAGTTCCAGTGAAACCCTTACAGTTGGCTCTGCAGGCGTCGGTACTGATACAGCCTGCATCAACTTTCTTGCCGCTTTCCATGCTACCACCCATGCCAGTCATTGAATCTATTTCCGGTACCGAGGTTCTGACTACACAGATTCCCGGTAGTGGTTTCAACCGGTACAGAGTTCATACGGAGCGGGAACACCCTGCCCGACAATACTTCTAGTCTTCGGATTCCTATGCCTCGGACGATGAATCAGCCAATACTCAAGACATGCAAACTCTCCCAGAGGGCCCATCTCCGTCCCCACAACGCTACATGTCCCCACCCGAGGACAGGTCTTTCCAAGACTTTATTTGCGATGTTGCTAGGGGTCTGTCCATAACAGTAACATCAGGGAAAGAGCCTAGGGCTGAAGAACTGGAAATTCTTCAATACCAGACAGCTTCAAAAGAGGCGGCTACACTCCCTATCCATTGGATACTTCACGACCTCATGCTTCGTATGTGGGAGACACCTCTGACTATTTCTCCTCATATCCGCCGGCTCGATACCATGTACCGGGTACCGGAGTGTCCTGGTTTTCAAAAGACACAATTGCCACACCATTCCATGGTAGTGTAATCGGCATTGCGTTGAATCAAGAGCACAAAAACATATTCATCAAACCCTCCGGGTAGGGAATCGAGAGCCCTCAACGCTTTTGGTTGACATTGCTTTCAAGCCTCCGTGCTATCGGCCAGAATTAGTTCCTAGATACTCTATATGGGTATGTTCCTCAAAGAGGTGGCTAAAGATTTGGAGTTAATGGCTCCTCTTCTTCCTTATCTCACCCTCGTAAAGCATCCTCAGAATGTCTCAAAATTTGTTAATAGAGCAACTTTTGATTGCTTTGAGTGCATCAGCAGAACTTCATCTATCTGCATTGGTACACGCAGGATTGCTTGGCTCCAAGCATCGGATCTTGAACAATGAGTTGAAGATAAGCTGGATAATATCCCTTGCACAAGTGAAAACCTTTTTGGCAAGGATTGGCAAGATAACGCTCTCAGTTGGAATCTGAGAACATTACCTTAAATAGGCTCTCTAGATCTATTGCCAACCCAGCTAAGAAGAAAGCAACAAAGAAATTCTTCTTCAATAAAAAGAAGTATTATCCTTCTTATACCCCTGCTATTTAATGTCAGCATCATGCTCCTCAGAAGAGACAGCAACCTTCAAAACAGCAAAAGGCGGCTCAGACTCCCAAGTCTCAGCCACTTCAGCAGACTCAGTCTGCTCTGGGTTTTTGACTTCTTTCTAGAGAACGTAGCTGTCCTGCCTCTGGAGAATCCCGACCCTATCCACATTCCCAGAAGACTCTGCCATTATGCCCATAGATGGCATCTCGTTACCTCGGAGCAGTGGACATTAACAATAGTATGGGAGGGATGCAGACTTCATCTACGAAGCCTACCCCCTCTGACTTCACCGAGAGAGTTCCATTCTCAGCCCCCTCTCACTGTTCTGTTACTACAAGAGGTCACCTCCCTTCTACTGCAGGGCGCAATAGAGGAGGTTCTTACATTCCGGCAGGGAATGAGCTCCCTACTTTCTTATCCCAAAGAAAATAGGAGAAATAGAGGCCCATTCTAGACCTCAGGGACCTAAACAGGTATCTACTGTTCAAAATGGTCTCCCTGGGGAGCCTTCTTCCCTATCTCCAGAGTCAGGACTGGCTCTGTTCTCTAGATCTAAAGGAAGCGTACTCTCATATTCTTATCCATCCAGAGCACAGAAAGTTCCTACGCTTCATGTTTCAGGGAAGACACTATCAATACAGAGTCCTGCCTTTTGGCCTCGCCTCTGCTCCAAGAGTCTTCACAAAAGGCATGGCAGTAGTAGCAATATTTCTAAGGACTCTAGGGATATTAGTCTTCCCTTACTTAGATGACTGGCTCATAAGAGCAAGCACCCCTCAAGAGGCCAGTCTGTCCCTCTCACGCACCATGCAGGTGTTACAACACTTGGGATTTGTCATAAATCTTCTAAAGTCCCAACTCGTCCCCTCTCAAATTCTAGAATTCATAGGGGCTCTCTTAAATACTCAGCAGTCAAGGGCATTTCTGTCCCAACTCTGCTGTGCTCATCTCAATCATTTAGCATCTCAGGCATGTCTCAAGAATTACCTGACTGCTCGGGAAATGCTACAACATCTGGGTCATATGGCATCAAATGTGCATGTAGTTCCATATGCCCGCTTACACATGTGCACAGCCAAATGGACACTGGCATCCCAGTGGTCTCAGGCATCAGGTCACCTGGGGGACACGATAAAAGTCTCTACCCTTCTAGTCTTGTCTCTTCAGTGGTGGCGATCCCCAGAAAATCTCATTATAGGGTCACCTTTTCAGATGCCTGCATATCAGTGTATCCTGATGACGGAAGCATCCAGCCTAGGCTGGGGAGCCCATATGGGGTCTCTCTTCACTCAAGGACTCTGGTCTCAGCAGGAGTCACAACTCCATATAAATCTGCTGGAGCTCAGAGATATTCTGAATGCTCTCAAAGTGTTCCAGGACCATCTTTGTTGCCGCAGAGTTCTAGTCCAAACTGACAATCCATGTTCTGCGTGAACAAGCAAGGAGGAACAGGTTCTTGGACCCTCTGCAGAGAGGCTCTGCAACTCTGGTCCTTTGTAATACATCATCGCATTCACCTCCAAGCGGTGTATCTCCCGGGCAAACACAATGTTTTAGTGGACAGACTAAGTTGCATCCTTCTCCCCCACGAGGGGTCGCTTCATTAAGACACAGTCTCCTACATTTTTCAGATCTGGGGACTCCAGAGATAGACCTGTTTGCAAGTTCTCAGAATTCCAAGCTCCTTCATTTCTGTACTAGGACTCCTGCGCCGAACAGCCAACAGGTGGATGCTTTTCACCTCGACTGGGGACCCGGCTTCCTATATGTCTTCTCTCCCATTCCCCTAATTCCCAAGACTCTTTTTAAACTCCAGACAGACAGGGGCTTCATGATACTCATAGCCCCTCACTGGACACGTCAACCGTGGTACCCTCTCCTTCTCCATCTGTCTCAGGCTCAACCTATAGATCTGGGGTCTGCTCCAGATCTCCTCTCTCAGGAGGAGGGGACGCTGCTCCATCCCAATCTGTAGTCTCTCCATCTCACAGCATGGCTGCTAAAGGCATAGCCTTCCAAGGTATTAACCTTCCCCAGGAGGTTAACCCTTTCAGACCGTTTGTCCACTGTAATGGACGTCATGTTTATTTATTGAATTCCATGTATATGTATATATGGTGTCTGTGAAAAAATTCAGGTCTGAAAGGGTTAAGGACATCCTTTTAGCTTCTAGAAAGCCATCCACCAGATGGTCCTATGCTTTCAAGTGACGTAGGTTTTCTTTCTGGTGTTCTCAGAAGAATCGTAATCCCTTCTCAGCTCTGGTGGAGGTTCTTCTTGAGTATCTCCTCCACCTATCTTCTTCTAGACTCAAAACCAATTTGGTAAGAGTACACCTAAGTACAATTGTGGCCTCTCACATGCCCTTAGATGGCCAACCCATGTCCTCTCAGCCGCTAGTAGAATGCTTTATGAGGGGTCTTCTATTAACCAAGCCTCCCATTAAGCCTCCACCAGTGGCATGGGACCTCAATGTTGTTCTAGGACAGCTTCTCAAGCCTCCCTTCAAACCTCTAGCCACTATGTCACTTAGGTTTCTCACATGGAAGGTCATCTTCCTCATTGCCTTCACTTCAGCAAGGCGCATTAGTAACTCCAGGCCTTAGTAGCTGACCCATCTTACATACGGTACCACCATGATAAGGTAGTCCTTAGGACTCATCCTCAATCTCCAGGAACAAGCAGGAATGAGTCTTCACATATGGGTATCGTCGGTACCGACGGAGCCTGCGCGGGAGCGCTCCCCAGAGTCCAGTAAGAAAGCTTTTGGGAGCATCCCACAGCACCTGCGCGCTGCCTTCCCGCCTTTCCCAACCGCCTCTCTCCAGTTCTTCTTTTCCGTGGAGCCAGCAGGTCGTGTTCCTGTCACCGCAGAAGAAGTTCTTTATTTTGTTCTTTATTTTTCTGTGTCGTGTCTGCCTTCTTCGACGTCGGACCGGTACCGCCGGTCTTTTCTTTTCTTTCTTAAAAAAAAAAACAAAAAACCCCCCAAAACTTTTCTTTCTTCAACTGTGCATTTTCAGTTTGGGCCTTAGGCCTGAATATTTTTCTCCTCATGGAGAAGCCCGCTTCCGGGTTCAAAAAGTGCACAAAATGTGGCGGTACTATTTCTGTCACCGACACCCATGATTGGTGTCTAAAATGTTTGGGTCCTAATCATTCCATCACTGATTGTGTGTCCTGTACCATGTCTAAAAGAGGTCGGCAGAACCGAGCAGCCAAGCTCAGTACCCTGTTTCCCTCTGATGCAGCCTCGGTGGCATCAACGTCTTCCAGGGCTTCTTCTTCCTCCCATGGATCTCAGGTAACCAAACATAAATCTAGCCGGTCCTCGAAGGGCAAATCTCCCTCTAAGCATCGAGATGCCTCCGGGCTTGTCCTCGAGGATTCCGCACCGGCAAAATTACCCCGGCGGGAAGTTCCGGCTTCCAAAGCATTGTCTATTGGGTCACAGGTTGACATCGATGGCTCGGCCTCGACTGATCACCTGTTGCCGTGTTCTGGGGTACCGGTGGCCTCCACTGGTACCGACATCCAGACTCTGGTGACGTCGATGGATCAGAAGATTCTGTCCATGCAGCGCACCCTAACGGCGTTTATGCAGGCTTTGACGCCTCCGGTACCGCAACAATCTTCGTTGCCGGTACCGACTCCGGCACCGGCATTGTTCCCGGTGCCGGTACTGATTGCATCGACATCGGCTTCGGTGTCGACTGCAACGGTGCCCTGTCCTATGATGCCCATCAGTACCGAACTGGTACCGCTTACTCCCGATGTCGATTCCACTCGGTACGCGTATCGGGCTTTACAGGAGCATCCAGACAGGCGATACTTCGATTCCTCCGAAGACTCTGATGAGTTGGAGGCTTCTATCGAGGCACCAGTACTTCTTCCTCAGGAGTCTGCTTCTCCAAAACAAAGAATGTCTCCTCCAGAAGACTTGTCTTTTCAAGACTTCATTAGGGAAGTGGCTAGGGGCCTCTCCATTACAGTGGCCCCTGAGTCAGAGCCTAGAGCCAAGCAATTAGATATTTTGCAATATCCTAAGGCTCCTAAAGAAGCAGCTACCTTACCTATTCATGAGATACTCTATGATCTCATGTTGGGCATGTGGGAGACTCCTCTCACCATCTCTCCTCATTCTCGTAGGTTAGACTCCTTGTCCTGGCTTTCATAAGACTCAGCTTCCTCACCACTCTATTGTGGTAGAGTCTGCCATGAGGAAAATAAAGAGTGCAAAGAGACACTCATCTAATCCTCCAGGACGTGAATGTAGGACCCTAGATGCTTTTGGCCGAAAGGTTTTCCAAGCTAATATGCTTGCTGCCAGAATCAACTCCTATAGTCTCTATATGGGGATGTTTCTAAAAGAAGTCTCAGATTATCTGCAGACTTTAGCTCCTTTTATTGCAGAAGATAAAAGGCAGGAATTTCTCATTTGGCTCAAACATGCCCAAGATGTTTCCAAATTTTACAACCGTGCAGCCTTTGACTCTTTTGAGTGTGTAAGCAGAGCCTCGGCTATTGCCATAGGTGCACGCAGAATTGCTTGGTTACAAGCCTCTGATTTGGAACTCTGGGTCCAAGATGAATTGGGAAATCTTCCTTGTACAGGTGAAAACCTTTTTGGCAAGGATTGGCAAGCAAAGGCCACTCAGATGGATGCTGAGAACTCTGCTTTGGATAGAACTCTGCTTTGGATAGACTTTCAAAGTCTACCTCTGCTCCTGTTAAGAAAAGATTGTTCAAAAAGACATCTTTTTCTAAAAAGGGAAGATATTATCCTGCTTATGGTCAGCAGGCATCTTCTGCAGGTCGTTTTGCTGCAAAGCGTCAGCAACCCCTAAACAGGCCAAGTCAAAGGCTGCCAGGCCTCCCACGACCCAGCAGCCTCAGCCTCCTCAGGGCCTTTGACTTGCAACTAGAGAACTTAGCCTTTCTAGCTCTGGAAGAACCAGAGCCCCTCACCATTCCAGAAAGGTTGGCTTACTTTGCTCCCAGATGGGAGCAAATCACAGCAGAGCAATGGACCCTCTCCATTATAAGGGAAGGGTACAAGCTTCATTTCTCAAGCCTTCCTCCTCACACCATGGTGAAACAGTTCAATTCTCCAACATCTCTCCTCTACCTTCTGGGTCAGGAGATTGCTACCCTTCTTGCCCAAGGGGCAATAGAAGAAGTACCTCTTCTTCAACAGGGCTCAGGGTTCTACTCCCCTTATTTTCTTATTCCAAAGAAAACAGGGGGCTACAGACCCATATTAGATCTCAGAGAATTGAACAAGTTTCTATTCAAGGAGAAATTCAAGATGATTTCTCTAGGTGGTCTGCTTCCATACCTTCAGAGTCAGGATTGGCTTTGTTCTCTAGATCTCAAGGATGCGTACACCCATGTCCTCATCCATCCAACACACAGAAGGTTCCTTCGGTTCCTTTTTCAAGGAAAGCACTACCAATACAGGGTGCTTCCTTTCGGTCTGGCCTCTGCACCAAGGGTGTTTACGAAATGCATGGCAGTGGTAGCTGCATTTCTGCGCACTCTAGGAATATTCGTATTCCCATATCTGGACGACTGGCTCATTCGAGCTCCATCCCAGTCAGAGGCCCAGATTTGTCTAACCTGCACAATGCGTGTCCTTCAGTATTTGGGACTGGTAATAAACATCCCAAAATCCAATCTCACCCCTACTCAGTCTCTGGAGTTTATAGGGGCCTTGCTGGATACCACAACTGCAAAGGCCTATCTTCCTCAGGCCCGTTGCCTACTTTTGATGCAGTTAGCCTCCCAGATACAGTTAAAGTCCCATTTAACTGCTCGAGAGATGTTACAACTATTAGGCCACATGGCATCCACCGTGCATGTGGTTCCATATGCTCGCCTTCACATGAGGGCAGCTCAATGGACTCAGGCATCAGGTTGCCTGTCAGACAAAATAGCAAACTCCAGTCGCCTTTTTTGGTCTCTCCAGTGGTGGAAGTCCTCTCCAAATCTGTTACTGGGGTCCCCTTTTCAGCAGTCGCTACCCCAAGCAACTCTTACAACAGATGCTTCTCCAATGGGTTGGGGAGCTCATCTTCAGGATCTCTCCACCCAGGGCATCTGGTCTCCACAGGAGACTTCTCTGCATATCAATCTATTGGAACTCAGAGCAATATTCTTAGCTCTCAGAGTGTTCCATACCCTGCTCAGCTACAGGACAGTCCTCATCCATACGGACAACCAAGTAGCCATGTTCTATGTAAACAAGCAGGGCGGGACTGGCTCTCTGTCGCTTTGCAATGAAGCTTTGCAACTGTGGGCCTTCACCAGAGAGCATCACATCCATCTTCTGGCAGTATATCTTCCAGGCGTTCAAAACTCTTGGGCGGACAGACTCAGTCGAGTTCTGCTTCCACACGAGTGGTCCCTCCACATGGACCAGGTAGCCAGGATTTTTTGAATTTGGGGAATCCCGGACATAGACCTCTTTGCAAGTCCGTGGAATGCCAAACTTCCCCGGTTCTGTTCCAGAATTCCGTGTCAGGGAGTTCAGGCCAAGGATGCCTTCCTCCTTCACTGGGGTCAAGACTTCCTTTATACCTTTCCACCAATTCCCCTAATTCCCAAAACACTATTCAAGCTTCAGAGAGATCGAGGGACCATGATCCTCATAGCACCACATTGGCCACGCCAAGTGTGGTACCCTCTACTTCTGCATCTCTCTCAAGCTCCTTCCCTGGACTTGGGCTCTGCACCAGACCTTCTATCCCAGGAAGAAGGAACGTTGTGGCACCCAAACCCCCACTCTCTCTATCTCAGGGCTTGGTTGCTGAGGGCCTAGACCTTCAAGATTTTCATCTCTCTCAGCAAGTCAGAGATGTTATTCATGCCTCTAGAAAGCTTTCTACTAGACATTCCTATGCTTTCAAATGGAAAAGATTTACCATTTGGTGTTCAGGGAAGGGTCTAAACCCTCTTGCAATACCTCTGAATTCTCTACTAGAATATTTCCTGCATCTATCCCATGCAGGTCTGAAAACAAATTCAGTAAGAATCCATTTGAGTGCTATTGCAGCATCCCTCAAGCCTCTCAATGGACAACCTATTTCCTCTCATCCTCTTATAGCAAGATTTATGAGAGGCCTTCTTTTAACTAAACCTCCCATTAGACCACCTCCAGTGCCATGGGACTTAAACCTGGTTCTTGGCCAGCTTATGAAGCCACCCTTTGAACCTTTAGTCACCACCTCTTTGAAATTTCTTTCTTGGAAGATTATTTTTCTCATTGCAGTCACCTCAGCACGCCGCATCAGTAAGCTGCAAGCTTTGGTGGCTAATCCACCTTATACAAGGTTCCATCATGATAAGGTAGTCCTCAGGACCAATCCACACTTTATGCCTAAAGTAGTCTCGCCTTTTCATCTGAACCAAGAGGTATATTTACCTGTCTTTTTTCCAGGTCCTCTTGCATCAAGTGCAGAGAGGAATCTTCATACCTTGGATTGTATGAGAGCTCTCGCTTTTTACTTACAAAGAACACAGCAACATAGAAAGTCTTCTCAACTCTTTGTTGCTTTTGATCCTTCTCATTTAGGACTTCCAGTCTCTAAGAGAACACTGTCCAACTGGATTGCTCAGTGTATTTCTTTCGCCTACCAGAGTAGAAACCTTTCTCTGGAGGGCCATGTCACAGCTCACAATGTGAGAGCCATGGCAGCCTCAATGGCTCATCTAAACTCTGTGTCCATCGACCAAATCTGTCGAGCGGCCACCTGGGCCTCGGTTCATACCTTCACAGCCCATTACTGTTTGGACAAGGACTCCCGCCGGGATGCCTCCTTTGGTCAGGCTGTTCTCAAACACCTGTTCCATTCCTAATCAACTCCTACCCACCTACCCTGGTTGGATGCCAGAGATCCATGGGGGGAGGTAGAGTCCTTTTCAAGGACACACAACCTGGGGTCTTCCCATGGCATCTGCAGCTAGAGAGTCCCCATATGTGAAGACTCATTCCTGCTTGTTCCTGGAGATAGCACAGTTACTTACCTGTAACAGGTGATCTCTGGGAACAGCAGGAATAAGTCTTCACAACCCACCCACCTCCGCTAGGAGTTGTATCTCTCTATCTATCTTTCCTTTCCTCTCTCTCTCTTTGTCTCAGCTTTAAAACTCGAACTGGAGAGAGGCGGTTGGGAAAGGCGGGAAGGCAGCGCGCAGGCGCTGTGGGATGCTCCCAAAAGCTTTCTTACTGGACACTGGGGAGCGTTCCCGCGCAGGCTCCGTCGGTACCGACGATACCCATATGTAAAGACTTATTCCTGCTGTTCCCAGAGATCACCTGTTACAGGTAAGTAACTGTGCTTTTCATGCCGAAGGTGGTCTCGCCCTTTCATTTGAACCAGTCAGTCTACCTCCCTGTGTTTTTCCCTAGGCCACACTCATCTAGGGCAGAAGCAACCCTCCACACTCTGGATTGCAAACGTGCCTTAGCTTTTTATCTTCAGAGGACTCGAGAGCACCGGAAAGCTTCTAAGCTGTTTGTCTCCTTTGACTTTAGTCACCTCGGGTTGCCAGTCTCCAAACATACTCTCTCCAAGTGGATAGCAGACTGCATCACCTTTGCTTATGAGAAGACAGGACTCTCCCTCAAGGGTCATGTTACTGCCCATAATGTTCGAGCTATGGCTACCTCGATGGCAAATCTACGATCTGTAGCTATTGACGAGATCTGCAATGCAGCAACTTGGTCTTCGGTCCATACGTTTGCTGCTCACTACTGTCTGGACAAGGACTCCCGCCAGGATGCCATATTAGGCCAGACTGTTCTCCAGCATCTCTTTCAGACTTAGAGCAACTCCTATCCTCCATCCTGGATTTCGATACCAGACATCCATGGAGGATACATGACCTCTTTAGGCATACTTGGGACAAACCACAGCAAATATTTGAGGTCATCTCTCTGGCATCTTCTAGCTAGGGAGTCCCATATGTGAAGACTACATTCCTGCTTGTTCCTGGAGATAGCGTACTCACTTGTAACAGGTGATCTCCGGGAACAGCAGGAATTTAGTCTTCACAACCCACTCTCCTCCCCTAGGAGTTGTAGGGTTTCTCTTTTTTCTTTTTCTCTCCTTTTATCTCAGCTACAAACTCAACTGAGGAGGGAGAGTGGGGAAGGCAGCTACGCAGGCGCAGTGGGATGCTCCCAAAGGCTTTCCTATTGGACGTTGGGGAGCGTTTCTGTGTGGGCTCTATCAGTACCAATGTCACCCATATGTGAAGACTAAATTCCTGCTGTTCCCGGAGAACACCTGTTACAGGTGAGTAACTATGCTTTATTCGAACTACTTGTCTGTAACAAAGACCATTTTCAAAGACGTTGTCATGGGTAATTCAGTTGCCTGAAAATTGATCTCCATCCAACTTTAAATTGGAATTTTGCCATCCCTGGCATAGGACCAACTCTAGCCCCCTGAACGTCCCTTCAGAAGCAGTCCAATAACTTCCCTGACCCCCCCCCCCCCCTCCACTGCCAGGCCTGACTCTCCTCACCCTTGATCCATCCCCAACACCTATTGGGGTCTCTCTTTGGTAGTATGAGGGGAGAAAGGAATTATGCCCAGTCATTTCAGCTCCAAGATGCTGCAGGTTCAAAATGGCACCTTTGGGGGGGCGGAGCCCGATGTCCAGCGGGATGGTCGCATAACGCTGAGGCTCCCGAGAGGCCTACTCAGAATCCTGAATTAACACCGGACATACTTGAATTTCTGCTCTGATCTTGCCGGGGCACATTGGTGAGATGGCGGGGACCAAACCCACGCGCCTGGAATTTGGATCTCCAGCGGCTTCTCACGGTAAACGCTCCAAAACTGAACTCCCGTCCCCGCAGAAGGGGCTGGCTTTGCGCGAGGGCCCCGAAATGCAGCAGGAAATCCTCGCAGAAATTAGAGGGGTTAAGGACCTCGTGCAGTCAAACGGTGAAGCACTTCGAGCGCTGAGGGAAGATCTTGGTGTACTGCAAGGTAGGCTGGAGGGGCTCTCTTCGCGTCAGGACAAAATGGAGAGTATATTAGACTCCCATGCGGTCCGGCTGTCCAAACTCGACAAAGTTGAACGTCAGGTGCGGGCCTTGCAGAAAGAAGTGGAAGATGGCAATAATAGAGCGCGCCGCAACAATCTACGACTCGTGGGCATACCGGAGGGAGCGGAATTGGGAGACATGAAGGAGTTTTTAGGTAAAATCCTCCCTTCCCTGCTCCAAATCACCTTTACCAAAGAATTGGAGATCGATCGCGCTCATCGTGTACCCACAAACATAACGCTCAACAGGAAGACCCCGCGGCCTATCATCTTTCGACTTTTGAGATATCAACATGTGGAACAAATTCTCAGTGCCTCCCGGGCAAAGGGCCATATGGAGTTTGAGAGCCACAAGGTCTCCTTCTATCCTGACTTGGCTAAACCCACGGTCGACCGCCGAAAGCGCTTTCTGGAATTTCGGCCGAGGCTTCAACAACTACAAGCACGCTATGGCCTGATGTACCCGGCCAAGTTCCGAGTCACGCTTCACAATCAGACAAGAACATTTGAGGACCCTGATCTACTAGCGGAGTTTTTGGACTCTAAAGAAGCCGACTTGATGCGCTGACTTCCAGAATATTCCTACCAGTACTCTCATATCCGCTGTGCCTGCCATATTGGATTTACCGCGATTCAGCGAAGAGTCTGTCGAGGGCGGTTTGTTGCCTTATTTTGAAGATATCTGGGACCCGACTCCATCTACCCATAGTAGCCTCGACGAGTATCAGAGACAGTGTTACTTATGGTCTCTGGTGTTTCTTTTCTTTTACTATGTCTCTATCTTCCTCTCTAGGGCCTCCTCCCGCAGACATCTGGTCGCCATATTCATTGGGGGTTTTGCTTCTTCTCTAAGTTACTTTGGTACATACTTTTCAATCTGGGTGTATTGGCCAGCATACTTGGTGCTTATGTCATTATTGTACAGATTCTGATTATGTTGTAAGTTTTCAAGCGCTCTTACCTAAAATGTCTGTTATCGATTGATGGCACCATGTAAGATTTTCTCATTGAACGTACAATGAATCAATAATCCGATAAAACGGAGGAAAATCCTAAGTTATTTAAGTCATGACGTTGCGGACCTGATTTTCCTCCAAGAAACACATTTCAATTCGAAGGAAACTCTCAAACTCAATATTAAACCTTACATGGTGGCCGCTTATTCCCCAGCCGTTTCTAGGGAATGTGGGGTTGCCATATTGGATAGGAACTCTCTGCATGCTACTATTATTGCGACTTGCTCAGATACAGCGGTTAGATGGTCCCGAGTTCACCTCAAGATAGGTAACTTTAAAGTTACATGTATATGCCTTTATGCTCCTAATGTAGATGACCCTGCCCTTTTGCTACTATTGCTCAGGTTGCGCAGGCCTCTGCTAATACTTCATTGATATTGGGGGGGATTTCAATTTAATTCTTGATCCCCTGATTGATAAATAGCCGCCTAGGACAAGTGGTCCCCCCAAGAGTCACATCGCGCTAATCTCTGTGAACACAGATATTGTTCTAGTCGATCTATGGAGGTTACTACACCCCAATGAGCTTGACTTTACCTTCTTCACTTCCCCTCACAAATCCCAGTTTCGCATCGATTTCTTTCTGATATCAAAACTGTTGGTTCCTCAGGTGGACACTGCAAAGATTCACTCTCAGCATATTTCAGATCATGCCGCTATTTCTTTTCAATAACATACTACTGCACTCCAAGGGAATCCGGGGGCCTGGTTCTTTGATAGAGCCCTACTAACTCAGCCAGAGTTCCGGTTAGAAATTCGAGCAGCCATGTATGATTACTTCCAGACCCTGGTACTCCAGGGGGATCTGGACACCCCAACAGCTCTTCTCTGCAGCTCGTTGGAAAACCTTTTCTGATTTATACAGGGAATTTGCGTTACCAGCGAAACATTACTTTCAATTGATGCAGCTTCCATGCTGCCTCAAAAGTGCTCCAATCATGCCGCCCTCTGTCCCTACTAAGGACGGGCTATTAGAACTAATTCACTCTATTAGTAGAACACATGGGGTAGCCTCCAACTTTTATAACTATTATGTCAGGGTACAGATACTGTCATTTGTATAGCCCAACAAGCCTGGGATCGCTAACCGTAAACCACTTTAACCCTGTGCATTAGAGCGTTTTCTGGAGCAAAATAGTGCGGGTTTCCCGGTCTGCCTCAGTTACCCAAACTCTTTTCCCTTTTGCACATAGATGTTCTTATATTCCAGGAAAATAGCCAAATGGAACACAACTGCCAGGGATCAGTGTGGGTCTTGCCATACTGATGTGGGACCCTCGCTCATGTTCTTTGTGCATGTCCTTAACTGCAGGTTTACTGGGGGCGGGTCTGGGGTCGTATTCCATTTACCTTACACCTTCACGAGCCTCTTTCTTGGAAGACTGTGGGACTCCGCTCAGTGACGGAGGTCCCCTCTCTTCCTAAGAAGGGTCGCTTTCTCCTGATTTCATGCTGGGTATAGCCATATGTTTAACCACGAGGACTTGGAAGGATAGCTCTCGACTTACTGTCAATGAATAGTGGAACCTTGTCTGCTTATATAGTAAATATGAGCAGATATCTCGGAGAGCTATTTTCCATACCCAAATTTATTCTCGCTTGTCTAAATGGCAGATGCTCAAAGATCATGTACAATCTGCTCATTGCTTCGACATGTCTGTTTAATGTACACTCATCATGTTTCAGATCGCTGTTAGGTTTTGTAACACAATAATGTCGGTACACGCCCGCTTCGAGAATGATTCAGTTTCCTAGAGAAGAAGCAGGGGGGAGGGGGGTGGCGGGGGTTTACTTTGGTGTATGTATCATATTCCATGTATGTATTTGTCTTTTAGCTGTATGTCTTCCTTTCCTTTGTTGTTGTAAAACGAAAATAAAGAATTAAAAAAAAAAACAAAATGGCACCTTTGACCCCTAGCAGTAGTACCCCGTATTTGGTAGCTTGACCCATAGTGGTGATAACCCAAGACCACAGCTAGGAATCAAAGGTACTATTTTGAACCTGGAGCACCAAACAGGAATGACTGGGTATTACTCCTGCCCCTCCAGACCACCAGAGAGGGCCACTGGTACTTGCTTGGTGTTGGCTCATGGGGTGGCTAATTATGCCTAGCAGGGGGTATGGGGTATTAATGGACTACAGGGAGTTTGGGGGGAGTCAGGGTGGTATTAGCTTGAAGCAGGGAGGCTTCAGGGATGTTGAGGTGGTGCTGAACTAAAGCAGAGAGAGTTTAAGGGGGTTGTGGTTGGTGCTGACCTGAAGTATTGGGTGTCGGGTGTGGATTAGTGCTGAACTGAAGCAGGGGGTTTGGGGTCAGTTGTGATGCTGTTGGAGGAGGTGTTTGGACTGGTACAGGAGAGGAGGTGCATGGATGTTGGGAGCAGAGATTTTATAAAGCTGTTCCCACTAACAATTGAGACATCACTAGTTTTTCCCCCATGCAGTTTTTAAAATCATCACTCCCTCTGGACGTGCCATCAAATAATACTCTGGTATTTTCCATGTCCATGTAGGCATTTTACGTAAGACTCCACATTTGTCAGAGTCTTTGTGGAATATTGGGGAAATTGTCCATGCCCTGACCTGGATGTCTAATTTTTCCTCTCCATGACCTCTCTGAGAAAGGGTCTTTAATTGTTTTACACATTGATTTTGCTGATTAGTGATTCTTGCTAGTCCTATATTTTGTAGTTCATTACTGGTTTATGTCATTAAAATGTATTGGGTTTGATTACTAATGTAGAGTTAGTATCTCTTTTAAAAGATTTCTTACTGTATTTGTCATCAGTCATACATTGCCTGAGGTTATGACATGAAGTCTGTGTTTTGCTAATATTATCTAGCAAACTGAAAGATTGTAGGCAGATATAGTAAGGAAACAGATTGCTCTAAAACACATTCTAAAGGACATACATCATGTTAAGTTCATTCCAGAATAAAGACTAACATTTACCGTG
The DNA here is from genome assembly GCA_033557465.1 of Ichthyophis bannanicus. Classification (NCBI taxonomy): domain Eukaryota; kingdom Metazoa; phylum Chordata; class Amphibia; order Gymnophiona; family Ichthyophiidae; genus Ichthyophis; species Ichthyophis bannanicus. The sequence continues at coordinate 124,155,856 of CM066043.1, read as the reverse complement.
GAAGAAAAGTTACCTAGATTTGGCCTGAGTCACACATTTGTCAGGGGAAAACAATGACCTGTTCAAACACCACCAGATCTCTGTAACATCTACAGTATAAAGTGACATTCTTTTCTATAAAGAATACAATGGAACAAACATGCTTTCTTATGTGGCATCTTTACAAATTGTGAGACTCATTTTGCAAGGACAAACAGTTTATCTCTTCCAGAAATAAATACCTTCTTGTTAAGGGAGAGAACACAGTAGTATTATGTTGGGAATAAGGGGAAGAAACCTATGTGTACAGGGAGATATCAATGTAGCAGCCCCTAGAAGAATATTCCCCTCCGGCAGTTTCACAATACATACTCTAAGGAGGTAATTTTATAACAGGGCACCAGGTTAATAGGGCAGGAAGGCCCCTATTTCTTGCCTATTTTATAAAAACAGAATGTCTCTATATCTTTATAAAATACTAGCACAAATCCTGCAGCAATCATGTCTAGATTGAAGGTGCGGACATTACATCTGCTCTCAAGCAGGTATAAATGTTAGCATGTACTTTATGTGTGCGCACACATATTTTATAAAATATGGGGTGGGGGGGGGGGGGGATTTTTAGCAGTGGCAGCCAGCACTGTTAAAGCAGCTGGATGTCACTACTTTAACTTTGCCCCAGATATTAAATGCCGAGACCATATCCGAGCCAGGCATTGAATATCTAGGTTGCCCAGATTACAATCTTGCAATCCAGCCAGCAGCATATTTAGCTGCTGGCTGGATTGCAAAACCAGCTAAAATTAGGACAGCTGAATGGCAAGCCTAACTTTAGGGTAAGCGGGCAGCAGTTAAACATCGCTGCTTCCCGGTTAAACCATGGTGCTGCCCCCACTGCGCTCCCGGAATGGCCCAACACTAGCCCGCTAGCATCAGAGTGTTGCAGAGGTGGCACGCGGGAATATTCACTGGCGCTTACCGTGTTATCTGGGTGACCACGATTAACTTGTGGCTTTGTCCATACTCCATCTAAATTCTGCCCTTGAGCACACCTCCATTGCTTCAGGTACAAACTTAGAGCTCTTTTTACTAAAACCAACTACATTTTGATGCTTAATGTACAAAACAGTCACACCTTAAATGCAAAGCCTCCAGGTTAGCTGTTGGGGGCATAAGCAGCATTTCCCAGGCACTTCACACTTGGACACAAATGCTAACATGTGTTCCAGTAAGGCGAGTTCACCTAACGACTCCCATTAGGTGAACTCGTATCAGGAGACACATTGCCACGGAGTGTATAGGAATTGCCCTTGCACTAGAGCTACTGCATTCTCCATCTGCATATTCTGTCCATTCCCTGCCCCATTGCATGATGGTCCATTACCATATCTTTTCATGTTCAGTGGCCTGCATGCTCGCACATTAATGTTCCCAGCTGCCAGTTGCCGTGCATTAAAACACACATCGTCTCCGGGATTTAATAAAAAGGGCCCTTAGATTGTAAGTCATCAAGGGACAGGAAAAGTATTACTGTACCTGAACGAAACTCCCTCTGAGCTACTCCTGAACAATGCATGAGCTAAATGCAAAGTCTCTTCCCTTCCATACTGTATAAGCATGCACTGGCCAGCACTGTACATACTTTTAGCTGTGATCTAATTTTATGATAGTCCATGTAGACATGTAAATCAGCATTTTATGGGTGAATATGGTTTAAATTACTCTCCACAGGACAAAAGTGCTAGTAAAAGAATGTAAACTGTACTGTCACAAACTCATTTGTCAAACTCAAGACAATCCAGAAATCCAGTTACTTCAAGATCTCATATATTTCTTCAAAATCTATGGGAGATTCATGGAAAGATACAATTTACACTTTGGCAAGTTACGAAAGATTTAACAGTAATCTTTGCACTTCTATGAAATCAAACCATTGTGAGCTAAAACTAATCAGCAAATTATGCACTATGACTATCAGTTTTTAGAAAAAATGATGGATGCCTGGAATAGCCTCCCTGTGTGGTTGTCACAGACAGAACCAAATCAGAATTCAAGAAAGCCTAGGATAAGCACATCGGACCCTTAGCTGAGAGGAAATTAATGGAGAGCTACTAATCAAATAGGCTTTAGAGCAGGGCTTCCCAAACTTGTCCGTGAGACCCCCACAGCCAGTAGGGTTTTCAGGTTGTCCACAATGAATATGCATGAGATATATTAGAATATACTGGAAGTCAGAGGGCAGGTATAGGCAGCCCTGTTCTAGAGTATTCCAAAAGGAAAGGATAATGAGTAGACTAGGTGGGCCCAGTTTTAGTCTACTATCACTTTTTTATATAGAGAGAATACAGCTATGCAATTTCATTCCATCTGCCATGTTTACCAAATTATTGCCTTCTTGACTAAACATTATGGGGGTCATTCTGAACCTGGTTTAGCGGGGTTGTATGTACAATCCGTGCACAGCTGCTGCTCCATTCCATCCCCTTTGCTCCCCGCACGTACAAGGCTTTTGAGCGGGGAGTGCTGGATGGGGACGGGAGGGGGTGGCGCAAGGGCAGAGTGGGAACAGGAAAAAATGACAGGACATACAGAGGCCAGACCTGATGCAAGAATGGATGCCTGACTTGGAGATGGAATAAGTGCTGGGCATCAAGGCGATCAGGGCATGCAGCCCACCCAAACCCACTGAGTCGCAATGGGAGAGCCCCCGCTGCCTGATCCTGGCCTTGGGTGCTCCCGCGGGGGTTGGGCAGCAGTGTGTCAGGGCCAAATTTCGTTGGGCCAGACTGTGTCTCCAGCCAGTCGTGCCAATTCCATGGCGACAGGACACCATTGCACCAGCATGCCTGCAGGAACACTGTGTGGAATGGACGGGCAGTCCCTAGGATGTCTCCAGAGGCTGAATGCTGTGCACACCGGGCCGTCTAAGTGCCCTGATTCAGCAACCGTGGGAACGTATAGTTCCCATGGTTATGGAATTGGGTGCAAGTTGGTCCCATTCAGTTTTTGGCCATCCAAATGTACACAGGTAAGAATCTGCCTTCACATCTATGTTAAGCCAGACACAAATGTTATTGCTATTATGAAACAAATTCTTAAAAATTGCTGAAAAAATTCATACAATATCAGTATTAATTGTGCACAGATTTTGGGGGAATTACTCAGTAAACATCAGTGAACAGTGATACTATGACCACAATAGAAAAACATTTGCATTGCATAATCTCTCATTTGGAGGACAAAATTTGTCCCCCTTCTGTACGGAGTATTCTTAGCGTGTCCACTGTTCAGAGTAGCTCCGGAGAGCACAAAATTAGAAAACATGATGCACAGGAGAAAATGAAAAGGTTTTTTGTCTGTTTATATGCTAAAATATATTTTTATTTGTAAAGCCCAGGTTCAATCACCATTATATGGCCACATAGACTATTAGGCTTAACGGCTCATCTGCTACTTTCATGAGACAAATAATCCCGTCGAACACCATGTAGTATGGTGAGCTGTAAATGCACTTGGGCAGAGCAGAGTCATTTATTTGACTGATCAGCTGCTGTACTCTGCTCAGCATGTTCGCCAATACTCCAAACTGCATGAAGTCAGTATCAGACAGCTCAGTGAATTAGACGTAGCTGATCTGTAACACTAAGTCATATATTTATCCTCCAACTGTGCAGTCAGCACCACGAGCCCACGCACAGAGAATTCAGGCTTTGCCACAGTTCAATAAGCTGAACTCTGAAGCTACCAGTAACTCGGCTGCAGTGTCAAGTCACAGTTGCACAGCCTACTGAGCTGAATGCCTCCCTGCAGGGGAAATTGCACACGTGGGAACCAGTGTTCCTAAGGAATGATTAGCCTAATGCTGGAGAAACAGGCTCAGAACACATACAAAGCACTTGGTAAAGGTTCTACTATTCTTTCCCCCTATCCCATTCAGCATGCAATGGCAGGTTCAACTCAGATAAACATACTTTGAAGTGTGAATGACGACGATGTACGTATTGTTTTAGGATGTCTTTGCGAATCACTTCAGGTCAGGTGACAGAGGTTTATATAAGTTACATTAAATAAATAAACTGCCAGGATTTTATGTGGAAGAGGACGCATAATAGTTAATTCCGAAGCAGGTCCAAACATCACGGTAAGGAAGAAATGGAATCTGAAATGATCATAGTTACACAGCAAGTGGGGTTGAAAGAAGGCTAGCGGTCCATAGTGAGTCGCTTCTTCCATTCTCCTGTCTGAGGATTGTAACTTTTCTTTCTTGATTTTGTATTGTATACGGCTTTGAAAGATCCTCCTAGTAGTTAGAAAGCGGTATATCCAATTCATAAATCAACTAAATCAAAAGAAGAAATGTCAACAAAATTCTGTTCTATTTTGTTTTATGGTAACTTAAATGAAACATAGGAATTCACTCATCCCCGTTTTCCTGGGTTACGATCCACACTTACTCCTCCCACCAATACTAAACTTTAAAAGGGCATCACCATTTTGTTCAGGAGATCATTTCTGGTCCTGTTTAGATTGGACAGCCAATGGCGGGGGGAAGGTTGGCGGGCATGAGGAAAAGGCTTTATTAAAAAGCTGGTTGTGGGCAGGAATTCCTTTTTTCATTTTAGTTGTACCAAGACAAAAAAATGAAACAAAAAAATTGAAAATGATATGAAATTTAAACAAAACAAATATAGTTTGTACAGCTCTGGAGTCAATATCATAACTTGTTAAAGTAGCAAGGAGTGAATGGCAGGTAGAGTGGTGCATTCGTTAGTGCATGGTTCGTTGCACAATTTGGTTCATTGGCGCAAGTATTGTGCTTGGAATTTTGTAAAATTCATAAATATAAAATAAAAAAAAATGTAGGAGGGTGACTAATAGCATGCATGATTTTTGCCTCTTAACATGAGTTAAATGCCAAAATTGTGCATTATTTTACTATAATGCACATTAGTTTATTGTAATGTGCATTGCCTAATGGATATGAAGCATGCAAATACCTGCAGAATACCTCATTATTATGCAAATTGACTAATGCAACTTGTGTTGAACTTCGCAAGTTGTGTTTTTCCTGTAAAAATAACACCTGTTCAGAGCTGGTATTATTTTAAAGGACTGACAGCTTGGGAACATTTTGTGGATCTTCTCCTCCCCCCCCCATTAAGATGTCCCCCAAAAGACTGCCCTCCAGAGCCCAAATGAAGTCCCCCCCCCCCGAGGACACCCAATGGATATCGACTACCAACGACTGAAGAAGTCCCCCCACTCCTGAACCCCTCAAAAAGGACCCACCCCCACTCCCAAAGATCTCACAATAGGCCTACCCCCACAAGCCTACCTGAAGAACTTATCAAGGGAAAGGGAGCAGGAACAATCCCCAGTGGCTCCTGTGCCTTCTGGCACTGGGTTCAAAATGGCATCAGTTTAACCCTCGTGGCAGTCTTGCAGTACTACTTCTAAGGGTCTAGGTTTATTTTAGACTACTAAGGAAGCAAATGAACAGCTCTGTAGACATTAACTAGTAGCTAATGGCTTGCACTATCAATATCTTATGAAAGAGCTATCACCAGTTGTACTCCATTTAGTGAGATGCTGTTTGTTTAAATTTTAAAAAAGGGATAATTTACAGCACTCCCCCCAATCCAGCAGACAGCTCGCCAGTGATCTGTTTATTCCCCATATTATTTTTACTTATTAGCTGAAATAGTAAGGGAGCATTTATAGACAGCGAAACAATGGCTAGTTTTACGCTACGGTCTCTCCTTTTAGGAACATTAGATGGAAAGAAAGCTGGATTCAAAATGAAGCTGCATGAGGACTTGTATAGGGTGGGATTTCAGTCCGATTTGAATTGAATGGAAAAGATAGATTTTCCCTAGACCTGTTGTGATATTCACTTAGAGCTTTCCTTCACATCTAAGAAAATTCTGATGCAGATCCTGCTGCAACCACAACCTCTCCAACCTGGCTACCACACAATCTCTCTCTTCTAGTGCCTCTACTCATTGCTCCTCAGTCGCTACTGCTCTCCCTTTAAGTTGCCACGCTGCTCCAAAACCCATTGTTGCTGCTCTTGCCTCCTCCATGCTCTTACCACTGTTATTTCAGGAGAGCAGGGAGGAGGGAAGTACTGACAGTACCCGAGACAAAGATGTTGGAGGTGATCAACAAAGAACATTGTGGTGAAGGAGTCAAGAGAGCATGTTGATATTTAAGGGGGGAGGGGACGAAAGGACAGGTGGACACACAAATGGCATTGGGAAGCGAGGGCTTTTTCTTCAAAATCAGTTTGTCATATCCAATTTGAGAAGCCCATTGATTTTTCATGGGTTCTTCAGGTCAAGTGGCAAACTTCTTTTATTAATATATATTGGCATGGTTCCCAACTGTCAGTAAATTTACTGGAGTCAGAAAAAAAAAAGAACAAAAGATTTCATGCCCATAACAATAATTTTATGTCAGTAAAATAATGGTATGTGATAGTCCTTTGTGTGGTGTCATGGGCTACAGCTCTGCAGAGCCTTATGAATCAATTTATGTCTACCTATTTATTTAATTTAACTAGGCTTATATACTGCTTGTCTACCAGTCAAAGTGGTGCACTTTCAAGTACTGTTTATATATTTTTCTTTGTCTCTGAAGGACTCACAATCTTTGTTTTTGTACCTGAGGCAACAGAGGGTTAAGTGGCTTGCCCAAGGCCACAAGGAGCACCTGTGGGACTAGAAACCCCAGTCCTTCTGGCCCAAGGTTGCTACCTCTAGCGGGATTCAAACCCCTGGCCCTCCAGCCTGAGGTAACTTGTCTCAACCACTAGGCCACGCCTCCCTATCTAGCAAGTCCACCTATGAACAAAACATATGTCAGTGAGGGAAGTTAGGTTGTCAATAAAAGTCAGGAAGGCTGGCAGTAAAATATCTTAGGTGATGGTATTAGGTGATGCACATATTAAATTGTGACCATTCCAAGATATGAAATTGATATAGTATTTTTTCTCAGTTCATTTACCATTAACAGATTGTGCAAGGGCTGAATATTCTCTTAGGCGTTTATAAAATGTAAAAACAGATGTTTATTTTCAAGTTAATTAATTGCCTGTATTTACTGGAGTTTTTTATGTCACAGGTACTGGTATTGGGAACCTTTTCTGATGGAATTAAATGATATCTTTGTGCATTTAAAGAGTTGTGAGAGCAAAATGGCACAAAAACAGAGGATCCAAGGCACACAAAGGGAGGGGTAAGATAGTGGAATTTTTTTGCTGTTTATCCAATAAACACCTATTTTTTTGCATCGGGGTATTTTATTATGTTTATCAGTTAAAATGTTAAACCAAAAATCAGGAGCTCTACCTATAAGATGCTAAATCGCATTTCAGGAAGTTCCACAAGTTAATTAGAATGCTCTTGTTCAAATTAAAATGAAGTGATCAGTCCTGATCTGCAATATAAACAAGATAATTCTATAGTGTTTGGTAGGCTAAAAGTTACCTTGGCATGATTCTGACTTGGGCATGAGAACTTATAGAAAGGCTCCAGCAACTGATTTCTGAGAAAAAAATGCATGCATTCTGAACACAGAAGTCTACCAGTTTTGCATAGGTGTAAAATCGTTCCAGTATAAAATACCTACATCTGAGAAGGTTGTAAGGATACTAACAGAGTGAAGTAAGGGAATAGAACAGAGGGAGAATCTTTTTAACGTTACAGCCCAAAACTCATGGAATATTCATTCCCGGTGTGCGGAAGAAATTACTGAAATGCTATGTAACTTTTCTGCGTGCAGATGCATTCAAAGTGCCACTTTCACTTTTAAATACACTGCAGTTTGCCATTCTCAAGATGCTTGCCTAGGGCCAGCCTCAAGTTAATTTGCATCACATGGTCCAGCACAGAAGCAAAATTACTTGAGGTTGAACCACTCCCATTCCCCCTGTAAGCAGGACCCTAGTGTTTAATAACATTTTCCCCTGGTAGTCTAATTACCTCCATCACTGTATCTGCAGTCAGATCAAATGCTCATTTCACAGCACATTAATTTTTATCAGCTGAACATTAAGCAACACAAAGCTATCTCTGCTTGGTTTAATTTACATACCGACAGAGCTATAAAAGGACCACAAGGCAGTGGCTGCGGTGCCACAGTAAATACACACCAGCGACATCTGACCTGGCCTCTAGGAAATGAAATATTGATTTGAAAGGGCAGCATCCTACATAAAAGAAAAGGCTAGTGAAAAATAATGAGGTTTAAGAGGAATATTTAAAAGCACCCCCACCCCAAAAATAAACAATCCTAGCGTTTAGATAATTTATATCACATAAAAAAACACATCAATAGAAGGATTACCAGGCTGGTGTTACTGGTTTCAAGGAGTCTGGAGGGACAATGTAACACTTCATGCTTTTGGGCTAAATAAACAAAAATATGATGACTTGTCTAGATATGGATTACAGACTATTGTAGCTAGGACATTAAGGAAACTGTTCTGCTGTATTTAACTCTTTGGCATTTGGCATTTCAGCCAAAAACATTCACTAAAACTAGTGACAATCTTGCCGACCCATACAGGCTCCAAATGGTTTACTCAAGGACTTCCGAAAGTTATTCTGGGAATCCCACAGCCAATTTGGTTTTTGAGATATTCACAACAAACCTGCATACGTGGATCTATGCAAATTTATCTTGTGTATTTATTGTGAGTAGACTTAAAACTGACTGGCTGTGGGATCCCCAGGATAGGCTTGAGAATCCCCTTGAAAATTAGCTAAAGGTGGTGGTTGTTATTAAGTGCTGTCAAGTCAGTGTCAACTCATGGTGACCCTCTGGATAGTTGTCCTAAACCGTATTTGGTCTTCAGTCAGGCGGCTCATTGTTGACAGACTGGCACCCATAGCTGCTGTTATTGCATTGATCCATCTCATTGCTGACCTTCCTCTTTTGCGTTGACCTTCTACCTTGCCAAACATGTCTTTCTGTAATGATCTCTCACTTCATATGATATGTCCAAAGTATGAAAGTTGAAGTCTCGTCATCTGAGCTTCTAAAGAAAGCTTAGGTTTGATCTCCTCTAGTACTGACTTGCACAACTCGATCTGCTGGGTGTCAGCTACAAGGTACATGTGTATTAATATGCGTGCATAGCATCTAACACTATGGTCTATTGAAAATGACTTCTACTGCTTTTAAATAATTTAAAAATAATCGTTATTTGTTGGCCACAGTGCTCTGTGGTGACATTTACAGTAGGGGATACAATAAATGTGCTACATATTAGCACAGTATGAAACCTTAATCAAAGTTAATGTACTTCCCTGTTTTGGGCAGAAATGATGGTGCAGCTTCTTAAAAGGATCATGAAAATGTCTTTACTATTTGAAACAGAACTAATTAACCATATCACTTCTTTGTCTCTTTCTGAGACTGACTTGCAACATTTGCTGTAATTATGTAATCTATGCTGCAACAAGAGGGACTTGGCGATCACAACATAACTGTTCCCACCTTTATATAAACACCACCCATATCCCTTCCCAATCCTCTTTCCTCCTGCACATTGTGCCCTACAGCATTCTCCTCTCTTTCTACAAAACATAAGAACATAAGATATGCATAATGGGTCAGACCAAGGTACATCAAGCCAGTATCCTGTTTCCAACAGTGGCCAATCTAGATCACAAGTATCTGCCTTTTGTTTATTTCCACACACTTGTCTCCCATCCCTTTACTCCATACTCCCTTCTCCTACCGTCCTCTTATTTTTTTCTCTTTCCCCACCCTCTAACGTCCACTCTTCTCCTGTTTTGGTACCCCTTCTCTTCCTAGCCTAATTCCACCCCATACCCCTTCTCTGCCCCTTCTTGTGTTGTGAAATTCCCTCACTCTTTCCAACATCCCTCCTCTCCTCTCCTCTCATTTCCACTCCCCTCTCTCATTTTATTTATTTATTTTATTTACATTCTCTTATATACCGCGCTATTCTGCATCAGTGCGGTTTACATTGAACAAACTGAAATTACATTGAACAGGGTATTATAACTTGGAGATAACTATTTTATAGGGAACATGGGCTATGGAGGGTTAAGTGGCTTGCCCAAGACTACAAGGAGCACCTGTGGGACTAGAAACCCCAGTCCTTTCGGCCCAAGGTTGCTGTCCTCTAGTGTCCTTCTCATCCTAGTGCTGTCCTTCTCATCCTACCCCTACTCCTGCTCTCTTCCCCTCTTGCCACCCACATCTCTCATTTCTTTCCCTAATTTGCCCCCACTCTTCTCTTATTTCATGACCCAACTCCACTCCCACTCATGTCTGTGTCGCAGTGCACCATTCCTTCTGTCTTTCACCTCTTGCTACTTAAAACATCCCTCTCTCCCACAAGTGACTAGGTCAGGAAAAAGGGCATTGGACCATACCAAAAATATAAGACATAGTGAAGTATAAGCTAGCTAGACACAACCTCCCTATGAATCAGAACATCTCCTTCTGGAATGCAATTGCTTTCCACTACAAGGGACACCAGTTTGAGGTTAGACTGGGCCATGACACTGGGGAGGGGTGGGGGAGGAATAAAAGCTTCAGTTTTTTCATGTCACAGCAGGGCTAGGAATTCACTAAATCTCTTGAAGGCCCCTGACCACATGCCACTGGTTGGCCTGTAATACCAGAATTAATGGAGTCCCTAGTGATATGTCCAGTATGACATAGTAACAGAGGAGATGATGTAAACCCGGACTTCTCCTAAGCCCTAGCTCCATGGTCTAAAAACTGGGCCACTCTTCGTAGAAAACACCCAAAAGAAACCAAATCATTAAGATTTCCCTTTCTATTTCATGGAAGAGAAATAGGCTAGATACATGAGTTGCCATTCTGGGTAGTCTGAGTTCAAATCCTACTTCTCCCACTGACCTTTTGTAACCTGGAGCAGATGATTTTGCCATCCATTACCTCAGGTACTATTAGACTATGAGCTCATTTAGGCATGGAAATAACTTCATTTCTCTGAATATGTAACTCACCTTGAATTCAGATTAGTAATAGATGAATAATAAATCTAAAATTTAAAATCTAAATCCAAGTCTTCTTATTATGAATGTAAGGAAACTGGAGTTCTACTTGGGAGTGTACTGGGAATTTCTTTTACTTTCTTTTTTTAGGGGCATGTTTACTAGCGTGCACTAGTGGATAATAAGGGACTAGGTAACTATTGCTAGTACTAAAAATGCCAGTGCAGTAAAAATCCCTAGCTAACCGCTTGTCGTGTGATGGAGTGGGGACTGGGCAACTTAGGAACAGACAGTGGTTGTTGCATCATTAGCATGCACTAATCATCAATGTTGCAGTTAGTGCAAGTGCATATCTCCAGGAACAAGCAGGAATGAGTCTTCACATATGGGTACGTCGGTACCGACGGAGCCTGCGCGGGAACGCTCCCCAGCGTCCAATCAGAAAGCTTTTGGGAGCATCCCTCAGCGCCTGCGTGCTGCCTTCCCGCCTTTCCAACTGTCTCTCCTCAGTTTTCATTTTTCCGCGGAGCCGGCAGGACGTCTTCCTGTCACCGCAGAAAATTCTTATTTTTTATTTTTAGTTTTCTTGTGGTCGCGGCTGTCTTCCCGACGCCACCGGTACCGCCGGTGTTTTTCTTTTCTTTCTTGTAAGATTTTCCTTTTCAACGGAATATTTTTTCTTCATAGTGTCACGGGGTCTTAGGCCTTTCACGCCTCCCCTATTTTTCCTTCATGGCCACGAAATGTTCAGTTTGTGGTGGTACAACTTTATGTTTAGATCCTCAAAAGTCGGTGTCTAACCTGTTTGGGTCCTGACAACAGTTTGGTGAGAAGACATCTTCAACATCGAGAATCCCTCGATACACGGTTGCCCTCCAACTTCGGGGCACCGTCCCCTTCTTCTTCCACTTTGATTCAGGTAACCCACAAACAGTCTGTTAAGACTAGCCAGTCCTCGAGTGGTACGTCTCATGCACAGCATGTAGACAGCTCCGGCTTTGCCCTCGATGGCCTCCTGGCTTCAAAACCCCGGCGGGAGTCTTCGGTCTCCAAAGCGGATAAGGGGTTTCAGGTTGTTCCTGGGGTTCACCCCCCCACAGAACATACCTGAGCCGTGCACGGTGCTGGCATCCGCTTCGAGCGGTACCGATACCCCTGCATCGGCACTGGTGTTGGATGAAACACTCCTCACCAGGGATCGTCATCTGGCCTCCTCGGTGCCTTCAGGACCGATGGATATGTCTCAGATTGTCTTTCCTTTATCAGTTCCAACACCGATACTGCCACCGACGTCGGTACCCTCCAGATGTGCATCGACAGCCTCGCTTTCTTCGATGCCGAGTCTGGAATCGATCTCCAGTTTGGAGGACTGGGTACCGACTCGCCTTGGTACCGTCTCGCGGCAGTACCGAAGGCTCAATTCCGATGACTCAGAACCGCAACTCTCGGTTCCCCTGAGGCCGCTTGAGTTGCCACTGGTAGACCTTCATTCACCGGTATCGGACACAGTACCGAAGTCGGTACCGATTTCTTCATTACCCTCACAGTCGGTGCCTTCCATGCTTCGCTTCTCAGGCTCCTTACCCGCGATGCCGAGTTTGGAATCCATTTCTAGTCTGGAAGACTGGGTACCAATAGATTTTGGTTCCGACACCGATTGATACCGGTGGCTCGGTACTGAGGATAGCAGCCGGAGGTTTTCGGTTCCCTCCGTATCGATTGAAGTATCGCTGATGACTACTCTGATGTCTTTGTCGAGCCCGACTCCGACATTGGTACCGGTATTGATTTCAGTACCGGTATCCACAGTAGCATCGTGGCAAACTCCTACCATGCTTTTTACAACAGCATCGCTCCATTCTATACCAAGTTTGGAGTTGATAGCTGGCATGGACAATGTGGTAAGGACGGTTGCTGTTCCTGAAAACCAGTCCAAGCAACCATCCCTTAAACATTCCACACTGCACCCTGCAGGATCTTCTATTTCTATATCTCTGGATAACTCTGTGGGTGCTCAGGCTAGTTCTTTAGATCTAACCTGTCCAAGGGAGATTCCTGTCGGGGATCCCTCTTTTCAGAGTTTCCTCCTGGATATAGCAAGATCCCTTGCCATTCCTATTCCAGGACATTATCCTGCACCAGGCTCTGTTTTCACCAAAGCAAAGGACAATATAATGCTTCCTTTGCATCATTTCTTGCAGGATCTCCTTCTAGGAATGTGGGAAACACCTTTAAGGGTACCCCCACCTCCCAGAGCAACTGATCTCTTATATCAGGTGCCCCCCTCTCCAGGGTTCCAAAAGACTCAACTTCCTCATCATTCCATAGTAGTGGAATCATCAATGAGGCGGATAAAGAGTAAGAAAAAGCACTCTTCTTATCCGCCAGGTCGTGAGTCTCAGACACTAGATGCCTTTGGACGTCAAACCTTCCAGACATCTATGCTTTCTGCAAGAATTCTCTCATATATTTTTTATATGAGTCTTTCTCTTGAGGAGGTCACAAAGCAATTACATCTTTTGACTCCTTTCCTTCCAGTTTCCAGGAGTACAGACTATTCCTCACTGCTTAAGCATATCCAGAATATCTCTTGGTTTCTTTCTCGTGCTTCCCTAGACTCTTTTGAGTCTGTTAGCAGGACTTCTGCTATAGCTATAGGGGCACGACGTAGAGCCTGGCTCCAAGCTTCAGCTTTGGCCAAGTGGGAACGACGACGACTGGGACATACTCCTTGCACTGGGGAAAATCTTTTCAACAAGGAGTCTTTATGTCAGGTTACTCAGTTGTCCACTGATTTACCTGTTCCTAAGGGTTCTTCTACACCTTCTTCTGTCCCAGTAAGTAGGAAATGTCCTCCAAACTTTCTTCCCACAGAAGAAGGTTTTATTCCTCACTTGCCCATCATACAGATGTTACCCTACAGGGGAGCCATCGTCCTGGTCTGAAGAATCCAACTTTTCACCAGGCTCAGCAAACCCGGCCTCTGCAGGGTTTCTGATCAGTCATCATCAAATGCTTGTGACTCTTGGGGCTAGAATCTACAGTTGCTTCTTCTCAATAGAGGCAATCCACTGCTTCATTCTAACCCTTACACATGGATCTCTTTCCAAAAGACATCCATTTTTTCTATATTTCTATGAGCTGTCAGGATGTTCATGCCTATAGGTCACAGGTTTCTCCTCTTTTCCTGCTAAGGAAAGAGGTCTGACCACTATTAAATGGTAGTTCCTGTGCCAGCATGTATTTTTCCTTTCTATAGACTTACTACTTGGTAAGTCTTCTTCAGCTCTATTTTTTCACCCTCTTACCAAGCTTTTTCCTCTGTAAGAGCGGAATTAATTACAGAGGGCTTTTTTCTTCAGCCTCTCTAGTTTTCTCACTTTCCAGTGTGGAGTTTTCCTCTCTGAGTTACCTCCTCTGTTTCCATCTTATTTTGGGGCAGCTTATCAGACATGTCCAGAGTTTCTACTCCTGTTCTGTCTGTTCTTTCTATTTTTCAACAGTAAGATTCTTTCTGCTATCTTGCTAGCAGCTGCCTATGCAGGAGCCTTAATGTTTGGACCACTGGTTCTTGTCCACAAACAACCAGATTTGTCCTCCACTAACATTCTGTCTAGTCTTAGTAGTGGCTCCAAGTCAGTGCTTCCATTTATCTTGGAGATTATCTCACTACAAGCTTCTAGATGGTCTTCTATTTCTGCCATCTCCATTCTCCTGGGTTTGGCAGCATAGTTGGCAGAGATACTGGCTCTCTAGCAGCCAGTTCTATCTCCTCATTCTCCTGCATCATGCTCTCTGCAATTCTACAGAGAAGCTTTCCACTATGGGCCCTTGCTAGAGAGCATGGGTTTTTTTTTCTCCAACAGCTATCTTAGATGGTTAGAAAAGGCTTTTCAGTCATGTCTCCAATGACTAGAAGGTTCTCCCTTCTTTTACTATCTCCTTTTGCCATAAAGGACATAGGCCTTCTCTTACCTAAGGGCTTAAGGAGTTGCCAATTCCCTGCTTTGGTCCATAGCATTCCCAATTGGGGATATGCTCTTTCTCCTTGCAGCTCGTCCTCATGGTAAGAACGTATGATACTTTTTGCCCTTCAGCAGGTCAACATGATACCTCATCCTTATCTGTCTTCTGTCTACTTACCATGCTAGAGTCTTGGACGACTAAGGACTTGCTGGCTACAGATTGATATCATCCTCTGTTTTCATATGACCATCCTGGTTATTTTACTAGCTAGCATCCTTGTGGATCATAACCAAGGGGAATAGATTCTCTATATATCTTCTCAAGTAGGTTGCACCTCCTTGTTATTAGATGAATCTTTCCTCTCCACATTTCCTATGTGAATTCCATGCTGTAGGCATATATCTGTCTGCTTAAATACAGACACCCATATTTAGGCCTACATATTCATATTTATCTTTGTGTGTATTTTATGCCCTTCCATATCTCACTATAGATATATTCTTCTCTCTCTCTCTCTCTCTCTCTATATATATATATATATATATATATATATATGTATCTGCTGAGATATTTTATTATAGATAGATCTGTCTCCACATACTTATCTATCTCACTATCTATGCTCATATAGCTATCTGTTTCTGACAGAGGGATTTTGCCCATACCTCTGCTATTCAGCAGGTTTGGGATTCTACACACACAACCACTCCTGTGGTAGTCAACAATTCTTATACCATAACCTAGCAGGTTTAGGTACCTCTGAAGCTCTCCGTACCTAATATCTCTCCTAGCTTACCCCAGTTAGGAGAGATATTGTGGATCTTCAGTTACTCACAGGCTTAACGCCTCAGGCATTTGTCTTCATCCTGGGATACAAGGGGTTCCCATACCCTCTCTCCCCACAAGGACTGTGCTTGTTTGTCCAAATCGGTTAGCCTTTCTCTTTTTGCTCCCAAGAGTGAGATACTCTGCCACCAAAAGAGTTTGGTTTTTACCATACAGCTTTCGCTGAAGGCCCACCGGTTTTGTACTACCCCAGTTTTTTCTACCAGGGGTGCCTGTTACCCTTCAGGATTCTGACCTCCTCTGTTTTTCCTACAGGTTTATTACCTCCCCTTTCAGTAAGGTCCTCTTCACGGTTCCTCTACTGGCTTCCCAGTAGATCCATGAACCTCCATACTTCTATGAAATCCTGTTGGCGGAGGTCCATATTGCAATATTCTTTGCAATATCATTGATAACAATCATTATCCACACATGGACTCCTTTCCTGCAGTCCTGTGCTAGGTTAGCTGTTCCACAGCATCTTCCTTCTTCAACTCCTACCCTCCATCCTCAGGATGCCTGGTGTTCTGGGGGATAGCATGTTCCAACCTATGCCATGCTCGGACTCCAGGCATCTCAGCTTGGGAGTCCACATATGTGAAGACTCATTCCTGCTTGTTCCTGGAGATAGCACAGTTACTTACCTGTAACAGGTGATCTCTGGGAACAGCAGGAATAAGTCTTCACAACCCACCCACCTCCCCAGGAGTTGTATCTCTATCTATCTTTCCTTTCCTCTCTCTCTCTCTTTGTCTCAGCTATCAAACTCAACTGAGGAGAGACAGTTGGAAAGGCGGGAAGGCAGCACGCAGGTGCTGAGGGATGCTCCCAAAAGCTTTCTGATTGGACGCTGGGGAGCGTTCCCGCGCAGACTCCGTCGGTACCGACGTACCCATATGTGAAGACTTATTCCTGCTGTTCCCAGAGATCACCTGTTACAGGTAAGTAACTGTGCTTTACTGCCATCTCAATGGGTGGTAGTAAGTACAACCACTTTTAGCATGGTGAGTTGCTTCCTACTGTGCTAATAGCATGGGAACTTGCCGGCAAAGCGCCAAAATTTAGCTTGAGTTGGCCACAGCTTCCATGGTACCTTCTGGCAGGGCTGTAACAAGGGCTCTGCGAGTGGTACAGACATACAAAGAGCAAGTATGAAAGGGGTGCTGAGATCATCAATGGGCTTCCAGGGAGCTCAAAAAGAGTGAGTTACTGCAGGTGGCTGAGAGTGGAGGAGGATGCCAAATACTTTAGCTGCACAGTGCATATTTCCAGCTTGATACGGGCCTGCATTTTGGCACTAAACATGAGCTAAGATGCCGATTCTTAGTTTGCTTTAGTAAACATGCCCCATAGTGCACAATAAAATGTTTCAGTGCATGTTAAAACTATTTAGTACACATTAAAATGATTTAGCATGCACTAAACGTTTTTTCAGGCAATAAAAGTTTTAGTGCATGCTAAGAAACAGGACAAAATGAAAGAACATTCCTAATTCTGATATAACTGTAAGCATTATAAAATTTCTGTTGAACTAGCCTAATTTATCTGAAGGATGAACATGGGATAATGAGATGCAGCATGACTGAATAAACAGGTTGTGTGGATTCATAAAACCATAAATACTGTGCATTCTAGACAAATGTTTAAAAGGTGAGAAACTTAAGAAACATAAAAGTTATTAAAAAAGGAACCAATGAATTGAAGAACAGGAGGAAAATCAAGAAATATGTTAGTTGTATTCCAGTGATATAACCTGTATATTTGCTGCAGTGGTGCCGTCTCTGTGTTCTGCAGCACAGTCACTAGGTCAACAATGGCTGCATGCATTGAGTGATATTGAAGGACTCTTAAGTACTAAAGAAGTTATTCAGAAGAATAAAATTGGGGACCCATTTACTAAAGTGTGCTACTCAGCGCGTGTATTATGGAGTGGTAACCTTAGCACGGGCTCATAATAACAGTTACTGAGCAGTAAAAGCAGCCAGCGCAGTAAAATTCCAACATTAACTGCTTAATGTGTGAAGGTGGGGAATGGGCAGGTCATGGGTATGGGCCACACATTGCACTTAGTGCATGGTAGTTACGCAGTTAATAAGAACATCAGAACATAAACGCCATACTGGGTTAGAACAAGGTCTATCAAGCCCATTATTCTTGTCCATTTTAAGAACATAAGACATGCTATACTGGATCAGACCAAGGTCAATCAAGCCCAGTATCCTGTTTCCAAAAATGGCCAATCCAGGTCATAAGTACTGGCAATTTTTCAAAAAAACACAGGTTCCATAATGCTTGTATTGGGGCAAGCAGTGGATTACCTGGGTTCTCTTTAATAATGGTTTATGGACCTTTCCTCCAGGAACTTGTCCAAACCTTTTTTAAACCCAGCTACACTAATAGCTTTTACTACTTCCTCTGGTGACGAATTCCAGAGTTTAATTACACGTTAAGTGAAAAAATATTTTCTCTTATTAATCTTAAATGGGTTACTCCCTTGCCTCTGATCCTCGCCACCTCTTTAACACCCTCAATTCTCTTCTCAAGGTGCCCCCGCCCCCCGGTTCCACCTTCCCTTTCTGCCCAAACCCTAGCCGACTACTTCCATGTCAAAATCCACAAGATTACCCTCCAATTCCACACTTCCTCATCTACCTCCCCCCTCCCCAATTCTCCC
Organism: Ichthyophis bannanicus; assembly: GCA_033557465.1. Classification (NCBI taxonomy): domain Eukaryota; kingdom Metazoa; phylum Chordata; class Amphibia; order Gymnophiona; family Ichthyophiidae; genus Ichthyophis; species Ichthyophis bannanicus. The sequence goes on along the minus strand of CM066043.1, from coordinate 124,137,412 downwards.
CCCATCCATACTTCCTCTACTAGCTTCTCCTCCTTCCTCACGATCTCCGAAGAGGAACCGCACTCCTTTTCTCCTCCAAACCCACCACCAGTTCCTTTGACTCCATCCCCACCCATTTCTTACACCCATCTCCCCCACCGTTGTCCCCTCCATCTCTCATATTCTCACCCTTTCACTCTCCACTGCAACTGTCCCCGTAGACTTCAAACATGCTGCTGTCACACCTCTCCTCAAGAAACCCTCACTTGATCCCACCTGTCCTTCTAACTATTGACCCACCTCCCTCCTTCCCTTCATATCTAAAGTACTAGAATGAACAGTCCACCACCGCTGCCTCGACTTCCTCACCTCCCAGGCCCTCCTGAACCCACTACAATCCAGCTTCTGTTCCCTACACTCCACTGAAACGGCTCTTACAAAATTCTCCAATGACTTGTTCCTGGCTAAATCTAAGGGTCTATACTCTGTCCTCATCCTTCTCGACCTCTCTGCTGCCTTTGACACTGTTGACCACAATCTTCTTCTCACCACTCTCTCCTCGCTTGGTTTCAAGGGCTCCGTACTATCCTGGTTCTCCTCCTACCTCTCCCATCGCTCCTTTAGTGAATGCTCTGGTGGCTCCTTCTCCTCTCCCACCCCGCTCCATGTTGGTGTACCCCAGGGATCCGTCTTGGGCCCCCTCCTTTTCTCTCTCTATATTCAATCCCTTGGCGAGCTTATCTCCTCCCATGGCTTCCAGTACCATCTCTATGCCGATGACTCCCAAATCTACCTCTCTACACCTAATATCTCTCCATCAATCCAGACCAAGATCTCTGACTGCCTTTCTGACATCGCTGCCTGGATGTCTCACCGTCGCTTGAAATTGAACATGGCCAAGACTGAATTCCTTGTCTTTCCCCCCAACTCCTCCCCTCCTCTTCTCCTTTTCTTAATCTCCGTGGATGGATCTACGATCCTTCCTGTTCCCTCGGCCCGCAATCTGGGGGTTATCTTTGACGCCTCTCTCTCTTTCTCCACACATATCCAGCTCGTAGCTAAGACCTGCCGCTTCTTTCTCTACAACATTAGCAAAATCCGCCCCTTCCTCTCTGAACACACTACCAAAACACTTATCCACTCCTTAATCTCCTCTCGCCTCGACTACTGCAACCTACTCCTTGCTGGTCTCCCCGTGAGCCATCTCTTTCCCCTTCAATCTATACAAAATTATGCTGCTCGACTAATCTTCCGCCAGTTTTGCCATGCCCACATTACTCCTCTTCTCAAGTCGCTTCACTGGCTCCCTATCGAATTCCGCATCCAATTCAAACTTCTCCTATTGACCTATAAATGCATTTACTCTACGGCCCCCTCAGTACCTCTCATCTCTTATCTCTCCCCACATCCCCTCCCGGGAACTTCGCTCCTCTAACAAATTACTTCTATCTAGGCCTTTCACTCGCACCGCTAACTCCCGACTTCGCTCCTTTCACCTTGCTGAACCTTACGCCTGGAACAGCCTACCTGTGTCTGTGCACCAGGCAACCTCCCTGGCCCTCTTCAAATCCAGGTTGAAGACCCACCTCTTCACCGTCGCTTTCAGATCCTGACTTCTATCCTTTATCTTAACCTGACTCCCGTCAATTTTCATGACCGATTTGTAAAAACCATATCGTGTTTTGCACCGAATTGACTAATGCTCTGTATATTGTGTTTTGCACTGAATTTACTAATGCTCTATATTGTCTCGACTAGATTGTAAGCTCTGATGAGCAGGACTCTGACGAGCAGGGACTGCCTCTTGTATGTATGTCTGTACAGCGCTGTGTGCGTGGCACTATATAAGTGCTGAATAGTAGTAGTAGTAGTATTTTAGCTTCATTGCATATCCCCTAGTCTTTCTACTTTTTGATGGCATAAAGAATCGATCTATGTTTACCCGTTCCACTCTATTCATTAATTTATAGACCTCTATCATATCTCAACCATATCTTTTCCAGGTTGAAAAGTCCTAACCTTTTAAGCTTCTCTTCACAGGGGTATTGGTCCATCCCCTTTACCATTTTGGTGGCTCTTTTCTGTACCTTTTCTAATTCTGCTATATCCTTTTTAAGATACAATGACCAGAATGGCACACAATATTCAAGGTTCGGTCACACCATGGAATGATACAGAGGCATTATAATATTCTTTGTTTTATTCTCCATTCCTTTCCTTCTGATTCCTAGCATTTTATTTGTCTTCTTGGCCGCCACTGCACACTGGGCGGAGGGTTTCAATATGTTATCCACGATGACGCCTACATCTTTTTCCTGGGTAGTGGTTCCTAATGTGGAACCTTGCATCGTGGAACCATAGTTTGGGTTGTTCTTTCCTAGGTGCATAAATTTGCACTTGTCCACATTAAATTTCATCTACAATTTGAACTTCCAGTCTTCCAATTTATCAAGGTCCTCTTGCAATTTTTCACAATCCTCTTGGGTTTTAACAACTATGAATAATTTTGTGTCATCTGCATATTTGACTACCTCACTAATTATTCCCATTTCCAGGTCATTTACAAATATGTTAAAAAGCAGTGGACCCAGCACAGATCCCTGGGTACTCCAATATTCACTTTTCTCCATTGGGAAAATTAGCCCTTCAGACCTACCCTCTGCTTTCTATTTTTTAACCAGTTACTGATCCACAGTAATACACTGCCTCCTATTCCATGACTTTTTAATTTCACCAAGAATCGCTCATGAGGGACCTTGTCAAAGGCTTTCTGAAAATCCAGATACACTATATCAACCGGCTCACCTTTGTCTACCTGTTTATTCACACCTTCAGAAAAAAAACCAGATTAATAAGACAAGACCTTCCTTGGCTAAAGCCTTGTTGCTTTCTCCCATTAAACCATGACTATCTGCATGTTCAGAAATTTTATTCTTTATAATAGTTTCTGCCATTTTTTAAAATTATTTATTTATGCAATTTTAATTTTTACATAACACATATCTTGTTACAGTAAAGAATACAAATATAAGCAAAAAAAAAAGCAAAGAAAAGGGAAATAAAAAACCCCCCTTGACTTTACAATAAATACATAATTTAGGTATAGATTCACTAGCCCACAATTAATGAAAGAGCAAGACAGAATTCAACAAGAAAACATAAGAAGAAATAAACACAGCTCTAGAGTGGTATAGACTAATGTGCAAACCAACAACCGCTCCCCCCTTAACCCAAGGTAGGGGATAGAAACAGCTCAACTGCTAGGCAGAGGAACATTCTTACTAGCAACAAATTGAGTTAAATGCGCAGGCTCAAAAAAGGTGTAACTAACCCCCTGATATTTAATTAAACATCTACGCAGATAGCGTAGGAAAAACAAACCACCAAGCTGCAAAACCTGAGGTCTTAGCAAAAGAAATTGCTGTCTACGTTTCTGAGTAGGTTTAGAAACATCCGGAAACATCCTTATGGTCCCCCCATAAAGGTCTCGTTCCTTGTCTTAAAATAAAGTCTAAGAAGTAAGTCCCGATCTGGCTCCAAAGCTACAGTAAGAAGGAGAGTAGCCTGTGGAATAAATCCAGGATCTGTGATTTCCAAGAACCCAGTTAAATCCAAAGAGTCCATCGGCGGTGAATGGACAGGTGAAGAGGCACCATGGGTCTTGCGCTTGGCAGTAGGCAGATAGTAAATTCTTGCCAAAGGAGGAACCGAGTAGGCAGGAAGCTTCAATATAGATGTAGTGTAAGAATTGAGCTGCTCCTTTGGGGACACAGTGGGCACACAAGGAAAATTCAACAAACGCAAATTCCTTTTACGAATAGAGTTTTCTAACATCTCAATCTTCCCATGGATAGCAGTTAAATCATGAGAAACAATCCCTGACATGGTTGATACGCCCTCCACTTTTTCCTTCAACTGGGCCACCTTAGATGAAATAGTGGCTGCCTCCTTCTTCTGATGGTCAACAGACTGAAGCACAAGAGCAGAGACACTTTAGAGAACTCCAAATTGAGACAAAAAAGAACATTCCAAGGCCTGAAGACCTTCCCAGAGGGAATCCAGGGTAACTGCTGCCGGACATTGAAGAACAGATTGTGCAGATAACACAGCCATGGTCTCGATGAATAAGGGAGAAGAAACACCCGGGCCAGCGTCAGCTGGAACATACAAACTTCCTCCGCTCGCAGGAGGGCTGCTCTGAACAGCCGCAGACTCCGCAGCCCCAGACACGGCAATCGCAGAGTTATTCAGCATAATGGGAAGCGATGACTCAGAGATCATGGTTCTCCCGAAGTCTCGGGGCTCCGTTCCCTCTCTTCCGGATGCGAGAATAGCAGGCTGAATCGGAGGGGTCCGCACCTCCAGGCTAAGTGATATTTGCAGCTCAGAGGGGCGCAGCAAGCCTCTTTCCGCTCCCGATACCCCCAAAGAGCCTGATAGCCCCGGAGTATTAACCACTCCAGCAGGCCTCACGAATGCATCGAGAGGATCATTAGTAACCGCCGGCACTGCCACAGGTAGTAACCAGCTTTTCGCTTTCCTCTTACGCGGCATTGTAGAAAAAATAAGGAAATAAGGCAGCGAGCCAGCCAGCAGCATCTAGTGTGCGTCGGCCATCTTGCCGGTTTCTGCCATTTTGCTCGGTACTGAGGCCGTCTCACCGATCTGTAGTTTCCCGGATCACCCCTGGAACCCTTTTTAAAAATTGGCATTACATTGGCCATTCTCCAATCTTCAGGTACTACAGATAATTTTAATGATAGTTCACAGATTACTAATATGTAGGTCTGCAATCTCATATTTCAATCCTTTCAGCAGGCTCAGATGTATACCATCCTGTCCAGATGATTTGCGTATCAAATAGTTGAAATACATTTTCATGGTTTATCAAACTTTTTTTTTCAATTCTTCTGATATATTACCTTTAAATACCATTTTCAGCATGGGTAACTTCCCATTAAACCATCTTCTTCAGTAAAGACCAAAGCAAAGAGGTCATTCGGTCTCTCCGCTGTGGCCTTGACCTCCCTTTGCGCCACTTTTACCCCTCTATCATCTAATGGTCCAATTGACTTTCTCACAGGTTTTTCGCTACAAATGTACCTGAAAAAGGTTTTATTGTGCGTTTTTGCTTCCACAGCAAGCTCCTTTCCAAATTCTCTCTTTGCCTGTCTTATCAATGCTTATGTTGTTTGCCTTTTTCATCATCTGGCTCCTTTTTCCATTTCCTGAAAAATACTTTTCTGGCTAAAACAGCAATGCTAATTGCTATTGCACCTAATGCATGGTAAGGAGCAGGGCCGGATTTACGTATACGCCATGTACGCCATGGCGTAGGGCCCACAACCGGCAGGGGCCCACAAAAAATAGAACCAGGTTTTTTTTTTTTCAATTCGATTAAAAAAAAAACCTGGTGGCTGCCGCCGCGGGGCCCCCTCTGCTGCCGCGGGGGCCCCGTCTACAAGATGGTATGGTCGGGTCGGGTCCGGTCGGGTCGGGTCGGGTCGGGTCTCGTCTCCCTCCCTCCCTCCCGGCTGCGAGAGACGCGAAGATAGAGCGTCTCCTCGCGTCTGTGTTAAGCCCGCAGGGGCTGATGGGATTTCCCATCAGCCCCTGCGGGCTTAACACAGACGCGAGGAGACGCTCTCCCTTCGCGTCTCTCGCAGCCTGCAGCGAGGGAGGGAGAGAGACCCGACCCGACCCGACCGGACCGGACCCGACCCGACCAGCTTGTAGACGGGGCCCCCGCGGCAGCAGAGGGGGCCCCGCGGCGGCAGCCACCAGGTTTTTTTTAAAATTAAATTTTACTTTAGGCCGGGGGGGGGGGGGGGGTAGGTGTCCTATCCCCCCCGGCCTAAAGTAAAATTTAATTTAAAAAAAAAACCTGGTGCCTGCCGCCGCGGGGCCCCCACGGCGGCCGCGGGGGCCCCGTCTACCAGCTGGTCGGGTCGGGTCGGGTCCGGTCGGGTCTCTCTCCCTCCCTCCCTCCCTCGCTGCAGGCTGCGAGAGACGCGAAGATGCGTCTCTCGCAGCCTGCAGCCTGCAGCGAGGGCGGGAGAGTGACCCGACCGGACCCGACCAGCTTGTAGACGGGGCCCCCGCGGCAGCAGAGGGGGCCCCGCGGCGGCAGCCACCAGGTTTTTTTTTTAAATTAAATTTTACTTTAGGCCGGGGGGGGTAGGACTGGTAATGGGCTATGGGGGGGGGGGTAGGAGTGGTAATGGGCGATGGGGGGGGGTAGGACTGGTAATGGGCGATGTGGGGGGGGGGGGTAGGACTGGTAATGGGCTATGGGGGGGGGTAGGACTGGTAATGGGCTATGGGGGGGGTAGGACTGGTAATGGACTAGGGGGGGGTAGGACTGGAAATGGGCTATTGGGGGGGCTGGGGCTGGAAATGGACTGGGGGGTTAGGGCTGGTAATGGGCTATTGGGGGGCTGGGGCTGGAAATGGGCTGGGCTGGGGGGGGTTAAGGCTAGAGGTGGGCTGATGGGGTTAGGACTGGTAATGGACTGTGGGCTGTTGGGGGGGGCTTAGAACTGGCAATGGGCTTAGAGGGGGGTTAAGACTGGAAATGGGCTGTGTCCTGATGGGGGCTGTCTGGTAATGGGCTATGGGGGGGGCTAGGACTGGAAATGGGCTGGGGGGTTAAGACTGGAGGTGGGCTGATGGGGTTAGGACTGGTAATGGGCTGTTGGGGGGGGATTAGAACTGGTAATGGGCTTTGGGGGGGTTAAGACTGGTAATGGGCTGTGGGCTGATGGGGGTTGTCTGGTAATGGGCTATAGGGGGCTAGGACTGGAAATGGGCTGGGGGGTTAAAACTGGAGGTGGGATGATGGGGTTAGGACTGGTAATGGGCTGTGGGCTGATGGGGGGGGGTAGGACTGGCAATGGGCTATGGGGGGCTGACTGGAAATGGGTTGATGGGGTTAGGACTGGAAGTGGGCTGATGGGGGGTTAGGACTGGTAATGGGTTATAGGGGGGGCTTAAACTGAAAATGGGGTGATGGGTTAAGGACTGAAAATGGGGTGATGGGTTAAGGACTGTAAGTGGGGTGATGGGGGGGCTAGGACTGGAAATGGGCTGATGGATGGCTAGGGCTGGAAATGGGCTGATGCAGGGACTAGAAGGGAATGGATGCTGGGTGAGGCTGGAACTAGAAGGGAGCTGATGTTGGGGGAGGATTAGAATGGGATGGGGCTGGAAGAGTAAAATGGAGAAGGGAAAAATATTTTGTGTGGGAGGGATAAAAAATCTACAATTGGCCGGGTATTGGGAGAGTAAGTGGGGATTGAGGATGGAGGGGTAATATTTGAGTGGATGAAATAGGAATGAGGAAAGAGCAAAAGGAGAAAGATTAGTATGTTAAAGCAGATGTAGAGAGAGAATGGAAAAAAATCTAGAAGAGAGAAGAAAGGACAAATGGACAGCAGACGATGGAGAGTTAGCAGAAGACACGAAGAAACCAGAAGAAAGTGGCTGGAGCAATTGCAGCTGAAAAAAATGCACAAAAGGTAGAAAAATATCTCTTTATTTTGAATTTATTAATTGGAATATGTCAGCTCTGGTAAATGTGCATCATTAACATCTGTGCTTTGTTTAGTACAAGAGCAAATTAATGTATTGTTTTATTTCTACAGTGTTGTACATTCCAAGTTTGGCTTTTGGGATTCCCAGTTTAATTATTGTCTTCCTATTTCTAAATTGTGATTACTTGTTTGGTGATGGTCTATGTTCTGCATGTGTAACTGAGCTGAGGTGTTCTGTTTATATAATTCCTATTTGACATTGCCACTTGTTCTCTTTCCCCAGTAGGTCATGTATTGTTGTTCTCTGAAATGTATTGGTTTAATATTTGCAGTGTTGCCTTTTGATTGGTAGAGTATGGTGCTTTGTGAGTCCTGGTAGTGCTGTTAGGATACGGCGGGTTTACTATGGGCAGTGTTTGTAGTAGTTCCTAATGTGTCTGGCAGTTGGCACTGGATTATAGTAATGTAGAAATCTTTTAGTCTTTCTTTATCCATACACTCATTAAGAGGCACGTTTACTAAAAGTTAGTATATGGTAACATTATGCAAATATTTATGCAAATGAGGCCCCTTATGCAAATGAGGTCCGCACCCCCCTTGGGCCGCCCCTGCTGGGGGCCCACAATTTTTGTTGGTGTAGGGCCTCACTCAAGGTAAATCCGGCCCTGGTAAGGAGCTTTACAATGTGTTAACTGCAGGGGCCATTCTGGGCACACTCCCAAAGGTTAGCGCGTGGCCTTTACATTTACTGCATGTTGTACTTTGCTCCTAGAGTGTGTCAAGTGTGGAAACAAGACACTTTAATAAAAAGGCCCTTAAGGCAATACAAGCTATGACTTTCTCTTCAGCTTTTCTGACTGCCTCAGGCTTAAAAGGATCTCATAATAACTGCATCCTTTCAACCTTCAACTTAATTTCCACAGAATTCTGTTTATTAATTAAAGAAGAGTTTCAAGATTTACTGAAGTTAGCTTTGTGCTTCTGTGTAACTTAACTTCAAAGATTTCCTTTCTGGTAACATTCTGAACAATGGGGGTTTCTATTAAGTAATGTTAGACAGCGGAAGTGAAGGGGTTCTCTCTCTGTCTCTGGAAGTGGTTTCCTTACAGTTTCTCACATGCTGAATACTTTCAAAACTGAGAAAAGACTTCTATTTCACTTTCCTGTCTAAGCATAGTTTTGAAGGCTCTAAACAGAAAAAAAAGATGGGGTTATATGTAATTCCAGCATTAAAGATCAATGATTGTGAAATAATGACAGCACCTTCTGATGAGTGAAATTTGACATGCATGGCAGCAATTCTGGTCAACATATGCTAAAAAGGATATAGCAGAATTAGAAAAGGTGCAGAAAAGAGCCACCAAAATGATATAGGGGAAGGAAAGATACCCCTATGAGGAGAGGCCTAAAAGGTTAGGACTCTTCAATTTAGAAAAGAGACGGCTGTGGGGAGATATGATAGAGGTGTATTAATGAATGTAGTGGAATGGGTAAACGTAGGTCTGTTGTTTACTCTCCAAAAAGTAGAAAGACTAGGGGACACTCAATGAAGCTACAATGTAGCCCATTTAGGACTAATAAGAGAAAATATTTTTTCACTCAATGAATAATCAAACTCAAGAATTCGTTATTGGAGGATGTAGTAAAAACTGTTAGTGTAGCTGGATTTAAAAAAGATTTGGATACGTTCCTGGAGGAAAAGTCCATAAACCATTATTAAAAAGGACCAGGGAAATCCACTGCTTACTCCGGGAGAAGCATTGTGGAATCTGTGTACCTTTTTGGAAATCTGCCAGGTACTTGTGACCTGGATTGGCCACTGTTGGAAACGGGATACTGGGCTTGATAGACCTTGGTCTGACCCAGTGTGGCAATTTCTCACGTTCTTATTAAACATTAACATGTGTTCATTGCCTCTGCAGTATGGTGGCACTTACCATGCATCAATGCCATTAGCATGTGTTAGCCTTTAGGAAATATGCCCTTTGGTCCCTATGATAAATAAGCCTTAGTTTAGGCCTAATCTGACAATGGTGACAGTAGGAATATACTAAAAAAGCGACAATGTCATCTTTACCGTTTTAATGTCTTTTGCTATATCTGTCTCCTACATACTTATTTTCACTCAGTTTTACAGAAAGCACAGGAGCTTATAAGGATTTATTTATGTGTAAAATTTGTTGGTTTAAGAATCAATATGTACAGTAATTTTTCCCCTTATTTAGTTTAAAAAATACACTTGAGGAATTTTGTCCAAGTTCTAAGACCCTATCCAATCAGTATTGAGAAACTGTATATCAAATTTCATCCAAAAGAAAATTATCAACAAAGTTATAGTTCAGTAACTTATAGCTAGCATTTTTAATAGGAATGTTTATTACAAGTCCACGAATTGAAACTATAGGGCCAAAATCAAACCCTACAATAGAAGTACTGAAAATAAGCTATAGTGTGGGGTTCACTGGGCAATGCAGACCACAAAGATTCTAGACCAGTGGTTACCAAACATGTCCTGGGAGGCTCCCAGCAGGTCGGGTTTACATCTTCCACGAGTGCGCATGCAAATATTTCTCATGCGTGTTCATTGAGCATATCCTGAAAAACCAACTGTTTGAGCCCTGCTGGACTGGTCTAGACTATATAGTAGTAATTCTTTCAAGTTAAGCTTAGTTCATGTTATAGCAGGACCTTTATGGCGGCTTCTTTCTTTGATTCCTGATAAGGTGAATAATATATACATTGCTCTGGCAGCTTCGGAAATGTAGCTCCACTGGCAGAAACAGAAGAATTACTATAGCATCTTTGACAGCTCTGACACGGCTGCTTTTCTTTGAGACAAAATCTTTGACAGCATTGGCATATGTGCCAGGGCCGAACGCTGAGCTATGAGTGGCTTGTGTGGCAGGGCGGGTGTATGCAAGGAATTAATTCAATAGTTTCATCCAACCAAGCTGACAGCTTTTAAATTTCAATACACTTGGCTTACTAAGTAAAATGGGAGAAAGAATGCCTTACAGAGTTCAGCGCTTTATAACATCACTTTCACTTAGACTGCAATGCAGCATCACTTGCTATCTCCTTTAAGGCATATGTTGCACGCTTAATTGAGGAGTGAGTTTTAATAAGCCTTGAAAACCTTTGGTCACAAGTGGGCAACTCTCATGTCTCATGGCAGCTCATTACGCATTCTGTTTGCACCACAAGTTGTGTTAAAGCCATGAAATGAGTCCTGGCAGGGTGCAGCGAGAAACACCTCGGAGATGAGGCGGAAGAAGTTATGTAAGGTTTCTCACGCACTGAACATTAAACATTGACTATTTTGTGGTGGCTAGAAGTCTAGGGAATTCCCAATTGAAAACATTTTGTAATAAATTTATATTTTTTTATCATTGGAAGAATTTTCCCTTTTGGCCTGCTTATTTATTCTATGCTGCTTAAACAACCATGTACCTTGCACCTGGTAGCAATGAGAAGACTGTATGATGTTCGACATGGAAAAATGACGGCAGTCTGTGCCATTTGAAAGCTCTCTGTCTTTTGGATGACAATAAAATAGCTGTGCTGTCACTGGGTCATGCTTCCTTTCTCCACCTCTAGTTCTACTCTTAACACCTTTCTCCTTGCCTCTGCTCTTGAGGGAGTGAAGGGCTGGTTGTCTGTAAAGCTGCAGTCTCTCAACCTTGCTCCTATCATTGTGTTCTATATCTGGCCCAGATGTATTCCACAACAGAAATGAATTTCATAGTATTTTGGCAACTGATATTCAAAAGATTTATCTAGGAAGATAACTAGATGAAACATAAGCTTCGAAAATTCTGGGCTTCGGACTGTTTATATTTTAGCCAGTTAGGAAGGGTAAGGGTTGTGCTAGGCACATGGTTAAAAGCTAGCTGGACTGTGCCAGCTTTCAGAAGACACAAATTATTATGTCTGGGGTGAGGCTGAGGGAGGGATATAAAAAACCAAACAAACCAGGATTTATCTGGGTAATTCCTATAGTTACATGGATGAATCTTTTGAACAGTGAATTTTCCTAGCAAAGAAATGTTCCAGCTCACAAGCAAGGCCATCCTTAAGGTGAGGGGTGACCAATGTGAGAACCAACTCCACAAAAGTCACACCTCCCACCAGGGCTGTACTGAGCGTGAATTGCGCCCTCTGCGACTTGAACATCAGGCACACGCCCCCCTCTCTCCCGCACCTCCATCTAGCCACTTTCTGGATGGCGGCGGGAGAGAAGAGGCGCACCAGATGTTCAAGTCACCAGCGCGCTAAGCAGATCTGTCCCTCCCTGCTCTGATGCTGTGTCAGAGGAGGGAGGGACCACACCTGCTTAGCATGCTGCGAGAAGGCTTAAGGGGTGCATTTCAGCTGCCTGCCATTGCCTGCTGCTGCTGAGAGAAGAAAAAGTGGTGGCGGCAGGGCAACGGCAGACAGTTGAAATGCACCCCTTAAACGTTTGCGTCCTGTGTGGCCGCACTGCTCGCAGAGGGCTAGGTACGGTCCTGCCTCCCGCAACCAGTCATAGAGGCAATGAAAAGGCAGCATTATCACACTAGTTTCTAGAATATATTGTGTTGGGAAAGGAAAACAAGCCCGACTGCTACCAATCCCTATTTCTCATAAAATACCTCACCTTACTGACATATGCAAAATATGATAGACCCTCATCGAATACAGAATAAAATGACCACATATTAGAAATAGAAATGTGCAGACAAAAACTGAACTGGAAAGCTTGAAGCTGGGTTCCACCTGCAGGAAATACAAATAGAACTGCCATTTGTATTTCTGTGCAAAACAGAAAGATATCAGAAATGCTGCACATTCAGATGCCCAAAGTTGACATATCCAACTCACTAAACCAAAAGTAAAGAATGCTTTCTAAATTTAGGGGGTCATTTTAAAAGGGAGTGCATGCTTTTAAGTGCCAAGTATGTGCTTAAAAGGGGCTATTCTGGCATGTATGCATTTACGTGTGTAAATAACCTCAGAAAGAGAGTGCCCAACATGCGCTGATTTGATGGTATGTACCTTGCCAGTGGTCACGAAGATGGGCAGAGCATGCAAGTATGTGCATAGATTGTAAAATACCATAGTTTATACACATTTTGAAAAATATAAATGCAAGTATTTACCCAACTCTAGAGGCTGGTGTAAATGCACCCTAAGGACCGATCTCGGCCATTTATGTTATTGTTGTATAAAGAAAAGTAGATACCTACATTTCTGTATAAAATAGTGCCTCAGTAGGTGCCTACTTTCACTCTTCAAATAGGTACCTCCTTATAAAATTACCCTCATACTGTCTGGATACCTAAGAGGGTCATTTTAAAGGTTTAGTCATGATTTGGATGTCTGAAGATGTGTACATGGACTTCGAAATCATGAACACATCTCTGTAGCCATTCCACAAATAACGTTTATTTTATTTATTTATTTATTTATTTAACACTTCTTTTATACCGCGCTATTACAATCAGTGCGGTGTACATTGAACAAGAACATACTACAATGCATACAAGTAACATTGAGTTTTACATTGAACAGGGAACTTCAACAATAGGACAACCGGGGGAACTATGTACAGATTAACTTAATGGTATATACAGTAATATAAATAAAAAATAAAAAAAACCCGACGCCTCAATCTTCCAAGTGCTCTGGCGTTTCTCCTACTGGGTTTTTCAAGGGAATGAATGCAGTACGTCCTTCAGGGACCATTGAGACAAACTTTTTCTTCAGTGCTCTTCAAATTTAGCTTAAGCATGTTAACAGATCCGTATCGCGTTATCAATGCAGACTCTCATGATGTTTCGTGAACTCAAGCTTTAAGCTTTAAGCTTGAGTTCACGAAACATCATGAGAGTCTGCATTGACAACGCAATACGGATCTGTTAACATGCTTAAGCTAAATTTGAAGAGCACTGAAGAAAAAGTTTGTCTCAATGGTCCCTGAAGGACGTACTGCATTCATTCCCTTGAAAAACCCAGTAGGAGAAACGCCAGAGCGCTTGGAAGATTGAGGCGTCGGGGTTTTTTTACAATAAGAATGACGGGGCACCAGCCATCCAGCATAAGATAAGTTGGATGGAGTTCTAATTTAAAGTTTTTATGATAATTAAAAAAGCTAATTGTATAAAAAAGAAGCAACACAAAAAGTTAAAAAATTATAAACCATACTGGCCTGAGGTCATTGATGTAAACGGACACTAACAAGGGGAGTCGCATTACCCAAAAATAAGTGTTGAACGTATACCGTTTATCTGAGACCAGTGGCCAATTGGTATATTGAGTTGGGAGTTGATAATTCAAATGAGTGAATGAATAAGTGATAGTATTGATTGTAGTTCACTTGGGAGTGAGACCTGCAACTGTTTTTGTCCTTCCATATCAACAACTACAACAGTCCTCTTTTTTCCTTTAGAGATCCTCTGTGTTTGTCCCATGCTTTTTTGAATTCAGTTACTGTCCTCATCTCTACCACCTCCACTGGCAGACTATTCCACGGATCTACCACTCTTTCCGTAAAGAAATATTTCCGCAAATCACTCCTGAATCTATCCCCCTTCACCCTCATCCCATGTCCCCTCATTGCAGAACTTGCTTTCAATTGAAAGAGGCTCTCCCCCTGAACATTTGTGCCCCAGAGGTATTTAAACATCTCAATCATATCACCTTTATCCTGCCTTTCCTCTAAGGTATACATATTAAGATCCTTAAGTCTGTCCTCATATGCTTTATAATGAAGACCACTAACCATTTTAGTAGCCACCCTCTGCACCGACTCCATCCTGTTCACATCCTTTTGAAGGTGCGGTCTCCAGAATTGCATACTATACTCCAAATGAGGTCGCACCAAAGAGTATACAGAGGCACTATCACCTCCTTTTTTCTGCTAGCCATTCCTCTCCGTATGCACCCAAGCATCCTTCTAGCTTTTGCCGTCGCCTTTTCTACCTGTTTAGCTACTTTAAGTAGGCATAGAAGAGCCATTGTTCAAGGAGGCTTTTTTCATTTTTAATAGCTAACCTTTCTGCTGCATTGCCTAGTGATTTGTAGCTGTATTGCAAAAGGGGTATTTTTGTGTTCTTAGGCAAAGTTGTTTTCCTGCTGTTATAGGTTTTTTTCTTCTCCTCTAACCTTCAGGTTCAAAGAGGTAGGCAAGCTTTTTGACGTCACTGCCCTCCCTTCCTACCCCAGCTCCCACCCATCCAATGTGACAATTCTTGCTATAAAGAGCAACTCACCAATTAGTTTGTTAACAAAGATAACAGATTATATTCGTTAGTATGGAAAATCTAGGAAATACATAGTTTCACATTTGAATATCTACTAAAAGTAAACAATTTTATATTCTTGAAGGAGTTCTGATTAGGCAATTTTACAAAGGGAACACATTAAAAGATATACCTCAGACACATAGAGACCGATTCTGGTAGGGGCATGACCGGGCTGTCTGCACAGCTCCAAGCAAGACGGGCCCGTTTGGACCTGATTCTGGACCACAGGAACAAAACATTCCCGTGGTAGCCAGCATCGGGCCCGAGGCCGGCCCAGTGTGCCCCTGCCGCCTGTAGGGAAAACCTCCCCACAGGCACCCCCAACTCTGGCATTCCCAGCCCCCCTTTTCCTCACTGCCTGACCCAAGACTAGTCTGTCATTGCCTGGATCGGGCAGCGGGGACCCCACATGCACCCGATTCTGGCCCCAGTGGGATCCCCCACCCTGATCAGTGCAAAAGTGCTGCTTATTCCATCTTTGAGGTGGAATAGGAAGCATATCCCCACGGGCCCAGCAGCACATACAGGGCTGTGATCTGTATCGGCCCTGTACATGCTGCTGGGCTGGCCCTCTCCCACTCCCTGCTGGCTCTCCCCATCCTGATGCACAGGACATACAGGGAGAGCCAGTGGGAGAATTGGGCCCCAACGGCTTGCAACCCGCATTTTGGAATGAAGCCCATAATATCAGAATTTAGTAGCACAAAGTAATAACTGTTTAGCAAGCAAGCAGGACTACAAACAGGTACATAGAACAGAGTTGTTAGAACACACATAAAAGAAGCTAGCTGCTTTTTCTCTTAAAGAACAACTGAGGAAAAGTTTGAGAGTTGGGTAGGTCTTTCTCATTTCCTTCAACAAGTACCAAAGCTCCATCAACTGAGCTATGGCTGGGAAGAATCATATTGCCAAATCTTTTGCCCCCATTATAGTTTCTGCCTCTGTCCAGACAGACAGCCCTATTGCAGTTGAGGGACTGATTCCATGTGCACAATGCCAGTAAGCTGAAACCCTCATAAAACAAGTGGAAGCGCTCAGAGAAGAAGTGGCGAGGCTGAGAAGCATCCATGATAGTAAGAAGTACATTGATGAGATGCTTCTTGAGGCATCCAAACTCCCCTGACAGAGGTGAAGATGTTATGCCACAGAATGAATAGTGTTGGATACAAGTCACCAAAGCCTGCAGAATCAAAACTCCAACTCCACCAATCCTCGAACTGAAGAACCAGTATGCAGCCCTGGAAGTGGAGAAGGTGGGAACATCCCAGGAATGGGAAGTACCAGGGCTCAAGCACCCCAGATTTGCAGAATCAGTGACCACAAGGAAGTGAAGGATAATAGTGGTTGGTGACTCTCTTCTGCGGGGTTCTGAAGGGTCCATCTGCTGACCAGACTTGATGTCCAGGGAGGTGTGCTGTTTGCCAAGTGCCAAAGTCCAAGATGTTACGGAGAGTTTGCCAAGACTTATCAAGTCTACCAACTATTATCCAATGATGCTCATCCATGTTGGCAAAAACGATACTGCTAGGTATCCCTCCGAGCATATCAAGAGTGACTTCATGGCTCTGGGAGAGAAGGTGAAGCAGACAGGTATGCAGGTGGTGTTCTCCTAAATCCTCCCTGTTGAGGGTAAAGGCTGAGGCAGAGAAGCTTGCATCTTGGAGATGAAAGCATGGCTACATGGATGGGATGATTTTCCAAGGGTTGCTGAGCAGAGATGACGTCTACCTATCCAAGAAGGGTCAATGTGTCTTCCACAGCAGAATGGCTAACCTACTGAAAACAGTTTTAAACTAGATTCATTGAGGATGGTTGAAGAATGCCCCCAGGTAAGAAGAAGCCCTCAGCTAAGTGAAACATTAAATACTTCTGTAGAAATGGGTAAAAGGGGCAACATCTGGAAAGTGGTGTGTATAAATGCCCATAGTATGGGAAATAAGATCCTCAGTTGAGGTTTTAATGGAAGAGGCTAACTTGGATTTAGACACAAAAGTGTTAAGGATGGACTTGTGGAAAGTGACATTGAAAAAGCAAAAATGCTAAACAAGAAAAAATCTTGAAGAAGGACCACGTAAGATTGCTAAACACACAAATGGGAATGGAGTAGATACCACACCATTCACAAAATATGATGTTTGCAAAACTCAAAGTGGACAAGGCCATGGGACCAGATAGGAACTCAGAGAGGTTTTGGCAGGGCCTTTAAAGGATGTTTTTAATAGATCCTTGGAGACAGGAGCGATTCCACAGGTCTGAAGAAGGGCTGAGATGATATCTCTTCACAGAAATGGTAATAGCGAAGAGGTAACAAACTTTATAAGCCAGCAAGCCTTACCTCTGTAGTGGGAAGTGTCATGGAGGCGCTCTTGTAAGAAAGAATAATGGACTTTTTGGAAACCTATGGATTGCATGATTCGAGGCAACATGTTTTACCAGGACAAATCTGATTGGGTTCTTTGACTGGTTGACAAGAGAACTAGATCAAGAGCATGCGATGAATGTAATATACCTAGATTTCAGCAAAGTCTTTGATACTTTTCCTCATAGGAGACTTATCAATAAACTGAGCAGCCTGGGGATAGGTCCCAAGGTAATGAATTGGATCAGAATTGGTTGACTGACAGATGACAGAACGTAGTGGTAAATAGAACTCACTTAGAAGAAAGGAAGGTGCATGCCTCAGGGATTGGTCCTGCAACCGATACTGTTTAATGTATTTGTGAGTGATATTTCAGAAGGAATGAATGGAAAAGTGCCTTCTGCAGATGACATAAAAATTTGCAACAGAGTGGACACTTCTGAGGGAGTAGACAACATGAGGAAAGATCTAAAAATACTGGAAGAATGGTCTAATGCTTGGCAGTTAAGATTTAATATGAAGAAGTGCAGAATCATGCACTTGGGATGCAAAAATCCAAAGCAATTGTATATGATAGGGAGAGAGAGGTTGGTGTGCATGGACCAGGAGAGGGACCTAGGAGTGCTAGTGTCTGAGGATCTCAAGGTGGCGAGACAATGTGACAAGGCAGTAACCAATACCAGAAGAATGCTGGTCTACATACAGAGAGGAATAACCAGCAAAAAGGAGGAGGTATTAATGTTCCTGTACAAGTCATTGGTGAGGCTTCACTTGGGGTATTGTGTTCAGTTTTGGAGAACATATTTCACAAAGGATATAAAAAGACTGGAAACGGTTCAGAGGAAGGTGATCAAAATGATTTGGAGCCTGTGCCAGAAGATGTATGAGAAGAGACTTGAAGACCTAAATATGTATATCGTAGAGAAGAGGAGAGATAGGGGAGATATGATATAGACCTTTAAATACTTAAAGGGTATCGATGAACAAACCTTTTTCAAAGAAGGAGAAGCGGTAAAACTATAGGGCATAGAATGAAGCTGCAAGGCAGTAAACTTAAAAGCAACATCAGGAAATACTTTTTCACTGAAAGGGTGGTGGATGCTTGGAACGCTCTCCTGATGGAGGTGGTGGGGGAAAATATAGTGACGGAATTCAGAATGGCATGGAACAGACACAGTGGATCCCTTTATAGCAAAAGGATGAAATCAAAGGAAACTTAAATATCTTTTATATTTCAATAAATAGAGTGTGATGACCTGCACAGAGCTGCAGTTACAACCATTCTAGCCACCTTACTGGGCAGACTAAATGGACCATAGTGATCTTCATCTGCCGTCATATACTATGTTACTGTTAATGGAAGTTACCGAGACATGGTTCACAGATAACCATGACTGGGATGTACTTATACCAGGCTATCTTTTATTCAGGAAGGACAGGATAGGAAGAAGGGGAGGAAGAATGCCATTCTATGTTAAAAATAATATTAAAGCTACAAAGTTACAGGGTTTATATGGGAAAGAGAAGGCCTTGTGGGTTAAACTGCATAGGGAATGGAGAACATGTTAAAACCCTCCACCCAGTGTGCAGCGGCGGCTAAGAGAGCAAATAGAATGCTAGGTATCATAAGGAAAGGAATGGAAAATAAAACAAAGGATATTATAATGCCTCTGTATCGTTTCATGATGCGACCACACCTTGAATATTGTGTGCAATTCTGGTCGCCGTATCTTAAAAAGGATATAGCTTTATTAGAAAAGGTTCAGAGAAGAGCCACCAAAATGATAAAGGGGATGGAAGGATACCCCTATGAAGAAAGGCTAAAAAGGTTAGGGCTCTTTAACCTGGAAAAGAGACGGCTGTGGGGAGATATGATAGAAGTCTATAAATTAATGAATGGAGTGGAACGGGTAAACGTAGATCGATTGTTTACGTCATCAGAATATAGAAAGACTAGGGGACATACAATGAAGCTACACGGTAAACTATTTAAGACTAATAAGAGAAAATATTTTTTCACTCAACATATAATCAAACTCTGGAATTTGTTACTGTAGGATATAGTAAAAGCTGTTAGTGTAGCTGGGTTTAAAAAAGGTTTGGACACGTTCCTGGAGGAAAGGTCCGTAAACCATTATTAAAAGGGACCCGGGATATAACTGATTGACCCAATACAAGCATTGTGGTACCTGTGTCTTTTGGGGAAACTGCTAGATACTATGACCTAGATTGGCCACTGTTGGCAACAGGATACTGGGCTTGATGGACTTTGGTCTGACCCAGTATGGCATATCTTATGTTCTTATCATTGATGGAACACAGACTTTATGACACATAAATATGAGACAGTGCTGAGGATAAAACACAAACAGCCTTTGACCAGCATTAAGGGACGAGTGTAATGTAATATGATCTGACTTGTATGAGTATGATATTAGGCAGGCGTAATTTTTACCTTTTCTGTGTATTCTGCTATTTTTAAATTTATGGTTGTTGATAAAACCAATAAAGAAATTTGAACTAACAAATATGGGGGAAATATTTCCAGGTATTTGCAAATGAAAGCCTAGAAAGCCATAGAACCAGTAAAGATTGGTTTAAATTGAGCTGGAAATGCCATGCAGCAGGGAAAACTGTCAGGCAAAAAAGAAAAAAGAAGTTTGAGCCATAACTTTTGGCAACTTAGATGTCACATGATTTTACCTAGTACTTGAGTGTTAGGGAACGTAACAGATATGCCTTTCATAAGAACATATGATTAGCTATGAGTCAGACCAAGGCCTATCAAGTCCAGCACTGACAGTGAGCAGCCCAAGTCGCAAGTATCTGGAAAAGTAGACGTCTCTCTTAGGTCATCCAGGGATGAACAATGGCTTTTTCAGGTCTATGCGGTGAATAATTTTAATGTCTCTTCTTCCAGAAACCTATTCAAATCCCTTTTGAAGTCTGCTATTTTAATCATTTTGACCATTTCCTCCAGCAACAGATTCTACAGCTCAACTGTGCGCTGCATTAAAAAAAAAAAAAGAATGAACGGTCTACAGTTTATTTTTATTTGCAGGTTGTTAGTTTTATGGCATGTCCTCCTGTTTTAGTGTTGCTTGAAAGAATAAACAACCATTCCCTATTTAACCCTTCCACCTCATTCATGGTTTCATAAAGTTCTATCATCCTCTCTCAGTCATCTTTTCTGAAGAACCCTAACCTGTTTAACCTTTCTTCCTATCCACTTCATCATTTTTGTCAACCTTTTCTGAATCTTTTCTAGTTCTGCTCTATATGGGTGCAACGAGAACTGCACACAATACTCAATGTGCAGTTGTACTGTAGACCTATTGAGAGGCATAATATTATTCTCAATATCGTTCCCTGCTCCTTTTGGAATAATCCCTAACATTCTGTTTGTTGTTTTGGCAGAACACAATAACAATATAAAAGTAGAGGGGAAGCCACATGTTGTCTTTCTGCAACACAAACACACACCTGTAGTTTTCATTCTTATAGTTTGTCACCTTTATCTTATTTCTAAGATTCTTCATTATCAAGATCCACATATGGAATCATTTAGTAGGCAACAACCAATGGAAGATCATTATCTGGTTTCTAACTGTATAGAGTTGATGCTCAGTTATTCTAAGTAGAGAAAACGTAGGCAGGTATGAACCACTCACGATATCTATTTATTCCATATATTTCTTTATTGATCCATGATTGATAAGGGAGGCCAAGCTCTTCCTGTCATGGCAAGATATAGAAAGAAAACGGGGACTTCTAGACTACAGCAGTGCAGAACATCCCTCTCCCATTACTTGTACCTGTGAAAGCTCATTTTACATAAAACATAGGATAAAGTAATGATTCACTTATGTCATCTATTGCATGATTATTTGTTTTAGAAAATTGTTAAAAACACATCTTTTTACTTGGCTATAGGCAAGATTAGGATTTGTTTTAATGGAGAGTCATATTCATTTTATTCTTTTGTATTTATGTATTTTGATCATTATATCATATTGTGCAGTATGTTTGTATTGTAAACCGCCCAGTAATGATGTGATGGGCAGAAAATTGATTTGTTTATTTAACAGGTTTTCTATACCACCTTAGGACCAAGGCAGTTTACAGAGAACCACAAACAATCTCAATTGAGATACAGTTACATAGAACTTAAGGGAGATATAACTTGGAGTTAACAGAAAAGGGGGGATAACATTCCAAGGGAGGGAGATGCTGGTTATCTTGCTAAAGGTTATGTGATTTCATTGGAACGGTAGTGTTCTATGAAGAGCCGAGTCTTTAGTAACTTCTTCAGTTCCTGAGTAGTCTACGTGGATCTTATGAGTTCAGGGATTGAGTTCCAGATTGAGGGGGTGAAGAGGGTGAAAACTCTATTGTTCGTTTGCTGGGTGCATATTTTCTTGAGGAATGGGATGACTGGTAGATTTGGGGTCATTGTTCTTCTTTCCCTTATTGTAAGAGCTCTTCTGATTAGGGAGTTGAGGCAGGGGAGCTGATAAGTTATGTAGGATTTTGTATGTAGTAGTTACAACCTTGTGCTTTATCCTCTGGGATATTGGCAACCAGTGTAAGCTCTTGAGGATGGGTGTGATGTGTTGATGTCTTGAGGTGCATGTTAGTATTCTGGCCGCAGTATTTTGGACTAGATGAAGTGTTTAGAGTGCATGTCTGGAAGCCCCCGGTACAGGATGTTACCGTAGCCTAGGTGGAGTGAAATGCTCATACTGTTCTGACCCGAAGAAGAAGGTTTTAACCTTCAAAGGTTGGTCCAAAAAATGTATTTAATCCAATAAAAAAGTATCATCTTACTTTCATTTTTTGTTTCTCTTTTTATTTAATTATATAGAACATTGAGATCAAAATTAAGATGTCCAGTTCAGGAGGTGCTGAATTACAGTGATATTTTACGAAAGGCTCTGCTGAATGTGGAGCCTTTTGTAAAATATGTTTAAGAAAGTGTAGAAATACATATGTATTTACCAGCACACACAGGGAGATCAGCCACTTTACAAATAAACTGAGACAATGAATGGGGGATTGAGGAGAATTACTTCCTTAATCCCTTGTGTAAAGCTCTGACTGAAACAAGACTTTTTAAAAATCCATGCAAGACTCTGAGCTGGTGCAAAATCCGACTGGGAATATTTTTTCCATATACATGTATTATCATTCTAAAAAGAGGATTACACATGTAGGTTTTTGGCTAGCCAAAGCCACACCCCCATCATGTCCCTTTGAAATGTCTGTGCAAATCTCTACATGTATAATAATGGCTTTCTGAAATCGATATACATTTGTAAATGCTGCTATTTACACCTGGAGATGCTTCTAAAATAACCTACCTAGCATTCTGGCAGTGGTGCTCAATATAAAGTGATAAAAGTTGCAGCTCCTATAGAAAATAGTGCAGGCTTGATTTTGCATCCATCAATAGCTGTTGCTGAGGGCAATACAAAAGGCTCTGTGCTCTGTCTGCATTTAATTCCTAGCTGGATTCAAATTGTGAAAAAGTGGAACTGGGTCTCGGAAACAATTTTAAACCTTTTCCACATCAGAAGAAATCTCTGCTCCCTAAGCAAGTAGGCCAGCTTATGAAAATGTGTTGACAGAGCAACAGAAAAATGGCAATTTTCAAGGTTTATAGGGATAAATCACTGTTTATCTAGGTTAAAAATCCTAGTGAAACTGTAAACCCCTTATGTGGGTAAAAATACCTGTGCTATGACCAGCAAAGGTATGTTTATCTGCTTGGCAAAAAGGGGTCAAGAAAGGAGCATGGACAAGTCAAAGTTTACTTCCAATCACTAATACAAAATCTCCCCAACAGAACCAGAAGGACAAACTTCCTAAACACATTCACTGTACTCGCCATAAATACAAAGAGCAACCAGCAACATCCAAAAGGGCCTTTTCACTATAGAAATGGGTAAAAGGGCAGCATCTGGAAAGTGGTGTGTATAAATGCCCATAGCATGGTAAATAAGATCCCAGATGTTGCGGCTTTAAAGGAAGAGGCTGAATTGGATTTAGTGGCGGTTACAGAGACATGGTGTACCAACATCCTTGACTGGGATGTAATTATACCAGACTATACTTTATTCAGGAAGGACAGAGTAGGAAAAAGGGGAGGAGGAGTGGCACTATATGTAAAAATAATAATAATATTAAAGCTATAGAATTACAGGGCTTAAAATAGAGGGAGGAGGCACTGTGGGTTAAACTAGAAAGAGCAAAAGAGAAATCCATTTGCATTGGCGTGATATACACCCCCTCCCCCCCACAGGGAGAAGTAGTGGATGAAGATTTAATAGAAGATATACGCAGCATTGCCAGGAAAGGGGAAGTGCTACTAATAGGTGATTTCAAAATGCCAGATGTTGATTGGCACATCCTTGCTGCAGCGTCATCTAGAAGTAAGGAGATCCTGGATTCTCTACAGGGAGAACTATTCAGGCAACTGGTAACAGAACCCACATGTGAAGGGGCCAAACTGGACTTGGTGATTATTAATGGTGAAAGTGTTTCTGATGTTATAGTGGGAGATCATCTCGCATCCCATGATGACCAGATGGTGTGGTTCAGTATTAGGACTGGGGCTGATAAAATCCATTCAAAAGCGGGGGTCTTAGATTTTAGGAAAACTAACTTTGCCAAGATGGAACAATATCTCAAGGAGTCGTTAATGGGGTGGGAAATGCTGCGGGATGTAGGAAAACAGTGGGCAAAACTGAAAGGATATTTTAAGGGCAACCAATCTTTTTGTTAGAAAGGTAAATAAATGTAAAAGTAAAAAGGAGACTGCTATGGTTCTAAAAACAAGTAGCTAAAAAAGGTGAAGAAAAAGAGGGTGGCCTTCATAAAATACAAGAGATCACAGAAAGAGGAAGACAAGCATCAGTATTTGGAAAAACTTAGAGAAGCTAGCAAAGTAGTCAGGAAAGCAAAGATTTAAAAAGAAGAAATAACTAGTGCAATAAAATGGGGGAAAAGACATTTTTCAGATATTATTTATTTATTTAACAGGTTTTTTTTATACCGCTTTATCATTTTAATCAAAGCGGTTTACATTGTAACTTAAACTTGTTAAATGTACATTACTACTACTACTGAGCATTTGTATAGTGCTACAAGTCATTAAACAGGGACATTGATAACTTGGATTTTTCTGAGCAATGGAGGGTTAAGTGACTTGCCCAAGGCCACAAGGAGTGCTAGTGGGAATTTAACACTGATCTCTTGGTTTCCAAGCCAGTACTCTAACCACTAGGTTACTCCTCCACTCCATATGTTAGTGAGAGGAGGAACTTGCAAAAGTGGTATTGTCAGACTCAAGGGTGAAGGGAAAGAATATGTAGAAGCTGATGAGGATAAATATTTCTGTTCTGTGTTTACAGATGAAGGGCCAGGAACAGGACCACAGTAAACACCCACAAATAGTAACAGAAGCGACGGGGATCTCGAACGATTTTCAGAAGATTGGGTTTGTGAGGAACTAGCTAAACTAAAAGTAGACAAAGTGATGGGACCAGATGGGATATATCCGAGAATACTGAAGGAACTTGGGGACATTCTAGCACCTACACAGACTGACCTTTTTAATGCCTCTTTGGGGTCAGGAGTGGTGCCAGAGGACTGGAGAGAGGAACATGTGTTTCCTTTACACAAAAGCGGAAGTAAGGATGACATTGAGAACTACAGACTGGTTAGTTTAGCCTCTGTGGTGAATAAAGTATTTGAAATGCTGCTGAAAGAGAAAATAGTGAGGTTTCTGGAGTCCAATGGATTACAGGATCGGAGGTAGCATGCATTAACAACAGGCAGGTCTTTTCAGACAAATCTGATTGGTGACCAAGAAGTTGGACCGAGGGAGAGCCCTAGGTGTGGTGTACTGGATTTCAGTAAAGCTTTTGACACCGTTCCGCACCAGTTACTGATTGGGTTAGAAATTGGTTGAGTGGGAGGTGACAAAGGGTACAGGTAAATGGAGTTCACTCTGAGGAAAAGGAGGTTACCAGTGGTGTGCCGCAGGGATCTGTCCTTGGTCCGATTCTTTTTAACATCTTTGTTAGTGATATTGTGAAAGGGCTGTCAGATAAGGTTTGCCTCTTTGCAGATGAGACCAAAATCTGCAATAGAGTAGATACCCAGGAAGGAGTAGATAACATGAGGAGGGATCTAGCTAAGCTTGAAGTATGGTCGAGAATTTGGCAGCTGAGATTTAATGCTAAAAAATGCAGGGTCATGCATTTCTGCTGCAAAAATCCAAGGGAACAGTATAGTGTAGGGGGTGAAGTACTTCTCTCCACAAAAGAAAAGCGGAACTTGGACGTGATTGTATCTGATGATCTTAAAGTAGCTAAACAGGTAGAAAAGGTAACAGTGAAAGCTAGATGTATGCTTGGGTGCATAGCGGGAGGAAGGGCCAGCAGAAAAAAGGAGGTGATAGTGCCTCTGTATACGTTTTAGATGCGACCTCATTTGGAGTATTGTGTGCAATTCTGGAGACCGCACCTTCAAAAGGATATATAGAGTCAGTGCAGAGGATATCTATTAAAATAGTTAATGGTCTTTGTTATAAAGTATATGAGGACAGACTTAAGGATCTTAATATGTATACTTTATTGGAAAGGCGGGATAGAGGAGATATGATAGAGACATTTAAATACCTCCATGGCATAAATGCACAGGAGGAGAGCCTCTTTCGATTGAAAACAAACTCTGCTACAAGGAGACATAGGTTGAGGGTGAAAGTGGATAGACTCAGGAGTAATATGCAGAAACATTTCTTTATGGAAAGAGTGGTAGATGTGTAGAATAGTCTCCCAGTGGAGGTGATACAGATGAAGACAGTATCTGAATTCAAAAAAGCATGGAACAAACAGAGGATCTCTAAAGGAAAAAGGGGCATTATTATAGTAGTTGATATGGAAGGGTAGACTAGATAGGCCATGTGGTCATTTTCTGCCGTCATGTTTCTATGTTAACCTCATGGAATGTACTCTCACAGAACTTATGTGCCATAAATTACCCAGCTGACATCTCTTCTTGGGACACTTCACCAATGAGACATAACTGCAATATCCCATTAGGAACTGCATGACTTTCCGCTGTATCACCATATCTCTGGCTACCTTACCTTCTTGCCTTCCTACTACTACTCCATGTTATATTTACAAAGTTAACTTTGCCTGTTACTTAGTTTAATTATGTAGAATGTAAAGCTGTGTTGAACCTTTATTGTTCTATATGTAAACCACTTTGAAGATATAGTGGTATATAAGAATATCTAAATAAATAAATAAAGGAGGCAGAGTATGTGTGGGGCTTTCACCCTGATGCATTTAACACTAAGAATGATCAGATGAATGAATGACCATGTGTGAAAAAAATGATTTGATTTTCAGCAAGAGAATCAACTTGAAAATATGCTCCAGTTAATGAAATAGGCCACTAACCATAAACCATGATTCAGAACTGACACTTATAAAGGAGTCAATTATTTAGAATTTTGGTCCTCAGATAACAGAGGAGGAGCAGCCAAGATGGCAACAGGGTTGTAGGATGCAATCAGAGTCACTCTGAATTTTGGCCTTTACAATTTTCCTTTGTGTTGATATGCCTTCGAAAAAAAGAAAAAAGACAGCGACCAAGAGTTCTAAGGTCGCTGCCTCAACACTTACTCAGCAGACTCTGGACTCACACTTACTTACATCCTCAGAAAAAAGGCCAAGTGTGAGTCTCCCGCTAACTGAGCTTCGATTGGGGAGGCCTTTGCGTCCGAGGAAACTTCCTGTCCTTCTAACTGAGACCCTGGCGACCCTGGAGCTTGTGGCCCAAAAGTAAACAGTGCTTAGCTCTGAGGTGAGCTCCGAGGTGGGAAGCAGAGCCCGTGGGTAAAGCCCCCAGAGGAGGTTTTCTCTTTAGCCGGAGGATCCATGCTTGGAACTCCAGATTCAGATTCACCCCAATGTGGGTCACTGTAGAATGGGGACATGGAGATCTCATTAGATGGGCAAATATCCTTACAAACAATCTGGGAATTACTTCTAAGAATGGATAGTGCTGTGAAGCGATGTTCAACAGACATTAATGTAGTAGATTCAATGATTGCAGTCTTAACCTAGAAACAAGATAACTCTATTAAAGAAATGCAAGAAAAAATTAACAATATAGAATCCTGGGCTAAGGAATCTAAAGAGGATATATCAGCCTTAATTAAAGACAAAGGGCCCGATTTTCATTTGGGCAGTGCTATGTACCATGTTGGAGCATAGACTACCTGCCATCCGTCTAACCCGGATTTTCAATGCCAGGGTCATATGCGGCCCCAGCATTAAAAATTCAGTTCATGCTGCACAACCAGAAGCCGTAGGAGTTAGCCGGGTAGCAGCAATTTTCGATGCTACCTGCTTAGTCCCTGCGCCTGAAAGATAGGTGAGGAGAAACCTTGTCTATCTTTAAGGCACAGAGGGCTAAGTGGGTAGCATTGATAATTGTTGCTACCTGGTTAGCCCTTTCCTCTGCCCCCGCTCCACTCTAGAATGCCCCCAACACGCCCCGATGCTAACCGCATAGCATCTGGGTGTGTCAGGGACTAATCTGGGATTTTTGAAAGGCTCTATCTGTGTAGGTGCCTTTTGAAAATCCCGGATAAGGCATTTGCATGGGTAACTAGATAGAAATACTGAATACACCTTGTACCCTCACAAGTAATAATTAGTAGATCCACCAAGCCCTGCTAAGTCTATACAATATCCGATTCGCATGATATGTTCCTGTAAATAGTTGATATAATGTTCCATGTAAAAACAATGTTCTACTAAGTTTATTCAACACATGTATTCTTAGACTTGCTCCTGTAAATAGTTGGAACAACGTTCCATGTAAAATGTTCTGCTTTTGTTAAATATAAACCGCCCCGATCTCTGGAAGGGGTGGTATAGAAAAAAACAATAAATAAATACACTAATTAAATAAATAAAACTAGAGCAGTTACCCATGTAAATGCCTTTGAAAATGCCGCCCAACATGATTCATCGGAAGATCGAGGCTTTTGAGAATCAATCACAACATTTAAATCTGAGGATTTTGAACTTTCTGAAGTTTTCTGGGCTTCTTCCCCTTGATGCCCATAAGAAGTATCTAGTGAACATCTTGCATATTCCTGAGTTTAATTTGCCTCTGTTAAATAAAGTCTACTATTTGCCGATTCAGGCATCTGGGGCAGTAGTATCTCCTAGTGTTCTGGATGTATCTGCTTTGCTGGAAACTTATGAGCTGATAGTTCCAGAGCGACTGACTTTGTTGCTTTCTTTTGTGTTTAAACAAGATCTGAATATGATCTTTCACTTATTTTTTTAAGCGAAGTAAAGAATGTTTCTTTGGTCAGAGGATTCGGATTTATCCTGATGTGGCATGTGTAACTCAAGAGCAGCGTAAGCTGTTTCTGGCTATGAGGCAAGAGTGTGTTGAGTTAGGGGCTACCTTTTTGTTACGTTACCCCTGTAAATGCATTATTAGGTATCTAAATATTTGTTATGGGTTCTTTGAGCCTCATCAGCTCCACTCTTTCTTGGATGTAAAGACATGTGTTTTACCTGTCTTCTCCATGTCTTAGAGAGGTATTGAAACAAGTATGAGTGCCTTAGGATTTCCGCTTGCCCTGTTTTTTTCTAACTTGCTTTTTTTTCTTTATTAATATAATCAATCTAATTTGCTCTTCCCTCTCAAATTGTGGACTAACTAGATGGCCTGAATGTGTTTGTATTTTGTATGCTTTTTGTGCTTCAGTATTGCCTATGCTATGATTTATTCCTTTATCCTGTCATATCCAGTCCATGTTTCCTGTACAAGAGTTGTTGTTCTTGTAAACTTGCAGATTTTGATGAAAAAAAAGAAAACATTTGGGTCCTCAAATCCTATCTTTGAGAGACACAAACAAGTCTAGCTTTTAGAAACTCTGCAATGAATATGCATGACATATATTTGCATACACTGCCTCCATTATATGTAAATATATCTCATGCATATTTTTTTATGGAAATCCTGAAAATCAGACTGCTTTTGGCCTTCAAAGGACTGCATTTGTGGACCTCTAATAAAGCAAGTAAATTAGTCATTGAGAATTTCTGGTGCTTTGCAGCCTGGTCCAAGATGAAATGTGACCTGACTGGAGGGAGGGGGAGAAATTGGCAATTAATCCATACCTTCTTCTTTTAGGAGAGCTTCAAGAGCTGGGATCCTGGGCTAGAAATTTTTGTACCAAAAAATTAAGTGGTCAATACGCCAAAGCAGCAACTAGATTAAATTAAATGCCAACCACAGTATCTAACTTAATATATATACTCTGTATCATTATCTATATAGGTAGCAGCATTGAATACACACATACATTGTCATGCGTGTATTTAGCACCTATTCTATAAAGTAAAGTATGTGCAAACTTTAGCCACCATTCTTGATTCTGCCTGCAGCTCCACTGTACGGAAACCCCTTATGTTAGGTGACTTCCCTTTCTTCCCAGTAATCAAGAAGCATCCTTCATCGATGCAATGGAGGAAATGGGTTTTAGGAAAACAATTAACCACCCAACACACATCAAAGGCAACATCCTCATCTTAATATTCCTCCCAGTTCAGTATACAGAGCCATTACAATACAACCCACCCTCCATGACTCAGGTGCCCTGGTCTGATCACTTTATGATACGGTTCTCTCTTCACTACCCTCATCCTACCAGAGTTTATACTGACACCACACACCAAGGCCAGAGATTTCGTCCATTCGATAAGGAAACGTTTCTTGAGTCAGTTATTACTAAGTTAGACTCTTGTTCTAATAATCTTAGCGAAGTAGTATCAAACTGGAATTCAACTATAAGGATAGCTTCAGAACCATTGCCATCTCAGAAGCGGTACAAGCATAAAATAAATGAGAGGTGGTTTACTGCTGAACTAGCATCATTAAGGAAGGAACTCAGGAAACTGGAATCCCTATGGAGAAGGAAAAAACCCCAAGAACTCAGATTACATTATTTTTCATTGCTCAGCGTCTACAAGGAAACTATCAATAATGCTAAGAAACAACATCACTATAAAGTATTGTCAAAGGCCATAAACCGTCCCAGGGAGTTATTTGAGATCATTAAATCCCTGACCAAATCTCTCGCTAATAGCCCTCACAAGATCCCTATCAACCTTCAAGCCCTAGCTGACCATTTTGCTAACAAACTCAAACAGAATAGCCATTTCACACCAGTCCTCCTATCTCCTCCAGATGACAGCCTCCATGAATGGAGCTCTTTCCATCCTATCTCAAACAAACAACTGCTCCAGACAATCACTAAGCTCAATACTACAACCTCACTTTTAGATCCTTATCTGGTGGCATGGATCAAGGCAACTAAAGCAGAACTGGCCCCATATTTACTGAACATAGTGAACCAATCATTACTTCAAGGATACATAGCAAAGGAGCTCAAAAGGTCAGCAATCCGCCCATTACTAAAGAATAAATCTCTGGACAGGAATAACCCTACTTCATATCACCCCATTGCTAGCATTCCGTTCCTCTCTAAGATTATTGAGAAGGTTCTGCAGATACAACTGCAGGACTTTATAGATTCATCCTCACCCTTAGATGAGCATCAATATGGGTTCCACCCATTCCATGGTGTAGAAACCCTCCTCTTAGCATTATTCGACACTATTATCAGGGGTATCGATAATACCAAGCGAGCCTTTATTCTCATTTTCCTTGATATTTCTTCGGCCTTTGACAATGTAAACCATGTCATGCTCATTTCTAGACTCTCCCAATTAGGCATTAAGGATAAAACTCTTGAATGGTTTAAATCTTATTTCACTAACAGGACCCAATATGTTGAAATAGACCACGTCTCCTCATTGCCATTCCCGCAAGAACAGGGTATCCCACAAGGCTCTGCTCTCTCTGCTCTACTTTCTAATTTGTATCTTCAATCTAAATGCACCATATTCCAACACCATAAGATAAATTACCACATCTATGCAGACGACATTATGTTGTACTCGCCGTTCGATGTATCCAACCCTAACTATGACAGTATATCACGCTGTCTCTCTGAAGCAGAAAAGTGGCTTTGATCAATGAACATGAATATCAACTTCAAAAAGACGGAAGTGCTATTTATAATGAGAAACCCTAACTTCACCCCACCGTCAGTTACCAATATTGGGAACATCTCCCTACCAGTTAAATCAGAGGTCAAATTTCTAGGGGTCACCCTTGACAGGACGCTCAGCCTAACCCCTCATATAAAGCAAACTGTCAAAACTATATTCTTCAAAATAAGGGCAATTCAACAGCTCTGACCGATAATAGACATTAATGACTTCAGGACTGTGGCCCAAACTCTAATAACACCACATTTAGATTATTGCAATGGCATTCTTCAAGGTACCTCTAAGAAAAATCTGCACACTCTACAATTAGGTCAAAATGTCACTGCAAGAATTGTCTTAAAAGCAAAATTATCGGACCACATCTCTCCCATCCTGTACGCCCTGCACTGGCTCCTGGTGTCTTTTAGAATTCATTATAAATCAATTGTTACCACGTTCAAGCTCATCAATAATATAGCTCCGTCTTATCTCACAACTCTAATTCAAACGCCCCAGGAAAGCAGGTCAAGAAGAAAATCGAACCTACACATGTTGCTAGTTCCCAATTCCATTCAAAAATCAAAGCAGAAGATAAGCAACACTGTTTTCTCGTACTTTGCACCTACTTTGTGGAACAACCTCCCAGTTAAACTAAGGGAGATTAAGGACCTACAATCATTTAGAAGGGAACTAAAAACCTATCTATTTATCCAGCATTTTTACAATCTACAGCACAATGATGTCCTGAATTCACAGGTCAGTGCTGACCAGCAACCATATTCTGACCCTACTTAAGACAATAACACATACATGCACAATTCTTTCACAAATTCGTGTCACCTAAGTCTTTATAGCAACCGGAATCATATATTTATTATACTTCTGTAAATAGTTTACTGTTAGTAGTTATAAAAATACTGTTTTTGAATAGTTACCAGAATCACTTGTTCTATGCCCTTAGTTAATATATTCTAAAATGTTCATTGTTCTAAACTGTTCATTGTAAATAATAATAATATTTTTCATTATTATTATTATCGTTTTGTTATATGTAAACCGCCCCTGATCTCTGGAAGGGGCGGTATAGAAAAATGCACAAATAAATAAAATAAATATTTGACTGTATAGAATAGGGGCACAACTGGTGAGATGCATTTACGAAATCTAGACATGATCACTTACACCTTTCCGAGACTTGATGTAAATGCCCATGACTTGGTTTGTACAAAATGTGCATGCGTTATAGCATTCTGTAAGTTAAGTACTTAAATCTGTATTCCACCTACGCTGCACCCAAGCTCTGCCACTGTGCTTACCCACTCCAAAACTACACACCATCATCCTGACATGTGCACTTACACAATAGTGATTGCCTAAACTCCATCTGTAAATACCCATTCTAGCACATACATCACTGGGAATAGGTGATTTATGTGTGTTGATGGCATGCAAATATGCATAGTTCATTAGATTACTTTCATAGAATGGATAAAGCAGAGTGGCTGCCATGTTAGTCCACTTTAATGGTAGTTAAAGGGTTACTGTGCTGGCACTATCCATTTAGTTTTGGCCTGCTGTTCATCAAGTCTCAATTGATCATACAAATTATCCATTCAGTAGCTGAATATCACTGCTAAATGGATCACTAGCCCCATCCCCAAACCTGTCCAGAAACATACAGACTATATGTGGCTCTTCAGTCATCGTCTGTATATTTTTTGAAAATACACAGATTGTCAAGTCATATGCTCGCCAGATGGCGATAAATGTATAAATTGTTTCGAATATTGCCTTACAAGAGACAATATTCAGCCAAAGAAATATCGACAGTAGTTTAGTTTCAAATCATATGCACAGTCAGCAATGCCGTCCTTTTAGGCACAGATGAGATGCTTCAAGTTATATTTGCTATTTGTGCGGACCATCTAGATATTTAATTAAGATGTATAATGGCTTACTACTGCCACTTAGATGTACAAATGATGGAGGTAATTTTATAAATCCTCCAAAACTGTTACTGGAATACAGTTCCCAATCACAACATCAGTTTAATAGTAAAACAACATGTAATGGGGAAAAAATCCCCAGAATATAGTAACATAGTAAATGACGGCAGATAAAGACCAGTATGGTCCATCTAGTCTGCCCAGTAAGATGGCAAGAGTAGGTGCACCTCCTGCTCTGTGCAGGCCACCCCTCCCCATGTCTTTGTTTAGGGGTGAACCCACCGCTCCATGTAGGACACCCCCTATTTGTTGAGAAATTAGGTGAATCAGTTTATTTTGATTTTATCCTGTTGCTGTAAAGGGATCCACTGTGTCTGTCCCATGCATTTTGAATTCCGTCACTGTGTTTGCCCCCACCACTTCCATCGGGAGGGCATTCCAAGCATCCACCACCCTTTCAGTGAAAAAGTATTTACCGACATTGCCTTTCAATTTACCACCTTGCAGCTTCACAGTTTTACAGCTTCCCCATCTTTGAAAGAGGTTTCTTTGTTCATTATTACTCTTTAAGTATTTAAAGGTCTGAATCATATAAGTGTATATATTTAGGTCTTCAAGTCTCTTCTCATAAGGCTTCTTACACGGGCTCCAAATCATTTTGGTCGCCTTCCTCTGAACAGTTAACAGTCTTTTTACATCCTTTGCAAGATATGTTCTCCAAAACTGAACACAGTATTCCAAGTGAGGCCTCACCAGTAACTTATACAGTGGCATTAGTACCTCTTCCTTTCTGCTGGTAATTCCTCTTTGTATGCAGCCCAACGTCCTCCTGGCTTTTGCCATCGCCTTGTCACACTATTTTGCCACCTTGAGATCTACAGAAATAATCACACCAAGGTCTTTCTCCTGATCTGTGCACACCAACATCTCGCCCCCTATCGCATACATTTCCCTTGGATTTCTGCTACCCAAGTGCATGACACTGCACTTCTTTGCATTAAATCTTAATTGCCAAGCATTAGACCATTTTCCAGCTTTTGTAGCTCTTTCCTCATGTTAACCACTCCCTAGGGGGAATCCACTATCATGTCATCTGCAAAAAGACAGACTTTTCCATTCAGTCTTTCAGCAATATCACTCACAAATACATTGAACAGTGCCGGGCCCAGGACCGAACCCTGCTGACACACAGGTGGAACTATTTACATGTGTCCTCTTTATTATTTCCAATCACAGAATGCCACTCTTGGAGCATTCCTCACAGGTCAGTAAAAATCCCATTCACCATCATTTTGAAAACTAACAGAAAATGATAACTAATCTCCATATATTACTGTATAACATGCCCAACAATGGCCAGCGCTTTACAAACTGATGCATTGGGTGTGTGACCTTTGAATTGAGCATATTTGAAAAGTCCCACAGCAGTGATTCATTGCTGTCTTACTTGGCTCCCTCATTCTGTGGTCTTTCCCCCACTTACACATTCTTGTTTATTACAATTATTTTTGTTGATTGGGAACTATACTCCAGTGACAGTTTTGGAGGAATTATGATTAGAGGCCACTGAAGTCTAGCTTCGCATTGCAGCCAGTTATGCACCTAAATGACTTCTTTTAAAAGACCTCCTGGTGTATAAGCAGAACCCTTGGCATGAAAGCACATCCTTTGCTGGTAGGCATAGCCATGGATGTGGTTTGGGCAGAGCACAGGCAAGTTTTCACGCATATGCATAGATTATAAAATACTTTAGTCTATGCATCTATGGGCATAGCATACATGCAAACATTTACAGAGGCATCTGCTAGGTGTTAAATTATAGAGACAAGTAAGCGCCTAATTGTCTTTATGAAATGCTAGCATATGTGGCAGAGAATGTGTCTTGAATGTAGGCATAAACACTTACACCTGTAGGCACACAGGTGGAACTATTTACATGTACCTTTATTCATATATGTGTATAGATTAAGGCATTTTATGATAAGCATTTATAATACCATGGACGGAATAGGTGCTTTTGAATATCGTCTTCTAAGAGTCAGATGAAGGCATATAAAGTGATTTGTATATTTAATAAGGCTTTGCAAGCAAAAAAAATAGTTTTGTTTCATTTGCAGGGCTTTTTTTCATTTTGTTTCATTTTGCTTTTATAAATTTTCATTTCAGGGCAATTTTATCAATTAAGGAGATAGTTGTGGGTACTGCCCAAATGGAAAACATAGCTGAAGGGTTACTAGAGGTTTCAGGCAAATAAAAAACTCAACTGGCTTTTCTTCTCACAATCAGAGACTAGTCTCAAAATAGTGACCATCTGGTTACAAGGCATTACATTTCCATGGCTGCTGGCTCTAGCAAATGTTTCTGTAGTACTGGTGATTTTCCTACTACCACTACTTATCATTTATATAGTGGTACTAGGCATGCACTGCATTGTACAAATATGCATAAAAGACAGTCCCTGTTCCACAGACCTTACAATCTGCTAAGCCAGACAAACAGAATAACAGGGAACTAAGGAATTCTTAGGGGAATGATTAAAAATATATATGGGTGAAGTCCAGCCCATGCTGTGACAAAACAAGGGAGAAAACACATATTTTGGATTTTTCACTGTCATGTTTTAGATTATTTATTTATTTTTATTTAACATTTCTTATATACCGCCTTTCATGATATCAAGGTGGTTTACATTGAACCAGGGCCGGCCCGTCCATTGAGCAAGAATGTTTTTTGCACAGGGCCCCGCGTTTCAGGGGGCCCCGCGCAAAGAACATTCTGCTTTTTTTCAAAATTAAGTTATAAAAAAAAAGCTGGCTGCTACCGCTGCCGCTGCCGTCGCCGTTGCAGCAGCAGCAGAATGGAGTGTCCCGCGGGGCCCCCTCTGCCTGGCTGAGCTCTCCCTCTGCGATGGCTGAGCTCAGCCGTCATAGAGAGAGGGAGGGAGGGACTCAGCTGGGCAGAGGGGGCCCCGCGTGACACTCCATTCTGCCGCTGCTGCGGCGGTAGCGGCAGCGGCAGCAGTAGCAGCCTGCTTTTTTTTTTTTTAAATGTTCCTTGAACCGATGAGGGGGGGTTAGGACTGGTAATGGGCTATGGAGGGGGTTAGGACTTGACGAGGTGGGCTGTGGGTTGATGGGGGGGTTAGGACTGGTAATGGGCTATGGGGGGGCTAGGACTGGAAATGGGCTGGGGGGGTTAAGACTGGAGGTGGGCTGATGGGGTTAGGACTGGTAATGGTCATTGGGCTGTTGGGGGGGGGTTAGGACTCGAAATGGGCTGTGGGCTGATGGGGGCTGTCTGTTAATGGGCGATGGGGGGGTTAGGACTGATAATGGGCTATTGGGGGGCTAGGACAGGAAATGGGCTGATGGGGAGGGGTTAGGACTGGTAATGGGCTGTGGGCTGATGGGGGCTGTCTGGTAATGGGCTATGGGGGGTTAGGACTGATAATGGGATATGGGTGGGCTAGGACAGGAAATGGGCTGATGGGGAGGGGTTAGGACTGGTAATGGGCTGTGGGCTGTTGGGGGGGTTAGAACTGGTAATGGGCTTTGGGCTGATGGGGGCTGTCTGGTAATGGGCTATGGGGGGTTAGGACTGATAATGGGCTATGGGGGGGCTAGGACAGGAAATGGGCTGTGGGCTGATGGGGGGGGGGTTAGGACTGGCAATGGGCTATGGGAGGCTGACTGGAAATGGGCTGATGGGGAGTTAGGACTGGTAATGGGCTGTGGGCTGATGGGGGCTGTCTGGTAATGGGCTATGGGGGGGTTAGGACTGATAATGGGCTATGGGGGGGGCTAGGACAGGAAATGGGCTGATGGGGAGGGGTTAGGACTGGTAATGGGCTGTGGGCTGAGTGGGGCTGTCAGGAACTGGGATATGGGGTGAAAGGAATGATAATGGGCTATGGGTGGGCTAGGAGATGAAATGGGCTGATGGGGAGGGTTAGGACTGGTAATGGGCTGTGGGCTGTTGGGGGGGTTAGAACTGGTAATGGGCTTTGGGCTGATGGGGGCTGTCTGGTAATGGGCTATGGGGGGTTAGGACTGATAATGGGCTATGGGGGGGCTAGGACAGGAAATGGGCTGTGGGCTGATGGGGGGGGGGGTTAGGACTGGCAATGGGCTATGGGAGGCTGACTGGAAATGGGCTGATGGGGAGTTAGGACTGGTAATGGGCTGTGGGCTGATGGGGGGGGGGTTAGGACTGGCAATGGGCTATGGGAGGCTGACTGGAAATGGGCTGATGGGGGGTTAGGACTGGTAATGGGTTATAGGGGGGGGCTTAAACTGAAAATGGGATGATGGGGGGTTAGGACTGGAAGTGGGTTGATGGGTTGCTAGGACTGGAAATGGGCTGATTGGGGGCTAGGACTGGAAATGGGCTGATGCAGGGACTAGAAGGGAATGGATGCTGGGTGAGGCTGGAACTAGAAGGGAGTTGATGTTGGGGGAGGATTAGAATGGGATGGGGCTGGGAGAGTAAAATGGAGAGGGTACAAATATTTTGTGTGGGAGGGATGAAAAATCTACAATTGGCCGGGTATTGGGAGAGTAAGTGGGGATTGAGGATGGAGGGGTAAAATTTGAGTGGATGAAATAGGAATGAGGAAAGAGCAAAAGGAGAAAGATTAGTATGTTAAAGCAGATGTAGAGAGAGAATGGAAAAAAAAACTAGGAGAGAAGAAAGGACAAATGGACAGCAGACGATGGAGAGTTAGCAGAAGACACGAAGAAACCAGAAGAAAGTGGCTGGAGCAATTGCAGCTGAAAAAAATGCACAAAAGGTAGAAAAATATCTCTTTATTTTGAATTTATTAATTGGAATATGTCAGCTCTGGTAAATGTGCATCATTAACGTCTGCGCTTTGTTTAGTACAAGAGCAAATTAATGTATAGTTTTATTTCTACAGTGTTGTACATTCCAAATTTGGCTTTTGGGATTCCCAGTTTAATTATTGTCGTCCTGTTTCTAAATTGTGATTCCTTGTTTGGTGATGGTTTATGTTCTGTTCATGTGTAACTGAGCTGAGGTATTCTGTTTATATAATTCCTATTTGACATTGCCACTTGTTCTCTTTCCCCAGTAGGTCATGTATTGGTATTCTCTGAAATGTATTGGTTTAATATTTGCATGTTTCCTTTTGATAGGTAGGGTATGGTGCTTTGTGAGTCCTGGTAGTGCTGTTAGGATACGGCGGGTTTGCTATGGGTTCTAAATGGGCAGTGTTTGTAGTAGTTCCTAATGTGTCTGGCGGTTGGCACTGGATTATAGTAATGTAGAAATCTTTTAGTCTTTCTTTATTCATACACTCATTAAGAGGCATGTTTACTAAAAGTTAGTATATGGTAACATTATGCAAATATTTATGCAAATGAGGCCCCGCACCGAGTCTCCGCACATGGCCCCGCACCCCCCTTGGGCCGCCCCTGCATTGAACAAAATGCTTGAGGCCGCAGAGCCGGGTCCCGAGGCTGCCAGGAACCAGGTTCCCGGGGCCTGGTCCTCAGCCTCGTGCGGTTGGTGGTTGGGGGGGGCGGGGCGCAGGAGAAGGCGTCGTTTGAAATTGCCCCACGTTAAAGGCGTGGGGTGATTTCATTGGAGCTGGGAGGGGGCAGGGTGGCGGAGCTGCTGTGAGGGGCCGTGTGGGCAAGTTATCTCGCTTTCGGTCCTGGTCGCGGCGGTGAGTGGCGGCTTGGGAGCTCTCTGGCGGCGGCGGTGTCTATTTGGGGCCTGGTGCCTTCATGAGGCGGTGCGTGGGTGTTCCTGCGTCAGCGGACGTGATCGGAGGTCTGCGGAGGCGAACTGCAGGCGTCGGGCAGACGGGTCAGCAAGAGGCAGTGGAGCGGGGCCCTGAGGAGAGGGGAGGTTTGTGCCAGAGGT
This sequence comes from Ichthyophis bannanicus, assembly GCA_033557465.1. NCBI lineage: Eukaryota > Metazoa > Chordata > Amphibia > Gymnophiona > Ichthyophiidae > Ichthyophis > Ichthyophis bannanicus. Next base: position 124,098,268 of record CM066043.1, on the reverse strand, counting down.
TGAATCGCGGTTGGGGGGGGGGGAAGGGGGTGGAATTGATTGAGGGGGTCCGCGTGAGCTGTGCTGTGCCGGCATTATTCGTTTCAGAATAATAATTAAATAAACATAAATTTCTATACAGCCATGTAGGTTGCTAGAGTGAGGTGGGGGGGGGGGGGAGATGGACACTTGGGTTGTAAAGGGAGGCTGTAAGGGGCTGGAAACCAGGGGCAACATTAAAAAACCCCAGCAATCCCATAGCACAGATAGATGGATAAATATAAATTAATTAATTAACCTAGGATAAGGCGGTGGTGGTAACAATCCAGGGAGATATGGTGCGGTCGCGGAAGGGGCAACAGGGGCGTGAGCAGCATGGAGGCGCAGGGGCGCAGTCCAGAGGGAGAGGGGGCAGGTCTCGGGGGCAGCGGGAGAGGGGGCAGGTCTCGGGGAGCAGAGTCTCCTGGGGGTTCTAGGGCGTCCGTGCAGGTGGCTCGAGGGGTGAGAATCATGGCAAGATCGGGTTCTCACAGAGGGAGGAGGGCTAGTTGGGGCTCAGAGCCAGGGAGGGGGTCTTCAAGCAGGGGAGTAGCCAGGGTGGCGGTCGGGGACTCCCCGTGTGCGGAGCAGGGAGGGCCGGAGCATGTGGGGGAATATGCTGGGACAGGTCTTGGTAGTTCTGGAGCAGTGGGGCAGTTGGCCAGCGTAGGTGTGCAGATGTTGGGGGGGTTGGTTAAGGGGAGCAGGTGAGGCTGCGGCAGCCCTGGGGGTTGCATGGGATACTACTGGGGTGCCACCTGTTATGCCTTTCCCTGGCTGTTATATCCCTTGGCATATGGGAGGGCAAATTATGCCTTGTTCGCCTGTGGGGGGGCTGGGGAATTGGTCGCATGTGGTGGGTCATCTAGGGGGAGTGGGGCCATGGGGAGGTGGCTTGGGGGACTGGTAAGGTGTAGGGTTTCTGGGTGGGGGGTCTGTAGCCGTGTGGGCCACAGGAGGTTTTGATACTTCTGCATGGAATTGGGGTAGTGGGGAGGAGAGGGGGGCCGGGGGACCTGGGACAGTTGCTGCTGGTCCTTGTGCTTCTCTCCCTGTGCAGGTGCCAGTGAGGGGATCATCGGGGAGTGGTATAGCAGTCGTAAGCCAGACCGGAGGAGCGGCCTTGATTTTTGCCGACTATGGAGCTGTCCAGTCCTGTGGCGGAAGTGCAAGTTGCAGGCGATCAAGCTGCTGGCAATACTCTGGAAGGTGAGCGCTTGGGGGAGGGTGGCCTCGGCAGGGGGGTGGTGTCCCGCGGGGCGGCACTTGCGGCGGGCCACAAGGCAAAGGCAAAGCGTAAGCATGGCCATCGTTGTCGTCGTAGTTCGTCGTCATCGTCATCCACGTCTTCGGGGAGTTCCTCTGCAGGTTCAGCAGAGGCAGATGTCGGTAAGGGCGAGGGGGCAGCATCTTCAGTTGTTCGTTGTGCAGAATTGTGGGAGGGCGTTCCGTGAAAGCTGAGACGTAGGATCAGGAAGCGTTGGTACATTTTTATATTTCGGCAGTTGGATGGAAGGAAGCGCTCGGGGGAGAGCCGGAAGAAGCCCAAAGAGGATGAGAAGGCGGGTAGGGTGAGGAAGATTTCCCGCAATATGTTGAATTGGACACGGGCTTTTTTGAGATTAGCGAGTGTCTGTGGGCACTACGACCCCGAACAGTATGGTGCGTTGTTGGCGTATGCGGATGCTATATTGGTGGCGTCGCAGGCGCATGAGGGTTGGGCGTGGCTCAACTATGAAGAGGACTTCTGCGATATGATGGAAGAAAATATGCAGTTGTCATGGAGAATGAAGGATATTAATTTGTGGTTGACCCAGATGTCCGCCAAAAAAGGTACTGCGGGTGGAATGGGTGGGCAGGTTAAGATGGCCGGGCAAACATCATTGGCGGGCCTTCGGTCCTTTCGTGCGCAGGGTGGCCTGCCCGCGTCGCCCAAAGGTGGGCCAGTGGGGGGGACCTCTGCTGGCGTTTTAATAAATCTTCCTGTCCCTTTCCAGACTGTAAATTCCGACATGCCTGCTCTCTCTGCAGGGTGGTGGGGGGGGGGACACCCCGCCACAAAGTGTAGTCGGAAGGGAGTGGCCGGGGCTCCGGCTGGGGGAAAATGAGGAGGTGAGTTCGGACTTAGCACCTACTCCGGTCAAGATCAAGGCGTTATGGCCTTGGTTGGTGCATTTTGGTGGGAGTCGGCATTGCAAGGCTTGGAGTGTGTTGTTCTGGGGTTTTTTGAGGGGTTTCCGCATACCTTTTCAGGGTAAGGTGATGGATGTGGAGGGCAAAATTGCCAGCTCTGTTCAGTTGTTGGGCGAGGTGGTCCGTAGTAAGATCGCAGCGGAATGTGGTTTGGGCAGAATAGCTGGTCCTTTTGGCAAACTGCCGTTTTCGCCGTTTATTGTCTCACCTTTGGGGGTCATCCCTAAAAAAGAGCTGGGACGTTTCTGGTTAATACACAATTTGTCGTTTCCACCAGGGGATTCAGTGAATGACCATATCCCTCGTGAGTGGTGCATGGTAAAGTATGTGTCGTTTGATGCTGCAATTGATTTGGTGTGCCAGTGTGGTAAGGGTACTCTCATGGCAAAGGTGGATATTGAATCTGCCTTCTGGCTTTTGCCGGTTCACCCGTCAGCATTCCCGTTGCTGGGCTTTAAGTTTGATTCCCAGTTTTATTTTGACAAGTGTTTGCCGATGGGCTGTGCGATATCATGTGCTTATTTTGAGGCCTTCAGTTCCTTTTTGCATTGGGTTCTGGTTCAGCGGTCGCGGTGTTGATCCCTTGTTCATTACTTGGATGATTTTTTGTGAGTCCGGCACAGGCTGCGACTTGTGCTACCTTGCTACGGTCCTTTTAAGAGATGGCCAGTGACTTCGGCATTCCATTAGCGGTAGAGAAGATGGTGGGGCCTGTGGCATGCCTGTCCTTTTTGGGAAAGGAGATAGAGTCTGCTGGATTGGTGGTCCTCCTATCGGCGGATAAGGTAGAATGGCTTAAGGAGTTGGTGGCGGCGGTGGGATCTTCTTCGAAGGTAACGCTTAAGGACTTGCAGTCCTTGGTGGGTCACCTTAATTTTGCGTGCCGGGTTATCCCAATGGGGCGTCTTTTGGCGCGGCAGTTGTCGCTGGCAATGGCAGTGGTTCGACGTCTGTATCATCACAATGTGGGATTCGTTCCTGTTGGATTTCAACGGGTGCTCGGTAGTACAATTACCAGAACTGTCGAATGTAGACTTGCAATTGCTTTCAGATGCGGCAGGTAGTTCTGGTTTTGGCATATACTTTCAAGGATCGTGGTGTGCGGAGGCTTGGCCGCCTTCCTAGAAAGTGTCGGGGTTGACGCGTAACATAGCATTTTTGGAATTGTTCCCCATTGTGGTGGCCTTGTGGGTATGGCCTGAGAGATTACATAATAGGTGGGTTATGTTTTGGTGTGACAATGCAGCGGTGGTGCAGCTTATTAATCGGCACTCGCCCAAGTGTCTGCGGGTGGCGGCGCTGATGAAGGTATTTGTGCTAGCTTGTTTGCATCTCAACATAACTGCCAGGGCACACCATGTGCCGGGCATACAGAACTCAATTGCGGATGCTTTGTCCCGTTTTCAGTGGTCACAGTTCTGGGTGTTGGCCCCAGGGGCAGAGGAGGCAGCTTCGACGGTTCCGGAACATCTTTGGCAGATTGGAACCCTGGAGTGATGACATTGTTGCGTTCATCCGTGCTCCCGGTACATGGTCGTCTTACCTGCGCGGATACTCCAAGGTGCATGAGTTTTTGGTGGGGAAGGGCTGGAGTGGGGGAGAGTGGCTGATCAGTTGCTGGGTGCGTTTGTGGTTTGGGCAAAAGCCAAGGGTTGGGCGTTGGCAGGGTTCTCCTTTTTTAGCAAGGCAGCGGGTTGGGGTAATCCCAGACTGTCCTTTTTGGTGAAGCGGATGTTGGCGGGGTGGGCAAAGGAAAACCCTAAGTTGCAGGATTGGTGGTGACGAGTTTCGCTTGAATTGCTTTTGCGGATATGGGAGGTGCTGCCGGGGGTGGCAGTGTCTGAGTTTGAGTCGGTGTTGTTTCGGGCTCTGCTCGTCACTGCTTTATTCGGTGCCTTTCGAGTCAGTGAGCTAGTTCCGCGTTAAAAAAAAAGGGGCATTCGGAGATTTGGAGGTAAAGCACGTTATGCTGAAAGCGACGCACGTGCAAATTTTTCTCTCGCATTCCAAGACTGACCGGCATGGGGCAGGAGGGTGGGTGTCACTGAAAGCGATCCTGGGGTTGTGCTCCTGCCCAGTGAGGAACTTGTATCTATATGTGCGCCGGTGGCCGAAGGTGGCAGGCTATTTTTTTCGCCATGAAGATGGGAAGCTTGTCACGCAGTTTCCATTTACTGTGGTTCTTCGCCTGGCTTTACGGCGGTTGGATTGCGATGAGATGCAGCTTGCGTCGCATTCATTCAGGATTGGGGCTGCTACTAGTGCGGCGGCTGCTGGGCTTGAGGCGGATGTCATTCAGAGGATTGGCAGATGTGAGTTATGTCGGGCTAGAGAAGATGTGAATTATCTGGCAAGGGGGGGGAGGGTAGGGGTGGGGGGGAGCATGGGGGGGTGGGGGGCCATTAGTGTTGTTATTCCTTTTGCAGGGTCCATGGTGGCGGATGGTGTCCAAGCTGGTGTGTGGTGGCTCATTGGACACTCATTTGTGTACTGGGCAGAGTGGAGGGCGATGTTGAGCCCTCTAGGAGTACACTTGGGCCTGGAAACCTGCAACACATGGTTGATCTAGATAGGCGAACGCAGTATGAGATGATGACAACTTCTTCCATTGGTGCGGCGGCAGGCTGACCAGCGACAGTGACCGACTGGACTAGTGCTTCATTTGGGCGGCAATGATCTCTCCAACTGGACGTGTAGGCAGCATATTCGTGCTGTCCAGCGGGATATTAGCTTGCTCAGGGAGTGGTGGCCGGGTGTGTGGATAGTCTGGTCGGATATCATCCCTCGGCTGGCCTGCCAGGCTCAACGTCAGTGGTCTCGGTCCTGGTGAAGATCAACCGACAGATCGGGCGTTGAGTGCAGCGGACTGGTGGTTGGCAGGTGCAGCACCCTTGGGAAGAGGTGAAGTGTAAGGGGCTTTATCGTATGGATGGTGTGCACTTTTCACCAGTGGGACAGGATTTATTATTAAATGATTGGCAGGAAGCACTGGAGAGGTTGGTTGGTCACAGCTTTAGGGGGGGGGGGCGGCGCAAGGATAGGTAGGCTACCTTGCGTCGGTGGCGGGGTAGAGAGCTAGCACTCGCCAAGACGGCGGGGCTTTAACAGATTAAGGAGCATTGCGGGGAGCAAAGTGCTCCCCGGGGGTGGGGCAAGACATCCCAGTTGGGGGTCTCGGCCTGGTATAGGGGACTGGGGCTGGCCTTTGCTACTAACATGGTGAGGCCAGCAGCAGGGTGTGGGGGAGGATGATGCTCCACCTTGCTAATAATATGGCTGGTGTGGGCATTGTCCAGAGTTGGGGCGGGATTATGTTGTGATGCTAACATATGTTGGGCCCGTGTTTGGGCTGGTGTTTATATACAGTAAATAAAGCTGCAACCAAAGTTCTGCCATAATTGTTGTGCGGGTCTTTATGCTGGAATGGCGGGGGGGAGAAGGGTAGGGTATGTGGGAAAGAATGGGGGGGGGAGTGGGGGTCCATGACATGAAGGGGGTGAGGAGGCGGCCTCTGGGATACCCTGGTTAATGCTTGAGGCCGCAGGGCCGGGTCCTGAGGCCACCAGTAACTGGATTCCCGGGGCCCGGTCCTCGGCCTCATGCGGTTGGTGGTTAGGGGGGGGGGCTGGGGGGCACAGGAGAAGGAGTCGTTTGAAATCGCCCCACGTCAAAGGCGTGGGGTGATTTCATTGGAGCTGAGAGAGGGGGCGGGGCGGCAGAGACGCTGTGAGGGGCCGAGTGGGCGAGATACCTCGCTTTCGATCCTGGTCGCAGTGGTGAGTCCCGCCCGCCCTCCCTCCCTTGTTGTTTGGGGTTGTTGCAGCAGGGGGGGGGGGGGTAGATAGCTAGCGCTCGCCGAGGCGACGGGGCTTTAACAGATTAAGGCGCATTGGGGGAAGCGAAGTGCTCCCCGGGGTGGGGCGAGACATCCTGGCTGGAGGTCTCGGCCCGGTATAGGGGACTGGGGCCGGCCTTTGCTATTAACATGGTGAGGCAGGCGGCGGGGTGTGGGGGAGGATGATGCTCCACCTTGCTAATAATATGGATGGTGTGGGCATTGTCCGGAGTTGGGGCGGGATTATGTTGTGATGTTAACATATGTTGGGCCCGTGTTTGGGCCGGTGTTTATATACAGTAAATAAAGCTGCGACCAAAGTTTTGCCATAATTGTTGTGTGGGTCTTTTGTTATGCTGGAATGGCAGGGGGGAGAAGGGTAGGGTATGTGGGAAAGGATGGGGGGGGGGAGGAGTGGGGGTCTGTGACACGAAGGGGGTGAGGAGGTGGCTTCCAGGGTACCCTGGTTACTGAAATTATATTGAACAGGGCATTATAACTTGGAGATAACTATTTTACAGGGAACATGGGCAATGGAGGGTTAAGTGGCTTGCCCAGGACCACAAGGAGCACCTGTGGGACTAGAAATCCCAGTCCTTCCGGCCCAAGGTTGCTGTCCTCTAGTGGGATTTGAACCCCTGACCTTCTGGCCTGAAGTAACTTGCCCCAACCACTAGGCCACTCCTCCCATTATATTTTGGATTAAAACAATATGAAACAAAACAGAACATTTTGTTGATATTTTCCATTTCATTTCAAATGAATGCACATCCCTAATATTCAAACAATTTTCATGATTCTCCCAGATGGTCAGGTTTCCAGGACATCTACAATAAATATGCCTGAGAATGGAAACTGCGCATGCAAATCTGTCTCATACATATTTATTGTGGATGTCTTGAAACCATGACTGGCTGGGGGTCTCTTGAGAACATAAGAACATAAGATATGCCATACTGGGTCAGACCAAGGTCCATCAAGCCCAGTATTCTGTTTCCAACAGTGGCCAATCTAGGTCATATGTACCTAGCAGTTTCCCCAAGGGACACAGGTTCCACAATGCTTGTATTGGTTCAAGCATTGATATCCTGGGTCCCTTCTTAATAATGGTTTTTGGACCTTTCCTCCAGGAACTTGTCCAAACCTTTTTTAAACCCAGCTACACTAACAGCCTTTACTACATCCTCCGGTAACAAATTCCAGAGTTTGATTACACGTTGAGTGAAAAAATATTTTCTTTTATTAGTCTTAAATAGTTTACCCTGTAGCTTCATTGCATGTCCCCTAGTCTTTCTATATTCTGATAAGGTAAACAATCGATCTACGCTTACCCGTTCCACTCCGTTCATTAATTTATAGGCTTCTATCATATCTACCCTCAGCGGTCTCTTTTCCAGGTTAAAGAGCCCTAACCTTTTTAGCCTTTCTTCATCGGAGTATCCTTCCATCCCTTTTACCATTTTGGTGGCTCTTCTCTGAACCTTTTCTAAAATTGTTATATCCTTTTTAAGATACGGCAACCAGAATTGCACACAATATTCAAGGTGCGGTCTCACCAGGGAACGATATAGAGGCATTATAATATCTTTTGTTTTATTTTCCATTCCTTTCCTTATCATACCTACATTCTATTTTCTCTCTTGGCCGCCGCTGCACACTGGGCCGAGGGTTTTAACATGGTATCCACAATGACGCCTAAATCTTTTTCCTGGGTGGTGGTTCCTAATGTGTAACCTTGCATCGTGTAACCATAGTTTGGTTTGTTCTTCCCTAGGTGCATAACTTTGCACTTGTCCACATTAAATGTCATCTGCCATTTTGATGCCCAGTCTTCCAATTTATCAAGATCCTCTTGCAATTTTCCACAATCCTCTTGGGTTTTAACAACTTTAAATAGTTTTGTGTCATCTGCAAATTTGATAACCTCACTCGTTATTCCACTTTCCAGGTCATTTATGAATATGTCAAAAAGCAGCGGACCCAGCACAGATCCCTGGGGTACACCACTATTCACCTTTCTCCATTGGGAAAATTGGCCATTTAGCCCTACCCTCTGCTTTCTATCTTTTAACCAGTTCCTGATCCACTATAGTACACTGCCTCCTATCCCATGACTCTTTAGTTTTGCCAAAAGTCTCTCATGATGGACTTTGTCAAAGGCTTTCTGAAAGTCCAGATACACTATATCAACCGACTCACCTTTGTCCACCTGTTTATTCACACCTTCAAAAAAACATAACAGATTAGTAAGACAAGATCTTCCTTGTCTAAAGCCATGTTGGCTGTCTCCCATTAGGTCATGACTATCTACATGCTGAGTAATTTTATTCTTTATGATGGTTTCTACCATTTTTCCCGGTACTGATGTCAGGCTCACCGGTCTGTAGTTTTCCGGATCACCCCTGGAACCCTTTTTAAAAATTGGTGTTACATTGGCGATCCTCCAATCTTCAGGTATTAGAGATGATTTTAATGATAGCAGACCTGCTATTAGTAATCATGTGAACTATCTCATATTTCATTTCTTTCAACACCCTTGGATGTATACCATCCGGCCCAGGTGATTTGCTACTTTTCAGTTTATCTAATAGTTGTAATACATCTTCCCGATGTATCGATATTTCCTTCAATTCTTCCGCACCTTTAAATACCACTTCAGTCATGGGTAACATCCCTACATCTTGCTCAGTAAAGACTGAAGCAAAGAATTCATTCAATCTCTCCGCTGTCGCCTTGTCACCTCTTAGTGCTCCTTTAACCCCTTTATCATCTAATGGACCAACTGACTCTCTCACAGGTTTTTTGCTATGAATGTACTTGAAAAGGTCTTTACTTCGCGTTTTTGCTTCCGCAGCAAGCTTCTTCTCAAATTCTCCCTTTGCCTGCCTTATTAATGCCTTGCATTTGACTTGCCAGTGCTTGTGCTGAGGACTGGGTTGAGTACCATTGCTTTATATGGATAATTTATCTGTATAAAGTTAGACCTGCTATTTGTGCAGAGCCTTTTATATGTATAACTTATACGGATTGCTATTGAATAACACTGTTATTCCAGTAAGTTTTCTTTCTCTCTGGACCATCCCAAATTGCACCCAATTTAACTCACAAAACTTTGCCTGTATAGAGACATATATGACCAAAAATTATACATCACTCATGCTGTAAACTGAAAGCAAAGTAGTTTTGTGATCAGCATTCACTGCAGACCACGTAAGTGCTTTTGAATAAAAGCCCCATTATTTTCTAGGTTGGCTTCACCTCTTTACCTCTGGAAGACTCATCTCCAGAAGTTTCAAAAGCAGCTTTCTTTATATGCCACTAGGGACATGCAGATTCCCCCGAGTAATGATGTTCATTTTGGAATTTAGGCAATGTAAACTGCTTAATATCCGTTCCAAAAGACAACACAATGTCTTGGAATTCTTCATATTGTTTCTTAAAATATCTGCTATCAGTGCAGTTTGAATTGATCTACTACCTCTGTGACTTTTGTCAGCAGTTCCTTTGCCATGTATCCATCATGTCTATAATCAAAATCAACAGATCAAGAACATGGCTATTCGAAACCACATTCCATCTCTACACCACTATCTCTTTCTCACTATAGAATTTCAGCTTTTTCTATACACACAAACCCTGTGGGATGCATTATCCACAACAGCATAACATTAAGGGACCAGAATAGAGTTTGATACAGATGTGTTGCTTTTGCAGTTGTCCCCAGGATGTCTAGAAGGACTTTCCGGAGTTAGTTATATTCTCCTCACATGAAAATGGTCTTTCCAATAATTTCTCTAAATCATTGTTTGAACAGCTCAGTGTTTGGTCCCAGACGTTACACGCCATATTGCCTCTAAGTAACAAACCAAAAAAAAAAGAAGCACAGAATTGATACCCTTAGATGTGAAATATTTTTGTGAGTTTTTACTTTATGACACTGGAAGAAATTTCCAGTTCCTGCTTACCCACTCTGGGCTTATTTTTGACTCTTGAGGGCCAATGTACCAAACCATGAATGGGATCACAAAAGTGAAAAGGTGCATTAAAATATCAAATAGTGTGCACTCTTTTTTGAAAAGTTGATCTTGTTTGCACATCTTATGTAACATTGCTTAATGAGCTCAGATATGCAAGTGAGCTTATTAGATATTCACGGATCACTAAATTACATGTGAATCCTGCAAAGTCACAATTTTCTATAAAATATAGCTACATCTCAGAGAGATTTTGGTGAAAAAAGGTCTACCATTTCTCACAATTTTTTAAAAGGAAAATGCTACTAATTACATTTGCATATTATTTAAATAAACCCAAAGCACAAGTTAAACTTCCGTAGTGTGGTTCATTGCTGTAAGGGAACTCACCGTGTAGTAAATCAGGCCCTTAGAGTAGAGGTTATGTTCCTATATTTTTTAAATCATTAATTACACTGTTGTATTGTTTTATCAATATATATTAAAATGTGCAAAGGAGATCAATAGTTTGCCAGATTTCCCCTGAAAAACTGAGGATCTTGCACTTTTTTTTATTTATAGAGTTTTTGAAAGAATTACATTCTACTTATACAAGGAAAAACATCATAGCATAAACATCAGCAATTTCCACATTAACAAACCAAACCAAAACAGGATATACCAGCCCACATCACGGAGAATTAAACCAGACTTAATAATCATCAGAAAACATGAAATTAAGCAATATATGCCATAATAGGAGGACTTCAATATACTTAACCTACGCAGCCAAGACGCTACTTCTGTTTACCTATCAAAAACTTCTCCAGATGAGATACTTCAAGGAAAGCATAAGATTGACCATGTCGTGTTATGATACATTTACAGGGAAACCGTAAATAGAAGATGGCACCAAGAGAAAGAACCTGCTGCCTAAGTGCTAGAAATTGATCTGGTAAGCTTGAGTAGATCTAGTTACATCAGGAAAAACGTTTATTTTTTGGCCACAAAAGGGAACATCTTTATGTTTAAAGAACAACTTCAATATCTTAACCTTCACTGCCTCAGCAGTATATGTTACCAACAAAGTGTTCCGTCTTGTGATTGTATCTATGGAGTCTTCAAAAAATTCAGTCAAGTTCTGAGTGGCTGTAGGATGAAGGGAATCAAAGGGGATCTTGCACTTATGTGGGAAGCATCAATTTGTGCTTTGACTGATTCCAACAGTGTACCTCCAAAATGTTCAAAATGAAAACCTCATTGTTCTCCGACTTCTCTAAATAGCAGCAAACTATTGGATTGGGCATTAGCAATACAGTTACTATCACAGTAGGGGAAAATAGAAGAAACTAATGCAGTCACAATGTCTTATGTATATCATCATCTTTGGATAAATATTATGTTGGATGAATACGAGGCATCACAACCTGCAAACAATCCAATGTAAAGATGATACAATAAAACTATAATCAAGGAATCTTGTGGAGATCAATTTAACCAATGGTAAAAGTGACTACTTAATGAAAACAATCATTAGTTCTTATTCAGAAGGGACTTTTTCCCCATTCTGTGCCTAGAGAAGACAACTTTACTGAATAAAGCCATTGTATAACATACATTACACCAGAATCGCAAAGTACTTTGAGTGTTTTCCCAGCAGGCAAGTTCTAGTTTATTTTAGCTTCCCAAGTTCTGATATACCAAGGTATCATAGCCAGGCACCATGTGACATCTGCTTTACTTAACATTATACCATGGGGAGGGCTCCTTGGGGCAAACATACAGGCAAAGTCCCTCTTAGTTGTTGTACTACTGTAGGGCTGACAAGGAAAGCAGGAGGCTATCTTATTCTGTATCAGTGGAGACCATGCATCACTTGCTAACTATACTGAGCCTAGGATCAATTACAAAGTATGAGTCACGTTTTCTTAAGCACTTCATTTAAATGAAGAAATAAATTGGTTTATATTTTTAGTAGCTCTAGCTAGTAAGAACTCATTTCACAGACATGCCAAAGGGACAGTTAACCATGAGCATGATTTTCCTATAAAGAAGGGTATAATTTATTGGAGAGTGACTGCTACATTACTTTTCTATCCTTAGGGCATGATTCTGTCCATTACTTTTTAAAGATGCAATATCTCTTCTCAGCATTAACTATTTTAAGGGCCATTTTACTAAGGTGTGGTTTGTTTTTGCATTTACTGCGTATTTTGACAAACAATTAATGCATGGTAAGTGCAAAAATTGTGCACTAACTATTAGGAGCATGGCTAGCATCTTCTTGGCAGTTCTCGCACTGAAACATACCCTAAAGCATGGCAACAGCATTCGTAATTAATGCAGGTGCATTTAATGGCATACATTGAGGTGACATTAACTGCACCTGCGCTAATTACAACATTGACAGCATGCGATATGTATTCCCACGCTAACTACAATGTGCTCTCCATAGCCATACTCTGCCCATTGTTCATCGGGAGGTGAGGGGGGATTCAAGGGACATTTTATTGATATTTGTCTCTAGGGGACATGTTTATTACTTTCCATGCCAGTAATGCGCACATGGGCCATGTTACTTGCATGGGATTGAATGTTACCTGCAAGGCGGAGGGGCGGGTACAATGGTAAAATGACCATGGAGCCAACTAACCACACCTACTGAGGTGGCTTTAGTTGCACCCAAGCACAGGTACCATGGGTTACAAATATCCATGCTAGCTGTGCCACGGTGGAATGTCCTCATCCCATCCAGTCTCCGTGCTGATGTGTGTGGCAAGGGTAGCATGAGGTTTTTAGGGCAGGACCCATGCTACATTTTACTTCAGCGCTGATACCACACACTAATCCCACACTACCCTGGTAGCATGCTTTAATAAACATACTCCTAAGATAGAAATTTTAATTTACATTTTATATTTAACTGTGAATTCCAAGTTGTAATTGATAGAAAATACAGCTCATATATGCACAAACTTCCACTTGTCTCAGAGCAAGTATATCTTCATGTAGGAGGCTTGGGACAGGCTATTTTATAAAGACATAGGCTTGCTCTTCAAAGGGAATAGAACCTTGAAGGAATGAGGCCTTCATCCAGTTCTTAGGAAACCTCTTTCCTCCTTCAACAAACCAAAAACTGAGGATCCGAAACTCCAAGGAGGGCAAGGTGGAAGAATTTCCCTTCCAAAAAATGTAAAACCTGGATGAACTAACTCACCAGCTCCTTGAAGTGGGCTAGCAGCTATTCTCTATGGGTTTCATTTTAAAAGTCTTTGTCATAGTTTGGATGTCTGAATCATGAAGATGTCCCCAGAGCCATTTTACAAATGGCTTTTAAAGATGTCCCCCGGGGATGTCCAAGTAGGCAGGGGGGCGAGGAAGAGGCATGTCTAGAAAGGTGCAATGGACTTAGACATCCCTGCTCGATTTCAGAAATGTTGAGGATGTCTGCAACCCTATCCACATTTAGATCTAGTTTTAGGCATGAATAGGCATCAAGAAAGTGCTTTCTTTGGCTGTAAAGAATCCAGATGGCGTAGAGAAGATGAAGAGTTAAGTGACTTGCCTAAGATCACAATTACTTTTTTTTGTCTGGGTGCCATATGAACATTTTAGGTGTTTGAAGGAATGCAGTTTGAAAACTTACTGCAGAGATAATAATGAAGTGCTATGGCATGACAGAAAGTGTAATGCAATTTATTAATACTATCCTTCTACTAAATTTCATGGCACAAAGCTTGAAATGTAACTACAGCGAAAGTTGCCTGCATAATGAATAACACTGTCGTGCCACAGTCAAGGTCTGAAGGGTACCTTGTGCAATGAGGAATGGTGTTTTGATGATCTAGAATGGCAGTAAGAAGCAGAGAGCTCAGTATCTAGATCCGCCCCTGAGCAGCAGATCATACAGTAAAATAGAAAATAGAAAACTACAGTTTTGCTATTAATATTTACGACATTGTTAACATTATAGAGGTTAATTTACCCTTACATATCTAGCTGAGATTTCTCCTGTGTCTTTATTTTACATGGTAATTATTTGAATACATAGCACTGTACAGTGAAGGTGACTGAAAAGCCCTTCTTACAACTTAGGGGTCTTTTGCTAACACGTACTAGCTAACAGCACATGTTCTGGTGCCCACTGAAGGTGCCTGGGACATGCGTGGCCAAATAGTGCAGGGTCCTGACAGCATGAGATGATTCCCATGCTAACTGTGCACCCCACTTTAGGGTTGCAAGTGGATTAAGGGCAGAGAGTGGGCGTGATAAACTCTGTGCAGTTAGTGTTGTGTTCACACCACATGCTAACTGCATTACCGTGGGTTCATCTAACACCATCTCAATAGGGGGCATTGGGTGCACTTGCACTAATACAGCACATGCTAGAGGACAGGGCTCCACGTTAACTGCTGGGGACATGCTTTCCATGCCCCTGACATTAACACAGTAGTATTGCACCTAACGTGCCATAGTTACGATGCTATTGGTGTATTATGTGCAAAACGTTAGAACCCATTAGTAAAAGATTTCCTTAGTGTATAAAAAATACAGGATAACATGGCAGGTGCCCATTTCCAACCACGAGCAATTCCAATATATGCAGCCACCCCCTCAGTCCCCAGCCACCAGTGTGCTGCACACAGAAGCCAGCTACTTTTCAGTTCTGTACATTCAGAAAGAATGGCAAAAACTTACAAATCACACTCTCCTTGGGCTGTGGCTTGTAGCCATACCGTTCTGTCTTCTTAGCAGTCTCTTTAGCGGGGGTCTGCAATTTAACTAACCCCACGGTCTCTCTTTTAAAATGGACACTGACAGAGTGTATTTGCAATAAACCTCTCTCAATATCTTGCACCATCTTGGTACAGAGCAAATATTTTCAAGTGACTGAAGTTGCTTCCTAATAAGGAGAGAGCCGTCATCTGTCACCAACTGTCACTTAAAGGCAGAGGCATTAACAGGGTGTCTGAAATGACTCAGCATCTTTTCAATGTTATGGTCTAGCGATATACAGGAAACTGATGCAATCTAGAACCGCTTGCTCACTGCACATTATAAGGTACAGGACACTTACACAGAAAATCGTTTTTTGATTTTTTAAAAATCGGCTTTGTGAATTCACTGACTCATTTTTTTCCAACTACTATCTTGAACTCTTCCCGCATGCTGACAGTCAAACAGAATGAGGCATGGATTGATGTATCAAAAGTTGTAGAATTGCCCCCTAGGACTGTTGAAATTGCAAAGTCTGGATTGATGGGAATGCAAAGTCAGCAGCATCAGATAGATTGCAGCAAAAGAAAAAGACATTTGGACAACTACTTGTAATAAAAAAAAATGGGGGTGGTATTTGAAAAAAGATATATATCTATCTTATGGGGTCTATTGTTGTTGTTGTTGTTAAGTGCCGTCGAGTCAGAGTCGACTCATGGCGACCCTCTGGATAGCTATCCTAAATTGTGTTCTGTCTTCAGTCAGGCGGCTCATTGTTGACAGACTGGTACCCGTAGTTACTGTTATTGTATCGATCCATCTCATTGCTGGCCTTCCTCTTTTGTGTTGACCTTCTATCTTGCCAAGCATAATGTCTTTCTCTAATGATCTCTCTCTTCGCATGATGTGTCCAAAGTATGAAAGTCGAAGTCTTGTCATCTGAGCTTCTAAAGAAAGCTTAGGTTTGATGGGGTCTATTACAAGCCACGAATAGCAGGGATGTATGCCCTGCCTGGATATACATCCCCGCTATTCGTCCCCCTTGCCATCCCCTTGCAAGGCTCCCTGTATGAACAGCGGAGTTGTACTGGGAGCCTTAGATAGGGGCGGGCAGAAGACAGAGTGAGGGCAGTACGTGGGTGGGCCATCACCCTATATGTCCTTGGTAGGCCGGTTAGATGGGGGACCTATTCCACCTCAAAGGTTGAATAAGTCCCCCTGGACACTGGGAAGCAGTGGCGGCCAGCAGGGACAAGACTGGGAGGCCTGTAGGAAGTTTCCCACAGCCGGACCCTGGCCATGGGAGGCCAGATCAGGGGTCTGGCTGCAGGGAAAGGGCAACCTTGGTGGCAGCCGGCATTCATGGCTCTGAAATGGAGTCATGGTGCCATGGCGATGGTATGCCATGGCACTTCAGCTCCATTACAAAGCCAAGCTGAATTAGCCGGGTATGCAGCTGGCCTTGCAGCCGATCAGAATTGGGGCCGGCCTGCACATCCAGGCTGGTAGACCCGATTCTGATTCCGTGGGGGCTAGACACTCTCACAGGATCAGAATCAGGCCTATCGCTGTATGCCCCGGTTCTATCTGGCCGCACAAGGGGCTGGGCAACCAGAAAGGAATAGGCCTCCACATATATATTTTTTCAAACATTCCCTTAATAGGATGCTACTATGGGCTGTTCCATGAAAGACGAGTTCACTGCAACTGCTGGAAGGAAAAAAATGAGTCAAACTAAAATTAAAAAAAAACCCAAACTGTATTATTCCATCTCAGTATGAAAGGGTTCTGTTTTTCTTAATTGATTCATTACTTGAGGAGCTAACAAGTCCTCTAGCAATGCCCTTTCTAAGTTGTAAACATGTTCTTTACGTTAAATGTTGTGTCATTAATGCGCAAAGTGGAACTGGAATGCTGGATGAATCATCCTTTGAGCCAGCCATTTTTCAGGCAAACTGGCAGATGTAGAAGGAACAGTGGAAAACAGAAATGAGGTCAAGAGGTAATTCAGGAGGTGAGCCAAGCACATGAGGTGCGGTATTGCAGGAAAGCAGCAACAAGGCACAGAGGAAATATAAGATGGTCAAATTTAGGTTTTCCATATAATACTGAGCATCTGGGTTTAAAAGGAAGAGCAGAATGATGACATACCGTCATACATTATTTACTTTTACTAGGAGATGTACTACAATGATGCATGCAAGGAAATAGAAGCAGAAACTATTAGAGAAAGAACAAAAATGGCTTTCCTAAAGCTATGAGAGTTAAAGAAAAAATTCCAGCCTCGAACTGGAATGTTACAAGATGCTCAAGAAGCCATGTTGAATGATGCCGAGATGATCAAGAAAAGGTGGAAAGAATATACAAAGTCATTATACCATAAAGATCAAGTGGACCAAACAGCCGTTTCAACCTATACCTTATGATCCAGAACTATTGGTGATGAAAGAAGAAGTCGGAGTAGCATTGAAAGCCTTATCAAACAAAGCACCTGGCATTGATGGCATTCCCATTGAAGTATTACAGTAATCTGATGTAGCTGTTACCATACTTACAGGGTTCTGCCAGGAAATCTGAAAGACAACATCTTGGCCAACTGACTGGAAAAGATCTGTGTTTTATACCAATACTAAAGAAAGGTGATCCAACTGACTTTGGAAATTATCATACAATCGCTTTGATCCCACATGCCAGCAAGATTCTACTGAAGATTATTCAGCAGAGACCGATACCTGAAACGAGAACTGCCTGAAGTGCAAGCAGGATTCAGGAAAGGGTGAGGAACAAGAGACATCATTGCGGATGTGAGATGGATCCTTGAACAGACTAGAGAATACCAAAAAGATATCTATATGTGTCTTATTGACTACAGCAAGGCTTTTGACTGTGTAAACCATGAGAAACACTGGGCCAGATTAAGAAGCATGAGTATATCAGAACACTTGATCATTCTCTTGCACAATCTTTACATTGATCAAGAAGCAACAGTTCAAACGGAACAAGAGAAACAGAGTGGTTTAAAATCAGCAAAAGCGTACGACAAAGCTGCATACTTTCACCCTACCTGTTTAATTTATATGCAGAACAAATCATCAGAGAAGCAGGACTGTATGAAGATAGCAGAGGTGTGAAGATTAGTGGGAGACTCATCAACAGCCTTCACTATGCTAATGATACCACATTACTAGCTGAAAGTGAAGGCGATCTGAAACATTTGCTTCTCAAGATCAGGGAGCATAGTCTTAAAATGGATCTGCACCTTAACAGTAAGAAGACAAAGATCCTGACAACTGGCAAAATCAATAAGTTCATCATTGATGGAGAAGAAACTGAAATAGTGGACAATTTTAACCTACTTGGATCAAGTATCAATAAAGAAACAACAAGCAGTCAAGAAATCAGATGACACATTGCTCTTGGCAGAATGGCTATGAAGGGCCTAGACAAGATTATCAAAAGCAGAGATATCTCTTTCCATACAAAGATTTGACTTGTTCAAGTCATGGTATTTCAATCACGTCATGTGGATGCGAAAGTTGGACAGTGAAAAAGTTAAGATCAGAAGAAAATTGATGCCTTTGAATTATGCTGCTGGCGATGAATACTGTGTATTCCATGGACTACCCGAAGAATGAACTAGTCAGAACTAGAGGAGATCAAACCTAAACAGATGACAAGACTTCGACTTTCATACTTTGGACACATCATGCGAAGAGAGAGATCATTAGAGAAAGACATCATGCTTGACAAGGTAGAAAGTCAACGCATAAGAGGAAGGCCAGCAATGAGATGGATTGATACAGTAACAACAGCTATGGGTGTCAGTCTGTCAGCAATGAGCTACCTGACTGAGGACCGAACACAGTTTAAAACAACTATCCAGAGGGTTACCACGAGTCGACACAGACTCGATGGCACATAACAACAACAGGACTTTATCTATATTTCAAATGCTGTAAATAATGACAATTTTTAAAATTAATCTAAAAGGGGCAGAAATAAAACCAGAGATGGCATAAGACACCAGGCTCCATCATGACATTTGGGAAATACTGTGATCCTCAGTGTTTAAGGGCACTTGAACCTGTTATATCATCAGGGTGAACAGCATTCTCACTGCTATTTCTGTTCCTCAACTATCTCAGTGTCTTCATTTCATCTCTTTCCTTCAAGAAAGGAAGATGCAACTCTGATATGAATCTCAAACTGACAAGTCTAAAACACAAACATACATTTTTCTCAAACACAGAAAAAAATGTATGCTTGTTTCACTACGAAAACGGAGAGAAAATGGTCTGTCTACTGAGCTGCAATAGGCTTTTGCAGGTAACTACTACTATTTATAATTTGTAGAGCACTACATGGCATATGTAGCACTGTAAAAAGACATGTAAGAGACAGTCCCTGCTCTTAAGAGCTTATAGTCTAGTCAAGACAGACAACACAACTGAGGACTAGGATATATCTAGGGAATGGTAAAGCAGTAGTGCCACATTAGCGGCAAATGCCTCGTGTTCGTGCTGTGGTGACGAGGCTGCACTAGAGCCTAGGAAAATGCCTGGAAAAAGAACTTTTTCTTCTAGGCAGAGGAATCCCTCAGCTAAGCACATGTATCAGAATGCAGGTAGAGGAAAAAACCCCACATTCAGAACTACTGAGTACAGGCCACACCCAGGCTCCATGGCAACTCAGGGTGGAGATGGGAGGCACCTAGGGGAGGAACCAGGAAAAGGAAGACACTCCAGCACATTTAAGTTCTCAGGAAGAGGGAGCAGAGAGGAGGGAAGAAGAAGCAGGCGGAGGAGTTCCAGTTCCAGTTCTTGTTCTAGTTCTAGTTCCAGATACAGAGACAGGCTCACGGAGAGCAGGAGACACAGTCTCAGAGAAAGTCACGGCCAGAGCAGGAGCCAAAGCCAGAGTGGAGGAGAAGGGAACAGAACCAGCCAGAGTCTCAGAGACGGGAACAAGGCCAGCCACCGTAGCAGGCACAGGACTAGAGACAGAGCCAGTCTCTAGCCGTCTAGGAGAGGGGGGCTGAGGAAGCAAATTACAGGCAATGTGAAAAGGGAATATACACAACAGACTAAGAAGAACTCAAACTTCAGTCGTCAAAGGCAGAGAGTGTCTAGGAACAGACACCGGAGAAGCTCTCAGAGCAGCTTTGGTTCAGAAGACTGCACTCCAGAGAGGAGCCCCTGCCGTGAGAGGTTTACAGCCCAGTTTGAAGGTAGGAGGGATACTCCTGGGGAAACTGAAGGTTATAGCCCTGTTAGAGGAGCAGCACTAGAAGATTCCAAGAGAAAAGTTTTACCCCTTTTAAAGCCTGTAAGGCAGAGTGTTACCACAAGCAAGGTCAGGCAGTCAGAGCCTTTGGATATTTTATTCAGAGACAGGAAGCCTTGCAGTCACCCTAGGAACTCAGAGGGGAGACAGAAGTCTCAGTGGAACAAACTGTTTATGCTTTTAAAAGAAGTCAAGCCTGCGTGCACAGAGCAAGATCCAAGCCCAGAGGAATGTGACTCTGTTTGTGAAAGTATGGACATGGAGCCCTGTGAGATGGAGCAGGAATGTATGGATAGTTTAATGGATTGCCCTCTTTGTCTAGCATCAGAGTAAAAGAAGGCCAAGAGTTTTAAGCTCAGAGAAAACCGGAACCGGTTTAGCTTAAGAAAAGCCTTGTTGTTCTGAGCGCTGGAAAACCTTGGAAAGAAAAGGGGTTGCCATTGTTAAAGCTAACTGAAGTGCCTAAGTGTAAACTGAATGTCTTAAGAAGCTGTTATTCTGTGGATAATAGAAACAGGAAGAAGGAACCTTGTTTAAGCTTGCACAGTTTAAAAGAAGCAGATATCTTTACTGAAGGCACTAGGAACCAGTGAGCGCTAAGTTTTAACCCTGGCATTGGAAGAAGCAAATACTGTTTGTTATACATGAAACAAGTTTATTCTTGAGCACTACCAGGACATTGTTTTGTACGATAATTCTGATTGGAGAAAATATCCTCTTTGAGTTGTCCTGTTCAAATGCTACACCCAAAAATTGTTTGCAAAGTCTTGTCAAAAAAAAAAATAAATAAATAAATTTCCTGTGTTTGCCAAAACCCACTCGGACTGTCTTCTTGACCCACAACTACAACGTCAGAAGTCCTAGCTCTTAAGATGGAGCAAAATAAATGTTATGAGGTGGCACGCTACAACCTATAGGCGACCGCCTAGTCGGGGCGCAGCGCCACAGTGCACAGCATTTCCCCAGCAGATAATGCTGTGAAAATGCAGAGATCACAGCGCGGCAATACAGTGGAAGCAGCTAAAGCAGCAGTTACCACGTGCTGTTGACGCTCATGGCAAACCGCTCATTGCAGAGGTGCCCACTATCCACCCACACCCCGCTCACCGAAGCGACTAATGCCCATCTGCAGTTGCCCTGCGTTAGCTGTTAACGCTGCATGCCTTTTCTGCACTATCGGAGTGTTAACAACTAATGCACCTTAGTAGACAGACCCGAAAGTCAAATTTGTGAATGGTGAGTTTAATGGAGAAATGTGAAAGTCCTGCTAGTGTGAAATTTATGGAAGTCTGGTGTACTTAACTGGGATACAAAGAAAGGTGTCAACTCTTTGCTTTGCTATCCGTGCAATTCTTCCTTCAGTTTCCTTTACCTTTTTTTTTTTTTTAATATGTTTCTGTTATGTAACCTCGTGATCTGTGCTCACACTAAATTTTATGTTTGGTGGCTATGTTTTAAATATGTGTTTAGGTTGAGTGTCTGTGTTTTATGTATTTAGTATTGTGGCTAATGTTATTGTGAATCGTGGAAGTTGTACAGGATCAACAATTTAGTAGCACGAAAAATAAATAGAAGTAAATAAATATTGTGCTTCTTTTGAATACTGTCATATTCCATTTTTTAAACAATTTTTGCTTACTATCAGAAAATCAATGTATTCTCATGCCCAGGAACTGAAAGCACCTACTCACACAATCACTGTTACATACGTCCAAATACATTGTCACATGCAAATATTAGATATATGCACTCACAGGCCAACATTCAAAGGGATTTATATGTTTACTAGTAGGTGGTTAACATAAATAGCCACTGACATTCAAAGGCTCTATACTAGTAATAAAGGCCAAAAATCGCTCTAACCACCTGCACTATCCATATAGAGGCCAATATTCAGAAGCCACAGAGGTAATCCGGATAAGGGCAGAGAGAGAGAGAGAGACTCATCAGCACTATCTAGAGAGTGCCACTGATTATTCCCACAGACCACCTTGACATTCTCCAGATAGTGCCATGGCAGTCTGCGGCAGTGTCAGTGACTACCCAGATAGCAGCAATATTCAGCTGCTAGCTGGATAATTTCCATTGCAATGCAGATAGTTTCATCACACTGATGTTATTATGAATTGCAGTACAGCAAGATTGTGATAAACATCATAGAAGAGCAAAAAAGCTGTCCTAAGTGTTGTCCGGTTAGGCTGAATATCACTGATATCTGTATAATCGCCAATGCTGACTACAGTATTGAGACATTAAGTGCCAGACACCATCTGGATACCAGCACCAAATATCCGGATGATATTTAAACACCATGGCTGACTGCCACAGCGTTTAAAAATGGAATGTTCTGAATATCAGCCCCCATAGTGTTTAGGCAGAGCAAGGGCAGGAACAAAAATTACCTTTATATTGTGGCGCCGCCCCTACTAGGCGGTTGCCTAGTGAAGGCAGCGGGCCATCACATATCTTATATTTTTACTTGAACTCCAGGGTTTAGGCCTCTGGAGGTGTAGTTGTGTGTAAAAACAGTCCAAGTGGTTTCAGGCCAACACAGGAAAAATTTATTCAATTTTATCATTTTACAGTCAGGCTTTGCAAACAGGCCTTTTGCAGAAAATCTTGAACACCATAACAGAAAGAAGGATATTTTCTCCAAATCAAAACTTTGTCACCAAACTGTATTCCAGCAGTGCGATAAACAAACTGTTTCTTTCAGCAGCTTAACAGCGGAACTTCTTTTCCAAAAACAAACACAGTTGAAAGTAATGGCAATTAGCAGAGTTCAGCAAACCTACAGCTTCCTTCAACAGCTTAAAATTTTAGCTACGGACATCTTCTGCTTGTCAGCACAAATACTAGAAAATTGCTGCATTAAAACATTCACTTCAGCACAGATATTGTTGGTGCTTTAACCCTGAGAGTTCTTTCTCTCTCTCCTAAGCTTCTTGTATAAAAATCAGGATAAACGGTTTTCTGGATTTCCCTCTCAGTTAAACCGTTAAGCTTTCCTTAATCTGAAGTCATGCAGAAAGAGCATTCCATCAATGAGTCTGTGGAATCCTGTTCCTCTCCACCAGGTTCTATTTCCATGTCTTCCTCCTCTGCATTACATGTCATCGGGTTTAAAACAGGCTCGGGAATTTCAAGTTTTACTTCTTTTAAAAGTCTGAACAGTCTTTCCCACTGAGCTTTCCTTTCCCCTTCTGGGTTTGTAGTATAGCTATGAGACTTCTTCCCCTTTAATAAACCCTTTAAAGGCTTTGTCTCTCTCAGCTTATCTTTAGGAACATTCTTCCTGGCAGGCTTTCTACAAGACACAATTTCTTCCTCAGAATCTTGTAAGCTTATCTCTGAGTCTGGGTTATATTCCTTAACCCCCACAGACTTTTCCCTCCTACCTCTGAGCTTGGCTGGGAACCTCCTACAGCATGGGCTCTTCCAGGAAGTAGCGTCATCTGAATCAGAGCTGCCTTGGGAATCACTGCAGTGTCTGTTTCCAGATCCTCTAGGCTTTCCAGCACTGAAGATTGGTTCCTCTTCAGTCTGGTCTGAGACTTCTTGCTCGAGCTTACTTACAGCCAGCCTTCTCACTTCCTCTCTCCTGGAAGGAGTGTGATTAGCCCTGGTTCTGGCTCCTTCACAACTGCTGTCTCTGAAGCTGTTCCAGTGTCTCCAACTGGATCTGTTGCCTGAACTGCACCTGCTACCTTGTGTTCCCTTTCCGTTTCTGTTCCTGCTAGAACTCTCTCTGAAGTCTTCACCTCGAGTTCTGCTTTCACTTCCTCCCTTGCTCTGTGTTCGTGTGAGCTTAAATGTTTGAAAGTGACGTTCCTCTCTTGGCCCCACCCACAGGTGTTTCCTATCTCTAATAATGGAGTCTGGGTGTGGTCTGAGCCTGGCTTTTGCAGTGTGGTTTTTTCCACTACCTTCCTTCTGGAACGTGTGTTTTGGTGAGCCCTTCCCCCACACAGAAGGAAAAGTTTCATTTTTTTCTGTTTTCCAGGGCTGTGCTGCACTCTCCTTACAACAATATGAATAGTGGCCATGGTCAATGTATTACACTTATCTTCAGCATCATCGACTATAGAGGCACTGAATATAGTTATTATTTTCAACACTGCAGCAGGCATTGAAAAAGAATATGCTAATTGCAGCCGTCAAATATTGACCCATCAGTAAGTATCACTTAAGAAATTCAAACTCACTGTCACTGATACTGGATCCAGAACTTGCCCGGGAATAATGACATTGGTTCAGGCAGTCCCAAACATTCAAACAAGATGACATACATGGAATCAGACTAGAAACAGATAAATTGATCTCAATTAGATTTCAACTTCCTTTGGGATGATAGAAACCGGAAAAGGTAATTCATATTGAAGATGGCTTGATCTAAAATGAAGTGGACTCTGCAACTATGAGCAATGAGCTGCATGAAAATGTCACAATGTCACAATGTAAGCGCAATGTTTCTTTTATCTCACTAGTGATGTAAGCCATGATGGTGGCTTATACCCACCTTGGTTTAACTACTGGAATCCATTCACGTCACGTCAACATCTTATCGCTAGGGGGCAAAACCACAAGACCAATGCCATTTTGTGTGGTGCCAAAGATGGGGGCAGGAGCAGGGGAACCATTCATGACCCTTCCCAGTGGACAAAATACGGGCAAGGGCGGTGGGGGTCCCAACTGACTAGCCGGGATTTTTGAGTTTGGTGGGAGGGAGGGGGGCCTGACTGACTAGCCAGGCTCTTTTACTTTAGTGGAGTGGTCTGAAGACTCCCCCAGACAGCTTTCCAAAGGGGTTGGGAGCTGTCTGGTGGTGGGGGGGTGGATGCTGAAAGAGAGGGCACCACAGCTGGTGTCCCAGGGTGGACTGGCATGTTGCCACAGTGGCTGCTGCCAATTGCCAGCAACCACAAAGCAATCTCAATGCATTGGCTGCAGATAACACCACCTCTTCATGCACATGCTGACTGCCTCTTCTTGCCATGCCTTTTCCCACCCCAATAACACCTTTCTCCTCCTCTACTGCGTGAAATACCGCTATTGTAGAAAACCGCCTGCAATAGCTACATTTGACCGCATTGTCACTGTGGCATGATCTTTCCCGCGTTAGTGCTGTGATGACAGCTAAGGCCCTTTAGTAATCATCCCCTTAGTTCAGTTCATTTTACTCTTCTAGATTTTCAAATAGTAAAATTACTTAATCTTTGTATATGTCTTTAGAACTCCAAAATATATTTATATTTATTCACAATTCTTTACCCATTTGCTGAAAGAATATCACAAAAGAAACTTTTTAATTGCCCTTTGTTGATAAACCGACACAACGTTGTGTTTCGAACTCACCGAATTCCAGGTTCTGCATCAGGGAATAAAATCCAAACTTAAATAAATATTGTACTTACACATCTGTTGCTTACCCTCTTGTTCAAACTAAACCTTGTATCTGCTTGCACTGATGTGCTGTTAATATCCAGGCTGCCGAACTATGTAAGTGGCTGCTTTTTTGTTTTTTCTATGGACACATTGTGTCTTTTATTGAGTGTCTTTCACCTTCAAGTCCCAAACCCCTGACAAAGGCTTTGTTGTTGAAACATGGACGTGTAGGGAGGGACCTCTGGGCATTGCAATAAAGTCTGCTACTGAACTTCCACAGTGTGGTCTGTCATCTTGCTCCTTTTTTCCTTTTGTACTGTTTTGTGGTTGTGTGTGCTTCCTTTGGACAGCTGGTGGGGCTGGGGCCAAGATAGCTGTTTTGTCCAGGCATGGACACCTTCTGCCTCCCTTCCATTACTTCTAGTGCCAGACCATGCATTTGAAACATGCACTGTCTGAACTGTAGGACTCTGTACCTGCTCAGTTTAAACATCATGTGTTTCAAGCACAGGGCCTGTGCAGTTCAAACTGAAAATGTTTGAACCATGCAGGGCTCCCTAGGTACAGCAATGAGAGGGAGGCAGAAGATGCCTGTGTTTAGACAGATCTGCAGCCCCCACCCTACCATCTTATACTTGACAAGCAGGGGAAGTCGCAATCTCTGGATCAATTCAACAAGCATCTGCCTGCTGCTGCTAGAGGAAGAGGCTGGGTCTGAGCTGACTATGAGGCCAGGGCCTACCATGTGAATCCCAGCCCTGAGCCCCTGCTTGGCATGCAGCCTGGTCCTGTTCTGCTGGGTGGGAAAGGGACACGACAGATTGCAGGTTCCTGGGCGAGGTTCAGATTTTTTATTTTCATGATGAACAATGAAACAATCCATGGGGGTGGGTGGGACTCTGTACAGCAGTAAAGAAAAGGCTGGATGTCAGCGAGACCTCTTTCCATCTGAGGCCTACCCTGCTCCCAATCTAGGCTGGCCTTTTGGGCCTTACTCTAGGCACTGAGCACTGAGAGGAGTAAAGGGGGCCAAGCCGGTTGAGTTGTAAGCCTGTAGAGAGACCAAGGGATATGTAAGAACAGGGAATTGGGACACCATAGAATGGCTAGAACTTCTAGGGGACAAAGAGCAGAAAGAAGAGACTTGGAGGCAGGGCAGAGGAGACTGAATAGAAGAAAGGTATTCAGGTCAGGGAAGGGGAGACAGAGCAAAAGGATGGGATGAGTTGGGGCAGGAGAGATAGAGAGAAAGGATGGGACTTGGGGGCAGGGCCGGCCCTAGGCATGTGTGGGCATGTAGCCCGCACATGGCCTGCACTAGGAGGGACCCAGTATGTGCCCGACCGGCTTAAGAGGTAGCTGGTGAGGCTTGAAGCCCCGGCTCTTTGACTCATCTCTGCACAGCTGTGGGAGCATTTTCCTTTACTCCCACAGCTGTACTAAGTCAGTCTCCAGTGTCACTGAGTTCATAGAGGTTAAACAGGGGCACTTCAGGAAATGCTCCTGTTTAACCTCTACGAACTTCATACAACCGCAGGAGTAAAGGAAAATGCTCCTGCGGCTGTGCAGAAGTGATCCGGGCATTGGGCCTCACTGGCTCCCTCTTAAGTCGGTCAGGTGCATGTAGTGCCCCTTATGGTGCAGAGCCATGTGTGTGTGTGTGGGGGGGGGGGGAGTCACTGGTACTGGAAGAGGACTGCTACTGGGGGCTAGAACAGGAAATAGGCTAATGTTGGGGAGACTGCAATTGAAAGGGAAATGATGCTGGAAGGGACTTGGACTCGAGAGGAGGTGATGCTGGGGGATGGAAGGACCTGGAAGGGACCCGATACTGGGAGGGACTAAAACTGGAGGAAGACCGATATTGGGGGGCTATGACTGGAAATGGGCTGATGCTGGGGGATGGGGGGACTGGAAGGGAGATGATGTTGGGAGGGACTGGGACTGGAGAGAGACTGATATTGGGGGAGCTAGGACTGGAAATGAGCTCTTGCTGGGGGATGAGGGGACTGGGATTGGAAGGGAGATGATGTTGGCAGGGACTGGGACCTGAGGAGGACTAATATTTGGGGGCTAGGACTGGAAATGGGCTGATGCTGGGGAATGGGGAGAATAAGACTGGAAGGGAGCAGATGCTGTGAGGGGCTGGAACTAGGAGCTGATGCTGGGGGAGGACTGGAAGGGAGTGGGAGTGGGCTGGGGAGAGAAAAACGAAGCTGGGGAGTGAGAGGGGGACATATTTTATGTGGGAGGGAAGGAAAAGGTCATACAGAGGGAACAGTTGGGAGGGAGGGGCATAAGAATGAATGCCGGAGTAAGAAGGAGGAAAGGCAGGGTTGATGAATATCAGAGAAGGAAGTAGCTGTTCACCACCTGCTACTCATCTGCCACCCCGCTCCATCTGGGCCTGGTCATTTCATTGTGTGGACCGTGCCGCTCTCCCAAGGCGCAGCCTCATGCAGGTGCATGGTTTGCATAGTTGGTTGTGCAGGCCCTGAGTGGAGAGTAGACGAGGGCTAAGAGAGTGAATTCACAGGATGAAAATGAGGAACTAGGAAGAGCATGAAAGATAGAGAGTATATGGAGACTAGAAAAGGAAAGAGTGATGTGTCAGTGGGAATGCTGGAGAGGGGGTGAGAGGAAGATGAGAATTTAGAATAGGAGGTGAAAGATTAGAGGATGAGAGAAAGAGAATGAGGAGTAAAATGAGGAGGGAGAAGTGGCCTAGTGGTTGGGGCAAGGTACCACAGGCCGGAAGGTCGGTGGTTCAAATCCCACTAGAGGACAGCAATCTTGGGCCGGAAGGACTGGGGTTTCTAGTCCCACAGGTGCTCCTTGTGGTCTTGGGCAAGCCACTTAACCCTCCACTGCCCATGTTCCCTGTAAAGTATTAGTGTATGTGTCTCATATCCCCTCGTGTTAAATGTATCCCCCAATTGTGTTGTGACCACTTTGATTGAAGGATAAGGTGGTATACAAAACTGTCTAAATAAATAAATAAATAAATAAATAAATAAAATCAGATGCGAATGAGTATAGAGATAGCGAAGAGAAAAATTTAAAAAAAAAGGAAAGATCAGCATCAGACAGATGTAGAGAGGGAAAGAAAGATTTATTTTATTTATTTAACATTTCTTATATACCGCCTTTTATGATATCAAGGCGGTTTACATTGAACAAACTGAGACCAAAATCTGCAATAGAGTAGATACCCAGGAAGGAGTAGATTTTTATTTTTTATTTACATTCTCTTATATACCGCGCTATTCTGCATCAGTGCGGTTTACATTGAACAAACTGAAATGACATTGAACAGGGCATTATAACTTGGAGATAACTATTTACAGGGAACATGGGCAGTGGAGGGTTAAGTGGCTTGCCCAAGACCACAAGGAGCACCTGTGGGACTAGAAACCCCAGTCCTTCCGGCCCAAGGCTGCTGTCCTCTAGTGGGATTTGAACCCCCGACCTTCCGGCCTGAAGTACCTTGCCCCAGCCACTAGGCCACTCCTCCACAGGAAAGAAATTGAAAGGCAAATATGGAAAAGAACTTTGAACCGTGACACAAGGAAAGTGAAAGAGAAAGAATAAGACTAACCCAGTTTGAAAAATAAAATGACCAAACAACAAAAGTAGAAAAGAAAAACATTTATTTACCATTATTAAGGACCGGAATATGTCAGCTTTGGGAAATATCCATCTCTTTTTTGTATTTTGTAAAACAGGAGGAAATGTATTTCTCTTTCTTTTTTGCCAGTATTGTGCTGCACACAGAGTCTGGCTGTTTGGTGTTTCTGCTTCTAATTTGTAGTTTCTTATTCTGCATTAGGAGAGGTTCCGTCGATGCTCTGCTTGTGTAACTGAGAAGAGAGATTCTGCTAGTGTGTAGTTCCCAAGTAGAGATCTTTGGCAACCCCATCTCCCATCTGCTCTGTTCCTCCAATAGAAGGGGGTAAGGGTGTTCAAAGCCCTGACAGATTCTGCCCTTCTGAGTTGATTGGATAGCAGGAAAACGAATGAAACTGCAACATGTCAGATTGCATCTTTTTCCTCCGCCACCTAGGACTGTCTGCTGATCTGAAAGCACAGCTGACGTTTCATGTAGCTTAAAATGAGAGTTGAGCTCTAGGTGACAGAGGAAGAAGATGTAGCCCAGCGCATGTCACAGGATCAGTGTGCTCAGGAGCAGGCAGAGGAGGATGGGGAAGCAGTTCTGGAAACCTGTGGGTGGTGGTATGTGAAGAAGAGTTGTGTGAAATGTGACTGGGGATAAAGCTGTGTATGAAAGAGGAACTAGGAGATGCTAGATGAGTTGTATATGTAGCCATAAAGGAAGACTAGAACACAAACTGTGGATTGGGGTGGGAAGGGAATAGAGTCAGAGAGGGGTGAGAGTCTGCGAGTGGGAGCAGTGTTAGAGCCAGAAGAGGGATCCCGCAATACCCTAGAACTTCACTTCTCCTTTTTCCCTCATTCTGCCCCCCCCCTTCACCCCATCCTTTCTCTACTTATCCCTCTCTGCCTTCCCATGTGGGATCCCCTCTCCTCCCCATCTTCAGTCCTTCCTCCTTCACTCCCCATATGTTATCTCTCCCCCTTTTTGTCTCT
Organism: Ichthyophis bannanicus; assembly: GCA_033557465.1. NCBI lineage: Eukaryota > Metazoa > Chordata > Amphibia > Gymnophiona > Ichthyophiidae > Ichthyophis > Ichthyophis bannanicus. The sequence goes on along the minus strand of CM066043.1, from coordinate 124,068,277 downwards.
ATACCAGTTCTATCCGCTTTTCTCCCCACCCCTGAGCTGTTCCTCTCACCCTCCATATTGGTACTAGATATCCTCTACCCATAAAACTTCTAAAGAGGACTCCATAAGAGAAACCTTTCATGGTGCTGGCATATTGCAGTACAATTCTTTGCTGGGTGATACGGTGGATTCCTTTCTGGTCTGTTTTCATTTTTTATTTTTAGATAACTATAATGAATATGTATAAAATGCATAATAAATGCAAATGAATATGCTGCTATGTCACCACCTCCCAATCTGACTATCCCATCTTTTGCCCCCAGTGAAACAGTCAATTTACGCCCATGTTAGCAGGTCCTATTAACCAGATAAGCATTTTTGAATATCGGCCTCTTTGTGATTAAAAGGATCAAAGTTATACATTTAGCCACCAGGAATTGCTTTTAAAAAGCTATCAACCACATAAGTACTTTTGAATACTGACCAGTAGAGTGCCATACTAGGTCAGACCAGTATGTCCACTGAGTCCAACACTGTATTTTCAATAGTGGCTAATCTGGATCACTTGAATGTACCTGGCAGGATCCTAAAGGAGAGATCCAAGACCAAGAGTCTGCTGCTGTTGGGAAGAAATCTGCACTTGTAAGTACTCCTCCTGAGAAATTCTCTAAAACTTGGGGAAAAGGGAATTCTTTGGGTTAAAATTGATAATATCTTTGTATTTTAAAATTCAGTGTTTTATTAAATGGGTTAGGGCAAAGTACTACAAGCCAGCTTTCCATTAAGTTAAAGCCACTTCGGGCTTAGTATAAACAAGCCAGCTTTCAGTGAAATTACAGCCTGCTGGGGCTTAGCATACAAGTCAGCCTTCATTTAAATTAAAGCCAGTTAGGGTACATTTTAACAAAGAGAATATAATATAATAAATGTTCTTTGAGTATATAGAGAGAAATTGTTTTCTAGAGACCTTTTACAAAGGGCCTACCAGTTAGGAGGCAAGAGAACCGTGAAATTGTTTTAAATAGGTGTTAAAGTCAAGGGACAGACCAAAGGGACAACTTGAAAGGCTTCCTCTATCAAACCAGGAATCACCCAGGAAATTAAGAGATTGTCTTAGAAGTACAGATTCAAATAGGACATCCCTCCCACTCACCCCAACTCCCACCCACCCCAGGCATAATTCATACTACTGTTAATAGTAGCCAAAAACAAACTTTGAAATGCTTGTATGCAAATTCTAGAAGTCCAAAAAATAAGATGGGAAAGTTGAATATATAGCAATGAATGAAAGGTTAGACAGAATTGGCATGTCAGAGATATGGTGGAAGGAGGATAACCAATGGAATACTGTGATACCAGGCTACAAACTGTATCACAATGATAGAGTAGATCACATTGGTGGAGTTGTGGCTCTATATGTTAAAGAGGGGATTGAGTCAAACAGGATAAAAGTGTTGCAGGAAACAAAATACACTGTAGAATCTCTATGGATAGAAATTCCATTTAAAAAGGGGAAGGGAGTGGCAATGGGGGTGTATTACCGTCCGTCTGGAGAGAATGAACAGAAGGATGATTAAATGCTAACAGAAGTTAGGGAAGCATGCAAGGTTTACAACACAGTAATTATGGGAGATTTAAACTACCCTAATATTGACTGGGTCAATGTCACATCAGGAAATTGTTTTTTTCTTATGTCTCCTTAATGTTCCCTATTTGTACACCTTGTTCTCAGCTATTGTATTGTCTGTCTTGATTAGATCGTAAGCCCTATCGAGTAGGGACCATCTTTTATATATGTCTGTTGTGGAGCCCACTACCGCCTAGGCGGTTGCCTGGAAGTAGCGGCGTGCCTTTTGTTGTCCCTTGTTATCAAGAGGATCCAGAGCCTTGGCTTCTGGGAAATGTAGTTGTGTATAATAATTGAGACCGAGGGTTTGTAAGGCAAAAATCACAGGAATTTATTTTACTTCCCCCAAACAGAGCATTTGGTAGCTCAACGCATGTTAAACAAAAGATAGGATGCTTCTCCAACACAAAAGAAGTTTCATAACAAAGCTTTCACAGCAACTTCAAGATAGCACTGTTTCTGGCAGTTAATAACCATAGGCATGTGTTTCTTTTCAGTCTCAATGTTTCACAATAAAGCATAAAAGATTCTTGCTCACTTCTGAGCCTGGTGTCTGCTTCATTCAAAAGTGTCCAGCCTTTAAACTTAAGAACTGCTTCTTGACCAAATGGTTAACATTCAAATCACAGCTTTAAATGTTACTGAGTCACTTTAAACACAGCTGACTTTCACAAACCTTTGCAGCAATTAAAGTACTTGTTGTCCAGCCAATCCAGTCCTGATTTTCCTTTCTTTAAAACTCAGAACTGCCCTTATACTGCCTTCTCAGAAAAAGAGCAATCCATACAAGATTCTATGGATTCTTGGTCAGAAGAATAAGGGTCTGTTTGCATGGCTTCATATTCCTGTTCTCTTGTCTCCTGGCTTTCCTCAGCTTGAGCAGGTGAAGGGTTAACCTCTTTTAACAACTCTAAGAGTGCCCTCCAGTGTGAGCTGCTTCTACCCTCAGGGATCCTAGCAGAGCTGTACTGATCCTTATCTGGTAGTAAACGATTCAGAGACTCTAACAGTTTTAAATTACTCTCAGTAAACGTTTTATGCACAGACCTTTTCAGAGCCGGTATCTTCCTGGCAGATTTCTGCAACATAGCCTTTGTACCTTGCTCCTGGTCAACAGCTTTCCCTGGTAAAGCTTTCCCGTCTCCAGACCCAGCTGCACTTCTATAGCACTGGCATCCACCTGGACTGTGGATTCCCGTACGCTGAGACCTTTGGGAATTCCCTCTGAGGCTGTCCCTGGAAGATTTCCTCCCTTCAAGCTTCCTGAAGGTTCTTTCTTCCTCTTCCTCACTGGACTCACTCCCCTCTGTTTCCCTGGAGGTCTGGTGCTCCTTTCTTTCTGTTCTCCTCGAGTGCTGGGCTTTCCTCGGCTCCTGTTTCCTGGCCTGCTGTTTCCCAGACTGCTCTCTTTCCTCTGTTCCCTGGGGTTTTAAAGAGAGTGGCTGCACTATCCCTTCCACACCTCCCCCCAGGTGTTTCCCATTACTTTCCTTGGTTGCCTTGGAGCTTGGGCATGGCCTGCACTCAGCAACTAAATGTAGTTTTTTTCCTTTTGCTGTAGTTTGACCCTCACTGCTCTCAGGACTGTCTCTCTGCTGAAAGGTAAATGTTTTTATTTCACCTAATTCTCGGGGCTCAAATGTGCTTTCACCACCACACTGTACAGCGCTGCATACATCTTGAAGTGCTATATAAATGATTAATAGTAGCAGTCTGCTAGGGAGATAAAGTTTCTAAATGAAGTAAATGACTGCTTCATGGAGCAGCTGGTTTGGGAACTGACATGCAGGGATGCTATGCAGGATCTAGTGCGAGAGGTAACTTTTGGGGCCGCTTGGCAATACCGATTGAAACATCATCACACATTTGATTTAATAAATGGAGGCAGGATAGCAAGGAAATCGACTGCGCTAGAAAAAACTAGAAGGTTAAGAGTTTACATCAGGCCTGGGTGTTATTTAAAAATACTATCTTGGCAGCCCAGACCAGATGTATTCCATGCTTAAAAAATGGAAGGAAGGCCAAATGACAGCCGGCATGGCTTAAAGGTGAGATCAGAGAGGCTAGTCTAGCTGAGGGAATATTTCAGAAAATGTAAAAAAGAGCCAAATGATGAAAACGGGAACAACATAAATATTGGCAAGTGAAATACAAGACATTCATAAGGTAGGCCATTAGACCATTTGATGATGGAGGGGTAAAAGGTGCACTGAGGGAAGACAAGGCCATAGCAAAGAGACTGAATGAATTTTTTGCTTCAGTCTGTACTGAAGAAGATGTAGGAAATTTACCCATGTCGGAAATGATATTTAAAGGGCATGTATCAGAGGAAGCAAAACAAATCTCGATAAATTGGAAAGATGTAATACACCTAATTGGTAAATTAAAGAGCAGCAAATTACCTGGACTGGATGGAATGCATCCTAGGGTTCTGAAGGAACTGAAATATGAGATTGTGGAACTACTATTAGTAATCTGTGATCTATCATTAAAATCATCTGTAGTACATGAAAACCGGAGAGTAGCCAATGCAACCCCAAGTTTTAAAAAGGGTTCCAGGGGTGATTTGGGAGACTACAGACCAGTAAGCCTGACATCATTACCACTCAAAATGGTAGAAACCATTATAAAAAACAAAATTACTGAACATGTAAGTCATGGTTTAATGGCAGAAAGCCATCATGGCTTTAGCCAAGGAAAGTCTTGTCTCACCAATCTCTTATATTTTTTAAAGGTGGAATGAACAGGTAGATAAAAGTGAGACAGTTGATATAGTGTATCTCGATTTTCAGAAAGCCCTTGACAAAGTCCCTCATGAGAGACTCTTGGGGAAATTAAAAAGCCATGGGATAGGAGGCAGTGTACTGGGTGCCCAAATGGCAGATAACATTTAATGTGGACAAGTGCAAAGTTATGCACTTAGGGAAGAACAACCCAAACTACAGTTACATGATGCAAGGTTCCACATTATGAACCACCACTCAGGAAAAGGATTTAAGTATCATCGTGGACAATACGTTGCAATCCTCTGCCCAGTGTGCAATGGCGGCCAAGAAAGAAATCATAAAGAAAGGAATTGAGAATAAGACAAAGGATATTATAATGCCTCTGTATTGTTCCATTGTGTGACCACACCTTGAATATTGTGTGCAATTCTGGCCAACATATCTTAAAAAGGATATAGGAGAATTAAAAAAAGGTTCAGAGAAGAGCGACAAAAATGGCAAAGGGGATGGACAGATATCCCTATGAGGAAAGGCTTAAAAGGTTAGGGTTCTTCAACTTGGAAAAGAGGCAGCTACAGTATGATAGAAGTTTATAAAATAACGAATGGAGTGGAATGGCTAAATGTAGATCAGTTGTTTATCCCTTCAAAGAGTAGAAAGACTAGGCACACAAAATGAAGCTACAATGTAGCACATTTAAGACTAATCAGAGAAAATATTTTTTCACTCAATGCATAGTCAAACTTCTGGAATTTGTTACCAGAAGAGGTGGTAAAAGCTGTTAGTGTAGCCAGGGGCGACTCAAGGCAATCTGCTGCCTGAGGCAAGGGATGAGATGGCGCCCCCTCCCCCGTAGGGTGTGTGGGGAAGTTTTCTCAAAACTCCAGTCAGGGACTGAACTAAACCTAAAAGCTGATAAGATAAAATGGAGGAAATGCAAGATGTTTGCACACCAAGAAACTAAATAATTGAGCGAGAACCATAGCACACTTTATAAAACTAAATTATAACTTATTTTTATTTTGTTTTAAACTGTGTTATGGTTCTTGCTTTTTCTTTTTGAACATATATTTTGTATCCACAGATCCCCCTCCCTCAACAGTGGGTGCAGAGTAGAACTAGGACATTCACCCACAGAACTCAATATCTTAAAAAAAATCTGATTCTGGTCATCTCACTAACAAACATTTTCCATTACCAGGCATATTGGGAACTAATATAAATACCCTACAAAAGTCACCAAAGATCTACAAGGCCAAATCTACCACACTATTACCAGCATAAACTTCCAAAACTCATACAAGGTGCTTATCCAGGAAAAAGCAGCACTATAAATACTGCAGCGGGCCCTAGAACATCTAACACCTATTTGAAAAGCTGAACAAGGCAAATTACTACAGTACAGATCCCTGCTTACAAATTTCATGTGAACAGAACACATGCCCTCAGTCACACACTCAGAACACAGACTCTCTCACCAAGTACAAAATAAGTGATCACAACCTAAAGTAAAAATAAAATATTTAGACAAAAATTAAACCGAAACCCCAAGAAGCCAGACTCTGCATGCAGTGCAACACCAGATGAGAGATGCAGTTCCCCATACTGTGTATAATATAAAGATAGCGCAAAGTCCAATCACTAAATTGAAAATAAAATAATTTTTTTCTACCTTTGTTGTCTTACCATTTTATTCTCTGGCCATGCTGGTCCTGATCTGAGGCTTCTGCCTTCCTGTCTTCTCTTAGCACTCTATCTGCTATTTCTTGTCTCTTCTTTTATTTTCTTCACTTCCTTTCTTAAGCCTATTTCCAGTCCCAGTAACCCTCCCCTTGTGTCAGCTCCCTTCCAGTCCCAATGACCCCTCCCTGCCAGCCTCCTCCCCATTACCCAGCCACCTATCAGTCCCATCCCCAAGTGTCAGCTCCCTCCAGTCCCACCCCCAGGTGTCAGCTCCCTTCCAGTCCCCCTCTGGTACCAGCCCCAGGTGTCAGCTGCCTTCTAGCCCCCACCTTCCACCCATGTCAGTTCTCTTCCAGTCCTCTCTTTTCCACTCTGTCAGCTCCTTTCCAGCCATCTCTTCCCCTCGTGTCAGCTCTCTTCCAGACCTTTCTTTGCCCCTCTGTCAGCTCTCTTCCAGCCCTCTCTTTCCCCCTCTATCAGCTCCTTTCCAGTTTCTAGCCCTCTCTTTCCCCCTCTGTCAGCTCCTTTCTAATTTCCAGCCCTGTTTCCCCCCTCTGTCAGCCCCCTTCCAGCCATCTCTTTCCCCCCATGTAGTTCCATTCCGCTCCCTGTCTTTCCCCCGTGTAGCTCCGTTCCACTTCCTCTCCTGCCCCCCGTGTAGCTTTGTTCCACTCCCCCTCCTGCTACCCATGAAGCTCCATTCTGCTCCCTCTCCAGCCACCCGTGTCATCTCCGTTCTGCCCCTGCCCCTTCCCCTTCCCCAGTGGCTGCGATAGCAGTAATTTCAAATGAAAAGGAAACCGGTGTTGAGCCCTATGGAACTCCTGCAGCTGCATCCTGTTCTAGCATCACTTCCTTTTGGGGACGGGATGCAGCTGCAGGGCTTCCATAGGGCCGGGAGGCTCCGCACCGGTTTCCTTTTCATTTGAAATTACCGCTATCGCAGCAGCTTGTCCACCTTTTTTTTTAAATTTCTTTTTTAAAACTGAAGGCAGAGTGAGGCAGCTCTTTTTGGGGAATTTTTGCCACTCCTCACTTGGCCTCATGATAGAACCGCATCTTGAGTGTAGCTGGATTTAAAAGAAATTTGGACACATTTCTGGATAAAAAGCCCATAAACAATTATTAAAGAGGACCGGGGAAATCCACAGCTTACCATTGGACAAGTAGCATGGAATATGTGTATCTTTTGGGAATCTGACAGGTATTTGTGACCTGGATTGGCCACCGCTGGAAACAGGATAGTGAGCTTGATCGACCTTTGTTTGACCCAATATTGCTTATTGTATGTTCTTACCGAAATAAAAAGTGGCATATCCCAAGGCTACCTGACTAATAATTGTTAATATGCCTGTCATCCAGAAACATGAATTTAAGAAAACATGGGAGAAACACTGAAGATTTCTAAAGGAAAAAAAGGGACTATAGTTGTTGATTTGGAAGGTCAGATTAGATGGTCTTTTTCTGCCGTCATTTTTCTATGATTCTATGTTGTCTTAATCTTTTATGTAAACCCTAATACACTAATACCTTCCAGGACAATCCATGTGTTTAAGTCACTATATCTAATTATCTCTTTTTTTAATCAACAAGGCATTCACATTTTCAGCACAGCTTTGTGAATTTTCTCTTTTGTTACTGTGGTGATGTCAGTTTTGTAGACACCCTCACAACAGTTCTCACATTAGAGATAACCACCAAATTTCAGAGTAAAGCTGATTTAGATGCTTCAGACTAAAGCACTAGCAATTGAAAAAGTCAAAATATATGCCACTGTAGTAAAATATAACTATCACCTACTTCAATCTAAAGGTTATCATACCACGACTTTGGTCATTATAGACAACTTTAAAGGTCAAAGTGATATTTTTCAATACCACAGGCTTTTGTTTACAGTTATCTATACCACTAGACAGTTCCATTATTAGTAAAGAAAAAAAAATAGAAAAGACAAAGAAAAAAAAGAGTGATGTTAAACCCTTTAACAAATTCTCTTGGAAACTAATTGCTCATAGTAGCACCAATATGACTATGGGCCTTTAACACAATGGGCAGGTCTTTCTGTGACTACTTGGAGCAGATTAAGCCATCAGAATCTCAGCATGCACATCAATTTCTAGTGAAATTATATTAGAGAAGACAACAATTTATCTGAACTAGGTATAAGATTTAGTGAAGTGACCGGTAACTAAGAAACCCTACAAAAGTATTCATTGTAACGTGGAAACATTTGTAGTGTATATATTTTAACTGCAATTTTTGGATTACCATTTAGTGAAAATATTCATCTTTTCACCACTAGGTGTGTGCACGTACAAATTTTTTCATTTTCATTTTTTTTTGTTTTTTAAAATGTTTTTTAAATTTATTTAAAACAAAATGGGCCTGGCAATCTACAGTACGTCTGGTTGCGACTTGCCAAGAAAACACAGGGGCTATGTTGTCAAGACTTGACAGCACACATTTTCAATTCTCAGGCAATAATACAAATGAAGGAAAAGCAAAACAAAGGGAAAAAACACCCAAAACATGTCCCCTATCCCCGTCACATAGACCTAGCACCACATAAACAAACAAAATTCAAGGCCTCCCAAACCTGCCTCCATCCCTCATATACCTCTTAAAATCAGATTATTCAGAGTCTAAATGAGATAAATACAATTTTCAAACTGCTTCATACCTTTAGGCCAGTACTTCAGAAAGGCATCCACTAGCCCTGAGGCTGAGATATATCCATGCAACAAAACTGGTGACGGCCTCAGGGCTAGCAGGTGCCATTCTATTATAATGACCTTGGTTGGCAGTAGCAACTGAGACCATATGGCCTATCCAGTTTGCCCTTCCATACAACTACTATAGTCCCTTTTTTCCTTTAGAGATCTTCTGTGTTGGTCCCATGCTTTCTTGAATTCAGCTACTGTCCTGATCTCTGCTACCTTCTCTGGGAGACTATTTTGCTACTCTTTCAGTAAAGAAATATTTCCACATATTACTCCTGAGTCTATCTCCTGTCACCTTTATCCTATGCCCCCTCATTGCAGAGTTTTCTTTCAATCAAAAGAGGCTCTCCACCTGTGCATTTATGCCACAGAGGTATTTAAACATCTCTATCATATCTCCTCTCTCGCGTCTTTTCTCAAAAATATACATATTGAGATGTTTAATTCCCACTAGCACTCCTTGTAGCCTTGGTCAAGTCACTTAACCCTCCATTACTTTGTAAGAAAGGCCTGGCAATCTACTTCTGGTCACACTGCCAAGAAAACCCAGGAGCCTCTGGGTTGCCAGGAGTCAGCACTGACTCAAAGGCACACATTGCATTGCAAGTCTGTCCCCATATGCCTTATGACAAAGCCCACTGATCATTTTAGTAGCCACCCTCTGCAAAGATTCCATCCTGTTTATATACTTTTGAAGGTGTGGTCTCCAGAATTGCACAGAATACTCCAAATGGGGTCTCACCAAAAACGTATACAGATGCACTATCGCCTCCTCCTTTCTGCTGGCCATTCCTCTCCCTGTGCATCCAAGCATCCTTATAACTTTTTCCATCCCCTTAAGAATTCTTGGGTGCATAGGGAGAGAAATGACCAGCAGAAATGAAGAGGTGATAGTGCTTCTGTATAAGATTTTGGTGAGACCTCATTTGGAGTATTGTGCAGAGGGTGGCTACCAAAATGGTCAGTGGGCTTCATTATACGGCTTATGGGGACAGATTTAAAGATCTCAACATATATTGTATACTTTGGAGGAAATTCAGGAGAGAGGAGATATGATATGTTTAAATACCTCCATGACATAAATGCAAAGAAAGAAAGCAGATGAGGCTGGAGAGGGGAAGAGTACAGAGGGAGAAAATGGGGGACTAGAAAGTGGATGACAGACAGAGGAAAAGGAAGGAGACAAGTGGGGAATGGGAGGGGTGGGGAGGGAAGAGTAGGAAATGAAACGCTGTTTAGTAGGTGACAGGTGAAAAGAGGGAGAGTGAAGACCAGAGGACAGATTCAAGAATGAATGAAATCTAGCTATTGACTTGAGAGAGAGATGGATGGATGGATGGAAGGAAAGGATAAAGACAGGGAGAGTGAAGAAAAAGAAAATGGAAATGAGATCCTGGAAAAGGATGTAGGAGACAACCAAGAAGAAGAAATGGTAGAGGCAGACCAAGGTCTACTTGGAAAAATAATATGATTAGACAACACAGGTTCAAAAGACTATTGGAAGAATGAAATCTATCAGCTTTGAAAATGTGCATGTGTCTTACAGTTCAATAGAGGAGAAAATGCATTTCTGTTTCTCTTTCTTCAGTGTTCCACTGCTCAATGTGTTTTGGGTTTTCTATTTCATTTTCTGTCTGCATATTTATTTTTAACTGTAGTCTCTTGGTTTTTTACTTGATAATGGTTTGTTTCCATGTGCAGCTGAAGTAGGGTTACCAGATTTTTGGAGAGCAAATCTGGGACATCTGGGAAGGCCCGAGCTGAGCTGGGAGACGCAGGGTCCCTCCTTCCTTGGGCATCCTTTCCCTGTATATTTAGAAATGACCAGTCTAGGTAGCATCCAGAAATTTCAAGTTTAATAAAGACCGTAGCAGCCCTTCTTGAGTTATAAGCATGCACGCATATACATATATGCTTAAACTTTATTTTATACATGTGGAGGCCAATTCAGTGATGTGTCCCCCAGGGCTATCCAGACGGCCTGGGGATGAACCCGATTCGGCTGTGACGTCCAGGATGTGCCCTGATTCAGGCACCCCGGATGTCCTGACACTTACCTGGCTAGCTCAACCAGGCTCCATGCAATCACCGCTAGACCCCGGCATTCTTCATTCTCTGCCACCTGATCCTTGATCGGGCCTACTGTGGCTAGGGTCAGGCTGCAGGGAACCCCCTTACCCCGCTTTCCGGCCCCGGTTGATAACAGTCCCACCATCCAGGGAGATGTATTCCACCTCTGAGGTGGAATAAGTCCCCCGTGCAAATGGTCGACCCCGGATGTACAGGGCCGACTTCGGAATCAGCCCTGTATGTCTGCGGTCAGATTTCTGTCCACTGTCCGCCATCACTCCACCTCCAGCCTGCTCCCACCTGCCCATGAACAGAGCTCCCTGAACGTCTTGCCTGTACATGCAGGGAGCTCTGTCGGCTGCAGCAGCACCCTGGCGTTTAGTGAGGATGGACGTCCGAACCGGAATCTTCCCCATAGATAAATATTTGATATATTTCTAACATTCCTCCTCTTTTTTTCAGGAAAAAAGTTTATTTTACATTTTCTCCTACCAGGATTGAGAAGACTGAACCAAAGGGGCGTGCAGGAGAAGCAATGTCCTTTGCCTGTGTCCACACTGAAATTGCGGAGAGGAAGTGGTTATAGTCCATGGAGTCTGGGACATTACCTCAAAATCAGAGAAATCCACAAAAATAGAGGACATCAGGTAACCTTAAGCTGTGGTGATGGATTCTGTTAACTTGTTGGTTCTGTGTAGAAAACTAATAGTTCAGCTTGTTCTCTTTTCCCCCCCCTGTATTTGTAGTGCTGACTTTACATAGATAAGGCGGTGCAATTTGAATTCTTGGAATTGGTGAGGTGCTGGGATGGTATGGTAAGTTTGAATATGCATTTGCAGGGTTTTGTATTACTATACAAAATGTCTAACAGTGTAGGGAGTTTGTGTTGTTGTCACTGATAATACAGAAGAAGTCAAACAGAATTATTTTTGTATGTTGAGTTACAAAGTAAAACATCCTATTTCTGCTCTGCATTCATTGGGAGAGCTTTATTAATCAGTCCTGGAATGTTCCACATAAATGAATATTTATATTTTATTGGACTGATATTCAAAGGTAATTATGCATTCACCTAGCTGTGCATTTTCAAACATTATAGGATAATATCAGGCCATTTAAAATGATAAACAGCCAGATATTATTATGGACCATATTAGAGGAGCGAGGGCAGGCCAGAAAATTATCTAGACAGTGATGATATTCAACCACTATTTGGATGTTTTGTATGCTTACTTTAGACCTGCTGAATAACATGTCTAAACTTAATATATAAGGCCGGATATTCAGTGCCGGCGGCTAGGCACAAGTACAGTACCTAACCGCCGGCACTGAACACTAAACCCGGATACATATACAGGATGGCCCAAAAAAAGTGAGAACATCTCGTAGCATATAAGTTATTTAAAAATTCAAAAAGACAGATGTAAACGATTGACAAATTTAAAAAAAAAGATGGCGACCGGAAATTGTCAAAATAAAGACGTTATATAGCTATAAAAGGTAAATAAGTAAACTATTTAAGCTTTTAATTTACGAGATGTTCTCACTTTTTTTGGGCCACCCTGTATATATATATATATATATATGTGCGGTTGAATATCCCCATCTAAGGCATTTACACAGTTTACTCGGCTGTAAGCCATGTAAATATCCTTCGAATATCGGGCTCTTATTCTATGTGTGCAGCTCATACAGCAAGATTGGCCTTAAGGGAGGGGGGGGGGGCGCAAAAGCAGAATTTAGCTCAGAACATCACAATCGCTTGAGCTAGCCCTAAAGTGTAGACTGGCATGCACATGGAAATGGAATTTTAGAACAGGGGTTACTTACATATGAGGATGCTTACTAAGTGTATATATCAGAGAGCATCAATCGGTCAGGGAGAGGAAGTGGTTAGGGTGGGCCTAAAATATTGACATGGATTCCCCATCTTACAAGGGGAATACATGTCGCTGTGAAAATATGTAGATGATATGTATGGCTGCCCCTAGGTGCAAAGAAGTGCCTGCTTGAAAGGGCAGCTGTAAAAAGTCAAGGTCTGGTCTCCCTGATCACCCCCTCCCTCAACAACAAGGCATCTGATTCCTCTGATCCCCCTTTAAGACATCCAACCCTCCCCATGAAGAACTTCCCACCCACAAAGCATCCAATCCTCTATCCAACCTCCTAATGATATGAATATCCCCCCACCCAATGGCCCCTCCTTGCAAGGCACCCTACCCCCTTCCCCCTGATCCCATCCCTTGCCTTATCGGGGTCCCTGGTGTCTAGTAGAAGCTGGAGCAATCCTCAGACGCCTCTGTTCCTGCTCCTCCAGCTCCATATTCCAACATGGTGCCTCTGACTACTAGCAATAATACCAAAGTACTATCGCTACAGGTCAGTACCACAAGATTAATGCTAAGTGTTGAGGCACCATGTTGGAACCTAGAGCTAAAGGAGGATCAGATGCCTTAAGGAGGGGTTGGTGGTAAGAGAGGACTGGAGGGACTGGATGTTTTGGGAGGGAGGGTTGGGAGATCAGATGTTGGGGGGCTGATCAGAGAGGGACTGCATGCTGCTGGCCAGGGATGTGCATCAATAATGGGAGCAGCGATTTTAAAAAGCTGATCTCACAAACATATGTGTGTGTGTAGAGGGGTGGAGTATTTGCAAGTTTTTATCCCCATATGCAGCTTTTTTTAAATTGCTGCTCCCTCTGGACATAAGGAGACATCAATGTGCATTCTCACACTATTTTACAAGAGGCTCTATGTTTGGCAGAACCTCTTGTAAAATACCTTGAGAATTTTCCACATCCTAACTTGGACATCTGAATGGCTCAGTGGTTGGGACAGGTTACCTCAGGCCAGAGGGCCAGGGGTTCAATTCCTGCATGGGGACAGGTAACCTCAGGCCCAGAGGGACTGGGGTCTCTAGTCCCATGGCCACTCCTTGTGGCCTTGGGCAAGCCACTTAATCCTCCATTGGCTCAGGTACATTTAGATTGTGAGCCCTTTGGGGACAAGGGAATAAAAAGTACCTGTTCATAAACCGCTCTGATGCACATAGTAAAAGGGCAGTATATCAAGTGTCTAAACCATAAAAATCCTAGTTAAAAATCTTCCTTTTTACGTGTAATATTTACATCTGCTTCTGAGCAGTCATAAAATCCCACATTTTCCATGCTGGCACAATTTCTGCAGAATTTGTGCTAGTGTTTTATGAAGACATATAGACACAATTTAGGCACTTTCCTGCTTAATTAACCTAGTTAACCTGTTATGAAATTACCCTCTACATTTTAGAAGTGGATTCACTAAGGACCTCTACATGCATTTCTCTTCCCTTCTACTGGTTATGCGTCACCTATGTACCCTAGCATCGCTCTGGCCCTGGCCACTGCCTTCTCAAACTGTTCTGTTACCATTAGACCATGAAAAATAATCACCCCAAAATCTTTTTCCTGATTAGTGCATATTAGTTTCTCACTACCTATTATGTACTGGTCCCTCCAATTTATGCATTCCAAACTGGTGATTCCACACATTTTTGTATAGAATACTACATATTTTAATTGCCAAGCACTTGTCCCCTCCTCAAGCTTCCTAGACTATACTTCATTCTTTCCACTGCCTCGGGGGTGTCCAATTTGTTGCAGATCTTATTGTCACCTACAATGTCGCTCAAAAGCACATCGAACAGAACTGCACTTCTCCACCCAGGACCAATCCCTGAGGCACTCTACTAATCACCCCTCTTTTCTCAGAATGAATTCCATTTACCACCGTTCTCTATTGTCTATTACATAACGATTTCCCAATCTAGTCTACCACCTTGGGGTCTACCCTAAGGCTGCTTAATTTAATTATAAGCCTCCAGAGTGGGACAGTATCAAAATGTTTTGCTGTTGAAATCCAAGTAGACCATATTCAGTGAATGCTTCTGATCTAATTCTCTGGCCACCCAATCAAAGAAATTGATCAGATTTGTCTGACAAGATCATTTTCTGGTGAAGCCATGCTGCCTTGGATCTCTCATGCTGCAGGAATAAGGATAATTCACTATCTTTTCTTTAGCATAGTTTCCACTAATTCACCCACCAATGAAGTGAGGCTAACCAACCTCTATCATACTTCCTACAACCACTCTAATGCAGGGAACAACACTTTCTCTTACATCTATTGGATGGGGGACAGGCAAGTATGTTGTTTTGGATGCAGACAATAAAACTGATATGCCAAATATCATCAATGTTTTTATGTCATTTACAAATGAAAACACATCCCTAAAGGCTTATAGCCCTTAATTTCTTTTTAGTTTGGAACACTATTTTTCTACTACACAAATATTTTCTCACCCTGCCAGTACCTGTTAAGGTTATGCCTGCATTTTAAAAAGATTAGTACTCAATGTAATTCTAAAAGGCGATGTTTTATGTGCAAAAATCAACTTTCATAAAATTTCTCTTCCGATATGCATGTACACATATGCACTTACAGCTTATATGCATATACCGTATTTTTCGCACCATAAGACGCACCGGACCATAAGACGCACCTGGTTTTTCAGAGGGGAAAATAGGAAAAAAAATATTCTGTTTTGATTGCCTTATGCATCCTACGGAAAATAGGAAAAAAAATATTCTGTTTTGATTGCCTTATGCATCCTACCTATTTGCTGTGAAAGTGCTTATTATTGCTAGTAATATTGATGTTAGAATACCCCCAAGAGCCTCTAATTTTTAACCCTAGCATATGAAGTCAGGAAACTGGGCTGGAAAAAGAGAAACGATGATTTCCAAGTCTTCCCCAATCCCTGCCAGAAGCCACTTACAGGAAGCTGTGTTCTGCTCAAGTGTAGCTATCGTACGTCCTGCTCTCCTATTACCTCATGATATCAGTGGCTTCTGGCAATCTGGGAAGCGCTGGCACCACCACAGAAGATCTCCTCCTTAGACACTCACCGACTCCTTCTTCTGCAGCCGCGGCTCCCTGCCTCTTAGGGAACCGCGGCTGTGCTTTTAAAATCATCTCGGAGCCCTTCCTGTCTTGACGGGCTCCGTGCAGCATTGTCCCACCTCTAAAGGAAGTTGTTTACCACTTCCTTTGGAGGCGGGACAATGCTGCACGGAGCTCGTCAAGACAGGAAGGGCTCCGAGATGATTTTAAAAGCACAGCCGCGGTTCCCTAAGAGGCAGGGAGCCGCGGCTGCAGAAGAAGGAGTCGGTGAGTGTCTAAAGAGGAGATCTTCTGTGGTGGTGGCTGGCACTGGTAAGCCTGAACACGGGGCGGGGGAGGGATGATGCAGTCCCCAAGGACACGGAAGGTCCCGGGGGACCCGCTGCCGCTCTGCAACTTCTTATATTCGCACCATAAGACGCAGGCACTTTTCCTCCCACTTTTTGGTGAAGAAAAAGTGCGTCTTATGGTGCGAAAAATACGGTAAGTTCACCTGAACTGAGCAGAGGTATTCCTGGGGGTACGGTTGAGAAGGGGTTAGCATTTATGTACATACTTTATAAAGTACATGCATATGCACATTAGATAAACCTGGAAATGGTGTGTACTAACTACAACTAATACTTGTCATTTGTATAGCTCTACAAGGTGTACACAGCACTGTACAGACACATGTAAAAGACGGTCCCTGCTCATCAGAGCTTACAATCTAGTCAAGACAGACAACACAACAGCTGAGGACAAGGGCACATCTAGGAGAGAGGCAAGGAAACACATAGGAGACCAAGCGGAACAGAATCCAAAAGCAGACTCGAAGAGCTGAGTTTTCAGCCTGGATTTGAAAAGGGCCAGAGATGAAGCCTGATGTACAGACTCGGGTAGTTTGTTCCAGGTATAAGGAACTGCAAGGAGGAAGGATCAAAGTCTGGAGTGACAGTATAAGAGAAGGGCAAAAATAGAAGTGATCTGCCAGAAGGGTGGAGCATCTGAGGAGGGTTATAGGGAGAGATAAGAGAAGAAAAGTAGTGAGGAGCAGCAGAATGAGTACACTTATAGGTCAGTAGGAGAAGTGTGAACTGGATATGGAAACAGATAGGGAACCAGTGAAGCGATTTGAGAAGGGGGGTTATATGAGTATGTAGTTGTAGAGGCTGATGGAAGATTAGTTGTGCAGCTGAGTTTTGAACAGATTGAAGGGGAGAGAGATGATTCAGAGGAGAAATCAGTAAGGAGGAGGTTGCAATAGTCTAGTGGATGTAAACATATGTGGGGACTTTCTATGGGATTATTTTTAAGGGAAAACGTGCATATTTTCCATTTTGAAACTTGTTTAACTTATGCACATAATCTACAAATAAATTAGGTGTCTAGCTATCAATTTGCCAGGCACTTGTACACTGTACAGAAATGCGGCATATCATAGTTGTTGTTTTTTTGTATTTCCAAAGGGATGCACATCCCAAATGTGTGTACTGTGCACATAGCAGCCTTCTGATTGGCATAGCTGCTCCTACTGGTGATGCCCACAGGTGGTGGTGCAGAGGTCCTAATTTGTGGTGTGGATGCATCGGTGCCTCCATATGTCTCATGTAGTATGGGTTGCATTTGCTGTATACTGCTCAACTGCTTAGCCCTCCATCATGCATAAGGTCAACATACGTATTGATGGGAAGCCTTTAGTATTAGAGGTCCTAGCTATGTTGGAACCTTGAAATAGCACATGTGGACAGTGAGTGGTAGATAAAGTATCTGCCATCTCTCCCCCCCCCCCACCCACCATTTGCAGACATCATGCTCCAATAACAGCATTTACACACCAGAGGCACATATTCCAGTGTTACCTGTGAGCAGCCTTCCTGCCTAATGAGGGACTCTCAATAGTGGTACGCAAGTAGAAAGTGTCCAAATCTTCTCCTTTGGTGCTATACTCTGCTATGGCATAGCTGTGAATATACCAAATAATAGCCATCATGTTACTCTACTAGGGAGCACTCAGACAGGGTAAAGAGAATGTGTCCATGACCATCACTGTACATCTTTTCAGATACAAGACATTGGTAGTACCTTCCCCATTGGACAAAGTGCATGTTATTTCTGTGTTGGCCTGAGTTAAATGGTGCCCCATCACCTGTTCTGCCCTTACCTGAGAGCTAGATATTTATGTTAGGAGCAGATGTTACACTCACTAACAGTTAGAATTGATCTATGTGTGGGAGCTCCCCTCCATTTTTAGGGTCATCCAAAGAGGTTTTCTCTCAGGTACACCTACATTCACACTGTACCCATTCCCTGTGCCCTATATGCTGAGGTCATTCCCATATGTCCTACAAGTCTTTGCCTTTCTACCACTGGTGATGTACATGCTGCCATATAATGATGGTTGGGCCTTATAATGGTGCTTGAAAATACTACAGCTGGACCTGTGGATATCATGTCCAAACTAGACATACTCATTTGCTTCAGGATGATGGTGGCAGCAGGACTGTGATCATAAATGGAAAGCAGTAATATGCCAGGCACAACCATTTTATGGCCAAAAGGGGATTAGCTACATGCATTGCAGACTACCATAGTGATGGCTGATCATAACATCCCTCCAGCGTTCACATATTAGGAATGTCTGCTTAGTCACATTACTTCATTGTGTAGAGCAAGGGTAAAATGTAGCTTCTCTCTATATTCTTGGATGCTCTGGTTGCACACTGAACTTTATGAAATGGCAACCATCATCTGATGCCCAAAGAAAAGACACAGATAATATTTTATACAAAGAAAAAATAATATTCATCAGTATAGAACATGGAACTGAAATGGAAACAGACATTCGGGCCCTAAGTTTATAACAGGTGCCTAGATTTAGAAGGCAAGAAGGCACTTATTTTAATCCTATTTTAGAAAGACACATTGATGCTTGCTTGTTTTTATAATATACTAGCATAAGGGGGAAACTGCTTTGTGCTCACCGAAGGGCCAGGTGGAGGAGAGAACCTGGGGGAAACCCTGGGATCCATTCCTGCCTGCTAATTGACTTCAAGGATGCCAGAGGTGACTTGCTGACATCACTTCCAGCCCTGTGACTACTTTTTGATCTCTGTAGCTGCGGTAAAACGGGGAAACTGGTTTGTGCTCACCAAAGGACCAGATGGAGGAGAGAATGTGGGAGAAACCCTGGGATCCATTCCTGCCTGCTAACTGACTTCGGGGATGCTAGAGGCTTCTTTTTTCACTTCCAGTCCCACAGCTACCTTTTGATCTCTGTAGCCATGATGCGCAGCATGGGTGTGGGAAGAGCCAGATTGGCTCAAATGGCACCCGTGGGCAGAGTAGTGATGCTTTAGTATCAGGGTTAGTATCAGGAGAATTGTCTCTAGTTTCTTCTTCTCCAGGAGTGGGTAGTGGTGTGGATAATTTAGTAACAGCTGTTCTCCAAAAGCCTGTGTTTTTTACTGGGGCCTTGGGGAATGATTCACCCCAACCTATGACTCTCCCAAAGGAAGTGATGAATCTTGAAATATGGCGAGTTATGGCCAAGATGGATGCTACGCGATCTGGTTGTCTCCCCCAGCTGTGTAGATTCTCAGGTGAAACTGAGAATAGGTTGGCCTTCTTGAAAGGGCGTTAAGGTTCGGCGTGGGGGGGGGCAGTTCAATTGGGTATAATAAGGAAAAATGTTTGGCATTGGAAGGGGCAAACAGTGCTCTCTTGTAAGGTAATCTGATGTTGGAGAATAGTAGAAAAGTTATAAAACTCCTTGATAATGTTGAACTTGCATTTTGTGAATTTTCCTTAGTATAATATGATTTTGACCAGAAATGCTTTAGAATTATTTTATTAATATATTGCATATGGAAGTTAATCGGCAGCTTGATTCAACCTCCAGATGGGGCTCTAACTGCTGTCTTGGAGACTTTGGTACAGGAGTCCTCTAGCAAGGGTACTGTGGTGGCCACCTTCCAAAGTCTCTCGGATAAAGAGGGTTTTTACTACTTTTCTCAAGGAGAGGTTGACACCTTTTCACAGTCATGTTATACATGTATATTCTGATGTGTCTGCTAAGACTCAGCAAATCCGGAGGGGGTTTTTCCAGTTAAAGGGCTTCTTAAAATATCCTAGGAGGTGTTTAGTTAAATATTTGGGCAGAGAATATATATTTATTGAATCTTCTCAATTGTTAGCACTGATGCAGTTTCATGAAATGCCTAATAATGTGTAAATCTGTTTATTGTTTGTGCTTTCCTAATAGATGCCTGCTGGAATGTGTAAGGGGTAAATTAGTATATGGTTGATTTAAGTAGTGGGGAAAGTTTATTTGTTTGTACCTCACTGCTTTATTTTTGATAGATGTATTTTGTAAGTTTGCATAGTTTTGTGATGTTCTAGGACTTCTTTTATTTTGTTTAATGTTGTTATGTAATACCCTATGCCTGAGGATGCTCAATGTGTTAATGTGATATGCTATTTTTATTTGTATTTTTGTTTTGGTAAACTCCAATAAATAGTTAATTAAAAAAAAGAAAACTAGCATAAATTCTGCAGAAATCACACTCCTAGTTGGATATCACGCCTGCTCTCAAATAGGTATCAATGTTAAAATGTACTTTACATACAGATGGGTGCATTTTATGAAATGTGGACATAAGTGTTAACTTTGCTTTCCTGACTATTTTGCTAGCTTCTCTAGGTTTTCCAAATTTAGATGCCTGTCTTTGTCTCTTTGTGATCTCTTATATGTCATGAAGGCCTCCCTCTTTTTCTTCACCTTTTCAGCTACTTTTTTTGAGAACCATAGTGGCCTCCTTTTCCTTTAAAATTCACTTACCTTTCAGTTTTGTCCACTGTTTTTCTATATCTCCCAGCTGTAACTATCCCACTAACGACTCTTAGAGGTATTGTCCCATCTTGGCAAAGTTAGTTTTCCTAAAGTCTAAGACCCTTATTTTGAATGGATTTTATCAGCGCTAGTCCTAATACTGAACCATACCATCTGGTCATCACTAGATAGCCACAAAGGGGGAAGTGATAGTATTGGGTTACTTTAATCTTTACAGATGTGGATTGGATTACTCCTTCTGCAAATCTGGAAAGAAGCAAAAAAAAAAATATTGTGGATGCTCTCCAAGATGCGTTACTTAGACAAATGGTGATGGAACCAACCAGATAACGCTCAACGCTGGATTTAGTGCTCACCAACAGTGATAGCGTGTTGAATGTCTGCGTGAGTGCCCCTGTGAGCAGTAGCGATCATCACACGGTGTGGTTTGAGATAAAAGCCATGCTACAGGCCAATCATAGCAAGCTCAAAGTCCTAAACTTCAAAAACACCGACTTCAATAAAATGGCCGAATACCTAAAGGAGGAGCTGATAGGGTGGAAGGAGATAAGGAAAGTGGAATTGCAATGGGCTAAACTAAAGGTGGCAATAAAAGGGGCAACAGAAAAATATGTAATAAA
The DNA here is from genome assembly GCA_033557465.1 of Ichthyophis bannanicus. Lineage (NCBI taxonomy): Eukaryota > Metazoa > Chordata > Amphibia > Gymnophiona > Ichthyophiidae > Ichthyophis > Ichthyophis bannanicus. Next base: position 124,047,081 of record CM066043.1, on the reverse strand, counting down.
AGTAAAGAAAAACAAGAGGAGAAGAAAACCTGTTTGGTTTTCCAAAGAAGTGGCTGCTCAAATAAAGGCAAAAAACACAGCTTTGGCAAAATTCAAAAGCTCGCAAACAGAGGAACACAGAAATGAATACAGAATCAAACTCAAAGAGACAAAAAGAGAAATAAGGATAGCAAAATCAAAGGCAGAGGAAAAGAGGGCTAAAGATGTTAAGTATAGCGACAAAACTTTCTTCAGGTATATTCGGGAAAGGAAGAAGATCAGAGGTGGAATTGCAAGACTCAGAAGTGCTGCGAACGGACTTGTGGAAAGTGGCATTGAAAAAGTGAAATTGCTAAACAAATACTTCTGCTCTGTTTTTACTAAAGAAAGTTCTGGAGAAGGACCTCCTGTGCCTCCCAAATATAAAAATGGGAATGAAGTAGATACCACACCATTCACAGAAGATGAAGTGTTAGAACAACTTGCAAAACTGAAAGTTGGCAAGGCCATGGGACCGGATGGGATACATCCCAGGATACTGAAAGAGCTCAGAGAGGTTCTTGCAGGGCCATTAAAGGATGTTTTCAACACATCCTTGGAAACAGGAGAGGTTCCTCAGGACTGGAGAATGGCTGATGTCGTACCTCTACACAAAAGTGGTGACAGGGAAGAAGTGTCAAACTACAGGCTTGTGAGCCTTACCTCAGTGGCGAGAAAAGTAATGGAGGCACTCCTGAAAGAGCGAATAGTTGACTTTCTCAAAACCAACAGGTTGTAAAACCCGAGGCAACATGGTTTTACCGAAGGATGATCTTGCCAAACAAATCTGATTGAGTTCTTTGACTGGGTGACCAGGGAACTAGATCAGGGGCATGCAATTGATGTCATCTACCTGGATTTCAGCAAAGCCTTTGAAACTGTTCCTCATAGGAGGCTTATCAATAAACTCAGTAGCTTGGGGACGGGTCCCAAGATGGTAAAGTGGATCAGAAATTGGTTGACTGACAGGCAGAAGGTGATGGTAAATGGAGCTCACTCAGATGAAGGGAAGGTGATTAGCGGGGTGCCCCAGGGGTCGGTCCTGGGCCCGGCACTGTTCAATGTATTTGTGAGTGATATTGCTGAAGGACTGAATGGAAAAGTCTGTCTTTTTGCAGATAACACATAAATTTGCAACAGAGTGGACTCCCCCGAGGGAGTGGTTAACATGAGGAAAGAGCTAGAAAAGCTGGAAGAATGGTCTAATGCTTGGCAATTAAGATTAATGCAAAGAAGTGCAGAGTCATGCACTTGGGTAGCAGAAATCCAAGGGAAATGTACGCGATAGGGGGCGAGAGGTTGGTGTGCACGGATCAGGAGAAAGACCTTGGTGTGATTATTTCTGAAGATCTCAAGGTGGCAAAATAGTGCGACAAGGCAGTGGCAAAAGCCAGGAGGATGTTGGGCTGCGTACAAAGAGGAATTATCAGCAGAAAGGAAGAGGTACTTATGCCACTGTAAAGTCACTGGTGAGGCCTCACTTGGAATACTGTGTTCAGTTTTGGAGACCATATCTTGCAAAGGATGTAAAAAGACTGGAAACTGTTCAGAGGAAGGCGACCAAAATGATTTGGAGCCTGCGTCGGAAGCCTTATGAGAAGAGACTTGAAGACCTAAACATGTACACTTTGGAGGAGAGGAGGGACAGGGGAGATATGATTCAGACCTTTAAATACTTAAAGGGAAATAATGAACAAACATTGACCATTGATGCAATTAAGGAGCTAGTCGGTTGCTGAGACAGAGTTTCTCTCCGACGTTGTGCTTCCTAAATCAGTCTGAGACCCATTTCCCGTAAAAAAGAAAAATAACAGAGTTACTTCTGCAGTTAGAAAGTGGAACAATTTATTTTTGATATTATTGAAATGTGGTATAAGGCTAGGGCTTTGAAAAAATTCTGCTCTTCTCTGCAATATGGCCCATATTGAAGAAAGGTTGTGACAAGTATGTCATGATTGGTATGACTGCTGTCTAGAAAAAACACAAGATGCAATCTTAAGGTACAGGGAGCAGAGGTGAGGGAATGTTGCAAGGTATAGACACAATAATAAACACCCTTACAGAAATATTAAGAAGAGCAATAGTGGTTACTCAGGTTATGCACTAATGTGTTCTTTGTGCTAAAGGAGCCAATCTATGGGACCCTAACAATTCACATGTTCAGAAAAATGGGACTGCTGATACAGGGATGATTCAAAAGGAGACCAGCAAGGAGTAGATTACAGTAGTCAAGATGGGAGGTGATTAAGGAGTGGATTAGCGTTTTAGTAGTGTGTTTAGAGAGGAAGGGGCGGATTTTGCTAATGTTATAGAAAAAGAAATGGCAGTCTTAGCTACAAGATGGATATGTGTGGAGAAAGAGAGAGAGGAGTCAAAGATAACTTCCAGATTGTGGAACGAGGAAACAGGAAGGAGTACAGAGCTATCTACAGAGAGGAAGAGGAGGGGAGGTTTTAGGGAGAAAAGATAAGTTCAGTCTTGGCCATGTTCAATTTCAAGCGGCGGTGAGACATCCAGTATGGATGTGAGCAGGGAAAGGATTACTTCTTGGATGAGAAACGTAGATCACATTTGTAGTCCTGGTAGCCCATGCGATTGTTAGGTCATAGCTGTTATGTATAGGTCCCCTTGTGGTTGCGTTTCCTAGATGACATTTTTTTCTTGTGGTAATCTACTATTGAACACCTCCAGTCATTCATATCCTGGCTTAATTCTTTAAAGCCCAACATAAAATTTACCTCTCACATTGACCAGCATCAGTTGGAATTTCTTGATGTTTTGGTAAATAAGTCTACAGGTGCGTTTCATACCACACTCTTCAGAAAATCCACTCAACGCAACAGTTTGCTTAGATTTCACAGCCATCACCCTTATCCTTTACGGAGAGGTCTTGCTTTTGGCCAATTCCTGAGGCTACAACGTATCTGCTCCATGATGGAGGATTTTAAGCATCAAGCCACAGGGTTACGCAATCAATTGTTGGAAAAAGTAGTGAAGACCGCTTTCATTAGGGCTCGATATTCCCATCGTGAATGGCTTTTACAAGAGCGGATTGTTGAGACCACTCCTGTTGATGATCATATAGTGGGTATTTTACCTTTTATGTCTCATTCCTGAGATTGTGAGGATGCTTCGTCACCATTGGGCCATTTTGGATTTGCACTCCTGTTTTCAGAAGCCTCTCAATTTTGCGTTTACACGAAGATCCAATTTACGCGATCACGTAGTCCACTCAGCTATGTTGGTTGATCATACACTACGAGATTCCACTTTGCAGGGACATTTAGCAAAAACTCTTATTAAGGAAGGCTTGGGGGAAAGCCACTGTTTATTCCTGAGGTAAGCAGCATGGAACGGGCTATTTTAGGGATCAATGCTAGGCACTTGTGACCTGGATTGGCCAATTATTTTCAAATGACTATATGTACTAGAAAAGCTTTGCTTGACAAATTTGATTGGTCTTAGTATGTGAGTGGCATGTGCTCAAATTGCAGGTATCATTGAATTACTCATACGGTTTGGGGGGTATTTTTATAAACAGAGCTAAGCAGTGTTGCAAAAGGGTCTACAGGGCCTTTCAGGTACTGGCATTCCTGATGGACTCCATTGCAAGCAAGGTATTACTCTTCCTGAAAGCTCTCAAAGGGGTTTTGTATTCATTTTTAAAAGCTAATTCTTAAAGGGGTTTGCTGTTCATTATTAAAAGCTAAGTTTTTCCTCTATACTGCAAATGGGGAAATTTTTTTTCTTGTTTATAGTTTTGAGCAAAGCTCTTGTCAGTTAGAGTTCATTGTCTTTGTTCCAGCTACCTATTCACAGCTAACTCTTTGAATCCACTGACCTCATCACATTTTAATGGCCTTTGATTAGTTTGCTAAGCAGCTAAGCAGTGCTGTACAAGGGTCTACAGGGCCTTTCAGGTACTGGCATTCCTGATAGACTCAATTGCAAGCAAAGTAGTACTCTGCCTGAAAGCTCTCAAAGGGGTTTTGGTATTCATTTTTAAAAGCTAATTCTTAAAGGGATTTAGCTGTTAGTTATTTGAAAATAATTGGCCAATCCAGGTCACAAGTGCCTAGCATAATCCCTAAAATAGCCCGTTCCATGCTGCTTACCTCAGGAATAAACAGTGGCTTTCCCCCAAGCCTTCCTTAATAAGAGTTTATGGACTTTTCCTCTAGAAATTGGTCCAAACATTTTAAAACCAAGTCATGCTAACTGCTTTTATCGCATCCTCCGGCAATAAATTCCAAAGCATAACTATATATTGAGTAAAAAAATCTATTTTCTCCTTTTTATTTTAAATGTACTACTTAATTTTATGGTGTGCCCTCTAGTCTTTGTAATTTTTGAAAGTTTAAGAACTCGACTTATATTTACCCATTTCATGACCCTTAGAATTTTATAGACTTATATTATATCTCCCCTTAGCTATCTTGTATCCAAGCTGAAGATCCCTGACTTTTTAGGCCTTTCTTCATATGATAGTTATTCCTTCCTCTTTATCATTTTGGTCATCCTTCTATGTACCTTTTTGAATTGCACCCTGTCTTTTTTGAGATGTGGCAACCAGAACTGCATATAATATTCAAGTTTAGGAGGCACTGAAATGGTGGTGGACACTTGGAATACCCTCCCGATGGAAGTGGTGGTGGGAAATACAGTGACAGAATTCAAAATGGCATGGGACAGACACAGTGGATCCCTTTATAGCAACAGGATAAAATCAAAATATCCTTGTCTCTTCTATCTCAACAAATAGGGGTGACCTGCACGGAGCGGCAAGTGCACCTACTCTTGCCACCTTGCTGAGCAGACTAGATGGACCATTATGGTCTTTATCTGCCATCATAAACTATGTTACTATGTATGTTACTATGCCCTGGAGCATTACTGAGGCTTTATGGTATTCTTTGTTCTACTACTACTACTAATCATTTGTATAGTGCTACCAGGTGTATGCAGCTGTGTGCATATAGATGTAAGACAGTCCCTTCTCATCAGAGCTTACAATCTAATCAAGACAAAACACATACAGCCTGATTCCAACAGGGGCACGTCCGAGCCATCTAGATGTCCAAACACTGGACGGGCTCCATTTGTACCCGATTCTGCATCATGGGTGCTAGACGTTCCCTCAGTTGCAGGATCGGGCAATGCGATGGCCCGGCGTGCCCCTGGATCCACTACGGGAAATGTCCACCCTGCATCACAGCCAACCCAACCCCCTGCTCCTGCTGGTGTGCTGCTGCTGCCATGGCATCCCACCACCATGGCACCAGGACGCGCAGCAGAAGTGCCGAAGGTCCGATTCGCAACCAGACCTCATTTCCCCACTGCCTGACCCTCAGTGGTATCTGCCAGGGCCAGGATCAGGCATCAGGGCCTCACCTTAAGCGGCTCCATGTCAGTCGGGAGGCTGCTGGGCCGATCGCATGGGCGCCCAGCGCCTATTCCACCACCGAGGTGGAATAAGCTGGGTGACCTCCTGGAGACCGCCGGAAGTACAGGGTCATGACCTGTATGTCCGGGTGCTTAGCCTGCCCCTGCTCCATCCCCATGCCGTCCCTGTCCAGCGCACTCCACATAGTGGCTCTGTGCATGTGGGGGACACATGAGGCGGAATATGGTGTTGGCAGATAGCGGATCTGGTCATCCCATTGGGATGTACAGCCCCACTAGTCGTGTTTCAGAATCGGGCCCATAGTGAAATTGGAGACTAGAGTAGAGATACACATAAATAGCGGACAAGAGTGAGGAGCATCAGGATGCAAAAACAGGTTCAAAGAGGTGGGTTTTTAGCCTGGATTTGAATGGACTAGGGAAGGAGCCCAGTGCTATTCTCTATAAATTTCGTAATAATTTCTAACATTTTGTGTGCTTTTTTGGTTGCATACTGAACATGGATTTCAATGTATTGTTCACAATGATGCTTTTCCTGGGTGGCGACTCCTAATGAGGAACATAGCATTGTAATGCTATAATTTGGGTTATTCTTCCCTGTGTGCATCACTACAGTTGCCCACAATAAATTTCATTTGCTATTTGGATGTCCAGTCTCTCAGGCTCATAAGGTCCTCCTGCAATTTATCACAATCAGCATGCAATTTAACAACTTTAAATAATTTTTTATTTGCAGATTTGATGATCTCATTATTAAAGGCAGTCTAGGTGAAATCTAGGACGTCCAGGCCAAAATATCCCAAATACTGTGGAAATGACAACAGAGAAGGTGGGCACATGCAAATGCCTTTGAAAATCACCATGCCTCCGGAATTTAAATAAAGACAGCCCTATTCAAAACAATTGGCTGGGCATTTGGAAGTGTTTGGCCAGTTTTAGAAACTTGAATGTGCCTGATATGGATGTCGGCAGCACTAGAAACATAAACATGTTCGCAATGGTATTCTAGAATGGGCATGTCTGCCTCATGCAGCATACACATTCCAGACTACCATTTTGCAAACAAAGATGTACAGCAGTTCAGCATCCAAAAAAGAAGTGTCTTAATTTACCTCTTTGTTTCTTTACCATTGTTGGGGATCTGAGAGCTCCTTCTGCACGCCCCACAAGTGTTTGGGCGCCAGAACAAGCACTTTTCTGATGCCTATTGTAGCACCCCCTACTGGTTAGGCGGTTGCCTATTAGTAGTGAGCCTACCTCTTTATGTCCTTTGCCAGCCTGATTGCTCAATGCTGGGGCTTTCAAATAATGTAGTTGTGTAAATAAGTAAATTTAGCCGAGGGTTTCAAAAAGTGCACAGGAAAATTTATTGATTATTTTCTTCTTAGCCACAGAACTTCTTTATCAGCAGTTCATGTATTATCAAACATAAATTGGATACTTCTCCATTCAAAGAAACAAAACTTTATAGCATAGTCCATGCATCACATGTTCTCAACAGCTTGCTTTAAACGTTGCAACCAAATCTTTTCCTTTCATAAAGATCAGCTTCTTCAGAACCAGGCTTGATACAACAGAGACCCGTATCTCCTCAGGGCTCTGCACAGCATATAAAATACTTGGCTACAAGCTGACAAACATTGATATCATTTCCTTTTAAACAGTTTTGCATTCTTCATTCTTAAGTTGCAAACATTGGCTTTTCTTTCACTTCAAGCATTTACCGTCTTCTCTGAGCCTGGCTGGCTAGCTCAGACCTTAATGCTTTAATTAACACAATTTTCAGTGAGACGTGTATTTCCCAAAGCTTCTGGGTTCTTTTTTTCACTGCTTTAAAAAAAAACACTCAGCTTTGCTACTTCTGACTAGTGCAATAAGAGCAATCCATCTCTGAGTCAGAACAGGGACTATCTGAACAGCATTCCTCTATTTCCATGAGCTCCTCATTTGATTCACTCAGCACCTGTCTGTCCTCAGCGTCTATAACAGGCTTTAACTTCTCCAAGAGTTTCAAAACCTGACCCCACTGGGATTCCTTTCTAGGCTGAGTTACAGGGGAAGGATAGAGGAGATTCTTATCTCTTAACAAACTCTTTAGAGCTTGCAACGTGCTCACCTTTTTCCCAGCAACCAGTCTTCCCTCAGACTTTGCCAAAGGTGGAATAGTGTTCACAGACTCTCACAAAGATATTCCTTTACCTTGCGTTCTTTCAGCATTCCCCACAGAGCCAGCTCTCCTGTCTTCCAAGCCAGCTGTACTCTCTCTACAAACTGGACTACCTTCAGGGCTGGAGTGGTCTGTCTGCTGCACGCAATAGGGCTTTCCTTTGAGGCATTTGCTGTCACACTTTCCTCTTACACTTGTTCTCCTGGTCTCCTCAATTCCTTTAGTTTCCCGAGACTCTCTGCTAGTCTCCTCCCTCCTGGAGGATGTCTCCTTCTCAGAGCACTCTCCTCCTGCTTGTCTCCCTGCTGTTCTCTTGCTGTTCTCGTCTCCCACGTCTCCTGGGCTTCTCTCGTTTCCCAGTTTCCTCTCCTTCCTTTTCACTGCTGCTTTCCCCAGCTTATATGATTGTGTTTGCCCTATAGCTCTAGACTCCACCCCCGGGCTCTCCTCGTCACCTCCCCTGGTTTCCATGGAGCTAGGGTGTGGCTCAATCTCTGTAGCTCTATACACACAGTTTTTTTCTCTGGTCAGAGTTTTAACCCCAAACCTCTCTGAACCTTTTCTCTGTTCAGAAATAAATGGCTGTTTTTTCAGCATTTTCTTGGGCTCTAACCCTGTCTCGCCACCACACTATTCATGTCCTTGAGCAGGAATAGACATGGCTGTCACCATCAGTAGTCTGAGATGTGTGGGCCATTTCTGAAATGGGGTGCATACATGTATCTTTTAAGGAACACTCCAGACATGCTTCCACCACAACCCCATGCGACTTGGGCGTGATCGCTCTGGAGATATATAACTTTGGAGCTTTCTAATATAGCTCTTGAGACATTTCAGTGCTTCTGGCATCTGAATGGGCAATTTCAACTGGTGAAATCATGATTACAGCTTTTCAAATGACCCCCTTCTTTTGGGGACTCTACCTCTCTAACATGTCTTGACGTGGCATTAATATGTATTAAAATAAGAACTTTCCAGGCCTGGCAGGGTGCAGCTTGGTGACGTAAGAGAGAGAGAGAGAGATTTTGTTAATTTCCCAAAGAGAACAGACATGATAAATAAGGGTATCAGTGATTCCTGAGGCAGGACTATACCAAGCTAGAATGCATCCTGTGCAACTCATGAACCTGGCACCTCCGGCCTCCCCAACCACATGCAGGAACTTGCTCTTATCAGGCTTCCTAAAAGCCTAGTGATGACATCAGCACCCCTTCTGTACTTACACCCTGCTCGCACAGCCCTTGGTTTGGCCCTGTCCTGAGGTGTCATTGACCCGGAGGAGCAGAGCAGGGCAGCCTAGGGATTAGAGCTCTTGCTGCTTCTCAGGAGGGAAAGGGAGCAAGCTCTTTCTTTCTGGTCTGAAGAGAAGGTGTCTCATTGGAGAGAAGAGTCATGGAGTTCTCTACATCAAAGTTTGCATCACAAAGAATGCAATTCCCAGTTCACAAGGAGAGGAGTCAACCCTTTGATAGAGTCTTACTCAAGTCCTTTGAGTAAAGAATCTGTGTTTGGCGTATAGAAAGGGACTTCCTGAAGTTTCCTTGGGATGACAGAGTAGAGAAAAGCTCTGAGGAAGCAGTTAATATAGGAATTATCACACACCAACTGTCAGTGCATGACTGCCAGGGCCGGCCCTAGAGTTGGTCCCCTAAGCAAACCTTAAGCTTTACACCCCCTCTAGCTGTCAAAATCTATTATTTAGCTTTGATTGGCCTGCTTTTGCTGCCCTCCAGAGGTTGCTGCCTTAGTAGTTGGGCCGTCCCTAATGACTGCATTAGCAGTTATGATACCAATATGCATGTGATATGTGCATACACTGCCAAAGGTTGGGGTCATCCCAGCATGTCTCCTTGTAGTTACCGCACAGAAAAGTTCCTCACCATGTGGCAACATCATTCCCAATTAATACAGGTGCACTATATGGCACTCACTGAGGTGGTGTTAAGTGTATATGTACTAACTGAAATATTTTCAATTAGCGCTGAGTAATTCCTCCTGTGCTAACAGCAATGTGCAGTCCACACCCACTCTCCGCCCATTACCCAAGTCTCCACGCTAAGCAGTTCGTGTGGGATTTTTACTTTGCTTGCTGCTTTTAGTATGCAGTAACCATTACTGCGGGCCTGCGCGAACCACTTAGTACATGCTAAATAAAGTATGCATTAACCATTAGCGCAGTTTAGTAAACATACCCCTTAGAGTGTGCTACTTCCTGCATTAATGGACAAATGCAGAATGAGGAAAGGGCGACTGGGTGAAGAATGCATAAGCAATAGGAGGGGACATCCACTTACATTTAACATGCAACATGGCACTGTGCATTACGTGTTGAGGCACCAGATAATGCCGTGCAATTAACAGCAGTTCAGTACATGGAATTGAGTGCACCTGCATTACCTGCAGTATAGTTAACACATGCTAAGTGGCGGTATATTACTGAAACTTGGATTTTTCAGATGTTTGATTTCCCTGCACTTTTCCTTCTGGGTTGCTGATTTGAGATTTTTATTAATACACCTCTCAGATTTGCAATAAAACATTTGTTTGCCTTAAATTTTCACCCAAACACCCAGATGCACTCAAAAAATGAATCATCGCTTATGAAAATTCACCAGTGTTTGCAAAAACATTTAGCAAAGGATTTGCAGCTCAATTATTAACCTGCACTACTGCATTAGTGTTAGTTTACCTCCAGTCCCAATTTTTGCAATGGGATCTAGTTACAAATAGCATGTGCTAATGGCGGCAGTGCATGTTAGTAACTGGTAGCTAAGGGTGAAAATTTAAGTGAAAGCGAAAAATGCAAACATCAGTAAAATGAAAATGTCCCTTTTTTGCACATCCTTCTCAACTGAGTTGATATCCGACAAACTGCAATTGCAGTGGATTGCTTGAAGTTCCTCCTTTGAATGTCTTCCTTACAATTGTGTTGCTAAGAGGGATTCCTGACATAGCACAAGGATAACACAATAACAACTGAAAGGAAATGAAAATAAACACTGCTTTAGTGCAGTCCTTTCAATATCTTTTCCAAGTGTAGAAGAGTGCTTTAGACATAGAAACAGCTTTTTACGAAATTGCTCACCCTATGTGTGGGTAAATATATGAACTTGGAGGGGAATTTTATAATAAGGCGCTATCTACAAACGTGTCTATGTAGGCACCACTTTGTAAAAGCAAGTAGGTGTCTACTTGTCTTTGTAAAATACTAGCATATGTTGCAGAGAATGTAGCTTGAATACAGGCGTGATCATTTACATCTTCTCGAGAGCTGCTGTAAATGAATGTAGGTACTTTGCACATATATGCAGGGCCGTACCAAGCGTGAATCGCGCCCTGTGAGACTTGCACATAGGGTGTGCCTCCCCCCCCCCCCTGCACCTCCATCCAGCAACTTTCTGAAGGGCAGCAGGAGAGAAGAGGCACACCCAATGTGCAAGTCGCCGGCGCACTAAGCAGATCTGTCCCTCCCTGCTCTGACGCCGTGTCAGAGCAGGGAGGGACCAGACCTGCTTAGAGTGCCGCATTTCAGCTGTCTGCGGTTGCCTGCCACCATTGAGAGAAGAAAAGGTGGTGGTGGCAGGCAGCGGCAGACAGCTGAAATGTGCCCTTTAAGCCTTTGCGCCCTGTACGGTCCTACATATATGTATGGAGAACAAGGTGTTTTCTGATCTACGCACACATGTGCAGATTCTGCCTTTGCTTCGCCTGGATCATGCCTCTTGCTACACCTACCAGCAAAGTACTTTGCCATTACATGAACGTTTTACACCAGTCAGTATTTTCTAAAAGGTCATTTACATACGCTAAGTGGCCACATTCATGCAGGAATGACTTTATAAAACTATCATACACAACAAAAGATCCAAACCGTGAGGTAGAAATGACACCATTCACACAGAAAGAACCTCACCCAGACAAATGCAAAAGAACCTCATACTCTTTAAAGAAAAATGATTTGTTGGACCCCTTATCATACTTGATCCACCAGTATATTCTAGGTGGGACTATCAGGGGTCCCAGTTTACTATTTTTATTATCAAACATAGAAATGATTTAACATCATCTCCATTTTCAAACAGCATATTTTAGATGACATTTTCCAATACGTTACACTTCTGTAGGGATAAGGACCATCAAAATCCAATCAGCGTTGATGACTGATTAATTGAATGTTGATGACCCTCATCCCTACAGAAGTGTAACGTATTGGAATAATATTTATTTAAAGAGTATGACATTCTTTTGGATTTGTCTGGGTGAGGTTCTTTATGTGTGAATGGTCTATAAAATTATCCCCATAAGAGGACAGCTTATAAAATACCAACCAGAAAAAAATGTAATGTGTTGGCATGACAAGTACTGTATTGGTGGGCATGCGTATGGACAATGTTTAAGTGGGTCATGAGTGCCCTTTTTATAAAATTAGCCCCATTGTGTCTGTGCATGTGTAAGTTTCTGCAGTATTTCTGAGGGCAGAGTTAGGGAGGGATTTACATTTAAATTCATACTCTTAGCATTTCAAAAGCACCTGGGCATTTTTTCTCAAGAAAGCTATCTGTATACATTAGTACTACTACTATAATTTGTATAGCGATACAAGGCATACACAGTCCTGTATATCAGGGGCGGTCCAAGGGGGGTGCGGGGCCATGTGCGGAGACTCGGTGTGGGGCCTCATTTGCATAAGTGGCCTTATTTGCATAAATATTTGCATAATGTTACCATACACTAACTTTTAGTAAACATGTCTCTTAATGAGTGTATGGATAAAGAAAGTCTAAAAGATTTCTACAATACTATAATCCAGTGCCAACCACCAGGCACATTAGGAACTACTACAAACACTGCCCATTTAGAACCCATAGCAAACCTGCCGTATCCTGACAGCATTACCAAGACTCACAAAGCACCATACTCTACCTATCAAAAGGCAACACTGCAAATATTAAACCAATACATTTCAGAGAATACTGGGGAAAGAGAACAAGTGGCAATGTCAAATAGGAATTACATAAACAGAATACCTCAGCTCAGTTACACATGCAGAACATAGACCATCACCAAACAAGGAATCACAATTTAGAAACAGGAAGGCAATAATTAAACTGGGAACCCCAAAAGCCAAACTTGGAATGTACAACACTACTGTAGAAATAAAACTATAAATTAATTTCCTCTTCTACCAAACAAAGCACAGACGTTAATGATGCACATTTCCCAGAGCTTTCATATTCCAGTTAATAAATTCAAAATAAAGAGATATCTTTCTACCTTTTGTGCATTTTTTTTTCAGTTGCAATTGCTCCAGCTACTTTCTTCTGGTTTCTTCATGTTTTCTGCTAACTCTCCATCGTCTGCTGTCCATTTGTCCTTTCTTCTCTCTTCTAGTTTTTTTTCCATTCTCTCTCTCTACATCTGCTTTAACATACTAATCTTTCTCCTTTTGCTCTTTCCTCATTCCTATTTCATCCACACAAATTTTACCCCTCCATCCTCAATCCCCACTTACTCTCCCAATACCCGGCCAATTGTAGATTTTTCATCCCTCCCACACAAAATATTTTCCCCTCTCCATTTTACTCTCCCAGCCCCATCCCATTCTAATCCTCCCCCAACATCAGCTCCCTTCTAGTTCCAGTCTCATCCAGCATCCATTCCTTTCTAGTCCCTGCATCAGCCCATTTCCAGTCCTAGCCACCCATCCATTTCCAGTCCGTCCCTTCATCAGCTCATTTCGAATCCTAGCCCCCCCCCCATCAGCCCATTTCTAGTCATTTCCTAGCCCCACCATCAACCCATGTCAAATCCTAGCTCCCCTCCACTCAGCCCAATTCCAGTCCAAGCCCCCCCATGAGCCTACTTCCAGTTCTAGCTCCTCCATGAGTCCATTTCAATACAAGCCCCCACCACAGCCCATTTCCAATCTTAGCTCCCCCCAACAGCCCATTTCCAGTCCTATCCTAGTTGCTCCATCAGCCCATTTTCAGTCCTAGCTCCCTTCCCTCACAGCCCATTTCCATTCCAAGCCCCCTACCCATCAGCTATTTGCAGTTCAAGCCTCCCCTTCCACTCAGCCCATTTCCAGTCCTAGCAACCCCCCAACCCATTACCAGTCCTAGCCCCCATCAACCCATTTCCAGTCCTAACCCACCATCACCCCATTTTCAGTTTAAGCCCCCCCCTATAAACCATTACCAGTCCTAACCCCCCATCAGCCCATTTCCAGTCAGCCCCCCATAGCCCATTGCCAGTCCTAACCCCCCCATCAGCCCACAGCCCATTACCAGTCCTAACCACATCAGCCCACCTCAAGTCCTAACCCCTCCCAATCAGCCCATTTCCTGTCCTAGCCCCCCCATAGCCCATTATTAGTCCTAACCCCACCATAGCCCATTACCAGTCCTAACCCCCCATCACCCCATTTCCAGACAGCCCCCATCAGCCCACAGCCCATTACCAGTCTTAACCCCCCCATAGCCCATTATTAGTCCTAACCCCAACATAGCCCATTACCAGTCCTAACCCCCCATCACCCCATTTCCAGACAGCCCCCATCAGCCCACAGCCCATTACCAGTCCTAACCCCCCCCAACAGTCCACAGCCCACCTCAAGTCAAGTCCTACCCCCCTCCATAGCCCATTACCAGTCCTACCCCCCCCCATCGGCTCATGGAAAATTAAAAAAAAAAAAAAAGATGGCTGCTGCCGCTGCCGCCACAGCAGCGGCAGAATGGAGTGTCCTGCGGGGCCCCCTCTGCCTGGCTGAGCTCTCCCGGCCCGGCTGAGCCCCTCTGCACCGGCTTTCAGATACGCGAAGGGAGAGTGTCTCCCTTGCGTCTCTGTTAAGCCTGCAGGGGCAGATGGGAAATTTCCCATCAGCCCCTGCTTCCCATCAGCCCCTGCGGGCTTAACAGAGACGCGAGGGAGACACTCTCCCTTCGCGTATCTGAAAGCCGGCGCAGAGGAGCTCAGCCGGGCAGAGGGGGCCCCGCGGGACACTCCATTCTGCTGCTGCTGCTGCGGCGGCAGCGGCAGCAGCCAGCTTTTTTTTTTTTTAATTAAATTTTTAAAAAAGCAGAATGTTCTTTGCGCGGGGCCCCCTGAAATGCAGGGCCCTGTGCAAAAAACATTCTTGCTCAATGGACGGGCCGGCCCTGCTGTATATGTACAAATAAGGGACAGTCCACGCTCATCAGAGCTTATAGTCTAATTTAAGTGAACCACACAACAACTGGGGATTGGATAAATCTAGGGGAATGGCAAGATACAGATAGATGATGAGCAGGAGAATAAGGGGATTAGGATCCAAAAGCAGCCTCAAAGAGGTGGGGTTTTAGCCAGGATTTGAATAGGGCCAGGGAGCCTGACGTACTGATTCAGGTAGTTTGTCCCAGGCATATGGAGCAGGAAAATGGAACGAATGAAGTCTGGAGTTGGAGAGAAAGGGGACAGATAAAAGGGATCTGCCAGAGAAGCAGAGTTCCCAAGGACGAGTGTAAAGAGTAATAAGAGAGGAAAGGTAGTGAGGGGCTATAGAATGAATAGGAGAAGTTTGAACTGAATGCAGAAACGGATAGGGAGCCAGTGAAGTGACTTGAGAAGATGGGTTATGGGAGCACAGAGAGACTGGTGGAACATCAGCCATGCAACTGAGTTTTGAACAGATTGTTTTCTTTGTTTTATGGTTTATGAGAGTAATTTTATAATAGAGGCATCTAGGTTACGGCTACTATAAAGGCACCTATTTTGAGCCTACTTTATAAAGACACGTAGGCACTTCTATAGTAGGTGTAAATGAACATGTGTAAGATTTGCCAGTATGTGTGTAGGCTAAGGTATCTTATAATTAATGCCCATTCTTGTGAATTCCACACAGAATATGCCCCTGGCTATACCTACTGGCACAGTACACTCATTCATGTCAAAGTGCATACTTTTCATCAGTCGGCAATTTACAAATGGCCACACACACACAAAAATATCTTTAAAAAATTATCCCCTATATATGCATTAATTTCTAATACTTTAAGTGTGCTCTGCTTAGGATTTGGGATATGTTTATTGATTTATCTGGATATTTATAGCCTACATTTTCTCAATGCCTTTATACCTATTTCACAAATGGTTCTACCAAGACAACCCCCCCAACACACCCACAATACACAGACCCAGCCCGGCACATTAGCACTACCAGACACCCTGGTACGCAGTTGTATATAGTCACCTAATCGTGTAAATAGTTGCCAAGCAGCCCCTGTCGCCACTGCACATTGGTGGCCGACTGCGTAGCCTGTATATAGTTACTTAAATGAGCTGCCAAGCTGACCTGCTGCACAGCCTGTATATAGTTACCCCAGTTAGTCCAAGTTGCAAAACCTGTTCATTGTAAGTATAATATAGCTTGGCCGGTACTGTACAAATTTGCTGTTGACTGTAAACCGAGCTGATTTTAAAGAGTGCGGTATAGAAAAGACTTTAAATAAATAAATAAATGTTGTGCATTTTAAAATACAGTTCAAACTTTGAATATCGCGACTTGGAAATCCTTTTCAGACCGAGACGACCTAGGTGCAAAAACAGCTGTATGAGAGTTCTTTTCTGATCAAGAACGCCTTCCTTAAATGCCATTAAAGGTACATACTCAGCCATATTGAGGGAAGGCAAATTTCAGGCAAGCACATTATGCATATAAATTGCTATTCACTTGACATTTGTCTTTTAAAGCCTTAGGGGTTCTCAACCCTTTCCTTGGGACCCACCTAGCCAGTCGGGTTTTCAGGATAACCACAATGAATATGTATGAGAGAGATTTGCATACACTGCCTCCATTATATGCAAATCTCTCCCATGCATATTGGTTATCCTGAAAACCCAACTGGCTAGGTGGGTCCCGAGGACAGGGTTGAGAACCCCTGCAAGTTTAGAACTTAGTTAATCTGAGCTGATATATTTGAAGTTTGCAGCCCTAGAGTAGCACAATTCAAGGCTCAAGAGGAATAAGGAAGCCAATGGCTCAGCAGTGACAAGGAATATGCTTAGTTATACTTTGAAGCAGAATATAGATATTTCATGGTGGTGGACAGGGTTGTCTCAAAGTTGACTAGCCTCGCAGCTTCCTAGTCATATTTGAAAAACATTTCTTCAAAAAGATTCATGGAGCCAATTTGACTGTGACAGAATTAGGAATCCACACAGCTCAAGGCAGCTCGGTGACATGGAGCAGCCTACCATAGAGAGAGAAGGCAGTCCAGAAGGAAACGTGAAAGAGAGAAAAGAGGTAACTCTGATTTACAACAAGGTTATTGGGAATTGGCTTAGGGCAACCAGTTAAGGCTAATTAAGCAGGAGTTTAGAGACTAGGTTAGGGAGAAGCAGCAAGGCTAGAAGATCTTGAGACTGTAAGAAAGCTAGACAAGCAGAAGCTGGTCAGAATGAGATTATGGTGAGCTGAAGCTAGGAAAAGAAAGACCGTTGAGCCTATTGCTAGGAGCTAATCAACAAAAATGCCAAAACCCGAAAGTAAGTATTCAAATAGTAAACCATACAAAAAAGAATACTAACAGTACCCTCCACCAGGGGCTAAGCAGTGCATCATGGTACTGTTCAGAAGGGTGTTAGATGATCACACGGAGTGCACCGACGTATACGTAAACACTTATAAGTGATTGTTATGCTGTCAGGTAATGGCTTAGGTAATCTCACTTTTCCCTGCTCTCGTCTTGCCTGCCAGCTACCAGAAAACATTTCTTTTACTTTAATTTGTCCTGTTGAACTATATGAGGTTCTTTTCAATTTTAACCTTTCAACCTTATTTATTGTAAACCACTTTGACTTTTTAAGAAAGGTGGTACATAATGTTTTAATAAACAAACAAGCATAAACACTTATTCAGATCGCAGCACATGGTATCTAGATAAGTGCCACCGACTGGGGTACTCAAAGGTACTATCCAGATAGAGGCGCTGAATATCCTTATAGATCTCCCTGACACTATCTGCATAGTTCTGGGTCATTCTGTAGAGTAGCAACTTATTTGGATAGCAGTGATATTCAGGGCTGCTAGCTGGAGAACTAGTCACATAATACAGGACAACAAAAAAACTGTCCTAAGCTATCCGCATAGCAACCCTGAATATCACCACTACCCAGAGAGCGCTAGCACTCTCCAACCCAACTGGATATCTAACACCGGCACAATCCAGATGCAGGTGCTGGATATCTCAATTTCTTGCTGGTTTTCTATAAAAAAACACTGATTGCTGTGGCTGAATATTGACCCATATGATTGCACAGCAGATGGAACTGGAATCGTAGACCTGGAAAAAGGAGACTGGCCCCAGTTTTCAAAAAGGCCACCAGCAGGATAGCAGCTTCTGCTGAATATCTGGCTTGCGCGGTGCTATCCAGATAAACACTAGCACTTGCCCACTTAGCAGGATTTTCAGCCAGCACATATACAGAGAACAACTTAGGCCTGCTTTACATGTGACCTAAGTTGTCGGGATAAGTGCTGGCTGAAAATCGCACTAACCGGTAAGGGTCAGTCAGCACTTATCTACATAGCACTGAGACACTGCCCTCACTCTGCTAATGGACTGCTCTGCACTATCCAGATAGTGCTGGGGTGTCTGTGAAAATATTCAGCAGCGCTGTCTGGATAGCGCCTTGGTCAGCTCTCTTATTCAGATTCCTCCTCTTGGCTCTCTGGATAAAGGTTTTGAATATTGGCCAAACTGTTCTCTCAAAGCTGCCTAGACTATCAGTTGTTTGGGGGCATGCTGGAGGAGGCTTGGCACCGGCCGCACACGGTAACCTGTCACATTGAAATACCTTCAAACTTCATCCAGGTTCATCCAATTGTTTGCACATCTCTGGCACCAGCATGTCAAACAGAAAACAAGTCCCTGCCTAGTGCCACCAATTCCCCATCACACTCCACGACAGTCTGGTAAAGCAGGAATTGGTGTGCGCCGAGCGTCAGACCGCTATATTAAGCTGATTCCTGCAGTTCTGTTTCCTGCAATAAACCAGGCCCTGGCAGAATTTATTCTGCAAAAAGCCAAGTGACCTCTGAGACTACTGTAGTGCTCTCTGTTCACTGGTCAGTGGGAAACTGCCGCTGTGGCAATACAAGCTACTCTTTTCTCCTGCATCTGATTCAGAGCAGACATAATCTTCCACCTTCAGATTTATGTATTAATTAAAACCCAGTACAGCATTACATTTAAAAAAAAGTTGTAGAAACAAATCCAAAGAGTAAAATGAAGCTCCAAATCACTGATTTGGACACTCATGCTGAGAGAAATATCGCATATATATCACTTGTTGAAATGATGAGTTTCTCATTTCGGGTCTGTTTTATGTTTTGTGATTACAGTCTCAGTATTAGTGGTTTACTATGTTTCCAAATAGTACAATTTGTACATTTTTGCAGGCCAACATAAATCCGAAGAGTTTCTACTTGTGAGGTGCAATGGATGTGTGTGCATAAACTGTCAAGAGAGATCATAGTTGGAAACATATGTACCAAAGCCAAACCAAGCGAATCCAGATTATAAGAAAAATGCCAGGATAGAATCAGGTAACGCTGACTCTGTTTATCTGAGCAACTGTGAGCTCACAATCACCCAGCAGCGTTACCATTAATAAAGGTTTGAGTTGTGCCCATGTCAGGTGGAGGAACCCCCAAAGCAGGCAGCAGCCAAACCCCAATGTTGGCTCACAGTTAAAAAATTCTCTGGCACATTTGCTATGAATTTTAAGATTAAAGTGTTATTTTTCCTCTACACCGATATTTATGATTTTTTTGAGCAGCTGAACACAAGAAAAATATACATGAAAAAGTTATGCTTCCTGTTTTCCCCTGTTCTGCTTTGTTATATAGGGACCCTGCACATTTGTATTTTCACTAATCAAGTAATGTTCTAAAGCATTTTCTGTGTGCAAAGCATGCTCACCATGCTGAAAATAGGTCTTACAAACTTGTGTGGCAGAATGCTTATGCAGAACTATACCCGGATTCCCAGGAGCATAGTTTGAACTAAGCTGGGGCACTGCTTCATATACAGATGCATTTTCAAAAATGTACGTATATATGCACAAATGCACACATTTATAACTTCAATGGAGCAGGGAAGTTCCGAGAACCTACAGTAGGTGTGGAAACATGATAAAACAGCAATAGAGTACGTGCCTAGGTGCCCTATTAGAAAACTGTCTCATACCTATACAACTGGGTGTGTTTCGTGTTATACGTAGATATTCAAAGCAACACTTATACACATATAAGAAATACCACTGAAAATGTGTATACAACTTTAAACAACCTGCTTAACTGATTGCTTAAAGGATAACTCTGTACAGATCTTCTAGGTTGGAAAATGAGCACTGAGGTTCATGCTTTCAAAAAAAGTCTCTAATAGTTTAGAAACAGTTTGGTGAACACAAGCTTTTTCTAAAAATACATTTAAGAGGTCATTTTATAAAGAGCTGTGTAAAGTTACGCACCATCAATGTACAGAAAGCATGCATTTTCCATGACTTATGTGCATGCATACTTTAGTTGAGCTCTATTCTATAATTACGCATGTGAGCAAAGTGGTTGGAGATATAAATTAAATAGATGGTGCGGACTGATGGTGTGAATGTGGCCAGGGGTGGAACGTGGAGAGAGCGCAAATTTACACGTGTAAATTATAAAATACTATAACTTATGCACATTCTTAGCAAATCTAGGTGCACACATTTACATCAAGTCCAGAGTCCGCATAAGTGCTCGTGCTTAGGTTTGCCTTGCTTATCTCACGACTTACGCCTCTATTTTATAAAGAACGGTAGGCGTCTACTTTTCTTCATCATATAGGAGTGATTTGAACACATTGGAACTTGTGTTATACTAGGAAACTTTTATAAACTTATGCTCATAGTGCTGGCAAAGAACAAACATGTTTGATGCTATGCACAGGAACAGCTGTTGTAGAAAATAATATATTCAAAATACAGAGCGGCATCCCTAGAGGGTTTGCACATGTAAGTAGTGTTACATGCATGCAGAAGTGGAGACATTGCTACTTATGGACTTCATTTTAGAGAGCTTGTGTGTCATTTGCACATTTAAATAATGGGAGATATATATATAGATGATAGACACGCATATACACAGTCTAACATGTCAGTTTCGATTTTAGAAGAACTGCCACTTAAAATGCATGTATCCGCAGCACACACAGTTTTTAAAGGGACGTGTTCTGGCCATGGTGTGAACATGCTTGAAAAATATGCAGGCATTTTCTATGTTGCAAATGAAATACTGTATGTGTACTGCATAAAATCTAGATGTTGGCATTTAAACCTGCTTCTAGGCATGTGTGTCAGCTAGATACTCATTTGGATCTGATGCTTGGAAGAGTAATAGAGGAGCTAATATCTGGCATGTTTGCACCACACTTACACACCTAGGGGAATAATTTTATGGAGTAGGTTTAGCACATATATGGTAGCTTACATGCATACAATGACTCATAAAATGTCCTTAGGCATAAACTATGTATGGTGGCATGAATGCACATACTTTTACAGTAGTTATTGCTGGGGGCACAGTCTGGAAGAGCATGATGGAATCACGACTTATGTGCATTGATTTTAATATGCAAATCCATGCAAGTACCCATGTACTCTATGTGTGGACAAAAATCCCTGTTCCCAAGCAGGCACACATGTGCATGACCCTCAGTGTAGCTGCTATTGCTGGATGCCCAGATCAGGACATGCCCAGGTTTTCCTGTATTTTACCAAAGGCTAAACGCAGGTCCTCTTGTATTTAAACATTCATGAATACATGTGTATTTGCCGGCATGTCCAGAAGAAACAGCGATCTCAAAAAAGGATGTTGCGAAAAGCAGGTCCTGTTTTGCATGTTGCTGTCAGAAACATGGGTTCCTAGCTGCAGGAATGCAGATATTGTTGCCCATGTTGGATCCACTTGTCAGAGACAGGCTAGTGGTGGGAAAGGGAACCCACATCTGCCCCCCCCCCCCCACAGAGCCCCCAAATAAACTAAATCATTCCTTGACATCCATCCCTATGACCAACTCTCAACCCTCAATGCCTTCTCTTGGCTCTTACCGGGGGTTTCCCTGATGGCCTAGTGGGGAGCAGGAGTGAATTTTTAGTTGATCCTGCACCTCTGGCTCCTAGTAGATTCTTCATGACTCTAAAGAAGGAGTGTGAGCCTGGAAAAATGAACTCTTCTAAGATATCCTCCTGTATGTTTAACTTTTAAATGGCAGTCATGCTATGAAAATACTATTTATTTTAATCAAAATGTTTGATTTGTATATTAGAATATCACTATTCTTGGGACCGGCAATTTTAAAAGGCATTTCTGCACATAAAACAGGTTTATGCATTGAAAGAGGTTTTTAAAAATTGCTTGCCATATCTGGGAGTAAAATTATGCTAATAGTTCTACTTTTGAGGTAATTTTGTAAAGCATTTTTCATGTGGAGGTGTGCATACCACATTTTGTTTTGTTTACTTTCCTGTGGTTTGTATTTTTTTTCTATTTTGTTTTTATACATTTTCGCTTTGTTGTGTTTTGTTTTTATTATAGATTTTCATTTCAGGGCAGTTTTCTTAACAAAGAGCTGGCTGTGGCTGCTGCTCAAACAAACAGCTGAAAGGTTACTAGGCAAATAAAAAACTAAATTTTGCTCCTCTTTTCCATTTTTGTTAACGGTTGTCATGGGCTGGTCTTGATTTTTGTGCCTCTTGGGTTGAAAGGCCAAGGTCTTCCAGGAGGAGCTATTATATTTCCTGAGAGGGTTGGCAATTTCTTGTCTGGTCTTGAGCTCCAGGAAATTCCTTTCTGGATTTTTTGACTTGTGAATCTACTGACTTGCTCTAGAGACTTATTCAAAAGGATTTTCTTGTGCCATGTTCCTAGCCCTTACAGTTCAGGGAAAAATATTCTGCATCCGTTCTTAAAATATTTTCCTTGTTTAATTCTTGGACTTACAATTTTGAATCTTGTGTGAAATTCCCAGTTACTGCTATATTATCAGAGACATTTACCAAGTCTACTTGGAATTCTGGTTGTCCAATTAGTCATCATGTTCAGAAATTCTTTGAAACCATGGGGGTCTTTTACTAACAGCTGTCAGCATGTGTTCAGGTGCACTCTGAAGGCATGCTGGAACATGCACTGTCAGCTAGCATGGGGCCACGATAGTTAGCATGGGATATTCCTGTGCAACCTGTGTTAAGGTCATGAGTGGGTGGGTTAGGGGTGGAGAGTTGGCGTGGTGAGCTTAGCACAATTAGCACTTGGTTCACACCGCTTGCTGACTGCATTAGCTTGAGTTTACTAATGCCACCTCAATAGGTGGAGCTAAATGCACCAGTGCTAATGCACCTTTATTAGGAGAAAGTGATCTATATTAACTGTTGGTGAAATGTTGTCCACACCCCTGACAGTTAATGTGGCTGTGTTGCACTTAGCATGCCATAGTTGTTGCGCTTTTGGCACATTAGGTGCAATATCCTAGTGCCCGTTAGTAAAAGGACTAACATGTCTAAGAAACTTAGACGTGGAGCCTGATTCAGAGAGGGGGACGTCTGGGCTGTCCATGCATCCCTGAGGAAGACGGGCCAGTTAGGAGCCATTTCTGGATCGTAGGAACAAAATGTTCCCGCAGGGCACAGAATCGAGCCTGTGGATGGGCTGGCGTGCCCCTGCCATCTGCAGGGCATCCTCCCTGCAGGCATCCCAAGTCCTGCAACATACGCCCCCCTCCTGCCCACTGCCTGACCCACGGCTGGTCTGCTGGGGCCTGGATTGGGCAGCGGGGACCCTCCCTGCATCCAGCCCCAGCAGGGATTCCCCAGGCACGAACACTGGGTCGGTGCTGCTTATTCCAACTTCGAGGTGGAAAAAGCAGCACATCCCCTTTGACCCAGCAGGATGTTCAGGGCTCTGACCTGAATCGGCCCTGTACACCCTGCTGGGCTGGCCCGCCCCTGCTCCATCGAGATCCCACCCCACCAGCTGTTCAGGACGTCCCGCAACCTGCATCCCAGAATTGGGCTCATGGTTTCAAAGAATTTCTGGCACAAGTACATGGCACAAGAAAAATCTTTGGTGCAAGTATCTACAGCAGGAGTCAATAGATTCACAAGGCAAAAAATCCAGGAAGGGGTTTCCATGCAGCTCAAAACCAGACAAGGAATCTTGGGCAAATCAGGATACAGGAACTAATATTAGCAGAAATACTAGACACAGCTAAAAGTAGCCTGGCTAGAGTTAGCTGACAAGGAGACATAATAGCTCCTTCAGAACACCAGGGCCTTGCAACCGAAGCTACACCTGTTCAAGGCCAGTCCAGGCCATGATGACAGTGGGGAAAAAAATCTAATCAAAAAAATTTTTTTTTTCATTTTCATTCTTGCATTTAAAATGATATGAAATGACATGTCATTGATACTTCCTATGTGGGGTTATTTTGAGGCACGACTAGCTATTTGTTCCCCTTCCCAATCCCATCTAACTTCCCCGCTTGTTGTACTGGGAAATTAGACGGGGGCGGGGAAGGGGCTGATCAGGGGTGGCTTTAGAAGAGGCAGTGGGTGGTCATCGGTCCCGGACGTACAGGGCCGATTCCAATGTCGGCCCTGTACATCTGGGGCCGACGACTTGGATGGGGAACTTAATCCACTTCTGAGGTAGAATAAGTTCCCCCATGCAGGAAGAATTGCAGGCCCGGGGCTGAGAAGGGGCGGCAGGGGGCAGAGGGCATTCCCTGCAGCCCAACCCTGGCCCTGGGAGGCCGGATCAGGGGTTGGACTGCGGGGAAAGCACTTTGGGAGCCGTAAGCTGGGGATCGCAGCTTTTAAATGGAGCCACAGTGCCATGGCAACTGGACACCATGGCCCCACAGTTCCATTGAAAAGCCCTGACTGAGTTAGTCAGGCTTGCACGTACAGGCCTGTTCGCGATTCTGATCCCACAGGGCTAGATGTGCCCCAAGGGATCAGAATCGCGACTCCCTCTGTGAGCACAGAGGGCCTGGATGTTGCGGATGGAATCGGGCTCATGTTGTTTAAAATGAATGCACATCCCTGTTTTCATGTGCAAAGCTTGCTTCACACAGAGAAAACAGCTGTTCTAAAATTGCTTAGCTGAATACGAGCATAGATGTATTTGCACCAACAAGATTATACATAGGCACTCCTAGGGGCACAGACTAGGTGGGCTGATGTAGAGCTGTGAAGTATATGACTATTTTATAACATACGTGTACATGCATAGAATATACTACTACTATTACTATTCATTTGTATACACAGTACTGTATACATACACATAAGAGACAGTCCCTGCTCCACAGCGTTTAGCAAGTATTTAAGACAGACAGAACAAACAAAGCACTAATGTATTAAAAACACATAGATATTAAATAGGAGAATAAAGGGCTCAGGATCTAAAGGCAGGGTTTTAGCTTGGATTTGAATAGGAGCAGAAATAGAGTCGGACGTACTGACTCAGGGAGTCTATTCCAAACATATGGCACAGCAAGGTGGAACGAAGGGAGTCTGGAGTTGGTGGTGCAAGAAAAGGGCACAGATAAAAGTGATTTACCTGATGAATGGAGCTCCTGAGGAGGGTGAAGGGAGAGAAAAGAGAAGAGAGGTAATGAGGAGCTTCAGAATGAATGTATTTGTAGGTGAGTAGAATATTCATCGTCTTCTGATCAGAGAAAAAGGCATACCTCTGGATTCAGAGGGAGGCAGGGATTGCACTTAAGCATTCTGTTTTATTTCCAAAGGTATGCGTGCAAATTTACTATGAACAAAGCACAATTTGCCTGCATACTTTTTCCTACTCAATTATCAAAACTAAATTTTCCATCGAAAATTGATGGCAAATCTGTGGGTAAAAAGTACCTACAGACTTTATCCTTGTGCACACACTTTTATTTTTATATTTTTAAATATCAGTAGTAGTTTCCTTTGCATATGGTACACAGTGCTGGATCGTCTATACTGTTTAATGCTTTCAATAGACAGGTCAACTTGCAGGGCTGGCTTCGTATTTCTTCCTGCTAGCCTTACATCCATTTTCACCTGCCTGAAACCTTTTACTGGTCTGGGGACAAATAAATCACACTTAGTATATTCCTAAGACAGTTCAACTAAAAAAGGATCTCAACATGAAGGACGATTGCAGTGTTAGGCTGTCATCTAGTCCCCACTGGTACCATGAAAAATTACAGCGAATAAAATAACATTTTTCAAAATATGACATTACGCTTTAATTTATCTTCTGTAATAAATGGGTTCTTGAGCAAATTTTAGTCCATTTGAGCACAAACTATTCTTCAAGCACTCAATAATAGATTACTAATGAATTGAATTATTAATTTGTAACTGAACAATTGTTTGCTTCAGCAATCATTTTCAGTACCCTAGACTATAATTTCCTTTGCTTTTTATCATCTTGAAATGTATTGTATATCCATATTTTTATGTTCCTTTAAGATATTAAAGGGTTAAGTTTTAACCGATAATTTGAATGTTTGCTGTTTCCTGTACCACTGTTGATATCTGGACAACTTGATTCCCTTTCAATAGAGGCTATTGTGTGAAAATTCAACCAAACCTACACATCACTAGCTAGGAGATAAACAGAGAATGTTGGCCCAGTTTTATATGAGATTCACATTCTCCTAGAACTAGTCTTTCAGGGCCTGGTTTTATAACAGGACACCTGTGTAAGAAGTCCAGAAAAGCACTTATTCTACATCTATTTTATAAAGGCAATATAGGCACCTATGGGCCTTTATAATATAGGTACCCTGAACCAACCTTTGTAGCATGCAAATACAGGCAGAAACATTTATACCTGTACTCGTGTATTTTATAAAATATGAGCATATATCACAACTCTGTCCACCCAAACTATATCCCCTGGAATGCCAACATTTGCCCACAGTAGGGGTAGGTCCTCCTGTGAGTGGGAGTTAGAATATGCCTGTACTTTTCCATTTTCAGAAGTACACATGTAGGGATATGTTTCCTAAGCCCTGTGCTGGTAACGTGGGTATGGGCCGTGTTACTAGTGTGGGGTTCACACTTCATGCAGGGGGGTGGGTACATCCGTCTCCCTGTATCTAGCACGCTGCACCGTGGTAAAACAGCCATGGGAACAACTAACACCACCCACTGAGTTCATATTAGTTGAACATGCAGTACAGGAGTCAATTTTAGTGGGCAATGAAAAAGGGGCTGGTACTTAATGCCACCAAGTACCCCATCAAAAAAAGTCCTGTATGTAAGTAGTGATTTTAGAAAAGTTGTCACTTATGCATACTCATGGAAGGCACGGATTTCAAGGCAGTGTGTTCTGGGTATGATTTGAGTGGACTTTAAGAGGGTAATTTAATAATCTCCCATATAGTAAACACACATTTTTATTAGGTGTATGCAGGCAAAATAATCGCTTTGTTTAGTTTCCTGTGTTTGCAGATTTTTTAAAGTTTTATTTCATTTTGTTTTTATAAATGTCTGTTTCAAGACACTTTTGTTAATTAATTGATAGCTGTGGCTGCTGCCCTCACACACAGAAAAAAAGGCTTTAGGTTTCCAAGCAAATAACACTAGATAAAACACACCAAACGTTTGGGTAACAGTTATCAACAGTTGTCATGGGCCTTGAACTGATGCCCCTTGCACTTCTCTTCTAAGAGCACTTAGGATATCTTGGAGGGTTGGCTCTAGCCAGCCTATCTTTAGCTGTGTCTTGTATTTCTGGTATTATTAGTTGTTATTTCCTGGTTGGCTAAAAGTTTCTCTGATCTTGAGCGCCTTTCTAGATTTTTTGCCTTGGGACTTTTGCCTTGTGCTCTAGAGACTTACTCCAAAATCTTTCCCTGTGCCATCTTCCTAGCACTGTACATTCTAAGAAAAGTATTCTGGAACCATTAACATTTTTTTCTTGTTTACATTAGAACATAAGATACGGCATACTGGGTCAGACCAAAAGTCTATTAAACCCATTATCCTGTTTCCAACAGTGGCCAATCCAGGTAACAAGTACCTGTCAGTTTCCCCAAAGGTAGACAGATTCCATGTTGCTTATACCCAGGGTAAGTGGTGGATTTTCCTAACCCACTTTAATAATTGTTTATGGATGTTTCCTCCAGGAACTTGTCCAAACCTCTTTTTAAACCCAGCTACACTAACAGCTTCTAAAACGCTCTCTGGCAACAAATTCTAGAATTTGATTACATGTTGAATGAAAAAAATATTTTCTCCACTTAGTCTTATATGTAGTATATAGTAGAATCATTGCATGCCCCCTGAGACTTTCAACGTTTTGAAGGAGTAGACAACCAATCTATGTGTAGCTGTTCTACTCCAGTCATTATTTTATAGACCTCTATCATATCGCCCCTTAGACATCTCTTTTCCAAGCTGAAGAGCCCTAACCTTTTAAGGCTTTCTTCATAGGAATATCTTTCCATCCTCTTTATCATTTTGGTTGCTCTTCTCTGTACCTTTACTAATTCCTATATATCCTTTTTAGACATAGTGATCAGAACCGCACACAATATTCAAGTTGAGGTTGCACCATGGAGTGGTATTAACATTATTAACATCCTTGGTTTTATTTTCTATTCCTTTCTTTATGATTCCTAGCATTCTATTTGCTTTCTTGGCTGCTGCTACACACTGGGCAGAAAGTTTCAACATATTATCCATGATGATGCCTACATCCTTGTCCTGTGTGGTGATTCCTAATGGGGAACCTTACATCGCATATTTTGGATTGTTCTTTCTTTAGAGGCCAATTCCACAAAATCCATGTCTGGTCCATGGACACATTTAAATCAGAAACAGGCACGATTCCATACCAATTCTGCATCTGCGGGTATAGACACACCCGCATTTATGGAATCAGCTGGCCCGTGCATGTATCCAGTGTGAGGCTCGTGCATGGGTGCAGGCACAGGCCATAGAATGAAGAAGAGAAACCAGTCCCTGCTAATATCATGGTACATGCGTTGTTGGGGTTTTTTAACTTATAAACAACCTAATGAAATGTGATTCTTGAATCTCTTAGATTAGCTAATTGAGTGAACAAAAGAAATTGCATCCTGATGAAGGGGGATTCATTTAAATTGCAGATGTTGTTGAATTCCGGAGCCACAATGTCAGTACTGAATTCTCTACCACCAGGTGTGAAATTATTGCTGTGTGCCCCATGTCTGTCAGAGAATTTCGGCTTATATACTCAGGCTTGGGACCAGGCAGGACCAAACAGCAGGGGTACTTGGAAAGGGGGATGGGCAGGACCAGCTCAGTCACAGCGTTTTTCAGAGAAGCTCCCTTAGTTGCTGGAACTGTGGCAAAAGGGGACATCTTCAGCGTGAATGCCGAAGCCCCCAACCTGAGGATCAGCAAAACCACAGGGGCCACCCAATGCCTACAAGGGTCCCCAGAGCAGATTTCCCCAGTGGCAACCTAATGACTCACTATGGTGATGCGGGAATGTGAGCTGATAATTGAAGCCTGTTTAAATGGGTATAAAGTGCATTGCTGTAGAGGTTTAAGTTTTAAACTTTCTCTTACCCTTCCCTGAAGGACTCCTCCCCTCCCCCCTGCTGAGTTAGTGTTGTGGTCTTCCATTTTCTGTGCTGCACACGTGGGTTTAGCTCAGATTGCCTTTGTGTTCCCTAAGAAGAGGGGTGCTTCCAGAGCTCTCCCAAAAGGTGATTTTTTACTGAGTTGCTGCATAACTGAGTCTTGTTTCCAAATAACTGTGAATCTGTTTGTCTCCACATAGCTCTCTATCTGTCCATAGTATTGGGTTCCCTTACCCACTCCATTGCTGTAGAGGTTTAAGTTTTAAACTTTCTCTTACCCTTCCCTGAAGGACTCCTCCCCTCCCCCCTGCTGAGTTAGTGTTGTGGTCTTCCATTTTCTGTGCTGCACACGTGGGTTTAGCTCAGATTGCCTTTGTGTTCCCTAAGAAGAGGGGTGCTTCCAGAGCTCTCCCAAAAGGTGATTTTTTACTGAGATGCTGCATAACTGTGAGTCTTGTTTCCAAATAACTGTGAATCTGTTTGTCTCCACATAGTTCGCTATCTGTCCATAGTATTGGGTTCCCTTACCCACTCCATTGCTGTAGAGGTTTAAGTTTTAAACTTTCTCTTACCCTTTCTCAGCTGTAACTTACCTTGCCTCTCTCAACTAACTGGGCTTTATGTGGTACCCCTCTCCCCCCTGCTGAGGGTTCAGGACAGGGTACCTTGTAACTGCCCTCTTTAATAGGACTTATCTCCCTCCCTCCCTCCCCAGCACCCACCCACCCCTGGGGTAATTGTAGTTTTATAGGTACTTGCACATCTTAGAGGAAAGGGGCTGCTCTCAGGTGCAGCTCGTTATCCAAATCAGTCATACACGGAGGACCTGAGATTAATTAATTAAGCTTCAGGTACACAAGGTGTATTAGTGGTATTAGATACACTTTTATTGGTATAAGCATCTACACCAATCCTTATTATATACAGAATTTAAAAGACCTAAACACAAGCTTTAAACTAAGATGCAGACAGAAGTCCAGCAACGACATGGGGGTTCTCCGGTCTTTTGCATTGAGTGTCACATGTATGATTTTCTCCCAGTTGGTGAGAGGTCTTACGTATGCACTAAGTGCAAAGAACTCTTTGCTCTCAGGGAACGAGTCCGTTCTCTAGAGGCTAGAGTAGCAGACCTGGAAGACATAAGAAAGACAGAGAAGTACATGGACGTGACCTACAGGGATATAGTCCTGAAGTCCCACCTCCAGTCTGGCAGCATCCCTGTTGCCATGGAGGAGAGAGGTCACGTGACAGGAGAGCATCACCCTGGTGTGGCAGGAAGTGATCCTGTAACTAGGACCTGTCCTCCATGTGATATAAAACCCTCTCGCACCGAGGACGTTTCTCCAGGGCCACGTGCCCATGAGGGGAGGGTCGGGACAGCTGTTATAGTTGGTGATTCAATCATTAGGAATGTAGATAGCTGGGTGGCTGGTGGACGTGAGGATCGCCTGGTAACATGCCTGCCTGGTGCGAAGGTAGCGGACCTCACGCACCGCCTAGATAGGATCGTAGATAGTGCTGGGGAGGAGTCTGCTGTCTTGGTACATGTTGGTACCAATGACATAGGAAAATGTGGTAGGGAAGTTCTGGAGGCTAAATTTAAGCTTTTAGGTAGGAAGTTGAAATCCAGAACTTCCAGGATAGCGTTCTCCGAAATGCTTCCTGTTCCACGTGCAGGACCCAAAAGACAGGCAGAGCTCCGGAGTCTCAATGCGTGGATGAGACAATGGTGCAAGGATGAGGGTTTTGGATTTGTTGGAACTGGGGAACATTCTGGGGAAAGGGGGGGCTCTTCCGAAGGGATGGGCTTCACCTTAATCAGGATGGGACCAGACTGCTGGCATTAACCTTTAAAAAAGAGATAGAGAAGCTTTTAAACTAGAAAATAGGGGAAAGCCGACAGTCACCCAGGAGCGCATGGTTCGGACGAAGGTATCCTTGAAGGATACTACCAAAAGCAGTGAGGTTCCAAAAGGGAGTATAGTAGCCAAAATGCCCTTGAGTAAGGAGCAGATAGAGCATAAAGATTCCAAATTACCCATGCCTACCAATAGCCAGATTAATATGAATAAAATACAGTCTCTAAAATGCTTGTATGCCAATGCTAGAAGTCTAAACAATAAGATGGGAGAGTTAGAATATATAGCACTAAATGAGAGGTTAGATATGATTGCACTCTCAGAGACATGGTGGAAGGAGGATAACCAGTGGGACACTGTGATACCTGGATACAAACTATATCGTAATGATAGAGCTGATCAAATTGGTGGAGTAGTTATGCTCTATGTTAGAGAGGGCATTGAGTCAGAAAGGATTAAAGTTTTGCAGGGTACAAAATTTGCTGTAGAATCTCTATGGATTGAAATTCCACTTATGAAGGGGAAGGTGATGGCAGTGGGAGTATACTATCGACCACCTGGCCAGAATGAACAAATGGATGATGAAATGCTCAAAGAAATCACGGAAGCTAACAAAAGTCACAACAGAGTAGTAATAATGGGTGATTTCAATTACCCCGGTATCGACTGGGTCAGTGTCACGGCAGGACAAGCTAAAGAGATAAAGTTTCTAGATGGAATAAATGACTGCTTCTTGGAGCAGCTGGTTCATGAACCGACCAGAGGGGAAGCCATACTGGACCTAGTCCTTAGTGGAACGCCAGATCTGGTGCAAGAAATAAGGGTGTTGGGACCACTTGGCAATAGTGATCATAGTATGATCATGTTTGATTTAATTATTGGAGGACAAATAGTAAAGGAATCCACAGTACTACCTTTTAACTTTCAAAAGGGAGACTATGATAGAATGAGGAATATAGTTAGGAAAAAACTAAAAGGAGCGGTTCCAAAGGTTAAAGACTTACAGCAAGCTTGGGCGTTATTTAAAACTACTATCCTCGAAGCCCAGACCAGCTGTATTCCACGCATTAAGAAGAGTGGAAGAAAGTCCAAAAAACTGCCAGCATGGTTTAAAGGTGAGGTCAGAGAGGCTGTTGCTGCCAAAAAAGCAACCTTCAGGAAATGGAAAAAAGAGCCAAATGATGAAAACTGGAAACAGCACAAGCACTGGCAAGTTAAATGCAAAGCATTGATAAGGCAGGCAAAGCGGGAATTTGAGAAGAAACTTGCTACGGAAGCAAAAACACGAAATAAAGACTTTTTCAAGTACATTCGTAGCAAAAGGCCTGTGAGAGAGTCAATTGGACCGTTAGATGATAGAGGGGTAAAAGGGGCAGTAAGAGGAGACAAGGCTATAGCAGAGAGACTGAATGAATTCTTTGCTTCGGTCTTTACTGAGGAAGATGTAGGGATGTTACCCAAGACTAAGATCAAGATCAACAAAATCGGAGCCCTTCCACCAAGATCAGGGTGTTCCTCAAGGCTCATCATTATCATCTCTCATGTTTAACATTTACGTACAACCTGTCTGCAACATCATCAGATCTTTCAATGTCCAATGTCAGATATACGCCGATGATATCCTTCTTTACATGCCATTCTCCACAAAGCAAATGGACCTCTCACCTCTCATTGAATGTTTTGATGCAGTATCAGAATGGTTTCTATCTCAAAACCTCCGTATTCAACATAAGAAAACGGAGGTACTCTTCATCACAAGAAATCCGAATTTTACCCCACCACCTCATATAAAAGTGAGAGAAGCTGAACTCCAAACAAAGTCTACAATTCGATACTTAGGAATTACTCTAGATCAACACTTGGACATGAAGCTTCACATATCCTACATTGTCAAAGCCGTATATTTCAAGATCCGGACACTCAAACACCTCAGATCTTTATTGGACCCAAGTGACTTCCGGACTGTATACCAAGCTCTTATCCTACCCCACTTTGATTTCGCCAACGCCATTTTCCAAGGCCTCCCACAGTCTACTCTGAACCCCCTTCAGCTAGCCATGAACGCCGCTGCTAGAGTTCTTTCTGGAGCATCGAGATTTGACCACATCACACCCATCTTAATTCAACTCCACTGGCTCCCAACACACGGAAGAATACTATTCAAGACTCTGACGCTTACCTTTAAAGCCATCAACGGCATAACCGCTTCACAACTAGTAGATCTAATTCAGCCCACCCCACCTAACAGATCCAGAAGATCCACATCAGCAAACACTCTAACTATCCCAAGTGCATCAACAAAATGCACACTAACAACGTCAAACAGGGCTTTCAGTCTTTATGCTCCCAAGTGTTGGAACATATTACCACCAGCAATCCGAGCCATCACCGATCTCACACAATTCAGGAAAGCACTAAAACATTACTTATTTATACAACATTACCAGATCAACCATACTCCACCATAGCCACATCTTCCTTCCAGAAACCTCTGCATATTAGTCCCTATACTTAATATCTTTCTGTAGGTTCATAACCCACTATGCAAAGATTACTGCTACATATGTAAATAGTTGATGTGCATGTTTCCCTAAGTTATCCAAGTTGTATTTCCTTGTTCTCTGTAAAACTAACGTTTGTTCATTATGTTTCACTGTTCCATGTAAACCGCGCTGATACTAAATAGTGCGGTATATAAGAAACTAAAATAAAATAAAATAAGACTGAAGTGGTATTTAAAGGTGATACTGCAGAGGAATTGAGAGAAATATCGCTACACCGGGAAGATATATTACAACTATTTGATAAACTGAATAGTAGCAAATCACCTGGACCGGATGGTATACATCCCAGAGTGTTGAAAGAACTGAAATATGAGATTGCAGACCTGCTATTGGTAATCTGTGAACTTTCATTAAAATCATCTGTAATACCTGAAGATTGGAGGGTCGCCAACGTAACACCAATTTTTAAAAAGGGTTCCAGGGATGACCCGGGAAATTACAGACCGGTGAGCCTGACGTCAGTACCAGGGAAAATGGTAGAAACCATCATAAAGAACAAAATTACACAGCATGTAGATAGTCATGGCCTAATGGGAGACAGCCAACATGGCTTTAGACAAGGAAGATCTTGTCTTACTAATCTGATATGTTTTTTTGAAGGTGTGCATAAACAGGTAGACAAAGGTGAGTCGGTTGATATAGTGTATCTGGACTTTCAGAAAGCTTTTGACAAGGTCCCCCATCAGAGACTTTTGGCGAAGCTAAAAGTCATGGGATAGGAGGCAGTGTACTATTGTGGATCGGGAACTGGTTAAAAGATAGAAAGCAGAGGGTAGGGCTAAATGGCCAATATTCCCAATGGAAAAAGGTGAATAGTGGAGTACCCCAGGGATCTGTACTGGGTCCGCTACTTTTTGACATATTCATAAATGATCTGGAAAAGGGAATAACTAGTGAGGTTATCAAATTTGCAGATGACACAAAACTGTTTAAAGCTGTTAAAACCCAAGAGGATTGTGGAAAACTGCAGGAGGATCTGGATAAATTGGAAGACTGGGCATCCAAATGGCAGATGAAATTTAATGTGGACAAGTGCAAAGTTATGCACCTAGGAAAGAACAACCCACACTATAGTTACACGATGCAAGGCTCCACATTAGAAACCACCACCCAGGAAAAAGATTTAGGAGTCATCGTGGATAACATGTTAAAACCCTCCGCCCAGTGTGCAGCGGCGGCCAAAAAAGCAAATAGAATGCTAGGTATCATAAGGAAAGGGATGGAGAATAAAACAAAGGATGTTATAATGCCTCTGTATCGCTCCATGGTACGACCGCACCTTGAATATTGTGTGCAATTCTGGTCACCGTATCTTAAAAAGGACATAGCGTTATTAGAAAAAGTACAGAGAAGAGCCACCAAATTGGTGAAGGGGATGGAAGGCTACTCCTATAAAGAGAGGCTAAAAAGGTTAGGGCTCTTTAACCTGGAAAAGAGACGGCTGAGGGGAGATATGATAGAGGTCTATAAATTAATGAATGGAGTGGAACGGATGAACGTGGATCAATTGTTTACGCTATCAGAATATAGAAAGACTAGGGGACATGTAATAAAGCTACAGGGTAAACTATTTAAGACAAATAAGAGAAAATATTTTTTCACTCAACGTGTAATCAAACTCTGGAATTTGTTACCGGAGGATGTAGTAAGGGCTGTTAGTATAGCTGGGTTTAAAAAAGGTTTGGACAAGTTCCTGGAGGAAAGGTCCATAAACCACTATTAAAAAGGGACCCAGGATATCAATGCTTGACCCAGTACAAGCATTGAGGAACCTGTGTCTTTTGGGGATATTGCTAGGTACGTATGACCTAGATTGGCCACTGTTGGAAACAGGATACTGGGCTTGATGGACCTCGGTCTGACCCAGTATGGCATGTCTTATGTTCTTATGTTGTTGAATTTCAGAGCCACAATGTCAGTACTGAATTCCCTATCCCCAGGTGTGAAACTATTGCCGTGTGCCCCACACTGTCCAGTTAACTTGATGGGACAGGATCTGTTATCTGCCTTTGAGGTACAGATGTCCTTTACCAGCACACCATAGAGTCGCCCACATTTTTGCTGAAATCCCTTTGGTCTAATAAGGTTTGCATCACCTGATAGAATTAAACTAAAAAGAAATTGCCATGGTCCCAAAAATAGCTCAATGAGAAAGATTTGTTTGCATATACAAAAGCAGATACTGTCTGTAACTTGTCCTTTCAGACTGAGGTCGAAAGCTAAGATTTAAAACTTTTAGGTTTAAATGCAATTTGCCCAAACTATTTTCAAATGCCTGAAGTATTTTTCAAATGCAAGAGGAGAAAAAACAGAAAAACGTGTTCATGATTAATCAATCATGTTTTTCCTTCCTTGCTCATAGGTTCCCGAGAAGAAATTCCTTTGTTTAAAGACCAGCTAACATTGTTTTATCTGTTTGTGATAAAACAATATGATCACCTCAATCATTACGAATATAGTTTGTACCCAGGTATCACAGTGTCCCACTGGTTGTCCTCCTTCCACCATGTCTCGGATATTCTAATCATATCTAACCTCTCATTTAGTGCTATATATTCTAACTCTCCCATCTTATTTTTTAGACTACTAGCATTTGCATACAAGCATTTTAGAAACTGTATTTTATTCATATTAATCTTGCTATTGGTACACATGGGTAATTTGGGATCTTTAAGCTCTGTCTGCTCCATACTCGAGGGCATTTGGGCTACTTTACTCTTTTTTGGAACCTCTCTGCTTTTGGTAGTATCCTTCAAGGATACATTCGTCCGAACCATGCGCTCTTGGGCGACTGTCGGCTTTCCCATATTATCTAGTTTAAAAGCTGCTCTATCTTCTTTTTAAAGGTTAATGCCAGCAGCCTGGTTCCCCCGTTAAGGTGGAGCCCATCCCTTTGGAAAAGCTGCTCCTTTCCACATAATGTTGCCTAGTTCTTAACAAATCCAAAAACCTCATGCTTGCACACTGTCACATTCACTCATTCAGACTCCGGAGCTCTGCCTGCCTTTTGGGTCCTGTGCGGGGAACGGGAAGCATTTCAGAGAATGCTACCCTGGAAGTTCTGGATTTCAACTTCTTACCTAAAAACCTAAATTTGGCCTCCAGAACCTCCCTACCACACTTTCCTTTGTCATGTACTAAGACAGCATCCCCATCACTATCTAAGACCTTATCTAGGTGTGACATGAGGTCCACTACCTTTGCACCAGGCATGTTACCAGGTGATCCTCACGTCCACCAGCCACCCAGCTATCTACATGCCTAATAACTATAACGGCTGCCCTAACCCTTCCCTCATGGGCACATGGCCCTGGAGAAACCTCCTCAGTGCAGAGGGTTTTACATCACCTGGAGGACAGGTCCTACTACAGGATCACTTCCTGCCACATTAGGGTGATGCTGTCCTATCACAAGACCTCTCTCCTCCATGGCAACAGGGATGCTGCCAGACTGGAGGTGGGATTTCAGTACTACATCCCTGTAGATGTTATCTATGTACCTCTCTGTCTTCCTTATATCCTCCAAGTCTGCTACTCTAGCCTCCAGAGATCAGACTCATTCTCCAGGACCAAGCAGGAATCAGTCCTCACATATGGGTGTCATCGGCGCCGATGAAGCCCCAGCGGAGCATTTCCCCAGCTTAGTAGTTACTCACCTGTAACAGGTGTTCTCCAGGAGCAGCAGGAATAGTCCTCACAACCCTCCCTCCTCCCCTTGGAGTTGCAGTTGTACATAGTTTGTTTTTACATTTTTTTGTGTGCTGTTCTTAGCTATGTCATTTGGCTGAGGTAAGATGACTGTCATTTGTCATTTGACTGAGGTAAGATGGCACCTTTAGGCGGGAAGGGAACCGCGCATGCGTGCCTGCATTCCCAAAGGCTTTCATAGAAAGCTGGGGAAATGCTCCGCTGGGGCTTCATCGGCGCCGATGACACCCATATGTTTATTTATTTATTTATTTATTTACATTCTCTTACATACCGCTCTATTCTGCATCAGTGCGGTTTACATTGAACAAACTGAAATTACATTGAACAGGGCATTATAACATGGAGATAACTATTTTACAGGGAACATGGGCTATGGAGGGTTAAGTGGCTTGTCCAAGACCACAAGGAGCACCTGTGGGACTAGAAACCCCAGTCCTTCCGGCCCAAGGTTGCTGTCCTCTAGTTGGATTTGAACCCTCGACCTTCTGGCCTGAAGTACCTTGCCCCAACCACTAGGCCACTCCTCCACTCCAGTGAGGACTGATTCCTGCTGCTCCTGGAGAACACCTGTTACAGGTAAGTAACTACTCTTTCCCTGAGAGCAAAAAACTCCTTGCACCTAGTGCACACCTAAGACCCTTCATCAACTGGAGGAAAACAATACATGTGACACTCAATGCAAAAGACGGGAAAGCCCCCATCTCACTGCTGGACTGTCTGCATCTTAGTTTTAAGGTTGTGTTTATGTATTTAAGTTGTTTACTTAAGAACATAAGAACATAAGATATGCCATACTGGGTCAGACCAAGGTCCATCAAGCCCAGTATCATGTTTCCAACAGTGGCCAATCTTGGTCATACGTACCTACCTATATCTAATATGTTTAAATGGACTTTGTTCACCTCAAGATTAATTAATATCGGGTCCTTAATGTATGCCTGGTGATGATAAACAGCTGCATCTAGGAGTGAATATTGGCATCTCCTTCCCTTTAAGAGGATTAAGAGCCTGTAAAGTTACGATTATCCCAGGATTGGGTAGGAGTTGGGGAGGGAGGGAGGGAAAGAAGACCTACTAAAAGACCTATTAAAAATTTCCTGAGTGATTCACACATCCCTTGGTTTGATAGAATGGGCCTTTTAAATTGCCTCTTTGATCTGTCACTTGCCTTTAACACCTATTTAAGACAACTTCACAGATCTTTTGCCTCCTAACTGGAAGGCCTCTTTGCAAAGGTCACTAGAAACAAGTATATTTCTTCGTACTCAGGAATATTGTACCTGCATGCTAAGCTATGCTCTGATTTGATTTAGATAAAAAACACTCTAGAAACAACTTTATTTCAGTAACTATTTACTCTATTTAACTTTCAATGTTTAAACTATACTCTGATTTGATTGACATGAAAATCTCTCTAGAAACAAATTTCAGAGTCTATTTACTCTTAATGTATTTTCTAAGCTAAGCTATACTCTGCTTAGACTTAAATACAAAGCTCTCTGGTGGTACTAAGATCTGACCGACACAGCAAAAACACTGAATTCTAAATACAGAACTCTATTAGTTTTAACTCAAAGAATTCCTTCCCCCCCCCCCCCCCAAGATTTAGAATTTATTTCAGAAGATTACTACTCACAGGTGTAGATCTATTTCCTTGTAGCAGTCCCTTTTGATAGATGATGGAGGGGTAAAAGGTGCACTGAGAGAGAACAGAGTCATAGCAGAGAGACTGAATGCATTTTTTGCTTCAGTCTTTACTGAAGATGATGTAGGAAATTTACCCATGGTAGATGGTAGAACTGATTTTGCCCTCTCCGATTTCCCCTTCTTAGTTTCTTCTAATCTCGCCCTTTCCCCTCAGTATGAATGTACCACCTTTTTCTATTGATTTTATGGAGTTATTTTCTTCTTCCTTTGCACTAATGGAATGTTTTTATTGTAAACTGTTATGATATATCCATGTTTATGTTTTAATAAACATAAACATACTATTAGCAATCTGTGATCTATCATTAAAATCAACTGTAGTACCCAAAGACTGGAGAGTGGCCAATGTAATGCCAATTTTTAAAAGGGTTCCAGGGGTGATCGGGGCAGCTATAGACCAGTGAGCAAAATTACTGAACAGGTAGATAGTCATGGTTTAATGGCAAAAAGCCAACATGAATTTAGACAAGGAAAGTCTTGTTTTATCAGTCTCTTGTATTTCTTTGAGGGTGTGACTAAACAGGTAGATAAAGGTGAGCCAGTTGATGTAATGTATCTCAAATTTCAGAAAGCTTTTGACAAGGTCCCTCATGAGAGACTCTTGGAGAAATTAAAAAGTCACGGTAAAGAAGGCATTGTACTATTGTGGATTGGGAACTGGTTGAAAGATAGAAAATATACAGTAGGGCCAAATGGATAATTTCCTCAGTGGGAGAAAGGTGAATAGTGGAGTACCCCAGGGATCTGTGCATGCTCCACTGCTTTTTAACATATTCATAAATGACCTGGAAATGGGAATAATGAGCGAGGTGATCAAATTTGCAAATGACATAACATTATTCAAAGTTGTTAAAAAACAAAAAGATTGTAAAAAACTGCAAGAGGACCTTGATAAATTGGGAGATAAATTGGGAGATTGGGCATCCAAATGGCAGACAAAAGTTAATACGAAAAAGTACAAAGTTATGCACTTAGGGAAGAACAGTCCATACTAGAAACATAGAAACATGACAGCAAAAAAAAGACTACATGGCCTATCTAGTCTGTCCTTCCAAATCAACCACAATGACAATCCCCTTTTTTCCTTTACAGATCCTCTGATTTGTCCCATGCCTTTTTGAATTCAGACGCTGTCCTCATCCCTACCACCTCCACTGGCAGACTATTCCATGGATCTACCATTCTTTCCGCATATTACTCCTGAATCTATCTCCTTTCACTCTCATCCTATTGCTCCTTGTGGCAGAGCTTGCTTTCAATCGAAAGAGGCTCTCCTTCTGTGCATTTATGCAATGGAGGTATTTAAATGTCTCAATCATATCACCTCTATCCCGCCTTTCCTCTAAAGTATACATATTAAGATCCTTAAGTCTGTCCTCATATGTTTTATAATGAAGACCACTAACCATTTTAGTAGCCACCCTCTACTGACTCCAACCTATTTATATCTTTTTGAAGGTGTGGTGTCCAGAACTGCACACAATACTCCAAATGAGGTCGCACCAAAGACGTATACAGTTGCACTATCACCTCCTTTCCTCTGCTAGCCATTCCTCTCCCTATGCACCCAAGCATCCTTCTAGCTTTTGCCGTTTTGCCTTTTTTTTTTTTTTTTTTTTTTTACTGTATAGCTACTTTAAGATCATCAGACACAATCATGCCAGTTACACTTCGCAAGGTTCCACATTAGGAACCACCACCCAGGAAAAAGATTTAGGTGTCATTAAGGAAAATACATTGCAAACTCTGCCCAGTGTGCAGTGGCAGTCAAAAAAGCAAATAGAATGCTAGGAATCATAAGGAAAGGAATGGAGAATAAAACAAAGGATATTATAATGCCTCTTTATCGCACCATGGTGTGACCACACCTTGAATATTGTGTGCAATTCTGATCACCATAAGGATATTGCAGAATTAGAAAAGATACAGAAAAGTGTGACAAAAATGGTAAAGGGGATACAAGGCTATCCCTACGAGAAAAAGCTTAAGAGTTTAGGGCTCTTCAACTTTGAAAAGACACTGCTGAGGGGAGATATGATAGAGATCTATAAAATAATGAATGGAGAGGAACAGGTAAATGTAGATTGGTTGTTTGCCCCTTCAAAAAGTAGGACGACTAGGGGACACACAATGAAGTTACAATGTAGCACTTCTAAGACTAATCGGAGAAAATATGTTTCACTCAATGCATAATCAAACTCTGGAATTCATTACAGGAGGATTTAGTAAAATCTGTTTGTGTTGCTGGATTTAAAAGGTTTGGACAAGTTTCTGGAGGAAAAAGATATAAACCATTATTAAAGAAGACCAGGAAAATCCACTCATTGTAAAGGAGCATTGAATCTGTGTACCCTTTGGGATTTTAGCAGGTACTTGTAACTTGGATTGGCCACTTTGGAAACAAAATACTGGGCTTGATAGACCCTTGGTCTGACCCAATATGGCATATCTTATGTGCTTATGAATATAAGCCCAAACGTATTTTAAACTACCAACTGTGAATAAACCATCCAGCAAACATAGTAGCATGCTGTCGCAACCATGCATCAAATGTCGCACAGCACACTCCTGCACTGTTTTGTAGAGATGGCGGTATTCAAAACCATATAGAAAGTAACAATCAGCTACATGCCGTTCATATAGAGCAGCTAATGCAGACAGCAACTTATTGACCTTGGCTGCAGGTAATGATTGGTGCTGACATTCCATCTGCACTCTGGAGGCCTCATTTATAAATACTTGCAACTGCCCCAGGTCATCAAAGGCAGGCATTTGGTTCTTCAATATTATGCCCATCCATGTTGGGAACAGAAAGCCAAAGTTCTTTGCTAAGAGCTTTTTCCTCTGGGCCACTGTAGTTTTACTTAAGTCAGAGACTGTCAAAATAGTGTTGTCTTCATGCTTAAGTGATGTTTTCCGTGGTGCATGCAGTTTGCAGGAT
This sequence comes from Ichthyophis bannanicus, assembly GCA_033557465.1. NCBI lineage: Eukaryota > Metazoa > Chordata > Amphibia > Gymnophiona > Ichthyophiidae > Ichthyophis > Ichthyophis bannanicus. The sequence goes on along the minus strand of CM066043.1, from coordinate 124,005,068 downwards.
TATGGGCTGAGGAAATTCTGCAGAGGTCACAAGATGTGAAGAGGACCTATTGGTCCCATCAGTTTCAAAGGGATGGTCAAATTGGAGCTTTAGCAGTTGCAGAAAAATGGACTCTATGAATTTCACCAGACTGATGTCTTCAGCTCCCTCCAGTACTCCAAGTACCTGGAGGTTGGTGCACCTGCTGCGATTATTCATACCTTCGAGGTCTTTGTCCAGTAGCAAAAACTGCTTGCCATTGCAAGAGGGTAAGTTTCTAATTGTGGGCTACCGAACATTGTTCAATAATCTCAGTTTTCTGCAGCATTTCTATCAATTGTTCTTTCATACTATTAATCTCCTGCTGAACTTCCACCAAAGCATCCTTATTATTTCCAAGTATTCTTTGACCTGCAGGATCTCTTGCATGAGTGAATGCAGGGTTATGTCTGTTTCTTTCTAAGCTGCTATTTTCTGTGGTGAGGGTGGCTCCTGTTTTGATTGCTTTATCCCCTGAACAGATACTGTGCCATTTTACCACAGACATCTTAGCTACCAGAATCTGTGGTAAAATGGCACAAGTAGGGAGAAATTGAGTAGACCAACTGCTGAAATGGGCAGATCCTTCTAGAAGCCTCTTTCCTAAGCAGCCATCTCGTCAACGTTCGCTGGTGTCCCACACACCAGTTATCTCTTGAAATATATAGTCATTCAGGGCCTAGTATAGTCACTCAGGGCCTAGTATCAGCAAAGTACTTTTACTTTAAATTTAAAACACAGAAGAGAGCTTTCTGGTTAAATTTAGAACCCAGCAGAGAGCTTGTAGTTTAAATTTCATAATAAGTCAGAGCCTAGCAGCAGCAAAGAACTGTAATTTAAATCAAATCAAATCAGAATATAACTTAGCATAAAAGGCAAAACAGGGTCAGTACTCTTTGAGCATAAATAAAGTATTCTAGAGACCCTTACAATGAGGCCTTCTACCTAGGGGGCAAGAGACCTGTGAAACCTTTTCAATAGGTGTTAACACCAGGTGGAAGGTCACAAGGTCATTTTGAAAGACTCTTTCTATCCAAGCAAGGACTGTTAATCACCCAGGTAGTTGGTCACAGCTGACATCAGCAGCACAGGCATAAATAGCTCAACCAGAGCTCTGTGATCCACAGTCTTGAAGGACTAGAAAAAGTGACTGCTACTTCTGGAGAGAGATCTGCAATTGTGAGTATATACTTCTGGGAATTTTCTGAAAGGACTTCTTTGTAATAAAGCTAATTAATCTGTGAACCCAGTGTTTTTTGTTAAATCAGTCAGGGCCTAGTAGCAACAGTTTAAGTTTAAATTTAAAACACAGAAGAGAGCTATCTGGTTAAATTTGGAACCCAGCAGAGAGCTTGTAGTTTAAATTTAATAGTCACTCAGGGTCTAGTATCAGCAAAGTACTTTTAGTTTAAATTTAAAACACAGAAGAGAACTTTCTGGTTACATTTCATACCCAGCAGAGAGCTTGTAGTTTTAATTTAATAGTCACTCAGGGCCTAGTATCAGCAAAGTACTTTTAGTTTAAATTTAAAACACAGAAGAGAGCTTTCTGGTTAAATCTGGAACCCAGCAGAGAGCTTGTAGTTTAAATTTAATAGTTACTCAGGGCCTAGTATCAGCAAAGTACTTTTAGTTTAACTTTAAAACACAGCTTTCTGGTTAAATTTGAAACCCAGCAGAGAGCATGTAGTTTAAATTTAATAGTCACTCAGGGCCTAGTATCAGCAAAATACCTTTACTTTAAATTTAAAACACAGAAGAGAGCTTTCTGGTTAAATTTGGAACCTAGCAGAGAGCTTGTAGTTTAAATTTCATAATAAGTCAAAGCCTAGCAGCAGCAAACAGCTGTAATTTAAATCCAATCAGAATATAACTTAGCATAAAAGGCAAAACAGGGTCAGTACTCTTTGAGCACAAATAAAGTCTTCTAGAGACCCTTACAAAGAGGCCTTCTACCTAGGGGGCAAGAGACCTGTGAAACCTTTTCAATAGGTGTTAACATCAGGTGGCAGGTCAAAAGGCCATTTTGAAAGACTCCTATCCAAGCAAAGACTGTTAATCACCCAGGAAGTTGGTCACAGCTTACCTCAGCAGCACAGGACAGGGTACTGTGTAGCAGCCCTCTTTTAATAAGTGCTATTTCCCTCCCTCCCTCCCCACCCCTGGGATAATTGTAGCTTTATAGGTACTGTAATGGGGAAGATCTGTCCCTAGCTATGCAGTCAGAGGAAACTGAGGAAAGTACGTCAGATTCTGACAGCCAAGCAAAGCACATGGCTGCAGGTTGCCAGGGGAAATATAAACAAACCCAGCCACGAGTGCAGCAGCCCCGCCCAAGTTGCAAACAATCCCCGTGCCCTGAGTGTAATAGGAATCACCTGGGTGGGGGAGGAACGAAGCTAAGCCCTAAGGAAGATAAAAAGCACTCATTAGAAAGCAGTGAGAGTTCTGGAAGGGGGACGAGTTCTGGAAGGAGAACTGGATCTGGATTTGGATCTGAGAGAAGTTCTGGTGGAGCAGCTGTGAGCTCCAGCAGCAGAGCTAGAACGGGAACAAACTTTGGAACAGACAGAGGAACAAGGAGAGCAGTTAGAAGGACTGATAGCAGAGAGACCGAGAGTGATTTAAACAGCCCTGAGAACCGGCCAGGGAAAACTTCAGCTGAAAAGGTACAGAGAACTCAAACTCAAAGACTACAGGAAAGCTACTCTCAGTTACAGCCTTGTGTTGAAGGTAACTGGAAAGAAAAGCCACGCAGAAAGTCAGTTTGGGAGTGCCCAGAAGCTTTGGTGAGAGGAAGGTACAAATCTCTGGACTCTGCTGATATTGAAGAAGCACTGGCGAGTAAACCTTACAGGCAAAAGCTAGACAGCGGTCTCTGTAAAAGGAACAGGGAGAAAACAAAGAATACCAGTTTTCTCTGGGATAGTAAAGCTCTCCGGGACTCTCTTAAAGGTAAAGAGAATTGTTTTAAATCCCTGTGTGAATGTGTTCCCATGTATCCAGTGGGGGAAGGGCTGGAGGATATGCAAGTTGAATCCATAGAGGAATGTATAAATGATGAGCCTATGGATTGTACACTGACTATAGCAGATAATGTAGAATCACTTTGCTAAGTTGGATGTATAAAGCTGTAGGAACAGCATTGAGAAGCAAAGTGAGCACTGCTGCCTTTGAAAAGAAACGTTTATTGACTCCTGTGTTAAAGGACTGTATAGTGAAAGCTGGAAGAAAAAGGAGTTACTTTTCTGCAGTTCCTGATTTACTTTTCTTTGTACCAGAAGCATGGTTAATTTGTCCTAAGTTCTTTGTGTTTACAAAACCCCGGGACGGGGAAATAAAACCTCATTTTGACCTTACTACTTTTGGTTACATCTATTCCTCTGCTTGGGGAGTGTTTGGGACTTCATTACCCAAAGGGTGTGTACTACTACGCCTGCACAACCCCCACTTCCTGGCTCAGGATATTCACCAGCCTGACCCTCTCTGCATGCCCTAGGACCCAGGGTAGGCCACTGGTGACAGTACTCACACATCTTAAAGGAAAGGAGGTGCTCTCAGGTGAAGCTTGTTATCCAAATCAGTCATATACTAAGGGCCTGAGATTAATTAAGCTTCAGGTGAACAAGATATATTAACCGTATTAGGTACCATTTTATTAGTATACATATCCATAGCAACCCTTAGTAAGTAAAGAACTTAGGTCTAAACACAAGCTTAAAACTAAGATGAAGATAGCAGTCCAGCAGAGAGATGGGGGTTTTCCAGTCTTTTGCACTGAGTATCACACGTATGATTTTCTCCCAGTTGGTGAGAGGTCTTACATGTGCACTAGGTGCAAGGGGCTCTTTGCTTTCAGGGAAGAAGTCCGTTCTCTAGAGGCTAGAGTAGCAGACTTGGAACACATAAGAAAGACAGGAAGGTACATAGACAAGACCTACAGGGATATAGTCCTGAAGTCCCACCTCCAGTCTGGCAGCATCCCTGTTGCCATGGAGGAGAGAGGTCATGTGACAGACGAGCATCACCCTGGTGTGGCAGGAAGTGATCATGTAACTAGGACCTGTTCTCCAGGTGATGTAAAACCCTCTCGCACTGAGGAGGTTTCTCCAGGGCCATATGTCCATGAGGGAAGGGTTAGGACAGCCGTTATAGTTGGTGATTTGATCATTAGCATGTAGATAGCTGGGTGGCTGGTGGATGTGAGGATCGCTTGGTAACATGCCTGCCGGGTGCGAAGGTAGCGGACCTCACGCGCCACCTAGATAAGGTCTTAGATAGTGCTGGGGAGCAGTCTGCTGTCTTGGTACATGTCGGTACCAATGACATAGGAAAATGTGGTAGGGAAGTTCTGGAGGCTAAATTTAGGCTTTTAGGTAGGAAGTTGAAATCCAGAACTTCCAGGGTAGCGTTCTCCGAAATGCTTTCCGTTCCACGCGCAGGACCCAAAAGGCAGGCAGAGCTCCGGAGTCTCAATGCGTGGATGAGACAATGGTGCAAGGATGAGGGTTTTGGATTTGTTAGGAACTGGGGAACATTCTGGGGAAAGGAGGGGCTCTTCCGAAGGGATGGGCTTCACCTTAACCGGGATGGAACCAGGCTGCTGGCATTAACCTTTAAAAAGGAGATAGAGCAGCTTTTAAACTAGATAATACGGGAAAGCCGACAGTCGCCCAAGAGCGCATGCTTCGGAAGAATGTATCCTTGAAGGATACTACCAAAAGAAGAGAGGTTCCAAAAAAAGAGTAAAGTAGCCCAAATGCCCTCGAGCATGGAACAGACACAGCTTAAAGATTCCAAATTACCCATGTCTACCAATAGCCAGACTAATATGAATAAAATACAGTCTCTAAAATGCTTGTATGCAAATGATAGAAGTCTAAAAAATAAGATGGGAGAGTTAGAATATATAGCACTAAATGAGAGGTTAGATATGACTGGAATATCAGAGACATGGTGGAAGGAGGACAACCAGTGGGACACTGTGATACCTGGGTACAAACTATATTCGTAATGATTGAGGTGATCATATTGGTGGAGGAGTTGTGTTCTATGTTAGAGAGGGCATTGAGTCAGAAAGGATTAAAGTTTTGCAGGAAACAAAATTTGCTGTAGAATCTCTATGGATTGAAATTCCATGTAAAAAGGGGAAGGCGATGGCAGGAGGGGTGCACTATCGACCACCTGGCCAGAATGAACAAATGGATGATGAAATGCTCAAAGAAATCAGGGAAGCTAACAAAAGTTAAAACACAGTAATAATAATGGGTGATTTCAATTACCCCAGTATCGACTGGGTCAGTGTCACGGCAGGACATGCTAGGGAGATAAAGTTTCTAGATGAAATAAATGACTGCTTCTTGGAGCAGCTGGTTCATGAACCCACCAGAGGGGAAGCTATATTGGACCTAGTCCTTAGTGGAACACCAGATCTGATGCAAGAGATAAGGGTGTTGGGGCCACTTGGCGATAATGATCTTAGCATGACCGTGTGATTTATTTAGTGGAGGAGGGATAGTAAGGAAATCCACAGTACTACCTTTTAACTTTCAAAAGGGAGACTATGATAAAATGAGGAAAATAGTTAAGAAAAAACTAAAAGGAGCAGTTGCAAAGGTTAAAGACTTACATCAAGCTTGGGTGTTGTTGAAAACTACTATCTTGGAAGCCCAGACCAGCTGTAATCCACGCTTTAAGAAAAGTGGAAGGAAGTCCAAAAAACTGCCAGCATGGTTTAAAGGTGAGGTCAGAGAGGCTGTTGTGACCAAAAAAGCATCTTTCAGGAAATGGAAAAAAGAGCCAAACGATGAAACCTGGAAACAGCACAAGCACTGGCAAGTCAAATGCAAGGCATTGATAAAACAGACAAAGGGAGAATTTGAGTAGAAACTTGCTGCGGAAGCAAAAACGCAAAATAAAGACTTTTTCAAGTACATTCGTAGCAAAAAACCTGTGAGAGAGTCAGTTGGTCCATTAGATGATAGAGGGGTTAAAGGGGCACCAAGAGGCGACAAGGAGATAGTGGAGAGACTGAATTCTTTGCTTCATTCTTTACTGAGGAAGATGTAGGGATGTTACCCAAGACTGAAGTTGTATTTAAAGGTGCAGAAGAATTGAAGGAAATATCGATACATCGGGAAGATGTATTACAACTATTAGATAAACTGAAAAGTAGCAAATCACCTGGGCCGATTGGTATACATCCAAGGGTGTTGAAGGAACTGAAATATGAGATTGCAGACCTGCTATTACTAATCTGTGAATTTTCATTAAAATCATCTGTAATACCTGAAGACTGGAGGATCGCCAATGTAACGCCAATATTTTAAAAGGGTTCCAAGGGTGATCCGGGAAACTACAGACCGGTGAGCCTGACGTCAGTACCGGGAAAAATGGTAGAAACCATCATAAAGAATAAAATTACTCAGCATGTAGATAGTCATGGCCTAATGGGAGACAGCCAACATGGCTTTAGACAAGGAAGCTCTTGTCTTACTAATCTGTTATGTTTTTTTGATGGTGTGAATAAACAGGTGGACAAAGGTGAGTCGGTTGATATTGTGTATCTGGACTTTCAGAAAGCCTTTGACAAGGTCCCTCATCACTGTCATCAGAGACTTTTGGCAAAACTAAAGAGTCATGGGATAGGAGGCAGTGTACTAGTGTGGATCAGGAACTGGTTAAAAGATAGAAAGCAGAGGGTAGGGCTAAATTGCCAATTTTCCCAATGGAGAAAGGTGAATAGTGGTGTACCCCATGGATTTGTGCTGGGTCCGCTGCTTTTTGACATATTCATAAATGACCTGGAAAAGGAACAAGAGAGGTTATCAAATTTGCAGATGACACAAAACTATTTAAAGTTGTTAAAACCCAAGAGGATTGTGGAAAATTGCAAGAGGATCTTGATAGATTGGAAGACTGGGCATCAAAATGGCAGATGAAATTTAATTTGGACAAGTGCAAAGTTATGCACCTAGGGAACCACCACCCAGGAAAAAGATTCAGGCGTCATTGTGGATAACATGTTAAAACCCTCAGCCCAGTGTGCAGCGGCGGACAAGAGAGCAAATAGAATGCTAGGTATCATAAGGAAAGGAATGGAAAATAAAACCATTATTAAGAAGGGACCCAGGATATCAATGCTTGAACCAATACAAGCATTGTGGAACCTGTGTCCCTTGGGGAAACTGCTAGGTACATATGACCTAGATTGGCCACTGTTGGAAACAGAATACTGGGCTTGATGGACCTTGGTCTGACCCAGTATGGCATTTCTTATGTTCTTATGTTCTAAAACAAAAGATGTTATAATGCCTCTATCGTTCCATGGTGAGACCGCACCTTGAATATTGTGTGCAATTCTGGTCGCTGTATCTTAAAAAGGATATAGCGTGTGGTGAAGATGGCCCTTCAGAAGAAATGGACGTTGAGGAAAATCCTGACAGCAGAGCTAACTCACACAGGATTTCCAAAACTGACCTGAAAAAAACACAGTGCTCTGCTGAGCCGAAGACACACCCCAGTACAGGGGAGGAGTTAGGCTTCAGCTCTGATTGGGCACACCCAAGGGAACGGCAGGGAGTGCCGGGAATTGAAGCCCTTTTAAAAACCTCAGAGAGAGCTGAAAGAGAGGTGAGGAGGAAGGAGGAGAAAGGTGAACAGGTTGTTGCAGAGAGGACCACGGAGAATATCCCAGAGGATAGCGTGGAGAAGGATATCCAAGTCCAAAAGAACGTTGTGAGAGGAGTGCGGAGTACTGGAACCCTAGAAGCAAGGAGATGAGCACTAGGACCTTGTGAGAAGACAGAACCCTGGAAGAGTCAGCCTGGGAGTCCAATGTACCCTGCAAGAAACTCTTACTGCCGGGAAAAGCCTAGACCTAGCCAGCCTCGAGAAAGCAGCCCATGGAGAAAAGGTACTTCTAATGCCAACAAGGAGTGCTATAAAGACAGAGAACTACAGCCAGGAGAAAGTTTTCCTAAGAGAAGTTCTTTTATAAATGCCTCTAAACAAGGTAAAGCACAATTTCCTAATTTGTATGCTTGGCTGAAGAAACCTTCATATAGTGCTGAACTGTGCAAACCTAACTTTGCTACCGACGTAGATAGTGAGTGGGGGAAGGGCGTAACCCTTGCCAATAACTATCCACCAGATGAAAAGCAAACACAGGCTGAATTGCTACTGAAGGAATTTCAGAAGTTCCTGGAGCTGAAGTCAGGGCAAAATAAAGAATCTGATACAGACAGTAATTCTGTTAGTTCAGAAGAATTCATGCAGGTAGAAAGTTCTTTACCTACCCTGAACCTTGAGCCTTGTGCCATAGATTGCTCTTTCTGCTGTATTGAATAACAGTTTAAAGAAGCATATAAGTTTTATATGAAGAGAATGTAAAACGTTGGCTTTTCTTGTTGTTTAATCATAAGAGTTCCTGATTGTGTTCACCTGTTTCCAAGTCACGCTGTGAAGAGAACAGCTATTGATATAAAGCTGCAATATTTTCTAACAACCACATGAGGCAATGCTGAGTTAAGCTGTTGAAGTTTATGAATAGCTGAGTTAAAGCAAATTTGATTTCACTGCTTCCTGAGTTCCTGTTTTCCTCTGTTTACCCTAAAAGTTCCACTTTTTGCGTTTGTTGCTTTGAGCTTTTGATGCGCTGGAAACTATCCCCCAAGACAAATAAATTTTCTTGCTTGCCTAACCACATCTGGTCACGACTACAATTCTTCCCTAAGGAATATACAAGAGCACTACAGTTCCCAAGATTCATTGGGAACCGTGCCAGCTAATTCTTCAAGGGACAATATAAGGCCACTCCTGCCTGTAAGCTCTAGGGCGCAGGCAGGAGCGTTGCAAGCGTTATTAGAAAAGGTTCAGAGAAGAGCCACCAAAGTGGTAAAGGGGATGGAAGGATACTCCTATGAAGAAAGGCTAAAAAGGTTAGGGCTCTTTAACCTTAACCCTAATAAATATACCCAACAAGAAAAAGGATAGCTAGCCCAATTTTCCCCAGCCCAAATAGACCACAGCCGGAGAATATATGCATCAATGTAAATAATTTGTAGATAGTTACCCCTAGTCATATCCAGGTTTATTGCTCCTGTTAAATGTAAATACAATGCGATTCGACTGCATGTATAATGTTATGTTGAATGTACACCGCACTGATGTGAATAGCGCGGTATAGAAGAAAAGCTAAATAAATAAATAACCTGGAAAAGAGACGGCTGTGGGGAGATATGATAGAAGTCTATAAATTAATGAACGGAGTGGAACGGGTAAACCTAGATCGATTGTTTACGTTATCAGAATATAGAAAGACTAGGGGACATGCAATGAAGCTACAGGGTAAACTATTTAAGACTAATAAAAGAAAATATTTTTCACTCAACGTGTAATCAAACTCTGGAATTTGTTACCGGAGGATGTAGTAAAGGTTGTTAGTGTAGCTGGGTTTAAAAAAATGTTTTGACAAGTTCCTGGAGGAAAGGTCCATAAACCATTATTAAGAAGGGACCCAGGATATCACTGCTTGACCCAGTACAAGCACTGCAGAACCTGTGTCTTTTGGGGAAACTGCTAGGTACGTATGACCTAGATTGGCCACTGCTGGAAACAGGATACTGGGCTTGATGGACCTTGGTCTGACCCAGTATGGCATATCTTATGTTCTTATGATAAATGTAGATCGGTTGTTTACAGCATCAAAAAGTAGAAAGACTAAAGGACACACAATGAAACTACAATGTAACACATTTAAGACTAAGCGAAAATATTTTTTTACTCAACGCGTAATCAAACTCTGGAATTTGTTACCAGAGGAAGTAGTAAAAGCTGTTAGTGTAGCTGGGTTTAAAAAATGTTTTGACAAGTTCCTGGAGGAAAGGTCCATAAACCATTATTAAGAAGGGACCCAGGATATCAATGCTTGACCCAGTATAAGCATTGTGGAACCTGTGTCTTTTGGGGAAACTGCTAGGTACGTATGACCTAGATTGGCCACTATTGGAAACAGGATACTGGGCTTGATGGACTTTGGTCTGACCCAGTATGGCATATCTTATGCCACTGTACAGGTCGCTGGTGAGGCCTCACCTGGAATACTGTGTTCAGTTTTAGAGACCATATCTTGCAAAAGATGTAAAAAGACTGGAAAGTGTTCAGAGGAAGGCAACCAAAATGATTTGGAGCCTGCGTAAGAAACCTTATGAGAAGAGACTTGAAGACCTAAATATGTACACTTTGGAGGAGAGGAGGGATAGGGGAGATATGATTCAGACCTTTAAATACTTAAAGAGGAATGATGAACAAACAAACCTCTTCCAAAGTCAGGGAAGCTGCAAAACTAGAGGGCATAACATGAAGCTGCAAGATGGAAAATTGAAAGGCAATGTCAGGAAATATTTTTTCACTGAAAGGGTAGTGGATGCTTGGAATGCTCTCCCGATGGAAGTGGTGGGGGCAAACACGGTGACGGAATTCAAAACAGCATGGGACAAGCACAGCAGATCCCTTTACAGCAACAGGATAAAAACAAAATAAACGGAACCATCTAACTTCTCAACAAATAGGTGTGTCCTACATGGAGTGGTGGGTCCACCCCTAAACAAAGACATGGGGAGGGGTGGCCTGCACAGAGCGATGGGTGCACCTACTCTTGCCGTATTGCTGGGCAGACTGGATGGACCATGCTGGTCTTTATCTGCCGTCATTTACTATGTTACTACGTTATACTTATCTGGTTAACTTTGACTGGATACCGTGCTGCTGAATATTGATCTATATGTTTATTTCTGATGATGTGCCATCATTAGGTTATGTTTTTTAGTATAATTTCATATTGGTTCAACTGGGGATGGTTGCAACAATGCAATGTGGGCCTTCAAGTCAGTGCGGACTCCTGGTGAACCGGCAGCTGCTTGGTTTTCTTGATAGTGTGACTGGAAGTAGATTCAGGCCTTTCTTCTGGGGCAATGGAGGGTTAAGTGACTTGCCCAAGGCCATAAGGATTGCTAATTGGAATCAAAGGCTGGTCTCCTGGTTAGCAAGCCAATGCTTTAATCACTAGGCTGCTCCTCCACCCTTATATAAAAGTAAGTCTGGGTTTGGCTAGCTTCAATTAACGTCATCTCTTTATTCCCCAGCACACCAATGACTTGTCATATAACAAAGCTTTTATAGATCCCATTTGTTTTGCATAATTAATAGCACAGGGATTATGCAAATGTAATAGAGTAATTACTGATAATTTAAACAAATGTAATACTATAGCTTTTTGAAAAGTGCCTTTTACCCTTGATCCTACCCAACCTTAGGCAGGCAGCATTAACTAATTGGCTGCCCTTTTAAAGATTTCGGCAGGAATATAGTTTTTTTTACTCAAGCTGTGACTGACATGCAGTATAATTAGCCATCCCATTCTATACTGTACTTATTTTTATGATTTACTCCTGAGATATACTAATGTATATGTTCATCTGAGATTTCATGGTTGAGCACAATGATTAAATATTAATTTTTTCAACAAATAAAAACAGGTAATTGAATACAATTTTGACACATGTGCATTGCTGCTTAATATTGCTTACTGCCTAAAGAACCTGTGTTAAAATGAGAGTTAAGGCACTGGTGGCCAGTTTATCAATGACAGGCAAAAGTGACCAGCAATACATTATGTGCATTTTTGACAACTATGACATGGAGCACAATTCCATAATGTGCACGTCCGGCCCATGGTCACGTCTAAATCAAAAATGGGTCTCCTGTGAACGCAGTTCTGCATCCACGGGTCTGGATGTCCCCATGGGCCTGGAATCAGGGTGATAGACATGTTTGACAGGCATGTGCAAGTGCTATTCAACGAGCACCGTGCACTGGACACGGGTACATGTTTGGACGTCCTCGCACCCACCATATTCTGAAATGTTACACGTTTCAGATCCTGCCCGTCCCTGCAATGTACCCGTGGATGCCATGCCCCCTGGGAAATATGTGCATCTCCTATGCTGTTCATCACAGACAGTAGTTTGCTGATGCACACTAGACATAACTACCAATGAAAAATGACAGCTGCTGCAACCTAGACCATATACCAGTCCCCCTCATGACCTGTAAAGTGCTAGGTATACCATGTTGGGCTGCACTGGGCTTACCTAACTGCAAATGTGTGTCAGGTCATACCTTGCATCAAATTGTACGTGGTATTAGGAACCAGCCTTAGTGATGCCTGCCCTGGTGATCTCTACAAACACACCTAAAACTGCTAGTCATGGACTCTCACCAAGTGCACTGAACCCCGAACTAACATAGCAGGTCCCTAAAGGATGCATAGTATAGCTGAGCAACAAATATATGCCTGTGTCATGCGTGCCAATGGACTATAAGTGCACTCAATCTGCTGCTCTGCACTACCATTCCCTCTTATCTCTCCCTACACCCCTCCCTGTGAAACCCGCTCTTCTGTCAGATTGCTTTTATTTGTGCCCTTCTCTTCTACTGCAATATTCGACAGTGCTCCTTGCAGCTCCTTATGCCTGGAACAAGCTGAGTCTATACGTCAGGCTTTGTCCTTGGCTCCTCTCAAATCCAGACTGAGCGCTCACCCCAATGGTGCCATTGTTGGATCAGATCCACCTAAGCTCTCTTGAATTTCCTAACCATTCCCTCTCGATGCATCCTATTCACAGTGGCTGTGTTGGCTGTCCCAACTGGATTGTAAGCTCTGCCGAGCATGGACTCTCTGTTACATGTGTCTGTGCAGTGCCACATATGCCTTGTGGCACTGTACAACTGATCAATGGTATTTGTAGTTGTGGTAGGGTTTCACTTCTACTCCATGAACCTTAAGATTGCAACCTGTATTTTTCCAGACTGCAGTCACACCAGTTCAGAACATACTTGTCACACCCATACTTCTCTATGGGACGCATTGCTGAGCACAGAAGAATATTTTCCAAGTCCTAGCCTTATATCACGTTTCAGCAGGAATAAAGTGGACTTGTCCGGGAAACACTTAAGGCCCAGTACCATCCCAGATGTAGAAGCCCTCTGTGAGCCCGGCCAGAATTGGACACACAGAGGGAGTTGCAATTCCAATCCCGCGGGGCACGTCTAGCCCCGTGGGATCAGAATCGCGAACAGGCCTGTACGTGCAGGCCAGGACCACGATTCAGCCCAGCCTGCACATACAGGCCTTGCCAGACTAATTCAATCAGGGCTTTTAAATGGAGCTGCGACACCATGGCATCCAGTTGCCATGGCACCTCGGCTCCATTTAAAAGCCATGATTCCCGGCCGCTGGCCTCCAAATTGCTTTCCCCGAAGCCCAACCCCCAATCTGGCCTCCCAGGGCCAGGGTCGGGCTGTGGGGAATGCCCTCTGCCCCCTTCGCCACTTCCCAACACTGGACCCGCCAATCCTGCTGCATCAGGGAAGTATTTCCATCTCAGACGTGGAATAATTCCCCATTCAAGCCGCCGGCCCCAGATGTACAGGGCCGACATTAGAATCGGCCCTGTATGTCCGGGGCTGGCGACCGCCCACTGCCCGTCCTGATGCCCCCCCAATCCGCCCCTTTCCTGCCCTTGTCTACTTTCCCCGTACAACACGTGGGGAAGGTACTCAGACCCAGGAAAGGACATGAATAGCGGGGATGGACATCCATCCCCGCTATTTGTTGCTCAGCATGACTCCCTTACTGTGTACATGGGTCTTTCCTGAATACGCTTTATACATCTCCGCGGCTGACCAGGCCCCTGTTCTGCCCTCTCCCGCCCAAGTCCTGAGATCTTTGTGCTAACGCCATGGACATGCATGTCATCAGCGTTTCAGAATACAGTTGGGAACGTTTTCGGCACATAGATGTCTCCACCACATGTACAAACCCTTTATGCGTGTTGTGGAATGACCCCCATAGTCTTCATCCCACAAACAAGTATTAGGGTAGATATTTGCCCAGGTGACTTAATTTTCTGTACGTCTTCTCTCGATTCCCCCTTTTTTCCCTGCCCTTCACATATACATAGATCCTCTTGTTTTTTTTATAGAGGCAGAGAATTAGGACTCTTCAAGACGGATATATGCTCACTGAGTTCAAGATGCTTTGAGCTGAAATTAAGCGTGCAATCTCTTAACAGATAGCAACATCTGTCTATTATTTTATGAAAAGAAAATTGATTTGAGATAATAGATAAGAGAGGTACTGCTGGCACAGTCCTGATCTCAGGAAAATGCTTTACCGTACTCTGGAGATCTAAATGGACCTTTATGGTTTACTTGCTCCATTTCAAAAGAAAATTTCACAATAACAAACTGCTGTTTAAATTCTTTCAGGTGTCCATGTTCATGTGGAAGAACGTTGACAAGTAACACACCGAGATAAATGGAAACAATAAATTAGCCCAAGGCATTGTTAAACCGGTGCATAACTAACAAAGTCTTCAGATATATGCCAAGGGGTTTATCCTTACAATGAGAACAAATTTCTGAAATAACTAAAATATAAAAAAACTCTTTATTCAGGCACATTTCTATAAAGCTACAGTATAGCCCATTTAAGACAAATGGGAGAAAATATTTTGTCACTCAGGGCGTAATCAAACTCTGGAATTCATCATCAGAGGATGTAGTAAAAGCTGTTACTGTAGCTAAGTTCAAAACAGGTTTGGACAAGTTCTTGGAGGACAAGTCCATAAACCATTAAGAGGACCTAGGAAATCCACTGCTTACTCCTGGGACAAGCAACATAGAATGCATAATACCTAAAGGTACTTGAGACGTGGAATAGCCACTGTTGCAAACAGGATACTGGTTTTGATGGTCCTTTGGTCTGACCCTCTATGGCATATTTTATGTTCTTATATCTGCTCCTAACCACAAATAAGGTGAAAAGAGTGCTTGTTTCATGAATGTAACGCTTCCAGGGCGAAGCACATTGCCACAACTACTATTTCCTGCCTGAAGAAACCTAAGCGTAAATACATGTTCCAGACATTTTACTAGCCTGCCTCTGCATGTCTGAGTATCTAAAATAGCAGGCCAAGATATGCAAGCCTCATACTATAGATGTCCACCTTCTGGAATACCCCTGTCAGCATGTCAAAGTACCTGGTTTTGAGGCTGTGCAAGGCAGGGACATCCATATTTATGAAATGACCAACACTTGTGCATGTACCTAGCCTTGCAAGTAGCATGGGACCTGCTTCCAATAGTGGTTATGGGAATGTTCATTATTCGAGATGGAGATGCAGCAACATGCGCCTCCACTCACTGCTGCTACTCCTCAGATTTTTAAATGTTCTGCTCTGGATGTCCCAGATTCAAACTAGATGTTTCTTCTAAAATGCCACTTCACATCAAGAATGAGTGAAAAAAACACAAAAGCAAAAGAAGCAAAACATAGCTTAGAGTCTGCATTAATAAAAGGTAAAAACAGTGGAGAAGCTTGATAATAAAGACCAACTTATAATCTATATTATCAACCTGCCATGATCTCTAACTTTGGCCAAATATGGCTTCCTGCGGATACACAAATCCTAGATAAAAAGAAACATTATTTATTTCCCACATCATTTAAACTTAAGAAAAAAAAAAGAACAAACGGTTATCCCCACAATCACCTAGTCTTTCAAATGGTGGAAGACATCCTTCTCCATGTGTGTATTTTGCTCAAACATGGGAAATAATTTCACCTTCCAACCACTAAATGAAACATCTTTAAATTTAAAGTGTCATCTAATGATGACGGTTTTAGCAAATCTGGAAAATCGAGAGATGAGCAAGTTGGCTATTTAAGAGCTAGCAGCTTGTTGAGATTCTAAAACAACTGACACATCCAGGCTGTCAGTAGATGCTATTGAGTCTAACCCTCCCTTTTCTATATTTTCCCAACATCTTTCAAAGTGCATATAATTCATTTTATTCATTCAGTTGATTCTCCATTGAGAATCTTCATGATATCTCTCAGATACATATTCCATAGTTCTTGGGGAAACAAAAATTTCATATTGGAGAAGTTCAAAAGTCTCAAGGGATCGAATTCAGAAGAGCTTATATGATTTTTAGTGATCCTGATTCAGCAGCACTAAGATCAAGTTTTTTTAAGCTTCTGCTCTCCTCTCCCTTTATAGGCAACACATTCCTGTGACCAGTCTTCATTTCTGCTTATTGTATGCTTTACCACTTAGTTTGCACTGCGATAAAAGTGTTGCAGGCTGCAGGGCCAGGGTCCCGGAGACCAAGTAGTAACCGGGTGCCCCGGCGCCTGCAGACCTGAAGGGTATGAGGGGAGAAAAGGTTTAGGTCTGGAGGGGAAGGGCCGGCCTGGCAACTGTGACATGGTTTGAAATCGCCCTGCATGGAGACAAAGGATGATTTCATTGGCGGATAGCAAGGTGTGTGGGCGAGGCTGGGGCGAGTGGAGCCTAGTGGCCCCAATGGCCCAGTCCTATCTCCCTTGGCATGCAGGAAGAAGAATCGGTATTGGGATATGGCTGTCTCATGAGCCTTAGTGGCAGCAGGCAGAACAACTTACCGGGTTCAGCGGCAGCAAGGTGCTTCAGGGTGGGGAGTCCGAGCTGGTGGTAGCGGTGAATGGCACCTGGTTCAGGAGTGTCTCAATACTGGGCAGAATAGCAGGAAGAGCTCAGTGGGGCCTAGTGGGAGGAGCCGAGACTCACAGCAATAGGCAGCAGCTCGAGACAAACAGGAGTTCCAGGAGAGCGAGTGGGCTCCCCCCCTTTTAAAAGGGGCGGTAGCCTTGGGGCAGGATTCAACGCAAGAATCAGCAGGAGACACCTTGGGCTAATGCTAGAGGCTCACGTTGGGACTCAGGGAGAGTTGTCGGGTTTTTAGCCCAAGCTGGGTGCCAGGCTAGTGAACTTGTGAAGGGGCAGGCTTAAACCGGACAGCAGGTACTGTCTCTTTCAGTGCTGTGGGGGAGAGGCAGAGATAGGCATGGTCGGGGAACATTGGGAGAGTGTGAGTGGGAGGCTTAGTAGGCGAGGCTCCTGGGGTAATGAATGGTGAATGAGGGTGGGAGACTTACCAACGGGTAGGGAGGGAGGGGGAAAAGACAGAATAAGCGCGGGGAAACACTGACAAGGGAAGTGAATAGGAGGAGGATTGCTCTGTCGGTGGATGGGGGGGTTGATTCGGGGCATGATGTTGAGGGATCAGGCCTGGACAGACAAGGTGGCTTATGGGATGCACCTGGGAGTGGGGTTATGGGGAGGGAGTGGGACAGAACCTGGGGGTGTTGTAGCAACGGAAGAACCACCGCCTGGAGTCCAGCGGGACCAGGAGGGTATGAGAGGGGCATCAGGTGGGGGTCCCTGGTAGGAAGGGCAGCTCAGAGGGGAAAGGAGCTTCACGATGTGGGGGGATGGTTTTTCAGAGCAAGTGGGTGTGAGTGGGCCACATTGGTCCTGGAGTGGACTGGCTCCATCATATTTGCCAGGGCTAATGGATGCCTTGACTCCTAGCCATGGATCGTGGGCGCTCAGTCGCCCAGTGAGCTGGGGTGATGGCTCTGTTAGTTGGTCGCCATTTGGTGCCAGCGGACAGGGGTGTGCTATGCAAGGGAGCATTGCCTCCTGGGTTGTGGGAGAGCAGGGATCTTCCTCTATAAATTGGGGCGGTAGGTGTGATATGGCCAGTGGTATTGTTTTCAGTGTGGTGTCTAGCAGTCAGTGTCCTTTACTTTCTACCCAGGTTGTGGTGGAGCAGGCGACCGGAGTGCATTCTGGTGTGAGGCCTCGCATGGAGGTGGAGGACTCTAGGTGACAGCAGCAACGGATGGGAACGACGGCACTGAACATCCAGCAATCCATGCAGTCCAGGAGGACGTCTCTGTCCACAGGTGAACATACAGATGGGGGACATGCGTGCCTCCGGAAGGGACCTGATCGCAGGGTCAGCTATGGCGGAAAAGAAAAAAAAAAGTCTAGAACCAAGCGCAAACATACGCACCAGTGTCGGCACGAATCAACTTCTTCATCCTCTATGTCATCGGGATCATCTTCAATAGCATTTATGGAGGCAGCCAGGGCTGAGAAAGGGGGAAGCACTCCTATTTGATTGCTTCCTCGAAGCTATGGGAGGAGGTTCCACAGAAGCTACGGCACAGGATCAAAAGAGGACGTATATAGATATCTTTCAGCTGCTGGAGGGTTGGAAGCACATGGGGGATAGCAGGAAGAAGCGGAAGGATGATGAGAAAGCTGGCAGGGTGTGAAAGGTGTTCCAGAATACACTTAATTTGACAAGGGTCTTTTTTTGAGATTGGCTAGTGTGTGGGGGCACTATTTTCCAGGGCAATACAGTTTGTTGCTGGCATACGGTGATGCAATTTTAGCATCCTCTCAGGATCGCAAAGGGTGGCTACTAAAATGGTTAGTGGTCTTCATTATTTTTATTTATTTACATTCTCTTATATACTGTGCTATTCTGCATCAGTGCAGTTTACATTGAACAAACTGAAATTACATTGAACAGGGCATTATAACTTGGAGATAATGTTTACAGGGAACATGGGCTATGGAGGGTTAAGTGGCTTGCCCAAGAACACAAGGGCACCTGTGGGACTAGAAACCCCAGTCCTTCTGGCCCAAGGTTGCTGTCCTCTAGTGGGATTTGAACCCCCGACCTTCCGGCCTGAAGTACCGTGCCCCAACCACTAGGCCACTCCTCCACTCCTATAAAGCATATGAGGACAGACTTAAGGATCTTAATATGTACACCTTAGAGGAAAGGCGGGATAGAGGTGATATGATTGAGATGTTTAAATACCTCCATGGCATAAATGCACAGGAGGAGAGCCTCTTTTGATTGAAAGCAAGTTCTGCTATGAGGGGACATGGGATGAGGGTGAAAGGGGATAGATTTAGGAGTGATATGCGGAAATATTTCTTTATGGAAAGAGTGGTGGATCCATGGAATAGCCTCCTAGTGGAGGTGGTAGAGATGAGGACAGTATCTGAATTCAAAAAAGCATGGGACAAACACAGAGGATCTCTAAAGGAAAAAAGGGCACTGTTGTAGTTGTTGATATGGAAGGACAGACTAGATAGGCCATGTAGTCTTTTTCTGTCGTCATGTTTCTTTGTTTCTTTATTGCCCTATAGCTTATAAAACAGCACAGAAGGGGTTTTTAATTTGGATGCAAGTGACTTGCGGTCTTTTTTTCCTTTTCTCTTGGGTTTTTTTGGTCTTTTAATCACATATTTATATTATTATCCTTATAGGTATCTTTTATTATGTTTAATGATATAATGAGTACATTTATTTATATGTTTATATATTTATATTTATATATTTTATTTTGATGTTTAATTATTTCCGTTTTTATCTTACTATGGCTGTTGGACAATATATATTTTTTATATATTTGATATTAATGTTTTATTGTATGAATGTGTGTTTTATTTGTTTTTATCTTGTTTTTGTTTTTATCTTTTTTTATTATTTTAGGTTGCCAAGAAAACCCCTGAAGAAGGCATTACCGAAACACGACCTGTGTCAGGTTGGCTTGGCCTCTTTACTCCCTGGGCTGTATATTGTATCCCTGATTATAAATTTATTAAAGTATTTCTTCCTGGTTTGCCACGTTTGGACTGGGTCTCAATAGATTGGCATGACTTGGGGTTGACACAACATCGCCTTTTTTAAAGTTTTAACTATTATAGTGGCTCGTGGTATGGCCTGAATGTTTAAGGAAACAAAGGGTAGTCTTCTGGTGCGACAACGCAGTGGTTGTAGAGACTATCAATCGACAATCTCCCAAATGTCCACGTGTGATGGTTTGGATGTGGGTATTTGTGTTCTACTGTTTAAGACTAAATGTGACTGCTAAAGCTCGCCATGTTTATGTTTATGTTTATTAGCTTGATATACCGCTGTTCCAGTTAGAGCACAGCGGTTTACAAAAATGGTCAGTCTAACAGAAAAGGCCACTGGCCAGAAAAGGAAAGGAAGTACAATGAATGACAGAAAAGTTCCCAAGACATTTAAATAGACATGACTAAGGAGAGAGAGGGGTGAGAAAGAGGGGGAAGGGAAAGATTCACACAGAAGGAGAGGGTGCGCTGAATCACATAGCTGATGCCTTGTCTCATTTTCACTGGTCCCAGTTCTGTTTGCTGGCGCCCAAAGCAGAGTTAATAATCACAGTGGTCCATGCTCATCTTTGGGAAACTTGCAGTCCTCAGTGGCTCCGGCGACTTGACTATCATATCTTCAGGGATACCGGAATGTGGGAGACTTCATGACTGGTAAGGGCTGGACTGGGGGTCGCGTTCCTGATGATTGGCTCAGATTGTTTATCGTCCAGGCTAAGAGTGGTCCAAGGCAACAGTTCGTTCTGCATTAGCGGGTTTTTTCATTTTTTAGTAAATCGGCAGACTGGGGCAATCCTCGGCACCTGTTCTTAGACTGGGAGAGAGGGTCCCCTGGGGCGTGAGATTGGCAGCGCCCGGTGTCGCACGGTTTATTAGTCCGCTTATGGATAGCCTTGTCAGCAATTACTTCTTCGGTATTCGAGTCACTGTTGTTCCGGGCAGTGTTTTCCTTAGCAATTTTCGAGGCATTCTGGGTTAGTGAATTAGTTCCACTCCCAAGAAAAGTGGGTGTAGTGAGAGATTCTTGATCAGAAACATATCATAGTTGGGCAAGCCCAGGTACATATTTTCCTACACTAGTCTGACAGATCAGGGCCTAGAAAAAAAACTTATCCAACGTTTTCTGGAAGTGAAAATTGTACACCAGTTTTAACATATATTCTGGGGCCTCTACATTTACAAAAAACTGAACATACCTGAAAAATGACCCTGGCCTGAACCAGAAGCCAGTGTAAGTGATGAAATTGGATTTTTATTAGGCATTATCTTAATGAATGACTTTACCATAAAAATTGGTTTTAGTCCACTTTAGTGTTAATCTATGGAATTGCATCCAGATTTCCACCACTGAAGAACCTTTATTCAAAAGGGCATACATTTTTTTCAATGATATTTGACATAGTATCAGGAACAGAATTTCATCTGCCTATGAACAAAAATAACTCCTAATTCTGACAAACCCTTTCCAGTAAGCTTGGAAGAAGACATTAACAGTGGGAGACTAACCCTTTCAGATATCACCCCCTAACCAGTTTATGTTTATATATTAATGATTTGGCATGCAGGATTGTATTAAGCTAAAATTATGCCCTGTGCAACTTGTGACCCTAGAGGCCCCCCATCTCCCCAGCCACATGGAGGAACTTGCTCCTATTGGGCTTCTTGGAGGCCCAGTGATAACATCAGTGCCCCTTCCGTACTTGCACCCTGTGAGTCCTTGGCACAGCTGTGTTGGCATGTATCACCCTTATGTTTATAGACTTGGATTCATAGAGCAGTACTTCTTAGCCTTTTTTGTTTGGTGACACACTTCTGAGTTGGCTCAGTCCTCAAGGCACACCAGATAAAATTATGTGTGAACTTCAAGTCCATTCCCTCCCACCAGTATGACAGCAGCATTTTATACCTATGCTCAAGGACAGAGCTTGGGTTTCTGGAATTTTCTGAGACCCCTAAATTGGCACCCTCTTCCCCTTCCCCTCATCCTCATGTCCACAATGATTGCAGGCCTGGCTCTGGCACCCCATTAAATGTTGGCACCTCCCTGGTACGCTTACCACTGTTACTGCATCGTGCTAGCCCTGTCTGAGTTCCTCATTCTGCCGGCTTCAGTCTGATGCCTGAAACCATGAGGCCAAGCGGATCCTGCAAGATTACAGGATCCAGAACTTTATCAGGAGCCAGGAGAGGAGGCACACATGTAGAAAATGCTACTCTCTTCCTACCAGTGTTAAGGATGGAGGGAAGGTCAAATTAGCAGTTTTCAGATGGGTGAATCTGAAACTGCAGTGCTAATAGTGAGTAGATTTGTTTGGTGAGGGGGAAACAGTTCAGTGGATTGTCTCTTTGGAAAATTGTATACTTAAAATTACTTTTTAAAATTTTGTTGGTTATCGGAAGATATTTTTGAGATCAATATAAAAGATGTAGGGCTGGTGGTTATGTCCTGTCTTCAAGAGAATTGAGTCAAATTGCCAGCACGATCCAACCTTTTCTGTGTGTGAGTTACACCCAAGTTTGAGATTTGCAACTGGGGTCTAGTATATCCAGTTTACTCCAGGACCTATACTAGCTCCTCTCTAATTATTCTTTCTGTGGATGGTATCTTGCTGTTTTTCCGTGCTCACCCCTGTTCCCCAGATCTCTCTCCCATCAATGCTTGTCTGAAAACGGTGGGCTCCTGATGTAATGAAGGGCAATACATTAAATTTCAATAAACCATAAATCACTGTGTTACATATTCTAATCACTATACTGCAAACAAAATGCTATTTCTATCTTTATGGTCTTGGTAATCATGTTGGTCCCAGTCATTTTTTCTTTTTCCTTCCTTCTCAAGGATCTCCTTTCCATTTGACTTTATTATTTTGTCTGTCTTCATCCCTTACTGCTGACTCTGATAACTTTTTCTTCTTTTCCTCCTCTTTCTGTTTTCTGTACCTCTGAATCTCTCCCTTTCAGCATCATCTCTTCAAACTCTTGGCAATCACAACTGGATCTCACCTCTCTTCTCCTTTGCTGCTTTCCTTTTCTTTGTTCACCCTTCAATTCTCTCTGTTACAACACTTGATCCTCTCAGGTCTCCATCTCTCCCTAACTAGGTTTCTTCTCCATGTGTCTCCTTCTTTCTTTCTAACAGCCATCCTTAACCGCTGCATTTGGACTTTAGGACAACAGCTAGTTTAGATGCTTGTCTTTACTCTGCAGTATCTGCTCTGGTCATACCCTTGAGTGACAGGAGAGGATAGGCATCTTAGGGAGCAGAATGGATCTTTTTTTATCTCTTTGCTCCAATCAAACCCCCTCCCCTGCTGTTCCTAAATTCTGCCTTTCAGAAAAGGGTTGTTGGGGGGAGCACACCAAGAACTTTGCCAAGAGGCACTAGTTGAGAAACACCGTCACAGAAAAAGTAGCAGAAGACGATCTTCAGTATCATTTATACTTTATTAATCTAGGAATCAATAGTTCTTATGTCAATCAATATATAAACCAATAGAATATATAAATAAAATGAGCACCCTCTCCATAGTGTGAGCCTTCAAAGATAGCAAAGAGTGCTCCTGTCGAGAAATAATGCCTGCAACCATATCTGCCTGACATTTTTAGAATCATGTTCTTGTTCTATGATATCCAAGTTGATGAACGCTGTCTTTGCCTAACTGCTTCATTTCGATCCCACAGGACCGTGCTGGTTGTTGTGAGGATTCCCATAGCCCATGTTCCAAAGTCGGCATTTCAGAATTTCAAACTACGATATCCTAGCTTTAAAGCAGAAAGCAGCCCTTTCCGCAAAGCTAGATGACTAGGAGAATCCAATCATCTTTAGACTTGGTGCTGGCGTTTTTCCCCTTACTCCAATTTTAAAGAAGAAATATTGATAATTCTCCTCTTATTCTCTGCTGGGTTGGGTTTATGATCCTGCACATTCACTATCTGTTGACATTCTACCTAATACCACAACCTGTTATATGATATAACAGGGGCATCAATGAGTATTTCAGCTTAAGAACTTCTAGCTCAAAGCCAATCATTCTACGAATGTTCTAAAGAAACAGTCTTTTCCCATTCCCAACAAAGAAATAGAAGAACTATGCCTAATTTAATCTGATTACTCATTTTTCTCAGTAAATCTTTCTATCTATTCAAACACAAGAAGACTGCAATGAAGTAAATGGAGTCTGACTCATTGGCCTTATAAGCATTTTCCTATAGACAGAGAATGGGAAAAAGTTAGATTTGAATAATGCCCATAATATGGAGTAAAAAAAAAAACTAACAGGAAGACATCCCTGATGAACTGAGCCAAGATTAATCTTCTCTAATAAATGTAGATCAGTAATGAAAAAAATTACACAAGATCACATTTAATATTCTTCAAAATGTGCAGTTTGTGATACTGTTTCTCCCTGTGATAATTCAGAGTGTAAATATATGCGTGCAGGGAATGCTATCTCAACTTAAATGGGCCTAATTCATACATTAAACAATTTAACTGCTGCTAGGTAAGCCAGGCTTTTTTTAAAAATTCTACACCTTTTTAACATGTTTCATATAGCACTATTAATTTGTTGAAAATCACTTAGGGACCCCTTTTACTAAAGTGCATTAAGCACTTAACATGGGTTTGTCCATGCAGGCCCATGTTAATAGTTACCACGCCCTAAAATCAGCGGTGAGATGTGGAAGGTTTCTGGATAGAGAGTGGGCATGGCTGGATGTCAGTGCATCACAATTACTGATGGCGTGGTTGCACCTAACACCACGTCAAGAGGTGGTGTTGTGCAGCTGCTTCCCCAAGGTATTTTTTAAAAAAATAAGACTGTGCAGTCAGTCCTTCCTGCTACCCACCCTGCACCCTCCAAAGCTGATCCCCACTAACACGGAGACCTATTACTACAACTTCTCAGTTCTATAGCGCTGCTAGACATTCACAGAGCTGTATACTTAGAGATAATAGAGAGTCTCTGCTTTACAGAGCTTATAGTTTGCAAAGTCAAACAAACAGGGGACTAAGGTAATTTTTAAGAGAAATGATTAAAGCAAACAGAAGAGAGGAAGTCCTCCACAAACAGTACATCAAGGCAGGGCCGGATTTACGTATACGCCATGTACGCCATGGCGTAGGGCCCACAGCCGGCAGGGGCCCACAAAAAAAGAACCAGTTTTTTTTTTTAAACTCAATTAAAAAAAAAAACCTGGTGGCTGCCGCCGCGGGGCCCCCTCTGCTGCCGCGGGGGCCCCGTCTACAAGCTGGTCGGGTCGGGTCGGGTCTCTCTCCCTCCCTCCCTCGCTGCAGGCTGCGAGAGACGCGAAGATAGAGCGTCTCCTCGCGTCTGTGTTAAGCCCGCAGGGGCTGATGGGATTTCCCATCAGCCCCTGCCGGCTTAACACAGACGCGAGGAGACGCTCTCCCTTCGCGTCTCTCGCAGCCTGCAGCCTGCAGCGAGGAAGGGAGAGAGACCCGACCGGACCGGACCGGACCCGACCAGCTTGTAGACGGGGCCCCCGCGGCAGCAGAGGGGGCCCCGCGGCGGCAGCCACCAGGTTTTTTTTTTAAATTAAATTTTACTTTAGGCCGGGGGGGGGGGGTAGGACTGGTAATGGGCGATTGGGGGGGCTGGGGCTGGAAATGGACGGGGGGGGGGTAGGGCTGGTAATGGGCTATTGGGGGGCTGGGGCTGGAATTGGGCTGGGCGGGGCTGGGCTGGGCTGGGGGGGGTTAAGGCTAGAGGTGGGCTGATGGGGTTAGGACTGGTAATGGACTGTGGGCTGTTGGGGGGGCTTAGAACTGGCAATGGGCTTTGGGGGGGGGGTTAAGACTGGTAATGGGCTGTGGGCTGATGGGGGCTGTCTGGTAATGGGCTATGGGGGGGGCTAGGACTGGAAATGGGCTGGGGGGTTAAGACTGGAGGTGGGCTCATGGGGTTAGGACTGGTAATGGGCTGTTGGGGGGGGGTTAGAACTGGTAATGGGCTTTGGGGGGGTTAAGACTGGTAATGGGCTGTGGGCTGATGGGGGTTGTCTGGTAATGGGCTATGGGGGGCTAGGACTGGAAATGGGCTGGGGGGTTAAAACTGGAGGTGGGATGATGGGGTTAGGACTGGTAATGGGCTGTGGGCTGATGGGGGGGGTAGGACTGGCAATGGGCTATGGGGGGCTGACTGGAAATGGGTTGATGGGGTTAGGACTGGAAGTGGGCTGATGGGGGGTTAGGACTGGTAATGGGTTATAGGGGGGGGCTTAAACTGACAATGGGGTGATGGGGGTTAAGGACTGAAAATGGGGTGATGGGGGGTTAAGGACTGTAAGTGGGGTGATGGGGGGGCTAGGACTGGTATTGGGTTGGGGGGTTGCTAGGACTGGAAATGGGCTGATGGATGGCTAGGACTGGAAATGGGCTGATGCAGGGACTAGAAGGGAATGGATGCTGGGTGAGGCTGGAACTAGAAGGGAGCTGATGTTGGGGGAGGATTAGAATGGGATGGGGCTGGAAGAGTAAAATGGAGAAGGGAAAAATATTTTGTGTGGGAGGGATAAAAAATCTACAATTGGCCGGGTATTGGGAGAGTAAGTGGGGATTGAGGATGGAGGGGTAAAATTTGAGTGGATGAAATAGGAATGAGGAAAGAGCAAAAGGAGAAAGATTAGTATGTTAAAGCAGATGTAGAGAGAGAATGGAAAAAAATCTAGAAGAGAGAAGAAAGGACAAATGGACAGCAGACGATGGAGAGTTAGCAGAAGACACGAAGAAACCAGAAGAAAGTGGCTGGAGCAATTGCAGCTGAAAAAAATGCACAAAAGGTAGAAAAATATCTCTTTATTTTGAATTTATTAATTGGAATATGTCAGCTCTGGTAAATGTGCATCATTAACATCTGCGCTTTGTTTAGTACAAGAGCAAATTAATGTATAGTTTTATTTCTACAGTGTTGTACATTCCAAGTTTGGCTTTTGGGATTCCCAGTTTAATTATTGTCTTCCTATTTCTAAATTGTGATTACTTGTTTGGTGATGGTCTATGTTCTGCATGTGTAACTGAGCTGAGGTGTTCTGTTTATATAATTCCTATTTGACATTGCCACTTGTTCTCTTTCCCCAGTAGGTCATGTATTGTTGTTCTCTGAAATGTATTGGTTTAATATTTGCAGTGTTGCCTTTTGATTGGTAGAGTATGGTGCTTTGTGAGTCCTGGTAGTGCTGTTAGGATACGGCGGGTTTACTATGGGCAGTGTTTGTAGTAGTTCCTAATGTGTCTGGCAGTTGGCACTGGATTATAGTAATGTAGAAATCTTTTAGTCTTTCTTTATCCATACACTCATTAAGAGGCACGTTTACTAAAAGTTAGTATATGGTAACATTATGCAAATATTTATGCAAATGAGGCCCCTTATGCAAATGAGGTCCGCACCCCCCTTGGGCCGCCCCTGCTGGGGGCCCACAATTTTTGTTGGCGTAGGGCCTCACTCAAGGTAAATCCGGCCCTGCATCAAGGTAGTGGAGAAAAACACAGCAACACCAACTATACTTTCACAGAAGCATAATTTTAATCAAAACCCGACTTGGCCAGGTTTTGGCATAAACGCCTGCGTCAGGAGTCTAGAATAAATCAACAAAATACATAAAAACATTATGGAGGTCATTCCAGAACATGAATAAGGGGTTTCTACGTACAGTGGGAATGTTTATGTGCTGAAAACATCTCCAACCGTATTCTGAAACACTGTTTCTGTGCACGTCCAGGGCACTAGCACAGGGTTGTCAGAATGTGCCCAGAAGGGGTAGAACAGGGACGTGGTAAGCCACGGAGATGTACATAGCTTGTTCCAGAAAGGCTCATGTATGTTCTGCGATATCCTCGTGGAGATCCCCATTATTCCTGCTGAAACGTGGAATAAGGCCAGGACTTAGAAAATATTCTGCTGTGCTCTTCAATTTGTCCCCTATTGAAGAATGATTGTGACAAGTATGTGCTGAACTGGTGTAACTGCACTCTGGAAAAACACAAGATGCAGTTATAAAGAACAGAAAGCCGAGGTGAGGGAATGTTGTAAGGTAAAGAAACATTAATAAACATCCTTACAAAAATATTAAAAAGAATACTAGTGTCTATTCTGGCTATACTGAAATGTGCTGTTTGTGCTAAAAGAGCTAATCCAGGGGACCCTAACAAATCCTATGTTCTGAAAACTGGGACTGTTGATATAAGAATAGTATGTCAGTGAGTCTGGAAACAAATCATGCTGGAGTGAGAAAAGGAGAATATATGTGTAGTCCTGGGACATCATGCCATTATGATATAGCAGCTGTTAGTTATAGGTTTGGTTTTGTAGAATGATGTCTTTTGTGACTGCAAGCGAGAGTGTGTGGTTTGGAGGTAGCATGGGAGGATCTGATGTGCTGTTCTGCAATTCAGGGAGGACATGACTGGCTGGCTGGTACCTGGACTATATGGATGACCACAGTGTGCCAGTGTGATAGGGCAGCCATACATCAGCTGTGCCAGGCACTGAGAGACATGACTGATGTTGTGCCAACATTCTCCAGATTGTGCCATGAAGCCTACATCTTTACTCAGAGTCCAGGATCTATGTAAGTTGTGAGAGTGGTGATATATCTGGAGGCTGGCTACCTGGGTATGATGGCATATGGATCCCCCCCATGCTCACACAGACATGACTAGGGCAGTTGTGCAACAACAAAGCAGACTATGGGAAGGCAGATAGGTTGCCCCACAGATAGGGATGTATAGAGACCAACATATGTCATGAAGGGACAGGTGTAGCTGCTGTGAGATATGCCAGGACCCAGATATGTTGGAATCAGATTCCATAGCCACAAGGCCCTACTACTAGTATTGCTACTACTGCTCACTTGTATAGTGCTACAAGGTGTACGCAGTGCTGCACAGACACACATGAAAGATGGTCCCTGCTCAGCAGAGCTTACAATCTAGTGAAGACAGACAACACAGCGGCTGTGGACAGGATACATCTAGGGGAGGTGTTAAGGAAAGACAAGGGAGAGTAGGTGGATCAGATCCCAAAGGGGCAACAAAGAGATGAGTGTTCAGCCTGGATTTGAGAAGGGCTAGAGAAGAAGCCTGATGTACAGACTCAGGTAGTTTGTTCCACGCATAAGGAGCAGCAAGGTGAAAGGAGTGAAGTCCGGAGCTGGCAGTAGAAGAGAAGGGCACAGATAGAAACTATCTGCCAGAAGAACAGAGTTCCTGAGGAGGGATGTAGGGAGAGAGAAAAGAGGAGAGGTAGTGCAGAGCAGCAGACCGAGTGCACTTATAGGCCATAGGTACGAAAAGGGCATATATTTGTTGCTCAACAATATTAAGCATCCTTTGGGGAACTGTAAAGTTAGTTTCGGGTTTTGTGCATTTGGTAAGGGTCCAATGTTAGCAGTTTAAAGCGTGTTTGTAGAGATGACCAAGGCTGAATCACTGGGACCATTTTATAATGCCAAGTACCATTTGATGCAAGGTATGTCCTGACATACATGCTCATATTTACATTCTCTTATACCATATTAGGGTGCACTGGGATTACCTAGCACCTTTCAGGGCAAGAGGAGGACTGATATATGTTCTAGGTTGCAGCAGCAGTCATTTCTCATTGGTATTTATGTCTAGTGTGCATCAACAAACTACTGTCAGTATGAAGGACAGCTTAGGAGGTGCACGTCTTTACTGAGGAGGTTTGTCGTCCATAGATACATCGCTGAAACGTGCAGAACCCGAAATGTGTAACTTTTTAGAGTACGGATGAGTGCAGGGACATCCAAAACATGTACCCGTGTCCCATAATACTGATGGGGGACATGTTTCTCCATTACAGTATATCGAATGGTCCATGCCTGCACTGGTGCATGGGCCATGCGCTGGATGCGTGCACAGGTCGGCTGAATAGCGCTTTGCCCATACCACGCCAGATACGTCTACCTCCCCCACGCCAGACACGTGGATGCAGAATTAGGTACAAACGGGGTCCGTTTTCAATTTAGATGTGTCCGCACGTTGGACATGCATGTTTTCGAATCTGCCTCTATATGGATGAAAATCAATCGTAACCGAAATAAAAGAATACTAATTAAATAAGCCATACAGTACCCAAAAGTAAAAATGCAAAGTAATAAAAATGAAACGTAACAAACATGAATGGTTACCAGTGTAAGAATGTCTTGATCAACTTTGGTTTGACCAAAAAATACAAACGATGTTGTCTACAATCAGAGACCTAAAAATAACACGAAATATCATTCAAAAGCAGCTTTGATAAAACATGTAGAGCCTGATTCACTATGGGGCAGGTCTGGGCTCTCTGGACGGCCCTGACTAAGACAAAGCCATCAGCACCTGATTCTGCACCGCGGGAGCAAGGCACTCTTGTGAGTGCAGGATCAGGCACTGGGAGACAGCCTGGATGCACTAGCATTGCTGCGGGGACATCCTCCCAGCGGCACTAGCTGCCCGATGTCCGCCTGGACCCTGATTCCCCAGCACCCGACCCTGATGGGGACAGGCAGTGCCCCAGTTGGTCAGCGGGAACACATCTTGGCCTTCCTGTTGCTCGGGGGGGGGGGGGGGCTGCGAATCTCCAGGGGGACTGCCATGCAGAATCGGGGGGCACCCCGCGCTCATTCCTCCTCAGAGGTGGAATAAGCAGGGCATCTCTTCGGCAGTCCCCAGATTTACAGGGCTGTCAGCGGAACTGGCTCTGTACATATGGGGGTCGGTCCCACCCATGTCCCACCCACTCTCCACCCCCATCCCCCGCAGCACACACAGCAGCTCTGTGTGTGCAGTTAGGAAGGCAGGCAGAATACAGGCAAGGTGGACAGCGAGGCTACACATCCTGGCGGGACATGCAGCCAAGCTACATGCCTCATAGAATCAGGGCCATAGTAAAAGACATGCTAAAAGACAAATGCTGTGTGCAAAGACTAACAAAAAGAATGAAAAGAATAAGAAACAAGAAAAACAATACAATACCAGAGCTATAGCTGGTCAGAATTGCTGAGGTACCTACAATAGAGGATGAAAGCTCATGTTATATGAACAGAAGATAATGCACTCATAAAAGAACTCAGAAAATTCATAAAGAACTCATAAAGAACTCATAAAATCATAAGAGGGAGCCACGAGAAAACTCAAAAAACTTAAAGGGGCGAGGGGGGGAAACATATAAGTTCCCTTCCGCATGAGAGACACCAACAAATGATTACCGAGACTAAACATGGTCCTTTTATATAAAGAATCCTATTAATACTTGGAACAGATGCTCAGAAGGGAAGGGAGGGGGAGGGGGGGAAGGGAGAAGGGGGAGGAACTAAGGGAATGGGAAAGGGGAGGAAGAAGGGATGGAAAAAAAGGGAGGGAGAGGGGGATGAAAGTATAGCTGGTGTGGCTGTGGTTCTTCTCTGCTTCCTTGGTGAAATGATTAAAGCACACATGTGTGTAGACAGGAGAATGAGGGATCAGGATCCAAAGCAGCCTCAAAGAGATGTTTTCGTAGTCTGGATTTGAGTGGGACCAGAGATGGAACCTGACGTACTACTCAGGTAGTCTGTTCCAGGAATATGATACAACAAGGTAGAAAGAATGGCGTCTGGAGTTGGCAGAAAAAGAGAAGGGTATAGATAAAAGTAATTTGCTTGATGGGTGGAATTGTCGAGGAGAAATGTAAGAGGAGATAAGAAGTAGTGAGAAGCTGCAGAATGAATGCATTTGTAGGTCAGTAGAAGTTTGAGAAAGCCCCCAAACAGTGGACATAAACCCCTCCATGAAGATGCTTGAAAGGAAGACCCCTGGACAATGACCTCCCCACCACACACAGAAAGCCAGGCTCCCTCCCTCGAAATGACCACTCCCAGGAACCAACCCCCTCAAGGAGAAGTCCCTCTCACAGGTCTTACATGGGAGTCTCCCTGGTAGAATTAGTGATTCAGGGCACGATCTGTCCCCCTTCCTCCTATCCTAGATGTTGCAGGATTCCAAAATGGCAGTAGTAACCACTAGGGGTTAAACTTCCATATAAGGGCAATTAAGCCTTATATGGAGGATTGACCCCTGGTGATATTATTTTGAATTACATCTTTCATTATACATTTTCCCAGAAAGCTTGAAAGTAGTAAGTGAAGGTACTATATAGTAGGAGATGATCATACCACAATGCATACAAAACAATTCCCATATAACTTTCTCCAAAAATCCAAAGTTTTACCGCAATCTGAAGCAGTTCTAAAAGCATTATAAGGCAATTAAAGAGAATTTATTGTTCAATTTCAAACTGATTTGGTGAAAATAATTACAGTACAGTGCTCATTTCACAAAGACATGTGAAGGGATAATTTACAAATGAATACACATTTGGATTGCCATCATAATGACAGAGGGCTTTATAAATAAATATGCCATGTTTAGCAAAACTGATTAGTATCTTCTCTTTTCTGCTGGTTTAGAGAAGAAAGGAACAGGTGGGAATAGCAAGAAACACAGAGCCTGTAAATATCTCTGAAGATGGAGACAGGTGGTCAGTTCAGTACCAACAATAAAGAACAGAGTAGCTAAAACACTTTATTATATTCATGGATGGTCCCCAGGAATAGACCTTTCCTCAGTGCCAGGTGTTCTATGGCAAAGAGAATGTTAGTGATTAATAGGAATTATTCCAGCATTAACCTCCAACTCTCTTTTTAGGATAATCATGAAAGATCTGTCAGAGACTAGCCTGCTGGTTTTAGCAGCATGTCCTAATCATAATGTTTAATCAGAGTGTGAAATAGTAGTTTATATTACTATCATTTAAAGGTGCATTTTTTTCAGTTCTTCACATTCCATTGATGGTTCTGCAACATGTCAGATCTCAGAAAAAGAGCAGGACAGCAGATAAGACATATGTAGTCCTCCCATTTTCTCTTTCTGTGGTAATACCACTGAATCCATTTGAATCTCCAGATTCACACTCAATTACCCAGCAATAAGTATTCCTCTCTCTCTGATAATGATATGCTTTCTTGGATTCCAATTTTGTCTTTGCCTAAGCCCACAGGTAGGTTGATCGTCATATCTACTTCTCTTTTCGTGAAGAAATATACTCCTGTGTTAGTTTCATAGCATGACTCTTTGATCTAGAACATTCTTTCAGCTGAAAAGTTGTATCTTGTATATTTTTTTATAGCATTGAGGTTTTGAAGGCCTCCTGATATGGCCCATTTCTTCCTGTCTTCTAAGACTATCGTTCTCAACCCAGTCCTTGGGACAAACCTAGCCAGCATGGTTTTCAGGATATTCACAAAGAATATGCATGAGATAGATTTGCATGCACTGCCTTCATTATATACAAATCTACCTTGTGCATATTTATTGTGGATATTTTGAAAACCAGACTGGCTAAGTAAATCTTGAAGACTGGGTAGAGAACTACTGTTCTAAGATAAAGACCTAAATACACGTCTCACCTCAGAGAAAAGCAACAAGGAGCACACAAACCCTCAGTGTCAAGTAAGCAGAAAGGAGCAAGTCTCATGACACACTGTGGAGAACAAACTGAGAATCTTTATTCAAGTGTCCAATGAGATCAAACCCTACATGCGTTTCAGCCAAAGCCTTTTTCAGGGACTTGGGACATCCATATGAAATATAAAAATCCATAAATTATAATACAATATTAAAATAACAAGAGAAAGTAAGCACATAGAGAGGATTAAACACATCTCAATATTAAGTGTTAAATACTAAACATTTATTTATTTAAAACTTTTTATATACTGTCTTTCTATAATTCAAGATGGTTTACATGGAACTTAACTTGTCAGATACCTCCCAGGCTCTTCAGCCAGCAGGGATACAAACCAAATTGTTGATGTACTTAGCGCAGAAAGTGAACACTCCAAAATTGTTGTCATCCACCTGGGTACAAATGACCTGGCTAGAAACAGTGCCTTTGCATTTCAAAGGGACTTCCAGACTCTGGGAGAGAAACTCAAGCCCATTGTTCACACTGTAGCATTCTCAGTTGTTCTACCTGTACATGGTAAGGGGGCAGAAAGGCTGCATCACATAAACAGCTTTAATACATGGCTCCAGACCTGGTGCGAACAAGATGGATTCAGATTTATTGGCGACTGGGGAAACAGATGGACCAACAAGAGAGTATATTGTGCGGATGGACTACATCTCTGTCGCAGGGAAAGCATAGTTACTAACCTGTAACAGGTGATCTCCGGGAACAGCAGGAATTTAGTCTTCACATATGGGTATCGTCGGTATCTATGGAGCCTGCACGGGAACGTCCCCCAGTGTTCAATAGGAAAGCTTTTGGGAGCATCCCACAGTGCCTGCATGCTGCCTTCCCGCCTTTCCCAACTGTTCCTCTCCAGTTGAGTTTAAAGCTGATTCAAAAGAGAGAGGGAAAGAGAGATACAACTCCTAGGGGAGGTGGGTGGGTTATGAAGACTAAATTCCTGCTGTTCCCGGAGATCACCTGTTACAGGTGAGTAACTATGTTATCTCCAGGAACAAGCAGGAATGTAGCCTTCACATAGGGGACTCCCTAGCTGCAGATGCCAGGGAGAAACCCCAGAAGTTGTGTGCCCTTGTGAAAGGGCTCCACTTCCCCCCATGGATCTCTGGCATCCCATCAGGGATGGTGGGTAGGAGTTGATTAAGTATGGAACAGGTGTTGAAGAACAGCCTGACCAAACAAGGCATCCCGGCGTGAGTCCTTGTCTAAGCAGTAATGGGCTGTGAAGGTATGAACCGAAGCCCAAGTAGCTGCTCGGCAGATGTCGTCAATAGACAGAGTGAAGATGAGCCATAGAGGTTGCCATGGCTCTCACACTGAGCTGTGACATGGCCTTCCAGAAGAAGATTTTTACTGCCATAGGCAAAAGATATACACGAGGGGGCGGAGCCTGATGTCCAGCGGGTAGGACGCTTTGCGTTGAAGCTCCCGAGAGGCCTACTTAGAATCCTGACTTAATACCTACACAAATTTACTATTTCGCTCCGAGCTGACCGGGGCACCTCGGGGGGAATGGCGGCCCATAAACCAGCGCGCTTGGACTTCGGGTCTCCTTCTTCTTCTCACGGAAAACGCTCCAAAACGGAGGTGTCCTCCCCACAGAAGATGGTTCCATTTCGTGAAAACCCCGAAATGCACCTGGAGATTTTGGAAGAAATACGCGGCGTGAAGGAATTGGTGCAGTCCAATGGAGAAGCGCTTCGAGCCCTGCGAGAAGACTTTGGAGTGCTCCAAGACCGACTTGAAAGTCTTTCATTACGGCAGGACAACATGGCGGGGGTCCTCGACTCGCACGAGGTGCGCTTGGGCAAACTGGACGAGGCTGAGCGTCAGATACAGAATCTTCAAAAGGAGTTAGAAGATAGCAATAATCGAGCCCGTCGCAACAATGTGAGGCTCCTCGGAGTGCCGGAGGGGGTGGAAGCAGGAGATATAAGAGAATTCTTGCTCAAAACTCTTCCCTCCTTGCTGAAGATCACCTTTCATAAAGAACTGGAAATCGATTGTGCACACCGTGTTCCTGCTCACATGGCGCTCAACCGCACGACCCCCCGGCCTATTATCTTTAGCTTGCTACGATATCAACAAGTGGAACAAATTTTACATGCTGCCCGAGCGAATCATCATTTGGAATTTGAAGGTCGTAAGGTCTCCTTCTTTCCTGATTTGGCAAAGCCTACCGTTGACCGTCGGAAGAAACTCCTTGCTTTTCGCCCTCGACTTCAACAGCTACAGGCTCGCTTTGGCCTGTTGTATCCAGCGAAGCTCCGAGTGACTCTCCATAACCAAACCAGGACGTTCGAAGATCCTGATCTACTATCAACATTTTTAGACTCCAAAGAAGCAGAGCAGATGCGCTAATCCCAAAGTTTGGACTCTTATTTGCCGGCTCTATCCGCCATTTTGAAGGGCCCGATGCGGCGGTCATAGCCAAGCACAGAATAGTCTGGACTTTCTTTCTTTCTCTATATGACTTTTGTTTTTTGGTCTCCTATCCCTTCATGATGTGTGCCTCGGTCGGATTCGGAGCACGCACAGTCCTACAGGTTATGTGTTTTTTCAATTTTGGCCTTCTCTGGGGTTTCTCCCCGCAGACACATGGTCGCCAGTAATTTTGGGGTTTTGCTTCTCCTCTACCGTACTGCGGTTTTCTTTGTTAATGTGGGGCGCTTCATTGTATTATATTAGTTTATTTTTCCTATGTCATGTGTACAGCCAGATACAGTCAGTTTGAGGGACACAGTGAAATTATGTGTGCTATCATGCTCAGAATTTTTAACTTTTCTGTATGGCCTTATGTAAAATCTTATCATTCACCGTCAAAGGCATTAATGGTCCACTCAAAGGAAAGAAAATCCTTAGCTATTTTAGCCATGAGCATGTTGATTTAGTGTTTCTTCAGGAAACGCATTTAAATTCTGCTGAAACACTGAAACTCAATGCTAAGCCTCACATGGTAGCTGCCTATTCTCCCACCGTTTTCAAATGGTACGGGATAGCCACTTTGGTTAAGAAGTCTTAGCACGCTACTGTACCTGATATTAGCGCTGACAAGAAGGGTAGATGGGCCCGTGTACACCTTGCGGTTGGAGATAGTTAATTCACGTGTATTTGCATTATGCCCCGAATGTGGACAACCCTGCTTACTATGCAAGTATTGCGCAGTTGGCCTCGGCCTCTGCCAATGCTCCATTTATACTTGGTGGCGATTTACTCAAGTGTTCCCTCAATCTTTTCTTCTCAAACAAGGTGCTCGTTGGTTGGAAGAGCCAGTACCGAGTAGACCTGTGTGGCTAGATACAGCAGCGGGCCTTCGCGAACCGATTCCTCTTACCTTTCTCCCTGGTATGACTCTCCCATCAGACTCCCACTATCCACCAATGCTTTTAGACACTTTAGGTGCCTTTACTACTCTTATGCAATCTTTAGACTCCCGACTCTGGTCAGTGCAACTTCAGCATCGCCTTTGATCCACTAGAGTACTCCCGCCATCGGCATTCTCTATATAAGGTTGATTGGAGACTTTCCGACCTTTCGGTAATTCACCGGGTGTAGCATCCAATTTTACTAAACCTTCTGTAATGCTATACCTAGAGATACCCCTATAGCGCAGAAAGTATGGGAGAGAGAATTGCATGTGACTTTGATCTCGGAGCAATAGAGCCTTATCAGGAGTAGAGGGACACGAGTTCCCGATCCGCCTCACTCATTCAGACCCTCTCCTTTCTAGCCCACCGGTGTTTTTACACTTCTCACAGATTAGACAAATGGAACACTACTCAGGGCAATGGTTGCTGGACACGTCCTGCGGCCATTGGTTCATTGCCTCATGTTATGCATGAATATCCCGCACTACAGTATTACTGGCGTCGGGTCTGGGGTCGTATTTAGTCTATCTCGCACTCTCAGGAGCCCCTTTCTTGGAGGATAGTGGGACTTCGCCCAGTTGCGGGGATCCCCTCTCTCCCAAAAATGGCTTATCTCCTTTCGAACTTTATGCTTAGCATTGCTATTTCCCTAATTAAGTATTTCCCTAATTAAGTAATACTGGAAACTTAGCTCCCATTTGAGCCCCAATGACTGGTGGAATCATGCCTGTCTTTACAGTAAATATGAACAAATACCTCGTCTGTTCGCTTTCTCCGTTCAGACTCCTTCTCATTGGTCTCAATGGAAGCTGCTCAATGACTATGTACATCTTGCTAAATGCTCTCATTTGACTGTCTGACTGTGTATATATCTTTGTCCCATGATCATGCTGTATTGTAGATACTCTTTTGATCGTTTGATGTATAATCACTGTTAATTGGAAGCGCTCACATGCTGATATAATCGGGTAGAGAAGAAGCATCGGGGTGGGGGGTAATGGGTTTACTTTTCCTTATTGTATACTTGTTTTGTCTCTTTTGGTGTGTTGTTTCTTTTGTTTGTTGCAAAATGAAAATAAAAGTTAAAAAAAAAAAAAAAAAAAGATATACACTGTGAAATCCAGTTGGACAGTGTTCTTTGGGAGACTGGAAGTTCCAAATGACTAGGATCAAAAGCAACAAAACGTTGAGAGGACTTCCTATGTTGCTGTGTCCTTTGTAAGTAAAAGGCCAGAGCCCTTTTACAATCCAAAGTATGAAGATTCCTTTCTGCATTTGAGGCATGAGGCCTTGGGAAGAATACAGGAAGGTAAACCTCTTGGTTTAAATGAAAAGGTGACACCACCTTTGGCATAAAGTGTGGATGAGTCCTAAGGACTACCTTATCATGATGGAACCTTGTATAAGGAGGATCAGCCACCAATGCTTGCAATTCATTGATGCGACGTGCTGATGTGATTGCAATAAGAAAGATGACTTCCAGGAAAGGAATTTCAAGGAGGTAGAGGCTAATGGTTCAAAAGACGGTTTCATAAGCTGCCCAAGAACCAAATTTAAGTCCCATGCCACCGGTGATGGCTTAATGGGAGGCTTAGTTAAAAGAAGGCCTCTCATAAATCTCGCTATGAGAGGATGAGAGGAAATAGGTTGCCCATTTAGAGGCTTGAAAGAAACTGCAATAGCACTCAAATGAACTCTCACTGAATTGGTCTTAAGCCCTGCATTAGATAAATGAAGGAGATACTCCAGTAATGATTCCAGAGGTATCGCAAGAGGGTTAAGACCCTTCTGTGAGCACCATATGGTAAACCTTTTCCACTTAAATGCATAAGAGCATCTTGTGAAATGCTTCCTGGAAGCATAAAGGATATCCTTTACCTGTTGGGACAGTTTAAGACCGTGAAGTTCTAGGCTTTCAGCAACCAGGCCCTGAGATGCAGAGACTGGGGATTGGGATGCCATATCATCCCGCCCTCCTGAGAAAGGAGATCTGGAGCAGATCCTAACTCCAGAGGCGGAGCTTGAGAGAGATGTAGGAGCAGAGGGTACCACATTTGCCGTGGCCAATGTGGCGCTATGAGAATCATATGACCTCTGTCTCTCTGAAGCTTGAACAGGGTTTTGGGAATTAGGGGAATGGGTGGAAAGGCATACAGGAAGTCCTGGCCCCAATGGAGGAGGAAAGCATCCCTGGCCCAACAACCCTGAGCTGGAATTCTGGAACAGAACTGGGGAAGTTTGGCATTCAGCGGACTTGTGAAGAGGTCTATGTCTGGGGATCCCCAAATTTGGAAAGTTTTGGCCACCTGGTCTGCATGGAGAGACCATTTGTGTGTGAGCAGAACTCAACTGAGTCTGTCTGCCCAAGAGTTTTGAATGCCTGGAAGATACACCGCAAGGAGATGAATCTGATGCTCTCTGGCGAGGGCCCATAGTCGCAAATCTTCGTTGCATAGTGACAGAGAGCCAGTTCCGCATGGCACCAGTAGTTCTGCCGAGGTTGAGGCCTCGAGAACATCCTGGAGCCCCGTTAGTGCTTTGGAAGCCGAAGCCTCCCGCCGGGGCAATTTTGCCAGTGAAAGTCCCTCAAGGGCAACACCAGAGGCATCTCGATGCTTAGAGGGAAATCTACCCTTTGAGGACTGGCTAAAT
Organism: Ichthyophis bannanicus; assembly: GCA_033557465.1. Lineage (NCBI taxonomy): Eukaryota > Metazoa > Chordata > Amphibia > Gymnophiona > Ichthyophiidae > Ichthyophis > Ichthyophis bannanicus. The sequence continues at coordinate 123,965,888 of CM066043.1, read as the reverse complement.
TTATGTTTAGCTACCTGAGATCCATGGGAGGAAGACGAAGCCCTGGAAGATGTTGATGCCACAGAGGCTGCATCGGAGGGAAAAAGGGTGCTAAGTTTAGCAGCTCGGTTCTGCCGGCCCCTTTTCGACATCATCCCACAGGCAACACACTCCAAAATAGAGTGATCAGGACCTAAACATTTGAGGCACCACTCATGGGTGTCGGTGATGGAGATGGTACCGCCACACTTGGAACACTTTTTAAAACTCGAAGCAGGTTTTTCCATTTTAAAGGAAAAAGTGGGCCTAGTGCCCAAAATGGCACGTGGCACCTGAGGAGAATATAACTAGAAAAAACTCCAGAAGAAAGGATTTTTTCTTTTTTTGGAAAAAAAAGAAAGAAGAACCGGCGGTACCGGTGTAGCGTCGAAGGAAGGCAGATGCGACCACAAAAAAGAATAGAAGGGAATTATTTTCTGCGGTGACAGGATGTGCGACCTGTTGGCTCCACAGAAAATGAAGAACTGGAGAGGGACAGTTGGGAAAGGCGGGAAGGCAGCTCGCAGGCACTGTGGGATGCTTCCTAAAGCTTTCCTATTGGATGCTGGGGAGCGTTCCCGCGCAGGCTCCGTCAGTACCGACGATACCCATATGTGAAGACTACATTCCTGCTTGTTCCTGGAGATAAGAATTCAAAGTGAAAAATTCAGGCAGTATGTGGATATGCATTTAAACTAAAAAAAGGGGATGACGGATGAGAAAGGTCAAGTTCAGAATGTCACTCCCTGCAAAAGCAGAATAACATCAGAAACAACCACACTTTTAAACCACACATCAAAAGCAACTGGGAAGAAGTGGGCAGAACAAACTCAATGCAAAATACATGCAAGCCAGTTAAATGCTGGAAAGCAATGAGTACAAATGCTCTAAGCTTAGCCACAAAGTTCCAGACCTGGAAGCCCTAATGGTGGAAATTGACTTGGACATTTTGGCCATTACAGAAACATGGTTTAATGAATCGCATGATTGGGATATAGCCATAGCTGGCTATAATCTATTCAGAAGAGAAAGAGAAAATGGAAGGGGAGGAGGAGTAGCCTTGTATGTCAAAAGCATTATTAAAGCTACTGAAATGCAGGGGGCATGGGGAAAAGAAGAAGCCTTCTGGATTGTCTTGGAAAGAGGAGATGGCACTGTCATCCATATTGCAGTAGTCTATAGACCTCTGACTCAAATCAAAAAGATAGATAATGAATTGATTATAGATATTGCCAAGATAGCCACAAAGGGGGAAGTGATCATATTGGGTGACTTTAATCTACCCGATGTGGATTGGATTACTCCTTCTGCAAATCTGGAAAGAAGCAAAAAAATTGTGGATGCTTTCCAAGATGCATTACTTAGACAAATGGTGATGGAACCAACCAGGGAAAGCTCACCAACGGTGATAGTGTATCGAATGTCTGGGTGGGTGCCCCTGTGAGCAGCAGCGATCATCACATGGTGTGGTTTGAGATAAAAGCCAAGGTGCAATCCAATTATAGCAAGCTCAAAGTCCTAAACTTCAAAAACACTGACTTCAGTAAAATGGCCGAGTACCTAAAAGAGGAGTTGGCAGGGTGGAAGGGGATAAGGGAAGTGGAATTGCAATGGGCTAAACTAAAGGTGGCAATAAAAGGGGCAACAGATAAATATGTAAGAAAAGTAAATAAAAACAAGAGGAGAAGGAAACTATTTAATCTGTGAACCCACTATTTTTTGTTAAATCAGTCAGGGCCTAGTAGCAGCAGTTTAAGTTTAAATTTAAAACAAAGAAGAGAACTTTCTGGTTACATTTTATACCCATCAGAGAGCTTATAGTTTTAATTTAATAGTCACTCAGGGCCTAGTATCAGCAAAGTATTTTTAGTTTAAATTTAAAACACAGAAGAGAGCTTTCTGGTTAAATTTGGAACCCAGCAGAGAGTTGTAGTTTAAATTTAATAGTCACTCAGGGCATAGCATCAGCAAAGTACTTTTAGTTTAAATTTAAAACACAGAAGAGAGCTTTCTGGTTAAATTTAGAACCCAGCAGAGAGCTTGTAGTTTAAATTTCATAATAAGTTAGAGCCTAGCAGCAGCAAAGAGCTATAATTTAAATCAAATAAGAATATAGCCTACCTCAGCAGCACAGGACAGGGTACTGTGTAGCAGCCCTCTTTTAATAAGTGTTATTTCCCTCCCTCCCTCCCCACACCCAGCCACCCCTGGGATAATCATAGCTTTATAGGTACTTACATATCTTAAAAGACAGGAGGTGCTCTCATGTGAAGCTTGTTACCCAAATCAGACATACACTAAGGACCCGAGATTAATTAAGCTTCAGGTGAACAAGGTATATTAAACGTATTAGGTACAGTTTTATTGGTATAAATATCCATAGCAACCCTTAGTAAGTAAAGAACTTAAAGATCTAAACAAAAACTTAAAACTAAGATGCAGACAGCAGTCCAGCAGTGGGATGGGGGCTTTCCAGTCTTTTGCATTGAGTGTCACATGTATGATTTTCTCCCAGTTGGTGAGAGGTCTTACGTGTGCACTAGGTGCAAGGAGCTCTTTGCTCTCAGGGAACGAGTCCGTTCTCTAGAGACTAGAGTAGCAGACTTGGAAAACAAGACAGACAGAGAGGTACATAGACGAGACCTACAGGGATATAGTCCTGAAGTCCCACCTCCAGTCTGGCAGCATCCCTGTTGCCATGGAGGAGAGAGGTCACGTGATAGGAGAGCATCACCCTGGTGTGGCAGGAAGTGATCCTGTAACTAGGACCTGTCCTCCAGGTGATGTAAAACCCTTTTGCATCGAGGAAGTTTCTCCAGGGCCATGTGCCCATGAGGGAAGGGTTAGGACATCCGTTATAGTTGGTGATTCGATCATTAGGCATGTAGATAGCTGGGTGGCTGGTGGACGTGAGGATCGCCTGGTAACATGCCTGCCTGGTGCGAAGGTAGCGGACCTCACGCGCCACCTAGATAAGGTCTTAGATAGTGCTGGGGAGGAGTCTGCTGTCTTGGTACATGTCGGTACCAATGACATAGGAAAATGTGGTAGGGAGGTTCTGGAGGCTAAATTTAGGCTTTTAGGTAGGAAGTTGAAATCCAGAACTTCCAGGGTAGCGTTCTCCGAAATGCTTCCCGTTCCACATGCAGGACCCAAAAGACAGGCAGAGCTCCGGAGTCTCAATGCGTGGATGAGACAATGGTGCAGAGATGAGGGGTTTGGATTTTTTAGGAACTGGTGTACATTCTGGGGAAAGGAGGGGCTCTTCCGTAGGGATGGGCTTCACCCTTAACCGGGATGGAACCAGGCTGCTGGCATTAACCTTTAAAAAGGAGATAGAGCAGTTTTTAAACTAGATAATACGGGAAAGCCGACAGTCGCCCAAGAGCAGATGGTTCAGAAGAATATATCCTTGAAGGATACTACCAAAAGCAGAGAGGTTCCAAAAAAGAGTAAAGTAGCCCAAATGCGCTTGAGTATGGAGCAGACAGAGCTTAAAGATCCCAAATTACCCAGGTCTACCAACAGCCAAATTAATATGAATAAAATACAGTCTCTAAAATGCTTGTATGCAAATGCTAGAAGTCTAAAAAATAAGATGGGAGAGTTAGAATATATAGCACTAAATGAGAGGTTAGATGTGATTGGAATATCGTAATGATAGAGCTGATCAAATTGGTGGAGGGGTTGCGCTCTATGTTAGAGAGGGCATTGAGTCAGAAAGGATTAAAGTTTTGCAGGAAACAAAATTTGCTGTAGAATCTCTATGGATTGAAATTCCATGTAAAAAGGGGAAGGCGATGGCAGTGGGGGTGTACTATCGACCACCTGGCCAGAATGAACAAATGGATGATGAAATGCTCAAAGAAATCAAATAAGCTAACAAAAGTTACAGCGCGGTAATAATAAGGGGCGATTTCAATTACCCCGGTATCGACTGGGTCAGTGTCACGGCAGTACATGCTAGGGAGATAAAGTTCCTAGATGACATAAATGATTGCTTCTTGGAGCAGCTGGTTCATGAACCGACCAGAGGGGAAGCCATATTAGAACTAGTCCTTAGTGGAACACCAGATCTAGTGCAAGAGATAAGGGTGTTGGGGCCACTTGGCAATAGTGATCATAGCATGATCGCCTTTGAGTTAATTAGTGGAGGAGGGATAGTAAGGAAATCCACAGTACTACCTTTTAACTTTCGAAAGGGAGACCATGATAAAATGAGGAAAATAGTTAAGAAAAAACTAAAAGGAGCAGTTGCAAAGGTTAAAGACTTACATCAAGCTTGGGTGTTGTTGAAAAATACTATCTTGGAAGCCCAGACCAGCTGTATTCCACGCTTTAAGAAAAGTGGAAGGAAGTCCAAAAAACTGCCAGCATGGTTTAAAGGTGAGGTCAGAGAGGCTGTTGTTGCCAAGAAAGCATCTTTCAGGAAATGGAAAAAAGAGCCAAACAATGAAACCTGGAAACAGCACAAGCACTGGCAGGTCAAATGCAAGGCATTGATAAAGAAGGCAAAGAGAGAATTTGAGAAGAAGCTTGCTGTGGAAGCAAAAACACGAAATAAAGATTTTTTCAAGTACATTCGTAGCAAAAAACCTGTGAGAGAGTCAGTTGGAGCATTAGATGATAGAGGAGTTAAAGGGGCACTAAGAGGCGACAAGGCGATAGCGGAGAGACTGAATGAATTCTTTGCTTCGGTCTTTACTGAGGAAGATGTAGGGATGTTACCCATGACTGAATTGGTATTTAAAGGCTTTCTTGGGTTATGTCTGACTGTAAAGGTGGCGGGAATGGAATGATAGGGTTTGGTTAATGCTGGTTTTTCTTTTGTAGATAGAGGGCGAGGTCCTCATGGCTGTTGGCTGATAGGCCATTTGTTTGTTCATTGGGCTGGTGGGCAAGCGGCTGTGCGACCTATGGGGGATAATCTTGGCCTGGATCCTGAGGTGGTGTCTGTCATATGGTTGGGTGAGCGAGGTCTCCGTTGGACTCAGTTGCTCCCTTTGCTTCGGGATCACGGGGCAGCTGCAGAATGCGCTGGACTTGATGCTAATACATTTGGGAGGCAACGATCTATCAGCCTGGACCTGCAAGCAACTGATACGAGCAGTGCAGAAAGATTTGGAGGTGGTGCTTCAGTTGTATCACGGTGTAACCATCATGTGGTCAGATATTATACCACGGCCAGTCTGCTGGGAACAGCGGCGCTGGTCCAGAGGTCTGACGAAGATCAGTCGCCAGATTGGCCAGTGGGTTTGTGCACACGGGGGGTACCATATAATGCATTCATGGGTGGAAGTAGGCTGTACGGGATTGTACGGGCGGGATGGGGTACACTTATCCCCAGTGTGGTTGGATTTGCTATTGAACGACTGGCAGGAGGCAGTGGAGTGGGTAGTGCTGAGGGATGCTCGCTGGTTGCAACTTGTGGGGGATGGGGTGGCACAGGGACAGTGTGCTGGTGGCAGGATCCCGGAGGTTTCCGGGGTCCGGAGCCTTTGGATAAGATTGGGATGGGGGTGGGGTACTCCCGACTCGGACAACCCCTAGGCTGGCTTTTGCTAATTATATGGCGAAGCCGGGGGCCAAGTGGGGGAGGAAACTTTGGAAAGTGGAGGCGTGCGCACCTGCTAGTGACATGGCTGGTGGGGCATCATTCCGCTGGGGTATGCAAAAGGATTGTTATTGATTTGGATTGTTAACTGTTTAATGTTAAATAAAGCTGCAACCAGAAGTTTCCAAAATATTGTGTCGGAGTGTTTGTGGAAGTCGGGGGGGGGGGGGGGAGGGGGAACGAATGGTTAAGGGAGAAGCGTCGAGTCCGACCTACTCCGGTTACTATAAATGAAGATTAAAATAATACAGGAATGTAAACAATACATAATGACCATAAAATGATGAAAGCATGTAAAAGAAGATGCAAACAAATGCTAGATTGCAAGAAAAGAATTTGATATAGTACAAAAAACTATTTGATATAACAATATGAGCCATTTACCTACAAATCAGAGACACTTATTGTAGGAAACAGAGAAAGCCAGCCAGCCAACATTAAGAAATCAAACGCTAAAATGAATGAAGTAGACATGTAAAAACCAAAAAGAAAAGGAAACTGATGTAGTATGTTTAAAATAAACTAACAGGAGTGAAGGGTAGGGATGACTCCTATAGGAGAAATAAAATGCTAACTATGGGGCTAACTTTGGTAATACAGTATCTAATGGATGGCCCAAAAATTGTTTAAATATTGTCACTTAAACAGCAACAGAAAACTCAGTGATCCCAGAGGCAATAATACAAAGTAAAATCCCTTTTAAAAAACAATTGTATGTAATGCCTTTGAGGTGAAGACATTAAAGAAATATAAGAAAAATATATTTCTTAATGTGTAAAATAATTAACTAGAAGTAGTAACTCGTATAAGGGGTCAAATCTGCATAGAAACCAAGCACACTAGCTGATGAAGAGTCCATTTTAATGCATTAATAAGAATACCACAATAAAAACTAAAAGGTAGAACACAGCTAAATCCACTTATAGCTTGAATAAAACACCTCCATGGTGGGAGGGAGTCAGCTTTAAATAGCACTGAACAGTAGCCTGTTCTTTTCAATAGCTTTCTGAACCACGACTCGCTTTATGGTGGACATCTAAGAATGGTTACTCTCTTTTTTTTTTACTGACTTCATTTTAAGACATTACCACATTTTACAATGTGTCCCATGGAGGTGTTTTATTCGGGCTGTAAGTCGATTTAGCTGTGTTGTTCTGCTTTTTAGTTTTTATCATGGTGTTCTTATTAATGCATTATAATGGACCCTTCTTCATCAGCTAGTGAGTTTCTGAACAGTTAACTGTCTTTTTTATGTGTCATATAAAGTTAGTTCGTAGGCCTGTTAGTGCTCTTGAAATTATTGATAATAGTATATTCAACATTAAACCAAATTTAAAGTTTCAATATGTTATATAGCTTCAATGAGCAGAACAATTTCATTTCAGTATCCTTTGTATTGAGCCATAGGATTAGCCAGAAGTTGGCACATAAATATATGGACTTCTTTAAAAGCAGTTTATGAACCATTTTGATGAATCTTCTTCTACTGCTAGGGGTGAAAGCCACCATTTTGAAAGCTTTGGCAGCTGGGGCAAGCGTGAAGTGGGGCCGCTCCTGCCCAGCCCTACTAAACACCAGGCCATAAGTGGTAAGTCCCAGGTGTGGGTAAGGAAGGTGGGGGGATGGATGGTGATGGGTCTGCTTATTAGAGGGTCTAGTTTTGTGGGGTGTTCCTTTTCAGGGGGAGATGTTGATAAGAAAAGGGAAGGGGGGTTTGGTTTTGGTGGGCCTCTGCTTCCTGATTTATTGCTGCCCAGGAGGGTGCTGAAAGGGGTGTGTGGAGGGGTGGAGCTGTCAAGGTAGGGAGTGATTGAGTGTGAGAGGGATACAATGTGGGGGGGAGTTATTTTATGGGGTGAAATCGAGGGGAGGTCCGGAGTAATCAGAGCCACTGTTTTTTTTTCAAGGGCCTGGCAGCTGCCATGCTACCAGACTGCTAGTAGCAAGATGCATAGCCACAGTATCAAAGTTGTATGCAGTGCCATACAGCATACTAGCTGTCACCGGCCACCATGCCCAATCTCTGCCCTGATCCTATCCAAACCTGCACTAACCCCTTAGCGTGGTTTTTTTTTTATGGCACCTTGCTGAGTGTTAAGCATGGGGATGGATCTGTTATGCTTTGGAATTCGGTGACAGCTAGTGGGACAGGAAATATTGTGTGGGTGGAAGGAACAATGGTTTCATTTAGATATCAACATGTCCTAGAACAGCGATGGCGAACCTATGGCACGCGAAGGCCTTGCAGCTGGCACGCGGGAAGGTCCGCTAGGACAGGTGTCTGCCTCCCTTCGTCTGCAGCGGGACAATGCTGCACGGAGCCCGTCAAGACAGGAAGGGCTCCGCAACGATTTTACAAGCACAGCCGCGGTTCCCTAACAGGCAGGGAGCCGCGGCTGCAGACGAAGGGAGGAAGACATGGGGAGGGGGGGGCTACCATCGACATGGGGAGAGGGGGGGGCTACCATCGACATGGGGGGGAGGGGGGTTTACATGGAGGGAGGGAGCTGATATGGATGGATGGAAGGAGGGGGGCTTACATGGAGGGAGGGAGCTGAGATGGATGGATGGAAGGAGGGGGGCTTACTTGGAGGGAGGGAGCTGATATGGCTGGATGGCCGGAGGGGGGCTTACATGGAGGGAGGGAGCTGATATGGATGGATGGAAGGAGGGGGGCTTACATGGAGGGAGGGAGCTGATATGGATGGATGGAAGGAGGGGGCTTACATGGAGGGAGGGAGCTGATATGGATGGATGGAGGGAGGGAGCTGATATGGATGGATGGAGGGAAGGAGGGGGATTACATGGAGGGAGGGAGCTGATATGGATGGATGGAGGGAGGGAGCTGATATGGATGGATGGAAGGAGGGGGGCTTACATGGAAGGAGGGATAGATGGAGGGAGGGGGCTGACATGGACAGAGGGGGGACTGACATGGAGGGAGGCTGACATGGACAGTGGGGCTGACAGGGAGGGAGGGAGGGAGCTGACATGGACAGATGGAAGGACGGGGGCTGACATGGAGGGAGGGGGGCTGGCATGCACAAAGGGGAGAGACAGGGACATACTGGACAGACGGGATAAATGCTGGAGAGAGGCGAGAGACATTGCGGCTTAGGATTATAATGGGCTGATGGGGGAGCTAGCACTGGTAATGGGCAGATGGGAGGGGACTAGGACTGGTAATGGGTTGAAGGCTAGGACTGGGAATGGACTGATCAAGGGGGGGGGTTGGGACTGGTAATGTGCTGATAGGGGGGTAGAACTGGTAATGGACTGATGGGGGGCTAGCATTGGAAATGAGCTGATCGGTGAGGTTAGGACTGGAAATGGGCTGATGGGGGGATATGACTGGTGATGGGGGGGGGGTAGGACTGGTGGTATTGGGCTGATTAGGGGAGGCTAGCACTGGTAATGGGGTTGAGGGGGGATTAGCACTGGAAGTGAGCTGATTGGGGGGCTTTGACTGAGACTGGGCTGATTGTGGGGAGGGGAGGATAGAGCTGCTGGCCCTGGAAGAAAACTGGGGGCTAAGGCTACAAATGGGCTGATGCGAGGGGATGGGAGAATGGAACTGGAAGGGAGTGGATCTGAGAGGGGCTGCCATGGTATTTGTACTAGAAGGGAATGGTCAGTGGGGAAGGAGGGGGACTGGAAGGGAATGGACACCAGTGGCAATCATGGGAATGCAAGTTGACATTGGAAGGTACTGGGAGTGAGGACTGGAAAGGGGCTGATACTGGGGAGGGTTACTGGGACTGGAAATAGGCTGATGGAAAGAAGTGAAGAAAACGAAAGAAGAGATAAGAAATGGCAGATGGACCATAGACCACAGAAACAGAGCTAAGAGAAGACAGGAAAGCAGAAGCCTCAGATCGGGACCAGCATGATCAGAGAATAAATTGGTCAGACAACAAAGGTAGAAAAAATAATTTTATTTCATATTAGTGATTTGACTACAAAATCATCATAATTTTGAAATCAAATATTGTTACTTGTTGTGATTAATTAACCGTATTTTCCGGCATATTTTTTTTGGTGTGCGCTGGAAGAGGGGTAGTCTTATACGGCGAGTATAGGCCAAACACCTATATTTTAACAGGAAAAGTAGGGGGTCGTCTTATACGCCCAGTCGTCTTATACGCCGGAAAATACGGTAAGTAAATTGAACGTTTTCTATGAAAAGTAGTTCTGAGGGGGGTCAAAAAAATATTAAAAGAAAAGTGACAATAATATAATAATATATTTATAATGTGGATTACATTTGGGCCCTCATATTTACCTCAGGCTATGATTGTGATAGTGATTATGATGGTACACTGTAAGAAACAATATATGCAGTGTTAGATTTGTTTTAAATGTCGCAATGGTTTTGCGGCTCCCAGTTTTTTTTTCCCTTCGGAAACGGGTCCAAGTGGCTCTTTATGTCTTAAAGGTTGCAGACCCCTGTGCTAGGAGAAAGGCCCCAGCCCGGCCCCGCGCTTCCCCTTCCGGTCGGAGCTTCTGCGCACCTCTCGCCGAGAAGCTGCACGCTAGGGCTCGTGCGCCGTCCTCTCGCGAGATTATAGGACCCGCGCGGGAGCTGGGTTCCAAAGAAGAGCAAAACCTACCACTTTCATGATGAATGGGAAATGGACTACTTCTTCATCATGGTGAAAGACAAGTGTTGTGTAATTTGTAACGCCCCAGTATCCTTGCCCAAAATGGGTGATCTGGAACATCATTATAAGGCTCTAAAATATTGTTGTTAAGGTTTAATTGACGTGCTGGCACTTTGAGGAAATTCTTTGGTTTTGTGCGGCAGTTTGGGCACTCGGGCTCAAAAAGGTTAGCCATCACTGTCCTAGAAGGTAATGTCCCACAGTCAGTGAAGAAATTGAAACTGAAAAGAAGTTGGATAATTAAGCAAGGCAGCAATCTAAAACATAGCTCAAAATCAACCTTTCAAGTATTTACAAGAAAGAAAGATGAAGGTTTTGAAATGCCTAGACAGTACTTAGGCTTGAATATTATTGGAGATCTCAAACATGCAGTGCATGCAAAGAGACTTAAGAATATTTCTGAGCTGAAAGAGAAAATCATAAATAGAAAGACTCTTAGCTGGCTACAGGAAACATTTGGATGCTGTTATGTCCACCAAATGAAGTGTTACAAAGTACTGACTAAAGAGTGTTCAAACAGTGGTTAGCACTTGATGCTTTTGAATATTAACTCTCTTCCCCTCCAATGCATAGTCATGTGTTGAATATCCAAGATTTATTACAAAAAAGTACAAAGTTTTATAAATTTGAGGCTGAGGAGACAGACCCCCCTGGTTGCATTAGGTGGTAGAATGTAAGGTATTTATCTGCCCCAGAGAGGAGAAGGATCTCTGGGTGATCATGCCTGATGACCTCAAGGTCAAGTGCAACAAGGCAGTGATCAGAGCCACATAAATGCTAGAGTGCATTACCAGTAGGAAAAAAGAAATAAATACATCTGTATAAAATTATTGATTATATCTCAACTAGAGTGTCCAATTCAATTGATACAATTGATCACTCTTTGCTGTTAGCAAAATTGTGTGAGGTTGGCCTTGATCAGACAGTTTATTCTTGGTTTTCTTCTTTTTTGCATAGTCGGCAATTTCAGGATAGGTCTGCAGGAAAATGTTCTTCCTGGCAGCCTATTTCTGCTAGCATGCTGCTGGGATCTGCATTGTCTGCTATAATATTTAATATCTATATTGCTTCCATATTTAAGATTTTTAATGATTGGGATATTCCTTATTGGATTTATGCAGATGATGTTCAGTTTGTAGTTCCTATAACTTCCTCATTGGATGATGCTGTGGAGCATACCAAGATGTGAATTAGCACAGTGAAATCTTGGATGACTCATAAGTTGGCAATGATTATTAATAAAACTGAAATTTTGCTTTTATCTTGGTTACTTCCGGATCTAGTGTCATTGATTATGAAAACTGGGGATTATTCTTTCTCGGTGGGCCTTCAAGCTAGGGATTTGGGAGTTGTATTGGATACCCAGCTGAATATGCAAATTCATATACAAAAAATTACTAAGGCTACTTTGTTTAAATTGCACTTCATTTGGAAACTCAAACCATATTTATCAGCTGAAAATTTGTGCACCGTGCTTTAAACTTTGGTTTTGGCACCACTCGATTATTGCAACATTTTGTTGCTTGATCTTCCTTCATATGTTGTTTGACCTTTGCAGTCTGTACAGAACGCCGAAGCACATCTCTTCACTGGTAACAGGCAGTTTGAGCACATCTCTATTGATTTATATAGATTACATTGGTTAGCCATTAAATTTTGAATATTATATAAAGTTATAATGCTGGTATTCAAATTTCTTAATCGTCAAATACTGCTCCGTCTATAAGCCTCTGCGAGTTTATTGCCCCCCCCCCCTCGTGCTTTATGATCGCAACATACACTGTTATTGGATGTTACATCATTCCGGCGGATTCATTTTCAGATATTTTGTAATAGAATCTTTTTTATGGCTGTTCCATGCATTTGGAACGCCTTGCCTGCTGAATGGCACTGAATTTTGGATATCTTAGTGTTCCAGAAAAAACTGAAGGCACATTTACTTCAACAAGCTTTTGCTGCTGTTGTATGAATTAGGTAATTTGCATTCTCCATTGGGCCCTATTTTGAGTAGAACAGTCAGCTCAGAGGGTTTTCTAAAAGAGCAAGACAGTAAGTCTATGGGATTTCCAGGTATGAGCATGTCTATGTTATGTCTTGTTTTTTAATTACTACTGTATGTATGTTTCTATATTATCTGCCTAGGGTGTAGTGCGGACTATAAATGTTCTTAAATAAATGAATTAATTTTTAAAAAAAGTAGGTTCAATCCAGAGGATGGGCACCAAAATGGAGCATCTCTGAAGTGAAACAGAAAGGAGCAGGTCTCACGACACACCGTGGAGAACAAGCTGAGAATCTTTATTCAAGTTTCCAAAAAGTCAAACCCTACACGTGTTTTGGCCAAAGTCTTCTTCAGAAGCTTGGGACCTCCATATGAAACATAAAAACAATAAATTATAATACAATATTAAAATAACGAGAGAAAATATGCACATAGAGAGGACTAAACACATCTAAACATTAGATCTATTCAGAATGCACGTTTGCGACATCTGGACGTCCAGAAAATGGATGGGGCACATTTGCATCTGATTCTGCAACTGCAGGAGCCATACATTCCCACGGTTGCAGAATCAGGGTGCTTGGACGGCCCAGCGTGCATCCTGTTTCAAGGGACACGTCCGGGGATTTGCCATTGCCATGGCACCCACACTTCCAGCTGGAGGCAAAACATTTCAGGACTCTGTCACCCGACTCCCACCATGGGCCCCTATGGGCAGGATCGGGTGGCAGATGCTCTCCCATAGCAGCATGATGATGCTGGAGGAGCTGCAGGCTGCAATCGCTGGGATGCCTGGCACTCATTTCACCTTTGAGGTAGAATAAGCTAGGCATCCAAGTAGGTGCCACCGGATGTACAGAGGCCAGACCTGAATGGCCTCTGTATATCTGGGTGCTTCAGCCTGATACAGCTTTGCCTGTCCTACCCCCTCCCACCCCCATCCAGCGCTCCCCACACAAACCCTCTTTACATGCGGGGAGCACTGGGACTGGAATTGAGTTCCAGCCCTGTTCGTGGGTTGTATGTCCAAGCCGAACATACAACCCCACTATTGGGGCATCAGAATCAACTCCTAAGTGTTAAATATTAAACATGGATAACATAAAAACTAAATGACAATTGATAAATAGTAATATAACAATAAGAACACATACAATTTACTTATCATAAATAAAGTAAAAATAGACTAAAGCATTAATGCAAAACCATAGCCATGTACATATTAAAACCATGTCTCAGCAATAAAAATTACAAAGATGACTTCAGTACATTCAATAACTATAAATGAAGATAAGAACAATACAGGAATGCAAATAATACATAAAATATGACCATAAAATGATGAAAACATGTAAAAGAAGATGTAAACAAATGCTGCATTCCAAGAAATGAATCTCATGTATTACAAAAAGTAATCTGATGTAACAATATGAACCACTTACCTACAAATTGGAGACACTTAAAGCCTGATTCTGAAAGGGGCATGTCTGAGCTGTCCAGACGGCCCTGAGCAGGACGGGCCTGTTAGGACCAGATTCTGTACCGTGGGAACAAAACGTTCCCGCAGCATACAGAATCGGGCTCAAGGATGGCCAGGTGTGCCCCTGTATGCCTGCAGGGATGTCCTCCCCGCAGGCTCCCCTGGCTCCCGTGGTGTAGACCCCACTCTTCCCCAACACCTGACCCACAAATAGCAGCAGGGACCCTCCAGTACCAGGCCCTGGCCCCAGGGGAGATCTCTGGCCCCGATAGATGCTTATTCCACTGTCAAGGTGGAATAAGCAGCATGTCCCCCATGACCCTGGCCATTACAGAAACATGGTTTAACAAGTCACATGAATGGGATATAGGCATAGCTGGCTATAATCTATTTAGAAGAGATAGAGAGGGTAGAAAAGGAGGAATAGCAGCCCTATATGCCAAAAGCAATATTAAAGCTGCTGAAATGCAGGGGACATGGGGAAGAGAAGAAGCGCTGTGGATTGTGTTGGAAAGAAGAGATGCACTGTCATCCATACTGGTGTGGTCTACTGGCCTCCAACTCAAACCGAAGAAATTGATAGCAGATTGATTATTGATATTGCAAAGATAGCCATGAAGGAGGAAGTGATCATAATTGGATGACTTTAATCTACTTGATGTGAATTGGAGTATTCCTTCTGCAAATCTGCAAAAGAAGTAAAAAAATTGTGGATGCCTTCCAAGATGTACTACTTAGACAAATGGTGATGAAACCGACCAGGGAAAGTTCAATGCTGGATTTAGTACTCACCAATGGAGATAACGTGTCGAATATCCAGGTGGGTGTCCAGGTGAACAGCAGTGATCAACATACGGTGTGGTTTGATATAAAAGTCAAGGCGGAGTCCAAACATAGCAAGCTCAAAGTCCTAGACTTCAAAAACACTGACTTCAGTAAAATGGCCAAGTGTCTGAAGGAGGAGTTGGCAGGGTGGGAGGGAATAAGGGAAGTGGAATTGCAGTGGGCTAAACTAAAAGGAGGCAATAAAAGGGGCAACAGATACATATGTAAGGAAAGTAAATAAAAACAAGAGGAAAAGGAAATCAATTTGGTTCTCTAAAGAAGTGGCTGCACAAATAAAGGCAAAAAGCACAGCTTTCACAAAATTCAGAAGTTCGCAAACAGAGGAACACAGACAAGAATACAGGATAAAACTAAAAGAGACAAAAAGAGAAATAAGGATAGCAAAATTCAAGGCAGAAGAAAAGATGGCTAAAGATATGAAATGTGGCAACAAGACTTTTTTCAGGTATATTCAGGAGAGGAGGAAAATCAGAGGTTGTCACCCTCACGGTGGCCAGCCCAACGCCTAGGCGCTGAGACTTCGTCTGCCTGTGGTGTTCCTGCCCAGAGAGCGTGGGCTTGCTTTAACTCTGCAAGGCCTTCTGGGAATGTAAGTCCCTTTACTCCTTGAGCACAGATGAGTTGCAGTCGAGTGGTTTCAGGCAATGACAAGAATTTATTTTCCCCTTCCCAGCGGATTAAATGCAAGTGAATAACTCAGGACAAAACATTGCCATACAATTGGCTTGAGGAAATTATACATGAACTCAGGTAAGTTAGCCTTGTCAGCTTTAGGCTTTAAACGTGCAATGCTTGATACAAAACAAATCACAACAGCTTCAATTAGCAAAGAAAATGTTTCCTTTTCTTCTGCTGCTTTTACCGTCTCTCACAGACACTGTTCAGCATAGGGAATTCACATGGTCAGCCAAAGATAATGTACAGTCCATCCGATCATCCACTATATCATTATGGTCAGAGTCTATCTGCATTTCCTCAGCATCAGGAATAGCAGGGTGTGTCAGTAAACTGCTATCCTGATCTTTGAAACAAACGGTTTCTCTGACCTCACGTGGTTTCTCTCTATAACACTCTCCTGAGCAGGGTTGTAAACTACCATATATGCTGTAGTTTTTGTCCAGGGAGTTTGCTACTTTCTGGTAACTATAAGGAACTGCTTTATAGCTAGGTTCAAACTTGTATGAATTATTAAGCCTACCTTTTGGCTTTGAAAGGGAAGGAACTCTCCACTCTGCAGGGTTAGACTGGTTCTCAAACACAGCTAGTGTTTGCTTGCCTCTCAGCCTATTAACTTTCCCCTCAGATGTACCAGTATTCTCCAACCAGCCTGTCTCTCTCCTCGGAGCGTGTGAGCTTTGCCAAGCCTGCCTCTCAGGAAGATTTTTCTCTCTCCTGCCTTTACCAGACAACCCCTGTCCTGGGTTGCTTCCTTCTGGCCTCAGGAATATGGCTCCCTTGGTTCTCACTCCTCCTTGACTCCTAGTCAGTGGAAATGTATGCTGACAGTCATCATGCTCCTTTGCTGGCTTCCTTTCTGGTTCTCCTTCTCGTCCTCCCTCCGGTTTTGCATCTGCTTCCAGTTCCCTTTCTGGCTCTGCTTGCTCCAAGCTAATGACCAGTTTTTATCATTGTAACTCTCCGGGCTTAGCTGAGCCCTGCCCTGAAACAGGTGAAACTCATTACCTCCTGAGCTAGGGAATAGTCACTGCAGGGGCGTGTCTTTCTAGCTCGTGACTCTCTTTGTTTACTTCTTCTTTGCAAACACTGAGCCATGTGCTCAGACTGCCTGTCAGTTTCTGAAAGCAAATCCTCATCTTGCCCTATCTTTATAGGCTCAGAAGGGACTTCTTCATGACAAGGTGGAATTGCAGGACTCAAAAGTGCCGGGAATGGATTTGTGGAAAGTGACATTGAAAAAGCGAAAATGCTAAAAAAATACTTCTGTTTTGTTTTTACTAAAGAAAATCCTGGAGACGGACTACCCATGATTGACAAGTATACAAATGGGATTGGAGTAGATACCACACCATTCACAGAAGATGAGGTGTTAAAACAGCTTGCAAAACTGAAAGTGGACAAGGCCATGGGACCGGATGGGATACATCCCAGAATACTGAAAGAGCTCAGAGAGGTTCTAGCAGGGCTGTTAAAGGATGTTTTTAATAGATCCTTGGAGACAGGAGAAGTTCCACAGGGCTGGAGAAGGGCTTATGTGGTACCTCTTCACAAAAGTGGTAATAGGGAAGAAGTGACAAACTACAGGCCGGTAAGCCTTACCTCGGTGGCGGGAAAAGTAATGGAGGTGCTCCTGAGTGGACTTTCTCAAAATCAACAGGCTGCATGAACCGAGGCTACATGGTTTTACCAAAGGACGATCTTACACAAACAAATTTGATTGAATTCTTTGAAAGGGTGACCAGAGAATTTGATCAAGGGCATGCAATGGATGTGATCTACCTAGATTTCAGCAAAGCCTTTGCTACTGTCCCTCATAGGAGGCTTATCAATAAACTCAACATCTTGGGGATGGGTCCCAAGGTGGTAAACTGGATCAGAAATTGGTTGACTGACAGATGACAGAAGATGATGGTAAACGGAAATCACTTGGATGAAAGGAAGGTGATTAGCGGGGTGCCCAAGGGTTCGGTCCTGGGCCTGGCACTGTTCAATGTATTTGTGAGATATATTGCTGAAAGACTGAATGGAAAGGTATGTCTTTTTGCAGATGACACGAAAATTTGCAACAGAGTGGACTCCCCAAGGGAGTGGTTAACATGAGGAAAGATCTACAAAAGCTGAAAGAATGGTCTAATTCTTGGCAGTTAAGATTTAAAGTGAAGATGTGCAGTGTCATGCACTTGGGAAGCAGAAATCCAAGAGAATTTGATGTGATATGGGGCAAGAGGTTGGTGTGCATGGACCAGGAGAAGGACCTCGGAGTGATTGTTTCTGAGGATCTCAAGGTGGCGAAACAGTGTGACAAGGCGGTGGCAAAAACCTGAAGGATGCGGAGTTGCATACAGAGAGGAATTACCAGCAGAAAGGAAGAGGTACTAATGCCACTGTACAAGTTGCTGGTGAGGCCTCACTTGAAATATTGTTTTCAGTTTTGGAAACCATATCTCTCAAAGGATATAAAAAGACCGGGAATGGTTCAGAGGAAGGCGAGAAAAATGATTTGGAGCCTGCATCAGAAGACATATGAAAAGAGACTTGAAGACCTAAATATGTATACTCTGGACGAGAGGAGGGACAGGAGAGATATGATTCAGACCTTTAAATACTTAAAGAGTATTAATGAACAAACAGCCTTTTCCAAAGATGGGGAAGCTGAAAAACCAGAGGGCATAACATGAAGCTGCAAGGGGGTAAACTGAAAGGCATGTCAGGAAATACGTGCTTTTTCACTGAAAGGGTGGTGGATGCTTGGAATTCCCTCCTGATGGGTGGGGGAAAATATAGTGATAGAATTCAAAATGGCATGGGACAGACACAGAGGATCCCTTTATAGCAACAGGATAAAATCAAAATAAACATAACTATCTCTTATATCTCAACAAATAGGGGTGACCTACACAGAGCGGTGGGTATACCCCTAAACAAAGGCATGGGGAGGGGTGACCTGCACGGAGAGGCAGATGCACCTACTCTTACCGCCTTGCTGGGCAGACTAGAAGGACCATACTGGTCTTTATCTGCCGTCACATACTATGTTACTATGACCCTTCAGGACGTACAGGGCCGTGACTGGAATCGGCCCTGTGCATCCTGTCTCCTTGGCCTGCCCCCACTCTGCCACCTCCCACCCCCGGCCGGCTCTCCTCATCCTGCTGCTCTAGCTGTGCGATGAGAGTAGGAGGGGGAATAGGGGCAGGACAGCCTGTCTCAGAATCGGGACCTTAGGGGGTTATTCCAGAAGCTGAATAGACTGCATATGCACAGGGGAAAAACTTCTACGAACGTATTTTGGTACCTGGCACCCACGTAAGTTTATCTTGTATGCATGGGGATGTCCACACACGTCCCTGAGGGGGCAGAGTGGAGTCATGTCCAGCCACGGAATGGTGTACAGTATATTCTCGAAAGGGCCGTGCATGTTTACAGCCTTTCTCGGAGATGTGTCCGTTATTCCTGCTAGAAATGTGGAATAAGGCGAGGACCTAGAAAAATTTCTGCTGTGTTCTACAATGCATCCTTGCAAGTGAGAATGTATGTCTGTTGTTTGAGGGTTGCACAGGAGGATCTGGTTTACTGGTCTGCAATTCTAAGGACATTCTAAGATGTTGTCACAGTTATTTATGCTTTTAACGTATTTATTGATGTGTTATGAATGTACATATCTATTTAATTTATTCTAATTCAATTTCAATGTGTATATATATCTAATTTATATGATTTTATCGTTCCACTTTTTATAGTTCTATATTTACATTTCCATTGTTTATTTTAATAATTATGATTTTTAACACAGTTTTTTAGATGGTTATTTATATGTGATTAAATTATGTTTGTTTTAAAATTATAGTATGTCAATACCCCTGATGAAGGAGTGACAAAACATGGCCTGTGTCGGGTCGTTAGCACGCAGTCTTAATTGAGTGCAAAATAAAAAGCTTTTAAGCCAAAGCCTTCCTTGTGTCTCAATTCTGATCTCTACATACTATCTGAAATTTGCCTTATGGTTTATTTACTTGATATAACGTAAATCAAAATGTCAATATTATGTAGACTTTTAGCTGCACTGAAAGGATGCATGTCTAGGGCATGTTGAGGATGGATAAGGGAAAGGATGCACGACGATTGCATTTTCAAATCTGCACGTAAACTTTCCAAATAGGTGCAAGTGTTTGCAAGTCCTTTCTATCTACAACAATATTCACAGGGAAAGTGTGCTTATGCCTTGAGAATTAATCACAAGTCTGGAGGCAAAGTGCATGTGGTTTTTGCCTCAATGCAGACAGTTTAAAATTTCCCCCCTAAAGGTGCAAGACACAAAATAAAGAAATAAAGCAATAAAGACTTAAATATAATGGTCATAGCTCTTTACCACCCAATCTGTGCAAATTGTATCAATGATATTTTAAATTGAAATGTTTGTGCTATGCTCTAAGTGTAAATCTGATTAAAACTGCTGTTTCTTTGATTTCTCTCTAAGAATTAGCTACAGAAGTAGAAGGTCCAGCTGTTCTTTTCAGCAGTGCATCTGCTGGGTAGAAGACCTGATTTTTCACATATCAAAAGCTGCATTGCTAGTACAATCAATTTTCCTCTCTCTCTTTTTTTTTTTTTTTTTACAGTGTGATAGTGGGAATTGGTTCCCTAATCATGGCTTCAATAAACCTATGAGAGCCATGGGGCCAGACAAAATACATCCCAGGATACTGAGGTAGGTCATAGAGATTCAGGCAAGTCCTTTAAAAAAATTGTTTAATGGATCCTAAGAGACAGGAGAGGTTCTAGGGGATTGCAGATGGACTGGTGTGGTCCTTCTTCAAAACAGTGACACCAAAGAAGAGTTGGGAAGCTATAGGCCAGTAAGCCTTATCTCAATGGTTGGAAAAATAATGGAGACACTACTAAAGAAAAGGATAGTGAATTTTTTTTACAATCTATTGGGTTGCAAAACTACAGGTAACATGGTTTTACCAAAGTCAGATCATGCCAGATGAATATGACGATTTCTTTTACTGGGTAATAAAAGAACTAGATTAAAAGCATGTGTTGCACTTGGATTTCAGCACATCTTTTGATGCTGTTCCTCATAGGAGACTCATGAATAAACTGGGCAGCCATGGTGATGAACTAGATTAGAAACTGGTTGACTGAGAGATGATAGAGGATGATGGTAAATGGAATTCACTCAGAAGACAGAAACATGAGTAGAGGACTGCTTCAAGGATCATTGCTAGGGCTGATTCTGTTCAATACATTTCTAAACTATAATGCCAAAGGGTTAGAAGATAACATGAAGAATGGACACCCTGGAGGGCGTTAACATGAGAAATGTTCTACAAAATTTAGAAGCATGGTTTAATGCTTGACAGTTCAGATTTAATATGAGGAACTGCAAAGCGATACAATTGGGGTGCAGAAATCCAAAGGACCAGTATGCAAAAAGAAAATTTATTTATTTATTTTATTTAATAAAACACTTTTATAACGCATCCTCCCAGGGATCGGATGCGGTTTACAAAGAACATTTGTTACAAGGCATGACAGTAGTGCATGTCTGGTCTTAGTAGATGGAACATTTGGAACTTTTTACAGGGAACCTTTTACAGGTAACATGGAACTATGTACAGGCAGTGCAAATTTTGTTTCAGGTTGTGTGCTTGGGGACTAATCTGCATTGGTTTATTTACAGGGGAGTGATGAAAGGATGATGTGCGTGGAGCAGGAGAGAGACGGTATCTGAGGATCTTGAGGTTGCAAAACAATGTGGCAGGGCAGTGGCCAAAGCCAGAAGGATACTACACTATATAGAGAGGGGCATATCTAGTTGAAAAGAGGAGGTGATTATGCCCCTGTATAGGTCACTGATGTGGCCTCAATTTGAGTACTATGTTCAGTTTAGAGGTGGTGGAGATGAGAACTGTATCAAATTCAAGAAAGCGGGAGAGGAAGGGATCGTTGAGATTAGTAGTTTGTAGAGATGGGCAGACTGGATAGGTCTTTATCTGCTGTTATTTTCTGTTTCTCTCTTGATAACGATATAGGAAGATTTGAAATAATTCAGAGGAAAATGACCAAAATGGTATGGGGTTTGTGACAGAAGATGTATGAGACAAGATTTGATGACCTGAATATGTACACCCTAGAGCAGTGGTTCTCAACCTTTTTTGTAACGTGACCCCTTTTACCATTGGTCAACTTGTGGTGACCCCCGATGATAAAATCAAATGCGTCTCTCTTCCTTTACCGTTAACGCATTGTCGCTGTAATCATTTGTTGAATTATTAATATATTATAGGCCTTTTCAATATGTTTTTATTTATAAAATTTACTTATTTAAACCACAATAATTAATCACAATAACAAGTAACAATATTTGATTTCAAAATTATGATGATTTTGTAGTCAAATCACTAATATGAAATAAAATTATTTTTTTCTACCTTTGTCGTCTGACCAATTATTATTCTCTGATCATGCTGGTCCCGATCTGAGGCTTCTGCTTTCCTGTCTTCTCTTAGCTCTCTTTCTGTGGTCTATGGTCCATCTGCCATTTCTTATCTCTTCTTTCGTTTTCTTCACTTCTTTCCATCAGCCTATTTCCAGTCCTAGTAACCCTCTCCAATATCAGCTCCTTTCCAGTCCTCACTCAGTACCTTCCAATGTGAACTTGCATTCCCATGACTGCCACTGGTGTCCATTCCCTTCCAGTCCCCCTTCTTCCCCACTGACCAGTCCCTTCTAGTACAAATACCATGACAGCCCCTCTCAAATCCACTCCCTTCCAGTTCCATTCTCCCATCCCCTCGTATCAGCCCATTTGTAGCTTTAGTCCCCAGTTTTCTTCCAGGGCCAGCAGCTCTATCCTCCCCTCCCCACAGTCAACCCACTCCCAGTCGAAGCCCCCCAATCAGCTCGCTTCCAGTGCTAGTCCCCCATAACCCCCTTACCAATGCTAGCCTCCCCTAATCAGCCCAATACCAGTCCTATCCCCCCCATCAACTCATTACCAGTCCTAGCCTCTCCTAATCAGCTCATTTCTAGTGCTAGTCCCTCTTCAACCCCATTACCAGTGCTAGGCTCCCCTAATCAGCCCATTACCAGTCCTACCCCCCCCCCCCATCAGCCCATTACCAGTCCTAGCCTCCTCTGATCAGCCCATTACCAGTCCTAACCTCCCCGATCATCTCATTTCCAATGCTAGCCCCCCATCAGTCCATTACCAGTCCTAACCCCCCTTGATCAGTCCATTCCCAGTCCTAGCCTTCAATAATCAACCCATTACCAGTCCTAGCCCCCCATCTGCCCATTATAATCCTAACCCACACTGTCTCTCCCCTCTGTCCAGCATTTATCCCCCATCTGTCCAGTATGTCCCCCTCTCTCTTCCCTTTGTCCATGTCAGCCCCCCTCCCTCCCTCCATCCATCCATCCCTCCATGTCAGCCCCCCTCCCTCCCTCCATGTCAGCCCCCCTGTCCATGTCAGTCCCCTCCCTCCCTCCATGTCAGTCTGCCTCTCTCCATGTCAGCCCCCTCCCTCCCTCCCTCCCTCCATGTCAGCCCCCCTGTCCATGTCAGTCCCCTCCCTCCCTCCCTCCATGTCAGCCCCCCTCCCTCGATCCATGTCAGTCTGCCTCTCTCCATGTCATCCCCCCTCCCTCCATGTCAGCCCCCCTGTCCATGTCAGCCCCCCCTCCCTCCATCCATCCCTCCATGTCAGTCCCCTCCTCTGTCCATGTCAGCCCTCCCTCCATGTCAGTACCCCTCTGTCCATGTCAGCCCCCCTCCCTCCCTCCCGACATCCACCCTAAAATGTCAGCCCCCCCTCACTCCCTCCCTCCTTCCATCCATCAATGTCAGCCCCTCTCCCTCCCTCCCTCCCTCCCTCCATGTCAGCCCTCCCCTCCCTCCCTCCATCCATGTCAGCCCCCCTCCATCCATCCATCCATATCAGCCCCCCTTCCTCCCTCCCTCCATGTCAGCCGCCCCTCTGTCCATGTCAGCCCCCCTCCCCCATGTCAGCCCCATTGCAGGTTCCCTGCCCCCTCCTCCTCTCTCCCCTCTCCGCCTCCTTCTTCTGCAGCCGTGGCTCCCTGTCTCTTAGGGAACCGCGGCTGTGCCTGTAAAACCGTTGCGGAGCCTTCCTGTCTCTAAACGGGTTCCGTGCAGCAATGTACCGCCTCCAAAGGAAGTGGTAAACAACTTCCTTTGGAGGCGGGACAATGCTGCACGGAGCCCGTCGAGAGGCAGGAAGGCTCCGCAATGGTTTTGCAGGCACAGCTGCAGTTCTCTAAGAGACAGGGACCTGCGGCTGCATTAGAAGGGAAGCGGTGAGTTTGCCGCTGCCGAGAAGCGGACTCGGCAGCGGCAGCAACTTGTGCACTTTTTTTTTTTTTTTTTTAAACGGCAGAGTGAGGCGACCCCCACTAAATCCTGTGGCGACCCCCATGGATGTTGCAACCCACAGGTTGAGAACCGCTGCCCTAGAGGAAAGGCTATGAAGGACCTAGACAAGATTCTCAAGAGCAGAGATATCTCTCTCCATACAAAGATTCAACTCATTCAAGCCATGCTATTTTCAATAATGTCATATGGATGCGAAAGTTGGACAGTGAAAAAGATAGAAAGGAAGAAAATTGATGCCTTTGAATTATGATGCTGGTGATGAATACTATATATACTATGGGATTCCCAAAGAACAAACCAGCCAGTTCTAGAGGAGATCAAACCTAAGCTTTCTTTAGAAGCTCAGATGAAAAGACTTTGACTTTCATACTTTGGACACATCATGCGAAGAGAGTGATCATTAGAGAAAGACATCATGCTTGGCAAGGTAGAAGATCAATGCAAAGAGGAAGGCCAGCAATGAGATGGATCAATATAATAACAGCAGCTATGGGTGCCACTCTGTAAACAATGAGCCGCCTAACTGAAGACTGAACACAGTTTAGGACAACTATCCAGAGGGTTGCCATGAGTCGACTCCGACTCGACGGCACTTCACATTACAACACAGGAAAGGAGGGACAGGGGAGACATATGCAAAGAAGGAGAAATTATAAAATTAGAGGGCATGAAACGAAGCTGGAAGGAGGAAAATGTGAAAGCAACATCAGGAAATACTCTTTTACAGAAAGGATGGTGGATGCCTGGTATGCCCTCCTATTAGCGGTGGTGGGGACAAAACTGTTGTGGAATTCAAATGGCATGCAATAAACACAGAGTATCCCTATCTAGCAAAAGGAGAATTTCCACTCAAAGCAAAACTTAAATGACTTTCAGACTTCAAAAGAGCATGGGGGAAGAGGGGTGTAATCTATATGGAGTAGTAGTTAAAGCCCAAAGTAAAGCAGAGAACAAGGGTAACCTTCTTGGAGAGGCAGTTTCAACCCTAGAACACTTTCCTGAAGTGACATTCCTAGCCCCCTGGGCCCCTGGATGGCCATTGCCACTCCCAATGGCATGCCACAGAACGGTGTGATACAGCAATCTGCCCACCACTTGCTGGATCCACATATCTGCAGCAGTGTGGAAAGAAAACCTAAAAGCCAGGTGGCTTGCCATTCTGTCTCCAATGCAGGCCCATTGTCTCTCTCTCTCCAAGTCTTGCAATTCGTGAGACTTCAGCCGGAAGATAGAGTGACAATAGGCCTGCATTGGGGGCAGTGCGGCAAGCCACTCAGCTTTTAGGTAAGCTTGCCATGCTGTGGCAGACATGTGGGCCCGGCAATGGTGCTCCACACTCCTGGCAGGAACTCAAAGTGGGCCGCAGCCATCGCCCCGCCCTTTGTATGCCACTGCTGTCCTGGGCAGACTTGATGAATTATGCACATCTTTATTTAGTCATTTGCTACATTGCTATGACCAATAGATTGATTGTTTACGTTATCAGAATATAGAAAGATTAGGGGACATGCAATGAAGCTACAGGGTAAACTATTTAAGACTAATAAAAGAAAATATTTTTTCACTCAACGTGTAATCAAACTCTGGAATTTGTTACCGGTGGATGTAGTAAAGGTTGTTAGTGTAGCTGGGTTTAAAAAAGGTTTGGACAAGTTCCTGGAGGAAAGGTCCATAAACCATTATTAAGAAGGGACCCAGGATATCAATGCTTGACCCAGTACAAGCATTGTGGAACCTGTGTCTTTTGGGGAAACTGCTAGGTACGTATGTCCTAGATTGGCCACTGTTGGAAACAGGATACTGGGCT
This sequence comes from Ichthyophis bannanicus, assembly GCA_033557465.1. NCBI lineage: Eukaryota > Metazoa > Chordata > Amphibia > Gymnophiona > Ichthyophiidae > Ichthyophis > Ichthyophis bannanicus. The sequence goes on along the minus strand of CM066043.1, from coordinate 123,940,381 downwards.
TGATGGACCTTGGTCTGACCCAGTATGGCATATCTTATGTTCTTATGTTCATGGTAGAGAGCACCAGCATTTCAGGCTCATATTCCATTTGACATTCTGTAATTACATCATCAGAGCATATGGCAGAAAATACAGAAGAAAGTATTCCACATCTACACTACCTGCATTAAGAAGCAAAATTGGCAAATTTTTAAACACCAGTTCGCATGGCTAGAAATAATCTGGATATAGAGTGTCGGTATCCGGACAGTGATCAGTGCCTTATATCCAAATAATGAGGCCAGTGCCACTGCAATACAGATAACATATTCAGATAGCCTTAGGTCAGCTATTTTGCTGTTCTAAGTTATCCACATAATTATCAGTATAGTGGCACTGAATATCGCCCTACAGTGCTGCCCCACTCCACCCACTGGCCACCCCAGCACTATCCATATGATGCCAAGGTGATCTGTAAGGATATTCAGGGAATCTATGAGGGTCTTTTACTAATGGCTCTTAACCTGGCAGTGCATGTTCTGGCAAGCACTGAAGGAGCACTGGGACATATATTGCCAGGCAGCACAGGGCCATGATAGTGCGAGAAGCATCCTGCACTGACTCTGCAAGCCACGTTAGAGGCAGGGTAAGGGTAGAGAGTGGGCATGGTAAGCTCAGCGCAATTAGCGCTGTATTCACACTGCGCGCTAACTGCATTGGCACAGGTTCACCTAACACCACCTCAATAGACGGCATTAGGTCCATCCATGCTAATGCAGCATGCATTATGGGACAGGGCTCTGCATTAACTGCTAAAGAATTTCTTTCCACACCCCCGACAGTAAACATGGGGGTTTTGCATGTGATGCGCCATGGTTTCATGCTGTTCTTGCATTAGTTGCTACAACTTAGTGCACAGTAGTAAAAGGCCCCCTATCTGTATGGCTGCTGACTATCCTGGTCAGTAGTACTTATTTGGATAGCAGGTGCTGTTAACTGGAAATGTGCTGCTGAATATTGACCCAGTAGTGTCTATATGACAGCAGCCATCACCAGCCGTTTTGCCATTGTTGGAAACTGACAGGATATGAAACTCTTTACTATGAATGCGTACTTTAGAATGCAATAGAGATTCCACTGTGCTGAGAACCTTACAGTCAAAAACAGAACCCCAAAGCACATCATCAATACAAAACTAGAATCATGGAATCTTTGTAAGGTGCAAGATTAAAAGAAGATTTCTCAGTAGATAGGAGGTGAAAATTGGATGTACATCAATTTATATCCATTAGCATAAATCTAGTAACTGGAGGTGTTGGAGAAATTGTGAATTTGCTGCAAAGGTAGCAACACCTTGTCAGGCGTGAGGGCACAGTAATGAGTCATGAACGTAGAATATGCTGGGAGATGACTGTAAGGCTCTGTAGTTTTCTCAGAACGGTTCTGTTACTCTCTGGCTTCCCATTGTCTACTTTACAATTAATGATCTTATAGAACCAGAATATATCAAATGTCAAGGCTTATAAGAATATTTTTTAATTTAATAGATGACTATTTATTTAGTTCTCATATCCTTCTTTCTGTCATTTTTTAAAATTGTCTCGTAGGATGGACACTGAGCATCTTAGTTGGGAAATCATTGTCTCACAGGTAGACTGATCTCTGGGTCAGACATAGTGCACTGGGGTCCCTTTGGAAGGTCACATTCTTTCAGATGCTAAAAGAGAGACATTTCAATGGTGGGGCCATCAAAGAAGTAGCAGAAGCACTGCAGCAATTGGGGGAATGAGATTCACCATTGATCAAGATACTACTGGCCAGTACCCTAGAACTGTCTATGTACCAGTTCTGACCCGACTCCCCTACAGATCATTCTTCTCATCTAGGACAGAAGCATATGTTATGGCTGAAAAGCAGCAGGAGAGGTCACAGCTATAGTTTGTAGCTGATGAAGATGGTTTTGGAGAGAAGAGGCGAAAAGGAGGGTGAAAGTAGACTGCTGAAAGAGGGGATAGCAAGTGTGGAGGAAAGAGCGGGAGAGAAAAAGAGGGTTTGATGAATGACTGAGGAAAAATGTCTTCAAATCCATGCCTAGAGGCACGCCTAACCAATCAGATTTTTTTAATAATGATTTGAAGACATTTTTCCTCCCAGTCATTCATCAAACCCTCTTTTTCTCTCCCGCTCTTTCCTCCACACTTGCTATCCCCTCTTTCAGCAGTCTACTTTCACCCTCCTTTTCACAATATGCATGAGAAAGATCTGCATATGCTGGGTATCTAACATTTCTTATGCACATTCCTTACAAAATCCTGAAAACCAAACCAGTTGGAAGTGCCTTCAGAACAGGACAGACCACATACTCACTTGAACCATAAATGATTGAGGATTACGTATGGTAGGGGTGGGGTTGTGCTTAGTGCAAGAGTGGGGAGAGGTAGGATTGATCATTGTTCATACAGCTGGATAGAGCCTCCTTGCCTATGAAGTCATTGCTGCATTGACTGCATTGGTCTTTATCTGCTGTCATCCACTATAGATAGTTTTGCTAGAAATGTTCAGATATATCAAGTTAATTTACAAGAAATCAATAAAAAGTAATTGTTCTTTTATAATGAATCAAAAATTGTTGAGAAAACCATCTATAACCCAGCTGTCAATAACAGAAGGTGGGTTTTAGTATAGGGTCTACACATCTTGAAAAAATAATATTGACCTCTTCTTCTTTTTGAATAATTATTTCAGTAACAACTCAAAAGAATCAAAATTTCCCTTTTTAGCTGAATCTTTTCACTAAAGTTTGTTACCGACAAATTCTTGAAAGGCCGCTTTCCATTTATTTATTTATTACAATTTATTTAATACCTCAGTGAAGAGATTTGCCCAAAGCAATATACAAGAAGTATAACTGGACATTGGCAATTTACAATTATAGTGACAGTATGACCATACTAAAACATACAAATATCAATATAAATTAGAACAGCAAAGTAAAAATTTGGGATTAGGCAAATAAATTCAATGTAATAGCAATGATATTAGACGGTGGTAATTTTAAAAGTCATAGTCACAATTTGAATGTCTGAAAACATGCATATGAATGTCCAAATTAAAGAGATATCCCTGGAGCCATTTAACAAATGGCTTTTAAAGATGCCTTCAGTGCAAATATGTGGAAGATGCATGTCTGGGGTGGTGCAATGGACTTAGACATCCTCGTTCGATTTCAGAATCTTCAGGTAGATCTGCAATCATATTCAATTTAGACCTGCTCCAGGCACGAATAGGCATCGTGAAAGTGTTCACAGGGTGTAGAGAAGATGGAGGATTAAGTGACTTGCCCAAGATCACAAGGAGCAGCAGTGAGATTTGAATCCTAGTCCTAGCCCACTACTCTAACCATTAGGCTATTACATGTCCCTAATCTTAAATACTATTCTGGGGATGTCTATCTAAACAGCTCCACAGATGTCCATATCGAGCATGTCCATGTTTGTGAAATTGTGCCTGAAGTTGGGCGTGCCTGCTTTGTTTTCAGATGTTCTGGCCTGATGTGTCTTTTGGGGAAACTGCTAGGTACGTATGACCTAGATTGGCCACTGTTGGAAACAGGATACTGGGCTTGATGGACCTTGGTCTGACCCAGTACAGCATATCTTATGTTCTTATGATATCTCAGATTACACTTGGATGGCAATTTGTAAAATGTCATTATTATTATTATTATTATTATTAAACACTTATATAGTGTCGCAACATACGAAGCGCTGTACAAACATACAAGAGAGACAGTCCCTGCTCATCAGAGCTCACAATCTAATAAGACAGAATACAAAATAAGTTACAAAATACAAATAACAAAATTTACAGGACAAAGTAAACAAAAGTTGATGAAGAGATCAAGATAGGGCAAGACAGGAATGAAAAGCAGTAGTGAAGAGGTGGGATTTGAGTCTGGACATGAAAATGGGCAGGGAGGACGCCTGGCGCACAGAGATAGGAAGACTATTCCAAGCAAAGGGTGCTGCCAGTTGGAAGGAGCGAAGTCTGGAATTGGCAGTACAAGTGGAGGAGTGGCCTAGTGGTTGGGGCAAGGTACTTCAGGCCAGAAGGTCAGGGGTTCAAATCCCACTAGAGTACAGCAACCTTGGGCCGGAAGGACTGGGGTTTCTAGTCCCACAGGTGCTCCTTGTGGTCTTGGGCAAGCCACTTAATCCTCCATAGCCCATGTTCCCTGTAAAATAGTTATCTCCAAGTTATAATGCCCTGTTCAATGTAATTTCAGTTTGTTCAATGTAAACCGCACTGATGCAGAATAGCTCGGTATATAAGAGAATGTAAATAAATAAATAAAATAAGTAAAGGGCACAGATAAACGAAGTCTATTAGAAAAGCGAAGTAACCGAGAAGGAGTGTAAGAAGAGATAAGAGACGAAAGGTACTGGGGGGCAGAAGAGTGAATAAATTTATAGGTTAGGAGGAGAAGTTTAAATTGTATACAGAGATGGATGGGAAGCCAATGAAGCGAGATGAGGAGAGGAGTGATGTGGGAAAAGCGAGACTGGCGGAAAATAAGTCGAGCAGCGGAGTGTTGAATTGACTGAAGAGGAAAGAGGTGGCTCGCAGGGAGGCCGGCAAGGAGAAGGTGATTAAGGAGTGGACAGTCATCTTAGTGGTATCAATAGAGAGGTTTCATCCACTCTGCTTTCTAAATCTATTGATGAGGCGGTGACCTCTTATAACACTGCACTCTCCTCTACCCTTGATGCTTTTGCCCCCTTCATTCCACGTCCTGTTAGGCGTTCTTCTCCCCAGCCCTGGGTCTCTCCCACTGCCTGTTATCTGTACTCTTGTGCCCGCTCTGCTGAGCGTGCCTGGCTCAAATCCCATTCTTATCCTGATTTTCTCCACTTTAAATTCATTCTCTTCTCCTTCCAATCAGCCATTGCACTTTTCAAACAAATCTACTTCATCCATCTGACTAACTCTCTCTCCTCTAATCCTCGTTGTCTCTTTAGCACACTCAATTCTCTCCTTAGTGTGCCTCCACCCTGATTCCTCCCTCCCTTCCTGACCAAACCTTGGCTGACTACTTCCACGACAAATCTACTTGAGACGAAAGATACTGGGGGGCAGAAGAGTGAATACATTTATAGGTAAGGAGGAGAAGATTAAATTGGATACGGAGATGGATGGGAAGCCAATGAAGTGAGATGAGGAGAGGAGTGATGTGGGAAAAGCGAGACTGGCGGAAAATAAGTCGAGCAGCAGAGTGTTGAATTGACTGAAGAGGGAGGCCGGCAAGACGGGAGGTGATTAAGGAGTGGACAATCATCTTAGTGGTATCAACAGAGAGGAAAGGGCGAATTTTGCAGATATTGTATAGAAAGAAACGGCATGTTTTAGCAATGAGCTGGATAGTGGAGAGAAAGAAAGAGAGGAATCAAAAATAACACCAAGGTTACATGCTGAAGAGACATGGAGGATTACAGAGTTATCCACAGACTGAGAGAGAAAGGGGAAAGAGGAGGAGAGGCATACGGAGGAAAGATAAGGAGTTCAGTTTTGGTCATGTTCAGTTTTAAGTGGCGGTGGGACATCCAGGTAGTAATGTCAGAGAGGCAGAGTGAGATCTTAGACTGGATTTCAGGAGAGATAACAGGTGCAGAAAGATAGATTTGAGAATCGTCGGCATAGAGATGATAGTGAAAGCCATGGGAAGAGATAAGGGCACCAAGGGATTGGGTATAGAGAGAAAAGAGGAGTGGACCTAAGACGGAACCCTGAGGAACACCTACAGGTAGTGGGGTTGAAGAAGAGGAGGAGCCACCAAAGCACACACTGAAAGAGCGATGGGAGAGATAGGAGGAGAAACAAGATAGTACAGAGTCTTTGAAACCAAGTGAGGACAGGGTGATAAGAAGGTTATGGTCAACAGTGTCAAAGGCAGCAGATAGATTGAGAAGAATGAGGACAGAGTGGAAGCCTTTGGACTTAGCCAGGAACAAATCATTAGAGACCTTAGTAAGAGCTGTTTCAGTGGAGTGTAGGGGACGGAAGCCGGATTGTAAAGGATCCAAGAGGGCCTGAAAGGAGAGGAAATCAAGACAACGGTGGTAGACTGCATGCTCAAGTAGTTTAGAGATAAAAGGAAGGAGAGAGATAGGTCGATAGTTATAAGGACAGGTGGGATCAAGTGAGGGTTTTTTGAGGAGGGGTGTAACCACAGCATGCTTGAAATCAGAAGGGAAGGTTGCAGTGGAGAGAGAGAGGTTAAGAATATGAGAAATAGAAAGGACAATAGTTGAAAAGATGGAGCTAAGGAGATGAGTGGGGAAGGGATTAGAAGAGCAGGTAGTAAGTTTGGAGGAAGAGAGAAGGAGTGATGTTTTCTCATCAGAGACCACAGGGAAGGAAGAAAGGGAAGCAGAAGTAAGGGGGGGGGGGAGAATTGGGAAATAGGAGGGGGGAAGAGGGGGAGGAGGGGAACTGGAGGGTGATCGTGTGGATTTTGTCGTGGAAGTAGTCAGCCAAGGATTGGGCAGGAAGGGAGGGAGGAATCAGGGGTGGAGGCACACTAAGGAGAGAATTGAGTGTGCTAAAGAGACGACGAGGATTAGAGGAGAGAAAGTTAGTCGGATAGATGAAGTAGATTTGTTTGAAAAGTGCAATGGCTGATTGGAAGGAGAAGAGAATGAATTTAAAGTGGAGAAAATCAGGATAAGAACAGGATTTGAGCCAGGCACGCTCAGCAGAGCGGGCACAAGAGCGCAGATAACGGGCAGTGGGGGAGAGCCAGGGCTGGGGAGAAGAACGTCTAACAGGACGTGGGATGCGGGGGAAAAAGCATCAAGGGTAGAGGAGAGTGCAGTGTTATAAGAGGTCACAGCCTCATCAATAGATTTAGAAAGCAGAGTGGATGAAAGCGATGAGGAAATAGTGGAGGAAAGAGCTAAAGGATCAATAGCAAGGAGGTTTCTAAATAGGTTAGTGCAGACAGGACGAGGCTGGGGCGGGGGATGATGAATAGTAAAGCTTAAAAGGTGGTGGTCAGACAAGGGAAGGAAAGAGTTACAGAAATTGGAGGGTGAGCAGTAAGAGAAGAAAATTAAGTCAAGGCAGTGACCATGTTGGTGAGTGGGGGCAGTGGAACAGAGTTGAAGGTTATGTGAGGAGGTAAGGGAGAGAAGCTTCAAAGCAAGAGGATCAGAGGGGCTGTCAACATGAATGTTAAAGTCACCAAGAATAAGAGTGTCAAAGGAAGGGAGAAGAAAGGTAGAAAGCCAAGAATCCAAATCAGAAGAAAAAGTAGACATGGAAATGTCAGGACGCCGCTAGATAACAGCTACCCGGAGAGGAAGAGGAGTGAAGAGGCGAATGAAGTGGAATTCAAAGGAGAGAGTGGAATGAGAGTGAGGTGGCATGAGGGTCTGGAAGTGACAAGAGGGAGACAACAGAAACCGAGTACCCCCACCACGTCCAGTGGGATGAGGAGTATGGGAAAACTTATAGCCACCATGACAAAGAGCGGCAATAGGAGCAGTGTCATCAGAAAGAAGCCAGGTCTCAGTTAAGGCAAAGAGGTGAAATGAGCGCAAAATAAAAAGGTCATGTACAAAAGCATGTTTATTAGAGACAGAATGAACGTTTCATAAGGCACAAGAGAAGGGAAGAGCAGACAGGGAGAGGAGAGGAATCTGAACAAGGTTGGAAATGTTGCGAGAAGGCCTAGACCTAACGTGAGAGAAATATTTAGGGAGCACAGGAAGCCTAAGAGAGCGAGAAGTAAGCCTAGGTAGACAACAAATAGGGAAGACATAGATAAGGTTCGCTAGATTACATAAAGGCCTCATTATAACATTATAAGACTTGGGATTAACTTACCTGATAAGAGGAGGAAAGGAGGAACAGAGTACAAGAGAGACAAGAAGGGCAAATCAAATGTAATTATAGCATCATAACATAGGGTTGGGAGAAAATTGAATCAACAGGTTATGGAGCACGAGAAAGTCACAAAGTAGAGAGAGCACAGTTCAGATTGTCCTGTATACCAGATGAGGCGATGTCGCTGGAAGTGGCTAAGGTCCCGTGCCTAAGGGCCACGCCAAAGGGCCCTCTGAAAAATGCGCCTTCACGTCAGCACAGTATACATTAAAACACACTAAAATAATCATACAACACAAGGATATACAAGTTCAGTCATTAAGGGTTGCCAACAGGCTATGGTTTTCAGGATATTGCTAACAAATATGCATGTGATAAATCTGCATACAATAGGAGTATAAAAGAATAACAGAAAAAATGAAAAATGGACACCCCATAAAACCAGAAACAAAACTACACATCAGGGGTAATAAGAAGTCCCCCAGTTATTAGTTAAAACTGTTTATTAGGCGTGACATGGCCATGTTTCAGTGGAAATTGCCTATGTCGGGGTGCCTTTGTATACATATAGAGCCCCATTTTGGGAGGGGAACATCCATGCTGTCCGGATGTTCCCGCTGAAGATGGGGCCATAAGGACCTGATTCTGGTCCATGGGAACAAAACATTCCCGCAGGAGCCAGAATTGGAGTGCCCCCTCCACCTGCAGGGATGTCCTCCCCACAGGCACCACCTGCATCCACGGTTCCGACCTCCACATGGGTGGTCTCCCGCGGCCTGGACTGGGTGGTGGGGACCCCCCACACCTGGCCCCGGGGGTGGCTCATCTGCCCCGATCTGGCAAATTGTGCTGCTTATACCACATCTGAGATGGTATAAGCAGCATGTCCCAGCAGGTCTGGCAGCACGTACAGGGCCGTGACCTGAATCGGACCTGTTTGTGCTGACGAGTGGCCCCCCCGCTCTGCCCCCTCCTGTCTCTCCCCATCCTGAAGCACAGGGCGTGTAGGGAAAGCTGGTGGGGGAATAGGATCTAGGTGGATTGTGGAACTGCACATCCTGGCTGGACATGCAGTCCCGCAACCCGTGTTTGAGAATGAGGGACATAATCAACAATATAATAAACATCATCAAGAAAAATATTAATATAAAATTACATTCAAACCATATAAGAGATGTAGAAGCAAAACAAAAGACAAAAAAATCTGAAACATAAAGGTGATAATAAATATTAATAACTATACTATACTATGATGCACATATAAAACCAATTTAAAAAAATCAACCCATGATCAAGGAGCAAGGAAGAGGTGGATTTGCCATGTGAATACCCTCTTGCCTATTAAATACAAGTACGTCCAAAGTGAACTAAAAATGTCTACTCAAAATCATATAGGTTCACCCAAAAAGCATATACACCCTTACTGTGAGAGATATAATAAAAATAAGACTTATAAATAATGACCTAAAAAAGATACATAAACAGAAAACAATACATCAACCAAAAACCTTACATCTCATACATATTGAATGGATCATACATACTGTATAAATGTCCCCATAAAATAAATCTGCTGCAGAAACTCAGATACAAATAGATGAAAAGGAGGCACATAATCTAAGAAGACTGCTTACATTACTTAAAAAATTACATAAAGTTTTAAAAGCCATGACACGTGCATAAGAAATAGTGCAACAAAAAATCATTATACAGTAATGTACCTTTTTGGGAACCTGACAGGTACCTGTGACCTGGATTCGCTGCTGTGGGAAACAGGATACTGGGCTTGATGGACCAGTATGGCATATCTTATGGGCTTACACAATTAGCAAGTACACATCCAGTTAAAAAAGACCTCTTAATCTTTACAACTGAACAACATCAATAAGCTCAGTCCAATCCAGCAACCACACATGGGCTACCTATAAATTCATTTTCAGCTACTCTGCTGTGATATCATTCATTGAATTCAAGATCAGTTAACGTTTATTCGCATCACTTCATAACAATGATAAATGCAGTAATAAAAACGAACTCAGCTTTACATACCTTTGAAAATAATAAGGTGTTGTTTTACGCTGCTAAAGTTTTGCACTTAATGAGCGTTACCAACACACATTAGGTGCAAAGCCTTCCCATTAGCTATTGGGTGCATGACTAGTATGTTCTCAGCACCCAAGGCGCGACTGGGTGTTGTAACGAGTGGCAAAGGAATGTGGGCATATCCATAAAGAGTCAACTACACCAGAATACCCAAATCTTCCACAACTCTGTTACCTGATGGTAAACAATTATGTGTTTTCCTACACAATCCAAATTGTAATGCTGGATACCAATAATGTCCACATGAAACGCAAAAATCACTCCCAGAATAAAACTATCCAAAGGGGTACCAATCCCAAGTAAAAGTGCTTTAGGTAAAGCCTTGGTCAAAATGAGTACTTATTAAAAATCTGTGGATTCCTCTGAGCTGGTGTAAAACCTGATGGGGAATGTATTTCCCGTATATGCGTATTCCCAAAGTAAAATGGGGAATGCATGTGTAGATTTTTGGCCCGCCTAAGTCATGCCCCTTGAAATGTCTGCATGATGTGGCTCTTCATGGATAAAAAGAAGCTTTCTGAAATCACATTTACATATGTATTCCAATCTACACATCTAAAAGCCGTTATTTATATATGGAGATGCTTCTAAAATAACCTTCATAAGCTCTTGTGTGTCCTTTTTCATTGTTGACTCATGTGGTCCTCATATATGAAAGGAAGAGCCCTGCATATGAATACTGCCACCTTTGTTTCTAGGAAAAATACACTGTCAGATAAACTAGCAGAAATGTCGCCTAGATTGAAGCTGCAGACTTTTATGCCTGCCTAGTAAAGGGTGTAAATATTAACATGTAAAGTGCACACATATGCATGCAGTTTATAAACTATGAGCATAAATTGCGACGCTACCCATGTTCTGTTCAAATTCCACCCCAGAACATGCCTACACACGAGTTGCGTTAAAGTAAGTGCCTTCTTGTCACTGTGTGTACTTTTATGATTGTAACCCCTTGGGTACTTTTATAAAAGTCCTTTTACACGTGTGAAAAAGTCTTTACACACAAAAAATCCTTTATCAAATTACCTACTAAATGCTTAGGAGAAGAGCCAGGCTTTTGCCATGTGCAGTAAGTTAGAAAACACTGAGCAAGCTTCAATACTTGTGATTTTGTATGCAAATCTTAAGAGTGTAACCATTTAATAATAATAATTTAGTCAGCATTAAAGACATCATCAATTGCAACTTGAACAACCAACCATAGTTTGCCATTAGTAACTGAATGCTACTTAGCAGTCTATTGGTAGCCAGTTAGTTTAAATTTGTTAAATTGAATGGCTTTAAAACAGCATTTAAATGTCTTTTGAGAAGCTAGCTAATGCCAAATAATATTTTTCTAATTAACTTAGAATGGCTAACTTGTTAGAAAAAGTCTAAGTTTAAGTATTGCCATAAGGAGATACGTTTCATTATCCAGGCTCCAAGTGCTTTCTGTTACACTCTAGCTCAATAGTTCTTGGGCTTAACTAGTCACTTTGGTTTTCAGGACATCCATTGTAAATATTCAAAAGATATTTGTGCTCATTAGCCTTGAGGACCAGGTTGATGTATGCAAATCTATTGCACACATATTCATTAGGAATATCTTGAAAACCAAATAGACTTGGTTGGTTGTGAGCTCGAGAACCAGTTTATGCAGCTCTGCTCCAACTATTTTTCAAATTCACTGTTTAGTCTATTCACCTAAAATCAAAGCATGAGCACAGTACTTACCAAGCACCCATGACACATCAATTCAGACATTTAGTCCATTGAAACAATTCTTAAACATGAGCACCCAGGGTCATTGGATCCATGGAGCTTGTCAGTCTAACTACATCATCATCAATAAACACACCGACTTTGATTTGAATTAAACTAAATGCTGCAACTCTGTTAATCAGGGTGATTCAAGCTGACAATAAGCGCCAGCCCTTAACCAAGGACCCAAAGATGGCTGTTTCCCACATATTTTATGACGAAGACCACTGACCAGTTTAGTAGTTGCTCTCTGGATCAACTCTATCCTGTTGATATCATTCTCAAAATGCAGTGTTTAGAGTTGTAAACAGTATTCTAAATGAAGTCATACTAGAGACTTATACAAAAGCACTATCTCCTCCTTTTTCCTGCTGGCCATTCCTCTCCTTGTGTACCACAGCCTACTTCTAGCTTTGCCATTGCCTTTTCTGCCTATTTTGCTGATACAAAACCTCCCCGGTCCCACTCTTCGTAACAGGGCGCGGGCAGGGTCCCGGCGCACGCGCGTAACCGGGTGCTCGGACTGGCACGGGACCCTGCGCGTGTCGGGGGGAAGGAGGGGGGTGAAGGTGCGTCGGCATGGTGGACGCTGTGCGCATCCTTTGAATTGATTGGCTCCGCTTGGTGGATCAGGCACGAGCGGAGCCAATCTGTGAGAAGGCTTGCATGTGCTCTGACGTTGGCGGCGATTGCTGGAGCACATGCGTTGGAGGCCGGAGAGTGAGCAGCATTGAGGAGAGGGAGAGATTGTAGGCCGTGTTGGACCTTGGGCCGACCGTCAGTCGGCGGTGCGGCGGTAGCGGGCCTGCCAGATCGGGCAAGGATCGTTGCAGCGTGTGTGGAGCGGGTCTGTTCTGGCAGCCGGAGGCAGCAGCATGCAGGCGGGTGGGGTATAAATGATTAAAAATAAATAAGTAATTAAATTAATTTTAAACAATAGCGGGCAGTGCTCGAGAACACAGGGGGCTGAAGTACAGGGGAGAATAAGGGAAAGGAAGAAAGGGTGCTTTGGTTGCAGGGATATTTACAAAAAAAAAAAAAAAAAAGAAGAAGAAGAGGTCGGGGGTCAGGGCTGCATGGCGAGTGGTGGTCAGTAGGCGGCATCCAGCAAGGGAGAGTGGGGGGTCCCCAGTCTCAGGTAGGAGGGTGCGAGGGGGAGGCAATGTTCGAGGCCGGGGAGCTAGGGTTCAGATGAGGTCGGGTGGCCATACGGAGGTGGAGGCTGTGCCTGCCACGTGTGGGGTTGAGCAAGTGAGAGCCGCGGCGGGGGTGGGGGCAGAGTCGTTAGTGGGGGGCAGGATGGAGCAGGGGCAGGGGAGTGGGGTCAGCCCCTGGTGGCGGTGGGTGGAAGGGGCCATGCCCGGGTATGGAGCGTGGTGGGGGCAGTGGTTTGGTTTCCCGGGGGGAGGGACCAGCGGTACCAATGGGCTATGGGCCGGCTGGGCACCAGGTCGCTTGGGACCATTGGATGGGAGGGGGGCAAGGCTCATCGAGGGCGGATTGGGTTGGAGCGTGGCAACAGCCTTGGTCTCCAGGTTTCCCCCCTCTTGGGTTTCCTCTTTTGTCTCCACAGGTCCCGTTTCTGTCCTCGCCGGGAGGTTTGCCCTCTGCAGTGGAGCCATTGCGTGCGACGAATATGGATACGGGAGTCACCGTTACAAGGGGAGTTTCGTTGGAAGGGGAGCGGGCACAAGGAGCCAGTGCACAACAGCGGATGGAGGATCCACAATCGGGGGTGCCACCCAAGACAGATGTCACGGCTGCGGGAGCCAGGTCGGGTGAGTTGCAGTTGGCGGAGGTAGCGGAGGGTGGGGGGAGTGGGCTGCGAGCCGAGCGGTCGGGGAAGGCGTGTAGGAAAAGGAAGCAGTCTTGTCGGCATCGGCGTAGTTTGGAGTCTTCCTCCTCATCGTCTTCAGAATCGTCAGAGGTGTCCTCGGGTGAGGCTGGCGTGCAGTCAGGGGCAGTAGGTCATGTGTCTTCCGGCAGCCAAGCGGGGGGTGGCACGTCATCATTGGCAACCTTATCAGAGTTATGGAAAGGGTTCCCAAAGAAGTTGCGATGGAAAATTCGGAAGAGGAGATATATTGATATTTTTCGCTTGCTTGAGGGGCGTAAGCGTTTGGGAGAGAGTAGGAAAAAGCATAAGGAGGACGAGAAGGCCGGTCGTCTTCAAAAGATCTCGAGGAATGTCATCAATTGGGTGAGAGCGTTCTTGCGGTTGGCGAGCGTTTGGGGTCAGCATTTTCCGGAGCAGTTTGGGATGTTGTTGGCCTATGCGGATTCGATTCTCGACGCATCACAGGCCCATGAGGGCTGGTCATGGCTTAATTATGATGAGAGGTTTAGGGATAAAATGGAGGAGAACAAGCTATTAACTTGGGGTACACAGGACATTAACTTGTGGTTGACACAGATGTCGGCCTGAGCGAGTGCAGGAGGTGGGAGTGGGGGAAAGGGTGGGCTAGGGGCTACCACAGGGTCTGGCCGTTCCTTTTGTGTCGGAGTTTCCCCATTGCAGACAGAAACGGTCACCAGCGGAGCCGGGGATGTGTGTTGGAGGTTTAATAAGTCCGTGTGCCCCTTCCCGGACTGTAAATTCCGGCACGCTTGCTCCATCTGTGGAGGGGCTCATTCGGCAGCGAAATGTGTTAAGAAAGGTGCTGTGGTGTCCCCTTTGCCAGGGCCCAAGTAGGGGAATGGTGTTTGATTTGGCTCCCTCGCCGATTCGAGTTCCAGTGTTACACTCGTGGCTTCACCAGTACCCGAAGAAGGGGGATAAGGCAATTTTGTGGTTAGGGTTTCAGTTGGGTTTTGTTATTCCAGTTCAAGGTGTTGTGGCATGTTCGGCAGCTTGAAATTCCCAAAGTGTGCGATGCTGAGCGTCGATAGCGCGGGAGAAGTTGGTTATTGAGTTGCAGTTGGGAAGAATAGCGGGTCCACTTACACACCCGCCTTTACAGAGGTTTGTGGTATCTCCGTTAGGAATCATACCTAAGAAGGAACCCAGGAAGTTTCGGTTGATCCACAATTTGTCTTGTCCATCAGGGGCCTCGGTGAACGATCTTATCCCACATGAGTTGTGTACGGTACGGTACGCCTCTTTCGACAGGGTGGTGGGGTTAGTCAGAAGAGCTGGTCGTGGGGCATTGATGGCAAAAGTGGATATTGAATCTGCATTTCGCTTGTTGCTGGCGCACCCTTTGGCCTTCCATTTGCTGGGTTTCCAATTCGAAGGGGAATTCTATTTTGATAAGTGTATGCCGATGGGTTGTGCAGTGTCTTGTGCTTACTTCGAGAAACTTAGCACGTTCTTGCATTGGATGGTGGTGCGAAAGGTGGGAAGGTCGGAGGTGGTGCATTATCTGGACGATTTCTTGTTTGTGGGCGAGGAAGGGTCTGCGCGGTGCAGTGCGCTGCTGGAAGGTTTTTGTCAGTTTGGCTAGCGAATTGGGGGTGCCATTGGCGGATAGCAAGACGGTGGGCCCGGTGACAAAAATGACCTTCTTAGGAGTAGAGTTGGATTCGGAGAGTATGGTGGCACGCCTGCCGTGGGATAGGGTGGTAAAGTTGCGGGTATTGGTGGTTAATGTCGTGGCATCCTCTAAGTTAACCTTGAGAGAAATGCAGGCGCTTATAGGATCGCTCAATTTTGCTTGCAAGGTTATCCCAATAGGGCGGGTATTCATTCATAGGTTGGCAGCATCGACGTCAGGGGTGAGCAAGCCGCATCACTGCATACGGGTGTCAAGAGTGATTCGAGAGGACTTGCTGGTTTGGGACGTCTTTTTGCAGGACTTTAATGGGATTTCGGTATTGATGGAAGTGGAGATTTCGAGTGAAGACATGCAGCTGTACAGGGATGCGGCAGGGGGCGTAGGTATGGGAATTTACTTTGGCAGGGCATGGTGCGCCGACAAATGGCTGCAGGCTTGGTATGATGAGGGGCTGTTGAGTAATATTACCTTCTTGGAGCTCTTTCCTATATTGGTGGCATTAGAGTTGTGGCCGGACAGGCTGTGCAACCGCAGAGTGGTATGGCGGTGCGATAATGAAGCGGTGGTGCATGTCATCAATCGTTATTCTCCATGATGCGGTCAAGTGGCGTCACTAATGCGGCAGCTCATATTGGCATGTTTGCATTTGAATGTCGACCTGAAGGCACGCCATATACTGGGGCATAATAATGAAATTGCTGATGCTCTTTCCCGTTTACAGTGGGATCGGTTTCGGAAGTTGGCACCAGAGGCGGACAAGGATGGGCTCGTGGTCCCTTGGAGCTTATGGAGCTGTGGCCTGTGGAGATGAGAAGCCTGCTGAGGAATTCGGTGGCGGAGCGGACTTGGGAGGCTTATCGGCGTGGTTGTGAGAGAGTGCTGGAATTTTTACACGGGGCAGGGTGGATGGGGGGGGCTGTATCTGATCATCTATTGGGGAAGTATATCATTTGGGCGAAAGAGCGAGGGGTTATGAGATCGACGGTGCGGGGTCATCTGGCGGGGTTCACGTTTTTTGCCAGAGCAGCGGGTTGGGAATTCTCTGGTAGAGGGTTCCTGGCTCGATGGTTACTACAGGGATGGGAGCATTCACGGTCGACTCCTCGGGATCAGCAGCAGCCGATTACGCATGACTTACTCCTGAGACTGTGCCAGGATCTACCCGGAGTGGCGGTGTCGCAATATGAAGTCACACTCTTTCGGGCAGTTTTCTGTTTGGCCTTCTTTGGCGCCTTCCGGGTCGGCGAAGTTCGGTGAAAGCGGGAGTGGGTAGTAGTTTGTGCCAGCAGCACGTGAGGATAGAAGGGGGGCAAGTACGCTTACTGCTAGCGAAATCAAAAACAGACCAGCGGGGGAAAGGGTTGTTGGTGGTCCTGACAGAGATTGGAGGGCTTGCATGCCCGGTGGCCACCATGAGTGACTACTTACGTGTGCGCCCTGGGGGGGAGGGGGGGCTTTTTGTCCATGTGGATTCCCGAGCAGTGATGCGCTTTCAGGTATCGGCAGTGTTGCACATGGTGCTGCGGAGGATAGGGGAAGATCTGCAATGTTTTTCCGCCCATTCTTTTCGCATTGGTGCGGTGACCAGTGCAGCGGCGGCGGGGTTGTCAGGGGGGGCAGATACAAAGTATCGGCAGATGGCGGTTTAGGGCACTTATGAGATATGTTCGATTATGAGACGCATGCCTATGGTCAGGGGATAATAACACAATTTTCTTTTACAGATGGGGGTCTGAGTGTGCGGGGTTGTTGGATGTTGGGGCACTCCTTCGTGTTCTGGGCCGGTCAGCGAGTGGCAGTGCGGCCTATCGGGCTGAACCTAGGAATTGATACAGCGGTGGTGTCAGTTTCATGGCTGGGCGAGCGGGGGCTGCGGTGGAAGCAGCTGATGCCTTTGCTCTGGCACCACGAGCGCATCAGGAAACAGCCAGCGATTCTACTGTTGCATCTGGGGGGCAATGATTTTGCTGCTTAGACCTGCAAGCAACGGATCAGGGCAGCAAAGGACGACTTTGCCTTAGTGCTCCGTATGTTTGTGGGGGTGGTGTTAATATGGCCGGCGTGCTGGGGGTAGAGGCGTTGGTCTCGAGGACTGACGAAAATTAATAGGCAGATTGCGTGGTGGGTATGTGAGCAGGAGGGGTATCAGGTACAGCATGCCTGGGTGGAGGTGGCTTGTGCGGGCCTGTATAGGGAGGATGGTGTGCACCTATCTCCTGTGGGGAAGGACTTGCTCCTGAACGACTGGCAGAAGGCGGTCGAGCGAGTGGTGCATGGTGAGTCACGCTGGTCGCAGCTTCATTGGGGGGGGGGGGCGGCTCAGGCAGGTCAGGGAGCCTGTGCCGGTGGCGGGATCCTGGAGGTTTCCGGGGTCCGGAGCCTTAGGCTACTTGGGACGGGGGCAGGGTGCCCACGACCCGGACAACCCCTGGAAGACTTTTGCTATTAATATGGCGAAGTCGGATAGGGGTGGTAGGAACTTTGCTGGTGGTGTGACCATGTGTCTCCAATCGGGTTTTATGAGAGCAAATTTAACGCCCAAAGCCTAATGAAAATAATTGCTCCACGTACTAACTATTCCAAAAAATACCACATTGATTGGGAAACAGGTCTCAGACTAAACCGGGGAGGAATATATGAAGTGATTTTCCTCTTTTCACCTTTCCCCTTTATTACATCAAGGACCTGAACTTTTTTTCCCGCTTTTTTTTTTTTTTAAGTTTTGCCTTTAGATTACTCGATATTTCAAAACTTATCTATAGAGATGATAAGATAAGAGTCAGAGCTCAAAACTCCGTTATTCATATAATCATATCTCATTTCAAAAATTAGCTCAATGCTTATCTGTTGAGATGATAGGAGTCAGAGCTCAAATCCCAACGCAAATCCTTAGCGCTTATGCGTTTCACCGACTCCGACCGACACCGACACCGACCGTTTCTTCGGGGGATAACAGTGTTTGATAGAAACATGCGATTAGCATTCATCTCTGTCGATTCTAAAGAATAATCAACAAAACAAATTAAACAAACACAGTATTTTTTGTAACAATCGCCAACTTTTAGACTATAATTTAATTTTCATTTTTCAAAGACACCAATGAAATGTCAGTAGGAGAAACCCTTGCCTCACCTTTCTCCCCTCAGGCTTACGGTTGATAAAAAACACCACGCATGCATAAAAGGGGTAAACGTGATCACCCTTTATACTGGCATTTCCTTCTATCAATAGCTCATTAGTGACAGCTGTTAATCTGAGGATTTACCTCACCTTCCAATATGTACTTAGGGTCCAACTTTTCTTTAATCAGCCCATGAAATCTGGGACTTCATCCTTCTCCTATGTTTCCAAATGGTCTCCATACATATATAGTCCATTTTTCTATCCTATATCCAAACGTCTCTTCCTGTATTTAGACACAAACTGCCCAGTCAATTTGTGCATTTAAACCCTCTGGATGGGTGGATCAAAGTATAGATCCAGCGTTGTTCGCATATTAACAAACTTTGGTCTCTCATTTTGCCTGCAAAGCCTGTAGTCACTTGATCAATGCAAAAACAATGCAATTGATTAAATTGATGATCGAGACTCAGACAATGAGCTACTATTGGTGCCTCTATCTTCTTGCACCGCAATCTGCTATGGTGCTCATTGATTCTGGTTCTTAAGGGACGGATGGTTTTGCCAATATACAGTAACTGGCAGGGACAGAAGATGCCGTACACCACATGAGCTCTGACTCCTATCATCTCAACAGATAAGCATTGAGCTAATTTTTGAAATGAGTTATGATTATATGAATAACGGAGTTTTGAGCTCTGACTCTTATCTTATCATCTCTATAGATAAGTTTTGAAATATCGAGTAATCTAAAGGCAAAACGTTTTAAAAAAAGGGGAAAAAAAGTTCAGGTCCTCGATGCAATAAAGGGGAAAGGTGAAAAGAGGAAAATTACCTCATATATTCCTCCCCGGTTTAGTCTGAGACCTGTTCCCCAATCAATGTGGTATTTTTTGGAATAGTTAGTATGTGGAGCAATTATTTTCATTAGGCTTTGGGTGGTGTGACCATGGCAGGAGCGGAGGCGAGGTCACCTTGCTAATTGCATGGCTGGTGACGCATTGCTCCGCTGGGGGTTTGTTGGATCATTATTCCTGTTATTATGTTCAGTATGTTGACTTGAAAAATAAAGCTGCGACCAGTGGTTACCAAGAATGATTGTCTGTGAAATTTGTGGGAAAGGTGGAAAAGGGGTTTTGTAGGGCAGGGGGACTCTATGATGGCAGGGGTGAGCGCAAGGGTCCGGCTACCCGGTTAGTAACAGGGTGCGGGCAAGGTCCCGGCGCCCGCGCGTAACCGGGTGCTCGGCCCGGCGCAGGACCCTGCGCACGTCGGGGGGAAGGAAGGGGTGAAGGCGCATCGGCGTGGTGGATGCTGGCACGTCCTTTGAATTGATTGGCTCCGCTCGGTGGATCGGGCGCGAGCAGAGCCAATCGGTGAGAAGGCTTGCATATGCTCTGGCATTGGCAGCGATTGCCGGAGCACATGCGTTGGAGGCCAGAGGGTGAGCAGCCCACCCACCCACCCAATACAGCAATGGGGGGTTGGGGGAGTTGAGGTGTCGCAGCAGGGGGGGGAGGTTGCGGGATCCCGGAGATTTAGGCTACTTGGGACGGGGGCGGGGTGCCCACGACCCAGACAACCCCTGGAAGACTTTCGCTATTAATATGGCGAAGTCAGATAGGGGTGGTAGGAACTTTGCTGGTGGTGTGACCATGGCAGGAGCAGAGGCGAGGTCACCTTGCTAATTGCACGGCTGGTGACGCATCGCTCCGCTGGGGGTTTGTTGGATCATTATTCCTGTTATTATGTTCAGTATGTTGAACTGGAAAATAAAGCTGCGACCAGTGGTTACCAAGAATGATTGTCTGTGAAATGTGTGGGAAAGGTGGAAAAGGGGTTTTGTAGGGGAGGGGGGACTCTATGATGGCAGGGGTGAGCGCCGGGTCCGGCTACCCGGTTATTTCATGCACTAAAGTATTCCTTATACTATACTCTTCATTTGGGGATTTTTTTCAGCCCAAATGCATGACTTTGCATTTTTGGGCATTATTTATTTATGTATTTTTATTTGGCTCACGCATTTCCAATAGTAGTTAAAGGCAAGTTAGATTCAGGTATGGTAGGTACAGTATTTCCTTGCCCCTCGAGTACTTGCAAGCTAATTCTTGACCATTACTAAAGTTTCGCTAGTTCCCACTTCATGTTACCCACATCTTCCAGAACTGTCTACCTTGTTTCAGATTTTGATATCATCTGCACAGAGGCATTCCTTTCCCAACAGACTTTTTGTAATATGGCTTACAAAAATGTTAAAAAGAACAGTACCAAGGACCAATCCCTCTAGCTTGTCACTTGTAACGTTCTTATCTTCAGAGTGAATTCCATTTAATACTATTCTCTGTTGCCTCTCACTCAACCAGTTTTCATCTCAAGGGCACTCAGTGTATTTATGTCGCCAATGCAGAATACTACCAAAGGCTTTGCTGAAATCTGAGTATACTACATGTAGCACCTCTCTTGATCCAATTCTCTGGTCACCCAGTCAAAGAAATCAATCAGATTCACCTGACAGGATCTACCTCTACTAAAGTCATGCTATCTCATACGCTGCAATGCCTTGTATTCCAGAAACTATACCACTCTCTGCTAGACCATTCTTTTAACATTAATTTACTCACCACAGAGGTCAGGCTAACCAGTCTGTAGGTAATAACCTCTTCTTTACTTCTGCTTTTAAGAATAGAGATCACATTCACCCATCTCTATTCTTCTGGGATCACTCCCATCTCTAAAAGTCAGAAAAAAGATCTGACAATACTTCTTTAAGTTCCTTTTATATTCTTGGATGAATCCTGTCTGGCTCCATCATTTCATCCGCTTTTAGTTTAGCTAGCCCCTCATGAACATAGTCTTCTGAAAATAGTTCAAGTTATACCTCACTTCCATTCCTATTTGTGTTTGTTTTCTGAAGTCCCATTCCTAGCCAGAAATATTTGTTAAACAATTCTGCTTTATCCTCAGTAGCCTCTATGTATTCCTTCTCTTTTTGTGTCTCCTATTGTGTATAAAGACTAACCTCTTCTTCCTCATCTTTTCAGATACTTCATTTGAAAACCATAGCGGCTTCCTTTCCTCTTATCTTTATTTACTTTCCTAACAAAAAGGTTCTTTGCTCTTAAAATATCTTTCAGTTTTGTTCATTGTTGTTCTGCTTCACACTTAGATCCTCCCATCCAGCCAACAACTCCTTGAGGTATTCCCTCATCTTTGCAAAGTTAGTTTTCCTGAAATTTCAGACCCTCACATTTGAATGAACCATGTCCACATGTATTCTAATGTTGTAGTGGGTGATCACTGTATGCCAGATGATCACCCACTACATCAGAAACACTCTCCTCATTTGTAAGCAAACACTCTAGAGATCCCCAACATTCTAACTAAGTGCAAAAAGGCTACTGCCAATAGAGCCTTCTCCCTATTTGCACCCATGACCTGGGATGCCCTCCCCACTGAGCTCCGTTCCACCCCAGACCTATTGTCATTTAGAAAAGCACTCAAACAACACCTTTTCCTCATCCATTACCCAGAATCCAATCCCAGAAACAACCACCCATCCTCACATCCTACACCCTACTCCACCCCACCCAAAATCCAACACCATAAAGAAAATGACTAGCTCTACCACCATATCCCCTCTCTTATTTATTATTGGTACTGATCACACATCTTATTGATTAAACCTCTTATAAATATGTTGAAACCAAGCTATACTATATGTATAATTTCTCACCATACTCCACGAATAATTACTCTGTAATTAGTTACCCCTGTTACCTCCAGGTTATCTCGTCCATGTTCAATGTAAAAACTCAATTGTCGTGTGACATTGCAGTATGTTTTTTGTTCAATTGTAAACCGCACTGATTTTAATAGCGCGGTATATAAGAGAAGTAAATAAATAAATAAATAAATAAAATAAATAAGTCCAGTATCGACCCTTCCCATGTGGTTTCTATTACCAGTTGCTAGAACATAAGACATGCCATACTGGGTCAGACCGAGGTCCATCAAGCCCAGTATCCTGTTTCCAACAGTGGCCAATCTAGGTCATATGTACCTAGCAATATCCCCAAAAGACACAGGTTCCACAATGCTTGTACTGGGTCAAGCATTGATATCCTGGGTCCCTTTTTAATAGTGGTTTATGGACCTTTCCTCCAGGAACTTGTCCAAACCTTTTTTAAACCCAGCTATACTAACAGCCCTTACTACATCCTCCGGTAACAAATTCCAGAGTTTGATTACACGTTGAGTGAAAAAATATTTTCTCTTATTTGTCTTAAATAGTTTACCCTGTAGCTTCATTACATGTCCCCTAGTCTTTCTATACTCTGATAGCGTAAACAATTGATCCACGTTTATCCGTTCCACTCCATTCATTAATTTATAGACCTCTATCATATCTCCCTCAGCCGTCTCTTCTCCAGGCTAAAGAGCCCTAACCTTCTTAGCCTCTCTTCATAGGAGTAGCCTTCCATCCCCTTCACCAATTTGGTGGCTCTTCTCTGTACTTTTTCTAATAACGCTATGTCCTTTTTAAGATACGGTGACCACAATTGCACACAATATTCAAGGTGCGGTCGTACCATGGAGCGATACAGAGGCATTATAACATCCTTTGTTTTATTCTCCATCCCTTTCCTTATGATACCTAGCATTCTATTTGCTTTCTTGGCCGCCGCTGCACACTGGGCGGAGGGTTTTAACATGTTATCCACGATGACTCCTAAATCTTTTTCCTGGGTGGTGGTTTCTAATGTGGAGCCTTGCATCGTGTAACTATAGTGTGGGTTGTTCTTTCCTAGGTGCATAACTTTGCACTTGTCCACATTAAATTTCATCTGCCATTTGGATGCCCAGTCTTCCAATTTATCCAGATCCTCCTGCAGTTTTCCAGAATCCTCTTGGGTTTTAACAACTTTAAACAGTTTTGGTGTCATCTGCAAATTTGATAACCTCACTAGTTATTCCCTTTTCCAGGTCATTTATGAATATGTCAAAAAGCAGCGGACCCAGTACAGATCCCAGGGGTACTCCACCTTTTTCCATTGGGAATATTGGCCATTTAGCCCTACCCTCTGCTTTCTATCTTTTAACCAGTTCCCGATCCACAATAGTACACTGCCTCCTATCCCATGACTTTTTAGCTTCGCCAAAAGTCTCTGATGGGGGACTTTGTCAAAAGCTTTCTGAAAGTCCAGATACACTATATCAACTGAATCACCTTTGTCTACCTGTTTATGCACACCTTCAAAAAAACATATCAGATTAGTAAGACAAGATCTTCCTTGTCTAAAGCCATGTTGGCTGTCTCCCATTAGGCCATGACTATCTACATGCTGTGTAATTTTGTTCTTTATGGTGGTTTCTACCATTTTCCCTGGTACTGACGTCAGGCTCACCGGTCTGTAATTTCCTGGGTCACCCCTGGAACCCTTTTTAAAAATTGGTGTTACGTTGGCGACCCTCCAATCTTCAGGTATTACAGATGATTTTAATGAAAGTTCACAGATTACCAATAGCAGGTCTGCAATCTCATATTTCAGTTCTTTCAACACTCTGGGATGTATACCATCCGGTCCAGGTGATTTGCTACTATTCAGTTTATCAAATAGTTGTAATATATCTTCCCGGTGTAGCGATATTTCTCTCAATTCCTCTGCAGTATCACCTTTAAATACCACTTCAGTCTTGGGTAACATCCCTACATCTTCCTCAGTAAAGACTGAAGCAAAGAATTCATTCAGTCTCTCTGCTATAGCCTTGTTTCCTCTTACTGCCCCTTTTACCCCTCTATCATCTAATGGTCCAATTGACTCTCTCACAGGCCTTTTGCTACGAATGTACTTGAAAAAGTCTTTATTTCGTGTTTTTGCTTCTCTAGCAAGTTTCTCCTCAAATTCCCGCTTTGCCTGCCTTATCAATGCTTTGCATTTAACTTGCCAGTGCTTGTGCTGTTTCCAGTTTTCATCATTTGGCTCTTTTTTCCATTTCCTGAAGGTTGCTTTTTTGGCAGCAACAGCCTCTCTGACCTCACCTTTAAACCATGCTGGCAGTTTTTTGGACTTTCTTCCACTTTTCCTAATGCGTGGAATACAGCTGGTCTGGGCTTCGAGGATAGTATTTTTAAATAACACCCAAGCTTGCTGTAAGTCTTTAACCTTTGGAACCGCTCCTTTTAGTTTTTTCCTAACTATATTCCTCATTCTATCATAGTCTCCCTTTTGAAAGTTAAAAGGTAGTACTGTGGATGCCTTTACTATCTGTCCTCCACTAATTAAATCAAACATGATCATACTATGATCACTATTGCCAAGTGGTCCCAACACCCTTATTTCTTGCACCAGATCTGGCGTTCCACTAAGGACTAGGTCCAGTATGGCTTCCCCTCTGGTGAGTTCATGAACCAGCTGCTCCAAGAAGCAGTCATTTATTCCATCTAGA
The DNA here is from genome assembly GCA_033557465.1 of Ichthyophis bannanicus. Classification (NCBI taxonomy): domain Eukaryota; kingdom Metazoa; phylum Chordata; class Amphibia; order Gymnophiona; family Ichthyophiidae; genus Ichthyophis; species Ichthyophis bannanicus. Next base: position 123,915,614 of record CM066043.1, on the reverse strand, counting down.
AACTTTATCTCTTTAGCTTGTCCTGCTGTGACACTGACCCAGTCGATACCGGGGTAATTGAAATCACCCATTATCACTACTCTGTTGTGACTTTTGTTAGCTTCCTTGATTTCTTTGAGCATTTCATCATCCATTTGTTCATTCTGGCCAGGCGGTCGATAGTATACTCCAACTGCCATCACCTTCCCCTTCATAAATGGAATTTCAATCCATAGAGATTCTACAGCAAATTTTGTTCCCTGCAAAACTTTAATCCTTTCTGACTCAATGCCCTCTCTAACATAGAACGCAACCCCTCCACCAATTTGATCAGCTCTATCATTACGATATAGTGTGTATCCAGGTATCACAGTGTCCCACTGGTTATCCTCCTTCCACCATGTCTCTGAGAGTGCAATCATATCTAACCTCTCATTTAGTGCTATATATTCTAACTCTCCCATCTTATTGTTTAGACTTCTAGCAGTGGCATACAAGCATTTTAGAGACTATATTTTATTCATATTAATCTGGCTATTGGTAGGCAGGGGTAATTTGGAATCTTTATGCTCTGTCTGCTCCTTACTCAAGGGCATTTGGGCTACTATACTCCCTTTTGGAACCTCACTGCTTTTGGTAGTATCCTTCAAGGATACCTTTGTCCGAACCATGCACTCCTGGGTGATTGTCGGCTTTCCCCTAATTTCTAGTTTAAAAGCTTCTCTATCTCTTTTTTAAAGGTTAATGCCAGCATTCTGGTCCCATGCTGATTAAGGTGAAGCCCATCCCTTCGGAAGAGCCCCCCCCTTTCCCCAGAATGTTTCCCAGTTCCTAACAAATCCAAAACCCTCATCCTTGCACCACTGTCTCATCCACGCATTGAGACTCCGGAGCTCTGCCTGTCTTTTGGGTCCTGCACGTGGAACAGGAAGCATTTCGGAGAACGCTATCCTGGAAGTTCTGGATTTCAACTTCCTACCTAAAAGCTTAAATTTAGCCTCCAGAACTTCCCTACCACATTTTTCTATGTCATTGGTACCAACATGTACCAAGACAGCAGACTCCTCCCCAGCACTATCTATGATCCTATCTAGGCGGTGCGTGAGGTCCGCTACCTTCGCACCAGGCAGGCATGTTACCAGGCGATCCTCACGTCCACCAGCCACCCAGCTATCTACATTCCTAATGATTGAATCACCAACTGTAACAGCTGTCCTGACCCTCCCCTCATGGGGACATGGCCCTGGAGAAACGTCCTCGGTGCGAGAGGGTTTTACATCACCTGGAGGACAGGTCCTAGTTACAGGATCACTTCCTGCCACACCAGGGTGATGCTCTCCTGTCACGTGACCTCTCTCCTCCATGGCAACAGGGATGCTGCCAGACTGGAGGTGGGACTTCAGGACTATATCCCTGTAGGTCTCGTCCATGTTCTTCTCTGTCTTTCTTATGTCTTTCAGGTCTGCTACTCTAGCCTCTAGAGAACGGACTCGTTCCCTGAGAGCAAAGAGTTCTTTGCACTTAGTGCATACGTAAGACCTCTCACCAACTGGGAGAAAATCATACATGTGACACTCAATGCAAAAGACCGGAGAACCCCCATCTCGTTACTGGACTTCTGTCTGCATCTTAGTTTAAAGCTTGTGTTTAGGTCTTTTAAATTCTGTGTATAATAAGGATTGGTGTGGATGCTTATACCAATAAAAGTGTATCTATTACCCCTAATACACCTTGTGTACCTGAAGCTTAAGTAATTAATCTCAGGTCCTCTGTGTATGACTGATTTGTATAACGAGCTGCACCTGAGAGCAGCCCCTTTCCTCTAAGATGTGCAAGTACCTATAAAACTACAATTACCCCAGGGGTGGGTGGGTGCTGGGGAGGGAGGGAGGAAGATAAGTCCTATTAAAGAGGGCAGTTACAAGGTACCCTGTCCTGAACCCTCAGCAGGGGGGGAAGGGGGTACCACACAAAGCCCAGTTAGTTGAGAGAGGCAAGGTAAGTTATAGCTGAGAAGGCTGAACTAGCACACCACTAAGACAAACAATAAATAATTAAATAAACAGTTAGACAAACAATAAATAATTAATAAACAGCTAGAACTCACAGCAAGGTGTCACAGGAGACAAATATCCACTTCTCTAGCAGAGCACTGTAAAAAGCACTGCTCTTCTCTGATCAGAGAAAAGCAGACTGTTCTCTGTTCCATATAGGAACATTTCTTGACTTATCCTGCTCCATCACATATTCGTTTTGAATCTACTCATCAGTCAGCTTTTTTCAGTTATGCACCAACTCTTTGGCGTATCTACATTTTCTAGGATTGGAAACCTTCAGTGTTAAATTTAGGAAAGGCTTAAAAACTTTCCTTTTTGAACAGGTATTTGGCAATGCTTTGGAGCAAAGATGATGGGTTGCTTTTAATTAATTAATTATTTTGTACTGCTTTTTTTCTTCTGTTTCTTTTTCTAAATGGATTTCTGATTTTTCTTTTTTTATTTTATTTATACAATTTTATATTGTTTGCTTTGATAACTTGAAAGGTAGGTAAGCAAATCTAATAAACATTCTCCTTATAAAACGGCGGCTCTTCTGTTAAATGAATGCATTAGTAGAATGGATGTTGCAGACTACTTATTTTGATGGGAAAACAAGCAAATCAAGTACCTTGGGGTTCTTTTTGCTTGCAACCTACATAGGACCATGGGGAAAAATTATGACAACTTGATATTGTTGTTGATTTGAGATTTTACATGCATATGTTCCTATATACTCTTGGAAATATAAAATTACTTCCTTACCTCAAGGAGGCAGATTTAAGAGCAAAGTCAGGAAACATTTATTTTCAGAAAGGGTGGTGGATGCCTGGAATACGTACCTGGAAGTGATGGTGGAGACAAAAACAGTGATGCCATTCTAAAAGAAGTGCGATATTCACACAAACTAAAGTGGGCTAACGGTTAGCGTGGGGTTTGCTGCACACTAGGGTGCCATGCTAAACAGTTAGCATGTGATTGGGTGGGAACTGGGTGGGTTAAGGGAGGAATGTGGGCATTGACAGCGCAGTGTGGTTAGCACAGGAATCACTGCCATCTGCAGCTACTGCTATTAGCGTGCATGCACTTAATGCTGCAATGCGTTTACCTGCTCTGAACCAGCTATTTAAATTTATGAACATAGCTCTAGCAAGCTCTCTTCCACTACTCAGGCATACCTCTTCACAGGGGAGCTCCCACCAGATGTACAACTTGGCAAAAGATCTTCAGCCCAGCATAGACTGCCATCCTGATCACCGCACCCAATTTGGCAGCGATAGCCAGGTGGTAAGCTCCACTCTCAGCTGCAAAGTGGTTACTTGCACCAGCCTAGCTCTTTAAATTTCTGAGCACATTTGGCGCACCCGCACCTGGCTTGTCTGCACCTAAGGGCCATACTAAAGGGTCCTTAGACAAGGCTTGAAGGAGTGCAAAGGCCCTTTTCTGCAAAATCCACAGCTACACCCAGGAATTCCACAAGCTGAACTACTTGAAAACTCTCAACCCTCAGCCCGAACTGCAGAGGCCACATGGATTGAACAGCAGAGCTGTGCAGCCCAGAAACAGCTGCGACCTAAAGCCCAGAGACATACTACAATCAACCACTTTAAACCCACCGAGCTGCTGGTCCAAGAAGGAGACCCAATCTAAGGCGGGCCTACAGAGAGAACACCATCCAACAGAGACAATCAATGGGAAGGTAGGCCAGGGCGCCCCCTCAATCCAATCTAGCAAAGCGCTCACATCCAAGGACCTGTCCTTAAGTGCCACCCTACTATAAAACGCACCAACCGGAATCTCTCTCCTTCATCCTCTGACAATCTCGCAACCACTCTTCATCACGCATGATGAAGCGCGATGTCCAATTTGCTCATGAGCATGTTTCTTCTAATTTGCCTCACCCTACTCATCACACAGATGGAAATATACTGTATGTCCAGCAACAAGGACTAATTCCCATTATACAAGGGTATTGCCCGAGAATCAACCGAAAGGGTGGAGGCATCTTCATCCTAGCCAGAAATGACCTACAATTCAACAACATAAAATCTGAAAGTACAAACAACCTGGATACCATTACAATCTCAAACAGGCAATTAACAGTATGCCTTTTATACAGAACACCTTCGACCTACCCGCAATTCTGGAATTAGTATGCAGCCACACGGCCCAAAGAAAATAGCTGTGGTTGCTTGGTGACTTCAACCTCCCATCGCTCCCAATAAAGCATTCCAAATCTTTCCTAGAAGCAATGGCTACACCAGAATATGATCAGATAATAAACACCCACCCATACAAGAGAAAACACTCTAGACCTCATCTTAGCTCCCACATCCATACACAAACTAAACAAGCAAACTGCAGCATTAGTATTCCCAGATCCATGGTCAGATCATAATGCTATTGCTTTCCAGATCCCTTTGGACACAGACCTACATAGAAGCAATGAGGGTGTACCGTCACGTCGTCACTTCTGGCATTTCAACAGATAGACATTCCTAGAAGAAACTCTACCAGAACTAAATTTTGATCCAGCCGATCTTGACAGTCTAGTAGACATATGGAATAGAACTATAAGCAAAGTCTCACACTTACCGGAATCCACAAAGCCCCCCGGAAACACTGCACAGCCATATGGTACACTGCAGAAATATGCAATTCCTTATTACAGTTCAGAAAACTTGAGCGAAAATGGCACTATTCAAGACTTCCACAGGACCAAGATGCATTTATGAATGGGCTAGTCCTCATCTTGCAGCCAAAACAAAACAGCAACCATCACGAGTTGCTGCCCTCTAGCCTCTTGCTAGGGGGCAGCACCACAAGATTGTGGCCATCTTTGTTAGGGCCTATGAGAAGGATAAGAGAGAAGAAGAACTCGTGATGGTGGCCATTTTCTTTTGGCTGCAAGATGAGGCAAGAGCAAATAGGATTGCTCCTGCCCTGTTCTACCACTAGACCATTGGAACTGGAGGTATGTGCTGGGGGGCCCTTGGTGGTTTCAGTGGGGCTGTGGCCCCCCTTTGCCAGCTGGCTAGCCATTATGTTTTTTCTTTACTGGGGGGGGGGGGCAGAGGAAAGGGGGTCGCAGGCACCCCACACTTTCAATTGTGTATTGGGTGAGGGGGCTGAACCTGACTAGCTAGCCAGGACACTTAACTTCTGGAGGTGCACCAATCCCACCTCAGCAGCTCCCGATCAGGATCAGGAGTTGTCCACGGAGAATCGGTGCTGCAAGGGGAGCCACCACTTTTATGTTTAATATTGTCAGCACCATGGATTGTAGCACTGCAGCACCGACAAAATTGTGAGGGGTGGCCTGATCCTGGCAGTAAGATGCCCGATTGCTTGCAGGGCAGAGCCCACTTTATCAGGCCTCCCAGCAGATAACACTACCTCTTGACGTGGTGTTATTTGCTACTGCGATCAGATCTGATTTTGGCAGCCACTGCGCCAAATCCTTTTTGCGCGGTGGCTGCCAACCATAGCCAACCCCACTCTCCACCCCAATCCTACCCCAAGGGACACCCACCATGCAAAGATCAGATATCATGAAAAATTGCCTGTGATATCTGATTTTTTTGTATGCCAGCTGCTACTGTGGGGCATTGAACCTCTATTAGCCCTGCAATAGCAACTAATGCTCTTTAGTAGATATACCTCTAAGTGTTAGTAAATAGAAGCCTCAGAGAGTCTGGAAAATTAGTAAACCTTAAATTGCATTGCCTGCAGTGCTGGCCCGAAGACTTCTGCTACCCTAGGCAGACCCTCCGTGCCATCCCTCTAGAACTCCACTGCCGCCACCCTGGCATCCACCTACTTCCACTGAAGTAGCTGTGGTGGGCCTTAAGTGCTCGTGCACATGCACGCTCATGGCCTGCCACTTCTACCCCCCTCTGATGCAACTTCGTGTTGGAGGAGGCAGGAGCGGCAGGCCATAACCGTGTGTATATGCATGGTAGTTTTAAAGCTCGCTGCGGCGTTGCCACTTCACTGAGGAAGAACAATGCCGCCTACCAGGTTCTTCTGCCCTAGGCAACTGCCTAATTCACCTAGTGGATGGGCTGGCCCTGATTGCCTGGTCTAATTTCCCATCTTTTTCAGTTTATTATAGATGGTTTCATTGTTCTTAGCCTTAACAGCACCAGTGGTTTTAACAGCACCAGTGGTTTTAAGGCTTCAGCTTTCTGATTTAAGATGTAAATTTCCTGGGCAACTTCCAAAGGATCCTTTCTTGGTTTTGGGCCTTGTTCTTAAGACCAGAGGTAATAACATCAAAATCATCCCTACAGGTTGGAGATCTATTGGTCCAATTTAACAGTCATGATCCTATGGCCTCTAAGTTGGCAAATGAAATATGTTTGAACATCCAACCAGTGTGGATAATTTCTAAAGGGGGAATATCTTGCCTCCTCAGTTGTGTGATTGAGATCCTCAACTGACACTGAGTTTCTACCAGAGCTTCCTGGTTCATGGTCTTTCATCAGTGGTACAACTATATTGGATGGACTAGAAGCAAAAGCATCCTGCACAATGAATTTCTGAATGGGGAAGCCAGCCATCAGTTTTCCACCTCAAAAAACACTTTGGCTAATGTAGATCTTGGGTACAGCTATATCAAGGTGAAGCAGACCCCTCTAGGAATCCAAAGCAGCTTTATTGATAATTCCTGCACTTGCAGGGTTTCGGCAATTATGCCTTCTCCAGAGAGTGGGATAATCTCCAACACACTAAAAACAATAAATACAAATGATAAAAGTAATAAACAAGTATTACATATATTACATAGCTAAGCCAGTTATACTTAAAAATAGCAAGATGATGATAAATAATAAATAGTGATATCTAGAAATAAATAAATCAAATCAATAGAAGATTGACATATCTCAATAAATTAGAGGTTAATCTAAAACATACTAAAATAGTACATAATCATAAAAGTAGAAACTATAAAAGTTATAGTTTATAAAACAGCAGTTGAAATATCAACATAAATCCTAAATATGTAAGATGAGGAGGAAACAAAAGAGACTTTTACAAAAAGCATAGTTGGTACTATCTCCACAGTCGGGATTATTATGCTGTATGAAGTAAAGAGATATTCAATGGTGCATGAACAAATAAAGGAGACCTACTTAGCTGCCTCTGAGGACTGTAGAAATCAATCACTTTGAGAAAATAAATGACAACAGTATAATGCAACATCATAACATCTTTATGTTCCACGAATCTCTAGCTACAGTACTGCACCCATTGCGAGGTGTAAATCATATAAAGCGTCCTTTGTACCATATTTATAATCTGCCCAACCTAATAACATCCTATAGTTATGAAAACATGAGAAATCAAAATGATTAAGCGGTAAACTTGAACACTAACATTGTTGATGAGGGGGCTTTTATCTTAGAAGCAGAAATGCTACCCATCGCTGTTCTTGCTTATAAGCAGAAACATTTAAAAGCGTCAGGAAGAGAGACAAGTGATACACTATGAATGCCGGAACGCTAACCCGCAGAAGCCAATCTTTTAAGATTAAATTAAATTTCCCGATGGTATTATAGTTTCTCTACAGCTTCTTAAATCTGCAAAAATAAAGAACAAAGGTAAAGTCCATAATAACAATTGAGAACTTACCGTAGTGAAGAAAACTGAAAGCTTACAAACACCAATGTGTGAGTGAACACCAGCCAGCCAGCGCCTCATTTTAAAAGAGCTGGAAGGTGTGAAATGAAGCCGAAGGGTTACTGTGATAACCAGACTTTAAACTAAGTGTGAAAAAGTACAAGAAATCAACTATCAATCTTGTTTAGAAATGATATAAGAGACAAACTATTGTTTATTTAAGGAAACAACCTGCCCAAATCCAGCCAATCTTGTATATATCAGTCGTTGTAAATAATGTGTCATTGGGCATAATATACGTGAAATTTAAATCTAATGTAACCAATAGTGGAGCTTTTTCCGAAAGAAACCAGTAGCACAAACAAAGTATTAGGAGGAATGGTGGTGAGATTTTATTAAAGGCACTGAGCAGAGATCTATCGGGTGCAAAATGAGTACAGCTTGCAGCATAACCTGGAGAAAGGTAAAACTAAAAGAATGAAACCGTACGTAACACAGCCTTATGAAGAAACGGTAATATCATAGGTACGGGATGGTATCGGACGCTTTAGTACTGATTCAAATGCCAAAAATATTGTATTGAATACCTATTAGATGCTATAAGATTGTTAGGGTCATTTGACCACACCATATTCTAGCAGCACAAAGGGAAGGAAAGAAAAACCAAAGAATGGACGATCCATAAAATTAATCCACACAAAACAACCCGCACAAACCAAAGGAAGTATGTTCAAAAATGAAACAGACTTGTTTATTACTTTTATCATTTGTATTTATTGTTTTTAATGTGTTTCCCTGTTGGAGGTTATCCCACCCCCTGAAGAAGGCATAATTGCAGAAACACTGCAAGTGTAGGGATCAATAAAGCTGTTTTGGCTTCCTGGAGGTGTCTCTGCTTCGCCTTGTTCTAGCTGTACCCTGGTTTGTTTGCAGGTGTTTGTGCCTCTCCTTGACTCTAATGTAGATCTTGGAACAGCTATTGTCCTTCAGTGTTCAGTAGTCAGTGGTAATACTGGTGCATGCAGGAACAGTTCATTCATGGGACTCATTCAAATGGGGAGAGGAGAAGAAGACACCTTGGGACTGTTGCCAGCACTGTAGATATCTAAGGGAACAAAGCCAGGACCCTCAAACCACAAATTAGTCAATAGAGGCTTGTGGGGTAGGTAGGAGTATGGAAGGGTAAAGCTTTCACTTTACCCTTTGTTTTTACCATAGTGAAAAGATAAATTCCGGGAGAATAGAAAATAATAACTAGAACAGTTAGAACTCATGGTCACAGCAGCTGTTATTTATGTTAAACGTTTTACTTTAAGTCTTCTTGGCCTTGAATAAAGTGGAAATGAACTTGCTTAAATAAGTCTGTTTTATTAAACCCATATGCTAATATCTCTGAACTCTTAAAGGGTAATTTTATAAACCTTCTTTGCACTAAGGCGGCCTCTTATGAAGTTAGGTCATGCCTAAAACTACATGTGGTGCAAGCCGGTACATACTTGTAGAGTAAGCATGCTTAGCGGAGGAGTTTGGGTGGGGAATGGATGGAGTCACACATGTAAAATACTCACTAATGCTTATGCCTACTCTTGAATAAGCATAATATCCTTCTGCAAGATTTGTGCTAGCATTTTAAGATGCATAGGTTCCTATATCTCTTTATAAAAAAAGATGCCTTCTTGCCTTGCTAACCAAAGTGCCCAATTATAAACTCACCTTGACAGACTTAAGGATCTTAATATGCACACCTTAAGGATCTTAATATGTACACCTTAGAGGAAAGGTGGGATAGAGGTGATATGATTGAGATGTTTAAATACCTCCATGGCATAAATATTCATGGGGCGAACCTCTTTCAATTGAAAGCAAGTTTTGCTACGAGGGGACATGGGATGAGGGTGAAGGGGATAGATTCAGGAGTGATATGCGGAAATATTTCTTTATGGAAAGAGTGGTGGATCCGTGGAATAGTCTCCCAGTGGAGGTGGTGGAGATGAGGACAGTAACCGAATTCAAAAAAGCATGGGACAAACACAGAGGATCTCTAAAGGAAAAAAGGGGACCATTATAGTTGTTGATATGGAAGGACAGACTAAATAGGCCATGTGGTCTTCTTCTGTCATCATATTTCTATGTTTCTGTTTCACCGCCTTATACTGCTATATAAAATCAACCAGTAGAACCTTCAGTACTAAATTCAATTTACATGGGGGGGGGGTCAACTAATTAATTAATTTATAATGCCATGGAGAATAGCTATTCCAGTACTGTACAATTAAAATGAATAAAGAAGAAATGGAACAAGTAACAACCATTATTTTTCAAATGGAGGCATTCTATAGGTCAAAGGCCAAAAGAAGAAAGATAATGCTGTAGGATACTTTCCATTGTACACTCAGAAATGCTGTGCTAGACTAGCTATTTCCTACTGCACTTAAAAATGAATAGTGAGAAGACCCTGGTAAACAATGGATACAACTAACTATCAACCAGACAACTAGATATTTTGCATTGACATCAAAGAGAACAATAGCAAACTATCAAAGATATAGAAAAAATGTTGGTTACTGATTATAATGGCCCAAATGCATTCCACAAGTTCAGTAGAATAGGTTGTTATGAGAAGGTGCTCTCTGATTCACTTTGTCTGTAAGAAGACAGTGATAAGATATTAGCTAACAACGCTCATGTCATAAATTTGGAGGATAACGTTTCAGCTGTCACTTGATAAAACATGCCTTGAATTCCGCAGTACTACCAGATATCTTTCAGTGCAGTGAAGAAAATTCATCTGTTCAGTTCTCTTTGAGATAACAGCAGATGCAGGTGGGAATTCATCATTGCTACTATATCCCAAGCAGATGTATGTGAGCTGTTATGTCAATAAGAATGATGTCATTCAGCCATGCTCATCTGATAGATTTCATAGAGCATGCCATATTTTTTGAGCTAACTGATTAATCAAAATGGATTAACATTTCCATATTTTTCTATGTTTCCCACCATGCAGCTACCCTACAGTTTAAAACATGCAGGGCCCCATAGTCAGTGGGAATAGTTCATGTTGTCCAGTTTAAACTGTGGAAAGGCTGGGTCCCATCTGGTTGGGCGGTGGTGTCATTGGTCTCCTCTTCCTCTTAAGATGAAGGTATATAGTTCATCCCCCTGTTCATCCAGGTTTGTATCCCCTGTTGATTGTAAACTCAGTGTAACCTGTTACATTGTTGTATATTTTGTTTAAATGTAAACCACACTGATTATAATAGCGCGGTATATAAGAAATGCAAATAAATAAATAAATAAATATGCATGACATTAACCAAGATTGCTTTTCTCTGATCAGAGTTTGCTTTTCTCTGATCAGAGAAAGGCTGAACTTTTACAGAGCTCTGCTAGTGAGTGGATTTTTGCCTCCTGGGACATCTTACTGTGAGTTCTAGCTGTTTATTTAATTATTTACTGTTTGTCTAACTGTTGTTTGTTTAATTATTTAGTGTTTGTCTTAGTGGTGTGCAAGTTCAGCCTTCTCAGCTGTACTTACCTTGCCTCTCTCAATTAACTGGGCCTTGTGTGGTAGCCATTTTGAATTAATCTCTCTCCCCAGAGCCTGCTGTTTGTTAAGCTTTTCCTGTCCTTGCCTGCCTGAGTGACTCCTCCCCCTGTTTGTGTGGTAGCCATTTTGAATTAATCTCTCTCCCCAGAGCCTGCTGTTTGTTAAGCTTTTTCCTGTCCTTGCCTGCCTGAGTGACTCCTCCCCTGACCCCCTCCCCCTGAGGTATCCTGTAACCTTGTTCCTGTTTTCTCCACGTGTGCATAGGCTGTTTTAGTTTGCTTTTCTCTGATCAGAGAAAGGCTGAACTTTTACAGAGCTCTGCTAGTGAGTGGATTTTTGCCTCCTGGGACATCTTACTGTGAGTTCTAGCTGTTTATTTAATTATTTACTGTTTGTCTAACTGTTGTTTGTTTAATTATTTAGTGTTTGTCTTAGTGGTGTGCAAGTTTCAGCCTTCTCAGCTGTACTTACCTTGCCTCTCTCAATTAACTGGGCCTTGTGTGGTAGCCATTTTGAATTAATCTCTCTCCCCAGAGCCTGCTGTTTGTTAAGCTTTTCCTGTCCTTGCCTGCCTGAGTGACTCCTCCCCCTGTGTGTGTGGTAGCCATTTTGAATTAATCTCTCTCCCCAGAGCCTGCTGTTTGTTAAGCTTTTTCCTGTCCTTGCCTGCCTGAGTGACTCCTCCCCCTGAGGTATCCTGTAACCTTGTTCCTGTTTTCTCCACGTGTGCATAGGCTGTTTTAGTTTGCTTTTCTCTGATCAGAGAAAGGCTGAACTTTTACAGAGCTCTGCTAGTGAGTGGATTTTTGCCTCCTGGGACATCTTACTGTGAGTTCTAGCTGTTTATTTAATTATTTACTGTTTGTCTAACTGTTGTTTGTTTAATTATTTAGTGTTTGTCTTAGTGGTGTGCAAGTTCAGCCTTCTCAGCTGTACTTACCTTGCCTCTCTCAACTAACTGGGCTTTGTGTGGTACCCCCATCCCCCTGCTGAGGGTTCAGGACAGGGTACCTTGTAACTGCCCTCTTTAATAGGACTTATCTCCCCCCCTCCCTCCCCAGCACCCACCCACCCCTGGGGAAATTGTAGTTTTATAGGTACTTGGACATCTTAGAGGAAAGGGGCTGCTCTCAGGTGCAGCTCTTAATCCAAATCAGTCATACACAGAGGACCTGTGATTAATTAGCTTCAGGTACACAGGGTGTATTAGGGGTATTAGATACACTTTTATTAGTATAAGCATCTACACCAATCCTTATTATATACCGATTTAAAAGACCTAAACACAAGCTTTAAACTAAGATGCAGTCAGAGGTCCAGCAACGAGATGGGGGTTCTCCAGTCTTTTGCATCGAGTGTCACATGTATGATTATCTCCCAGTTGGTGAGAGGTCCTACATATGCACTAAGTGCAGGGAGCTCTTTGCTCTCAGGGAACGAGTCCGTTCTCTAGAGGCTAGAGTAGCAGACCTGGAAGACATAAGAAAGACAGAGAAGTACATGGACGAGACCTACAGGGATATAGTCCTGAAGTCCCACCTCCAGTCTGGCAGCATCCCTGTTGCCATGGAGGAGAGAGGTCACGTGACAGGAGAGCATCACCCTGGTGTGGCAGGAAGTGATCCTGTAACTAGGACCTGTCCTCCAGGTGATGTAAAACCCTCTCGCACCGAGGACGTTTCTCCAGGGCCATGTCCCCATGAGGGGAGGGTCAGGACAGCTGTTATAGTTGGTGATTCAATCATTAGGAATGTAGATAGCTGGGTGGCTGGTGGACGTGAGGATCGCCTGGTAACATGCCTGCCTGGTGCGAAGGTAGCAGATCTCACGCACCGCCTAGATAGGATCATAGATAGTGCTGGGGGGGAGTCTGCTGTCTTGGTACATGTTGGTACCAATGACATAGGAAAATGTGGTAGGGAAGTTCTGGAGGCTAAATTTAAGCTTTTAGGTAGGAAGTTGAAATCCAGAACTTCCAGGATAGCGTTCTCCGAAATGCTTCCTGTTCCACGTGCAGGACCCAAAAGACAGGCAGAGCTCCGGAGTCTCAATGCGTGGATGAGACAATGGTGCAAGGATGAGGGTTTTGGATTTGTTAGGAACTGGGGAACATTCTGGGGAAAGGGGGGGCTCTTCCGAAGGGATGGGCTTCACCTTAATCAGGATGGGACCAGACTGCTGGCATTAACCTTTAAAAAAGAGATAGAGAAGCTTTTAAACTAGAAAATAGGGGAAAGCCGACAGTCACCCAGGAGCGCACGGTTCGGACAAAGGTATCCTTGAAGGATACTACCAAAAGCAGTGAGGTTCCAAAAGGGAGTATAGTAGCCCAAATGCCCTTGAGTAAGGAGCAGACAGAGCATAAAGATTCCCAATTACCCATGCCTACCAATAGCCAGATTAATATTAATAAAATACAGTCTCTAAAATGCTTGTATGCCAATGCTAGAAGTCTAAACAATAAGATGGGAGAATTAGAATATATAGCATTAAATGAGAGGTTAGATATGATTGCACTCTCAGAGACATGGTGGAAGGAGGATAACCAGTGGGACACTGTGATACCTGGATACAAACTATATCGTAATGATAGAGCTGAACAAATTGGTGGAGGGGTTGCGCTCTATGTTAGAGAGGGCATTGAGTCAGAAAGGATTAAAGTTTTGCAGGGAACAAAATATGCTGTAGAATCTCTATGGATTGAAATTCCATTTATGAAGGGGAAGGTGATGGCAGTGGGAGTATACTATCGACCACCTGGCCAGAATGAACAAATGGATGATGAAATGCTCAAAGAAATCAAGGAAGCTAACAAAAGCCACAACAGAGTAGTAATAATGGGTGATTTCAATTACCCCGGTATCGACTGGGACAGTGTCACAGCAGGACAAGCTAAAGAGATAAAGTTTCTAGATGAAATAAATGACTGCTTCTTGGAGCAGCTGGTTCATGAACCGACCAGAGGGGAAGCCATACTGGACCTAGTCCTTAGTGGAACGCCAGATCTGGTGCAAGAAATAAGGGTGTTGGGACCACTTGGCAATAGTGATCATAGTATGATCATGTTTGATTTAATCAGTGGAGGACAGATAGTAAAGGAATCCACAGTACTACCTTTTAACTTTCAAAAGGGTGACTATGATAGAATGAGGAATATAGTTCGGAAAAAACTAAAAGGAGCAGTTCCAAAGGTTAAAGACTTACAGCAAGCTTGGGTGTTATTTAAAAATACTATCCTCGAAGCCCAGACCAGCTGTATTCCACGCATTAAGAAAAGTGGAAGAAAGTCCAAAAAACTGCCAGCATGGTTTAAAGGTGAGGTCAGAGAGGCTGTTGCTGCCAAAAGAGCAACCTTCAGAAAATGGAAAAAAGAGCCAAATGATGAAAACTGGAAACAGCACAAGCACTGGCAAGTTAAATGCAAAGCATTGATAAGGCAGGCAAAGCGGGAATTTGAGAAGAAACTTGCTACGGAAGCAAAAACACGAAATAAAGACTTTTTCAAGTACATTCGTAGCAAAAGGCCTGTGAGAGAGTCAATTGGACCATTAGATGATAGAGGGGTAAAAGGGGCAGTAAGAGGAGACAAGGCTATAGCAGAGAGACTGAATGAATTCTTTGCTTCGGTCTTTACTGAGGAAGATGTAGGGGTGTTACCCAAGACTGAAGTGGTATTTAAAGGTGATACTGCAGAGGAATTGAGAGAAATATCGCTACACCGGGAAGATATATTACAACTATTTGATAAACTGAATAGTAGCAAATCACCTGGACCGGATGGTATACATCCCAGAGTGTTGAAAGAACTGAAATATGAGATTGCAGACCTGTTATTGGTAATCTGTGAACTTTCATTAAAATCATCTGTAATACCTGAAGATTGGAGGGTCGCCAACGTAACACCAATTTTTAAAAAGGGTTCCAGGGGTGACCCGGGAAATTACAGACCGGTGAGCCTGACGTCAGTACCAGGGAAAATGGTAGAAGCCATCATAAAGAACAAAATTACACAGCATGTAGATAGTCATGGCCTAATGCAGGGGTCTCAAACATGCGGCCCGCGAGAGACCTTTGTGCGGCCCGCGATGCAGAGGAAACAAAAACGGGGTTTCCATGGAGACGGAGAAGCGCGCGGCGGTGGCCACTCGCTAGACCAGCGCTATCGTCGTTTCTGTAATGAAGCACTTCACTTCCGCCTCCGTTCCTGTGAAGCTCTGGTAAGCCGTGTCTGCCACATGGAAAGCAGCATCCAGACTCTGAAGCTGAGCATCTTCAGGCTGCATACGGAGAAGGAACTGAACCCGAAAAACTCAGCTCAGCTGGAGGAGCGTCTGAATATGTTGCAAGAGGAGCATGCACAAGAGCTGAAAGTGGTGCAGCTGGAAATGATGCGATTACGTCAAAAGTTGCATGAGGAGATTGAGGAGAAGGAGATGGCGCAGGATGAAAAGGAGAGATTGAGTGCTGCCCTGGAGATCACCACAGCCACAAAGTCAGATGTTGCAATTGCTGCAGAGGAGCTAAGGACTACAAATAATCAAATAACTCTCAGGTTGCAGGAGACACAGGGGCTTGTTTACAAAGCCGCGGTAGCGGTTTGCGATCGTAATCGGAGCCGCGGCCCCATTGATTTCAATGGGGCCGCGGCTGCGATCGCGATCGCGATCGCGAACCACTACCGCGGCTTTGTAAACAAGCCCCACAGTCTGCCCTGGTGATAAAAGAAGAAGATTTTGCTCTGGCAGTCCAGTCCCGTGATGAGTCTTTGAGAGAGTGTGAGAGAATGAAGGGGCTCATGAAGACAGCAGAGGTACGGGGGAGACAGAAGGCAAGCACTGAATATATGTCTGTGGGGTGAGGTGACTCAGAAAAGAGCAGAATTGCTTTGTGGGAGCCAAATATAAAAAAAAATAAGTATTTGGAAAACTATGAAGGGCAGTATAGCAAATAGAAATAAACACAAACATTCCTTTTGACAAATATTTGTGTGAAACACTAAGGTGCAACCAAGTCATTAGACATTCTTAAAGGATTAACACTAAAGAAGAGCTCCAGGTTTATATGGTACAACAATTTATAGTTTTATTTCTACAGTGTTGTACATTCTAAGTTTGGCTTTTGGGGTTCCCAGTTTAATTGTCTTCCTGTTTCTAAATTGTGATTCCTTGTTTGGTGATGGTGTATGTTCTGCATGTGTAACTGAGCTGAGGTATTCTGTTTATGTAATTCCTATTTGACATTGCCACTTGTTCTCTTTCCCGAGTAGGTCATGTATTGTTGTTCTCTGAAATGTGTTGATTTAATATTTGCAGTGTTGCCTTTTGATAGTTAGGGTATGGTGCTTTGTGAGTCCTGGTAGTGCTGTTAGGACACGGCAGGTTTGCTATGGGTTCTAAATGAGCAGTGTTTCTAGTAGTTCCTAATGTGCCTGGCGGTTGGCACTGGTTTATAGTAATGTAGAAATCTTTTAGTCTTTCTTTATCCATACACTCATTAAGAGGCATGTTTACTAAAAGTTAGTGTATGGTAACATTATGCAAATATTTATGCAAATTATGCCCTTATGCAAATGAGGCCTGCGTCTTGTGCGGCCCCCGGGTTACTCTACAAGTCCTCATTTGGCCCTCAAAGCAATTTGAGTTTGAGACCCCTGGCCTAATGGGAGACAGCCAACATGGCTTTAGACAAGGAAGATCTTGTCTTACTAATCTGATCTGTTTTTTTGAAGGTGTGCATAAACAGGTAGACAAAGGTGAGTCGGTTGATATAGTGTATCTGGACTTTCAGAAAGCTTTTGACAAGGTCCCCCATCAGAGACTTTTGGCGAAGCTAAAAAGTCATGGGATAGGAGGCAGTGTACTATTGTGGATCGGGAACTGGTTAAAAGATAGAAAGCAGAGGGTAGGGCTAAATGGCCAATATTCCCAATGGAAAAAGGTGAATAGTGGAGTACCCCAGGGATCTGTACTGGGTCCGCTACTTTTTGACATATTCATAAATGACCTGGAAAAGGGAATAACTAGTGAGGTAATCAAATTTGCAGATGACACAAAACTGTTTAAAGTTGTTAAAACCCAAGAGGATTGGGGAAAACTGCAGGAGGATCTGGATAAATTGGAAGACTGGGCATCCAAATGGCAGATGAAATTTAATGTGGACAAGTGCAAAGTTATGCACCTAGGAAAGAACAACCCACACTATAGTTACAAGATGCAAGGCTCCACATTAGAAACCACCACCCAGGAAAAAGATTTAGGAGTCATCGTGGATAACATGTTAAAACCCTCCGCCCAGTGTGCAGCGGCGGCCAAGAAAGCAAATAGAATGCTAGGTATCATAAGGAAAGGGATGGAGAATAAAACAAAGGATATTATAATGCCTCTGTATCGCTCCATGGTACGACCGCACCTTGAATATTGTGTGCAATTCTGGTCACCGTATCTTAAAAAGGACATAGAGTTATTAGAAAAAGTACAGAGAAGAGCCACCAAATTGGTGAAGGGGATGGAAGGCTACTCCTATGAAGAGAGGCTAAAAAGGTTAGGGCTCTTTAACCTAGAAAAGAGGCGGCTGAGGGGAGATATGATAGAGGTGTATAAATTAATGAATGGAGTGGAACGGATAAACGTGGATAAATTGTTTACGCTATCAGAATATAGAAGGACTAGGGGGCATGTAATGAAGCTACAGGGTAAACTATTTAAGACAAATAGGAGAAAATATTTCTTCTCTCAACGTGTAATCAAACTCTGGAATCTGTTACCGGAGGATGTAGTAAGGGCTGTTAGTATAGCTGGGTTTAAAAAAGGTTTGGACAAGTTCCTGGAGGAAAGGTCCATAAACCACTATTAAAAAGGGACCCAGGATATCAATGCTTGGCCTAGTACAAGCACTGCAGAACCTGTGTCTTTTGGGGAAACTGCTAGGTACGTATGACCTAGATTGGCCACTGTTGGAAACAGGATACTGGGCTTGATGGACCTCGGTCTGACCCAGTATGGCATTTCTTATGTTCTTATGTTCTTATGTTCTTAATATAACATGAACTACTGTATATCTTTCATACTCTTGACACAATGAATTAGGAAGAAAATTTTCAAAGCTATTTAAAAGTTTAGCTATAAATTTATGCATGTAAATTAGCCATCTGAAATCTGTCCTCCCTCTTTATTTTGAAAGACACACACTGGCCCTGATATTCCAAAAGCACTTTCCAGATAGCAGCACCTGCTACTTGGACAAGTGTCACTGGTTGGCCCTCTCCATTGATTTTCCGCAGCCCTATCCAGATAGTGCTGTTGAAAAACATTACAGACTACTGTGGCACTGTCCAGATAGTGCCACGACAAAACCTGGGCATTCCATCAAATTATCTGGATAGTGGCAATATTCATCTCCTATCTGAACAATGATCCAGATTCAAACTCCCTTTTTACTGCCCTGAATTTAGGTTAGCTAGATAGGTATCCGGCTACAGGCTTAATATCCTTTCAGAACACATTACTAAGACGCTTATCCACTCTTTAATCACCTCCCGTTTTGACTACTGTAACCTACTCCTTGCTGGTCTCTCTTTGAATCATCTCTCTCCCCTTCAATCTGTTCAGCACTCTGCTGCACGGCTAATCTTCCACCAGACTTGCCATGCCCATCTTACCCCTCTTCTCACGTCACTTCATTGACTCCCTATCCATTTCCGCATCCAGTTCAAACTTCTCTTGCTGACCTATAAATGCATTCACTCCGCAGCTCCTCGCTACCTTTCTTCTATTTCTCCTTACACCCCACCTCGGGAACTCCGCTCTTCTGACAAATTGCTTCTATATGTGCCCTTCTCTTCTATTGCTAACTCCAAACTTCGCTCCTTTCACCTTGCTACACCTTAAGCCTGGAACAAACTACCTGTGTCTGTATGCCAGGCACCTTCTCTGACACTTTTCAAATCCAGGCTGAAAACTCACCTCTTCGCTGCTGCTTTTGGATCTTGACTCATCTGATCTCCTTGTTTCTTTACCTCCCCCTCCCCTTGTTTTATCCCTGTCTACACCTTCTGTGTTGTCTGTCTTGACTAGATTGTAAGCTCTGATGAGCAGGGACTGTCTCTTACATGTCTGTGCAGCGCTGTGTATGACTTGTAGCGCTATACAAATGCTCAGTAGTAGTATTGGCACTATCTGGATAACAGCGGCGTTTGCTGCTCTTCTGGTTATTCAGCATGGGTAGCAGTCTGGATGGCAATGTTGAATATCCAGATATACTTCGGCCATGATGTTTAAGGATAAAAGAATGTTGAGACTAATTTCATGAAGGTTGTCTATGGTGCCTCATAAAAGTCTTTACACCCTTGTATATTTTTCGCATTTTACAGTCTAAAAAAATCAATTAAAAGTGTATTAAAATATGAGCGGATTTCACTGATTTACCTGATCTACTCTATGCTTTCAACACGAAAGAACAATTATAGAAATATTCAAAAAGTAATCAAGAAGAAGAAACCAAAAAGTCTTGCTTACATAAATATTCACATCCTTTGACCTAGCAAAAACAAATTTGCTCTAGTTTCAAAAATTGCCCTAACATAGCCCATAATTAGTCAAACAGAAGATAATTTCATAACATGACATCTGCCTGGAAAGTCCATAAAGGTATCTCTTTTATAACAGCAGCACAGGCACCTATGTGACTTTATGAAATAGACACCCAGAATTTGTCAACTTGTCAAACTCTTAACTTGTGTTCATTATCATTTTTATACATTCATTTATTATATTTTGTTACACATATGTACTTTTAATTTTGATGTTTTGATATTTTTAAGGTTATTTTATTATTGTTATATTTATTTCATATGCTCGGTTATGTTGATGTTTTTATTTATTTATTACTGTTTGTTTGCAGTTCTCAGCCCCCTGATGAAGGAGTTGCTGAAACGTGTTGGGGCGTTTCTTTATTAATAAAGCGCATGTGACCACCATACCTCTTGCTTTTTTATTTCCTGAGGTTATCTGCAAGTAGATGCTCTTTTGTTTGGTTTTCTATTAACATGCTACATACATGACTAAACTGGAACATACTTTGCACCTAAAAGAACATGCCCCCTTTTGTAATGGTATGTGTTATCTGTGTGTGTACTCATGCAGCAAACATGGAGAAGACAAATAGAGGCGAGTAGAGATGAGACTGAGCATGCATTCAATTTCTTGATGTGCCTTAAAAATTCTAGTGGTGCATAAAATTGATTTTGACATGTGCATACCTATGAAGTAACCTGGGCACAATCAATCTGTGTGCATTAAAAAGCATTTTTTTTAAGTTTGCAAAATGAATGTGTGAAATAAACAAAACTTTTTGGAAAATATGGATAGAAAAAGACAATGAACTGAACACAAATTGAAAATGTGTGGCCTATGCACATCCATAGAAGAGAAGAGGTAAGGAGAATAAGGAAAGGAAATAGATAAGAAAAAGAGATGAACAGAGAGGAGATGTCAAGAGCCCTCTCTCTGGGTGTCACACCCAGGACCATTCTGCAGAGCTTTTGCGAGGCTGATATACCACTTTAGCTCAGAGAACATTATGGCATTACAGACTAATTTAAAGAATGACTTTGATCTTCTAATACCTCGACCTGTCAAACTCTTAAGCTCTTTGCATGTTCTTCTAGCCAGTTTTCAAAGCATTATAGCTACAACTGGTGGAAAAGGGCAAGCCATCTCTTCCAGATGTTTCTGCCATGTCAGACAAAGACATGTTGGTAATTATATCATCTTTTCTAATCAGAGGTGATAATGGAAGGACCTTAAAAGGGATCTCCACACAACAGCCTGCATATCTAACATGAGGGATGCTATCAGTTGTGTGACATCATTATAAGAAGATATCATCATTCCCTGAATGAGCAGGTGGTCTGTGAGATGCACACAGCTATTCTGTATGTGGTTGCTATCTACCTGGATTCTTGCCATTGCCATAATTCCCTTTTTCTGTGTCATAACACCCTTTTGCTACAGTTCAAGAAGAGTTGGCGGGACCAGTGCAAAGGTATTGGGTGCCCTTGATAAACTTTCAGCCTTCACCTCCCATCCCCTGTAAACTCAGACTCCATGAACATCTCAACACTGTGCCTCCCAAAACAATTCTATACAAATATATAACTGGGCATCATACTTTCAAATATTTAAACTTTGCTTTGTATGCATGTGTGTGCATGCTCTCCCTGCAGGCAAAAGAATGTGCTGATGACCCCTTGAGTTTGGGTGGCTATCAGGATGCATTCTTTTGTTTTGTCTGCTGCTGCTCTTTAGACGTAGCTGCCGTAGGCAACTGCCTGATCTTGCCTAATGCTTGAGCCCACCCCCGTATGGTGAGAGCTAACTGCTGGTTGAAGCTCCCCATTTTGCCTAACTCTTAACCCACACACTGCATCTCACATTTACCAGCCAAGAAAACACAAGAAAAGGAATCTGTCTACTAAGAGTCGCTCTATGACCAGGGGACATCTATTAAGCATTGTTGGACGACAGGGACTACTAGTAACAGTCATATCAAGTGCATACCATCTCATACTACTCATATAGCTCCATATCCTGACTGTTAAATCCCAATTGGGGTGCTTGCAAGCCCAAAAATAGGGTTGAAGTCACTTTATGGTCCTGCATTTCCAAGCTGCTATTGTTTTCAAAATATGTTTCTTTTGAGAGAGGGACTTCCGTGCTAAATTAGGAGCAAACACAATGCTACGATTATCTAGAATTCATTGCAGGATCTTGCTGCTGTACTGGAGCTCACCGATGACTCAAGCCTGCATTCTTCCAGCTTCTTCTGCTCTTGTATTGCTGGTCTATATCACACCTCCTGTCCTTCTTCCTGTGACTAACACACCTTAAGACTAGATTCTACCCTCCCTATCTCCATGACATGGCTACACTATTTCTTCCCTCTCCAGTGTGTGCTCCATTCCACTTTCCCTCATTATCATAACCTGTGCCTCATGCTTCTTCTAGTCCTGTCTCTCATCTCAGTATGCAGCCTCCTAACCACAGTCACAGGAGTCATATTTCTAACATGCTCTTTTATCTAGATCAGGGATTCTCAACACATGACTTTCTAAATTAGGGATTCTCAACCCAGTCCTCGGGAGCATGTTTATTAACATGCTCTACCAGTTAGTGAGGAGTTCAACGTGTGCTAACTGTACCATACTGACATTTAGCACAGGACATTGTGCTAGTGACCCTATGTTAACTGGTTAGTGTGTTAGTGGAAAGACAGGGTGGATTAGTGACATAACGGAGGCATTGATCACATGTCGTGGTTTGTGTGGGCCTTATGGGCCACGCTAACCATGACTATAGCCATTAGCATGAGTGGTGTTAAGTGAGTCCATGTGCCGGTTAGCACAGTACCACTTGATTACAACATGCTATCGGCATGGGTGACAGAGGTGCACACACACCTATAAGCATTACCTAAGGCCTCCGTGCTGATACCACGTCGCAACCGAGTGTTACCAGCATGACCTTTAGCCTTTCCTCATAGGGGTATCCTTCCATCCCCTTTACCATTTGGTGGCTCTTCTCTGTACCTTTTCTAATTCCGCAATATCCTTTTTAAGATACGGTGACCAGAATTGCACAAAATATTCAAAGTGCAGTTGCACCATGGAACGACACAGAGGCCATTTGCTTTCTTGGCTGCTGCTGCACACTGGGCAGAGGGTTTCAACATATCCACAATGACGCCTAAATCCTTTTCCTGGGTGGTGGTTCCTAATGTGGAACCTTGTATCGTGTAACCGTAGTTTGGATTGTTCTTACATAAGAACATAAGAACATAAGATATGCCATACTGGGTCAGACCAAGGTCCATCAAGCCCAGTATTCTGTTTCCAACAGTGGCCAATCTAGGTCAGATGTACCTAGCAGTTTCCCCAAGAGACACAAGTTCCACAGTGCTTGTACTGGGTCAAGCATTGATATCTTCGGTCACTTCTTAATAATGGTTTATGGACCTTTCCTCCAGGAACTTGTCCAAACCTTTTTTAAACCCAGCTACACTAACAGCCTTTACTACATCCTCCGGTAACAAATTCCAGAGTTTGATTACACGTTGAGTGAAAAATATTTTCTTTTATTAGTCTTAAATAGTTTACCCTGTAGCTTCATTGCATGTACCCTAGTCTTTCTATATTCTGATAACGTAAACAATCGATCTACGTTTACCCGTTCCACTCCGTTCATTAATTTATAGACTTCTATCATATCTCCCCTCAGCCATCTCTTTTCCAGGTTAAAGAGCCCTAACCTTTTTAGCCTTTCCTCATAGGAGTATCCTTCCATCCCCTTTACCATTTTGGTGGCTCTTCTCTGAACCTTTTCTAAAATCGCTATATCCTTTTTAAGATACGGCGACCAGAATTGCACACAATATTCAAGGTGCGGTCTCACCATGGAACGATAGAGGCATTATAATATCTTTTGTTTTATTTTCCATTCCTTTCCTTATCATACCTAGCATTCTATTTGCTCTCTTGGCTGCCGCTGCACACTGGGCCGAGGGTTTTAACATGGTATCCACAATAACGCCTAAATCTTTTTCCTGGGTGGTGGTTCCTAATGTGGAACCTTGCATCGTGTAACCATAGTTTGGGTTGTTCTTCCCTAGGTGCATAACCTTGCACTTGTCCACATTAAATTTCATCTGCCATTTTGATGCCCAGTCTTCCAATTTAACAAGATCCTCTTGCAATTTTTCACAATCCTCTTGGGTTTTAACAACTTTAAATAGTTTTGTGTCATCTGCAAATTTGATAACCTCACTCGTTATTCCACTTTCCAGGTCATTTATGAATATGTCAAAAAGCAGCGGACCCAGCACAGATCCCTGGGGTACACCACTATTCACCTTTCTCCATTGGGAAAATTGGCCATTTAGCCCTACCCTCTGCTTTCTATCTTTTAACCAGTTCCTGATCCACAATAGTACACTGCCTCCTATCCCATGACTCTTTAGTTTTGCCAAAAGTCTCTGATGAGGGACCTTGTCAAAGGCTTTCTGAAAGTCCAGATACACAATATCAACCGACTCACCTTTGTCCACCTGTTTATTCACTCCTTCAAAAAAACATAACAGATTAGTAAGACAAGATTTTCCTTGTCTAAAGCCATGTTGGCTGTCTCCCATTAGGTCGTGACTATCTACATGCTGAGTAATTTTATTCTTTATGATGGTTTCTACCATTTTTCCCGGTACTGACGTCAGGCTCACTGGTCTGTAGTTTCCCGGATCACCCCTGGAACCCTTTTTAAAAATTGGTGTTACATTGGCAATCCTCCAATCTTCAGGTATTAGAGATGATTTTAATGATAGTTCACAGATTACTAATAGCAGGTCTGCAATCTCATATTTCAGTTCTTTCAACACCCTTGGATGTATACCATCCGGCCCAGGTGATTTGCTACTCTTCAGTTTATCTAATAGTTGTAAGACATCTTCCCGATGTATCGATATTTCCTTCAATTCTTCCGCACCTTTAAATACCACTTCAGTCATGGGTAACATCCCTACATCTTCCTCAGTAAAGACTGAAGCAAAGAATTCATTCAGTCTCTCCGCTATCGCCTTGTCGCCTCTTAGTGCTCCTTTAACCCCTTTATCATCTAATGGACCAACTGACTCTCTCACAGGTTTTTTGCTACGAATGTACTTGAAAAGGTCTTTATTTCGTGTTTTTGCTTCCGCAGCAAGCTTCTTCTCAAATTCTCTCTTTGCCTGCCTTATCAATGCCTTGCATTTGACTTGCCAGTGCATGTGCTGTTTCCAGGTTTCGTCATTTGGCTCTTTTTTCCATTTCCTGAAAGATGCTTTTTTGGCAACAACAGCCTCTCTGACCTCACCTTTTAACCATGCTGGCAGTTTTTTGGACTTCCTTCCACTTTTCTTAAAGCGTGGAATACAGCTGGTCTGGGCTTCCAAGATAGTATTTTTCAACAACATGCAAGCTTGATGTACGTCTTTAATATTTGCAACTGCTCCTTTTAGTTTTTTCTTAACTGTTTTCCTCATTTTATCATAGTCTCCCTTTCGAAAGTTAAAGGGTAGTACTGTGGATTTCCTTACTATCCCTCCTCCACTAATTAAATCAAAGGCAATCATGCTATGATCACTATTGCCAAGTGGCCCCAACACCCTTATCTCTTGCACTAGATCTGGTGTTCCACTAAGGACTAGGTCTAATATGGCTTCCCCTCTGGTCGGTTCATGAACCAGCTGCTCCAAGAAGCAGTCATTTATTTCATCTAGGAACTTTATCTCCCTAGCATGTCCTGCTGTGACACTGACCCAGTCGATGCCGGGGTAATTGAAATCACCCATTATTATTACTGCACTGTAACCTTTGCTAGCTTCCTTGATTTCTTTGAGCATTTCATCATCCATTTGTTCATTCTGGCCAGGCGGACGATAGTACACCCCCACTGCCATCGCCTTCCCCTTTTTACATGGAATTTCAATCCATAGAGATTCTACAGCAAATTTTGTTTCTTGCAAAACTTTAATCCTTTCTGACTCAATGCCCTCTCTAACATAGAGCGCAACCCCTCCACCAATTTGATCAGCTCTATCATTACGATATAGTTTGTACCCAGGTATCACAGTGTCCCACTGGTTGACCTCCTTCCACCATGTCTCTGATATTCCAATCATATCTAACCTCTCGTTTAGTGCTATATATTCTAACTCTCCCATCTTGTTTTTTAGACTTCTAGCATTTGCATACAGGCATTTTAGAGACTGTATTTTATTCATATTAATTTGGCTATTGGTAGACATGGGTAATTTGGGATCTTTAAGCTCTGTCTGCTCCATACTCGAGGGCATTTGGGCTACTTTACTCTTTTTTGGAACCTCTCTGCTTTTTGTAGTATCCTTCAAGGATACATTCTTCCGAACCATGCGCTCTTGGGCGACTGTCGGCTTTCCCCTATTATCTAGTTTAAAAGCTGCTCTATCTCCTTTTAATTTTGCACTTGTCCACATTAAATTTCATTTGCTATTTGGATGTCCAGTCTTTCAATTTATCAAGGCCCTCTTGCAATTTTTCACAATACTCACAACTTTACATAGTTTTGTCTCATTTGCAAATTTGATCACCTCACTCATTATTCCCATTTCCAGGCCATTTAGGAATATGTTAAAAAACAGCAGGTCCAGCACAGATCCCTGGGGTATTCCACTATTAACCTTTCCCCATTGAGAACATTGACCATTTATCCCTACTCTCTGCTTTCTATCTTTTAACAGTTCCTGATCCACAATAGTACACTGCCTCCTATGCCATGATTTTTTTTAAATTTTGCCCAGATTTTCTCATGAGGCACCTTGTTAAAGGCTTTCTGAAAATCCAGATGCATTATATCAACTGGCTCACCTTTGCCTACCTGTTTATTCACACCTTCAAAATAAAATATAACAGATTAGTAAAGCAAGACCTTTCTGAGCCCCTGCTGCCTCTGCAGGTCCCGGAGAAGGGTGGCAGAGGTGGCAATGATGGGTTGGGGCAGCAGGGGTGCGGCAGAAAGGAGGGGCCCTCCTTGGGTGCCTCTAGTCCTTGCACTGGCACTGAATATTGCCAGTTGGACTTAGTCAGTAGCAGTTATCTGGATGACAGGTACTACCAGTCGAATAAGTAACTTTACATATTTACCCTGTGGGTCTAGTTTAGTAGGTTGGCTGCCTGATTATCAATCTATTCAGTTTCTCATGGTACTACACTGTACATTGAAACCTTTCATACTTCTAAGTGTTAGTAGAATCAACTTCAGTGCTTGTGTTAATATTATTTTTTCCAACACCAAAAATGTTCCAAAGTACAAATGTGTGACTACAACAGGATCATTTGAGTTTTATTTCAAACAAATGTGTGACTACAACAGGATCATTTGAGTTTTATTTCAAACACCTAAAGAAAAAGGAGAAAACCATCTGATGGTTTGGTACATCATGATCAGGTTTCATTTTACACAGAACATCAGAGCCAACCTGCTACATTGGGAAAATGAATCATAAGAGTACTAAAATCAGAAATGTGTGCCATTTACTTGAGTGGCAGTGATGATAAAGAAAAAGAAGATGGTGAATGTCCAAGTGCATCATATCCAGGAATCACTGACAGTTCCCAGGTTACCAGGCGCAGTGACAGTCTCAGTCTAAATGTACCATGCAAGTGACATTTTGCAATATAAGCAAGAAATTCTAGCACAGCCCTTATTGACAACAGAATATTCCAAGTCATGGAGGCATTTCAACCCCAGCTGGTACAAACCTTACCTCTGGTTAGATGACAGTCTTACTGAAAATGAAGTATTCTGTTTTGCTTGTTGTATTTTTGGTGGAAGAAATAGTGGTGGAAATGTATTTATGCATCAGGCATAGAATAACTGGAAAATGGTGCATAAGCAGTTTGCACAGATTTAGGTGTGTGGTAACTGCATGCTCGAGCCTGTGGTAACTGTTAGTGTGGAAGGAGGACAGTTACTGCATGCTGATTTCTGGGTTAACTGAAACTTGCATGTTGGAGTGGAGAATAGGCTGGTTAGGGGCAAGGAGTGGGCGTGCTGGGCACACTGCAGTGCTCTCACTGCCATTACCTCCACGTTAATAGGTGAGTTAAATGCACTCGTGGTAATAACGCCTTGCACAAGGGCATAGTGCCACACCTTAAATGCCAGGGACATATGGTCCAAAGCCCCTGACAATTAATGCAGAAGCTTTGCACTTAAAGCGCAGGAATTGTCATGCTATTGGTGAGTGAGGTGCAAAACCATAGCTCGGTCTAGTAAAATGGTTCCTTAGTGTCTTGGGACTATAAAGACTGCATGGTAGCATAGTGTCACCCTCACGGTGGCCAGCCCAACGCCTAGGGCGCTGAGTCTTGGTCTGCCTGTGGTGTTCCTGCCTCAGAGAGCGTGGGCTTGCTTTAACTCTGCAAGGCCTTCTAGGAATGTAAGTCCCTTTACCCTTTGAGCACAGATGAGTTGCAGTCGAGTGTTTCAGGCAATGACAAGAATTTATTTTCCCCTTCCCAGCGGATTAAACGCAAGTGAATAACTCAGGACAAAACATGCCATACAATTGGCTTGAGGAAATTATACATGAACTCAGGTAAGTTAGCCTTGTCAGCTTCAGGCTTTAAACGTGCAGAGCTTGATACACAACAAATCACAACAGCTTCAATTAGCAAAGAAAATTTTCCCTTTTCTTCTGCTGCTTTTACAGTCTCTCACAGACACTGTTCAGCATAGGGAATTCACATGGTCAGACAAAGATAATGTACAGTCCATCCGATCATCCACTATTTCATTATGGACTATCTGCATTTCTTCAGTATCAGGAATAGCAGGCTGTGGCTGCTATCCTGATCTTTGAAACAAACGGTTTCTCTGACCTCACGTGGTTTCTCTCTGTAACACTCTCCTGAGCAGGGTTGTAAACTATCATATATGCTGTAGTTTTTATCCAGGGCGTTTGCTACTTTCTGGTAACTATAGGGAACTGCTTTATAGCTAGGTTCAAACTTATATGAATTAAAGCCTACCTTTTGGCTTTGAAAGGGAAGGAACTCTCCACTCTGCAGGGTTAGACTGGTTCTCAAACACAGCTTGTGTTTGCTTGCCTTTCAGCCTATTAACTTTCCCTTCAGACGTACCGGTATTCTCCAACCAGCCTGTCTCTCTTAGGAGCGTGTGAGCTTTGCCAAGCCTGCCTCTCAGGAAGATTCTTCTCTCTCCTGCCTCTAAGAGACAACCCCTGTCCTGGGTTGCTTCTTTCTGGCCTCAGGAATATGGCTCCCTTGGTTCTTACTCCTCTTTGACTCCTTCTAGTCAGCGTGCTCCTTTGCTGGCTTCCTTTCTCGTCCTGGTTCTGCTTCTCGCTCTCGTTCCAGTCCCCCCTCTGGCTCTGCTTGGTCCAAACTAATGACCACTTTTTATCATTGTACCTCTCAGGGCTTAGCTGTGCCCTGCCCTGAAACAGGTGACACTCATTACCTCCTGAGCTAGGGAATACATCACTGCAGGGGCGTGTCTCTCCAGCTGGTGACTCTCTTTGTTTACTTCTTCTTTGCAAACACTGAGCCAGTTTCTGAAAGCAAATCCTCATCTTTCCCTATCTTCCTAGGCTCAGAAGGGACTTCTTCATGACAATAGGAAAAATTCAGACAGACATGATAATCAAAACTAGGCTCAGTCTTAATTCAATAATTGATGCTCATGAGAAACGTAGTAAAGAAAACAGCCTTTACACCGAGATTCTTGCAGAAATACTTGGGCAGATATTCAAACAGATTTATAATGGCATTATATAGAGTGCTGGCAGAAATCACTAACTGCTCTGGCACCATCCATTCAGTGCTGGGGCAGAGTGTCTGCGGTAACACCCAGGCCCAGTTTAGGCACACGCAATATAGGCAACTGCTTGGCCACCAAATTTTAAGGGCCCCAAATAGCTGGGCCAAACAGGAACCTGTTCCTACTTACTTTAGGGCCAGGTGCATGTGCTACTTCAAAAAGGCACCACTATGGCACTGTGGTCTTCCTCTGCTCCTCTTCTGGCTTTCAAATCATCTCTGACATCCCACCATCCTCAATCTCCCTCACTCCCTAGGATCTGCTGTCTGGTCTTGCCTATAGGTGCCAAAATCCTAAATCTGGCCCAGGTAACATCTTGCTGTGTGGATAGTGATGATAGCCTTGTGCCAGGGGTTGGGACGCATCTAACCAATCAGGTCTTCAGGATCTCCACATGAAATAGATTTGCATACAATGCAAACAGTGCATGCAAAACTTTCTCATGCATATTCATTGTGATTATCCTGAAAATCTGACTGGCTAGGTGTGTCCCAAGGATTGGGTTGAGAACCCTGAATTTATGCTAATAGGGATGTGCATTCTTTTGAAACAATACAGGATGTCAAACACATTTCCTATATCATGTTTTTGATTTGAAATGTAATAAAAAACTTAATTTTGTCACTTTCCTTGTCATAACTAGTGTGCACTCTTGGCAAATAGCGCTATCACTCATTAGTGAATGCTGTGGGTGAATACTTGCATACTATTGAGTGATAGCATACACTATTGATAGCATACACTATTGATCTATAGCATACACTATTGATCTATAGCATACACTACTGAGCAATATTGTGTGTATATTATTTATTTATTTATTTTTATTATTTATTTATTTAAAGTCTCTTCTATACCGCACTATTCAGCATCAGTGCGGTTTACATTGAACAAAGAATTTACACATTTCCGATGGTACTTTGTGTTTACATTTGAACAGGAAGAAATAACTTGGATAACAGGGGTAACTATTTACAAATTAAGACAGAATCATGAACATTTCTTGGTTTCAGCGTTATTGGTTTTGGGAGGTCTGTGAGATGGTTGAAATAACTGCATTGGTTACTGGGTAATACAATAGGAAGAGGTGGTGTTTCAAAGCTATTCACCCATAGCACACACTGTTGAGTGACAGTGGGCACTATTTGCCAATAGTGAATGGTATTAACATTTCCCCCAAAACATTAGGCGACTTCAACTTGAAATCAGCCCCTGCAGCACAAACCTCAGCCTTCCTCGATGCATGAAACACAATGGACCTCACCCAAATCATCGAAGTTCAAATATACACTGGAGATAGTACATTTGATCTGTTATTCATACCCTCCTACCTTCACTCCAGTACAACTTTCATCCCTACCAGGTAACCCTAGTACCTTGGTCTGATCACCACATGATCTCCTTCTGACTCCCAGCACATCTCCTCTCAGCCAAACAACAACACTCAGTCAACCAACGACGCTTCAGAGAATTCAACAAAGACACTATACTTGAATTCGTACTACCCAAGCTAGACACCAATTCTACAGACCTTGCATCAATAATAACGAATTGGAACGATACCATCATATCAACTGCACTTGCCCCGCAGAAAAAAGACATCACCAAGATCAAAAAGGCACCATGGTATTCAACGGACATAAGACAAGCTAAGCTCAACTTAAGATGGATAGAAAAATGCTGGCGGAAAAACAGAAATCAAACACATCTTTAGAAAAACAGAGGGAATATAACAAACTCATACTTAACCACAAGAAAGAATACCACATGAATATCATCATGAAGTCCTTAAACTGCCCCAGAGAACTGTTTGAAATAGTAAAATCTCTCACTATGTCTCCGCAAAACCAAATCACTGGTGCAATAACACCAGAATTCTCATCTTATCTACAGAACAAACTCATTTGCACAAATCACACAACAAGTCCAGCACACGCACCTAAGACAGACTCTGCCAACATAAACAACGGGTCCTTCTTCCATCTAATTACAGCAGAGCATTGCAGTAAACTCCTGAAGATATTGAACACAACCACATCTCCACTGGACCCTTGTCCAACCACTTGGATAAAGATGACCACACAAGAACTCGCCCCTCTGCAAAATAGTAAATCCTCTCCCTATCGCAAGTATTCATACCTCACCTACTAAAAACCTCCTCTATAAGACCTTACTTAAAAAGCAATGCACCTGACCCCAACTCACCATCCTCATACTATCCTATTTCTAGCATACCCCTCTTAGCAAATATAATAGAAAGAAACGTTCAAAGACAATTACAAGACCACATTGACTCAGCCGCTCCTCTGGATTTACAACAACATGGATTCCGGCAATATCATGGGGTAGAAACACTTTTAACCTCTCTAAGCAACACAATACTTGAAGGAATCAAAAACCTCAAACTAGAATACATACTTATCTTCATAGACATAACATCCACCTTTGACTCAATAAACCATACCACACTCCTAGATAGACTAACGGAGATAGGAATCACCGGCACACCGCTGTCATGGTTTTGCTCTTACTTATCTGGCCGACAGTCCCAAGTCGAGATCAAGAACAAAATCTTCAGACTGCACCAAGGAGTTCCACAGGGCTCTGCACTATCTGCCCCCTTATTCAACATATATGTACAACTGGTCTGCAAAATTATATGAGATCAGAATATACACTACCACCTTTACACAGATGACCTGATGATTTATGCTCCATTTGACACCAGAAAACCTGATTACTCCACCATTACTTCTTGCATGACATCAACAACAAACTGGCTGGAACAACACAACCTTACAATCAAGTAAAACAAATCAGAAGCCCTCACAATTACACGAGACACCACCTATACCCCACCATATAATCTACTAATAGACACTCGTTCAATCCCCGTGAAGAAGGAAGTGAAATACCTAGGTGTAACCCTGGACCAAAGACAACTTTCAAGCATACATTAAGAAGACCACATCCACAGCTTACTACAAGATGAAGACCCTATAAAACCTATGACCTCTTCTAGACTATAACCACTTCCGCACCGTATGTCAAGCAATAATCACTCAACTTTTAGATTATTACAACTTAATAGCTCAAGGATTACCCAAAAACACAACCCAATCCTGCAACTAGCACAAAATACTGCAGCACGAATAATCACCGGATCCAAAAGACAAGAGCACATCACTCCAGTCCTAAAATCTTTTCATTGTCTACCCATATAATCCTGAATAAGGTACAAATCAATAATGATGACCTTCAAGACCATGAACAACCAGTCCACTGACTGCTTAAAACAGCTAATCCAGAAGAAGCTAGACACTTGGTCAAGGAGGACAGAACATCAAAACACTCTGTCAATTATGTCCATCAAGAGCAACACCTCACAAACAGCACTTCAAAGAGCATTTGAACACTTCAGCCTGTCCCTCTGGAACTCCCTCCCTCATCAATTAAGATCAATTAAGGACTTCTCTGACTTCCAGAAAACCTAAAAACACACTTGTTCACTGAATACTTTGTTACAACACTGGACCCCTAGATTTAACACTTGAATACCCCTTCCAATCACCCCTTCCACAATATTGCCTGTTACCTAAGCTGGGTACCCCATATTAGATTTGAAAATAGTTGTTGTTGAAATGTTGCTTAGTTCAGCTTTGTGATGTATAAAGTTATAATGTCAACTTGTATGTAAAACTGTTTTGTTCTTAATATAAACTATCATAATAACATGGAAAGGCGGTATAGAAGAAACGCTAAATAAACAATTTTTAAAAAAGAAAATAAAAAATCCTGCAAACACGGGAAACGAAACAAAATGAAAAATTTGGGCCTGAATACCTCTAATAGCTAAGAGGTTGCCTTAAATCTTGCTGAAAAGTCCCCTGGAAAACAGGCTTAATGTCAACTTCATAGCTATATAGATAGCAGCGTATCTTGCACAATATGCATAACGATAAGGCCGCGGGGTGCAGTCCCCAACGGCTGCCTTTAAGGAGGGGGCGGCAAGGCGGCATCCCCGCGAGTACGCAGGCGAAGAGTGTGCTGGGGGCGGGCCGAGGAGCGACGTTCTTTGAATTGATTGGCCCCCGCAGGCGGGGGAGCCAATCGCAGCAAACCGTGTGAGGGGAGAAGGGAGCACATAGCGTGTGCAGAAACCCCCTTTTGCAGGCAGCGTTGAGGGAGACGGAGGCGTCGTCAGATCCGGGGATTGAGGCCCGCATCGGAACGTCGGGGTTCGAGGAGCCGGGAGGTCAGCCGAGAGCGAGGATCCGGAGAGCGGCCAGTGTGGCGGAGAGTGGGGCTGGGGAAGGAGTGAGATCCGGTAGGCAAGGGGGCATTTCAGCCCAGCAATGGCTGCACACAAGGGCCCGGGGGCAAGGGGAGCGGGGGCTGTGAGTTGGGCGGTGGGGGAGCTGTGGGGGGGGGGTGGTCAGGCTGCAGGGGGGCTGCACAGGAGGCTAGGAGGGGGGACAGGGGGTCTCACTCGGTCTCGGGGTGAGGTAGGGAGGCAGCACAGGCATGAGGGGCCGGGCCCTGGTCAGTGCAAGAGAGGGCTCGGGCTTGGGGCTCAGGCGTGGGTTTCTGGGTGGACCAGTGGGCAGCGATGGATAACAGCATGAGGGGGTTGGAGATGATTGGTGAGGTGCGGAGAGAGATGGATGTCAGGCTTGGGGGGTGAGATAGGGAGGCAGTTGATGCTGGGTGCCCCTGGGGAATTCCTTGGGGGCAGGCAGGGGTGCAAGGCCATGGAGAGGGGTTGGTGCTGCCTGGGGGGGCGCAGGGGGGAGTAGCATACCGGCAGAGGCGAGGGGTAGGCTGGGCAGGGGGGCTTCCGGCGGGGCAATGCGCAGGTTATCTGGTGGGGGGGGCCGGGGCTTTGGGAGCATTGGGTGGAGGGTGGTCAGGGTCCCTCGGGGGCAGGGTGGCTGGGGGCATGGCCGTCTGTATTGGCTGCTGCGCTTCCCCCCCCCCCCTGTCTTTTCTGTCTCTCCACAGGCATATCAGGTGGTGCAGGGGACAGGAGACGGGCGGATGGAGGAGACTGGAGCGGCGACACGTGCAGGAGGTCGGGTTGACGTGGAAAGAGATGGATTGCAGAGCGCGGAGGCACAGGAGCCAGCCACGGAGACCAGTATGGCAAGGCCGTCGGTGGCGGAGGAAGATGAGTTGCTCGGGGGATCTGGGGGACGGTCCCAGGCGGGGGACGGATTCGCCGCGGCATATGTGTAGGCAGAAACACAGCTCGGAGTTCTCCTCATCGTCCTCGGGGTCCCTGTCATCAGCATCCAGGGCTGAGGAGGCCGGGCGATTGGTAGGCCCCGGTACGCCAGCCCCGTCCGGTGTGGGAGGGGCACCCGCTATGATGACGGTGTTTTTGGAGTTGTGGGAGAGCGTACCGCGGAAACTTCGACGGCGGATTCGGAAGAGGCGGTATATTGATATTTTCAGGTTATTAGAAGGGCAGAGAAGGTCGGGTGAGAGCAAAAAAAAAAGAGGAAGGAGGACGAGAAAGCGGGTAGGGTCAAGAAAGTGTCCCGGAACATAGTCAATTGGACACGTACGTTTCTGAGGTTAGCCAGCATGTGGGGTCGGCAATCCCTGGACGACTACGGGATGTTGCTGGAGCATGCCGACTCTATTTTGGAGGCGGCTCAGATGCACGGAGGTTGGGCTTGGCTGAACTATGATGAACGGTTTAGGGATAAAATGGAGGAGAACAAATTGGTGTCCTGGGGGATGCAGGACATTAATTTATGGCTGACCCAGATGTCAGCACAAGCAGGGGGGGGGACTCGGGGGGGTAAGAGGGGGGTAAGAGGGGGGTCAGATGCGTTTTTGGGGGCGAGCTGTTCCTTTCATGCAGGGGGGGGGGGGGTGGCCGCAGCAGAAGGCGGCTGGGAGCATGTCAGGTGATGTCTGTTGGAGGTTTAATAAATCCTCGTGTCCGTTTCCCGATTGCAAGTTTCAGCACGGTGCTCGGGGTGTGGGGGGGGGGGGCATCCCGCCAGTAAATGTGTCAAGAGAGGGGTGGGGGGCATCCCTGCAAGCCCCCAAGTAGTGGGGACTGGCGGGGCCTGGCTGCGACGCCGATTCGGCTGGAGGTGTTAAGGCCATGGCTTCGCCAGTACCCGAGGAGGAATGACAGCCGTGTGCTGGAGTTAGGTTTCGAGGAAGGTTTCGTGATTCTGGTATGGGGGGGTTATCGGTGTCGGCAGTGTGCAACACTCTCTCGGTGAGACGGTGGGTGCATATTGTGAAGGATAAATTGCAGAAGGAGCTGGAGTTGGGCAGGATAGCGGGGCCTTTCGCGGAACCGCCAGTCCTGGATATGGTGGTTTCTCCATTGGGAATTGTGCCGAAAAAAGAGCCGGGGAAGTTTTGTTTGATACAGAACGTATCTTTTCTGGTGGGGGCGTACGTCAATGATCACATTCCGTGGGAGTGGTGCAGGTGCGGTATGCTTCTTTCGATGCGGCGGTGGAATTGGTTAGAAAATGTGGAATTGGGTGTATGATGGCGAAGGTGGACATCGAGTCGGCATTCCATTTATTGCCGGTACACCCGTCTTCGTTTCATTTGCTGGGGTTTTGTTTTGAAGGGCAGTGTTATTTTGACAAATGCATGTCCATGGGATGTTCTGTCTCGTGCGCGTACTTCGAAAAGTTCAGTACCTTTTTGCATTGGGTGCTGGTAAGGAGCGTGGGCTGTAGGAATGTTGTGCACTATTTGTTGTTTGTGGAGGAGGCACGATCCGAGGAGTGTGGGAAGTTGCTCGAGGGTTTCGTCGAGTTGTCCAGAATATGGGAGGTTCCGTTGGCGGAGGGGAAGACGGAGGGGCCGGATACCAGGATTGCATTTCTGTGGGTGGAGCTGGACTCGGTGGCAATGGTAGTGCGGTTGCCGCTAGAGAAGGTGGCGAAGCTGCGGGTCCTAGTGGAGAATGTGTTAGCGTCCAGCAAGGTAAGTTTGAAGGAGATGCAGTCCTTGACAGGGTCCCTGAACTTTGCGTGCAGGTTCATCCCCATGGGAAAGGTGTTCATTCGGCGTTTAGCTGCGTCCACAGCGGGTGTGCGTAAGCCTCATCACAGTATTAGGGTATCCCTCAGCCTTAGGACGGATTTAGGGGTCTGGGATAGCTTTCTGTGTGAATTCAATGGGACGTCGGTTTTGATGGAGGCGGCAATCTCCACAGAGGATTTGCAATTGTTTACGGATGCAGCGTGGGGGTCGGGTTTGGGAATATACTTCGGAGGGACATGGTGTGCGGGTGCCTGGCCACAGGAATGGAGGGAGGCGGGGTTAACTAGCAACGTGGCTTTCCTGGAGCTTTTTCTCATTTTGGTGGTGCTAGAGTTATGGCCGGACAGGCTCCGGAATCGCAAGCTAATCTGGTGGTGCGATAATGCAGCGGTGGTCAGTGTGATTAATAACTACGCACCACAGTGCCACCGAATAGTGGCTTTGATGAGGGAGGTGGTGTTGGCTTGTCTGTGTTTGAATGTGTCAGTGCGGGCATGCCACATTCCAGGCTGCACTAACAGAATTGCGGATGCCCTTTCTCATATTAACTGGGAGCTGTTTCGGAGGTTGGCGCCAGCGGCAGATGCAGAGGGCAATCTCGGAGAGATTATGGCAGCTTGGCCTACGGCGATGGTGAACCTCTTGCGGAATTCGGTGTCTGAGGCGACCTGGCTGGCATATTGGCGGGGCTGTGACAGGACTGTGGAGTTTCTTTGAGCCCGGGGATGGCAATCGGGAGGGGTGTCGGACCACCTGATGGGGGAATACGTGCTGGAAGCGAAGACCCGCGGGGCTTCAAAGGCAGCGGTGCGGACGCACTTAGTGGGCTTTTCTTTTTTCTCGAGGGCAGTGGGCTGGGGCTCCCCAGCTGGTGGTTTTCTGACCTGCAGGTTGCTGCAAGGGTGGGAGCATGCTCAGCCAACTCCTCGTGATGGCAGGCGGCCCATAACCCACGAGTTGCTGGGTAGACTTTGTGCAGCAGTAACGAGGGTGGCATGGTCGCCTTACGAGGCG
The DNA here is from genome assembly GCA_033557465.1 of Ichthyophis bannanicus. Classification (NCBI taxonomy): domain Eukaryota; kingdom Metazoa; phylum Chordata; class Amphibia; order Gymnophiona; family Ichthyophiidae; genus Ichthyophis; species Ichthyophis bannanicus. The sequence continues at coordinate 123,877,983 of CM066043.1, read as the reverse complement.
GTATTGTTCAAGGCAGTGTTTTCATTGGCCTTTTTCAGGGCTTTTTGGGTGGGGAAGTTAGTTGCAAATTCAGGTGGGGCTGCGGGGGGGAACGGGCTGATGATACACCATGTGCTGGTGGGAGGGGGCGAATGCAGATATGTCTGGCGAGATCCAAGACAGATCAGAGGGGGCGGGGGGTGGGGGTAGTTTTGAGGGAGATTATGGGGGATCCGTCGTGCCTGGTGGCAGCGGTGACGGGCTTTTTGAAGTTGCGTCTGGGGCAGGGGGGCTTGTTGTTCGTGGATGAGGATTGGTCCCCGGTAACCCACTTTCAGGTAGCGGCGGTGCTGCGTTTGGTGCTGCGGCAAGTGGGGGAGGATCCCAATCAGTTTGCCCCACATTCCTTCCGCATTGGGGTGGTGAGCAGTGCGGCCATGGCGGGTGTCCCAGAGGAGGGGATAAAGCATATTGGCCATTGGTGGTCGCAGGCTTTTTAAGGCTATGTGCGACCTTAGCAGAATGGGCAGTGGACCGGGGCTGGGTGTAACATGTTTTGTTTTGTTTCAGATGCTGGGCGAAGGCTACTTGGCTGCTGGCTCCTCGGTCACACGTTTGTTTATTGGGCCAGACAACGGGCCGCAGTGCGCTGATGGGGCTGAATCTTGGAATAAACACCACGCAGGTGGCCGTTGTATGGCTGGGCGAGCGGTGTCTGCGGTGGACTCAACTGTTGCCTTTGCTTCGGCACCATGGGCGTGTGAAGAGGCAGCCGTCCCTGCTGTTGCTGCATTTGGGCAGGAATGACCTGGGAGCCTGGACTTGTAGGCAGTTGATAAGGGCGGCTCAGAAGGATCTGGCCGAGGTGCTCCAGATGTTTCAGAATGTGCAGCTGTTGTGGTCTGACATTATTCCAAGGCTGGCCTGTAGGGAGCAGCGACGGTGGTCGCGGGGAGTGGGGAAAGTGAATCGACAGATTGGTCGATGGGTGTGTGAGCATGGGGGATATCAAATCCTGCACCCATGGGTGGATGTGGGGTGTGCGGGGTTATATAGGCAAGATGGGGTGCATTTATCTCCGGTGGGACTGGATTTGCTGTTCAACGATTGGCAGGAGGCCTTGGATACGCAGTCAGCAAGGGAGTTTAACTGGTCGCAGCTGGGGGGGGCGGCATGCGACATGGATGGCACTGTGCCGGTGGCGGGATCCCAGAGGTTTCCGGGGTCCGGAGCTTAGGTAATGCTTAGGGTGGGGGCGGGGTACTCCCGACCCAGACAACCCTGGTTGGCCTTTGCTAATCATATGGTGAGGCCAGAGAAGGGTGGGTACTGAAACTAGCCGCTGGCCTGTCTGTGGCAGAGGCAAAGTCGATGTCACCTTGCTAATAATATAGCTGATAAGGCAAGGCTCCGCCGGATTGGTTGATTGTTATGAGTTGTTGGAATTATGAGTTGATAACGTTGGAATGTTAATAAAGCTGCGACCGGTTGATGCCCAACCTGAGTGTGGTGTGGTTTTTGAAGGATGGGAAAGGGGGAGGAGGAGCGGAGTAAGGGGTGGGGGTCGGGGGGTGGGGAGGTAAAAGGGGGGGAGCCGCCGAGTCGAGCGTACCTACCTTACGATAAGGCCGCAGGGTGCAGTCCCCGACGGCCGCCTTTAGCCTTTAAGGAGGGGGCGACGAGGCGGCATCCCCACGAGCACGCAGGCGAAGAGCCTGCTGGGGGGCAGGCCGAGGAGCAGCATCGTTTGAATCGATTGGCTCCTGCCGCAGTAGGGCAGGCGGGGGAGTCAATCGCAGTGAACCGTGTGAGGGGAGAAGGGAGCGCAGAGCGCGTGCAGGAACCCCTTCTGCAGGCAGTGTTGAGGGAGCCGGAGGCGTCCCACACTCCCCCCCCTTGGGTTTGGCGCTGAGTGATCTGGGGGGGTTTGCGGGGTGTTGCAGCTGGTGGAGGGGTGTTGCAGGATCCCGGGGGCTTCCAGAGTCCAGAGCTTAGGTAATGCTTAGGGCGGGGGTGGGGTACTCCCGACCCAGACAACCCTGGTTAGCCTTTGCTAATTATATGGTGAGGCCAGAGAAGGGTGGGTACTGAAACTAGCCGCTGGCCTGTCCGCGGCAGGGGCGGAGTCGATGTCACCTTGCTAATAATATAGCTGGTAAGGCATGGCTCCGCCAGATTGGTTGATTGTTATGAGTTGTTGGAATTATGAGTTGATAACTTTGGAATGTTAATAAAGCTGCAACCGATTGATGCCCAACCTGAGTGTGGTGTGGTTTTTGAAGGATGGGAAAGGGGGAGGAGGAGCGGAGTAAGGGGTGGGGGTCGGGGGGGGGGGGCTGGGGAGGTGAAAGTGGGGGAGCCGCCGAGTCGAGCGTACCTACCTTACTACTTAGTGGTCAACCACAAATCTGTGTTTCCAGAACCTCCGACTATCTGTATAATGGCACTGAATATATAGATGTTTTTAAATGCTGTGGCTGACATTAAAAAAACAACTGACCGTGGGAACTCAATTATTAAAAGACAAAAAACTGCTCATTATGGACATTTGGAGAATGATACTAGTGAAAAGAGGATAAATGCTCTCAAAGTGTTAAATCCAATTGCAAAATACAGTGATGGAACACTCATCCTTCTATTCAAAATGACTTACTGCTAATCATGAGTAGATTGGTGCTACAGTATTTCTGAGGCAGTTAACTAAGCCAGTTTCTTTGGTTCAATTATGGATGAAGCAAAAGATATGAGTAAGCAGGAAAACAGTTCTGTTGTTGGTTACTATTACAAAGATAACTTTTATGAAAGGTTTCTTGGTTTTCAGCAATGTATGTCTGCAGACACTGGCTCCAAATACGTAAAGAATACTTTAGTAAAGAGATGCCTTGTACAAACCAATGATGGTACCAATGTAATGAGCGAAACTCTGCATGGGATACAGACATTCTTTTCAAAAGTGACGCAGGCCATATGTGCTCCTCATTTTAACTACAAGCTAAACTTAATTATTGGTGATGTTTGCAGAAACATAGACATGCTTGCAGACTTCAGCCTTCTACAGAAACTGTATACTTGTGTCTCATTCATAGGTTCATTCACGTTTCAGTGAACTGAAAAAAGAAAAAAAGCAACAACCAGGGAATAAATGTACTGAAATTAAAAAAAAAAGTCTGGGGACATTACTACCTGCATTGTCTTACTGTGGAGATCGCAGAGGTAATTAGAGCAGGCAGCCAGCTGGAGCTCCTTTCTGCCGCCCAGACCATCTACCCAGCGAATGGCCTCTTTGAGAGCAGGGGGCTTTTAAATGTGGCCACGACTCATGGAATGCAGCCACGGGCATGATCTAGGGGGTGTGACCAAAGGGGCAGGTCTGTCCCTTTGATGTCCCTTAGGTGCACGAAGGAGCACAAGGAGCTAGGCCCATAGATATGGGCAAACAAAAAAGAAGATTTTTACAGTGAGTATTGTTAATCTGTCTAAGTCAATCAAAGCTACTAGTCCTATGGACAGACACATTTTGGTAGTTGGTAAAGAAATGGATAATTTGTCATTGCTCTCTTCTGGCGGTCCCGATTCTCCTGATGCTGCTTCTTCCGCAATGGGGGATAACCCACCCCAGCAGGTTAACATAACTACTGTGGGTCCTGTGATGTCCTCGCCTGTTGAGGGTCAGCAGCGCCCTTTAGAGGAACTGTCTTTGATGGGGCCTTCTGGTGGTTTGCCTGCCCTTGGTTTAGTTCCATTGCTTAGGGTGGTGCAGATCCCAGATGTCTTCAATAGTTTGCAAGTTCTTTCTGGTCCTTCAGCATCTAGAGACAACACTCCAGATATTTCGTTAGTAGATATATGAAAGGCTCTTTCCTGAATTGAAGTTTCATTAGGTGGTACTACTTCACAGTTTTCAGAGATCACAAAAGAAACCGTGGCTAAATTGGCCTAGCAGGAATCTCAGTTGGTTTCTATTCAAGCTTGTGTTCAGATGCTGGAGACTCAATATCCTATACTGTAGAGTACCTCTGTTAATTTTGTGAAGGATAGCCTTACTCTACACTGGCAATATGAATCTGTGGAGAATGCCTTAAGGGCTAAGAATTTATGGTGTCTCAATTTCCCTATGACACGATATTTGTCACCTTCAATTTTGTTTTCAAAGTATTTCACTGAAGTTTTACAAATTTCTGATGTAGATAAGCCATCTATTGATAATCTATATTATTTGTCCTAGGCAGCAAAAGCTTTGAATAAGGAGGGTGAGGGTTATGATGTTCTGTCTTTAGTAGATAATTTGAATATCTCTGAATATATTGAGTCATCTAATGATGATACCCACTAGGGTCACTTTACTTGTTTCTTTTAATTCTGTTTTGGATAAAAATAAGGTTCTTCGGTTATTTTTTCGGAAAAAGAATGTTTCCTTTTGTGGACAAAAATTAGTATCTTCCCTGATGTCTCCAGGCAGACTTAGGTTCATCGTAAGGCTTTTCTAGCTCTTAAGCTGTATGTGCTGGCCTTTGGCACAACATTTTTCTTGAAATTTTCCTGTAAATGCCTACTGACGTTGGATGGGGGGGGGGGACTAATTATGTGTTTTTGATGTATTATAGCTTGAGAACTTTCTTAAAGCATCTGTTGTTAAGCAAGTGTTGTCACCTGGGACACAGAGACCAATTGCATGGTTATTTTAAGTCTTATTATTAATTTGTATGTTTCTCTTGTTAATCTATATGGAAATATGAGTTTGGGTTAGATAAGTTTGCAGCAGGATGTGTTTTGTTTTCTTTTAGTTTTTCTTATTTCTTCTTGGTTCAGGCATTTGTTTCCTCTGAATGTAGGATTTTGTACCTTTTTCTTAATTTGCTGCATTTCTTTATATTTATGAATTTGTTTTATTACTTGTGTATTATATGTCATATAAGCAATGGAAGGAGTAAAATAAAATCTAAAAAAAAAAAGCCTTAGAGGCCTAGAGATACATCAAGTTGCTTATGTTCAACTATCAAAGTCAGCAATTTCAATTAATTTCTTGCTGAAGAACATCTAAAGAACCAGATTCTAAAAGAAAAATTTGAGTACGTGGTATTCTAATCAGGTTTAGTTTTGTCTGTTGTCTAAATATTTTTAGTGATGTGCTTCATGAATTTAAAGTGGACTCCGATTACTTGCAGAAATCTGTGATATGGTTCAAAACTGCTTAATAGTGCAAATGGTACAGTCTACGACTGATAAGCTACAAGACATGAGGAATCAGCAGGAGAAATGTTAAGAGGAAGAGCAGCCTATTGGTTAGAGCAGTGGTGGGTGATCAAAGAGACCAGGGTTTGAATCTCACCAGTACTTCTTGTGGTCTTGAGCAAGTCACTTAACCCTCCATTGCCTCATGTACAAACTTAGATTCTAAGCCCCCTAGGGACAAGAAGATACCAACTGTACCTGATTGTAACTCATCTTGCACTGCAAATACTAGAAAGGTATGAGCTAAATACTGTTAAATAAATTGCTGAAGAAAATTCAGTTTCAATGCCAGGCACTGAGAAGACAGCCTATTGCCTTCCAAAGCTCTATTGCTTAGCTGCAATCAGTAGAACAGACACAAAACCAAAAAGTGACTGTTATTTTAAAGTTAAGGTATTTGTTCCAAATGCTGATTGCACAGTTATGGAACTTGAGACACAATGTACAGATAATCACAATGTTCTAAATGGCGTTAGTGTATTTAATCCTATTTCTATTTAACTAGTCTTGAAGGCGTACCAAAAAGGACTGCTACTGCTGATAGAAATCTGCACTTGTATTTTCCTGCTGGGAAATGCTCTAAATCTTGGAGAAAAGGGGAATCTTTGGGTTAAAGCTGATAAATCTGTGTATTTGATAAATCAGTCAGGGCTTAGTACCACCAGAAAGCTTTTTGTTTAAATCAAATCAGAGCATAGCATAGCAAAGAAAGTAGAATAAGATAAACATTATTTGAGGAGAAAGAAAGAAATTGTTTCTAGAGACTTTTACAAAGAAGCCTTCCTTTTAGGAAGATATAGACCTGTGAAATTGTTTTAAAAAGGTTTTAAAGCCAAGTGACAGATCAAAGGGGCAATTTGAAAAGCTCCGTCTATCAAACCAAGGGCTGCGTGAATCACTCAGGAAATTGTTAAGAGATTACTTTAGAAACACAGGTCAGGCCACTGTGTAGCATGACAGTTTTTACTAAGGAAATATCTATAAACCATTATTAAAGAGGACACAGGAAATCCACTAGTTAACCCAGGACAAGCATTATGGAACCTTTGTACCTTTTTGGGAACCTGCAAGGTACTTGTGACCTGGATTGGCCACTGTTGGAAACGATACTGAGCTTGATGGACCATGGTCTGATCCAGTATGGCATTTCTTATGTTCTTATGTGTTTACTTTCCTGAAGCTGAAAGAACCAGACCTTTGCAGTACATTACAACTGTGATCTGAATGGCTTTGGCGTAGAATTTAGGCTTTTTTTAAAATTGAGAATTCTGAAAAAATGCATTACACTTAACATAAGGAAAACCTTTAGGAAATAGAATATCCAAAATACCAACACACAAAGGAAAAAGGTTAATTGGTATATTCCACATTAGGGGAAAATAGCATTGACACCAAACACAAAAATTAATCAAAGAAAATAAGGCAAAACTTTGCCACAGGCAGGTGGTTAATCAAATTGACCTCTTAATCACCCTGATTCACCCCTTATCTAACAGGAATTTCTCTAAACAAGATACATCCTAAACCACAAAAGTGTCCCCCTGCAAAGTTACTATACACTTACAGGGGAACCATAGATAAAAAGTCGCCCCCAAAGCAGAAACCTGAGACTTTAACTCTAGGAATTGTTTCCTACGAAGCTGGGTACTCCTAGTAACATCAGGAAATATAGTCAACTTCTACCACAAAACAAAGAATCCTTATATTTGAAATAAGTTTAGAGATCATGTCTGAAGAATCTTCCAAAAAGGCAGTTAGATTCTGACTCTCAGATGATTTAAGTACATCTAAACTCCCTTCAGTGGGATTAACACTCAGACTTGGTAGGAACATAACAAACATGCAATATATCAATATTATCAGGAAATTTCAAAACTTCAAGAAAATACTTCTTTAAAAGTATTTTAGGAGAAAGCAAATGAGTACAAGGAAAATTAAGAAATGTTTACAATTCCTAGTGTGGAGGAAATTCTCAAGAGCTTCCAGTTTATGATGCAAGAAAAGAAAATCTTTAATATGAGATACATTTGTTTGCTGGAGAATCTGCACTTGAGAATCAATCTGCTGCAAGGATTTATCAAATATAGAAATATCTTTAACCACTTCTTGCAATTTCAAAGCAATTTCTTGTGGAATCCTCCCCCCCCCCCCAAAAAAAAATCATCACAGTAGAAGTTAACTTAGAATCATTGGATCTAACAGCTGCCCACAAGTCTTTCAGAGTGACCTCCACATCCAGGGGGTTACATAGAAGCACTGAGGACTCCTTAGGATCCCAAGGAAGTACAGAGACCTCTGTAAGATTCCCTACAAGCTCCTTAATGAGAGAGTCATCAACTGCCAAAGTTGAAGACAAAAGGGAATGCAGGTGAGGAAGGGGGGGGGGGGGGGTTCTGTCCATATTGGCAACAAGGTATTCTGTTAGAATTTTGGGAAGAATATGGGTCAAAGAAGATACGTTTCTACCTAGTTGGAAAGGTCCATATCCTATTATGGATAAAGCCTCCCCTGTTTATCAAATCCAAAAAAAGAAAGGTATTAAGGATGAAGGCTCCCTTAAATGGGTCCACCTTAATCAGCTTTGACCATGTCATCCTAGGAAGCTTCTTCCAGAAGAATCTACCAATGGAGAGAAGGATATTAACTTTGTAACAGGATAGTCTGTTTGTTTTACAGATGGAGAACTGAACCTTGAAGGTCCTCTACCTGGTTTTGCTGACAGCGGGATACAAAGTTGCCAAATTGATTGAGACTGGCCCACCTTCTGGTGTCATGCTGCAGGATAAACTTGGATTTCTGATCACACAGTCACAGAGAGTCACAGAGAAAGTCTTTGTGTCATGTTTTACCGAAAGACTTCAATATTTATGATCCTAACACCTATCACACATGGACTATGCCACTGCTAATATACAGAATATTTTGAGGCAGTTGGAGAAGGTTATGGTCCAACCAATACAGCAAGGACTTCCATTCCGACTGATAAAAAGCTGGAGGCAAGGAAGCAGGATATAGATAAAGGAGAAAAACACCAGAACGGCATTGATTATAGAGGTGTCAGTTCCAAGCGACAACTCTGTGAATTGCGTTGAGAGGAGGAAAATCTTCAAGCACCAAGAAATGCAGTCTGAGACCAAGAAAATGTGGCAGAAAGATACCAAGTTATTTCCCATTGTGTTGAGTGCCGCAGGCCTAATTAAGAGGAATTTCCAAGCACACCTTGATAAATTACCCATACACATCTTACAAACTCCAGGAGGTGGCTCCTCTTTGGCACGATGTAAGTACTATGCCCAACATTAGCAGTAAATTTGAGAGACTGAAATCATACTCCACTTAACCTGGCTTAGAAGTGAGGTTCATGACTGCCCTGAGACAAGAATGCATTAGATATAAAAGATTTGTGCCTTATTTATTGCTTTAGGTTCATTATTTGCTTCCACAATGTCTGTAGTTAAGGCAGTATCTTTAAGTAAACTCCAGAGTAATATTCAAGAGTTAAAAGCTGATATGAAAAATATCAAAACCCAGATCCATTCACAACAAGGTCAATTACTTGCCCAGGGCAAAACCATACATAATACTGTAACTGTGGTGAACCTTCATTTATTTATTTATTTAATGCTTTTCTATACCGCACTATTCAGCATCAGCGCGGTTTACAAGGAACAAGTTGGTACAATGTGGAACAGCCATACATTGAACTTACATAAAACAAGGAGTTTAAACATGGATAACAGGTGAACTTTATACATAATATACACAAGGGGAATTTAAACATGGATAGCAATTGAACTTTATACATTATATACAAAAGGGGATTGTATCATAGCTGAGTTTATGATACAGGCCCTAAAGGGGAAGGTTGGGTGAGGTGGAGAGTTGTCATATGAGATTGGTTAGGCGGCATTGGATTGAGAGACTGTAAGGACATGTGATATCGTCTAGGTGATGCTGTCAGAGTTACAAAAGTGTTGTATAAATAGGTGCTGTTTGAGGGCTTTTCTGAACTGGGGGAGGTTGTTTATGGACCGGATTTCTGTTGGGAGGGAGTTCCAGCATGAGGGGGCAAACAAGGCAAAGACACGCTTTCTAGTGGAATTGTTGCATTTTGTGATGGCTTTTGGAAGGAGGATGGTATTGCAGGATGTGGTTCTTCTTGATCTGTTGTCTGGTGTAGTTTTAATCAGGTCTGACAGGATAGATGCGGTGATACCGTTGACTGCTTTGAAGGTCATGGTTAGGATCTTAAATGTGATCCTGTATTAGATGGGAAGCCAGTGAAGGCTCTTCAGAATGGGGGTGATATGGTCTCTGCGAGACGCTCCATAGAGGGCTCTAGCTGCGGTGTTCATCGCCAGCTGCAAGGGGTTTATCGAGCTCTTTGGGAGGCCAAGTAGGATGGAATTGGCGTAATCGAAGTGGGGCATGATTATGGCCTGGAAGACTGTTCTGAAGTCATTTGGTTCCAGAGTGTTCTTTATGAGGAGTAGTGTCCTTAGTTTATGGTAGATTGTCCTGATGGTATTGTCTATATGAGCGTGCATGTCCAGGTGCTGGTCAAGTGTTACGCCTAGGTATTTGATAGTTGTCTTGGAGATGAGTTCTGCGTTGTTCACCTTGATTGATGAGGGGGGAGTGAAAGAATGGTCTCTTCCAATGAATAAGACTTCAGTCTTTTTTAGATTTATCCTGAGCATTTGGTTGTGTAGCCAGTCTGTGACGGCGTTGAAGCATGAGGAGAGCTGGTCAAGATTTGGATGGTCTGTGTCTATTGGGGTGAACATTAGGACATCGTCGGCATATACTAGGCAGTTGATGTTAAAGGACCGGATAAGGCTGCAGATGGGCTGCATATAGATATTGAATAATAGGGCTGAGAGGGATGAGCCTTGCGGAACGCCTTTTTCTAGTGGAAAAGGGTCTGATAATGAGGAGCCGGAACGGACATGTTGCAATCTGTTACTCAGGTATGATGCGCACCATGATAGAGCATTGCCATGGATGCCCTTCTCAGCGAGGCGAGAAAGGAGTATCTTGTGGTCCACCGAGTCGAAGGCGGCTGCGATGTCCAGAAAGATAAGGGCGAAACCCTTCCTGATGTTATCGAGCCCGATGGTAAGGGAGTTGAATAGTGTAGTCAGAAGGGTATCCACACCATGAGACTCTCTGAACCCATGCTGACAGCAATCAAGGGGAGCGTTGTTTTCAATGTGATGGGTTAGTTGCTGTTGGACTGTTTTTTCCATGATTTTAGCTAGGAGCGGGATGCTCTATATAGGCCTGTAAGAATCCATCTTTGTAGGGTCAAGCTTTTTGTTCTTCAGTAGGGGTCTTATCGAGGTTTGTTTCAGGTCCTGTGGGAATATCCCTGACATGAAGGATGTTCCTATTAGTTTGGCGAGGAAAGGGCTGAGGTCTGATTTTAGCACTTTTACCCATTGTGCCGGACATGGGTCGCTCGGAGCTGTGGTGGTGTTAATGCTTGTGATGGTATCTTGGATCTCCCTTGCTGTTGGGGGGGAGAAGGAGTTAAGAATGTGGTGGTTGTCTGCTGTCCCATTTAGAGGGGAGGAGTCGGGAGGTAGCGAGATTGTATGTTCCGGGAGGTGGTGAATTGCAGGGGCAATGTGTTGGCTCGTCTTTGAGCGAAGGTAGTCCGCATATTCATTCTAAGCTGATTAACCAGAATACAGCGGAACTGTGCTTAAAGGTATTGTTAATGAGGAGAGTACTTTCATTCAACCAGTAGGTGAACTTACCTATGATTTGTTTAGCCCTTTCGCGTCCACAACAGATTACATAACTTCAGATACAATTAATAATTTTTTCGGAAATATAGAATCCGGTGATCAATTTGGGGGAAAATTTGAAGGTTGCCATATGGCAACAACAGCCATGAAAGGGTTAGGGAACTAGATAACAGCATCAATAACTTGATGCAAGGACAGATTCCTACAGTACAACATCCAAAGAGCTTAAGGATGACCTAGGGCAATCTGGAATGGTGATTTTAACCGACACCATACACTATGCACTAAACAAAGGACTTCATGGATGAAGGCCAAGAAGGACCTCCCTGCTCAAAGACAGACATACAAAGGCATGACTTATCTTTGCCCAAACACACCTTGAGAAACAACAATCCTTCTGGGAAAATGATCTGTGGACAGATGAAACCAAACTTGAGCTCTTTGGCAATACAGCCCAGCGATATATTTACAGGCGAAGAAATGAAGCTTATGAGGAAAAAACATCCTTCCTACATTTAAATATGGTAGAGGTTCCATAAGGTTGTGGGGCTGTTTTGCTGCCTCAGAAACTGGAGGCCTGGAACATATTAAAGGAACCATGAAGTCAGAGGACTACCAAGATATTTTGGAGTGAAATCTGCTACCTAGTGTCAGAAAGTTAGGACTGGGTGAAAGATCATGGGTCCTCCAGCAGGACAATGACCCAAAACATACATCTGAAAGGATAAAAGAAAGGTCAAAAAGGAAGAAATGGACTGTTTTAAACTGGCCAGCAATGAGTCCTGATCCACTTTGACTAAAATGATAAAGCGGTATAAAAAACTGTTAAATAAAAATTATTATTATGGAAGTTTTTGTGTTATATCCATTTTTTAATTTCTTTTTACCACTGTTTCCTTGTATATTGTAGTGTTTTCTGTTTGTTTGTTTTTTTAAACTTCTTTTATTAAACATTGTGACATACAGGATAAGAGAAGGCAAACTCAAAAACAGTATCAGAAGAAACACAGTATCAAAAGACAACAGCCCCCCCCCCCCACCCTTCCCCAACCCGCTTCCCACCTCTGGCTGTTGCAAATAAAGGAATATACATTACCCCTCTCATACTGATCATCCCTTCCCCCCACTGCTAATGCAACACCTTCATACTCCATTATATACCCTTCAAATGGGGAAGCTCCCCAAATAGACCTTCCCACAGCATCCTGTATCTATAAACACATTATAACTCATCCTATAAGAAGCATACATAACTTCAGTAACTCCCAAAAAAGAAAATACTTAAAGAACCCATAACACCCAAACTATGTGTGTGCATGATAGATGTCCACCCCCCTCCCTCTCACCATTCTTCTCATCATTGCCCCAGCCTCCCTTCCAAGAAACCATCCCAAATCTTATGAAACATCCATTCTTTTCCACGCAACCGGTACGTCAACAGATCAAAGCGGACCGCTGCTTCCACTTTGGCCTCCCAATCCACCTCCGTGGGTCCAGTCACACTCCTCCATTTCCCAGCAATCGCCACTCTCACAGCCAATCTCAACTTATCCTCCAGCATCCCCCGCCATTTCCCTTTTCCTGACTCAACTGGTGAGCCCAATAGCCACTCCGGGCAGTCCTGGAGCGACCCAGGCCCCCACCTGCTCCCCTCCGTCCCCCCAATTCTCCCCCGCACCTTGTCCCAAAAGGCCTGGATCACTGGGCATACCCACCACATGTGGAGAAACCCACCAGTTCCTCCACAGCCCCTCCAACACTTATCCGAAGATAGCCCTCCGGCCAAATACAACTGTCGGGGAGTGCAATACGCTCCATGAATAATTTGCAGTTGCGTTTGTTGCCAGGAGGACACCCCGGTACACCTGTGGATCTTCGCATAAATCTTCTCCCAGACCTCCTCATCCAGTTCAACCCCCAGCCACTTATGCCAACGCACCCGGTGCAAGGCTTGATTGTGATCAACACTGTCTTGCAACAGTACATTATAGATCTTAGCTATGATCCCTTTATCCCCCTTCCCCTGATACACCACCGTTTCCATCTGCGTACTCTCTCTACTAATCTGGGACTTAACATCTCCTGTCATAAGAAGATGGCGTAATTGGAAATATTGATAAAAGGGGATTTTCTCCTGCACCTCCTCTTCCAGAGCACCATGGGACTTAATGACCCCATCCACCACAAAGTCATGAAGCCTTTCCAGACGGCCTTCCACCAACTGCCGCCCTTACCTAACCCACCCTACCTGTCTGAACGGGAGGAACTCCCCAATAGTAGACCACGGAGATAAGGGGCTAGGAAGCCATCCCCTTCTCCTCCCCAGGACACTAAGCTGACCCATAGCATCCAAAAAAGGATGCTCGTGCCGACGTGTTCTCCCCTCTCGATCCCCGTCCACCAACCATTTGGCCAGGAAAGATGCCCCCATCAGCGACCTCTCCACTTCCACCCAGGCCACCACCCCCTCCCCACCGTAGTGATCCCGCCAGGCCCGCAAAATACAAGCCTGATGGTACCACCTCAGCGATGGAAGCCAAACCCCACCTCAATCCTTGGACAGAAGCAGGCCATTACGGCCGATACGTGCCTTCCTCCCCCCCCAAACAAACCTCAGTAGCCTGCTATCCCACTGCTTCAGCAACTGCCCCGGAATCTGAATGGGTAGCTGCGAGAAGAGAAACAGGAATTTCGGAACCACCGTCATTTTGAGTACCTCCACCCTTCCCCGCCAACTCAGCTGCAGAGGGTCCCACCCCTCCATCAGTGAAGAAATCTGCCCCATCAACGGCCGATAATTCAGCTCGAACAATTGGGAGGGATCGTCTGAGATACGCACGCCCAAATATTTAATAGCACCCTGTGACCATTTAAAGGGGAAGGCCGGAAGAGCCTCTTTCTGCAACCCCCCCAGAGCCAAAGCCTCAGTCTTAGACATGTTCACCTTAAATCCTGAAACTGCCCCAAACCTCTCCAATTCCCGTAATAACGCGGGTAAAGATTCCTCCGGGTGGGACATAAAAATCAACGTGTCGTCCGCATAGAGCAGGATCTTATGCTCTGTCGCCCCTGCCACTACCGGCCGGATCCGGGCCTGAGCACGAACCCTAATCACAAGAGCCTCGATTACCATAGCAAACAGGAGGGGCGACATAGGGCAGCCCTGTCTCGTACCCCTTTGCAAATAAAACCGGTCCGAGACCTGGTCGTTCACCCAGATTTGCGCCGCCGGACGTTGATACAACGCTCTCACCCCCTGAATAAAGCCTGCCCCCAGCCCCATCCTCCCCATTACCTGAAACAGAAATTCCCACCCCACCCTATTGAAGGCTTTTTCTGCGTCCAGCGCCACACAGAGCGCAGGTGTTCTGCGGTCGCGAATATGGTGGAGCAACCCCACCGCTCTCCGAACATTATCTGCAATCCGCCTCCCTTTGATAAACCCGGTCTGATCCGGGTGAATTAAGTCGGGCAGGATGCCCTCCAGTCTACTCGCTAGGATCTTTGCGTATAATTTGGCATCGCTATTAATCAAGGCGATGGGATGATAATTCTCACATTTCTCAGGGGGGCGACCCTCTTTGGTGAGGACCACAATATTGGCCTGCGCCATCGACTCCGGAAGGCGTTCCCCCTTTAATAGACCAGAGAACATCCATGCCAAAAACGGGGCCACCTCTTCCCACATCATATGATAATATTCGGCCTGGAACCCGTCCTCTCCAGCAGCCTTACCCTTAGGCAGTTTTTTAATCCCTCCAAGCACTTCTGATGCAGAGTTTGGCCTCCCTAGCCAGCGCGCCATGTCCTCATCCACCCTGGGGAAGTCTAGACCCCCCAAGTAGTCTGCTATTCCCTCCATGCCAACCCCCTCCTGCCTCATGTATAACTCCTCATAAAACAACCGGAAGGCTTTACAAATATCCCGACTGGCCACTGCCCATTCTCCCTTCCCACCGACAATTTCACGCACAATCCTATTCTCCCGCTTCTTTTGTAGCTGACGCGCCAGCAGTTTCCCAGCTCTATTCCCACCCTCCATAAAGTTCCGCTTAGTGGCTCTCATCAGCTGCTCCACCTCTTTCATATCTAAGGAATTAATCTTTGCCCTTATCCCCAACATTTTCTGACGTACCGCCTGGGACCCACCCCCGTTATGTTCTTTCTGCAGCTGCTCCAATTCCTGCATCAACTGCTGGCGTGACTCCTCCCTTTCCCGTTTCTTCTGACTCCCAAATTGGATCATTATACCCCTCATATATGCCTTCCCACCATCCCAAACCGTCGCATCAGATACCTCCCCATTATCGTTCCATTCCAGGTAGTCCCTCCACGCTTTCCGAAGCCGAGCCTGCCCTTCTGTAGATTGATGCAACGATACATTGCCCCGCCACCCCCTCCCCCTCCCACACCACTCCCCCACCACCAGCCCATGGTCCGAAAGGGTGATCGGGTGAATCCGAACATTCACCAAAACCCCTAATTGGTCACGTTTCCCAATAAGTAAATCCAATCTCGAGTAGGACTCCTGTTTTGCTGAATAACAAGTGAATTCCCGCCCACCGGGATTCTCCCACCTCCAAATATCCACCAGCTCGAAGTCGCTCAGGCATCGCTCAAGCTCTTTACCCTCTTTCCCATGCCTCTTATGACAAAAGTTGTAGCGATCATTAGCCCCCACCACACAGTTCATGTCCCCCCCCCATAATCCAATCCCCTTTAGCTTTACCTCCAAACTCACATACCACGTCCGAAAAGAAAGATACCTTCCGCCCATTGGGAGCATACACATTGAGGAAGGAGACCTCTCGCAGGTCCACTCTCCCCACCACCCAAACCACCCGCCCGTCCACATCTCCTCCACTCTCATATGGGATAAATCTCACCCTCTTGTGTATCAGGATCACCACCCCACGCTTCTTAGAATTATAGGGCGAGCCATACAACTGCTCAAAGCCCTGTGCTTTTAGCTTCTCTTGCTCCGCCCTAGTCAGATGTGTCTCCTGAAGCAAAGCCACATCCACTCGCAACTTATTTAGCTGAGCAAGAACCCTCTTCCATTTTATGGGACTATTAAAACCCCGTACATTATAGGAGGCGACTCTGACGCCCCCTACCCTGGACACAGTCATCCCCCCCGTCCGTCTTCCGCTGGACTACCCGGTGGAGTACAGACACTCGCCACACACACAACACACTATCAACAACAAACAACCAACCAACACCCAACACTCGTGCCATCCTCCCTCGCACGTCACAATTTTTAACCATTTTGACCCCCAATAGCCCTCGCATTCATCCACCCACCTCATTCCCGCCACGCCACCCCCTCCTGCAACCATCTACTCCCGCTCCCTCCCACACACTCCCCCTATTTCATACCCTCCACCTTGGTTGCAAATACAGGGGGGGGCGCTACCCTCAAAAACAGCCCCAATTCACAGTACAGTACAAATACCCTCTGCGCCCCCTCCCATAGCCTCCCGCACTATTCCACAATCTCCCCACAGTCCCCATCAAATAAGCAATATTAACACCCGGGCCTCCCCCCACAGAACTCAAGGTTCGCAAGTCTCAAATACATGTCCAGTGGTCATCTCAGTCCGGCCCCGCCAATTCCGCCCTTCCATCCTCTGCCACCGAGATACCCTGCGGGGGACCGTCTCACTCACACGAAGAGTTCCCCTTCTGAGATTTTAAAAATTTGTCCAGGGCCTCTTTTGAAGTGAAGAAGCGCTCCGTGCCGTTCACCACCATGGTAATTTTTGCCGGATACCAAATCGCCACCTGTATGCCTCTCCGGGCGAGACTCTCCTTCAATTTAACCAGGTCTTTGCGGCGTTTGACGATCTCAGACGCAAGATCCGGGAATACATAAACCTTCCAGTCCTTGTAATTCACGAATTTAGATTTCCTGGCTGCTCTGATCACATGCTCTCTGTCTTGGAATCTTAGGAGCTTAACAATGAGCGCACGTGGCGGCTCGGCCGCTCCAGGCCTGGGCCGCAGTTCTCTGTGCGCCCGCTCTATCTCAAACGCGGGGACGGACGGGGCCCCGGGGAAGCAGGTCTGCAACATATCCGCCAGGAATCCAATAGCGTCGTCCCCCTCTGCTCCCTCGGGCACACCAAATATCCGCAAGTTAGAGCGCCGGTCTCTATTTTCCATGTCCTCGGTCTTAGCATGTAACCAGCTGAGTTGCTGTTGCAGCGAACCCACTGTGCGTTGCATTGAGGCCTGAGAGTCCTCCGTTTGACTCACCCGGGCCTCCATCTCCTCCAATCTGTGCCCCAGATCGGCAAATTTCTCCTCCAGCTTCTGAGAGACTCGCTCCACTATCTCATCCTTGGAGTCTCTGATTTCTCTCAACACGGCCTCCAATGTGGTCTCGGAAGCGTCCTCATCTTCACACACCTCTGGACCCTCGGACCCACCGGGAGACTCCGGCGCTTGCAGGGCCCTCGATCCAGCTGCCACTGCCTTCCCAGCGCCCACTTTCACCGTGTACATATCCTTTATCGGATTGTTAGGTTTGGGTTTTGCTAACTTCGGCATGTTTTCAGGGCTTTTGGGAGCTGTATCTACCCGATTTATTCCGGGCGGGTGGAGAGCTCTCTCACACGCGTCTCCTCTCCTCCGTGGCTAAACCAGAAGTCTTCTGTTTTTTTTAAATTGGTCCTCTATATATTTATTGCAGGCTGAGAGCTAAGCTATCAGTAGCTTAACTAATGGCAGGTGGACAGGTCTCAGCTGAGATGCCAGACCAAGACAAACCACCCATTTGGGCAGCAGCAGAATGAGACAGTGTTGGTGGCAGAGGGTCACATTTCTGTGAAAATGGCAACACTAGCATTTCCTGCAAGAAAGACAGGCCTGGCGATCTATTTCCATATCTTGCCACAAAACCCCAATGGATAGTCACAACAAAACAAATGCACTATAGTTCTGGAAGATGAGACCCCCCCCCCCCCCCCCAGGTCAAAAGGCATTCAACTGGCTACTGGGGATGAGCTGAAGACGTTTCAGAGTAAAACCAGCATTTATGATGTGATTGGATCAAAGCCCTGAGGACATCCAACTGCTGATGTAGGTTTATATGAAATGAGAGTCAGAAGTTGCAAAGATATCTTACATAATGAGACACAGAACGTACGAAGCATGAAACAAGGGAAGTTGGAGGTGGTCAACAATGAAATGAAATATGCACAACTCAGTCTCTTGGATGTCAGTGAACTGAAATGGACTGGCCTTGGGCATTTTGCATCTGATGATCACATGGTATGCTTGCTATAAACAAAAGACAAAGAAGAAATGGTGTTGCATTTATAATTAAGAACAAACTTGCAAGAACTACAGTATAATGGAATGCAATGCAATCAGTTAATGCTCAATTTCTATTCATCTACGAGGAACACAGCTATTATTCAGGTATATGCCTCAACAACAGCTGCAGAAGAGGAAAAAGTGGATCAATTTTAGGAATAAGTACAGTACAAGATGAAACTGACAGAACATGCAAACAGGATATCCTGTTAGTCATGGGTAATTGGAATGCCAAGGTTCGCAACAAAGAAGGCAAAGTAGTTGGGAAAATATAAACTTAGCAACAGAAATAAAGCTGGAGAAAGACTGCCAGAATTCTTCAAGACCAACAATCTATTCATTTCAAACACCTTCTTCCAGCAACACAAGCGGTAACTATACACATGGACTTCACCCAATGGATTGTACAAAAATCAAATTGACTACATCTGTGGAAGTCAACAATGGAAATGCTCAATACCATCAACAAAGACAAAACCTGGAGCTGATTGTGGTACAAATCACCAACTACAATATGCAAATTCAAGCTAAAGATGAAAAAGAGCAAATCACTCATGATGTAGCAAAATATGACCTTGAGAATATATCATCAGAATTTAAAAACTGTCTGTGAAATCAATTTGCTGCTTTGGATACAAATAATAGAGCACCAGAAGTGTTATGGGATGACATCAAGAAAGTTGTGCTCAAGGAAAGTGAGAAGTCTCTACAAAAGGTGAAAAAGCAAAAATGGCCAAAATGGAAGACTGAAGAAACTCTGAAAATTGCCCAGAAATGCAGAGAATCTAAAGCCAGGGGAGAAAGAGAGGCAATGACAGAAATCAACAGAGATTTCCAACATACAGCAAGATGAGACAAGAAGTATTACAATGATGAATGCAAGGAAATAGAATCAGAAACTTGTAGAGGAAGAACAAGATCAGCTTTCCTAAAGCTATGAGAGTTAGAATATAAGAAATGCCATACTGGGTCAGACCAAGGTCCATCAAGCCCCATAACCTGTTTCCAAGAGTGGCCAATCCAGGTCACAAGTACCTGTCAAGTACCCAAAAATGTACACAGATTCCATGATGCGTTTCCTGCGGTAAGCAGTGGATTTCCCTGGTACTCCTTATTAATGGTTTATGGACTTTTCCTCCATGAACTACACTAACAGCTTTTACCACATCCTCTGGTTAAGAATGACAGAATTTGATTATATGTCGAGTGAAAAAATATTTTTTGGAACACAAAAAGGAGGGAGGTCCTCCGCAGAAAAGAAGGAGCCCACAAACCAGTGGAGGAAGGACACAGCCACACTACTGAGTATAAAAGCCTTTATTTCAAAAACCTTCAAGGTTCAAGACCCGACTTGGCCAAGTTTCGGCTGTCAGCCTGCATCAGGGGTCTAGAACAAAAATATACATTAACAATGTAAAAAACAAACAAAAACATAATAGAATACATAAATAATAGGATATATACAACACATACGTAAAACAATAAACAAAGATTACGATACCAGCAAAGAATCAGTTGAGACCGATCTCCAAAGGAGGATCAAAAGAAACATAAGACGTATATCTGAGGAGGAACATACATAAAAATCTTAATTATGCATACTTAGCCATAGATGCAATTCATATCAGGTACTGTTAAATGACTATCTTTACTTAGTAAAACATAATAGGACCAAAAGGACCTAATTGCACATACATAACCTTAAATACAATTCATACAATGTGCTGTAAAATAACTATTTTGTCCTCTGAAACAAATATAATAGGACCAAGGAACAAAAAGCAAAAGCATAAAAACATATTATAGCAAAATGTAAACAATGCTTTAAGGAATATTTACAAAGTGCAGATAAAAGAACGCTGTTGCTACTCATGGTCCAAAACTATAGTGGAATTATCCTAATTAAAGTATGTCAGCCCACTTGTCTTAAAAAACTTGTTCAAAGAATATGATAAGAGAGAGGAAAAAAGTTAATGGCTGAAAGTAAAGAAACTTTAGATATATGTCATGAATAACTAGAGTCCTAACCGAAATGAGAGGCTCAGAACAATTCTCAGATGCCTATGTATAAGAAATTCAAAGAAATAAAATTATAAGTAGGTCATAGGTTGTTTTATAGTGTCAAAACGATGGGTTTTTTTTTTAATAGTAAATGACAAATCCTACTGCTCTAACTCTAAGCACATGAGCCAGTAGAGTTTGAGGAGCTCTCTTTCTACTTTCCCTTTTTCAGATAATATTGTTACGTGGAAGTGTTATATAGACATGGGAGGAGTGGTCTAGTGGTTAGGACAAGGTACCTCAGGCCGGAGGGCCGGGGGTTCAAGTCCCACCTGGGGACAGCAATCTCAGGCCGCAGGGACTGGGATTTCTAGTCCTGTAGGCACTCCTTGTGGTCTTGGGCAAGCCACTTAACCCTCCATTGCCCATGTTCCCCTGTAAGTATTAGCGTATGTGTCTCATATCCCCTCGTGTTAAATGTATCCCCCAATTGACCGCTTTGACCCGGTGAAAAGCGGGATATAAATACAGCTAAATAAATAAATAAATATCTTTATCTTTCGGAGAGGAGATGAGTCCAAACTTTTTCAATTCATAGAATGGTTGAATAATTGTGATCTGAATCTTAACTATCAGATACACTTTGATTTTGCTCAGATACCCTTTCTGGATATTCTTATTAAGAAGTCGTCTTATAGGTTCACTTCTACCATCTATAGAAAATCCACAGATAGGAATAAATTGCTATGATACGATAGTTTCCATAACACCAGTCTCAAGAAACATTTGCCAGTTTCACAATTTTTAAGTCTCCGTAGGCTTTATACAGATATAGACAAGTTTGATATACAATCCAAGGACATGACTTTGAAGTTTGTAGAATGTGGATATCCTGCTGATTGCATTGAAAAGAGATACCATAGGGCTCGTTCTTCAGACAGACAGGAAATGCTGAAGGTAAAGGGCGAACAGACTCATCACAATTATATTTGCACTTTGCGGTTTTTGAATCAGTCTACACATATAACAAGGATCATGCGTTGGCACTGGCATATTTTCCAGACACTACCATGTTTTCAGAACCAGAGATTAACCATTGCCTATAGTAGAGGAAGGAACCTCAGGGACTTTTTGGTATCCTCCTATCTCTCGAACACTCTGAGAAACCGATCCTTGGTCATGTAAGGCCATAGAAGATGTGGCAAATTCTCGGTATGCCCAAATACGATTACTCAATGTTTTTTCACATCCAAAAACAGGCAAGCTTTATAGGCTACGGCACACCTCTGATGGATGTTCTTGGTTTGTAATCTATGTTGTTTTATGCTCCTGCAATAAGATGTATGTTGGGAAGACCAGACGAGCAGTTAAAGTTCGTATACATCATCTGAAATGTGCACTGATAAATGCCCGATCGGTACGCAAGAAATGGCCAGTCATCTCTGACATGATATCACTACACAACCTCGACCTACTCCTGATCACCGAGACATGGCTTTCTTGCGATGACAACGTGTTAATCAACCAACTCCTGCCTTCCAATTTCTCCTTACATACATGTCATAGAAATGGCAAAAGAGGAGGAGGTGTTCTAGCCATCTCCAAATCTGACCTCCAGTTCAACCTCAGAGAAGCAACCAGCTCAACACTCCTGGACACAATCTCGATAGCAAACAAGTGTTGCTCCCTCACTCTACTATACCGTGCTCCATCAGCCGACCCAGACGCCCTATCAACGATAATTGACTTGGCCTCCAATAACCAGAACCCCCATAAAACGAGTTGGATACTTGGAGACTTCAACCTACCATCACTGCAAGACTCCCATGCAACAGCTTTTCTTGGAGCTCTACAGGATTTAGGGTATAATCAATTAATCAAGGATCCAACCAATAACAAAGGAGGCATCCTAGACCTAATATTCACAAATGAGCCAACCCTCAACACTCCAACCACCCTGGAGCTATCAATCAACCCAGTTCCATGGTCAGATCACAAGTTAATCCTATTCAAAGTTCCCCTTCCCAGATGTAACCAAAAGGAAGAAAGAGGAGTGAGTGGCCATCCCAATGTCCCCCTGAAACGGTTCCAGCCTTTCGACAAAGACCTAATACTGAAAACGATGCTTCCACTAACCATCCCACTGGCACACAACCCAGATGAGTTAGTCTCCGACTGGAATAATAAACTCAGTTCGATCGCCATTTGTCCATCAAATAACAAACTCCATGAAAAGCGACACTCTGCAACCTGGTATTCAACAGAGCTGAAGGCCTCACGCACTACCCTAAGGAAACTTGAGAGACGATGGAGACGCTCACACTCAGAGGAAGACAGAACTGCATATATATCACAACTAGTAGCTCATCGCACCGCGGTGACAGAATCAATGAGACGCTACCACGCAGACACGCTGAAAAGATCTCTGAACAAACCTCATGACTTGTTTGCTATCGTCAAGCATTTGACAAATGAACCCACCTCTGAACATATTAGCGAAATCCACCCTCAAACTTTCGCTGACTATTTACAATCCAAACTCTGCCAGATTGACAACATCCCAACACCTTGCAAGATCCTTGAACCATACGATCAGACTCTACTCACTACTTTCGCAATACCACCCAAACTGCGCATCGAGGACACCATTGCTGGCATCAACATGACCACTGCCCAAACCGATCCATGCCCTGCGTTCTGGATCAAAGAACTACGAAACCACCTGAGCCCATTCATTTCCAGACTCATGGAACTTTCATTCACAACAGGAACTTTCCCACATACCCTCAAACGCACATCCATAAGGCCATTACTAAAAAACAACAAGCTCGACCCTCTGAAGCCAGAATCCTATAGGCCAATATCAAGCATACCGTTGCTGGCAAAAATAATGGAAATGGAAGTACAAAGACAAATCGAAGAGCATATAGAAACTAACGCGCCACTGGACCCTTGTCAACACGGCTTTAGAGAAGCCCACGGTGTGGAAACACTGCTCACTACTCTCTTCAGCAACATATCAACAGGCATCAACAATATCCGCCAAGGGTTCGTCCTGGTCTTCCTAGACATAGCAGCGGCATTCGACTCCGTGAGCCACGAACGCCTCCTGGAACGACTCGAGGGTAAGGGAATTACCGATAAAGCACTCGAGTGGTGCAGGTCCTACCTTTCTGACAGGTGGCAGCAGGTACGATCCAACAATACTGCATCAGATCTGTTCCATCAAAAGCAGGGGGTCCCACAAGGCTCCTCCCTCTCCGCCCTCATGTTCAATATATACATGCAGCCTATCTGCAACCTGATACGGTCCTTCAGTATCAACTGCATGATATACGCGGATGATGTGCTGTTATACATGCCTTTTACAACACAGAACCCCGACCTCACTCCATTAACAAACTGCATAAATGAAGTATCCAACTGGCTGCAATCCCAAAACCTCAAGATCCAACACAAGAAAACGGAGGTGTTGTTCATCACAAAAGACCGAAACTTCATTGCTCTGTCTTTCTTGAAGGTGAAGGAAGCAGACCTCCAGACCAAACCCACTATCAGATACCTCGGCGTCACTCTAGACCAGCACTTGGATATGAAGGCGCACATAGGAAACATTGTAAGAGCGGTATACCATAAAATCCGTTCCCTTAGACACCTACGATCCCTGCTAGAGCCGGATGATTTCAGAACCATCTATCAGGCCCTAATCATACCACATTTTGATTATGCGAACTCAATCTTACAAGGGCTCCCTCAAGCCACCTTGCAGCCACTGCAACTGGCAATGAACGCCGCAGCAAGAGTCCTACACGGAGCATCCAGGAAAGACCATGTCTCACCCATCCTAAAACAACTCCATTGGCTTCCGATACGAAGTAGACTCACTTACAGGTCATTACTACTTACATTCAAGGCCATCAAAGGGCTCTCATCTGCGTCACTAGCTGATCTGATCCAGATGACACCTCAAAATAGGGACAGACGGTCAGTAACACTCAACACACTTGTAGTCCCAAAATCAATAACACAATGCACCAAAGCAACAGCAGACAGGGCCTTCAAGTTCTGTGCACCAAGGTGCTGGAACAGCTTCCCTCAAGACATCCGAGCAATCCCGGATTTATTGCAGTTCAGAAAAGCCTTGAAACACCACCTCTTCCTCTTGTATTACCCAGTAACCAATGCAGATATTTCAACCACCTCACAGACCTCCCAAAACCCCTAAGGCTGAAACCAAGAAGAGTTCATGATTATGTTATAATTTGTAAATAGTTACCCCTGTTATCCAAGTTACTTTTGCCTGTTCAACTGTAAACACAAAGTACCATCGGAAATGTGTAAATTCTTTGTTCATTGTAAACCGCGCTGATGCTGAATATTGCGGTATAGAAGAGACTATAAATAAATAAAAAATAAATAAATAAAAATAAAAATACAAGAGCACTTAAGTTGCTCGAAGCGCAAGGTTCTAAATTCACCCTCATTGACCGTTGGATACAATATGGACATACATTAAAGGATTTCACTTTTTTGTATTAAAGGTGATCAACCCTTCACCACATGGAGGAAACTTGGATACCATATTGTTGCGAGAAGAACAGAAATTTATTTTTGAAATGGCAACAGTACATCTTGATGACCTTAATAAAGAGATTGAGTACCAGGTTTTTATTTGATTTCCTTTTTCCATCCTCCCTTCCTCCATCTTCCTTCTCCCCTTCCCCTTCTCTTTCCCCTTCCCCTTTTCTCCCTGTACATGTTTTTTTCATTTATTACCACCTAATTAGGTTTATTTGTTTTTTAAGCCTTCTCTTTTTCACTTATGTATATGATATTTGCTTTCTATATGTGCTTATATATGCGCTATGAAGACATGGGGCACGATATTGAGGTGGGCAGGCTATGCACCACGGCGGCGCATAGCCTGCCTGCTGACCCCCCCTAATCCAGGTATTCACTTCTGCGGCAGTGGAAGTGAATATCCAGGTTAGCCCAGACACCCCGGCAACAGCAGAGGCTACACGGGTAGCAGCAATTTTCATTGCTACCTGCTTAGTGACTGTGTCTTAAAGATAGGCGAGGTTTTTTCTTGTCTATCTTTAAGGCGCAGAGGGCTACGCGGGTAGCAACGAAAATCGCTGCTACCTGTGTAGCCCCTTCCTCCGCCCTGCCCCAGAACGCCCCTAACACACGCTGATGCTATGTGGATTGCATCGGGGTGCATTAGGGACCTATATGGGATATTCGAAGGGCACTACCTAAGGAAGTTACCCGTGTAAGGGCCTTTGAATATTGGACCCATGGTTTTTAGTGTTTGGTGTCTGTGTTTTTACTAAGTAATACTTGTGTTTATGTATCCTTTATTGATATATATATATGTTTTTTTGTAATTTTGTATAGACTCCATCAGTTGTATCATATTGGTGTTCTTTTGGGAATCTTTTATATATGCGCATTACAATATGCTTTGCTGGTTTCCTGTTTCAAGCTGGTTTCTTTTTATGAAGCAAATATGTCACTTCTCTCCACTTACTTTTTAACATATGGCACTAGTTTGTACTTTTTAAAGGATACAGTTGGCTTATACATTCCCCTCATTATATTAGCATTAGTTCATTTTTAAGTGTATTGTTTAAAGGGCACTTATGTGTCTTGGCGGTTTTGATTTTATTTTTTCACTTGAGACGCCACTGGCACGAGCCTTCCCTGCTCTGTACTACTTTCTTTGCTGCAAGGAATACAATTGTCCTCTTTGTTTGTTATGTATGGATTTCGCCTTTCTGTAAGGTTTATATATGAGTAAATATGCTGTGTTTCTCATTTTCTAGCATATGTTTTTTTTTAAAGGATATCATTTGGCTTATACACTCCATTCTTCTTTTGCATATGTATTAATTTTTTGAGTCACGTGTAGTTTTTGAAGGGTAGGCATGCGCCTTGGTAGTTTTGGTTTCACTTTCTTACTGTGATGCCACCAATACAAGACTTCTTTGCTCTGTACTTTTTTCCTTGCAGCAAGTTACAATATTGCTCATCTCTGCTACCTTAATTGTCTTTTAGGACAATCAGTCAAGAGTGGAAAGAGAGTATGTTTTTCATATTTAATTTGTTCCTTTGTAATTGCATATAGTGATTTCAGTATGAGCCGCAATTTGTGAATCTCACATTTGGATTCAGAACAGAAGTATTGGTTCTTTAGGATTTCTCGATAATCCGTGGTTCACACGTTTTCTTATTATAAATGTAGATAAGGATTACAGAGAGCAGTTCCTAATGATGCTGGCATATGATATGCTCTAAACGGTTTCTCCCTTATAAATCCCTGCACTTCTTATAACCCTTTCTCTGGCATATCTGCTGAATAATGCCTATTGATGTACCTTATATAGGTTGGTATTATGTTACATTTAATTATTAATACCCGTGGTTTTATAAGACCAAAAATGTTTTTGAACAGGCAATATACAGAGTCATTATACCATAAATATCAAGTGGACCAACAGCTATTTCAACCTATACTTTATGATTAGGAACCATCGGTGATGAAAGAAGAAATCGAAGCAGCATTGAAAGCATTATCAAAGAACAAAGCACAAAGTATTGATGGCATTCCCATTGAAGTATCACAACAATTAGATGTGGCTGTTACCATACGTATAAGGCTCTGCCAGGAAATTTGGAAAACATCATGGCCAAATAACAGGAAAAGATCTATGTATATACCAATAATGAAGAAAGATGATCCGACTGACTGTGGAAATTATCACACAGTCGCTCTGATCCCCCATACTAGCAAGATTTTACTCAATATCATTCAGCAGAGACTACAACCATATCTGGAATGAGAACTGCCTGAAGTGCAAGCAGGGTTCATGAAAGGGCAAGGACCAAGAGACATCATCGCGGATGTGAGATGGATCCTTGAAAAGACAAAAGAATACCAAAAGGATATCTATATGTGTTCTATTGACTGCAAGGCTTTTTACTGTGTAAACAATGAGAAACTCTGGGCTACATTAAGAAGCATGGGTATACCAGAACACCTGATTGTGCAAAAGAACTATCTTTACATTGATCAAGAAGCAACAGTTTGAACGGAACAAGGAGAAAGAATAGTTTAAAATCAGCAAAGGTATGCAACAAGGCTGCATACTTTCCCTGTACCTGTTTAATTTATATGCAGAATAAATTATCAGAGAAGCAGGACTGTATGAAGACAACTGAGGTGTGAAGATTGGTGGAAGACTCAACAACAACCTTTGCTATGTTGATGACACCACAATACTGGCTGAAAGTGAAAATGATCTGAAACATATGCTTCTCAAGATCAAGGAATATAGTCTTAAAATGGGCCTGTACCTTAACATAAAGATGACAAAGATTCTGAGAACTGCCAAATCAATAAGTTCATCACTGATGGAGAAAAAATTGAAATAGTGGACAACTTTAACTTGCTTGGATCAATAATCAATAAAGAAACGACAAGCAGTCAAGAAATCCAATGGTGCACTGCTCTTGGCAGAATGGCTATGAAGGACCTAGACAAGATTCTCAAGAGTACAGAGATGCCTCTCTTCATATAGATTAGACTTGTCCAAGCCATGATATTTTCAATAACGTCATATGGATGTGAAAGTTGGACAGTGAAAAAGATAGACAGGAAGAAAACTGATGCCTTTGAATTATGGTGCTGGTGAAGAATACTGTGTTTACCATGGACTGCCCGAAGAACAAACCAGTCAGCATGACATGGAACTCAAAACTGAGTTTGTATTTATCTTCTCGAATTTTGCATTCACAAAGGGGTCTATTCTGGTTTTCTGTACTCCAGATGCATGGCCGTATGCATTCCATATTAAAAGGATAATTTTGTAGATTATGTCTAGATAAGAAAATGGATGTTTAAGACTGTGGGCTCAATGCAGAAATCCTGGGCTAGGGCACAGCAATAAAGCTACATAGGCCATGTGGTCTTTTTCTGCCGTTGTTTCTGTTTAGTCTGCCCTTCTATATCAAATACTGAAGTCCCTTCTTTTCCTTTAGAGATCTTCTGTGTTTGCCCCATGCTTATTTGAATTATGCTACTGACCTCACCTCTATTACCACCACTGGAAGACTATTCCACACATCTACCACTCTTTCCATAAAGAAATATTTCTGCATATTACTCCTGAGTCTATCCCCTTTCACCTTCATCATATGCCCCCTCATTGCAGAGCTTGCTTTCAACTGAAAGAGGCTCTCCTCCTGTGCATTTATACCATGGAGGTATTTAAAACATCTCTAGCATATCTCCTCTATCCCGCCTTTTCTCTAAAGTATACATATTAAGATCCTTAAGTCTGTCCTCATATGCTTTATAACAAAGAACCAATACAAGCATTGTGGAACTTGTGTCTCTTGGGGAAACTGCTAGGTACATATGACCTAGATTGGCCACTGTTGGAAACAGAATACTGGGCTTGATGGACCTTGGTCTGACCCAGTATGGCATATCTTATGAAGACCACTAACCATTTTAATAGCCACTCTCTGTACTGATTGAAGATGCGGTGTCCAGAACTGTTGCAGTGGAAAGTTTCCTAGCACAAGCTTATTGCAGAAGTTTTGCTCAGCAACGCTGTAACCAAATAGCATGCAAATGAGCTGTGTGCATAAGGTCTGCACTAAACAAGTACAGCAAGCCACATGCTAGCAGCACTTACAGCAGGAATGCTATCTGGCACATAAACAGCAATATTATTCTGTGCAGAACAATCTTGCTGTTTATGTGCCAGATAGCATTCCTGCACATGCTCATACATCGTCCCAGCACATTTCCCCTCAGCCCTCTCATCAGCAAAGCCAGAAAAAACTTTCAAGTCCTGTACGCTTAAGAAACACACATAAATTCTTCCATAGATCTATGACCTAACCCTTAATGTCTCCTCAGACCTTGTGATACAATCCCGTGTTGAGCTCAGTCTTCTGGCCTTCTGCAGAATTCTCTGTATCCATGCTGCATAGTTAATCGCTTCATTGCCAAACATTTAAATGGATTTAAATGCACTGCGTACTGCCATTCTGTGTCACTAGCGTAGAAAATTCTACACAAACACTGCAATACAGCCTGCAGTAAATGCAGCACACTTTGCTGCATCGGGTCTGTGTTTAAAAAAAACCCTAGCGTTTTAGAAAAAACTTGGCAAACAGGAATCTTTTCTAAAATACCTACAGCAGCACTGAAGGAGCATGTGTATTTGTTGGGAGGAATATCAGGAATTTTTCAAACAAAATTATTGCAAAACAAGCATCATCATTCAGGGCTTTGCAAGAAGTGCTACTTACAGATATAAGTATGCGTGTGAGTGGCATCGTTTATATGTGTAAGTGGCAGATTTCGTAAAACTGCCTGTTTGTGAGGAACTGATTAAGGAGGCGAGCTCTGAAACTTCCAGCTTTTGGCTTTCAAGGTCTTTGGAATCCCTGAGAGGTTCACACAGTTCCACCATCAAGCTCTACTCCAAAGCACAGGTCCAAACGATGTGTTAGCTGACAGTTACCTATGACTTGAAGCAGCAGAAAATGCCTTTGGGAACCTTTTCCTGAATATACATGTATTATTCTTCTAAGAGATGGAATACACAGAGACTGAAGGGATGCCCAAAACGTCTCCATAAAACGTCTATTTACCATTGCATATACATATAAAAGCAGCATCTTTTCTAAACTCACTACTTATATATGCATGCTGATTTATTTATTTATTTATTTAGAACACATTTATATACCGCTGCTTCCAGCGATCAGTAGCGGTTTGATTCTTCTTTTGGGGAAGTCGATCAGGACAGGGTGGGGGAGTATATACATAGAGGACTTGGGGGGTCACGGCACACATGGTTAAAGTTTTGGGGGTAAACATATTTACATTTATATAATACATATTTACAGATTGAGGAAATCACATTTACACCTGTAAATCCATTATATACAATATATATGGTGCGTAACTCTTCTAAAATCATCTCCCAAATGTTATATGTCAACCTCTTCCCAGGACATAAAGAACATTTGCATCTGTAATGTATGCTGCATCAGTGTGACATTATTCTTTATGCATATGGAAATCAGGCTGAGTTAAATTCTAGACTTGAATACATTACAATGGCTTTTTGCTTATAGTTACTATTTTAAAACTATATTACAGTGATACTAAATGGCTTTACAATGATTTTCTCATTTATATATTATAAATTTTGGTGTCTAGACCTGGACCTTCATTCCTACTTTGCCTCTCCTTTCCTACCCTAAATATTGAATACACAAAAAGGGTCAAACTCCCAAGGTTCCTCAAAATGGGCTGAGCAGCAATAGATCTTTAAGTTAAATATGGTCTCTCTGGGAGCATTTGATGCTGAATTAGAATGGATGACGTTGATATGAACATATCATCTGATCGACCACCACACCCTGTAGTAACTTCAAATACAGAAGTCTGTTGACAGTTTACAGGGCTTGTCCTACTAATGTTGGCACAGGGCCCCACTCAACAGGAGGCCCCGAGCCAACCTCATGCTGCATCGACATAGGGTCTGTGCTTCTGTTTTCCCGAGCCGCGGGAACTTTTCCTTTCTTCTCGTGGCTGTGCTGCTTCAAAGGCCACCAAAGTGCGGCCTTTCTAAATGCAGTAGAAAACATTTCTGGTTCCTTGCAAGAAAAAGGAAATGCTTCATACCACTTATAGAAAAGCTGAGGTCCAGCGGCTTTTGAGACAGCACAGCTGCGGGAGGAAAGGAAAATACTCTCATGGCTGTTTACAGTGATTGTTAAAGGTGACCAACGCTGGGGGAGAGAGAGGAGGCAGACTGTGACTGCAGCTAATGAGATGAGGTTTGGGGAAAGGACTGGAAGGGAGCCAACACTGAAGGGGGCTAGATGGGGGTGGGCAGGCACTGGAAAGTGACTAGACTGTGGTAGCTGCCACTGGGATGGTACTAGACTAGAAGGGGGCTAGAAAGTGGGAGGGATGACTGGTACTGATGGTACTGAGATTGGAAGAAGGCTAGACAGTATAGGGGAGTCTGGAACCGAGGGAAGCTGACACTGGGAATGGTACTGGAAGAGGGTTATACAGTTGGGGGACTGGGACTGATGGGAACTGCCACTGGGGATGGTACTGGGACTGGAAGGAGGCTGGACAGTGTAGGGGGGACTGGGACTGATGAGAACTGCCTCTGGGGATGGTACTGGGTCTGGAAGGGGGCTATACAGTGGGTGGGGGGAGGTGCTGATACTGGAAGGGAGCTGATATTGGGTGGCTGAGAATGCAAGAGGCTGACACTGGGATGGTACTGGGACTGGAAGGGGCCAGAGGGAGAAAATCATAGAGATATGAGGTGGCAAAAGCAGAGACTTGGGAAGGGGGTACTGAGGCTGGTTGACAGTAAAGAAAGGATGGAATCAGCACTGCAAGACTCTGGCAGTAAGGAATGTGAGGGGGGGGGAGGGGGAGCAAGGGAAGCATATAGATTAGGAACTTGAGGGAGGGGGAATACAATGGAAGAATTTGGGTGAAGGTGTCAGAATGTGGACAGAGTGGGAGGCAGAGCAACGATTCAGAGATGGGGACTCAAACTATTCAGTAGGAATTTGGAGAGGACAGTACCTACTATTGATAGATATGAGGGAGGATGTGGGATGGAGGAAAGTGAATAGGGAAGAAAGAATGAGGAAGGTTGAGAGCAGATGGGAATGACTGTGGAGGACTAGAGAGAGAGTGAGAGATGTGAAAAGGGAAGGATCTCTGAAGGAGGAGGGCGAGGGTAGGAATGTGGCTGGGGAGATGGTGAAAGAAGGTAATAGGAAGTTGAGCAGGGGGTGAGGGACTGAAGAATATTTATTTATTTAAAAGGATTTATATACCGCTTTATCTTGAAATCAAAGTGGTTTACACATCAAGCAAATCAAAAAGTGTATGGGTGTGGGCATGCAGTTAGAATTGACAGTGTAAAAGATGATTACGGGGTGAGCTATATACAATAAGATTTATGTACAGGAACTATATACATATTGCAGGGAGTGGGAGGTGGGAGGCAGCGTGGATAGGGGTGAAATAGGGCGAAGAGAGGGTCATCGGTAAGGTCAGGTGACGTCCTTATAGTGATCTGTTAAGAGAGTCAGGTGATGTCCTTATAGTCTTCTGTGAAGAAAGTCATTTTGAGCATCTTCCTGAAGTCCTTGAGGTCTGTAGTTGATCTCAGGTTGTTGGG
The DNA here is from genome assembly GCA_033557465.1 of Ichthyophis bannanicus. Taxonomy (NCBI): domain Eukaryota; kingdom Metazoa; phylum Chordata; class Amphibia; order Gymnophiona; family Ichthyophiidae; genus Ichthyophis; species Ichthyophis bannanicus. Next base: position 123,845,447 of record CM066043.1, on the reverse strand, counting down.
GAGTGAGTTCCAGAGTGCTGGCGCGGCCAAGGATAGTGCTCTTCTTGAGGTATCCTGTCTTGTTTTAGTAAATGCTTTGGGTGTGTTGATGATGTCTGAGGTGTTTCTTCTCCTGGGTCTGGTGCATGTGTCAGGTTTGATGAGGGGTTTCAGACTGTCTACTGAGAGGTTCTGTTTGATTTTGAAAATGTTTAGTAGCACCTTATAACGGATGCGGGAGGTGATTGGAAGCCAGTGGAGTTGGTTGAGGATGGGGGTGATGTGATCGTGCCTTGAAGCACCAGTTATTATTCGGGCGGCAGTGTTTTGCACCATCTATACTGGCCGGGTTGCTTGTTTTGAGAGTCCGAGGTAAAAGGGGTTGCAGTAGTCTAAGATAGGAGTGATGAGAGCTTGACAGACGGTGCAGAAGTGATCCTGTGAGAGGATTGGCTTGAAGTGTCTTATGGTTCTCATTTTGAGGTATGCGTTCCTGGTAGTTTTGGCAATGTGAGATTGCAGGTTCAATTCTTTGTCGAGAGTCACACCGAGGTATTTAATTTCTGGTTTTATTGGTATTGTGATGTCGTTTAGCTTCATGACAGGAGGAGGAGTGCAGTCAGAGTTCCTGGTGATGATTAGCGCTTCTGTCTTGGAGTAATTTAAGGTTAAGTTGTTTTCCAGAAGTCAGCTTGTCATCTGTTGCAGACAGTTGTCTATGCTGATAGGGGTGTATATCATAATGTTGTCTGTGTAGATGGTGTATTGGATTCTGTTGTTTTTTATGATGGAGCAGATCGATTGTATGTAGGGGTTGAATAATAAGGCTGAGAGGGCACAGGCTTGTGGAACACTCTGGGTGACTCTCAGAGGTCGGGAGGTGGTTGATCCACATTTGACCTGGAGGTGTCTGTCTGTGAGGTAAGATGTGAACCAATTCAAAGTGGTGCCGTGTAGACCAATTTCCTGAATACGAATAAGCTGGGAACCAGGGAGGGAAGGATGCATGACAGAGAAAAGGCTGGAGTTGGTTATGGGATCAGAGGTAGATGATGGCAGATGAAGGTTGAGGGGGTGAGAATAGATAATAGGAAGCCAGGGAGTATGTAAAAGGCAGAGAGGGTTTAGGAAGCAGGGGAAGAAGAGGGACAATGAGGGCAATGGGAGCACTAGAGAGGGGGTAAGAATGGGAGACAGCTGTTAGATAGGTGAGAGGTAACAAAAGTGTGAGACTGAAGACTGGAGGGTGAAAGAAAAGGAGAGTGAGGAACAATGTTCCTGCTAAGCTGGCCAAGTCCTCTGCTGGCATTCCTGCCGATATGGGGAGGTGCAGATTGCGAAAGCGATCACATTTAGGATCACATGGCATAGACAAGTCCTGAGGACCTGCTGATGCTGTGCAATCCTAAGCACAATCGCTTTGCACCTCCCCCCACTGGCAGTAATGCCAGCAGAGGACTCAGTCAGCTTAGCGAGAACATTGGTGAGGAGTAAAATCTGGAAATGAGTGGATAGAGAGGCAAAGGAGAGATAATGGATAGAGAGGCAAATGAGTGATAATGCCTCTGTATAAGTCTCTGGTGCGACCTCCTTTGGAATATTGTGTGCAATTCTGGAGATTGCACCTTCAGAAGGATATAAGCAGGTTAGAGTCGGTGCAGAGGGTGGCTACTAAAATGGTTAGTGGTCTTCGTTATGTAGCATACAAGGATAGACTTAAAAATCTTAAAGAGGAAAGGTGTGATAGGGGTGATATGATTGAGACATTTAAATACCTCCGTGGTATAAATGCACAGGAAGGTCTCTTTCAATTGAAGGCAAGTTCTGATATGAGGGGACATAGGAGGAGAGTGAAAGGGGACAGAGTCAGGAGTAATATGCGGAAATATTCCTTTATGGAAAGAGTGGTAGATGCATGGAATAGTCTCCCAGTGGAGGTGGACACAAGGACAGTGTTCCATGCTTTTTTGAATTTAGATAAACACAGAGGATTATCTAAAGGTAAAAAGGGGACTATTGCAGTTGATATAGAAGGGAAGACTAGATAGAAAAAGACCACATGACCTATGTTTCTTAACAGAAAAGAAAGAGATAAAAAGGTTGTCAGACATGTAGAGGAAGAAATGTAGACAGGTAGAGAAAGAACAAATAGAAAGGAGTCGATGAGAAGATAGAAGGAATGTGGGAAAGAGATTAGAACCAGTTCACTCAGAAAAATAAAATGGCCAGACAACAAAGATAGAAAAATTATTTTATTTTGAGTGTAATGTTTGGAATGTATCAGTTTTTTAAGTTAACGTGCTATCTTTATATGCATCTTTCTGTTTCTCTGGAAGTTAGTGCTGTTATGGAATGTAGATTTGCTCTATACGTCCTTTGCTGTGGTTCTCACTTTTTCATGTTGTTTCCAGTGTGGAGTCAACAGTAGGGTGTTGGTGTATGTGTGTGTGGAGGAGGGGGGGGGGGATGTACCAGAATATTGATAATCTAACATTTGCAGTTTTATGTTTTTGATACTGCTGGACTGGTCTTAAATTTCAAATATTTTGTTGGCTCAGATTCAAGGAAATCTCAGACTAAAGGAACGTCTCACTTTAAATTTTTCTTGTGACCTGATAACTTCACTGTTGTGGATTTCTGAGCTTTTCCAAGTCTGGCACAGTCTAATCAGGCCTGAACATCATGATTTGACTTCATAGCAACCAGGATATTTTTCATTTTATAACTTTCCTCTATATTATTATTAAAATGGTCTTAGCACTGACCAAAGTAGTCCACTTGTTCTTGTAATGCAAATACTTATGCAAGGAGACCCTGTGGATATGCAAATACTTATGCAAATGAGGCCTCTCAATGAGTCTTTGCTCATGGCCCCACATCACCCTCGGACTGCCCCTGATGGTTCAAAGATGCTGTGGGAAGTTAGAATATTCCTTTTACAGACTCCTTATTTAATCTCCCTGAAGCAGAACTGGATGATTACCTATAGTTCAAAACCCAGCACTGAGTCTGAGACTGATATATTGGAAATTGTTGGATGAACACCCTACGAGATCAGTTATTTAATTTTTTAGAAAGCTATACAACTGCCGACTACAGTATGTTTTATTAAATGGACTATTTATGATTACTATGTCTTGAGGTGATTTAGCTCTTCTACTGGCTTGCTCCTTTCTTCACCCTTTTCTTCCTCTGCTAACTCCAGACTTCGGTCCTTTCACCTCGCTGTTCCTTAGGCCTGGAACAAACTTCCTAAATCTGTAGACAGGCTTCATCTCTACCCCTCTGCAAATCTTTGCTAAAGGCTCACCTCTTTGAGGCTGCCTTTGGATCCTGATCCCTTATTCCTTGTGTCTCCTTACTCTTTCCTATTCTATTCAGTTCTAACTTTGTCTTGTTTGTCTTGATTAGATTGTAAGCTCTAACAAGTAGGGACTGTCTTTATCTGTGTTTGTACAGTGCTGCACATGCCTAGTAGCACTTAATATTTATTAATAATAATAATAATAATAATAATAATGGAAAAGATTGTTGGGCCTACATATAAGATTTAAGATTTAGTATATTCCTTCTAATCTTTTGAGGAACTTTGGGGGTTTGACTCTTTTTGTGCATTGGATATTGTTTGAACCCTAAGGACTTTATTATATACCAAATGCTTTCCTGAATAAAATTTTCAGTTTCTTTTGAAACTTAAGAAAATCATGTTCAAATCTAATCTCAGGGGGGAGTGAATTGGATATCTACGGAACAACAAAACAACCATAATGAGCGTGAGTTGTAGAGTACAAGCAACCTGTAGAGCGGGCACCACCAATTGACCGTGACACTGCAAATGAAGGGGCCTGTTTTGGAGAATGGAGGAAAAAAGACAGAAGAATTTAAAATGTCACCCTCCACATGAGGGGACCAATGGAATGCAAGCAAAGAAGATGTGATGATCTTGGAGTTTGAGCTCCATTAAACAGACAGGCAGCCACATTCTGAACCGACTGTAAAACTCTCCTTGATGTGATTAGGAGCTCTAAATTAAACTGTGTTAAAATAATCCAAAGGCTCCAATACAAGAGGCTGTAATACTGTAGAAAACCCATCTGACAATAAGTATGCTCATAGCCTACTTAACAGTTGCCGTTTCTAAAAGCACACCTGCAATAACCAGTCTTATATGTTTGAAGGTAAGGTCAGTATCCAATAACACCCAAATGCCGCACTTCTTGCAGTAAAAAAAAGTCATGATGCCATCTATAGTGGCCAAGATGATTTCTTGGTAACAGATTTTATAGCCTCCATCAAAGATGAAATGGCATTCACATAGGGAGTAAGCAACATCAGGTCGTCAGCATACATCCCAAATTTTAATTCCAAATTCACATCATCATCACACGAGGGATGTAAGTGTAGGATGAAAAATGAGGCTGGTATGGTAGAACCTTACGGAACTCCTCTGGGCATAACAAACCAATCTGAACATTTATCATCAAAACACACCTGTTACATTCTCTTAAATAAATAAGATTGAAACCAATTCAAAATGTTTGCACATATTCCAAAACTTTCCAGTCCTTGCAGTACATTTGAAATAATATTTCCACTCATAATTACTGGGCAGTTCTATAATATAATGTGTGAACATGGACAGAAACATCTCCTGACTAGTGAGGTCCTGCATGAGAAATGATCTTCTCTACATTCATTTTCTGGTCATTTATATTTTTTCTTAAATGTTGAATGATAAGCCATGAGAAGATAAATATAACTATGTCCTAGGATATGATTCAGCCCTAAAACATTATTCTGCCTGATAATATGTAGCCAAACTATGCCAAGACTTTTGTCCTTTGTACATTACAGTTTCCTCCAAAACATGCTTAATTAAAACTCAGTCCTGTGAGGGCGCCATACGAATCATCAAATAGCTAAATTGTGTACATGAACCAGAGCAGAAAATGGAAACACCTTCATCTTGGATGACTGGTTGATGCGACCCCTTGGAAAGTACAACTCTGAGTTCCAAACTGAGAGTAACTGGCACACAGACTTCTAATTTGGTGATCAAAACAGGAATAAAGTCCAGTTCTGTGACAGAACTTGCCTTCTTTCTGGGGAACTTCATTTGAGCCCTATACATACAGCATTTTCATGCGAAACTCAAGCAGAATGTGTTTTATGGCTATTTGAAGAAACGTTCAATGAGGACATTGCTGTATTTATCATTTAAATTTCTACTCCTTACAGGAGATGTACAAGCATGAGACCTGTAATCACCTCAGAATAGGTTACTAAAGCCAAGCTATTTTCCTCTTGGCACATGGATGGTTTTATAATGAATCATCATTAAATGGCTAGACTCAGAAAATCTTGAATGTGGTTAGTTCAAGTGCTGACAAGTTCTATACAATATAGTCCACGGTTTGCCAAGCTAAAATCCTTGATATAAAGTTTAGAAGAGACCGCACCTTAAATTTAAACAAAGCATTCTTAGATTTTAAATCCAACTAGCATGGCAACAAATCAACTAATATGTCAGAGGCCTATAGTAGGAAGACAAAAACAGCAGCTTCAAAGGCAATTTACAGTGCCATCTACTTGGTAAATAGTGATACCTCCAGGAAAACTGGTCTGTCAAAACTCCTCCTTGCCTGGATCAAAGCATGCATGGGCTTCCGAAGTACATTAACTTTTCACTGGGTTAAAAAAATGTGCTCTTAGAACTGCGGTCAGCATTTTCTTTAAACATCAACTTATCATGACTAAATTACATCTGGTTATTGAAAGCCAGAATCTGGATAGAGACGGTGCGGAATATCTGGATACTGGGTCGGCGCTGGCACTAACCAAATAGTGGTGAAATTTAGCACTGCCATTGAGGAAGCTATGCAGATAGCCATTGAGGACAGCTCTTTGCTGTCCTAAGCTGTCCGCATAGCCATAGCTCTGACTATCACTGCTATATGGATGACTCCCAGTTTCACTCTCACTCCAACCCTGGAACTGCCCCGGCACTATCTGGATAGTGCCGAAGCAGCTAAACAGAATATTCAGAGGCACTATTGATATAGTACCACTGAATATCCCTCTCACTGGCAAAAGGGCAGTGCTAACCGGGTAAGTGCCCTTGAATATTGACCTGGTATGTATACTAGGAATTTTACCCCTCCCCCTTTGGACAAACAGCAGGTATGAAGTCTGTACACATATTTTACACTAACTAATTTTTAAAGAGATTCTACACAGTATGGGGGTCATTTTAAAAGAGATGGACATGACAGACATCTGAAATGTGCTATTTGGATGTGTGAACAGCAAGGATAGAACATAAGAACATAAGATATGCCATACTGGGTCAGACCAAGGTCCATCAAGCCCAGTATCCTGTTTCCAACAGTGGCCAATCTACAGTAGGTCACAAGTACCTAGCAGTTTCCCCAAAAGACACAGGTTCCACAATGCTTGTATTGGGTCAAGCATCGATATCCTGGGTCCCTTTTTAATAATCTACAAAGGATCTACAAAAGGCAATTACAGAACCAAGCAGATCTGAACGTCCTTGTGGACTGAGCATCCAAGTTTAGGGGTCCCAACATGGTCATGTCTGGGGGCATTCAGGGGTGTGGCTAGAGCAGAGCAAGGGTGCAGATGTCTAAGGCATATCTCGCATAGCAATTGGGATGTGTTGGGCATGACAGCCAAACATGCCGGCCTAGACCAGCTATAAAGCACGAAGAAGGTATGGGATTTTGTTGTCCATGCTGACTGCAAATGTGATTGCGTTAGGAACATGAAGTCGAAAAAGAAGAATTTGCCTGTCATCTGTGTCTGCTGCATACTCTATTGTGTGACCCCCCGTGTCTCATCTGTGCTCCTCATGCGTCCATCACTGTGGTCCCATCACTGATAGGCCCCTGGCTATCCTCCTTCACCACCCAGTACTGCTTCTCCCAGACCCCTCTCTCCTCCATGTCCTGCCACCCACCCCTGTTTTGTCCTAGCCATGGCAGTAGGAGTGCATTTGTGTCTATGTGTTTAGGAGTGAAGGAGCTGCGGAGGATGCATGACTGTTGGTATGGGTGCAGGTATCGGTTCTGTGTAGCTGTGCATGACAGTCCATATCCATTTTTCTCTGTGTCTCCAAAGCACAGAGCACTGTGTGTTGGTGGAGATAACACAAGGATGTTGGATGGTGGGTGTGAGGGGATATAGATGGTGGTGGTGTTCCCCATGGGTGATGGTGGATGGTAACTGTAATGCAGAGTGTGAACAGGTGGTTTAGAGCAGTTACAGAGGAGGAGCTAGACAGGAAGTGCAGGACGACATGGAAAGGGCACCCCTATCAGAGGGCATACCAGGCAACAACCAATACATGGAGCTCATGGACGACTAGTGCCTAACATAGTTCAGGTTTGACAAAGCAGCCATACACCAGCTGTGTCAAGAGCTGGAGCAAGACCTCAGCACTGCCACACAGAGAGGCAATTCCATCCCTGTTCACATCAATATTATGACTATCCTCGCCTTCCTAGTCACTGGCAGCTTTCAGACCATGCTTGCTGCTAGGACAGGCATGAGCCAGTTGGCAGTGTCACTATGTTTGACACAGTTCCTGCCAGAGTTCTTCCCGGGGATTGTGCAGTATATAAGCTTCTCAAGCTCAGTACAGCAATGACAACAGACCATACTCCAATTCCACCAAATAGCAGGCTTCCATACGGTTCTGGATGCCATAGACTGCACACATATGGCTTTGCGGCCACCAAGGGCACAGGAAGCCACCTACAGAAATAGAAAGGCCTACTACGCTATGAACATGCAGGTGGTCTGCAATGCCATAGTAGGGGAAATAACCAATGCGTTTCCTCACTTTGCAGGGTCATGCCATGATATCTATATCTTGGCACAATCTGACATTCATGAGCGATTCAGCAGTGGAGAAATGGCTGGCTGGCTCCTTGGTAGGTGTATATGTCCTCTATATCCTTATATGTGCTGCCAAATCTAACAAAACAGCAGCCAGAGATTGATGCCTACCTGGAGCACCTTATGTTGGCAGCAAACAAGTGCTCGCCTATCCACTAGGTGAACTAGGCAGTCGCCTAGGGCAGCAGACCCTGGTGGGTGGCATGGTGATTGCCTCCTTTCCTAAGCAGTGGCTCAGCCCTAGACAAGCCCAATGTGTCACCCCCATTGCACCGCATGCCATCACCACACCGCCCCTAACATCCAGCTTTCACCTGGGGTTGATGGGCGGCACAACCATCACTTCTTTAACATCACAGTAGGCTTTAAAATGCATGCACACACTTACAGCCTGCTGCTCCTGTGACAGGAGGTTGTGCTGGAGGGGGCAGGAGCGGTAAGCCATAGGTATGTGCATGCACTTTAAGGCCTGCCATGGTGCTAAAGAGGTGATCGCCATGCCGCCCATCAACCCCAAGTGAGTGGCTCAATAATGGGGGCAGTGCAGAGATGTGCAGTGGGGGTGGCACAATGGGCCTACCTAGGGCAGCAAGAACCCTGGGGCTTCCCCTGCAGCAAATCAGGCTATATGACTTGCAATGGTAGTGTGGATATATGTGCCCACAGGCTGATACAGCAAGGAGAAGAGTGTGAATCTTACTTCCAGTACTAGTAAGCAGGGCTGACGCATCCACTAGGTGAGCTAGGTAACTGCCTAGGGCGACAGATCTTTGTGAAAAGCAGGCCCATGCACTTTGGCATACATGGCCTGCCGGCTCCCCTCCCCTGTGCACTGAGTCGCACCATCCTTCCCCACCCTCTGCTGGGCTGCTGCCCCTCCTCCCTCCCCGCTGCCACTGATTCCATTGGCAGAGGTGGGGCGGCTAGACTCAGCAGCAGGCCATGCACTTCAGCATACATGGCCTTTCCCCTCTGACATAACTTTGGGGGTTCATAAGGGGGTCACAAGCAGCAGGCCATGCAGGCCATGTGTGCTTGGCCTGCCGCCAAGCAGAGCTGTGCCCCCCCCCCCCCCGACCCCGCTGCCAGAATTGGTGGTAGCGTGGCTCAGCTTGGGGAGTGCAGCTCAGTGCTCAGGGTGTCGGCACAGCCAGGGCTTCTGCATGTGGTGGCAGAAACCCTTGGGCCGGCTCTGCTAGTAAGGAAGCAAAGAAGACATCAGTAGTGGCTGTAAGTGCAGTGCCTGAAGGGGACAGGCAGCAGTGCAGTTTTAGTTTGGTAGGAATGGATGGGAGGCACAGCCCAGGACAGTGCTCAGTCCTGGAGGTCGCAGGGATTTGTTTAGCCCAGGTGCCCATGGAGGAAGGAGAATTGGAAGTTTGAGGAATGGCAAGGCAGACCTCATGGATGTGCAGGGTACATCCATGTACAGGGCAGGAAGACAGCTGCAGCATTCCGGGGTATTTGGCACAGTGGATTCACATGGCAGTCACCAGTTGTCAGTCAGCTGGCTAAAGTTCATTGAGAAAGGGATAGAGGAATAGGAATGGATGTGAGCTGTAGCAATGACAAGGACAGCACAGTCTGTGACATGGGCTACTCAATAAGGTTCTCCTCTCCCCCCCCCCACATCCTTTTTTTGTCCTGCAGGATAGCCATTGAGTAGCTGGGTCATGACCCCCATTGTTTCACACCGCAGTGAAGCAGAGGAGTTCTACAACCAGACTCACCGATCCATGTGGTCTGTCATACGGTGAACATTTGGCTAGCTGAAAACCCATTTCCAGTGTCTGGACAGGTCAGGGAGCAAACTACTATATAACCCCCAGAAAGTGTGCAACATATTCATGGCATGTTGCATGCTACACAATCTTGCCAAGAGAAGGCACCTGCCCCACACCCCAGAGAACCCACTGGAGGAAACTGACGCAAAGGAGGGCACTGACATTGCCACAGATGAGAAGGAGTAGCTCTACAGACAAGGAGAGGGAGCAAGGGACCAGTTCGTACAGAATCACTTTATATGTGGTATGTCTTTATAGTCATGCAGCCAAAATACAGTGATGACATACCCGATTCTCTCTTCAACAACATATAGAAATATGCAAAACACAATTGTATGTGCAGTGTGGCTGAACCAGTATGTATTAAAATAAGAGGTCAATGTATTAATGTATAGATAAGATTCTCTATGTTAGCTTAACCAAAGAGTTCTTAGACCTGTTCTGGGAGAGCACCAGCCAGTCAGGTTTTCAGGTTATTCATAATGAATATTAGGGTTAGCAGATTTTTGGAGAGCAAATCTGTGACACATGGGTATGACTGAGAGGTGCCATTGACAGGGCCAGCCAAAGGGTTTCTGCCGCCCCAGCTGTGCCACCCGCCACCCCTTGGCTGCTGCCAATTGCATCTTGGGGGAGGAAAGCGGGCGGTGGTGACAGCGGCAGTATTTTAAAAGTGGCGGCTTTGTGCCCCCGCTTTCTTGCCCGCTGCAAGCTATGTGCTTCACTACACATGGCCTGCTGCTTCTGACCCCCTCTGACAGTAGCAGTGACCCCCTCTAAAAGTAGCAGCAAAAATTAAGAAAGTGAGTCTTCTCAATGGACACTTAGCATGTATATAGTCATGGCCTAATGGGAGACAGCCAACATGGCTTTAGGCAAGGAAGATCTTGTCTTACTAATCTGTTATGTTTTTTTGAAGATGTGAATAAACAGGTGGACAAAGGTGAGTCTGTTGATATAGTGTATCTGGACTTTCAGAAAGCCTTTGACAAGGTCCCTCATCAGAGACTTTTGGCAAAACTAGAGAGTCATGGGATAGGAGGCAGTGTACTATTGTGGATCAGGAACTGGTTAAAAGATAGAAAGCAGAGGGTAGCGCTAAATGGCCAATTTTCCCAATGGAGAAAGGTGAATAGTGGTGTACCCCAGGGATCTGTGCTGGATTCGCTGCTTTTTGACATATTCATAAATGACCTGGAAAAGGGAATAACGAGTGAGGTTATCAAATTTGCAGATGACACAAAACTATTTAAAGTTGTTAAAACCCAAGAGGATTGTGTAAAATTGCAAGAGGATCTTGATAAATTGGAAGACTGGGCATTAAAATGGCAGATGAAATTTAATGTGGACACGTGCAGAGTTATGCACCTAGGGAAGAACAACCCAAACTATGGTTACACAATGCAAGGTTCCACATTAGGAACCACCACCCAGGAAAAAGATTTAGGCGTCATTCTGGATAACATGTTAAAACCCTCGGCCCAGTGTGCAGCGGCGGCCAAGAGAGCAAATAGAATGCTAGGTATCATAAGGAAAGGAATGGAAAATAAAACAAAAGATATTATAATGCCTCTATATCATTCCATGGTGAGACCGCACCTTGAATATTGTGTGCAATTTTGGTCGCCGTATCTTTAAAAAGGATATAGCATTATTAGAAAAGCTTCAGAGAAGAGCCACCAAAATGGTAAAGGGGATGTAAGGATACTCCTATGAAGAAAGACTAAAAAGGTTAGGGCTCTTTAACATGGAAAAGAGACGGCTGAGGGGAGATATGATAGAAGTCTATAAATTAATGAATGCAGTGGAACGGGTAAACGTAGATCGATTGTTTACATTATCAGAATATAGAAAGACTAGGGGACATGCAATGAAGCTACAGGGTAAACTATTTAAGACTAATAAAAGAAAATATTTTTTCACTCATAGTGTAATCAAACTCTGGAAGTTATTACCGGAGGATGTAGTAAAGGCTGTTGGTGTAGCTGGGTTTAAAAAAGGTTTGGACAAGTTCCTGGAGGAAAGGTCCATAAAACATTATTAAGAAGGGACCCAGGATATCAATGCTTGACCCAGTACAAGCATTGTGGAACCTGTGTCTTTTGGGGAAACTGCTAGGTAAGTATGACCTAGATTGGCCACTGTTGGAAACAGGATACTGGGCTTGATGGACCTTGGTCTGACCCAGTATGGCATATCTTATGTTCTTATGCTCTATCTAATAATACAGCCGTGATGTGTTATGAGGGAAGCATAGAGATTACTGTCAAAATACAGACAGATGCTAATCCAAGAGTCAATAGTCTTGATCGTTATGACAGGGTGCTCTAGCACATTGCTTTGAACACTAACCCCCATCATCACAGAGAAGAAATTGATGTGCATTCTACAATCATGGCAAGTTACCTGCCAATTCAATTAACATCTGAACTGTGTTCAAGAAAGTGACAGAAAATGGCAGTATAACATCCAGCAGGGGACCAGCAGCCTTACAAGTCTGCTCACTGCTCAACAGCCTTCTTTCTACTGCCACTTACTGGGATTTGATAGCATCCGTAATATTTTGCAAGGAAAGATAAGATGAGCATCATGCCTATGCAAATTCAGTATACCTATGATTCAAAAACTGCATACATTTTTTTTTTGCATACATTTTCTGTTAATGTTATTCTAATCATACAGCAACCCCTTTTTCAGGTTTGCTGTGTGATTATAACAATATTGGTTATTTCCCCTAAGGCACTGCAGACCACCGGCGTCGCAGGAGGATCAGAAGCGTCAGGTCATGTGTACCGAAGCACATGGCTTGCCACAGACAACAAAGTGGCGGCACAAAATCACCCACCCAGGATAGCCTCACTAGGCAGTTGCCTAGCTCACGGGCCAGCCCTGGCTGCTGGCCTCGCTCTTTGGGCATCATTTCCACATATAGTTCAAAATGACAAGTCTAAGTCACATTCGATAATTGCAAAAGTTGAAAAAACACAGTAGCAACCCTTCTCAAGTTAACATGCATACATATACGCTTAACATTTATTCTATACATATAGATATATATTCTATGTATTTCTAAAACTCCTCCTCTTTTTTCAGAAAAGACATTCTCCTACCAGGATTGAGAAGATTGCATTAGAGGGGTTGCAGGAGAAGCAATGTCCTTTGCCTCTGTCCCTACTGAAACTGGGAGCAGGAGGTAGTTATTGTCCATGGAATCTGGGGACACTACCTCAAAATCAAGAACAATCCCTGGAAATTGGGGTCATCTGATAACCTTATTGAATATGCATCTGATAGATTGGCATATATTGCCTCCACTATGTGCAAATTTATCTCATACAGATTCACCACAGATATCACGAACACCTGACTGAATGCTGAATAGTGCTCCCCAGTACAATTTTGGTCTGGGGTGGGCCAAAGCATTTTTTTTTCAATTGATAATACTGAAGTTCCTGATAGGAAAAGTGGCACTGGCCCTTTAAATGACAAATTTGCATGAAAAACATTAACCAGTATTTAAAAGTAACAGCTCTCTGATCCTGTTCCCATTCACCAAAATGGAAAAGAATGCTCAGTTTCTGAACCCCTTCCCTGCATGTCATCCACACCCTACCCCCATACCTATCTCCCAGACACCCCTGAAAGCTCCTCAAGTGAAGCTGGAAGGAGTTCACAGATTTAAATCTTATTAACTCAGTGTCTGGTGTTCTTCTAGAAAACTCTAGTACCAGAACACTGCTGAATATCATCTGTAGGAAGTTAACATGAACCCTCTGGCAGCTTGACTTGGGAAGCTGTTGGGGAAGACTTCCATGGTGGGGACTAAAGGTGCCGTACTTCATTTTCTATTCAAATGGATGGCAGAGGGATTTGAACACGGGAGACGTACAGAGGACAAAGATCTTTACAGACATTGCATGCCAAGAGAAAATAAGGAGGATTTGGAGGAAGGTTGGTGCATGTCATTAGCCCAGTTTAGGACTATTATGCTAGTATTTAGATTCTACTAGCCCATTTAGATATTAGTAGTAAAATTCAGCACCAGTGAGTTAACATTTAATCTGCATCCAGACAATACTCCCAGAGCAACCCAATATTTTTGGCTAACTCAATTTAGGTATCTTGTAAAACAGGACTCCTAAATTTAAGCATTCAGTTGGTTCAGTTTTGATGGGGCTTATTTAGCCACTTAAGTCCCAAAGTTAGGAGACTAAAACTTTTGGAAATCAATCCCAAGTAACTGCATGTACTTGTTCTGCCCCCACATCTAGTGTGTGCATTGTGTTTACACTGTGTTTTCCATGGTATTGCTAGCCAGTAAACTAGAGCAAGCTGGTTTCCTGCATATGTTATACATTCTTTGTTTTCACAGGCTGACCCATTACCTCCTGTGTCATGAAATCTTTGGCTTCTTGCCCTAACTCATATGCCTAGGAGTCATCTATAGGGGCCTCTAGTCCTCATGGATAATCTTCCATAACCCTCCTTCCGAGGCAAAATTCTCCGTCTTGGACAGAGAGCAAGCCACTTTACAGCTTTCTTCTCTGCTCACAGCCTCTCTGTTGTTGTTGTTAAGTGCTGTCAAGTTGGTGTCGACTCATGGCGACCCTTTAGATAGTTATCCTAAACTGTATTCAGTCTTCAGTCAAGCGGCTCATTGTTGAGAGATTGGCATTCACAGCTGCTGTTATTATAGTGATCCATCTCATTGCTGGCTTTCCTCTTTTGCGGCAAACAAAAAGACCAGTCCAAGGACGTGGCAGAGGGGGTAAAAAAGCCTTTATTAATCCAGGGGGTGAGTGGTGCCAAACCCAACACTGGCCGTGTTTCGTAAGAAACTTCTTCAGGGGTATATGGCTCAACACTGCATGGATTGTGGACTAAAGAACACCCTTTTTCCAATGAGATCCCTGAGGGATCATATACCAAACACACTAAACAAGATACCAAACATCCAGCAGCAAGACCAGCAGGAAACAAAATGACTCCACAATCCATGCAGTGTTGAGCCATATACCCCTGAAGAAGTTTCTTACGAAACACGGCCAGTGTTGGGTTTGGCACCACTCACCCCCTGGATTAATAAAGGCTTTTTTACCCCCTCTGCCACATCCTTGGACTGGTCTTTTTGTTTGCCGCCTTCGTGGCAGTTTGCTGTTCTCTTGGTGGACCTTTCCTCTTTTGCGTTCATCTTCTTTCTTGCCAAGCATGATGTTTTTCTCTAATGATCTCTCTCTTCGCATGATGTGTCCAAAGTATGAAAGTCAAAGTCTTGTCATCTGAGTTCTAAACAGAGTTTAGGTTTGTTCTTCAGGGAGTCCATGGTATATGCAGTATTCGCCACCAGCACCATAATTCAATTTTCTTCCTGTCTATCTTTTTCACTGTCCAACTTTCACTTCCATATGATGTTATTGAAAATACCATGGCTTGAACGAGCTGAATCTTTGTATGGAGAGAGACATCTCTGCTCTTGAGAATTTTGTTTAGGTCCTTCATAACCATTCTGTTAAGAGCAATGCTCAGAGCCCCTAGAAACTTCATTTTTTACCACACGCATAATTTATTCTTTCAGTTTTCAGTTGCTCAACTGAAGTGTTTACAGAAGGACGTGCTTGTATTGAACCACTCGGTACAGCAGTCTTGGTATCAACTATCAACCAGGGCCAGCCCATCCACTTGGCAAACTAGGCAGTGGCCTAGAATGGGATGCCCCAGTGGGACACAACAGACCGCCCCCTCCTAGCAAAGTGACAGTTCATTGCCACCCGGCCTGCCATGTTGTCCTCCCTCCCAGCACCCATCTTCTCCTCTGGGGGAGGAGGCGGCATGGCGATGCCTCCTCTGCATTGGGCTTTAAAGTGCCCGCACTAGTGTGCTCATGGCCTGCCGCTCCTGCACCACTTTGTGGTAACTTTCTGCCACCCCTGCCCCCTCCAACAGGAAGCTGCATCAGAGAGGGGCAGGAGCGGCAAGCCGTGAGCGCACTAGCACAGGCACTTTAAAGCCCACTGCTGCAGAGACATCACTGTGCCACCACAATCTTTGGTGGCTCGATGTAGAGTCTGCCTAGGGCAGCAGAAACCCTTGGGTTGCCCTTCTATCAACATTAAGTTCTTCACCTGTTTATTTGTAATAAACAGTGAAAATTAAGAAAGTGAATCTTCTCAATTGACACTGATGAGGTTTAGTTGGCTATCTAGTAATACAGCCGTGACGTGTTATGAGGGAAGCATAGTGATTACTGTCAAAACACTGACAGATACTAATCCAAGAGTCAATAGTCTTGATCATTATGACAGGGTGCTCTAGCACATTGCTTTGTACCCTAACCCCCATCATCACAAAGAAGAAACTGATGTGCATTCTACAATCATGGCAAGTTACCTGTCAACTCAATTAACATCTGAACTGTGTTCAAGTGACAGAAAATGGCAGTATAACACCCGGGGGGAGGGGGGGGGGGACCAGCAGCCTTATAAGTCTGCTCACAGCTCAACAGCTTTCTTTCTACTGCCACCTACTGGGATTTGATAGCATCCGTAATATTTTGCAAGGAAAGATAAGATGAGCATCATGCCTATGCAAATTCAGTATACCTACGATTCAAAAACTGCATACATTTCTTTTTTGCATACATTTCTGGTTAATGTTATTATAATCATAGAGCAACCCCTTTTTCAGTAATAACTCTGTTACTATGAATACCTCAAACTTTAAACAATGATTTTGGAATATAATTTCATCATATATGAGCAAATGTCCATTTGTTAAGGCTAGTTTCTGTTTCCAGTCTGCACACTGATGACAAAGTAAGATTAGTAGCAAAATTACTTATCCCCTTTAACTAATCTGTACTTAGCTGGTATTCCTTCTCATTTTGATTACATTTTGAAGTGCCTTTGTCCTGGTCTAGACACATCATTGAAATGACTGACAGCTTCTTTACATTTTACATTTTGTTATTCTGCTGTTAATTACACCGAAGGCTAAAAGCATCTTGCAAGTGATCAATATGTTTTTCCTCCTATGTTACTTAGAAAAGATATGATATTTTTAATGTGCATTGATCAGACTGGACCAGGGGACAAGGAGTAACACTGATGTCTCCTCTAATGATCCACTTTTCATATTAACCAGCCTAATCAAAGTTCCTGCTAAGCTGCACCGAGTCCTCCACCTGCATTCCTGCCAGTGGGGGCAGGTGTTAAGCAATTGCGAAAGTGATTCACGCTTAGGATCGCGTGGCATAGGTAGGTCCCGAGAGCCTGCTGATGCTGTGCAATCCTAAGAGTGATCACTTTGCACCTCCCCCTACTGGCAGAAATGCCAGCAGAGGACTCAGGGCAGCTTAGTGGGAACCTTGCACCTATTATATAATAGCAAGGGAAGAGGCGGAGACTGCACCTTATAATTAGAGAGTAATTGTATAAAGGGATGCCTAGTTAAAGCACTATTTAAGGTGCCTGTGTTAAGCCTAGTTTATAAAAATCAAGGAGGTGCTGTGGCAAGGTCAGTAATCAAGGAGGTGCTGTGGCAAGGTACACAGGAACTCTAATAAAATCAAAAAGGGAGCTCCGTAAAATAGAGAGAAAATGGAGACAAACCAAATCCTCCGATCTCAAAACTAAATACATGGCCCATCTCGCAAAATACAAAGACGACGTGAACAATGCAAAAAATTACATCACACCAACATCCTAAACAAGGCAATCAATCGCCCACGAGAGTTATTTGAACTAGTCAAATCACTAACCAAAACCGACCAAAATGCCAACCTCAACAAATCCATCAAGGTCCAAACACTGGCAAACCACTACGCGACCAAACTGACGGCCCCTGGTCCTCCACCCCCCCCCCCCCCACCAACACCGCAAATCAGAAATGAGAACAACACAATGCAAAACCAGTTATGGGAGCACTTCCACAAAATAGGAACCAAGCAAATCACAGCCATTGTCACAAGCCTGAAAAGCACCACCTCCCCACTAGATCCCTGTCCTGCATCCTGGATCAAGGCAGTGAAACAAGACATAGCACCTCACATAGCACACATAGTTAACCTATCCCTACAACAAGGAATCATGCCCTCAGAACTAAAGAAATCAGTCATTAGACCGATCCTAAAAAACACTACACTCAACGGAGAAGACCCAGCCTCCTACCGTCCCATATCAAGTATCTCATTCCTGGCAAAGATCATAGAAAAAACGGTCCTTCTACAACTCCAAGACCATCTGACTGACAGTGCTCCTCTTGATGACCAGCAATATGGCTTCAGGCAACATCATGGAGTTGAAACCCTGTTACTAGTTCTACTTAACAACCTCCTAAAGGGCCTTGAAAACAAAAAGAAAATGTACATTCTTGTATTCATTGACATCTCAGCTGCCTTTGATACAGTTAATCATGGGACCCTCATAAATAGGATAAAATCAATAGGAATAACAGGAACCCCACTAAAATGGTTCTCATCCTACATCTCAAATCGAACACAACAGGTTCAATTCAACGGAGAAAAAGCAGAATCTTTCTCACAAACACAGGGAATCCCCCAAGGCTCTGCTCTCTCAGCACTTCTGTTTAACATATATATGCAGCCACTATGCAAAATTTTCTCACGGCACGAAATTAATTACCACATCTATGCCGATGATATCATGCTATACACACAACTAGACACTAAAAACCCAGACTACAACCCACTGGAGACATGTATCGGAGAGATGCAAGACTGGTTACAACAAAGTAGTATGTCAATTAATCACAAAAAAACCGAAGTAATGTATATCTCCAAAGAACCGAATTTTGACCCTCCCACATCAATAACACTATGTAACAACACTTACCAAACAAAAAAGAAATAAAGTATCTAGGAGTCACATTTGACTGTGACCTAAAGATGGAAAAACACCTCCGAAAGACCAACAGAGCAGTTTTCCACAAGCTTAGAGTGCTCCAACCCATTCGGAATATTATTGATCCCCAAGACTTCAGAACAGTGGCCCAAGCACTCATCATGCCACATTTTGACTACTGCAACGCCATCCTACAAGGTTTACCTAAAAAAACCCTAAACATATTACAAATGGCACAAAATGTAGCTGCCAGGGTCATAATGAAGAAAAATCTAAGTGACCACATCACACCAGTACTAATTCAATTACACTGGCTACCCATAACAGCTCGCACAAAATACAAAATACTAACCACCTTCAAACTCATCCACAACTTAGCACCTTCCTTCCTCAACAACCTAGTAAGATTGCAACCTCCTACCCGAAACAGAAGAACCCACAATTCCAACATCCTTCACACTCCAACAGATATAAGATCTGCCAAAGCTAACACCAGCCACAGGGCTTTCTCATATGCGGCGCCAACACTGTGGAACCAACTCCCACCAGAACTACGAGCTAGCAATGACCTTCTAGACTTCAGAAAGAAACTCAAAACGCACATTTTCCAATCACATTTCAACCTGAACTAAACCCACAGATGGAGCAGCCCCTGACCACTGTGTCCAAGAAGATTATCCTGTATATATGTATTTATGTATATATGTAAATGAACTCCCCCATAGCTAAGAAGTGTTAACTCTGTATGATGTGCTTTTCTGACAATCTGTATGTAAACAAAATTTGTACCTGCCTTGATTCGGCAGTTTCACAATAGTAATCCTACCCGCTTCTGATCGCTGGAAGGAGCGGGCTACAAATGCTTGCTAAATAAAATAAATAAAAATAAGGTACACTACAAATCCCAGAATCACTTGGGATAGTGAGAAGATGGCCTCTGTCACTGAGAAAGCTCCCCAGGTGACTCAGAGAAAGGTAAAGCCCAGGAGTGGGTAGAGCTGGGGAGGAGAACAGAAGGGCTAGGGGAGGGCCAGAGGGCTAGGGCCTCCTACATATCCTTCCTTGTCAGATACAGAGGGGGGAGGAGTTGAGGTAGACAGCTGAGCAGGAACCGGCTGCACAGGGGCAGGACATTGAATTGTCATGGAGCCAGGAGACACAGAATTATACAGCACATACTGACCATGGAGAGGATATGGAACTAGAGATAAATGAAGTATCTGTTTCTGAACCTTGGCAAGAGCCTGAAGCAATGGTGTTAAGCTTCAGTGGAGGTAGAAGTTCCATGAATACTTCCAGAGCTAAATATAGGAGAAAGAGACAGCATTTGGAGAGGGGTTGGAAAACACAACTTGTCTGCCAAAGGGAGGGGAGGTGCTGCCCACCCCACTCTTATGAAGACAGTTATGATAATGTGGGGAATATAATTGACTGTGATGGATAAGATTGTGGTGCTGTGCTAAACAGGAGTATGTGCGAGTGAACTATATGAAACTGAACTGAGCGATATTGCAGCTGATGTTCCTGGAAGCAGAGAATGCTATGGAGGGCTAATTAATCTGCAGTTGACAGAGAGACTAACATTACCGAGGTAAAGCATGGGACTAGTATTGGGGCACCAAAGAGACTGTTTAAGGGAAGCCATAAGTACTGAAGGGAAAAGGCATAGCCTGGACTTTGGCTGATATTGAGGCACAATCTGGCTGGAAGGGGAGTGAACCTCTGTGTGAATTACTACTGACTGAAGCTGATCCACAGAAAAGCCAATTTGATTTTGGAACTTTGCTTGACTAATAGTAGCTATTTTGGATTATGTTTGCTCAAGCCATTCTGATAGTAAATTTGGGAGTGGGAGTGACCGATGTGATGCGGAGTGCCCCCTGCAGACTGATAGCACCTACAAATATGTACCTATTGCAGAGATCATGTAATTCACCTTGAACTCTGAGAAGGTGAGTTAAATCTAATTCCCCTAAAATGATTCCCAAGTGCCCCCTTATAAAACTACTCCTCTAATATAGAGGAAGTTACCTCATGTTAACTATTAACTTGACAGACAAGATGGTGCAGTTAATGCCAAACTGAAGTGTAGCTAATTGTACTGCTTTATCTGCCATTTAGTTAATGAGATTAAAACACTGTTCAGTTTTAAGAGAATGGCAAAATACTGGGAAAGCTCTCAAAAGCTAACACAGAGCTTTTACTTTAAGCATGAATTAATTCTGGCAAATAACTGCACATTAGGTGTAATACCTTAGCACAGGACAGTAAATAGGCCCTTCAATAACAGAATTAGGAAAATTATGAGCCAATACCAGACACTCAGGTTACAGCCAGCCTCACATGCTAAACCTCTTCAAAGTCAGGTGATATAACCAGTAGTGCTGATATTTACTAGGTGGAAAATGAAAATATGATTTAAAGATTATTAGGAAATTGATTTTGACTAGAAGTGCAGTAACTCATAAGTCACAGAGTTCAGTTCGATAGGGAAGAGCTAAACCCTCCTGATTCCAAAATCTCCATGTTCAGATTCGTATCCATTACTCTATAAAATGCCAATGGGGGACATTTCAAAGGTGGTCTGTAGATAAATGAGTGGTTAGCCATGGAAAACTGACCCCCTCTTATCTCTACGAAAGCCCTCAAACACATATACTTCTCTGTGCTCTGTGCTCCAACTGCTAGGGATGTCCACAACCAAATGAAACATTGGTTCATTTGTGAATTTCCTGAATTTTTTTTCAGTTTCTGTGTGTTTTTCATGCATTTGTTTTAAATATACACCGGGACTCTTTCTGCACCCACAAATCGATTAAATGCACATTAATACATAGGTATATGTGCAAACAAGTGATTCACACACAAAAAATATTTAGGAACCCAAAGAAACCAAATGTGTCCTAACAAACACATACCCCTACCAAATGCCATTCCCCTTCTGTGTTTCTCCAGTGAACTTGGATATCACCGCCCTTTCTAGATCTGTGGATTGGTTGCATTTGATAGATAGCCTCTTGCTATAGGCATTCTGGCAATTCACAGCATATTACATTTAACAACAATGATAAAACATTTGCAAAGACAGCAAAATCAATTAAACACCTAATCATAAAACTGCAAAAAAAAATCATGCTTTGAACGTTTAGCAGAACTTAGGTTAAGAAACGTCTTCCCTTAGTTCTCGTGACAATGTATTCCAAAGAAAAAGACCCTAGGTATCTAAAAGCCGATATGGAGAGGGATCTCTGACAGAGGGGGGGAACTGTAGTAGTCTTGATAGCAGTCATATACTCGTCCTCCATCCTCTTTCCATTTCAAAAGGCTAGCATTGCAAGCCCAGCAGAGGTGAGATTCTTGCAAGCTTCCCTCTAATGGGGGTGATTATCAGCTTCACTCAGGAAAGAATGGAAATAGAGGAAAATGGTACTTGTGCCTTTAAAACTACTGACAGCCAAGCTTTGCACAGAGGTAGAAAAACTACTTTGAAAAAATGTCAAGCCAAGCCACGCCCTAGCTCGGACGAGGAGGCAGGCTTGCTTACTGATTACCAGCACACGTGCAAAGAGGAAGGTGTGGCAGGAAAGAAACAGGTTTTTAAACCTGTCTCCAAACAGAGCAAGGGGGAGAAGAAGAGAGAGAGCACACGGAGCTTACAGAGTTCACAGAGGAGTTCTCAGTGTGCCCGGAGGAGTTCCCAGGAGGAAGAGAGTTCCCAGGGGGAAGAAAGTTCCCAGGGGGAAGGAGCTCAGAGAGTTAGGAGAGCTGAGAGCCACGAGGAGGCTGACTTCCAGTTGCTGAAGGCTGAAAGCAGAGAAGGAAGCATTCCATATCTGAGAAAAACTCCCAGACCTAAAGCCAGCAGCTGGTTAGTTGGAAAGGCTATAAACCAGCTGGACCATAGGGTCTTGAATATTGGACCTCTGTCCAATATTCAAGACCCTATGCTGAAAGGTCCAACTGCTAGAAGGTGGGTGGATACGTTCCTTTGGGGAAAGAACCGTAACCCAGCCACAAGCAGGGCAGTAAATGTGGACACACTAGAGACATTAAAGGAAGCATTAGAGGGAGGGAAAGCTCACTCCTCAAAGGTAAGTGTTCATGACCAGAAACAGAAGTTATGGAATGAGTTTTATGAATTCCTATAAGCCAGAAAGTTTGAAGAAGCTGTTGAGTCCAAAGATAAGCCAGCCGTAGTACCAGAACCCATGCAGATTGATTGCTGTGAGTCACAATCCATTCCAGAGGACTCTCTAATGGATTGCTCTCTTTGTTTTAAAGAAGCTTGAAAAACCTGGAAGCAGGGTTAAAAGAAGGTTTTGGAAAAGAAGAAAATTACCTTTGCTGAAATTGCTTATAAGGCTGTGCTGTGTTTTGCTTTATTGCAGATAACAGTTTGTTAAAGGGACTTGTGCTCAGTTTACCTTCAGTTCCAGTTTGCCTTACTTTACTCTTGTGTTATTGGAGAAGTATCCATTGTGTTTGTGTGCCTGAACTTTAATGCGTTTGGAAATCCACAAAATAAATATCCTTGTTTGCCTCAACCAACAGTTGCACAACTACAGTTTGTCTTTGAGTATGAATTATCTACTACAAGTCCCAGGGTGCATTGCTGGCGACAAAGAATAAAGTTGCATTTAAGGACAGACGAAAGGCAGCCCATAGCTGTAAACCTTAGGCCCAGGCTAGGGTCCCACAGTATTTACATGTGTGCGTGCACATCTAATAGCTCAAACATATGCCTCACTTCAGAATGAGGCTGACATAGCAGTTTTTTCTTCATCGATAATTCTTTAATCCTGCCTCTCTTTTAGGAATCATGGATGATTGAATTCAGTAATTCTAAATATTATTTATTGAACCCCATAGTGAACCATGACTCCTTTTCCTATTTTGATGAAATTTCTAACAGACTTCACCTTTCCTATTATAGAAATATTTTCATATAAAACAAAACAAAGGATGGAATTTTCAGCTCACTTCACTTAAAATCAGAACTGTGATTTACAATACAATCCAGCAGAACCTGGTAAACAGAGGATGGAGGCAAACAAGGAATCGCTATATGGTTGCTCACACAGGGCATCTCCATGCTTATTTTCGCTTTGAGACTGCAGTACAGTACATGGGAACTGTAGTTATATAATTCCAGGGTAATTATATATCAAAGAACTAGGCATTAACACATAAATCTGGGATATGGCTATGGGACAATTTGCTCCTCTAGAATGATGCCATAATTATATTAGTTCTGCTCAAAAAACAGTGTATGTACTATAATTTCTTAAATATTTTTCTTTTCATGGTACCACAGCAGCTGTGTACAGATTCCCAGCTCTGTTGCATCATCAGCTCTAATACTATAAGTATTATCCCTTTCTTTTCCTCAATAAAAAAAATAAGAAATAATGCTAGAAAAACAAAATGCCTGTATTAAAGGCTATGGAAAATGAACCAATGAAATCAGATGGAAAAAAATGCAACATGGGAGACAGCCCAGATCTTGGAAGGTAAGGAGGATCTGACCTTGCAAATGCCTTGATGAGGAAGCACCAGGGAAGGCCAGGTGCTTTGACCTGCAGAAAGCTATAGAAAACTTATGCAGTATTCTGCTAATAAAAGGCCATAGGCACCTTGATAGGGGCTGCAATTGCCTCCAGTGGTTCTCAATCCAGTCCTCTGGGACCCCTAGGACAGTCAGGTTTCCAGGATATCCATATGCATGAGACAATGAAAGCAGTGCATGCAGATCTATCTCATGCATATTCATATGCAGATCTATCTCATGCATATTCATTGTAGATATCCCGGAAACCTGACTGGCCTGGGGGTCCCAGGGGACTGGGTTGAGAACCACTAGATCCCTCCAGATCCAAAAATAGGTAGAAAGAAGATAAGAAAAGCAAATAAACCACTGATTGAAAAGAAGAATAAAGACAGAGCTACTTGTAAGGCCCTTTCAATTGATGACATACACATTTTTTAAATTGTTTTTTGTACATATTAGGTTCTTTGCGTCTCTTTTTTGTTTGATATTAGTTGCTTTCTTTAAATGGGTTAGAATGCATTCCAGGATGGTGCTGTTGGTGGTGGCCGGCGCTTCTTGGGAAGGGATTTTGATTTATGTACTGTAAGAAGATTTGATGAGAGGGCTACTTTCATGTGCAGAGAAGTACTGAAATGACTATAATATTGGAGGGCGTTTGAAGATACTTTGACATTTGATAGGGACAAATTTTGCACAACATGAAAATAATTTAATGAAGGCTTTGTGCTCATTTCTTTCTTTCTTTCTTTAAAATCATTTCTATACTGTCTATGCAAAATTAATTAAACTAGACAGTTTGCAGTGAGAAAATATAGGCTAGTATATGCAGGTTGGGGAGTAAGTTTGTAACTGGCAGGCTAGGTTAATAGGGAAGGAAGGAAGGTGTCTATTTTTAGTTTATTTTATAAAGACATATGGGGCCCCTTTTACTGAAGCCCACTAAAGCTTTGCACAAATGCCTGTTAAGTGCAAAGACTCTGTGTTAACTGTCAGGGGCATTCCCAGCAGCTAATGCAGATGGAGCTGTGCTAACATGCGCTCCAGTAAGGCGGGTTCATCTAACTCCTCCCATAGAGAAGCCATTAAGTGAACTCATGTTAAGAGCCACATTGCTGCTGAGCATGTGGCAATAGCCATGGTGCCAGCATAATGCGCTCTCCATGCCCACACTCTGCCCCTTCTTCGTCCCATCCCGCCATGACTGATTGCCATGCATTTTAACATACACTGCCTGGCATGCTCGCATATTAGTGCTCCTGGCTGGCAGTTGGCACGTACTACAATGCATGTTAACCAGATTTTAGTAAACGGTGTCCATAGGCACCTATGTATCATTATAAAATACAAGCACAAATCCTGCAGAAATCACACCCAGACTGAAGGTGCAGATATTACACCCGCTCAAAAGGAAGTATAAATATTAGCACCTATTTTACATGCATACTTTATAAAATATGTGCATAAATTGTGATTCTGCTCATGCTCCATCTAAACTCCTCCTCTGATCACACCTACTCTATATGTCTGTGCCAGCCTGCACCGTGCGTTCTTTTAGGTGTGAACTATTTTTCTAAGAGGCCTTTTAAATGCACAAAACAGCATTTTACAGACAAAAAATGATTGTTACTACCACCTTCATTGGGAGGGTATTCCAGACATTCCCCACTGTTTGCATAAAAAAATATTTCCTGCCGTTGCTTTTGAGTGTACCTCCTTGCAGCTTCAATTCATGTACTCTAGTTCTACAGCTCCCCCATCTTAGAAAAATGTTTGGCTGTTCCTTGATAGCCTTGAAAAGCAATTAAGTATCAGTATTATATCTCCTCTGTCCTCCCTCTCCTCTAGGATACACATATTTCGGTCTTCAAGTTTCTATTCTTACATCTTCTAGAGCAGACCCCATATCATTTTGGTCACATTCCTTTGAACCGTTTCAGGTCTGGTATGGTCTCCAAAACTGAACACAATACTCCAAGTGTGGTCTCACCAATAAATAAATACCTCCCTCCTCTTGCTATGCTTCTTTGCATGCATCCTTCTGGCTTTGTCATCCACCTTGTCATATTGTTTAGCCATCTTGAGATCCTCAGACACTCACCCTAGAGCCTTCTCCTGGTCCATGCACTCCAGCCTCTCACCCTCTGTCATATTAAGCTTCTTTGGATTTCTGCATCTCAACTATTACTCTGCAATCTTAGATTCGTTGGGGATGGGTGAGGAAAGCCACCAGGTAGGTGAAAGCCCCCAGGTAGGTGACACATTAAATACCTTTATGGAAATGGGTAACAGGGGTAACATATGGAAAGCAGTGTGTATAAATGCCCGTAGCATGGGAAATAAGATCCCTGATGTTGAAGCTTTGGTGGGAGTGGCTGACTTGGATTTAGTGGCAGTTACAGAAACATGGTTCACAGAAAACCATGATTGGGATGTAACTATACCTGGCTATACTTTATTCAGAAAGGACAGGGTAGGAAGAAGGGAAGGAGTGGCACTAAATGCAAAAACTACTATTAAAGCTTTGGAATTACACAGCTTAAAAGGGAGAGAGGAGGCATTGTGGGTTAAACTAGAAAGAGGGAAAGAGAAATCTATTTGCATTGGTGTGATATACAGACCTCCCTCACAAGAGGAAGAGGTGGACAGCGAGTTAATTAAAGACATACGCAGCATTGCTAGGAAAGGGGAAGTGCTACTGATAGGAGATTTCAATATGCCAGATGTTGATTGGCACATTCCTGCTGCAGTATCATCTAGAAGTAAGGAGATCCTGGATTCTCTACAGGGAGAACTATTCAGGCAATTGGTAACAGACCCCACACGTGAAGGGGCCATACTGGACTTGGTGCTTACCAATGGGGAAAGTGTTTCTGATGTAGTGGGAGATCATTTTGCATCCAGTGATCACCAGATGGTGTGGTTCAGTAGGGCTGTTAGAATCCAACTTTGCCAAGATGGGCCAATACCTCAGGGAGTCATTAGTGGGATGGGAACAGCTGAGGGATGTAGAAAAACAGTGGGCAAAACTGAAAGGGGATATTATAAGGGCAACCAACCTTTTTGTTAAAATGGTAAAGTTAAAAGGAGAAGGAGACCGCTATGGTTTTTGAAAGAAGTAGCTGAAAAAGTGAAGAAAAAGAGGGAGGCCTTCATGAAATACAAGAGATCACAGAGAGAGGAAGACAGGCATCTGTATTTGGAAAAACTTAGAGAAGCAAAGTAGTCAGGAAAGCAAAGATTCAAAAGGAGGAGGAAATAGCCAATGCAATAAAATGGGGGGAGAAGACATTTTTCAGATATATTAGTGAGAAGAGGAAGGGCAAAAGTGGTATTATCAGACTCAAGGGTGCAGGAGAGGAATATGTAGATATGTAGAAGCTGATAAGGATAAAGCGGAATTGCTTAACAAATATTTCTGTTCTGTGTTCACAGATGAAGAACCAGGAGCAGGACCTCAGAAAACACCCACAAACAGGAGCAGAAGCAACTGACATCTTTTTTTCTTTTTTTTTTTTTAACTTTTATTTTCATTTTGCAACAAACAAAAGAAACAACACACCAAAAGAGACAAAACAAGTATACAATAAGGAAAAGTAAACCCATTACCCCCACCCCGATGCTTCTTCTCTACCCGATTATATCAGCATGTGAGCGCTTCCAATTAACAGTGATTATACATCAAACGATCAAAAGAGTATCTACAATACAGCATGATCATGGGACAGAGATATATACAAAGTTAGACAGTCAGATGAGAGCATTTAGCAAAATGTACATAGTCATTGAGCATCTTCCATTGAGACCAATGAGAAGGAGTCTGAACGGAGGAAGCGAACAGACGAGGTATTTGTTCATATTTACTGTAAAGACAAGCATGATTCCACCATTCATTGGGGCTCAGATGGGAGCTAATTTTCCAGTATTACTTAATTAGGGAAATAGCAATGCCAAGCATAAAGTTCGAAAGGAGATAAGCCATTTTTGGGAGAGAGGGGATCCCCGCAACTGGGCGAAGTCCCACTATCCTCCAAGAAAGGGGCTCCTGAGAGTGCGAGATAGACTAAATACGACCCCAGACCCGACGCCAGTAATACTGTAGTGCGGGATATTCATGCATAACATGAGGCAATGAACCAATGGCCGCAGGACGTGTCCAGCAACCATTGCCCTGAGTAGTGTTCCATTTGTCTAATCTGTGAGGAGTGTAAAAACACCGGTGGGCTAGAAAGAAGAGGGTCTGAGTGAGTGAGGCGGGTCGGGAACCCGTGTCCCTCTACTCCAGATAAGGCTCCATTGCTCCGAGGTCAAAGTCACATGCAATTCTCTCTCCCATACTTTCTGCGCTATAGGGGTATCTCTAGTTATAGCATTACATAAGGTTTAGTAAAAGTGGATGCTACACCCGGTGAACTACCGAGAGATCGGAAAGTCTCCAAGCAACCTTATGTAGAGAATGCCGATGGCGGGAGTCCTCTAGTGCTCCGAAGACGATGCTGAAGTTGCACTGACCAGAGTCGGGAGTCTAAAGATTGCATAAGAGTATTAAAGGCACCTAAAGTGTCTAAAAGCATTGGTGGATAGTGGGAGTCTGATGGGAGAGTCATACCAGGGAGAAAGGTAAGAGGAATCGGTTTGCAAAGGTCCGCTTCTATATCTAGCCACACAGGTCTACTCGGTACTGGATCTTCCAACCAACGAGCACCTTGTTTGAGAAGAAAAGATTGAGGGAACACTTGAGTAAAATCGCCACCAAGTATTAATGGAGCATTGGCAGAGGCCAAGGCCAACTGCGCAATACTTGCATAGTAAGCAGGGTTGTCCACATTCGGGGCATAATGCAAATACACGTGAATTCACTATCTCCAACCTCAAGGTGTACACGGGCCCATCTACCCTCCTTGTCAGCGCTAATATCAGGTACAGTAGCGTGCAAAGACTTCCTAACCAGAATGGCTATCCCGTACCATTTGGAAACGGTGGGAGAATAGGCAGCTACCATGTGAGGCTTAGCATTGAGTTTCAGTGTTTCAGCAGAGTTTAAATGCGTTTCCTGAAGAAACACTAAATCAACATGCTCATGGCTAAGATAGCTAAGGATTTTCTTTCCTTTGAGTGGACCATTAATGCCTTTGACGGTGAATGATAAGATTTTACATAAGGCCATTCAGAAAAGTTAAAAATTCTGAGCATGATAGCACACATAATTTCACTATGTCCCTCAAACTGACTGTATCTGGCTGTACACATGACATAGGAAAAATAAGCTAATATAATACAATGAAGCGCCCCACATTAACAAAGAAAACCGCAGTACGGTAGAGGAGAAGCAAAACCCCAAAATTACTGGCGACCATGTGTCTGCGGGGAGAAACCCCAGAGAAGGCCGAAATTGAAAAAACACATAACCTGTAGGACTGTGCGTGCTCCGAATCCGACCGAGGCACACATCATGAAGGGATAGGAGACCAAAAAACAAAAGTCATATAGAGAAAGAAAGTAAGTCCAGGCTATTTCTGTGCTTGGCTATGACCGCCGCATCGGGCCCTTCAAAATGGCGGATAGAGCCGGCAGATAAGAGTCCAAGATTTGGGATCAGCGCATCTGCTCTGCTTCTTTGGAGTCTAAAAATGTTGATAGTAGATCAGGATCTTCGAACATCCTGGTTTGGTTGTGGAGAGTCACTCGGAGCTTCGCTGGATACAACAGGCCAAAGCGAGCCTGTAGCTGTTGAAGTCGAGGGCGAAAAGCAAGGAGTTTCTTCCGACGGTCAACGGTAGGCTTTGCCAAATCAGGAAAGAAGGAGACCTTACGACCTTCAAATTCCAAATGATGATTCGCTCGGGCAGCATGTAAAATTTGTTCCACTTGTTGATATCGTAGCAAGCTAAAGATAATAGGCCGGGGGGTCGTGCGGTTGAGCGCCATGTGGGCAGGAACACGGTGTGCTCGATCGATTTCCAGTTCTCTGTGAAAAGTGATCTTCAGCAAGGAGGGAAGAGTTTTGAGCAAGAATTCTCTTATATCTCCTGCTTCCACCCCCTCTGGCATTCCGAGGAGCCTCACATTGTTGCGACGGGCTCGATTATTGCTATCTTCTAACTCCTTTTGAAGATTCTGTATCTGGCGCTCAGCCTTGTCCAGTTTGCCCAAGCGCACCTCGTGCGAGTCGAGGACCCCCGCCATGTTGTCCTGCCGTAATGAAAGACTTTCAAGTCGGTCCTGGAGCACTCCAAAGTCTTCTCGCATGGCTCGAAGCGCTTCTCCATTGGACTGCACCAATTCCTTCACGCCGCGTATTTCCTCCAAAATCTCCAGGTGCATTTCGGGGTTTTCACGAAATGGAACCATCTTCTGTGGGGAGGACACCTCTGTTTTGGAGCGTTTTCCGTGAGAAGAAGAAGGAGACCCGAAGTCCAAGCGCGCTGGTTTATGGGCCGCCATCCCCCCCGAGGTGCCCCGGTCAGCTCGGAGCGAAATAGTAAATTTGTATAGGTATTAAGTCAGGATTCTAAGTAGGCCTCTCGGGAGCTTCAACGCAAAGCGTCCTACCCGCTGGACATCAGGCTCCGCCCCCCAGCAACTGACATCTTGAACAATTTTCAGAAGACTGTGTTCGTGAGAAACTAGCTCAACTTAAAGTAGACAGAGTGATGGGACCGGATGGGATACACCCTAGAATACTGAGGGAACTTGGGGACGTTCTAGCAGCTCCACTGACTGACCTTTTCAATGCCTCGTTGGAGTCAGGGGTGGTGCCAAAGTACTGGAGAGAGGCTCATGTGGTGCCTTTACACAAAAGCGGAAGTAAGGATGTGGTTGAAAACTACAGGCCGGTTAGTTTAACTTCAGTGTTGAGTAAATTATTGGAAATGCTGCTGAAAGAGAAAATAGTGAGGTTTCTGGAGTCCAGCAGATTACAGGATCTGAGGCAGCATGGATTCACCAGAGGCAGGTCTTGTCAGACAAATCTGATTGATTTCTTTGACTGGGTGACCAGGGAGTTGGACCGAGGGAGAACCCTAGATGTGGTGTATTTAGATTTCAGTAAAGCCTTTGGCACTGTTCCTCACAGGCAACTTATTAACAAACTGAGCACCCTAGGGATGGACCCTAAAGTTACTGCTTGGGTTAGAAATTGGTTGGGTGGGAGGCAACAAAGAGTACAAGTAAATGGAACTCACTCTGAGGAAAAGGATGTTACCAGTGGTGTGCCCCAGGGATCTGTCCTTGGTCCCATTCTTTTTAACATCTTTGTTAGTGATATAGCGGAAGGGCTGTCGGGTAAGGTTTGCCTCTTTGCGGATGATACCAAAATCTGCAAGAGTAGACACCCAGGAAGGTGTAGATAACATGAGGAGGGAT
Organism: Ichthyophis bannanicus; assembly: GCA_033557465.1. Classification (NCBI taxonomy): domain Eukaryota; kingdom Metazoa; phylum Chordata; class Amphibia; order Gymnophiona; family Ichthyophiidae; genus Ichthyophis; species Ichthyophis bannanicus. The sequence goes on along the minus strand of CM066043.1, from coordinate 123,813,999 downwards.
CTAGCTAAGTTTGAAGAATGGTCTAGAATTTGGCAGCTGGGATTTAATGTTAAAAAATGTAAGGTCATGCATTTGGGCTGCAGCAATCCAAGGGAGCAATATAGTATAGGGGGTGAAGTACTTTTATCCACTAAAGAAGAGCGGGACCTAGGGATGGTTGTGTCTGATGATCTTAAAGTAGCTAAACAGGTAGAAAAGGCGATGGCAAAAGCTAGAAGGATGCTTGGGTGCATACGGAGAGGAATGGCTAGCAGAAAAAAGGAGGTGATAATGCCTCTGTATAAGTCTTTGATGCGACCTCATTTGGAATATAGTGTGCAATTCTGCAGACCGCACCTTCAAAAGGATGTGAACAGGATGGTGCAGAGGGTGGCTACTAAAATGATTAGTGAGCTTCATTATAAAGCATATGAGGACAGACTGAAGAATCCTAATATGTACACCTTAGAGGAAAGGCGGGATAGAGGTGATATGATTGAGATGTTTAAATACCTCTGTGGCATAAATGTTCAGGGAGAGAGCCTCTTTCAATTGAAAGCAAGTTCTGCTACGAGGGGACATGGGATGAGGGTGAAGGGAGATAGATTCAGGAGTGATATGCGGAAATATTTCTTTACGGAAAGAGTAGTGGATCCGTGGAATAGTCTCCCAGTGGAGGTGGTAGAGATGAGGACAGTAACTGAATTCAAAAAAGCATGGGACAAACACAGAGGATCTCTAAAGGTAAAAAGGGGACTGTTGTAGTTGTTGATATGGAAGGACAGACTAGATAGGCCTTGTGGTCTTTTTCTGTTATCATATTTCTATGTTTTGCAATAAAACTTAATTGCCAGGCATTACACTTTTCTGCTAATTTTTGTAGATATTTTTTCCTCATTTGTCTTCATCCTCTGAGGTATCCACTCTGTTGCAGATCTTTGTGTCTCTACATAAAGGCAAACTTTTCCTTTTGACACTTCGGCAATAACACTCAAAGACATTGAACAGTAGTGGTCCCAGGAAAAATCTCGGAGGCACTCTTCTACTCACGTTCCTTTTTTTCTGAGTGAATTTCATTTGCCACCATCCTCTGATTGTCAGTCAACCAACTTCTGATCCAGTTCACTACCTTGGAACTCATCCCCAGGGTCTTCTTTCATAAGCCTCCTATGAGGAACATTATTGAAGGCTTTACTGAAACCTAAGTAATTACATCTGTTGCATACTCTTGATCTGTTCTCTGTTGTCCCATTCAAATAAATCAATCAGATTTGTTTGACATGATCTTCCTTTAGTAAAACCATGCTGCCTCGGATCTTGCAACCTATTGGATTCTAGAAGTTTACAATCCTTTCTTTCAGCAGAGTCTTCATTACTTTTCCTACCACCATCATAAGGTTTACCAGCCTATAGTTTGCCATGTTGGTGAAAAGAGACCAGATCAGTCCTTCCCCAATCCTATGGAACTTCCCTCATGTCCAAGGATCTATTAACCACATCCTTTAAAGGTGGCACCAGAACCTCTTTGAACTCTCTCACTATCCTGGGATGCATCTCATGTGGTTCCATGGCCTTGTCCGCTTTCAGTTTTAAAAGCTGTTCATAAAAACCTTCTTCCGTGAATGGTGTGGTATTTACTCCACTGCCACTCCATTTGTCAACCATGTGTGAACATGGAACAGAGGTATCTGTTTAGCACTTCCTCTTTTTCTTTGTCACTATTCACATCAGTCCTCGGCCCCTTTGGGTCTTGCAACACTGCCTCTGGCCTTCCTCCTCTCTACAATATATCAGAAAAAAAAGTTGCCGTCTTATTTCACGTCTTTAGTCATTTTTTACTTCTGCGTGTGCTTTTGTCATCCTGATTTCTCTTTGCCTGTTTTAGCTTTCTCTGGTATTCTTTTTTTTGTGTTTCTCTTTTTGTGTTCTTCTGAATGCTGCCTTTTCTGCCATCACTTCTTTGGTGAAACATGCATTTCCTCTTGTTTTTATTTACTTTCCTTACATATAGATCCATTGCCTTTTTATAGCCTCTTTCAGTTTAGCCCACTGCTTTTCCATTTCCTTTATCTCATCCCACCCCGTCAGCTCCTCCTTCAGGTACTTTCCAATTTTACTGAAGACGGCATTTTTGAAATCTAGGACTTTTGAGTTTGGTGTGAATGGACTTCACCTCAAATCACACTATGTGTTGATCACTGCTGCACAAGTGGGCACACACCTGGACATTAGACACACTATCATAGGGGGGGGCGGAGCCTGATGTCCAGCGGGTAGGACGCTTTGCGTTGAAGCTCCCGAGAGGCCTACTTAGAATCCTGACTTAATACCTATACAAATTTACTATTTCGCTCCGAGCTGACCGGGGCACCTCGGGGGGGATGGCGGCCCATAAACCAGCGCGCTTGGACTTCGGGTCTCCTTCTTCTTCTCACGGAAAACGCTCCAAAACAGAGGTGTCCTCCCCACAGAAGATGGTCCCATTTCGTGAAAACCCCGAAATGCACCTGGAGATTTTGGAGGAAATACGCGGCGTGAAGGAATTGGTGCAGTCCAATGGAGAAGCGCTTCGAGCCATGCGAGAAGACTTTGGAGTGCTCCAGGACCGACTTGAAAGTCTTTCATTACGGCAGGACAACATGGCGGGGGTCCTCGACTCGCACGAGGTGCGCTTGGGCAAACTGGACAAGGCTGAGCGCCAGATACAGAATCTTCAAAAAGAGTTAGAAGATAGCAATAATCGAGCCCGTCGCAACAATGTGAGGCTCCTCGGAATGCCGGAGGGGGTGGAAGCAGGAGATATAAGAGAATTCTTGCTCAAAACTCTTCCCTCCTTGCTGAAGATCACTTTTCACAGAGAACTGGAAATCGATCGAGCACACCGTGTTCCTGCCCACATGGCGCTCAACCGCACGACCCCCCGGCCTATTATCTTTAGCTTGCTACGATATCAACAAGTGGAACAAATTTTACATGCTGCCCGAGCGAATCATCATTTGGAATTTGAAGGTCGTAAGGTCTCCTTCTTTCCTGATTTGGCAAAGCCTACCGTTGACCGTCGGAAGAAACTCCTTGCTTTTCGCCCTCGACTTCAACAGCTACAGGCTCGCTTTGGCCTGTTGTATCCAGCGAAGCTCCGAGTGACTCTCCACAACCAAACCAGGACGTTCGAAGATCCTGATCTACTATCAACATTTTTAGACTCCAAAGAAGCAGAGCAGATGCGCTAATCCCAAATCTTGGACTCTTATCTGCCGGCTCTATCCGCCATTTTGAAGGGCCCGATGCGGCGGTCATAGCCAAGCACAGAAATAGCCTGGACTTTCTTTCTTTCTCTATATGACTTTTGTTTTTTTGGTCTCCTATCCCTTCATGATGTGTGCCTCGGTCGGATTCGGAGCACGCACAGTCCTACAGGTTATGTGTTTTTTCAATTTCGGCCTTCTCTGGGGTTTCTCCCCGCAGACACATGGTCGCCAGTAATTTTGGGTTTTGCTTCTCCTCTACCGTACTGCGGTTTTCTTTGTTAATGTGGGGCGCTTCATTGTATTATATTAGCTTATTTTTCCTATGTCATGTGTACAGCCAGATACAGTCAGTTTGAGGGACATAGTGAAATTATGTGTGCTATCATGCTCAGAATTTTTAACTTTTCTGAATGGCCTTATGTAAAATCTTATCATTCACCGTCAAAGGCATTAATGGTCCACTCAAAGGAAAGAAAATCCTTAGCTATCTTAGCCATGAGCATGTTGATTTAGTGTTTCTTCTTCAGGAAAACGCATTTAAACTCTGCTGAAACACTGAAACTCAATGCTAAGCCTCACATGGTAGCTGCCTATTCTCCCACCGTTTCCAAATGGTACGGGATAACCATTCTGGTTGAGAAGTCTTTGCATGCTACTGTACCTGATATTAGCGCTGACAAGGAGGGTAGATGGGCCCGTGTACACCTTGAGGTTGGAGATAGTGAATTCACGTGTATTTGCATTATGCCCCGAATGTGGACAACCCTGCTTACTATGCAAGTATTGCGCAGTTGGCCTTGGCCTCTGCCAATGCTCCATTAATACTTGGTGGCGATTTTACTCAAGTGTTCCCTCAATCTTTTCTTCTCAAACAAGGTGCTCGTTGGTTGGAAGATCCAGTACCGAGTAGACCTGTGTGGCTAGATATAGAAGCGGGCCTTTGCAAACCGATTCCTCTTACCTTTCTCCCTGGTATGACTCTCCCATCAGACTCCCACTATCCACCAATGCTTTTAGACACTTTAGGTGCCTTTAATACTCTTATGCAATCTTTAGACTCCCGACTCTGGTCAGTGCAACTTCAGCATCGCCTTCGGAGCACTAGAGTACTCCCGCCATCGGCATTCCCTACATAAGGTTGATTGGAGACTTTCCGATCTCTCGGTAGTTCACCGGGTGTAGCATCCAATTTTACTAAACCTTATGTAATGCTATAACTAGAGATACCCCTATAGCGCAGAAAGTATGGGAGAGAGAATTGCATGTGACTTTGACCTCGGAGCAATGGAGCCTTATCTGGAGTAGAGGGACACGGGTTCCCGATCCGCCTCACTCACTCAGACCCTCTTCTTTCTAGCCCACCGGTGTTTTTACACTTCTCACAGATTAGACAAATGGAACACTACTCAGGGCAATGGTTGCTGGACACGTCCTGCGGCCATTGGTTCATTGCCTCATGTTATGCATGAATATCCCGCACTACAGTATTACTGGCGTCGGGTCTGGGGTCGTATTTAGTCTATCTCGCACTCTCAGGAGCCCCTTTCTTGGAGGATAGTGGGACTTCGCCCAGTTGCGGGGATCCCCTCTCTCCCAAAAATGGCTTATCTCCTTTCGAACTTTATGCTTGGCATTGCTATTTCCCTAATTAAGTAATACTGGAAAATTAGCTCCCATCTGAGCCCCAATGAATGGTGGAATCATGCCTGTCTTTACAGTAAATATGAACAAATACCTCGTCTGTTCGCTTCCTCCGTTCAGACTCCTTCTCATTGGTCTCAATGGAAGCTGCTCAATGACTATGTACATTTTGCTAAATGCTCTCATCTGACTGTCTAACTTTGTATATATCTCTGTCCCATGATCATGCTGTATTGTAGATACTCTTTTGATCGTTTGATGTATAATCACTGTTAATTGGAAGCGCTCACATGCTGATATAATCGGGTAGAGAAGAAGCATCGGGGTGGGGGGTAATGGGTTTACTTTTCCTTATTGTATACCTGTTTTGTCTCTTTTGGTGTGTTGTTTCTTTTGTTTGTTGCAAAATGAAAATAAAAGTTTAAAAAAAAAAAAAAAAAGACACACTATCATAGAAGGTGAAGCGACTTGCCCAAGGTCACAAGGAGCATCAGTGGAATTTGAAGCCCGACTCCCCTGGTTCTTAGCCATCACTCTAACAAACTACTCTATGCCACCACGCCTACTGAAATGACATATTTTATAAAATATATATAGTATGTACATCGGCACTCAGGTTGAGCTCTAACCAAACTATGCCCACAGGCATGCCTGATCAAGCATAGGATGAGAGGAAGTCAATAAATAAGGTAAATATGTGTATAGCATTAAAACAATAAAAAAAAATCACCTTATTTACTGATTTCCATACAAAGCAGTATTTGCAGATGCTAGTTTTCAATAAATCAGGCCAGAGCAGATGTTTGCAATCTGCCCTCTTCACCCAAAAAGGAAAACTTAACATTCTGTTTATATAATGAAATTGTAGTTGAAGAACTTCTAATCCTAATAGAAATCTGGGATGAAAACTTGGCAGTCTATTTATGGTATACAAGGTCTGTAAAAAATAATAATGTAATGTTTCATTGGGTTTTAATTTTCTCCAAGTAGTCTGGCATGGTATAATGCCCTCTGGGTGGAGGGTCACCATTTCATGCTCCTTAATTTCCAAAAGGAGTTCAAAAAAATTCTCTTGGCTTTCTGTTCTCTTAGCTCTTTTGACTTATCCTTCACTGCATCAATTTTGGGAAATCTCCAGTTTTACAGAATTAGCTATTATATGGTGTTCTGAGAAAAATAGGACTTTCTAAAAACTTGCTCTCAGCTTTCTCCTGCTCCATTTAGGCTTCTAGCCCAGTAATATGGGCCCAATTAGCCTTTGTCTGATGCTACCCAGGGTTTTCCTCTTTTGAGTCGATATTCAGAGTGAGTTATGTGTTCCTGATAAAAGGAGCCAGGTTAGGGGAGAGGTGGAGCACTGCCAGAAATATCCATTTAGCATCAATATTCAGCTGCTAAATTAACATCCATTTAGTTTAGGCCTGCTGACTAGCAGGACTAAATCTAAACTGATTGTTTAGGTACAGTCACAGCTAGTACTTATTAGGGGCATTGAATGTATATATTGAAGTATATGCTTGTTAAAGGATGAGGTGAAAGAGGCTTTTAGAGGCAAAAGAATATCTTTCAAAAAATAGAAAAAGGAACCAAATGAAGAAAATAGCAAACAGCATAAGCACTGGCAAGTTAAATGCAAGGCACTAATAAGGAAGGCAAAAAGAGAATTTGAAAAGAAGCTTACTATAGAGATAAAAACTCACAATAAAAGCTTTTTCAGATACATTTGAAGCAAGAGGCCAGGTAAGGATTCAGTTGGACCATTAGTTGATCAAAACGTAAAAGGGGCACTCAGGGAGGACAAGGCCATAGCTGAGAGACTAAGGGGCATGTTTACTATAGTGCAGCGGGGTTCACAGGGTTAACACGTTAAATTTGCATGTTCCTACTGCACTAAAGCCCAACGGTTGCAGTAGTTGTGTCTCTAGTGCGATACTAGCGTACGCACACAGTGCCCACAGTTATACCATGTGTCGGGGAAAATAAAGCTAAAGGCTGGATACCAGGGCAGTAGCAGCAAAGAAAACACTGTGGACCGTAGTAACTGTGCCCCAAGCATACATACAGGAAGGTCTCAACTGGCCAGTTCAGAATACAGAGGGTTGACCAGGAATGGGCCCAACTGCCTGCACAGCTCAGAGCAAAGGGGCTAAATCCAAGAGCATAGAAATCTCGTATGCAGAGAGTATGTGCTGCATCTGTAACTGTGGGAGACATGAGGACAGGGATATGAACTCCTCACCCTGAGGTGCCAAGGATATCTGTTCAACTAGGCTGCAGGGAGCACAGTGTACAAGGCCTTGGGGGGGGGGGGGGGATGAGCTCCATCTCTCATTCTTTCCTCTGATCATAATACTATTCCTATTTGTCCTATGCATCCTCTTTAATTATGATTCCATGTAGTAAGTTTTGTAAATAGTTACCCCTGTTATCCAAGTTTTGTTCCCTGTTATCTGTAAACTCATACATGTTATTTGTACTGAGCATTTTGTTCCATGTAAACCGCGCTGATGCCGAATAGTGCGGTATATGAGAAGGTAAATAAATAAATAAATATTCAATACACATACTGTACTTACATATATCTCCTATAAGTATGGTATGTGTATTGAATAGTATCTAACTACAGTATTGAGGCTTGTGGGATTGGATGACATCATAGCCATTGTACAGTGTGGGGGGAAGGGAGGTGCCCCAGTCAGGGTTTCTAGACACCAAGCACAATCTGCACACATGCTCAAGGCAGCCTGCTGATGAAGCAATAGGGTAAGGCAACACCCCTATGACCCACTCTATTGAACAACAGAAGGCCCCCATGCCCCCTCTGACATCTATTCCTTGAATATGCAGATGTGAACAGCAGTCTGTCAGGACAGCTGTTGTGTCTGTGGAAGTTTGACCACTGTCCTAGCAGGGACACTCCTTATCTGCAGGCTCTAGTGTTGCTCTAATCGGACTGTTGTGATCCACTGTCATGTCAGCTGTACCATGCAGCCCCTCCAAACCAGTGTCTTAGGCAAGCACCTTGTTATTCCGCTCACTTCTCCTTTTGTCCCTATTCCCTTCTTATGTGTTTGCCCTACTTCTGCCCTTCATATTTCCTAACATGCCTGTAAAAACCATGTGGCTGTAGTGCACGAGTATGGCGAGTGTAGCTAGTGCCTGGTCAGAGGCTGGCGTTAGCTGCATTAGCACTAGTCTGTCCCAGTATGGCAGTTCTCATGTTCTTATGATCTTTCTAGAACAGTGGTTCGCATACCTGTCTTGGAGAACCCTCCAGTCAGCAGAGTTTTCAGGATATCTGCATTATTCATGAAATAAATTTGCATGCACTGCTTCCATTGCATGCAAATCAATCTCATGCATATTTGTTGTGGATATCCTGAAAACCTGACTGGCTGGGGGTCCCACTGGACATGTTTGTGAATCACTAATCTTGAGCTTGCCAGAGTTCTGGCCAGTGTCTGTTCTGGCATTTCCTATGGGGATGTACACTTACAGGAAGTAATTTTATAACGTCATTCCTTGCACGCATATGGCCACATACAGACAATAAATGTCCTCTTATAAAATATCAGCCAATGTGAAAGTATGCACTTTGGCATAAAGAGTAATTAGACCTTACCTGCTAATTGGCGTTCCTGAAGGATCTCCAGTCCAGTTGCTCTCCACTGGGTTGCGCCCCCCTTCCAGCAGCATGTAGATTGAGCACGTCATCCTTTTGATGACCCTGGGGTATAAGTAGACCTGGCACCTCCCGCCAGCTCCAGTAACCTATTAGCAAAGCAGACTTAATGGACAGACAAGTAAATAACTAATACTGAACAATAACTGAACTGTAAAACCACTGGCACCGCCCTCCCCCGGGAGAACTTCCCATCGCCCCCGGAGAAGGAGAGGCTTACATGAAAGCGACACCCTCTTGTCGAGGCACCTAAGCCGTCCAATTCGCCTCACCATCGAGAACCTCAGTGGAGAGTCCTCCGACCCTTATCTTCAGATTAACACTTTGGACCGGCAATGCCTGTATAAAGACAAACCAAACCTGGGCGGGATCGGGGACTGGACTGGAGATCCTTCAGGAATGCTAATTAGCAGGTAAGGTCTAATTACTCTTTCCTTAGCGTCTCTCCAGTCCAGTCCTTCTCCACTGGGATGTACCAGAGCAGTTCAAACTTGGGCAGGACTGGCAATACCGGACCGAAGAACTGCTCCTCCAAACCTCGCTTCTTCCGCAGCCTGGACATCCAACCGATAATGCTTGGCAAAGGTGTGCAGGGACGACCGGGCAGCCACTCTGCAGATGTCCAGCGGCGGAACTAAACTAAATTCTGCCCACGAGGCTGCCTGGGCTCACGTAGAATGAGCCCAAAGCCCAATCGGGGCTTGCTTTCCCTTTAACATATAGGTTGATGCAATGGCCTCTCGGATCCATCTGGAAATTGACTCCTTCACTGTCGCCTCACCTTTACACGGCCCTCTGAAGGAAACAAGCAATCGTTCTGACTTAAGAAAGGGTTCCGTGCGATCCAGGTAATGCCTCAGGGCTCTGCGCACGTCTAACCACCGCAAACGTACATCGTCCCCCCTTCGAGAAGACCCGGAAAAGGAAGGAAAGGAAACTGACTGATTCACATGGAAAGCTGAGGATACCTTGGGCAAGAAAGACAGGACTGTCCTGAGCACCATCCTTTCTTTAGAAAATGGCAGAAATGGTGGCCGGCAGGACAAGGCCTGCAACTCCGAAATACGCCTGGCTGAACAGATAGCCACCAGAAAAACTGTCTTCAAAGTAACATCTTTGAGAGATGCCCACTGCATCGGTTCAAAGGGTTCGGCAGTCAGAGAATCTAACATGAGATTGAGTCCCAAGGAGGAACCAGCAACCTCTGCTGAGGCCTAAGCCACTGCACTGCCTTCATAAACCGTCCTACGTCCGCATGCTTGCCTAAGGACTTTCCCTGTATCTTGCCCCTATAGCAGGAAATAGCCGCCAATTGAACTCTCAATAAGCTGGCTGCCAGGCCTTTCTCGAAACCTGCCTGCAAGAAATCCAGAACCTCTGGGACCGACACTGTAAGGGCCTTTTCTGCTTCTCCACCCACCAGCCTTCAAATATGCACCAGACCCTCACATAAGAAAGACAGGTCGAGCGCTTATGGGAACTTAGCAAGGTGGAGATCACAGCTCCCGAGTAACCTCGCTTTCTCAGCCGAGCCCACTCAATAGCCAGGCCGTGAGAACCGATCCACCTGCGGCATGCGCACTGGACCCTGGACCAGGAGGTCGTCCTTCAGTGGCAGACGCCACAGGCGATCGGCCAGAAGGCGCATGAGATCGGCATATCAAGGCTGACGAGGTCAGTCCGGGTCAATCAGGACCACCTGCCCTGGATGAGCCTCTATCTGTTGCAGAACCCTGCCTATGAGCGCCCACGGGGGAAACACATACAAGAGACCATTGGTCGGCCACCTTTGAACTAAGGCATCCAAGCCCTCCGACATCCTCTCCTTTCTTCGGCTGAAGAACCGGCCCACCTTGGTCGACTCCCAAGTCGCCATCAGATCCATGATGGGAGGACCCCACCTGTGCACAATCCTTTGGTACACCTCCTGGGAGAGCTGCCACTCTCCGTGATCCACTTTGTGCCGACTTAAATAATCCGCTATTACGTTTTCTACTCCTGCCATATTTTGAGCCGACAATGCCAACAGATGGGCTTCGGCCCACATCATCAGCACTTCCGCTTCCTCTTCCAGGGCCGGGCTGCTCGTCCCGCCATGACGAATGATGTATGCTACCATAGTCATGTTGTCGGACATCACCCTGACCGCCATCCGACCCATCCAGTGTCCGAACGCTTTGAGAGCCAGAAAGACCGCCCTCAGTTCCAACCTGTTGATAGACCACTGTGCCTCCTGCACCTCCCAAAGTCCTTGGGCAATCCGTCTCTCGCAGTGGGCCCCCCAATCAAAGAGACTGGCATCCGTCATCAGTTGTACCCAAACCGGAGGCTCGAGGGGCATGCCACGTTCCAGAGGACCTGGCCGTATCCACCACTGTAAGGACTTTTTGACTGCCTCTGGACAGGGAAGAGCCATTGACATAGGCTGCCATTGGTGGGACCAACGGCGAAGCAGGGATCGCTGAAGAGGCCGCATATGGGCCCTGGCCCTTGGAACCAGTTCTATGGTCGCTGCCATGGTTCCCAGCACCTGAAGGTAATGCCACACTGAGGGCGCCTTCATGCCCAGGAACTGACGCAGTAGGTTCCATAGCACCCCTGCCCTCCGATCCAGTAAGAATACTCTGCCTCTGCCAGTGTTAAACCGTGCCCCCAGATAATCGATCTCCAGGGAGGGAACCAACTTGCTCTTTGTTAAATTTATAACCCATCCTAGGTTCCTCAGCAACTGGACCACCTTGGATGTGGCCTCCCGACTCTCCCATTTGGACTTTGCCCGAATCAGCCAATCGTCGAGATACAGATGGACCAAGATCCCTTCCTTGCGTAGCGCCACGGCCACCACCACCATAACCTTGGTGAAGGTGTGCAGCGCTGTTGCCAAGCTGAATGGCATCACCTGAAATTGGAAGTGTCCCTGCGGAACCGCGAACTGCAGGAACTGTTGGTGGGACTCATGGATGGGAATATGCAAGTGCACTTTCATGAGGTTGAGGGAAGTCAAAAACTCCCCTTGTCGCACCGCAACCACCACTGATCTCAATGTTTCCATCTGGAAGTGAGGAACTCAGAGGCAACCCGGAGGCAACGGTTGACCCCTTTCAGATCAAGAATTGGGTGGAACAATCCTTTTTTGGGGACCACAAAGTAGATGGAGTATTGACCTTTTCCGAGCTGGCCTGCGGGAACAAGAACCACTGCCTCCGTGCCCGCAGCCTCTTGAGCATCTCTTCCACTGCTGCTAGTTTGGCAGGTGACCGGCACGGGGACTGAACGAAGGAAGGAAAGACAGGCTTTGCAAACTCGAGAGCATAAGCTTCTCGAACTACTTCCAAAACCCATTGGTCTGTTGTGACCCGGGCCCAGGCAGAGAGGAACTGCCGAAGACGGCCTCCCACCAGCCGGTCTCCTCCCTGGGCTCTCGTGGCTTCATTGGGGCTTCCTAGCGCCCGAGGCAGAGGAAGAGGCTCCAAAACCTTTCCCCGCACCTCAAAACCCCTGGAAGTCCTGGTTTCCCCTCGTGGGGAAACGACCTCTCTGAAAGGACGATGACTGGTTCATCCGAAACCTCCACACGTCGCGCGGTTGAGTCCGCCCAGGAGTGGGCCGATTCTGCTTCAGCCTGTCCTCCAGGAGTCTACCTCCCTTAGACTCCCCCAAGCTCCTTGACCAGCTTATCGAGGTCTTCCCCAAAGAGCAGCTTACCCTTAAAGGGAAGTCTGCTGAGCCGGGCATTAGAAGAACTGTCGGCCGCCCAATTGCGGAGCCAAAGGTAACAACAAGCCGCCACCACCGAAGCCATATTTTTTGCTAGAGTTCTGATGAGATCGTACTGACTGTCAGCCAGGTATGCCGCAACCAACTCAATTCTCGCTGCCTCCCCAGGACCTTCACTGGAGGAATCTCCTGTCAGCTGAATCTGCTGGGACCAGCGCAAGCAGGCTCGAGCTACCCACGCCCCACAGACTGAGGCCTGTAGGGCTAGGACGCTAACATCAATGGCCTGTTTCAGCAGGGTGTCCAACTTCCTATCCTGGGAGTCTTTAAGAGTGGTGCTGCCTTCCACCGGTATTGTGGTCTTCTTAGTAACCGCCGACACCGCAGCATCCACTCTAGGCGAGCGAAGCAACTCCTTCTCTCCCTCCGGTAAAGGGTATAGCCTAGACATAGACCATACTCCCCTCAGAGCGGATTCCGGCTGATCCCACTCCTCCTGGATCATCTGCCGCACCACTCGGTGTACCGGGAAAACCCTTTGTGATTTCCTGACCACTTGAATCAATGGGTCCTCCAGCGCTTCCTCCTCCGCTGGGACTCCGGCCATCATGTTCAGCACCTTCAGAGCTTCCCCGATCAAAGCCGGTAACTCCTCTTGGTGGAAGACTCGCACAATCTTAGCTTGTTCCTTGGGAATCTCACCTTCTTCGAGTTCCTCTTCGTCTCCCACCTCCCTGTCCAACAGGTCCCCTTCCAAGGGTTCTGGCAGAGGGGAGCGAAGAACCTCCTCCTGTGCGAGCCACGACCGTTTGGGGGAGGGGCCCGCCTCCTCCTGATCCTTGGCATCAGGCTGAGTTTTAGCGCTTCCCTGCGCTGGTCCCTGTCCCTGCTGTTGAAGGCAAAATGCCTTATGCAGCAGCAAAGCAAACTCCGGGGACAACTCAGTCCCAACCTCGCCCTCCATACCAGGCAAGGCACTCGAGGGCCCAGGCTGTGGCGGAGGCAGGGCGGACTGCTCCAGGGACAATAGGGGAGACTCGGACCGGAATAAGGCCCCCCCTGGGGGATCCTGAATCCTGTGAGGTGGAAGGTGGCGGATCGTGTACTGCCCCCAATCCATCCTTTGCCTGGATCTCAGTTCCAAGTAGGCTGCCTCTGCGGCACAGCCTCTGCAAATGCCTGTCTCAGACACCGCCCCCCGGCGGGTCCCACAGAGCAGGCACTGGGGCCTAGCTGGCATGATCCCAGACTGTAGTGCCAAAGAGAGAAAACTAATAAAAGGATATAATCCCCAGGAGAAAAGGTTCCACTAAACCAAGCCTCCCCCCTGTCTCTCTTCTTTTTTTTTTTTAACTTTACAGTTTAATCTCTTTTTCTCTTTTCCAGGGCACGTTCTCTTCCTCCGGAGAGTCCGTTATGCAAACGCGCTTCCGTTCCAAGGCCTCTCCATAAGTGCCGGGCCAGGAACCACCCGGCTTACAAATGCACGAAGAGTAGGACTCAACTGCTTCAGCGCCATCTGTAGGCCCCGGAGTAACATGTGGCTGGCGTTCGTGCAGCTATCCACCGCCTCAGCGAAACGCCGCTGCTACCCGGCTCACTCCTACACCTTTCTTTGCCACCCGGCCCAAAGTGATGCCTTTCGTTGCCGAGGTGCTCGTTGTCTCCCGGCCGACTCCTCGTCCTCCCGCTCGCACGCTCAGCCGCCTTAAGGGCTTCGGCGGTGAGGCGGGAAGGACGGCACAGGCTTCCCCCCAGTTCCGCTTGGCACAGAAAAGAAGAAATGGGTTCTTCACCGGCTCTCTTTCTTTCCTCCTGCAGCTGCAGGGCAGTCGCCGGCTGCCAAGGCTCCTTCTCCCAAACCCCCGAACAAGCCAACAGGGAGGGGGGAGGGGGGAAGTCTCCTAACGTTAACTTAAATGAAATTAAACAAAAATAAATAAACAAATAAAATTAATAAATTAAATACACAGTACAGGAACCCCCAAAGACCTGCACTACTGCTAGTCTCTCCAGTAAGCCAGATCCCTGGCTTGCTGCAACCCCTTCCAGCTGCTAAAAGACCGAGCACAGAACTGGAGCTTGTGGGAGGTGCCAGGTCTACTTATACCCCAGGCTCATCAAAAGGATGACGTGCTCAGTCTACATGCTGCTGGAAGGGGGGCACAACCCAGTGGAGAGGGACTGGACTGGAGAGACACTAAGGAATGGTACATACTTTGCTGGTAGGTATGCATGGATAGAGTTTGGGGAGAGTCAGGGCAGAGTGCATAGGTAAGCAGATGGAGTATAAAATATGGCCATCTACATCTGCACTGAAAAATTATAAATACAGACATTTATACCTGCGCCAGGACAGGTGTAGATACCTATGCCTACAGTGCAGGCATGTATTACACCACTTTTCTAGTTTATGATAAAGACAAATAGGCACCTATATGAATTTATAAAATTGTGTTTAAGCAGATGGTCTACTTTCACATTTATAAAACCGCTCTCATCAAGGGATCACATTCTTCCTATACACTAACCTGCCCATGACTAAAATAAGGACAAAAAGAGAGTCATTTTCTAACAAGGGATCTACAGTAGATTAAAAGGTTAAGTAGGTGCTTACTTAGGCACTATTTGGAAAGAAACATAGGCGCCTATGCATCTTTATAAAATACTAGCATAAGTGGCAGAAATCACACCTTAAATGCAGGTGTGGACAGTTCCATCTGAATGTTTGTATGTAAAGTTTGTAAGTACACACATTGATTAAAATATTTATATCATCAAGGCAAATACTTGTGAGCTCTACTCACGCTTGGCCCAGATCAATGCCTCAGCTATGCTTACCAGCAACGAACACACCTTCTTGCATATAAGCTAGTGGGTATTTTATAAAAGGCCTTTTGCTGGCATATATGACTGAATACATGCAGCAAAGACATTACCCTCAAAACGACTGGTAAGGGAAGTGTGTAAGCTTTGACATAAATGTGGGTGAAATGAGCCTTACACACTTGCTCATTTCCGTATTTATCAAACACATTTCCAAAGCAAGTTGCAACAAATTGCCTTGTGTTTCTTCACTCTTACCGCTTGTCTTTTTATTCCCTCGCTTTGTATCTCACTCCTCGGATAACATTTTCTGGTATCTCTATTTTACAAGAAGTCAGTTCGATTAATGAACAATAAATAAGCCAATGAAGTAGTCCACAAAGACAGCACTTTATCCTACCTTGTCGGGAGGCTCCTTCATCTGAGGAGAACACTTGTTCACAGTCTAGTGTTTATGTTAAGATTTATTCCTGAACTGGTACCCCAACCAAAAATTTATCTTCAGGCATAAAAAAACCTCACAGGTGTGCTGCTTTGACTAATAAGCTGCGCAGCCTGGTATTCATCACAGCTGAGACTTTGCTGGGAGAAAGAAGGCGGCAAGAAGTGCATTTGTTTTCGGAGCAGGCACTTGTGATTCAGCACGCTCAGGGGTATGCAGAGAGGCAGATGAGCTCATTAGCTTCACCTCCCTTTGTCTGTAAGAAGCAAATGAGGTAAAGTCATTGGTTTGACACCACATGCCCTGCTTCATTACTTATTGCATGGCTCTGCAGCAGGCTGGGTAATTACTGGCATGATCTAACTTACCCCCTGTTTTATAAAATCCATTCTTGTGGTTACATCTAAAGGTTATAATATATATATAGGCACTCACACCTCCGTCGGCACTTCAGCTACTACTAATAAATACTCTGTAAAACACTCAAATCGTATTTGTGGCAAAACGTATGGCTGCAGCTTTTATTCCACTTTAGAACACTTGAACTTCCAGAATATAAACTGTAACACCTCCCGAATCGGTTTCTTCTATGTTACAGAACACTTTAATTGCTTGTCATTAGCACCTCTTTATCCCTCTTTTCCACAGCCATACTCTGCTGTCGGTGACAGTCTAGCTGTGATGAGGTCCACTGAACCCTGTGGCATTCCCACCCCTTCTTCACCCCCCCAGCCTGTGGGTGAGGCGAAACCAGGGCCATACTGAGCCAGAATTGCGCCCTTTGCGACTTGCACATTGGGTGTGACCCCCCCCCCCACACCTCCATCCAGCCACTTTCTGCTCTTACCTTGCTTCTGCCGCCCTCTGCTTTCTCCACAGTGGTGCTGACAGCAGGGCAAGAGCAGATAGTGACTGGACAGAGGTGGGAGAAGGGAGGCTAGCCTAATGTGCTAGTCACCGGCACTTTAACCCTGGGAGTACCGATGGGGTCAAAAGTGACCCTATTGCAAGTTTCACAACGCATATCTCGGAAACTAGTTGTTCAAGAATGCAATCTTTTTATGACTTTTCACATGTCAATATTCTCTTTATATTGCGCCATGAGAGGAATAATTTTCATCCGCTAGGTGACGCTAGTGATGAACTGCAGCACAGAGTACCAGTGGGGTCATTTTTGACCCCAGTTGCTTACGTCCAGTTTGGATCGTGATACAATTTGCAGTTTTGTGAATTTTTTGATCTGACAAAGGTATTTATCATTAATTATGTATCATTTATTTCTTGTACTCTTATTTTATGAAAATTACAGATTTTCTGTAATTGATATCATACGTTCTCTCATTATTTCCGATGAAATCTAAAGGTTTTCAGCTCATTCATCATGATTATTGTACACCTATAGTAAAACTACTTTGCATTTTATTCAACATTATCTTTGTTTATTTATTTTAGGTTATTGTTTATGATGTCAAAACAAAAGTATTCAGCTGCCCAAGTAAGAGAAATATTGTAACGAGATGCTGACAGTGGCGGCTCTGAGTCGTCTGATGATGCAGCATATTCAGCAAGCGAAGAAGCATATCAGCCAAGTTCGGGCGATAAATCTGATCATGACAGTCATGATTCAGATGACGACAGCAGTTGATCGCCAAGTGAATGTGAGACTGATGTTGAGCCGGTAACATCGCCTGCAGCAAAGAGTCAAGTTACAGGTCGAGGCAAAGGTCGAGGCTGTGCTGGACGGGGAAGAAGGCAGGAGTCCTCGGTGTCAGTATCATCTGTGAGGAATCTTAGCTGTGGTCGTAGAGGAGCTAAGAGGTCATCAACTATAAGCACAAATGTTGCCATTGAAGCCTATGTATCTAAGGATGCCACATCATGGAACAGGAAACCTCTAAAGCAAGCTGCTGGAAGATACACCAGAGCTAATGTCATGCCCGTACAACAAGGTCCTACAAGGTATGCTGTATGAAATGTTGATGGCCCTCTCGCAGCATTCCACTTGTTCATGAGAAAGAACTTATTGAATGAAATCATGATGTGGATGAGCAAACAAGGAAGACACATTTATGACGACACCTGGAAAGATTTCAATGTTTTCTTGGACTTCTGATCCTCTCAGGCGTGTACAAGTCACAAAATGAATCCATAGTTCAGTTGTGGAACCTTGAAGATGGTCATTCTGTTTTCGGCAAAAATATGGCCCGTAACCGTTTTCAGCAAATTTCTTGTGCTCTCAGATTTGATGATGCAACCAACAGACGTGAACAACGAGGCGTGGATAAGCTTGCTCCAGTCAGACACGTTTTTGATACCTGGGAAGCAACTCTAAGTGACGCTTTTGTTCCTGGTGAAAATGTTACCGTGGATGAGCAACTGCTTACATTTCGTGGCCGTGTTCCGTTCAGACAATATATTCCCAGCAAACCTGGGAAATATGGCATAAAGCTATGGATGTTGTGTCACAGTGCAACGTCATATGTTCTGCGTCTTCAAGTATATACAGGAAGGGAACTTGGACAAAACAGGGAACAGAATCAGGGTGAAAGGGTTGTGCTGCAACTCACTGAAGGATTGACGCGATCTGGCAGAAATGTTACTGTTGACAATTTCTTCTGCAGTTTATCCCTGTCACGGAAATTGCTAGAAAAACAAATGACACTTTTGGTGACAATTCGAAAGAACAGAAAAGAATTACCTCCAGAATTTGTAACAGCAAAGGGCCGAGAGGTATTCACTTCACTGTTTGCCTTTCGCAATGACGCCACTCTGGTTTCTTATTGCCTGAAGAAAGGAAAAGTGGTTGTTCTTCTGAGCAGAACTCCTAATAGATGAAAATGGGACAAAACCCTGCCAGACCCCAAGAAGCAAGTTTTCCCAACACAGAACTCTACAGCTACCCACATGGGAAAGACATTGAAAATAAAAGGCTCATATTCACGTAGGGCCCCATATTGATGTAGGGCCCATATTGAAAGGCAGGGCTGGCCCATCCATTGTGCGAGAATGTTGTTCACACTGGGCCCCGTGCCAACATCATCCTGCATTGAATGGCAGGCAGGGCAGATTTAGAGGGAGCTGAAGAGGCCCTGGCTCATCTCTAACAGCTGCCAAAGTGAAGCAAAGCTGTACTGAAGTGAAGTGAAGCTGTACTGAAGTTTAGAGTGCTGCCGCGCTGAGTGCTGGGAAACAGGAATTTCCCTTTGGCCTCATCATGGCAGCGTTCTAAACTTCAGTACAGCTGCCAAAGTGAAGGAAAAAAAAAGACGCGCTTCACTTCGGCAGCTGGTAGAGGTGAGCCGGGGCCTCTCTGGCTCCCTCTACAGGTAGAGCATTTTAGATAGCCGCAGGGCTCTTTGGGAGGGGAGGGGGATTGGTTTGGACTGGAAATGGGCTGAGGGGAGGGGGGGCTTGAACTGGAAATAGCTGATGGGGAGGGGTGCTTAGACTGGAAATGGGCTTAGTGGGGGGGGAGGGAGCTAGGACTGGAAATGGGCTGATGGAGGGGGGCTTGAACTGGAAATAGCTGATGGGGAGGGGCGCTTGGACTGGGGAGGGGAGCTTGGACTGGAAATGGGCTGAGGGGGGGAGCTCGGACTAGAAATGGACTTCTATTTATGTAGTTTCTGTTTGACATTGCCACTTGTTCTCTTTCCCCAGTAGGTCATGTATTGTTATTCTCTGAAATGTATTGGTTTAATATTTGCAGTGTTGCCTTTTGATAGGTAGGGTATGGTGCTTTGTGAGTCCTGGTAGTGCTGTTATGATACGGTGGGTTTGCTTTGGGTTCTAAATGGGCAGTGTTTATAGTAGTTCTTAATGCGTCTGGCGGTTGGCACTGGATTATAGTAATGTAGAAATCTTTTAGTCTTTCTTTATCCATACACTCATTAAGAGGCATGTTTACTAAAAGTTAGTGCACAGTAACATTATGCAAATATTTATGCAAATGAGGTCTATTATGCAAATGAGGATTTTCGCAGAGTCTCCACACATGGCCCCTCACCCCCCTTGGGACGCCCCTGTTGAAAGGGACTTGCTAACCGTGTAAATCCCTTTGGCCGGGATATTCTGCAGCACTGGATATCAGCAGTTGCCACCGCTGCATGCCCTGATGCTAACCAGTTAGTATCGGGGCATTCTAGGGGCAGAGTGGGGGTGGCATCCTGGGATATCCAGGCAGTGGCAATATTCAGCTGCTGCCTGGTTATCCCTCGACAGCAAAAGTCTGGCGCAGTAAAGACTGGCCTAACCTTTACCACCGAAGCTAATGGTCCAATGCAAAAGATGTGAAGAGGGGGCTACATTGGAGAAACAAGACAAAAACACGCATCGATCTTCACAGATGCACCATAAACAGTTACAGAAATAAACAGAATGAAAGCTCAGCAGGTCAGTGCTTCTTAAAGGAAAACCACTCTCTTAACGACCTCACAATCAAAGCCCTGAGAGGAAATTTCAAGGATGCATATAGAACAACATTTGACATTAAAATGATCAAATATTTTGACATCGACTAAAAAGGACTGAATAGAGACATTTGCTCTCTTACCCATTATTAGACATAAAACCTTGAAAAGCAAAGGGTCACAGTCTTTGTCTTTCATTGGGCTTTAATGACATATGCAGACAGCCTAAGATCCGACAAGATCTGTGTGATATAAATTATCACTGTATCCCACACCTTGCTTTGAAATGTAATGACACGTGCAGCTTGCCCAGAGCCTAGATACATTTGTATTATTTAAATGCAATGTAACTGCATTGATTCTTTATAGATCTGATGAAGAGAGAATAACTCTGAAAAGCCAGTCAAAGAAATATTAAGTTGGTCCAATAAGTGTAATTACTCACCTGTAACAGGTGATCTCCGGGAACAGCAGGAATTTAGTCTTCACATATGAGCGACATCGGTACTGACAGAGCCTGTGTGGTAACTCTCCCCAGCGTTCAATAGGAAAGCCTTTGGGAGCACTCCACTGCTCCTGCATCACTGCCTTCTTGCCTTCCCAAATCCCTCTCTTCAGTTGAGTTTGTGGCTGAGAAAAAGGAGAGTAAGAAGAAAAACCCTACAACTCCTAGAGGGCGGCAAGTTGTGAAGGCTAAATTCCTGCTGTTCCCAGCGATTACCTGTTACAGGTGAGTAATTATGTTATCTCCAGGAATAAGCAAGAATGTAGTCTTCACATATGGGACTCCCTAGCTTCCAGATGAAGTGACCTCAGAACTAGTTTAGGTTCACCTCAGAGCAGGTATGATAGGGTCATGGATCCCAAATGGATTTCTGGTATCTTCAAAGTCTGGGACGGAGGGTAGGAGTTGCCTCTAAGTCTGAAAGAGGTGCTGGAGTACAGCCTGACTGAACATGGCATCCCAACGGGAGTCCTTGTCCAGACAATAATAGACAACAAAGGTATGGACAGAAGACTAAGTTGCTGCTTTTGCAAATTTCATCAATGGCTACTGAGTGTAGGTTCACCATCGAAGTGGCCATGGCACGAACATTGTGAGCAGTGACATGCCCTTCCAGGGAGAGTCCTGCTGTGTCATAGGCAAATAAAATGCAGTCTTCTATCCATCTGGAGAGCGTATGCTTAGAGAAAGGTAATCCCAGGTGACTGGGGTCAAAAGAGATGAACAACTGCAAGGCTTTACGATGACCCCGAGTCCTTTGGAGGTAAAAAGCCAATGCACGCTTGTAGTCAAGAGTGTGCAGAGTTGCTTCAGCTCTAGATGAATGCAGCTTCGGAAAGAAAATTGGAAGGTAAATTGACTGGTTTAGATGGAAGGGAGACATCACTTTTGGCATAAGAGTGTGGGTGAGTCCGAAGGACTACTTTGTCATGGTGGAAGTGGGTATAGGGAGGATCCTCCACCAAAGCCTGAAACTCACAAATGCATCTAGATGAAATGAGGGCAATTAGGAAGATGAACCTTCCATGAGAGGAACTTAAGTGAGGTTGTGGCTAATGGTTCAAAGGGCGGCTAGAGGAGCTGCACTAGAACAACATTGAGGTCCCAAGCTACCGGAGGTGGCTTAATGGGAGGTTTGAACAGCAGACCTCGCATGAAACATGCTATTAGCGGTTGTGAGGAAATGGGCTGTCCATCAAACAGATGAGAGGCCGCAATGGCACTAAGATGGACTCTCACTGAATTCATTTTTAGACCTGTCGAGGACAGCTGGAGATGATACTGAAGGAGTGACTCCACTGGAGCAGAAAAAGGATTAAGATCCTTCTGGGAACACCAGACTGAAAATCTACGCCACTGAAAAGCATATGAATATCTGGTGGAGGGCTTTCTAGAAGCCAAGAAGATCTCATTAATCTCTTGAGAAAGGTCAAAGTCCTGTAAGGCTATGCTCTCAGCAGCCAAGCTGTGAGGAGCAGCAACTGTGGATTGGGATGGAGTAGTGAGTCGTTGTTCTGAGAGATGAAATCCGGCATGCATTCCAATCGGAGAGGATGAGTCTGAGTCAGATGAAGTAGCAGCGGAAACCACGGTTGCCTCAGCCAGGGAGAGGCTATGAGAATCATGGAGCCTTTGTCAGCCTGTAGGAATGAGGGGTATGGGAGGGAAAGCATAAAGTAGACCCTGACCGCAGTGTTGGTTAGGGGATGAGGAAGTCCTTGTGCAGAAATGAAGAAGCTTGGCATTCTGCAATGTTACAATCAGATCTATGTCTGGAGTTCCCTAGGTCTGGAAGATGTAGGACACTGTTCGTATGGAGAGACCATTCATGGGGAAGAGGATGCGACTCAGTTTGTCTGCCAAGACATTGGATTTTCCTGGTAGGTACATCACTTGGAGGTGTATCTGATGTGCAATGGCAAAGGACCAGAGGTGGATTGCCTCCTCGCAGAGGGCCCAAGAGCCTGTTCCCACCTTCTTTTTCACATAGAATATGGCAATCCAATTGTCCGTCCTATTGCACTGCGAGGTGGTATTGAAATGTCTAGAGGGCATTGAAGATAGCCTGAAGTTCTAGGAGATTGATCTAGAGTTGTAACTCTTGCACCATCCAGAGTCTCTGTGTAGTCGGGTTGCCCAGATGGGCTCCCCACCCCCGCTTGGAGGCATCTGTCATCAGGGTGCATTGACATGGAGGCATCTGAAAAGGTGACCCTACGAGCAGATTTTCTGGAGAGCACCACCACTGAAGGGATGTTGTTAAGCGGGCAGTGACTTGGATCCTGTCCCTGAGATGGTCTGATGCCTGCTTTCACTGAGAGGCCAGAGTCCACTGGGCTATCTGCATATGTAGTCAGGCATGTGGGACGACATACATTGTAGAGGCCATGTGCTCAAGGAGCTACAGCATCTCTTGGGCTGTCAGATGGTCTCTTAGAAGTGTCTGGGATGCTAGTTCTACTAGATGAGTAAAATGGAGCTGGGGCGGAAATGCCCTGGACTGTTAGGTATCTAGCAGAGCTCCAATGAACTCTAGTCTTTGAGTTGGAGTGAGTTGGTATTTTGGGAAGTTTATGACAAATCTCAAGTGTACTACTATTATGGTATGATGCAAGGACAGCAACACCTCTTGGAAGGTGTCTGCCTTTATTAGCCAGTCGTTTAAGTAGGGGGAAGACGAATATCCCCAGAGTTCTTAGATATGCAGCTATGACCGCCATGCACTTTGTGAAGACTCTTGGGGCAGAGGCGAGTCTGAAGGGAAGGGACTCTGTATTGATAGTGTTTTCCCTGAAAGGTGAAGCGTAGATACCTCCTGTCTCCTGGATGGATGAGGATATGTGTGTATACTTCCTTTAGATCTAGAGAACAGAGCCAGTCCTAACCCTGGAGATAGGGAAGAAGAGTCTCGAGAGAGATCATTTTGAACTTTTCGTGGACTAGAAACTTCTGAGGTCCAGAATGGACCTGTACCCTCCATTCTTCTTTGGAATGAGAAAGTAGGAAGAATAGAAGCCCACTCCCTGCTGGGATGTTGGGACCTATTCTGTAGCACCCTGAGACAGAAGAAAGGATATCCTGTCTTGTAGGAGAGCAGGGAGAGGGGGTTGTGTTTGATACTCCCCCTTGAATGTGGAGGGGGCAGAGTTTGCAGATGAAATCTGTACCACTCCTGAACTATGGTTAATGTCCACTGCTCTGAGGTGCCGAGGTGCCATCTATGGGCATAGTGATATAGTCTGCCTGCTATATGGAGAGATTGGGGATCTTCAAGAGGCAGGTTGGCAATGTTCTCTTGAAATAAGTCAAAAACCGGGGGGCAAGATGGCGTTGGAGCTACTCCGGCGGTGAGCGGTGCCGCGGTGGGTAGACAGTCCGGTGCTGTTTCGACGCCTGCTATTGGAGATGGGGCGTCGAAAGAGAAAGCAGGCTTCCCTACCCTCGGGGTCCCCTGCTTCTGAGGCTACGGGCCAGAGAACTCTTGTGACATGCGGCTTCACTGTCGCGGGTGTTAGAGCGGCATCTTCGGCAGAGCCGGCGGAATCGTCGGCTCTGAGTGCATCAGGGGTTTGGCTCTCTCCAGAGCAATGGTTCCCCCCGCCTCGACCTGGAAATGCTGTGCCGGGTTACAGTGTGCTTCCTGCCAGGGCTGTGAGATGCTCGTCGGCAATTGGGAGTGAAGAGGGCTCTGTTCCTGATGGTGAATTACCAGCTTCCCTTACCTCTTTGCAAGTCACTGTGGAAGGGAAAGGAGTGGAGAAGATTTTCCTCCCCAGTGGGGTCTTGGCAGTACCATCTGAGGCTTTGGACGCTATTCCAGGTTTGAGAGGCTTGACTAAGCCATCAGTTGTGGATTTGGAAGCACTATGGGACGCAATTGCTACGATTAATACCTCTCTTATGACTGTTGTTGGGGTAGTTAAAAAAGATTTTCTATCGTTGTCTAAAGATATTACCGATGTTAAAAGGGTTCAAGAGGAGCAAGCTCAGTGTTTGGAGGGTGTTGAGAAAGAGCTGGAACATCTTCGTGGAGTGTGTGCTGCTCAAGTTAAAGATAAGACCTTGTTATCAAAAAAAGTGGAGTATTTGGAGAACTATACTCAGGAATAATTTAAGATTATTAAATTTTCCTAGATCTCCTATAATGTCATCTACTGAGATGTTTCGTAAATATCTCCAGGAGGTGCTTAAACTCCCTGGAGATAATTTACCTCCAATCGTCCAAGCGCAATATCTAAATGTAGGTGTTGGTGTGGCCAGGCCTGCCTCAGGGAGTTCAGTGGCAGGGATCGGGGATCTTACCGCATTCCTGGAGGATTCTCTAGAGGTGGTAACTGGCCACACTACCCTTCTGATTACTCTGGCCTTAGAGCATGATAAATCATTAATTCTTCGGGTGTATTTCCGGAATTTCAATTGTACTTTCCTTGGCTCTAAAGTATATATGTTTCCTTATCTCTCTCGTGCTACTCAGCTGAGGAGGAAGGAATTCTTGGGCTTTCGCCCTAGAGTCCTTGCCCTGGGGGGTAGCTTTCAATTAAGATTTCCCTCTCGTTGTATTTCCTATGACGATAAAATGTTTCTGTTTTTTGAGCCAAGTCAGTTATTGGATTTTCTGGTAGCTAGGGAGGGAACTAGAGTGGAAATTGTGACCACTTCAGCTGACGCTTAAGTCTCTGCTCTGTAATTAGAATTTTCTTTTTCCTTTTGATTTTAATTTCCTGGTGCCTCCTCTTATATTGCCTTTATTTTGTGGACTAAAATTTGGATGATGTATAATTAACTTCTTTGGATGTGTGTGTTTTTACTTTTGAGTTGTATTGTATATGCATATCATCCTTTTTTTCTTTTTCATTCCTGTTATTCATGAATGTTAAAATCTAATAAAAAATGTAAATTTAAAAAAAAAAAGAAATGAGTCAAAAACAAGGTGCAGCCTGTGGCTGTGGGGCTGGTTGAGATTTAGCCACCTGTGGCTTCTTCTGCTGCTTAGGAGGCTGTTGCCTCTTCTGTGGGGCCTTGGCCTGATACTGAGAAGCAGAGGGATAGGAAGAGAAGAATTTCTTCTTATTATTGTAAAAAGACTTCTTTGCAGGAGTCTTTTTCCTAGCAGGGTTAGCTGTTACTCTGGACAGTCTCTTTAGAGTAGTATTTTCAGACTCTAATTGAAAGGCTTTATCTTAACATTCTTTGCCAAAGAGATTTTCTCCCATGCAAGATATCTTGCTCAGTTTATCTTGAACCTGCTTTTCCAGACCTGATATCTGAACAGCAATGAGATTTGCACCGATGCAAATTGCCAAAGCCCGGCTCATGCACTCAAAAGCATCAAAGGTAGCTCTATTGATGAACTTTGATATATTTTGGCTATCTTTATCTAAGGCTAGATAGCCTGCCCATTTGTCATCTGGGAGGAGAGGAGCAAATGCTTTGAGATCCCTGTAGACCTCCTTTAGGAACATTCCCATATAAAGTATATAGGAATTGATCGCATCGACACCCAAAGGGTAGGTTAGAGGAATAAGTCTTTGAGCTCTTGATTTGGTGCATAGCCGATTCGACCTCCATGGAATGGTGAGGAAGCTGTGCCTTTTGAAACTGGGACAGTCTGGTACCCGGTACATGGTATCACGACATCTACTTTGGGGTGAGACTGTGAGAGGGGACTCCCACATGTGGAGATAAGGTCATGAAGAATGCGGTGCACTGGTAAGGTGGCTGCTTTCCTGGGTGCCATTGGGTATTGGAGGACCTCCAGTTCCTCTGCCCTCGGCTCTTTCTCTGATGTCACTGTGATAAAGAAACCTTTGGCTAGGTCTCGAATATATTCCTGAAAGGACATGCCCTTTGGTGGCAACATGCACCGCTGTTGAGGTGGGGAAGGGTCTGATGGAAGATCCTGGGGCCCCCATGAATTGTTTAACTCCGCATCCGAATCAGGGGAATCAGAATCAGATGGCTCAAAGTATTGACAGGTACAGTGTGCACCAGAAGATAGATGCTGGTACCAATGTTCAAATGTATTGGCTTCGGTGAGCCATTTGGGCCAAGCACCAGAGTAAGAGATTCTAGGAAGGGCATGGGTGGGAGCAATGATGCACCTGGAACTGGTGTCGATATCGGTACCAGAACTTGTACAGATTGTCTGGTACCTGTAGCCAAAGGTTTTACGGGCACCAAGGCTGCAATTAGGGCTGCTGAACTACACTTCCTGGCTAGTATATGCTGGCTTATTGAGGATGCTGATGCTTGGGTATCAGTGACGGGTATTTATGCCATCATCCCAGAGCATGACACCAGTAGCTTTTGTAAAGGCTGTGACCTTGGGAGCATCCTGAAACCCCTCGATGGCTTTGGAGGGCAAAGGCCCCGCCGGAGTTGTTTGACAGGCCGATCGACCTCTGAGGCAACCCCTGAGGGATCTCGATGTTTAGAGCGAGATCTTTCTCTGGGTGTGCCTGCAGACATTGATGTGGCCTGGTGCTTGGACTTTGAGGATACCCGAGATCGAGGAGAGGATGTCAAGGCCCTCGACGAAGTGGACACCAATGATACCGTGTCTGAGGCGAAGCGTGTACCTAAGCCTCTCCAGGGTACCTTCTGGAAAAGGGGACAGTCCTTTGGCTGGAAGTCTGGGCTGAGGCATTTTAGACACCAGTCAGATGCGTCAGTTGCCGAAATGGTGCAGGCACACTTAATGCATTTTTTGAAACTACTAGTTGGTTTCTCCATACTCACAAGAATGGAGAGTATGGAAGGCTGAAGGCCTAAAAGGGTGTCGATGCCCAAGTTGTTTTTAAGAAAATAAGAAGGAAAAAAGAAAGAAAAAGAATAAGGGAACTAGCAATGTCTTAGACAGTGCCAGTGTCGACGGGAAGGCAGACGCTATCCACAAAAATAATTTTTTCTGCAGTGACAGGATTTGCTTCCTGCTGGCTCCGTGGAAAACAATGAACTGGAGGGAGTTTGGAAAACAGGAAGGCAGTGACGCAGGCACAGTGGAGTGCTTCCAAAGACTTTCCTATTGGACGCTGGGGAGCGTTCACACACATGCTCCATTGGTACCAAAGTCACCCATATGTGAAGACTACATTCCTGGAGATAACGGTATCACATAAAACTTATTTTTTTAATCTTTATTGGCACATAAAAGCAAAACAAAATGACAGAATTGCAAACACCACATGAAACAAAACAAAACAACATATTTTTGCCTGCACACCCCTACTAATCAGTGCATGTATACAGCAAGAAGAAGAGAATCAGACCTTTGACTCCATTCTGGTTGGGAATAGCATAGCCTCTTACTACAAGAGTAACTGCCACTTCTCCGCTCTTACTGATCTGACCGTGTGCGCCTCACATACCCACTACAGTTCGTGAACTGAATTACAAACTTAAAAATATATAGCTTGAGTCTTTCTGGCTTCATGCCAGTATTTAATATACTACCAAGGTCTCTTTCTAAGCAACTTAAAAATGTTATTGTTGAAGAAAAAGAACCAAAATGTCTTGAAAAAGTGGCACCTTGAAGCATTACTTTGTTGATTTTCTTTTGATATTTTTTTATGGGGCTTATAAGGTACTTTCTACAGGCCCAATATTCAAATGGGTTTATGTGGTAAGCAGGACCTGCTAACCACATAAACTCAATAGCTAGTGTTGCTGAATATTCCCACAGACCACCTTGACACAATTCAGATAGTGCCCGGGCAGTGCATAGCATGGCTGGTGCGGTCCCGGTTCCTATTTGGTTAGCAGTGATTTTTAGCCCACTCACTGGATAGGTAACTTCCAAAAGTTAGGCCAGTTCAACGGCTGTGCTAAATTTATGTGGTTTTGCTATCTGGTTAGCAGATGACTGGATATCAAAAGAAGTCAGCAGTGAAACCGGATATTCAGTATCGGTGGATATATGGCATCCACCGCTGAATATCAAGTTTCACGTTTGCCAGCTGCGGCCAGGCGCTTTACAAGGCTGACTGCTGTGGGTTGAATATTGGGCCTTATAATCCTATTTATTGTTAAATTTTCATGCTGCTTAAGATGCTAAAGTAGCTGCTTCTTTTGAAGCACCAGAATACCATGAGGTTCATGTGCTTCCCTTCCTTGTTTCCCTAACCTATCAACAAAAACATACCATGTGTACAAGATATCTGTTCACCTCAAGATTAGGATTCTAAGGCATATCATATATTTCAATTTATTTTTACAATCCTCTTGGAAGATAGACCATTTTGCTTCCAGTCGCATCCTTGGATAAGGCTCAAATATATTTTGGACAGTAATCAAGCTAAATATATTCACTTCTTAAGGTCAATTTTGCATATACTGACATTAAAAAAACTGTTCTGTGTTCTATTGATTTCACAGGGTTGAAAAAAGAGTAACAATTCTGGCTAGTAAAAAGTATTTTAGTCTGATGGCGATATGTAGTCATAAGAAATGCAACTTTTAATCAGAAATTATCTTAATTTCTATCACAGGTCATAGTAACATACATGGTAACATAGTATATGAAAGCAGATAAAGACCAGTATGGTCCATCTAGTCTGACCATCAAGGCGGCAAGAGTAGGTGCACTTGCCGCTCCGTGAAGGTCACCTCTCCCTATGCCTTTGTTTAGGGGTGTACCCACCGCTCCATGTAGGTCACCCCTATTTGTTCAGATATAAGAGATAGTTATGCTTATTTTGATTTTATCCTGTTACTAATTATTTATTTATTTATCAAGTTTTATATACCACCTTTTCCTTCAATCAAAGTGGTTACATAATGGGTGGGAAAGGGAGGACATTATGGGAGGGGAGAGGAAAATAATAATAAAAAACAAACAAATAATGCTGTAAGGAGATAGAGGTATGTGGATTGGTTGATTGAGCCATAGTATTTGCCGAAGAAGGTGTCTTAAGCATCTTCCTGAAATCCTTAATATCCTATAAAGGGATCCACTGTGTCTGTCCCATGCCATTTTGAATTCTGCCACTGTGTTTGCCCCCACCACTTCCATCGGGAGGGCATTCCAAGCATCCACCACCCTTTCAGTGAAAAAGTATTTCATGACATTGCCTTTCAGCTTACCCCCTTGCAGCTTCATGTTATGTCCTCTAGTTTTACAGCTTCCCCATATTGGGAAGAGGTTTTTTTGTCCATTAATACTCTAAGTATTTAAAGGTCTGAATCATATATCCCCTGTCCTTCCTCTCCTCCAGAGTGTACATATTTAAGTCTTCAAATCTCTTCTCATAAGTCTTCTGATGCAGGCTCCAAATCATTTTGGTTGCCTTCCTCTGAACCGCTTCTAGCCTTTTTATATCCTTTGCGAGATATGGTCTCCAAAACTGAACACATTATTCCAAGTGAGGCCTCACCAGCAACGTGTACAGTGGCATTAGTACCTCTTCCTTTCTGATAGTAATTCTTCTCTGTATACAACCCAGCATTTTTCTGGCTTTTGCCGCTGCTTTGTCACACTGTTTTGCCAGCTTGAGATCGTCAGAAATAATCATTTGAGGTCCTTCTCCTGGTCCGTGCACACCCGTCTCTCGCCCCCTATCGCATACAATTCACTTGGATTCCTGCTCCCCAAGTGCATGACACTGCACTTCTTCACATTAAATCTTAACTGCCAAGCATTAGATCATTCTTCCAGCTTTTGTAGATCTTTCCTCAGGTTCTCCACTCCCTCAGGGGAGTCCACTCTGTTGCATATTTTGGTGCCATCTGCAAAAAAACAGACTTTTCCATTCAGTCCTTCAGCAATATTACTCACAAATACATTGAAGAGCACCGGTCCAGAACCGAACCCTGGGGCACACCGCTAATCACCTTCCTTTCATCCAAGTGAGTTCCGTTTACTGTCACCTTCCGTCGTCTGTCAGTCAACCAATTTCTGATCCAGTTCACCATCTTGGGACCCATCCCCAAGCTGTTGAGTTTACTGATAAGCCTCCTATGAGGAATAGTATCAACGGTTTTGCTGAAATCAATCAATTTAATTAATAAATGGAAATATTTCAGTGGGAATAGTTCAGAATCCAATTTTTCATGTTTTACTCATTCTTTTAATTTGTTCTCCTTTATTCAGATTCTATTTCAGTGTATTTACAACCACAAATACTATACAGTTGCACAGGCTAAAGTAAGCTTTTTTGCATAAGAGCATCTCCTTTTCACTCCTCCCTCCTCCCAGTTTTTATTTAGCTAAAATGTGTCTTGAGGAGTTTTCACAAGCGAGTAACCATAACTCTTTTAGTCCTTTTACATGTCATTGATAAGCTAATGTAAAATACACCAAATAAGGGACTTTAAATCAGATTCAGCGTCCTGCATTCTCAAATAACTTTAATAGTTCATCAACATTAAGATGCAGACAGCAGTCCAGCAGTGAGATAGGGGGTATCAAATCTTTTCTGTCAAGTACCACATGTAATGCTTAACAACCAGTTGGTGAGAGGCTACGGCGGTATTTTAGAAGCCCTAACCACATTTACACATGTACAGTATAACCAGGCATATGTAGATGTGTAAATGATATCTACATGTCAGAGATCATTTTAGAAAGGGGATTTGTCAGGGGCATGGTCTGGGCAGGTAAAAAATCTACACGTGTATTCCCCATTTCACATAGAGAAGGCACATATAAGCCCAAAATTCTCCATGTCTGGATTACCACCTACTCCCTGGCATGTGTAAGTTTTTAAAAAATATGTTTATTTTATTTATTTATTTATTTAGCTGTATTTATATCCCGCTTTTCACCGGGTCAAAGCGGTCAATTGGGGGATACATTTAACACGAGGGGATATGAGACACATACGCTAATACTTACAGGGAACATGGGCAGTAGAGGGCTAAGTGGCTTGCCCAAGACCACAAGGAGTGCCTATGGGACTAGAAATCCCAGTCCCTGCGGCCTGAGATTGCTGTCCCCAGGTGGGACTTGAACCCCCGGCCCTCCGGCCTGAAGTACCTTGTCCTAACCACTAGACCACTCCTCCCTCTTATGTGTGTGTGTTTTGGCCAGCCTTTTATAGGCGGGATTAAAGGAGTAATAGCTCCTAATTTATTTCCCCCTCCAAACTGAAATGAGCTTAAGATAGTTGCCCTCTGTACGTAACTAGCAGCAACGACACATCTAAATTTGCAAAATGGTTCACATGCATGTGTAGGTGCCAACATTTACATGTGTAAATTGTGAAATGGCAATATTTACATGTCTAAGTTGTCAGGTTTCCTTTGCTGATTTTTCCCGTGTGTAGATTTGTAAACTAGAGCCTCCCGCTGCATGTGGATGGCAATCTACACGTGTTCTTGCATTTCCTTCTATGTATTTTAGAAACAGCCATACGTTTAGCAGAGCCATTTCTAATATACTGTCAGAATTGAGTGTGTCTCATCCTCATTGTCTCAATTCCAATCTCAACGTACTTTTTAAAATGCGACTTCACATGTTTTCTGGTGCAAGGAACTCCTGGTCCTCAAGAGAAAACTACAGTCTCTGGATGTTAGAGTAGTAGCTTGAAAAAGCTAAGTTGGGCAAAGAATATAGAGAAGATTTTCAAGGACGTAGTAGAACAGTCCTACCTCCAGTCTGTAAGCAACTATGTTGCCTTTGAAGAGAAGGCTAACACAGCAAAAAGACAACTCACCACCACCACAAGAGCTAACACAAAACAGATGATGAAATACCAACTGATTTTATTAAAAAGCAGTCAATGAAACAATATATACATCCAAAGGTGTTGAAAGAACTGAAATATGAGATTGCAGACCTACTATTACTAACCTGTGAACTATCATTAAAATCATCATTAATACCTGAAGAGTGGAGGATAGTCAATGTAACGCCAATTTTTAAAAAAGGATTCCAGGGGTGATCCGGGAAACAGACCAATGAACCTGACATCAGTACCGGGAAAAATGGTAGAAACCATTATTAAGAACAACATTTCTGAACATGTAGATAGTTATAGTTTAATGAGAGACAGCCAACATGGCTTTAGCCAGAGAAGGTCTTGTTTTACTAATCTGTTATATTTTTTTGAAGGTATAAATAAACAGGTAGATAAATGTGGGTCAGTTGATGTAGTGTATCTAGATTTTCAGATAGCCTTTGACAAGGTCCCTCATGAGAGAATATTGGCAAAATTAAAAAGTCATGGGATAGGAGGCAGTGTACTATTAAGAGATAGAAAGTGGAAGGTAGGGCTAAATGGCCAATTTTCCCAATGGAGAAAGGTAAATAGTTGAGTATCCGAGGGATCTGTGCTGAATCTGTTGCTTTTTAACATATTTGTAAATGACCTGGAAATAGGAATAACGAGTGAGGTTGTCAAATTTGCAGATGACATAAAATTATTCAGAGTTGTTAAAACGCAATAGGATTGTGAAAAATTACAAAAGGACCTTGAAAAAATGAAAGATTGGACATCCAAATGGCAGATGAAATTTAATGCAGACAAGTGCAAGGTTATGTACCTAGGAAAAAACAGCCCAAACTATAGTTACATGATGCAAGGTACCATCTTAGAAACCACCATCCAGGAAAAAGATTTAGGCGTCATCATGGATAATACGTTGAAACCCTCTGCCCAGTGTGCAGTGGCAGCCAAGAAAGCAAATAGAATGCTAGGAATCATAAGGAAAGGAATAGAGAATAAAACAAAGGCTATTATAATACCTCTGTATCATTCCATGGTGCGACCGCACCTTGAATATTGTGCAATTCTGGTCACCATATCTTAAAAAAGGATATAGCAGAACTAGAAAAGGTACAAAGAAGAGTGACGAAAATGGTAGAGAGAATGGTAGGATACCCCTATGAAGAGAGGTTTAAAAAGTTGGGGCTCTTCTACTTGGAAAAGAGACAGCTCAGAAGGAATATGATAGACGTCTATAAATTAATGAATGGAGTGGAACAGGTAAAAGTAGATTGTTGTTTACACCATCACAAAGTAGAAAGACTAGAGGACCATCACAAAGTAGAAAGACTAGAGGACACACAATAAAGCTACAATGCAACCCATTTCAGACTAAGAGAAAACATATGTTTACTCAACGATTAATCAAGCTCTGGAATTCATTACTGGAGGATGCAGCTAAAGCTGTTAGTGTAGCTGGTTTAAAAAAGGTTTGGACAGGCTCCTGGAGGAAAGATCCATAAATCATTA
This sequence comes from Ichthyophis bannanicus, assembly GCA_033557465.1. Taxonomy (NCBI): domain Eukaryota; kingdom Metazoa; phylum Chordata; class Amphibia; order Gymnophiona; family Ichthyophiidae; genus Ichthyophis; species Ichthyophis bannanicus. The sequence continues at coordinate 123,780,378 of CM066043.1, read as the reverse complement.
TTAAAGAGAACCCGAGAAATCCACTGCTTGCCCCGGGACAAGCACTGTTGAACCTGTGTGCCTCTTTCCGAACCTGCCAGGTACTTGTGGCCTGGATTGGCCACTGTTGGAAACAGGATATTGGACTTGATGGACCTTGGCCTGACCCAGTAAGGCACCTCTTTACAGCCTACTACACTAAGGATAAGACATAATGCCTCATGCAACAGCTCTGTCCCCCACCCATCCCCTCCCCCCTCTATCCCCTCATAAACAATGTTCTCCCCCATCCCCTTTCCTTCCCTCTCACCCCCTCACAATTGTTGTTCTCCTCTTATATTAACCCCTCTCCAAGTTCTTTGCCCTGTTACAATGTATTAAGTTATACAAATTCATTGTCCTGTTACAATGCATCAAGTTTTGTTTCAATGTAAACCGTCTTGACCATAGGATAAATTGGTATAGAAACTCTGTTAAATAAATAATTTTCTTATGTTCTTATAATGTACAGACCCTCCAAGGCCACACTTCGGCAATAACACTCCTTCCTCGAGGATCACAATATATGGACTCACTGTATGCTTTTCACACTACAATAAAATTCCAAATCGAAAAGGTCAAAGGAAACGACTCATAGAATGTGGAGTCTGCCTCTGAATCACCTTAAGAGGCAAAGATGCAGCATTTTCTGGACTGAATACGGGTCCGTTCAGCATAGCTGTATCTTCGTCTTTTATGGTGATTCAGAGACAGACTCCACATTCTATGAGTGGTTTCCTTTGACCTCTCCGATTTGGAATTTCATTGCAGTTTGAAAGTATACAGTGAATCCATGTATTGTGACCCCTGAGGAAGGCATGATATTGGCTGTGTAGAGTCTGTTCGTTGTTTCATTGACTGCTTTTCAATAAAATCAGTTAGTATTTCATCCCTTTGAAGAGCAAGGTCATGTGCAAGATGAGCACCACCTTGATGTGAAATGAATTGACTCTGGAGCTAGGATTCATCCTTCAGATAATGTAGTATCCTTTCACTTAAAGGAAATGTCTTCAGGGGCATGTGCTCAGCAAGGGTTTAGGACTGCTGTTGCAGTAAGTTGATCATTAAGAATGTAAACAGCAGAGGGCTGATACGCATGAAGATCGCTTAGTAACTTGTCTACCTGATGCAAAGGTGACCAATCTCAGTATATTAATGAGCAATGCATTCATTCAGGAAGCCCAATTTAAACATTTAGGTAGGCCATTGAAATGTATAACCTTCAGGGTTGCATTCTCAGAACTGTTCCCTATTTCACACACAGGGACCTAGTCTCAATGCATGGATGAGATGATGTTGCAAGGAGAAAGCTTTAGATTTTTTAGGAACTGGGGGACATTGTGGGGCAGAGGATTCTATTACAAAAGAATGTGCTCCACCTTAACTAGGGTGGAACCATGCTGCTGGTACTAACATACAATGAGATGACAGGGCAGCTTCTAAACTAGTTAATTGGGGGAAGGTGACAATCACTTGGTAGTGTATAGTTTAAACAGAGGTATCCATTGGGAGGCTAATTGTCAAAAGCATTTCCACTGGCAAAATAGGAAAGTTAGAATATCATGATAGACAGGTTGTCATAAAGACTGAAGTAGCTGAGGTGCGTTTTAATAAAGAACAGACAGCTATAAATTATTCTAATTTATCCTATCAACTTCTAGACAGATTGTGAATACAAATTTTAAAAAAAACAAAATTTGAACTGTCTTTATGTGAATGCCAGAAGTCTAAATAAAGAGGACAGGAGAGGTACAATACAATGCACTAAAGAGCATGTTTACTAAATGTTAACACTTGTTAATGAATGTTAATGGGCATTATGTGCAGCTGCGTCCATAGGAATAAAAGGGCCATAGTAGCACTTAATGGGCATTAACATTTATTAACTCATGTTAACCTTTAGTAAACACCCCTAAATGAAACAGGCATCTTGAATACCTGGTAGAAGGAAGATTACTAATGAGATGCAGTGATAGAAGGTGCAAATTATTTATATCAAAATAATTGGGTAGATCTGACTGGTGGCATTATGTGTTAAGAAAATGCACTGTGGATATAGCAAACTTCTTATGGGTATCCTACCATCTCCCTGGCTAAGGCAAGAAAACAGACAGTAAGATGCTAACAGAAATAAGGAAAGCTAATAAAATGATAATTACACTTACCTGGTAATTGTAGTTCCTTGAGTGACGACAGTTCAGTCCTCTACCTCTGGGTTGTCAATCTCCTCCTGCAGCTAGGAGACTGGTATGTCAGAATGATGACATCACTGGAGATATAGCCTGCTGCACTCCTACTTCCATCCCAGTGTGAACTATAACAAAGCAGACTCAAAGGAGCAATAAATAAATAGCCAAACATAATATAACATCAACTAACCGTAAACTATCCACCCCATACGACAAGACTTTCTTACACCCTGCCTTGCCACCGAGAAGTGAACAAGGAAAGAAATTGAACTAATCCAGACTTACCTGTAACCATCTGCCGCTGATTACCAAATAGGAATCCCCCTCGAATCATCCGGATGGGAAGGAGGACTGAACTGTCGTCACTCAAGGAACTACAATTACCAGGTAAGTGTAATTATCATTTCCTTATCGTTCCTCCAGTTCAGTCCTCTACCTCTGGGATGTACCAGAGCAGTAATCAATGGGAGGGACCCTTCCAGCCGGCAGATAAGACCGCCGACCAGAAACGAGCATCCAAAGCCGCTGCAACATCCAGCCGGTAATGCTTGCTGAACGTATGTAGGGACGACCAAGTCGCCGCTCTACAAATGTCCCCAGGCGGAACCAAACTGTGCTCCGCCCAAGAAGACACATGCGCTCTGGTGGAATGCACCCGCAGCCCCACAGGCACGACCCGACCATGAAGCAAATAAGTGGAAGCAATCGCTTCTCTAAGCCAGCGGGCGAGGGATGCCTTCGCCGCTGCTTCACCTTTGCGCACTCCTCCGAAAAGAACAAACAACCGCTCAGACCGGCGGAAGGGCTCCGTGACCGCCAAATACTGACGCAATGCTCTCTTTACATCGAGACAACGAAGACTGCGATCCAACTCGTTGCCCCCCAGCGACCCCAGAACGGGCAAACACACCGCCTGGTTCAAATGAAACGGAGATACCACCTTAGGCAAAAAGGACGGGACCGGCCGTAAAACCACCTTCTCCCTAGAAAAAGACAAGAATGGCTCTCGGCACGACAACGCTTGCAGTTCCGAAACTCTCCGCGCCGAACAAATCGCCACCAGAAATACTGTCTTTAACGTCAAATCCTTCACCGACGCCTGACGCAACGGCTCAAAGGGCGACTTGGCTAATGCTGTGAGAACGAGATTGAGGTCCCACGGCAGAACACACACCCGACGCGCTGGGCACAATCTAGCTTCCGCCTTCAGGAAGCGACCTATATCAGGGTGAGCCCCTAAGGCACTCCATTGACCTTGCCCTGATAACAGGAAAGGGCTGCCAACTGGACACGCAAGGAACTTGCCGCAAGACCTTTGTCAAATCTGCCCTGCAGAAATTCCAAGACCAACGGAATCAAAACCGATGCTGCCCGTACCTGACGCCTCGAACACCAATCTTCAAAAATACGCCAGACTCGCACATATGCCAAAGAGGTTGAATGTTTACGAGCTCTTAGCAGAGTCGCCACGACAGCCAAGGAATAGCCTTTCTTCATCAGCTTAGCCCTCTCAATGGCCATACTGTAAGCGAGAACCGATCCACCTGAGGCATGAACAGAAGTCCTTGCACCAACAGATCCGACCTCACCGGCAGCCGCCAAGGTTCGCCATCCAAGAGACGGATCAGGTCCGTGTACCAAGGATGCCTCGGCCAATTGGGCGCTACCAAAAGAACTTTCCCGGCATGCGCTCCAATTTTCTTTTTTTTTTTTTTAATAGTAGTTTTTATTCAGTTTTAACATATAAAATAACAATACAAACGATCGTGATATAGCAGGATACAAGCAGATACTATTGATCAAAATAGCAAAAGAATATAATAACTTGAACAAGACAGTACAATAACGTTAACAAGAACTAGTATCAGTCCATGCCAGCACGCCACCCTCCCTCTCTCTGTTCAATGTGGTTACAGCAGAGACCATTCCACAAGGCAGCCTCCAGCAATCACTTTCATCAAACATAATTTTGTAAAGCTGACCATTTCTTACTTAGTTTACCAGACCATGGGTTCTTGGCTATATAGATCTCTTCGTAGGTCTTATGTAGGATTAAGAGACTCCACCAATGCTCGAAACAAGCTTTGTCGAGATTCTTCCAGTGTATTAGAACTATTTTAAGCGCTATCCCGAGCATTAAGTCCAGCAGTTTACTATCCCATTTCATCAGAGTAGGTTCCAGAGCTATGGATTTATATATCACTATCCGATAAGTGATAGGAGTTTGTAAGTTGAGGATCTGTGATATGCGTTCCCAAACTCTGTTCCAATATATTTCCAGGGATTTACAATGGAACAACATATGTGCCAGTGTCCCAATTTCCATGTTACAGGACCAACATCGATTTCCCTCCTGTAGTGTCCATTTCATTTTCTTAGCCGGTGTAATATGCGCTCGATGTGCTATAAAGTACATAGATTGTGTGAGAGACGCTGCTCTCGTGGCACGTATTTGAGTTCCCCAAAAAGTGTCCCAATTTTCCGGAGGTAGATCTTGACCGGTTTCAGTAGCCCACACCGACTGTATCTTAGAACATGTCTTGTCACTTTTGGATCGGAGAATCGCAACACATCTCGAAACAGCTTTGGCATCTGTTTGTAATTCTTGAAGTTTCTGTCGCAGTGGCCATCCTGTACGTATCAAGACAGGTGACACACCCGCTTTGCTCATGCAGTATCGGAGCTGACACCATTGGAAATAGCATGTATTAGGCAATCGGAATTCCGTTCTTAATCTGTCAAAGGTTTTAAATGCACTTCCATTGATCAGTTGTCCAATGGTGATAAGATCATGTTCCACCCATTTTTTCCATAAGACAGGCTTCCCTCCGATGATAAGGCACGGGTTCAGCCATATGGGCATATCTGCGGCGAAGTCATCCCCTCCATCGATACATGATGCCAATAATCGACAGGCATGCTGTGTTTCTCGGATAATAGCATTATGTGGTGCAGTCTGGTCTACTACTGTGCCTACCAGTAGCCATGTAGGTAGGGGGGAATGTAGGGCCCGCTCCACACTCAGCCATCTAGGTCCTTTATCCGTGTCGTCAGAGTCGACCCATTGAGCACCCTGCTTTAAAAGAGAGGCAGTGTGCAGCCAGCCGAGATCTGGGAAATGGACACCTCCTTGTGTATTAGGTAACTTCAGTTTCCAGGCAGCTATTCGAGGTACTCGGTTGTTCCATAGAAAGGCTATCAGTTGACTATTCATTTTCTTATAGAAGGCTGACGGGAAACGTAAGGGTATCATGCTTAATATATAGCTGAGTTTTGGTACCAACATCATTTTTATCGTTTCTAGCCTGCCCCACCAGCTCAAATGAAGGGGGGGTCCACTTGCAGATGTTATCATGTACAATTTCTTGACACATCTTAATGTTGATTGCGACAGTCTCTTCCAAGGTGGTGCCATAGGTCACGCCCAGGTATCTAAAGGATGACTTCTCATATTGAAAGGGGTATCCACGCATCATTTCTTCGCTGACCTGTTCATTCAGAGGAATAATTGTTGTTTTATTCAGATTTACTTTATATCCGGATATCGCTGAGTATGCATCTATGAGTTGCAGTGTTTCAGGAAGGTCTGATGGTTGTAGAAAAATGAGCAGGTCATCGGCATATGCTGACAATTTACAGGGACCATCAGCTAACTCAATTCCTTTTATGTTTTCCTTCTGTCGGAGCGCTATTAATAAGGGTTCCAGGGCTAAATTAAAAAGCATCGGTGACAGGGGGCAACCCTGTCTGGTCCCTCTTTGCAGCTGAAAAGGGGCTGAGAGGTGTGAGTTGACCGCTATTCGAGCTGTGGGTTTGGTATAAAACAATTCAATGCGTTTTAGGAACTTTTCTCCTATCCCAAACCACCGTAGGGATCGAAATAGAAAGGACCATTCCAGTCGATCGAAGGCTTTTTCGGCATCCAATGCTAGCCCTATCAGGGGCTCGGCCTTGGTCTTGGCAGATGCCAGTACATGTGCCAATAATCTTCCATTATCTGTAGTGGATCTGTTTTGTATAAATCCACATTGATCCTCATGTATCAAATCTTTTAAGATCCGTCCTAATCGGTTAGCAAGCACTTTAGCATAGATTTTATAATCAGAGTTTAGGAGAGAGATGGGTCTGTAATTCTCTATCTTTTGTGTATCCCTGCCCGGTTTCGGGTGAATTACCACCACAGCCTCTGCCAGGGCTCCAATCTCTGGAGATTCATCTTGCAGGCCACTGTAGTAGATCTGTAGCATGGGAGCCAATTGAATGCAATATTTATTATAGAATTCCAGTGGGATACCATCTGGACCGGCGGCTTTGCCACGAGCCATCTGTTTGATCGCATCTTGTATTTCAGTTACTGAGATCTCTTGTTCCAGCGTGCGACTTTGATGACTGGTTAATGTGGGTCCTACTATCTTGGAGACAAAATCTTCAAAGGCTCTGTCACTACATTGGGTATCTGAGCGATATAGTTCTTCATAGAATTCTTTGCAGCGGTCTAGTATTTTGTCAGATCTCAGGAGAAGGCCCCCGGAATTGTCCTGCAACGCCGCTATAGCGGTCTTGCTGGTTTTTGGTCTGAGCTGCCGAGCTAAAAGGGATCCAGAGCGGTTGCTTTCATAGTAGTATATACTACATTGTAGCTGGATACTACTCAGTGCTTCTTTGTTGAGGAGAGTATTATATTGGTATCGCAATTTTTGGAGTCTAATCAATATCATTGAGTCAGCTCTTTTGGCTAGTAACCTTTCCCCAGCTTTTATTTGGAGTTCCAATTCATCTTTTTCTTTTTTCCTGGCTTTACGCCGTCTAATGGTGTAGGTGGTAATATGAGCTCGTATGGTCGCTTTAAAACCTTCCCACCAGCTCCAGATGGAGGTAGCAGTGGGTGTATTATATTTAAAATAGGTCTCAATTTCCCCTGACAGTAGCTGTACAAAGGAGTCATCTGCTAGTAGGGATTTATCAAATGTCCATCTTGGCGGAACATGCTGTGTAACGTTGGTATTCAACACTAGGGAGACAGCGGCGTGATCCGATACCGTTGTAGCATATATCTCTGCGGACAACACTTGGGGCATCAGCTCTGTGGACAGTAGGAAGAAATCGATCCTTGTTTGGGTATTATGTGGGATGGAATAAAATGTGTAGTCTCTTTCTTGGGGATGAAGTAGGCGCCATGGGTCTACCAAGTGTAGCTCTGTTATGATGCCTTTAAGAATCGCCTGCGATTTGACTTTGTCTACAGCCCGATAGGGCGTGCGATCTAACAGTGGATCCAAGATGACATTGAAATCGCCCCCTAATATGATATTGGTGTGAGCTGCGGCTGTAACTTCTTTAGCTATCAGTTTGAAAAAGTTAGGGTCATCGAGGTTGGGCGCGTAAATATTGAAGAATGTGTAAAGCTGTTGATTTATTTTCATCGTCACTCTGGCCCATCGACCTAGCGGATCAATCTGTGTGTCGGTAATGGCGGATTGCAGGAATTTGCGCACTAATATTATTACCCCCCTTTGCGTTGAGTGGCAGAGGCCGAGGCCGCCACCAGGAAATATTTAGAGGTTACTTTCTGCGATTCAGTATCTGTTAAATGTGTCTCTTGTAAGAGGGCAATATCTGCTTTTTTTTGCTGGCAGTACGCTAAAATCTTCTTTCGCTTGACAGGGCCAGTAATACCTTTTACATTTAACGAAAGCATTAAAAGATCACTAGACATCAACGTTGGAATAAGCTGTCTTATAGGTGAAAGCTATCCTATGGATAGGCCTGCCGCGTATTTGCATTTTGCGTGTATGTGGAGGGTTTTGTACTGGACTGGACTGACACAAACAACTGCATAACTGGCAAACATTGTATCGCTAAGGTGAACACAATCCACTGAAACAGTAACCAACCCCGACCTCCCGTTGCCACCCCTACATTTCAAGCAGAAATATCTGTTTAATTAAAACTATTTAGAACAACAGAAATACAATCAATGAGGTGTTTAACAAGGCTTAAGGCGTTCTAAAATTTGTGAGAACGCACGGCCGCACCCCCTAAGTATATGCTGAGTTCTCTACACTGCGTGAGAGATCAGAATATTGACCTCAGGTTTCCATACCGCATTTTTCTTGTAGGAAAGTTTTCAGTTTTTCAGCATCAACAAAATTCCTCGTTTCATTATGCAGCGTGACCCGCATGGTTCCTGGGTAGTATAGCCCGTATCTTGCCTGTGCACTTTGTAGCATGGGTCTACAGGCCAGCAACGCTTTTCTCCGATCTACCGTTTGCTTGCTCAAATCCGGATAGAGTGCCACTTTGTGTCCCTGGATTTGCAGTGATCCGGCCTTCCGTGCAGCTTGAAAGATCTGTAGGACCTGTGGGTATCTCAGTACCTTCATTATGAGTGGGCGCGGGTATCGTGTATTTTCAGCTTTGTGTGTTGGGATTCGATGGGCCCGTTCTAGTTCAAAAGGCCTTGCAAAGACAAGCTGCAGCATCTTCGGTATGGTTTTTTCCAGAAATCCAATCGGATCGGTACCTTCAGCGCCTTCAGGGACTCCAACAAGGCGGATATTATTTCTACGGGTATGGTTATTTTGATCTTCAAGCAGATTTTCTATGTGCCGGACTCGTTTGACCAAAGGGCCCAGCTGTTCTAATGCAACGCCATGCTTCTGGGTTTGTAATTCAACTGCATTAAGTCGAGTGGTGATGGTGAGGAGTTTCTCTTTTACCTCCAGCAAGTCTTCTTGAATCATGTTCAGTGAACTAGAATTGGCTGCAATCATTTCTTTAACGCATTTCAATTCCTGTAGCACTTCACGTAGGCCACCGGCAGTCACTCCCTCCTTCTCTCCCGCGGCCATTTTCTGCGGGGAACCCACTTCGGGTTTGGATCGTTTCGCTGCTGAGCCGGATCCCTGTGGAAATTCCAGCCGGGCAGGCTTCAGGGATGCCATCCAGCTGTATTGCGGTGTTATTGATGTAGGTAGGGGGTACAAACTTCAATGTAATACCGGGATATGTTCAGGATTCTTGGGCAGCAACGGGAGCAAAAATTCAGGCGTCCATTCTGTTCAGTGGCTAGCTCCGCCCCCCTCGCGCTCCAATTTTCTGAACCACTCGGCCTATCAACGCCCATGGCGGGAAGACATACAGGAGTCCGAACGTCGGACACTGACGAAGCAATGCATCGATGCCCTCCGACATTCGTTCGCGCCTGCGGCTGAAGAAATGCTCGACCTTTGCCGACTGGAAGGTCGCCATGAGGTCCATGACCGGAGTTCCCCAACGACTGACTATCTGCTCGAAAACATCCCACTCTCCTGCATCCACCTGCACCCTGCTGAGGAAGTCTGCTGTGACATTGTCTTTTCCTGCAATGTGCACCGCCGAAATCACCGACAAGTGAATCTCCACCCACGCGAACAGCTTGTCGGCCTCCTCTTCCATCGCGGCACTCCCCGTGCCGCCCTGGCGGTTGATGTATGCCACCGTCGCCGAGTTGTCGGAGAGCACCCTTACGGGTTGCCCGCGTACCATGTCCTCGAACGTCTGAAGGGCCCGGAACACCGCCCGAAGCTCCAGCCGGTTTATCGACCAAGAGGCCTCCAGAGGGGACCAAAGCCCCTGCGCAAAGTGGCTCCCGCAGTGGGCTCCCCAGCCGACTAGACTGGCATCCGTCAACAGCGGAAGCCACTCCGGCTGCTCCAGCGGCATGCCGGCCGTCAACGAGCGGAGAAGCCACCAACGAAGAGACTGCCGGACTTTGCTCGGGCAAGGAAGACGCTTGCTCAGGTAATCGGTCTGATGCGACCAGCGGCGGAGCAGTGCTCTTTGGAGAGGTCGCATATGAATCTTGGCCCAGGGCACCGCTTCCAACGTCGCCGCCATGGTACCCAGCACCCGGAGATAATCCCACGCCGATGGCGCTGATACCAACAGAAACTGCTGCACCAGGGACCGCATGCCCTTGGCCCGCTTGTGCGGCAGAAACACCTGCCCGCTCAGTGTGTCGAACCGGACCCCCAAGTACTCGAGGTCCTGGGTGGGCTGTAAATGACTCTTGGCTGAGTTGACTACCCAACCCAGCTACTGTAAAAACGTCACCACCCGGTCCATCACCCGGAGACTCTCCTCCTCTGACTTGGCCCGGATCAACCAATCGTCGAGATACGGCTGGACTAGAATCCCTTCTTTGCGCAACGCCGCCGCCACCACCACCATAATTTTGGTGAAGGTTCGCGGCGCCGTTGCCAAACCGAACGGCAAGGCTTGGAACTGATAGAGACCCCAAAGAAGAGCGAACCGCAGAAACTTCTGGTGAACTTCCCGGATGGGAATGTGCAAATAAGCCTCCATCAGGACCAGAGATGTCAAGAATTCTCCGCGCCGAACCGTGACTATGACGGATCGCAACGTCTCCATTCGGAAGTGCGGAACTCTTAAGCACCGGTTTACCGCCTTCAGGTCTAGTATGGGCCGTAACGTACCGCCCGTTTTGGGCACCACAAAATAAATAGAGTACCGAACCATGCCGTAATCGGATTTGGGAACCTCCACCATGGCTCCCAACTGAATGAGTCTTTCCAAGGTTGCGCGAACCGCCGCCATTTTCTTGGGACCCCTGCAAGGGGACAGAACGAATGAATCCCGCACAGGCCGAGCCAGCTCCAGCGCATAGCCGTGTTGAACTATCTCTAACACCCATTGGTCTGACGTGATGCGATCCAAGTGGAAAGGAACTCCCGAAGTCGTCTGCCTATGGGAGATCCCTCCGCCGGGACCCGCCTCGCTTCATTGAGTCTTACGTGAAGTGGACGCAGGGTTGGAGGAGAACCCTCGACTTGCTCCCCGAAACCCGCGAAAGCCCTGGGCTCGTGACGGAAACCGCCCTCTCTGGAAACCACCGAAGCGCGGCGACCGAAATCTTCTGAAATCACGAAACTGACCCCGAACGCTTTGGCCAGACCTGGCCTGCTTCGGTTTATCCTCGGGCAGCCGGCCCGCCTTGGACTCACCCAGGTCCTTCACCAACTTATCAAAATCTTCCCCAAAATGCAACCCCCCCTTAAAGGGCAGCTTGCTAAGGCGGGATTTAGAAGGGCCGCCCGCCACCCAATTGCGTAACCACAAGGATCTACGGGCGGCCACCACCGACCCCGTGCTGTTGGCCAGTGCCAGAATCAAGTCGTAATGCACATCTGCGAGATAGGCAGCACCGGACTCCAGGCGATCCAGCTCCTTTACCTCCTCGATATCCATACGCGAAGACTGACGTAGACGCTGGGCCCAGCACAGACACGCTCTGGCTACCCAAGCACCGCAGATGGAGGCCTGCAACGAAATAGAATCTGCCTCAAAGGCCTGTTTTAGGAGACCGTCAACTTTACGGTCCTGAGTATCCTTTAAGGCCGCACTCCCTTCAACCGGTATAGTGGTCTTCTTTGTAACAGCCGACATCACCGCGTCAATCCGCGGTGCCCGGAACCTGTCTTTATCCTTATCGGCCAAAGGATACAACCTAGTCATTGTCCGAATGCCTCGAAGTCCTGCCTCCGGCTTATCCCATTCGTCCTGAATCATCTTCTCGACGACCCTGTGCACTGGAAACACCACCTGTGTCTGACGCACCGCCTGGATGATGGGATCCTCTACCTCATCCTCCACCGTCGTCGGTGCAGTAAGGTTCAACATCTGCAATGTCTCTGAAATCAGGGCCGCCAATTCCTCCCGGCGGAAGACCCTAATGATTTTCGCTTGATCCTCGGGTTCAGGGATCTCCCCTTCTTCCAGATCCTGTGAACCCTCTTCAGGATCCCATTCCATATCCTGGGCTTCAGGCCACTCGCCCTCCGCCGGGTCGCCAGGTCTCGCACGCTTCGGTGCTGGCGGCTCCTCACCTCCCTCCCCAGCTGTCACAAGCTGTGGAGGTGGGGATGCCAGCGACCCGGAGCCTACCCTCTTGCCCTGTCTCCGTAGACAAAAAGCTTGATGCATCAGCAGAACAAATTCAGGGCTAAAACCTCTGAGAACCGACCCCTGGTCTACCAAAGGCTCACTGGAGGGCCCCGCCGGCTCCTCCGACGCAGGCCCTCGCGCCGACAGTTGCGGAGAGGCCGCTTCAACCTCCGTGGGTGCACCCTGCACCTCCAGGGACTGCTGAACTTCCATCTGAAGCTCTACAGCGGATGAGAGGGCAGCACAGCTGCGGCACACCCCGGTGTCCGCAACGGTGCCCCTCCTAGTGCCACACATGAGGCACTGAGGCCGGGCAGCCATAACAAGGCTAGCCAGAACCCCCCCCCCTCCCCGGGGCTCCCTTGATGCACTAGCCCCGCTGAAGGCAGGCTGTTATTCTTGAGTTTTTTGTGTTTTTTTTGGACAAGTATAGCAAGCAACTGCTCTGCAGATCCAAAAACCCACCTATGAATTTGCTAAGTTATTGCAGAGAAAACGATCCCCCTCAGCCCCCCCCCCCGACTCTGAAGGGATGGCTGAAGAGGACCCAAAAATAAAGGAAACTACAAAAGAAACAAACAAAAGAAAAATAAACCCCTCAAAAAACAAAGAGAGGAAGAAGAAGAGAAGCAGAGGGCTACAAAATCAAACCCCAGCTCTGCCCCGCGATGGAGACGGGAGAGCACTCGCTGGCACGCGGCTGCCCGCGGCACCGAAAATGGCCTCCGTGATTGCCGACGAGGGGAAAAAGGGCGCCAAAAACAGCTCCAGTGCCTCCGCACGCCCGGAGAACGCTTCCCCTCGAAAACCCAGGCAGCCGGACCCCGGTTAGCACTTACCGACCCGGTCTGCCCGCTCCTGCCAAATGCAGCCTCCAAAACCAGACCCGAAGCTCTGCTACTTCAATGTACTGCCGGCAGTTCAGCCGCCTCAGGAGAGCACTGCAGCCTCAAAATGCGCCCCGCATAAGAAGGGCTCTCCCCCGTAGAGTCAGGGAGGAGAGACCTCTGAGCCACTGGGGGGGGGGGGGGGGAACTCGAAGTCATGAGCCAGAACCCCCAAAAGTAGCACAGGCCCAGGCAGGAAATAAGAAAGCTGTGAAGTATCCTCAGATTTTTTTTTTTTTTTTTTTTTAAAGGGACACTGCCACAAAGGCTCTAACCCACTTAGCAAACCTAATCTTCTTTTTGCTCCTTATCCATTCCTCCAGAGAGCCTTTATCACAAGGCTCGTCAAGTCCTCCTGCTGCAAGGAGACTGGTCACACTGGGATGGAAGTAGGAGTGCAGCAGGCTATATCTCCAGTGATGTCATCATTCTGACATACCAGTCTCCTAGCTGCAGGAGGAGATTGACAACCCAGAGGTAGAGGACTGAACTGGAGGAACGATAAGGAAAGTTACAATACATAATATTGGGGCATTTTAAATATCAAGGCACTGATTAGATAAATGTCTCATTAGGACACTCTCGGGATAATGTGAGTCTTTTAAAAGTTCTATTTGTGAGTTGGACATCTGAAAACGGGCACATAGACATCCAAATCAATGAGACGTCCCCATAGCCATTTTATATATGTGTCCCTGGTGAGAGAACGTCCAGGTAGCACAGGCGCATGGTGGAGACGTGCCCTGGGTGAAACAAGGGAGCTGAATGTTGTGATACAAGTTCAGGCAACCATGCTTATACCTGCTCCTGACCATGAATAAGGTGCAAAAACGTGCTTGTTTCATGGCTGCAAGGCTTGTAGTGAGAAGAGCAAAATATGCTCACATTGTAGCGGTTAATATTTCCTGGCCAAAGAAACATGTCCATAAATACATACTCCAAACACATTACTAGCCTACCATTGCATGTCTGAGTATATGAAATGGCAGGGCAGGACATGCTAGTCTAATAAAATAGATGCTCTCCTTCTGAGCTACCCAGGCCAGGGCACCCACATAGCCGCCTCAGCACATTTATACATGGCCTACACCCATGCACATAACCAGCCTTGCTATCTGTGCAGGGCCCGTCTCCATTATCCTGGTTTTTGGAAGTTCTGCTCTGGACATCACTGTTAAAATTCCACTTCACATGTTTCTAGATACCATAAATCACTGCTGTAGTGGCGGAACGCCACCAAACAAATTACACCAGGAGTCTTTATCAAGGTTCAAGCCAATATATTGTGCACAAGGCAGTCTAAAATTGACAGAGCCCCGCTTTAGCGGAAACATGTTCATTTTATACAGTTTATACATTTTGATACATGAAAACATTCTATTGGTCTCATGCTAATTTCTACAAACTTTCTATTGTTCTGACATTTCCCTGAATTTGACCAATCAGGGTCTATGCCCTTTGCTCCGCTTTCTCCAACTAGCTGAACAATGGTTTGGTTCAAACCTGGTTACTTTTCTTCATCAAGGTCATATCTAGCTCCTAAAACGTGTAAGTAACAATTCTGGAGTAACGATTTAACATACAGGCATTGTATTCACTTTGTGCAAACTTTGCAATAGCAGCATTTCATTCTAAAGCAGCATTTAATTCTGTCTTTTAATTTTATGTCTCAGCACTACTAAAATCCAGGCTTGGTTCTTAGGCCTGTCATTTTTCAGGTTCAGGCTTATGGCCTAGTCTATAGGTCTTGGCTACCACACTGCTTCAGAAAGCAAGTGGGGATGATTGTATCTGATGATCTTAATTTGGCTAAATATGTAGAAACAGCGACAGCAGAAGCCAGTGGAAGATGCTTGGGTGCATAGGAAGTGGAATGGTCAGCAGGAAAAAGGAGGTGATAATGTCTGTATAATTCTCTGGTGAGATCTCATTCGGAGCATTGAGTACAGTTTTGGAAACAGCACCTTTAAAAGAATATAAAGAAGACAGTCCAGAGAGCAGTTACTAAAATGTTCAATGATCTTTGTGAAAAAGCATATTGTGGACAGATTTAGGGATCTATGCATGTATACTTTGGAAGAGAGGCAGGAGAGAGGAGATATGTTAGAAAAATATAAACTCATCTGTGGCATAAAGGCACATGAGGTGGGCCTCTTTCAACTGAAAGGAAACTCTGGAATAATTAGTCATAAAATGAAGGTGAAGGGGGTTAAACTCAAATGTAATCTAAGGAAATATTTCTTTACAGAAAGGGTGGTGGATGCATAGACTAGCCTCCTAATGGAACTGATGGAGACAAGCACTGTACCTCAATTCAAGAAAGCATGGAACAAGCACAGCAGATATGTGAAGGAGAGAAAGGGATTATATGGCTTAGTGATCGGCATGCATGGACTCTACAAATTTACTGAAATATATAACATCATAAATTATAAGAGACTGCAGAAAGAGGGAGACAAACAGCAATATCTGGAGAGGCTAAGGGGAAATTTGAAAGTAGTAAGAAAAGCAAAGATATAAATGGAAGAAAAAATACTCTATAGTAAAACATGGGGACAAGACAGTATTTTAGGTATATTAGTGACAGGAGGAAGTGCAAAGGTGGCATTCTAAGACTCAAGGGTGAAGGGGAGAAATACGTCAAGGCTGATGAGGATAAAGTGGAAATTGCTTAACAAATATTTCTGTTCTGTGTTCACGGATGAAGGACTGGGAAAGGGGCCTCAGAAAACAAGTGCAAATATGAATGAAAATAAAGTAGGTGATTTTCAGAAGACTGAGGGGAGCTAGATAAACTAGAAGCAAAGTGATGGGACTGGATGGGATTCATCTGTAGATATTGAAGGAATTTAGGGAAGAACTGGCAATTCTACTGTCAGAGATTCAAGGCTTATTTAGCATCAGGAGTGCTCTTGGAGGACTGGATATGGGCAAATGTGATTCCTTTCCATAAAAAGGAAGAGATTAGGAACTACAGACCAGTTAGTTTGACCTCTGGTGAGTAAATTAATGAAAATGCTGTTAAAAGCAAAGGATAGTCTGGTTTCTGGAATCCAAAGTATTACAGGATGCAAGATAGCATAGCTTTATTGGAAGTAGGTCTTGTCAGACTAATCTGGTTGATTTCTTTGATTGGGTGACAACAGAATTGGATCAGGGGAGAATTCTAAATATGGTATACTTTGTTTTCAGCAAGGCTTTTGATACCGTTCTTCATCGGCGACTTATAAATTGAGTGCCCTTGGGATATGCACTCGGGACTGACTTGGTAAGAAACTGGTTAAAGGGGAGTCAGCAAGGGGAGTCAGCAAGGGGTAGTAGTAGATGTGTTCATTTTGAAGATAGGGCTTTACCAGTGGTGTGTCACATGGATCAGAACTTCATCCAGCTCTTTTGAAACTTTTTAGAAGCAATATTGTAGAAGGGCTGTAGGAAAGTTTTGCGTCTTTGTGGATGACACCAAAGTTTGAAATAAGGTAAGCACCCTAAAAGGTGTGGATAACATGAGGAGAAATCTAGCAAAGCTTGAAGAATGGTTGAGAATTTTGTAGCTAAGATGTAATGCTAAAAAATGCAAGGTCATGCATTTGGGCTCCAAAAACCCAAGGGAGCAGCAAAGTATAGAGCAGCGGTTCTCAACCTGTGGGTCGCGACCCCCATGGGGGTCACCACAGGATTTAGCGGGGGTCGCCTCACTCCGTCAAGTTAAAAGTTTTTTTAAAAAGCGCACAAGTTGTTGCCGCTGCCGAGTCCGCTTCTTGGCAGCGGCAAACTCACCGCCTCCCTTCTCCCTGCCTCTTAAGGAACCACGGCTATGTCTGTAAAACCACTGCGGAGCCTTCCTGTCTCTCGACAGGCTCCGTGCAGCATTGTCCCACCTCCAAAGGAAGTTGTTTACCACTTCCTTTGGAGGTGGAACAATGCTGCACGGAGCCCCTTTAGAGACAGAAAGGCTCCGCATCGGCTTCACAGGCACAGCTGTGGTTCCCTAAGAGACAGGGAGCCGCAGCTGCAGAAGGAGACAGACATGGAGGGAGGGGAGGGCTGACATGGAGGGAGGGAGGGAGGGAGGGGGGCTGACATGGACAGGGGGGCTGACATGGAGGGAGGGAGGGAGAGAGGGAAGGGGCTGACATGGACAAAGGGGAGAGACAGGGGATAAATGCTGGACAGAGGGGAGAGACAGTGCGGGTTAGGAATATAATGGGCTGATGGGGGAGCAAGCACTGGTAATGGGCAGATGGGGGGGGCTAGGACTGGTAATGGGTTGATTAGGGAAGGCTAGGACTGGGAATGGACTGATCAAAGGGGGGGTCGGGACTGGTAATGGGCTGATAGGAGGGTAGGACTGGTAATGGACTGATGGGGGGCTAGCATTGGAAATGAGCTGATCGGTGAGGTTAGGACTGGAAATAGGCTGATTAGAGGAGGCTAGTAATGGGCTGATGGGGGGGGGGTAGGACTGGTAATGGGCTGATTAGGGGAGCCTAGCACTGGTAATGTGGTTGAAGGTGGACTAGCACTGGAAGTGAGCTGATTAGGGGAGGCTAGGACTGGTAATGGGCTGATGGGGTGGGGTAGGACTGGTAATGGACTGATGGTAGGCTAGCATTGGGAATGAGCTGATTGGGGGGGCTATGACTGGAAATGGGCTGATTAGTGGAGGCTAGGACTGGTAATGAGCTGATGTGGGGGGTAGGACTGGTATTGGCTGATTAGGGGAGGCTAGCACTGGTAATGGGGTTGAGGGTGGACTAGCACTGGAAGTGAGCTGATTGGGGGGCTTCAACTGGGAATTGGCTGATTGTGGAGAGGGGAGGATAGAGCTGCTGGCCCTGGAAGAAAACTGGGGGCTAAGGCTACAAATGGGCTGATACAAGGAGATGGGAGAATGGAACTGGAAGGGAGTGGATCTGAGAGGGGCTTCCATGGTATTTGTACTAGAAGGGAGTGCTCAGTGGGGAAGGAGGAGGACTGGAAGGGAATGGACACCAGTGGCAGTCATGGAAATGCAAGTTGACATTGGAAGGTACTGGGAGTGAAGACTGGAAAGGGGCTGATACTGGGGAGGGTTACTGGGACTGGAAATAGGCTGATGGAAAGAAGTGAAGAAAACGAAAGAAGAGATAAGAAATGGCAGATGGACCATAGACCACAGAAAGAGAGCTAAGAGAAGACAGGAAAGCAGAAGCCTCAGATCAGGACCAGCATGATCAGAGAATAAATTGGTCAGACAACAAAGGTAGAAAAAACAATTTTATTTCATATTAGTGATTTGACTACAAAAGCATAATAATTTTGAAATCAAATCAAATTAACAAAAGGAACCCCCACAATCACTAAATTGTGCCCTCATAAATGCTCGGTCAATCCGTAAGAAATGGCCAGTTGTCGCTGATTTAATATCATCCCATAATCTGGATATACTCATGATAACTGAAACCTGGTTATCGGACGCGGATAACGTAATCCTCAATCAACTCTTACCCACCAACTTCTCCATACACTCCCGACATAGAGTGAGCAAGAGAGGAGGAGGGGCTCTCATACTGACCAAGGCGGACCTTCATTTCCATACAATAGACTCTACAAGTGCAAACAACCTAGATATCCTATCCATCGCAAATGATCAATGCTCTATCAACTTACTATATAGAGCACCCTCACCCTCCACTGACGAGCTTCCCAACATACTAGACCTAGCGGCCAACACTCGCAAACCCAGCATACCAAATTGGATACTAGGAGACTTTAATCTCCCGTCATTGCACTCCAGCCATGCCTCGGCCCTCCTAGAAGCGATTGATGAGCTGGGATACAGGCAAATAATCAAAAGCCTACACATACAAAGGGGAACATCCGTGACATGATTTTTGCCCCTCTGACAGCGTTGGAATCAAGCAAAGAACTTGTGACATCTCTGACCTCAGTACCCTGGTCAGACCACAAGCTAATCAACTTTATTATTCCCATCAACAACAATATATCACACAACAATAGTATGCCGAGCAACTCCACTAAGACTACATATCGGAGATTCAGAGCTTTCAATAAAGAGCTCATACTGGCAGAGACCCGTCCTCTTTACAACGATACTACTCTCAACCTGGAAAACCTGATCACCTCGTGGAATAACCACCTCAGCTCTATTTTGCAACAACCAAACGCTAATAATATCTCAAAGAAAAGAAAGCCTTCACCATGGTTCTCTCCAGATTTGCGGGTCTCCCTCACACACCTACGAAAACTTGAAAAACGATGGCGTCGATCTCACTCCACAGAGGACCAGACAGCTTACAAAATACATCTTTCAGCGCATAGAGAAGCGGTCTTAGCAAAAATGAAGCAATTCCACACTGACACACTCAAAAGATCACTAAATAAACCACGTGATCTTTTCAATTTAGTCAAATCTTTATCGAAAGAACCATCACCAGGACAGCCTGATGAGATTCACCCACAGGTTTTCGCCAACCATATGCAATCTAAACTACTACAAACGGACAAAATCACAACAATCACTGCACAAGACACCACCTGCCTAATGTACCTTGCTATGTTCTCCACACCATCCAAGAAGCACGTTGAAGATACCATCGCTACCCTCAATACCACCACTGCACAAACCGACCCCTGCCCCGCCTTTTGGATAAAAGATTTACGCAGTGAACTCAGCCCATTAATCACAAGAATGATGAACCTATCTTTCTCAACTGGATCTTTCCCCTCAGCGCTCAAGCAAACATCCATTAGACCTCTTTTGAAAAACCCTAAGCTCGACCCAAGTAAAGTTGAATCTTACAGACCCATAGCTAGTATACCCCTCCTAGCTAAGATAATTGAGAAAGAAGCACAAATACAAATACAAGATCACATCGATACCGCCTCCCCACTAGACCATTGTCAACATGGCTTCAGAGAGTACCACGGCGTTGAAATCCTCCTTACCACCATTTTCAACAATATTATCACAGGTATCGACAATATCCGCCAAGGTTTCGTGCTTATCTTCTTAGACATCGCTGCAGCTTTCGACTCGGTACACCACGGTCTACTCTTAGGGCGACTAAAAGAAAAGGGCATCAACGGCATCGCTCTTGATTGGTGCAGATCATACCTTGATGGAAGATGGCAGCATGTAAAATCCGGAGCAGCAGCATCTGAACCTTTCCACCAAAGACAGGGTGTACCTCAAGGGTCTTCTTTATCATCACTCATGTTCAACATCTGCATACAACCCATCTGCAATATCATCAGGTCATTCAAGGTTGACTGTCTAATATACACCGATGACATTCTGCTCTTCAAGCCATTCTCCACAGTGCAATTGGACCTCTCCCCACTGATTGAATGTTTTGATGCAGTGTCCGAATGGCTTCTGTCTCAAAACCTCCGTATTCAACACAAGAAAACGGAGGTGCTCTTTATCACGAGAGACCAGAGTTTCACCCCGCCACCCCATATAAAAGTGAAAGAAGCCGAGCTCCAAACAAAATCCACAATTTGATACTTAGGGGTCACCTTGGATCAACGTCTGGACATGAAGCTACACATATCCAACACAGTTAGAGCCATATACTTCAAAATGCGGACACTCAGACACCTTCGCTCCTTACTAGACCCAGATGACTTCCGGACAGTATATCAAGCCCTAATCTTACCTCACTTCGACTTTGCCAATGCTATTCTTCAAGGTCTCCCACAGTCTACGTTGAATCCTCTACAACTTGCCACGAATGCCGCTGCCAGAGTCCTCTATGGAGCATCGAGGAGTGACCACGTAACGCCTATATTAATGCAGCTCCACTGGCTCCCCATACATGGAAGACTTCTGTTCAAGACCTTGTTACTCACATTCAAAGCCATTAATGGCATCACTTCCTCTTCACTAATAGACCTCATTCAGTCCATTCCGCCCAACAGAACTAGGAGAACCACATCCTCAAACGCTCTAGTAATCCCAAAGGCATCAACAAAATGCACACTAACAACATCAAACAGGGCCTTCAGCCTTTATGCCCCAAAATGTTGGAACACATTACCACCAGAGATTCATGCTGTTACCGATCTAGCACAATTTAGAAAGGCACTCAAATACCACTTATTCCTCCATTATTACCAGGTTAGCTAGACACCAACTTAACTACACCTCCTCCATATTTGACTACCTTTGTAAGATAATATCCTAATCTGTAGCAAAAAGTATACTGTACATATGTAAATAGTTCCAGTTCATATTTCCCTATGTTATCCAAGTTGCCTTTCCTGTTCTCTGTAAAACCAAACAGCTTGATGTTATGGTCCTTTGTTTTATGTAAACCGCGCTGATGCTAAATAGTGCGGTATATAAGAGATTGTAATAAATAAATAAATAAAATAAATATTGTTACTTGTTATTGTGATTGATTATTGTGGTTTAAATAAGTAAATTTTATAAATAAAAACATAATGCAAAGGCCTATAATATATTAATAATTCAACAAATGATTACAGTAACAATGCGTTAACGGTAAAGGAAGAGAGACGCATTTGATTTTATCATTGGGAGTCATCACAAGTTGACCAATGGTAAAAGGGGTCACGGTACAAAAAAGGTTGAGAAACACTGGTATAGAGGATGAAGTCGTATTGGATAATCAAAGTGGCCAAACAGGTAGAAAAGATGATGGCAAAAGCCTGAAGTTTGGGTATGTAGGGAGAGGAATGGCCAGCAGGAAAAAGAAGGCGATACTGCCTTTGTGTGGAGTGGAGGAGTAGCCTAGTGGTTAGAGCACTGGCTTGGTAACCAAGCAACCAGGGTTCAATTCCCACTAGCACTGCTTCTGGCCTTGGGCAAGTCACTTAACCCTCCATTGCCTCTGAAGAAAGGCCTGGCAATCTACTTCCGGTGACACTGCCAAGAAAACCCAGGAGCTTCTGGGTCACCAGGAGTCAGGACTGACTCGAAGGCACACATTGCATTGTACTGCCTTTGTGTAAGTTTCTCTAGTGAGGCCTCCGTTGGAAAGCTGTGTATAATTTTGGATAACATATCTTCAAAAGGATGGAATTGGTCCAGAGGGTGGCTACTAAAATGACTAGTGGTCTTCATCATAAACCATATGCTAATAGAGTTAAAAATCTCAATATTTATACACTGGAGGAAGGGGGAGAGAAGGGAGATATGACAGAGACATTTAAAAGTCTCCATAGTATAAATACTATGGAATTGGCCCTGTCAATTGAAAGGAAGTTCTGGGATGAGGGATGATAGAGTGAAGATGAAAGGAGATAGACCTAGGAGTAATCTAAAAAAATATTTATTTACAGAAAGGGTAGTGGATGCATGAAACAACATTCCAGTGGTGGAGACAAGAAATGTATCTGAACCTGAATTCAAGAGAGCATAGGATAAGTCAAGAGCATCTTTGATGGAGAGGAAGAGATTGTAGAGCTTAATCGTTCTTATGGATGAGCATACTAGATAGGCTGTAGGATCTTCATCTGCCATAATTTTCTCTTTTTCTGTGGTAATCTTCTCTCCAGAAGGAGGCTAATTGTCAAAGGTTTTCCATTGCAGAAGTAAGTGTGTGTGTGTATGCATTTTAATCCTGCAAAATTGGGTTCCCCAATTTATTTAACTTCTTTTTTATACCGCCTTTCTACTAGTCAAGACAGTTTACATTTAACTCAGTGCAAAAACAGTAACTCGAACAGTAAAGTGCACATTACAAGGAACATATTGTAAACAATTGTTAAACGTTGACAAATTAAAGTTAAAGTTAACTATTTACAAGTAGGTAGTGAGTATCAGAGTCCTGTGAGCATTATTCCCTAATCTGTGCTTGGTCCATAATGTTCTAAGAAAAGCAGAGTCTTTAAGTTTTTTAACGGAATTTACTGGTGCACTAAAATCAGCAAGTGTAAATGGAAGTACATGAGGCGGGTGGGGGGGGGGATATTAAAAGGCACTTATGAGGTTTGCAGACCTGCAAACCATGTAAATTCCACTTACCAGGGTATTCAGCAGTTAATGCCACTGAATGTCCCCACATTTGGGATGCTAAATGCCCTAGTGCTAAACGCTTAGCATCGGGGCATTCCAGGGCTGGAACGGTAGGCAGCATCTCAAGTTAAGAGAGCCACTGCTCGGTTTGGTTACTAACTGGCTAAAGTTAAGACAGCTGAATAGCTGTCCTAACTTTAGCCAGTTTTGCAATCTGGTCAACAGCAAGATTGCAATCGTGGCAACCTAGATATTTAATTCTGGGGCTCGGATATGGCCCCAACATTGAATATCCCCCCATGGTTTTCTTGCAAAAACTTTCAAAGTGAAAGTACATGGGCAATTCTGCTTTGAAAATCTGCCAAAGTCCACACAGAGAAATCTATGTACATACTTTTTACTTATGCGTGCAATTATAAAATGTATTCCTTAATCTCTGGTCCTGCTTGCACTAGAGCTAGGAAAGGTTTTGTATCATTCATATATCCATATGCATGAAACATGCTAATGTTACAGTGCTGAGCTCTTTTCAATGTGTCCATTCTGAAGTTAATACAGCTTCAGCATTAATGCATTTTTTTCACTACAGTCCTTGCAAGCCTAGGGGGCCACGTGAGCTGCAAAGAGACTTATTACAGGAACATGGAATTCATTATTCTGACGTCTTATTCTAGACACATGGTTCAGTCAACGATTGTATACATTAAGACACAATGAGACCAGATATACTGCCTCTGGTCCCTAGGAGGTATATCAAGCATTGGCATAAATAAATAAATGTATCCCTTCAGAAATGGGCTAACACATATTATTATATGCATGCTAGTTCATACTGCGATATTTCAGTTTTCAGAGTGCTAGTGAAACATGCAACAAGCAGTATGCCTATTAGGGATTCACTTAATTAGCATGACATCAGCTATCTGTAAAACAAATGAACAGTTATAGGTCAAAGTTGCTTGTTTGGCCCAGACCCACTCGAATATTTCTTTTTAAAGGCTGCATTGAATTATTTTAACAAGGCTCTGTTAAAAGTGCTGCATTTCTAGCAAGCCATCTATGGGGCATCTGCAAGCAGCTTCACTTGACGAGGCTGTTCATAAAACACAACTCTTTGTTAACTTTGGCATGCAGCTCATGGAGCCATGTAATAACATCATTTGATGCTCATCATATACTGTAGCAGCCGCCTAGAAACTGTGTGCTACAGAGCTCTCCATTTCTTTTACACATCTTTGGTCCTCCCTACCAGACAGTATAAACTTTCTCTAATCTTATTTTCTTTATAGAGATTAATCTATGCTTTATTTTTATAACAAGGATATCAACTTAGTCAGGGCCAACATAACCGTCAACTAGGCAGTAACCTAGTGTGGCACTCAAAACAAAACAATAGCTTTTGGCAGCTACATCAACTCAACAAACCATCAAGGTGTAGTTTTACCCATAGGGAAAGCGGGCAGTTTTTCACATGGCTTATTCACCCAGATAAATAGCTTAATAGCTACATACGCTTAACAAAGTTTATTATTTAGACATATGATGCACAGTTATGCATTTTTATAGGATTGTTCTGGGTCGATGATGACCGTTATTTTTAAGCTATTTATTTAACAAGACAGACACACACTGGGGCCAAAGAAGACAAATAGGGCCGCACATACAAGCTTACCGAAAAAACATGTAAACAAAAGCAAGAGACAGAATACTTACATACCATGAAAATCAAGTTACAAAACAATGAGAATGAGTTGACATCAGTGCAACTGGTCCCTCTGAGCCCAATATTTAGGCCAGATCTCATGGTACACATCATTGTTCCCCTTCTTTGAGAAGGAAAGCTTCTTTATCAGAGCAAGCTTTAATACAATGGTTCTCAGTCCAGTCCTTGGGATACAACTAGCCAGTCAGGTTTTCAAGATAATAACTATGAATGTGCATGAAATAGATTTGCATGCAGTGCTTCCATTGTATGCAGAGCTCTCTCATGCATATTCATTGTGCTTATCCTGAAAGCCTGACTGGCTAGGTGTGTAGCGAGGACAGGTTTGGGGACCCCTGCTCTAACACATGATGATGCTAATGAAGAAGCAGTGGCACCATCTTCAAAACTGGATTTAGCGTGTCGAACAGCATGAATTAACTGCCCAAAAAGCAATTGGTCACCATGAAGAAGGGGAACATCTTGCCAATAGCCCTCTCTTTCCTTCTCTCTTAGATGTAACATGCCTTTCCTTTTCCCCATGTCTGAATTATTTCTTCCCTTATTTTATATATATTGTCCACTTGGATGTTTTGATTGACAGGTGGTATTTATTTAACAGGGGTTTTTCTATACTGCTTTATCATTTCAGTCAAAGTGGATTACATTTGTAAGGCCCATAGGACTGTAGTGTAAAAGAGTGTATCTGTAGGTATGGTGCAAAAGTATGACCATCATCTCAACAAGGCAACAGCACAGGGACACCAAATAGGCAGTGTGCCAAATAATGTCCCGATCCGTATCATCAAGATCTTCATGGGGCTCCTTTTCCATTTAACAGTTAAAGACTGTAGGGGTGCATTAAACACATTAACATCCATAAAAGGTTATAGAACCTTGAAAGTGAAACAATTCTTACAAACAAAGGAGATGAATGCACCACCCCTTGTGCTCTCACCTAGTTAATACCATCTATAACTGCAGATAAAGACAGTACATATCCAGATCTAGATTTTGGGCCACCCATCCTACTTCCCCTTTCACCTGAAACAAACCTGGCATTCCCAGTCATGTCAGATAGAGATTGACAAATAGACACTTAAGGTCTGAAAGACCGAGTGAGGCACAGTACATGGAAGATGTTTATGTTTATTGACTTAATATACCGCTAAACGAAAAACATCATAGCGGTTTACATAATTCAAATCATAGAAATACCATAAGGCAAAGGAAGAAGGAAAAGAAGTTACAATGGCGGATAGGAAAGCAAACCAAGCAGATTCATACGACAGGACAGTAGGGAGGAAAGAGAGAGAAGGGAAAGGGGAAGACAAGGTCATGTGAAGGGATCAGGAAGGTCGAAGGCAAGGGCAAAGAAATGGGTTTTGAGGCTGTTCTTAAAAGTAGTATGTTCCTGCTCAAGCCGGATAGAAGAGGGCAGAGAGTTCCATAGGGCGGGGGCAAGGAAGAAGAACGCAGAGGAGCGGGTGGATTGGAGGCAAGCGCAGGTGGGTGAGGGAAGATGTAAGCAGTTTAGATGGAGGGATTGCAAGGAGCGAGCTGGGGTATGAAAATGGACAAGGTCTGCTAGATACTGAGGGGAGTGGGTGTGAAGAGCACGGTGGAGAAGCACCAGGATTTTAAAGTGAATGCAGCATTTAATGGGGAGCCAGTGAAGACGGATGAGAAGAGGAGTGATGTGATCGCGCATAGAAGAATGAAAGATGAGTCGGGCAGCAGTATTTTGGATGCGTTGGAGATGGTGCAGTTGTGTGGCAGGGAGAATGGCTAGGATTGAGTTACAGAAATCGACGCAAGATATGACCAGGGACAAAAGAAGGGTAGAGAGAGCCTGTGCAGAAAGAAAAGGCCTGATAGCGTGGATCTGACATAGAAAGAAAAATGAAGCTTTGAAACATGAGCGATGTGATCCCGAAAGGTCAGGCCGGGGTCAAAGAGGACCCCCAGATAGCGAAAGGAAGAGACTAAGGGAATGGGTGAACCAGAGAAGGAGGGAGAGACCAGAGGGGGAGCACTATCACGGGAGAACCAGATGGCCAAGGTTTTTGTAAGATTAAGGTGTAAACAGTGAGTGGTGAGCCAGTTGGCTACGGCTGTGAGACACGTGTTCAGAGGGGAGAGATCAAGGGAAAGGGGGGAGGTGTGATACAGAAGGACCAGGTCGTCAGCATAGTAAAAGGCAGAAATCTTGTGTTGCTGGACCAGTAAAGAGAGAGGTGTGAGAAAGATGTTAAAAAGAAGAGGAGCTAGGATTGAGCCTTGAGGAACACCACAGAGGAGGGGAGTAGGTTCAGAAGCAATCAGAGGAGTAGAAGTGGAGAGAACAGAATAGGACCTGGAAGAAAGAAAAGAGTGGAACCAATGAAGGACTGTGCTACAGAGACCTGCCTCCCGTAGACGGGCTAGAAGAAGGGAGTGGTCAACAAATTCGAAGGCAGCCGAAAGATCGAGGGAAACCACCACCGAGAGATCACCGCGGTCGTGGGCAGTGTGAATTTCATTTAGAAAACCAAGAACAGTTTCGACGCTATGGCCAGGGCGAAAGCCAGACTGACGGGGATGAAGGAAGTGGGTGGAGTCAAGATAGGAGGAAAGTTGAGAGAAGACGACCTTTTCAAGAATTTTAGATAAGAAGGGGAGGTTGGAGACTGGGCGGTAGTGCATGGGAATCAAAGGATCAAGTGAGGGCTTTTTAAGGATAGGCCAGACCAGTGCGTGTTTCCAGGGCTGGGGGAACACACCTGAGGAAAGACTGGAGTTGATCATGGAAAGAGCTGGAGGGATAAGGGCTAGAGAGGAGGTAAGCAGCCAGGAGGAAGGGATGGGATCCAGAGCACAGAAAGTTTTCTTAGAGGAGGAGACAATTGCAATGAGCTCGGGAGAAGTGAGTGGATGGAATGAATGCCAGACATGGGATAGTTGGGGGGTGTGGGGAGGAGAACAAGGAGGAGGACTTGAGATGGGGGGAGGACTGTGGGGCAAAGAATGTCTGAGAGTGGATATCTTAGTACTAAAGTAGGTTGCTAACTCAGAAGGAGAGGGTGAGGGAGCAGGAGAGGGAGGGGTGGTACAGGATTGAAGGGAAGTAAGGGATTGAAGAACGGAATAAAGGTGGCGTGTCTGGTTAGGGGCAGAGGAGATGGTAGTGGAAAAGTAAGCCTGCTTGGCTTTGTGAACATTCTGTAATGAGAGTGCTCAGACTTAAAGTGAGAGAGAGTGGTGGGAGAGGAGGCTTTATGCCACATGCGTTTGGCTTGGCAGAGCTGTGCACGAAGAAGAAAAAGGCCGGAATGAAACCATGGCTGTGAGGGACGGCGAGAGAGAGACCGAGAACGAAGAGGGGCAATGCGATCCAAGGCGGCGGAGAGAGAGGAGGACCAGATGGAAGCTTGGGAAGAGAGAGAGAGAAGGGAGAAATTAGGTGGAAGTAGATCGGATGCTGGAGGAAATTGCTGAAGGGTCTCGGGGGTTATATGCTGTATGTTGAAATAAGTACAACAGATGCAGCAAGATGTTCATTTGGATGATTTTAATCTCCTTCCCACGTCCCCTCTCAGGATAATGGCAGGACATTCCAGGCCTTTAAAGTGGCAGATATCCATGCCAATAGAGGAACGTAGTTTGTATGATAAAGATCATGAAAATGCAGGGAGAGCCGAAGGTTCAGATAAATAAACTTTTCAATTTGGCAAATATGCGGAGAGAAGGGGCAACATCCTCCATTCCCCCTACAATGCAAGCTCATACTTAGCAAAATTCAACTGATATGAGGCCACAACATAAAAATCTCTCAAAACATGCATCAAGGCTGTCCGAGGCATCTAAATGACTTAAATAAACCAGCACATAATTGGCATACAAAGATATTTTGACTAGATCAAATATTCAGTAAAAGATGTGCCAAGGAGCTAAATACCAGACGAAGCAAGCCACTGGCACATGCACCTTCTTCAAAACAGCAAACTGGTACAGCCAATGCAACCTATTCAAAATTGTATTCACATCTAGCCTTAGATAAGTGAAGACCAATTTCATAACGTGCACGTCTAGACCACGGACATGGCTAAATCAAAAACGGACCCTCTTTGAACCTAATTCCGCATCTGTGGGTCTGGATGTGCCCGTGTGGCCGGAATCAGGGAGATAAACATGTTTGGCACACATGCAAGCGCTATCCAGCTGGCCCCGTGCCTCAGATGCAGGTAAATATTTTGGATGTCCCCATACCCACCATATTCTGAAACATTACATGTTTTGGATCCTGCCCGTTCCCACAATGTACCTGTGGATGCCACGCCCCTCTGGAAAAATGTGCATCTCCTAAGCTGCCCATCACAGACAATAGTTTGCTGATATACACCAGACATAAATACCAATGGGAAATGACAGCTGCTGCAGCATAGACCATATACCAGTCCATCTCATGCCTGAAAAGTGCTAGGTAAGCCTAGTGCACCCCAATATGGTATACAAGATTGTAAATAAGAACATGTATGTCAGGGCATACCTTGCAGCAAATGGTACGTGACATTAGGAACAGGTCACAGTGAGACCCGCCCTGGCCATCTCTACAAACACGCCTTAAACTAGTAGGGATGGACCCTCACCCAAGTCCTCACCAAGTCCACAAAACCCCGAACTAACCTTGCAAGTCCCCAAAGGATGCATAATATTGTGGAGCCACAAATGTATGCCCCTTCCATGCCTCTGGCCTATAAGTGCACTCAGTCTCTTGTCCTGCACTACCATTCCCCTCTTATCTCTCCCTACACCCCTCCCCGTGAACACCGCTCATCTGTCAGATTGCTTCCGTGCCCTTCCCTTCTACTGCCAACTGCGGACGTCGCTCCCTTCACCTTGCTGCTCCATATGCCCGGAACAAACCACCTGGGTCTGTACGTCATGC
This sequence comes from Ichthyophis bannanicus, assembly GCA_033557465.1. Taxonomy (NCBI): domain Eukaryota; kingdom Metazoa; phylum Chordata; class Amphibia; order Gymnophiona; family Ichthyophiidae; genus Ichthyophis; species Ichthyophis bannanicus. Next base: position 123,750,725 of record CM066043.1, on the reverse strand, counting down.
TTCATCTCTGGCCCCTCTCAAATCCAGGCTGAGCGCTCACCCTATTGCTGCCACTGTTGGATCAGATCCAGCTAAGCTCCCTTGTGTTTCCTGACCATTCCCCCTGGATGTATCCTGTTCACAGCTGCTGTGATGTCTGTCCTGACTAGACTGTAAGTGCCGCTGAGCAGGGACCATTTGTTACGTGTGTCTGTGCAGCACTGCATACGCCTTGTGGTGCTATACAAATGATCAGTAGTAATTGTAGTTGTGGTAGGGCCTTCTGGCTATGGCATCTGAGGCCTGGTTATCTGGATTCTGGCATTTCTCACAGCAACTACGCCTGTCCCATCATGGCATATGTCGAACTGTAAACATCCGCTACCTGTGCTGCAACCCTTTTTGCCTTCCCACAGACAGCTTTGTGGTACTGCATCCCTGGTCAGGGTTGTGTGGGCATGGGAAGGGAGATCCCTATGCCATCACACAAAGTAGCCAGACTCTAGATATATCACCACTCTCACGGCTCTTATTGAGCCTGACCTGGGTAGGGATGTAGGCCGCATGGGACAATCTGGGGGAAGGGTGGCACCACATCAGTCGTGTCTCCCAGTGCCAGGCACAGCAGATGTATGGCTTCCCTATCACACTGCCAACAATATCTGATCTAATATCTGGCATTCCTGATGGACTCCATTGCAAAGCAAGGTAATAACTCTGCCTGAAAGCCCTCAAAGGGGTTTTTGTGTTCATTTTTGAAAGCTAATTCTTGAAGGGGTTTTGGTGTTCTTTTTTAAAAGCTAAGTCTTTTTTCTATACTGCAAAGGGGGAATTTATTTTGTTTGCTTGTAGTGTAGAGCAAAGGCCCTGTCAGTAGGAATTCATTGTCTTTGTTTTAGCTATCCATTCACAGCTAACTCTTTGAAGCCACTGACCTCATCAGGTGTTAGGTCCCTCCCTCCCTACCCATCCTGACACCCACCCACCCCATGTGAGCCTTCTTGCTTTATAGACCACTCAAAATAAACCCTCTATGTTTGGCAACAATATATACTAATTGCCAAACCATGTAAACCCTTTCTATTACAATCTTTTGTCAGAAGAAGCCGAAGGAGGAAGGAAAAAATGTGCAACCACACCAGACGGCTCATTCCATTTTAATTATTTCTACTTTTTATATATAGACTTCCAAAACTTATCTGTATCAGTGAATTTTGCTGTTAACCATATTTCATAAATCCTCATGGCAAGATCATCAAGCAAACACACGACGTGCACGTTTCAGGACTGATACCCTGTTTCAAGTGCCTTCTTCCTGTAGTCACCAAAACCGCTATGAACTCCCAGCTAGACAACCACTGCTCCGATTGTTGAACATTGTTTGGCCTTCCATCATAAGTTTGAGGATATATCTTGGACAGTTTTAGATCACATCCCCTCGAGACCTAGGGGAGGTGACCGTGTCGCATTATTACAACAACGAGAACAAAGTTTGATTTTTAAATTCAATATGGTCCACCCATCAGGGCTCAATAAAGAAATTGAATGGTCGAACTTACTCTGATGCCATCAATGACGCGAAGGGATTCCCCGGTGAATGTGGGGTTTCCCTGGCGTGCGATTAGTGTTCCCATTTGAGTGACAAATCTCCTAGCCAATCAATCTACGTTGCCCTTGATAACCGGCGATGGAGTCTAGCTGGGAATTCATAGCGGTTTTGGTGACTGCAGGAAGAAGGCACTTGAAATAGGGCAGCAGTCCCGAAACGTGCACATCGTGTGTTTGCTTGATGATCTTGCCGCGAGGATTTATGAAATATGGTTAACAGCAAAATTCACTGATACAGATAAGTTTTGGAAGTCTATATATAAAAAGTAGAAAATGATTAAAATGGAATTAGCTATCTGGTGTGGTTGGACATTTTCCTTCCTTCCTCCTTTGGCTTTTTCCGACAAAAAGATTGTAATAGAAAGGGTTTACATGGTTTGGTAATTTTTTTGAAATTATTCTTGCTTTATAGGGCAACTCCTCAATTAGCTACACATAGGGACATAGAACAGTGCTGTTAGAACACATTTAAAAGAGGTTAACTGCTTTTTCTCTTAAAGGACAGCTGAGGAATAGGTAGGGACTTTGGGAGGTCTCTCTCTTTTACCTAAACAGGTTCCAAAGCTCCATTAACTAAACAATAGCTGGGAAAAATCATATTGCTAAAGCTGTTTCCCCCGTTATAGCTTTTTCCTCTGTCCAGACAGTGATCCCAATGCCAGCTGAAGGACCGGTTCCATGTGCAGGATGCCTGCATGCTGAGGCTGTCAGAAGTGAAGAAGTGGAGGAGCTCAGGGAAGAGGTGGTGAGGCTGAGAAGCATTCGAGACAGTGAGAACTACACTGATGAGATGCTTCTTGAAACATCCAAGCTCTCTGACAGAAAGAAGAACATTGGACACGAGTCACCAGAGCCTGCAGTATCAACACTCCAACTCCTCCAGCCCTTGAATGGATGAACCTGTATGCAGCCCTGAAAGTGGAGGGGGTGGAAGCATCTGAGGAAAGGTAAGAACCATATCTCGAGCACCCCAAAGTTGCGAATCAGTCACCACTAGGGAGTGAAGGGTAGTGGTGCTTGGTGACTCTCTTCTCAGGGGTACTGAGGCGTCCATCTTCCGACAAGATTTGATGTCCTGAGAGGTGTTCTGTCTGTCAGGTACCAAAATCCAAGATGTTACGGAGAGTTTGCTGAGACTCATCAAGCCTACTGACTATTATCAGATGTTGCTCATCCATGTCAGCACAAATGCTACTGCTAGAAATCCCTCTGAGCATATCAAACGTGACTTCATGACTCTGGGACTGAGGGTGAAGCAGATGGGTACACAGAATCCTCCCTGTTGAGGGTAAAGGCTGAGGCAGAGCAGCTCGCATCCTGGAGATGAATGCAAGGCTGCGTGGATGGTGTCATCGAGAGCGTTTTGGTTTCCTGGACCATGGGATGTTGTTCCAAGGGCTGCAGAGCAGTGATGGTGTCCATCTGTCCAAGAAAGGTCGAAGTGTCTTCAGCAACAGACTGGCTAACCTAATGAAAAGGGCTTTAAACTATATTCATTGGGGATGGGTGAAGAAAGCCCCCAGGTAAGTAAAAAATTAAATACCTCTGTAGAAATAGGCAATAGGGGCAATATCTGGAAAGCGGTGTGTATAAATGCCTGTAGCAAGGGAAATAAAATCCCAGATGTTGAGGCTTTAATGGAAAAGGCTGATTTGGATTTAGAGGCGGTTACGGAGACATGGTTCATGGACAACATGACTGGGATGTAATTAAACTGGACTATATTCAGGAAGGACAGGGTAAGAGGAAGGGGAGATGGAGTGGCACTATATGTAAAAAAAAAATATTAAAGCTATGGAATTACAGTGCTTAAAAGGAAGAGAGAGGAGGCACTGTGGGTTAAACTAGAAAGAGGAAAAGGGAAATCCATTTGCACCAGACTTATATACAGATCCCCCTCACAGAGAGTAAAAGTGGACCAAGATTTAATAGAAGATATACACAGTATTGCCATGAAAGGAGAATAGCTACTGATAGGTGATTTCAATAAGCCAGATATGGATTGGTACATTCCTGCTGCGGTGTCGTCTAGAAATAAGGATATCCTGGATTCTGTATAGGGAGAGCTATTCAGGCAACTGATAACAGAACCCACAAGTGATGGATTCAGTTATCGCTGGACTCAGTTCTTACTAATGGGGAAAATGTTTCTGATGTTACTGTGGGACATCATCTCGCATCCAGTGATTATTGCCAGATAGTATGGTCCAGAATTAGGACTAGGGCTGATAAAATCCATTCAAAAGTGAGAGTCTTAACTTTATGAAAACTAACTTTGCCGAAATAGGACAATACCTCAAAGAATCATTAGTTGGATGGGAACAACCGAGGGATGTAGAAAAACAGTGAGCAAAACTGAAAGGGGATATTTTAAGGGCAACAAACATTTTTTGCTAGAAAGGTAAATCGGTGTAAAAGGAAAGGGAGGCCACTATGGTTCTCAAAAGAAATAGCTGAAAAGGTGAAGAAAAAGAGGGAGGTCTTCATGAAATCACATGAGAGGAAGAGAGGCATCTATATCTGGAAAAACCTAGAGAAGCTAGCAAAGTAGTCAGGAAAGCAAAGATACACAAAAGAAGAAGAAATAGCAAAGATACAAAAAAGAAGAAGAAATGCAGGGACTAAGAACTTTTTCAGATATGTTAGTGAGAGGAGGAAAGGCAGAAGTGGTATTATCAGACTCAAGAGTGCAGGGGAGGAATATGCAGAAACTGATGAAGAGAAAGCAGAATTGCTTAACAAATATTTCTGTTCTGTGTTCACAGATGAAGGGCCAGGAGCAGGATCTAGGAAAACACCCACAAGCAGGAACAAAAGTGACGTGTATCTCAAATGATTTTCAGAAGACTGGGTTCGTGAGGAATTAGCTAAACTAAAAGTAGACAAAGCCATGGGTCTGGATGGGATACATCCAAGAATACTGAGGGAACTTGGGGACGTTCTAGTGGCTCCACTGTCAGGCCTTCTCAATGCCTCTTTGGAATCAGGAGTGGTGCCAGAGAACTGGAGAGAGGCAAATGTGGTCCTTTTACACAAAAGCAGACTTAAGGATGACATTTGAGAACTACAGGCTGGTTAGGTTAGTAAATTATTGGAAATGCTACTAAAAGAGAGAATAGTGAGGTTTCTGGAGTCCAGTGGATTGCAGGATCCGAAGCAGCATGGATTCACCAGATGCAGGTCTTGTCAGACAAATCTGACTGATCCTTTGACTGGGTGACCAGGGAGTTGGACCAGGGGAGAACCCTAGATATGGTGTATTTAGATTTCAGTAAAGCCTTCAACATCGTTCCGCACAGGCGACTTATAAACAAACTGAGTACCTTAGGGATGGACCCTAAAGTTACTGCATGGGTTAGAAATTGGTTGAGTAGGAGGCGACAAAGGGTACAAGTAAATGGAGCTCGCTCTGAAGAGGAGGAGATTACCAGTGGTGTGCCGCAGGGATCTGTCCTTGGTCCGATTCTTTTTAGCATCTTTGTTAGTGATATTACAGAAGGGCTGTCGGTTAAGGTTTGTTTGCGGATGATACCAAAATCTGCAATAGAATAGACACCCAGGAAGGTGTAGATAATATGAGGAGGGATCTAGCTAAGCTTGAAGAATGGTCTAGGATTTGACAGCAGCTGAACTTTAATGCTAAAAAATGCAGGATCATGCATTTGGGCTGCAAAACTCCAAGGGAGCAGTGCAGTGTAGGAGGAGTGAGACCTGGGCATAATTGTGTCTGATGATCTTAAAGTAGCTAAACAGGTAGAAAAGGACCTCAAAAGCCAGAAGGATACATGGGTGTATAGGGATAGGAATGGCTATCAGAAAAAAAAGGAGGTGATAATGCCTCTGTATAAGTCTCTGGTACGACCTCATTTGGAGTATTGTATGCAATTCTGGATACCGCACCTTGAAAAGTATATGGAGTCAGTACAGAGGGTGGCTACTAAAATGGTTAGTGGTCTTCATTATGTAGCATACCAGGACAGACTTAAAGATCTTAATATGTATACTTTAGAGCAAAGGTTCCCAACTCCAGTCCTGGAGGGCCAAACACCATTCAGGTTTTCAGGCAGTCCCTAATAAATATGCATGAGATGTATTTGCATGCACTGCCCCCATTGTATTCAAATGTATCTCATGCATATTCATTAGGGACAGCCTGAAAACCTGAATGGTGTTTGGCCCTCCAGGACTGGAGTTGGGAACCTCTGCTTTAGAGGAAAGCTGGGATAGGGGAGATATGATAGAGACATAAATGCATAGGAGGGTCTCTTTCAATTGATGGCAAGCTCTGCTATGAGGGGACATTGCATGAGAGTGAAAGGGGATAGGAGTAATATGCAGAAATATTTCTTTATGACAGAGGTACTCAAATCCAGTCCTGGAGGGCCACAAACCAGTCAGGTTTTCGGGATATCCCTAATGAATATGCATGAGATAGATTCAAATACAATGGAGGCAGTGCATGCAAATAGATCTCATGCATATTCATTAGGGATATCTCAAAAACCTGACTGATTTGCAGCCCTCCAGGACTGGATTTGAGTACCTCTGCTTTATGAAAAGAGTGGTAGATGCATGGAATAGTTTTCCAGTGGAGGAAGTGGGCACAAGGACAGTATCTGAATTCAAGAAAGCATAGGACAAACACGGAGGATCTCTAAAGGTAAAAAGAGGACTATTGTAATTGATATGGAAGGACAGACTGGACAGGGTCATGTGGTCTTTTTTTGCCATCATGTTTCTATGTTTCTTAATTAGAGTATTCCATATAAACTAATCCAGAAAAAAATCAGCATAGGTTCCCTATGGCTAAATGTCAAAACATATACCTGTCAATAATGGGGACCTTCGGAATAAGGGCATTCAGAAGTGCAAACAGCACTTATACATGCTCAACAGCAAGACCATTGAAACCAGAAAATGTGCATTATGGGCATGCATTAGTGCTGTTTGACCTGTTGATTGCCCTTATTCCGAGGTTCCCTTATCAATAACGGGTTATGTTTTGACATTTTTATGAACATGGGAATGGTTAGTGTCCCAGGGATTGGCTCCTTAAGCACAAACAGCACATAAGTGCATAGCCTGAATAAACACTATTGCTCTTCTTACTCTTTCTGTATGGGTATTTAGACATTTATTTATTTATTTTATTTATTTAACTGCATTTATATCCCGCTTTTCACCGGGTCAAAGCGGTGTAACATGTAACATAGGAGGGGGTAATTTTTTAGGGTGGGGCCATCACCAAGGTCAACAATTAATGATTTGGGTAGACATGGACATGTTTACTTCTGCTGAATCTAAGTATTAGGTCATGGTGGTGTTTCCGTTCAGAGATGTTCACGGAATAGGATTGTCAGAGTACAGAAATGTTTCTGTACTTTACAACATACCCTCACCTCTGCTCCCTGTACCTTAAGACTCCATCTTGTATTTTTCCAGACTGCAGTCACACTAGTTCAAAACATACTTGTCACAACCATTCTTCTATATGGGACGTATTGCAGAGCACAGCAGAACATTTTCTAAGTCCTAGCTTTAAACCACATTTCAGCAGGAATAACGTGTGTTTTTCCGGGAAACACTTAACACGTACATGGGCCTTTCCCGAATAACTTTCTACGTCTTTGCGGCTGACCACCGCTTCTGTTCCGCCCTCTCCTGCCCATGTTCTGAGATCCCCATGCTAGTGCCGTGGATGTGCATGTCAGCAATGTTACAGAATATGCTCGGGAACATTTTTGACACAGAAACATCTCCATCGCATGTACAAACCCGTTATTCGTATTCTGGAATGACTCTTAGTCTTCAAAATGGAGCAAATTAAAAAGATGATGTGTATTATCCGTCGAAGTATGACCTCAAACAAAATCAGTGTGATCGGCGTGAATCAAACAGAGTAACAAGTTCTCTAGATGCATCTGAATAACTTTTACAAATATTTTGACACCAACATTAGGAAGAGAAATAGGGTGATAAGAGCTCACCTCCAACATATCTTGAGATTTTTGGGGGATGAGGACCACATAAGACACCGACAGCTTTCTTGCAAAGGTCAGAAAAGCCTCCAAATGTCCAAGCAAATTACAAAACAAAGAGAGGTCCTCACAAAATTTCTTATAAAACTCAGCGGGCTAGCCATCATGATTTGCATGTTTACCATTTAGAAGCCCCCTCCCCCCATGACCCTCTGCATCTCCAAGGCTGAGATTAGGTACTTCAGTAGCTCCTGCTGCTTCTCAGACAGGCAAGGAAGCACAACATTCCCAAAAACAATCCTCTAAAGTTGCCAATGAAGAATCCCCCTCCCTGGGACATATAACTCGCAGAAATGCTGCAACATGATCTACTCCACTCCCACCAAAGAAGCATAAACTCAACCAGTCGGTCCCACAGTTGACCAACAACTGAAGTTTGTTGTATTGGAATAGTACTTTCTGTCCTGTTGATTCCCTCTGGTCACTTTGATAAATAAAAAAATGGAAAGAAGTACCCAGATGGCATTTTCCTTAATCTGAGCTCTCAAGTGGTTGGTATGTACAAACCTTCAAACACATATACAAAATAATCACAAATACTTAAATACAGCAACCAAGCACGTAATCAAATCCATAAATCTCTTCACTCATTTATACATTCAGGGCCTAATTTTCGAAAGGCATTTACACGGTTTACAGCCCAGTAAACCATGTAAATGCCTTAAATGAGAATATTCAATGGAACTTACACTGTTAATGCCGTTGAATATCCCCTTCAGACTCCTCCCAGCAATCCAGTTAGCATCGGGGCGTGCTGGGGCATTCTGGGGCAGAGAGTGTCGCTAACTGGGCAACGGCAATACTGCATGCTGCCCGGTTAGCGACCTGTGCCTATAAGATACATGAGGGAAACTCTTGCCTATGTTTAAGGCACAGAAACTAACCAGGCAGCATGTAATATGGCTGCTGCCTGGTTAGTTACTGCAGCTTCCGCCGTGTGCGGTGGTCCCCAGATATTCAATACCGGGGCCGCATAAGACCCCGGCATTGAATATCCAGGGTTAAGGGTCGGCGGGCAGGGCTATGAGCCGTAGGGGCGCATAGCTTTCCCAACTCAATATCGGGCCCTCAGTCTTTAAAAATACTTTATTTTGATTTCATATATTTAAGCTTTTCATGATCTACATTCTTGAAGTAAATGTGTGTGAGATTTGTTATTTTATCCAGAACTGCTGGTCACTCAGTAATTTCCCAATTACAGTAAAAGTTCATTTACAAAAATAAAAAAGGCAAATTGGTAAGCTTTTAATAGTGGCAGCAAATCAGAGACCATTAAAGAGTATAATATACTGGGGATGTTTAGTTTAACTAATAGCAAGGCAGTTTTTAAAACACAGTTTGCAGTTACCAATGGGACATGAAAATGCTGAAACCATAATTAGTGAAATGAATGTACTTCATTATTATTACTGAAGCTGTCATATTTACACTATTATCATAAATGCATAGAGCCCAATATGAGAAACCACAAGAATCTCTGTTCTGCAAAGTTCTTCAGCTTTGCAAAAGGTCAAATATGTAAATATATTTAAACTGTGGCATTTTCTCCTCATGGTATAAGAAAAGATATCGGTGTCAACTTTGGAGAACATAACCCGAGGCATGCCGGATTGGCTTCAGGCCCCTTCCGTTCCCCCCATCCCCGTTTCTGCATGCATAAAAGACTGGCCCGATCCATCATTTTGCAACCTGCTTTATTAGTAGATCTTGAAGGCCACAGCTTGCAGATACAATTGTCTTCTAACATACATAATCTTAACAATATTAACAGCCATGAACAATAACAATAGGTAAACAAAAACAATAGGCTAACATGTTTACGTGAAGGGGTACCACCCCCCCCCCCCCTGTTGTCGAGTTCAGTGGCTCTGGCCCACGCTGTGGCCAGGGCCTTGCCCCTTGTACCTCCTGTCACCAACTGCTCCGTGCTGGTGCCAGGGTGCCCCTGTTTTATTCTATGCTCTTGGTGACCGAGGCCAGGCACCCCTGGCCCTGGTACATCGCCCCCTGTCACCAGACCCAGGCACCCCAGATCGGTACCTGGGTCCCCCCCCCCCTTTTTCCTATTAGTGGTACCCCTCCCTTCCCCTTTTCAGTAAGGTCTCGCCACCAGGATGACCCGCAGCCCGACTTGCTCCATAGTGAGTACCGAATTGATGGCCCACCACAAGCCCTCGATGAACAGTTCCAAACCAATTTCGTTCAAGTGGACCCCATCCCCCAAGTACACAGTCACCCTTCCCGCCAATATACCGCTGTGCTACACTATCATTTCCCCCAGCACCCATACGAAGTTCCTGATTTCCTTGTTCAGCTTCTTTCTGCTCTTTTTGATTCCCTTTGGTCATCTGGCCCCCCATCACTGTTGCCGGGGGATGATCTATGACCAGATAATCCTTGCACCCAGTTCGGCATGCATCCAAGCAATATCCACCTTGATCTTGATGATGAGATCTATGCCCTTAGTAAACACTAGGTCATTGCCACCCAGGTGTAGGACTATGATGCCCAGCAGGTGGCTGCACTTTCTCCACCGGCAAGCGCAGGCCTCAGCTTGTCCCATTGCATCCCCTTCTTGCCCATCCATTGTATGCGCACGCTGTTAGGATGGAAGCCGAGCTGCTTGCCGAAATGTCTCCTGGCTGCCCTTTGTCTTGCCCAGTAGATTTAGGAATGCCCTACAATACAGACTGAAATTGCTCCGCAATACATTCTATAACTCTATACAGTGTAATACAATGTATAGAGTTATAGAATGTACATAGTTCCCCCAGTTACTGCCAAGTTGATCTCCCTGTTTATTGTAAATACAACTCAAATTTCCTTGTGTTGTATAGTTGATGTTAAATGTAAACCGCTCTGATCTAAAATAGAGCGGTATAGAAGAACTGTTAAATAAATAAAATAAATAAATAACCTAATGGGCAAGAGGAAAATATTATTAGCTAACTTTGTTATTGCCTGATGTACAGGTCGTACCACTTTGAAGCCCATCTCCTGATGGCTTGAATCTGACCTGCCCTCAGGCTCAAGCTGTGTGCTGTGGTCGCTGCCCCTGTTCTAAAGGTATGTAATGTCAGCCCATTATGCTCAAACCCCACCTCTTCTACTGCCCTCAACCACAGGGTCCTGAACCGATACTTGGATAGGCAGGACCCATCCAAATGCCACAGCAGGGCCCCCCCGCAGATACTCACGCAGGGCTGCGACCTGGTGCTGTGGCATTCCCATACACACCCATCCAGCTGCTGTGGCATTCAGCCATATAGTTCTACCCTTCCTGAGCCAATCCGTCTTTGACTGGGCCAGGAACAAGGGCACCCTGTACCCCGCTACTGCAGTCCTCCACCCACATGACAGTGTCTGCAATGTCCGTTGTGGACTGATGCAGGACCTCACTCATGTGCAGGCCCCAAATTACGTCAGCAATGAAGATTGACTGAACAGTTTGTTTTCAAACCCATCTCTGGTAATAGCCTCTGCCGGTTGCACGACCCCCCTCAGCATGGGCAGGGTGACCAGCCGACGACCATCTGGCTTCGGAGCAGCTTCCCTGGCCCAACCATCCATTGCCTTCTTGATTATGAACTCCCTGAGCCCCCCCCCCCCATTTTAGGAAGAAGGCCACCGCGCCAGCATCTGCCTGTCTTGTCTGATCAAGACGCTGTCTGCCCAAGAGTGTATCAAGAACTCGAGCAAGATCCCAGTTGTCACTTCTTGCATGAGGCTGACTCCCCTCTGTTCGTGAAGCTCTGCAACCTGCCCCAGGCTCTACAGCAGGCCTTCCAGGTACTGGTCAACAGTGAAGCCATAAGCATTCTGCCAGCGCTCAGCATCCAAGGGTCGATTTCTCCTTGGGCATGGGTGTTGCCTTGGGAGTGGCATTGGGAGCGAGCTGCCTGAAGCGCTGGAGCTGGAAACGAGAAAGAGCATCAGCTATTTCATTGCTCTCCCCCAGGACGTGGCTGGCCATGAGAGACAAATTCAATTCAACACCAGCTCCTGACCAACCTCATCACTCTCCCCACCCTTGCTGTTTACATATTAATGGTGAACAGCACTGCCACATTGTCCGAATGGAAAACTATCCTTCTATCAGAAAACTAGGGCTTCCAGATGACCATGGCTGCCATGATCGTGAACATCTCAAGGAACTCATTATCCTTGGTTACCCCATTTTGGGGCCATTCCATCGGCCACCTCTCTTGACACCACATACCCCTGAAATAAATCCCAAAGTCAACCCCCCACCACCATGTCTGTAAACAGTTCCAGGTCCCTGTTGCAAATGGGGGGCACCCTCCATATTTCCTCCCATTGTAGTGTTGCAGGAACTGTTACCACACCCTCAGGTCCTCTCTAATGAAGTGGTGTCCCCTGTGAATGCCCTTTGTGGCGTCCACTAGCCGCCAGATGAAAGCCCTACCCATGGGCATCACCCAACAAGCAAAGTTGAAGTGCCCAATCAGAGACTTCATTTGTCTCAGTGATCTTCTTTGTGGCGATGGCCATCTGGACTGCAGTCCTCAAGGCTGCAACTTTACCCACTGTAAGGTGCGTCACCATTTCCATAATGTCAAGTTATATTCCCAGGAAGGACAGCCACTGTGCTGGCCCTTCGGTCTTACTTACCCCAAGGGGAACCTCAAGCTCAGCAGCCTTCCTTTGAAAAGTCCTCAGGTTGCGCTAACAATCCTGCCTGTCGCTCACAATGATCAGAGAATTGTCCAGGTAATGTATAAATTTTCCCTGGTGCATCTCCTTCTTGACCACCCATTGGATGGTGGAGCTGAACTCCTCAAAATAGGCGCAGGATATTGGGCACTTCATGGGAAGACATTTGTCTACACAGTACCGCCCACTGAAGCAGAGTTCCAGCAGGTGGAAGCAGCAGGCGAAAGGCAAATTCAACATTTGTCTTTACTAGCCATGCCCCTCCCCCCAGGCCCCGGTGCAACTCCAGGGCCTGGTTCACAGGTGTATTATACCGAGCATGCCTCTGGGTCCAGATGGTCATTCATGGATGCGCCATCGGGATATGACAAATGGTGTATGAGCCGGTACTCCCCCAGCTCCTTCTTTGGGACTAGGCCCAATCGGGAAATTATCAGGTTGGGGATGGGCCTACTCTCAAAGCAGCCTGCAATCCTGCCCAGCTTCCTTCCTTATCGAGATTCCTTTGCACCACCCGTGCAAAGATTGTAAGAGAGCAGATTGTAAGTTCCCCACCACCCGTGGGCCCAGTGGGCTGTGTAAAACCGCTGATTAACCATTGCACCTTCCACTGATCATATCCTGCCAAATTCTGCTGCAGCGCCCTGATGTTAATAGGTGTAGCAGCCAGTGTGCCGGCCTCATCGCAGGTGCTGTGCGTCCCCCCTTGCCTCTTCCTGCATCTGAGCTGAAGATGTCCCTTTCCACACATGGTGCAGGCCTGTCTGTACTTGCAGGTATTATTAAATCAGCACACCCCACCACTGTACAGCCTGCACATGCCCTGACATAAGGGGGGGAATGGGTGCAACGGGAAGAGTACAGCCTTCCCCGGTGCTGGTCCTGTTATCCCCCCGAAAGGGCTGGTCCTGCAACCGTGTGCTTCCCAGGCCAACCTCCCACCTATGCCATCAGCCGGATCCATAGGTTGATGTCCTTCCTGTCCCAGCTGAGCTCCTTCATGCCCGCCATGTTCCGATGTTCATACTCCAGCCAGGTGGTGCCACCATATACCCTGCAGGCCTCGCAAATACTATCCTGGTATTTGAAGAGCCCTCAGCATTGCTCTGGGTGCTTCTCTCTGACCACGCTGGCCAGCACCCAAAAGGCTGCACACCAATCAGTTGTCTGGGAGACAGCATCGGCCTTCTTAGAGACCAGTTTTCACTTGTTGCGGCAGCCTGAACACTCACAGTGTGTGTTGTTCCATCTAATAAGTAGGGAGAAAAAATCCATGTACTTGCCTTTCCAGATTTTTTCCTTCTGGGCTGCGGGCATGTGGCTATCCAATGCACTCGTGATGCACACGTACTCCACTGGTTTACTCTCCGATACCAACTCCTGCTCTGGGCTTCCACCAACCGCCCCCACTGGGCTCTGTGCCACCTGAGTCACACCCACTGTGGAGTCTATGTACTGCAGCAACATCTGCAGCAGCCCAGCAATACCCTGATGGTCGCCTCCGGCTGCCCCCGGCCCTCCAGACTTGGGATGCTACCACAATTGTCTAACTCCTTGCCATGGCAGCTCCCCCCATTGGGACCCTCCATGTTAGTCCAGTCCCCCTTCCCCATTCCCACCCCCCAACACTTGTTCATACCTGCCAGCTGATGCTCCGCCCCACATCTCCCGGCCTCCCTGTGCCCTGCCCCATTATGCAATAAAGAAGTGAATTGTTCATACTCACCCCTCTATCCTGATTCACCTGGTGCAAGCTCCCCAGTTTGCACCTACCTCCTCAGGGGATGTCCCACCCATAGCTGGTGCTCCATCAAGCGAACTCAGTAGAGCCTGGATGCGTCCCACTTCGTGAACTGCGGCCATGGCTCTAACCTGGTTCACGAGGTCACGCATACCTGGGGTCTCCTGCTCATCACTGCTGCATGGCAGGGGCAGGTCGCTGGTTACTGGTCCATTCTGTGCTGCCCATGCCCAGGTCTGGGCTTCGGGCTCCGCTGAGTGCCGTGGCGTCCCACACCGGTCATTCCGCTGTTCTTTTTTGTGCTTATCAAATGCTTGTTCCGTTTCACTCTCACAGCCATATTCAACTGTCCATCATTCTTCCTTGCTTTCTTCTTTGCCTGCCCGCTGTACCCACCAGGAGAGCCATAACTCTGCTCTGTGCCACTACTGCCAACTGGGATTCCTGTCCTCCCCGTGCTGTCTCGCTGACTCAGCCCTGCAGCTCCTAGTTCTGCTTGTCCAGTCCTTTTCAACAAGCAGTGGAACATAAGAACATAAGATATGCCATACTGGGTCACCAAGGTCCATCGAGCCCAGTATCCTGTTTCCAACAGTGGCCAATCTATGTCATACATACCTAGCAGTTTCCCCAAAAGACACAGGTTCCACAATGCTTGTATTGGGTCAAGCATTGATATCCTGGGTCCCTTTTTAATAATGGTTTATGGACCTTTCCTCCAGAAACTTGTCCAAACCTTTTTTTAAACCCAGCCACACTAACAGCTTTTACTACATCCTCCGGTAACAAATTCCAGAGTTTGATTACATGTTGAGTGAAAAAAAGATTTCTCTTATTAGTCTTAAATAGTTTACCCTGTAGCTTCATTGCATGTCCCCTAGTCTTTCTATATTTTGATAAGGTAAACAATCGACCTACATTTACCCGTTCCACTCTGTTCATTAATTTATAGACTTCTATCATATCTCCCCTCAGCCGTCTCTTTTCCAGGTTAAAGAGCCCTAACCTTTTTAGCCTTTCTTCATAGGGGTATCCTTCCTTCCCCTTTACCATTTTGGTGGCTCGTCTCTGAACCTTTTCTAATAACGCTTTATCCTTTTTAAGATACAGCGACCAGAATTGCACACATTATTCAAGGTGCGGTCACACCATGGAACGATACACAGGCATTATAATATCCTTTGTTTTATTTTCCATTCCTTTCCTTATGATACCTAGCATTCTATTTGCTCTCTTGGCCGCCACTGCACACTGGGCAGAGGGTTTTAACATGTTATCCACAATGACACCTAAATCTTTTTCCTGGGTGGTAGTTCCTAATGTGGAACCTTGCATTGTGTAACCATAGTTTGGGTTGTTCTTCCCTAGGTGCATAACTTTGCACTTGTCCACATTAAATTTCATCTTCCATTTTGATGCCCAGTCTTCCAATTTATCAAGATCCTCTTGCAAATTTCCACAATCCTCATGGATTTTAACAACTTTAAATATTTTTGTGTCATCTGCAAATTTGATAACCTCATTCGTTATTCCCTTTTCCAGGTCATTTATGAATATGTCAAAAAGCAGCGGACCCAGCACAGATCCCTGGGGTACACCACTATTCACCTTTCTCCATTGGGAAAACTGGCCATTTAGCCCTACCCTCTGCTTTCTATCTTTTAACCAGTTCCTGATCCACAATAGTACACTGCCTCCTATCCCATGACTCTTTAGTTTTGCCAAAAGCCTCTGATGAGGGACTTTGTCAAAGGCTTTCTGAAAGTCCAGATACACTATATCAACCGACTCACCTTTGTCTGCGTGTTTATTCACGCGTTCAAAAAACATAACAGATTAGTAAGACAAGATCTTCCTTGTCTAAAGCCATGTTGGTTGTCTCCCATTATGCCATGACTATCTACATGCTGAGTAATTTTGTTCTTTATGATGGTTTCTACCATTTTTCCCAGTACTGACGTCAGGCTCACCAGTCTGTAGTTTCCCGGATCACCCCTGGAACCCTATTTAAAAATTGGCATTACATTGGCGATCCTCCAATCTTCAGGTATTACAGATGATTTTAATGATAGTTCACAGATTACTAATAGCAGGTCTTCAATCTCATATTTCAGTTCTTTCAACACCCAGTCCAGGTGATTTGCTACTCTCCAGTTTATCAAATAGTTGTAATACATCTTCCCAGTGTAGCGATATTTCTTTCAATTCTTCTGCAGTATCACCTTTAAATACCACTTCAGTCATAGGCAAGATCCCTACATCTTCCTCAGTAAAGAACGAAGCAAAGAATTCATTCAGTCTCTCCGCTAAAGCCTTGTCCCCTCTTACTGCCCCTTTTACCCCTCTATCATCTAATGGACCAACTGACTCTCACAGGTTTTTTGCTACAAATGTACTTGAAAAGTCTTTATTATGTGTTTTTGGTTCCACAAAGTTTCTTCTCAAATTCTCTCTTTGCCTGCCTTATCAATGCCTTGCATTTAACTTGCCAGTTTTCGTCATTTGGCTCTTTTTTCCCATTTCCTGAAAGATGCTTTTTTGGCAACAACAGCCTCTCAGACCTCACCTTTAAACCATGCTGCCAGTTTTTTAGCCTTCCTTCCACTCTCCAGCCCTCTTAATGGCCCCTCCCCTGATCTTTTTCCTCTCCTGTTGCCTCCTGATGCACAGGGTGTTATCGGGTCTGGGAGAGTGGTTCAGAGCAGGGAATGCACTTGCCTATCAGTCTTGCTAATGGCCCTGGCCCGCAGCTGGCTCCCACTTTGTCCCTCTTGCTGCTGGCCTGTGCATGGGCTCCTGAGAGTGCATTTACGGCTGCGTGGCCCAGCCGTGCTGCATGACCCAACTGCGAATGGCCACGTGCCACTATCTCTGCCAACTTCCTGGCTGCGTGGGAATTCCCAAGAAGTGCTCTCCCATCTCAGTTGCCACCGGCAAGGGAGCTCCTGCAGCCTTCGTGGTATTCCGGTGGCTTCCCCTGGAGCTCTGAGATGCGATGGTGAGTTGGCGATGGGTTACGTCACTAATCAAAAAGGAAAGGGTGGCTCTTCACCCCTTCCTTTACCCCGGTGTGGCTTCTGCCATCCCCTGCCCTCCACATATTTGGGCTGCCCTTTGAAAGCCCTTCTCTCCCCAGCAGCCCTGTTATGGGGCCTGCACCCTTTTGATGCCCTCTCACCAATAATTTTCTCCTATCCAATTTGTCTATTCACACCAATTTCTAAGCTCTATAAACTCATCTTTTCCCACAGAGATCCTCTGTGATTATTCCATGCTTTTTTGAATTCAGATAGTGTATTTGTCTCCATCACTTCCAATGGGAGGTTGGCTCTACCACTCTTTCCCAACAGAAATATTTTCTTAGATGACTCCAGTCTACCCCCTCTTCCTATGACCTCTTGTTCCCAAGCTTTCTTTCCCTTGAGAGTGTCTTACCTTTTCTGCATTTATGCTGTGGGTACATTTAAATGTCTATCATCTCTCTTCTATCCAGCCTTTCTTTCAGAGTATAAAACTTTATATATTTAAGTCTGTCCCTATATACTTTATGCAAAGACCATCAAACCTTTTAGTAGCCACCCTCTGGACTGATAGTACTGTTCATATCCTTTGAAGGTGCAGTCTCCAGAATTGCACATAGTAAGCCAAATGAGGTCTTACCAGAGAATTATGCAGATGAACTATTGCTACCTTTTCCTGCTGGTTATTTCTCTTCCCCTGCAATCAAGCATCCTTCTGAATTTTTCTGTTACCTTATCTTCCTCTCTGGTCGCCTTAAGGTCATCAGAAACAGTCACCTACACATCACTCTCTTCTTTGCATACAGGACTTGTTCATCCCCCCCCCCCCTCTACTGTACCACTTTCATGGATTTTTGCAACTCAAATATATGAACTTGCAATTTTTAGCATTACATTTTAGCTGCTACTCTTTATCCATTTCAGAGGTTTTGCTAGATCCATCCTAATGTTATCTACAGCTTCTAGGGTATCTATCCTGTTGCAGATCTTAATATCATCTGCAAAAAGGCAAACCTAGCCTGGTAACCCTTTCTCAGTATTACTTACAAACATGTTAAAAGACCATCCCAAGGTTTGATCCCTGCTGCACACCACTAGTAAAACACCTCAGAGTGACTTCCATTTACCACTGCCTTTTGTTTCCTCCCACTTAACTAAGGTGCATAGCCATCGCGGCCTTACTTTAAACCTGGATATTCAATTCGGGACCATATTTGGCCACCGGCATTGAATGTCCAGGTTTGCTGCACCAGGCACAGAAGCTAACCATGTAGTGGCGACATTCAGCTGCTACCCAGTTAGCTTCTGTGGCAAACTTTAGGACAGAGTGTGTAGAGAAAATAGAGAGTTGTGACTAGTCTAAAATCACAAAGACTCACACTGGGATTTGAATCCTGGCTATCCTGCTCCCAACCCACTACTTTTACCATTATGCTTTTAGACATCCAAGTTCTGAGATGCTATTCCATGGACGTCTATGTAGACGTCTCTATAGATGTCCATAACAGGCGTATCCACGTTTCTGAAATCATGGTCGAACTTGCACGTGCCTGCTTCTTTTTCAGACGTTCTGGCTTTGACGTCCCAGATTGCACTTGGACATCCCATTATAAAATGTGCTTTAAAGTCTAATTTATATTATATTAAATGTTCAGACTGAGCCTCTATCCTACAACAATGGATGCTTCTTCAATCAATAACTTTATGGAGAAAAATAGGGAAAACAATCTAGTCCTCTGTTTCAGTTCCAAAAATACAGTAGCTTTGTGTGCCAGGGTTGTTATTCCATTGTTCTACCTAACATCACTTCCTTTAGAAATGAAATTCACACAACAGCTTTCAATGCTGTATTATGACAATGGTCTTTCTATCTGTGAGAACCACAACATGAGCTGCTGTTAATTGTTAACGGGGTGAGGTAGATCTTCCTACACACAACCACTTCAATTTTCAAGTGACTGAAAGCACGAGGAAAAGACATTTTCTTGTAAAGCAAAGAATAGCCAGCTCAAAGTTAGATGCAATAATCAATTTGGATGCCACTGAGGCAGTAAGTGTTCATTTACCATAATGTGACCTGTAGAAATAATATATTACGTCTTTTGCCAGCAGGACCCAAGCCAATTGCCATACACTGTGACTTTGTTGGCAATCATTCACAACTGTCTTTTACAACCTTTTCTTCGCTGCTCGTTAAGGTGAATTATAACAGTAGGGTGGAACATTTCTTCTGTGGTATATTCCTTTTGTTGGTGGTGCTAACAAGCCTCACATTGCCCCCAGTCAGCTGTTCTTGTTAAACTCCTGTTCAGTTTTTGCTGCAGGAATTGCTTTTGTATTTTTGTAAAGGATAACAAACAATATTTCTCAACACAGCTGGGGATAACCTGAAAAGAAAATGACAGCACATCTTTGTACAATCAGGGGGCAAACTAACTATTTTTTTCCCAAGGTAAAATGCCAGGTTAACATAGTTTGTTGAAAATTGGCAGTGGGGAGTCCAAGAGGAAGGATGGAGGGGAAAAACAGTGCTTCATTGTTGGTACGTTTATACACCTTTAGTAAAACAAATGCAGCTCTTTCAAAATACTACAAAGATTTAATAGTCACTTTCTCTAGTGGTTCTGCAAACTCCATTGGGCCCATCAGGGCCGGAAGCTACATGTACACAGTGCTGGAAAGGGCAACTAGGACGAGATTTGCTAATGTGCACTACTGTATTAGCACATGCTAATGCCACTAACGTTCAGTTTTAGTAAATCGATCCCATTGCATAAAATGGGTCGTGCAGTAAAAGAATGTGGAGCGGATACTCAGAGCGATTAGCACAGTTAGCAGACTTGCCAACTGCACTACTTGCGGCAAACTGGGTGCCGTCTCTAAATGCCCTGATGCCCTGGTGGCACTTTATGCGATCAGGAGGGTGGGAAGGGTTATCCCCAGTTATCCTTAAGCAGCAAACGTTAGGCTGAATAGCCAAGTTTAAGGTTCAGCAATGATGACTAGCCACTTTATAAAGGCGAGTCACTGTTGCTGAATATCCCCCCTGTGCATTTATCAAGTTAACGCACACTAATGTGCTGTCATCTGCTACTAAATCTAGTCTGTAGAGCATAAACAAATTTGGAGAAACACTGATCCCAGGAAGAAATTTTGTTTCACTCCTTATATACTGAGGGGCATGTTTACTAAAGTGCGCCAGTGGGTAGGTTGCATTTTAGCATGCACTAACCATTAGCATGGCCCCATGGTAACCTCTACTGCACAATGAAAGTAGCCAATGCAATAAAAATCTCATGCCAACTGCTCTGAGCGCAATGAGACAGGATTGTGGCAGAGAGTGGGCATGTTGACTGCTGGTACCACATGTTAGCTGTCATGACTGTCCAGTAGTGCAGCCGCTGACTCTTCCCTTCCAGCCAAACACTAGCACTAGTGGCAAGCACCAATGAGAGCTCTAACCCTTCCCACCCTCCTGATCGCATAAAGTGACATGTAAAACAACCCTCCCATCCTCATGATCCAACTATCCTTCACCAGCGCCCATCATCCGACCCCTCTTCTGATAACCCCTTCCAACGCAGGCAAATAGTATGAGGTAGCCATTGGTAACTCCCTCCTGATCAAACTCCCCACTACCACAATGGAAGCCAAATCCTTTCCCCCTGCTCCCCCCCCCCCAGGTATTTACCCTATTGTAATCCATTGTGAGTGGTGAATGGGACAGAAGCGATTCTCACTCACTTCTGCTCCATTAAGCCCAGGTGTAAAATGGTGGAAATGACATCTAGAAGTACTCTCACAGAACTACTGCCAGATCCGCCATTTGCACCAGATAGCAACATGTCAGGAGCGAGGCCGGATCACCGCTGCTTATTCACTAGGCACCAAAGATTGTACTAGGGTAAATTCTTAGGGGGGGTTGGGGACGGGGGAGGGTTGGGTTTCACATATGGTGGTGGGGAGATTCCAGTGGCCACACCTTACTCTTACTTTGGTAGAGGGATTGAAGGGGACACATCAGGAAGGGGATGGAACTGCGGCATCAGAGGGGGATTCAATTGATGATGGGGGATTGGATCAGGAGGATGGGAGGGTTATTTATATGTCACTCTGTAGTACTGGGAGTTTGGGAAGGGTGAACTTGCGGCTAGTATTGTGTTTAACCAGAGAGAGACAACCTTGGGCTGCGCACTATATGCAGCTGCAGATAGCCCACACTGTTGCTGTATGTAATGTGGGAGCCCGTGTGATAAGTGTCTGAACTGTGCAGTATATGCACGGCAGATGCTGAGCAAGCACCCTACATTTACCACACTGGGTTTGCACTTACCACATCTTAATTTTTGCAGTTAAGGTGCAGTAAGTGCAAACACTTACCACACTACAGCAAACATGCCTCAAAGTTATACTGACTGCATTTTAGAAAGCAAGTTAACATGCTGTATTTGAATCTCCATTAATTTACCATATAGAAAACTGAAGCAGGGTGAACCATGTTTATTCCAAACTGACTACTATGCAGATGCAGAACTATCTTTTATATAATCATTGCCATGCACTCTTGCACACTTTCATCTGAAGAGTGCTCTTTCCACCACCTATACAACTAGAATAAAGCAGAAGCTTTGGTCAGTTCATAAACTCCAGAATGAAAGATAGAGGAGGTGTTCTAACAAAAGTAGAACACATTCAAGATACTCCGGTTAGCAGTTACCTTCCATTCAGGTTCAGAGGGGACACTCCTTGGACACTCACCTAGTGACTCTGAAGTGCTAGAGAATTACCCAGGATAGCCTTCCCCTGCTATACCCACCCTTCCCCCCTCAGGCACACATACACATGTAGCAAGCATACAAAACAAATTATTGCAATGCTTTAACAAGAAATCTCTATTATAGAAGCTTCAGTATATTAATTCCACCCAGCAAGCAGATAGCATAAGCGTACCTAATACAAAAGAGATGTCGGTATAGCATACCTCCTTGTCCTGTTCCCACTAGCTCTCCCTGTCCATTTCTTCTCCTATTTTCTTTATAGGCCTTTCAGCAAGTACCTATGTGCAAACACACATACAGTCTTATCTCTATTTTTTCCTCACCCCTTTGTGGTTTTAGCTCCCAGACTTCATGTCTCATTTCTTTCTGCAATATGTCCTTTTCTTTTTAGTTAACTCAAATCCTGCCCCTGGTGTGTTACATATATGTCTGTACTCCTGCTTATTCCTGTTCCTATCTTCTGTTGCACCCTGTTCTTCTGTGTCTGATTCCTCAAGGCTGAGAACGCTGTGCTGAATTACTCACACAGTTTCTATATTAACCGTTAAGCTGATATTTTTTATTTATTTATTTATTTATTTATTTAATTCTTCTATACCGCCCCCTTCCATAGATCAGGGGTAGTTTACAAATAACGAAACATGTTACATATAATAGTACTACAACTATTTACATTGTAAGATCAGGATATTTAACAAGTAAACACATTGTAAGTTACATATAATAGGTGGGATCAGTAGTCTTAACATTATTCAACTATGAACTATATACAGGGTACATTGGCTAATATTAGGTCTTTGAGATAGGATATGTATGGGGTACTGTTAGATGTATTACCTAAGAGACAGCTGTTGCGTATGTTGATTGGGTGTTTCTGCGAGGGGGTTTTCATTTATATCTCCATAGTGTGCAATGAATAGGAATGTTTTGAGTTCTCTTCTGAATGTCTGGAGGTCTTTGATCTCACGGATTGGTAGTGGCAGTGTGTTCCAGAGGCTAGGGGCAGTAAATGTGAAGGATCTGGCATTCGTGGTCTATTTTGTCTTGCGAATTGAGTGCAGGGTTATGAGAAAATGGTTAGAATTTTGCCTCCATGCTCTGTTATCTGGTTGCATTTGGAGAAGAGTAGATAGATATGATGGGGAGATATTATTGATCAATTTAAAGGTTATCATCAATATCTTATATTTTATTCGGCTTACTAATGGGAGCCAGTGGAGGTTGTGTAGTATAGGAGTTACGTGTTCAGTGAGTTGGGCCTTGCATACAATTCTGGCAGTAATATTTTGCGCTCTTTGGAGCATGTTAATGTTTTTGGCTGGTTATTACAGCAAACAGAATGATAGACCCTTACATTCCTCTTCTTGAAATCACAGAATTTTCACAATAACCGAGATAGTGGGATCAACAAAAACAAATCCAATAACACAATAAATTTTGCTGGGAAAAATCTCTGAAAAATTCCACGGAGAAAAATAATCCTAATTATATCAAAGGAGAAAATTACTTCAGAGAAATTCAAGCCAATTCAGAGCAATACATTAAGGCTTAGTCATTTAGGGCCCAATATTCCAAGGCATTTACAAGGTTTACAAACCTGTAAACCATGTAAATGCCTCTAAGCGGGATATTCAGTGTCACTAACATGGTTAGTACCACTGAATATCCCCGAGTAACGCTGCTATATGCTCCAATGCTAACCGATTAGCATCGGGGTGTGTTGGGGACTTCCAGGGTGAAGTGGAGGCACAGCCAATTGCAAACCGGTCAGCAGTGATCTTGAGCCACTGCCCATTTTGTGAACTATGGTGAAAGCCAGGTGCAGGAAACCCTCAATACAGCCGCTGCCCAGTTAGAGATTGGGCTCTGCAGCGACCCCGGATATTCAATGACAGGGCTGGATATGACCCTGGCATTGAATATCTGGGATTAATGTTCAGCACTGGCAGCTAGCCATTGGCATTGAAGATCAGGCCCAGAATCATTAATAATAAAAGCTCTTTCATTTTTAACATTTTTTATAAAAGTGCAAACAAGTAGAATTTTGCCATATATTATCTGATTATAAAGTTTGGAGTTTGATCAGTGCGGACTTAGGGGTATGTTTACTAAACCGTCTTAATGTGCGCCCGGCGATAGTGTGCAGGCTGCCATAAAAGGAGTGGGTGTTTCAGTCTTAAAGTAGCAAAACGAGATTATCGCGCGATAACGCGCGCTGCTGCGCACATTAACGGGCTAAGCACCGCTAAGCGCATTAACGCGTGGTAATCTTAAGTAGGCGCCCAGACATGCAAACACAGAAACATAGGTGTAGTACAATGGTTAATACAGTGACTGATGATACAGGGGTCATGAGTTCGATCCCCCAGTGTGCCTAATGCATAAGGCTGGCTGAGGCATCAGCTTTGATATGTAAGTATTGTTTCCTGAGGCATTTTATATGTATTTTAATTATTGCTGCCAGCAAACACACCCTCACGTGCCGTAACCTAAGGTGCCACAGAAGGCACTCTATAAGGCGTTCCATAGGACACCTTATAAGGCACCTTATACGGACTGTAACCATAAGGTGCCTCAGAAGGCGCTTTATAGGGTGCCCTATAAGGCGCCTTATAGGGCGCCTTCTGAGGCACCTTATGGTTACAGTAACCTGAGGGTGTTTTGCTGGCAGCACTAACGTACATTAAAAAAAGACAATGCTTTGGACAGCCCTATCAAATAACCCCACTGTGGGTTTGAACCCATGACCTCTGGCTCCACAAGCAGTGAAGTAACCAGTGGGCCACAGCTCCATAGCTGCTAGCAAACCCCTGGCTGGCTGCAGGAGGACTGCACGTCACCACACAAACAGTCTGCTGTGGTCACCAGGATAGGGTTAACCCACCCATACCCATGATGCACTGCACATGCAAATCAGTAGTCTACAGATGATCACAAGATGGGGTACGCACCCCCACAGCACCTCGGCCTGGTAGGGGGAACTGACCGTGTGTGGTACTGGCACAGAGTAGCTACACACCGTCACATTGTGCAGGTACTGCACTCACCCTGAGGGTCAGGTGGGGCACCCAGCACCAGGTCCACAGCAGAGATAGGCCATGCTGCAGGTCCCCAGTAGTGCTAATGTGTGAGATAGGTAGTTTATGAAGACACACCTTGGATATATCTGTATTTCTCAGTCAGGTTTAGCCCTTATGGACCCATAGGAGGATTATGTACCACCACCCTCCTCCCCCTCCCCCTCCTCCTCCGGGGCTGAGGGTGGTAAACAGGGTCTCCCACCAACAGATCCACATTCTACCTCCCAGCAATGGTGGCAGTAGAGGGGGCCATCAACCCCAGTCCTGCTGGGGAACAGACACCCTACAGGGCAGTCAATGCAGCTCTGTACACATCCATAAAGCAATAGCAGACAGACATTAGGCCTGGATATGCTAAGCTGCACCCCACCACTATCTGATATTCTCCTGCAGCAAGACTTCAGCCGCTGCACCCTGCAAGATGTTCCATCAAGACACATACCAGCTGCAGACAGTCTGCTAGCTAGTCCATAGTGCATGTTCCTGGTGGAAATGCGTGCACCCAGAACTGGGATGTCAGCATACACACCAAGCAGCTAAGTCAGTGACTGGGCCCCAAAAGGGAACCCACAAATATCACATGAGAGAAATACTATATAGCACTATGGGGGAACCTAGCCATGCCGTGGTCACTGCTCAGTCAGGGTGAGAGTGATCTCCCAGCAGAGCAAGCTGTGGCCACCCTGTCTGTGCAGGTGGCGGCCGGGCACTATAATGTCCCAGCCAGTGCCCTATGCCCTGTGCAGATGCATCCTGGCCAGGCCACCCTGTCCGGGCTATACCCATGGTACCTTGCTCCTCATTATGCACATTGGCAGGCCAATACTGGCAACAGTGCTGGCAGTGTGGGCTGTGGAGGGTGTTTGCAGCCACCACACACTGGATAGACAGACACACACTCCCACACCTATGCCAGCATTGTGCTACTATAGAGGTGTTTAGCAGCCCTGGCCACCACACCAGTCCTGGGCACAGTGCAGGCATGGATATGGTACGCAATACTGTTGGGGGTCACTCCCCAGGGTGGTAAACACTGTCAGACACCAGACCTGAAGCACACTCCACAGACATCAGAAAGGTTGCTATGATGGAGCTCAATCAGCAAACTGTGCATAACGTAGGAATTGCTATCTGCCAGTAATCATAGCAACCTTTTGATAGCTGTGTACCGTATTCCCAGGTTTAGGGTGGCACTGCTAAGGTATGCAAGTGCTAGTATTGGGAGATGCACGCAGGGCCCAATGTCCTGTCTCTCCAGGAGGCATTGGCTAATGGAGCCTGTGGGTGTGGGAGTGTCTGCCCCCGTTGGCTGATGCTTTACGGCAGAGGTTCCCAACTCCAGTCCTGATGTGCCAAACACTGTTCGGGTTTTCATGCTGTCCCTCATGAATATGCATGAGATACGTCTGCATACCATGGGGGTGGTGCATAGATATGCAGCACAGGCATCTTTATTAGAGGCAGCATGGAACCTGAATGGTGTTTGGCCCTCCAGGACTGCATTTGGGAGACTCTGCTCTAGGTAATTCGCCTGTTTATGGTGTCTGTGCTCTGTAGGGTAAAATGTAGGTGTTTTGGGCATGTTTACATCATCTGCAATAAAGGTTCTGTCTGTATTAGCACGTTTTAGTAGTGGGTAAAATATGGGGACTGGGTTGGCAGGAACCACAGCTGGGACTTGAACCTGTGACCTTCTGCTCCTGAACACACTGGCTGTGTGCCCTGCACCACTGTGTTGCCACAGAGACAGTGCATTCCCTGGAGATACCATGACTGTTTGTCAGACAGAGCCTGTCTGTTGCAGTGCACGGCACCCACCTAAACAGGGCTGGGCCATGGTCTGCTGTGGGCAGCAGCCACTGCCCTCTCCACCACCAGTACCCCTCTGTCACCATGCTGACATGCCCTTCTGCTGGTGGTGCTGGTGGTGTGCAGTCTCGGGCCATCCAGTGTGTGGGTAGGTGGCTGCCTATGGTGCGGGTTCTGGGGTAGGGGTGCCTGCATAGATGTCCACGCTTCCCCCCAGCACCGCCTGCAAATGTTCTGTACCCTTGGGGGTACCTGCTGGGTACTATCCCCTGTGACACTGTGGGAAACACACTCGTGCCCGTGTTGGGCCCTCATCAGTTGCTGTCTGGCTGCTCTACTGTTTCAGCATTCGTATGGGCCATCTAGGCATCACCCTAGTCTGCACTGTGGCCCAGCTGCACCACAGCATGTGCCGCCTGCAGCCCTCTGTGTCCCCTTTTCCAGCATCTGTCCAGTTGCCTGTTCCGACATGCCCACCCTGCTGTTGCGGGTCATGTGCATGCCATAGGAAACCTGTCCAGTAACAAGGGAAAGCCCTGATCAGCGTTATTTCACTGTGGGATCATTCACCTTGTATGGGGACAGAGCATAGCCCCTTCCAAAATTGATATCTTTTCTTTTGGAGCTTTCTCGATAGTGTTTTTTTGATGTTTCCCATTGATATCACTATTGCCCAGCTAGGTTATGTTTTTTTTCCAGTTTGTTCAGGTCATTTTCAATGTTTATCTGCCCTTTTGTTCTGTGCACATGTATCACACTTATAACCTTTTTTAGGTTTCCCTGGCTTTGTGGTACATTGCTGACGGAAATGGTTTCTCTTCCCTTTAAATCTACTCTAACGCCAGGGTTTCACTGGCGTTAGTTTTCAGCCCCAAAATCCACAGCATTAGTGTGCAGGGAGCCTCTTCCCTCCCACTCTTCACCCACTGACCCCTTCTCTCCACCCCTGGGGAGCCTTTACTCCGCCTTCAGCGCTCGTTTGCGCTGCTGAGCGCGTTAGCGCACGATAAGGTACCTTATCGCGTGCTAACGTGTCAGAGCGCACATTAAGACGGTTTAGTAAACATACCCCTTAGTTTCAAACAACTCCTGTTCAAAATATATCACATCCTTGATGGCAGAAAAAAATCCTGCTCAAACAGAAGCATGGTACTTGCAAACTCAGGAGTGTTTAGTGTCCAGTGTCTCTCTTATTTATCAGTGGCTGATTGTTGTAAATCCTCAAACTATAAAAAACACATTACTTACATAGCTTGTGGTACTTTCACCGCCTCCCCATTTAAAACTGCACTTTAAACAGCAGCGCTGCTGTAAGACACCTATCACTAACATTCATACAAAGTCAGCGCATTGCATTTCAAAAACCGCTCTTGAAAAATACACAAAGGCCTTCATTTTGCAAAAGATTCTGCATCAGTACGATTAAAGCAAAATGTTTCAGAAATCCTTCAAACACTGCTTTAGAGGTTTCAAAATGGCACCTACATCCTATAGAATTGCCGACACCATTGAGCCACAATCAAGCAACCGTGTTGTACATAACACTTAATTCCCTTAACTTGCTGAATAGTTTTGTTGACTGGAGAGTTTTCATGATATAAGCTAGCAATTCCGTACCAATGAATTCATTCTATGATATTAAGTAAATTAATTGACATTGTAAATATGGATTAACAATTCATTAATGGAAGAATAATATAATTCAATTGCTCAGAATATTTGATAAGGATGTTTTAAACGTGAAAGATCATCAGTTTACGGGTGTTTAGTCCTATGCTGTCTGCACTCCTAATAAATACTATATATACAAGAACCCTTTCAGTTATACTGGACTGACTTATCTTCTGTCTCCTCAGTGGAAGTAAATATCAATTAGGTTCTATCAGAATGAAAATGAAAATTTAATGTGAGTTCAGATTAATATCACTTTTATGATATCTATGTTATATCAAAGCCATTTGTTCAGGATCTTTAAGGGGCTAGTCTACTATTCCACAGCTTATGCGAGTGCGGAGATTGCAATATGGGATGAGATAACGGTTTCTTACAATACTGAGATTGTACATAAGGAAAAACAAGAGGCGCTCTGTTGGCTGACTCACGTGAGGGAAACAAGAAACACCTTACTCAGAGACAATAGTGGAAAAAATGTACTAGTGAGTTGAAAATATCTTATATGACAGCATGTGGAGTAGAAAAGTAGCCAGGGCGTGAGGGAGGAGCTTAGTGGTTAGGGCAGCAGCCTAGGACCAGAAAGACCAGGGTTCAAACCCTGCCAGCACTTTTTCTGGCCTTGGGCAAGTCATTTAACCCTCCTCTGCCTCATGTACAAGCTTAGATTGTAAGTCCTCTGGGGACAGGGAGTGCTTACTGTACCTGAAGGAAACTCTCCTTGAACTACTACTGGTAAAGCGTGAGCCAAAGATTAAAAAATAATTACAAGGCAAAAATCATGGAAGAAAAAAAAAGTATTATACAAAATGTCTTAATGACTCTTTCTCTAAGCCAATGGAACTTTTTTCAATTGTACATCATCTCACGAATGTCATCTACTGATGAGTTTGCTAAATATTTTAGTACCAAAATGAATGGTTTACTTAGAAGAAGCAAAGGAACCTCATTATTAGTAGTAGATAAGGCTGACCTGGCTCCAGCAGACAAAAATGATTTAATTGAAAAATCAAAGTGGGATACTATCAGGTTACTAGAGCTAAGGGAAATACGTAGAGCAGATTATTCATGGTATATTTCAATCCAAATGTCTGCTGGATGCTATTTCATTAGCAGAAATTAAGGTCATTCAATTACATATATTAGATTTGTTAACTGCATTGGTTGATGAATCTTTGTTGCAAGAAACGGCGCCACAAAAATGTAAAAGTGCCATTTACGTTTCCACCTTTAAAAAAATAATTATTCAGTAGATAATTGTTCTTCCTTTAGACCAGTTGCTAATCAGCTCTTTTTGGCTAAGTTGATATATCAGGCAGGTAGGTTACAATCTGGTAAATATATACAAACATTTAAGATACCTAATCAATTTCAACATAGTTTCCGTAAAGAGCAGAGGTCTGAAACCTTAACGTCTCCTTTCTTGATAGCCTTGTTATTAGACCTTGAAGCACCACAAGCTGCTTTTTTTATTAATTTTTGTAGAATTGTCTGCTGGACTCAGTACAGTCAATTATGTTATGCTGTTAGAGGCACTTAAATCCAGAGAGATTTCTGGAAAAGTATTGTTATGGTTTCAATCATATCTTAAGGATTGGATGCTGGCTGTTAAGACCTCTGCTAGAATATCTAATAAATTTTTGATCAATAGGACAATGCCACAAGGGTCTTTCCTTTCTGCATCTTTATGTAATTTGTATTTGGCTCCTTCTTTGAGAGCTTTTGAATGACCACGGGATAGGTTTCAGAATGTATGTAGATTTGTTGTGTATTTCTTTCATTTTAACAGAGGGAATATATTCTGCTCAAATTGTTGACCTATTTCACTTGATAGAAGAATGCTTGGGGAATAATGGTTTGCAAATCAATTTTGAAAAGATGCAAGCTATGATCGTTACTACATCGAAAGATGTTTCTGCTCCTTCTTATATTAGTATTGGGACTAATAAGGTGATACTTCAGAAGGAGGTTGCTTAATTAGATATTATTCTAGATTCTAAATTGGCTTTTTTTGATCATAAATAAATAGCGTAGTGAGGAATGTATGTTTCAAGATGCAGATGGTATGTGGTTACATCCCTGTTTGGAACAAGAAATATTTTGTACAGTGGTCCAGCTATTAATCTTACCATACCTGGACAAATGCATTATTATTTTAGGTAGGATTGCCAGCAAAGTTAATATGTTCATTACACATAGTTCAGACCTCTGCTGCTCGTCTACTGGAGTTAAAAAATTTGAATCTAACCCTCCAGTGCTTGTGTCATGGCTGCCTGCGGCAGAGAGATGCTATTTTAAATGTATATATACTTAGGGGCTGATATGCAACGGCGTCAGCCAGCACTTGCAAAGCAGTTGGCCATTGGCATTTTAAATTAGATCCAAATATTAATGCTAGGGCCATATCTGGGTACCAGCACTGAATATCCAGTTTGTCTAGTTAGTGGTTTAGCTAGCCAGGCTGCGGTGATGTACAGTCGCTGTCTAGATAGCTAAAGTTGCAGGCCTTCCTTTTACGTGCCTAACCTTAGCTGGTTTATGTTGAGAGGACAGTGGCTGAATCTTAGCATTGATTGGTTAACTCGAGCACCGCCCCCGGCATGCCTCATTGCTACCCAGTAAACAATGGGGCATGCAGCATCATTAGGAGAGGATATTGAACGGTACAAAACAGCTATGTAGCACTAAACTCCTCGCTCAGTGGGATTAATGCCTCGATCCTTTTGAATATGCTCGCCGTCCCTTGGTTTTTAAAACCAGGCGTTTTATTAATTAAGAATGAGCTTTTTACATGCTTTACTAAGTATTCTACTAGTTAAGTACTGCTCAATAATTCAGTGGACTTTTTGGCTCTTTATTTATTTATTTAGACTGCTCGATATACCGCTTAAGAGTGGGGTAACAGTACAGCAAGAAAGAGGGGGGAAGCAAAAGAGAAAAAGAGAGGGGGAAATTACAATTCATATACAGGGAGAGAAGCTGAGAGGCAAAAGGAAAGAGAGCAGGCGGCTCGCTGGGGGAAAATGTTAAGGAGCAGGGGCTGGGGAAAAGCTCTTCCCCCCCCCCCCCCCTTTCACAAGGAACGAAAACACAGATGGGGACAAGAACAGTTTCTTATGTTGGAATGTTTTATTGGAATATGTTGCTGGCTATCTGATGTATAAATTGTGATAAGTCCTTTGGAAGCATATTTATTTCAACAATCCTTTGGCAAAGAATTAATGTAGGCAGAATATTTAAATTGGTTATATTGCTATTTGATGTAATTTTAATCCTGTGTTCAGTTTTAATTAATATGTTAAATTAGGTTTGAATTTGTTGTGTATTTTAATATTTAATCTATTGTGACCTGCTAACCGCACAGATGTACTAATGATGTATGATATAAATATATATAATAAATGAATGGATGGATAGTTTGTATCTTATTTTGTAATGTTCAAGCACTTTTCAAGATGAATTTTTATTTTCTTTAATATTCTTCATTTTTTTCTCTATGTTATTCTGGATGCTGCTTCTTTCTGCATACTTGAGTTAAGTGTACAAACAACCCGGTCTTAAGGCATGATGGGACTGGTAGTACTGAGGGGAAGGTATGAGTGGGGTGACCTGTATTTCCTTCTGGTTGGGGCTAGCCATTTTTATTGATGATTTCTATTATATTTGTTTGAATAACATTTTATGATGGTTTGTTAATGGTTTATTTAATATTTAATATGCCACCCATTACGTGGAGCCTGATTCACATAGGGGCACGTCTGGGCAATCTGGACGGCCCCAAGCAAGACAGGCCCATTTGGACCCGATTCTGAACCGTGGGAACAAAATGTTCCCGTGGTGCACAGAATCGGGCCCGTGGACTGCCCGGCATGCCCCTGCCTCTTGTGGGGACATTCTCCCTGCAGGCATTCCCGACTCCCGCGGTGGCGGCGACCGACCCCCACCCCCAACCCCGCACAGAGCCCTGGTGGAGGATCCCCAAGCCCGATTGCCAGATTGGTGCTGCTTATTACACCTTTGAGGTGGAATAAGCAGCACGTCTCCATGACCCTCAAGATGTACAGGGCTGTGATGGAATCAGCCCTGTAATCGTGTCTCCTTGGCCCAACCCCCCTCTCTACCCAGATCTCTGCCCCTGCCAGCACTCCCTGTACGTCCTGATGCTCAGGACGTATGGGGAGAGCTGAAGGGGGAATCGGGCCTGGACGGCTTCTGTGGCTGTACATCCTGCCACCCGCATCCCAGAATCAGACCCATAATGTCTGAGGGTATTACAAAAGAATTAAAATTCAAGAGAATTGCAATCCAGGAAAAATACTCTGTGCAAGGGTATTAGATACCCTAGGTGAAACTTCAGCCTTGCGCCCTCTTGCTTTAGGTTTTAGACCCCTAACTTCCCTCTAAGAATATCTTCTGTCATATACTATGTTACTAAAGGGTACTATGGTGTTGCACCTAATGCAGCAAAAGCATTTCCCTGACAGATAACGTGGAGCCCCGTCCCATAGCACATGCAGTGTTAGCATGGGAGCATCTAACGCTACCTGTTAAAGTGACATTAGGTGATCCCACAATAATGTAGTTAGCTAGCAGTGTGAACATCACACCCACACCCACTCTCCTCTCCTACCCTGCACACTTGTGAACTTAATGTGAGTTAGACAGTGTGGAAATCATCCCATGTTGTCATGACCCCACACTAGCTGGCAATGCATGTCCCAATGCACATTCAGCACATGCTAGAACACGCACTATCACCAAACACCCTTTAGTAAAACGGCACCAAAGATTCTAGATAATCAAATAAATAAATAAATATTGATTGTTTTTGACTAGAGATTTATAGTATAGTACAGCTTCCAACTCTTGATACAAAATCAGAACAAACAGTTTAAATCAACACCTACAAGAAGATTTAGGGGTATGTTTACTAAACCTTCTTAATGTTACCAGCACTAGTTGCAGCGATAATGTGAAGAATGCCATATAAGGAGTGGGTGTTCCGGCGGCAAGGTAGCAAGAATCTGTATCGCGCGATAGTGAGCGCAATGGCACGTTAACGTGCGTTAACCCTAAGTTCATGCCAGCGCAGTGTTAGAAGCAATAAAGATGTAGCCCACTGGTTACTGCAATGCCTGCGGAGGCAGAGGTCATGGGTTCGATTCCGCAGTGGTGTTATGTAAGAAGGCTGTCTGAGGCATTTCCTTTTAATCTAAATCAGTGCTGTCTGAGGCATTTCCTTTTTTAAATTTAAATCATTGCTGCCAGCAAAAACACCCTCACAGTGCCATAACCTAAGGCGCCCCATAAGGTGCCCTATAAGGCACTCCATAGGGCACATTATAAAGTGCCCTGTCTGCCAAGGCACCTTATAATGTGTCCTATAGGGCACTTTATAGGGTGCCTTATAGGGTGCCTTATAAGGCACCTTAGGCTACGGCACTGTGAGGGTGTATTTGCTGGTAGCACTGATTTAAATTAAAATGAAATGCCTCAGACAGCCTTATTAAATAACACCACTGTGGGATCAAACCTATGACCTCTGCCACCGCAGTCATTGAAGTAACCAGTGAGCTACATCTCTATAATGTCTAACACACTGCTGGCTGGCTACAGAAAGACTTCAGGTCACCACACAAACTGTCTGCTGTGGTTACCAGGATAGGGTAAACCCACCCATACCCATGATGCACTGCACATGCAGATCAGCAGCCTACAGCTGCTCAAAAGATGGGGTATGCGCCTCTATAGCACCCCGGCCTCGTAGGGGGAAATGACCATGTGTGTTACAGGCAGAGAGTAGCTACAGACTGTGACATTGTGCGGTTCCTGTGCTCAGCCTGACGGTGAGATGGGGCGCCCAGCACCAGGTCCGCAGCACCTGGCTTGGCTGAGATAGGTTGTGCTGCAGGTCTCCATCAGTGCCAGTGTATGATAGGTAGTCCTTGCAGACACACCTAGGATACACCTGTGTCCATCGGTATTTCCCAGTCACGTCTAGCCCTTGTGGATGATGATGCACCCAGAAGAGTGCATATCCTGTGTGGTTGCCATGGTCACATGTTATAAGAGAAGGGCGGTGGTTGGACGCAAAAGCGGATTATGTAATACCACCCAACCTGCCCTCTGTGGGTCAGGGTGGAGGACAGGATCTCCCACCAACAGATCCACATTCTACATCTCTGCAATGGTGGCAGTAAAGGGGACCATCGACCTCAGTCCTGCTGGGGAATAGGCATCCTACGGGGCAGTCAATGCAGATCTATACGCATCACTTAGGGCACTGGCAGGCAGGCAGTAGGCCTAGAAAAGCTCAGCTGCCCCCCACCACTATCTGACATTCACCAGCAGAGGGCACAGTCAGTCTCCACCCACTGCACCCTGCAAGGTGTACCAGCCATACACATGCTAACTGCAGACAGTCTGCTAGCTAGTACATAGTGCATCTTCCTGGAGGAACTGTGATTGGGCCCCAGAAAAGGAAACTCATAGATATCACTTGAGAGAAATACTGTATAGCACTATGGGGGAACCTAGCCATGCCATGGTCACTGCTCAGTCAGGGTGAGAGTGACCCCCCCAGCATGACATGCTGTGGCCACCCTGTCCATGCAGGTGGTGGTCGGGCACTACAATGTCCCAGCCATTGCCCTATGCCCTGTGCAGATGCATCCTGCCCAGGCCACCCTGTCTGGGCCATACCCACAGTACCTTGCTCCTCATTATGCACATTGGCAGGCTAACACTGGAAACAGTGCAAGCAGTGTGGGCTCAGTAAGGTGTAGGCAGCCACAAAACACTGGATAGATATACACATACTCCCACACCTATGCCAGCATTGTACAAATATAGAGGTTTTTGGCAGCCCTGGCCGCCACACCAGTCCTGGGCACAGTGCAGGCATTGCTATGGTACGCAATACTGTTGGGGTCACTCTCCGGGGTGGTAAACACTGTCAGAAGCAAAAACTGAAACACACTCCACAGATATCAGAAAGATTGCTATGATGAATCTCTGTCAACAAATTGTGTTTAACTTAGGATTTGTTATCTGACATTAATCATAGCAACCTTTTGATATATGTGGAATATGTTCCCAAGTTTAGGACGGCATTGCTAAGGTATGCACGTGCTAGTATTGGGAGATGCTGCTCCACGCAGGGCCCAACAGCCTGACTCTCCATGAGGCTTTGGATAGTGGAGCCTGTGGGTGTGGGTGTTTGTGCCCCTGTTGGCTGCTGCTCTAGGGCAGAGGTTCCCAACACTGGGCCTGGTGGGCCAAACACAGTTCAGGTTTTCATGCTGTCCCTAATAAATATGCATGAGATACATTTGCATACAATGGGGGGCAGGGCATACAAATGCAGCACGGGCATATT
The DNA here is from genome assembly GCA_033557465.1 of Ichthyophis bannanicus. NCBI lineage: Eukaryota > Metazoa > Chordata > Amphibia > Gymnophiona > Ichthyophiidae > Ichthyophis > Ichthyophis bannanicus. The sequence continues at coordinate 123,714,949 of CM066043.1, read as the reverse complement.
TATTAGGGATAGCATGAAACCTGAATGGTGTTTGGCCCTCCAGGACTGCAGTTGGGGAACTCTGCTCTAGGGATTGCACATGTTTATGGTGTCTGTGCTCTGTAGGGTAAAATATAGGCATTTATGGCACGTTTATTATATTTGCAATAAAGTTTCCGTCTTTATTACCACGGTTTAGTACTGGGTAAAATATAGGGACATGGTTTGCAGGAGCCACAGCTGTGACTTGAACATATGACCTTCTGCCCCTGAACACACTGGCTGTGTCTGCTGCACCAAACTGTTGCCAAAGGGGCAGATCATTCCCTGGGGATACCATGACTGTTTGTCAGACAGACCTTGTCTGTTGCAGTGCACGGCACCCACCTAAACAGGGCTTGGCTGTGGTCTGCTGTGGGCAGATGCCACTGCCCCTCCACCACCAGCACCCCTCCGCCACCATGCTGACATGCCCTTCTGCCGGTGGTGCGCAGTCCCAGGCCATCCATTGTGCCGGTAGGCGGCTGCCTATGGTGCGTGATATGGGGTAGGGGTGCCTGCATAGACATCCAGGCTTCCCCCAGCACTGCCTGCTGATGTTATGTGCCCTTTGGGGTACTTGCTGGGTACTGTCCCCTGGGACACTGTGGGACACACACTCGTGGCCATGTTTGCCCTTGGTCAGTTGCTGTCTTGCTGGTTTTCTGCTTCTACATTCCTATGTGTCACCCAGGCATCTGCCTAGCCCACCCTGTGCCCCAGCTGCCAGACTGCATGTCCCGCCTGCAGCCCCCTGAACCCCATTTGCAGCCTCACCGTAGTACTCTCTCATGCTATGATGTTGCTGCACATGTATCACTACTATCACTTTTCTTGGTTTCCCTGCCATTGCTGCACATTGCTGACTGAAATGGTCCCTCTCCCCTGAAAATGTGCCTTTAGCACGAGGTTTTCACTGGCGCTAATTTTCAGACCTTCATTTCATGGCGTTAGTGTGCATGGGGCCTCTCCCCGCCCACTCTCCGCCCATTGACCCCTTATCTCCGCCCCTGGGGAGCCTTACTCCGCCCTCTGGGGAGCCTTACTCCACCATCTGCTCACCTTAATGCCGCCAGAGCGTTCTCGCATGGTAATGCACCATTATTGTGCGATAACGTCACGTATCACGCGATAACGTCGCAGCTGCGATGTTAGCGCCATTTAGTAAACATACCCCTTAGTTGTTATTGACTGAGAAAGAATAATGTAGAAATTAATATGGTTTTGTGTTTATATGTAATCAATGTGTATTTAGAAACATAGAAACGTGATGGCAGAAAGAGACCATATAGACAATCTAGTCTGTCCTTCAGTATCAAATACTATAGTCCCTTTTCTTAGAGACCTTCTGTGTTTGTCCCATGCTTTCTTGAATTCAGATATTGTCCTTGTCTCTACTACCTCCACCTGGACTATTCCATGCATCTATCACTTTTTCCACAAAGAAATATTTCCGCATATCACTTTCACCTTCATCCTATGTTCCCTTGATGCAGAGCTGTCTTTCAATTGAAAAAGGCTCTCTTCCTGTGTATTTATGCTATGGAGATATTTAAATATTTCTATCATATCTCACCTCTCCCGCCTTTCCTCTAAAGTACACATATTGAGATTGTTACATCTGTCCCCATATGGCTTATAACAAAGACCACTGACCAGCTTGGTAGCCACCCTCTACATCCTGTTTATATCATTTTGAAAGTGTGGTCTCCAGAATTGTACACAATACTCCAAATGAGGTCTCTTCAAAGACTTCTACAGAGGTACTGTCACCTCCTTTTTCCTGCTGGTCATTCCTCTCCCTATGCACCCAAGCATCCTTCTGGCATTTGCTGTCACATTTTCTACCTGTTTAGCCACTTTAAGATAATCAGAAACAATCATGCCCAGGTCTTGCTCTTCTTTCATGGACAGAAGTACTTTATCCCCTATACTGTACCGCTCTCTTGGAATTTTGCAGCCCAAATGCACGATCCTGCATTTTTTAGCATTAAATCTCAACTGCCAAATTCTCAATCATTATTCAAGCTTAGCTTGATCCCTTCTCATGCTATCTACTCCTTCCTGGGAGTCTACTCTAATGCAGATTTTAGTATCATCCGCAAAAAAGGCAAACCTTACCTGACAGTCCTTCTGCTATATCACTAGCAAAAATGGTACAATGAATTTTTAATTAAATTCATTCAAGTCCTTATTTAGTTGAATCTGTGAATATACACACATCAGGAACTCTGCAAGCTTGAAAGAATTCAACATGGATTAAAATTAGCTTGATATATCTGTCTTCCATCGTCACCTGAAGCATGTTTCCTTCCTTCGGGAAATATTACTTATGGTAGCCTGAGTACCAGTGGCCCTGCCTGCCAGGCTACAGAGCTGATTTGGGGGTAATTTTAGAACTGAGTGTATGCCTAAATAATGCATACATAGTTTTTCTTCTTTGAGTATTGGAAATTTTTTCAAAACCAAAGTTTGCACATGCTTTAGTTTTAAAAATTACTCAAGGGAATTTATATGCATATATTTTCACTTGGTCTTTGCTATGCACAAATTCCTTGGCTTAAATTTGTACATATATATGCATATTTTTTATATGGTATGTATGAGATAGGATGTGTATGGGGTATTGTTAGATGTATTGTTTAAGAGAAGGTATTCTGTATGCTGATTGAATGTTTCTGTGAGGGAGTTTTCATTTATAATCTTCATAGTGTGCAATGAATAGGAACGTTTTGAGTTCTCTTCTGAATGTCTGGAGGTCTTTGATCTCATGGATTGGTAGTGGCAGTGAGTTCCACAGACTAGGGGCAGTAAATGTGAAGGATCTGGCGCTCATGGTCCATTCCCAGGAACACAGCCTCTCAGTCTGGTCAACTTATGCGCAAACACGCTATATGCACGTAAGTTTACAAACATATTAGGAGAGAAATTTTATAATAAAACTATTTCTGTGCATAAAAAAATGTTTTACCTATGGAAATGTCTTTTACAATTGCTCTCCCTTTCATTAAACGAATCATCTGATAACAGTGATTAAATATCACCCACAGTAAGTGTTGTCGATACTTTCTTAAGTACCCAGGGCATTAACATATGATTAGCATTTTCTGACTTAGCTGAGCCAAGGAAACCTTAACTCTTCAGCATTAGACAATAAATGGCAAAACACCCAAATCAAATCCATAAGAAACCACAACAGAGATTTACTAAGTCTTGTAGAAGCCAAGTTAATAATGAACAGTGCAACATAATTGCACACAGTATGCTTATTGGTGCAGTGTGGCTCAAATGGATTTTCCATCTGGGAAAATTGTTTCAGATTAATTTGAGTATGCAACTAATGAGTAGTAAAATGCCTGTTTATGCATTTCCTGCATTTCTGCTGTTTGATAATTCTTATAAGTGTCACTATTGCTATTGGTCTTTTTATAGCCGTTTCATCTGACCACAGAGGTATTGTTATGGGTAACTTTATAGTATGGCTTACTATAATTAACTGAAGATACTGACCAACATTTCAAAGCTCTTAAGAGCAAGAAGAAAAGAAAGAGCAATATGACTTAATCCGCTCATTAAAGTGGCAAATTTTAATGGGGAAAAAAATGGAAAACTTTCCAGGAAAAAAATAAGAAGGGGCTTCCATATTAAATAGGGAGAATAAGAACTCTGGAGGTTTAAATGCTTTTTTAGTTCCTAGTACAAGGTAGAACTCAGATTTCAAACTACACGTGAGAGTAGTTCACCTCCTATTTTGCTAATGAATTTAAAGCCTACTCTAAGGAATCACTTATCCACCTTAATGGCCTGTCCTTGTCTCCCATAGGCTATTCAGATTTTCCAGGGGTTGAGGGACCCTTATCTTACATATTTATGGCATTAAGGAATTATTTAGCCTACCAGCTAGAGTACAAAGAGCCTGTCCTTCCTTCTGCTGGCATTCTGAAGAATTACTTATCCAGTAGAGAAACAAAACCTATTGATTCCAACAGTGACCCTTTTGACTTCTTTTAATGGCCTTGACATTTTGATTACTTCCAAATTTTGCATACTAGTTTTGGATGCCTCAATTGACTGTGATTAAGTAATAGCATCATGGGATGGACTCTAACCTTGAGGCCTAGATAGGAGTGAAAAGAGAAAAGCCATTGAATTCCTCAGCCCCTGTGTTTGTCCCTTAGGCATCAGGGATAGGCAGACAGCAGGTGATTGTATATTGATTTATGCTGTCTTCAAAACATGGAAGTAATTTTAAATGTTTCTTAATAGACCTAACTCTGCTATTATTACTCTGAATCAATGCAATCCTGATTTCATGCCCAGTTGCAGAAAATCCTTGGTTAGGTGGATGAAGGCAGGGTTCTATAAGATCTCAATGTTTAATTTTGTAAAATGATAACCTATATCTCTTTAGCTACTATAAAACCAGGATAGACACTAGCCATGGGAATTTTCATAACTACCATATTTCAAACTAGTCAGTGGGAATTAGTCACTTAACTTTGGAGTTAGGTTATTAGATCCTACGAGGGGAAAATCTAGTCATCAAGTCTCACAAGACAGCTAAATTCAGTAAGCTTGGTAGGTATACCCACAGGCATTAGTGCCGATTTTCATTACAAGGTGGCTAGGTTTACCTGCTGATACAGCATGAGAGATTCTTGCTCTGGTTTATATATCCCCTCATAGGGTGCTGGAAGACATTCCTCTTTTTTTTATTGGTTTGTAGCCCTGCAATATGATATACATTTTCTCACATTGGTGATTTTAATGTACGTTTTGATCAATTAGATGCACGTGGCCTAGTAGAGCTCTTTTGCAATTCAAAGGGGGCAACTGATAAGAGCATCCCCTCACTCTGGATGTCATATCAATGCAGTGGCAGCATGAGGGTTTCTGCCACCTTAGGCAAACCCTCCGTACCGCCGCCCGCCCAAAAGACTGTGCCTCTGTCCAGCCCGTTATGCTGGCCCCCCCCCCCCCTTTAGGCTGAGACGGCTAAGGGTGACCTGCCTCTTCAGTGCTGCGCCAGCCTTAAAGTTCTCGTGCACATGGGTGCTCAAGAAATGCTGCCCCTGCCCCGCCCCAATGCAACTTTCTTGGAGGGCAGGCAGGAGCATCAGATTGGACCGGCCCTGTATCAATGACCTTCTTTTCTTTCTGAATCATCCGCAAGGTTTTCTTTAATTAAACTGTTCTGTTTACATATATATGATTTGGACAGTCTGGCGAAGGGGGTATGGGGGCATACTGGGAAATCCATTGGGGTCTGTAGTCGTAAAAAAGGTTAAGAACCCCTGTCCTAGAGGAAGAAAATAAAGACGGAAGGAATGCTTTCTTGGAGTTCATTCCTCTTAGTTGGGGTTATAAATGGTATGGTAATGGTATGGTCCCTGCCTGATTGGGCTGGTGAAAAACATGTATGATTTACTTTATAAAATACCAGCATATGGAGACACCTAAACCTAGGCATGGCAGTTATGCCTGCCTGAAAGCAGGTATAGCTGGGCACACCTAGATTGGTGCAGATACATGCGTGGGTCATAGTATTCTATAACTTACACAAGTGTGTTGTGGCCCCACCTGCAAACTACCCAAGTTCTGCCTCCGTGCACACCCCAACCAAAAGTACACCTCATGGGACTTAGGCGCATGGTTACACATGTGAATGGGCACCCAAAGCACACATGTAAGTGCCCATTCACATGTGTAAAGCCTTCAAATAGGGACTTATGCACATCAATAGCGTGCAACTTTCCATGCAACCCTATAAACTATAGGAGATGGCACTTCTCTGTATATGACTTATGAAGTTTCTGTGTTTACAGAATACATAGATATCTATAAAACTGACAAACCACTTAGAATCTAGTAACAGGAGGTATAAAAAGGATTCTTTTTCAGGGGAACTTTTGATTTTTATCTGTGGAAAGCATGGAAAAAGTTATTAATTTTCACCGGTGTTAGAGACTTTCAACATATATTTCCCCAATTGCAATAGGATTCATCAGATGGTTTGGGGACAGTGCTTAAAGTGTTGTGTGGCCTTTGGAGACTGGAACACTGCTCCTAAGAATGTTCCCAAATGTGGAGGAAATAGAAGGGATTGATGAAAAGATTTCTGAACGCAAAATCAAGTTTAACTTTAACAACTGCATTTTGGGGATAAAAAAAATAGGATCTGAATACTGTACCATTAAGTTTGGGTGCTTACTGACTTATCTATTGCTCCTGCCAAGAAGAGCCACTGAATCACTAAGAAACCTCCATCTCTCCCTCCATTAACAATCTGCTGGTGAGTAAAGTCTTTGGGACTCGATACTGAGTCAGTACAGCTAGGCACGAGTACAGCGCCTAGCCATCGCCGCCTTCCTATAACCCAGGATATTCAATGCCAGGGTCATATGCACCCCAGCACTGAAAATCCAAGGTTGTCGTGCCTGCCCAGAACCCGCAGAGACCAACCGGGTAGCGACGATATTGCACCACTGCCCACTTAGCTTGTACAGGTAAAGATAGGTGCTGTAAAAGCAGACTTCTTTTTTACCCATAGAAGCTAAGCGGGTAGTGGTGCAATATCGCCGCTACCCAGTTAGCCTCTGTTGCCACCCACGATATGCCCTCGAATGCCCATGACACACTCCGATGCCAGGCAGTTAGTATCGGGGGCATGTAGAGGAGAAGAGCTTTGAATATCCCACTGAGTGGCATTTACACAGCTTTCGGGGCTGTAAACCATGTAAATGGCTTTCAAATACTGGGCCCTTGCTGTACAGTCAGGGCTGGATTTAAGATTCTGGTGCCCATAAGTAAGACTAGACAGGAGATAGCAAAGAGGGGACGTAGAGGAAGGCAATGCTGTCACAGTGGCGTCCTTCTGAAGCAGCACACGGACGAGAAGCGCGATCAGACTCGTGTTTGGCACCTTCCAGATTTGGCAGTTGCCTAGGCAGCTTCCTATGCCAGGATCTGGACTTGTGCACAGCCACACGAAGAAATATCTGGAGAAACCGAGATCCAGTGCTTCTAACGACATCTGTATGAGCACCGGGGAAGAGAACACTGCTATAATCAAGTGCTAAGGGTAAGCAAACTGAACCATGCTGATGGAACTGAAGCAGCATCTTAGCCGGCTATAATCATTTAGGGCAGGCCTTTTCCCCCCCAGTCTGAGGAGAACTTTACAAATGTCTGCACTGATGACAAATCCACGCATGCTTTTTACTACGTCGACTTTGCCGGATTTTCAAAGGAAAAATATGCACGTGCTTTTGCTTGGAATATTATTCCATACATATAGTGCAAATACTGTTACTCCCTGTTATTTGATCTGCATCTTTTTTTCATGAAAAATTCCATACATGCATTTGAATTTTCATATACGTGCAAAGCTCTCTCTAACCCTGTCCCCAGAAATGTGTCTGCTCACCTCAGACTGCCTGTGTGTACTTTTAACTGCCAATCAGGCAGGAGATTTTATAAAAAAAACAAGCAAACCCTTCTGCGCTTAGCACACTGCTTTGCCTATGGAATAGAAATGGCTTTGAATATGAAATTCAAAGCCTTGTATTTTGCTTTTTGATGGATAAAGGTAGATGAGGAAGGGATTTTATGATGATTCTTGTTTTTTAAATGAACGTTGATTGCATGTGAATTTTCTAAATTGTACATGTACTTTTAAGTTAAGGTTGCAGACTGCTATGATGGGTGTGGCGACCTAACAAATTTAATAAATCAATTAAATTAAAATTACCTTCACTCTGCCGTCAAAGGACAAAACTTTGTAAATCAGACCCTATATGGGGGACGTTTATACTCGATATATGTGAAAACTGTAACAACTGGACAATATTGTCAGGTTGCAAAAGTTGTGCAGGAAGAATTATGGGGTCAAGTGAAGGTTACCTGGCTTGTTTATAAGTAGATGGTCCAAGGCTGATACACTATTGGCATTGACTAAAGTGCATAGCTATGTATAGGGATTTTTTGCTGCTGTAGTCAATGGTTCTGAGTTACTAATAAAAAAAGAGAAGAGAAGACGCTTTGATTAATGGAGAGCTTTATGTTACCAACTTTATATGTGATGACGCTAATATTGCTAATACATTTCAATTACAGCTTGTTCAGTTTACAGTGATCCAATTCCAAAAAATGTGGTTTGTTGGTTAAGCTAAACGAAAAGTGGAAGAGCAAATAAACACTGCCAATTAATGTAGTGTAACTCTGGACTTCTCTTCCCCTTTCCAACACATCATTTAAATAGAGCAATTGATTTGATAGAACATTTTCTTCTTTACATTGGCACTTTAATTGCTCATAGAGGCATACAGGATACACTGTAGTGTGGACTGTTAAAATGGCAACACATCTTTCCAGAAATGTGCTTTCTCTGACAAAGACTTCTAGTAAATGTAACTTGCAGTGAGTTATGGGTTCTTTTGAGAGTCCATGCTAGCATTTATTCCAATTATACAGAATTATGTTGCATACAGTACTCTGAAAGGATTCACAGTGTTTATTTTGAAAGCATGCTGGCCTATCTTTGTTCAGACCCTGAGGCTACTTCTGACTGGGGCTGAGAGCACATGACGGCCAGCTACAGAATCAGTGGGGCTTCCTAGTTGGGGCCAGAAGAGTAGCCTGACCTATAGCTCTACCTCAGCCTGCTCAGCGTGAATTTGGAAAGGAGAGGTCAGATCAGCCGAAGCGACTCGTGGCTGCTATGATGGGAGTAGGGCAGACTGATAAATACTGTCATCAGAGTATAAAGGGACCAGGCATTGAATTCAAAGTTATAGCCATGCTCTTATCCAAGTCTGAAGTTTCCTTGTCCATGTCAATGTGGAGGAGGTCTTAAATGGGGTTTAGTGAGATGGGGGGAAACCCTGGATCTTCTAATCTGGCTAGACAAGGTTGTGAATTCAAGATCACCATAAAGTTAGTGAGAATTCAGGGTCAAATGTACAAAAAGGTTTTTCTCATTTTGTGTCCATGCTGGGGATATGTACAGGAAACGTTTTGGCTCAGTTCATACCTTCATTTTAATAAAACATGTTTAATACCTGTTATAACCTTTGCATGCAGGATAATTAAATCATGAGTATTAATTTGTAGGTTAATGTTCATTAAATCAATTTAGTGTGCACTAACAAACCAAGGGGCATATTTACTAAAGCGCAGTTCTGGTTATTGCAGGCTTTAGCATGGGTTAATGGCCCGTGGGAACCACTATTGCATACTAAAACTGGAGTGCAGATAGCACAGATTCATTTAACCCCATTTGAAGAGTGCAGTGTGTTATACCTCTAACTCATGCTCTTAAACAATAAAGACTGTGTTGTGCAGCATCCATTGCACACCCCAGTAGAGAACCACTGCTGCCTCCCACACACGACCAGATGAAGAGCCCCCTTACTCGATCATAGGCCTCCCACCATGATTGCTTTCTCCCCCATCTCATCACCCCCATTCCCTGTACAGCAGTTCACTGCATGAAAAAAAACCCTTCCCTGAACCAGCCTCTCCAACAAAGGCCCATAGAGGCATCAATGCCCATTCAAACAACAACCACCTCAAAAGAGAATCTGATGCCCAACCTTCCCCCACTTCCTAACCCAGCCCCAGGACTCATCCCATAGATTCCCACTTTACTTCTGCCCTGGAGTTGCTGGGCTTCAAAATGATGGTTCTGACTCCTAGTGGTAGTCTCACAGTAGCACCAGTAGGGTTTATTCTTCCATATTTAGAATAGTGACCACTAGCAGCAGCACTGTGAGATTACCACTAGATGCCAAATCATCGTTTTGAAATCTGGTGGCTCCAGGGCAAGACAGAGGACTGCTCCTGCCCCAGCCACTACACACCAGAGAATCTCTGGGTGAATCACAGGGGTGTGTCGGGCAGGTGGGTGGAAGTCAGTTGTTCTAAGAAATTGAGAAATGGATTGTGACAAATCATTTAGAGCAAATGCTGATTATCATGTCTTTCTTGAGGTATATTCAAACATGAAACTCCATATTACATTTCCTTCTCCCTGCTTGCATACATGTTTAACAGTTGTGTGGGAAAGAGACAATAAACAGCTATGAAACCGATAGGGAGGAGAGAAGGAAAAAAATGAAGAAAGCGATCCGAATTTCAATACATCTCTCGAGACCCTTCATGCCACTTACAGAATTTGAATGACTTAACCAAAACTTTGTTTGTGACAGATAGTTATGCAGCCATAATTTATAAGCCTCATCGGTAACGAAAAAAATTTCTGTAAAATTTGAATTCTTAGAGATGATGTAGTTATTTTGTATTCCACACTGATCATTAATGCAGAGAGTAAAATATCTTATGAACAAGAGTCAGTGGCATAAATTCATTTAAGTACCCCCCATGAGACAATTTTGATTCTTTATCACTCCTGCTGCAATTTGATTTCTAGAGTCCCCATAGATAGGGTAAGATATGTATCTTAGGCCCATGGGAGGATGAAGTAATATCAATTTTTTAATTTTTTCACTTTTTTTTTTTTTCTCCAAGATATTTATTTTGTTTTAAATCAGTGGTTCTCAACCCAGTCCTCTGAGACCCCCAGGTCAGTCAGGTTTTCAGGATATCCACAGAGAATATGCATGAGATAGATCTGCATACAATGGAAGCATGCAGATCTAACTCATGCATATTCATTGCGGATATCCTGAAAACCTGACTGGCCCGGGTGTCGTAGAGGACTGGGTTCAGAACCACTGCTTTAAATGAATCAAATGAAATATACCTCAAATAAAATTCTAAAAAACCAAGAAAATCCAAGTGAAAAACATTCAAGTGCAGCTCTACTTACAAATAAAAAAAACATGTCAGCCTCTTAAAAATAGAGCTATTCCATATACACAAGAGAGATGCAATTCAGTATATTCAATAAAGTAGCGTGAAAGCATACAGTAATGCAGCAGGTGCATGTTTACTATGTCGCATGCCGGTAACACTGGTATGGGCCACGTTACTAGCCCAGGGCTTCTCTCTAACTGCAGGGGGTAGGTATAGCCATTCTTCTGCAATTACCATGGGTTGCTGTGGGAGCAACTAACTCCACCCATTAAGGTGGCATTTGCTACACCTGCACTACCTGACAGGCAGCATGAGTCTCAAAGACCTGCACTAGCAGCGCAGTGGAGGGAATGTCCTTAGCCCACCCAGATTTGCATGACAAGGGTAGCATGGGTTTTTAGTGGAAGGCCCTGTGCTACCTTGTAGCATGGCACCGATTCTGCATGCTAACGCAACACTACCCGGATAGCACGTGTTAGTAAGTAGGCCTCATTGCATACAAGAAGACCATGAATATTCATTTATTTATTTATGTTATTTGGCTAAGTTTATATACCACTTTTCGCAGTGGTCAAAGTGGTTTACAGTGAACCGGAGATAATACTAGGAATGTTTACATTAGAACAGGTAACTTTGTACAGTGAACAAGGGGTAGGGCAATTGGGATGATTAACTATGTACAGGTTGATAATCTGTCAATGCATTGTTATAGTGCTTGATGTGTTGGCTAAGTGTGTGAGTCTACATATTCATGTAATGCTGATTTTAGGTGCAGGTTAGGAATGGTGTTCAGTTGTTGGGGTATTGGGGGGGGAGGAGGAAGCAAAGCAGAGGGTTAAGAGGTGAGTCTTAAGATGTTTGCAGAAGATTAGGAGATCCGTGGTATTCCTTATCTTGGCTGGGAGGGAGTTCCAAGTAGTGGGTGCATAAAATTTGAAGGCTCTGGCACGAGTTTGTTGAGTACTCTTTGTTATGGATTGGGGGTGGGTCAGTGTATTCATGATGGAGTTCTCTGGGATCTGTTTGATTGTTGTGGGGTGATGAGGGTGCTGAAGTGGCTGGATGACTGATGGTATAGGGCTTTGTGAGTCATTAGCAGGATCTTGTAGAGTATTCTGCTTTGCAGCAGGAGCCAGTGGAGGTGTTTGAGGATGGGAGTGATGTGTTTGTATATGGATGTGTGTGTAATGGTCCTTGCAGCTGTATGAAATGCCATTTAAAGAGGCTGAAGCATTGATTTAGGTAGTCCATGGTATATTGAGTTGCAGTAGTCAGCGTGGGGTGTTGTGAGGGCTTGTAAGGCAGAGCGGAAGTCTGATGGGGTGAGGAGGGGGGCAGAGATATTGTAGTGTGCGGGTTTTGTGATAAATTGCTCTTGCTGTGTTTGCTATTTGTGATTTCAATGTGAGGTGGCTGTCAAGAGTGATTCCCAGGTATTTAACTTCTGGTTTGATATGAATTTCAGTGTTGTTGAGAATGATGGAGTCGGGGGGGGGGGGGATGAAGGAGGTGTTCCTGGTGATGAGTAGGGCTTCCATCTTTTTCAGGTTTATAGATAGGTGATTTTTGGTTAGCCATTGTGAGAAATCAGAAAAGCATTGCTGGAGTTGATGATATGATGGTTTATTGAGGTTGAGTGGTGTGTAGAGCATAATGTCGTCTGCGTAAATGTGGTAATTGACATTGTGTGTTTGGATGATGTTGCATAGGGGTTGTAGGTAGATGTTGAAGAGGAGAACAGAGTGGATCCTTGAAGGATGCTTTGGGTTAGAGTGTAAGGGATTGAGGATAGAGACCCGATTCTTATCAGCTGGGTTCTGTTGTGAAGGTAGCTTTGGAACCATCTTAATGCGGTGCCCTGAATTCCGATTGACTGGAGGCGCTGTAGAGGGGTATTGTGGTTGATGGTGTTGAAGGCGGTGGATATGTCGAGGAATATCATGATGAATCCTTGGTGGATGTGCTGGGTTCCCTTTATGATGCTGTTGAAAAGAGAAGTTAGGAGTGTTTCCACTCCATGCTGAGGTTAGAAGTTGTGTTTTGAGGGTCGAGTGGGGCATGTGTGTCAAGGTGATCCTGTAGCTGGGTTTGGACTGTTTTCTCTATTTCTCTATTGAACTGTTTTTCTCTTTCTCTATACTAATGAGCATTAGTGCACAGTAACCTGGTGGCGCCTTTTAGTAATCTAGCCCCTAGAGGTGTGCAAGAGGCAAAAGAATTTGCCTCATTTTAGCTCTGACCACAATTTTCTGATGATTTTTCAGTTTGTTTCACACACTCATTTTAATAACAAGTTTATGATGCATACTAATCAACGATATGTGCATTAATTAATAGGTTGACATGTTAAATTGATGTAGCATTCCTTAAATTTAGTGTGACTAACTGAATGTGTATGAACGACTGCATATCTTACTGCTTCAAGCAGTTCCCACTTCGGGGGGTGATCTTATAAGGAGGAACCTACTTTACACCCAAAGGTAGGTGCCTACTGAATCGCTGTTGTATAAAGAAAAGTAGGTTTCTACTTTTCTTTATAAAATAATAGCATAAGTGGTCAAAAAAGATGAATTAAGGCATGATCACTTACACCAGCCTGAGGGCTAGTATAAATGCCTGCCTCTGGATTTGTGAAGAATGTCCGTAAATGATAGTATTTTATAATTTATGCACCTACTTGTGTGCTCTTCTCATGCACATGCCCATATTGAAAGTACAAGTGTATTTACTAAAATATCAGGGATTTACATGCATAGATGGCATGTAACTTACGTGATTCTTTCTGAAATTACCCCCTACATGGGTCTCTTACCCACTTGTCTACTAGATTTGATACTCATCGCTTCCATTTAAGCCCAATCGGTTGCCTTTTTTGTGACTTAGCATGCCTCAGATGAACAGATTGAATCACTACTACAGTATAGCATTTTCAGCTCACATGGAAACATAGTAGAATAGGATAAACTGCTACCAACATAATAATATCACTTAAAAAAGACTCAGCACACAAGAAAAACAAAAATAAGTTTTATCGTTTTACTCTGGGAAATGTCCTTGAAAGTATGGCATTTCTATATAGGCCACAAAGAAATGAACAGTATAATACAAACATCTTAATCCTCTGGAACGTGCTGTCTGGTTGGCAGAACTCCAGGGCAGGCAGAACTGTGAAATTCAAGCTAACACAAACTTATAACAATTTGATAGTATAAAAAAGCTATAAAATTATAACACAGCAGGCAAGCATAAAACTGTCGTTAGTGTTCATGCTCTTTGGCACGAACTGATATCAGCTAATTGGGGCATTTCTTATGCCAGGTCTCCTCCTCACACCCATACACACACTTTTCCCCATCTTTCAGCCCCCTGTTCTTAATGGCATGCTCTATTATACTGTAGCCTTGTCCATGATGTCAAGCTGATCTACTTTCCTTAAGGTTATTCCTGCTTTCCATAGTACTGTAAGTCTATAAGGGAATTGTGATGTAGTCCGCTGAGTTTGTATTTTATTACTTACTTTTCCAAAGTTGACATTAAGGTGAGTTACAATCAGGTACAACAGGACATTTCCCTGTTACCGAGGGTTTACAATCAAAAGGTCTTACACTAAGCTGCAGTAAAATAACTTTTTGCCTGCTATTTTACCATAGAAAAATTACCTTGATACTGTTGGTTAATGAATCCTGAAGTAATTGTCATTGCTACATCTGGGAACATCATGCATTCCTGGCCCAGCAATGCATGATAGCAGCACCTAATTCACCCCTTCTTTCCTAAGATGCTGTAATTTTAAACATAAAAGTCCTCCTAATGACCCCTCCCTTAGGCTCTGAATAATCTGGCAGTCTAGTGGTAAGCAGCATTTTCCCTGCCCTGCCTCAGAACACCACCTGGGTCAAAATATGTAGTAAAAAAAGTCCCCCTAAAACCAGTTCCTTTAAAAAAAAATTAAAGTTCTCTGTCTAGCACAACTACTCCAACCTCTCGCCCCGATTCCCAGTTCCTCCTGGGGAATCCCTGCTAGTCCAGTAAGGAACAGGAACAATCCCAGTGCATTCCTGCCCTGGTGGTAAGATTTAACAAACTGCTGCTGCCTGACCCCTAGTGGTAGTTTCTCAGTACTACCACTATGATGGGGGGGGGGGGTAGGTTTGGTTTTGTTTTTTTAAGGAGAAGGGTTTGGGGAATTTTTTACTTTCACCTAGAGGAGAAAGTCTTTGAATTCAATCAGTGTGATCCCTTAACAAGAGACCAATCCTTCTGGGGGAAGTTAGAAGATATGGAGGTGGTACTACCTTTTCATGAATAATGAAGCTTGTGAAGTTTATGACAAGTTGATTAGGACCAATAAGTAGTCAAGAAATCCGATGACATATTGATCTTGGCAGAATGGTTATGAAGGACTCAGACAAGATTCGACTTATACAAGCCATGGTATTTTCAACAATGTCATATGGATGTGAAAGATGAACAGTAAAGAATAAAAGGAAGAAAACGGATGTCTTTCAATTAGGATGCTAATGACATTTTTTTCCTAGAGATCAAATTTAAGCTTTCCTTAGTAGCTCCAATGACAAGATTTCAACTTTCATGCTCTGAACACATCATTCAATGAGAGAGGTCATTACAGAAAGACATCATCCTTGGCAAGGCTAAAGGCCAATGCAATAGAAGAAGACCAGCAATGCAATAGACCAATACAAGAACAGCAGCTATAGATGCCACTCTATCAACAATAGGCCGCCTGACTAAAAACCGAACAAAGCTTAGGACAACTATCCATAGAATCAATATGAGTTGACTGCACTTAACAGCAACAACAAAGCTGCTTTGGATCACATATAGAAGGAGCAGCTAAAAAACGAGAAATAGATTAAATAAAAAATAATGTATGTTTAGGTATAGACAAATTTTTCTCCATCCCTTGTTGCATCAGAGTCCATCAGAGCTAGGGAGCCCTGCAGAGCAGTTTTAGTGACACATGGTACAAACAACGAGCTGTAATTGAATTCTTGATGGAGGAGAAAGTCAGTCCTGCCTCAGCCACCAGTCCAGATCGGCGCATCACGAGTCGGGAATTGTCCGTACAGCTTTCCATCAGGAGAGGTAGTGCAATGGCAATTATTGACTCTTTGGAATATTCAAAGGTGTGTGCAAGATGGGTTCTGCGAAGTCTCACAACTGAACACAAACGCCAAAGAAAGACATCTGCTCTGATTTGTTGGAGCGTTTTGAAGCTGAGGGGGAGGCCTTTATCCCAAAGAGTCAATAATTGCCATTGCACTACCTCTACTGACGGAAAGCTGTACAGACAATTCCCGACTCGTGATGCGCCAATCCGCACGAATAATGTCATCAGTGCGCTGCAACTTGTCTGGAATGGTGGCTAAAGCAGGATGCCCAGACTGCGGCCGATCTTCCACTTCTGTTTTACCACTTCCTGAAGCCTTTACTCGCTTCACCCATTGTCCAACGGTGCTCCTATCTACCGCAGAACTTCCTTATACAGCACACAGCCATTTGTGAATGTTTCTCACACTTTCTTTCTCCTCCACCAAGAATTCAAATACAGCTCGTTGTTTGTACCGTGTGCCACTCACAGACGCCATTTGAAGGATCACTACTGCCTCGCTATTTGTCGGACGACTGTAAAATTACACACGGGTCCTTTGACGTTCCAAGTTACTACCCTTTCAATTTCACACCTCTATCTTCATTCTGGACTGAGAAAAAACATGTGGGGTATTACTTTCTGAGCAACCCTCGTAAATAGTGGCCCCTTAAAGCTTTGCATGTAATGCGCCAAACAAATGCTTGTTACATGCAAAGCCTCTGTGTTAACTATTGGAGGCATGACCAACATGTTCCTGGCAGCTAACACATGAAGGGTCACCCTCATGAGCACTCCAGTATGGCTGGATATCAATATGACTCCCATAGTGATGTCATTAGGTGAACTTGCATAACGTGCTGCATTGCAACTAATTGCTCGGCAACACCCCTGGCACTAGTGGTAATGCATTCTACACATCTACAGTTCACCACTTTCCCGTCCCATCCCACAATGGCCAATTACCATCATTTCATTGTACAGTGGTTAGCATGCTTGCACGTTAGTGTTCCTGGCTGCTGGTTGCTGCATGTTAAAACACACATTTAGTGGTTACCGGACTTTGGTAAAAGGGGCCCTTAGGCACCTATGTGTCTTTATAAAGTATTAGCACAAATCCTGCAGAAATTGTGCCTAGACTGAAGGCACAGACATTACACCTGTTCAAAAGTCATGCATATTTTATAAAATACATGTGTAAATTGCAATGCTGCCCATGCTGTTCCCTAACTTTGCCCTGTACGCGCCTACTGTACAAGTACATGCCAGTTTGTACCATGCATACTTTTAAGCATGACTTAATTTTAAAAGAGGCATTTTTCATGTGAAAATGTAAAAAGTGTATGTAAAAATGTATAAAATTAATATGCATGTTTTCAGGGATGGAGAAATGGCAAAGTGAGTATGGTATCAGCACTCATGCATGTATTTACAAAAAAATATGCTCATGTACACATGTTCCTACTGGCACATACATGTGCAAAGGTACTTCTGCCTCTGAGCAGAGGAAACAGTGGGAGCTCTTGGGTGTGCTGTTTCATAGGAATGTACACAGTTAAAGATAAGTTTGGTTAGTAGTTCATCTTAAAATGAGATTTTGTGACTCTTGTTTTTTTATTGCACACATCCACACTTTTTTGCACATGCAAATCCATTTATGTGTTAATATGTAGTTATGTGCAAGCTATCTGCATACACTGTAAACGTTTAGCACCCATATGACCCGAACGTGTGCTCATCAATGCAGATCTCTACTTTTTTTATAAAGGTCTGTAGGCACATGTGTTATCTTTATAAAACTTAAGATTTTTTCCATCTCATCCTCTACCTTCTTTTTCTAAGCCTTGCTGGAAGAGAAAATTAGTGGTGCATATCAAAGAAAGCATTTTCTTCTTCTAAGCAAATCTCGTAAGGTGATGCAGAAATGAGAGAAGCTACTGAAGTCTTACATATAATCACTTTGATACAAGGAAAGGACACACAAATCTGGCTAGTTATGCTGTCTTCTGTTTCTTTCCCTCTGGTTCCAGAAAAAGACCCATATTCAAAATAAGTTCTCAAGCTGACTCCTTAACGTAAAAGCTCAGCGGAAGGACTTCCAGCCACAGCAGACTCTGTCACTGCATAAAAGAAGACCTATACTGAGCAAAAACGGAAACATCTGTCCCATTACCCAGACCACTAAAAATTATGGTCAAAAGCAGTAAAGGTCCGATTTTCAAAGCCATTTACACGGGTAACTTCCCTAGTTACCCACGTAAATGCCTTATCCGGGATATTCGAAGGGCACCAACATGGGTACTGCCCTTCGAAAATCCCAGATATGTCCCTAATGCAGCCAGATTCTATCCACTTAGCATCAGGGCATGTTGGGGGGCGTTCCGGAGCGGAGCAGAGGCGGGCCATGGCGATACCCATGTAGCACCGATAGGCGTGGGAAAACCTTGCCTGTCTTTAAGGCGCTGGGGCTAACTGTGTAGCATCGAAAATTGGTGCTACACAGGTAGCTCCTGTGGCTTCCTGGCTGTGTGGCAACACCTGGATTTTTGATGCTGGGGCTGCATATGACCCCGGCATGGAAAATCCAGGTTAGGTGGGGGTGGGGGGGGGGCGGGCTATGCGCCAATGCGGCACATAGCACTGGCCAGCTCAAAATTGGGCCCTAAAATACTTAAATCAATTTAAAGGATCACCATTTAAACTTTACTAGTAAAAGAATAAGTGTGTCTACCATCCCAGCCCCTGGACCAGAAATAGATTGCTTGGCCTTTCTTCTGCACATTAAGTCTACAGCACCTGGTGCTCCAAGGTGGTCAACCACCCAAGTACTAGTCAGGCCTGACTCTGCTTAGCTTCTGAGGTCGGACTCATTCAGGGCAGCAAAATCATAGAGAATAAATGAAGGCAGATGAAACCACAATGGCCCATCTCATCTGTTCATGTGAGATTTGTGTACTTTGTGTAAATGCTCATATGACTTCCTGCATATGACCCAATACCAGCTCTGCTTTTCAATACTTTTTATCTGACCCCTTGCCCTGCCGGGGGGGGGGGGGGGGAGTGGGATGGATTTGGTCAGAGGAGGGAAATTTGCACATAGCATTCAGCGTGTACTTTCTGACCATGTTCGATATGTAGCTGGTGGGTAAGACTGCAACCTCTATGGAAAAGTTTATTGCCCTCTCTACTTACAGAACAAAGAAACTAACCAAAATACTTAAACATGCTGCAAGCTCTGTGTCAGCTCATGGGACATTAATTTGGGAGGGGTGAAACTCTTCCTTTCCTTTGGTTGCTGCTACTGCTATCAGGAAGAAATGGGCTGGTGGAGGATTCAGCTCCTTTCCTGCTGTTATTTTGATCTGTTCTAGTGCTGCCAAACACTGTGATTGAAAATGGTTTATGGTTTTAGAAAATTTGCTATACCATCTTTCAGTAGAAAATCAAAGTGGTTTACATAAAATCAAATAGAGCCGGAAAAGACGCTATTAGTGTGCATGGAGCAGAGGGCCCAGGACGGAGAGTGTAAAATGATAAGGGAAGAAATACTGGTGCAACGTGCTTTACAAGAGCAGCCTGAGCATCTTAAACACCCTCCCTCTAGAAAAGAGCAGGAAGTACACCAACACTGGGTGGGAGAAGGTTGTAGCCAAGGCAGGAACTAGTAAGAGAACTAAGAATAGCAGATATTAGAGCATCTAGCAAAGTACGTATTAGCACACTAGCCAATGAAATCTCACAGTGCCACAAAAAAAGAGTAAACAGGGACCTTTAACAGCAACCCTCATGCAACATCCTACTGCAAACAGTCACTACAGTGTCATGCATGAATCGACACACAGTCAGGGCTGCCCTATACGAACTCGGCTGAACTCACAAGTACAGAAAGGACAGAGCAGTCAAACAGACAACAGATAGCATCTAAATTCATGCTTGCAGCCAGACCTCCAGACATTTGATGCTCTCACTATCTCCTGAAGTTGCAGTATATTTACATTTACTTTTATTTATAATAAGACATTTCACTGGCTGCCAAACTCAGACTATGTTTAGGCTAGAACGGAGCAAAGTACTTAGCAAGCCATAGACCTAATAAGCACAGGGTACAGCTGAAGCCAGAACCCACTTTGGGGCTTCTAGATATAAATTCATTTTCCTGGTAGGTGGTGCATCTGTCATTAATTTTCGATGCACATATTTGAACATCTTGACCTTGCTAACAAAGTCATGGAACATGACTGACATGGTTCTAGCAGTAGCACTGGTATACAACTTCGAAGATGCATTTGCGTCAATTGACGCACTTTGGGGCTTCTAGTGTTAACTCTATTATATGGCCAACCTATGTATCGTGATAGTCCCTCAAATGAAATGAAAATAATTCAAACTTTTACATACAAGCCATTTTACAAGGCAAAATCATCTTTTATTATAACTGAACAGCTGACTACATAGTAATTATTTTATAATACAGAGCAAATTCTGAAGTCACAGGTTTTAGGCTACATTCCACAGGGCCAAGCACAAAACCTACCAATGAAACAAATCCAGGGAATGGAGAAATGGATATCAGGTCTCCCTTAGACAAAGCTGCTTACCTTCAAGCCACTATTCATCAACTTCCCGATAGCTTATCCTCAAACAGCCTCTGGAAGAACAATATGAAGGGGAAAGATCTCAGCAGGGTTACGTAACTCAGAGGCCATGAATGAAATTTTGTTTTTATTTCAGTTGAAACTTAGGCCCGGCCCCAGCCAAATACATAGCCTCTTACCCCATCTCTTTTATCTTCATTAGGCGGGAGCAATTGCTAGTTGCCTGGCTAATAAAACTTGCACTTGCTGAACTGAGACTGGCACAATTTTAAAATTCTGCTGACTGCCATACAAGAAAATGGGGCAGGCCGATCTCTTCGTCAGCTGGGATAGAGTTTAACTAAGGAGCCTATTTACTAAGCGATGTTAACTGTTAATTTTTTTCAGTTAATGCATGCAGTCAGTTCACTTAGGGATGCTAAGTTCTGTATATCAAGGGTAGCTTTATAACAGGGTACCAAGTTAAAGCGTGTTTTAATGCTCCTAAATTAAATCTAGTAGTGTAAGTGACAGAGAATGCATTAAAAAACATGCAATAGATCCAGGCTGATTATATTGACAGTTCAACGTATAATGTTTTCTGTCCTAGGAATATACCAGTAAAGGACAATAGGTGGCACTGTTTTATGGATAACAGTACAAGTTATATTACAGGAGGAACCATATATCCCAGAAGCTTTATTGAGAAAGAAACACATTCAGAAGGTGGGCTTCCAGCTCCTGTTTCCCAGTAGCAATTGTTGTTCAGTCGTAACTGTTAGGATAGCCATCTGCCCGCAGCCATCTTAGTTTGGAACTCTGTCTGTAATCTCATGTCTATTCTCAATATGTGCATATAATTACTCATTAAAGAGTTTGTCCTGCTGAACCTCATTGGGTGAACTGCTGCTATATAAACCAACAAACTTTCAACAGAGTGCCCTCTAGAGCTCATGTAAACGATTGTGCCCTCTTTCTGCAAGTATGCATGTAAATTACCATATTTTATAATTAACATGCTTGCTTGAACTGCCCATGCTCAACCCAAACTCTACCCCTGTGCACATCAATAGTGAAAGCATGTGCCATGCGATTAACATCTTCTTTTACTCTGGTCAGTATTTTATAAAAGGTCACATATGCGCATAAATGACTAAATTTCCAGCATTTACATGTATTGTTACTGCTTAAAAAATAGGCACCTCCCTATAAAATTACCTCTTAACTTCTAATGTGGAAGAGGGGTGGGTAATGGGTCTTAGTGCATGATTATTGTCCCTGCAGATGAAATATGCAAATGTCAGATCCATCCTCAAGAAACGCATGTATATGTGCATTGTGTTAAACGTTGGGTGTTCTATGTGTGCTATGCATGTGTTCTGTCTGTGGACAGATAGCTGCGAGTGGTGCAGGATTTCAAGGGGACACAGTTTTGGGGGGCAGAAACAGTCATTGAGAGGTAGATTTGGGGGTGGGGCTAGTTTGTTGAGTGGTAGCGCAGTTGCAGTGGGGAGCTTTTGGAAGTCGAGGCATTTGCATGAGGGGAATTTTTGAGGGTGGGGCAGTTGTGGGCATAGTTTTTGGGGTGGGGCAATTTCAGGGTAGTAGATTTTGGGAGTGGGGCTGTTTGGGAGTGATGGAGAAGTTTGTCGAGTATTTTTTTTTTAAGAGGGGGCAGTTTTCAGGGTAGTAGGGCAGTTGCAAGGGCATATTTTTTGAAGGTGGGAAAATGAGGCAGTTGTGTGGTGGTAGTTTTTGGGTGTACGGACAGTTGGCTGGGTGGTGGGACAGTTACAGGGGTAGTTTTGAGAGGCGTGGGCAGTTAGAAATATGGGGGCATTTGTGAGGGGGTGGGCAATTGCAGAGGTTGTTCACTGGGCTGGGGCCAATTTTCAGTGTGGTGGAGCTGTTGTGGGGATGTAGTTTTTGGGGATGGGGTGAGATAGTTGTAGAAGGCTGTTTTTTGGGGGTAGAACTCAAATGAAACTACTTATGAGACTTGGGTTTTTTAACTCACTACCAGACATAAAATTCTAGATATGTACACAACTATAGAAAGCTTGATTTGTTTGGACATTTTCCAATTTTTCCCCAATCATCTGGGTTTTTTTCAGGTTTTCCCACTCCTGCCTTGTTAGCTGTTGGTTTCAAAATGATGCCTCACCATCCCTAGCAGTAGTCTCCCGATATTACCTAGTACCCATTCATGTTAATTTAAGTCTCCCACCCAAAAAATTCATTTCTAGCTATGTCACTGTGATAATATATCTATATAAAAGTTAAAAACCAAAATAACAATTTCCAATAAAAAATGTATGAATCTAGCCCAAAATGGAAATAATTTTAAAAAGGTCTTCGTGCAGCTATTCTTTTCTTGCTTCTATCCCTGTCTACTCTGTAACAGATGTTTCTCTACTCTACAAATGGCTGTGACAGAAAAAGAGGCAAATGAAATTCAGGCAGGTATGTGAGAATGCAGGAAACCAGGGGTGTGCATGCATTGTGGCCACTGGTATAAATTCCCCCCAAGCAGCCCCCTCAAGGTGGGAGGCTCACACAGCGGCAGCAGCAGCAGCACAGCAAACTTACTTTATCATGTCTGCTGTGGGCCTGGCAGCTGTTCTACGCTAGGCCAAAGTCTCACGATAAGAGCCACGCCACGAGACTTCGGTGCAGAGGGAAACAGCCACCAGGCCAGTGGCGAGCTTTCAAGAGAGAAGCAGCGTAGGAAACATGATAAAGTTTGCAGCACTGCTACCGCTGCCACATGGAGAGGCCCGCACTGAGGGGGTACTACATGAAGGGGGGGGGGGCTTGCCACCATCACAACGATGCAGGGGCTCTCAGCAAAATTTTGCTTGGGGGCCCCTCATTGTAACTTATGCCACTCATGCTGATTTGTTTGGGCACCTAAAAATGAAAGTGTATGTAAATCACTTTGACGTACATATACCTATGAATTATCAGCATACAATCTATTTGTGTGCATAAAACAGCTCGAGCATGAATAGGAGAAATAAACATGAAAAAATGCCCCAGGAAAGGAAAAATTTGAAATGAACACTAAACAAATTTTGTTTGGCCATGCAAAGCCCTTCAGGAGACGGGAGGCAGTGACAAAGGCCTGCTATTTCCTTTACCAACTTTCTATTGTATTCTCTGTGATAAAACCTTTGCTACATTACTTTTGTTTAGAAATTAACTGCAAAAACATTTCTACTAGATTTTATGCTTTGGGCTTCCTTTGTTTACAAAGATTAAGGTTTTCTTTTTGTAAGGTCGATATTTATGCTGCAGTATTCTGGATTCTTGCAGTTCAACCAATCTAGAAACCCAGAATTTTTCATTATTCATTGTTTTGTGTCACAAAGCTACATTTGCTGAATTTATAACTCTGAAATTACTTGGGAAATAGTGCTGCATTGGTTGATTAATAGACTTAATTATTAGCTTAGTTTTATGACAAGTTTATGAAAATTGCATGAGCCAGTAATACACCAAAGTTCATTTTCCATACATGGGGGGACAGGTTCGTAAGATATATATCAGTTGCAAGAGGAGGTGGTAATTTTACAAGCAACATGAGTGTGTAGAACAGCTTAGGCATTTGTTTATTTATTTAATATATTTGAAATTCGACACTTTTTCTTAAGAACCCAAGGTGATGTACACAAACAAAACCATAAAATGCATTCCATCATAAAATATAACATCATTTTACATCACTTATACATATTTAAAATAACTTTGATTCTTCTAGTTAAAAATTCAGAACAGCAGTGTGCCATAATCCAATTACTAATTGGTTTAAAGGCTTTTAAATAGCCAAGATTAATACAATTTATAAAAGGTAAGACAGTGTGAAATTAATCTCAAATCTTTACGCACTGAATTCCATCATGCAGGATCTAAAGAAGAAAAAGACTGTTTCCAAGTTTCAGCATATTTACTTCACCTGCTGTAAAACACACCAGTTGCTAATCTTCAGATGATCTCGGAGTTCTAGCTGGCTGATATAAACACAACTTTTCTCTGAGATAAGACAAGTCTGTAGCATTTAAATGTAATACAGAATTCAATGGGCAGCTGGTGCAATTCCCTGAACCCTGAAGTGATATGACCTCTAGATTTCAGCCCCTTATAGCTTGCACAGAAAATGACGACTCATTCTTAATCAGTGAAATAGTTTTGTTGTAACTCTTGCATAAAAAGCATTACAATTATCTAGTCTGCTCATTATTAGAGTCTATATCACTTTTGCCAGATCATTAGTATCCAAATAAGAGCAGACAGTCCAATAATCAGCCTGGGGTGGTCACTGGCCGTGCCAGAGGGCCCTTGGGCATGGCCCTTAGGCGAGGCACGAGGGCGAGCAAAAGAGGAAAGAAAAGAGGGAGCAGACCCACTGACAAGCCATTCAGAAGGCGCTCAGAAATTACCAGGAAACAGCCAGAGGGAAAGCAGCAAAACATAAGTGAAGACAACAGGACCATACAAAGACAACATGCACACCACAATAATTCTCCCCCTCACTCTCCTCCTCACACAACTCCTTCCAACAAATGCACAATTACACCACACAAACACACCATGGCCACCACAAACAGCATGGACATACCGAAGCCCACAGTATTTCCACAAGGCCACACACAGAACATACATGACAAAAAGACAACCCAAGCACAAGTCCAACACCCACGATAACCCAAAGGAAGCTCACAGAACAACAATCACAAGGTCAATAGCAATAGAGCTAATAAACGCCAGATCCATACGCAATTAGATTTACACCTTAGCAGACCACATAGATGACCAACAACCCGATGTACTTTGCATCACAGAAACATGGCTCAGCCCCACCGACAACGTACTACTCAATCAATTGGTGCCGGACACATATATGGCATACAACTGCCCACGCACAAACTGGCGAGGAGGAGGAGTCCTGATAATTGCATAGAAGAGCCTAAAGTTCAAATCACAAAGTGCCACAGACACCCAACAATGCAACACCATCACTATCAAGAACAAAAACATGGCCATATGCCTCACCTACAGAGCATCCCATGCACCACCCGATGAACTAGCCTCAACCATCGAAGCAGTCTGCACAATCAACTCAAACCACAAACCTACACTACTGCTAGGAGACTTTAACCTCAAGTCCACCAACGCCAAAGATGCAGAATCTTTCCTACAAGCGATGAGTTCCCTTCAATTCACCCAAATAATCAACACCCCGACACACAGACACGGATCACCACCAGACCTCATTTTCGCACCCAAATACCTAACCACGAGAGGACTAATATCAACACCAACCATAACACCAGTACCATGGTCCGACCACCACATAATTAAAATAAACATTGTACCACAAGAAGATAAACCAGACAAATACCCGGACAACACACCCACACAAAGAAGATTCAAGAGCTTCGACAGGGACCAGTTCCTACAGGATACGATTCAACTCCTAACAACAGAAAAAGGTGACCTAGAAGCCCAAAGCACCAACTGGAACACCACCATCTACAACGCTGCCAAAGCAACAGATCACAGACCCAGGAAACGTCGCTGCAACAAACTACAGCACAAACCATGGTACTCAAAAACCATACGAAGAGAAAAGAGAGAACTCAGAAAATTAGAACAAAGATGGAGACAGAACAAGTCACCCGAGACCCAGGAATTATACCTTACAAAGCAAAAACAATACAACGAACGCATCAACCAAACTAAGAGAGAATACCACACAAACATCATACGCAACTCCAACAACAAACCTAGAGAATTATTTGAAATCATGAAAACCCTCACCAAGGAGCAGAAAACAGAAGACGAAGTGCAAATAGACCCACAAAAATTTGCTGACCACATCCAAGAAAAATTCTACTCAGCAGAACAAATAAGACCCAGCCCAGCCACAAAGCATAACGCACCCCCGAAAACTTGGGACACATTCAGCACCCCATCCACAGAGCAACTCTCCCAAATCATCACAGCAATCAACACAAGCACAGCTCCTACAGACCCCTGCCCAGTGACTTGGTTCAAAGCCACCAAATCAAGCTTCATCCACACCATACACAAGATGGTGCACAGCTCACTAACACAAGGGCTCATGCCAAATCAACTAAAACTCGTCGCAATAAGACCTATCCTGAAGAAATCCACACTCGACAAGAACAACCCAGCAGCATACCCCTACTGGCAAAAATAATTGAAAAAACAGTACAACACCAACTACAAGAACACATAGACAACCACGCTCCACTGGACAACAACCAACACGGTTTTTGCCCCAACGATGGGGTGGAAACACTTCTGCTATACCTCTTCGACAGCATTCTCCGCCTCATAGAGAAAGGAATCATAATGATCTTCATAGACATCTCATCAGCATTTGACACAGTAGATCACAAACTCTTCTGAACAGACTACAAAACATCGGGTTACATGGTCCCACCCTGCAATGGTTCCACTCATACCTCACCGACAGACAGATACAGGTCAAGGTAGGCCACAACACCTCCCGTCCCATAAAGGTACTTCAAGGAGTACCACAAGGATCGGCCTTATCATCACTCCTATTCAACATCTACATCCAGCCAACATGTGACATCATGAAAGAGCACAACATACAATATACAATCTACGCAGATGACATCATGATATACACACCTATATCAGTTGACAACCCGGACTACTCCAAAATAACAAACTGCCTCATACAAATGACAAACTGGTTTCAAAACAACAACCTATCTATAAACTATAACAAGACTGAGGCACTAATAATCACTCGAAACTCGGACTTTGTACCCCCGCCCGACATCAAGATAAAAGACACAACCATACCTATAAAATCGGAAGTAAAGTATCTCGGAGTGACCCTGGACAAGGAGCTGAACCGCCAATCACACATAAGCAGAACCACCAAAAGCGCTTACCACAGAATGAGACTCAGACGACTGAAGCCCCTCCTCGCCCCTGAGCACTTCCGCACAGTCTGCCAGGCACTTATAACCCCACTACTAGACTTCTGTAATCCAATCTACCTGGGTCTAACAAAACAAACACTAAAATCGCTGCAATTGGTACAAAACACAGCGGCCCGCATAATAGCCGGCACAACAAGACAGGAACACATCACACCCATACTGAAAGAACTACACTGGCTCCCAATCAGCTCACACATCAAATACAAAACAATCAAACATATTCAAGATCAAACAACACTCCTCAGCCATCAGCCTACACACACTCATACAACCCGACACAAGCACGCGACCAAGAAGAAGAGGCACCTCCAACCGAGTAAACACCCCAAAAGACTTCACCAAGACACGCAAGGATACCATGGAACGAGCACTCTCCCTGGCCGCCCCAACAATATGGAACACCCTCCCAGACAAGCTGAGACTAACAGACCTCAAAGACTTTCGCAAACAGCTGAAGACAACTCTATTCATTGAACACTATGGACATGTCACATGACATACTAATCAAGCAAGAACAACGGACCTACCCACACCCTGACCCTTGTATATAAGAATGTATGTATAATAGCTCAAAAATGTATAATAGCGCACATTGTAGAAAGAGTAAATTAAATCAAATGCACACCACCTCAAACACACAACACGCATCACTGCATGAGAGCACATGAACACTTTTATGATTGTTTGCTGTGGAGGCCGCCTTGATTGAAGGAGAAGGCGGTATAGAAATACTGTTAAATAAAATAAATAAAATAAGCAAAATCTCCCAGATATTCAGTAAGTGTCCAGTTTTTGTTGTCAGTGCTCGCTGAGTATCCAGATAGCAGTGATTGCACATCTGGCTAGCAGCTCAATATTTGTTGCTATCTGGATAAGTGCCGGCCCCTCCACAGCTTTGCCCACAGACCACCCTGTCACTATCAGGATAGTGCCACAGCGGTCAGAGGAAATATTAAGCAGCACTATCCGGATAGTGCCACTGGGCACATTCGGACTTAGCCATTTGTTAGGCTCTGCTAACTAGCTAAGTCCTTTTGAATATCGAGCCCAGAGATTTCATACTTTTCTCGACTTCCAACAGGAAATTCTTGTTAAATAAGTTGCTTGATGACGTGTTGCAAGCTCTGAGTCTAAAATTGGTGCCATTGTTTTAACGTCAACATTTTTCCATCTAAACCCAAAGCTAACAGGTGATCCTCCAACTCTGGTTTCTTAAACTACAACAGATTTTTTCATTCAGAAATAATCTATTCATAAACAGCCATTTCTGTATAAAACTCAAACATTGAGTTAACAGTGCTAATCCCTCTACCTGTTTATTCAATTCACAAATAATTTGAATATTTGCAAGTGATACATTAAGACAATTCATTGAGAAGATATCTGTGTCAAGCTTTTGAGAATTAACTTTTCTGTTCACGATATTTGCAGTCCAAATCCAGAGGTTAATCAGAAAATCCAGGAATCTGATATGCCTTGTGCCATACATACATGCTGAGGCCTGTGGTCCAAATAAGATACCACCCAATCCCTTACAAAGACTTTGGGGTATGTTTACAAAACCGTCTTAATGTAGCAGCGCCGACATTATCGCGCAATAGCGTCACGTATCGCGCAATAACATCGGCAGCAGCGTTAAGGCACACTAACGCTCTGAAAGCCGGGTCTGAAGGGTGGAGTAAGGCTCCCCAGAGGGCGGAGATAGGGGTCAATGGGCGGAGAGTGGGTGGGGAGAGGCTCCATGCACACTAACGCCATGAAATGAAGGTCTGAAAATTAGCCCCAGTGAAAACCTCGCGCTAGAGACACATTTGCAGGAGAGAGAAACCATTTCAGTCAGCAATGTACAGCAAAGGCAGGGAAAGCCAGAAAAGTGATAGTTGTGATACATGTGCAGGAACCAAAAAAGGCAAATAAACATATAAAATGACCAAAACCACCTTTGAAATCCCAATAACCAAGCTGGCCAATAGTGATATTAATGATAAACATAAAGCAACGCTACTGACAAAGCGTAAAAAGGAAGATATCATGTTTGGAAGGGTCTATGCTCTGTTCCCCTACAAAGTGAATGATCCCACATTGAAATAGCGGTGATCAGGGTTGTTGTTGTTTATATTGGGCAGGTTTGTTATGGCGTGCACATGTGCAGCAACAGCAGAGTGGGTACGTAGGAAGGGGCAACTGTACTGATGCTGTAAATGGGATACAGGAGGCTGCAGGTGGCACATGCTGTGGTCCAGCTGGGGCACAGTGCGGACTAGGCAGGTACCCAGGTGGCACATAGGAATGCCGAAACTGTAAAGCAGCAAGACAGCAACTGACGAGGGACCAACATGGGCACGAGTGTGTGTCCCACAGTGTCACAAGGGATATTACCCAGCAGGTACCCCCCAAGGGCACATAACATTGGCAGGCGGTGCGGGGGGGGGGGGCGTAGGGGGGAAGCGCGCATGTACATGTAGGCACCCCTACCCGAGAACCCACACCATAGGCAGCTGCCTACCAGCACACTGGATGGCCTGGGACTGCGCACCACCAGCACCACCAGCAGAAGAGCATGTCAGCATGGTGGCAGAGGGGTGCTGGTGGCGGAGGGGGCAGTGGCATCTGCCCACAGCAGACCACAGCCAAGCCCCATTTAGGTGGGTGCCATGCACTGCAACAGACAAGGTCTGTCTGATGAACAGTCATGGTATCCCCAGAGAATAATCTGCCCCTGTGGCAATAGTTTGGTGCAGTACACACAGCCAGTGTGTTCAGGATCAGAAGGTCACAAGTTCAAGTCCCAGCTGGGGCTCCTGCCAACCCTGTCCCCATATTTTACCCAGTACTAAACCATGGTAATAAAGACGGAACCTTTATTACAGATAAAATAAACATGCCTGAAACGCCTCTATTTTACCCTACAGAGCACAGACACCATAAACATGTGCAATCCCTAGAGCAGAGTTTCCCAACTGCAGTCCTGGAGGACCAAACACCATTCAGGTTTCATGCTGTCCCTAATAAATATGCCTGTGCTGCATTTGTATGCGCCACCCCCATTGTATGCAAATGTAACTCATGCATATTCATTAGGGACAGCATGAAAACCTGAACAGTGTTTGGCCCACCAGGACAGGAGTTGGGAAACTCACCCCTAGAGTAGAGGCCAATAGGGGTACAAACATCCACACCCACAGGCTCCACTATCCAACGCCTCATGGAGAGTCAGGCTGTTGGGCCCTGCGTGGAGCAGCATCTCCCAATACTGGCACTTGCATACCTTAGCAATGCCGTCCTAAACCTGGGAACACATTCCACATATATTAAAAGGTTGCTATGATTAATGTCAGATAACAAATCCTAAGTTAAACACGATTTGTTGATAGAGATTCATCATAGCAACCTTTCTGATATCTGTGGATTGTGTTTCAGTTATTGATTCTGACAGTGTTTACCACCCCGGGGAGTGACCCCAACAGTTTTGCGTACCATAGCAATGCCTGCACTGTGCCCAGGACTGGTGTGGCGGCCAGGGCTGCCACAAACCTCTATATTTGCACAAAGCTGGCATAGGCGTGGGTGTGTGTATCTGTCTATCCAGTGTGTTGTGGCTGCCTACACCTTACTGAGCCCACACTGCTTGCACTGTTTCCAGTGTTAGCCTGCCAATGTGCATAATGAGGAGCAAGGTACTGTGGGTATGGCCCGGACAGGGTGGCCTGGGCAGGATGCATCTGCACAGGGTATAGGGCAATGACTGGGACATTGTAGTACCCGACCACCACCTGCACGGACAGGGTGGCCACATCATGTCATGCTGAGAGGTCACTCTCACCCTGACTGAGCAGTGACCACGGCATGGCTAGGTTCCCCCATAGTGCTATGCAGCAT
This sequence comes from Ichthyophis bannanicus, assembly GCA_033557465.1. NCBI lineage: Eukaryota > Metazoa > Chordata > Amphibia > Gymnophiona > Ichthyophiidae > Ichthyophis > Ichthyophis bannanicus. The sequence continues at coordinate 123,683,549 of CM066043.1, read as the reverse complement.
TTCTCTCAAGTGATATTTATGGGTTCTCTTTTCTGGGGCCCAATCACTGACATACCTGCTTGGTGTGTGTGCTCACATCCCATTTTTGGGTGCACACAGTTCCTCCAGGAACGTGCACTATATACTAGCTAGCAGACTGTCTGCAGTTAGCATGTGTATGGCTAGAACGCCTTGCAGGGTGAAACAGGTGGAGATTGACTGTGCCCTCTGCCTGTCTGCCATTGCCTTATGTGATGCGTACAGATCTGCATCGACTGCCCTGTAGGGTGCCTGTTCCCCAGCAGGACTGGGGTTGATGGCCCTCTCTACTGCCACCATAGCAGAGATGTACAATGTGGATCTGTTGGTGGGAGATCCTGTCCCCTCCCCGCCCCTGAGCCACAGAGGGCGGGTTGGGTGGTGCTACATAATCCGCTTTTGGGTCCAAACACCCCCCTTCACCTTTAACATGTGACCATGACACCCACACAGGATATGCACTATTCTGGGTGCATCATAGTCCACAAGGGCTAGACGTGACTGGAAAATACAGATGGACACAGGTGTATCCTAGGTGTGTCTGCAAGGACTACCTATCACACACTGGCACTGATGGGGGCCTGCAGCATAGTCTATCTCAGCCAAGCCAGGTGCTGCGGACCTGGTGCTGGGTGCCCCACCTCACCCACAGGGTGAGCACAGGACCCGCACAATGTCACGGTCTGTAGCTACTCTGTGCCAGTAACACACACGGTCAGTTCCCCCTACCAGGCCGAGGTGCTGTGGGGGTGCATACCCCATTATGTGATCAGCTGTAGACTGCTGATCTGCATGTGCAGTGCATCATGGGTATGGGTGGGTTTACCCTATCCTGGTAACCACAGCAGACAGTTTGTGTGGTGACCTGCAGTCTTTCTGTAGCCAGCCAGTGGTGTGTTAGACTTTACAGAGATGTAGCCCACTGGTTACTTCAATGACTGTGGAGGCAGAGGTCATGGGTTTGATCCTGCAGTGGTGTAATCTAAAAAGGCTGTCTGAGGCATTTTCTTTTAATTTAAATCAGTGCTGCCAGCAGAAACACCCTCACAGTGCTGCAGCCTAAGGTGCCTCATAGGCGCCCTGTAAGGCGCCCTGTAAGGCACCCTATACAGTGCCCTATAGGGCACATTATAGGGTGCCTTGGCAGACAGGGCACTTTATAATGTGACCTATATGGCGCCTTAGGTTAGGGCACTGTGAGGGTGTTTTTGCTGGCAGCACTTATTTAAATTAAAAGAAAATGCCTCAGACAGCCGTTTTAGATTACACCACTGTGGGATCGAACTCATGACCTCTGCCTCCACAGTCATTGCAGTAACCAGTGGGCTACATTGTTATAGCTTCTAACACTGCGCTGGCATGTACTTAGGGTTAACGCATGTTAACATGCCACGGCGCCCACTATCACGCGATACATATTCTTGCTACCTTAGGACTGGAACGCCCACTCCTTATATGGCATTCTTCACATTATCGCTCAACTAGCGCCGGTAACATCATGACGGTTTAGTAAACATACCCCTTTGTCTCCCAGTATCCACTAAATGTATATATAATGTCAAAGTTCACTGTCAGGTCCAGATAAACCACAACAGTCCATCCCCCTGTCTAGATGCCTCCTCAGATAATTATCTGTTAGAGCTACTTGAGTGATGTCTGCCCTGTCACGTAGATGAAATCCTGACTTTGATGAAAGCAACATTTTTCCTCTGACCAATCTCTCAAATAGATAACTAGTGCTTTCTCCACCAATTTACCTTAACAAAGCAAATTTAAGATTGATCTTTAATTCTGGAAGAGAAGAATCCAGCAACCAACAAGCATTAATGACAGTAAAAAAAAATGGAGTAATAATTCCTTTCTGCATTATTTAACAAACCAAGTAAGGACTAGGATCAGCCTACAACTCTTAAATTTAAGAGACAGGAATTTGCTCAGGTTGCTCCAAAGATAATTCTTATAGGGTCAATAACTCTGTGTCAACTCTGATTGATTAACCTCTCAACGCTAATCCATACCTTTTCTTTCATCATTCCAGAGTGATTCAATTTGCTTTATAATTTGTTAAACATTCAGACTTTGTAGCAAAGTCAGATAGCGTAAAGGAACATATCTCCAACTTCTCCTCTGCCTAACAGTCTCTAATCCTTGGAGTTTCCCTACCATCTGAAAGAGTCCTGGGATCTTGAACCCAATCAATATTTTTATAGACACCTGAACAGCTTTATTATATATCGCTATTGATTAAGAATCTTGATTGCCTGCAATTTAGTTCTACGTCTTTGGTGTTGCAGTTTCCAGTCCTTTCTTTTAAGAAATGCAAGGTCCATGGTAACCAAGTTGATTGTCCAAATCCCATTCTTACAACTTTCCAAATTTATCCATTTTCAATTAATTTTCTAAGGGTGAGATCCTATGTAAAAACAATCAAATCAAACTCCTTTTAAAAATCACTCAACAGTCAACTCAGTACATGAATGATATCCTACCACCCTCTCTCTCTGGTCCCTCAATTCTTATTTTTCTTGACTTTTCTACTGCCTTTGATACTGTTGACCACTCTCTTTTCCTTACTACATTATTTTCTCTTGGCTTTAGAGACTCTGTTCTATCTTGGTTCTCCTCCTATCTCTCTAATCGCTCCTTCAGTGTCTACTCCCAAGGTACGTCCTCCTCTGCTATCCCATTCTGAGTTGGTGCTCCCCAAGGGTCCATTCTCAACCCACTCCTTTTCTTCCTTTATACACAATTTCTTGGTCCTTATCTCATCCCTTGGCTTTCAGCCTCACTTCTTTGTGGATGATTCTCAAATTTATCTCTCTTCATTTTAACTTTTTTCCTTCTCTTCAGGCACGTATCTCCGTCTGCTTATCTAACATTACCGCCTGGATGTCTCAGTACCATTTAAAATTGAACATGGCCAAAACTGAACTTCTGGTTTCCCCCCCTAATTCATCATCCATCCTTCCTCCTTTCTCCATCACTGTTGATAGTGCTCCTATTTTTTCCTGTTTCCTCTACTCGTAACCTTGGGGTCGTCTTTCACTCCTCTCTGTCATTCTCATCTCATATCCAACAAATTGCTAAATCCTGTTTTTTTTTTCTCGTCAACATTAACAAGATTCGTCCTTTCCTCTCTGCCTCTACTACTAAGACTCTTGTTCATTCCCTTATTATCTCCCGGCTTGACTACTGCAACCTCCTCCTTGCTGGTCTCCCTCAATCTCATCTTTTCCCTCTACAATCCATTCAAAACTCCACTGCATGATTAATTTTTCAGCAGCCACATTACTGTCATATTACTCCTCTTCTGAAGTCCCTTCACTGGCTCTCTATCCATTATTGCATTCAGTACAAACTGCTTATCTTGACACAAATGCATTCATTCTGCTGCTCCTCCTTACCTTTCCTCTCCCCTCTCCCTTTACCCCTCCCCATGATCTCCGTTCCTCTTCTAACTTCCTTCTCTCTCAGCCGCTCTCTTCTTCCGCTAACTTCAGGCTTGTTCTTTTAACCTTGCTGCTCCATTTGCCTGGAACAGCTGCCCCTGTCCCTGTATCAAATCTCTTCCTTTGCCCTTTGAAATTTATTTATTTGTTTAACTGGTTTTAATATACCATTTTCCTACCAGTCAAAACGGTTTACATAGAACATAAGAAACGGTTTACAAGTACAAGCTCAAGACTCACGTCTTTGAGACCGCCTTTGATTCTTAATCCCCCCTCCTTTGTGTTTCAACTCCTATTGCCCTTATTCCTATTGTATTATTTTGTCCTGTACGTTTGTTTTTTAAGATTGTAAGCTCTTTAAGCAGGGACTGACTTCTTTTGTGTCTGTACAGTGCTGTGTACACCTGGTAGCACTTTATAAATGCTTAACAATATAATAATAATACAATGCTAGCAAGAAATGATCTCTTCTGATCATCTCCTGCTTATTTAATTATTTAACCAATAAATGATTGTTTATTCATACATAAAAACTCAGTCCAATTCATACCCTTTCATATGTGTAGAACCAACCATATTAACCAGTATGAAATCATGAGGCAGGAATAAAAGCTGACATCATATTGCCAGGAAAATCTTCATGAATATTAAAATGTAAAACTTTCCATCTGAATTTCTGAAATAAATTGAAACAACTTTTTTTAATTTTCTGAATTATTTCTGGAGGGTGATAAAACATTACATTTAACTTTTGTCTTCATCCCAGTTCTACTAACCATGATTCAATACCGTATATCTGGGAAGCTTGTACGGGGCCCAATAGGCAAAGACTTAAGCAGTTGGTGCCGATGCCAACCACATATATATATTTTTTTAATATTCTAACCCATTACTAGTAATCTGTAACTTTTCAATTAAAATAGCCATGGTACCTGAAGACTGGCGTGTCACCAGTATAATGCTGATTTTAAAATGGATTCCACAGGCAATCTGTGGAACTACAGATCAGTGAGTCTGATATTGGTAGCAGGCAAAAAGGTGAAATCTATTCTTTAAAATCATTCCTGGCAGTATAGACAGACATGACTTAATGAGAAGGGGTCAGCACGGTTTTACTAAAGGTAAGTCCTACCTTATCAATTTATTAGATATTTTTAAACACGTGCGGATAAAGGTGAACCAATTGATTAAAAGGCACAATTTAGAAAGGTTGCTTAGGTGATGGCAGGGACATGTAAGTCCAAATGTGTGAAAATCCAAAGTGATTTTAGAAAACATACCATACATGTGCGCAGGACTTCTAAAATTGACTCATCCCCACCCCTAACTATACAGGTTTCAAAAAAAGTGTGTGGTAGGAATATATAGGTGCACATAAAGAAAAATGGATCGCTGCACGTGTGCATATTCTCCATAGTGAACAGTGGCAGCAGTGTCGTCCATCTGACTTTCAAAATGCATTCCTGTATCTAATCTGCACATGCACTGCACCAGCTTTCATGTGCCTATGGGACTCATTTGTGCCAGAATGCACTGCACTTGTCTCCCCCCCCCCCCCACCACACCACACAGAATGTCTGCAGGTCTAGCTGTGTCTATGCAGAGAAACTAACATAATGGCCACCAGGCAGCTCAATGTTCCCTGATGCTGTGCAGGCTCATGTTTGCCATTTACATAGCTCCTTAAAAAATTACAGCCACAAGAGTTAAAATAAAGAGTAGTTACTCACCTGTAACAGGTGTTCTCCAGGAGCAGCAGGAATCAGTCCTCGCATATGGGTGTCATCGGCGCCGATGAAGCCCCAGCGGAGCATTTCCCCAGCTTTCTATGGAAGCCTTTGGGAATGCAGGCACGCATGCGCGGTTCCCTTCCCGCCTAAAGGTGCCATCTTACCTCAGTCAAATGACATAGCTAAGAACAGCACACAAAAATGAAAAATAACTATGTACAACTGCAACTCCAAGGGGAGGAGGGAGGGTTGTGAGGACTGATTCCTGCTGCTCCTGGAGAACACCTGTTACAGGTGAGTAACTACTCTTTCTCCAGGACCAAGCAGGAAGTCAGTCCTCACATATGGGTGACTCCCCAGCTCTGGGCTACTGAGGAACCCAGGCTGAACAAGAGAACTCCCTCTAGTCTCAGCAGCAAAGAAAGGCTTTTCAAGGACACAAACTCCACCGGTAGCCCAACAGAGGGCAGGAGGGCAAGAGTTGCCTAAACCTCAAAGAGATTCCGGAGTACTGCTTGGCCAAAAGCACTGTCCCTATGGGACTCCCTCTCCAGGCAGTAATGGGCCGCAAAAGTCTGGCTTGAAGACCAAGTTGCAGCCCTGCAGAGGTCTACCAAGGGCACAGAGCGGAGATGAGCCACTGAGGCAGCCATTGCCCTGACACGATGGGCCGTGACCCTACCCTGCAAAGGAAGGTCAGCCGCCTTGTAAGCCCAGGTGATACAGCCACCCAGATGGACAAGGTACGCTTGGACACAGCCAACCCCAACTTATTGGGGTCAAAGGATACGAAGAGCTGAGTAGCCCTTCTATGCCCCTGCGTACGGTCAAGGTAGAAGGATAAGGCCCTCCTACAGTCCAGGGTATGGAGGACTGCTTCAGCCTGGCTTGCATGAGGCCTAGGGAAGAATGTTGGAAGAAACACCTCCTGATTGAGGTGGAAAGAGGAGACAACCTTAGGGAGGAACTTTGGATGAGTCCTGAGGACTACCCTGTTCCTATAAATCCTGGTGTAAGACCTGTCACAGACCAGGGCCTGAAGCTCACTTACTCGCCTAGCCGAGGTAAGGGCTATTAGGAAGAGTGTCTTCCAGGAGAGGAAGCGTAGTGGACAAGTAGCCATCGGCTCAAAAGGTGGGCGAGTCAGTTGCTGCAAGACCACATTCAGCTCCCACTCAGGGGCAGGAGGATGGATGGGAGGCTTGAGCAAAAGCAAGCCCCTGAGAAAGCGGGACACCAAGGGGTGACCAGATAGAGATTGCCCCTCTACCAATGAGTGGTGAGCTGCTAGAGCTGAGAGGTGGACCCGAACAGAATTGGACAAGTGCAGTAAGTACTGAAGCACTACTGGCACAGTACAGGAGAAAGGATCCTCTGTACGTAAGTGACACCACACAGAAAACCTCTTCCACTTAAGAGCATAGGTTTTCCTAGTGGACTGTTTCCTAGAGGCTAGGACAACCTCCTCAACTTCCTGAGGTAGGCCCCAGGGAGCCAAAACTACCCTTGCAGCGTCCAGGCCATCAAATTGAGAGACCTGAGATTGGGGTGCAGAAGGGAACCCTGGTCCTGTGTGAGAAGGTCGGGTTGCAACCCCAGAGGCAGTGGAGGATCCACCGCCAGTTGAAGCAGAAGAGGAAACCAAGGCTGTCTCGGCCACCTGGGAGCCACCAGCAGGACCGAGGCCTTGTCCTGGAGAATCTTGAACAGGGTTCTGGCCACCAAGGGCGTGGGAGGAAACGCATAGAGGAGGCCCTGAGACCAAGATATTAGAAAAGCATCCGCTGCTATCCGCAGAGGATGTGGTTGCCTGGAGCAGAACTTTGGCAGCTGCTTGTTCATGGGGCTGGCAAAGAGATCTATCAAAGGGAGACCCCATTTCAGGAAGATCTTCTGAACAACTGAAGGATGCAGTTGCCACTCGTGGGGCTGCAGTATCCTGCTTAATCTGTCTGCCAGGTAGTTGTCCTGGCCTGGAAGGTACACAGCCCTGAGGAGCATGTTGTGCTTGAGGGCAAAAGAACAAAGGTCCTGAGCCTCCCGACAAAGGATCCTGGACCCTGTGCCGCCCTGTTTGTTCACATAAAACATGGCAACTTGGTTGTCTGTCTGGATCAAGACAGACTGGTGAGTCAGGGTAGGAGCGAAAGCTTTGAGTGCTAAGCGAATAGCTCTGAGTTCGAGGAGATTGATCTGCTGTGCAGCTTCCCAGGGAGACCAGAGGCCCTGGGTGCACTTGCCCAGACAATGCGCTCCCCAGCCTTGCAGGGAGGCATCTGTTAGCATCACTGTGTAACCTGGAATCTGAAAGGGCACCCCTTTCAGCAGATTGGGTGGGTGTAGCCACCAGTTGAGGGAGTGCAGAAATGGTCTGGACACCCTTATCCTGTCTGAGGCTGCCTGTGGCCTGTGACCACTGAGTCCGAAGGCACCACTGTGCAGGCCTCATATGGAGCCTGTCATTGGGGGTCACATGTACTGTCAAAGCCATGTGGCCTAGAAGCCTCAGGCAGAGTCTGGCGGAGACCACGGACCTGCTGAGAAACTGACTTGCCAAGGCTATCAGACTTTGGGCTCCGTTTTCTGGCAAGAATGCCTTTGCCAGGAGAGAGTCCAACCTTGCCCCTATGAACTCCAAGTTCTGGGAAGGGAGCAAAGTGGACTTTGCGAAGTTTATGACAAACCCCAGGCGTTGTAGAAGAGCAATGGTCCTGAGGGTGGCTTGATTGGCCTCCTGACCTGTCTGACCCCTGATGAGCCAGTCGTCCAGATAGGGGAAGACAAAGATGCCCTGATTTCTCAGGTAGGCCGCCACCACTGCTAAGCACTTTGTAAAGACCCTGGGGGCGGAGGTGAGGCCGAAAGGCAGCACTCTGTACTGATAATGGTTTCCTCCCACGATGAACCTTAGGTACTTTCTGTGGTCTGGATGAATGAGGATGTGAGTGTACACATCCTTTAGATCTAAGAAGCATAGCCAATCTCCCTGTTGGAGGTAGGGCAGAAGGGTTCCAAGAGTAAGCATCTTGAACTTTTCTTTCACTAGGAACTTGAGGTTCCTGAGGTCCAGAATGGGACGAAGGCCACCAGTCCTTTTGGGCACCAGGAAATACCTGGAGTAGAATCCATGACCTTGCAAGTGGGGAGGCACAGGCTCCACCGCCCTGTCCACCAACAGACTCTGAAGCTCCTGACGGAGGTGGTCTGTGTACAGAGGAGGCCTTGGAGGCTCCCCTGGAAAGTATGGGGGTGGCAGTTGATGGAAATGGAGGGCATATCCCTTGTGGATTATCTCCAGCACCCAACTGTCCCCGGTGATAAGGAGCCACTGGTGGGCAAAGAGGGCGAGATGACCTCCTGTGCAGGGTTGGGAGAGCAGTGGAGGAGAGGCTATGCTCAAGGTGTCAAAAGCCCCCACCTTGTTGAGTGGTAGCAGGGGCCGGAGGCTTGGGGGTCCTCTGCCTATGGGGCCCATTACCCTGGCCCTTGGCTTGCTGACCCTGGGGGGCAGCTTGGGCAGCCTGATCTTGTGGGTACTGTTTGTAGGCAGTGCCCTTCCTCGGGTTAAAGGGCTTTTTACCCAAGCCCTTCTTTTTATGAGAAGGGGTAGAGGTCTTCCTCGACAGCCTTGTCCGAGTGAGGTGCTCGGTCTCGAGCTGAGTGGCTTGCTCGGTCATGGGCTTGCCAAAAAGGTTTTCACCTCGGCAAGGGACATCGACCAACTTGTTCTGAACCCATGGCTCGAGGTCCGATGACTGCAGCCATGCCTGGGGTCGAGCCGCGATGCCGGCTGCCGCAACTCGGGCCGAAGCCTCGAAGCCATCATAGGCAGCGCGGGACATGAACTTCGAGCAGTCCCGAATCCCCGAGGAAAAGGACCTAAATCTCTGCAAGGGTTCCCCGGAGAGACCAGCAGAGAACCCGGCCAACTCCTTGGCCAGATCCCGCAAGTACATGCCCATGTACGGCTGGTAAGACTGGACACGGCAAGCAAGCATCGATCCCTGAAAGCACTTTCTACCGATGCCATCGAGGTTTCGGGCCTCCCTGCCAGGAGGCACCGCGGAGTGCATCTTCTAGCTCTTCAGACGATGCATGGCCGATTCCACAACCATGGAATGGTGTGGTAGCTGTGCCTTTTGAAAGCCAGGGCTCTTCCGGAGCCGATAGATCGAATCGACTCGCTTGCTAAGAACCGGCGCCGAGGCCGGTGCCTCCCACATACGGAAGAGGAGCCGTTCCAGCATCGGAGGAACCGGGACAGTGAAGGCCTCCTTCGGAGGAGAGTCATACTGCAGCGCCTTGAGCTCTTTAGCTCGAGGCTCTTCCTCGGGGTCCGCCAGAATAGCCAAGGCAGTGGCCATATCCCGGACAAACTCCGAGAACCGGGTGTCCTCCGTGGGGGACCTACTCCGGGGCTCAGACTGCGGTGAGTCCAAAGGGACGCACCGAGTCTTAAAGGTATCAGGAGACTCCTCGTCCGTCTCCCAAGCCGACTCATCCGAGGAAGAGTCGGGGTCCGACCCCGCGGGGCCCTGGAGCACCCGCCCCGATGCCGGAAGCACCAGCGTCGATACCCTCGGTCCCGAACGGGAGGTCGAGGGAGACCGCGACCGAGGTCAACTCCGAGTCACAATGGACTTGAGTATCGGCTCGGTCTCCGGGGTCGACTTCGACGTCGACGTCCCGGTGGTCGGGGCAGATGTGCCAGACAGGCTGGCCATCAGTGCCCGCTGCTGCTCCATGAAGGCAGACATTCTGCTCTCCAAGGCTGTCATCCTGAGTCTCAGCTCGGGAGACGCAGCAGCCACCGACTCGGGCCCCGGTGGCGCCGGGCCCGATATCGGCTCCCTGGGAGGAGAGTCGACAAGGACTACGGGGCTTACGTGTCCAGCAGACTCCGGCTCCACACGAGGAACTTTGGCAGGCTTCTCTGGTTCCACGAGCCCGGGGCGACGGTCGGGGGTCTTAGACCTGGCCCTCGAGGAGCCAGGGACCTCCTCCGACGATGCCCTCGCAAGCCGTTTCTTCCTCTTGCGTTCCCGGTCAGGGGACCCCCTGTCCGAGGAGCTTCAACGGCACTCGGGATCGGAATCCCGAGATGTCGAGGCCTCAGATGAGGCTGAGTCCGAGAAAAGCCTTTCCTTTTGCTGCTGGCGACTTCGTAGTGCCTTGGAAGACATTTTCCCACAGGACCCGCACGACTTAGGATCGTAGTCGGGGCCGAGGCACCGAAGGCAGCAGTCGTGTGTGTCGGTGAGAGACATCAGTTTCTTACACCGATCACACTTCTTAAAACCGCTGGAAGCCATTGGGGAAAAAAGAGTCCCCGCGAGGTCAAAAGACCGGCCTTCCAGGGAAAAAGAGAAAAAAGGGCGCGAACGCCAGCCACGAAGGGAAAAAACCAAAAAAGAAGAATTGGGCTCGATACCGATGTACTGAACCCGGCGGGAGGGGAACCGGCGTCGAACTGGTAGAGAAAAGAGCAAAAAAATCGCTGAAAAATCTAATTTTAACCGTGAAAACTGGACACACATCCGGTGGGCTTCACGGAAAAAAAGAGACTGAGGTAAGATGGCACCTTTTGGCGGGAAGGGAACCGCGCATGCGTGCCTGCATTCCCAAAGGCTTTCATAGAAAGCTGGGGAAATGCTCCGCTGGGGCTTCATCGGCGCCGATGACACCCATATGTGAGGACTGACTTCCTGCTTGGTCCTGGAGAAACCAGCAAATTTGTGTGTGCCTGAGAGCTGGTATAAAACGTGTGCAGGTGCTGTTCCTGTGGCTATTTTAAAAAGAGAAAATATTCATATAGATTCCCTTTTAAAACTGATCTAACATATGCACATTTGTGCCTCAAGTTAGCCAGTGCAGCCTGTTATAAAATCATCATCTAAATGAGTGCGCTGGGAAATTCCTCCATCTACTCTGGAAGTTCCTCCTCCAGACACCCAGAGCTCTGGGAAATTAGTTCCTATCCTGGTTTCTTCTCTTGGGGAACCAATTTCCTTTACCTTTCACTTCTGGTCACTATGTACACTCTGTATATTCTGTTAGAACAAAGAAGCAAACATGCATATATTTGGATTTCCAGATATCAGCACTGTGTTTTGCAGTCTACCACTTCCAGAGATATAATTGTAGTGCTATAATGTTACTCTGTTCCAGGAGGAAGAATTTTTTGGCCAGTCCAGGTTCTGAATTTGCATCCTAAGGCAGTGTGGTATTTGTATTCCCTGACTCACTCATCCCATTGAAATTACAGCTGCAGGTCCCATAATGCATCAGGATAGACTCATTAGAAATCCATGACGTCTTTCTCTAAAGAACTCTCTCTTCACATGATGTGTCCAAAGTATGAAAGTCTAAGTTTTGTCATTTGAGCTTCTAAGGAAAGCTTAGGTTTGATCTCCTCTAGTACCGACCGGTTTGTTCTTCAGGCAGTCCATGGAATACACAGTATTCTTTGCCAGCACCATACAGTAATTCAAACACATCAATTTTCTTCTATTTATCTTTTTCACTGTCCAACTTTTGCATCCATGTGACGTTATTGAAAATATCATGGCTTGGAAAAGTCAAATCTGTCTATGGAGAGATACATCTCTGCAGGCCTGGAACTGGGAAAGTTGGAACTTCTGTTAGTGCAAATTCGTGCACACTTTTGAAGCCATGGAACGTGTAGGCAGTTTTCAAAGTTATCCTTTTAAAAATTAGTTACACGTTCCATGAATATAGAAACATGACAGCAGAAAAAGACCACATGGCCTATCTAGTCTGCCCTTCCATATGCCCTTTGTACCTTTAGAGATCCTCTGTGTTTGTCCCATGCTTTTTTGAATTCGGATACTGCCCTCGTCTCTACTACCTTCACTGGGAGACTGTTCCACACATCTACCACTCTTTCTGTAAAGAAATATTTCTGCATATTACTCCCGAGTCTATCCTCTTTCACTCTCATCCTATGTCCCCTCATATCAGAGTTTGCTTTCAATCGAAAAAGACTCTCCTCCTGTGCATTTATGCCACGGAGGTATTTAAACATCTCTATCATATTTATTTATTTTATTTATTTAACAAAGTTTTATATACCGCCCCTTCCTGAGATCAGGGGCAGTTTACATGGATCACACCAATAACTTTTACAATGAACAGTGTAACTATATACATAAAACATGTCATAACTATATACAGATAACTATGTACAATATGGTTGCTTAGGTTATTTAACCTACTGTAAAGTTACTACATAACTTTAAGAGTTAAAGTTAACGGATGGTGTTATTTGCTCGTTCTTTATGTATTTTGGGAATTAGTGCGGTTGTTTGGGTCACCAAAATATTCAATGAAGAGGTGTGTTTTTAAATCCTTTCAGAACTGCAGGAGGTCTTTTGTCGCTCTTAGGTCGTTGGGGAGTGAATTCCATAGTATTGGGGCCATATAGGAGAAGGCTTTGGCATTGGTTTGTATTGTATACATATTAAGATTTTTAAGTCTGTCCTCATCTGCTTTATAATGAAGACCACTATCCATTTTAGTAGCCACCCTCTTACACCAACTCTAACTTGTTTATATCCTTTTGAAGATGTGGTCTCCAGAATTGTTCACACAATACTCCAAATGAAGTTGCACCAGAGACTTTTACAGAGGCACTATCACCTCCTTTTTTCTGCTGGCCATTCCTCTCCCTATGCACCCAAGCATCCTTCAGACATTTGCCATTGCCTTTTCTACCTGTTTAGATACTTTAAGATCACCAGACACAATCACGCCCAGGTCACCCCCTACACTGTACCGCTCCCTTGGATTTTTGCAGCCCAAATGCATGACCATGCATTCTTTAGCATTAAATATCTGCTGCAAATTCTAGTCCATTCTTCAAGCTTAGCTAGATCCCTCCTTAATTATCTATTTCTTCCTGGGTGTCACAGATTTTTGTATCATCCGCAAAGAAGCAAACCTTACCCGACAGCCCTTCTGCAATATCACTAATAAATCTGCTAAAAAGAATCAGACCAAGGACAGATCCCTGCAGTACACTACTGGTAACCTCCTTCTCCTCAGAGTGAGCGCCATTTACCTGTACCCTTTGCCACCTCCCATTCAACCAATTTCTAACCCAAATCAGTAACTTTAGGGTCCATCCCTAAGGTGCTCAGTTGGTTTATAAGTCGCCTTTGTGGAATGGCGTCAAAGACTTTACTGAAATCTAAGTACACCACATCTAGGGCTCTCCCTCTGTCCAACTCCCTGGTCACCCAGTTAAAGAAATCAATCAGATTTGTCTGACAAGACCTGCCTCTGGTAAACCCATGCTGCCTCGGATCCTGCAACCCATTGGACTCCAGAAACCTCAGTATTCTCTCTTTTAGCCGCGTTTCCAATAATTTACTCGCCACAGAAGTTAGACTAAGCAGTCTGTAGTTTTCAACCTCATCTTTCTTCCGCTTTTGTGTAAAGGGACCACATGTGTTTTTCTCCACTCCTCTGGGACCACTCCCAACTCCACAGAAGCATTGAAAAGTTCAGTCAATGGAGCCACTAGAACATTCCCAAGTTTCTTCAGTATTCTCAGATGTATCCCATCCAGTTCCATTGCTTTATAAAGTATCTACATACTGAGCACTATGTAGGCAACTCAAAATTGCCCCCAATAAGTAAAAAAGTATTTTTTATCTATTTGTAATGTTAAACTATAGATTTCTTGAAAGCAAAATAAATAGCATCTTCCTAATTATCTTTTATTATTAATTTACAGATCCTATAGGGAACATAGTTTTTGGGCTTAACTATGGCAAATGATTAATGGTTTTTTACACTGTGTACATATGATCATTTTAAGATTAGTTCCTTGATCTTGAGAAGCAAATGCTTCAGGTCATCTTCACTTTCAGTAATGTGGTATCATCAGCATAGTGAAGGTTATTGATGAACCTGCCACCAATTTTCACACCTTGGTTGTCTTCACACAATTCTGCTTCTCTTATGATTTGTTCTGCATATAAATTAAACAGTTAAGGGGAAAGTATGCAGGCTTGTCGTACACCTTTGCTGATTTTAAACCATTCTGTTGGTTTGAACTATTGCTTCTTCATCAGTGTTAAGATTGTGCATGAGAACTAGCAGGTGTTCTGATATACCCATGCTTCTTAATGTGATCCAGAGTTTATTATGACTTACAGAGTCAAAGGTTATGCTGTAGTCAATAAATGGATAAGAAATAGAAATAGTAGACAACCTGCTTAGATCAATAATCAATAAAGAAATGACAAGCAGTCTAGAAATCTGATGATGCAACGCTCTTGGCAAAATGGTTATGAAGAACTTAGGCAAGATTCTCAAGAGCAGAGATAAATATTTGACATGTCCAAGCCATGTCCATACAAATATTTGACATGTCCAAGCCATGGTATTTTCAATAACATCATAAGGATGCAAAAGTTGGACAGTAAAAAGATAAACAGGAAGAAAATCAATGTTTTTGAATTATGGTGCTGGCAAAAAATACTGTGTATACCATGGAATGCCCGAAGAACAAGCCAGTCGGTACTAGAGGAGTTGAAACCTAAGCTTTCTTTAGAAACTTAGATGACAAGACTTCGACGTTCATGCTTTGGACCCATCATGCAAAGAGAGAGATCATTAGAGAAAGACATCATGCTTGGCAAGGTTGAAAGTCGATGCAAAAGGCGGCGGCCAGCAATAAGATGGATTGATACTATAACAGCAGCAATGGATGCCACGTTATCAACAATTAGCTGCCTGACTGAAGACTGAACGCAGTTTAGGACAACCATCCAGAGGGTCTTTATGAATAGGCACCGAATGGACAGCATTTGACAACAGCAACAAAGATATGATCATCAAAGCCACAATTTTAGAGTAATCTTAGTAAAAGAAGGCCTGAAGGTAATTGGCAGTGAGAGTATTTGTTGTGCTTTTCAAGTAGAGGTGGACTTCAGTAAATACTACAAACAATAGCAAGTGCAAGCTGGTTTCTTTGTCTGGAGACACCGTTGAAATGGTGGTCAAAAACCAACTGCACACATCTTTTCACTCAGGGACCACAATGAAAAAATGTATGCAATTATGAAGAAATACGCTATCCCACTAATTAGTATTAACGAAGGTTAACAATGGTCGCAGCACTTCATAATCACCACCAGTTTTAAGGGGGATAAGCAAGAAAGAGTACACTCTTCTCCTAAATATGTGAAGCCTGGTGGGCAAGCATGTTTTCAGTATTAACAATGATGTTACAATCCTAGTTAGTCATAAGAACATAAGATATGCCATACTGGGTCAGACCAAGGTCCATCAAGCCCAGTATTCTGTTTCCAACAGTGGCCAATCTAGGTCATATGTACCTAGCAGTTTCCCCAAGAGACACAAGTTCCACAATGCTTGTACTGGGTCAAGCATTGATATCTTCGGTCACTTCTTAATAATGGTTTATGGACCTTTCCTCCAGGAACTTGTCCAAACCTTTTTTAAACCCAGCTACACTAACAGCCTTTACTACATCCTCCGGTAACAATTTCTATTCTGATAACGTAAACAATTGATCTACGTTTACCCGTTCCACTCCGTTCATTAATTTATAGACTTCTATCATATCTCCCCTCAGCCGTCTCTTTTCCAGGTTAAAGAGCCCTAACCTTTTTAGCCTTTCTTCATAGGAGTATCCTTCCATCCCCTTTACCATTTTGGTGGCTCTTCTCTGAACCTTTTCTAAAATCGCTATATCCTTTTTAAGATGACGTTCAAAGCTATCAAGGGGCTCTCCTCCCCCTCTCTGTCTGACGTCATACAACCACTTGCCCCCAGCAGACTAAGAAGAACCACAGAGACCAATATGTTATCTATACCGAAGGAAACCACAAACTGCACCAAAACAACATCCAACCGAGCCTTTAGTATTTGCGCACCAAGTCTATGGAACACCCTACCACCACACATCAGAGCAATCCCCAACCTGAGCCAGTTCAGGAAGGCCCTGAAACATTTCCTCTTTATCAAATACCTCACTGACAGCCCTGAACCCCAGCCACTCTCATATAGTTCGTCCCCAAAAATGTAAAACACTAAACAGGAGCCTTTCCCATTGAACTTCTTATGTATATAGTTCACTTTTGTTCTCCAAGTTCCTTTAAATAGTTTATACTTGTTCTCCAAGTCCCATTCCCTGTTCAATGTAATGACCAGACATATGTATATTGTCGGATGTTTTTTTGTTATATGTAAACCGCGCTGATTGCAAATAGTGCGGTATATAAGAATTGTAAATAAATAAATAAATAAGATACGGCAACCAGAATTGCACACAATATTCAAGGTGCGGTCTCACCATGGAACGATATAGAGGCATTATAATATCTTTTGTTTTATTTTCCATTCCTTTCCTTATCATAACTAGCATTCTATTTGCTCTCTTGGCCGCCGCTGCACACTGGGCCGAGGGTTTTAACATGGTATCCACAATGATGCCTAAATCTTTTTCCTGAGTGGTGGTTCCTAATGTGGAACCTTGCATCGTGTAACCATAGTTTGGGTTGTTCTTCCCTAGGTGCATAACCTTGCACTTGTCCACATTAAATTTCATCTGCCATTTTGATGCCCAGTCTTCCAATTTATCAAGATCCTCTTGCAATTTTTCACAATCCTCTTGGGTTTTAACAACTTTAAATAATTTTGTGTCATCTGCAAATTTGATAACCTCACTCGTTATTCCACTTTCCATTTATGAATATGTCAAAAAGCAGCAGACCAAGCACAGATCCCTGGGGTACACCACTATTCACCTTTCTCCATTGGGAAAATTGGCCATTTAGCCCTACCCTCTGCTTTCTATCTTTTAACCAGTTCCTGATCCACAATAGTACACTGCCTCCTATCCCATGACTCTTTAGTTTTGCCAAAAGTCTCTGATGAGGGACCTTGTCAAAGGCTTTCTGAAAGTCCAGATACACAATATCAACCGACTCACCTTTGTCCACCTGTTTATTCACTCCTTCAAAAAAACATAACAGATTAGTAAGACAAGATCTTCCTTGTCTAAAGCCATGTTGGCTGTCTCCCATTAGGTTGTGACTATCTACATGCTGAGTAATTTTATTCTTTATGATGGTTTCTACCATTTTTCCCGGTACTGACGTCAGGCTCACCGGTCTGTAGTTTCCCGGATCACCCCTGGAACCTTTTTTAAAAATTGGTGTTACATTGGCGATCCTCCAATCTTCAGATATTAGAGATGATTTTAATGATAGTTCACAGATTACTGATAGCAGGTCTGCAATCTCATATTTCAGTTCTTTCAACACCCTTGGATGTATACCATCCGGCCCAGGTGATTTGCTACTCTTCAGTTTATCTAATAGTTGTAAGATATCTTCCCGATGTATCGATATTTCCTTCAATTCTTCCGCACCTTTAAATACCACTTCAGTCATGGGTAACATCCCTACATCTTCCTCGGTAAAGACCGAAGCAAAGAATTCATTCAGTCTCTCTGCTATCACCTTGTCGCCTCTTAGTGCTCCTTTAACCCCTTTATCATCTAGTGGACCAACTGACTCTCTCACAGGTTTTTTGCTACGAATGTACTTGAAAAGGTCTTTATTTCGCGTTTTTGCTTCCGCAGCAAGCTTCTTCTCAAATTCTCTCTTTGCCTGCCTTATCAATGCCTTGCATTTGACTTGCCAGTGCTTGTGCTGTTTCCAGGTTTCATCGTTTGGCTCTTTTTTCCATTTCAGTTCCCTGTTACTTGAAAAAAAATCCTCCAAAGTGAATTGTATCTGTTGGACTTATTTTGATTACTCGAGTACAACATGTTCGAAATACCACAATGCCACCTTTTAGCAATTAGCTTACAGTGAAATTGAGCTCCATGTTGGCTTTCTCTCAGTGCTGACTCTTAAACAATGAATATAAACATATTAATGCTTAAAGCTTACCACCGATTACAAATGTTCACACGGAAGTCTTATACAGCTACACATATATTTAAAACCTTGGCCATCCTTCTCCTCCTCCCAAAACAAAGTAAGTAAATATATGAACTTGGAACCAATTACAGCAGGATACAGAATGCTGCAGAATTTGATTTAATTAACTCCATTTGGGCTATGGTTGAAGTTCATTTCAATTCAATAGAATAATTACATGGATTTTTATTATTATTATATAGGTTAGATGTCTCAGTGGGTTTTTCTATCAAGTCATACAGACCAATGAACATGGCAAAGAAGCAGCATCCTTAAAAATTAAACTTATTTAGAAAGAAATTAAGAATCCTTGTAAATTCCATTCGTTTGTCGTTCCCATCCAATTTTGTGCATTCAGAGTATATACATTTTTTCACTATTAATCTGTATCTTTTACCCAACTGAAGCAGCAGAGAAATGGGGGCTTCTGATTTTCAGTATTCTCAAATAGGGTCATTTTCTAACAGGCCTCCTACCTTCTGCAGCCAATGGATGAATACAGTGCACTCGTTTCCAAAGGAAAGTACGTGTACATGTTTCCCCTTTAAAATTATTCCAGTGGAAATACCCCCACACTGTTAGACCTGCTACTTGATACATACACAATTTTCAAGATCTTTCAGGTATGTTTAAGTTAAAAAGTTTCCTCAGTTCTACCCCTGGAAACACCTCTGCTTACTGCAGGGAAAAGCGTGAGTGAAATGGTATCATGGGCGTAGTTCCTCCCACATACATCATTTCTGCACAAAAAATAAACAGCTTTATAAATAGAAGATACTGAAAATTATCCCCAAAATGTATATGTCAAATATTTTCGGGTTTCCTCCTACTGGTCCATTCTCACCAGAAGAGGTGCAGCCAGACAGCTGCAGTTAGGTCCTTAAAGGTTAATGCCAGCAGCCTAATTCCATCCCGGTTAAGGTGAAACCCATCCCTTCGGAAGAGCCCCTCCTTTCCCCAGAATGTTCCCCATTTCCTAACAAATCCAAAACCCTCATCCTTGCACCACTGTCTCATCCACACACTGAGACTCCGGAGCTCTGCCTGTCTTTTGGGTCCTACACGTGGAATGGGAAACATTTCGGAGAACGCTACCCTGGAAGTTCTGGATTTCAACTTCCTACCTAAAAGCCTAAATTTAGCCTCAAGAACCTCCCTACCACATTTTCCTATGTCATTGGTACAGACATGTACCAAGACAGCAGACTCCTCCCCAGCACTATCTAAAACCTTATCTAGGTGACGCGTGAGATCCGCTACCTTCGCAACAGGCAGGCATGTTACCAGGCGATCCTCACGTCCACCAGCCACCCCGCTATCTACATGCCTAATGATCAAATCACCAATTATAATGGCTGTCCTAATCCTTCCCTCATGGGCACATGGCCCTGGAGAAACGTCCTCGGTGCGAGAGGGTTATACATCATCTGGAGGACAGGTCCTAGTTACAGGATCACTTCCTGCCACACCAGTGTGATGCTCTCCTGTCACGTGACCTCTCTCCTCCATGGCAACAGGGATGCTGCCAGACTGGAGGTGGGACTTCAGGACTATATCCCTGTAGGTCTCGTCTATGTACCTGTCTGTCTTTCTTATGTCTTCCAAGTCTGCTATTCAAGCCTCTAGAGGATGGATTCGTTCCCTGAGAGCAAAGAGCTCCTTACACCTAGTGCACATGTAAGATCTCTCACCAACTGGGAGAGAATCATACATGTGACACTCAATGCAAAAGACTGGAAAGTCCCCATCTCGCTGCTGGACTGCTGTCTGCATCTTAGTTTAAAGCTTGTGTTTAGATCTTTAAATTCTTTACTTACTAAGGGTTGGTGTGGATGCTTATACTAATAAAAGTGTATCTAATACGTTTAATATACCTTGTTCACCTGAAGCTTAATTAATATACCTTGTTCACCAGAAGCTTAACTAATCTCAGGTCCTTAATGTGTGACTGATTTGGATAAAGAGCTGCACCTGAGAGCAGCTCCTTTCCTTTAAGATGTGTAAGTACCTATAAAGCTACGATTATCCCAGGGGTGGGTGGGTGTTGGGGAGGGAAGGAGTGAAATAAGACTTATTAAAAGAGAGCTGCTACACAGTACCCTGTCCTGTGCTTCTAAGGTAAGCTGTGACCAACTTCCTGGGTGATTAACAGTCCTTGCTTGGATAGAAGGAGTCTTTCAAATTGGCCTTTTGACCTGCCCCCTGGCTTTAACACCTATTTAAAAAGTTTCACTCGTCTCTTGCCCCCTAGGCAGAAGGCCTCTTTGTAAAGGTCTCTAGAAGACTTTATTTATGCTCAAAGAGTACTAACCCTGTTTTGCCTTTTATGCTAAGTTATATTCTGATTTGAATTAAATTACAGCTCTTTGCTGCTGCTAGGCTCTGACTTATTATGAAATTTAAACTACAAGCTCTCTGCTAAGTTCTAAATTTAACCAGAAAGCTCTCTTCTGTGTTTTAAATTTAAACTTAAACTGCTGCTACTAAGCCCTGACTGATTTAACAAATACACTGTTCACAGATTAATCAGTTTTAATCCAAAGAATTCCCCTCAGAAAAATTCCCAGACGTATATACTCACTATTGCAGATCTCTCTCCAAGAGTATCTGTCCCTTTTTGTAGTCCTTCAAGACAAGTCACTTAACCCTCCATTGCCTCCGAAAAATCCAGGTTATCAATATCCCTGTTTAATATACATTACCAAGTTTAAGTAACAATGTATACCAGTTTGACTAAAATTGACAAAGCAGTATAAAAAGCCTGTTAAATAAGTACTTTAAGGGCCTGATTCTGTGCCATGAATAGTGGGGATGAACGTCCCTGCCCTGCTATTCGTGCCTTCCCCTGCCAGCTTCTAACCTCCCCGCCGGTTGTGCAGGGAAGTTAGATGGGGGCGGGGAAGGGGTGGCTCAGGGGCAGAGTCTGGGCGGGCGGTGGGCGGTTTCCAGCCCTGGATGTACAGGGCTGATTCTAATGTCGGCCCTGTATGTCCTGGGAAGTTATTTCACCTCTGAGGTGGAATAACTTCCCTGGACTTTATTTTTAGGGCCTGGGGCACAGATGGGGCAGGGGGGAGCCCGAGGACATTCCCCGCAGCCTGACCCTGGCTTTAGGATGCAAGATTGGGGGGGGGGGGGGTCAGGCTGTGGGGAAGTCTCCTTTGAAGTCCAGTGGCCGGCATTGCGGCTTTTAAATGGAGCCGCGGTGCCTTGCCAACTGGATGCCATGGCGCAGTGGTTCCATTTAAAAGCCCTGACTGAGTTAGTCTGGCTTTTCCTGTACATGGAGGCCAGGCTGAATCGCAGTCCCATAAGAACATAAAAACATAAGATATGCCATACTAGGTCAGACCAAGGTCCATCAAGCCCAGTATAATGTTTCCAATAGTGGCCAATCTAGGTCATATGTACCTAGCAGTTTCCCCAAAAGACACAGGTTCCACAATGCTTGTACTGGGTCAAGCATTGATATCCTGGGTCCCTTCTTAATAATGGTTTATGGACCTTTCCTCCCAGCCTGCACTTACAGGACTGATCATGATTCTGATCCCGCAGGGCACGTCTAGCCCCCTCTGGTCAAACTGGACATACAGAGGGGGTGTACGCCGGGATGCAATAAGCCTGATAGTACAAAAATAAATAAACGTCTCCACTGCTCGTAGAAACTCCTTATTCGTGTTCTGAAATGACCCCCTTTGTCAAATACATAAATGTCAAATACATTTTTGAGAGAGTTCTTTAAAGGCAGCCTTCAGTGTGTAGAGTGCAGTGTACCATTTGCCTTTTGCATCCATCTGAATAAAACTGTGCTTTTGCTTATTGGTGAGGTGAATCCTTGCCTCCTTCCTTTGCTGCTTTTGCAAAGCAAATATGAGCTGGCTCTTCAGTATCTTTGGCAAAGGCTTTGATATATCTTGCCTGATTGATGCCAGCTCTTGCTATATATGAACCAATAGTTTATTTACAGAACACACATTCAGCAGTGCCAACACTGGAAAGGTTGATTGATTTCCTATGTGCTTGCATAGGAGAGAAAAACGCCTCAGTACACCTATTGGTAAAGCATTAATATTTGTTTGATAGCTTCTTTTAAGATAATTATTCTAGCTCTTCTTGAGACTTTTACAAGTTTTAAGGCCTAAGAATCTGAGAAATTGATGTCAATATACATAAAACACAGTATTACACACAGTTTATTGTATATACAGTCAAACCTCGGTTTTCATTTGCCCCGGTTTTCATACGTTTCGGTTTTCAACGTCTTTTCTGACTGAGATTTTGTCTCGGTTTTCATGCATTGCTTCGGTTTTCAACGTCTTTTGACTGAGATTTTGTCCCGGTAGCAGGGAAGAAAAGCTGTCAACGTAAGCAGGAGATGTTGCATGAATGTGGGAGGCAGTTCTTTCTCTTGCAGGGTACTTCTGAAGCTATATCATTAAGATTTTCTGCCATTCTGAAGCATTGAGCAGATAATGTAAAGGTATTTTAATGGGCTGAATTCAATGTGATTCCGAAGAGAGCTGGGCACAGCAGCTTGTCAGGGGTGGCTAAGGCCAGATGTTAACATACTGTACTGTACAGTACTGTACTTAGCTTGCTTTCAGTGATGTTAAATGTTCATTTATCCATTTCATTAGCCATTTATATTTATTTCTCATTGTTTTCTGTATGTAAAAATATAGTTATTCTCTATAAAATGTATTTTTTGTGAATATTTTTGGGTGTCTGGAACGGATTAATTGGATTTACATTATTTCTTATGGGAAATATTGCTTCAGTTTTCATACGTTTCGGTTTTAGTCAGACTTTTTCGAACGGATTAATCATGAAAACCGAGGTTTGACTGTAGTTATATAGTGGACACAGTTTACCTCTATTCCCAAGTTCTAAATTCCTGTTACTTGTAAAATGCACTACAGTTTTCTGTATGTATATGTTTGGTTCCATGTAAACCGCGCTGATGACAATAGTGCGGTATATAAGAGATGTTAAATAAATAAATAAAATAAAAATTACTGAATAAATTAGCGGTTGGTCCTTTTCCGTGGAAATTTGCTAAGAAGACCGCACAGGATGTGATTTGAGAGGTGAGAGATCCACTAATTTTAATTTGTTTTCTTAGGTGTAGTAATCAGATGAATCTAGCTGGCTAGGTTTTCAGCTGAATATTTTATTAAATCTAGCCAATCAAATTTTGATTGACTAGATTTTGCGCTGAAGAATTGTTTTTAAAATAATAGCATTAAAAATATCAAATAATCTTGTCTTATGTGAGTGAAGCTTATCAGACAAACATTTTGCCCTAAAGATAATGGCGGGGATATTCAAAGCATTTCAGCTGGTTAGAAACCTGCTAACCGGCTAAAACGCAGAGCTCGATACTCAGCAGCACTATCCAGATGGCGCTGTTAAATATCCTCATAGACAAGGTAAAAAATGCTTAGTAAAAACCGGGGCAATTTGTGGGCAATTTCAGGGACAGTGCCAGTTGTTAGCACTGATATTCAGCCAGTAACTGGATAGTGTAACCAGTTAAAGTCAGGACAGTTCGATGGTTTGATTGGTAGTTAGTAGCTAACTGGATAATGACAAATTGAGTGGTGAACCCAGATATTCAGTGCTGGATGCCGGATAAGCTCCAGTGATGAATATCTGTTTTTTATCAAAGCGGCGGTGGCTAGGCACTTTAAAATGTCTAGTCACTACCGCGGAATATCTCCCCAATATACTTAACAGAAATCTTACTGGTCAAATCCATAGAGATTCTGGCCAGCCTTACTTCCCAACACCCATGATCACTGGAAAAAATAAACATGCAAAACGAGAACCCAAATCAGCATAACATATTGGAATTCTCTGTTAAATTTAAGTTTCTAACCAATGTCCAAATAGCTTTCTGCATAATAAAATACAGCGCTTGTATTATTGTGGCCAAGGCCAGAGATCTATTTTTCCTGGACTAAGGTCCTTCCAGCTGGCAGTCAGACATCTGTTCTGTCATATTTACAAAGCTTCTGTAACACAAGATTAGAGATCTGGAACAGCCCGGAGATGCACCTGATTCTGCTCCTGCAGGGGCTAGAAGTCCCCACAGGAGCAGAATCGCAGCACAGTGGTTTGATGTCCGGGAGGTGCCCCAATTCAGGCATCTCGGATGTCCAGCCACATCCCTGGCTAACTCAGCCAGGCTCCCTCATGGTGCCGCAGTGCCATGGCATTCCGTTGCCATGGCACCACGGCTCCATTAGAGAGACTTGATCACTGGCCAATGCCAACAAGATTCTTTCTCCGCAACCCAACTTCCAATCCAGCCTTCTATGGCCAGGGTTGGGCTATGCGGAACCCGCTGCACCCCTCACCTTTCTGTCTCCATCAGCATTTGCTGTCCACTTGCATCCAGGGGGATTTATTCCACCTCCGAGGTCCCCTGTCTAATTGTGCCCCCAGACATACATGGGCAACCTCAGAATCGACCCTGTATGTCTGAGGTCACAGCCCAGCACGCCGCTCGCCCTCGCTCTTCCCCAGACCCATCCCCTCCTGCCCATAAATAGAGCTCCCCGTAAACAGAGCTCCACGCACAAATGGCCTGTACATGCAAGGAGCTCTGTGGCTGCCAGTGTGATCTGGATGTTTAGTGGATCTGGATGTCTGGATTAGACATCCAGACCCACTAAACAAGGATCACAAAAACTACCCCAATGGAGAGTAAAGCAGAGCAGAATTGAAAAGCAGCCTCAAAGAGGTGAACCTTTACTATGGCTTTGAAAAGGGGCACAGATGAAGCCTGACATACAGACACAGGTAATTTGTTCCAGGCAGGTGAAAGGATCGAAGTCTAGAGTTGGCAGCTGAAGAGAAGGGCATAGAGAGAAACAATCTACCAGAAGAGCGGAGTTCACGAGGAGAGGTGTAGGCAAAGATGAGAGATGAGAGAAGAAAGGTAGTGAGAAGCAGTAGAATTAATGCATTGATACTGTAGGTCAGAAGGAGAAGTTTGAACTGGATCCGGAAACGGAAGGGGAGCCAATGAAATGGCTTGAGAAAAGGAGGTGATATGAGAACATTGGGGCTGGCAGAAAATTAGCCGTACAGTTTTGAACAGATTGAAGGGGAAAGAGATGATTCTCAGGGAGACCAGCAAGGAGGAGGTTGCAATAGTCCAGATGGGAGGTGATTAAATAGTGGATAAGTGTTTTAGTAGTGTGTTCAGAAATGAAGGGGCAAATTTTGCTGAAGTTATAAAGAAAGAAATGACAGGTTTTAGCTATCAATTGGATGTATGTGGAGAATGACAGGGAGGAGCCAAAGATGACCCCAAGGTTCTGGGTTGAGTTAACAGGGAGTAAAAGAGTGTTATCCACTGAAACTGAGAAAGGAGGAAGGGGGTTGCTGGGTTTAGGAGGAAAAAGAATCTCGGTTTTGGCCATGTTCAATTTCAAATGGTGGCGAGACATCCAGGTAGCAATGTTAGATAGGCAGGCAGAGATATGTGCCTGGAGTGTCGGAGAGAAATCAGGTGTAGAGAGATAGATTTGAGTCATCAGTGTAAAAATGGTACTGAAGGCCGTGGAAGGAGATGAGTGCACCAAGGGACTGGGTATATAGAGAGAAAAGGAGTGGGCCCAGAACAGACCCATGGAGGGGAGGGAGGAGTGGCCTAGTGGTTGGGGCAAGTTACCTCAGGCCAAAGAGCCAGGGGTTCAAATCACTAGAGGACAACCACCTTGGGCCGGAAGGACTGGTATTTCTAATCCCTCAGGTGCTCCTTGTAGCAAGCCACCTCAGGTACAAAAATTGTAGATTGCGAGCCCTTCAAGGATAAGGGAAAAATATATATATTGTACCCGAATGTACACCGCTTTGATTGGTAGAAAAAGCAGTATATACAGTAAGCCTAGTTAAATAAATAATTGAGAATGGGATAGAAGTAGAGAAGAATCCACCAGAACAAACACTAAACAAACACTAAACAAAGAATCCACCAGAACAAACACTAAAGGCTCAACCCACAATCCGATACTTAGGGATTACTTTAGACCAGCGGCTTGATATGTCAGCACACATCAAGAAAGTAATGAACGCAATTTACCACAAGATTAGATCCCTATGTAATCTCCGACCTCTACTTGACTACTCCGACTTCCGCACTATCTTCCAAGCCTTGGTATTACCACACCTGGATTTTGCCAATATCATTCTACACGGTCTCCCTCAATCTACTCTAAACCTATTCCTAATATGTGGCCCTGCACAATTTGGCACGTAGTGCACTTGATGCCACTCATTGAGATGGCATTAAATACACCAACGTTAATGGCAACATTTGCAGTTAGCATATGCCCATAGTGGCTGCAGTAACTGTGATGTACTGTTACTACCCACGTTCTGCCCCTAAGCTGCTCATTCCCCGCTCAGTCATGCACTATCTGATGTAGGATTCTTATCGCAGGGCCTCATGCAATGCGAGAGGGCCTGGGCAGAAAGGCAGCGGCATTGACAGCATGGCAAACTTGCTTTATCATGTTTCCCGCACTGCCTTCACTCTTGTAAGTCTGCTGAGGGCCCAGCAGCTGTTCTTTGCCGGGTCGAAGTCTCGTGATAACAGCCACACTGTGAGACTTCGGCGTGGCGGGAATTAGCTGCTGGGTTCATGGCAAATTTACAAGAGCGGAGGCAGCGCAGCAAACCCAATGAAATAAGTTTGCTGCCGCAGAATTGGGGGAGGGGGGCTCATCCTATGAAGGGAGGAACCACTGCCATGAAAATAGGGGGTCCTCAGCAAAGTTTTGCTTGGAGTCCCCCCATTGTAACTTACACCACTGTGTGGCGCATTTAGCACAAAGCAAAACCCTGTGCTAATAACGCAGTTTAGTAAACATGCTCCAATGAGTCAGCAGCCTCTAGGGTATGATAAAATAACTTTGTTGTCTGCAGCTAATCTGCCTTTCATAAAGCCAGTTTGATGCTGTTCAGCTAGACTGAGCAGCAGCTGATCAAGCTTCCATGCAAGTGCTTTAACTCCCGCTGAGACCCTCTTTAATATCTGCAGAAAGCAGCTCAAATCCAGGCAAGATCCCGTGAAGGGTGGGGTAGCTTTTCCAAAATACACTGGATGTCCTCCTCACTAGGATGACACTCAGAGCTATAGAGCTGGGAATAAATACTCCAAAAATGAGATGAACTGAAATAATTTCTGGACAGCATGAATCCTATTTCCCTCTGCCTAGCTTTCATAAAATTAGCAGGTAACCTGCCAGCTTATTACCAGCCTGCTGGCTCAACAATATACTATACTAAAACATACATTTATGACGTTTTTAAAGAGTTTCATGCTTGTTAGTTTTGGTATGTTCACGTTCTAATGTCTGGATCCCAACTTCCTGTACCCTAAACTGTTTATATCTTTCCTTAGCTTTGCATGCTCCTTAAATA
Source organism: Ichthyophis bannanicus (assembly GCA_033557465.1). Taxonomy (NCBI): domain Eukaryota; kingdom Metazoa; phylum Chordata; class Amphibia; order Gymnophiona; family Ichthyophiidae; genus Ichthyophis; species Ichthyophis bannanicus. Next base: position 123,655,934 of record CM066043.1, on the reverse strand, counting down.
TGCTTTATATGCATCCTATTCTGTATTAAATTTCTGTTGACCAGGGTCATTCAATTGAAAGAATTCCTTAATTGAGATTGCTAGTAACTGGATGAACTCTTAGCCCACCGGCAAGTCTGTGTTAAATCGCAAGCTCATCTTTAGATCTATTGTAAAGTCAGAACCAATGAGCATAGTGACAATCTATTAACAGATCATACTGTGACTGTATGTTAGAGTCTATGATATGAGGAAACGGAAAACAAAAACATTCAATGTGAATATGCATGTCGTGGGTGATGAAGAGTGCTTCAGTCATCATACATCAAGACAACCTAGCTCCTGAAAAACCTTTCACATGATTTTGTGGGCATGGATAGATTTGAATTTAAACACTGAGAGGGTAATTTTGTACTCCCCCACAGAGGCAATGTATTTTGCTGTGTGTGCCTCATTTTATAACACAGCAGTGTACCAAAACACCGTGCCCTAGGTGTGGCACTTACTCCTGTTCTACGACAGCATGGCTGGCCATACCTAGATCGGTACAGGGACACACATACGCCATAGTATTCTATAACATGAATATCCTTCGAGGCTCCGCCTATGCCCCACCCCATGCATGCCTGTATGAAAGTTAGGCGCAATGGGAGTGAATGTGACCATTTCAAACATTAGAGCCATCACTCATTGGTTGATTCAAGTCATGTGCGTATTGACAATTGATCAACAGTGTGTCTAATTTTACTGCAATGGGAATGTGGTTCTTCTGTTCAAACTGATTTGAATTATTTATAAGGGTGCCAAAAATCATGTCCCAGTTTTTATACTATTTCCTATGATTTCCTTTTTTAATTGGTCTTGCTTTATTTGATTATGTGTCAAATGTGTGCATATATAGTCCAAAGCCATTTCACTGGCCACTTTTATTTTGGAGATATTGGGGACATTAAGGGGTTGAACTGCAAGGGTGCCAATCATGTTGACCACAACTGTAAGCGAGGAATTATTGTCAAAGATTACAAAATCTGGGATTACAAAATTAATTTCTTCCTTTATCACGAGGTAACTGATAAATATTTATTACAGTCAGCATTTGGCAGAGAATTAAGAAAGAAATAGGGTACTTAACCTCTACAAAACAGCCAAACTAACCAGCTACAAGGAGTATAAACACAAAAAATGGGTACTGAGCTTTCAGAATGGAGGAGGTTCCATTAGGGTTCACATTCTAGAAGTAAAGTCATGAAGTACCAATGTGTCCATCCAGGCAGACATGAATATTTTTATTTGTCAAGATTTGTAGACTGCACATCCAGAGAAGCTTATCCGAGCGATGAACGGCAAAACATACATGGATGCCACAATCCCAACACTTACTGCACAAATTATGTATTACTCCATGTTAATTTTGGTTCCTAAAGTACAAGTAGAACAATTTATCCAACTTTTAAAAAGCCAGCTGCTACAATGTCTAGTGAAGAAAGCAATGCCATCTCTTTGAAAATGGTGAAAGAGACTTCCAAAATGGGCATTCATGGAAATAAAATATGACAAAAAGACAGGTGTGTTACCTATTGCTTTCTATATGAGGAAAAGAACATAATCATGACTAATTTTTCTCAGAGAATATTATGGAAGTTGTATGACTGGCAATATCCAGGAGTTGAAAGAGATCTATGTACATGTGAGACTGGGCTGTTTTATAGGCAAAAATAGAGGATATTAATGAAACAACTTTGTTGACTCACCTGAGAGGTCCAAATTTCTTTGAATTAAATAGCTGGAGTAACTATTATCCTGTACAGACACTTTCTTTGAATATATATGGTTAATACAGAAAGATTTTATTTGAAACCAATTTCTCAGGAATACTGTCATGCAGCAGGGGCTGATGAAAGCAAAAATGCAGGAGAAGAAGCTGTTTTTCATGAGGAAAAAGATGTGCACAAGATGCAATATCCGCACAGAACAGCTAGAGGGAGCAGGCGTGCACTCACAGAGCCTGAGTGGACACACTTAGCTAATCGAGAGCACCTGACAGTCAGCCCGGAAAGCTCAAACACAGGAGAGCTTTATAAACGGAAGACTGGAGAGGGCAGAGCAGCGCTTGCAGGTGTGGAGCTGGAGGTAAAGCTGAAGGTTTACGAGAGAGAAGCACCACAAGCAAGGACCAAGCAGAAAGAAGCACTTGGGAAACTAGTGTTGGGCAAAGGAACAATCACCTTTGGAGGCAAAGCAGAGTGAAGGAAAGAAGTCTGCTTGTACCAGGGGAACCTGGGGCTAAACCGAAAGGTAACAGAAGCTTTCAGAGAGGAGACTGGCACAGGGATTGTGTTCCTGAAGAACTGCAGGAAGGAGGAAATCCCAGTTCTATATGCTGCTGGAAGCCAAGGTATGCTGACTCTGTTTCTATGAAGAAAACCTTACCTTATAAAAAGCCTTTTGAAAGTAATGCTAAACCTGTGAGAAAGGAAAGCAAAGATACCTCTCATAAGCCAAGTAGCCAATGCCCGAGGGTAGGCCATGCTCATTGGCAAACACTAGAGGAACTCTTTAAACATCCAGAGAACAGGACTAGGGCCTGGCCAGAAATTATAGCCAGTGAAACCACTGATACAGACAGAGATAATTCTGAGCCGATGCAAGTGGAACTTGTAGAGCCAAGCCTTTTATCTCAGGAAGAGATGGACTGTTCTTTGTGTATTTCAGGCAGTGCAGAGTCACTGATAAACCTGTGAATGATATATGTTATCTTCAGAATGTTATTCATTTGCTAAATGGAAGAAGAGTGCTGAAACATTTGCTTTACTCTGGAAAGCTTAACTAAGCATTGTTACAACTGTGAAGCACAACAGTTTTTCCATTAACCTGAGTTGATTTCATTCCTGAAGTTAAGGACTTTTTCTTTAGGTTGTAACCCAGCTGAATCTTATGCATAAAGGGAAATAAATGCCTTGTTAACCCTCTACTCTGCATTCACAATTTTTCTTAGTTAGGAGCTGTACTGCTAAGACCAGGTTACACCTGGATCTTAAAAGACCCTCCTCTCATAATAAAATAATTTTTGTGTCCCACCTACCCTTACGACCACTGGCCACCAGGGCAATGCACGACAATACATAGAAGTTTTTTCAAAATTGAATATAATAGAGATCTATAAATTAATAAGTGGAGTGGAAGGAGTAAACGTAAATTGACTGTTCATTCCTTGAGAAACTACTAAGGCTAGGGAACATGCAATGAAGTTACAAACTAACACATTTAAGACTAACTGGAGAAAATATTTTTTTCACTCAACACTAATTAAGCTCTGGAATTCGTTACTGGAGATGTAGTAAAAGCTGTTAATGTAACTGGGTTAAAAAAGGTTTGGAGAAGTTCCTGGAGGAAAAGTCCATAAGCAATTATTAAAGCGGAATAGGGGAAATCCACTGCTTAGCCATGTGATAAGCAGCATGGAATGTGTCCACCTTTTGGGAACCTGACAGGTACTTGTGACCTGAATTGGCCACTGTTGGAAACAGGATACTGGGCTTGATGGACTACTGGTCTCACTCAGTATGGTAAATCTGATATTCTCATGCCCTATGTAGACAGGGACATACTGTACCTAAATGTAACTCACCTTGAGCCACTACTGGAAAGGTGAGAGCGAAATACTAATTATAAATAAAAATGAATAATAAACAAAGCAAATTAGTGAAATAATAAAATCAATGTCATGTTAGACAGATTACCATCCAATGCAGACTGCAGAGCTTTGTAGAAATTTGCATGAAAATTTCCAAATGTTTATAGCATTCCCTTTCTCCAGTGAAATATGGAGAATGCACAGAAAGGGTATAGACATCTAGCTGAGATATTTACTGGCTTCTTTTGTACTTTTAACAGGGTTCATTACGACTCTGCATTTTTAAAAATCTGTCAAAAGTATATTGAACTCTCTAAAGTAAGGAAGTCGCGTGAAACCTGCAGAGGGAATGTTAATTAGATTGGATGCCAGTGGTATCCCTTAAGAAGCTGATAAATCTCTTTCATTTCATCTTAATGACAGAACTTTCTCCTCCCATTTCCCTTCATTATTTCCTAACACAGGAACTGCCAAACCCTTTTGTTGTTCCAGCTAATGCCAGCAGTAAAATATTATCCACTTTACAATAATGAACACACACTGCCCCCTCCCTTCTTTCCTAAAAAGTAAAGCAACTTTTGAATTCTTTGGTATCCACCTATCCCAAAGTAATGGATTTTCCCCTCCAAGAAGTGCATCGTTCAGATGTAAACTGTAAACCTAATCTGGAACCTGAACAGAAAATTCTGTATTTGAAAACCTTTCTAAACTAGCATGAAATAGCTTTGAAAAAATGGCTAGTAATTAGTACAAATGCTAGATTGTTTATAGATTATGATACCTTTGAATGGCCCAATGTCAGAATAACCCAAAGAAAAGAACCGTTTCCCCATTTTGCCTCTAACCCTTCCTCCCTGCAGCTTCATGGTACGGCCCCTTGTCATTGGATTGTGTTTTTGATGGGGCTGGATGGAATCATGATGCGCTTACGTATTTTACAAAAAAACGCATGTACCTGTAGAGGCTGATTTCACAGCAAGGTGCCTGTGTAAAATTTCTCAAAAAGCACCTATTTGCTGAAGGGAAAGCCTAAAAAAAAACAGAACAAAATTGTACCAAATGCATTCACTGCATCAAAAGGCTCAACCGAAAAGTTGAAATGGACAAGGTGGATTGCTGAAGCAGCCTAGTGGATAGGGCATCCAGCTAGGGATGAGAGAATGGAGTGGCCTAGTGGTTAGAACAGCGGGTTAGGAACAAGGGAAATCAGGGTTCAAATCACACTGACACTGCTTTTGACCTTGGCCAAGTCACTTTACCTTCTATTGCCTCAGGTACAAGCTTAGATTATAAGCCAGCCAGGGATATACTTACTGTACCTGAATGTAACTCACCTTGAACTAAAGCATGTATCACACACACACACACACACACACACTCTTCTGAGAATGTAGATAAAGCACAAGCACTGTGGAACAGCATGAGTCTTACTGTCTACAGGTAAAAATGTTTTATCCAAATTCCTCCAAAAATTGACTTTCCCATTTCATGCATAGGGAGAAAACCTTTGCTTGTTTGGCTTATTATCTCATATAAGAATGACTTCTACTTAAATCAGTGTCATGTGGTTAGTCTCAGAGCACTATGCTAAATATCTTGCCCATTTATCAATTAACACTTGTCATTAGCAGCTATTGCCAAGACTAATAGCAAAATATAAAGTATGTCATTTGAAAATTGTTTAATGTGAACATTACTTAATTTGGTTTTAATAGTCAATATGGCAGTTTGAACTATGAGCTAGTTCAGGGGTATTCACTCTCCATCCTTGAGGACCACCAACAGGTCAGGTTTTGAGAGAGATTTAGATACAATGGAAGCAACAGGCATGCAAATCTCGTTTGCATATTCGTTAAGGAGACCTGAAACTCTGACCTTTTGGCAGCTCTCGAATGCTGGGAGCAAATACCAAGAAACTAGATTGACTAAAAACCACTACTGCATTAAGGTGTGCCAACATATTACCGCAAGTCCCTCTTTATGCTGTGGGATTTACTTGCTAGTAATGCATGTTAAGCAATATTATACTGCTAATGCAGCAGTGCATCTTAGTAAATCTAGGGTTTATGATGATTTTTTTTGTGCAAGGGTTCATCCTTCACAGAATTTCACAACGAAGGGGGTAATTTTCAGAGCAATTTTCACACATAGTAACATAGTATATGATGGCAGATAAAGACCAGTATGGTCCATCTAGTCTGCCCAACAAGGCGGCAAGAGTAGGTGCACCTGACGCTCTGTGCAGGTCACCTCTCCCCATGCCTTTATTTAGGGGTGTACCCACCACTCCATGTAGGCCCACCTATTTGTTCAGATATAAAAGATAGTTATATTAATTTTGACTTTATCCTGTTGCTATAAAGGGATCCACTGTGTTTGTCCCATGCCATTTTGAATTCAGTCACTGTATTTGCCCCCACCACTTCCATCGGGAGGGCATTCCAAGCATCCACCACCCTTTCAGTGAAAAAGTATTTCCTGACATTGCCTTCAGTTTACCCCCTTGCAGCTTCATGTTATGCCCTCTAGTTTTACAGCGTCCCCATCTTTGGAAGAGGTTTGTTTGTTCATTAATACTTTAAGTATTTAAAGGTCTGAATCATATCTCCCCTGTCGCTTCTCTCCTCCAGAGTGTACATATTTAGGTCTTCAAGTCTCTTCCCATAGATCTTCTGATGCAGGCTCCAAATCATTTTGGTCGCGTTCCTCTGAACTGCTTCCATTTCCAAAACTGAACACAATACTGCAAGTGAGGCCTCATCAGTGACTTGTACAGTGGCATTAGTACCTCTTCCTTTCTGCTGGTAATTCCTCTCTGTATGCAACCCAGCATCCTTCTGGCTTTTGCCACCGCTTTGTCACACTGTTTTGCCATCTTGAGATTGTCAGAAACAATCACTCCGAGGTCCTTCTCCTGGTTTGTGCACACCAATCTCTCGCCCTCTATCGCATACAATTCCCTTGGATTTCTGCTTCCCAAGTGTATGATACTGCACTTCATCACATTAAATCTTAACTGCCAAGCACTAGACCATTCTTCCAGCTTTTTTAGATCTTTTCTCATGTTCTCCACACCCTCAGGGGAGTCCACTCTGTGGCAAATTTTGCTATCATCTGCAAAGAGACAGACTTTTCCATTCAGCCCTTCAGCAATATCATTCACAAATATATTGAACAGTACCGGTCCCAGGACCAAACCCTGGGGCACACCACTAATCACCTTCCTTTCATCCGAGTGAGTTCCGTTTACCATCACGTTCTGTCGTCTTCTCAGTCAACTAATTTCTGATCCAGTTCACCACCTTGGGACTCATCCCAAAGCTGATTAGTTTATTGATAAGCCTCCTATGAGGAACTGTATCAAAAGCTTTGCTGAAATCTAGGTAGATCACATCCATCGCATGCCCTTGATCTAGTTCTCTGGTCATCCAGTCAAAGAACTCGATCAGATTTGTTTGGCAAGATCGAACTTTGGTAAAACCGTGTTGCCTTGGATAATGCAACCTGTTGGTTTTGAGGAAGTCTATTATTTGCTCTTTCAGGAGCGCCTCCATTACTTTTCCCGCCACCGAGGTAAGGCTTACTGGCTTGTAGTTTGTTTCTTCTTCCCAACTACCATTTTTGTGGAGAGGTACGACATCAGCCATTCTCCAGTCCTGTGGAACTTCTCCTGTCTCCAAGGGTCTATTAAAAACATCCTTTAAAGGCCCTACAAGAACCTCTCTGAGCTCTTTCAGTTTCCTGGGATTTAACCCATCTGGTCCCATAGCCTTGTCCATTTTCAGTTTTGCAAGCTGTTCTAACACATCATCTTTTGTGAATGATGTGGTATCTACTCCATTCCCATTTGTATATTTGTCAATCACAGGTGGTCCTTCTCCAGAATTTTCTCTAGTGAAAACAGCAGAAGTATTTGTTTAGCATTTTCGCTTTTTCAATGTCACTTTCCATGAATCCGTTCCCACCACTTTTGAGTCCTGCAATTCCACCTCTGCTTTTCCTCCTCTCCCGAATATACCTGAAAAAGTTTTGTCGCCACACTTCACATATTTAGCCATCTTTTCTTCTGCCTTTTATTTTGCTATCCTTATTTCTCTTTTTGTCTCTTAGTTTCATCTTGTATTCTTTTCTGTGTTCCTCTGTTTGCGAGCTTCTGAATTTGTGAAAGCTGTGTTTTTTGCCTTTATTTGTGCAGCCACTTCTTTGGAGAACCAAATAGGCTTCCTTTTCCTCGTTTTATTTACTTTCCTTACATATGTACCTGTTGCACCTTTGATTGCCTCCTTTAGTTTAGCTCATTGCAATTCCACTTCCCTTATCCCCTCCCACCCTCCCAAATCCTCCTTCAGGTACTTGGCCATTTTACTGAAGTCAGTGTTTTTGAAGTCTAGGACTTTGAGCTTGCCGTGAATGGCTTCTATCTCAAACCAAAACGTGTGATGATCACTGCTGCTCACATGGGTACTAACCTGGATACTCGACACGCTATCTCCATTGGTGAGCACTAAATCCAAAATGGAGGTCTCCCAGGTTGGTTCCATCACTATTTGTTTAAGAAACGCATCTTGGAAGGCATCCGCAATTTTTTTACTTCTTTCCAGATTTGCAGAAGGAACATTCCAATCCACATCAGGTAGATTAATGTCACCCAATATGATCACTTCCCCCTTCACGGCTATCTTTACAATATCAATAACCAATTCACTATCCATTTCTTCGGTTTGATTTGGAGGCCTGTAGACTACACCAGCATGGATGATAGTGCCATCTCCTCTTTCCAACACAATCCACAGTGCTTCTTCTTTTTCTCATGTCCCCTGCATTTCAGCAGCTTTAATACTGCTTTGACATATAGGCTACTCCTCCACCATTTCTACCCTCTCTATCTCTTCTAAATAGATTATAGCCAGCTATGGCTTTATCCCATTCATGCAACTCGTTAAACCATGTTTCTGTAATGGTCACAATGTCCAAGTCAATTTCCACCATTAGGGCTTCCAGATCAGCAACTTTATTGGCTAGGCTTTCGCATTTGTACTCATTGCTTTCCAGCATTTGTTGATTGGCTTGCCTGCGTTTTGCATGGATTTTGATCTACACACCCCTTCCCACTTGTCATTGATGTGGTGTTCAAAAGTGTGGCCGTTTCCAATGTTGTTTTGCTTTTATTTATTTATTTAACAGGTTTTCTATACCGCCTTTTCCTTCCATCAAAGTGGTTTACATTACACTACAAGGTCATACAAAGGCAGGGGGTGGAGACATGCAGGGATCTTTCATTACAATGACCAGTTTAATATACCACTTTATCTTTACATCAAAGTGGTAGACAATGGGTCTACATAGAACAAGGAGTGGCAAGACATATAAAGTTACATTGGATATATGGTTTGCTGGGAGTGTCGTACTGAACTTGTCCTTCTCCATCCGTCACCTACTTTCCCTAGTTTAAATGCCTGTCCTCATACTGCCTGAATTTTTAACTTAGGATCCTTTTCTCTGCAATGGAGAGATGTAATCTATCAGCACAGTATAGTTTCTTGTTGATCCATCTGTTTCCCCAGTCACCTATATATCTAAATCCTTCTTGTTCACACCAGGTTTGGAGCCATGTATTAACGTTGTTTATGTGATGCAGCCTTTCTGCCCCCTTACCATGAACAGCTAGAACTTCTGAGAATGCTATAGTGTTAGCAATGGGCTTGAGTTTCTCTCCCAGAGTCTGGAAGTCCCTTTGAACTGCAGAGGCACTGTTTCTAGCCAAGTCATTTGTATCCAAGTGGATGACAATATCAGTTTTGGAGTGCTCACTCTCTGCACTAACTATACCAACAATTTGGTTTGTATTCCTGCTGGCTGAATAGCCTGGGAGGCATTTGACCATCCTCTCTCTTTTGCGCTGGGTTCCCCAAGTTGGTGCCTCTGATGATGAAATCTCCAAGTAGCAGTAGTTTTTTGTTTTGTGTTTTTTTTCTTTCTATTTGGTAAATTATTAGTAGATTTGACATTAAGTCTTTCATTTAAGGGCACTCCAGTTTCCACAGATTGGGCACCCTCATTATCCAAGGCAGAGAAGGTATTATGCAGGGATATCTCTTGATATATAGGGTGTCTGTGTTACAGGTCGTACCAGAGCCCATTGTGATCCAACGGTCAAAGAACGGTAAGGATTGGCGGGTTTATTTTTATTAAATTGCTAGCTCTCAGACTGGGAGCTCTTAAAAGGGTTTTTGTATATTTTTAAAGCAAAGTTACTTTCTTTTTGGTGCTTTAGTAGAAATTTCCTTGAGCAGAGTAGGTTGTTGAACTCTAGTAACCTTCTCAGCTTTGGGAACTGCTGACATCTAATCTGCAATAGAGTAGACACCCAGGAAGGTGTAGATAATATGAGGAGGGATCTAGCTAAGCTCGAAGAATGGTCTAGGATTTGACAGCTGGGATTTAATGTTAAAAAATGTAAGGTCATGCATTTGTGCTGCAGCAATCCAAGGGAGCAATATAGTATAGGGGTGAAGTACTTTTGTCCACTAAAGAAGAGCGGGACCTAGGCGTGGTTGTGTCTGATGATCTTAAAGTAGCTAAAGGGGTAGAAAAGGCGACGGCAAAAGCTAGAAGGATGCCTGGGTGCATACGGAGAGGAATGGCTAGCAGAAAAAAAGGAAGTGATAATGCCTCTGTATAAGTCTTTGGTGCGACCTCATTTGAAGTATAGTGTGCAATTCTGGAGACCGCACCTTCAAAAGGATGTGAACAGGATGGAGTCGGTGCAGAGGGTGGCTACTAAAATGATTAGTGGTCTTCATTATAAAACATATGAGGAAAGACTTAAGGATCTTAATATGTACACCTTAGAGAAAAGGCGGGATAGAGGTGATATGATTGAGATGTTTAAATACCTCCCTGGCATAAATGTTCAGGGAGAGAGCCTCTCTCAATTGAAAGCAAGTTCTGCTACGAGGGGACATGGGATGAGGGTGAAGGGGGGTATGCGGAAATATTTCTTTACGGAAAGAGTAGTGGATCCATGGAATAGTCTCCCAGTGGAGGTGGTAGAGATGAGCACAGTAACTGAATTCTAAAAAGCATGGGACAAACACAGAGGTTCTCTAAAGGTAAAAAGAGGACTGTTGTAGTTGTTGCTATGGAAGGACAGACTAGATAGGCCATGTGGTCTTTTTCTGTCATTATGTTTCTATGTTTCTATTTGTTCATGGGCTGTTTGATTCTGAGTAACTGTCAGGTAAGGTTTCATGTTTGCAGATGATACCAAAATCTACAATAGAGTAGACACCCAGGAAGGAGTCGATAACATGAGGAGGAATCTAGCTAAGCTTGAAGAATGGTCTGGAATTTAACAGCTAAAATTTAATGCTAAAAAATGCAGGATCATGCATTTGGGCTGCAAAAATCCAAAGGAGATGTACAGTGTAGGGGGTGAGATACTTCTGTCCATGAAAGAAGAGTGGGGCCGGTACGTAATTGTGTCTGATGATCTTAAAGAAGCTAAACAGGTAGAAAATGCTACAGCGAAAGCCAGAAGGATGCTTGGGTTTATAGGGAGAGTTATTGCCAGCAGAAAAAAGGAAGTGATAGTGCCTCTGTATAAGTCTCTGGTGCGGCCTCATTTGCAGTATTGTGTGCAATTCTGGAAACAGAAACATAGAAATATGATGACAGAAAAAGACCACATGGCCTATCTAGTCTGTCCTTCCATATCAACAACTACAACAGTCCCCTTTTTACCTTTAGAGATCCTCTGTGTTTGTCCCATGCTTTTTTGGATTCAGTTACTGTGCTCATCTCTACCACCTCCACTGGGAGACTTTCAATTAAAAGAGGCTCTCTCCCTGAACATTTATGCCACGGAGGTATTTAAACATCTCAATCATATCACCTCTATCCTGCCTTTCCTCTAAGGTGTACATATTAAGATCCTTAAGTCTGTCCTCATATGCTTTATAATGAAGACCACTAATCATTTTAGTAGCCACCCTCTGCACCGACTCCATCCTGTTCACATCCTTTTGAAGGTGCGGTCTCCAGAATTGCACACTATACTCCAAATGAGGTCACCAAAGACTTAGAGAGGCATTATCACCTCCTTTTTTCTGCTAGCCATTCCTCTCCGTATGCACCAGAGCATCCTTTTAGCTTTTGCCGTCACCTTTTCTACCTGTTTTAGCTACTTTAAGATCATCAGACACAACCACACCTAGGTCCCACTCTTCTTTAGTGGACAAAAGTACTTCACCCCCTATACTATATTGCTCCCTTGGATTGCTGCAGCCCATATGCATGACCTTACATTTTTTTAACATTAAATCCCAGCTGCCAAATTCTAGACCATTCTTCGAGCTTAGCTAGATCCCTCATGTTATCTACACCTTCCTGGGTGTCTACTCTATTGCAGATTTTGGTATCATCCGCAAACAGGCAAACCTTACCCGACAGCCCTTCCATTTTATCACTAATAAAGATGTTAAAAAGAATCGGACCAAGGACAGATCCCTGGGGCATACCACTGGTAACATCCTTCTCCTCAGAGTGAGCTTCATTTACCTGTATTCTTTGTCGCCTCCCACCCAACCAATTTCTAACCAAAGCAGTAACTTTAGGGTCCATCCCTAGGGTGCTCAGTTTGTTTATAAGTCGCCTGTGAGGAACAGTGTCAAAGGCTTTACTGAAATCTAAATACACCAGAGACTGTACCTTCAAAAGGATATAAGCAGGTTGGAGTTGGTGATATGATAGAGGCATTTAAATACCTCCGTGACAAATGCACAGGAGGTTCTCTTTCAATTGAAGGCAAGCTCAGCTACGAGGGGACATAGGATGAGAGTGAAAGGGGATAGTCTCAAGAGTAATGTGCGGAAGTATTTCTTTATGGAAAGAGTGGTAGATGCATGGAATAGTCTCCCAGTGGAAGTGATAGAGATGAAGACAGTATCTGAATTGAAAACAGCATGGGACAAACACAGAGGATCTCTAAAGGTAAGAAGGAGACTAATGTAATTTATATGGAAGGGCAGACTAAATAGGCCATGTGGTCTCTCTCTGCCCTCATGTTTCTATGCTTCTATCCTCTAATTGCTTAAGCAGGAGTGTGCATTATTAACAAGAGTAAGGTGATATAATTTAATGCACATGAAAAGCATAGAAAAATCATATGTTTGGACCTATGCTTTTCTTTTGCATTTGAAAGTCATGGAGCAATACACATTACATCAAAAGCCATGTTATGAAAAGGACTCTATAATAAAAGTGATAAGCTTGCACATAGGAAATAAAACCTTCTCGGTGACAAAGAAGATTGCTAAAAGAAGAAACAAATATGAACAATGATTTACAAAAATCTTTCCTGGTTTCCTCTCTTGCTCCTTCCTGATGCACGGCTGGACTGATGCAGCTGGCTTCCTGACAAATGTGAAAAAATAAGCCAATTTGAGCAAGTTGTTAGCAGTCGGAGCACAGTGTCTCAGATAAATGAGTGTCTGCCTCAGGTATGGCAGCAGATCTTCCTGAACCATTCCTAAGAGACTCGCCAACATTACAGCAGCCCTCAGTCATCAAAAGTAGTAAGAGAGCTCTCTTCGACCTAGAGTAGCATCCCGTACTTCAGCAGAAGGTCACCTTGTAGTAGAAGTTTTAACTCTATTTCCAGAGTTTTTCTACCTTAAAGCCATATTACTAAATAATTTTACAAATTTTTATTGTAAGGTTAAATTGTTATCCCTACAAACAGTCCCACCTTTGTAGTTCTGCTTTTTCTTTGCCCCTAACAGTTACCCTAGGTTAACTTTTGCAATTTTTTTTTTCAATACTGTCAAATCAATGCTGACTCCTGGTGACCCAGAAGCCATTAGGTTCTATTGGCAAGGTATGATCAGATGTAGATTGCCAGGCCTTTTCTTCCAAGGCAATGGAGGGTAAAGTGACTTGCCCAAGGTCACAAGGAGTGCCAATCAGAAATAAACCCGGATCTCTTGTGTATTAGGCTGTTGCTCTATTAGGCTACTCCTCCACTCAACTTTTGCAATTAACATATGCTAAAAAGCAAAGGGCTCTAGATTTACTAGTTCTAATATTCCCTAAGCTCATTCCATGGATTGTAGGTTTCCAGGCTTGTTAAGTGTATGCAGTTTTTAAATATTGTTTTAAACAGGATTGCAATTTTATTCAAAAATGATTGCACATATATGGATTAAGGAACTGCCTGGGTTCAGGGAAGCTGATATCAGATAGTATGTCTGAAGGATGAATGGACTTGATTAGAAGCATTCACTCAGAGGCCGATTCTATACTGGCCGTCCAGCCCCTGCATGGCCTATCTGAATCGGGGTGTACAGAGTTAAACCTGATTCTGATGCAACAGGGGCTAAACGTGCCTGCAGGTTCAGAATCGGTTCTACGGTCTGCACATGCAGACCGGGCCCCGATTCTGATTGGCCACACACCAAGACACATACCAGCTAACTCAACCTGGCTAATAATGGAGCAGCAGTGCCATGGCACAGCAGCTCTATTATGGAACCACAATTCTCGGCCGCTGACCTAAACAGCCCTTTCCCCGCAGCCCGACCACCGATCCAGCCTCCCATGGCCAGAGTCAGGCTATAGGGAACCCCCTTCGCCCTCACCTGTCTGTCCCCACTGTCCGCTACCATCCCCTGATGTCTAGGTGGACATATTCAACCTCAGAGTTGGAATAGGTTCCCCATCTACCCAGCTGGCCCCAGACATACAGGACCGACCTCTGAATTGGCCCTGTACATCCAGGGTCTCACACCGCCCATGCCGTGCCCTCATCCCGCCTCCTGACCACTTCCTCCCACCCCTGTCTATGGCTCCCTATACAACACAGCTGTATGTACCAGGGATCCTTTGTACCAGGGTGGCAAATGGACTAATAACGGGCATGTACATCCCAACAGGATGCACATTCCCAATATGTGTGGCACAGAATGACCCCCTCAGTGTTTTAAAATACCTGGGCAGCTTTTTAGAGTTGATTGTTGAGGGATTTTATGTGCCTAGTGGCTCTTTTACTAACGTTTGTTATGGTGTGAAAACTAACATGTGCTAAGTGCAAAGCCTCCATGGTAACTGTCAGGATTGTTGCCAGCAGGGCCAACCCAAGGGTTTGTACCATCCTAGGCAGAAACCCCAGCCTCGCTGCCCCCCCAGCTGCTGCCGATTCCGTCTCAAAAGTGAGGATGCAGGCAGCGGCAGCGGCAGTATTTCAAATAGCAGCAGCAAAAAGCTGCCGCTGTCCGCCTCTCCCCCAAACGGAATCTGTGGTAGCTGGTGGAGGGGGGGTGGGGTGGCGCAGCCAGTCATGTGTGCCACTGCCACTTCCCAGCCTGGCTTGCTGCCCTAGACGGCTGCCTAAATTGCCTAGTGGACAGGTCGGCCTTGGTTGCCAGCATAGCCCTGGCAGTTACAGCACAGATGTATACCTTAATATATGCATTGCAATTAACACGGGTTCACCTAGCACCACTCGTCGAGACATCATTATCTGCACCTGCGCAAATTGCAACATTGACAGCGCAGGCTAACTGCAATGTGCTCTCCATGTCCACACGCCTCATATACCCTGCCCACGCCCCACTCCTTCACATGATGGGTAATCAATGTGGTTTAGTGGCTGGTAGCTGTCTTGCTCACGTCTTAACTGTCACTGGGGGCTGTTACTGTCTGCAGAGCCACTTAGCAGTCTTTAGTAAAGGGGTCCCTTAGTCTTGTTTGCTTTGTTCTTTCATTATGACTGTTTCTTTGTAAGCTGCCTTAAGCAATGCTTTTTCCTAGGTGGCTTATATAAGCAATTAAATAAATAGTGTACTGATGTCTTATCTCATCATTGGAAATGGGAAGCTCCTGACCCAGAGGGACCAATCTGTAGCTATAGATATATCCATATAGCTATAATATTTGCATGTGATTATATATATATATATATATATATATATATATATATACATACACACACACACACACACACTTTAGGGGTAATATTCTATGCTTTTCCTGCATGTAAACGTAGGGGTGGTGAGAAGAAGGTGTTTATCTTTACACGATCCGCATGTAAGCTCTGGGGTAGAATCAGGGCCGTCCTGTCCACTAAGTGAGCTGGCGGCCGACCCGGGTGGGCGGCGGCAGTGGCACACATAGGCAGCCATGCCACTCCCCAGCTGCCACCGATTCTGTTTGGAAGGGGGTGGGCAGTAGCAGCATTTCCAAAAGCGGTGGCAAAAAACCACTGCTTTTGGAAATACTGCCACTGCCCGCCTTCCCCTCCCGAAACGTAATTGGCGGCAGTGGCTGCAGCTGAGGAGGAGTGGCATCAGCTGGAGGGAGGAGGAGTGGTGAGGCTGGGGGAGGAGGAGTGGCATCAGCTGGGGGGAGGAGGAGTGGCATCAGCTGGGGGAGGAGGAGTGGTGAGGCTGGGGGGAGGAGGAGTGGCATCTGCTGGGGGGAGGAGGAGTGGTGAGGCTGGGGGAGGAGGAGTGGCATCAGCTGGGGGAGGAGTGGTGAGGCTGGGGGGAGGAGGAGTGGCATCAGCTGGGGGAGGAGGAGTGGTGAGGCTGGGGGAGGAGGAGTGGCATCAGCTGGGGGGAGGAGGAGTGGTGAGGCTGGGGGAGGAGGAGTGGCAGCAGCGGGGGGGAGGTGGAGTGGTGAGGCTGGGGGAGGAGGAGTGGTGAGGCTGGGGGAGGAGTGGCATCAGCTGGGGGGAGGAGGAGTGGTGAGGCAGGGGGAGGAGGAGTGGTGAGGCTGGGGGGAGGAGGAGTGGCATCAGCTGGGGGGAGGAGGAGTGGTGAGGCAGGGGGAGGAGGAGTGGCATCAGCTGGGGGGAGGAGGAGTGGTGAGGCTGGGGGGAGGAGGAGTGGCATCAGCGGGGGGAGGAGGAGTGGTGAGGCTGGGGGGAGTTGGAGTGGTGAGGCTGGGGGAGGAGGAGTGGCATCAGCTGGGGGAGGAGGAGTGGCATCAGCTGGGGGGAGGAGGAGTGGTGAGGCTGGGGGAGGAGGAGTGGCATCAGCTGGGGGGAGGAGGAGTGGTGAGGCTGGGGTTTCTGCCTAGGACCAGCCCTGGGTAGAGTTTGGGTGGAATGTGAGCAGAGCTGTATTTTATATGCATATTTTATAAAATAGATGCATACTTTACATGCAATCATTTGCCCCTACTTCCAAGCAGGTGTAAATATCTGTGATTTCAATCTAGTCATGATACCTGCAGTTTACCCTTAGTATTTTATAAAGGCCCACAGGCACCTATGGATCCTTATAAAGTAGACTTAAAATAGACACCTACTTGGCCTCCCAACCTGGACAGTTTGTTATAAAATTAACCTCTATCCCAAAGTGCTGGATTACATATTTTGTAGGATTTATTTCTATTTTTCTAGTTTTGAGAATGTTATCAATGGAAGAATTGAATTGAAATAGAGAGAGCTGGTAAAGGAATAACAAAAAATAAATTGTCTTGTCAGTTCTTCTTTTACAATATACAATATACAGTATACAATTTGAAATTTTATGTATAATGCCAATCGCCTTTCTTTTCAGCATCCACAGTATAACAATATGGTAACTGAGTAAATGGTATGAGATCTTGTCACATCTTTCAGGTTAATAAAAGCCAGAAAGTGTCGCAGAGAAAAAACACTGGATAGCATGTGAAAAATAAACCTGGTTAAATGAAAATATTCTACACCTGATGCCAGAACAAAGGAGATGTTATACCATGTACGGCACCATAAAAATGCCCGAGGTGCCACCCACAACCTCGGCAGGATAAAGTATTCCAAATAATGTGCACTGTATAAGTTATTATTACTCCTATTATATGCCGATATGCACTGAGTGGGACTTGTTCAGAAGATTATGTTCTGCTTGCGTTGTCAGAACACCTGCCGGGTTCTAGGAAACTAAGCCAGAACTCACTAACTTGAACATTAGTTGTTTCAGAAGAAAACAGGACCCATATTGCTTAACAAGCTTTTAAATATTACTTGTGATGTGCCCTTATGCTTAAAGGGACATGTTTACTAAGGCCTGCACTGGTAATGCCCCCGCTAACTCAAGGGGTCATATATGTCCATCTCCTTATAGTTAGTGTGGGTCCAAGATGCCATGGTGTGCTAGCTGGCACATTGGGGTGGCATTAAAGGGACCCACACAAAGATGGCACATGCAGGCTTCTAATGCCCACGCTAGCTGGGACATGATGGCCAAGCCTGCATTCTGCCCCTTTGCCACTCAGTCCCTGCCCCATTTCATGCAACCCAGGGAGTGTGAGATTTTTTTGCACTGGAGCCAACACAACATTTTACAGCCCCATGCAAACTGCATGCTAAACCTGTGCTACCAGGTAGCGCACTTTAACATACCCCAAGATGCACTACCTATATGAATGCAGTTCCTCTTACATTTTAAGTAAAAAACAAACAAACCCTGTACCCTCTAGAAACACTGCAAAAAGATTGGAGATTCAGGATCAATTTTAAGAGTTTCTATCAGTCACACTATTGAGCTATGGAATTTATAAAAATATTTAAAGCTAATATACATCTGACTGGAATTCAGTTCTGGGGTCTTGGCTCTGTTCCTTGGGCAGGCATAGGACTAGGGGACACTGTGAAAGCACCTACAATAAAAAAAATGCTTGCCCAAGAACCTCTTGTTTAAAGACTGAAGTTTGCTTATTCTTCTTTTTTCTAACCCACTATCCCAGGCAGAAGTAATATACTTTGGTTTTTAACAAGAATCATAGATTTGATTCACCTAAAATCAAAACTTAGAAATATTTGAGGAATAAAAATAGTCAAGCCGTATATTTAAAAATGTAAAACTTAGAGGTCTTCTGTATCTGGAAAAAGTCAAGTTTAAAATCCCTTTATATAGGTTATAGACTGACCCCAGATCTGCAGCAGGCAAACTATTAGCATTCTCATTGCAATAGGTGTGGTCCTTTTAATTTCTTTTGGGATATGTGAAGTCACTTTCCTGACATCACAAACGGCAGCAAAGAAGTAAGGAAGGAAAGAAAACTGAGGTCATTCCCATCACAATGTCAGTTCAAGGGCACGACGCTAGAAATGGTTCTATGCACGTTGGTCACTCTACTGCCATAAGCTCAAAGGAATTTACAGAGCCCAACTCTATGAGGCGCAATAGAAGGAAAGAAAACTAGAGAAATGTATCTTTCTTGATAGAACAAAGTATTAATATAAGTAGAAGTTCAGTGTTTTCTTCAGAAATTTTTGCCAGCCGAATGGCATGTAGGAGTAGCCAGGTAGGTCGCATTATAAGCCGGCCGGGAGCAGACAACATAATTAGTCATCTTTCAGGAAGTTCCATAGATGATGCATTTATTTGTCCCTGTTTCAAATTAATTTACGTGCCTAATTCATTCGTATTATATTTACATTTTATTTTTTTAGTGCCATCAAGTCAATGCTGAATCCTGGCGACCCAGCTATCTCTATTTTTTCTGGCAATGTCCCACAGGAAGTAGATTGACAGGCCTTTTCTTCCGAGGCAATGGAGGGTAAAGTGACTTGCCCAAGGTCACAAGGAATACCAGTGAGAATCAAACCCTTTTCATTCCTGCTTATTATTTTGCCATATCAGTTCATCAGATTACTAACTGCCTGGCTAAACAAAGTCAGGATCTTCTAAATGGAACCTGGGGAGAACACTGAAGTTAATTAAAGCCTTCACTAGAGTTAGGGTATTATTGCAGAGGAGCGAATGAAAAGGCTATCTCTGTTTGTAGATGGTAGACACCATGAAGCGCAAAGTGGAGAGGTAAGAAGGCTGGAGGTATAGTCGTGTGATGGTGGCGAAGATTCAGTGCAGAAAAGTGCGGTTTTCATGCATTTGAAATACAGATCCAACAAAACAGTATAGAAGGGTGAAATACAGTATCCTTATTGGATACTGATCATATTGGAAGCACTCTTTACCTCCTTACGTCTCTTGACCTACCCCTTCCTCCTACCTTTTAATCCCTCCCTATTCCCCAGTATTCTGTATTACAGGTCCTATTTTATACCTTTCTGGTATTACTTCCCCTCCCCATTTTAAGCAATGTTTATAAGTTAGTTATTGCTGTTCTAAAGTTGCCTGTTTTACATTTTCAATTTGTTCCTTGTAAACCATTTTGCCTCGTAGAAAAACGGTATATTAAAACCAGTTTAATAAATAAATACAGTTAATCAACAATCAGAAAGGCAATTCAGAGTGATTGTGCCTGCAATCTCAAGGTTGTGGAAGGGTGCAGCAGGATTAGAGCAGTAGAAGAATATTACAGTGCATAGGGAGAGGTGTAACCAGTAGAATTAGGTAGCTGTTAGAGACTCTGTGTGGATCATTGGTGGGGCCTAATACGGAATGTCAAGTCTAGGTCTGGAGGTATATCTCTTGGGGGAGACAGATGGAAAGAAGACAGTCCCGAGGAATGAAATTAAAATGGCTTAGGGTCTTCACTATGAGAAGAATTAAAGGGGCAATTTTCAGACTGTAGGCATAAGTACAAAGTCGATGGGTACTTTGTACATGCAGACTTTACACCAGGTTTTAAAGGAAAAGTTCTGCTCTCAGAAAATGAACTCTAGAAATATTGTTGTTAAGTGCTGTCAAGTTGATGTAGACTCTTGGTGACCTTGTGGATAGTTGTCTAGTCTGTGACTATCAGCCATGTTACCCTGAGTGAGACTGATCTCATTTGATCTTGGAAGCTAAGTTGAGTGGGGCCTGGTTAGTACTTGGATGGGAGACTACAAATATACAAACATAAAAAGCATACAGGGTCATTCTGACCTGCAAATAGTGGGGATGGACATCCCAATGGGACGTCCATCCCCGCTATTCGTGCCCCTTCCCACCGGCAGTTAACTTTCCCATTGGTTTTATGGGGAAGTTAGTCAGGGCAGGCGGTGGGCGGTCATTGGCCCTTGACATACAGGGCCGATTCTAATGTCAACCCAGTACGTCCAGGGCCGGCGACCTGTACGGGGAAGTTATTCCACCTCTGAGGTGGAATAACTTCCCTAGACATCAGGGATTGGCGGCCCGGGGTGCAGATGAGGTAGGGGGGCCGAGGACATACTCCACAGTCTGACCCTGGCCTTAGGAGGCCAAATCGGGGGTCAGGTTGTGGGGAAATCGATGCTGGTGCCGGCAGCCAAGGATCTCGGCTCTTCAATGAAGTCAGGGTGCCATGGCAACCAGATGCCATGGCGTCATGGGTCCATTGAACTGCCCTGACTGAGTTAGTCGGGCAGGGCCTGTACGTGCAGGCCAGGCTGAATCTCAGTCCCAGCTTGCACATACAGGCCTGATCGCGATTCTGATCCCACGGGGAAAGACGTGCCCTGCGATATCAGAATTGTGACGCCCTCTGTACATCCGGTTCAGACCGGGCGTACAGAGGGCTTATATGTCTGAGGCAGAATCGGGCTTATAATGTGTAATGTACCTGAATGTAACTCACCTTAATCTTCTCCTGGAAAGGTATGAGCTAAATACTACTAATAATAATATATTTGCATTTGCTATTTGTATAAATATTGTTGCCATATAAACTGTGCACATACTTTTGAAATTGTGAAAGTATGCACATATGTGTCAACCCCACCCACAGGAATGCCTCCCCTATATTCCTGTAAACTCATGCATGTAGCAACGCTACACGTGTAAGTTTGCATACACTGAGGTTTATTTTATAAAGTCATTTTTGCACATAAATGGCTTTTTATAAAATATCAACCAGTGCAAAAGGTACATGTGTTGGACTGATGGTGCATACTTTGCTGGTAGGCATAGCCTGGGGTGCACTCTCGGTGCAGCATAGGCGGAGTTTGCAAGCACACATGCTGATTATGAAATAACTTAATCGATGTACATACTTGCAAACTTTACACACACTCATTTATACATGCTCTCGAGCAGGCCTAAATGTCTTCACTTTCATTTAAGGTGCAGTCTCTGCTTCTTATGTTAGTATTCTATAAAGCTACATAGGCACCTATGTGTCTTCAGAAAATAGTACCGAAGTAGCCCTCCCACGCTGGGTACCCAATTATAAAGTTATTTTCATTTACGGTGGACAATTAAAAATAAACACTTCTGCACAGAAATGCCTTTGAAATGTTCCACCTAAAGACTTAATTAGGTTTGGCAGGGTAAGAGAGGGAAGGGAGCATGATGCATGCAAATAACTTAATGATATCAATAACGAGCCTCAAGCAAACCTTTTCCAGTTTTACAGCAAAATGTAAGTCTAAAGGCACCTCAGACATGTTAAGTAGTAATGGTAGTAGTGGATGGGATTTTCCAGAGCAGAAGATCATGCTGTGGGGTTCCAGGGCACGTGGACTCAAGAGTAAACCAAGGGAGATGTTGATAGAAACATGCAAATAACCATCCGGAGGAGGTAAGAGGGGCCATAACAGTAGTAGAGATGGAAAAGGATGGGATAAATACAGACAGCCTCTAGCCACAAAGAAGGAGAGCCAGAGATTAACTGGGGTCTATGGCATGCAATGGGAAGTGCTTTCAGCAGACCGGATCTGATGGGTCCTGCAATGTTTAGCATCATCTGCCATGCCCACATGGTGCTCTGTCTTCTTTATATCAACACCTCCATTAGCATCTGGGCGTACGGCAGCGGTATCTGGGAATATTCAGCGGCACTAACCATTTTAGTGCCGCTGAATATCCCGCTTAGAGACAGTTACATGGTTTACAGGTCAGTAAACCACGCAACTGCTTTGGAATATCGGGCCCTTAATACTTACTAATGAAGAAAAAAATAAAAACATATCAATAATTCCATGCACCATTCTCTACATTTTCAGGCTAAATTCAGTACCATCAACGTGATCTTTTTCCAGGATTATAAGATACATTTGTCAACATACATAACACTTTGCATGGTTCAGATCTTTCCCTAGATGCCATGGTGTTTATCAGATCTTTCTGTAACATTTATGCTTTATCTTCTTAAGATTTTAACCTCCCACTGTTAAAGCAGTACATCAAACAGAGTCAATCATGTACAGAGTAGTGATAGGAATTTGCAATCGCTATGTAGCCCATGTATCTGGCATTCTACCAAAAATGACCCCTTACAGCATGCGGGCAATAATGACATGTCTCTCACGCCTTCAATAGATTATATATTCAGCCTGTAGGACACACACTCAATATCTTTCCTAAATATGACCAAATAAGCCATGTTTTCTGCTGTTCGCATGCACTTTTGCACAGTGATTTACACTTAAAACTACTACCACCCTTGATGTGGGCTATATCAAATTTGTGTTTTCCTGTATGATGTTGTTGCATCCGAATTGGTGTTTTATTCAGATTTTCCTTTGATTGTATTGTGTAAATGCATTTTTTTGAAACCAATAAAAAAAACAAAAACAAAAACTACTACCACTGAAAACTGGAATAATAACCCTTACAGCACAGCTTCTGTTTTCCAAGAGTTTTCTTTTTTTTTTTAAAAGGTGACAATCTTTTTACGACCACCACAAGATCGCCTGCTACTCTCTCAGAGCTTCCATTTCTGCTCCAGTCCTCCATAGAAAGCATAGTTACTCACCTGTAACAGGTGATCTCTAGGAACAGCAAGAATTTAGTCCTTACATATGGGTATCGTTGGTACCGACGGAGCCTGCGTGGGAACGCTCCCCAGCATCCAATCAGAAAGCTTTTGGGAGCATCCCACAGCGCCTGCGTGCTGCCTTCCCGCCTTTCCCAACTGCCTCTCTCCAGTTGAGTTTTAAAGCTGAGACAAAGAGAGAGAGGGGGAAAGGAAAAAGATAGATAGAGAGATACAACTCCTAGGAGAGGTGGGTGGGTTGTGAGGACTAAATTCCTGCTGTTCCCGGAGATCAGCTGTTACAGGTGAGTAACTATGCTATCTCCAGGAACAAGCAGGAATGTAGTCATCACATATGGGGACTCCCTAGCTTTAGGTGCCAGGGAGAGACCCCAGAAGTTGTGTGTCCCTGAAGAGGGCTCCACTTCCCCCCATGGATCTCTGGCATCCTACCAGGGATGGTGGGTAGGAGTTGATTAGGTATGGAACAGGTGTTTGAGAACAGCCTGACCAAACAAGGCATCCTGGCGGGAGTCCTGTCCAAGCAGTCCAAGTAGCTGCTCGACAGATGTCGTCGATAGACACAGAGTGCAGATGAGCCATTGAGGCTGCCATGGCTCTCACATTGTGAGCTGTGATATGGCCCTCCAGAGAAAGGTTCTTACTCTGATAGGCGAAGGAAATACACTGAGCAATCCAGTTAGACAGTGTTCTCTTGAAGACTGGAAGTCCCAAATGAGAAGGATCAAAAGCAACAAAGAGTTGAGAGGACTTTCTATGTTGCTGTGTTCTTCGTAAGTAAAAAGCTAGAGCTCTTTTACAGTCCAAGGTATGAAGATTCCTCTCTGCATTTGATGCATGAGGCCCTGGAAAAAACACAGGTAGGTAGACCACTTGGTTCAGATGAAAAGGCGACACCACCTTAGGCATAAAGTTTGGATGGGTCCTAAGGACTACTTTGTCATGATGGAACCTTGTATAAGGTGGATTAGCTACTAGCGCTTGCAACTCACTAATGCAGCATGCTGATGTGATTGCAATGAGAAAGATGACCTTCCAAGAAAGGAATTTCAAGGAAGTGGTAGCTAAAGGTTCGAAAGGTGGCTTCATGAGCTGCCCGAGAACCAGGTTTAAGTCCCATGCCACCGGTGGTGGCCTAATGGGAGGCTTAGTTAGAAGACGGCTTCTCATAAATCTTGCTATAAGAGGATGAGAGGAAATAGGCTGTCCATTTAGAGGCTTAAGGAAAGCTGCAATAGCACTCAAATGGACTCTTACTGAATTTGTCTTAAGGCCTGCATTAGATAAATGAAGGAGATACTCCAACAAAGATTCCAGAGGTATCGCAAGAGGGTTAAGACCCTTTTCCGAACACCAAACAGTAAACCTTTTCCACTTGAAAGCATAATAGCATCTAGTGGAAGGTTTTCTGGAAGCATAAAGAACATCTTTCACTTGCTGAGAAAGATTAAGAACTTGGAGATCTAGGCCTTCAGCAACCAAGCCCTGAGATGCAGAGACTGGGGATTGGGATGCCATAACATTCTGTTCTCCTGAGATAGGAGATCTGGAGCAGATCCTA
Organism: Ichthyophis bannanicus; assembly: GCA_033557465.1. Taxonomy (NCBI): domain Eukaryota; kingdom Metazoa; phylum Chordata; class Amphibia; order Gymnophiona; family Ichthyophiidae; genus Ichthyophis; species Ichthyophis bannanicus. Next base: position 123,631,128 of record CM066043.1, on the reverse strand, counting down.
ACTCCAGGGAGGGAGCTTGAGAGAGATGTAGAAGCAGAGGGTACCACACTTGCCGTAGCCAATGTGGTGCTATGAGAATCACATGGCCTCTGTCTCTCTGAAGCTTGAACAGGGTTTTGGGAATTAGGGGAATGGGTGGAAAGGCATACAGGAAGTCTTGATCCCAGTAACGAAGGAAAACATCCCTGGCCTGAGCCCCCTTAGCCGGGGTTCTGGAACAGAACCGGGGAAGTTTGGCATTCCACGGACTTGCAAAGAGGTCTATGTCCGGGGTTCCCCAAAGTTGAAATATCCTGGTCACCTGGTCTGCATGCAGAGACCACTCATGTGGAAGCAGAACTCGACTGAGTCTGTCCACCCAAGAGTTTTGAATGCCTGGAAGATACACTGCCAGAAGATGAATCTGATGCTCTCTGGCGAGGGCCCATAGTCTCAAAGCTTTGTTGCAAAGCGACAGAGAGCCCGTTCCCCCTTGCTTGTTCACATAGAACATGGCTACTTGATTGTCCGTATGAATGAGGACTGTCTTGTAGCTGAGCAGGGAGTGGAACACTCACAGAGCAAGAAAGATTGCTCTAAGTTCCAAGAGATTGATATGTAGACAACTCTCTTGTGGAGTCCAGGTGCCCTGGGTGGAGAGGTCTTGTAGATGAGCTCCCCAACCCATTGGAGAAGCATCTGTTGTGAGAGTTGCTTGGGGTAAGGGTTGCTGAAAGGGGGACCCCAGCAACAGGTTTTGATTGGACTTCCACCACTGGAGGGACAAAATGAGGCGACTTGGCTATTTTGTCTGACAGGCACCCTGATGCCTGGGTCCATTGGGTGTATAAAGTCCACTGAGCTGCCCTCATGTGGAGGCGAGCATATGGAACCACATGCACGGTGGATGCCATGTGGCCTAGTAGTTGCAACATTTCTCGAGCAGTTAGATGAGGCTTTAGCACTGCTTGAGAAGCTAACTGCACCAAGCGAAGGCAACGGGCCTGGGGGAGATAGGCTCTTGCCCTTGTGGTATCCAGGAAAGCTCCTATGAACTCTAAAGACTGAGTGGGAGTTAGACTGGATTTTGGGATGTTTATTACCAGCCCTAAATACTGAAGGATACGCATTGTGCAGGATAGAGAAGTCCTGGCCTCTGACTGTGTTGGAGCTCGAATGAGCCAGTCGTCCAAGTAAGGGAAGACAAATATACCTAGAGTGCGGAGAAATGCTGCTACAACAGCCATGCATTTCGTGAACACCCTTGGTGCCGAGGCCAGACCCAAAGGAAGCACCCTGTATTGGTAGTGCTTTCCTTGAAAAAGGAACCGAAGGAACCTTCTGTGGGTTGGATGGATGAGGACATGGGTGTATGCATTCTTGAGATCTAGAGAACAAAGCCAATCCTGACTCTGAAGGTATGGTAGCAGAGCTCCGAGAGAAATCATCTTGAATTTCTCCTTGACAAGGAATTTGTTCAATTCTCTGAGATCTAAAATAGGCCTGTAACACCCTGTTTTCTTTGGAATAAGAAAATAAGGGGAGTAGAACCCTGTGCCCTGTTGATGAAGTGGTACTTCTTCTATTGCCCCTTGGGCAAGAAGGATAGCCACCTCCTGACCTAACAGGTTGATGAGAGAGGTCGGAGAATTGAACTGCTTCACTATTGTGTGAGGGGGCATGCCTGAAAAATGAAGCTTGTACCCCTCTATGATGGAGAGTGTCCAATGCTCTGCTGTTATTTGCCCCCATCTGGGGGCAAAATGACATAACCTTTCTGGAATGGTGGAAGGTTCTGGTCCCTCCAGAACCAGAAAGGCTAAGTTCTCTAGCTGAAAGTCAAAGGCCCTGAGGAGGCTGAGGCTGCTGGGCCGGTGGAGGCCTAGCAGCCTTTGCTTTCTTCTGTTTGGGTGGTTGCTGACGTTTCCTTGAAAGCTGACCTGCAGAAGATGCCTGCTGAACATAAGCAGGATAAAATCTTTTCTTTTTAGAAAAAGATGGTTTCTTGAACAATTTCTTTCTAACAGGATCAGCAGTGGACTTGGATAGTCTATCCAAGGTGGAATTTTCAGCATCCATTTCATTGGTTTTTCCTGCCAATCTTTACCAAACAGGTTCTCACCAGTACAAGGAATATTTCCCAATTTGTCTTGTACCCAGAGCTCTAGATCAGATGTCTGGAGCCAAGCAATTCTACATGCACCTATGGCGATAGCTGAGGTTCTGCTTATACACTCAAAGCAGTCAAAGGCTGCACGGTTGGAAAATTTAGAAACATCTTGGGCATGTTTGACCCAAATGAGAAAGTCCTGTCTTTTATCCTCAGAAATGAAAGGACTTAAAGTCTGTAAATTATCTGTGACCTCCTTTAGGAACATTCCCATATAGAGACAATAGGAACTGATCCTGGCAGAAAGCATGGAAGCTTGGAAGACTCTACGTCCAAAAGCATCCAGGGTTCTGCACTCACATCCTGGAGGATTAGAGGCATGCCTTTTTGCACTTCTGATCCTTCTCATAGCTGACTCCACCACAATAGAGTGGTGAGGAAGCTGAGTCTTATGGAATCCAGGACAAGGAGAGACTCGATACATAGTATCTAATCTACGAGAATGAGGAGAGGTGGTAAGAGGTGTTTCCCACATCTTCAACATGAGATCATATAAAATCTCATGAATGGGTAAGGTAGCTGCCTCCTTAGGAGTTTTGGTATATTGTAGAATTTCCAACTCCTTGGCCCTTGGCTCTGTTTCAGGGGCCACAGTAATGGACAGGCCACGAGCCACCTCCCTGATGAAGTCTTGGAAGGACATATCCTCTGGAGGAGACATCCTGCATTTAGGGGAGGAGGACTCCTCTGGAAGAAGCATCGCTGCATCGACAGAACTTTCAGAATCCTCAGATTCTTCTGAGGACTCGAAGTATCGTCTGTCCAAATGCTCTTGCAGAACCCGATACCCGTACCGACCAAGGTCGGTACCGGAGAATCAGTACCGGAGGGCATCGGAGGACAGGGTACCGGCAGAGCAGACACCGATGCCGATGCCATCGGTACCGGTACCGATACCGATGCCTATGCCGGTGTCAGTGCCGGTAGCGGTGGAGTTGTCTGTCGTGGTACCAAGGGCGTCGATGCCACAAGGAAAGCTGCCAGACTACGTTCCATAGCCAGAACTCTCTGGTCTATCGACGCTGCCAATGCCTGGATGTCGGTACCGGAGGAGACCGCCGGTAGCCCAGAGCATGGCACCAGGAGATCTGTCGAGGCCGAGCCATCGAGAACATCCTGGAACCCCGATAATTTTGCCGGTGCAGAATCCTCGAGGGCAACGCCAGAGGCATCTCGATGCTTAGAAGGAGATCTACCCTTCGAGGACTGGCTGGATTTATATTTAGTTACCCGAGATCCGCGGGAGGAAGAAAAAGCCCTGGAAGACGGTGATGCCACCGAAGCTGCATCAGAGGGAAACAGGGTACTGAGCTTGGCAGCTCGGTTCTGCCGACCTCTTTTAGACATCATGGCACAGGACACACAATACGTGATGGAGTGGTCAGGACCTAAACATTTTAAACACCATTCATGGGTGTCGGTGACGGAGATGGTACCGCCACACTTGGTGCACTTTTTAAAACCTGAGGCAGGTTTTTCCATGTTAAGGAAAACTTTTGGGGCCTAAGGCCCAAAAAGGCGCGTGCACCTGAAGAAGAGGAAGAACGAAGATTTTTTTTTTTTTTTACAGAAATAAGAAAAGAAAGACCGGCGGTACTGGTAGAGCATCGAAGAAGGCAGACGCGACCACAAAAAGAAAGAAAGAAAAAAGGAATTCTTCTGCGGTGACAGGAACACGACCTGCTGGCTCCGCGGAAAAAGAAGAACTGGAGAGAGGCAGTTGGGAAAGGCGGGAAAGGTGGGAAGGCAGCACGCAGGTGCTGTGGGATGCTCCCAAAAGCTTTCTGATTGGACGCTGGGGAGCGTTCCCGCGCAGGCTCCGTCGGTACCGATACCCATATGTGATGACTACATTCCTGCTTGTTCCTGGAGATTCAAATGTCTTGTCATTACAAGCCTACATCACAGAGCAACCTCGCCGAGAGTTTTGGGGATAGGTAAAAGTGGTACTTATATGCGTCACACTACACAGGTAACCTATCTTCAGCCACCAGCATCACAGGAATTAGAACTGAATCTACCTGCTGCAAACCCCTCAAAATGGGCAAAATGGCTGAAAATGTTGATGCAGGCTCAGAAATTTGAGATCTATGCAAAAAAGTTTTCATATTTTCTTGAAGGTTCCAAACTAATTCAAATGCTCAGACTTCATGTGGGTTTATCAAACTTGTTATCAAACTTTTTTAAAGAGTATACACATTTCTAATTACAAAATAGAAACAATATAAGTTGTACAACATATTTGCACATAGCATCTCACAATCCAAAGAAATCTAAGAAAAATGTTTCCACTCCACAGAACTTCACTATTATCTTCTAGGTCTCAGCTGAAATATTGATTCCACATCTTGGCCCCTACATGCTGCAGTACCGTTCCACTGCGAGTCTCTGTGCAGACACATGGAGACACTTCAGTGACATCACCAACTGGACCAGAGAGTCCTATAAGATCAACATTGCTGCTGTAATAGCTGTAATTTGCATTTGGAATAGGTGGAAGGCACTTAAGGTCCTTATCATTGGCCTGGATTGAGTGACACTGGTGTTGCTGTACTACCCCTAAATGCCGTACTCCCCTAAATGCCGTTCTGCTGTGAGTCTCGGCGCAGGCACATCGGGGATACTTCAGTGCTGTCACCAACAGGACCAGAGGGTCCTATAAGATCAGCGTTGCTGCTGTAATAGCAGGAATTTGTGTTTGGAGTAAGTGGAGTATGCTTAAGGCCCTTACCATTGGCCTGGATTGAGAGGCACTGCCGTTCTGCTGAGAGTCTCGGTGCAGGCACATCGGGGACACCTCAGTGATGTCACCAACAGGACTGGAGGGTCCTATAAGAACAGTGTTGCTTCATGGCCATGGGGCATGGCCTGAAGGGGCATGCCCAAAGGGGAAGGAACCACCCCTTTGGAGCCCCTTCAGAGCACTGACGGACATTAATGGTTAAGGCACTGGCTTGGAAACCAAGGGACCAGGGTTCGATTCCCACTAGCATTCCTTGTGGCCTTGGGCAAGTCACTTAACCCTCCATTGTCTCAGAAAAATCCAAGTTATCAATGTCCCTCTTTAATGTACATTACCAATGTTAAGTTTCAATGTAAACCGCTTTGACTGAAATGATAAAGCGATATAAAAAACCCCTATTAAATAAATAAATAAATAATATAAGCCCATTGATATTATAGATTTGAAGGTGAGTGTTCCTTATGTGTAAGAGGAAGAATAAGGGTTCCCTGAAGCAGCAATCTTCTGTTTTACCACTTCTGAAGATTGTAGGACTGATTGATAGATGCCTGGGGGCTTAACCTCTCTAGAAGGAATTTCTTCAAGCATGACGGACAGAACTTCTCCTCCTCATCCTCAACCCTTGTTGTCAAATACAGTCATCTTGAGAGACTCTCCGAATGGGAAATTAGTTGATATTTTTATGGGTTTGTTACCGAAGCCAGTTCCGGTTTGAGACTCTAAGGAAACTTCTCTTTTGCCATCTATATCCCTGGTTGGGGAGATCGCTTTGAAAGACCTATGGGTGGTTATGAATCGTATTGACTCTAAAATGAGTTCAATAGTTATGTCCTTATGGTTTTTTTCTCAGGATACTGTGACTAAAATGCAAGCTGTGGATACCAAAATATTATCTATGGATAAGTCCTTGCAGAGGGCGGACTCTCAGATGCACACTCTCCAGCATACTAATGTGTCCTTTATTTAAGATTCTATTTCAATTCATCATAAGCTGGAGGCACTTGAGAATTCGCCTCATGCAAGGAACTTAATGTTTTGTTTTGTTTTGTTTTTTTAAATTTCAAAATTGCATATACATGATACAATCAAAAGACAATCTAGAATAAACAAACCAAATCAGATGTATAACATCAAACAAAAAAACAGACATTGATATAGCCCACATCAAGGAACTCAACTGAGTATTAGAATCAAGCCATACTCAGGAAAATAAGACACAAGGCCCACGAAGGGAGGCAACAACTTATTCTTGGGCACTCTGTACTTCACCAAGTGCCTTCCGCTTCTCAAACAAGAAACTTTCCAATTGGGTGACATCAGTGAAAATATATGAAACATCCTTCCAGGTAATTACACACTTACATGGGAAACGAAGGAAAAAAGAAGCTTTTCCTAAGGACAATACCTGAGGCTTTAAAGCCAGAAACTGCCTACGCCTAAGCTGGGTGCTGCGTGCAACATCAGGGGGGTCCTCTCACAGCTGCGGTTCTCTCTCCCCTGCCTGTCCGGTAGTCCGGGGAAGCTCCAAGCGCCCAAACAGCACGCTGCACTCAGCAGCAGTCCCTGAGGCCAACTCAATGACCCCGGATGCCTCCAGCACACTTCCCAGCCGAGTTCCGGAACTTAATGTTTTCTTAATTTTCCTTGTACTCATCTACTTTCTCCTGAGATACTTTTATAAAAATACCTAGATAAGGTCTTAGATAGTGCTGGGGAGGAGTCTGCTGTATTGGTACATGTTGGTACCAATGACATAGGAAAATGTGGTAGGGAGGTTCTGGAGGCTAAATTTAGGCTTTTAGGTAGGAAGTTGAAATCCAGAACTTCCAGGGTAGCATTCTCTGAAATACTTCCCGTTCCACATGCAGGACCCAAAAGGCAGGCAGAGCTCCGGAGTCTCAACGCATGGATGAAACAATGGTGCAGAGATGAGGGTTTTGGATTTGTTAGGAACTGTGGAACATTCTGGGGAAAGGAGGGGCTCTTCCGAAGGGATGGGCTTCACCATAACCGGGATGGAACCAGGCTGCTGGCATTAACCTTTAAAAAGGAGATAGAGCAGCTTTTAAACTAGATATTAGGGGAAAGCCGACAGTCGCCCAAGAGTGGATGGTTCGGAAGAATGTATCCTTGAAGGATACTACCAAAAGCAGAGAGGTTACAAAAAAGTGTAAAGTAGCCCAAATGCCCTCGAGTATGGAGCAGACAGAGCTTAAAGATCCCAAATTACCCATGTCTACCAATAGCCAAATTAATATGAATAAAATACAGTCTCTAAAATGCTTGTATGCAAATGCTAGAAGTCTAAAAAATAAGATGGGAGAGTTAGAATATATAGCACTAAATGAGAGGTTAGATATGACTGGAATATCAGAGACATGGTGGAAGGAGGACAACCAGTGGGACACTGTGATACCTGGGTACAAACTATATCGTAATGATAGAGCCGATCAAATTGGTGGAGGGGTTGCGCTATATGTTAGAGAGGGCATTATGTCAAAGGATTAAAGTTTTGCAGAAAACAAAATTTGCTGTAGAATTTCTATGGATTGAAATTCCATGTAAAAAGGGGAAGGCGATGGCAGTGGGAGTGTACTATAGACCACCGGGCCAGAATGAACAAATGGATGATGAAATGCTCAAAGAAATCAAGGAAGCTAACAAAAGTTACAGCGCAGTAATAATAATGGGTGATTTCAATTACCCCGGTATCGACTGGGTCAGTGTCACGGCAGGACATGCTAGGGAGATAAAGTTCCTAGATGACATAAATGACTGCTTCTTGGAGCAGCTGGTTCATGAACAGACCAGAGGGGAAGCCATATTAGACCTAGTCCTTAGTGGAACACCAGATCTAGTGCAAGAGATAAGGGTGTTGGGGCCACTTGGCAATAGTGATCATAGCACGATCGCCTTTGATTTAATTAGTGGAGGGGGGATAGTACGGAAATCTACAGTACTACCTTTTAACTTTCGAAAGGGAGACTATGATAAAATGAGGAAAATAGTTAAGAAAAAACTAAAAGGAGCATTTGCAAAGGTTAAAGTCTTACATCAAGCTTGAGTGTTGTTGAAAAATACTATCTTGGCAGCCCAGACCAGCTGTATTCCACGCTTTAAGAAAAGTGGAAGGAAGTCCAAAAAACTGCCAGCATGGTTTAAAGGTGAGGTCAGAGAGGCTGTTCCCAAAAAAGCATCTTTCAGGAAATGGAAAAAAGAGACAAACGACGAAACCTGGAAACAGCACAAGCACTGGCAAGCAGGCAAAGGGAGAATTTGAGAAGAAGCTTGCTGTGGAAGCAAAAACGCGAAATAAAGGTTTTTTCAAGTACATTCGTAGCAAAAAAGCTGTGAGAGAGTCAGTTGGTCCATTAGATGATAGAGGAGTTAAAGGGGCACTAAGAGGCGACAAGGCGATAGCGGAGAGACTGAATGAATTCTTTGCTTCGGTCTTTACTGAGGAAGATGTAGGGATGTTACCCATGACTGAAGTGGTATTTAAAGGTGCCGAAGAATTGAAGGAAATATCGATACATCGGGAAGATGTATTACAACTATTAGATAAACTGAAGAGTAGCAAATCACCTGGGCCGGATGGTATACATCCAAGGGTGTTGAAAGAACTGAAATATGAGATTGCAGACCTGCTATTAATAATCTGTGAACTATCATTAAAATCATCTCTAATACCTGAAGATTGGAGAATCGCCAATGTAACACCAATTTTTAAAAAGGGTTCCAGGGGTGATCCGGGAAACTACAGACCGATGAGCCTCACGTCAGTACTGGGAAAAATGGTAGAAACCATCATAAAGAATAAAATTACTCAGCAAGTAGATAGTCATGGCCTAATGGGAGACAGCCAACATGGCTTTAGACAAGGAAGATCTTGTCTAAAGCCATGTTATGTTTTTTTGAAAGTGTGAATAAACAGGTGGACAAAGGTGAGTCGGTTGATATAGTGCAGCGATGGCGAACCTATGGCACGCGTGCCAGCTGTGGCACGCGAAGGCCTTGCAGCTGGCACGCGTGAAGGTCCGCAAAAAAAGAAAAAGCGGGCTCTGGCTGCTGCCGCGGACGCGGCAGCATGCAGTGTCCCGCGGGGCCCCCTCCGCCCGCTAAGCCCCTCTGCAAGGGCTTTCAGATTCGCGAGGGAGACAGTGTCTCCCTCGCGTCTCTGTTAAGCCCGCAGGGGTTAATGGGAAATTTCCCATCAGCCCCTTTAGACGCGAGGGACTGATGGGAAATTTCCCATTAGCCCCTGCGGGCTTAACAGAGACGCGAGGGAGACGCTGTCTCCCTCGCGAATCTGAAAGCCCTTGCAGAGGGGCTTAGCGGGCGGAGGGGGCCCCGCGGGACACTGCATGCTGCCGCGTCCGCGGCAGCAGCCAGAGCCCGCTTTTTCTGTTTTTAAATTTGCCGGGGGGGGGGGGGGGTTAGGACTGCTAATGGGCTAGGGGGGGGTTAGGACTGCTAATGGGCTGGGGGGGGTTGGGACTGATAATGGGCTAGGCCGGGGGGGGGTTCTGACTGCAAATGGGCTAGGGGGGGTAAGGACTGATAATGGGCTGGGGGGGGGGGGTTTGGACTGCTAATGGGCTGGGGGGGTTAGGACTGCTAATGGGCTAGGAGGTGGGGGTTAGGACTGCTAATGGGCTGGGGGGGGTTAGGACTGCTAATGGGCTAGGGGGGGTTAGGACTGCTAATGGGCTGTGGGCTGATGGGGGCTGTCTGGAAATGGGGTGATGGGGGGTTAGGACTGGTAATGGGCTATGGGGGGGGGTTAGGACTGCTAATGGGCTAGAGAGGGGGGGGTTAGGACTGCTAATGGGCTAGGGGGGTTAGGACTGCTAATGGGCTGGGGGGGGTTAGGACTGCTAATGGGCTAGGAGGGGGGGGGGTTAGGACTGCTAATGGGCTAGGGGGGGGTTAGGACTGCTAATGGGCTGGGGGGGGTTAGGACTGCTAATGGGCTAGGAGGGGGGGTTAGGACTGCTAATGGGCTAGGGGGGGTTAGGACTGCTAATGGGCTGTGGGCTGATGGGGGCTGTCTGGAAATGGGGTGATGGGGGGTTAGGACTGGTAATGGGCTATGGGGGGGGTTAGGACTGCTAATGGGCTAGAGAGGGGGGGTTAGGACTTCTAATGGGCGGGGGGGGGGTTAGGACTGCTAATGGGCTAGGAGGGGGGGGTTAGGACTGCTAATGGGCTAGGGGGGGTTAGGACTGCTAATGGGCTAGGGGGGGTTAGGACTGCTAATGGGCTGTGGGCTGATGGGGGCTGTCTGGAAATGGGGTGATGGGGGGTTAGGACTGGTAATGGGCTATGGGGGGGGTTAGGACTGCTAATGGGCTAGAGAGGGGGGGGGGGTTAGGTCTGCGAATGGGGTGGGGGGGTTAGGACTGCGAAGGGGCTAGGATGGGGGGGTTAGGACTGCTAATGGGCTAGGGGGGGGTTGGTTAGGACTGCTAATGGGCTGGGGGGGGTTAGGACTGCTAATGGGCTAGGAGGGGGGTTAGGACTGCTAATGGGCTAGGAGGGGGGGGGTTAGGACTGCTAATGGGCTAGGGGGGGTTAGGACTGCTAATGGGCTAGGAGGGGGGGTTAGGACTGCTAATGGGCTAGGGGGGGTTAGGACTGCTAATGGGCTGTGGGCTGATGGGGGCTGTCTGGAAATGGGGTGTGATGGGGGTTAGGACTGGTAATGGGCTATGGGGGGGGGGTTAGGACTGCTAATGGGCTAGAGAGGGGGGGTTAGGACTGCTAATGGGCTCGGGGGGGGGTTAGGACTGCTAATGGGCTGATGGGGAGGGGTTAGGACTTGAGGTGGGCTGTTGGGTGGGGTTAGGACTGGAAATGGGCTGATGGGGGGTTAACACTGGAGGTGGTCTGATGGGGTTAGTACTGGTAATGGGCTATGGGGGGGTTTAGGACTGATAATGGGCTATGGGGGGGCTGGGACAAGAAATGGGCTGATGGGGAGGGGTTAGGACTTGAGGTGGGCTGATGGGGTTAGGACTGGTAATGGACTGTGGGCTGATGGGGGGGTTAGGACTGGCAATGGGCTATGGGGGGCTGACTGGAAGTGGGGGGTGAGGACTGGTAATGGGTTATAGGGGGGGGGCTTATAAACTGAAAATGGGGTGATGGGGGGTTAGGAATGGAAGTGGCATGATGAGGGGGGGCTAGTACTGGTATTGGGTTGGGGGGCTGCTAGGACTGGAAATGGGCTGATGCAGGGACTAGAAGGGAATGGATGCTGGGTGAGGCTGGAACTAGAAGGGAGCTGGTGTTGGGGGAGGATTAGAATGGGATGGGGCTGGGAGAGTAAAATGGAGAGGGGAAAAATATTTTGTGTGGGAGGGATAAAAAATCTACAATTGGCCGGGTATTGGGAGAGTAAGTGGGGATTGAGGATGGAGGGGTAAATTTTGAGTAGATGAAATAGGAATGAGGAAAGAGCCAAAGGAGAAAGATTAGTATGTTAAAGCAGATGTAGAGAGAGAATGGAAAAAAAAACAAGAAGACAGAAGAAAGGACAAATGGACAGCAGATGGAGAGTTAGCAGAAGACACGAAGAAACCAGAAGAAAGTGGCTGGAACAATTGCAACTGAAAAAAAATGCACAAAAGGTAGAAAAAATATCTCTTTATTTTGAATTTATTAACTGGAATATGTCAGCTCTGGGAAATGTGCATCATTAATTTTTGCGCTTTGTTTAGTACAAGAGGAAATTAATATATAGTTTTATTTCTACAGTGTTGTTGTATATTCCAAGTTTGGCTTTTGGGGTTCCCAGTTTAATTATTGTCTTCCTGTTTCTAAATTGTGATTCCTTGTTTGGTGATGGTCTGTTCTGCATGTGTAACTGAGCTGAGGTATTCTGTTTATATAATTCCTATTTGACATTGCCACTTGTTCTTTCCCCAGTAGGTCATGTATTGTTGTTCTCTGAGATGTATTGGTTTAATATTTGCAGTGTTGCCTTTTGATAGGTAGAGTATGGTGCTTTGTGAGTCCTGGTAGTGCTGTTAGGATACGGCGGGTTTGCTATGGGTTCTAAATGGGCAGCGTTTGTAGTAGTTCCTAATGTGCCTGGCGGTTGGTACTGGATTATAGTAATGTAGAAACCTTTTAGTCTTTCTTTATCCATATACTCATTAAGAGGCATGTTTACTAAAAGTTAGTGTATGGTAACATTATGCAAATATTTATGCAAATGAAGCACCTTATGCAAATGGGGCTTTAATTGACGTGCTGGCACTTTGAGGAAATTCTTTGGTTTTGTGCGGCAGTTTGGGCACTCGGGCTCAAAAAGGTTAGCCATCACTGATATAGTGTATCTGGACTTTCAGAAAGCCTTTGACAAGGTCCCTCATCAGAGACTTTTGGCAAAACTAAAGAGGAAAGGTCCATAAACCATTATTAAGAAGGGACCCAGGATATCAATGCTTGACCCAGTACAAGCATTGCGGAACCTGCATCTTTTGGGGAAACTGCTAGGTACATATGACCTAGATTGGCCACTGTTGGAAACAGGATACTGGGCTTGATGGACCTTGGTCTGACCCAGTATGGCATATCTTATATTCATATGTACCTCACAGAGGCTTTGAAGTTTTCTGATATCTTGGTATGAAAATGCTTATTACATACCTTCTAGGTCACGTAGTGAAAAGCCATGGAGGGAGAATTAGATGCAATACGCCCTAGTGAGAATCGGGTTTTGTGTGCTTTCCTTATGGACTAGGCAGATACTATTGCCAGGTGGGCTTCATTATTGGTTATGCTTCTGTCTGAAGGTGAGACGTATATGACTTTGAGAGTGCAGGAATGGCCTAGTGGTTGGGGCAAGTTACCTCAGGCTGGAGAGCCAGAGGTTCGAATCCCACTAGAGGACAGCAACCTTGGACTGGAAGGACTGGGGTTTCTACTCCCATAGATGCTCCTTGTGCCCTTGGGCAAGCTGCTTAACCCTCTGTTGCCTCAGGTAAAAAAAACATAGATTGTGAGCCCTTTGGGAACAAGGGAAAATATATATACAGTACCTGAATGTACACTGCTTTAGCTGGTAGAAAAGTGGTATATAAGCCTAGTTAATAATAAATAGTAAAATTGTAAAGAACTTGGCTATTTGATGTAATTAAGCATGGCGTACTGCTAGCAGAAAGATTCAGTTATGTTTTTAGTATGTATTTTGTAATCAGACTTGAATCTACTTGTTAGAAAAGGCGGCTATAAATTATCTTGTTAAATTAAATTAAGCACCACCTTAAGAGGTGCAGCTAATTGCATTGCATATTATCGGTCAGGCCATTAATGCAAGGTAGAAGCTTTTTCTCTGTATTAGCTGAATAGTTGCTTTCCCCAAAGTCAATGCAGGGGTTCTGCAGCTACTGTGCATTCATTTTGGCTAATACTGCATATTAGCTTCAAAACTTTAAAGCAGCTTAGTAAATGAGGGCTAAAGAATATCAGCTACTTATAAAAGATATATTGAAAACTTGAAAGAATTGTCGGGATGATATTCAGCGAACCAATATCTGATGAAATTTATCACTAATGGTCAAATAAGTGGCATAGGGGTATGTGATTTAGGGGCTCAAAAAAGTGGGTGTAATCATTTGGAGGCCATTGGCCATTTTAAGATGCCCTCTGCAGCATTTACAAACACTGAAACAAGATGGCAGATAAAGACTATATAGCAGAGCTGTACCAAACCATAATTGCACTCTGTGCTATTTCCACATCAGGGGCGCACCCTCCTCCCCCCCCCCCCCTCCCGCTGATTGTCTGCCCCTGCCCACAGCCCCCCCCCCCCCCCACATTGCCCTGCTGCCATCGCCACTTTTTTGTTTTTTCGGAGGCAGCAGCAGCCATGCAAACGCTGAGTTGTAAAGACCCACATTTGAATAGCTGGCCTGGTCCCTCCCTCCTCTGATACAACCTGCATCAGAGAAGGAAAGGAGGGACCCGACCTGCCTACAAATGTGGGTCTGCCTCAATGCTGCTGCCACCGCCTCCGAGAAAACAATAAAGTGGCGGTGGCAGGACAACACGGAGGGAGGGCCGGGGCCGGCAGCCCGACATGCGCCCCTAATCTTTTTGCGCCCTGTGCGGCTGCACCACTCACACAGGGCTAGGTACGGTGCTGCTATATAGCCTATCCAGTCTGCTCTTCGATACCGGTTATGGAAGGGCTGCACATTAATGGCCTAAGACTCCTAGGGATAAAAAATATCAGTTTAATGGTGCCATCATTTTTCCATGAATAATACAATTTGCGAAGTTAAGTGCAAACTGCATGATCAAATTTGCATAATGAGATGCTTTGTATCTCATTATTATTTAGCTCATGTTGCCCTGCCATAATTTGCATTAAGGGCAAACAATGCATGACTTTTGCCTTGTGAAGGCACCTTGTAGAAAGGCTGCTTAGGTGAAATCTGGGACATCCCTGGCAAAATGTCTAAAATTCTGTGGGGGAAGGCAACAGTGAAGGTGAATGTGTGTAAATATCAACTAAAATTGCTCTGTCTCTGCCGCAAAAGATAATTGTGTCTGCTGTAATATAGAGCAGGAGGGGGGGCATGCAGAATAAGGAGCCAGACACGTGCAGAAAATTGGCCAGTTTCTGAAGTCACTTAACCCTCCATTGCCTCAGAAAAATCCAAGTTACCAATGCCCTTGTTTAATGTACATTACCAGGTTTAAGTTCCAATGTAAACCGCTTTGACTGAAATGATAAAACAGTATAAAGAACCTGTTAAATAAATAAAATAAAATAATATTAAATGTGCAAGTAGGAGATATAGACATTTGTGGTATCAGTTACGTAGACATGGATGATACTGTATGTTACCACATAAACAGGGCCAATATTTCATGTTAACCACATAAGCGCCCCAGCCTGCCATTTTTAGAAACAGAGACATGCAGCGGTGCAGCGGCAGACGACGAGACCTCGCTACATACCTCCGAGCTTTTTCTTTTCTTTGTACTATTGATAGCTCATAGAAACAAGCAAGTGGGTGTAGACATGGATGTATCTGTCGCTGGTTTTAAATGTACGTTCCCATTCTGAAATTGGCACCTATGTGTATCTTTTCTGGCGTGTCCATGGTGCATCTCTGCCCTGCCTCTATGTGGCACTGGCGTGATTATGCTGGACATATGTAAGTTCAGGACATTCTACATTGGCTCATGGGACGTGGATGTGATTGGAGCATCTGAATGGCGATTTTCAGATGTCTAAATCAGGATGAGGGAATGACCGCTTTACTGTGCATTGTTTGACAAAAAATCACACCTTATTCCCTTACTACACATTAATAGCTATGCCTCTGAACCAGGTAAAGTACCAGCATCCCGGGCATGGAATAAAAGAGAAGCTGCCCCGTGCTTCTGCAGCAAGACTTTCTGTAATATACGGAAAACCTTCCATGTCAGGCTAATCCTGTGATAGTTTAAAAGCACCTGCAAAGTCTTTTGAATAAACACATGCAAGCATTTTCAGGTGTCATTATCCCGGGAACTAGGAACTAGGAAGAAGAGACAGGAATACAAGCGAGGTGGAGCTGAACTGCATGTTTCATAAACACCACCAAGCTTCGCTATTGTCCCAACAGACTCTCTTTTCTTTTTGATTGTTAGAAACTATTGCAGAACAAAAGACCTTTTACAACATCTAATAGTTCAAAATTCTAATGAATAAAGGAAAAAAATAATGAGAAACATCCTATTTGTATTCCTTTTGGCTTACATTATGAAATTGTATTTTGTTTAAAAGCATATGACTTCCTTTCTCAAGACCATGTTTCTGCAAGCTTCAAAATCCTGACAAAGGCATCGAGGAAAGCAGAAGCTAATAAATTGGAAGGGTTCCCTGGAGCTGGAAGTATACCTGTCAAGGAAAGATAGGGAGCCCGCTGGGATTGAAGTGGACACCTATACAAAGCCAACTCTAAAGCATGCATTTACTCAAATATTGATTAACTAGTCATTCGAAATCCCCATAAAACGACCCCTCTGCAAATTAACTGTCCAGCAAAAGATCGCACACATCTTAAATATTCCTGAAAATGAGAAAAGTATAATAAAAGAGAGCACTCGCACTGTGTAAACACCTTGAAAGAGTACATCTTGTTTGTTATATTATTTTCTAACACCCATTATTATGATGTTCTCCGTTTCCTGAAATTCTAACCAATCAGACAGACTAATAACACATTAATAATGGCCAGAGTTTGGATTGGGTAAATGCATCATTACAACATAATGGGGCACATTTACTAAAGTCGTTTATGGTTTATTTACCGCCTCTCTCACAATCGAAGCGGTTTACAATAAAATCAAAACAGTAATAGCAGTAATAGTACCGTGCTCTAAATCTCACGCTCAGTAAGTTAGCACGGAACACCGTAACAGCGCATACTAAAATTGCGACTGTGGTAAAAAAGCCTGGGCTAACTGTTTAAGATGGGATGAAGTGGGTGGATTTAGGGCAGAGAGCAGGCACTGTATTGATTTATTTATTTAGCAGGGCTTATATACCGCTTTTCGCCAGGTCAAAGCGGTTTACATTGAACAGAGATTCAAATTAAATGTTACAGTTAACTATGCACAGGGAACAGTGAAACTATATATAGATAACAGTTAACTCTATATTTTCTACAATTGCGGTAGGTACATTTACAGAGAGACCCAATATAGTCTTGGTTAGGTAGCAGGGTTGAAGTGATTAGAGAACACGAGGGTTTTCAGGAGTTTATGGAAGGAGTGGAGGTCAGTGATATTTCTTATAGGGTTTGGGAGTGTGTTCCAGAGGGATGGTGCATATACCGGTAGTTTGAAAGCTCCTTGGCAGGTTTGTTGGATATGTTTTTTTCTGGAGTGGGGTATAGTGAGTTTGTTGGTTGTGGAAAGTCTGAGTTCTGGTGGGGTTGAGTGGTTGAAGAAGGGTTTGCAGGTGGGTAGCAGGGGTGCAGTGGAGAGCCTTGTGGGTTAGTAGTAGGGTTTTGTATTTGATTCTGTTGGGGAGCAGTAGCCAGTGGAGCTGTTTGAGTATATGGGTGGTGCTGTCAAATTTAGATGCTCCTTGGATGGTGCGTGCAGCAGTGTGAAGGGCTGTTTGAAATGGGAGGAGGGTAGATTGCAGCAGACCATGACAGATTGTGTTACAGTAGTCGGCAAGAGGCAGGCTTAAGACCTGGAGGTCTGAGCAGAAGTCAGATGGTTCAAGGACGGGCAGAAGAGTTGTAGAGTCTTGGATTTGTAGTATATTGCTTTGACTGTTGAAGCTATTTGTGTATTACCTAGGGCCTATCCAGTGTGCCTTTCCATACCAACTATTACAGTCCCTATAATGTTTCTATTCTTACTAATACCCCAGTGTCTGCACAAATTGAGCAGAGCTTGCACCACCGTCTCTCAAGCTGGAGGGTAGCCACCTTGCGCTAACCATGATTGTTTCAGTTAACCCAGGTGCACTTACCACCACCTAAATGGGTGGCGTTAAGTGTACCCACGTTAAATGCAGTTATCAATTTAGCATGGCAGAGTCCTCCAACCTGTGCTAACTGCATAGGGACATGCTGTGAATGCTCCCAACAGTTAGCATGGGTCTATCCCAGGCTCACACACAAGTTTTGGCACGGAGGTCCCCTTTTACTTAACTCCCGCTATCTACTACCCAACCCATAGGTTAAAAGAGGCCCTTAGCATACTTTAGTGAACATGCCCCTAAGGGAGGTCTTATTGTTGGATGCCATTAATGACTGGACATGACAAGAAAGAGCTAAATCTAAACTAGTTCCCTATCAGGGGGTAACGATGGTGGAATTGTTTGGCAAGAGTTATCACAGTACAAGAAACGTGACATAATTAAAGGGAGGATAGGAAGTGGTAGTACAGCAGGAGCCTTTAACTTTAAAAAGGGAGGCCATGAGCAAAATTAGAAATTACCAAATGGAGCAGCTGTGAGGGTAAGACAGACTAGAAGTCAAAAAGTGAAGGCAAATGTTAGGGAGTATGCGGAGATCGGAACTGAGACATTGAGGTCAGGCTGTACACAATTGTGGGGCATTTTTAGAAAAGGCTCTTTCAAAAGTGGAGGACTAGAATAATGGTCAGAGCATCAGGCTAAGAACCAGGGATGCCCAGTTCAAATTCCACAGCTGCTCCTTGTGATTGTGGACAAGTCACTTAACCCTCCACTGCCTCAGGTACCAGCCTAGATTGTAAACTCTCTAGAGACAGGGAAATACCTTTTGTACCTGAATAATTCACCTTGAAGGCCTGAGGAAGGTGTGAATTAAATTCAATGCATGTCTATTTACTGACACATAGACCAGGAGTAGCCATTTTACAAATCTACATGTGGGAAAAATCAGTGACGCCAACTGATACATACAGGGCCTGAATTTGAGCTGGGCGGTGCTATGCGCTGTGTCAGTGCATAGCCCGCCCACCTCCTGCCTAACCTGGATTTTCCATGCCAGGGTCATATGCAGCCCTGGCATAAAAAATCCAGGTGTCGCCGCACAGACAGGAAGCCACAGGAGCTACCCATGTAGCACTGATTTTCAATGCTACAGGTTAGCCCCAGCGCCTTAAAGATAGGTGAGGTTTTCCCATGCCTATCTTTAAGGCACAGAGTGATAACTGTGTAGCATCGAAAAACGGTGCTATATGGGTAGCTCCATGGCCCACCTCCAACATGCCCCGATGCTATGCGGATAGCATCTGGTCATGTTAGGGACATATCCGGGATTTTCAAAGGGCACTACCCATGTAGGTGCCCTTCGAAAATCCCAGATAAGGCCTTTACATGGGTAACTAGGGAAGTTACCCGTGTAAAGGCCTTCGAAAATCAGGCCCGTAGGTTTGTAGTGTGTAACTGATACATATACGCATTGTGGAACTTGTGTCTCTTGGGGAAACTGCTAGGAACATATGACCTAGATTGGCCACTGTTGGAAACAGAATACTGGGCTTGATGGACCTTGGTCTGATCCAGTATGGCATATCTTATGTTCTTATGTTCTTTTGCAAACGTAGATATTTAAATTCTATCTATTAACTACAGAGAGCAATTTCTTAATTTCTTTAGTTTGGAAGGGAGAATAAATAAAGGGAGATTAAGGAGGATAACCCCTTATCTCTTTTGTACAAGACTGGCAGAAAATAATACTTTTTAAAAATCTTTATGTGCCGGGGAGCAGTTGTCATACACGTGCATCGCCTATATGAAATATGGAATACTTGTGTGGATTTTTGACCACCCAGTGCATGCCATAACCACAACCACATTCCCTTGCAATCTCAGTCTATAATAGACATCCACATATGAAATGTAGTCCTTTTTAAATCACCATTTACAATGGATGCCATTACCACTTGTAAATGCTGAATTTTCCACAAGGTTGAAGGAGAACCAAACTATCAGCATGGTTAAATGTACGGCAGATCCAGAGGTGTGCTGTCTGCAAAGTGCCAAAATCCGAGATAATATGGAGAGTCTGTTGAGAATCATCAAGCCTACTGACTATTATCCAATGTTGCTCATCCATGTCAGTACAAATGATACTGTTGGGTATCCCTTTGAGGCTATCAAAAGTGACTTCATGGCTGTGGGACAGAGGCGTGAAGCAGATAGATGCGTAGGTAGTGTTCTCTTCAATCTTCCCTGTTGAACGTAAAGGCTGAGGCAGAGAATTTCACATCCTGGAAATGAATGCATGGCTGCATGGATGGTGTCATCAAAAGCATTTTGGTTTCCTGGACCATGGGATGATTTTCCAAGGGCTGCAGAGCAGAGATGGTGTTCATCTATCCAAAAAGGGGAGAATTGCCTTCCACAGCAGGCTGGCTCTCTTATTGAAGAGGGCTTTAAACTAGATTCATTGTAGATGGGTGAAGAGAGCCCCTAGGTAAGTGAAACAATACCTCTGTAGAAACTGGAAAAAGGGCAACATCTGGAAAGTGGTGTGTATAAATGCCCATAGCATTTATACATGGGCATTTATGCACACCGGAGGGAGGAGTGGCCTAGTGGTTGGGGCAAGTTACCTCAGGCCGGAAGGTTGGGAGTTCAAATCCCACAAGAGGACAGCAACCTTGGGCCAGAAGGACTGGGGTTTCTAGTCCCACAGGTGCTCCATGTGTTCTTGGGCAAGCCACTTAAGCCTCCATTGCCCATGTTCCCTGTAAAATAGTTATCTCCAAGTTATAATGCCCTGTTCAATGTAATTTCAGTTTGTTCAATGTAAACTGCCTTGGTATTATGAAAGGCAGTATATAAGAAATGTCGGGTAAGGTTTGCCTCTTTGCAGATGATACCAAAATCTGCAATAGAGTAGACACCCAGGAAGGTGTAGATAACATGAGGAGTGATCTAGCTAAACTTGAAGAATGGTCTAGAATTTGGCAGCTGGGATTTAATGTTAAAAAATGTAAGGTCATGCATTTGGGCTGCAGCAATCCAAGGGAGCAATACAGTATAGGAGGTGAAGTACTTTTGTCCACTAAAGAAAAGCGGGACCTAGGCGTGGTTGTGTCTGATGGTCTTAAAGTAGCTAAACAGGTAGAAATGGCGACAGCAAAAGCTAGAAGGATGCTTGGGTGCATACGGAGAGGAATGGCTAGCAGAAAAAAGGAGGTGATAATGCCTCTGTATAAATCTTTGGTGCGACCTCATTTGGAGTATGGTGTGCAATTCTGGAGACCGCACCTTCAAAAGGATGTGAACAGGATGGAGTCTGTGCAGAGGGTGGCTACTAAAATGATTAGTGGTCTTCATTATAAAGCATATGAGGACAGACTTAAGGATCTTAATATGTACACCTTAGAGGAAAGGCAGGATAGAGGTGATATGATTGAGATGTTTAAATACCTCCGTGGCATAAATGTTCAGGGAGAGAGCCTCTTTCAATTGAAAGCAAGTTCTGCTACGAGGGGACATGGGATGAGGGTGAAGGGAGATAGATTCAGGAGTGATATGCAGAAATATTTCTTTACGGAAAGAGTAGTGGATCCATGGAATAGTCTCCCAGTGGAGGTGGTAGAGATGAGGACAGTAACTGAATTCAAAAAAGCATGGGACCAACACAGAGGATCTCTAAAGGTAAAAAGTGGACTGTTGTAGTTGTTATGGAAGGACAGACTAGATAGGCCATGTGGTCTTTTTCTGTCATCATGTTTCTATGTTTCTAAGATCCCAGATGTTGAGGCTTTAATGGAAGACGCTGACTTGGATTTAGTGGCGGTTACCAAGACATGGTTCACAGACAACCATGACTGGGGTGTAATTATACCAGGCTATACTTTATTCAGGAAGGATAGAGCAGGAAAAAGGGGAGGAGGAGTGGCACTATATGTAAAAAATAATATTAAAGCTATATAATTACAGGGCTTAAAAGGGAGTGAGAAGGCACTGTGGGTTAAACTAGAAAGAGGGAAAGGGAAATCCATTTGCATAGATGTGATAATACAGATCTCCCTCACAGAGAGAAGAAGTGGACGGAGATTTAATAGAAGACATGCAATATTGCCATGAAAGGAGAAGTGCTACAGATAGGTGATTTCAATATGCCAGAACTACAAGAACTATTCCAGCAACTGGTAACAGAACCCACACATGAAGGGACCATACTGGACTTGGTGCTTACCAATGGGGAAAGTGTTCTGGCATAGAGGGAGATCATCTCACATCTAGTGATAACCATATAGTATGGTTCAGTATTAGAACTAGGGCTGATAAAATCCATTCAAAAGCGAAGGTCTTAGACTTTAGGAAAATTAACTTTGCTGAGATGGGACAATACCTCAAGGAGTCATTAATGGGATGGGAATAGCTGGGGGATGTAGAAAAGCAAAACTGAAAGGGGATATTTTAATGGCAATAATCTTTTTTGTTAGAAAGGTAGATAAATATAAAAGGAGAAGGAGGCCATTATGGTTCTCAAAAGTAGCTGAAAAGGTGAAGAAAAAGAGGGTGGCCTTCATAAAATACAAGAGATCACAGAGAGAGGAAGACAGGCATCAATTTTTGGAAAAGCTTAGAGAAGCTAGGAAAGTTGTCAGGAAAGCAAAGATACAAAAGAAGAAGAAATAGCCAATACAATAAAATAGGGGGATAAGACATTTTTCAGATATGTTAGTGAGAGAAGGAGGTGTAAAAGTGGTATTGTCAGACTCAGGTATGAAGGGAGGAATATGTAGAAGCTGATGAAGATAAAGTGGAATTGCTTAACAAATATTTATGTTATGTGTTCACAGATGAAGGGCCAGGAGCAAGACCTCAGAAGACACCCAGAAATAGGAACAGAAGTAAAGGGGATCTTGAATGATTTTCAGAAGACTGTGTTCATGAGGAAATACCTAAACTAAGGGGTATGCTTACAAAGCAGACAAAGCGATGGGACTGGATAGGTTACATCCGAGAATACTGAAGGAACTTGGGGACTTTCTAGCACAGTGGTTCTCAACCCAACCCTCTCTTTTCGAGGTTGAAGAGCACTAACCTTTTTAGCCCCTCCTCATAGGGGTATCTTTCCATCCCCTTTACCATTTTAGTGGCTCTTCTCTGTACCTTTTCTAATAACGCTATATCCTTTTTAAGATACGGCGACCAGAATTGCACACAATATTCAAGTTATGGTCGCACTATGGAACAATACAGAACTAGAAAGTATCTAGCTCATCTAGTAGCTCTTTGAATAACTCTCAAGGGATAGCCTCTGTCCAACAAGCTCTGAGTAAGATCCCTAGCATGCAAATAGATATTGAATTTCTGGATGTACTGGTTTATAAAACCTATACAGGTTTAAACACTACACTAATTAGGAAACTTGTGCAACGAAATAACCTCTTACGATATCTTAGCTGCCCATCCTGGCCCTCTATGCAGGGGCCTTCCATTAGGTCAATGTTTACATTTTAGATGAATATGTTCCTCATTGGAGGATTTCTATTTGCTTGCCAAAGATCTTACCTAGAGATTGTGGGACAGAGGCTATCCCTGGAGGGTTATTCAAAGAGCTTAGAAACAAGCTAGATACGCTCAACGAGATTGGCTTTTCAAAAACTCATGTACTACTAATGCCCTTTCTATTTCTAATAAAGAAAATCATGATGATCAATTTTTGGAGTGCTTCCTTATATGAATAAAACTGCTACGGTTACCTCTTTGTTACGAAAACACTGGCATGTTTTGTCTTTACATGAGTGTTTCTGATGAGATCTAATCTTTGCTTATACCAGAGGCTATAACATCGGTGATATAGTTATGCATACAGCTTGTAATAACAATCTAAATATAAACTATAATAAAACTGAGGTATTATTCATAACCAAAACGAATGTTTTACTCCTCCACCTACTATTGATGTTAAAGAGGTCAGCCTTGATGTAACAAATGAGGTAAAATTCTTAGGTGTCATCATTGATCAAACCTTCAACTTAGCATCCCATGTACAACTTACCACCAGAACCATTTACAGCAAATTGAGAATGATCAAACATTTGAGCCCACTGCTGTCAAACAATGACTTTAGAACGGTGCTGCAAGCTATGATTTTTCAACACCTTGCTTATTGCAAAAGCTTACTCCAGGGTCTTCCCAAACAAACACCACACAGTCTTCAGATTGCCCAACACATGGCTGCCCGCATAACTCACAAAGCATATCAGAACATATTACTCAAATCTTATACAATCTCCACTGTGTGCTACCTGCTTAGCCCCTGCATCTGAAAGATAAGAACATAAGAACATAAGATATGCCATACTGGGTCAGATCAAGGTCCATCAAGCCCAGTAACCCGTTTCCAACAGTGGCCAATCTAGGTCATACGTACCTAGCAGTTTCCCCAAAAGACACAGGTTCCGCAATGCTTGTACTGGGTCAAGCATTGATATCCTGGGTCCCTTCTTAATAATGGTTTATGGACCTTTCCTCCAGGAACTTGTCCAAACCTTTTTTAAACCCAGCTACACTAACAGCCTTTACTACATCCTCCGGTAACAAATTCCAGAGTTTGATTACACGTTGAGTGAAAAAATATTTTTCTTTTATTAGTCTTAAATAGTTTAACCGGTAGCTTCATTGCATGTCCCCTAGTCTTTCTATATTTTGATAACGTAAACAATCGATCTACGTTTACCCGTTCCACACCGTTCATTAATTTATAGACTTCTTTCATATCTCCCCTCAGTCGTCTCTTTTCCAGGTTAAAGAGCCCTACCCTTTTTAGCCTTTCTTCAGAGGAGTATCCTTCCATCCCCTTTACCATTTTGGTGGCTCTTCTCTGAACCTTTTCTAATAACTCTATATCCTTTTTAAGATACGGCGACCAGAATTGCACACAATATTCAAGGTGTGGTCTCACCATGGAACGATATAGAGGCATTATAATATCTTTTGTTTTATTTTCCATTCCTTTCCTTATGATACCTAGCATTCTATTTGCTCTCTTGGCTGCTGCTGCACACTGTGCCGAGGGTTTTAACATGTTATCCACAATGACGCCTAAATCTTTTTCCTGGGTGGTGGTTCCTAATGTGGAACCTTGCATTGTGTAACCATAGTTTGGGTTGTTCTTCCCTAGGTGCATAACTTTGCACTTGTCCACATTAAATTTCATCTGCCATTTTGATGCCCAGTCTTCTAATTTATCGAGATCCTCTTGCAATTTTCCACAATCCGCTTGGGTTTTAACAACTTTAAATAGTTTTGTGTCATCTGCAAATTTGATAACCTCACTCGTTATTCCACTTTCCAGGTCATTTATGAATATGTCAAAAAGCAGCGGACCCAGCACAGATCCCTGGGGTACACCACTATTCACCATTTAGCCCTACCCTCTGCTTTCTATCTTAACCAGTTCTTGATCCACAGTAGTACACTGCCTCCTATCCCATGACTCTTTAATTTTGCCAAAGGTCTCTGATGAGGGACCTTGTCAAAGGCCTTCTGAAAGTCTAGATACATTATATCAACCGACTCACCTTTGTCCACCTGTTTATTCACACTTTCAAAAAAACACAACAGATTAGTAAGACAAGATCTTCCTTGTCTAAAGCCATGTTGGCTAACTCCCATTAGGCCATGACTATCTACATGCTGAGTAATTTTATTCTTTATGATGGTTTCTACCATTTTTCCCGGTACTTACGTGAGGCTCACCTGTCTGTAGTTTCCCGGATCACCCCCGAACCCTTTTTAAAAATTGGTGTTACATTGGCGATCCTCAAATCTTCAGGTATTAGAGATGATTTTAATGATAGTTCACAGATTACTAATAGCAGGTCTTCAATCTCATATTTCAGTTCTTTCAACACCCTTGGATGTATACCATCCGGCCCAGGTGATTTTCTACTCTTCAGTTTATCTAATAGTTGTAATACATCTTCTTGATGTATCGATATTTCCTTCAATTCTTCCGCACCTTTAAATACCACTTCAGTCATGGGTAACATCCCTACATCTTCCTCAGTAAAGACCGAAGCAAAGAATTCATTCAGTCTCTCCGCTATCGCCTTGTCGCCTCTTAGTGCCCCTTTAACTCCTCTATCATCTAATGGACCAACTGACTCACAGGTTTTTTGCTACGAATGTACTTGAAAAAATCTTTATTTCATGTTTTTGCTTCCAAAGCAAGCTTCTTCTCAAATTCTCCCTTTGCCTGCTTTATCAATGCCTTGCATTTGACTTGCCAGTGCTTGTGCTGTTTCCAGGTTTTATCATTTCGTTGATAGGCGAGGATAAACTTTGCCTATCTTTAAGGCAGAGAGAGCTAAGCGGGTAGCATCGAAAATAGGTGTTACCCGGTTAGTCCTTTCCTCTTACCCGCTCTGCCCCAGAATGCCCCTAACACACCCCGATGCTAATCGCATAGCATCTGGGCACGTTAGGGACTTATCCGGGATTTTCAAAGGGCATTATCCATGTAGGTGCCCTTTGAAAATCCCTTATAAGGCGTTTACACGGGTAACTATGGGCCATTAATTATACCTCCAGAATATCGTAAAACGAACCATGCTACTAGTAACAGAGCCTTTTCATACATTGCCGCTATTTTATGGAACATGCTACCTGAGAAGCCGAGCCATCACAGATTTGACCACATTCTGGAATGACTTAAAAACACACCTCTTTATAGAGCATTTTGGCACTCCTAAAGAGCATGAACACATCTACCCAACTTAGCATCTCCTTTCAAATCAATAACTGGACCTTTAGAAACATCCTCCTATATGCACCATAATTTATTGGATGAATCACTTAATACACTTTTACTTTGTATATATTGTAGGTTGCTATGTATATAAGCCCATACGTTTCCACCAGTTCTTACCATGTACTGTTCTTATGTTCAATGTAACTAATTATTATGTTATAATGTAATGTTGAAGTTACTCTGTGAATCGCTTTGATTACTTGAGAAGGCGGTATAAAAAAACAAAACAAAATGCCCTTAAATAAATAAATAAATAAAATGATCATAGTGCCAATACCCATTCTGAACCAGGGTATTTTCAATGTCATGATTACAGATATTGTGCTACAGCTATTACAGGCCCAGATTGGCTTGATTCAATCACAAAAAAAGTATATCATGCCCACTGGCACACGACCATGAGCATTGTTTAAAAATACTATCTTGGAAGCCCAGAAAAGATGTCTTCCATGCTTTAAGAAAAGTGGAAGGAAGGCCAAAAAACTGCCAGCATGGTTTAAAGGTGAGGTCAGAGAGGCTGCTGCAGCCAAAAAGCATCTTCAGGAAATGGAAAAAGGAGCCATATGACGAAAATGGGAAGAAACATAAGCATTGCCAAGTTAGATGCAAGGCATTGATAAGGCGGGCAAAGAGAATTTGAAAAAAAGCTTGCTGTGGAAGCAAAAACGTATAGTAAAACCTTTTTCAAGTACATTCGTAACAAAAAACCTGTGAGACAGTCAGTTGGACCATTGGATGATAAAGGAGTAAAAGGGGCGCTAAGAGAAGACAAGGCCATAACGGAGAGACTGAATGAATTTTTTGCTTTGGTCTTTACTGAAGATGTAAGGAATTTATCCCTGCCTGAAATGGTATATAAAGGTGATGTATCACAAGAACTGAAAGAAATATCAAAAAACCGGGAAGATGTATTACAACTATTTGATAAACTGAAGAGTACCAAATCACCTGGACCAAATGTCATACATCCAAGGGTATTGAAAGAACTGAAATATGAGATTGCAGACCTACTATTAGTAATCTGTGATCTATCATCAAAATCAAATGTAGTACCTGAAGAGTAGAGAATGGCCAATGTAACACCAATATTTAAAAAGGGTTCCAGGGGTGATCCAGGAAACTAAAGACCTGCGAGTCTGACATCAGTACCGGGCAAAATAGTAGAAACCATTATAAAGAATAAAATTATTGATCATGTATACAGTCATGGTTTAATGGGAGAAAGCCAACATTAATTTAGCCAAGGGAAGTCTTGTCTTACTAATCAGTTATATTTATTTGAAGGTGTGAACAACAGGTAGACAAAGGTGAGCCAGTTGATATAGTGTATCGGTATTTTCAGAAAGCCTTTGACAAGATCCCTCATGAAAAACTCTTGGCGAAATTAAAAAGTCATGGGATTGGAGGCAGTGTAGTATTGTGGATCAGAAACTAGTTAGAAGATAGAAGGTAGAGAGTAGGTCTAAATGGCCAAATTTCTCAGTGGAGAAAAGTAAATAGTAGAGTACCTCAGATCTGTGCTAGGCCCGTTGCTTTTTAACATATTCATGAATGACGTGGAAATGGGAATAATGTCTGAGATGATCAAATCTGCACATGACACAAAATTCTACAAAGTTGTTAAAACCCAAGAGGATTGTGAAACATTGCAAGAGGACCTTGATAAACTGGAAGACTGAGAAAGAACAATCCAAACTTTGGTTACACGATGCAAGGTACCACCTTAGGAACCACCACCCAGGAAAAAGATTTAGGCGTCATCATGGATAATACGTTGAAACCCTCCACCCAATGTGCCGCAGTGGCCAAGAAAGCTAATAGAATGCTAGGAATCATAAGGAATATTGTGCACAATTCTGGTCGCCATATCTTAAAAAGGATATAGTGGAATTAGAAAAGGTACAGAGAAGAGCAACCAAAATGATAAAAGAGATGGAAGGATACATCTATGAGGAAAGGCTTAAAAGGCTCTTCAACTTGGAAAAGAGAAGGCTGAGGGGAGATATGATAAAAGTATATAAATTAATAGAGTGGAATGGGTTAATGTAGATCAATTTTTACGCCATCAAAAAATAGAAAGACTAGAGGACATGCAATGAAGCTACAATGTAACCCATTTAAGACTAATAAGAGAAAATATTTTTTCACTTAACACGTAATTAAATTCTGGAATTTGTTACTGGAGGATTTAGTAAAAACTGTCAGTGTAGCTGGATTTAAAAAAGGTTTGGATTAGTCCCTGGAGGAAAGGGAAATAAACCATTATTAAAGAGGACCTGGGAAATCCACTACTTACCCCAGGATGAGCATTGTAAAAGCTGTGGACTTTGCATACCTGCCAGGTACTTGTGAACTGGATTGGCCACTTTTGGAAACAGGATACTGGGCTTGATGGACCTTGGTCTGACCCAGTATGGCATTTCTTATGTTCTTACCTGTATTTTGGACTATGAAGTTGACCTTCTGATTTGCCCCTATTGTTTCTCATAGTCTTCAAAAGGATTATTGCTTGCAGGATTTTCATTGGTGAGTTATCAGCTATGTCCTATTGGACCCTCAGAAGGGTAAACGCGAAGCTTATTTACAAAATCTGGAACAATCTTGAATATTCAAATTAAAGACAGTAACTCCCACAGGTCTTAATTTAGAGCTTGACTGGTGCAGTCTTTTGTGATTGTCTGAGTTTTGACAACTTTTTTGGGACATTCAAATGATGACTGGCAAACCTCTAAGTTTTGTGGAGAATGATTGGTGGGCCCTTTTTGATTGACAGGTCAGAAATCACACATTTATTGTGGTGTCACTGTGTCATTCAGAAAAAATGGGCGTTCTTTATCATCAGCTGGTATTGATGTCACACGTTATTGTGGTTATAAGTAAAAGCAGTACTTTGGCCAAGTTGAAAGTTATTTTCAAATGCTGATGAGGGTGAAGCCTTCTTAAAACATCTGAAGCAGACTCTTCAAATTGACTGAAGCTCGAAACACGGTCTGTGCCCCGCAGAAAAAGAAAAGCTTTTGGTGGCTCACATTCTTGTTGACAGTCAGAGAGAGAAAAAAGCTTCTGGCAGCTTACATCTTTGTAGACACTGCATACTTGCTCTTAATGATGAGTATTTCGATTGAAGTTAAGTAAATTGATTTTAGCTTGCATTTCACTTAAAAAAAAAGATGAAAAAAGGAAAGTTTGCCTCTTGAGAGATAATTTCTCTCTTAATGAATGGTTCAACATTTTAATTTTTTAAAAATATTTTGAATGATTGCCCTATGAGTCTAACCTTAATATGGTGTGTTAGAGGAAAGGCAGGATAGAGGAGATATGATAGATATGTTTATTTAGGAGATTTTTTTTTTTAGATTTTAAATTATCCTGTTAATTATTTTAACATTAATTCAAATTTGTGAATGTTGTATTATTTTATTCTTCTACCTGATTTCTTTTATAGTCAAATACATTTATTAATGCAACAAATACAAGTATTTAAATGTCTCTGTCAAAATACCACAAGAGAAATCACCGTAGTTATTGCTGACGGTGATTTCTTTTGTATTTTGATAAGATGTTTAATACCTCTGTGGCATAAATAAATTCAGAGGAGAGTCTCTTTCGATTGAAAGCAAGCTCTGCTATGAGAGGACATAGGGTGAGGATGAAAAGGGATAGACTCAGGAGTAATATGCAAAAAGATTTCTTTACGGAAAGAGTGGTAGATGCATGGAATAGTCTCCCAGTGGAGGTAGTAGAGACGAAGACCGTATCTGAATTCAAGAAAGCATGGGACAAACACAGAAGATCTGATGATATGGAAGGGTAAACTAGATAGGTCATGTGGTCTTTTTCTGCTGTCATGTTTCTGTTTTTCTATGTGTACGCGTATGCAAACATATATTACAAAATATGTATGTGCTTTGTAACTTCACCCTAGCTATAGCCCTGGAAAGGCTTACATGCAAGCTCATAAAAGTCAGTTTTATTTTCCTTTGCATCTTTCTTTATGCATGCCTACCTTTACTTGGTGAAAAGCTTTAAAAAATGATCCCCAAAGTGCTCTTGAAGTTGCTATGAAAATTCTAAAGTGTACTAGAGTTTTGCAGGTATCGTGCATCGAGGGTAGTAATCACTGCATGGTATATATAAATGTCGTTTGCTATCTGTTGGGGAGCGCGTACAGCATGGCCCCAGCAGATATCACAGTGATTTGGTTCCTAATGCGTGTCAGCAGCAATGTGGATGCACTTAATACACCCATAAAGTGCACCCACACTAACTGCATTGATGGCAAATGCAAATTCTCAATCCCCATGGTAACTGCCATGTGCACCAGCTCCCCACCCCAACCCCGCCTGTTTCCCTCTCTGTCATGTGCTAAGCAGATAGTGCTTACTACTACTACTGATTAGCACCACAATGCATATGCAGCGCTGTACAGAGGCATGTGAGTGACAGTCCCTACTCATTAGAGCTTACAGTCTAGTCAAGACAGACAACACAACAGCTGGGAACTAGGATATGGAATGGTAACAAACACAACCGATGCCCCTGCTCACTGAACCCTCCAGTACCTCAGGTACTTACTTAGCCTGAAAGCCCTCCAGGGATAGGGCAATAGCTCCTGTACCACAATTTAATTTGCCTTGAACAAGTGTGAACTAAATCCAAATAAATAATGAAATATCATTAGCATTTCCTAATTTTCCTTAAATAAAAGCACATCCCTAACAATTGTCACGGAGTAGGTTTAATAGAGCCCTTGAAAACCAGCAGAAATGCAGGAAGTAGGATAGATTCTGACAGTTCAGAGGAACATAGGGTAGGATGTTGCCATAGGCAACTTAAACAAAACAGCTCACGTGCAAGGGAAACACGCCCAAGCAGCAGAAAGGCTTAGGAACTAATGAAGGCCAGCTGGGAGTGGGTGGAGCTGACACGCACGTAGAAAAGCTCAGTGCACGTGGAGTTAGAGAGAGCCAGTGTGGGCCAGAGAGCCAGTGTGAGGAGGAGTGCCAGCGTGTGCAAGAGAGCCAGCTTGAGAATCCAAGCAAGAGATGGAGTGAGCGTGGGAGCAGGAGTGAAAGTGAGAGTGAGAGTGAAGGTGAGAGAGAGAAGACACACGCAGGACACAGCAGGAATGGAAGAGAACCCGGTTGGAGCATGGGAGCAAGCAGCTGTGAGGCTGAAAGCCAAAGATATAAGGGGAGAATCTCTAATTGGAAGGGAGCTGAGGGCAGAGCTCTGAAAGCGTCAAAGCCCAGCAGAAGCTATCAGAAAGGTAACCAAACATTTAATTGTGAAGGTAGCTGGAGGAAGCCCGAAGAAAGTTTTTATACAAACAATTGGCATAAAAAGAGTAAAGCTTTTATACCTGAGCATAAGCCTGTGTCTAGAAGAAGTTTCAAAGACAGGAGCCAGGAAAAGTTTTTACTGGATTTTACTCCGGTGTCTGTAGCAGCTGAGCACAGCCTGAGTCAAAGACTGTTTAAAGCTAGCCCTACTGTTTCTAGTAGAGGGAAAAGTGAAACTAAGAATTTCCTCTATCTCCCACCGCATTTGAGAAGCTCCCAGGGTAGACACTCCAAGGAATACAGTAGCAGCTTAGCCAGCATTCTCACCCAGAAGGAAAGAGACTTCCTGAATAGTAGGGGGAGACTGTTCAGTAACGTACCATATGCTGCAAGGGATGAGTCCTTAACGGAAGAGCCCGAAGAGATGCAATGTGAGGTGCAGGGAGATAATGTAAGTAGTGATTACATGGACTGCACGCTCACGGTCTCTGATAATATATTGTCTCTGAGATAAACGAATTGAATTGCCAAGCTTGAAAGCCACAAAGGAAATGATCTTTGTATGCTGGAAAGAACTGTTTTGAATACTTTTTCCTTTACCTGTTTAAAGCTGGAAATAAGCAATTTCTGTTCTCATTTTTACTTTGTTTTTGCCCAAGTGGGGCTGTGTATACTTTTGTTTTGCTCACCCAAAAGAAACCTCTTGGAAGGGGAATAAAACCTTTAAAGCCTTACCTCGGTGCCACAACTGATTCTTTGACTACATATCCCAGAGGGCCAAGCAAAGCTCTGGGCTGGGCCTAGGCTTGATGATATAATGGACTATGACACAATCGACAAGTACGAGGTTTCAACCAGAGGTGGCTTGAACTACACCTGAAGGCATCACAACTTACTCTGATCTCATTAAACTTGAAACCTTTCACTAGTAGTACATTAAAACACAGGTTAAAATTATATTTTTTTCTTGAAATTTTAAAAGCAAAATACATAAGATGCTCAATCAACACAGGCGAATATCTTTGACAACTGTCATTTCTATGTGCAATTAGTTTGGGAGAATTACTATGGTGCTGTTTGTGTATATTTTATCAATGTTTTAGATTTACAAACCATTTTGGGTCATTGGAGTAGGGAAAGCACAGTTACTTACCTGTAACAGGTGATCTCTGAGAACAGCAGGAATAAGTCTTCACATATGGGTATCGTCGGTACCGACGGAGCCTGCGCGGGAACGCTCCCCAGCGTCCAGAAAGAAAGCTTTTGGGAGCATCCCACAGCGCCTGCGCGCTGCCTTCCCGCCTTTCCCAACCGCCTCTCTCCAGTTCGAGTTTTAAGCTGAGACAAAGAGAAAGAGGAAAGGAAAGATAGATAGAGAGATACAACTCCTAGGGGAGGTGGGTGGGTTGTGAAGACTTATTCCTGCTGTTCCCAGAGATCACCTGTTACAGGTAAGTAACTGTGCTATCTCCAGGAACAAGCAGGAATGAGCTTTCACATATGGGGACTCCCCAGCTAGAGATGCCAGGGAGATCTCCAAGGTTGTGAGTCCCTGAGAAGGGCTCTACCTTCCCCCATGGATCTCGGGCATCCAACCAGGGATGGGGGGTAGGAGTTGATTAGGTATGGAAGAGGTGTTTGAGAACAGCCTGACCAAACAAGGCATCCCGGCGGGAGTCCTTGTCCAAGCAGTAATGGGCTGCAAAGGTATGAACCGAGGCCCAGGTGGCCGCTCGACAGATTTGGTCGATGGACACAGAGTTCAGATGAGCCATAGAGGCTGCCATGGCCCTCACATTGTGAGCTGTGACATGGCCCTCCAGAGAAAGGTTCTTACTCTGGTAGGTGAAAGAAATACATTGAGCAATCCAATTGGACAGAGTTCTCTTAGAGACTGGAAGTCCCAAATGAGAGGGATCAAAAGCAACAAAGAGTTGAGAGGACTTTCTATGTTGCTGTGTCCTTTGTAAGTAAAAAGCGAGCACTCTCTTACAATCCAGGGTATGGAGATTCCTCTCTGCATTTGATGCATGAGGTTCTGGAAAAAAGACAGGTAAATACACCTCCTGGTTCAGATGAAAAGGTGAGACCACTTTAGGCATAAAGTGTGGATTAGTCCTGAGGACTACCTTGTCATGACGGAACCTTGTATAAGGAGGATTAGCTAACAAGGCCTGCAGCTCACTGATGCGGTGAGCTGAGGTGACTGCAATGAGAAAAGTAACCTTCCAGGAAAGAAATTTCAAGGAGGTAGTGGCTAAGGGTTCAAAGGGTGGCTTCATAAGCTGGCCAAGAACCAAATTCAAGTCCCATGCCACTGGGGGTGGTCTAATGGGAGGTTTAGTTAAAAGAAGGCCTCTCATGAATCTTGCAATAAGAGGATGAGAGGAAATAGGCTGTCCATTGAGAGGCTTAAGGGATGCTGCAATAGCACTCAAATGGACTCTTACTGAATTCGTTTTAAGACCTGCATGGGATAAATGCAGCAAATACTCTAGTAAAGAATTCAGAGGTATTGCAAGGGGGTTAAGACCCTTCTGTGCACACCAAATGGTAAACCTTTTCCATTTAAAAGCATAGCAACGTCTAGTGGAAGGCTTTCTGGAAGCATGAAGGATATCCTTCACCTGCTGAGAAAGATGCAAATCTTGAACGTCTAGGCCTTCAGCAACCAGGCTCTGAGATGAAGAGACTGGGGATTTGGGTGCCACAACTTTCCCTCCTCTTGGGACAGGAGGTCTGGAGCAGATCCCAAGCCCAGGGAGGGAGCTTGAGAGAGATGCAGAAGTAGAGGGTACCACACCTGGCATGGCCAATGTGGTGCTATGAGGATCATAGACCCCTTGTCTCTCTGAAGTTTGAACAGTGTCTTGGGAATTAGGGGAATGGGTGGAAAGGCATAGAGGAAGTCTTGCCCTCAATGGAGGAGGAAGGCATCCCTGGCCTGAACTCCCCTGACACGGAATCCTGGAACAGAACCAGGGAAGTTTGGCATTCCACAGACTTGCAAACAGGTCTATGTCCGGGGTTCCCCAAATTCGGAAGATCCTGGCTATCTGGTCCCCATGGAGGGACCGTTCGTGTGGAAGCAGAACTCGACTGAGTCTGTCTGCCCAAGAGTTTTGAACCCTTGGAAGATACACTGCCACGAGATGAATTTGATGCTCTCTGGCGAAGGCCCACAATCTCAAAGCTTCATTGCAAAGCGACAGAGAGCCAGTCCCGCCCTGCTTGTTCACGTAGAACATGGCTACTTGGTTGTCCGTGTGGATGAGGACTGTCTTGTAGCTGAGCAGGGTGTGGAAGACTCTGAGAGCTAGAAGAATTGCTCTGAGCTCCAAGAGGTTGATATGTAGAGATGTCTCTTGTGGAGACCAGATGCCCTGGGTGGAGAGATCTTGTAGATGAGCTCCCCAACCCCTTGGAGAGGCATCTGTTGTAAGGGTTGCTTGAGGTAGCGACTGTTGAAAGGGGGACCCCAGCAACAGATTTTGAGTGGACTTCCACCACTGGAGAGACCAGAAGAGGCGACTGGAGGTTGCTATTTTGTCTGACAAGCACCCTGATGCCTGGGTCCATTTGGTGGACAGAGTCCACTGAGCTTCCCTCATGTGAAGGCGAGCATAAGGAACCACATGCACGGTGGATGCCATGTGGCCTAACAGTTATAACATTTCTCGAGCAGTTAAATGGGACTTTATCTGAATTTCTGAGGCTAACTGCACCAAGCATAGGCAATGGGCCTGAGGAAGATAGGCCCTTGCAGTTGGGGTATCCAGCAAGGCCCCTATGAACTCTAAAGACTGAGTAGGGGTGAGATGGGATTTTGGGATGCTTATTACAAGTCCCAGATACTGAAGAACACGCCTTGTGCAGGCTAGGGAAGTCTGGGCCTCTGACTGGGACGGAGCTCGGATGAGCCAGTCGTCCAGATATGGGAATACAAATATTCCTAGAGTGCGTAGAAATGCAGCTACTACTACTGCCATGCATTTTGTGAACACTATTGGAGCAGAGGCCAGACCGAAAGGAAGCACTCTGTATTGGTAGTGCTTTCCTTGATAAAGGAACCGAAGGAACCTTCTGTGTGTTGGATGGATGAGGATATGGGTGTACGCATCCTTGAGATCTAGAGAACAAAGCCAATCCTGACTCTGAAGGTATGGAAGGAGAGCACCGAGAGAAATTTTGAATTTCTCCTTGCATAGAAACTTGTTCAATTCTCTGAGATCTAATATGGGTCTGTAGCCCCCTGTTTTCTTTGGGATAAGAAAATAGGGGGAGTAGAACCCTGAGCCCTGTTGAAGAAGGGGCACTTCTGCTACCCTTCTTGCCCAAAGGGCAATAGAAATCTCCTGACCCAGAAGGTCGAGGAGAGATGTTGGAGAATTGAACTGTCTCACCATGGTGTGAGGAGGAAGGTTTAAGAAATGAAGCTTGTACCCCTCCCTTATGATGGAGAGTGTCCATTGCTCTGCCGTGACTTGTTCCCATCTGGGAGCAAAGTGGGCTAACCTTCCTGGAATGGTGAGAGGCTCTGATTTTTCTAGAGCCAGAAAGGCTAAGTTCTCTAGATGTAAGTCAAAGGCCCTGAGGAGGCTGAGGCTGTTGGGCCGTAGCAGTCATTGCAGCCTTAGGCTTGGCTTGTTTAGGTTGTTGCTGATGCTTTGCAGCAAAACAACCTGCAGAAGATGCCTGCTGACCATAAACAGGATAATATTTCCCCTTTTTGGGAAAGAAAGCCTTTTTGAACAACCTTTTTCTAACAGGAGCAAAGTAGACTTTGAAAGTCTATCTAAGGCAGAATTCTCAGCATCCATCTGAGTGGCCTTTGCTTGCCAATCCTTGCCAAAAAGGTTTTCACCTGTACAAGGAAGATTTCCTAATCCATCCTGGACCCAGGGTTCCAAACAGAAGCTTGTAACCAAGCAACTCTGCGTGCACCTATGGCAATAGCCGAGGCTCTGCTGGCACACTCAAAAGAGTCAAAGGCTGCACGGTTGGAAAATTTGGAAACATCCTGGGCATGTTTAAGCCAGGTGAGAAACTACTCCCTTTTATCTTCTGAGATAAAAGGAGATAAAGTTTGCAGATGATCTGTAACTTCCTTTAGAAACATCCCCATATAGAGACTATAGGAGTTGATTCTGACAGCAAGCATATTGGCCTGGAAAATTCTCCGGCCAAAAGCATCCAAGGTTCTGCATTCTCTTCCTGGAGGATTAGATGAGTGTCTTTTTGCACTCTTTATCTTCTTCATAGCAGACTCCATCACAATAGAGTGGTGAGGAAGCTGAGTCTTATGAAAGCCAGGACAAGGAGGAACACGGTACATGGTGTCCAACCTACGAGAATGAGGGGAGATAGTGAAAGGTGTCTCCCATATGCCCAACATGTGATCATAAAGGATCTCATGAACTGGTAAAGTAGCTGCCTCTTTAGGAGCCTTAGGATATTGTAAAATATCCAATTTCTTGGCTCTAGGCTCTGATTCAGGGGCCACTGAAATGGAGAGGCCCCTGGCCACTTCCCTAATGAAGCCTTGAAAAGACAAGTCTTCTGGAGGAGACATTCTTCTTTTTGGAGAAGAGGGCTCCTGAGGAAGGAGTACCGATGCTTCGACAGAAGCCTCTGATTCATCAGAGTCTTCGGAGGAATCGAAGTATCGCCTGTCTGGATGCTCCTGCAGAGCCCGATACGCGTACCGAGTGGTATCGACATCGGGAGTGATCGGTACCGATTCGGTACCGATGGGCATCACAGAACAGGGTACCGCTGCAGTCGACACCGAAGCCGATGTCGATGCAATCGGTACCGGCATCGACAACAGGGAGGAGTAGCCTAGTGGTTGGGGCAAGGTACTTCAGGCCGGAAGGTTGGGGGTTCAAATCCCACTAGAGGACAGCAACCTTGGGCCAGAAGGACTAGGGTTTCTAGTCCCACAGATGCTCCTTGTGGTCTTGGGCAAGCCACTTAACCCTCCATAGCCCATGTTCCCTGTAAGTATTAGTGTATGTGTCTCATATCCCTGCGTGTTAAATGTATCCCCCAATTGTGTCGTGACCGCTTTGATTGAAGGATAAGGCGGTATACAAAAGCAATCTAAATAAAAAATAAATATCGGTGCCGGTGCTGGTGCTGGTACCGACAACGGAGTTTGTTGCGGTACCGGAGGCGTCGCAGCTTGTATGAATGCCATAATGGCACGCTGCATGGTCAGAATATTCTGATCCATCGACGCAACCAATGTCTGGATGTCGGTACCAGTGGAAACCACCGGTACCCCAGAACATGGCAACAGGTGATCGGTCGAGGCCGAGCCATCGATATCAACCTGTGACCCCATAGATAAAGCTTTGGAAGCCGGAGCTTCCCGACGGGGTAATTTTGCTGGTGCGGGATCCTCGAGAACAAGCCCGGAGGCACCTCGATACTTAGAGGGAGATCTACCCTTCGAGGACCGGCTGGACTTATGTTTGGTTACCTGAGATCCATGGGAGGAAGAAGCAGCCCTGGAAGATGTCGATGCCACCGAAGCTGCATCAGAGGGAAACAGGGTACTGAGCTTGGCCGCTTGATTCTGTCGACCCCTTTTAGACATCATGGAACAGGACTCACAATCGGTGATGGAGTGGTCAGGACCCAAACATTTTAGACACCAGTCATGGGTGTCGGTGATAGAAAGAGTACCGCTGCACTTCGCGCACTTTTTAAACCCGGAAGCGGGCTTTTCCATGAAGAAAAGTTTTCTAGGCCTAAGGCCCAAAAGGAAAAAATGCACAGAAGTGGGAAACGGTAGGGTTTTTTTTTTTAAAGAAGAAAGAAGAAAAGATCGGCGGTACCGGTCCGACGTCGAAGGCGGCAGACGCACGACCAAAGAAATAAAGAAATATAAAGAACTTCTTCAGCGGTGACAGGAACATGACCTGCTGGCTCCGCAGAAAAGAAGAACTGGAGAGAGGCGGTTGGGAAAGGCGGAAAGGCAGTGCCCAGGCGCTGTGGGATGCTCCCAAAAGCTTTCTTTCTGGACGCTGGGGAGCGTTCCTGTGCAGGCTCCGTCGGTACCGACGATACCCATATGTGAAGACTCATTCCTGCTTGTTCCTGGAGATAACTACATTTCCTCTCTCCCTACACCCCTCCTCATGAACGCTATTCTTCCTCTGGCTTGCTTCTCTCTATGCCCTTTTCTTCCACTGCCAACTCCAGACTTCAGTCCTTTCACCTTGCTGCTCCTTATGCCTGGAATAAGGCTTCATCTTTCCCGCTCTTCAAGTCCATGCTAAAGGCTCACCTCTTTGAGGCTGCTTTTGGATCCTGACCCCTTGTTTTCCGTGTTGCCTTGCCTTTCCCTAATTTTACCCTTATTCTCATCTATTGTATTGTCTGCCTTGATTATACTGTAAGCTCTGACGAGCAGGGACCGTCTTTATTTGTATTTGTAGAGTGCTGCTTATGCCTTGTAGCGCTATATAATGGCCTAGTAGTAGTAAAACCATTAAGGGATACACTATTCCAGTCCTGCTTTTAACTCTGCTACATACATGGACTCATAGGTCTGATTCCTTTAAAGCAGCAGTTCACTTCTACGCAAGCAACAAGGTAAAGCCAGGACTGGATTGTATTGCCAAGCTCTTCCTGTAATACTCGATGGTTCTTTGGATATTGTAATAGAAATCATTACACCATTTCTATTCTTAAGCAATGTGCAGATTTATAGGACCAAAGTCATGCAAATGTTTTTTTAATACACATAATTTCAAAATGATTTAATTCAACAGTTACGTGTGACCTATCTGATCCAATAAAATTATTGGGATAATGAATGGAACAGGAGACCGATTTGCTCAATTAATGTAATCCAGGCTAGCAAAGCATGAACAATCTGGATCAGTGGCACTAAAATGTCATGTATACCATCAGACTGCATTAAAAATGTTCACGAAGCACACCCCTAATTTCGATGTATGCTGAAATACTATCTCTAGTAGAATTTGGCAAGCTTATGTCTATTACACATAAGCTTGCCAAATTCCATTAGCTATTCATAATAGCCTCAACAAGGAATGACATACGTGAGCTGGATTTGCATATATCTCAATGGAAATTAAATATACATATTAGCAACTGAAAATTCTCCCCAAAGTCAGCTACTTCCCCTCCTCCCCCTCTCCATTCCCAACTCTCCCTCCCCCCCCCCCTACCTCTGCTATCCTCTCCTTTCCTGTGATCTCTGAAGAGGAAACTGCACACCACCTTTTTTCCTCCAAACTCACCACCTGCTCCTCTAATCCTATCCCCAGCCATCTCCTAAGCCCCATCTCTTCCACCGTTGTCCCTTAAATCTCTCATACTGTCTTCTCAATCTTTCGCTCTCCACCGCAACAGTCCCTGCTAACTTCAAGCATGCTGTAGTCACACCTCTCCTCAAGAAACCCTCACTTGATCCCACCTGTCCTAACTATCGACCGATCTCTCTCCTTCCCTTCATTTCTAAACTACTCGAACATGCGGTTCACCGCCGCTGCCTCGACTTCCTCTCCTCTCATGCCCTCCTGGATCCCTTACAGTCTGGCTTTTGTCCTCTACACTCTACTGAAACAGCTCTTACCAAAGTCTCCAGTGACTTGCTCCTGGCAAAATCCAAGGGCCTTTACTCTGTCCTCATCCTTCTCGACCCCTCAGCTGCTTTTGACACTGTTGACCACAACCTTCTCCTCGATACCCTGTTTTTGCTTGGTTTTAGTGGCTCTGTACTATCCTGGTTCTCCTCCTATCTCTCCCATCGCTCTTTCAGTATGTGTTCTGGTGGCTCCTTCTCTCCTTCCCGCTCCCAGATGGTGTACCCAAAGGATCTGTCTTGTGTCCACTCCTTTTCTCTCTCTATACCCCAGTCCCTTGGTGCGCTTATCTCTTCTCATGGCTTTCAGTATCATTTGTATGTCGATGACTCCCAGATCTACCTCTATACACCTGAAATCTCTCCGGCAATCCAGACCCGGATCTCTACCTGCCTTTCTGACACTGCTGCCTGGATATCTCACCGCCGCTTGAAATTGAACATGGCCAAGACTGAACCTCTCATCTGTCCCCCTAAAACCTCCCCTCCCCTTCCTCCTTTCTCAGTCTCTGTGAATAACTCTGTACTCCTTCCTGTTCCCTCGGCCCGCAATCTGGGGGTTGTCTTTGACTCTTCTCTCTCTCTCTCTCCGCACATATCCATCTCGTAGCTAAAACCTCCTGTTTCTCTCTCTATAAAATTAGCAAAATCCGCCCTTTTCTTTCTGAACACACTATTAAAACACTTATCCACTCCTTAATTACCTCCCGTCTTGACTAATGTAACCTACTCCTTGCTGGTCTCCCTTTGAGTCATCTCTCTCCCCTTCAATCTGTTCAACACTCTGCTGCGCGACTAGTCTTCCGCCAGCCTCGTCATGCCCACATTACTCCTCTTCTCAGGTCACTTCACTGGCTCCCTATCCGTTTCCGCATTCAGTTCAAACTTCTCCTGCTGATCTATAAATGAATTCACTCTGCGGCTCCTCACTACCTTTCTTCTCTTATCTCTTCTTACAACCCCCCCTCGGAAACTCCGCTCTTCTAGCAAACTGCTTCTATCTGTGCCCTTCTCTTCTACGGCTAACTCCAGACTTTGCTCCTTTCACCTTGCTGCACCTTATGCCTGGAACAAACTACCTGTGTCGGTACGCCAGGCACCCTCTCTAACCTTCTTCAAATCCAAGTTGAAAGCTCACCTCTTCGCTGCTGCTTTTGGATCTTCACTCACCTGATCTCCTTTTATCTCTGCTTTCTTTCCCCTAGTTTATCCCTGCTTACACCTTCTGTGTTTTTGTTTTGACTAGATTGCAAGCTCTAATGGACAGGGACTGTCTCTTACATGTCTGTGCAGCGCTGCGTATGACTGGTAGCGCTTTACAAATGCTTAGTAGTAGTAGTGAAAATAGTCCAATTTATTGATAAAGGGGCTTCCTTCCTAAAATACGGTAAGTGATTGCACTTCCTGCATGCTAAGAGCAATAATTAACGTGTAGTAAGTGCAAAGGCTATGGACTAACTGTTGGGGGCATGATCAGCATGTCCCTCTGCAGTTACTGCACTGAAAAGTACTTCAGTATGCTATAACTTCATTAGTAATTAATGCAGGTGCATTTAACACCATCCATTGAGGTGGCATTAAATGTACGGTAATTACCATGGCCCCAACCATGATGTACAGTCAACACCTACTCTCTGCTTCTAACCTACCTATTCCCTATCCCGTTGCATGCTAAGCAGCAGGAGATGTCTACTGCGCTGACTGTTTTAGTGCATGGTAGCCGTTACCGTGGCTGCAGTGCTAAGGTGTGCGTTAACTGTTAGGCATTTTAGTAAACATGCATCAGCTTCTGAACCTTAGTCAATAAATCGCTGTAGCAGTTCAAATATCTGGTATTTATAAATTGCTCTGTTAGTTAATAGAAACTTTATCATACCATCTTTTGAATTAACACCAAGGCGGTTTACAAATGAACTTGAAATTCTGACCTGTTCTCATGTTTGTTTTGTGTTCCTCGCACGTATAACCTTTATACAGATTAAAAATATGCATTTCTTTTATTATATTTTGCAGATGTTACTACATAGAGATTTACAAAACAAGCACAGAATTACCAAATACAAAATCAGCATCAACATAAAATAGACAGCAAGACACCCCCAGTCCTGCCCCCCCCCCCAATATCATCATACCTCAGCATAAATAACTGTGTCTTCACATGTTCAGAAAATACTCCATTGTCTGACATTAATTTCATCTCCCAGGGTAATGTATTCCACAAAAATGGCACCACAAAGGCAAAAGCTCAGTCATGGACTGTCTGGAGATGTGCTCCATTTCCTGACAAAATTGCCAACCTCCTATCCTGTAAATATACAGGTGCCATCCCCATTAAAACCTTAAAAGTCCATATGATGACCTTAAACCAATATCTGACCCAAAATGAAAGCTAGTGCAGAGAGTACTATGTTAAAATGCCCCCTAAATTTCAAATCCCCCAGTAATCTTGCTGTGATATTTTGAACTAATTGGAATCAACATGACTCTGGCTGTCCTAGGCCTCAATAAACCACATTACAGTAATCCAGTCTCAACAAAATCAAAGCCTAGACCACAATGCATGAATTCTCTTTCTTTCGGTTTTTGGTGGATTCTTGTTGTATACCCTCTTGATTTACATATAGGGTTTGTAGCATAAAGGTAGAAGCACATTATCTCATTTCTATCTGCAGAGAGCCACTTAATTGTAGTCAATGTATTTGTGAGTGATATTGCTGAAGGACTGAATGGAAAAGTCTGTCTTTTTGAAGTGACACGAAAATTTGCAAGAATGGACTCCCCTGAGGGATGGATAACATGAGAAAAGATCTACAAAAGCTGGAAGAATGGTCTAATGATTGAGAGTTAAGATTTAAATGTGAAGAAGTGCATTGTCATGCACTTGGGAAGCAGAAATCCAAGGGAATTGTATACAATAGGGGGCAAGAAGTTAGTATGCATGGACCAGGAGAAGGACCTCGGAGTGATTGTTTCTGAGGATCTCAAGGTAGCGAAACAATGTGATAAAGCAGTGGCAAAAGCCAGAAGGATGCTGGGTTGCATACAGAGAGCAATTACTAGCAGAAAGAAAAAGTACTAATGCCACTGTACAAGTCGCTGGTGAGGCCTCACATGGAATATTGTGTTCAGTTTTGGAGACCGTATCTCGCAAAGGATATAAAAGGACTGGAAATGGTTCAGAGGAAGGCGACCAAAATGATTTGGAGCCTGTGTCAGAAGATGTATGGGAAGAGACTTGAAGACCTAAACATGTACATTCTGGAGGAAAGGAGGGACAGGGGACATACGATTCAGACCTTTAAATACTTCAAGAGTATTAATGAACAAACAAACCTCTTCCAAAGACTGTAAAACCAGAGGGCATAACATGAAGCTGCAAGGGGGTAAACTGAAAGGCATGTCA
Source organism: Ichthyophis bannanicus (assembly GCA_033557465.1). Lineage (NCBI taxonomy): Eukaryota > Metazoa > Chordata > Amphibia > Gymnophiona > Ichthyophiidae > Ichthyophis > Ichthyophis bannanicus. The sequence goes on along the minus strand of CM066043.1, from coordinate 123,587,692 downwards.
GGAAATACTTTTTCATTGAAAGGGTGGTGGATGCTTGGAATGCCCCCCCAGTGGGGGCAAATAGAGTGACAGAATTCAAAATAACATGGGACAGACACAGTGGATCCCTTTATAGAAACAGGATAAAACCAAAATAAACTTCACTATCTCTTGTATCGCAACAAATAGGGGTGACCTACATGGAGCGGTGGGTACACTCCTAAACAAAGGCATAAGGAAGGGTGAGCTGCATGGAGCGGCAGGGGCACCTACTCTTACCACCATGCTGGGCAAACTAGATGGACCATACTGGTCTCTATCTGCCGTCATATACAATGTTACTACGTTGCTGTGAGTTCTAGCTGTTTATTTAACTATTTATTGTTTGTCTAACTGTTTATTTAATTATTTATTGTTTGTCTTAGTGCTAGTTCAGCTGTTTTCAACAGTAATTTACCTTGCCTCTCTCAACTAACTGGGCTTTGTGTGGTAGCCAGGTTAACTGTTCATTTTAAATTAAATCTCTCTCCCCAGACCCTGCTGTGTGTTTAAACTTTTCCTGCCCTAGCCTGCTTGAATGAATCCTCCCCTCCCCCCCCCTTTGCTGAAGTACTGTGTAGCCTTCTTCCTGTTTTCTCCACGTGTGCATAGTCTGTTTTTAGTTTGCTTCTTCTGATCAGAGAGGAGCAGTGCTTTTTACAGTGCTCTGCTAGAAAAGTGGATTTTGCCTCCTGAGAAACTTTGCTGTGAGTTCTAGCTGTTTATTTAACTATTTATTGTTTGTCTAACTGTTTATTTAATTATTTATTATTTGTCTTAGTGCTAGTTCAGCTGTTTTCAGCTGTAATTTACCTTGCCTCTCTCAACTAACTGGGCTTTGTGTGGTAGCCCCCTGCCCCCTTCCCCCCCTGCTGAGGGTCCAGGACAGGGTACCTTGTAACTGCCCTCTTTAATAGGACTTATCTCCCTCCCTCCCTCCCCAGCACCCACCCACCCCTGGGGTAATTGTAGTTTTATAGGTACTTGCACATCTTAGAGGAAAGGGGCTGCTCTCAGGTGCAGCTCATTATCCAAATCAGTCATACACAGAGGACCTGAGATTAATTAATTAAGCTTTAGGTACACAAGGTGTATTAGGGGTATTAGATACACTTTTATTGGTATAAGCATCTACACCAATCCTTATTATATACAGAATTTAAAAGATCTAAACACAAGCTTTAAACTAAGATGCAGACAGAAGTCCAGCAGCGAGATGGGGGTTCTCCGGTCTTTTGCATTGAGTGTCACATGTATGATTTTCTCCCAGTTGGTGAGAGATCTTACGTATGCACTAAGTGCAAAGAACTCTTTGCTCTCAGGGAACGAGTCCGTTCCCTAGAGGCTAGAGTAGCAGACCTGGAAGACATAAGAAAGACAGAGAAGTACATGGACGTGACCTTCAGGGATATAGTCCTGAAGTCCCACCTCCAGTCTGGCAGCATCCCTGTTGCCATGGAGGAGAGAGGTCACGTGACAGGAGAGCATCACCCTGGTGTGGCAGGAAGTGATCCTGTAACTAGGACCTGTCCTCCAGGTGATGTAAAACCCTCTCGCACCGAGGGCGTTTCTCCAGGGCCATGTGCCCATGAGGGGAGGGTCAGGACAGCTGTTATAGTCGGTGATTCAATCATTAGGAATGTAGATAGTTGGGTGGCTGGTGGACGTGAGGATCGCCTGGTAACATGCCTGCCTGGTGTGAAGGTAGCAGACCTCACGCACCGCCTAGATAGGATCGTAGATAGTGCTGGGGAGGAGTCTGCTGTCTTGGTACATGTTGGTACCAATGACATAGGAAAATGTGGTAGGGAAGTTCTGGAGGCTAAATTTAAGCTTTTAGGTAGGAAGTTGAAATCCAGAACTTCCAGGATAGCGTTCTCCGAAATGCTTCCTGTTCCACGTGCAGGACCCAAAAGACAGGCAGAGCTCCGGAGTCTCAATGCGTGGATGAGACAATGGTGCAAGGATGAGGGTTTTGGATTTGTTAGGAACTGGGGAACATTCTGGGGAAAGGGGGGGCTCTTCCGAAGGGATGGGCTTCACCTTAATCAGGATGGGACCAGACTGCTGGCATTAACCTTTAAAAAAGAGATAGAGAAGCTTTTAAACTAGAAAATAGGGGAAAGCCGACAGTCACCCAGGAGCGCATGGTTCGGACAAAGGTATCCTTGAAGGATACTACCAAAAGCAGTGAGGTTCCAAAAGGGGGTATAGTAGCCCAAATGCCCTTGAGTAAGGAGCAGACAGAGCATAAAGATTCCAAATTACCCCTGCCTACCAATAGCCAGATTAATATGAATAAAATACAGTCTCTAAAATGCTTGTATGCCAATGCTAGAAGTCTAAACAATAAGATGGGAGAGTTAGAATATATAGCACTAAATGAGAGGTTAGATATGATTGCACTCTCAGAGACATGGTGGAAGGAGGATAACCAGTGGGACACTGTGATACCTGGATACAAACTATATCGTAATGATAGAGCTGATCAAATTGGTGGAGGGGTTGCGCTCTATGTTAGAGAGGGCATTGAGTCAGAAAGGATTAAAGTTTTGCAGGGAACAAAATTTGCTGTAGAATCTCTATGGATTGAAATCCCATTTATGAAGGGGAAGGCGATGGCAGTGGGAGTATACTATCGACCGCCTGGCCAGAATGAACAAATGGATGATGAAATGCTCAAAGAAATCAAGGAAGCTAACAAAAGTCACAACAGAGTAGTAATAATGGGTGATTTCAATTACCCCGGTATCGACTGGGTCAGTGTCACGGCAGGACAAGCTAAAGAGATAAAGTTTCTAGATGGAATAAATGACTGCTTCTTGGAGCAACTAGTTCATGAACCGACCAGAGGGGAAGTCATACTGGACCTAATCCTTAGTGGAACGCCAGATCTGGTGCAAGAAATAATGGTGTTGGGACCACTTGGCAATAGTGATCATAGTATGATCATGTTTGATTTAATTAGTGGAGGACAGATAGTAAAGGAATCCACAGTATTACCTTTTAACTTTCAAAAGGGAGACTATGATAGAATGAGGAATATAGTTAGGAAAAAACTAAAAGGAGCGGTTCCAAAGGTTAAAGACTTACAGCAAGCTTGGGTGTTATTTAAAAATAGTATCCTCGAAGCCCAGACCAGCTGTATTCCACGCATTAAGAAGAGTGGAAGAAAGTCCAAAAAACTGCCAGCATGGTTTAAAGGTGAGGTCAGAGAGGCTGTTGCTGCCAAAAAAGCAACCTTCAGGAAATGGAAAAAAGAGCCAAATGATGAAAACTGGAAACAACACAAGCACTGGCAAGTTAAATGCAAAGCATTGATAAGGCAGGCAAAGCGGGAATTTGAGAAGAAACTTGCTACGGAAGCAAAAACACAAAATAAAGACTTTTTCAAGTACATTCGTAGCAAAAGGCCTGTGAGAGAGTCAATTGGACCGTTAGATGATAGAGGGGTAAAAGGGGCAGTAAGAAGAGACAAGGCTATAGCAGAGAGACTGAATGAATTCTTTGCTTCGGTCTTTACTGAGGAAGATGTAGGGATGTTACCCATGACTGAAGTGGTATTTAAAGGTGATACTGCAGAGGAATTAAGAGAAATATCACTACACCGGGAAGATATATTACAACTATTTGATAAACTGAATAGTAGCAAATCACCTGGACCGGATGGTATACATCCCAGAGTGTTGAAAGAACTGAAATATGAGATTGCAGACCTGCTATTGGTAATCTGTGAACTTTCATTAAAATCATCTGTAATACCTGAAGATTGGAGGGTCGCCAACGTAACACCAATTTTTAAAAAAGGTTCCAGGGGTGACCCGGGAAATTACAGACCGGTGAGCCTGACGTCAGTACCAGGGAAAATGGTAGAAACCATCATAAAGAACAAAATTACACAACATGTAGATAGTCATGGCCTAATGGGAGACAGCCAACATGGCTTTAGACAAGGAAGATCTTGTCTTACTAATCTGATATGTTTATTTGAAGGTGTGCATAAACAGGTAGACAAAGGTGAGTCGGTTGATATAGTGTATCTGGACTTCCAGAAAGCTTTTGACAAGGTCCCCCATCAGAGACTTTTGGCAAAGCTAAAAAGTCATGGGATAGGAGGCAGTGTACTATTGTGGATCGGGAACTGGTTAAAAGATAGAAAGCAGAGGGTAGGGCTAAATGGCCAATATTCCCAATGGAAAAAAGTGAATAGTGGAGTACCCCAGGGATCTGTACTGGGTCCGCTACTTTTTGACATATTCATAAATGACCTGGAAAAGGGAATAACTAGTCAGGTTATCAAATTTGCAGATGACACAAAACTGTTTAAAGTTGTTAAAACCCAAGAGGATTGTGGAAAACTGCAGGAGGATCTGGATAAATTGGAAGACTGGGCATCCAAATGGCAGATGAAATTTAATGTGGACAAATGCAAAGTTATGCACCTAGGAAAGAACAACCCACACTATAGTTACACGATGCAAGGCTCCACATTAGAAACCACCACCCAGGAAAAGGACTTAGGAGTCATCGTGGATAACATGTTAAAACCCTCCGCCCAGTGTGCAGCAGCGGCCAAGAAAGCAAATAGAATGCTAGGTATCATAAAGAAAGGGATGGAGAATAAAACAAAGGATGTTATAATGCCTCTGTATCGCTCCATGGTACGACCGCACCTTGAATATTGTGTGCAATTCTGGTCGCCGTATCTTAAAAAGGACATCGCGTTATTAGAAAAAGTACAGAGAAGAGCCACCAAATTGGTGAAGGGGATGGAAGGCTACTCCTATGAAGAGAGGCTAAAAAGGTTAGGGCTCTTTAACCTGGAAAAGAGACGGCTGAGGGGAGATATGATAGAGGTCTATAAATTAATGAATGGAGTGGAACGGATAAACGTGGATCAATTGTTTACGCTATCAGAATATAGAAAGACTAGGGGACATGTAATGAAGCTACAGGGTAAACTATTTAAGACAAATAAGAGAAAATATTTTTTCACTCAATGTGTAATCAAACTCTGGAATCTGTTACCGGAGGATGTAGTAAGGGCTGTTAGTATAGCTGGGTTTAAAAAAGGTTTGGACAAGTTCCTGGAGGAAAGGTCCATAAACCACTATTAAAAAGGGACCCAGGATATCAATGCTTGACCCAGTACAAACATTATGGAACCTGTGTCTTTTGGGGATATTGCTAGGTACGTAGGACCTAGATTGGCCACTGTTGGAAACAGGATACTGGGCTTGATGGACCTCGGTCTGACCCAGTATGGCATGTCTTATGTTCTTATGTTCTTATGTTAACTTTTTCATTAACCTCTGTGGTTTATCTCCTGCCAGGCCCAGATCTATGCATTGGCAATAGAGGTACTTGTCTCCAGTGTCAATATTTATAAGGCATTTTGAAGTCAGCACCTCCTACTAACTATTTAATTATGCCTTGCAACAGAGGCTTAATTGTCCGCTGCAATACAGAGGCAATACAAAGAAGAACTTGAGTCCTTTCTTTTTGACACAAACACCTCCCTTCCCCATGCCATCCCACCTCCTCCACCACGTTGCTTGATTCTTGTGTCACATTTAAGATGACTTTAGTTGTATTTGCTGCTCCATGTAGATTACTCCCCTCTATTTTTTTAAAATAAAGTAGCCTTAAATAACCTTTAAACTTCAAAAAAATAGAGGGAGCTAACCTGTACAGAGTGGCAGAGTGGCACAGTCCCAAAATAAGTGAGTACCATAGCCAAAGCGGTGACATCTCATTCCAAAAGGATAGTTGGAAATCCAGATAAATTCCAAGATCCTGAATCTCACGGTTGCTCTCCTGCCTGATAAAGGGAGTGTTTACTAAAGGTAACATGGGCTTATTGCGCAGTTTTGACTCAGTGCCAAAAAGTAGCCTGGGGCCCCACACCAAAAACCCTGCACTACCCATGTCATGTGTGTTGGGGTGATAACTAGGTGGGGCAAGGTATTTCCACTATAGCACAGCTAGTGTGTTTGTAGCCTGCACTATCTGCGCTTGGCACAATTAGCGTGGGTGCAGTTAACGCCCCCTCAATTGGTGGTGTTCATTGCTCCCATGGCCGGTCTGCCGCACTGAAGCACAGTAACTGCAAGAGGATGGATGTGGCCACCTCTCCTGCAGTTAACACGAAGCCCCTAGCTGGTAACGTGGTTCACACGTGCATTTCTAGTGCACGCCTTAATAAACATGTCCTTAACTGCAATGCTGCGCACTTCTGTATGGGAGATCCAGATCTGATTCAGAGCCAAGTTCTGAGGTGAAGGCCTCTACCTGCCTGTTGATAGATGACTTAACCTGTGAAAGGTGGGTTGGATGGGAGGGGGCACAGGGAATACAAATGAAAAAGAATTCTGAAAGGACCTGGTAGCCAGTTTCCAAATGACCTAGAAAGCCCAAAAAAGTATGACGACAGTTTTGGACAACCTATAACTTTAAGGGGAAAATTTTATAAGGAGTCACTTGGTTTTAGGTGCTAAGAATGTGCAGAAATGCTGGTATTTTAGTAATTTGATGGCATGCACTTTTACTGTAGGTGGAGTTTGGGCAGTTCATGGGCAGTGTGAGCAAATACATGCATCGATTATAAGGTATGGTTAGGAAATAAAGGCACAGTCATTTACTCCAGCCCTAGGGATTATTTAAGGTGCGATCTCTGCCATGTATACTAGTCTTTTATAAAGACTAGCAGACATCTATAAAATAGACTGAACTTGCACACATTAACACACACTAATTGCACCCCCCCTTATAAAATGACCCTCTTATTATAGATGGGAGCTATGTTTTATTCTTCAGAAGTAATGCTTTACCTATCTTGCCCCCCCCCCCTTTATTCTTTGGATGGATGTACTGGCAGCAAATGTGGGTTTAGCAGCTCATTTGAAGCAAAAATCTTCTAGACTTTTCCATCACAACCCACGTTTTGATCATGCTGAAAAGGAATTTAGAACCTTTCGTGATATATATTGGGGTGCACACAGATAAAGGGAAGAATTTTAACTACTGTACTAAATAGGTAAGCACTTTAGTCAGATCCATGAGCAGAGGTTTCTGAAACACAGAAGCACACAAAGCCACTTAAATGTGGGAATTTATTTTGCATTGAAAATAAAATAGAAAATAGAATTCATGAGGAAAAAAAAAAAGAGGTGCCCTGTTTTGTTCAAGTGCTGACTGATTTCTGTGTTTCAAACGAATTGTCTAGGGCTCTTCAATTCAAAACCTCCACCTACCTAAAGCAGACATTAGTTTTCATCTTTAATAATGACTCCTCACAGATCTATAGAACCAGATGTGAAATCCTATCAAGACAGAGCATACAGTTAAATAAAACTACAACCCACAGAAATTAAATAGTGGATAGAAGAACAGAATAATGGAACTTTCAGCTGTTACTTTGATCCAAGTGTTAGAAAAATGCAATGATGGAAAGCTCACAAGGCAATGAATCAAATGTGACAGCCGCTTCTGTTCTCTGGAGAGACACATCCGTGAAAGATTCTAATTGAAAGTATTCCTATAAAATCTTTGCTCCTTCTTAAGAAAACACAGGCTTGGCAGACAAAAAAAGGGAGAAAAATCAGTTGCTTGACATTTGTAACATTCCAAATTACTTCGGCTATTATTGTACAGTTAACATTCACTGAAGTCCCATCAATGCCCGTGATGACTTCAACAAGAGCCTTTGAAGCCTAACCTAATTACCATCAAAATTTGGCTGCTTAAGGGTTTAGTAGGCAGTAAAATTTGACAACCCACTCTGGCCTCTCATTTAGTATAGCAAAACAGTAAACAGCCCCCCCCCCCCCAAATGTATACCTCAATTTGCTTCCATATCTGATGGCTGCTAAAGAGTGAGCTTCTTCTAACATACTCGTGAACAAAACGCAGCAGAAATATGAAAAAGGATTTTATTTTACATATAGGGGGTTCTCATCTTCTTACAGCTTGAGAATACAATTGGGTAGTATCGTCTCCAAGAAAGGATCAGTAATAACAGAAACTGAACAGAAAGCAACTAACATACAGTATGAAATTGCCTAAAATGGAACAGTAGCATTTATTCTTCATTTTCACCTTATTAAAACTTGATATACCGCCCTTAGTGGGGGACAGCAGAGCGGTTTACAATAAAATAGAACAATTTAAAAGCCAGAAAGGAACTCCATTAAATTATAGAAAAGAGATATAAGACAAGACTGCAACAGGAGGAAAGGGATCAGAAGAAACACAAGGGGGAGTCATCCAGGGTGTCTGAGTCTAGGAGGACACTGGACTGGTTATAGAAGAATCAGAGGGGGGTCTGATGTGATGTTAAAGGCTGTGCAGAACAGATGGGTTGTGAGCAGAGTTTTGAATCTGATATAGACTGGTTCCAATCAGAGTGAGGAAAGGAAGTTGCTCCACAGATAAGGAGCCAAGAAGCAAAAAAATGGAATGGTGTGTGGCTTCACGAAGGAAGGAAGGAAGGAAGAGGCGGCTCCTAGGAAGTGAGCAGAGGGAACGATGAGGAGTGTGCAGTATGATAGATAAGAAAAGAGGATGGGATAAAGTGTTTTATGTACCTGACTGAGAATCTTGAATTGTACACAGAAGGGAATGGGGAGCCAATGTAACCGCTGCAGAAGGGGAGTAACGAGATGCCTAGTATATCAATCGAGCTGCTGTATGTGGATAAGTTTAGTGGTCTTACAAGAGATTGTGATCTTTACAGTATGGTATGCTTTAACCTATGTCTACAGCAGCAATCAAAAATACAAAGGGGTAGAAATCAAAATCGCTGCAAATGTTAAAATGCTAGGGAAGTCATCAACAGGCACATAATCTGACCCAGAAACTACTAGGCAGACAGCCATCATAAACTTATCATCTGACGACTTTGCATCACAATATTTTTTGTGTTTTTAGTTCAATGCATTTCTATATTTACCATTAGGAAACAATTATAGTTCCGCATCTTGAACTTTCAATTCTTCAAAAGATTCATCCAAACACACAGCCCACTCAAATCGGCACCAGGCTCAAGTTCACTTTCTGGGGTGTGTCAAACATGGCATCTTCTCTCGAAACAGTCAATTACTAAAGTCAAGCGTCTAACATTGATGTTTCAGCTTAGAAAAGCTTGCTTCAGAGGCTGATTATTTCACCAAGGTTTTGCTGGTAGTAAGATGACAGACCTCGCCATCTGAAAAGATGCTGCCTGATGCATTACAATGTGATGATAACTTCTGTTTAACATCACTGAAGACCTATCAAAAGGGTTGATAGGGGTTTTTTCTTGACCTATGAGAAGCAGTCCTGATAACCTTTGGATACCTCCACAAGGAGCAATCCATGCTTAAAAATGTAATATGGGCACATTCTGAGGTCTTTTTCCCTCTATATCTAACCTAATCATGTAGTGTTTTAGGGTTTCTTTTCGTGAATTATTTGTATTGATAATGAAAAGAACCATTTTACTACCAATTTTCCCAACCTGCTGCCATATTTTCTTTGCAGAAGGAGAAAGCAGGGCTATTTCTTCAGCTTTTAAAGTGATAGAAGTCATAGTCTATTTATTAGTATTTAGCTCACGGCTTTCCAGTGGTAGTTCAAGGCAAATTGCATCAGGTAGTTAGGTATTTCCCTGTCCCTAGAGGGCTTATAATCTAAATTTCTAACTAAGGCAATGGAGAGTTAAGTGGCTGGCCAAAGGCCATAAGCAGTGGGATTCAAATCCTGGTCTTTACAGTTCTAGGCTACTGACCTAACCGCTAGCACCAAAAGAAAAACCAAAAAAGGGGGGTAAGGAGCACTCTGATGCCTAAAATACTATTACCACCCCACCAACTACACACTAGGAAGCTAAAACCTTAAAAGGTCATAGGTAAAACATCCCCCTAAGGACAATTCACACTGCCAAAGAATAACATGGAGTAGAGGAATGGCCTAGTGGTCAGAGCACTGGCTTGGGAACCAAGGGTCCAGGGTTCAACTTCCACTAGCACTGTTTGTGGTCTTGGGAAAGTCACTCAACCCTCCAATGCCTCAGAAGAATCCAGGTTATTAATGTCCCTGTTTAATGTGCATTACCAAGTTTAAGTTACGATATAAACCACTTTGACTAAAATGGTAAAGCGGTATAAAAAAACCTGTTAAATAAATAAAACAAAGAGAAGAGCTGTTGGAAAAGGTTTGAGACTACACTTACTAACAGCTGTTTATAAGCAAGAGTATCACCCAAAGCTACCAGCTAAATCAATCATTGTCTCAGTCTTCTTAGTTACATATTCATCCTAAACAATACACCAATATTGCCAATAAATATATCTTATAAATCACGCCAGTGTTAATTATATCACAACTAGCCATCCACCACATACAATACATGAAACATAGGAATATGATGACAGAAAAAGACCACATGGCCTATCTAGTCTGTCCTTCCATATCAATAACTACAACAGTCCCCTTTTTACCTTTAGAGATCCTCTGTGTTTGTCCCATGCTTTTTTGAATTCAGTTACTGTCATCTCTACCACCTCCACTGGGAGACTATTCCACGGATCCACTACTCTTTCCGTAAAGAAATATTTCCGCATATCGCTCCTGAATCTATCTCCCTTCACCCTCATCCCATGTCCCCTCGTAGCAGAACTTGCTTGCAATTGAAAGAGGCTCTCTCCCTGAACATTTATGCCACAGAGGTATTTAAACATCTCAATCATATCACCTCTATCCCGCCTTTCCTCTAAGGTGTACATATTAAGAGCCTTATGTCTGTCCTCATATGCTTTATAATGAAGAGCACTAACCATTTTAGTAGCCACCCTCTGCACCAACTCCATCCTGTTCACATCCTTTTGAAGGTACAGTCTCCAGAATTGCACACTATACTCCAAATGAGGTCACACCAAAGACTTATACAGAGGCACTACCACCTCCTTTTTTCTACTAGCCATCCCTCTCCGTATGCACTCCAGCATCCTTCTAGCTTTTACCATCACCCTTTCTACCTGTTTAGCTACTTTAAGATCATCAGACACAACCACACCTAGGTCACGCTCTTTAGTGGAAAAAAGTACTTCACCCCCAATACTATATTGCTCCCTTGGATTGCTGCAGCCCAAATGAATGACCTTACATTTTTTAATATTAAATCCCAGCTGCCAAATTCTAGACATTCTTCAAGCTTAACTAGATCCCTCCTCATGTTATCTACATCTTCCTGGGTGTCTACTCTATTGCAGATTTTGGTATCATCCGCAAAGAGGCAAACCTTACCCGACAGCCCTTCCGCTATATCACTAACAAAGATGTTAAAAAGAATCGGACCGAGGACAGATCCCTGCGGCACACCACTGGTAACATCCTTCTCCTCAGAGTGAACTCCATTTACCTGTACTCTTTGTCGCCTCCCACCCAACCAATTTATAACCCAAGCAGTAACTTTAGGGTCCATCCCTAGGGTGCTCAGTTTGTTTATAAGTCACCTGTGAAGAACAGTGTCAAAGGCTTTACTGAAATCTAAATACACCACATCTAGGGCTCTCCCTCGGTCCAACTCCCTGGTCACACAGTCAAAGAAATCAATCAGATTTGTCTGACAAGACCTGCCTTTGGTGAATCCATGCTGCCTCAGATCCTGTAATCTGCTGGACTCCAGAAACCTCACTATTTTCTCTTTCAGCAGCGTTTCCAATAATTTACCCACCACCGAAATTAAACTAACTGGCCTGTAGTTTTCAACCACATCCTTACTTCCGCTTTTGTGTAAAGGCACCACATGAGCCTCTCTCCAGTCCTTTGGCACCACTCCCGACTCCAACGAGGCATTGAAAAGGTCAGTCATTGGAGCTGCTAGAACGTCCCCAAGTTCCCTCAGTATTCTAGGGTGTATCCCATCCGGTCCCATCACTTTGTCTACTTTAAGTTGAGCTAGTTTCTCATGAACACAGTCTTCTGAAAATTGTTCAAGATGTTCCTTGCTTCTGTTCCTGTTTGTGGGTGTTTTCTGAGGTCCTGCTCCTGGTTCTTCATCTGTGAACACAGAACAGAAATATTTGTTAAGCAATTCCGCTTTATCCTTATCAGCTTCTACATATTTCTCCCCTCCACCCTTGAGTCTGACAATACCACTTTTGCCCTTCCTCTTCTCACTAACATATCTGAAAAATGTCTTATCCCCCGATTTTATTGCATTGGCTATTTCCTCCTCTTTTTGAATCTTTGCCTTCCTGACTACTTTGAAAGGCTCCCAAAGTATCAAAAGTATGGCAACAGAGTAACAATGGCATTCAAACAATATAAACCATATGAAAATGTTACAAATATTGCAATACAAACATTGTTGCAAAAAATTTTTTTCAAAAGCCTTATTCCCCTACTAACCAAGGCATGTCCACCCTGCACATAATATAAAGTCTCTTCTCACAGCAGGGCAATGTCTGTCTTGTGCACTCACTGATAAAACACAGAATTAACAAGCAAGTCGATATTGGCTGTGACAGCCAGGATAAAGTACTTAGCTGTAGATCAGTCAGCCCAATTCCAATGTAAAGCAGGCAATATTCTGTAGTCAGTTGCACATTATATCAAAACAGAAAATGCTCCTCTATAGCCAAGAGCTGGACAGCTTCCTTCTCCTTCCCTGCTCACAGGTTTCGAAACACTGCTTCAGGGGCTCGGTACGTTTTCGGCATCTATTCTTCCACTATGGCAGTTTGAAGCTCCATTTGATTCTCTCTCTCAAAATAACCCTTAATGCTGAAAGAATAGATGTGATGTTATGTTGGATAAAAAGCGCCAAGATACTGAAGCAGTGTTTCAAAATCTACATCAGGTCGTGAGAAGGAATGCCATTGTTCTTCAGTTGCCATATTTGTGATATTTTGGGAGCCTTTCATGTATTGTACGTGGTGGATGACTAGTTGCAATATAATCAGCACCAACTTGTTTTATAAGATATAGTTATTGGCAATATTGGTGTATTAAGTATTATTTAGGATGAATATATTACTGAACCAATGATTGATTTAGCGGGTAGTTTTGGGTTAAAGGTGTCCACTATTTCAATTTCTTCTCCATCATTGATGAACTTACTGATTTTGCCAATTGTCAGGATCTTTTTCTTCTTTAAATTAAGGCGCAGGCCCATTTTAGCACTATTTTCCTTGATCTTGAGAAGCAAATGTTTCAGATCATCTTCGCTTTCAGCCAGTATTGTGGTATCATCAGTATAGCGAAGCTTGTTGATGTCTTCCACCAATCTTCACACCTCTGTTGTTTTTATACAATCCTGCTTCTCTGATGATTTGTTCTGCATATAAATTAAACAGGTAGGGGGAAAGCATGCAGCCTGTTTCTCCTTGTTCTGTTCGAACTGTTGCTTCTTGATCAATGTACAGATTGTGCAAGAGAACGATCAGGTGTTCTGGTATACCCATGCTTCTTAATGTGGCCCAGAGTTTCTCATGGTTTACACAGTCAAAAGCCTTGCTGTAGTCAATAAAGCACAAATAGATATCATTTTGGTATTCTTTAGTATTTTCAAGGATCCATCTCACATCTGTGATGTCTCTCATTCCTCGTCCTTTCCTGGGCCCTGCTTGCATTTCAGGCAGTTCTTCTCCAGGTACAGTTGTAGTTTCTGTTGAATAATCTTCAGTAGAATCTTGCTGGCATGTGGGATCAGAACGATTGTGCAATAATTTCCAGAGTCAGTTGGATCACTTTTCTTTTGTATTGGAATAACACAGGTATTTTCCAGTCAGTTGGCCATGATGTTTTCTAAATTTCCTGGCAGAGCCTTGTAAGTATGGTAACAGCTGCATCAGATTGCTGTAATACTTCTATGGGAATGCCATCACTGCCTGGTGCTTTGTTCTTTGATAAGGCTTTCAATGCTGCAACAACTTCTTTCCTCAGCAATGGTTCCGGATCATAAGGTACAGGTTGAAAAGGCTGTTAGTCCATTTGATCTTTATCATATGAAAACTCTGTATATTCTTTCCTCCTTTTCTTGATCGTCTCAGCATCATTCAAAATAGATCCTTGAGCATCTTGTAACATTCCAATTCGAAGTTGGAATTTTTTCTTTAACTCTCGTAACTTTAGGAAAGCTGACCTTGTTTTTCCTCTAAGTTTATGCTTTTATTTCCTTGCATGCGGCATTGTAGTACTTTTCCTTGTCCTGTCTTGCTGCACGTTGGAAATCTCTCTTGAGTTCAGCGATTGTCTTTCTTTCTCCTCTGGCTTTAGCTTCTCTGTGTTTCTGAGCAATATTCAGAGTTATCCATTTTGGCCGTTTTTGCTTTTTCACCTTTTGTAGAGACTTCTCGCTTTCTTCCAAAACAACCTTCTTGATGTCATTCCATAGCTCTTCTGGAGCTCTGTCATTTGTATCTAAAGCAGCAAATTGATTTTGCAGGCAGTCATTAAATTCTAGTGGTATATTCTCAAGGTCATATTTTGCTGCATTCATGAGTGGTTTGCTCTTTTTCATCTTTAGCTTGAGTTTGCATACTAGTAGTTGGTAATCTGTACCAAAGTCAGCTGCAGGTTTTGTCTTTGTTGATGTTATAGAGCTTTTCCATTGTTGATTTCCACAGATGTAGTCAATTTGATTTTTATACAATCCATTGGTGAAGTCCAAGTGTACAGTCACCGTATTGTTGCTGGAAGAAGGTGTTTGAGATAGAATTCTACAAGACCAACAATCTATCAGTCTTTCTCCAGCTTTACTTCTGTTGCCAAGTCCATATTTTCCAACCATTTTGCCTTCTTTGTTGCCAATTTTTGCGTTCCAGTCACCCATGACTATCAAGATATCCTGTTTGCATGTTCTGTCAATTTCAGCTTGTACTTGTTCATAGACCTCATCCTCTTCTGCAGCTGTTGCAGCTGTTCTGCAGCTGTTGTTGGGCATATACTTGAATTACAGTTGCGTTGATGGGTATTCCTCATAGACGAATAGAAATTAAGCCTTCGCTGACTGCATTGTATTTCATTGTAGTTCTTGCAACTTTCTTCTTAATTATAAATGCAACACGGTTTTTTCTTTGTCTTTCATTTCCAGCATAGTAGACCATGTGATCATCAGATGCAAAGTGCCCGATGCCAGTCCATTTCAGTTTGCTAACAGCCAACAGTTCGAGTTGTACACGTTCCATTTCATTCTTGACCACCTCCAACTTCCCTTGATTCATGCTTCGTACGTTCCATGTCCCAATATGTAAGACATCTTTGCAGCTTCTGATTCTCATTTCATGTGCAGCTACATCAGCAGTCAAATGTCCCGAGGGCTTTGATCCAAGCACATCATAAATGCTGGCTTTACCCTGAAAGGTTTTCAGCTCCTCCCCAGTCGCCAGTTGAGTGCCTTCCGACCTGAGGCTCGCATTTTCCAGCACTATAGTGCAATTTGTTTTGATGTGACTATCCATTGGGTTTTTGTGTCAAGATACAGAAGTACATTGACAGGCCTTTCTTCCAAGCAGTCACAGAAACGTGATCCTCTGCCGCCAACACTGTCCCATTCTGCTGCTGCTCAGATGGGTTGTTTGTCTTGGTCTGGCACCTCAGCTGAGACCTATCCATCTTGGGAGACTCTGCCAGTAGTTAAGCTACCGATAGCATAGCTCTGAATATCACTGATGCACACAAGCCCTCACCGCACGATAAGCTGCAAACCAAGTGAGGGGAATTGTTCTTAGGGGGATTTTTTACTTATGATCGTTTGAAGTTTTAGCTTGCTAGTGTGTAGTTGGTGGGGAGGTAATAGTATTTTGGGCCCTAGTCACTAGCCCACTCCTAAGTTAGCTGGAGCAGTGAGAATTAGAAACATGCAGGACAAACATTTTCATTTAGTTAAATTTACAGTATTGTTTTTGCTTTATTCTTTTTTTCTTTTTATCTTCTTTCATTTCAGGAGCAATGCTGTCAATAGGGCACACATTGGAATGATAAGTCACACTACTGTACACGCTATTCACAACAAAGAAACCTATGAAACTTCAGAGGGTTTTCTGTCTTTTCATCTTAAAAAATTATATGAAATTACATTGGAAATGCTATTTTCATTTCCCATGTCATTTCAAACAAATTCATATCCTTAGTTGCTATGATTTGACTGTAGCATGATTGGGGAGGAGATATAGGGGGGTAGGCATAGGTGGGTGGGATGCTGAAGGTTTTGCAAGGGTGGAATTATTGGGTTATATATGATTTTGTGTGTGGTAGGGTATGTAAGAGTGCATACTGTGTTGGAGATATAAAACAAATACATTGTGGTGTTTCATATTTTAACCCATATTTCGGCATGCAAAAGCTAGGAACGTTCTATCATTTTGCAAGAAAAAGAGAAAACCAAACAAAATGTTATTCATCTTCCATTTTATTTTGTTTGCCCGCCATTTTAAGGCAGCATTCTTCCTCCTAGCTGCTAATGCTATTGCAGAATTTATTTAACCTCCTCCTGGTTCTCCCTTGAGCCCCCCAACCTCCCTCAAGACCCCCCTTACCCTGCTTAGTTTTCTTAGAACAAGAACAATCCATTGTCACTCCTGACCCACCACTGCTTCCAAAGACGGTACTGGCTGAGCTGAGGGCGGGATCATCAGCAGGGCAGGAGTGTCAGAGGATCACTGCTTCCTTGGTAAGACCATACACAGGTGTCATCCTTCACAGTTGCAGGACATATTCTGGCAACAGCATGGTCCCCCCTTGTTCTCTCTAATCACGCCCTCTCTCTCTATCTTGGTCTTGGGTAGATGTTGGGTTGCCTTGAATTAAAACTAGACTGCAGTCAGGGTATTTGTCCTCACAATTATCTGTACAAACCCTCCATGGATTTTTCATAACATTAACCCTTTTTTAATTTCATGCTTTGTGCTGAAGGGCATTCATTTCCTCTGCGCCCTGTAATTATCACTCCACTTTAAAACCCCCAGTTCCAGCTTTTGTAATCCCAAGCAAGGTTTAAAGCACATTAGGGATATATCTACTAAAGGGGGCTAGGCTTTTCAGCTAATGTGGTGCAATAGTTTAAATAGCACTGCGGTATGCTGCAAAAGTCTCATGGTATCTGGTGGGGGGTATACAGATACCCCATGGAGAATGCAGGCAATGCGGTCAGGCAGCACTGCGGATGCAGCTATCAAGACCCCTTGATGTGCCATCGGTGCACCAGTGGTGTCTGCAACTTTGGCGATTACCGCGTGATGTTGACAACTACGGAAATTGGGTGTTGCAGGCATGCCCACTCTCAGCCTTAATCCCACCCACACCCTGCCAAAGCATACAGCTACTGCGCGATCTGCAGATATCAGAGTAAATCACTGCAACAGCTGCATTCATCCTGCGGCAGCTGCTACTGAAGCACGCTTTTCTCTATTACCACATTAGCAGCAAATGCGCTTTAGTAAATATGCCCCTTACAATTCATCTGCACAGTAGCTCCCCTGACACCTCTTGTAGCTTTCTGCTCTAGGCTTATTTCTCATAGGCCTTTCCCAAACCATAAGCCAGAGCCACCCATGTCAGGCCTGCAAGAAAAGAACACTTTTTTTTCAGTGAAAGTATTTTACCATCTACTGATGATTCTCAGGTAATCACTTCTGATAGACACTTTTGATTTCAGTTGTGACTGGAGCCCTCTCTCAGTCTCTGTTCCCTACTTTTTTTTTTATCATGGCTTGCCCCTTCCTTCCAATCCCACACTTCCAGGTTGTCAAATAAACAGACCTCTTTCTTCATGTCAACTGCGTGAACAATCCTGGACTGCAGCATTCCTCTTCTCTCTCTCTCTCTGCCCAGTGATAGCACATGCACACTTTCACAACAGGGTAAGATGGGAGGGTCAAGGGAGGTTAGTGGTGAGTTGTTAATTGTGTGTGTTATGTTTTCAAGACAAGATACAAGGAAAAAAAAAAGAAAAATAAATTAAATGAAATCCAAAACAAAATCAATGCATCCCCCTAGTAATAGATGAGTTACCAAATTACAACAACAATAAAGCAAAAAGTGAAAAGCAAAGTACTACAGACCTGACTCCTCCTCTACCTTCATTTCGGCTCTACTAAGAATCCTTAGTGCTGAATTGTCAGTCTCCGCCTCTGTCCTTTCCAGTTGTCCTGTTGCAGTATGATCCAGTGCTCTCTGCGGAGACTGCTTCTTTATATTACTTTACCCCTATCCCTACCAAGTCGTGTTACAACAAATGGTACTTGGTGTTGTAGCTATATATCCTCCTTCCCCATATACAAGATTCTGCCAAAGACATACTTCTTTCCAAGCAGTTTACAGAAAAGGTCGACTTGGGATTATTATTTCTCAATGATGTGAACTAGAAATACTTTTGGTTTGCATGCTGATTTTCCAGATTCTCTTGTGTTCAAATTGTTCTTTTCAGCATTTGTCTGCACCATAGCCTGCAGCTTGTTTTATCACATCAAATCAGATACAGTACGAGTACAACATTAATTATCATCAAATAAGGTAGAAAGCTGAACTGTAAATAAAGGTGGAGAATTTTTACCTAGAGAAAGATGTTCATGAGAGAGGCAATTAACAGCTCATGAGCTTCAAAGCAGGTTTAAAACTAGCATCACGCCACACTTCCAGAGGACGCAGGAAATGAAACGCACGTCAATGTACTCATGATGTCAGTGCTTATATAATGGTTTAATGGGTTAACTGTATTTTAACCAGAGGGAGTGCAGTGAACGCCAATAAATTTCATTTTCCTTATGTTTTATGTACCCAACAGTTTTCTCCTCCTCCTTGGGGTTTCAGGATCAATGGGAACCAGCGCTGGGAGGGTGGCTTTAGAAAGTGGCATCTAGTTAATAAGCGTTTTCATGTGCATATTTTATGCCTAATTTATAAAGTCAGGCATGTGCATGTTAATTGATCGATTCCTATTTTGGTATAATGGGAAAATCGTATATAAACCGCTGCACAAAAGCATAACGCAGTTGACAGCAGAAACCTGAAGGTGCGCTCAGTTCCTGGATTTATACCAGTCATGATGATATATTTACCTTTATTCTCTATTCCTTTCCAAATAATAATTAATATTTCTTTACTTTTTTGATCATTACTGGATAATGAGATGAGGATTTCAATCTTTTGTTCTCAATGACTCCAAGATCCTTAGTTTGAGTGGTAACTCATAATACACATTCAGGTCATTACAGCATCTTACAAAATTTAGGGGTCCTTTTATTAAAGCACTAAGCAACTGACAAACATTTTAACATACTGTAATAGCATGGGTCCACGGTAATGGCTATTGTGTGTTAAAAGCAGCCAGCATGGTAAGCGTACTGAAGCATACTAACACTAATTCACAGTAACATAGCAATTATGCAGTGGTACCTGTCAAACAGCTCTCCTCTCTTATCTACTCTCCTGATCAAAGACACACAGGGAATAAACATATACATACACATGTACACACAAGCAGTCACGTACACATTCTAGAATGGACAGACATACATACAAGTATATATGCATGCACATTTATTCAAACACATACAAACAAATCAACCCAAAAAGACACATACACACACACACACACAAACAAAAAGACAATAAACATGCAAAACATAGATATACACACACACACACACACATACTGACACCACATTCACAAAACAGACACACACAGAGATAATGCAGATGCAAACAGATGGGTCTGTGCATACATACACACACACAGAGGTTAGAAAGAATTCCATGAGCCATGCTCTTCCTGCTTTCCCCACTTGTTTTGCTACAGCTGAGGAGGGAAAGCAACTAGTGATTTTCTCAGCTATAAACAAACTTCTCTTATTTAGCAGAATATTAATATAAGAAATAAATCAACAGCAGAGTTAAGACCTAAAATTCAAAGAGACGGCTGAGGGGAGATATGATGCAAATGCAATGTGTGCCTTCGAGTCAATCCTGACTCCTGGCAACACAGAAGCTCCTGGGTTTTCTTGGCAGTGTCACCGGAAGTAGATTGCCAGGCCTTTCTTCCGAGGCAATGGAGGGTTAAGTGACTTGCCCAAGGCCACAAGGAGTGCTAGGGGGAACTTAACCCTGGTTGCTTGGTTACCAAGCCAGTGTTCTAACCACTAGGCTACTCCTCCACTCCGGGGGAGATATGATAGAGGTCTATAAATTAATGAATGGAGTGAAACGGGTAAATGTAGATCGATTGTTTACGTAATCAGAATATAGAAACACTAGGGGACATGCAATGAAGCTACAGGGTAACCTATTTAAGACTAATAAGAGAAAATATTTTTTCACTCAACGTGTAATCAAACTCTGGAATTTGTTACCGGAGGATGTAGGAAAAGCTGTTAGTGTAGCTGGGTTTAAAAAAGGTTTGGACAAGTTCCTGGAGGAAAGGTCCATAAACTATTATTAAAAGGGAACCAGGATATCACTGCTTGACCCAATAAAAGCACTGAGGAACCTGTCTCTTTTGGCGAGACTGCTAGGTACTTATGACCTAGATTGGCCACTGTTGGAAACAGGATACTGGGCTTGATGGACCTTGGTCTGACCCAGTATGGCATATCTTATGTTCTTATAAAATATTTTAAAATAGGGATAAAGATTTGTATAGTTAGAGAAATGTAGCTTAGTAGCAAAGTTTGGTGCCTCCCTGTAAAACAGTTCAGCAAATGTGTTCTCGGACCCGCTGTTCTGTGTTTCAAATACTAGTCAGTTGCCCTGGACAGAGGGGCAAAAACCTACACTTCAATTTCAGCCAAGTAGTATGTCAATTAATCACAAAAAAACCGAAGTAATGTATATCTCAAAAGAACCGAATTTTGACCCTCCCACATCAATAACACTATGTAACAACACTTACCAAACAAAAAAAGAAATAAAGTATCTAGGAGTCACAATTGACTGTGACCTAAAGATGGAAAAACACCTCCGAAAGACCAACAGAGCAGTTTTCCACAAGCTTAGAGTGCTCCAACCCATTCGGAATATTATTGATCCCCAAGACTTCAGAACAGTGGCCCAAGCACTCATCATGCCACATTTTTGACTACTGCAACGCCATCCTACAAGGTTTACCTAAAAAAACCCTAAACATATTACAAATGGCACAAAATGTAGCTGCCAGGGTCATAATGAAGAAAAATCTAAGTGACCACATCACACCAGTACTAATTCAATTACACTGGCTACCCATAACAGCTCGCACAAAATACAAAATACTAACAACCACCTTCAAACTCATCCACAACTTAGCACCTTCCTTCCTCAACAACCTAGTAAGATTGCAACCTCCTACCCGAAACAGAAGAACCCACAATTCCAACATCCTTCACACTCCAACAGATATAAGATCTGCCAAAGCTAACACCAGCCACAGGGCTTTCTCATATGCGGCGCCAACACTGTGGAACCAACTCCCACCAGAACTACGAGCTAGCAATGACCTTCTAGACTTCAGAAAGAAACTCAAAACGCACATTTTCCAATCACATTTCAACCTGAACTAAACCCACAGATGGAGCAGCCCCTGACCACTGTGTCCAAGAAGATTATCCTGTATATATGTATTTATGTATATATGTAAATGAACTCCCCCATAGCTAAGAAGTGTTAACTCTGTATGATGTGCTTTTCTGACAATCTGTATGTAAACAAAATTTGTACCTGCCTTGATTCGGCAGTTTCACAATAGTAATCCTACCCGCTTCTGATCGCTGGAAGGAGCGGGCTACAAATGCTTGCTAAATAAATAAAATAAATAAGTAAATTAAAAATGAAATAGTAGCACTGAAATACCTTTTAAAGAGCCAAATAGGATGGCAAATCACATTTAAAAAGTACAAGAGGGAAAGTAGCAAGAGATTCTCTAAGAAGGTTTGCTTATTTAGCAGTATGTTTATGTTTATTTTTATTGTCACTTGATATACCCCTTCATAACATCAGGGCAGTGTACAATCCAAGAAAATCCAAAGTAAGGCCAAGGCCAGAAAAGGAAAAGAACTACAATTTGTGACAGAAAAGTTAAGCAAGCACTCAGATAAGACACAGAAGAGAACCAACATACATATATAACCAGGTCAAGGAGCTGGGTCTGGGAGATCATAGACAGTGGAAAAGAGATGTGCTTTGAGTAATGACTTGAATCTGGAGTAGTTCTGCTCCAGTCGGAGTGGGGTAGGCAGAGAATCCCAGAGGGCGGGACCTAGGAAAAAAAGGCTGACTGACAACTGGACTGTAGAAGAGCACAGGATGGCGAGGGAAGATGGAGATGATTTATATGGGCTGAACAAAGGCTGCATGTAGAGACGTGAAAATGAAGGAGGTTTGCTAGGTATTGTGGAGTATGAGTATTGATAACCTGATGGACTGAAGAGAGACTCTAACGGATGCAAAAATCTATAAGGAGCCAGTGGAGTTGAAACAGAAGAGGAGTAATATGGTCTCTACGTGAAGAATGTGTAATAATCCGGGCTGCTGTATTCTGTAGAAGCTGGAGCTGATGGAGTTGGGTGTGAGCGATACCAGCAAGTACCGAATTACAGAAATCAAGATGAGACATGACCAGGGACAGTCCAAGGGTGGTTAATGCTGAAGAAAAGGACAAATTGAACGAATTTGACGATGAAAGTAACAGGACTTCTTTGTGAGCTAAGAAACATGATCCTTGGAAGTTAAATCTGAGTCAAAAAGAACCCCCAGATAACGAAAAGAGGACACTATAGGAATAGGAAAGTTACCAAGAATTGACGCTATTGAAGGACAAGGGCTTCCACAAGTAAACCATATACTGTAGCTGATGTTTTTGCCAGATTCAAGTGGAGACAATTTGAAATTAGCCAGTCAGCTACCAAAGAAAGACAGGAAGTAAGAGGGAAAAGATCAGGCTGTAGGGGGTTGATGTGATGGAGTATGAATATCAGCAGCATAATAAAAAACTGATAACCCGAACTGCTGAATAAGATGAGCAACTGGTGCCAAGAAAAGATTGAACAAAAGATGTGCCAGTACTGAGCCTTGAGGGATGCCACAGTGAAGAGGGACTGGGTTTGATAAAGAGTAAGGATCGGCAGATGAAATAAATGAGAAGGACTGGGAGAAAAGAAAGGAATGAAACAAACGATAAACTAGCCTCGAAGCCCAGCATCCCGCAGACGTGAAAGAAGAATTGAGTGATCAACAAGATCAAAAGCTGCCAGAGGTCCAATGAGATTGCCACAGAAACATCACCCTGATCATGTGAGGAATGGAGTTCATTAAGAAAAGCTAACAAGACTGTTTCAACGCTATGACCCTGATGAAAAATGGATTGGCAGAGGTGAAGGAAATTTGTGGAGTTAAGATGATGGGAGAGTTGGGCGAAAACAGCCCTTTCAAGGGTTTTGGCAAGAAAAGGAAGATTAGAAACTGGGCGATAGTGTGCTGGGACAAGAGGATCAAGGGAAGATTTCTTCAAAAGAGGGCGGACCAAGGCGTGTTTCCAAAGGGAGGGAAACGTTCCAGAGGTGAGACTAGCATTGATCATAGCAAAAATGGGGGGAAACAGGGCAAGGGAGGGTTCGAGAAGCCAATTTGGGGGGAATTGGATCAAGAGGACAGGTGATCTTACGTTATGTGGAGATGGATTTCATAAGTTACGAAGTGGTAATCAGATGAAAGGTAGACCAGGCATGTGAAAGAGGGGGGGGAAGAGGAGGGAGAGAGTGGAGGAGCAGGGGGAGGAGATAAGGATGGGGACAAGAGGGAAGCGACGCATGAAGATCGAGAACCTTAGTGGCAAAGAAAGAGGCCAATTGGGAAGGGCTAGGGGTTGGCTGGGGAGGAACCGAAAGGGAGTTAGAATGGAGTGTTTTGAGAGATCCGAGGATGGAGTAAAGCTGTCGAGAAGGATTGCGGGCAGTAGAGATAAGATTAGAAAATTAAGCTTGTTTGGCCTGATGAGTAGAAGAGCGGTATTGACAATGTTGTTCCTGGAAATGGATCAGGGCGCACGGTAAGTGAGACTTTCACCATGCATGTTCAGCTCGACGAAGATGAGAGCGAAGAAGGTGAAGCCCGGGGTGATACCAGGTTTGACTGGTACAATGATGGGACATCTGAGGCTGTAAGGGTGCCACTTGGTCAAGAGCAGAGGAGAGGTGTGTGGTCCAATGTGAAACCTGTGTGTTAGGAGAGAGGGAAGAGAAGTCATCTGGGACGAGTTGATCAGCTGCTGGGAAACGGAGAGCAAGGGGAGTGAGACGATGGCACAGGCAGATAGATGTTGGACAGGTACTGGAGGGGGAGACAAGAGGGATAGTAGGCCTAAGGACTGGGAAATCTACAAGGAAGGTCAGGCAGGAATGGTCAGTCCAAGGAAGAGGTCTCACAATGATTTCAGATCAGTATAGAAGAGGAAGACGGAGTGATCACCAGCTCTAAAGTGTGATCAGCCATATGAGGGGCTAGATAGAAAATAATAAAAGTAAAACAATGTGTTGTAAAATTATAGTCGGCACCAAAACAAAACAGACTATATATATATATATATACACACAGGAAATAAAATGATATAAACATCCTAAAACCAAAATGAAATTCAGTGATACCCAATTTTGCTCCAGGTTGTTGACTGTCTTACAGATGGAAGCGATGCCTTGGGATGGAAGCCTCCAGGAATGTTTCAGCGCTGTAGTGCAGCACATGTAATAAAATAGATACTCATTAAGGAGGGAAAATTGAAGCAGTGACATTCCAAGATTTCTAGAGAAGAAACTACAGCATCTTTCAAGCCTTACTCTTTCTGAGAGACACTGAGGTACCTGAGGCAACGGAGGGTTAAGTGGCTTGCCCAAGGCCACAAGGAGCGCCTATGGGACTAGAAACCCCAGTCCCTCCGACCCGAGGTTGCTGTCCTCCAGTGGGATTTGAACCCCCCGTGTCCCTGTATCTGTCGTTTCATACATCTTTCACATATCTGAAAATTTGTGAGAATCATTTGCACATCTTAACCAGTATGAATCTCGAAACATTTTTGACAGTCTGTCCCAGCCTTCTTCCTAGGTGAATTTATACTAGATTTGCAAATGCTAATGAAGAGAAAATCTGTATCCCATTCTTCAATAAAATCATTGCTACCCTGATCCTACACTTTGAACTCAGTTTTTTTAATGCAGTCACAGAGAGATGCAAAAGAGTGGATATAACCAGTACATTGAACAGATTCCATTAAATGACCTTTAATGTCTGACGAATACTAACTCAGACATCTCAGAATCACTGGGGATGAATTCTGTAAATAACAAGCTTAATGAATGTCTTATGATTCGACGTGTGAAAATACAGTGAAAGTGAGAATGCCAAAAATTGGGTGCTTTTGCTTTTGCAGAAATATCTTTACAAGTTGCTTACCTAGGTAAATCAGCTTGGCTGAAAACACCCCCCAATGGCCTCATGTGCTAGTTTATGTACTTTTAGTTTTTCTGAGGGGAGGGATTCCCTGGGGGTGGAGAGAAGGCATTAGGGAAACAGAGGGCCATGTTTACTAAGAGTTATGCTATTAGCTTGCAATCGGGACTGAAGGCAAGCATGGGGGTGGCACTCGGCCCGCACTAAAAAATAGAAGTATACCTGTCATGTCTCCATGTTGCTAGTGCAGGTTGCACCCCACCCCCACACTCATCCTCTTTGACGTGATCAGCACGAATGAAAACACCATCCACTGAGGTGGCTCCCTTGCTAAGACCTACATCACTGGGAAGCATGTGCCAAAAACACTCTTGCTTACCCATGATGTGGATGCTCTGCCCCGGAACCACCTAGTCTCTGCCCCAACCCGCTCTACTCAGTTGCGTGGGATTTTTAATGTTACTACATTTTTAGCACATGATATTTTTTTATCACAACACAGTTGGGGCAGCTGAACCACAGTAGCACACTTTATTAAATATGCCCCAAAATGTGTAGATTTATTTTTCAAATCTGCACATTGTTTTCAGCGAATTATTGCCTACGTTGCTTACAAGTATATAAGTTCACAGAGAAAATGAGCTACAAGGTCTGCAGTTACAATGTCTCTGGGGATGTTGCTGCTATATATACTATTTGAAGATTGGCACCAAGGAGGTAATTTTATAGTCATTCCTGCGCATATGTGGCCACATATGTGCGTTATGGACCTCTAAATAAAATATTGACCAGCATAAAAAGTATACCAACTCTGATATTGCACAATGTAGATATATATAATGCAAAAAACAAATGAGCTATTTATAACACCAAAATTATTATAACTAATTTTATTCTGGTGTTATAAACTATGCTGTGGTTCTCGCTTTTTCTTTTATGAACATATACTCTGGATCCAAATAAACCTTTCCCCCAACAATGGGTGCAAAGCAGAAATAGGATACTTCCACATAGAACTCAAATACAAAAAATAATTTGATTCTTGTGTCATCTCTAACAGTAATATAAACCCTCATCAGTACTGGGTATATTATGAAGTAATATAAAACCTGCTCTTTGCAGTTTTCTGGGTCATACTGTGTCTTGGTAGGTGGAACCAATGTTTCAGACATCATTCTGTGAAAACATTTTTTTACTCAACGTATCACTGGTCAACATTGAAATTGTTACTGACTTTAAAAGGCCCTAATCTGTAGTATCTTGGTGAGCTGAACACAAATATAACATTAAAAATTTTTTATTGACTCTCGTTTTAAAGATATTGCATATAGTTCATTTTTGACGTTTCACCGTATAAATTTATCCAGTAGGACAACAACATCCCAAATAAGCCTTTAATGATGTAATATTGCATTACATTGCATAATACCAGCATGCACACATCATTCAGAGTTGATTGCATCATTTTCTGATGCAATGCAATACTACTGCCAGACGGCTGCTGAAGCCATCTGACATCAGCAGTGTACTATACGCAGTCGGAAAGGTTGAGCATTTAAAATATTTCAGACTGTGTGCGAGACAGTTTAAGCTACTGTTACATCTAACTTATTAATCATATAATTTTAGCCATTTAGGTACAATACAGAACAGTAATGCCGCGAAAGTGCGTTAATACCGTTAACAATTTCTGCTACGTTTGTGAGGAAGTGACATTTGTCAACCAGAAGAAAAGTATCACTTCTCAACTGAAGAAGGCATATCATCTTTACTTTGGATGCAAGATTGGTGACCAAGACAAGCCTTGGGCCCCGCATATATGCTGCACTACATGTACAACACAGCTTTCACAGTGGTTGAATTGCAAAAGACCATCAATGCCATTTGCAGTCCGCATGGTGTGGAGAGAGCCAAGCAACCACATAAATGACTGCTACTTCTGCTTGGTTCCTTCTCTTTCCAGTGGAATAACGAAGCAAAAGAAGTCAAGCATAGTCTACCCAAACATTCCATCTGCATTGAAACCAGTTCCACATGGTGAGGGATTTCTTAGAAACATAGAAACATAGAAACATGATGACAGAAAAAGACCACATGGCCTATCTAGTCGGTCCTTCCAAAACAACAACTACAACAGTCCACTTTTTACCTTTAGAGATCCTCTGTGTTGGTCCCATGCTTTTATGAATTCAGTTACTGTCCTCATCTCTATCACCTCCACTGGGAGACTATTCCATGGATCCACTACTCTTTCTGTAAAGAAATATTTCCCCATATCACTCCTGAATCTATCTCCCTTCACCCTCATCACATGTCCCCTCGTAGCAGAACTTGCTTGCAATTGAAAGAGGCTCTCTCCCTGAACATTTATGCCACGGAGGTATTTAAACATCTCAATCATATCACCTCTATCCCGCCTTTCCTCTAAGGTGTACATATTAAGATCCTTAAGTCTGTCCTCATATGCTTTATAATGAAGCCCATTAATCATTTTAGTAGCCACCCTCTGCACCGACTCCATCCTGTTCACATCCTTTTGAAGGTGCGGTCTCCAGAATTGCACACCATACTCCAAATGAGGTCGCACCAAAGACTTATACAGAGGCATTATCACCTCCTTTTTTCTGCTAGCCATTCTTCTCCGTATGCACCCAAGCATCCTTCTAGCTTTTGCCGTCGCCTTTTCTACCTGTTTAGCTACTTTAAGATCATCAGACACAACCACGCCTAGGTCCCGCTCTTCTTTAGTGGACAAAAGTACTTCACCTCCTATACTGTATTGCTCCCTTGGATTGCTGCAGCCCAAATGCATGACCTTACTTTTTTTAACATTAAATCCCAGCTGCCAAATTCTAGACCATTCTTCAAGCTTAGCTAGATCCCTCCTCATTTTATCTACACCTTCCTGGGTGTCTACTCTATTGCAGATTTTGGTATCATCTGCAAAGAGACAAACCTTACCCGACAGCCTTCCGCTATATCACTAACAAAGATGTTAAAAAGAATCGGACCAAGGACAGATCCCTGGGGCACACCACTGGTAACATCCTTCTCCTCAGAGTGAGCTCCATTTACTTGTACTCTTTGTCGCCTCCCACCGAACCAATTTCTAACCCAAGCAGTAACTTTAGGGTCCATCCCTAGGGTGCTCAGTTTGTTTATAAGTCGCCTGTGAGGAACAGTGTCAAAGGCTTTACTGAAATCTAAATACACCACATCTAGAGCTCTCCCTCGGTCCAACTCCCTGGTCACCCAGTCAAAGAAATCAATCAGATTTGTCTGACAAGACCTGCCTCTGGTGAATCCATGCTGCCTCGGATCCTGTAATCCGCTGGATTCCAGAAACCTCACTATTTTCTCTTTCAGCAGGGTTTCCAATAATTTACTCACCACCGAAGTTAAACTAACCGGTCTGTAGTTTTCAACCACATCCTTACTTCCGCTTTTGTGTAAAGGCACCACATGAGCCTCTCTCCAGTCCTTTGGCACCACTCCCGACTCCAACGAGGCATTGAAAAGGTCAGTCAGTGGAGTTGCTAGAAGGTCCCCAAGTTCCCTCAGTATTCTAGGGTGTATCCCATCCGGTCCCATCGCTTTGTCTACTTTAAGTTGAGCTAGTTTCTCACGAACACAGTCTTCTGAAAATTGCTCAAGATGTCCCTCGCTTCTCTTCTTATTTGTGGGTGTTTTCTGAGGTCCTGCTCCTGGTTCTTCATCTGTGAACAAAGAACAAAAATATTTGTTAAGCAATTCCGCTTTATCCTTATCAGCTTCTACATATTCCCCCCCTGCACCCCTGAATCTGACAATACCACTTTTGCCCTTCCTCTTCTCACTAATATATCTGAAAAATGTCTTATCCCCCCATTTTATTGCATTGGCTATTTCCTCCTCCTTTTGAATCTTCGCCTTCTTGACTACTTTGCTAGCTTCTCTAAGTTTTTCCAAATACAGATGCCTGTCTTCCTCTCTCTGTGATCTCTTGTATTTCATGAAGGCCTCCCTCTTTCTTCACTTTTTCAGCTACTTCCTTCGAAAACCATAGCGGTCTCCTGTTCCTTTTGCCTTTATTTACCATTTTAACAAAAAGGTTGGTTGCCCTTAAAATACCCCCTTTCAGTTTTGCCCACTGTTTTTTACATCCCCCAGCTGTTCCCATCCCACTAACGACTCCCTGAGGTATTGGCCCATCTTCGCAAAGTTAGTCTTCCTAAAGTCTAAGATCCTCACCTTGGAATGGATTCTAACAGCCCTAGCCCTAATACTGAACCACACCATCTGGTGATCACTGGATGCAAAATGATCTCCCACTACAACATCAGAAACACTTTCACCATTGGTAAGCACCAAGTCCAGTATGGCCCCTTCATGTGTGGGGTCTGTTACCAATTGCCTGAATAGTTCTCCCTGTAGAGAATCCAGGATCTCCTTACTTCTAGATGATACTGCAGCAGGAATGTGCCAATCAACATCTGGCATATTGAAATCTCCTATCAGTAGCACTTCCCCTTTCCTAGCAATGCTGCGTATGTCTTCAATTAACTCTCCGTCCACCTCTTTCTCTTGTGAGGGAGGTCTGTATATCACACCAATGTAAATAGATTTCTCTTTCCCTCTTTCTAGTTTAACCCACAATGCCTCCTCTCTCCCTTTTAAGCTCTGTAATTCCAAAGCTTTAATAGTAGTTTTTACATATAGTGCCACTCCTCCTCCCCTTCTTCCTACCCTGTCCTTTCTGATAAAGTATAGCCAGGTATAATTACATCCCAGTCATGGTTTTCTGTGAACCATGTTTCTGTAACTGCCACTAAATCCAAGTCAGCCACTCCCACCAAAGCTTCAACTTCAGGGATCTTATTTCCCATGCTACGGGCATTAATACACACTGCTTTCCATATGTTACCCATTTCCATAAAGGTATTTAATGTATCACCTACCTGGGGGCTTTCTTCACCCATCCCCAACAAATCTAGTTTAAAGCCCTCTTCAGTAGATTAGCCAGTCTACTACCGAAGATAAGTTGACCTTTCTTGGACAGATGGATGCTATCTCTGCTCTGCAACCCTTGGAACAGCATCCCATGGTCTAGGAAACCAAAATGCTCTCGATGACACCATCTGATGGAGGTTCTTATTCCAGAACCTCCATCAGAATATTCTCTTGATTCATCTCATGAGGACAAGGGTGAGCCGACCTGTTCTTCTCCTGGTCCGTCAGCATGCAGTGACCCAGATTTTTACTGGGATGCATTATCAACTCTACACAGAATAACATAGGAAGAACTAAATGACCTGGTTCGTGATTTGGACTTATCCAAGAACAAGGCAGAATTGCTAGGATCAAGACTCCAACAATGGAATCTTCTAGAAGATGTCAATATTACTTCATATCGAAAGCGCCACCAGCAGTTGGAACCTTTCTTCAGAAAGGAAAGTAATCTGGTATTCTGTTCCGATATTGAAAGCCTCATGAATGCCTTAAAAATCACTCATGACCCACAAGACTGGAGACTATATAGACTCTTCGAAACTGAGTCTGAACGCTGTGCTTTTGAACAATGGAAACTGTCTTCCATCTATTCCAGTAGCGCATGCCGTCCACATGAAAGAGACATACGATAACTTAAAGCATCTACTGACTTCCATTAACTATAAAAAGTACAGCTGGCACCTCTGTGGTGACTTGAAGGTAGTTGCCCTTTTAATGGGACTGCAGCAGGGATATATAAAATACACGTGTTTCTTATGTGAGTGGGATAGCCGAGCAAGGGATTGGCACAACTTGCGGAAGGAATGGAATCACAGACAAAATGTAACAGTTGGAGAGAAGAATATTCAGCACTCAGCTCTGGTTGAGGCTCACAAAATCCTGCTACCACCCCTTCACATCAAACTAGGTTTGATGAAAAACTTTGTGAAAGCCATGCTTTCCGATACCTGCATGAAAAATTCCCTTGACTCAGTGAAGCAAAGATTAAGGAGGGAGTTTTTGTGGGTCCTCAGATTCACGAGCTCTTCAAAGATGACCGGTTCAACAACTTGTTGCAGGGTGATGCGAAACAAGCATGGAATGCTTTTTGCCTAGTGTTAAACTTTCTCGGGAATGTTAGGGCAGAAAACTACAAGGAACTAGTAGAAGACATGCTGATGCAGTATCAGAAACTTGGCTGCAATATGTCTCTAAAGATCCATTTCCTTGATTCCCATCTTGATTTCTTTCCTGACAACTGTGATATGGTTAGTGATGAACAGGACGAACATTTTCACCAGGATATCGCAACGATGGAGAAACGATATCAGGGAAAATGGTCCACTACAATGCTGGCTGACTACTGCTGGACACTCCCCAGAGAAACTCCCGAACAGCTGTAAAAGAGATAGGCGAAAAAATCTAAGTAGTCGTCTGTGACTTGTTTTTTTACAGGTATTAACCGAAGGCCTGTTATATTTACTATTGACATGCATTTCATGATGTAAATATTAATTCTTGTAGATTACAAAAAAACTAGAGCCAACTTTGCAATTTCACTGTCATATTTGTGTTCAGCATATAAAAATTGATAAGAAATGACTATTTTTATTTCAGTAACATGACTTTGTAAACATTTGTTGACCAGTATCAAACCCTGGAATTCGTTACTGGAGGATGTAGTAAAAGCTGTTAGTGAAGCTGGGTTTAAAAAAGGTTTGGATGAGGGGGGAGTGACTAATTTGCAAGAAGGTGGCTACGAGGGTTTGAGCCACAATGCCTAAGTGGAAAGTCAAGCCTAGAGCTTTTCCCACGGAGCCTATGCCTGCCAATGTGGGGCCCATGGATCGTTATGTCAGGCTCACCGAGAACCAAATAGGAGAGATTCAAGCAGGTTTGGTAGCACCGGCTTATGAGTTTGTGGTGTCTTCTGCCTTGGATGTGTCTTTCTCCCCAAATGGGTGTGCTGTTCCGGGCCGTTTGGCGATATCCCCAACATGTGGATCTGCAACCCTACCTGTAGCGGGAGAGGCTGTGAATCTGGAGTGGGGCATGTCGGAGGCAGGTTCCGGAGGTCAGCAGATTGGGATCATGACTGTTGACCCGGGCGAGTTACACCTTGTAGAGGTTGCTGATTCTGCTCATGGGGTGAGCAGTGCTGGTGAGTCAAAGGCTTTGCTTGCGGTGGCAACTATTGAACCTCCATTTTCCTTGGCTATTTCTCGTCCTGCTTCGGTGACTCTGGACAATATCTGGGAGGCGATAGTTCAACTTTCTCAGGTAGTAAATCAGCAGTTGGCTCTATCTACTTCTAAAACTTCTAAACTTGAGGAGACTTTCTCTAAATTAGATAAAGATATGGTGGAGATAAAAGGGAAAGCAGAGGTCTCTGATCAGAAGCTCTCTCAGGTTTCTGATGTGACTTTATCCTTAGTTAAAGATAACATGGCTTTAAGAGCGAAGTTAGAGTCATTAGAAAATGCTGCCAGGTCTTCAAATATTTGTCTTTTGAACTTTCCAGTTGTTCCTGCGTTGGCTCCTTTGGACCTTTTTAAGAAATATCTCCAAGAGTCAGTATTGGTACCTCCTGACCTGATACCTCCAGTGTTGAAAGCTTATTATTTACCAAATTATTTACCAGTGGGTATAAAAGATGGGAAGATGGCTGTTAAGACTATAGGAGATGGATTTTCTCAATGTCTCCGCTCTTCTTCAATCCCCCAAGGAAGATGAACTGTCTGTTTCCATCTTGTTAGTAACATTTGCTTTGTCATCAGAAAAAGAATGGCTCCTCAAGTTATATTATAAAAAAAGAGCTAACTTGTTTATGGGTAAGAAAATATTGGTTTTTCCAGATGTTGCCAGAGAAACACAAAAAAGACGTAAATCTTTTCTTTTGTTACGTCCTGGAGTGATTCAGATGGGAGCTTCTTTTATGCTAAGATTTCCTTGTAAATGTATTGTTGTTTTTCAATTGCAGAAATACGTTTTCCTTCAGCCTGAAGATCTGTCTTCCTTTATTAGCACTCATATTGTTACATCTTCACCCTCTTGAGCGGTTCCTCATTTATATATAAGAGGGGGTACCCAAAAAAAACAGGAATTATTTTTTAAAAGCTATTTATTTCAATTTCTTTACAAAACAACCTTATCCCCTTCAAAATACTCTCCATTACAACTGATACATTTGTCCCACCGGTGCTTCCACTGTTCGAAACAATTTTTGTAGTCATCTTTAGAAACGGCTGACAGCTCCTCCCTCTTTTTTTTATTGACTTCTTCAATGATGTCAAATCGGTGTCCTTTCATGCCCCTTTTCATGCGTGGAAATAAGAAAAAGTCGCACGGAGCCAGGTCAGGCAAGTAAGGTGCGTGGGGCAGCGGAACCATGCCATTTTTAGCCAAAAACTGTCTAACAGAGATGGCTGTGTGTGCAGGTGCGTTGTCGTGGTGGAAGAACCAGTCTCCTGTCTGCCACAAATCGGGTCTTTTTTGACGAACACTGTTGCGCAATCTTCTTAAAACTTCCAAATAAAAGGTTTGATTGACGGTCTGACCTGGGGGAACAAACTCTGAATGAACTACCCCCTTGGCATCAAAAAAGCAAATCAGCATTGTTTTGATGTTTGATTTGACTTGACGACATTTTTTTGGACGGGGTGACGATGACGTCTTCCATTGGCTTGACTGTTGCTTTGTTTCTGGGTCGTAACCATAGCACCATGACTCATCACCTGTAATGACCTTTGACAGAAAATCTGGATCAGTTTCAAGCTGTTGTTTCAAAACACGACATGTTTCAACTCGATGTTCCTTTTGATTGTCAGTCAGATCCCAAGGAACAAACTTGGCAGCAACCCTTTTCATTCCCAAATCTTCCGTTAAAATTCGCTGAACCGAGCTCCAAGATAACCCACTAATCTCTGACAGTTGATCAATTGTCTGTCGACGGTCTGTGAGCACAAGCTCTCTAATATTTTCAATATTTTCGTCAATTCGGGCAGTTGATGGAAGCCCAGAACGAGGTTTGTCATCAATCGACATGTCGCCATTTTTAAACCAAGCAAACCACTGGTACACTTGACTTTTTCCCATAGCATCATCTTGATAAGCTGTTTTCAACATTAAAACAGTTTCAGCAGCATTTTTACCGAGTAGAAAACAAAATTTCACAGCTGCACGTTGTTCACTTAAACTTGTCATCATAAAAAAACAAACAAGAACAAAACAGCGCTAGCAAAAACAATCGCTGCAGATGAACAGAACAAGCCAGGTCGACAACACAGGTGGCACTGAACTGACAATGAGTTGCACTATACACGCCTAGCGGCAGAAGTGCATACTACACAAGCTCCGCCCACAGCAATGTTATTCCTGTTTTTTTGGGTACCCCCTCGTATAAAGATGTTCCTGGACCTCCACCTCCATTTGTTTTGAGGATAAATGTTTTTTTTTCTTCTGAGATAACATTGGGGGGTCTCCTGCCTTCAGTGTGTTTGTTAAGCTGCTTCCCCCTCATTGAGGGCTACAGATACTCTTGCTAATATGTTTTGGTATATTTCTTATGTATTGCTATGCAAGTTTGTATCTTTGCTGTACAAGCGTGTTGCTTGGTTTATTGTTAAAAATTTATAAATATAAAAAAAAGGTTTGGACAAGTTCCTGGAGGAAAGGTTCATAAACCATTATTAAAGACAACCACTGCTTGCCCCAATACAAACATTGTGGAATTTGTGTGTCTATTTGGGAAACTGCTAGGTAGTTGTGACCTGGATTGGCCACTGTTGGAAAAAGGATACAAGGCTTGATGGACCTTGGTCTGACCTACTATGGATGTTCTTATGTTTCTCCATCTACCAAGATGCAGCATGACATGAAAATTGCAAAGATCATGATACTAGCCATGGAAGCCTAAGAGAACATAATACAAAACCTTACAAATATCACTCAGGACCTATAGAGGAAATCTACCATACCATTATAGCATCAACTTCCAAAACTCATATAAGGAGCACACTCGGAGAAGAGCAGCACCATAAATATTGCAGTAAGAGTGGAGGAATAACCTAGTGGTTAGAGCACTGACTTGATAACTAAGAGGCCAGGGTTTGATACCCACTAGCACTCCTTGTGACCTTGGGTGAATCACTTAACCCTCCATTGCCTCGGAAGAAAGGACTGGCAATCTACTTCTAGTTGCACTGCCAAAAAAACCCAGGAGCTGCTGGGTTGCCGAGAGTCAGCATTGACATAAAGGCATGCGTTGCAGCATCAAGTGGCATACTCAGAAAAGAGCAGCATCATAAATATTGCAGTAAGCCCAAACCTCAAGTGCAGGAGTAGCCTAGTGGTTAGAGCAACAGCCTAGTACCCAGAAGATCCAGGGTTCAATTCCTACTGGCACTCCTTGTGACCTTGGGCAAGTCACTTTACCCTCCATTGCCTCAGAAGGAAAGGCCTGGCAAGAAAACCAAGGGTCTGCTGGGTCATCAGGAGTCAGCATTGACTTGACGGCACTTAAAAATGACTAAACCTATTTGGAAAACTGAGCAAGCTTGATTACTGTAGATCCATACATAGAAATTCCATGCTAACAGAATATAGATAGGTTCTCATCAAAACAGAATCAATTACTATAAACTAAAAATAGAATTATGTAGACAACAATGAAATTGAAACCCTCAGAAACCAACTCCAGAGAAATAGGAGATGCAGATGCCCCTGTACTAAAATATAAAGATAGAACATGTACATTCCAAGGATTGCCATTTTCCAATCACTAAATTTAAAATAAAATTCATTTTTCTACTTACTAATTCC
Organism: Ichthyophis bannanicus; assembly: GCA_033557465.1. NCBI lineage: Eukaryota > Metazoa > Chordata > Amphibia > Gymnophiona > Ichthyophiidae > Ichthyophis > Ichthyophis bannanicus. The sequence goes on along the minus strand of CM066043.1, from coordinate 123,551,494 downwards.
TGTCTTCCTCTGTCTTCTCTTAACTTCCTTTCCAGGATCTCAGTCCATCTGCAATTTCTCTCTTCTCCTGCCTTACTCACTTCCTTCCATCTTTGACATTGATCTGTTACTTTTAGCCTTCTTCCATTTATTTCTCTCACAATTTGGCTTTCACTCCTCTTTCATGCCATCCAGTCCTCAATCTCCCTCTTTTTACTGCATCTACCTACCACTTTTCAACTCTTAATACAGCCCTCTCACTCCCAATCTCTCTCAGCCTCAGCCTCTTATTCCCCAGTCTTTAATTAACTCTCCAATTTCTCCCTTTTCCCCTTCCTGAGTCTAGCATCTCTCACCTTCTATCCTGCCTTGTCCAGTGTCTCTCCCTCTCCCTCATCCCTATCTGTCTGTCCTTTGTCAATAGGTTTTCTAAATCTCTTGAGGACATGCTTACTTACAAGTTTGACTCTATCCAGAATCCCTTTACTGAGCAGGAAAATAAACACAAACAGCTCCACAGGATCAGAATTAAAATCAGGCCTGTATGTGCAGGCCGGATTGCGATTCAGCCCGGCCTGCACATACAGGCCTTGCCTAACTCAGTCAGGGCTTTTAAATGGAGCTGTGGCACCATGGTGTCCGGTTGCCATGTAGGGTTGCCAACCGGCCGGTTTTCAGCCGGCCTGGCCGGTTTTTCCATGGCCAGGCCGGCTGCCGGCACAGATGTCAAACCGGCCGTTGAAAAGCCGGTTTTTTGCTCTGGCCGCAAGATCGGGAGCGGCCAGAGCAAAAAAACGGCTTTCCTCCCGAAGTCTGCGGCGCGAATGCGAACACGATTCCCCATAATAGTGCAGCCGCTGCTTCTGCTTTGTACAGAGCAGCGGCTGCACTACACTTACTTTGAAAAGTAAAGAAACTGTATGAGGAGCCCTCCGGTCATGGCAGAGCCCGAGGAAGGCCATGGAAAAATCCTGGGAAAGGTTAAAGGTTGCCCTTTAACCTTTCCCAGCATTCGCGGCTTCACAGAAACAGCCGCCAGCGTGAAGGAAAAGGCTCTTCACGCTGGCGGCTGTACAGAGGGGCCGGGGCCTCGCGCGGGCTTCCCCGGCTCCCTCTAAAGCCCTCCGGTGGGCCCTTGCCAGCTGTGGGCCCTACACCACGGCGTACGTGGCGTATAGGCAAATCCGGCCCTGGCCCTGGCTCTGGCTCCTTGCCAGCCCCGGACCTGCCAATCCTTCAGAATCGAGGAAGCTATTCCTAGGGTTGCCAACCGGCCGGTTTTCAGCCGGCCTGGCCGGTTTTTCCATGGCCAGGCCGGCTGCCGGCACAGATGTAAAACCGGCCATTGAAAAGCCGGTTTTTTTGCTCTGGCCGCAAGATCGGGAGCGGCCAGAGCAAAAAACCGGCTTTTGTGCCGAAGTCCGCGGCGCGAACGCAAACTCGATTCCCCATAGCAGTGCAGCCGCTGCTTCTGCTTTGTACAGAGCAGCGGCTGCAATACACTTACATTGAAAACTAAAGATAAACTGTGTGAGGAGCCCTCCGGTCATCGCAGAGCCCGAGGAAGTGATGTCATGGGGGCGGGCTCCTCACAGGTTGTCTTTCCTTTTCAAATTAACTTTAGCTGCAATAAAGTTAATTTGAAAAGGAAAGACAACCTGTGAGGAGCCCGCCCCCATGACATCACTTCCTCGGGCTCTGCGATGACCGGAGGGCTCCTCACACAGTTTGTCTTTACTTTTCAAAGTAAGTGTATTGCAGCCGCTGCTCTGTACAAAGCAGAAGCAGCGACTTGGTCGGGGGGGGGGGGGGGGTGTGAGTGAACCAGCAAGGGGGGAGGGGTGGTGTGAGTGAAGCAGCAGGGGAGGGGTGTTGTGAGTGAACCAGCAGTGGAGGGGGGTTGGTGTGAGTGAACCAGCAGGGGAGGGGGGGGTGAGTGAGTGACCCAGCAGGAGGGGTGAGTAAGTGACATGGGGGTGGGTGAGTGAACCAGCAGTGGAGGGGGGGGGGAGGTGTGAGTGAACCAGCAGGGGAGGGGGGTTGGTGTGAACCAGCAGGGGAGGGGGGTTGGTGTGAGTGAACCAGCAGGGGAGGGGGTGAGTGAGTGACAGGGGGGTGGGTGAGTGAACCAGCAGGGAGGGGAGGGGAGGGGTGGTGTGAGTGAACCAGCAGGGGAGGGGGGTGAGTGAGTGAACCAGCACTGAGGGGAGGGGGGTGAGTGAACCAGCACTGAGGGGGGGTGTGACTGAATCCTCGGTAATTTTTGTGGGTGGGGCTGGGGGCGTGGAAGGGGTGGGACTGGGGGCGGAGAATGGGTGGAGCATGGCGAGCCACAGGTGTCGGGTTTTTCTCGGTGAAAAAGTTGGCAACCCTAGCTATTCCACATCGATGGAGGAATAACTTCCCCATTCAAGTCACCGGCCCCAGACGTATAGGCCTGACATTAGAATCGGCCCTGTATCTCCGGGGCTGGCGACCGCCCACTGCCCGCCCAAACGCTGCTTTCGATCCTCCCCTTTTCCACCCCATCTAACTTCCCGTATAACCAGCGGGGAAGTTAAATGCCGATGGGAAGGGACTCAGAATGAGCTATTCCTCTCTTGGAATGAGCCTGAAAGAGGCTTTAGTGACATTTATATCTGTTAATGAGTCATATGGATTTAATTCCTCCAAGGAGCAAAGAAGTCACCTACTGCTACTGTAACAGCAGAGGATTTGGACCATGGCAATCAGGGTAAGGACGAATGGGAAATTCTTCCTTCTCAAAGTTGTCCAAAATGTAAATCCATATCTAGCCTGGAAGTTAATAGAATGGGCCAAAACACTGAACTAATATCCTTGCGCCAGTCCTCTTTAAACGGCTAATGCAAAACATTCTACTCACTGTAAGAATGTAGTGTACACATATAAGTATAGGATAATTGCTTGCTTTAACAATACCAATATATTCTCAAGATGGGCAGTGGCACACAGCTTTAGAGGACCTGCTTCCAATCCCCAAAAATATGCAGACACAATGTTTTATTTACACACTTCAAGCTATGAAATGCGCTTTGACTGATAGTCCAGTTAATATTGTAGATACAGATTCTTTGGCTTATGCTTGGAGATTTAGCATTATAGGCTGCCTCATGCTGATGTTATTGGGTCCCGGTATAAAGTTTCTATTGCACCCATCTATTTTCTGATATTATTGCTTTTTTACATTGCTTACAAAGGAACCAAGTGAGCCACATTCTGAGCCCACCAACCATACCATCAGCTTACATCTTCTGTGAGCAGTGTCATTGTTTTTCTACATAAATGCCAGTCTTCCTCATCTACCTACTTTGCACCTTTTTTGATATCTTTGGTCTTCATTCCACTGATGCTGGTGATACTTTACCCTTTCTGTGGTGCATTGAGGACTTCACTCCAAAATACTGAGAGTAAATGATTGTTGTACCTCCTAACATCTCCGCGTTAAGATTTCCTCCTAGGCTAACAAATTATCTCAGGAGAACTTAAGAATCAGTGGCACTTCTAGTTTTGACCTGTCCACTGAACTTCACTGGCCAAAGCTTGGGGGATAAACACTTCATCCAGTGAATGTCGATGCCAAACTTTACATCCTCATTGTCTTGGGATCTTCCAACTTATACTTGTGCTGCTTTACTCCTTTCCTGGTGCCTTCAGTTTTTCTGCCACTGTTTTCTTATTGGTTCTTTATAGCTCATTTGTGATAACTTAAAAAAACAGTACTAGATATAAAAATATGATAACCTATTAGGCTACAGTATATTCCATCCTTTGAAAGGATGAGCCTATTTTATCCTTTTGGCAGTGTGACAGAAAACGTGTGCTTCCTTTCTAATTCTCCCAGAGAAACTGGTTTATGAAGGCCCTTGGATACTTCTTCCTTCACGCATCCCTCAAAGAGGCTCATTTTTCCACAAAAATACAACCCTGACCTAACTATTAGTGCTTCTTTGCCCTATGCCTAAAGGATTTGTGGGTCTTCATGCTAAATCTATAACCGCTTTGCATCTCTTCTGGTGCCCAGTGTTTTACTGCCAATGTTGGTGCTAGTTTGCCCCTATCCTGACGCCTTGGGCTTTTTCTACCTATGTTGGTGCTTTTGTACCCCTCTACAAGTGTTCTGAGGTCTTCCTGCTAATGTCAGTGCTATGTTGCTCCTCTTCCAATATCTTGGGATCTTCCTTTTTAAAGTTGGCGCTAAGGGAGGACAAGGCCAAAGCAGAGAGACTGAATGAATTCTTTGCTTCGGTCTTTACTAAAGATAATGTAGGGAAGTTACCTGTGCCTGAAATGGTATATAAAGGTGATGTAGCGGAAAAATTGAAAGAAATGTCAATAAACCGGGCGGATGTATTACAACTGTTTGATAAACTGAAGAGTAGCAAATCACCTGGACAAGATGGTATACATCCAAGGGTGTTAAAAGAACTAAAATATGAGATTGCAGACCTTTTATTGGTAATCTGAACTACCATTAAAATTGTCTGTAGTACCCGAGGATTGGAGATTGGCTAATGTAACTCCAGTTTTTAAAAAGGGTTCCAGGGGTGATCTGCGAAACTACAGACCGGTGGTCCTGATGTCAGTACTAGGTAAAATGGTAGAAACCATTATAAAGAATAAAATTACTGAACATTTATATACCCATGGCTTAATGAGAGAAAGCTAACATGGATTTATCCAAGTCTTGTCTTACTAATCTGTTATATTTTTTTGAAGGTTTGAATAAACAGGTAGACAAAGGTGAGCCTGTTGATATAGTGTATTTGTATTTTCAGAAAGCCTTTGATAAGGTCCCTCATGAAAGACTCTTGGCGAAATTAAAAAGTCATGGGATTGGAGGCAGTATAGTATTGTGGATCAGGAGATGGTTAAAAGATAGAAAGCAAAGAGTAGGGCTAAATGGTCAATTTTCTCAATGGAGAAAGGTGAATAGAGGAGTACCCCAGGGATCTGTGCTGGGTCTGCTACTCTAACATATTCATAAATGACCTGGAAATAGGAATAATGAGCGAGATGATCAAATTTGCAGATAATGGAGGAGATAATGTCCTTATTTGGCAGTTTGAACCCTAGTAGCAGTACCACGAGACTAACACTGGAAATGAGAGCTTCCATTTTGAACCTAGGACTGAATGGAGAAGGAATGACACTCCTGCTCCTGATTAACTAACAGGTTGGACCCAGGAAATTTCAGGGAATTGGGGGCATTGGGGACGGGTGAGGGGATTCAGTGTGGAAGACAGGCGAGTAGGGGATCACTATTATATGTCAGGTGGGCGGATCGGGGGTGAGGGATTTGTATTTGTTGCTGGGTGATATTAGATAGAGGGATTGATCAGTACATATTAAAGGATCTGGTTATGTCTATTTGTGCACCATCAATAGCACTGTTGCAGATGCACTACTGGCAATGCACTTTTAACATGCGTTACATGTCTGCCTCACACATGAGTTGTTAGGGCAGATGATGGCCAGACCTGCAAAGGTTACTGGGCACTTATCACACTTAGGTTTTGCATATAAGAAAACATTACTAGCACAGAGCGAGAACAGCAATCTCATAAACTTACAGGTGGAAGAAAAGAGCAACATCATTTGGCAGCATCTATGCATAGGTGCCAGAATTTATATGTAGACTAGCCCCATTTCAGAAAACTATACATATAGTTGGTACCAGTTAAGTAGTGAAACCACTAAAGGTATTTTTCCTTTCATAAGACAAGAATAAAACATGAGGGTTTAAGTGTATAGATCCTTAATCCCTTCAATTAACTCTTAGGTGAATCAAGCACTTTTGTAAAAGTTGTACTCATTTCAGAGGTGGTGCAAAGGCCAGTGTGGAAATCTTTTAGCTTTTATATGTATTTCCATTTATAAAATGTAAATATATGCATAATTTGTTCAGCCTATCCACAGTACACCTACAACTTGTCTCTCCTAATCTCTCTGGTCATCTACACCTTTAGATAATAGGGGTGTGTGGGCAAAAAAAAATAATTTTATTATGTTTCCTGTGTTGTTTTCAGGTTATTTCATTTTGGGTTTTTTTTTAATACTTTTTTTTTTTTTCATTTTGTTTTTATAAATATTCATTTCAGGGCAATTACAGAGGCAACTGTGGCTGCTCTCCAAATGAAAAACATAGATGAAAGATTACTTGAAGTTTCAGGCAAATAAAAATACCCAAATGACTTTTTTTTTCCTGCAGTTGGAGACTGGTCTCTAACCGGTGACTTTTAGGTTAGAAGGCAGGCAACTTACAGAAGAGCCATCACATCTCCCTGGGGCTTTTAGCCTGCCTGCTCTTAACTTGTATATTGCTAGTGATCTTCATTCCTGTTTCTTGATTGGCCTAAAGTTTGTCTGGTCTACAGCTCTATGTAAAATGCTAACTGGATTCTATTGCCTTGTGAATCCATTGACTCCTACTGCTGTTGAGGTTTACTCCATTTTTTTTCTTTTGCCATTTTCTTTTGCCAGAAATTCTGTGAATCCAGTCTAGTATGCTATCAGAGACATTTACTCAAGTCTAATCTAGATCCTGGTCATTCAGTTAGTGATGGTGGCTTGAGAAGATGCCAACCATCATGTGCTACAGTTTTATAAACTAATATAAATGCAACATTCATTTCTACCATCACTATTTTCAATTAAGAACTGCCAACTTCATAAAAGAGTATGCATATTAGCCAGAAACCACCTTAAATTCGACACCATTGACACCACCTCAACGAATAACAGACATCCTCACAATATCAAATGTCCCTAATAATCTGTCTGACATGCAGAGCCCCATACAACAATGCCGACGAATTATCCACTTTACTCAAAGCTACATGCTCTTACCTCTCTAAACACCAATGTTTCATCCTCCTCAGTAATCTGAACCTGTCCTTTGCATCCAACAAAGAAGCCTCATCCTTTTTGGAAGTCATGGAGGCATTGCACTACAACCAACTCATCACCAATTCTACCTATATGAAAGGAGAAACCCTTGACTTTATCTTCATCCCAAGCCACATCTCAAATAAGCTTGCTCAATCACTCCCACCACTTCGCCAGTTCCTTGGTCTGACCACAGCCTAATATACTTTTTCTTACCACACACCACTAACCTAGATCCCATACTCAACACAACCACTATGAATCACAGATTCTGCCCATTCAATTATCAATCCTTCCTTAAAGATGTGCTTCCCCAACTCACAACCATTTCCTCTGATGCTCACATGGAGGCCCTAAATTGAACAATACTTTAGCCTGAGCAGCCCTCATGCCACAAGGCATGACCATCACTAAGTAATGCCACCTCACCCATGGAATTCCTCAACACTAAAGGACCTAAAACATAACTTCCGGTGTCTCGAGCACAAATGGAGAAGCTCCAATGACCTACACTTTCAGGCTATATACATGGATAAATAAAAAGAATACTGTACCGCAACTAACAAATGTAAAATGGACTATCACACCAACCTCATTATGAGTTCCATCAACAGACCCAGAGAACTCTTAAACATAGCCAAAGCACTGATAAGAGAGTCCAGTCATCAAAGAGTCAGCAGCTCCATATGTCTGCATGAGATGGTACATCACCTTTGTAGCAAATACAAAGCGGACAGCATCAAAGAATGCATCATCCCCCACCTACTTACCATGATAGCCCCCATAATGTATGGACCACATTTGAAACAGTCACCGCCGAGCAGCTTGACAATATTATAGCCAAACTCAACACGACATCCCACCTAGATCCTTGTCCAGTCTCTTGGATAAAAATTGTCCAAGCCTCACTAACCCAAGGTTATATGTCCCCTCATTAAAACAAATCTCAGTCAGACCACTACTAAAGAGTTCCAATCTTGACCCACACCCCAGCCTCCTATAGACCCATCTCCAGCGTCCCATTTATTGTAAAGATAATTGAAAAAGTCATACAGAGCCAACTGCAAAATTACATCAATGATCATGCCCCACTTGAGCAGCAGCAACATGGCTTTAGAGCTTTAGAGTGAACCATGGTGTAGGGACCCTACTCACCTCATTACTAGATAAGCATATCATCGGCACAGAAAATATCAGACAAGACTTCATCTTCTTTTTCCTTGATATCTCTGCAGCATTCAATTCCATACCTCACCACAAGCTTCTCAACTGACTCCAGGATATTATAAGAACATAAGAACATAAGATATGCCACACTAGGTCAGACCAAGGCTTATGCAATACCATGATCAAATGGTTTCAACTCCAACTTAAGGGATCGCACCCAGCAGATAAACATTGGCACCAAGAGATCACATCCATTTATCCAACCAGGCATTCCTCAAAGCTCTTCCCTTTCGGCTTTATTGGGGGCAGCGAATGAGAATGCTCTGGAGCTTGTAGTTTTCTTAGACTTCCTGAAGGCTTCTGGTGTGTAAAGGGAGTGGGCTGCGTTTTGTCTGTGAGTTCTCGTTTCAGTTGGAGCGTGCAGCAGTGTGGACAGATGTCAGGGGGCGATGCCGTTTATGAGTTTGAAGGTTGTTAGGATTATTTTATATCTGATTTTATATCTTTCCTCATGTTATCCACTCCCTCGGGGGAGTCCACTCTGTTGCAAATTTTTGTGTCATCTGCAAAAAGACAGACTTTTCCATTCAGTCCTTCAGCAATATCCCTCACAAATACATTTAACAGTGCCAGGCCCAGGACCGAACCCTGGGGCACCCCGCTAATCACCTTCCTTTCATCCGAGTGAGCTCCATGTACCATCACCTTCTGTTGTCTATCAGTCAACCAATTTCTAATCCAGTTTACCATCTTGGGACCCATCCACAAGCTACTGAGTTTATTGACAAGCCTCCTATGAGGAACAGTATCAAAGGCTTTGCTGAAATCCAGGTAGATGACTTCCATCGCATGCCCCTGATCTAGTTCCTTGGTCACCCAGTCACAGATTTGTTTGGCAAGACCGTCCTTCAGTAAAACCATGTTGCTCCGGATCTTGCAACCTGTTGGTTTTGAGAAAGTTCACTATTCGCTCTTTCAGGAGCGTCTCCATTACTTTTCCCGCCACCGAGGTAAGGCTCACGGGTCTGTAGTTTGACACTTCTTCCCTGTCACCACTTTTGTGTAGAGGTACGACATCAGCCATTCTCCAGTCCCGAGGAACCTCTCCTGTTTCCCAGGATCTGTTGAATACATCCTTTAACGGCCCTGCAAGAACCTCTCTGAGCTTTTTCAGTATCCTGGGATGTATCCCATCTGGTCCCATGGCTTTGTCCACTTTCAGTTTAGCAAGTTGTTCCAACACCTCATCTTCTGTGAATGGTGTGGTATCTACTTCATTCCCATTTTTATATTTGGGATTCACAGCTGGTCCATCTACAGGATTTTCTTTAGTAAAAACAGAGCAGAAATATTTATTTAGCAATTTTGCTTTTTCTATGTCACTTTCCATGAGTCCTTTCCCAGCACTTGAGTCCTGCAATTCCAACTCTGATCTTCTTCCTTTCCCGAATATACCTGAAGAAAGTTTTGTCGCCACCCTTAATATCTTTAGCCATCTTTTCTTCTGCCTTTGATTTTGCTATCCCTATTTCTCTTTTTGACTCTGAGTTTGATCCTGTATTCATTTCTGTGTTCTTCTGTTTGCAAGCTTTTGAATTTTGCGAAAGCTGTGTTTTTTTGCCTTTATTTGAGCAGCAACTTCTTTGGAAAACCAAATAAGTTTCCTTCTCCTCTTGTTTTTGTTTACCTTTTTTACATATTTGTTTGTTGCCCCTTTTATTGCCACCTTTAGTTTAGCCCATTGCAGTTCCACTTCCCTTATCTCCTTCCACCCTATCATCTCTCCTTTAGGTACTCGACCATTTTATTGAAGTGTTTTTGAAGTTTAGGACTTTGAGCTTGCTATGTTTGGCCTGTACCTTGGCTTTTATCTCAAACCACACCGTGTGATGATCACTGTTGCTCACAGGGGCACTGACGCAGACATTCGACACGTGCTCACCGTTGGTGAGCACTAAATCCAGCGTTGAGCTTTCCCTGGTTGGCTCCATGACCATTTGTCTAAGTGATGCATCTTGGAGAGCATCTACAGTTGTTTTGCTTCTTTCCAGATGTGCAGAAGGAGTAATCCAATCCACATCAGGTAGATTAAAGTCACCCAAAATGATCGCTTCCCCCTTTGTGGCTATCTTGGCAATATCTATAATCAAATTGTTATCTATCTCTTCAATTTGAGTTGGAGGTCTGTAGACTACAGCAATATGGATGACAGTGCCATCTCCTCTTTCCAACACAATCCAGAGCGCTTCTTCTTTTACCCATGCCCCCTGAATTTCAGTAGCTTTAATATTGCTTTTGACATACAAGGCTACTCCTCCTCCTTTTCCATTTTCTCTGTCTCTTCTGAATAGATTATAGCCAGCTATGGCTATATCCCAATCATGCGATTCATTAAACCATGTTTCTGTAATGGCCATAATGTCCAAATCCATTTCCACCATTAGGGCTTCCAGGTCTGGAACTTTATTGGCTAAACTTCTAGCATTTGTGCTCATTGCTTTCCAGCATTTACCTGGCTTGTGTGTATTTTGCATTTATTTTGTTCTGCCCACATTTTCCCACTTGTTTTTGATGTGTGGTTTAAAGGTGTGGCTGTTTCTGATGTTATTCTGCTTTTGCAGGGGGTGGCGTTCCACATCCGTCACCCCCTTTTCCTAGTTTAAATGCATATCCACATACTGCCTGAATTTTTCACTTAAGATTCTTTTCCCTGCAACAGAAAGATGCAGTCCATGAGCACAGTATAGTCTCTTGTTGGTCCATCTGTTTCCCCAGTCGCCAATAAATCTGAATCCTTCTTGTTTGCACCAGGTCTGGAGCCATGTATTAAAGCTGTTAATGTGATGCAGCCTTTTTGTCCCCTTACCAAGAACAGGCTTGAGTTTCTCTCCCAGAGATTGGAAGTCCCTTTGGACTGTAGAGGCACTGGTTTGAGGCCAGCCTGTGACAGAACTGGAAGAGAAATACAATTTAGATTTTTCAGTGTTCTTTTCAGATTAAAAGCAATATGAAATGTTGATATTTCCCATGTTGTTTCAAAGAATACATATCCCAGGTAGATAGCAGCTTTCTGAAATCACTATGTACATTTGTAAAAAACACTTTTTAGATGTGTTGATGCTTGTAAAATGACCTCCTTTGTGTTATGTCTCTGCTGTGGCTACGCTTTACTAATCGCTTTTTCAGAAGCTTCTCTGCTGAGGATGTCCCAGTGTGTGCCAAGTAGAGGCAAGGTGGAGCACCATTTTACCATGCCCCACTTTTCCAATGCTACTTCATCTTGGGTTTTAACCATATCTGAGCTGTTAGGCCATCCTAGCATTGGAAATGTCGAGCAGTGCTTCCTCTAATTCCTAGAAAGATTTATTTAGCCCTCTGAGTAGGGCATGCTACTCTTTTATGAAGTTGGCAGCGCTTAATTGAAAGTAGTGATGGTAGAGATAACTGTTGCATTTATATTAATTTGTAAAAACTGTAAAACAGGATGCTTAGCATCTTCTCAAGCCATTAAGCAAAGGTTGTTCTTCAATAAGCATGGGGGGGGGGGGGGCGCAGTGCTGTTAAACCAGCCATCACTACTTTACTTATGCTTATATATTCAGTGTCAGAGCTATATCCAGCCAGCAGCACTGAATATCCGGTTTGGCCTAACTTTAGGCATTTTAGTTAGCTGGCTAGCGGCTCAATATTTCTGCTGACTAGATAACTAGATATCTCAACTCAGCAATAATAGTTAAATGATGTTAGACCGTTCCACCTTATGATATTTCACTGTATATACCTGCTCTGTTAAATGTTATTTATGACATGTCTCTATACCCACTCAAGATCTCTAGTCTGATGTAATTGCTTTTATTTAATTATTCATATGCTATTCCCCAGTTAATCCTTGTTTTATTCCCCTGTTACCTGTAACTTGAACAAGTTCTCTAAATCTGAGTGTATTTTGTTTAATGTAAACCGCACTGATGTCAAATAGCGCGGTATATGAGAGCTGTTAAATAAATAAAATAAATAAATAACTAGTGCTGCCTCCCTTGTTCTGTCCCAGAATTCCCCCACGCTAGGCAGTTAGTGTCAGGGCATTTAGATGGGCTGGGAAAGGATATTCAGTGACACAAATTTGGTATATGCCGCTGAATATCCCAGTCAGCAGGATTAATGCGGTTTGCAGATCTGTAAACCACATTAATCCTTTTGAATATGCTCCTTATTATTTATAACTGAGGGCTGAGGTTTTCCCCACTGACTTCTGTGGAGCTGGCAGGAATAACTGTTTTAGTGCATATGCAGATGAAGTGACTTTTGCACTGAATTATGGATAGGGCTTTGTAACTTCTTACACTTGGATCATGTCGATATCACTAAGTGTACCCCTTTTCCGATCAGGGACTGAAATCAGCAGAGTGACCACATGTCTGAGAAGGAATAATGAGGCTCGTACATAATGAAATGAGGCAACTAATGCATTCTGCAGCTCAGAACAGGCAAGTCCTAATTGCCTCTAGAAATGTCACATTTTTGCTTCCTGTTCAGTCTCTGCTTTGGGTTAGAATAGCAAACATTTTTATTCACCAGTGAGCCTGAACAGCTAGTTGCCTCTAGCTGCTTTTTTGGTGGAGAAATGGCTAAATTACTCTGATAGATTTTAGAGGCTTATTCATAATACCAGCCGTCAATGGCACTAAGTAAGAATGATTATTGCACGCAGCATGACTAACATTTCCATGTAAATTGTATGCAAATATATGCAATGCTATCTTTAATGCAGATGTAGCAGAAAGTATTAAGATGTGCAAGGCTTAATTAGGTCCTACATAAAAAACTATATATGAAACTTGCCTCTAAAGTGTCAGCAAAAGAAATTCAGACAAAGTCCCAGTGCACATTTTAAAATAAAAAATTTTTTTCTGACTGCTGCCGAGCTAACCAGTGAGAAGTATTTAAAAACAACTCTACTTTAAATGCAAGTCTCTAGAAAAATACATGCTTTCTAATGAAACTATCAAACCCAAAATATAATCATGCCTCATTTCTTTTGGTAAATGTGAGTTTTAAACACTTTTCTTTCTATGTCCTACTGTTCTCAAATTTCTGGAAAGTTAAAAAAATATGCTGAATGTTTGCAAGCTGCTTGTATCCTTCAGTATTTATACCCAGCTAGTACTGCAAAACATGTCACCTGCAAATCCTCCCACAGATGTGCATGTTGCACATTCACACATAGGGCCATGTTTACTAAAGGTTAGCGTGTGCAATGTGCTGCAAAATCACATGCAATTCCTATGGGCATGGTGGCAGATAGTGCACACTACTGTAATATTTAGTAAAGATGGCACAGGCCCCCATTCCCCATCACTGTGTTCACTGATGTGGAATCCAATTCCCAGAGGGGTACCTCTGGAACATCCAGACGTCCCTGATGAAGATGGGCCTGTTAGGATGTGCAGCCTCACAACCTGCGACTCTGCATCGGGCCCATAGTGTAAAATACGAGCAGTTATTAGTATAGTTCTTTCTCCACACCTTCCAATTTCCCCCCTCTCGCCTAGCAAAATGATGTAGGGGCATTGGAATGGGGGGGCCCTGGTCAAATCAGTTTTTCTGACATTCACTCCATCCCAAGAAGAGTGCAGGAGCTGTACGGTAGAAAAGCATAACTGATGGGGTTTCCCAGGCCCAGCAGCTGAAAAGATCTGGAACCACCTTCCCAACATTGTGTTGGGAGCCTGGCCCTTTTGTTTCCCACCACTCTCACATTGTGAGAAGGTACCACGAGTTCTAAGGATGTGCACATGTAAAAATGTTTGATCCATTTTTAGATTTTTAGCCTCTTTTCTTGATTTTTGGATAGAGTTTTTTATTTCAAACATTTTAAACGCGCATTAGAACTTTGTAATAATCAAAACTGACTTTAGAAACATGTTAAATTGATTTTCTGTAAATCTGATTTTTCTAAGGCATGCTTATGAACTTTATGCACATTAACAAAAGTATAGGCACTTCCTGTTGATGTTTAGTAACAGGAAGTGTCTGCGCATGCCAACACTACGATGGAATAGGCAGATGGTATGGAGCAAAGGGACAAGTTCCTGCTGCAGTGCAGAGAAAAGATTTAAGTGGCAGATGCTGGAGAGAGGGGGGTTTGCTAACAGATGCTGATGAAGTGGGAAAGGAAAGAAAGGCAGATGCTGATTGGAACGGGATAGAGGCAGGGACGGTGTGAAAGAAGGAAAGCAAATGAGTGTTGGGAGCTGATAAGAGGAATTTGCCTTTGATGGGGGGAGAAGAGAGAATGTGTGGGGAGCTGAGCCTAGAGAGGAGGAGGAGGAGGAAGAGAGGGATTGAGACTGGAAAGGATGAGAAAAAGGGGGGTAAACATGGAGATATGAGAGACAGGTGGTGAGCTGAGGAGGAATGAATGAGTGATTGAGTCTAGGGGGCTATAAGTCTTTCAAGTGGATTGTGAGCGCAACAGAGGGCATGTGAGAGAAATAACCAAAATACATCCTTCTTGTCCAAATAATTTATTCGGTGAGTTTATGGGGTCATTTATTTTAAACAGGTTTTTTTATACTGCTTTATCCTATGGTCAAAGCGGTTTACATTATAACAGAACAGTTTACATTAAACAGAGAAGGCAACTTGGAAGTATTTGGGGAGTAACTGTACATATGTGAATATATGGGTGTATTGAGGTTATAGGGGAAACTGGAGGGTTGAGGCTAGGTGGGGGATGGAGGATATTGTTGGGGGTGTGGAGGAGGGATTGGTGGGGGAGAAAGGGTAGACTAGGTTTCTGGGTAGCATTCTTTGAATATGTGGGTTTTAAGGGCTTTTCTGAAGCAGGGTAAGTCAGTTGTAGTCCTTAGCTTTTCAGGAATAGAGTTCCAGAGTTGTAGTGCGTAGAGGGAAAAGGCTCTCTTAGACGTAGTGGCGTTGGCTTTTGTGAATATCGGTGGCGTTTGCAGCATCTTCCTTGTGGTAGATCATCGTCCTCTGTTGTTGGGTGTAATCTGGACAGGGTTTGTAGGTGTGGTGATGAAGAGTCATTGAGGACTTTGAATGTTGTAAGAATGGCTTTGAATTTTAAAAGCCTTAGCCGTGATTTGGACATCTGAAAACATGCATGTGCATGTCCAAAGCATGGAGACATTCCCAGAGCCATTTCACAAAGAGCTTTCAAAGACGTCTCCAGAGCGGTGACATTCAAGTTGGCAGGGGGCATGGTGGAGGCATGTCTGGGGTGGTGCAAAGACTTAGATGTCCCCAACCGATTTCAGAAACATCGGGAACATCCAAGTAGGCAGAGGGACATACTCTGCTGCAGCCTTGGCCTGCCAATTACTCCAGGTTGCAGAGGAGGTGTGTCGTAGCTCCGGGCTGAGGGAAACTTCCTCCTTGGCTAGTTATGGCTCCGTGCTGTGATCCGCGAGCAATTCCTTGGTTAGATGCTGGAAGAAAGTCCCAATGGAGGGAACAACTTTGGGGAATCTGCTATGGCTTCCAGGGGTACACTGGAACCTTCCTCTTCCTCATGACCATCCAACTGCCTATCTTCAAAGAAACAGAAGGTAGGAAACAACAGTGATAAGAAAAAAGATCATTAGGGACCTGGGAGTTCTTAGTATGTCTTGCTACCAAAAGCCATCTTGGGTCCTCCCAAACTGCTGTTGAAAGCGTGTCAAAGCAATGAACAATTTAAAATTAACAGAAAATTTTAACTTGTATTTGTTTATCATTTTAACTGCATGCATGCTAGACAATTTTGTAACAAGCCATTTTCATGTGTGGATCTCTGCTTTAAGTATATCTCTAATTTTGAGGCATTTCACTAAAGTGCACTAATGATTAGCACGGGTTTACTGTGTGCTAAGAACACCTTGGCAACTCTTTCTTCACACTAAATCAGTTAGCGTGGTAAAAGTCCCATGCTAACCGCTTAGTGCACAATGGGGCAGAGACTGAGGGCATCAAGGGCAGAGAGTGGGCTTGCACGGTACATGGACGATTGCGTGGAGGTGCATCAATGTTGCAATTAGTGTGGGTGTATTGACTGCCACCTCAATGGGCAGCAGTAGGTGTACTTGCATTGTGGTGCCGGTTTAACTGCTGGGGTGCTTTGCAGCACTATAACTGCTGGGGAACATACTGGGCATGCTCCAAACAGTTAACATGGGCCTGTTTCCTTTAGGATGTTAAGTTTTACTTCTTAATTCTTGCTCCTCTAGCGCACTTTGGTAAACATTCCGCTTTGTAAGTTTCAATCTCCAGGAACAAGCAGGAATGAGTCTTCACATATGGGGTATCGTCGGTACCGACGGAGCCTGCGCGGGAACGCTCCCCAGCGTCCAAAAGGAAAGCTTTTGGGAGCATCCCACAGCGCCTGCACGCTGCCTTCCCGCCTTTTCTAACTGCCTCTCTCCAGTTCTTCTTTTCCGCGGAGCCAGCAGGTCATGTTTCCTGTCACCGCTGAAGAATTTCTTATTTTCTTTTATTTTTCTTTAGTCGCATGTCTGCCTTCTCGATTCTGGACCGGTACCACCGGTCTTTTTTCTTTCTTTAAAAAAAAAAAAAAACTACAGTGCATTTTTTCTTCTGGGGCCTTAGGCCTACAGATATATTTTCCTCATGGAAAAACCCGCCTCCGGGTTTAAAAAATGCACTAAGTGCAGCAGCACTATTTCTGTCACAGACACCCATGACTGGTGTCTAAAATGTTTAGGTCCTGACCACTCCATAGCGGATTGTGAGTCCTGTTCTATGATGTCTAAGAGAGGGTTACAAAATCTGGCAGCCAAGCTCAGTACCCTGTTTCCCTCCAATGCAGCTTCTGTGGCATCGACGTCTTCCAGGGCTTCTTCTTCATCCCATGGATCTCAGGTAACCAAACTTAAATCTGGCCAGTCCTCAAAGAGTTCATCTCCCCAAAGTATCAAGATGCCCCCGGGCTTACTCTTGAGGAATCCACACTGGCAAAATTACCCCGGCGGGAGGCTCCGGCTTCCAAAGCTCTACCTATGGGGGTCACAGGTTGACATCGATGGCTCGGCCTCGACCGATCACCTGTTACAATGTTCTGGCGTACTGGCAGTTAACACCGGTACCGACATCCAGACATTGGTGGCGTCGATGGATCAGAATATTCTGACCATGCAACGTGCCATCACGGCACTCATACAAGCTGCGACGCCTCCGGTACCGCAACAAACCCCGTTGTCGGTACCGGTACCGATCCTGGTACCGGATCCGAAATCGGTTCCGATACCTGTACAGCTTGCATCAACATCAGCATCGACGGCAGCGGTACGCTATCCAGTGATGCCTATCAGTACCGACTCGGTACCGATTACTCCCGATGTCGATACCTCCCAGTACATGTATCGGGCTCTGCAAGAGCATCCAGACAGTCGATACTTCGATTCCTCTGAAGACTCTGATACATCAGAGGCCTCAATTGAAGCATCGGGGATCCTTCCTCAGGAACCCTCTTTTCCAAAAAGGAGAATGTCTCCTCCTGAAGACTTGTCTTTTCAGGACTTCATTAGGGAGGTGGCCAAAGGCCTGTCCATTTCAGTAGCCTCTGAAACTGAACCTAGATCCAAAAAATTAGATATCCTACGGCTCCTAAAGAGGCTGCCACCTTACCAGTACATGAGATTCTTTATGATCACATGTTGGGCATATGGGAGACTCCTCTTTCCACCTCCCCTCATTCCCGAAGGTTGGACACCATGTATCGTGTTCCTCCTTGTCCTGGATTTCATAAGACTCAGCTTCCTCACCACTCCATTGTGGTAGAGTTTGCTATGAAAAAGATCAAGAGCACAAAAAGGCACTCCTCTGCTCCTCCAGGAAGAGAATGCAGAACACTAGATGCCTTTGGCAGGAAAATCTTCCAGGCCAGTATGCTTGTAGCCAGAATCAACTCCTATAGTCTCTATATGGGGATGTTTCTAAAAGAAGTTACAGATCATCTGCAAACCTTATCTCCTTTTATGTCAGAAGATAAGAGGGAAGAATATATCACCTGGCTTAAACAGGCACAGGATGTATCCAAGTTTTCCAACCGTGCAGCCTTTGACTCTTTTGAGGGTGCCAGTAGAGCCTCGGCTATTGCCATAGGTGCACGCAGAGTTGCTTGGTTGCAAGCCTCTGATTTGGAATCCTGGGTACAGGACGGGCTAGATAACCTTCCCTGTACAGGAGAAAACCTCTTTGACAAGGATTGGCAAGCAAAGGCCAACCAGATGGATGCTGAAAATTCTGCTTTAGATAGACTTTCAAAGTCTACAACTGCTCCTTTTAAAAAAAGGTTATTCAAAAAAGGATCTTTCCCAAAAAAAGTGAAATTTTCTTCAGGTTATGGTCAGACCTCTTCCCAAGGTCGTTTTGCTACAAAGAGACAACAACAACCAAAACAGGCCAAGTCTCAGGCTGCAAGGACTGCTACGGCCCAACAGCCTCAGCCTCCTCAGGGCCTTTGACTTTCCACTAGAGAACTTAGCCTTTCTGGCTCTAGAACATCCAGAGCCTCTCACCATCCCAGGAAGGTTAGCTCACTTTGCTCCCAGATGGGAACAAATCACAGCAGAACAATGGACCCTCTCCATCATACGAGATGGGTACAAGCTTCATTTCTTAAACCTTCCTCCTCACACCATGGTGAAACAGTTCAATTCTCCAACATCTCTCCTCAACCTTCTAGGTCAAGAGATTGCTACCCTTCTTGCCCAAGGGGCAATAGAAGAAGTACCCCTTCTTCAACAGGGCTCAGGGTTCTACTCCCCCTGTTTTCTCATTCCAAAGAAAAAGGGGGACTACAGATCCATACTAGATCTCAGAGAATTGAACAAGTTTCTATGCAAGGAGAAATTCAAGATGATCTCTCTCGGAACTCTCCTTCCATACCTCCAAAGTCAGGACTGGCTTTGTTCTCTAGATCTCAAGGATGCGTACACCCATGTTCTCATCCATCCAACACACAGAAGGTTCCTTCGGTTCCTTTACCAAGGAAAGCACTACCAATACAAAGTGCTTCCTTTCGGTCTGGCCTCTGCTCCAAGAGTGTTCACAAAATGCATGGCAGTAGTAGCTGCATTTCTGCGCACTCTAGGAATATTCGTATTCCCATATCTGGACGACTGGCTCATCCGAGCTCCATCCCAGTCAGAGGCCCAGACTTCCCTGACCTGCACAAGGCGTGTTCTTCACTATCTGGGACTGGTAATCAACATTCCAAAGTCCCATCTCACCCCTACTCAGTCTCGAGAGTTCATAGGAGCCTTACTGGATACCACAACTGTAAGGGCCTATCTTCCCCAGGCCCGTTGCTTATGCTTGGTGCAGTTAGCCTCACAGATTCAGTTAAAATCCTATTTAACTGCTCGAGAGATGTTACAACTCTTAGGCCACATGTCATCCATAGTGCATGTGGTTCCTTACGCTCACCTTCACATGAGGGCAGCTCAGTGAACCCTATCCACCCAATGGACTCAGGCATCAGGTTGACTGTCAGACAAAATAGCAACCACGAGTCGTCTCTTTTGGTCCCTCCACTGGTGGAAGTCCATTCAAAATCTGTTGCTGGGGTCCCCCTTTCAACAGGTGTTACCCCAAGCAACCCTTACAACAGATGCCTCTCCAAAGGGTTGGGGAGCTCATCTACAAGATCTCTCGACCCAAGGCATCTGGTCTCCACAGGAGACATCTCTACATATCAACCTTTTAGAGCTCAGAGCAATCTTTCTGGCTCTCAGAGTCTTCCACACCCTGCTCAGCTACAAGACAGTCCTCATCCGCACGGACAACCTGGTAGCCATGTTCTACGTGAACAAGCAGGGAGGGACTGGCTCTCTGTCGCTTTGCAACGAAGCTCTCAGATTGTGGGCCTTCACCAGAGAGCATCAAATCCATCTCATGGCAGTGTATCTTCCAGGGGTTCAAAACTCTTGGGCAGACAGACTCAGTCGAGTTCTGCTTCCACACGAATGGTCCCTCCATGGGGACCAGATAGCCAGGATTTTCGGATTTGGTGTACCCCAGACATAGACCTGTTTGCAAGTCCGTGGAATGCCAAACTTCCCCGGTTTTGTTCCAGGATTTCATGTCAGGGAGTTCAGGCCAGAGATGCCTTCCTCCTTCATTGGGGGCAAGACTTCCTCTATGCCTTTCCACCTACTCCCCTCATTCCCAAAACTCTGTTCAAGCTTCAGAGAGACAAGGGGTCTATGATCCTCATAGCACCACATTGGCCACGCCAAGTGTGGTACCCTCTACTTCTGCATCTCTCTCAAGCTCCCTCCCTGGACCTGGGGTCTGCTCCAGATCTTCTCTCCCAGGAGGAGGGAACCTTGTGGCATCCAAATCCTCAGTCTCTTCATCTCAGAGCCTGGTTGCTGAAGGCCTAGACCTTCAGGATTTACACCTTTCTCAGCAAGTGAAGGATATCCTTCATGCTTCCAGAAAGCCTTCCACCAGACGATCCTATGCTTTTAAATGGAAAAGGTTTTCCATTTGGTGTGCAGAGAAGGGTCTTAACCCTCTTGCAATACCTTTGAATTCTTTACTAGACTATTTACTGCATTTATCCCATGCAGGCCTTAAAACAAATTCAATCAGAGTCCATTTGAGTGCTATTGCAGCATCCCTTAAGCCTCTCAATGGACAACCTATTTCCTCTCATCCTCTTATAGCAAGATTCATGAGAGGCCTTCTTTTGACTAAACCTCCCATTAGACCACCTCCAGTGGCATGGGACTTGAATCTGGTTCTTGGCCAGCTTATGAAGCCACCCTTTGAACCCTTAGCCACTACCTCCTTGAAATTCCTTTCCTGGAAGGTTATTTTTCTCATTGCAGTCACCTCAGCTCGCCGTATCAGTGAGTTGCAAGCTTTAGTGGCTAATCCTCCTTATACAAGGTTCCATCATGACAAGGTAGTCCTCAGAACTAATCCACACTTTATGCCTAAAGTGGTCTCACCTTTTCATCTGAACCAGGAGATGTATTTACCTGTCTTTTTTCCAGGACCTCATGCATCAAGTGCAGAGAGGAATCTTCATACCCTGGATTGTAAAAGTGCACTCGCTTTCTACTTACAAAGGACACAGCAACATAGAAAGTCCTCAACATTTTGTTGCTTTTGATCCTTCTCATTTAGGACTTCCAGTCTCCAAGAGAACTCTGTCTAATTGGATTGCTCAGTGTATTTCCTTCGCCTACCAGAGCAAGAATCTTTCTCTGGAGGGCCATGTCACAGCTCACAATGTGAGGGCCATGGCAGCTTCTATGGCTCATCTTAACTCTGTGTCCATCGACCAAATCTATTGAGCAGCCACCTGGGCATCGGTTCATACCTTCACAGCCCATTACTGCTTGGACAAGGACTCCCGCCGGGATGCCTTGTTTGGTCAGGCTGTTCTCAAACACCTGTTCCATACCTAATCAACTCCTACCCTCCATCCCTGACTGGATGCCTGAGATTCATGGGTGCAGGTGGAGCCCTTCCCAGGGACTCACAATCTGGGTGATCTCCCAGGCATCTCTAGCTGGGGAGTCCCCATATGTGAAGACTCATTCCTGCTTGTTCCTGGAGATAGCACAGTTACTTACCTGTAACAGGTGATCTCTGGGAACAGCAGGAGTAAGTCTTCACAACCCACCCACCTCCCCTAGGAGTTGTATCTCTCTATCTATCTTTCCTTTCCTCTCTCTCTCTCTCTTTGTCTCAGCTTTAAAACTCGAACTGGAGAGAGGCAGTTAGGAAAGGTGGGAAGGCAGCGCGCAGGCGCTGTGGGATGCTCCCAAAAGCTTTCCTTTTGGACGCTGGGGAGCGTTCCCGCGCAGGCTCCGTCGGTACCGACGATACCCCATATGTGAAGACTTATTCCTGCTGTTCCCAGAGATCACCTGTTACAGGTAAGTAACTGTGCTTTCTTTACCATGCTATTGTACATGTCACACAATACTGTGAATACTTAGGTTCCATTTTCGTGGTCACTGACAAATAGTGCAATTCCTAGGGAAAAAATGGCTTTTCAGTCAATATTTCTTTGTGTTGTCTCTAATAAATAACAGTTTTTGGACTTAAAATGATTTTAATGACAAAATTCGCCATAGGGTGTCATGGGAAGTATCCTTTAGAAGCTGACTTCTATTCCCATGGGCACCCAGTACTGTAGGCCTGTAAGCTAAGCTGGGAGACTCAAAGTTATCTGCAAAACATTATCTCTATGAGGCTCATTTAATAAAGGATGCTGTGGTGTTGCAACCAGAGGTATACCAAGGGCGGGGCGGAGGATGCGGCCCATTCTGGGTGTGCCCCCAAGAGGCCCATGGAAATTGCACAGCAAACCAACACCCTAAAGCTGGCTTGTCACTGCGCTGTCTCTGTGTCCACCGCTCTCACCTCTTTTGGCTGAAGTCTCATGAATCATGAGACTTCGGTCAAGAAAACTGCGAGACTTCAGCCAGGAAAGGAGAGCTGTGGGCACATGAAGACACTGCAGCAGGCCAGCCTTAGGGTAATTTTTTGACATGCTGCCTCCAGGGGGGCTGAATCATGGTGCAGAATGCTGTGGCATGGGGGGGGGGGGGGGCGGCACCTGCTTCTGGTGGCGAAGGGGCCAGGAACATCACAGGTTGCAACTAACACACTGATAATGTCCAAATCTATGGTGCATTGAGGCATCATCATGGCACAATCTATCAGGGGAATGGAAAGCATATTCCTGGCAATTAACATGGTATGCGTGGCCCTGCCAAGGCACGACAATAGCACAGGCACACTTACCTCTACCTATGAGTGTGGCAGTATGTGAACCTGCTATTTGCTCGCCATGCAGAGAGTGTAGGTGTGCTGACTGCACGTTGGTCACCCTGCCCACTCTCCGCCTCTAGCCTGCCCAATTGCAACCCTAACATGCCATGGACAGTTAGTGCCGTAATCCAGCCACAATAACTGCCATGGCCTGGCGCTACCTGTCAACACATGTCCATCGTGCTCCTTTAGTGCACATCAGTCCAGCAATGACATCTAGCGCCCTTTAGTAAAAGACTCCCTATGTAATTCTCTCAAATACATTGCATTCACACGCAGGTTATGTTCTTCCTGAATGCTATGCTATGCTATAAATCAGGATTGATGATTGTGACAGATCTAATAGCTGCATCTACTCTAAGGTGCCAGCATGCAAAGAAACTGAGGAAGACTGAAATGGCTTTTATAGTAAGTTTTATTGATTATAATTTGTCTTTACAAAAAGAACGTAAAATTCTTAGGCCTGATATTCAAAAGATTAATGCTCCTAAATTGATTGCTTTGAAAATTGGACTGAATGTCTCAATTTATACTCAAAATGTCACTAAATTCCTAAATTTAATAGCATACAATGTGGTTGGAAACAGGTGCAGACTTTTGGTAAAGTTACCAGATTTTGTGCAAATCTGGGGCTCTTATCAGAAGTGTGTGTGGAGGTGAGGGGAGGAGGTAGGGACATCTTATTTCCAGGTTTGAGCACCAAGGAGTCAAGGATGGAACTTTTAAGAACCTAAACTAAGATTCAGCAGCAAACTTAGAGGCCCTTTTACTAAAGTGCAGTAAAGTTTTACACTTACTCTGGGTTTAGCACCAGAAAAAACATGAAGTGCAGTGCCTATGCAGTAAATGTTGGGGGGATGTGCCCAGCATCTTCCCAGCATTTAACACCCAGGGAAGAACACCAGGGCTGGCCCATTCACTAGGCGGGCTAAGCAGCTACATAGAGCGGAAGATCGCTGTGAGCGGCAGGCCATGTGCTTTGGCACAAATAGTCTGCCGCCCTTCACCCACACACTGAGCTGTGCTGCCCTTCTCCTCCCCCCCCCCCCCCCGTGCTGAGCTGCACCGCTGATTCTGGTGGGAGGGGGGATGTCTAGGCTCAGCGGCAGGCCATGTGCTTCGGCAAACATGGCTTCCTGCTTCTGAACCACCGAAGTTATGTCGGAGGGGGATCAGAAGTGGAAGGCCATGTGTGCCAAAGCATATGGCCTGCCCCCCCTCCTTGACGCTTCAACCGGAATCAGCGGTAGTGTGACTTGGCATGGGGCGGCGGCACAGCCGAGGCTTCTGCCTAGGATGGCAGAACACTTGGGCCAGCCCTGCAGACCACACAGGCTCATGTTCCCCACTTCATCAGGTAGCATAGCCACATGATGGAGAGAATGTGGGCCCAATGACCAAATCCCCATGCAAGAAAAAGAAGCTTCAGTCACAATGTTCCCCCCAAATGACTCCCCGATCGGTAACCCCCTGCACATACACCCCTTCAGAATGCTCCCACCACAGAAAGAATGTTAGCCCATAGGCTCCACTTGAGACCCCACACCACCAATGTGTTCTCCCACCAGTAGGCACCCAACCAGAACCTTCTCCCAATCCCCCCAGGTCTTACCATGTGCTTCATGGTGGTCCCAGTGTGGCATCAGGCAGGAGAAACCCCCATATGCTCCTATCTTGGCTCTAGCAGCTTACAAAATGGCACCGGTATCCTATTGCAATAGTCTCATGGTATTGACCCCTAGCAGTAGTACTGTGAGACTACCTCTAGAGGTTACTGGAGCCATTTTACAAGCTTCTGCAGCTGGGGCAGAAGCAGAGGGGGACTGCTCCTTTGAGATCTCCCCCTCCCCCTAGAACCACTAAGGAACTCCCAGTAAGATCCAGGGGGAACGGGAGAGGGTCACAGTTAGGTGCCTCCTGGTGGGAGGACCCACTTGGGGCAAGGGGTCTTGAGAGAGCCTATGGTTAAGGCTGCTTTTCAGGGGTGGAAGGGTGCTGAAGGATGATGCGTGGGGCAGTACTCATTAGGGGATTCAATCAGGAGGGGTCTATCGGGTAGGAAGGTCAATCAGGAGGGGTGATCTGGACCTGGGGATATGATTTCAATGGGCAACGGCTAAGCTACCAGGATGCTGGAGGCACAGCTGCACTTACTACCTCCTTGTAAGGTGGAGGGCAACTGCAGCCGCACTATTGACAGTCATGACAGTTAGTGTGCGGCACCACTTGTGCACTAGCCGACACCAGCTGGCAACCCCACTCTCTGTCCCGATCCCACCTTCCCTCTCCAACAGCAGGCAGCACGGTATTTACACTGTGCTATCTGCTTTTGATTTGTGGTAACAGTTACCACGAATGTTTAGGATGCGCTGAATCCTGTGGTAGCTGCTTACCACACTTTAGTAAAAGGGCTCCTCAGATTCCTAACTTTGGCTGAAAATAGGGGACACATTTAGGAGCTCAGCTTCTACTGAATTTGGACCCTTGTTTTCAGCTAGATCACGTTTTTAATGAATTTCTATGTCAAAGGAAAACTGGAAGGAAAATGTTGTCCTCCATGTCTGAAGAAATGATTCTGCGCACAGATGACCAAATTATTTCAAGGCATCCATTGGGATGTATTTTAGAGAGAGAACCAATGCTGCACATCCGTTATGCTAAATACAAAATCATAAACCTAAAACCTCTCTACTCTTTGCTAAAAAAAAATATTTAAAGCATTGGTTCTTTGTCGAACATGGACAGTTTTCCATCTTTACATTTTAAGGTTCTATAGCAATGTTCTTAGTCTTCTCTTTGCATTAATCATACCCAGGAGGATACAACTTTCAAATAAAATACAGCTCTGAAGGATTTTGGGCTCATTTTGCATGCACCAAGGAAACATAACCTCCTAAAAATAATGCACACATACAGAGAGAGGCGCATTATCCATGCACACTTAAACAGAATATGAATTATGACTCTGCTCATGTGAGTAGACATCTGATTACTTGCAAAAATGGAGCTTTCCTAAAGAACATCACTCATTGGGAGCTATCACAATTAACCATTTCATGTTCCTCCTTTGCAACAGATCATTTCTTGTAAAACATATAGGTCTGTTCTTTGCAATCCTCCAAGGAATCTGAGTTCCAAACTTTACAAGATTCATTGTGGAAAACAAAGTATCTTCTAAAAATCTTTACACCTTGGCATATTTTTCACATGCTGTCCTAAAAAGACAATTGAAAATGCATTAACATGCGAGTGTGTTATAGAAATAGTCCAAAAGTGAGAAAGAAACCAAAAGCCTTGACTGCATAAGTCCCGACATCTCTCGACTCAATACTGGACTTGATACGTTTGCGAAAATAACATTATGGGGCATGTTTACAAAGCTGCACTACCTGCTAACATGGCTGAGAGCGCATGATAACTGGCTGCATTAACGGATAGCACAGTGATTTTCTACGCTACCTGTAGAACCTGCAATTTCATCAAGAGTAGGCAGGATATGAACAGCAAGTGGGCGTGTCTGCAACACATGGTTAATGTGGCCGGCAACAGTTGAAGACAGAATGGGTGCAGATAACACCTCAATGGGTGGCGTTATTTGCATTCATGGTCCTGCTGTGCCATGCTCTTTGGGCTTCCAGTGGTTCCTGGGGAAATGCTATGGTTCCCCCAATAGTGTACCACTTTTGCAGCTAACGTGACACTGTAACAGCATGTTCACTGCAAAAGTCTAATGCAATTTAGTAAACATGAGTCATTAAGGACAGCGGAATGGTGCAGTTTTTGCACATTCTTCCTGGAAGAGTAGCCCAAGCTCTTTCAATTAGGCTAGGGACTGCATTTTCTAAGCCAGCACAGATTTTCTATTGAGTTCAGGTCCAAGATAAGTTACTTTCTTTTTGCTGAGTCACTTTATTGTTGCTTTTATTTTCTGCTTAGGGTCAATGTCCTTCTGGAAGGTGAATCTTTTCCCCATTCCCAGGTCTCTGACAAACTGGACAGGTTTTCATGCAGGATCTGCCTGTATACTTTGCACCATCTGCATTTCCCTCAGTCTTGGCAAGCTTTCCTGTCCCCATTTCTACAAATCATCCTTGCAATGTAATGCTGTCATCGCCATGATTTACTGCAGGGATGGTGTCAGCAGGGTGATGTGCTGGGTTTGCTTTATGCCATGCATATCGCTGAGCATCGAGAGCAAAAAGTTCTCGTTTTTCTCAACAGACCACAGAATCTTCTCCCACAAAGAGGCAATGCCCCCTAAGGGTGTCTTTTTAAACACTAGGAAGCACATTGTGAGGGTAATTTTATAACAGGGCACATAGGTTAAGGCAGCCAAAATGTGCCTATTTTATGAAGGCAAGAAGGCACCTATTTTTCTTTATAAAGTACTAGTACCTTAAATTCAGGCACGGCCATTTACACTTGCTCTAAAGCAAATTTATATGAATGCACGTTAAGCACCCAAGTATGAAAGTAAATTAAGGTATTTTATAATCAAGTGCAGTTGTGTACCAAGGGAGGGGTAGTGGGTGTGGCCTGCTCCAAGTGCCGGCCAGCAGGGGGTGCCACTTCTGGGCCCTCATGGAGGAGGCAAGCGCAGGCCCGGTAGCTGTTCCCTCCCAAGCAAAGTCTCATGGTATAGCTGTTCTTGCAAGCATTGTTGCAGGGGGCTGTCATCCGGGGGGGGGGGGGGGCTTCCTTTCCAGGCACCCAATAATGTCAGACCACCACTGAATGAGTGTACTTGTGAACTCTGCCCACACTCCAACCAAACTGCACCTCTGGTTACGCCTAGTAGCAAAACATGCACATTCATGCCAATATACGTACACAAACTGCCACATATATGCATTAATGACTTTATAAAATTACCTCCAAAATGGCTTTTCTTCAGCAGTGATTTCCCTCTTGCCAATTTCCCATACTTGCTTGTGCAGCAATCTTGAAACTGTTGAACAAGCAACATTTTCCATCTCAGCCAGACACCTTTGTGGTTCTTTTAAAGTAATCTTAAGCCTCCGAGTGGCCTTCTTCACCAGTTTAATTAACCAACGACGACTGACTTTGGAAGCACAGGTTGATCGAGGAAGTATCTTAATGGTACCAAATTGTTTCCACATTAAAAGGTACAATAATGGACCTGACAGGGCTTCAAGGACTATTCAAACATATTAAAATTTTCTTATAGCTTTCCCTTTATCCGTGCCTTTGAAGAACTTTATCCCAGAATTGTTTTAGCAAATCAGCATTCAGCATGTTTAGACATTGCTTTAAATGCATTTATAAAAACAAAACAAAACACATTAATTCTTCATCCACGAGTATCTGAATCAGTTCAGCTACTGTGATTGGACACAGATGGGCTCTATTTAACTTTTAATGCAACTTGTTAAGGAGATTTTTGGAATAAGAGCTCATTTGGATTGCAGTGACAAAGTATGTAGAGATTTATGCACTGAATACATTCTGATTTCTTATTTTTAGCTACTTTTGAATATTTCTATATTAATTTATTCAAATTGATTTGTCTTTTTCTCTATACAATGATCTAGGTGGATTATAACAAACATACATATTTAAGTTATACAAAATACAAAATCAATGCACATAACAAATAAGACCAATCAGTAAACACATTAGATAACATTAAAATCAAATAAAATCATAACATAAATTTAAAAGTCATAGGAATACATAAAACATAACTCGGCCACCTGTAAACAATACTCAGCATATGGCATTATTGGAAATTAATCAGGGAATGCCTGTCAAAATAAATGTGCCTGAAGAATTCAGCAGTCCATAATATAGATGGGAACACAGTCCAGAGTATTGACATTGCTACAGAAATCATGTGATTGCACAGGTCTTTAAATCACATGGATTTAAATGACAGAGCATGAAGCAGCATAGTGCTCTAGGATCAGAGGGCACGCGGAGGTTGATAGATCTTTGGCACTGAGGAGAAGTGAAGACACTGTGCCGAGATAAACTAGGGCCATCAAGATTACGATGTTTGTGATAAATAAAAAATATTTTGAGATGTCCCTGATGCAGTTATTTTACTAACAAAACATAGTACTATGTCAGACTGTTTTGATTGGATTGATGGATTATCTGCACTATCGAATACTTTGGGAATGTTTGAAGTGAATTTTTATCAAAGGCATGACACATATTTGGAAACTTTTTTTTTTTTTTTTTTTTTTTTAAGTAAAGTTGAACCTAAAATATCCTGCTCATTTTAATAATGAGTTGGTTTTAACATCTTGGTCCCACATTGATAAATTTTTGTATATCAGCTATTTCTTGGGTTGTTTTTGTAGTTTGCCTTCATACCAGGTCAAGGTGCACTTCAGCTGCAGGAAGGAGGCCAGGAACCTCCGCTGGCTCTCTGGACTCCCTTGAAATCCATCTCTGCTCTATTCTTCTCAGCATGCAACCTCAATTGTCGCTTGCTTTCTTCTTCTGTGATCTTCCTGTTGCCTGCTGCTGTAAATCTCATGGCAGCTTGTTCCATCTTACTGCTGCCCCTTTGTCTATCCTTTCCCTGCTTTTCTAGTCCTAATTAGGGTGTGGCTCATTTGGGCTGAGTTTGGCCTCTCCTCCAATAGCTCTTGCCTCAGGATCACTTTTTTTTTTTTTTTTTTTTTTAACTAGTGCAGCTTCATTTGTAATTGCATATTTCTATTCCTTGGAACTTTTATTTTATTCCAGTTGCCTGGGATTCTCCGGTCAACAGATCCATCTTCTCTGTTGGGTACTTATGCCCTATCATATCAAGACACTGAACTCAAATGATTATTAGATTTATCAAGTATATTTTCATTCATTTTACTATTTTGAGATATATGCAGAAGTGAAATGCAATAAACTAAATTAGAGAAACAGAGAAAAATGTTGGCAGATAAAGACCATATAGCCTATCCAGTTTGCCTTTCCATACCAACTACTAAGCTTGGACTGGTGGAGGTAAGGACTGTATCTGAATTCAAGAAAGCATGGGACAAACACAGAGGATATCTAAGTGGAAAAAAGGGAGATCCTTTGTGTTTGTCCATGGCTTCTTGAATTCAAATACAGTCTTCATCTCTACCATTTCCACTGGAAGACTATTCCATGGAACTGCCACTCTTTCAATAAAGAAATTTCATAAAATTGCTCCTATGTCTATCCCTTTTCATCTTCATCCTATTCCCCCTCGTTGCACAGCTTGCTTTCAATTGAGAGGTTCTCCTCTTGTGCATTTACGCCTTGGAGGTATTTAAACATTTCTATCATATCTTCCCTCTCCTGCCTTTCTTCCAAAGTATACCTATTGAGATCTTTAAGTCTTTCCCCTTATGCCTTATGACGAAGACCACTGACCATTTTGGTACTGCACTCTGCACTGACTCCATCCTGTTTATATCCAGATCTGTACACAGCACTCCTGATTAGGTCTCATCAGGTACTTTCACCAGGGCCGGTGCTACCTGGTAAACTGGGTAAGCACAGCAGGAGGATGCCAGCGGTAGGGGGCATCGTAGCTAGCCGCCTGCCACATTTCTCTGTTCCTGCAGCTCTGCTATCTCTTAAACTGCTGGACTGCAGCATTTCCAGCATAACAAGCATTTCCTGTTTCTTGTAAGAAACAGGAAATGCTTATTATTGCCTTTAGAAACTCCAAGGTCCAGCAGTTTAAAAGATAGCAGAGCCATGAGAACAGAGAAATGTTCCTGCGGCTGCTTTCTTTACTGAAGGATAAATCAGTGAGAGGAAAGAAGGGAGAGCAGCTGATACAGGACAGAAGGGAACGAGAGGCTAGAAGGGAGCTGACACAGGGAAGCTGAAATGGAGTAGATTGGGGGCGGGGGGGCTGGAAGGAAGCAGACACTTGGGAAAGGGGCTGAAAGGCGGCTGGGTAATAGGAGGAGGATTGGAAGAGAGCTGACACAGTGGGAAGGAGGGGGCTGGAAGGGAGCTGGCACTTGGGAAAGGGGCTGGAAGGTGGCTGGATAATAGGAGGGGTTTTGGAAGAGAGCTGACACTGGGGAAGGCAGGGGCTGGAAGGCAGCTGACATGGGGGGTTGGAAGGGAGTGGAAAAGAGTGAAAGGAGGGGGCTGGATGGAAGGTGGGGGCTGGAAGGGAGCTGACACCTGGGGATGGGACTGGAAGGCGGATGGACAGAGGAGAGAATGGCTGGAAGGGAGCTGACATGGAAGGGGGTAGCACTCAGACTTGAAGTTTGCTGATACCTGAGATGGTATTTGGACTAGAAGGGGCTGGATGGTGAGGAAGGAGAGGGACTAGAAGGGAATAGACATCAATGGCAGTGCTGGGAATGCAAGGGGGTTGACATTGGAAGGTACTGGGAGGGGAGGCTGTAAAGGGGGATGATACTGGGGAGGGTTACTGGGACTGGAAAAAGACTGATGGAAAAAAAATGAAGAAATCAAAAGGAGAGACAAGAAATGGCAGATGAACTATAGACCATAGAAAGAGAGCTAAGAGAAGACAGAGGAAAACAGAAACCTCAGATCGGGACCAGCATAATCAAAAATCATCAGACAGCAAAGGTAGAAAAAATAATTTTATTTTCAATTTCACACAGTATGGGGAACTGCATCTCTTATCTGGTGTGGCACAGCATGCAGAGTCTGGTTTCTTGGGGTTTCAGTTTAATTTTTGTCTACATATTTTTATTTTTACTTTAGGATGTGGTCACTTATTCTGTATTTGGTGAGGGTCTGTGTTCTGAGTTTGTGACCAAGGCCAGGTGTTCTGTTAACATGGAGTTTGTACGTAGGGATCTGTACTGTAGTAATTTGACTTCTACAGCTTTTCAAATAGGTGTATGAATGCTCTGGGGCCCATTGCAGTATTTATACTGCTGCTTTTTTCTGGGTAGGCCCTTATTGTATGAGTTTTGGAAGTGTATGCTGGTATGGTATGGTATGGTAGATTTGGCCTTGTAGATCTTCAGTGACTTTTGCAGTGTTTTATATTAGTTCACAATGGCTGGCACTGGAGAATGTTTATGTTGTTAGTGAGATGAACAGAATCAGATTTTATCTTTTGGACTATCACAGCCTGTTTGTATGATGCTAAGTATTTACTGCTAAATATTTTTATTTTGGCTATGAAATTGCTCTTTCGCTGCAATTTTCTTACAACACTGGATTTGAAGGAGAAATATTAATATCGCTTGAAAAGCGTTCACAAAGTGGTTTTGGGAAAAAGGTGGGTAGTGTGAAGTCAACATTAATAATGAGGGAGGGGCACTGATTTATAGGTTGCAGGGGGATGCTAGAAACTCTAGCACCGGCCCTGACTTTCACCTCCTTCCTCCTGCTGGCTATTCCTCTCCCTTTGCACTCAAGCATCCTTTCGGCTTTTCCCATCACCTTTTCTACCTATTTAGCCACCTAACTGGGATGAAAATATGGCCTTTAGTGGATGATACTTCCAGCTTTTTTTTAAGTTTTAATTTTCCCTGGGCTGATGGGAGGGAGGGGGGGTTAGGACTGGTAATGGGCTGGAGGGGGGTATAGGACTTGAGGTGGGCTGATGGGGTTAGGACTGGTAATGTGCTGTGGGCCAATGGAGGGAGGGGGGTTAGGACTGGTAATGGGCTATGGGAGGCTAGGACTGGAAATGGGCTGATGGGGGGGTTAGGACTTGAGGTGGGATGATGGGGTTAGGACTGGTAATGTGCTGTGGGATGATGGGGGGGTTAGTACTGGTTATGGGTTGGGGGGGTTGCTAGGACTGGAAATGGACTGAGTGGAAGGGGAGGCTTGAATTGCAAATAGCTGATAGGGATGGGGGCTTGGGATGGAAATGGGCTGAGTGGAAGGGGGCTTGAACTGCAAATAGCTGATGGGAGGGGGCTTGGAATGGAAATGGGGAGGGGGGCTTGGAATGGAAATGGGCTATGAGGGGGGCTAGGACTGGAAATGGGCTGAGTGGGGGAGCTAGGACAGGAAATGTGCTGAGGGGGGAGCTAGGACAGGAAATGGGCTGATGGAGGGCTAGGATAGGACTGAAAATGGGCTGTTGGGGGGAGCTAAAATTGGAAATGGGCTGTGGTGGGGGCTTGGATTGAAATGGACTCATGGAGGGGCTAGAACTGAAAGTAGGCTCATAGGGGGGCTTGGATTGAAATGGGCTGAGTGGAGGGGAACTAGGATTTGACATGGGCTGCTGATGGGGCTAGAAAAGGACTAGAAATGGGCTGATGGGGGGTTGGGATTGGAAATGAGCTGATGGAGGGACTCGGATAAGACTGGAAATGGACAGGGGAGCTAAGGCTGGAAATGGGCTGATGGGGGGCTAAGATGGAAATGGGCTGATGCGGGGTTAGGACTGGAAATGGGCTGATGCGGGGGCTAGGACTGGAAATGGGCTGATGCGGGGGCTAGGACTGGAAATGGGCTGATGCGGGGACTTGAAGGGAGCGGATGCTGGATGGGGCTGGAACTAGAAGGGAGCTGATTTTGGAAGAGGATTAGAATGGGATGGGGCTGGGAGAGTGAAATGGAGAGGGGAAAAATATTTTGTATGGGAGGGAAGAAAAATCTACAATTGGCCAGGTATTGGAAGAGTATGTGGGGATTGAGGATGGAGGGGTAAAATTTGAGTGGATGAAATAGGAATGAGGAAAGAGCAAAAGGAGAAAGATTAGTATGTTAAAGCAGATGTAGAGAGAGAATGGGAAAAAAAACTAAGGGGGAGAAGAAAGGACAAATGGATAGCAGATGATGGAGAGTTAGCAGAAGACACGAAGAAACCAGAAGAAAGTGGCTGGAGCAATTGCAACTGAAAAAAAAATGCACAAAAGGTAGAAAGATCTCTCTATTTTGAATTTATTAACTGGAATATGTCAGCTCTGGGAAATGTGCATCATTAACGTCTGCACTTTGTTTAGTACAAGAGGAAATTAATTTACAGTTTTATTTCTACAGTGTTGTTGTACATTCCAAGTTTGGCTTTTGGGGTTCCCAGTTTAATTATTGTATTCCTGTTTCTAAATTGTGATTCCTTGTTTGGTGATGGTCTATGTTCTGCATGTGTAACTGAGCTGAGGTATTCTGTTTATGTTGTTGCTATTTGACATTGCCCTTGTTTTCTTTCCCCAGTAGGTCATGTATTGTTATTCTCTGAAATGTATTGGTTTAATATTTGCAGTGTTGCCTTTTGATAGGTAGGGTCTGGTGTTTTGTGAGTCCTGGTAGTGCTGTTACGATATGGTGGGTTTGCTATGTGTTCTAAATGGGCAGTGTTTGTAGTACTTCCTAATGTGCCTGGAGGTTGGCACTGGATTATAGTAATGTAGAAATCTTTTAGTCTTTCTTTATCCATACACTCATTCAGAGGCATGTTTACTAAAAGTTAGTGTATGGTAACATTATGCAAATATTTATGCAACTGAGGGCCCCACACCGAGTCTCCGCACATGGCCCCGCACCCCCCTTGGGCCGCCCCTGACTTCAAGCAGCTATTTCAACATAACTTAACATGTAAAAGCCCCTAACTATGTATGTTTGAGTATAAATCAGATTAAGCTCAATGCAGGACCAGCTACAGACTTGGTTCAAGGTGTTGGTGCCCTAGGCGAACCCTAAGCCACCCCTCCCCACTCCCCAGCTGTTAAAATCTATTCTTTAGCTTTGAATGCCCTGCTTTTTACTGCACCCCCTAAAAGCTGGTGCCTGAGGCGACTGCCTAGTTTGTCTAATGGTTGACCAGCCCTGGTTCCATGTTTCAAGCTGGACCAGCAAAAATTGTTACCTGATAGGAACCCAACTTCCTTCCCTGTAATTGTACGTAGTGCTGCAAGATTCCTTAGCTATACAGCAGAGAGTTTCCAGAGGAATTTACCCACAGGAATAGGTGGATTACTGTGATTGAAATCTCTTCTCCTAAATTTAGGAGAATACATTTTAATTTCTTAAATTAGGATAAATTTTCAGCTGGAAGCTTAGGCTCTTAAGTGTGACTGAAAATAGGGCACACATTTAGGAGCTTAGCTTTTTTGGAATATCGGGCCCTATGCTCTTAAATTTAGGCCTACCATTCATTTTCCTAGTTTATGAGCTTAATGTAGGTGCCTAATGCTGAAAATCTTTGCTAAGCTCCTAACTTTTTCCCTGCCCTGAATCTGCCCCTGTTGCCACCCACCTTTTAGGTTTCTGAGATAAGGTGTTTATGAGCATAAATTTAGGAACTTTGCTTGTACATCTTCTAAGAGGCCAATTTAAAGTTCTAACTTTCAAAGTTAGGAGCAAAGGCCTTTTGAATACTAGCCTCTGTATGTACATATTTTAAGTGCATGTTTCAAAAGGAAATACACCAGGTAGCAAACAACTGGATTTTCCAACCAAAAATAGAAATTAAGGTTGCCAGATGTCCCTGATTTTAGAGCATTGTCCCCGACTCCCACCAGTTTGGCAGACTCCTGTCCCTGATTCCAGCAATGGGGACAGAAGGGGTAGAAAACAAATTTCATTTTGAATTTAATGATTTGCATATGCAACTTTTAGAATTTGCATCCATTATCTTTACATTTTGTACAGTACCGAGAAAACGCATCACTGTTTCTCTTTCTCTGTTGATTTGTCAGCTTGGAAATTACATTGTTGCTGCCATGGGATGGATGTGGGACAGGGTAATTCATGTCTATGAGCCATAGCAGCACTTAACATCCATTAACTTTCATTAACGCGCGTTAACCTTTAGAAAGCATGTCCCTTAGGATAAGTGTCCCAGAGTTGCCTGCAAAACATCTGGTTACATTATAGAACTACACAATGGCTAGGAAAGTGGGGCATGATCGGAGACCAACTAAGGTCAGTGATGACTAATTGGATCAAAGTTAAACAAACTCAAGACTATGCTTTCCTGCATCTAGGAAGCAACAATTTGGTGATCATGAAAGGTATCAAATTTGATTATCAAAATGAAAAAGGATATCACTTGGATTAGATCCATCTGAAGAATTGGCATCATGTGGTCCCAGGTCATCTACTGCAAAAGTGGCCAGAAGCGGACAAGCCTGACAGCACTGAAAAAAAGTAGGGAAAAAACTCAACAGCAAAATAGGGAATTTTGATAAAGGGTTGGGGAGAAACATGGTAGAAAGTGAAGACATTATAGAAAGGGCCATACCCTCTACAGGGATGACAGGCTAGATCTTTCTGATATAGGACTTGATATATTGAATGCTTACTTCACTTGGTTTGCAGCTTGTCGTGCTGTGAGGGCTTGTGTGCATCAGTGATGCTGAGAGCTCAGCTATCGGTAGCTTAACTACTGGCAAGGTCTCCCAAGATAGAAAGTCTCAGTTGAGGTGCCAAACTAAGAGAAACCACACATCTGGGCAGTAGCAGAATTACCTGCAGGAAGAAAGGCGTGGCAATCTACTTCCATCTATTGCCATGAAAACCCAATGAATAGTCACAGCAAAACAAATTGCACTATAGTGTTGGAAGATGAGACTCCCAGGTCGGAAGGCACTAAAATGGCTACTGAGGATGAGTGAAGACTTTTCAGAGTAAAGCCAGCATTTATGATGTGGTTGGATCAAAGCCCTTGGGACATCTGACTGCTGATGTAGCTGTGCATGAAATGAGAGTCAGAAGCTGCAAAGATGTTTTACATATTGGGACATGAAATGTATGAAGTATGAACAAAGGGAAGTTGGAGGTGGTCAAGAATTAAATGGAATGTGTCAGCGAACTGAAATGGACTGGCATCGGGCACTTTGCATTTGAAGATCACGTGGTCTACTATGCTGGAAATGAAAGACAAAGAAGAAATGGTGTTGCATTTATAATTAAGAAGAAACTTGTAAGACTGCAATGAAATACAATGCAATCAGTGAACGCTTAATTTCTGTTTGTCTACGAGGAATGCCCATCAACACAACTGTAATTCAGGTATATGCCCCAACAACAGCTGCAGAAGAGGAAGAAGTTAATGAGTTCTATGAACAAGTACAAGCTGAAATTGACAAAACACGCAAACAGGATATCCTGATAGTCATGGGTGACTGGAATGCAAACGCTGGCAACAAAGAAGGCAAAATGCTTGGAAAATATGGACTTGATAACAGAAATTCTGCAAGACTAATTTATCTATTCATCTCAAAAACCTTCTTCCAGCAACACAAGGGCTGAATGCACACATTGACTTCACCCTATGGATTGTACAAAAATCAAATTGACTACATCTATGGAAGTTAACGATGGAAAAGCTCTATACCATCAACAAAGAAAAAACCTGGAGCAGACTGTGGTACAGATCACCAAATAATAGTATGCAAACTCAAGCTAAAGCTGAAAAAGAGCAAGCCACTCATGAATGTTGCAAAAATATGACCTTGAAAATATACCACTGGAATTTAAAGACATACAAACATAGAAATATGATGACAGAAATAGACCACATGGCCTATCTAGTCTGTCCTTCCATATCAACAACTACAACAGTCCTCTTTTTACCTTTAGAGATCCTCTCTGTTTGTCCCATGCTTTTTTGAATTCAGTTACTGTCCTCATCTCTACCACTTCCACTGGGAGACTATTCCACGGATCCACTACTCTCTCCATAAAGAAATATTTCCACATATCACTCCTGAATCTATCTCCCTTCACCCTCATCCCATGTCCCCTCGTCGCAGAACTTGCTTTCAATTGAAAGAGGCTCTCTCCCTGAACATTTATGCCACGGAGGTATTTAAACATCTCAATCATATCAACTCTATCCCGCCTTTCCTCTAAGGTGTATATATTATGGTTATGGTTATGGTTAGGCATTTGATATACCGCCCTTTACTTATGCATCAGAGCGGTTTACATGTATATACTAACAGGTACTTTTATTCCCTTGTCCCCGAAGGGCTCACAATCTAAGTGTACCTGTCTTCCTTATGTCCTCTAAGTCTGCTACTCTAGCCTCCAGAGATTGGACTCATTTCGTGAGAGCAAAGAGCTCCTTGCACCTAGTGCACATGTACGACCCCTCACCAACTGGGAGAAAATCATATTAAGACCACTAATCATTTTAGTAGCCACCCTCTGAACAGACTCCATCCTGTTCACATTCTTTTGAAGGTGCAGTCTCCAGTATTTCACTATACTCCAAATGAGGTCGCACCAAAGACTTATACAGAGGCATCATCACCTCCTTTTTTCTGCTAGCCATTCCTCTCCGTATGCACCCAAGCATCCTTCTAGCTTTTTCTGTTGCCTTTTCTACCTGTTTAGCTACTTTAAGATCAGACACAGCCATGCCTAGGTCCTACTCTTCTTTAGTGGGCAAAAGTACTTCACCCCCTATACTATATTGCTCCCTTGGATTGCTGCAGCCCAAATGCATGACCTTACATTTTTTAACATTAAAGCCCAGCTGCCAAATCCTAGACCATTCTTCAAGCTTAACTAGATCCCTACTCATGTTATCTACACCTTCCTGGGTGTCTACTCTATTGCAGATTTTGGTATCATCAGCAAAGAGGCAAACCTTACCTGACAGCCCTTCAGCTATAATCACTAACAAAGATGTTAAAAAGTATCTGACCAAGGACAGATCCCTGGGGCACACCACTGGTAAAGCACAGTTACTTACCTGTAACAGGTGATCTCTGGGAACAGCAGAAATAAGTCTTCACATATGGATATCGTCGGTACTGACGGAGCCTGCGCAGGAACGCTCCCCAGCTTCCAGTAGGAAAGCTTTTGGGAGCATCCCACAGCGCCTGTGTGCTGCCTTCCTGCCTTTCCCATCCGCCTCTCTCCAGTTCGAGTTAAAGCTGAGACAAAGAGAGAGAGAGGAAAGGAAAGATAGATAGAGAGATACAACTCCTAGGGGAGGTGGGTGGGTTGTGAAGACTTATTCCTGCTGTTCCCAGAGATCACCTGTTACAGGTAAGTAACTGTGCTATCTCCAGGAACAAGCAGGAATGAGTCTTCACATATGGGGACTCCCCAGCTAGAGATACCTGGGAGATCACCCAGATTGTGAGTCCCTGGGAAGGGCTCCACCTGCACCCATGAATCTCAGGCATCCAGTCAGGGATGGAGGGTAAGAGTTGATTAGGTATGGAACAGGTGTTTGAGAACAGCCTGACCAAACAAGGCATCCCGGCGGGAGTCCTTGTCCAAGCAGTAATGGGCTGTGAAGGTATGAACCGATGCCCAGGTGGCCGCTCGACAGATTTGGTCGATGGACACAGAGTTTAGATGAGCCATAGAGGTTGCCATGGCCCTCACATTGTGAGCTGTGACATGGCCCTCCAGAGAAAGGTTCTTACTCTGGTAGGCGAAGGAAATACACTGAGCAATCCAATTGGACAGAGTTCTCTTAGAGACTGGAAGTCCTAAATGAGAAGGATCAAAAGCAATGAAAAGTTGAGAGGACTTTCTATGTTGCTGTGTCCTTTTTAAGTAGAAAGCAAGTGCACTTTTACAATCCAGGGTATGAAGATTCCTCTCTGCACTTGATGCATGAGGTCCTCGAAAAAAGACAGGTAAATACACCTCCTGGGTCAGATGAAAAGGTGAGACCACTTTAGGCATAAAGTGTGGATTAGTTCTGAGGACTACCTTGTCATGATGGAACCTTGTATAAGGAGGATTAGCCACTAAATCTTGCAACTCACTGATACGGCGAGCTGAGGTGACTGCAATGAGAAAAATAACCTTCCAGGTAAGGAATTTCAAGGAGGTAGTGGCTAAGGGTTCAAAGGGTGGCTTCATAAGCTGGCCAAGAACCAGATTCAAGTCCCATGCCACTGGAGGTGGTCTAATGGGAGATTTAGTCAAAAGAAGGCCTCTCATGAATCTTGCTATAAGAGGATGAGAGGAAATAGGTTGTCCATTGAGAGGCTTAAGGGATGCTGCAATAGCACTCAAATGGACTCTGATTGAATTTGTTTTAAGGCCTGCATGGGATAAATGCAGCAAATAGTCTAGTAAAGAATTCAAAGGTATTGCAAGAGAGTTAAGACCCTTCTCTGCACACCAAATGGAAAACCTTTTCCATTTAAAAGCATAGGAACGTCTGGTGGAAGGCTTTCTGGAAGCATGAAGGATATCCTTCACTTGCTGAGAAAGGTGTAAATCTTGAAGGTCTAGGCCTTCAGCAACCAGGCCCTGAGATGAAGAGACTGAGGATTTTGGTGCCACAAGGTTCCCTCCTCCTGGGAGAGGAGATCTGGAGCAGACCCCAGGTCCCAGGGAGGGAGCTTGAGAGAGATGCAGAAGTAGAGGGTACCACACTTGGCGTGGCCAATGTGGTGCTATGAGGATCATAGACCCCTTGCCTCTCTGAAGCTTGAACAGAGTCTTGGGGATGAGGGGAATAGGTGGAAAGGCATAGAGGAAGTCTTGCCCCCAATGAAGGAGGAAGGCATCCCTGGCCTGAATTCCCTGACACGGAATCCTGGAACAAAACCGGGGAAGTTTGGCATTCCACGGACTTGGAAACAGGTCTATGTCTGGGGTACCCCAAATCCAAAAAATCCTGGCTATCTGGTCCCCATGGAGGGACCATTCGTGTGGAAGCAGAACTCGACTGAGTCTGTCTGCCCAAGAGTTTTGAACCCCTGGAAGATACACTGCCATGAGATGGATTTGATGCTCTCTGGCGAAGGCCCACCATCTCAGAGCTTCGTTGCAAAGTGACAGAGAGCCAGTCCCCCCCTGCTTGTTCACGTAGAACATGGCTACCTGGTTGTCCGTATGGATGAGGACTGTCTTGTAGCTAAGCAGGGTGTGGAAGACTCAGAGCCAGAAAGATTGCTCTGAGCTCTAAAAGGTTGATATGTAGAGATGTCTCCTGTGGAGACCAGATGCCTTGGGTCGAGAGATCTTGTAGATGAGCTCCCCAACCCTTTGGAGAGGCATCTGTTGTAAGGGTTGCTTGGGGTAACACCTGTTGAAAGGGGGACCCCAGCAACAGATTTTGAGTGGACTTCCACCAGTGGAGGGACCAAAAAAAGGGACTGGAGGTTGCTATTTTGTCTGACAGTCAACCTGATGCCTGTGTCCATTGGGTGGATAGAGTCCACTGAGCTGCCCTCATGTGAAGGCGAGCGTAAGGAACCACATGCACCGTGGATGCCATGTGGCCTAAGAGTTGCAACATCTCTCGAGCAGTTAAATGGGATTTTAACTGAATCTGGGAGGCTAACTGCACCAAGCGTAGGCAACGGGCCTGGGGAAGATAGGCCCTTGCAGTTGTGGTATCCAGTAAGGTCCCTATGAACTCTAGAGACTGAGTAGGGGTGAGATGGGATTTTGGAATGTTGATTACTAGTCCCAGATACTGAAGAACACACTTTGTGCAGGCCAGGGAAGTCTGGGCCTCTGACTGGGATGGAGCTCGGATGAGCCAGTCGTCCAGATATGGGAATACGAATATCCCTAGAGTGCGTAAAAATGCAGCTACAACTGCCATGCATTTTGTGAACACTCTTGGTGCAGAGGCCAGACCGAAAGGAAGCACTTTGTATTGGTAGTGCTTTCCTTGGTAAAGGAACCGAAGGAACCTTCTGTGTGTTGGATGGATGAGGACATGGGTGTACGCATCCCTGAGATCTAGAGAACAAAGCCAGTCCTGACTCTGGAGGTATAGAAGGAGAGTTCCGAGAGAAGTCATCTTGAATTTCTCCTTGCAAAGAAACTTGTTCAATTCTCTGAGATCTAATATGGGTCTGTAGCCCCCCGTTTTCTTTGGAATGAGAAAATAGGGGGAGTAGAACCCTGAGCCCTGTTGAAGTAGGGGTATTTCTTCTATTGCCCCTTGGGCAAGAAGGGTAGCAATCTCTTGACCTAGAAGGTTGAGGAGAGATGTTGGAGAATTGAACTGTTTCACCATGGTGTGAGGAGGAAGGTTTAAGAAATGAAGCTTGTACCCATCCCGTATGATGGAGAGGGTCCATTGCTCTGCTGTGATTTGTTCCCATCTGGGAGCAAAGTGAGCTACCCTTCCTGGGATGGTGAGAGGCTCTGGATGTTCTAGAGCCAGAAAGGCTAAGTTCTCTAGTGGAAAGTCAAAGGCCCTGAGGAGGCTGAGGCTGTTGGGCCATAGCAGTCCTCGCAGCCTGAGACTTGGCCTGTTTTGGTTGTTGCTGTCTCTTTGTAGCAAAACGACCTTGAGAAGAGGCCTGACCATAACCAGAAGAAAATTTCCCTTTTTTTGGGAAAGATCCTTTTTTGAACAACCTGTTTTTAAAAGGAGCAGTAGTAGACTTTGAAAGTCTATCTAAAGCAGAATTTTCAGCATCCATCTGGTTGGCCTTTGCTTGCCAATCTTTGCCAAACAGGTTTTCCTGTACAGGGAAGGTTACCTAGACCATACTGTACCCAGGATTCCAAATCAGAGACTTGCAACCAAGCAACTCTGCGTGCACCTATGGCAATAGCCGAGGCTCTACTGGCACCCTCAAAAGAGTCAAAGGCTGCACGGTTGGAAAACTTGGATACATCCTGTGCCTGTTTAAGCCAGGTGATATATTCTTCCCTCTTATCTTCTGACATAAAAGGAGATAAGGTTTGCAGATGATCTGTAACTTCTTTTAGAAACATCCCCATATAGAGACTATAGGAGCTGATTCTGGCTACAAGCATACTGGCCTGGAAGATTTTCCTTCCAAAGGCATCTAAGGTTCTGCATTCTCTTCCTGGAGGAGCAGAGGAGTGCCTTTTTGTACTCTTGATTTTTTTTCATGGCAGACTCTACCACAATGGAGTGGTGAGGAAGCTGAGTCTTATGAAAACCAGGACAAGGAGGAACACGATACATGGTGTCCAACCTACGAGAATGAGGGGAGGTGGAAAGAGGAGTCTCCCATATGCCCAACATGTGATCATAAAGAATCTCATGTATTGGTAAGGTGGCAGCCTCTTTAGGAGCCTTAGGATATTGTAGAATATCTAATTTTTTGGATCTGGGTTCAGTTTCAGAGGCCACTGAGAAGGACAGGCCTCTGGCCACCTCCCTGATGAAGTCCTGAAAAGACAAGTCTTCAGGAGGAGACATTCTCCTTTTTGGAGTAGAGGGTTCCTGAGGAAGGATCCCCGATGCTTAAATAGAGGCCTCTGATGTATCAGAGTCTTCAGAGGAATCGAAGTATCGATTGTCTGGATGCTCTCGCAGAGCCCGATACGCGTACCGGGGGGTATCGACATTGGGAGTAATCGGTACCGAGTCGGTACTAATGGGCATCACTGGATAGCGTACCGCTGCCGTCAACGTTGATGTCGATGCAAGCGGTACCGGTACCGACAACAGAGTTTGTTGCGGTACAAAGGCATCGCAGCTTGTATGAATGCCGTGATGGCACTCTGCTTGGTCAGAATATTCTGATCCATTGACGCCACCAATGTCTGGATGTCGGTACCGGTGGAAACCGCCGGTACCCCAGAACATTGTAACAGGTGATCGGTCGAGGCCGAGCCATCGATGTCAACCTGTGACCCCATAGATAGAGCTTTGGAAGCCGGAGCTTCCCGCCGGGGTAATTTTGCCGGTGTGGATTCCTCAAGAGTAAGCCCGGGGGCATCTCAATACTTAGAGGGAGATGAACTCTTTGAGGACCGGCCCGATTTAAGTTTGGTTACCTGAGATCCATGGGATGAAGAAGCCCTGGAAGACGTCGATGCCACCGAAGCTGCATCGGAGGGAAACAGGGTACTGAGCTTGGCTGCCCGATTTTGTAACCCTCTTTTAGACATCATGGAACAGGACTCACAATCCGCGATGGAGTGGTCAGGACCTAAACATTTTAGACACCAGTCATGGGTGTCAGTGACAGAAATAGTGCCACTGCACTTCGTGCACTTTTTAAACCCAGAGGCGGGTTTTTCCATGAGGAAAATATATCTGAAGGCCTAAGGCCACAGAAGAAAAAATGCACTGAAGTACAAACTGGAGAGAGGCGGTTGGGAAAGGTGGGAAAGTAGCGCGCAAGCGCTGTGGGATGCTCCCAAAAGCTTTCCTACTGGAAGCTGGGGAGCGTTCCCGCGCAGGCTCCCTCGGTACCGACGATACCCATATGTGAAGACTCATTCCTGCTTGTTCCTGGAGATTATCCTTCTCCTCAGAGTGAGCTCCATTTATCTGTACTCTGTGTCGCCTCCCACCCAACCAATTTCTAACCCAAGCAGTAACTTTAGGGTCCATCCGTAGGTTGCTCAGTTTGTTTATAAGTCGCCTGTGAGGAACAGTGTCAAAGGCTTTACTGAAATCTAAATACACTACATCTAGGGCACTCCCTCGGTCCAACTGCCCGGTCACCCATTTAAAGAAATCAATCAGATTTGTCTGACAAGACCTGCCTCTGGTGAATCCATGCTGCCTCGGATCCTGTAATCCGCTGGACTCCAGAAACCTCACTATTTTCTCTTTCAGCAGTGTTTCCAAT
Organism: Ichthyophis bannanicus; assembly: GCA_033557465.1. Lineage (NCBI taxonomy): Eukaryota > Metazoa > Chordata > Amphibia > Gymnophiona > Ichthyophiidae > Ichthyophis > Ichthyophis bannanicus. The sequence continues at coordinate 123,507,212 of CM066043.1, read as the reverse complement.
AATTTACTCACCACCGAAGTTAAACTAATCGGCCTGAAGTTTTCAACCACATCCTTACTTCCGCTTTTGTGTAAATGCACCACATGAGCCTCTCTCCAGTCCTTTGGCACCACTCCCAACTACAACGAGGCACTGAAAAGGTCAGTCAGTGGAGCTGCTAGAATGTCCCCAAGTTCCCTTAGTATTCTAGGGTGTGTCCCATCGCTTTGTCTACTTTAAGTTGAGCTAGTTTCTCACGAACACAGTCTTCTGAAAATTGTTCAAGATGTCCCTCACTTCTGTTCCTGTTTGTGGGTGTTTTCTGAGGTCCTGCTCCTGGTTCTTCATCTGTAAACACAGAACAGATATATTTGTTAAGCAATTCCGCTTTATCCTTATCAGCTTCTACATATTTCTCCCCTGCACCCTTGAGTCTGGCAATACCACTTTTGCCCTTCCTCTTCTCACTAACATACCTGAAAAATGTCTTATCCCCCCATTTTATTGCATTGGCTATTTCATCCTCCTTTTGAAACGTTGCCTTCCTGACTACTTTGCTAGCTTCTCTAACTTTTTCCAAATATGGATGCCTGTCTTCTTCTCTCTGTGATCTATTGTATTTCATGAAGGCCTCCCTCTTTTTCTTCACTTTTTCAGCTACTTCTTTCGAAAGCCATAGAGGTCTCCTTTTCCTTTTACCTTTATTTACCATTTTAACAAAAAGGTTGGTTGCCCTTAAAATATCCCCTTTCAGTTTTGCCCACTGTTTTTCTACATCCCCCAGCTGTTCCCATCCCACTAATGGCTCCCTGAGGTATTGGCCCATCTTGGCAAAGTTAGCCTTTCTAAAGTCTAAGATCCTCACCTTTGAATGGATTCTAACAGCCCTAGTCCTAATACTGAACCACACCATCTGGTGATCACTGGAGGCAAAATGATCTCCCACTAGAACATCAGAAACACTTTCACCAATGGTAAGCACCAAGTCCAGTATGACCCCTTCACGTGTGGGGTCTGTTACTAATTGCCTGAATAGTTTTTCATGTAGAGAATCCAGGATCTCCTTACTTCTAGATGATACTGCAGCAGGAACATCAACATCTGTCATATTGAAATCTCCTATCAGTAGCACAACCCTTTCCTAGCAATGCTGCGTATGTCTTCAATTAACTCTCTGTCCACCTGTTTTCAAATTCAATTTGCTGCTTTAGAGAAAAATGACAGAGCCCCCAAAGAGTTATGGGATGATATCGAGAAGGTTGTGTTTTTAAGAAAATGAGAAGTCTCTATAAAAGGTTAAAAAGCAACAACGGCCAATATGGATGGCTGAAGAAACTCTGAAAATTGCCCTGAGATGCAGGGAAGCAAAAGCCAGAGGAGAAAGAAAGGCAATATAAGAACATAAGATATGCCATACTGGGTCAGACCAAGGTCCATCAAGCCCAGTATCCTGTTTCCAACAGTGGCCAATCTAGGTCATACGTACCTAGCAGTTTCCCGAAAAGACACAGGTTCCACAATGCATGTACTGGGTCAAGCATTGATATCCTGGGTCCTTTCTTAATAATGGTTTGTGGACCTTTCCTCCATGAACTTGTCCAGACCTTTTTTAAACCCAGCTACACTAACAGCGTTTACTACATCCTCCGGTAACAAATTCCAGAGTTTGATTACACATTGAATGAAAAAATATTTTCTTTTATTAGTCTTAAATAGTTTACCCTGTAGCTTCATTGCATGCCCCCTAGTCTTTCTATATTCTGATAATGTAAACAATTGATCTACTTTTATCCGTTCCACTCCGTTCATTAATTTATAGACTTCTATCATATCTCCCCTCAGCTGTCTCTTTTCCAGGTTAAAGAGCCCTAACCTTTTTAGCCTTTCTTCATAGGAGTATCCTTCCATCCCCTTTACCATTTTGGTGGCTCTTCTCTGAACCTTTTCTAATAACGCTATATCCTTTTTAAGATACGGCGACCAGAATTGCACACAATATTCAAAGTGTGGTCTCACCATGGAATGATATAGAGGCATTATAATATCTTTTGTTTTATTTTCCATTCCTTTCCTTATGATACCTAGCATTCTATTTGCTCTCTTAGCCGCCGCTGCACACTGGGCCGAGGATTTTAACATGTTATCCACAATGACACCTAAATCTTTTTCCTGCGTGGTGATTCCTAATGTGGAACCTTGCATCATGTAACCATAGTTTGGGTTGTTCTTCCCTAGGTGTATAACTTTGCACTTGTCCACATTAAAATTTCATCTGCCATTTTGAAGCCCAGTCTTCCAATTTATCAAGATCCTCTTGCAATTTTCCACAATCCTCTTGGGTTTTAACAACTTTAAATAGTTTTGTGTCATCTGCAAATTTGATAACCTCACTCATTCCCTTTTCCATGTCATTTATGAATATGTTAAAAAGCAGCGGACCCAGCACAGATCCCTGGGGTACACCACTATTCACCTTTCTCCATTGGGAAAATTGGCCATTTAGCCCTACCCTCTCTGTTTTCTATCTTTTAACCAGTTCCTGATCCACAATAGTACACTGCCTCCTATCCCAGGACTCTTTAGTTTTGCCAAAAGTCTCTGATGAGGGATCTTGTCAAAGGCTTTCTGAAAGTCAAGATATACTATATCAACTGACTCACCTTTGTCCACCTGTTTATTCACACCTTCAAAAAAAACATAACAGATTAGTAAGACAAGATCTTCCTTGCCTAAAGCCATGTTGGCTGTCTCCCATTAGGTCATGACTATCTACATGCTGAGTAATTTTTTTCTTTATGATGGTTTCTACCATTTTTCCCAGTACTGACGTCAGGCTCACCGGTCTGAAGTTTCCCGGATCACCCCTGGAACCCTTTTTAAAAATTGGCGTTACATTGGTGATCCTCCAATCTTCAGGTATTACAGATGATTTTAATGAAAATTCACAGATTACTAATAGCAGATCTGCAATCTCATATTTCAGTTCTTTCAACACCCTTGGATGTATACCATCTGGCCCAGGTGATTTGCTACTCTTCAGTTTATCTAATAGTTGTAATACATCTTCCCGATATATCGTTATTTCCTTCAATTCTTCCGCACCTTTAAATACCACTTCAGTCATGGGTAACATCCCCACATCTTCCTCAGTAAAGACCGAAGCAAAGAATTCATTCAGTCTCTCCACTATCGCCTTGTCTCCTCTTAGTGCCCCTTTAACCCCTCTATCATCTAATGGACCAACTCACTCACAGGTTTTTTGCTACGAATGTACTTGAAAAAGTCTTTATTTTGTGTTTTTGCTTCCGCAGCAAGCTTCTTCTCAAATTCTCCCTTTGCCTGCCTTATCAATGCCTTGCATTTGACTTGCCAGTGCTTGTGCTGTTTCCAGGTTTTGTCGTTTGGCTCTTTTTTCCATTTCCTGAAAAATGCTTCTTTGGCAACAGCCTCTCTGACCTCACCTTTAAACCATGCTGGCAGTTTTTTGGACTTCCTTCCACTTTTCTTAAAGCGTTGAATACAGCTGGTCTGTGCTTCCAAGATAGTAGTTTTCAAGAACACCCAAGCTTGAAGTAAGTCTTTAACCTTTGCAACTGCACCTTTTAACTATTTTCCTCATTTTATCATAGTCTCCCTTTCGAAAGTTAAAAGGTAGTACTGTGGATTTCCTTACTATCCCTCCTCCACTAATTAAATCAAATGTGATCATGCTATGATCAGTATTGCCAAGTGGCCACAAACATCCTTATCTCTTGCACAAGATCTGGTGTTCCACTAAGGACTAGGTCTAATATGGCTTCCCTTCTGGTTGGTTCATGAACCAGCTGCTCCAAGAAGCAGTCATTTATTTCATCTAGGAACTTTATCTCCCTAGCATGTCCTGCCGTGACACTGACCCAGTCGATACCAGAGTAATTGAAATCACCCATTATTATTACTGTGCTGTATATTTTGTTAGCTTCCTTGATTTCTTTGAGCATTTCATCATCCATTTGTTCATTCTGGTCAGGCGGTCGATAGTACACCCCCACTGCCATCGCCTTCCCCTTTTTGCATGGAATTTCAATCCATAGAGATTCTACAGCAAATTTTGTTTCCTGCAAAACTTGAATCCTTTCTGACTCAATGCCCTCTCTAACAGAGCATAACCCCTCCACCAATTTGATCAGCTCTAACATTACGATATAGTTTGTACCCAGGTATCACAGTGTCCCACTGATTGTCCTCCTTCCACCATGTCTCTGATATTCCAATCATAACTAACCTCTCATTTAGTGCTATATATTCTAACGCTCCCATCTTATGTTTTAGACTTCTAGCATTTGCATACAAGTATTTTAAAGACTGTATTTTATTCATATTAATCTGGCTATTGGTAGACATGGGTAATTTGAGATCTTTAAGCTGTGTCTGCTCCATACTCGAGGGCATTTGGGCTACTTTACTCTTTTTTGGAACCTCTCTGCGTTTGGTAGTATCCTTCAAGAATACATTCTTCCGAACCATGCGCTCTTGGACGACTGTCGGCTTTCCCCTATTATCTAGTTTAAAAGCTGCTCTATCTCCTTTTTAAAGGTTAATGCCAGCAGCCTGGTTCCATCCCAGTTAAGGTGAAGCCCATCCCTTCAGAAGAGCCCCTCCTTTCCCCAGAATGTTCCCCAGTTCCTAACAAATCCAAAACCCCCATCTCTGTACCATTGTCTCATCCACGCATTGAGACTCCGGAGCTCTGCCTGCCTTTTGGGTCCTGCGCGTGGAACGGGAAGCATTTCAGAGAACGCTACCCTGGAAGTTCTGGATTTCAACTTCCTACCTAAAAGCCTAAATTTAGCCTCCAGAATCTCCCTTCCACATTTTCCTATGTCATTGGTACAGACATGTACCAAGACAACAGACTCCTCCCCAGCACTATCTAAGACCTTATCTAGGTGGCGCGTGAGGTCCGCTACCTTTGCACCAGGCAGGCATGTTACCAGGCGATCCTCACTTCCACCAGCCACCCCAGCTATCTACATGCCTAATGATCGAATCACCAACTATAACCGCTGTCCTAACCCTTCCCTCATGGGCACATGGCCCTGGAGAAACTTCCTCGGTGCAAGAGGGTTTTACATCACCTGGAGGACAGGTCCTAGTTACAGGATCACTTCCTGCCACACCAGGGTGATGCTCTCCTGTCATGCGACCTCTCTCCTCCATGGCAACAGGGATGCTGCCAGACTGGAGGTGGGACTTCAGGACTATATCCCTGTAGGTCTCATCTATGTACCTCTCTGTCTTTCTTATGTTTTCCAAGTCTGCTACTCTGGCCTCTGGAGAACGGACTCATTCCCTGAGAGCAAAGAGCTCCTTGCACCTAGTGCACACGTAAGATCTCTCACCAACTGGGAGAAAATCATACATGTGACACTCAATGCAAAAGACTGGAAAGCCCCCATCTTGTTGCTGGACTGCTGTCTGCATCTTAGTTTTAAGCTTGTGTTTAGATCTAAGTTCTTTACTTACTATGTATATGTATACTAATAAAACTGTACCTAATACGTTTAATATATCTTGTTCACCTGAAGCTTAATTAATCTAAATTTGTAGCTGAGGCAGTAGAGGGTTAAATAACTTGCCCAAGGCAATTTGAACCCAGTTTTCTTGCTGCTTTAAGTACTAGATTACTCCACTAACAAAGAAAAACACTCCACCTTCATAATGTGAATTTGGGCTCCGGCTCATTGCCATTTAGCTGTTAGAAGCAATTCTGTTCTCTTATATGTGTTAAATTGTTCTAATTGTTACACCCTGTTTGAAGCTGTGGCCAATTAATACCACCAAATAAAGAATTTTGGGTGCGGGTGGGGATGAAGAAAAAAAGGGTGGGAGGAAGACTGGGAGAAAGCCTGAGAGACACTCATACAGTGTGACCACTGTTAAGTCTCCTTGTAGTGCTACTAAAGGTTTATGGGGTTTGTTATTAAGCTGTGGCAAAATCTTGGATTTTACCATAGCTTAGTTTACCGCAGGAGTCTTTACCTGTAGTAACTCCATGCTGCAAGTTAATGACTCCTGCAGTAAAGGAATACCATAGCTTGTGGTAAATCACCGCAAACTACATTATTACAGGGGAAAAATTATGCCTTCTCAAAAATGCAATGCATGCCGTTGAGTCAATGCTGACTCCTGGAGACCCAGCAGCTCCTGGATTTTATCGGCTAAGTGTGACGAGAAGTAGATTGCAGGCCTTTCTTCCAAGGCAATGGAGAGTAAAGCGACTTGTCCAAGGCCACAAGGAGTGCTAGTCTCTTGGTTACTAGGCTGGTCTCTTGGTTACTAGGCTGCTGCTCCAACCACTAGGCTACTGAATGCCTTCTCAAAGCTGGCGTTATTTTTCCCCAGCTGAAAGCATTGGCCTCTAACATGTGGGCCGATGCTCCCAGCCACAGCTTTAAATGGGAAGTGTGTTGTAAAATGAGTGGGTGGTCCGAGGGTCCCTATCCCTAGCATCACCAAGGATCAGACCCCAACCTTAAAAAAACCCCTCCCCACATATACCTTCAACCCCCCACTCCCCTCCTAAGGCAGAGTCAATGCCCCACACTCTCATAACACCCTCTACCCCCAGAACCCTGATCCAACCCCTACAACACCCTAAGCCCCCCCCCTTCCCAGCCTACCTTAATGATAGCCTGGTGGTCTAGTGGGTTCTAGATCAGAGCCAGTTGGGGGTTGGTCCCATCTGGGCCACACTAGACCACAGGTTTTTATTAAGGTAGGCATGGAGGAGGGCCCTAGGGAGGTGAGGGCGTTGGAATGGGCTTCTGGAAGGTGTTCGGTGCTATGAGGGGGTGCTGACTGTGCCTTTTGGGGAGGGAGTGGGGGGCAAAGGTATGTACAGAGAGGGGAGCTTATTTGGAAGGGGCCTTATCCTTGTTAGCACTGGGTGGTGGGGGCTCTTGTACCACCCACTCATTTTATAACATGTGACCCCCTTAAAAACTGTGGCCAGGAGCATCGGGTTGCGTTTTAGAGACCTGATGCTCTTGGCTGTGGAAAAATAGGTCTAGCTTTGAGCTGGTATTTTTCCCCGAATAACACAGCTTTTGGTAATTTACCACTAGACTCAGCACCTTTCCTAGCCCTGTGCAAGAGGTGCAGCCATACAGGGTGCAAAAAATAGTAGCGCATTTAAGGCTGACCGATGGTCTTGGTTCTCCCCCACGCTGCCTGCCTTACCCCGCCACCGCCTTTCCTGTTCCCAGGTGACGGTGGTGGCAGCAGGGCGGAGCAGACCGCCAATTTAAAAAAAAAACACACGGGTCTTTCCGATTCTGCGCTTGCATGGCTGGGCTGGTCTGGTCCTTCCCTCCTCTGACATGAGCATACGCCAGAGGAGGGAAGGATCAGACCAGCCATACAAGCGCAGAGTCGGAAAGACCCGCGTGTTTTTTTAAATTGGAGGTCTGCTGCCACCACCAAAGGAAAAGGAGAAGCGGTGGTGGGGCACGAACAGGCCGGGCAGGCAGCATGGGGGGGAGCCAGTTGGAGATGAAGTGTGGGTTAAGATGGGGAGTTGCGGGGGATGGGGCAAATGGCAAAAGTCTGATGTCGGGGATCATGCACCAGGTTTGCAAGTCGTACAGGATGCATTTATGGCTTGTTACAGCCTTGCCTAGCATGGTATTCATTTGAATAATAATATTGTTTTGCATGCTTTGCATTCAACATGAAGTGTGGTGGCAAATTGTGCGTTACAGTAAAATCGTGCAAGTTATTGTCCTTTAAGACCCAATAAGGGCCAAATAGCATGCGTTAATCCTGCAACACACTATAGTAACTATCGCCCTACCCAGTATTCTGTGTTGCACATACATTGAGGTGTTCTGGGGGCAAGGCAGCTTTCAGATGGTTGATTTACACAGGTAAAATGCTTTCACCCAGATAAATAGCTCTTGCTAATTAGACAGGGCCAATAGAAGAAGAAATATTCTTATACAGTAGCTGCAATCAAAGATTTATAAAAGTATTCACTGGTTAGGAGTTGGCATACATTCCAGAACACATTTGTAGAGTGTTCGCAAAACCACTGATAGTTCAACAGCTCTACTAATCAACACCATGAATTCTTTGGAAATTGTCTATCAGCTCTAAGCCAGGAAGGATTCTTGACACATGCATATGATGCTACTTATCAACTCATAAACACAAGGCAACCCCAAATAATATATTCCACTGAAGCAAACTAGCAGTGCCAAGTCCAAGCTGTCACTTAGGAAGCTTCCCTACAGAGCTGGCAACGCTAGCCTTATATTATGACTCTTAAAGCACTACATAAGTGCTGAAGGAAAAGGATGCCAATTTGCCACTGCTCTGTTTATATATACAATATCTCTCCAATAAAAACAAACACCAGCCTGTTTCCAAATCAGAAGAAATTATAGTTGACATATCCAGTACTAAGTACCTGCTTAATGATAACATACAATTTTACAAGTGGGTCTGCCATGCAATCAGGATCTAAGTACAATGCAAACACGTTAACATATCTTGTTAGTTCCTAAAGATAAGAATGCTCCTATTTCTCATTAATAAATACTTAAGAGTCAATTTTCAAATGGTTTATCTGACTAATTTCAGATGTTAGCCAGGTAAACCTATGACCGATCCTCCTTATTGGATAGATTTATCTTCCCTAATTCACCGGGCGCACAAATTGATCAGTCAGAAAAGGAGCATCTCTTGACGTGTCCCCCAGGGTGAGTTAGCAATGTAACCGGCCAACTCGGATGTTCAGCACTAACCAGCTACATTTATCCACAGAGCTGCAAGTGCACAAAGAGCTTCCTGAATCTAATCAGAAAACTTTTGATTGACTAGATTAAGAAGACTTTACAGCTGCACACCCAGCCAGTAGGGTTCAGACGAAAAGCAGACCATCAAATGCAAAACAGCTGCGCTTCTACTGTACATTTGGAATCCAGTTTTTCATAGGATGTTTAGGTAGGAAGGAATTGTGGAGCCTGTTTTCTGTTGAATTGTACTTAGTTCTCCCCAGTTGTAAGCCCATGTTACGTTCCCTGTTATTTGTAAACTTAAGACATGTCCTAAATGTCTGAGTAAAATTTTGTTGTATGTAAACCGCACTGATAAAAAATAGCGTGGTATATAAGAACTGTTAAATAAATAAATAAATAAAATTTTTGTAAAATATGTATAAGGACGCTAGGAAATGAAAGTGTATTTTCAGCACAAATGGCAGGAGTCGAAATTCACAAACCTACATTTTCAGATTATAGTTTTCTCTTATTTTCACCACTTCTTTTCTGGTTTTCTAACTAAACCTTCTCTATCATGTTAATTTTGGGGGTCATTTTACTAAAGGGCATTAGGTTTTAACACCTAATATCTATTTAGCATAAAAGGCCCCCATAGGAAGTATCAGGGACATGACCAGCATGTTCCTGACACTTAACGCGCGGACGAGTACCCTAATGTACGGTGCTGTTGCCACAGGTATGCTTAATTCTACCTATTGATGGGGTGTTAGAGCTGCACCCATGCAAATGCCAACACTGACAGTGCAAGATATATACCCCTGCGCTAACTCAATGTGCTCACTACACCCCCTCTCTGCCCATTCAGCAAACTAATGTGCGCGAATCAGCATGCGGTAACTGTCGTGCCCCCATGGTAACAGTTAATGCAGGCCTGAGCAGGCAGTTGCCAAACCTGAAAATGCGCGTAAACTGCTTAGCGCACTTTAGTAAAAGGGTTCTTTGATTTTAATTGGTGTTTTATCTTGCAAAATCGCTTTGATGGTTGCAGAACTGGATTTTGGTGTTGGTAGGCCCTAGGCACTTTCACTCCATAATTTGGACTTTAAGGACATTGACAAAAATCTTGCTGAAAAGAAAAGTTGAAAAAAAAGATATGTTCTGGAATTGTTATTGAAATGTAATTTTGACATTTTAGTTGCATTCAGTTTCTGTCATAAATAATCTTTTGTCCTATTTTTTTTTTTTTGTTTCTGTTGAAATTTTTGTTTCATCCTTGATAGGCCCTAGGCACTCTGTTTTGAATGCCTAATAGGAAATTTGGCACTGGATGGTTGTCTTAAAGGCAGTAGTGGTGCCAAAGGACTGGAGAGAGGCTTATGTGGTCCCTTTACACAAAAGCGGAAGTAAGGATGTGGTTGAAAACTACAGGCCAGTTAGTTTAACTTCAGTGGTGAGTAAATTATTGGAAGCACTGCTGAAACAGAAAATAGTGAGGTTTCTGGAGTCCAGCGGCTTACAGGATCCGAGGCAGCATGGATTCACCAGACACCAACAAATCTGATTGATATCTTTGATTGGGTGACCAGGGAGTTGGACTGAGGAAGAGCCCTAGATGTGGTATATTTAGATTTTAGTAAAGTTTTTGACACGGTTCCTCACAGGCGATTTATAAACAAACAGAGCACCCTAGGGATGGACCCTAAAGTTACTGCTTGGGTTAGAAATTGGTTGAGTGGGAGGAGACAAAGGGTACAGAAAAATGGAGCTCATTCTGAGGAGAAAGAAGTTACCAGTGGTGTGCCTCAGGAATCTGTCCTTTGTCCGATTCTTTTTAACATCTTTGTTAGTGATACAGTGGAAGGGCTGTCAGGTAAGGTTTGCCTTTTTGCGGATGATACCAAAATCTGCAATAGATACCCAGGAAGGTGAAGATAACATGAGGAGGGATCTAAGTAAGCTTGAAGAATGGTTTAGAATTTGACAGCTGAGATTTAATGTTAAAAAATGCAAGGTCATGCATTTGGGCTGCAGCAATCCAAGGGAGCAATATAGTATAGGGGGTGAAGTACTTTTACCAACTAAAGAAGAGCGGGACCTAGGCGTGATTGTGACTGATGATCTTAAAATAGCTAAACAGATAGAAAAGGTGACAGCAAAAGCTAGAAGGATGCTTGGGTGCATAAGGAGAGGAATGGCCAGCAGAAGAAAGGAGGTGATAGTGCCACTGTATAAGTCTTTGCTGTGACCTCATTTGGAGAATTGCGTGCAATTCTGGAGACCGCACCTTCAAAAGGATATAAACAGGCTGGAGTCAGTACAGAGGGTGGCTACTAAAATGGTTAGTGGTCTTCATTATAAAGCATATGAGGACAGACTTAAGGATCTTAATATGTATACCTTAAAGGAAAGGTGGGATAGAGGTGATATGATTGAGATATTTAAATACCTCAGTGGCATAAATGCACAGGAGGAGAGCCTCTTTCGACTGAACGCAAGCTCTGCTATGAAGGGACATGGGATGAGGGTGAAAGGGGATAGATTCAGGAGTGAAATGTAGAAATATTTCTTTACAGAAAGAGTGATGGATCCGTGGGGACATGGGATGAGGGTGAAAGGGGATAGATTCAGGAGTGATATGCGGAAATATTTCTTTATGGAAAGAGTGGTGGTGAATCCAGTGGAGGTGGTAGAGATGAGGACAGTATCTGAATTCAAAGAAGCATGGGACAAACACAGAGGATCTCTAAAGGAAAAACGGGAACTGTTGTAGTGATTGATATGGAAGGGCAGACCAGATAAGCCATGTGGTCTTTTTCTGTTGTCATGTTTCTATCTTTCTATAAACAAGGTGTGAATAAACAGGTAGACAGGGTTATTCCGTGCCACGAATAGCAGGGATGGACGGCGTCTAAGTTCTCCACTGGTTGTACCGATTCCTATGCTGGCCCTGTACGTCCAGGGCTGATGATTTAGACGGGGAACTTATTCTACCTTTGAGGTTGAATAAGTTCCCTGATCTTGCAGGGGACAGCGGCCCGGGGCTAAAAAGAGGCAGCAGGGGGGTGAAGGAAATTCCCTGCAGCCCGATCCTTGCCTTGGGAGGCTTGATCGGGGGTCGGGCTGCGGGGAAAGCATTTTTTCTGTGCCGGTGCCAGGGATCGTGGCTTTACAATGGAGACGTGATAGCATGGCAACCAGAAGCCATGGCGCTCCGGCTCCATTGTAGAGCCCTAAGTTAGCTGGGGACAGGCCTGTACATGCTGTCCGGGCTGAATCTCAGTCCCGGCCTGCACATACAGGCCTGATCGCGATTCTGATCCCACGGGGCTAGACGGACCCCACGGGATCAGAATTGTGAACCCCTCTGTACGTCCAGCTCAGACCAGACATACAGGGGGCTGTACATCTCTGATGGGATGAGCCTAATAGTGTATTGGATTTTCAGAATGCCTTTGACAAGGTCCCCCATGAGAGATGCTTGGTGAAATTAAAAAGTCATGAGATTGGGGGCAGTGCAGGATTGTGCTTCAGGAAATGGTTAAAAGATAGAAAGCAGAGAGTAGGGCTAAATGGCCAATTTTCTCAATGGAGAAAGGTAAATAGTGAAGTGCCCCAGGTATCTGTGCTGGGCCTGCTGCTTTTTAACATATTCATAAATGACCTGGAAATAGGAATAATGAGAGAGGTGATCAAATTTGCAAATGCCACCAAATTATTCAAAGTTGTTAAAATGCAAGAGGATTGTGAAAAATTGCAAGTGGACCTTGATAAAATGGAAGACTGGACTATCAAATGGCAGATGAAATTTAATGTGAACAAGTACAAAGTTATGCACCTATGAAAGAACCACCCAAACTACGGTTACATGATGCAAGGTACCACCTTAGAAACCAACACCCAGGAAAAAGATTTAGGCGTCATCTTGGATAATATATTGAAATCATCTGCCTAGTGTGCAGCAGTGGCCAAGAAAGCAAATAGAATGCTAGGAATCATAAGAAAAGGAATGGATAATAAGACCAAGGCTATTTTAATTTTTCTGTATCGTTCCAAGGGGCGACCACACCTTGAATATTGTGTGCAATTCTGGTCGCCATATCTTAAAAAGGATATAGTGGAATTAGAAAAGGTACAGAGAAGAGCCACCAAAATGATAAAGGGAAAGGAAGGATACCACTATGAGGAAAGGCTTAAAAGGTTGGGGCTTTTCAATTGGAAAAGAGATGGCTGACGGGAAGTATTTTAGAGGTCTATAAATTAATGAATGGAGTGGAATGGATAAACGTTGATCGGTTATTTACACCATCAAAAAGTATAAAAACTAGGGGACATGCAATGAAGTTACAATTTAACCCATTTAAGGCTGATAAGAGAAAATATTTTTTCATTCAACGCATTATCAAACTCTGGAATTCATTACCGGAGGATGTAGTAAAGGCTGTTAGTGTAGCTAGGTTTGAAAAAGATTTGGACAAGTTACTGGAGGAAAGGTCCATAAAACATTATCAAAGAAGACCTGGGAAATCCACTGCTTGCCCCGCGACAAGCATTTTGGAACCTATGCGCCTTTTTGGGAATCTGCCAGGTACTTGTGATCTGGTTTTGCCACTGTTGGAAACAGGAGACTGAGCTTGATGGACCTTGGACTGACCCAGTATGGCATTTCTTATATTCTTATGTTCTTAAGCCAGTAATTGCACATGTAAGCATCAATTCCTACTACTTTAACTATCAGTGATTATGAGAGCTGCATTCTAAACAATTATACATACACGTGCAGTCAATTAAGAAGCAAAATCCTGAAAAACAATTTTTTACATTTTAAAAGTAATAGAAATTACCAGAGGGCTAAGCACAATTTCCCTTTCTATCACTTGATTCAAGCCTTGGTTGAAATAAGTACTTTTTCAAAACTAATGCATGCCTAGGGGGAGGTACAAGAGCCAACAGGGACATTTTAAAAATTAGGGAGGTTATTTTAGAAGCACCTTCATGTGTAAATAGTAGAGGTGTGCAGGCCAAAATGTTTCATTTAGTTTCTTTTTTGTTTTGTATTTTTTCCATTAATGGTGTGCCCTACTTTGCAATAGTGACGGGAACTGGAAAATGATGAAAATGTCATTTCCTGTTATGCTCAAATCGCCGTTTTCATTCAAAATAAAAGCTCATCCCTACTCATGTAGAATGGCTTATGTGTAAACATCATTTTATAAAGGGACTGTTTACATATAGTGATGCTCACCATGATTAATTTGGCTGGAGATGTGATAAGACAGAGGACAGAGTGGTTTGGCAGGCCTAACATTTCAATGTGGATTAACATGGGGAATCCTATGAACTGTTGACGCTCTTTTTTAATTCTCCATGTTTTTATACAATTGCAAACTGCCTTGCCTTTATATAGAAAGATGGTATAAAAAGTTCAAACAAACATAATTTGGAGACTTCACCTTCAAAAATATACAAGCAGGATGAAGTTAGTCCAGGGTGTGATTACTAAAAGCTATTTATTTTAAAAAAAAATTAAATACCACCTTTGTGATATACATCATTCAAAATGGTTAACCTAACAAAATAAAACGATCACAGGGTTAGGAAATGGAGGATAACAGACAGACTGAAATATCAGATTTCAAAAAAACATCTCTATTATATTGAAAAAGATGCTCCAAAACTGGTTAAAGGTCATCATGAAGCATATGGGAGCAGACAAAGATCTCAAGATGTTTACTTTGGAAGAAAGGTGGGAGAAGTGAGTTATGGGGGAGACATTTAAATACCTCCATGCCATAAAAGACCAGATAATGGGCTTCTTTCACTTGAAAAGAAGCTCTGGAATGAGGGGGAATAGGATGAAGATGAACGAGGATAGACTCAGGAATAATCTAAGGAAATGTTTCTTCACGGAAAGGGTGCTGGATGCATAGAACCAGTCTCTCACTGATGATGGTAGAGACAAGGAATCTGTGTGCATTCAAGAAAGCATGAATAAGGCACAGAGAATCTCTAAACGAGAAGAGGGGTTTATAGTTAGTATGAAAAGTCACACTAGATATGGTCTTTTTCTGCCATCATTTTCTATCCAGAGCAATTTCTCCAAATGGATTAGTTTTGCACATACTATGAGAGTCATGAACCTCACTCTCTAGCCAGGGTCTGTGGAAGATGATCTCGGTTTCTCAAATTTACTGCTAATGTCCGAGATCATCCTCCACGTATTTAGGGCCCAATATTCAGCGGTAATAGCGCTTCTAAAGTGCACAGTCATCACTGCTGATCCTTAACCGTGGATATTCCGTTCTGGGGCCACATCTGAACCACCGGCATTGAATATCGGGTCTGCCGTACGGTGCTTCAAGGCGTGGAAGCTAACCAGCTAATGGCAAAATCTATGTGGATCTGTATGTAGGAGTCGTGTATATGTGTGTGGAAGGAAATGGTGTATCTGGGGTGTATATGGGAGCCTTGCATATGTGTTCTGTGTAGGGGGTCTGTGTATGTTAGCAGGGTGAGTGAGATATGTATTTGAATTAAGGTGGAGGGGAGTGTGCAGGGAGATGTTTCTTATAGTAAAGCAATGGGGTTATTTAGGAGGGTCTGTTTTCTGAAAATTACGGACCTAATGTTTCTGGGTTTTGAAGTCATCTGAGATATTCCCATTTTTTTTCAGTGAGACACATCTGGCAAATTTCTCTCTCTCCTTGGACAGTTATTTTGTCCCTAAGTGAACAGACAACAAGAGAGCTCTTTTGCATAATTCTTTTCAATATTTCATGTATTGGAAAGCATAAAAATAAAAACAGGACAATCCGAACATCGGAAGAATTCTGTCCTTTCAAGCATAAGCCACTATGAAAAACTGATTCATGTTAAAAAGCAAAACAACAAAAACCAACAACTATGACCACCATTTTTTATATGTTTTTCTAGGCTAATGCAGGAAGCAGATATTGATCACAGTGCAGCACCATCCCAGCTGTCATAGCAGGTTATTAGCTTGATAGCAATGTTATGATAGAACCAATCTGAATTCAATTTCAGGAGTAATAAGACCAGATAATTTTATACTCAGTCATTCACTGTCAACAGCTGTTATCAGCCAATCAGTCATTATGTCCATCAGGTGCACTTTCAGCACGCTTCTCTGGAATGGTCAGCTCAGGTGAGAGGATTTTGATGTATTGAAACAAGATATATGGGCTAATATTTAAAGATGTCCTATCATAAATAGGCTCAAGATATCCGAGCTACAGAGGATGGTACTGTAGGTGGGGTAGAAAGGTGTCAGCAAACACAGTTTTTCATATATGATACAAACCAAAATGAATTCTCACCAAGTAGATGGATGGTCACTAGAGGTGTGTATTTGTTAGTATACATTCTGCTTGTTAATGCGCCTTAAAAATGTAGGGGTTGCTTTTACTAAAATGTGCTATGGCTTTGTATCCAACGTGCCAATAGTGCACAAAATCATGGCATGTTAAGTGCATTGCCTGTCAGGGGGTTGGAAAACATTCCCCATTAGGTAACACATGGTGGCACATACTGTAGCAATAAGGGGCACGATTACCAGGAGTGCGGTTCACTTCACCTATCGTGATTAACATGGAAAGTTATTTTCTGTCTTTTTTGTAGTCTATAACAAGATAGGCAATAATACAGAAACCAAATGATTATATCATATAAACAAATGACTCAGCAAAACTGGAGTCTGTTAAGCCAAAGACAGAGACGGCTGAGCTGTTCTTCCTCCCAATATAGCCGGGGGGAGCATGCAGATGAATAACGCTGCTGGCAGAAAGATAAATCATAAGATATCCATGGTTAGAAAAAGAGATAAGGACAAATCATATTTTCCCCTTTCTACTGATGATTCCTCTTACTACACACCCATCAGCCCCGGCGGGATTAACAGAGCCGCGAGAAAGGAAACTCTCGCGGCTCTGAAAGAAGCCCGCGTTCGGGGATAGGCTGCGATGCAGGGAGGCTCTGCCGGGGGGGGGGGGCCCTGCAGCGGCGGCGGCACTCTTGATACTGCCGCG
This sequence comes from Ichthyophis bannanicus, assembly GCA_033557465.1. Lineage (NCBI taxonomy): Eukaryota > Metazoa > Chordata > Amphibia > Gymnophiona > Ichthyophiidae > Ichthyophis > Ichthyophis bannanicus. Next base: position 123,490,429 of record CM066043.1, on the reverse strand, counting down.
GCACTCTTGATGCTGCCGCTGCAGAAGCAGCTGGGTTGTTTTTTTTTTAATTTGGGTTGATAGGGCGGAAGGGGGTTTAGGACTGGTAATGGGGAGGAGGCCAAGACTGGAAGTGGGCTGATAGGGGAGGGTTAGGACTAGTAATGGGCCATGGGGGGGGGGTGCTAAGACTGGAAGTGGGCTGATGGGGGGGGGTTAGGGCTGGTAATGGGCTATGGGGGGGGGGCTGACTGGAAATGGGCTGATGGGGGGGGTTAGGACTGGTAATTGGCTATGGGGGGGGCTAAGACTGGAAATGGGCTGATGGGGAGGTTTAGGACTGGTAATGGGTTATGGGGGGGCTAAGAATGGAAGTGGGCTGATGGGGAGGTTTAGGACTGGTAATGGGTTATGGGGGGGCTAAGAATGGAAGTGGGCTGATGGGGAGTTTTAGGACTGGTAATGGGTTATTGGGGGGGGCTAAGACTGGAAATGGGCTGATGGGGGGTTAGGACTGGTAATTGGCTATGGGAGGGGTTAGGACTGGTAATGGGCTGATGGGGGATTAGGACTGGTAATGGGCTATGGGGGGCTAAGACTGGAAATAGGCTGATGGGGGGGGGCTAGGCCTGGAAATAGGGTGATGGGGGGGTTAGGACGTAATGGGCTGATGGGAGGGGTTAGGACTAGTAATGGGCTATGGGGGGGCTAGGACTGGAAATGGGCTGATGGGGGGTTAGGACTGGTAATGGGCTGGGGGGGCTAAGACTGTTAATGGGCTGGGGGGGTTGCTAGGACTGGAAATGGGCTGAGTGGAAGGAGGGCTTGAACTGCAAATAGCTGATGGGGACGGGGGCTTGGAATGGAAATGGGTTGTGAGGGGGAGGGAGTTAGGACTGGAAATGGGTGAGTGGGGGGGGGGCTAGGACAGGAAATGGGCTGATGGAGGGGCTAGAATAGGACTGGAAATTGGCTGTTGGGGGGGTGCTAAGATTGGAAATGGGCTGTGGTGGGGGTTTGGATTGAAATGGACTCATGAAGGGGCTAGAACTGGAAGTAGGCTCATGGGGGGCTTGGATTGGAAATGGGCTGAGTGGAGGGGAGCTAGGATTTGACATGGGCTGATGGGCTCATGGGGGGCTGGGATTGGAAATGAGCTGATGGAGGGACTCAGATTGGACTGGAAATAGATGGGGGAGCTAGGACTGGAAATAGGCTGATGGTGGGTCTAGGATAGGACTGGAAATGGGCTTATGGGGGGCTAGGACTAGAAATGGGCTGATGCGGGAACTAGAAGGGAGCGGATGCTGGGTGGGACTGGAACTAGAATGGAGCTGATGTTGGGGGAGGATTAGAATGGGATGGAGCTGGGAGAGTGAAATGGAGAGGGGAAAAATATTTTGTGTGGGAGGGAAGACAAATCTACAATTGGCCGGATATTGGGAGAGTAAGTGGGGATTGAGAATGGAGGGGTAAAATTTGAGTAGATGAAATAGGAATGAGGAAAGAGCAAAAGGAGAAAGATTAGTATGTTAAAGCAGATGTAGAGAGAGAATGGAAAAAAACTAGAAGAGAGAAGAAAAGACAAATGGACAGCAGACGATGGAGAGTTAGCGGAAGACACAAAGAAACCAGAAGAAAGTGACTGGAGCAATTGCAGCTGAAAAAAAAATGCACAAAAGGTAGAAAAATATCTCTTTATTTTGAATTAATTAATTTATTTATTTAACATTTCTTCTATACCGCGCAATTAAAATCAGCGCGGTGTGCATCGAACAAAAATACTGCAATGTACAGAAACAACATTGAGTTTACAAAGAACAGGGAATTGAACATGGGATCGAAACCGGGGAAACTAAATACATGTTAACTCGAAACTATGTACAATACTTTAATATAAATGGGTGTTGCATTGATTTTGTGAAGATGAAGATTAGTGGTTGGTTGGGCTTGAGTGGGGACTACCTATTATATCTGTGGTATTGACGTTCAGGGGCGGCTGGGGTATGAGGGAAGCTTGCTGGTTGTGCTTCTATCACTGGAAGTTTCTGGGTAACATTTTGTGAACAGGTGGAGTTTTAAGGCTTTTCTGAATAGGAAGAGGCTTTTAATACCACGGATTTCATGGGGGAGTGCATTCCAGTTTAAAGGGGCGAATATGGAGAAGGCTCTGTTGGAGGTAGCCTTTGTGCATGTAGTTATTAGCTTGGGGACTACTAATGTGTTCAGTGCAGTAGACCTTCTGTTTCTATTTTCCAGGGTACCATGGACTAGCTTGCTGATTGGCATAGGGGGGTAGTTATTTAGGGCTTTGAAGGTGAGGACCAATGACTTGTATTGGAGCCTGGCATGTAAAGGTAGCCAATGCAAATCCTTCATGATGGGCGTTATGTGGTCGGATCTTGACGATCCAGAGAGGATCTTGCGGCTGCATTCAAAGCTAGGCGGAGCGGGTTTAAGGTTTGATACCATATTGTTTTTGTTGACCCCATTTTCCACTTACAGAGCTATTTTACTGTTTTTCGTTTAAATAAATATTCATGTAATTTTATTGGTCTCTATCTTTATTTTTTACACTGACTAGTAGGTGCCTCATTTCCCACCCTCGGCTTATACTCGAGTCAATAGTTTTGCCCAGTTTTTTGTGGTAAAATTAGGTACCTCGGCTTATATTCGGGTCGGCTTATACTCGAGTATATACGGTATTCTCATTGACGTATTATGTCAATTGGATGCAGCTCTTAACATACTTACCAGGCTCTGCCAGGAAATCTGGATGACAACATGAAGAAAGGTGATCAGACTGAATGTGGAAATTATCGCACAATTGCTCTGATCCCACATGCCAGCAAGATTCTATTCAAGATCATTCAGCAGAGACTACAACCATATCTGGAACGAGAAGTGCCTGAAGTGCAAGCAGGGTTCAGGAAAGGGTAAGGCATGACAGGCATCATCGCGGATGTAAGATGGATACTTGAAAAGACAAAAGGATGTCCATACACGTTTTATCAACTACAGCAAGGCTTTTTGACTGTGTAAATCATGAGAAACTCTGGGCCACATTAAGAAGCATGGGTATACCAGAACACATGATCATTCTCTTGCTCAACTTTTACATTGATCAAGAAGCAATAGTTCATATGGAACAAGGAGAAACAGAATGGTTTAAAATCAGCTAAGGTGTAAGACAAGGCAGTATACTTTCACCCTACCTGTTTAATTGATATGCAGAACAAATCATCAGAAAAGCAGGACTGTATGAAGACAACCGTGGTGTGAAGATTGGTAGAAGACACATCAACAACTTTCACCATGCTGATGATACCACATTACTGGCTGAAAGCGAAGATGATCTGAAACATTTGCCTCAAGACCAAGGAACAGACAAAAAATGGGCCTGCACCTTAATGTAAAGAAGACAAAGATACTGACAACTGGCAAAATCAATAAGTTCATCATTGAATGAGAAGAAATTCAAATAGTGGACAATTTTAACCTACTTGGAACAACTATCAATAAAGAAACAACAAACAGTCAAGAAATCAGACAATGCATTGCTCTTGGCAGAATGAGGACCTAAACAAGATTCTCAAGAGTAGTTGTCTCTCTCCATATAAAGATTTGACTTGTTCAAGCCATGGTATTTTCAATAATATCATATGGATGTGAAAATTGGACAGTGAAAAAGATAGACAAGAAGAAAATTGATGCCTTAGAATTATGGTGCTACCAACGAATACTGTGTATCCCTTGGACTGACTAAAGAACAAACCAGTCAGTACTAGAGGAGATTAAATCTAAGCTCAGATGACAAGACTTTGACGTTCATACTTTGGACACATCATGTGAATAGAGATATCATTAGAAAAAGACATCATGTTTGGCAAAGTAGGTCAATTGCAAAAGTGGAAGGTCAGCAATGAGATGGATTAATACAATAACAGCAGCTATGGGTGCCACTCTGTCAACAATGGTATGGAAGACCATGCCTGACTGAAGACTGAACAAGGTTTAGGACAACTATTCAGAGGGTCGTCATGAGTCGAAACAGACTTGACGGCACTTAACAACAAAGAACTGGCTTAGAAATAAGGGACTTTGGTACATTAGTGACTGAGGATGCAGCAGTAAGGATAAGGATCCTTACATCTGGGATGGCTTACACTGGCATCTGTTGAAGACAGCATGTTGGGCTCGATGGTCCTATGATCTGATGGAGCATTGTGCCCTTTAACATGTTGAGAAGCAAATAACGTGTGTTATTCCCATAACACATTTTAGTAACGTCCCTCCTTTGTTTGACTGGACAAGTCCCTTTGAATTCTGAGGATGGAGATTCATGACATAATATTCCTGTGTCCTCATAGCTGCTACTAGTAGCTTGACAGACAAGGGGGAATACTAATACACGGAGCTCATTGCAGGGTTTTTGTCTTGTCTTGTGGATTTTAATTATCAGGGTTGTTTAGTGGGGATTGGCATACACTGGGAGACTCTTAGCACTTGATAATCTCACACCTCTTCCCTTTTCAAATAAATGATTTCATGCCAGAAATTGTGTTCTGAACCAAGGGTTTATTTAAAATTTAGGTTCACTGAGCATTAATAAGAAATGGCAGAAGCAACAAACAAAAACTATGCTACAAGCAGTTAACTCCTTCTTCTTAGTCAAAATGGCTACAGGTAGATTACTTCCTTTTCTTCTTAGTTAGGTATGCTAACACACTCCCTTCCATTATTCTTTATCTTAAACTGAACATCCTCCAGCACTCCTGTGCCTTTGTAATTTCTGGTTTCTGAGAACGGGAACCCCTTTCTCTTGTTTCTGGTATTTTTCTCAGTGTACCTGAACATTGTGATGATGCATTGTACTGTACTATGCTGGATTCATTCCTAGGTCTGATATCACTGATGTATGATGTGTGCTTAGGTTTGTTCCTTCCTGAGAGCTGGTAGCTTCTGTAGAAGCAGGTCCCTGAAAGTGCTCTGCAGTGCTCCTGGCTCTGATGGACTGGAAAGCCGAGTTCTTGGTACAGTTCCCGGAACCTCTCTCCTTTATTGTTTTAGGCTATGATTTTTCATCCTTTGAATACATATACTCTCCTTCTAAGACAGTGGGGCACTGATAAGTTTTGCAAAGACATTATCCTTCTTCTCTCTTCTCCTAGGCTGCTGCTCTGAGATTGTTGCTCAACTCTGGATTGTATGAGTGACTGTGTGCCAAAGATAGAATTCCGTCTTTGTGAGTGGTTTATATATGAATTTGAATTTTCCCTCCCTGAGGAGTCTCCTCCCAGCATGAAATGACTGGCAGCAAGAACATTGCCTGCTTGGGAAAAATGTTAGGCTTTTCTCTAACCTTCATTGTAGTAATCTAGTTGGGACACAGGATGGTGCTACTGCTCACATAGTAACATCCAAGCAATCTGTACACTTATTTTAAACAAAATTGGGAATGTAATTATTACATTGAAATCCATATTGTCTTACTTTTGCTCCTGAATATAGATTGCTCAATTTCTGGTCTGCAATACTGTGATGCTGTAGCAGTTAAAAACCACTGAATAATAAACTCTTAATCTCTCATGCAGTGTTTCTGATTAGAAGGGATATATGTGGGCAAAGATATCTATTGCGTATCTAAAGAGTGCATTGTGAGATTCTTCCAGTACTTTGCATGAAGAATAGCTTTTAGACATATTTAATTTGCCATTTGTTTCTCTTGTGGTATTCAAAAAAATGTAATCCAAAACAGACAAGTATATTAAACTATCAAATGGAAAACTTCAACAGCCTTATTTTATTTTATTTAAGAACCACTGTGTGCCAAAAACCTGTATTTATTCATAAATTATATTTCTCATTCTCTCTAGTACACATTACTTTAACTCTTTCTTGCTCTTTAGCATTAGCAAACAAAATCCTCCAACAAAATCTCCTGCTACAATATGGACTGGATTTACCCACGTTTTTCTCTTAAACTACATCTATCAGAAAAGAGCTGTATGATAGGGCTTTAAATTTTAGCCAGTAAAAATAGATAAAACATCCGTGATGCAAAAAAGAAAAGCAAAATAAGTTTTTATTTGATTCTGGAAAACCTCCATTTTCCTAGTATTTTGTCACGCCTTCTCTTATCTGCTTTGGACCCTCCACTGTTTTTGTGTCGTTTCAGAGCTAACGACTCCTTAGCTGTACAAATGCATATATTTTATTCCACCGGAAAAGGTACCCCGCCTTAGCATCTCCTCTTATTAGCTGGAAAATAAACACCTACGTTTTCAATTTATAAGCCAGGGCCCATGTTAGCTAAACTATGAACTGCTACCTTCTCCCTCTACTTGTGATGTCTCATGATGAGGGTTATGATGCATGGCGGTCAGGATAGCACATCTTCTAGTGGTAATAGGTCTGCACTACAGCTGAGGCAGTTTAGAAAACTTCACAGGTAGCCCAGGGTTAGACCTCTGGGCCCTTTTACTAAAGAGCACTATGATGTTGCACCTAATGTGCCAAAAGTGCAAAAACCACGGCGTGTTAGGTGCAACACTGTCAGCAGCATGGAGAGCATTTTCCCAGCAGCTAACACACATTCCTGTGCCCTAATGTGGCATACAAACAGTGCAGGTGCATTTGACTCAACCTATTGAGGTGGCGTTACGTGACCATGCACTAATTGCTAGGGTTGCAGTTAGTGTGCAGCGTTTACCCATGTGCTAACTATATAGTGCTCGCCACGCCCACTCTGCCCCAACCCACCCCAACGTATGTATGGTTCACAGCACAGAAATCAGCCTGCATTGTCAAGACGCCATTCCAGCTGTCAATGCATGCCCCAGGGCATCTTCAGGGTGCGCCAGAAACCATGCTGACAGCTAGTGCCCTTTAGTAAAAGACCCCTTTGAGTTCTGTTGTCTAAGCTGTGGAAGAACAAACGTTATAAAATATGCTTTACTATCATACTGCCAAGACAAAGGAAAGGCATACCCAACCACACAAAAATAAGAACATAAGAACATAAGGTATGCCATACTGGGTCAGACCAAGGTCCATCAAGCCCAGTATTCTGTTTCCAACAGTGGCCATCTAGGTCATATATACCTAGCAGTTTCCCCAAGAGACACAAGTTCCACAATGCTTGTACTGGGTCAAGCATTGATATCTTCAGTCACTTCTTAATAATGGTTTATGGACCTTTCCTCCAGGAACTTGTCCAAACCTTTTTTAAACCCAGCTACACTAACAGCCTTTACTACATCCTCCGGTAACAAATTCCAGAGTTTGATTACACGTTGAGTGAAAAAATATTTTCTTTTATTAGTCTTAAATAGTTTACCCTGTAGCTTCATTGCATGTCCCCTAGTCTTTCTATATTCTGATAACGTAAACAATCAATCTACGTTTACCTGTTCCACTCCGTTCATTAATTTATAGACTTCTATCATATCTCCCCTCAGCCGTCTCTTTTCCAGGTTAAAGAGCCCTAACCTTTTTAGCCTTTCTTCATAGGAGTATCCTTCCATCCCCTTTACCATTTTGGTGGCTCTTCTCTGAACCTTTTCTAAAATCGCTATATCCTTTTTAAGATACGGCGACCAGAATTGCACACAATATTCAAGGTGCGGTCTCCTAATATCTTTTGTTTTATTTTCCATCCCTTTCCTCATCATACCTAGCATTCTATTTGCTCTCTTGGCCGCCGCTGCACACTGGGCCGAGGGTTTTAACATGGTATCCACAATGATGCCTAAATCTTTTTCCTGGGTGGTGGATCCTAATGTGGAATCTTGCATCGTGTAACCATAGTTTGGGTTGTTCTTCCCTAGGTGCATAACCTTGCACTTGTCCACATTAAATTTCATCTGCCATTTTGATGCCCAGTCTTCCAATTTATCAAGATCCTCTTGCAATTTTTCACAATCCTCTTGGGTTTTAACAACTTTAAATAGTTTTGTGTCATCTGCAAATTTGATAACCTCACTCGTTATTCCACTTTCCAGGTCATTTATGAATATGTCAAAAAGCAGCGGACCCAGCACAGATCCCTGGGGTACACCACTATTCACCTTTCTCCATTGGGAAAATTGGCCATTTAGTCCTACCCTCTGCTTTCTATCTTTTAACCAGTTCCTGATCCACAATAGTACACTGCCTCCTATCCCATGACTCTTTAGTTTTGCCAAAAGTCTCTGATGAGGGACCTTGTCAAAGGCTTTCTGAAAGTCCAGATACACAATATCAACCGACTCACCTTTGTCCACCTGTTTATTCACTCCTTCAAAAAAACATAACAGATTAGTAAGACAAGATCTTCCTTGTCTAAAGCCATGTTGGCTGTCTCCCATTAGGTTGTGACTATCTACATGCTGAGTAATTTTATTCTTTATGATGGTTTCTACCATTTTTCCCGGTACTGACGTCAGGCTCACCGGTCTGTAGTTTCCCGGATCACCCCTGGAACCCTTTTTAAAAATTGGTGTTACATTGGCGATCCTCCAATCTTCAGGTATTACAGATGATTTTAATGATAGTTCACAGATTACTGATAGCAGGTCTGCAATCTCATATTTCAGTTCTTTCAACACCCTTGGATGTATACCATCTGGCCCAGGTGATTTGCTACTCTTCAGTTTATCTAATAGTTGTAAGACATCTTCCCAATGTATCGATATTTCCTTCAATTCTTCCGCACCTTTAAATACCACTTCAGTCATGGGTAACATCCCTACATCTTCCTCAGTAAAGACCGAAGCAAAGAATTCATTCAGTCTCTCCGCTATCGCCTTGTCGCCTCTTAGTGCTTCTTTAACCCCTTTATCATCTGATGGACCAACTGACTCTCTCACAGGTTTTTTGCTACGAATGTACTTGAAAAAGTCTTTATTTCACGTTTTTGCTTCCGCAGCAAGCTTCTTCTCAAATTCTCTCTTTGCCTGCCTTATCAATGCCTTGCATTTGACTTGCCAGTGCTTGTGCTGTTTCCAGGTTTCGTCGTTTGGCTCTTTTTTCCATTTCCTGAAAGATGCTTTTTTGGCAACAGCCTCTCTGAACTCACCTTTAAACCATGCTGGCAGTTTTTTGGACTGTCTTCCACTTTTCTTAAAGCGTGGAATACAGCTGGTCTGGGCTTCCAAGATAGTATTTTTGACCACCACCCAAGCTTGATGTACGTCTTTAACCTTTGCAACTGCTCCTTTTAGTTTTTTCTTAACTGTTTTCCTCATTTTATCATAGTCTCCCTTTCGAATGTTAAAAGGTAGTACTGTGGATTTCCTTACTATCCCTCCTCCACTAATTAAATCAAAGGCGATCATGCTATGATCATGCTATGATCATTATTGCCAAGTGGCCCCAACACCCTTATCTCTTGCACTAGATCTGGTATTCCACTAAGGACTAGGTCTAATATGGCTTCCCCTCTGGTCGGTTCATGAACCAGCTGCTCCAAGAAGAAGTCATTTATTTCATCTAGGAACTTTATCTCCCTAGCATGTCCTGATGTGACACTGACCCAGTCGATACCGGGGTAATTGAAATCACCCATTATTATTACTGCGCTGTAACGTTTGTTAGCTTCCTTGATTTCTTTGAGCATTTCATCATCCATTTGGCCATTCTGGCCAGGTGCTCGATAGTACACCCCCACTGCCATTGCCTTCCCCCTTTTATATGGAATTTCAATCCATATAGATTCTACAGCAGATTTTGTTTCCTGCAAAACTTTAATCCTTTCTGAGTCAATGCCCTCTCTAACATAGAGCGCAACCCCTCCACCAATTTGATCAGCTCTATCATTACGATATAGTTTGTACCCAGGTATCACAGTGTCCCACTGGTTGTCCTCCTTCCACCATGTCTCTGATATTCCAATCATATCTAACCTTTTATTTAGTGCTATATATTCTAACTCTCCCATCTTATTCTTTAGACTGCCAATGCCAATAAACTAAACAAGAGAGCAGAAGGACCAGAACATAAAGGACTACATCAGCCGAGCTGAACAGCAGCAAATAGATGATGGTAAATAATATGCCAATTTTATTACGAAAGCAGACAAATATCCGAATATCAAAATATACACATGCAGAAAAGATTCTTAAAATATCTGCCATTTGCAAACGTCCAACACAGACACAATATCAAACACTGTTTGGGTAACAGCATTCATCAAGGGAAAATCATTCCTACGCCCCCTCAGAAAATAAAAACATTCAGCGTGATTCTACAACATCCATGTCTGGTCCGCAGACAAGAACAGAATGAAAACAGGGCCAAGTTGAACGTGATTCTGAAACCGTGAGGATAGACGTGCCCGCACTTCCGGAATCAGGGCGCTAAACATCTCTGGCACAGCATGAACACCACACTCTGGGAGAAATGGGCTCACTGTTACAAGGGGATGCAGGTATGTGCAGCAAATGCATGTACATTCCCAGGCATAGAGTATGCCGATGAGATGTGCGTTCCTGATGCAGTCCATCTCCAAGCAGTCACACCTCTGCTGGTAAAACGTACAGCTCCTAGGATGATCCCCACACTAACAGTGTTGTGCTCATTCACAAATCCTATGAATACAGATGATACAAATATATTCATATTAACCAGACTATGTATCCTAGTCAGCAGCATAGCCAGAACACTACAAAGTAATCTAAGTGCACCATAGCTATTGTATTTGCAATCAAAGGGGGCTGTGTGACCTGGTATACCTTGCATCAGAACATACATGACATTTGCTGAACTCCTTACTCATGTTTGCAGTGATCATTTCTGAAAACAGTCTGTGCACTGCTAAGTATAGAGCAGCAAACATCTGGCTGGGGTCTCTACAGTGCAATATGAATAACTATCCCTGTCATGGTAGGGAAGACCTGCATGGCCCCTCTAGCACAAACAGCAATTGTCAGCATAGCCAGACATAACCTACTGCACCACTGTTTATGTCCTTTGAAGTGTGCTTTACTGTTATGTCTCTCACCTCTGCATTCTTGTCTGTAAAACTGCATCTTGTGTTATGCCAGTCTGTAGACACACCAGTGCTATACGGAAGTAGCACACTGATACTTCCCTATGGGATGCACTGATGTGCAGAGCTGCACTTTTTCTAAGTCCTGGCTGTATTTGACTTTTCGGCTGGTATAACCTGAATGTATACTGGCTACTGGATACGTACAGGGGCCATTCCTGAATACGCCTTGTACGTCCCAATGGCTCACTAACCCCCATTCTGCCCCTCCTCGCCCATGTTCAGAGATCCCCCTACTAGCACCCTGTATGTGCAGGGCCTTGGAACTTCAGAATATGTTGTTCGATGTTTTCAGTGGAAAAAGGTCTATCCCGCATGTATAAATTGCTTATTCTGTTCTGGAATGACCTCTAGTACCAACAAAACTAGAAAATAACAACATAATAGAAAAAAACAAACAATGGCGAAAAAATAAATTTAAAAAAAAGAGAGGCAGATAGGAAGTTGAGGAGAAAGGGGAAACGGAAAGAAAGGAGGAAGAAGAGGAAGGGAAAGGAGAAGGGAATAAAGGGGAAGGGGAAAGGAGAAGGGAATAAAGGGGAAGGGGAAAGAGAGGCGGAAGGGGAAAGGGAGGGGGAAAGGGAAAGGGAGGGGGAAAGGGGCATGCCAAGGGAGGGTGCTAGATACACTTCACCACTTCAATGCCAAATACTGACATACCCCTGAAGCAGGAAAGCTAAAAGCTAAAATGGGGACAATGGGCCCGATAATGATTTGCGACAGCTAGGTGCCTCTAGGCCACCAGAATTGAATATCCGGGTCTGCTGCAACGCGCCCCAATGAGCCACAAGGAGCAGATGCTAACTGGGCAGCAGCTGCCTGGTTATCCCTGAGTACTGCCCCCAAAACACCCCCAACATGTCCAAAAGCTGTATGCATCGGGGCATATAGCGGCAATACTCAGGGATGTTCAGCAGCAGTATCCGTGTTATAGCCGCTGAATATCCCACTTGAGGACATTTACACGATGTACAACTCCGTAAGACATGTAAATGCCTTGCAATATCAGGCTCATTGTCACTAACAAGAGACAACAACAGTTCAATAAAAAAAAATCAATTAAAAAGAAGGACTCAAAAATTTTAAAAAAATTTACTCATGCTGTAGGGTAAACACAAGGCAAGTCTAAGTGCGCACATGCCAAAATGTGGGAAGCCAAAAAGCACTAATGAGTCACATATATATAAATATAAGGAACAATGTCAATCAAACATTCTGTGGCTCCTCACTACCTTTCCTCTCATCTCACTCTACATTCCTCTTCAGGAACTCTGCTCCTCTGACAGATCCCTTTTATCTGTGCTCTTCTCTGCCACTGCCAACTCCAGACTTCGTCCATTCCATCTTGCTGCTCCATATGCCTGGAACAAACTACTTGAGTCAGCATGTCAGGTTTCTTCTCTGGCCCTATTCAAGTCCAAGCTGAAGACCCATCTCTGAGGCAGCTTGATGCTCCTCATTTTCTTGTCCACTACTTATGTATATCTTACAATACTCTGGTCCCAGGTTTTGCAATGTTTTTTTCATCTTGATTAGATTGTAAGCTTTGATGAGCAGGGACTGTGTCTTCAATTTATTTTATTTATTTAGGAGTTTTCTATACCGCCTTTCACATAATCAAAGCAGTTTACAATGAACAAAAAATCATTACATTATAACATTAGAGACTATTACAGTATTGTGGTAGCCAAGACCTATAGACTAGGCCATAAGCCTGAACCTGAAAAATGACAGGCCTAAGAATCAAGCCTGGATTTCAGTAGTGCTGAGACATAAAATTAAAAGACAAAATTGAATATTGCTTTAGAATGAAATGCTGCTATTGCAAAGTTTGCACAAAGTGAATACAATGCCTGTATGTTAAATCGTTACTCCAGAATTGTTACTTATACATTTTAGGAGCTACATATGACCTTGATGAAGGAAAGTAACCAGGTTTGAACCAAGCCATTGTTCAACTAGCTGAAGAAAGCAGAGCAAAGGGCATAGATCCTGATTGGTCAAATTCAGGGAAATGTCAGACCAATAGAAAGTTTATAGAAATTAGCATGAGACCAATAGAATGTTTTCATGTATCAAAATGTTTAAACTGTATAAAATGAACATGTTTCCGCTAAAGCGGGGCTCTGTCGCTTTTTAGACTGCCTTGTATACAATAAACTGGCTTGAACCTTGATAAAGACTCCTGGTGTAATTGGTTTGGTGGCATTCCGCTGCTACATATTCTTGGTGCGTTGGCCGGGAAGGTGTGGTGGTAGAGTGTGATCAAACTGATTTACCACGAAATTCGCCTCAAGGTTTGGCCTGGTTGGGACAGCGTCTGACCGACGTGTGAATTCTCAGGCGCCAACCGGTCCATTGAATCGGAGAGGGTTCTAGCCTCGGCGGGCGTTGGGTCCGGCTAGGCCAACACCTTCGAACCCGAGGAGGGGAGTCCAGGCTTCAACCCATGCGCTGGCTTGGGGGACGGGTACCAGATCTGGGTGAATATAGAGTTTTTATATTATTAAGTCAGACAGTACTGGAACCTGGAACCATATGGTAATGGGAAAAATGGTAAAAGGACACTGATCACGTCCGGAGCGGTCCGAGTACTCTTGCTAGGGCTATTAAGAGCGCAAGAGAAAACCACTGACTCCTTCTGGTAATAAAATATTTTTGGTAAGCCTAGATAGTCAGGATTGGGCTTTTGGGAAATGCAATTGTGTTTGTGTGTGAGATGTGTGAGTGAGAGGTCTTGACAAGGCTAAGCGAGAGTGGACTCCGGACTAGCGCAGTTCCTGGCCAGGCGACCGCGTCCAGGTCACGAAACGGAGGAAGTGATTGCTGTTTGTGTCCCTATCTGTCTCCAGAGCTGTGAGGACCCCTTACCCCACAGTTCGACCTCCCTCTCCTACTGTTTGAAGTAATAATTTGTTGTACGTGATTATGTAGTACAGACGCACCACGTTACACGTAAAATGGGTGGGATAGAGTCTACGCAAACTCCATTAGAAATCATGATCAAGAACTTTAATAAAGGGTTTACTGGGGATTATGGTATTACAATGTCTCCTAATAGAATGGCTGTGCTGTGTGAAAGAGAGTGGCCGTTAATAAACAGTGCATGGCCCCGTGAGGGCACTTTCAATGTGAGAATTATTTCTTCTATGCATAAGAGTGTGAGAGAACGTTATCCAGATCAGTTTCCTTACATAGACTCTTGGTTAGATATCTGTGAGAAGCAGCCACCCTGGATAAGGCAGTATTATGAGTTAAGAAAAGTTATGCTAGCGAAAGGATTAGAGACAGTTGAACAGAAACCCGGGAAGGGAGGATTGCCTATATACTCTGCCCCAGTCTCTCCAGATATTTTAACACGATCACTGCAGCATTCTGTTACACTAGCACTGCCTAGACCTGATGTGCCGCCTCTGCAGCTGGGGGAAGGGCAGACTTCCCCGATTGAAAGTCCTAGCACTTCAGGGAGACAGACTACTGACGAAACTGAGAGTGCAGAATCATCTACAAGTATAGAATCTCCTGCAGCTATAGAAAGTTTTTCTCAGAAAACATACAATTTAAGAAGTATTGGCGGTGCCAGTAAAAAAGTAATGCCCCTACGTCAGGTACCTGGCCTGCCTATCAGGGACGATCAGGGACAGATGGCTTTAGGACCTACCAGCCTGATTTACGTACCATTTTCTACAACTGACTTGTTAAATTGGAAAACACATTATGCATCCTATACTAGCAAGCCTCAAGATTTAACTGAGTTAATGAGCAGTATTATGCAAACGCACCAGCCTACCTGGTCAGATTGTCGTCAGCTCTTGTCTACTCTATTTACTACTGAAGAAAGAGTGAGAATTGTGCAGGCATCCACTAAGTGGCTAGAAGAAAACTTTGTTGAAAGAGCAAAATTTAAATCCTCAACAAGCAGCTGCTGCAGCTTTTCCAAACGAAGATCCTGGATGGGATCCAAATAGTGAAGGGGGGGCGACAGCTTTAACACAGTTTCGCCAAGCCCTATTACAAGGCCTAAAAAAGGGAGGCCAAAAAGCAATGAATATTGGAAAAGTAGCGGAAGTAATACAAAGTCCAAATGAAAGTCCTGCAGCTTTTTATGAGCGATTATCTGAAGCATATAGACTGTATACCCCATATGATCCAGCAGCTATGGAAAATTTGCGCATGGTAAACGCAGCTTTTGTAAGTCAATCCCAAGGGGATATTAAACGAAAATTGCAGGAAATGGATGGCTTTGCAGGTATGAATACAGCACAATTGATGGAAGTTGCTCACAAAGTATTTATAAATCGTGATAATGAAAGAGAGAGAGAAAGTGAACGGAAAATGAAAAAGAAAGCAGATCTTTTAGCCACAGCTTTGGTAGAACAGCGAGAGAGAAGTTTTTCCAACAGAAGAATGAGAGGGCGTGGGAGGAGTCGAGGAAATAGCCTACCCCCACTAGGTGAGAACCAATGTGCCTATTGCAAGGAGGAGGGGCACTGGAGAAATGAATGCCTGCAGAGAAACCCTACCTCACAGAGGGGGGGAGGGAGCTGGAGAGGAAGAGGGCGTAACCAGAATCAAGCAGGAACAAGTCGTATGCAGTTTCAGCAAAAAAGAGAAGAGGCTATTGAAGCAGTTACAGTGACAGAAGCAGAATACAATAGTGATGAAGATTAGGACAGACCGGGCTCTGAGTTTACTCTGGGTCCCCAAGAGCCTATGGTCTGCATGAAGATAGGGGATCAATATATGAACTTTATGATAGATACAGGAGCTGAACATTCAGTAGTAGCAAAACCAGTAGCTCCTTTATCTAAACGAACTGTCACTATTGTTGGAGCCACTGGACAAAAGCAACTAAACCATTTTTACAGAATCGCATGTGTGAATTAGGAGGACAAAAGATAACACATCAATTTTTATACATACCAGAATGCCCTATTCCACTTTTAGGTTGAGACATGCTTGCTAAACTGCAGGCACAGATAACTTTCACTGAAGAAGGAGAAATGCAAATGTCTGAACACAAATCCCAAACCTGCAGGATTAATGACACTAACAGTTCCACGAGAAGAAGAATGGAGATTCTACAGCATTTTTCTTGTCAAGAAAGCAACTATTCCTATTGAAATTTCAGCACCACCTGGAGTATGGGCAGAAGATAATCCACCTGGCCTAGCAAAGAATATAGCCCCAATTCTTGTAACTCTCAAATCAGGACCTGTGCATGTGAAGCAATATCCTCTTCCACGACCAGCAATAGAAGGAATACATATCCATTTGAAGAGATTATTGAAACATGGATTACTAAAAGAATGCCAATCATGGAATACTCCTTTACTTCCAATCAAGAAACCTGGAGGTGACTACAGACCAGTACAAGATTTGAGAAGAGTCAATGATGCAATTGAAACTATACATCCAGTAGTACCGAATCCATACACACTGCTGGGATTAATTCATACTGAAGCTACTCACTTCACTGTTCTAGATTTAAAGGATGCTTTCTTCTGTATACGGCTTGCCCCTGCCAGTCAGCTTTTATTTGCATTTGAATGGAGAGATCCAACAACAGGAAGAGGAGGCCAACTTACCTGGACAAGGTTACCACAAGGATTCAAAAATTCACCAACAATCTTCAGTACTTCACTCAGCAAGGATTTATCAAGCTATCCAGTTATCCCAGGAGAAAGAATTCTTCTTCAATACGTAGATGATTTGCTGATTGCCACCAACTCAGAAGAAGAATGTTTGCAAGCCACAAGTGAACTTCTACATCTCTTGAATGAAGCAGGATACAAAGTCTCCAGAGCAAAAGCACAGCTATGCCAAAAAGAAGTCAAATACTTAGGTTTTCAGCTATCCAATGGGACACGACGACTGGGACCAGAACGCAAAGAAGAAGTATGCAGCATTCCAATTCCAACTACCAGAAGACAGGTAAGAGCTTTTTTAGGTGCAGTAGGATACTGTCGAATATGGATACCTAACTTTGCTCTAATTGCAAAACCACTATATCAAGCTATCAAAGGATTGGAACAATCTCCATTAGAATGGGGACCTGAACAAGAAACAGCATTCAAGACTCTGAAGACAGCCCTGATGACATCACCAGCGCTTGGACTACCAGATGTACAGAAGCCATTTCGTCTATATGTTCATGAGTCACAAGGAAATGCCTTAGGAGTGTTGACTCAGCCACTTGGATCTTGGCAGCGACCTGTTGCGTATCTATCTAAGCAATTGGACATTGTTGCAAAAGGATGGCCACCTTGTCTGAGAGCCATCGCAGCTACAGCACTTCTAGTAACTGAAGCAGACAAGCTTACTCTAGGACAAAATCTGTGTAATAGTGCCACATTCTGTTCAAACCCTTATGAACCACAAAGGAAATTACTGGTTCACCAACTCGCGAATGCTAAAGTACCAGAGCATGTTGTGTGAAAATCCTAGATTGCAACTGATGGTCAGTCAGGCCTTGAATCCAGCTACACTGTTACCAATTGGAACTGACCCTCCTGATCATGACTGCATAGAAGTCATGGATACTGTATTCTCAAGTCGACCAGACCTGACAGATGTACCTTTTGAAGATCCAGAACAAACTTTCTTCGTGGATGGAAGCAGTCTTATAGTCAATGGACATCGCTGT
Source organism: Ichthyophis bannanicus (assembly GCA_033557465.1). NCBI lineage: Eukaryota > Metazoa > Chordata > Amphibia > Gymnophiona > Ichthyophiidae > Ichthyophis > Ichthyophis bannanicus. The sequence continues at coordinate 123,472,775 of CM066043.1, read as the reverse complement.
GCTGGATATGCAGTAGTAACCCTGGATCTTGTAATTGAATCTTCAGCCCTAGCCTCAGGAACATCAGCACAGAAAGCAGAATTGATAGCACTCACAAGAGCACTAATACTGGGAAAAGGACTCTGTATAAATGTATACACAGATTCTAAGTATGCATTCACAACATTGCATGCTCATGGAGCCTTGTACAGAGAACGGGGATTGATAACTTCAGGGGGAAAATCTATCAAATATGGCCCAGAGATATTGACATTGTTAGATGCTGTATGGGCCCCTGAGCAAGTTGCAGTTATGCACTGTCGAGGACATCAAGCAGGAAAAGGAGAAATTGCACAAGGGAACAGATTTGCAGATGCCTCTGCTCGTAAAGCAGCCATTACCGGACAGACTAACTCAGAATAATACAATTCAAGCAGTTCTATTCCCTGTATCTCTTAATTCATGGGATCCCAGATATACTACAAAAGAATTGGACTATTATTGTGAACAAGAAGGGGGAGTACTCAGAAATGGATGGATAGAACTTCCACCACAGGAGGGGAGTCAACCTCCTGGACAAATAGTGATTCCTGAAGCATTAAGTTTAGCCTTTGTTCAAGCATTTCATCAAGCAACACATTATGGAAAAACTGCAATGACAAAAGCTTTGAAACCTCATTTTTATATTTCTTTGTTGGGACCTTTGACAGCTTCAGTAGTTCGTCAATGTAAAACATGTGCCAAAAACAATGTCAAGCAAGGTCCTAATCTACCAATAAGAATTCAATCAACAGGAGTTACTCCCATGAGTAATTTTCAAGTGGACTTTACTGAAATGCCAAAAGCAAATGGATACCGTTACTTGCTTGTTCTAGTGTGTACCTACTCTGGGTGGGTAGAAGCTTTTCCCACCAGGACTGAGAAAGCCAGAGAGGTCACTAATGTCCTACTTCGTGAAATTGTTCCAAGATTTGGAATACCATTAGTCATAGGGTCAGACAATGGGCCCTCGTTTATATCCCAAGTAACTCAACAGTTAGCTAAAGCTCTACAGATACAATGGAAGTTACACACAGCATACAGACCTCAGAGTTCAGGGAAAGTAGAGTGAATGAATAGAACTCTGAAATCTCAATTGTCCAAACTTTGTCAGGAAACACATTTAAAATGGCCACAGGTACTTCCAATAGCTCTTTTAAGGATACGTTCAGCACCTACTAAGTCATTAGGACTTTCTCCCTATGAGATTTTGTATGGTAGACCTTCACCTATTGTCAAAGGGATCAAAGGGGATATGAAGCAGATAGGATCTGAAATTACTAGGCAAGAACTATTAGCACTAAGTTCTATTTTGCAGAATCTTCATAAATGGGTACAAGACCAATTACCCATCAACCTAACTGAACCACTGCATCCTTACAAGCCCGGTACTTCGGTGTGGGTCAAAGACTGGAAGAAGACACCATTGGAACCATACTGGAGAGGACCATATGTCGTCATCCTGTCAACACCTACAGCAGTGAAAGTTGCAGAACTCGAACCCTGGATTCATCACAGCAGAGTGAAATCAGCAGCAGCTCCAGAGCCAGACCAGTGGACATCAGAACATGATCCAGAAGTCCCATTGCGGCTAACTTTGCGAAGACAAACAAATTGAAAAATTCAGGAAATTTTTAAAAGAGACTGTGCTAATATAGAATTCCTGAATCCCAAGAGACTATTTGTTTATTCTGAAGAGATTATTATCAACAGAAAGAGACTGTATTATGGACTATATTATTTGAAAATCTTTGTGCCATTTTGATCAACAGTGCAAACTAAAAAGACTGTGTCTATTGAAATACGTTGGAATCTACAGCTCTACACACCTACCAATAAAATTGGTAAGGTCATGTACAGCGGAAGCTTGAGGATCTACAATCAACGCTACACCTGTTGCATGCTACTGAGAGCAAAACAGGTCAACGTACAGTAAAGAATAAGAAGACTTCGTGGTCAAGAATTATCAACAGTTGCACTAGTTTTTCAAAGACTTGCACTAAATCTTCAGAGACTTTTCATCACGATTCTCTACTGTTTCATCTTGATAGCAACCTTAAGATACTTTGAACTGACTTTTGCCTTGCCACCCTGTGCTGCATGCATAACTACTACTCGTAATGGAGAAAAGATTACATAGACTTTGCTATATCACACCTACTATACTTGTACAGGTATAGTGAGTCAATGCATATATAATGGCACGGAACTAAACATTTGCACAAAAGGAAAGAGCAGAACTTGTTTTCACCCACGACAGAATCCATCCTATTATGTGCTAAAAATACGATGGAATGATGAAGATGGAGCTCTCTTAAATGCTACTCAACAACTTGAAGACCCTACAAAACCTGCAGCTCTATACTTTGATGCTTGTGATGCCATAAACAGAAACTATAATCAGAAATGTGGGACTTGGGAGAGAAATTATTATGTTGATGATAAATATGTGTGTCCTGAAGGAGCATATAAATGGGGAATATGTACAGGGGTACACTCTCCAACACATTATGGTAAACCTTCAAAAGCTGATTATTATTGTCCAAAATGGAAATGTGTATACTATGCTACATGGTCAGGTAGCCCTACAGGACAGGAAGGAGATAATCGTAGAGCCAACTTAGAAAAACTGTCTTTATCTGATCCAAAGACATGTAAGAAAGGTGCCTGTAATCCTCTAAGGCTCCTGGTCATAAATCCTAGTCAATGGAAACAAGGGTATAAATTTGGCTTACGCATAGCAGCGGGAGGATCAGATCCTGGAACTTTTGTATATATACAACTTAACACTAAAACTCATGTATCATCACCATATAGAATACACCATACATTCTATGAAACTATGAAATCACAGTTTGAAGTTCCTCATGCCACACAGAATTTGTTTCTTGAATTAGCTGGAGCCGTGGTAACCAGTCTTAATATAACTAATTGTTACTTCTGTGGAGGAACTAAAATGGGAGATCAATGGCCATGGGAAGCACAAGAATTAAATTTTTCTGTATCATATAATTATACAAATATTCATAAAGCCACAAGTGAATGGGTATTAGCTAACCCCATTGTTGGATGTCTATGTTTTGCACGTATTGGGCCACAATTTACTGCAAAGGTTGGACAGCTGGTCTGTCTTAGCCAGAAGTTTTATAATGCCTCAACGAAAAAGACGTCCTGGTGGTCAGGAGTAAAAGATCCTGAACCCACCAATCCTCTAGTTATTTTTCCTGAACTTGCTAAGTTATGGACAAATCTAGTATCACCTAATACCTGGCAAGCTCCACCAGGACTTTACTGGATTTGTGGAACTAGAGCATATGCTAAACTTCCTCCTAATTGGGGAGGAGCATGTGTATTGGGAACAATAAGACCATCCTTCTTTCTTCTATCCACTGCCCAGGGAGAACAGTTAGGATACCAAATATACAGAACAAGACAGAAAAGAGAAGCCTTAAAAATAGGTCAATGGGACAAATGGGGTGGTACGGATGAGTGGCCACCTGAAAGAATTTCCTACTATGGACCTGCCACTTGGGAGCAAGATGGCACATGGGGATATCGTACCCCAGTTTATATGTTGAATAGAATTATACGTTTGCAAGCTGTTGTAGAAATAATAACTAATGAAACAAGTAGAGCATTAATGCTCTTAGCCAGACAAAGTACTCAAATGCGTACAGCTATATATCAAAATCGTTTAGCACTTGATTATTTACTAGCAGCTGAAGGAGGAGTATGTGGAAAATTGAATTTAACCAATTGTTGTTTACAAATAGATAATGAAGGTCATGTAGTAGAAGAAATTGCTGAACATATGCGCAAACAAACATACATACCAGTTCAGACCTGGCATGGACTAGAATTAAATGGATGGTTTGGTTCTGTGTTCTCAATGTTTGGTGGTCTGAAAACACTTGCAGCAATTGCAGCACTAGTAGTAATAACATGTTTAATACTTCCATGCATTTTACCCCTCTGCCTACGTAATATATCTGCAATCATTGAGAATATTGTAGAAAGAAAGACAACAGCTAAGCTCCTAGCTATGAGATGGTATCGGCCTATACCACATAACATGGCAACAACTCAAGTATAAGTGATTTGTTTCTCACCCATCTTAAATATTCTGGGTGAGAATAATCAAAGGGGGGAATGTGGTAGCCAAGACCTATAGACTAGGCCATAAGCCTGAACCTGAAAAATGACAGGCCTAAGAACCAAGCCTGGATTTCAGTAGTGCTGAGACATAAAATTAAAAGACAGAATTGAATATTGCTTTAGAATGAAATGCTGCTATTGCAAAGTTTGTACAAAGTGAATACAATGCCTGTATGTTAAATCGTTACTCCAGAATTGTTACTTATACATTTTAGGAGCTAGATATGACCTTGATGAAGGAAAGTAACCAGGTTTGAACCAAGCCATTGTTCAGCTAGCTGAAGAAAGCAGAGCAAAGGGCATAGATCCTGATTGGTCAAATTCAGGGAAATGTCAGACCAATAGAAAGTTTATAGAAATTAGCATGAGACCAATAGAATGTTTTCATGTATCAAAATGTTTAAACTGTATAAAATGAACATGTTTCCGCTAAAGCGGGGCTCTGTCGCTTTTTAGACTGCCTTGTATACAATAAACTGGCTTGAACCTTGATAAAGACTCCTGGTGTAATTGGTTTGGTGGCATTCCGCCGCTACAGTATAACATGGTTGGCAGATGGTGAACCAAGGATAATTAAAACGATTACAGATGATTACTTAACCCGTTTTGGACAGCTCGCATATTCTTTCTCTGTTCTGGATGATTTATTAGATTTGTTACACTCAAACCACTATGAAATACCAGCCATAATAAAAAATATTAAAATTTTGTAGAAAACAGAAGTTTCACATAGTGTATGTTTTTCATACACTGGTCCAATATAGTATACTGTCCGTCTTCAGAAAAGATAGGATTCAGTTCCAATATTCATTGACATAAACATACTGTATGATACTATTGAAACTGCAGTTTTCATTTAAAACACTTTATTATGATGTAATATAGTTTGTCAACAGTCCATTCTGATGGCGGAATATGATACACGTGAAAACACTTCTGATGCAGTGCGTCAATATTGCACCATTGAAACACCTAGAACAGAATGCTTGACAGCAATTAGTTTCGACAACATATTAGCCCAGCGTATGAAAAACATACAAAGCCGATATAAGCACCAATAACTGAGACACTAAGTAACTTACAGTTATCTAAACCTATTTTCTAAAGTCTACAAATACTTTCATTTGCAAAATAGTAGCTATTAAAGCATTATAAGCTACTTACTATTTTTTGTGATCTTTTTATGTTGAGCCGCCGTCAAAATCAGCAAACTTCGAATACCTATTAAACTAACTAGATCTCAGATAAAACATCTATATAACACTTTTTAACATAACGATAATAGCTAACATAGTTCCATTAAATTTATAACCATTAATTAGTAAACGGTTGAGTAGTAAGTATGGAAACCTTTATGTATGTAAAACATAGGCTGGTCCAAAATGGGTTACGGTCAGAACATGAACTTATTTACAACATAATGATGAAATATATACAATGCGATGTTAAAGTAGATCCCTCAACTGTCCTAATCTGAAACATTTTACAGTGTAGTTGTTAGTGCTCTGATATTATTTGGACAAACAGTCTAAGTTGGGTAGAGCTTTTCAGGTACATTTAGATCGCCAACATGTTCAATAAATAAGTGCATCTTGAGTTGTTTTCTGAAGATAGTCAAGTCTCAGAGGAGGATCTTAATTTTTCTGGAAGAGCGTTCCATAAGGTACGAGCACAAAGCGAGAAGGCTCTATTACTTGTGTTATGATTCGTTTTAGTATACTCCGAGGGGGCACGTGGGGCATCAACTCTGCAGCTCCTGGGTTTTCTTGGTAAGGTATGACCAGAAGTAGATTGCCAGGCCTTTTTCTCTGAGACAGTGGAGGGTCAAGTGACTTGCCCAAGGTCACAAGGAGTGCCAGTGGAAATCAAACCCAGATTTTAGGTGCTAGGCCGTTTCTCTTACCACTAGGCTAACCCTCCACTCCACTAAAATCCGTCATACTTCTTTTAGTTTGGAAAGAGACTTCCTGACAAAACTATTTCAGTATCTTTTACTAGATGATGCCAAACTATAGCTGGATTCATGCGTGTTCAGAGTGAGCAATTGGTCAAAACTACAACTTTCTTCTCATCTTTTTTGCTTTCTGATTGGAAAAATGTTTCACTAATTTGAGTTGAGATACTAAAGGGGCATGAAAGTACACTACAGTTTTTGCAACATTGTCAGTGAATACACGCTGTCAGTGCCCATGCTAACTGCGCCATACAGACACATCCATTCTCTGCTCCTACCCGACCATTTCCCTCCCCATATGCTAAGCAGATAGCGCAGAATTAATCCGGTGCTGTTCAGCACACACGCTGTAAATGCACGCTCAAACAGGTATTAACTGTGGCTAGCTTAGTAAACATGCCCCTAATTGTATTCTAGACGTTCTAAGACTACAGTCTAGTCGAATGCTGTAGCTACAGTAGAGTAGAATTTAATAGGTAAATATAATCTTTGAAGCCACTGATATTGTTATTGTCTTCTTGCTCATTCAGTAGATTTAGATCTCCAACAAAATTAGCAGATCTCCAACAATTTTCATGAAGATGACAGGTATAAGGGAGCTCTGGATGACAAAGCCCACAAAGGTTGCATTGATCTCCCGAAGCAGTTTAGAGATTATTTTTTGTATAAATCGTGTGTCTGCTACTCCCAGATTCCTTCCATCAGGAAATCTGCTCCCCATTTCCTCAGCTCTGTTTTATATCCATGTACATCTGGCAAAGAAATGTAGTTGCTTAAAGCCAATTGCAATATTAGTAAAGCATGAGAAAATAGTAAAGCTACACATTTACCTGGCCCTACTAGACAAGAAGTATACTAACAAGAATACAGGATGTTTCCCTAGAGGAATGTTGTTTGATTTTATTTTTTCTCATACTCTGATTTCAACATCTTGGACTTTGCCTACAAAACCTACTGTGCATCACAGCAAGGAAGTCAAAGCTGTTTGCGATTACTTATTTTGACAAAATGGATCTGCTTGCAAGAGCTGTTTTCTGAATTTCGTGGGCTCAGTAGGGGACTATCACAAACCTAGCGTGACCCGTAAATTAATCTCAACAGCTTTGTTCTTCATAGAAAATCTGGAGAAAGAATTTTAGAAAGAATTTTCACGTAACTTCTGCTTTATACTTCCATTTTAAACTTTCTAATGTATCTTTGGAGGCCTGTAAAATTTATAGGAGTGATACTGAAAAGGGCTTTGCTGGTTAGCAGGATCTGCTAACTGGCTAAACCTTGGCGACCCAATATTCAGTGACACCATCCGGAAAATTTCACTAAATATTTCCACAGATGGCAGAAAAGTCACCTGATTAAATTCAAGTCATCTGTGGATAGAATGGGGGTGGTTGTCACAACTTTCTGGTCAACGGTGATATTCAGGCTAAACTGCATAAAGTTAGGACTGGACAATGGCTGCCATAACCTTATGTGGTTTAGCTATCTAATTAGTGAGTGAATATTGCCACTGAACGGATAGCTGCTGCAACCACTGGCGAAACTGGATACTCCGTGCCGAAAGCTGGATAGACTCTGGCACAGAATATCTGGTTTTAATTTCTACAGCAGTGGCCAGGTGATTTAAAAGTGCCTTGCTGCCGTCGCTGAATATCAACCCCTATGAGGCGGGCTAGAACCGATGTACTGAAGTGAGTGACTGTTAAAAATAAACTTGGCAAGGCACCACTAGTGTGGTTGCATGAAATGAATAAGAGTTGGATGAGGGACAGAAAACTCAAGCTCATTTTCAGCCAAGCCTTTGGCTTTGGTTTGGTTCAACATCCTGACAAGATAAAGAGCCAGAGCAAAGTCACTTCTGGTTTCTTCCTTTCTGCCGTTGGCCCATCAGTGTTGCTTTCAGGGCTATAAGTCCATTTACACAGCATCAAAGCAATATAGGCAAACTCAGGGCTGTTGCAAGGGCATTGGGGGTTCTATGGGAACTGTTAGCCCTACATCCCCAAACCCATCCCCCTCCTGAGATTTTGATCATTAAACTCAACAATCATGACTATCCCAACACCACCCGTCCCACAACAAACTCATGAACATGCCTACTTGGACATCATGGCCCAACAGTCAAAGGGATTAACATGGTTAGCAGAGTGGAGGAGTAGCCCAATGGTTAGAGCACTGGCTTGAGGACCAAGAGACCAAGGTTTGATTATGGTTTATGAGCACTTAATATACGCCCTTCATAAACAGCATAGTGGTGTACACTAGCATTCCTTGTGGCCTTGGGCAAGCCACTTAACCCTCCACTACCTCAGAAGAATCTAAGTTATCAGTGTCCCTGTTTAATGTACATTACCAAGTTTAAGTTACAATGTAAACCATTTTGACTAAATGATAAAGCAATATAAAAAACCCTCTGTTAAATAAATAAATACCATACAATACTAACACAGTGCTGCTTAAGATCTACAGGCCCCACCACTGCATGTTCCAATGCTAACTGGTTAGCATGGGGGTGTTCTGGGGGCAGCACCCAGCAATAACCTGGTAGCGGCAATATTGAGCCACCGCCCGGTTATCGCAAAGCAGCAAGTCAGGCACAGTAAGGCTGGCCTATATGTAGCTACTGAAGCTAACTGGGCAGCGGCAGAATATCACCAATATGGTCCTGGCATTGAATATCCGGGTGTAACACCTTAGCAATGCTAGCCGCCACTGCTGAAACCCACATCCTTTCATCAGCCCAGAGTTATTACGCTCAGTCTGCCAATCCTTAGTCACACCGATTCCCCGATTATGCCAATATCATATACATGGCCTCCCCAAACAAACTCTTCACCCTCTCCAGATGGCTCAGAATAATCACTTCTGCCCCACGACAGGCACAAATTACCCCCATACTTTTTCAACTTCACTGGCTCCCCATCTTAGCCAGAATAAGATATAAAGCTCTTGTCACTGTCTTCAGAATTATACACAACCTGCCCCCAATCCTGCATATCTATGCCGAAAAATGATAGACCTCGCAGACAGAGATCTCCTCACCATCCCTATACAAAAAAACAAGTCTAAACAAACCACTAGCAACTGTGCTCTTTCCCCCCCTTTGCCCCGTCGCTATGGAAAACACCCTCCCACCAGCACTAAGAGGATCCCAGGATATCACAGAATTTAGGAAAAAACTTAAAACATACCTTTTCCAGGACTACTATCAAACCAACATAAACTCATATACACCCTGGCATTCAAGCAATGCTTCTGGGCAACTAAGTACAATCAGATGTACGCCACCTCCCCCATAGACAGTCTTGCATGTAAATAGTTATGATGTTATTAGAATCACTGTTCCTATTATACAACTGCTATTGTAAGTTCTTAGTTCTGTTCTATGTGAATGAGACGCCCTGAGCTCCATATGTTATTGGTTCAATGCAAACTGCCTTGAATTATAGAAAAGTGATATAAAAATAAATGTAAATAAATACATAAATAAATAAATACAATATTTGGCCCCACACTTTTAAATATTAAACTTTACATTGTATGTATGTGTGTGCGCCCGTTTCCTCTGCAGGTAAAATAATGTGCTGATGTTTCTCTGAGTTTATAGGGCTGTCAAGGTCTATTGTTTTGCTTTGACTGCAGCTGCTATTTCCTGTCCCTCAGAAGCTACCACCCTAGGTGACCGTCTAGTCTTGCCTGATAACTCGGCCGATCCTGGGCACACTGAGTGAGATCCTTGGCACACTGAGATTTCTATCCCTGCAACTGCCTTGCATTCTCTATCTGTACGCTTTCATTTGTTTTCTATTTATGCACTTTTAAACATTTCACAAGCATCAAACTCTTGTTATAGAAAAGAAAGAAAAATATTAAAAAGTGAGAGGAGACAGCTAGCCTTCCAACTATCCAGTATGATAATATAATACATTTCAATAATCTTTCACTAGCCACCAAAACAGAAGAAGCCAAGCCAACATCACAGGAAAATTAATAGGAAATAAGACACGAAACTGATGCAGAACATTCCTATGTACGGCCTAACACCTTCCTCTAAGTAGAGGGAAGATCTGGGAGATCCACCAACTGCTGGGTTGAAGCCCCACTTTTACTCACAACAAACTGGGTTAAATGGGCAGGGTCAAAGAAGGTATAATTAATCCCCTGGAACTTAATCAAACATTTGCATGGATAGCGTAAAAAGAATAAATTCCCTAGATGCAAAATTTTAGGACACAGCAAGAGAAACTGTTGACATTTCTGGGTTGATTTGGAGACATCAGGAAACATCCTGATAGCTGCTCCCATAAAGGACTGATTCCTGGCTTTGAAAAATAATTTCAGAAGCTAGCCCCGGTCAGACTCAAGTGCAAAAGTCTGAAGGAGAGTAGCTCGTGGGATGGACTCCAGATCTGAATTCTCTAGGAACCCAGTCAGGACCAAAGAATCCAGAGGAAGTGAATGGATTGGCAAAGAGGCATCATGGTCGTTGCGCTTAATGGTAGGTAGATATAAAATCCTTGCCAAAGGAGGGACTGACTCCAAAGGTATCTTCAATATGGAGGTAGCATAAAAGTTAAACAACTCCTTTGGCGAAACAGATGAAGTTCGAGGAAAGTTAAGCAAGTGCAAGTTCTTTTTCCTAGCAGAGTTTTCCAAAGCTTCTGTTTTCCCATGAATGCTCATTAAATCTTTAGTTACAGTACCTGAAAATGAAAGTGTGTCCTCAGCTTTGAGTTCCAGCTGGGCCACCTTAGAATTCAACAGAACCGCCTCCTCTTTTTGATGGTCCACAGTCTGTACAATACCAGAAAGAGCACTTTGGAGCAAATTGAGTTGAAAGGAAGATTCCAATGCCTGCAAGCCTTCCCAAAGAACATCCAAAGTAACCACAGCTGGGCGTATCAATAGGAGTTTTATCACCTGTACTCCAAAAGTAGGCAACTGAGCAGCCAAATTTACCTCTTCCGATCCCACAGATGGTATGGGGATCACACCAATAGCGTCTAAGCTCCCCAATGCTCCAGATGAAACAACAGCCATACAAACAGCTGCAGATGGAATCTCTTCAACCGTCAGAGTGTTGGTATCAGTTCCCCCTAAGCAACAGGGGTCAACTTCAGCTGGTTCCATGCTCTGAGAAGAGGGCTGTGCTGGTGCGAGCCGCACCTCTGGGCTGAGCGTGACATGAAGCTCAGAAGGACACGGAGAGCCTCCATCCACTCCCACTGATCCAAACAAGCTGGACTGCACCAGAGTTCCCTCTGCACCGGTGGGCCTCACGAACGCATTAAGAGGGCCCTTAGCCACAAGGGCGCTTTTCTGTGTCTCTCAAACCCTTGTTTTCGATTTACGTGGCATAATTAAGGAAATTAAAGAAAATAGGTAAGGTAAGGGCCAGGAACACTCGGAGCACCGACTAACGTGTGTCTGCCATCTTGGCTCCCATGCTTTCATTTTTAAAGGATTCATGAGGTGGGGCTAGGGAACTCTATTTTTACTGAAATATGAGAAGGAACAGTGGGGGAAAATGGACATAGGGAAATGGAGGCATGGACAGCTGGGGAAAATGAAGGAGTAGGAGACAGACTAAAGAAAAAGGACAGAAGACATATAGAATGGCATTCTTGAAGGGATCTGGGATGTTCACAGCAGAATATCCAAAAACCAGAGGAATGGCAGCTGTGTCTTCTGAAATCGCTCCATCTTAACCCCAAAAAATGAATGTCCCAGTAACTGGTTCTGGAGACGAGCCCCACACAGATAGCAAGGCTATGGATGTGCAAGGGTGTAGGACAGTTTTAAATGTGGATGTTCCCAGAGTGCATGCCCACAGAACTGGGTAGTTGGATGCCCCAGCCTGGGTAGCTCAGAAGTGGGTGCATCTATGTTATCAGACTCGCATGTCCTGCCCTGCTATTTCAGATACTCAGACATGCAACAGTGGGCCAGTAAAATGTTTGGAGTATGTATTTATGGGCAGGTTTCTTCAGCCAGGAAATAGTAACCATGACGATGTATGCACATTTTTCTCTTTATTATTATTATTGAGCATTTATAAAGTGCTGCCAGGCTTACGCAGTGCTATACAGACACAGAAAAAGAGAGTCCCTGCTCATCGAGCTTACAATCTAAAAGGATGAACATACAGAAGTACGTAAGGAGAAGGACAAAAGGGGACAATAAGGAACAGAAATTTAAGGATGGAGATTATAAGTCAAAAGTGGACTCAAAGAGGTGCATCTTGAGCCTAGACCTGAAGAGAGTGAGGAAAGGGATTTGACACTGTGATGGGGTAGATTGTTCCAAGCAAAAGGGGCAGCGAGGTCAAAGGAGCGAAGTCGAGAGCTAGCAGAAGAAGAATGCAGTATAGAGAGAAGAAAAGTGGAAGATGAACGAAGATTACAGGAAGGGATGTAGGGAGAGAAGAGAGGAAAGATGATGAGGAGCAGCAGAGTGAATGCACTTATGTGTGAGGGTTAGGAGTTTAAACTGAATGTGGTAACAGATAGGGAGCCCGTGAAGGGGCTTTAAAAGAGGAGAAATGTGACAGAAATGAGCCTCATGGAAAATTAGATGCGAAGCTGGGCTTTGAATAGACTGAAGTGGTAAAAGATGAGATTGAGGGAGACCAGCGACGAGGAGGTTACAATAATCAAGACAGGGAATAATAAGGGAATGTACCAGAGTCTTAGTGGCACACAGAGAGATGCAAGGACAATATTAAAAAGAAAAAAGTGACAGGATTTAGCAATTTGTTGGATATGAGAGGAAAATGATAGGGTGGAATCACAGAAAACCCCACGATTGCATGCTGAGGAAACAGGACAGACAGGCGTGTTAACCGTGATTGAGAAAGGGGGAGGGATGAGGAGGGGTTAGGGGAAAAAAACAGAAGCTCAGTTTTGGCCATGTTTAGTTTCAGACAATGATGAGACATCCAGATAGCAATATCATACAAGCAGGAGGAAATTCGGCCCTGGAGGGAAGGAAAAATGTCAGGTGAAGAAATATAAATTTGCGAATCATCCACATAGAAGTGATATTAGAAGCCAAGGGAAGAGATAAGGGAACCAAGGGACCGAGTATAAAGGGAGAAAAGGAGAGAGCAAAGGACTGAGAAAGGGATAGCAGAAGAGGATGAACCTTGAGACCCGATGCTAAAGAAATGATTAGAGAGATAAGAGGAGAACCAGGAGAGGACAGAATCCTTAAGCAAGGGATGATAGAGTGGAGAGGAGAAGGGAGTGGTCAACAGTATTGAAGGCAGCGGAAAGGTCAAGGAGAATAAGGATAGGGTAAAGGCTCTTTGTCCTAGCTGAGAATAAATCACAAGAGACCTTAGCAAGGACCGTCTCAGTTGAATGGAGAGGACGGAAGCCAAATTGAAGGGGACCCAAGTGGGAGTGAGTAGACGAGAAAAAATGGCACGCTTAATAAATTTGGAGATAAGAGAGAGATGGGACGATAGCTAGAGGGTGCAGATGGGTCAAGAGATGGTATTTTGAGAAGAGGAGTGATCAGAGCATGATTGTAGGCAGCAGGGAAGATGGAAGTAGAAAGAGTGAGATTGATGATATGGGAAATGGCAGAGACAACATAAGAGATAATGGAGTTTAGAAGACAAGTGGGAATGCTCTTTCCCTGGAAGCATTGCAGCCAAGAAAGGAGAATTTTTTTTGCACCTTATGTTTATTGTTTATTTGAATTTGATATACCGCTCAGGCCGAAGCATTAGAGCGGTTCACAATAATATATTATTTGAGGAAACATGGGTCAGAAACAGAACACCTCAACAACCAGGGCCTGATGTACTTGTGCCATTCTGAAATCGCCCTGCAACAGGCAACTCCTTTGCTCCATCCAGGGCTCATCTCCACCATGCTCCTTGCTTCATATACTGTCTCGCACTGGGGACATCTATACACCCAGCTTTCTAAAATGGCCCCAGGGACATCTCCATGATTTGTACATATAAGTACCTGTTCTCAGACATCCAACTCCGGGAAAGGCTCAGGGAAGGCAGGAGGTTTTGGATAGTACATATAGAGACAAGTAATAGATTAAGGGATCTATTTAACAAACTATGACAGTAACCTGTTCTTGTCCATAGTTCTCATTATTTGGGATTGGCCCTATTCACTAATAATGCACATAAATGCACAGTAATTCATGAATGTACATCATTGTTTGATAAATAGACCTTAAAGCAGTGTTTTTCAACCTTTTTTGTGCAAAAGCACACTTTTTTCATGAAAAAAATCACGAGGCACACCACCATTAGAAAATGTTAAAAAAATTTACCTCTGTGCCTATATTGACTATATATAAAGTAATTCTCTTGAATAGGAATCAAACACTCACACCAACCCCCCTCCCCTGCTGGTTCACACCAACCCCCCTCCCCTGCTGGTTCACTCACACCACCACCCCCCCCTCCACTGCTGGTTCACTCACCCACCCCCCTGTCACTTACTCACCCCTCCTGCTGGGTCAATCACTCACTTACCCCCCCTCCACTGATTGTTAACTCAATCCATCCCCCACCCCCATTGCTGGTTCACTCACACCAACCCCCCCCCCCTCCACTGCTGGTTCACTCACACTCCCCCCCCCCTTGCTGGGTAACTCACACTCCCCCCCCCCCTAGCAGGTTCACTCACACACACACACACACACCCCCTCTGCCCAAGCCGCTGCTGCTGCTTTGTACAGAGCAGCGGCTGCACTACCCTTACATTGAAAAGTAAAGAGAAACTGTGTCAGGAGCCCTCCGGTCATCGCAGAGCCCGAGGAAGTGATGTCATGGGGGCGGGCTCCTCACAGGCTGTCTTTCCTTTTCAAATTAACTTTATTGCAGCTAAAGTTAATTTGAAAAGGAAAGACAGCCTGTGAGGAGCCCGCCCCCATGACATCACTTCCTCGGGCTCTGCATGATCGGAGGGCTCCTGACACAGTTTCTCTTTACTTTTCAATGTAAGTGTAGTGCAGCCGCTGCTCTGTACAAAGCAGAACCAGCGGCTGCACTGCTATAGGGAATCGCGATCGCGTTCGCGCCGCGGACTTCGGCACAAAAGCGATCTTGCGGCCAGAGCAAAAAGCCGGCTTTTCAATGGCCGGTTTTACAACTGTGCCGGCAGCCGGCCTGGCCATGGAAAAACCGGCCAGGCCAGCTGAAAACCGGCTGGTTGGCAACCCTAATTTGAGGCCACATGTTACGGATGAAATTGGAATTTTTCCCACGGCACACCAGACAATATCTCACGGCACACTAGTGTGCCGCGGCACAGTGGTTGAAAAACGCTGCCTTAAAGAATGAAAGAGAGAAGAAAAAAGAATATGAAGGAGCAATAGAGTAGTGAAAGACATAGATGGCTTGATGAAACAGAGGAGAAAAATAAATAGGAAGTTTTCAACTACCTCATTTATTAGTGATCCAGCCCTTTAGAAGTTTCGATAAGTTAGGCTAAAGAAATTGAAGAGAGAGGAGACAAAGAGCTCCATTTTAGAAAGGTCATAGAGAGGGGAATTGAGATGTCCAGGTTGGGCCCTGCACAATACCCATAGGGAAGCATTCTGTGGTGCAAATAGCAGGGTTGGACGTCCAACCTATGCTCAGATCCTGAAAATTCCCATTGGGGCTTTCTGTGGCACGAATAGCGGGGTTGGACATCTGACATGGACATCCAGCCCCTGCTATTCCCCTAGACCCGATGTCAATGACAGAGCTCCCTGCACGTACACAAGAGATGTGTGGGGAGCTCTGGACAGGGGCGGGAGGGGGAGGGCCGAAGGAGGAGTGAGGATGGGCTGAGGAAAAGGACAGGGGACTTATTCCACCTCAGGCATGGAATAAGCCACTCCATAGGATGCAATCAGCAGTGGCGGACCCCTCCCACGAATGGTAAGGCAGGCCCAGGAGGCTCCCCGTAGCCTGACCCAAGCTTTGGCAGGCCCGTTTGGGGGTCAGGCGGCAGGGAAACAGCTTTTGGGATTCAGCGGGGGATCAGGGTATCTGCATGGTGTCCCGGTGCCACTGGTGATAGGACACCATGCCACTGGGGCTCTATGCAAGCGCTGCAGCTGGGTTGGATGGGGTGCTCATTGTGCATCTGGCGGCTCAGCATTGGGGCACACCCTGCCCAGTTGCCTCCAATTCTAATTCTGCGGGGATGTGCAGCCCCCACTGGATCATAATCGGGTGCAAAACTGGCCCATCCAGATCCTGGATGTCTGGACTGGCCCCTAATGGAATTGGCCTCATAGCAATCAGCCATTGTGTGCTAGGGTGAAGAGTGGAGAGGGCATTGCTGCTAATGTGAGGGCAATGTGGCAGTTAGCACAAGTGCACATAACAGTACCTCTAAGGCGGCCATTAGGTACACCTGCATGAACCACGCCATGAGTTAGGGTTCGCGATCGTGCGTAAGAACCAGGAACTTCCTGGGCATGACCCTGACAATCAGCACATGATGGGGGCACTTACCGCATGTTGGTATTGCCACTGGTGGCGCGGTATGTACACACCTTTAGCAAAAGGGCCCCTTTAGTATTCTTATTGATGAAGATAAGTGAGAGAAACTGGCTACAACATTTTCGTCTGGCTGAAAAAGCCTGCTGAAGTACCAGAGTGGAAATGCCAGGGAAAACGTACACATAATTGGGAATTGTGCTTCTTAATTTCAAATTCCATTGTTTAAAAGCAGAGATCTCCTTAACTAGAGAGGAGAGAATGTTCAAACTCCAATAATAAACCCTGCTGCAAACCGAAAAATTTGAGCTGACAGGCTATATATGGAAAAAAATCCTATTACCCATGGAGATACTTCAACAAATTTACAGAACGACTTTAAGCTGCAGAAACGTGCCCTTACCCTTCTTCTCCCTGCACTCTGGATTACAAACACCATGTTCCAATGCAATATCCATATTTCATCTAAAAATAATACGAAACTGATTTAAAGGCACATATTTTTATTTCATGTCCTAGGCATCAATCATGAAAGCTGGTTAGTGCCTAACATGGTGAAAGTCTTGACACAGGCTGATCTATTTGTATGACACTGTATATGAAGAATTTACTATTGAGCATTTCTGGTTACCAGCAATGACAAAAGTAATATCTTTCTCTGGCTAGCACTGTTTGATCAGTCAGATGAAATTCTTTACATTGAACCTAGCAATTTGTAAACCACCTCCTATATATGATCAGTTGGCATTCATATATGAAGGATTGGCTGATGGACCCCAGAATACAAACACAAATAGGAATGGAAGTGAGGTAGACCTCAAATGATTTTCAGAAAACTGTGTTTGTGAGGAGCTAGCTAAACTAAAAGTAGGCAGTGATGGTGTCAGATGGGAACTTAGGGACTTTCTGGTGATCTAATCTTTTTAATGTTTCTTTAGAGTCGGGAGTGGTCCTGGAGGATGGGAGGAGGGCGAATATGGTCTCTCAGTCTCCACAAAAGCAGAACTAAGGAGGAGGCTGAGAATTACAGATTGGCTAGTCTGACCTTAGTGGCGAGTAAGTTAAGGGAAACACTGATAAAACAGAGGATGCTGCACTTCCTGGAATCCATGGTAGCATGGTTTTACTAGAGATAGGCCTTGTCAGACAAACCTGATCAATTTCTTTGGTTGGATGACCAGAGAGCTAGTTCTGTGTAAAGCACTAGATGTAGTGTACTGAGATTTCAGCGAGGCATTTGACATGGTTCTCATAAGTGATTCATAAACAAACTGAGCATCCTTGGTATGATCCTAAGCAGTGGCGTCTTAAGGGCCATCTGCACCTGGAGTGGGTGCCCCCCCTCGTGGCACACACCTTTCCCCCCTGTCAGTCCCACATGGTGGAGCCAGCATGGCAAATCTACCTTAACATGATGGGTGGCTTGTTGAGCTGCCTCCACTCCAGGCCATATGGCTGCTCCCTCCTGGGCTGAAGTCTCAAACCATGAGACTTCGGCCCGGGATGGAAGCCATGAAGACTGGAGTGGAGGCAGAGCGGCAAGCCACCCACCATGTTAAGGTAAGTTTACCATGCTGACTCCATTATGTGGGCCTGAGATTTGGCACCCTCCTCCTAGCCGGCATCAAGTGTGGGCTGCCCTTACTGCCCCACCCTTGGTAAGCTACTGATCCTAAATGACTGGTGAGAAACTTGTTAAGTTGGAGTCAAAGGATAGTGGTAAATGGAGTTCATTCTGAAGATAGGGGTATTACCATGATATCAAAATGAGGATGATCTAGTGAAGCTTGAAGAATGGTTTAAAATTTGGCAGCTAAGATTTGATATTAAAAAAGTATAGGGTCATGCATTTGGGCTGCAAAAACCCAAGAGAGTGGTACAATATAGGGAAGAAGTACTTCTGTCCATGACAGAAGAGTGGGACACAGGTGTGATTGTATCTGACAATCTTAAGGTTAACCTACATGTAAAAAAAGGTGACTATAAAAGCCAAAAGGAAGCTTGGATGCATAGGGAGAGGAATGAGCAACAGGAAAAAGGTAATAGTACCTTTGTATAAATCTCTGGTGCGATCTCATTTGGAATACTTTGTACAAATCTGGTGACCTTACCTTCAAAAGGATATATACAGGATAGACTTGGTTCACAGCTACTAAAATGGTCAGTGGTCTTCATTATAAAGCACATGGGGACAGATTTAAAGATCTAAACATGTATACATTGAAAGAAAGACAGCAGAGGGGAGATATGATAGAGACATTTAGGGGATTATTTTAAAAGCACTATTTGTGATTTGGATGTCTGCAAATAAGCATGCAGCATCCAAATCACAGAGATGTCCCCGAAGCCATTTTAGAAGCAGAGTCTTTGGATGTCCTCAGTGCGAGGATGGCCAAGTCTGAATGGAGACGTGGTGGAGGAGTGGTTGGGGCATTCCTAAGAATCTGGAGATCCCTGCCTGATTGCCTGATCTCAGAAACACCCCTGAATCGTACCTAAAGTTACACCTGCTCCAGGCACAAGCAGGCATCAAAAAGTGTTTGTTTTGTCAGGCAAACGTCTGGAAGGTGTGGAGAAGGAGCTTCACTAATATCCCTGTATTTTGCATTTTGTCAAGGAACACTGATGGGAAATAGGGGCTCGTGTTTTTACTTAGCTATGCTGCTGGATGTCCCCTTATGCTAGCTTGCCTGAGATGAACAAACGTTCCCGACCCAGGCATCCATATTGGGGATATCTATGTTGCCATCTACCTGCGAGTCCAGGTTTGGGATGCCTACGTTCCTGAAATCAGCCGGAGATATAGACGTACCTGGCATTTTTTGGCATGTTCTGCCCTGGACCTTCCCAATTTAACTTGGAAGTGCTTTCTAAAATCCCTCTCTTAAATACATCCATGGTATAAATGCATAGGAGGCAGACCTCGTTCAACTAAAAGGAAACTCTAGAACAGGGGTTCCCAAACCTGCTACCCAGCCAGTCGGGTTTTCAGGATATCCACAATGAATATGCATGAGAGGTTTGCATGCGCTGCCTCCATTTTATGCAAATCTCTCACACACATATTCATTGTGGATATCCAGAAAACCCAACTGGCTGGGGAGGCCCCAGGACAGGTTTGGGGACCCCTGCTCTAGAACAAGGGGTCATAGGATGAAGGTGAGAGGGCATAGACTCTGAAGTACTCTAAGGAAATATTTATATAGGATGTTGGATGCATGGGACAGCCTCCCAGCGGAGGTAATGGAGACTAGGACTGTATCTGAATTCAAGAAGGGACGGAACAAGCACAGAGGATTTCTGAGAGAGAGGAAGGGATTGTAGAGCTTAGTAGTTGGTATAGAAGGGCAGACTATTTAGATCATATAAAGGCAAAATTTAGACTAAATGTGAAGATTGGAATTGAGATATCTTGGTATGGATATACACTATTCTGGTGGTATTTTAAGAAAAGGCTCTGCCAAACAGAGACTTTTCTAAAATGCATATAAGGAAGTGGAGGACTGCACTTGAGAATGTATCCACCTACAGTGGGAAGAGCCAATTAGGAAAAATGAACTGAGGAAACACTACAGCCTACATATATACATGTAAAGTCTTGGCATTTTGCAAACTATATGTAGAAATGTCATCTATCATTACAGAGGCCATTATCTTTCCATCATTGAAATTTGGAGGGGTAATTAATCACTGAGGGATCAAGGAGGACAACCCTCTTAATCCTTTCTGTAAAGCGGTGGCTGAAAAGTCTTTTTAAAAAATGTATACATTTTTTGTTGGACACAGGCATTCCCTATATAACAGGGGGAATATAGATGTAGATTTTATGAGCATCCACATATATTTTGTGCTTTCTAAAGTCACCTTTTACACATGGATGCCATTTCTAAAATAAGGTTTCTAAAATACCCCCTGTGACTTTTATTTGTTATCATGTTTCTAGGAGCAGGAAAGTTAGTCAGACAAATTTGTCCAGTGCATATTTTCCTGTATTCGGTCTGTATCGGCATAGTGTGAATATACTGTACCTGGATAAACTTTTCGTAACAGGGGGCTCTACAGGACAAAAAACAGTAAGGATTTGAGAGGTTATTTTTATTAAATTGCTAGCTCTCTGACTGGGAGCTCTTAAAAGGGTTTTTGTATATTTTTAAAGCAAGGCTACTTTCTTTTTGGTGCTTTAGTGGACATTTCCTTGAGCAGAGTAGGTTGTTGAACTCTAGTAACCTCTTCAGCTCTGGGAACTGCTGACACCTAATCAGAAGTTAGTGGGCCTGATTACCTGAGAGCAGCTGAGGCCTGCATAAAAGGCTCCGGTGCCCTGCCCTGTTGAGGCTTTCCTAAGAGGGGCTCTACAGGACAACCAACAGTAAGGATTTGAGGGTTTATTTTTATTAAATTGCTAGCTCTCTGACTGGGAGCTCTTAAAAGGGTTTTTGTATATTTTTAAAGCTTTTTGGTGCTTTAGTGGACATTTCCTTGAGCAGAGTAGGTTGTTGAACTCTAGTAACCTCCTCAGCTTTGGGAACTGCTAACACCTAATCAGGTTTTAGTTCCCTCCCTACCCACCCGACTCCCACCCACCCCTAGTGAGCAGTCTTGCTTTATAGGGCACCTCACCATTTAAAGCACAGAGACTTGGACCAGTACATTTTGAATATAATTAAAGAGATTTAACTGCTTTTTCTCTGAAAGGACAGCTGGGAAACCGGCTGGTACTTGGTAGATCTCTCTCTTTTGCTTTAACAGATACCTAAGCTCCACGAACAGAACAATGGCTGGGAAAAAACGTATCGCTAAAGTTGTTGCCCCCGTTACAGCTTCTTCCTCGGTCCAGACAGAGGTCCTAATGCAAGTTGAAGGACCTGTTCCATGTGCAGGGTGCCTGCATGCTGAAGCTCTGAGGATACAAATGGAGGAACTCAGAGGAGGTGGCGAGGCTGAGGAGCATTCAAGACAGTGAGAAGTACATTGATGAGATGCTTCTTGCAGAAACCAAGCTCTCCAGCAGAGTAGAAGATGGGTGCCAACAGAATGTCGATGGTTGGACACAAGTCACCAGGGCCTGCAAAATCACCAATCCAACTTCTCCAGCCTTTGAACTGAAGAACCATTATGCAGCCCTGGAAGTGGAGGACGTGAAAGCATCCCTGTAAAGGGAAGAACCAGAGCTCAAGTACCCCAAAGTTGCAGAATCATTGACCACCAGGAAACAAAGGGTAGTGGTGGTTGGAGACTCTCTTCTGAGGGGTACTGAGGCGTCCATCTGCCGACCAGACTTGATGTCCAGAGAGGTATGCTGTCTGCCTGGTGCCAAAATACAAGATGTTACGGAGAGTTTGCCAAGACTCATCAAGCCCACTGACTATTACCCAATGTTGCTAATCCATGTTGGAACAAATGATACTGCCAGGTATACCTCGGAACATATCAAAAGTGACTTCATGGCTCTGGGACAGAGGGTGAAGCAGTTAAGTGCACAGGTGGTGTTCTCTTCAATCCTCCTTGTTGAGGGTAAAGGCCAAGGCATAGAGGCTCGCATCCTGGAGATGAATGCATGGCTGCATGGATGGTGTCAGAGAGCGTTTTGGTTTCCTAGACCATGGGATGCTGTTCCAAGGGTTGCAGAGCAGAGATGGCATCCATCTTTCCAAGAAAAGTTGACGCGTCTTCAGTAGTAGACTGGCTAATCTACTGAAGAGGGCCTTAAACTAGATTCGTTGGGGATGGGTGAAGAAAGCCCCCAGGTAGGTGATACATTAAATAACTTTATGGAAATGGGTAACAGGGGTAACAAATGGAAAGCAGTGTGTATAAATGCCCGTAGCATGGGAAATAAGATCCCTGATGTTGAGGCTTTGGTGGGAGTGGCTGACTTGGATTTAGTGGCAGTTACAGAAACATGGTTCACAGAAAACCATGACTGGGATGTAACTATACCTGGCTATACTTTATTCAGAAAGGACAGAGTAGGAAGAAGGGGAGGAGGAGTGGCACTGTATGTAAAAACTACTATTAAAGCTTTGGAATTACCGAGCTTAAAAGGGAGAGAGGAGGCATTGTGGTTTAAACTAAAAGGAGGGAAAGAGAAATTATTTGCATTTGTGTGATATACAGACCTCCCTCACAAGAGGAAGAGGTGGACAGAGAATTAATTGAAGACATACGCAGCATTGCTAGGAAAGGGGAAGTGCTACTGATAGGAGATTTCAATATGTCAGATGTTGATTGGCACATTCCTGCTGCAGTATCATCTAGAAGTAAGGAGATCCTGGACTCTCTACAGGGAGAACTATTCAGGCAATTGGTAACAGACCCCACACGTGAAGGGGCCATACTGGACTTGGTGCTTACCAATGGTGTAAGTGTTTCTGATGTTGTAGTGGGAGATCATTTTGCATCCAGTGATCACCAGATGGTGTGGTTCATTATTAGGACTATGGCTGTTAGAATCCATTCAAAGGTGAGGATCTTAGACTTTAGGAAGACTAACTTTGCCAAGATGGGCCAATACCTCAGGGAGTCATTAGTGGGATGGGAACAGCTGGGGGATGTAGAAAAACAGTGGGCAAAACTGAAAGGGGATATTTTAAGGGCAACCAACCTTTTTGTTAAAATGGTAAATAAAGGCAAAAGGAAAAGGAGACCACTATGGTTTTTGAAAGAAGTAGCTGAAAAAGTGAAGAAAAAGAGGGAGGCCTTCATGAAATTCAAGAGATCACAGACAGAGGAAGACAGGCATCTGTATTTGGAAAAACAGAGAAGCTAGCAAAGTAGTCAGGAAGGCAAAGATTCAAAAGGAGGAGGAAATAACCAATGCAATAAAATGGGGGGATAAGACATTTTTCAGATATATTAGTGAAAAGAGCAAGGGCAAAAGTGGTATTGTCAGACTCAAGGGTGCAGGAGAGTAATATGTATAAGCTGATAAGGATAAAGCGGAATTGCTTAACAATTATTTCTGTTCTGTGTTCACAGATGAAGAACCAGGAGCAGGACCTCAGAAATCACCCAGAAACAGGAACAGAAGCGAGGGACATCTTGAACAATTTTCAGAAGACTGTGTTCGTGAGACACTAGCTCAACTTAAACTAGACAAAGCGATGGGACCGGATGGGATACACCCTAGAATACTGAGGGAACTTGGGGACATTCTAGCAGCTCCACTGACTGACCTTTTCAATGCCTCGTTGGAGTCGGGAGTCGTGCCAAAGGACTGCAGAGAGAGTCTCATGTGGTGCGTTTACACAAAAGCGGAAGTAAGGATGTGGTTGAAAACTACAGACCGGTTAGTTTAACTTTGGTGGTGAGTAAATTATTGGAAATGCTGCTGAAAGAGAAAATAATGAGGTTTCTGGAGTCCAGCGGATTACAGGATCAGAGGCAGCATGGATTCACCAGAGGCAGGTCTTGTCAAACAAATCTGATTGATTTCTTTGAATGGGTGACCAGGGTGTTGGACCGAGGAAGAGCCCTAGATGTGGTGTATTAAGATTTCAGTAAAGCCTTTGACACTGTTCCTCACAGGCGACTTATAATCAAACTGCGCACCCTAGGGATGGACCCTAAAGTTACTGCTTGGGTTAGAAATTGGTTGGGTGGGAGACGACAAAGAGTGCAAGTAAATGTAGCTCACTCTGAGGAGAAGGATGTTACCAGTGGTGTGCCCCAGGGATCTGTCCTTGGTCCGATTCTTTTTAACATCTTTGTTAGTGATATAGAGGAAGGGCTGTCGGGTAAGGTTTGCCTCTGCAGATGATACCAAAATCTGCAATAGAGTAGGTGTAGATAACATGAGGAGGGATCTAGCTAAGCTTGAAGAATGGTCTAGAATATGGCAGCTGGGATTTAATGTTATAAAATGTAAGGTCATGCATTTGGGCTGCAGCAATCCAAGGGAGCAATATACTATAGGGGGTGAAGTACTTTTGTCCACTAAATAAGAGCGGGACCTAGGTGTGGTTGTGTCTGATGATCTTAAAGTAGCTATACAGGTAGAAAAGGTGACGGCAAAAGCTAGAAGGATGCTTGGGTGCATACGGAGAGGAATGGCTAGCAGAAAAAAAGGAGGTGATAATGCCTCTGTATAAATCTTTGGTGCGACCTCATTTGGAGTCTAGTGTGCAATTCTGGAGATCGCACCTTCAAAAGGATGTGAACAGGATGGAATCGGTGCAGAGGGTGGCTACTAAAATGATTAGTGGTCTTCATTATAAAGCATATAAGGACAGGCTGAAGGATCTTAATATGTACAAAAATGCAGTGTGTGCCTTCGAATCAGTCCTGACTCCTGGCGACCCACAAGTTCCTGGGTTTTCTTGGCAGGGTCACCAGAAGTAGATTGCCAGGCCTTTCTTCCGAGGCAATGGAGGGTTAAGTGACTTGCCCAAGGCCACAAGGAGTGCTAGTGGGAATCGAACCCTGGTTGCTTGGTTACCAAGCCAGTGTTCTAACCACTAGGCTACTCCTCCACTCCCTTAATATGTACACCTTAGAGGAAAGGCGGGATAGAGGTGATATGATTGAGATGTTTAAATACCTCCATGGCATAAATGTTCAGGGGGAGAGCCTCTTTCAATTGAAAGCAAGTTCTGCTACGAGGGGACATGGGATGAGGGTGAACGGAGATAGATTCAGGAGTGATATGCGGAAATATTTCTTTACGGAAAGAGTAGTGGATCCGTGGAATATTCTCCCAGTGGAGGTGGTAGAGATGAGGACAGTAACTGAATTCAAAAAAGCATGGGACAAACACAGAGGATCTCTAAAGGTAAAAAGGGAACTGTTGTAGTTGTTGATATGGAAGGACAGACTAGATAGGCCATGTGGTCTTTTTCTGTCGTCATATTTCTGTTTCTATGCAACTCTGGGGCGGCTCTTTTCATGGAGAAGCGTTCTTGCTATTTTCCATCCAGTTTAGGAAAGTTTCTCAAGACTCCTTCAGTAAAGGCAAAAGAGCAATAATTGTGCTTTCTCTAGAGAGGGACAATCTCCTTCTCAGTTAAGGAATATGGAATGATATATGTTATTCTGGAAGCATTTCATGATCTGTTTTCTTTCTACTCATGGGACGCTTTCAGCACAGATGTATTGTTCTGTTGCTGCTTTCAGCTTTATTTGTATGTTTTATTGATTTTTCTTTTGATTATTTTTGTAATTATGTTGTGTATAAATGATGTAAACTACCTTGCTCTATATTCAGTTTGAAAAGTATAGAATATAAATATGGACTTATATTAAAATGAAAAATAAGGGCCACAGTTACTAAAGCGTGTTAAGGGGGTTATTTTAGAAACCCTATTGGCAATTTAAACCTGTAAAATCAGCCATATACACGTGTAAATCGCATCCACATGCAAATGGCAATTTTAGAAAGGATCCAGTTTACACATAGATGATCACACCGCATCCAAAGAAGATGAGGGCATGTTGGGGGGGTGTTGTGGGAGTGGCCTGGGCAGAACCAAAATCTATGTATGTATTCCTCATTTCATATCTGGATTGCACATGGAAGACCAAAATTGACCATGTCCAGATGTACACCTATCTCCTGAAACAAATAAGCATTTAAAAAGTGCTAGTTTCGGCCAGCCCTTTACAAAGGGGGATATTCCTCAATGTTTATTTCCTTCTCCAAATTGAAATGAGGTAAAGGTTGAGGCCTCTGCAGGTGATTAAGAGCAGCTGCATGTCGAGGTTTGCAAAGCAGCCGAGATGCACGTATAAGTGCTGATATGTACACGTGCGTGTTGTGAAATGCCCGCACGTACGCGTGGTAGTGGCTGGGTTTCCCCCATTGATTTTTCCCACATGTGTATTTGTGAAATGACTCCTCCCATTGCACCTGGATATCAATCCCCATGCGTTCTTCACCTCCTCCTGTCTGTGGCCCAATTTTAACAATCACATTCATTTTGAGGGCGGGGGGGGGAGATATGTTGATTTTACATTGGCCTCACACTTGCACAGCCTCTCTTCTCAAGCTGACGTAAGAGTTGCAGACATTTCCACTTCCACATCCCTCCCAACACAAACTGTCTCAAATGGGCTTTAAAGCAATAACATAGTTTTGGCCAAATAACATGCGTTATATGACAAAATGACCTGTTATTTGCCCTTAACACATCTTTTTTTTAGTGCAGCGCATGTTAAATAATAACAAGATGCAAAGTACCTCAATGCGTGCAATGTGTGCCTTTGAGTCCTAGTGACCCAGCAGCTCCTGGGTTTTCTTGGTAGTGTGACTGGAAGTAGATTGCCAGACCTTTCTTCTGAGGCAGTTACGTGTTTTGTCCAAGGTCACAAGGAGTGCTACTAGTCTTACTACTACAGTAATCATTTGTATAGTGCTACAAGTGCTAGTGGGGATTGAACCCTGGTTTCTTGGTTACCAAGCCAGTGCTCTAACCACTAGGCTGCTCATCTCCATGTTCATTAGTATGCAAAATGGATAATGTAGCTTGGGGCCCACTACCTTTGCATTGCTGCAGCCAGGAATGTGTAATATTCCTGGCTACAGCAAAACAACATTACATTTAGTAGTGATGTACTGCAGGTTAGTGATTGGCGCAGTAAATTTTGTTGCAATAAAATGCTATATTTTGCCATAGCTAAGTAACTACTCCCTAAATCTGTTCCCCAGGAATATCCCCAGGGCCATCTTATTTTGTTTGGGTAGATGTTATGTGTGCTACAACAAATCTGCACAAAATGTAGCCTGTCAGAAGGTGGGTTGGGCAGTGAATTTTAACCCTGGAGATCTGTCTAGCCAATTGTCTAAGCTAGCTAGACAACCTTCTGGTTATTCACCTCTGTGCTTATATAAAAGCTCAGTACAGTAACATTAGCACAATAATGTGAGATATCAATAACTGATAGTGAAATTGTGTTTCATGCTACTGTAGATCCTTCAACTGATTCTAAGACCCATACAATAGCTATAACCCAAAAATCATTTATCAGAAATTGTACATCAGAGCAGTTGTGCCACCTAGTGGTCACTATCCTCATCACTTGATTGATACTGTGCTCTGCTTGATTGATACAGTGTATTCTTTATAAGCACTTGGATCTTAAGATATGATATTTTTGTCCTCTAGCAATATATTATTATAAGGACAAATTTCAGTGTCTACATTAAAACAAAGCCCAGAAATATTTCTTACCAAAAGACTTTGCAATTATTTTTTTATTTTTCTGTTCTTTATATTTTTTGAGTCCACATTTTTTTCTGCTTTTTTTTACCTCCAGCTCAACTGGAAAAAAAATCTGGATTGGGCATGATGAATCTTCACTCGCAACTATAGGAGGATTTTTCCTTTCTGTTGTATCTCCTCCATAATCCACATAAAGGCTGATTTTTTAAAAATAGATTGTGTAGGTGGGAAAATGGACATTCAAGTTTGAACGTGCACAATTCCCCTACTATTTTACAAGAGGCTAAAGTGGTAAATACATGTTGAGGGTAATTTTATAACCAGGCACCAGGGCAGGCACCTATATAGGTGCTATTTTATAAAGACAAGTAGGCGCCTGTGTGTCTTTATAACACATTAGCATAGGTGGCAGTGTCTCGAACATAGGCGCTGTCACTTCCACCTGTTGGCGAGCAGGCACAAATGTCTGCAAATACTTTACATACATATGTGCATGGAGCAAAGCATTTTATAATCTATAAGCATATGTGCAAACTTTGCCTAAGCTGCACCCAAACTGCATCCTTGTTTATGCCTACCAGCAAAGCATGCACCTTCATGCCAAAGGTCGCATTTTTATTCCGGTTGATACATACATATGCAGGAATGACTTATAACATTACCTCTATGTAGAGCAGGAATGACAGCTTTAGAAAGAAACCCATTCAAAAAAGGGCAGTATCATACCGCCTTTTACTCACATGCAGAAGTGCTGGACATCCATGAGCCAATTACGGTGCCAAGCAAAAAGAGAAGCTCTGTTTGTAGATTTTTGAGGTGGAGACAAACATTACTGCCCCCTCAATCATTCATGCAAGCCTCACATACAAATGAACATATTTTGTCACTCAACGTGTAATCAAACTCTGGAATCTGTTACCGGAGGATGTAGTAAGGGCTGTTAGTATAGCTGGGTTTAAAAAAGGTTTGGACAAGTTCCTGGAGGAAAGGTCCATAAACCACTATTAAAAAGGGACCCAGGATATCAATGCTTGACCCAGTACAAGCATTGTGGAACCTGTGTCTTTTGGGGATATTGCTAGGTACGTATAACCTAGATTGGCCACTGTTGGAAACAGGATACTGGGCTTGATGGACCTCGGTCTGACCCAGTATGGCATGTCTTATGTTCTTATGTCTTAGCTGACACTTATATCTGCCATGGAGCAGATGTAAATGCCAATGTCTAGTGTATTGCCCTTGCAAAATGGGAAGCACACACATAGTTTTTGGTTCCTCCTAAATACGTCCCCTTCAATATTGTCTGTGCTGAGGATCTACACTTGTATGCAGCAGCTTTTCTCAAATTGCTCTTTGGTGTTATAGGTCATTTACATGCGTAAATGCCACTATAGAGAAACCGAAACATGATAGCAGAAAAAGACCATATGGCCTATCTATTCTGCCCTTCCATATCAGCTACTATAGTCCCTTTTTTTCCCCTCAGAGATCTTCTGTGTTTCTCCCATGTTAGCATGGCATTTGTATCATGGCCCCTAAATCTGACCACTAGGTGCTCATAAGAATATAAGATATGCCATACTGGGTCAGACCAAGGTTCATCAAGCCTTTCCAACAGTGGCCCATCTAGGTCATACGTACCTAGCAGTTTCCCCCCTCTTTCCCAGAAATAACCAGGACTCCCTCTCCCCCCCTACACCAGGGCTTTGAATACCTTTTCCATAGTGTCCTAGCTCCAGTGGACCTGGGAAGCAGAAGGCACAAGGTGAAGATTGAACTGGAATCATTCCATAGGTCAGGGTACAACACATGGCAACTCAGCCAACAATCTGGCCTGAGGCAGTTTTCAACAAGAAAAGTCTAGGTAAATATTCTTTTTGAAACTTGTTCTGGGTTAGAAAGCACTCAGAGACATTTGTATCTGCTTTTTGTGCAAGTTTATTTTCTTCAGAAAATAACGTGTATAGTTGCGATTACAATTACTATGCAATGTTTTTTGATCCCACTCAAAAATCAATCCTAGGAGTTCTTCTCCTAAATGTAGCTAAAATTATGTGTGCAGTGAAAAAAGGGCAAACATTTGGGAACTTTAAAAGAAAGCAATTTTCCAATAGCCCGTTTGCTAGGGACGTGCACTCATCTTCAAATGCAAACAATTCCTCTTTACTGATTTCATAACAGCAAGTGAGTTCTAGAGCATTTTAAATAAAGAGTACTTTTAAGAATATTTTTCTTTATGCACAGGATTTTAGATAATTCTCAGACTGAGCATAAAAAAACTTGTGAATAATCCTTGGAAAAATAAAACGTTCCTATTGATACTCTGTATTTTCATATGTATAGTATGTTTGTTATAAGAGTTTCAACCAAGTGTTAGAAAACTGACAAATCTAAATCTACAGCTTTTTGGAAAGTAATGAACTGCTCTAATGAAGAAGGACTGTCCAATGAGCTGCACGGATTCCATGAATGGAAATGAACAGCCCAATGGCATTGGATTTGAAAGATGTCTAAAGCAGCAAGGACAACGTTGTAAAGAGTATAGTGCGAGGCTAGATAGTATTCTTGCTTGATTACTCGTAAAGCACCAGTAACTACTGTCTTTTTCTTAAACTATATCTTCTTTATTCTTCTCAGAGTTTCTGCTTTCTACAATGCTTGTCAGAAAATGCATATTTTTCTATAAAGGCAGAAGAGAAAGGTCTTCGTCAGAGCAATGCTATATCCAGGGCTGGCCCAAACATTAGGCAAACTAAGTGGTTGTCTAGGGTGGCAGTTTGTAGGGGTTGGCAAAGAGAAGGGCATTCAAGCTAAACAATAGATTTCGACAGCCGGGGAGGCTTAAGGTTTGTTTAGGGTGCCAACACCTTCAACCAACTCTGGGGCTGGCCCTGGCGATATCATCACTTGGTCACAGGCATCAATAGTTTCCTTTGAAATCAATGAAAAAAATCATTCTAGATCTATTTAAAGATAATTTGTGTTAAAATCTTACTCCCCCCCCTTCCTTTCCTGTCAGTATCACAGGGTCTACTGTATTTATTAACTGTTTTTCACATGTGTCCATAGGAAAATTAATTAGTTAATAGAGCTCTGTAAGGATTGTTAATTATTTTAAACATAATGATGTTCTTTAAACATATTATGTGAGTAAGACCTGAGGGATGAAGTAGGATTGGTGATGGGATCAAGCATGGGATTCTGCAGGCCCATTACTGGGCAATGGCGCTCCATTCTCAATTTACTCCCATCAGGGCTTCCCTCTGACGAAGCAGTTGCACATAAGCAGCCTTACAAGTTTACGACTTGTACTGCTGCAGTGGTGGTGTTGGTGCTGGTGACAATAGCAGGGCACTTTGGTGGTTCCAGCCAGGCACCCTGGGCAGTCCCCCATCTGTTCCTTGTAATGACCTTGGAATCTTGTATATTCATCTATCCATAATGCTAGAAAATTAACGAGGAAGAAAATAAACAGACTTGGATGAGGAGTGGTATCCTCCAAGTAGTCAAGCTTCTATAACTAGCAGCTACAATACATCCTTGCAGTGGAGGCTAGAAATTACATGGCCAACTGGGTAGACCAACTGATCGTTCTCTGTTGCTATCCACTAGTGGAGGGTAATTTGGTGAAGCATTTCTATATGTAAAGAGGTTTATGCTCGGGAAACAGCATCTATAATATCGTGTGGATATTTACGAAAGTAGATGTACTTGTGCCGACAAGGGCATAAGTACTCTCCTGTGGAGCACATAAACATTCCCAGGGATGGCATTTGGGTAGAGTTCCAAGGTATATGGTTGTTAAGTACCGTCGATAGAATGTATGCATATTTGAATAAAGTACATGCAGAAAGCTACAACCGCTTCAAAGCACGTGGATCTGGGCGCTACTATGGATTATTCTGCATATGCCTTTATAAAATAAGCATAAAACAGGCACATTTAAAAAAAATGTTTTAGCCACATCCTGTAATAATTAACTTTAGGGAACATAGCAGAGATAACCAGGAGGAAGGCACTCTTCACCCAAAGATAACCTAACAAATAAAAATGACCAGACACAGCTGTGTTTCGGCAGCCTGTTTTTTGATCATGAAGATATGGTAACACTTGTCCAGTCATTGAGTTTTTTCAAGGCTGGATTACTGCAATGCATGATATTCTGGACTGCCTGCAAAGACTTTAGGTGCCTTCAGAGGGCTCAGAATGCAGCGGCTACGCTACTGGTTAGGGATGTTCTGACACCTATATTAGAGACCTTGCACTGGCTGCCTATTGTTGGTTATTGCTTTTAGACTATTTCACCAATTATGCCCAGGTTATTTGTTGGCCCATTTTCAATTGTATAATGTTTCTCCAGGTTACTCGGTCTCAGGGTACTCGATTATTGGCTCTTCCTTGGGCAAGATCATTTTATTCGGCCAGATTGTGGGCCAGGACACTGACGTGCTCGTTATCTTTTTTTTATGGAATGGATTGCTGGATGGCATCTGTTTTTTGGATGACTTTATGGGGTTTAGAAAGGCAGTGCAAACACTCTTGTTCCATCGGGGTGGCTGAATGAGATTTAGTGGGTGGTTTTAAGGATGGTCCTGCTGCTGCTGTGATATCATTAACGTGTCAGTATGTTATGTATTTTTATTATGGTGTGTTCTTTATATACTTGTGTATGCTTTTGTGTATCCTACTTTGGGCTTATTGTAAGGGCAGGTAAAATAATTAATACATGAAAATGAAATGAAATACTGTGACAAATTCACTCGTCTACAATTTTATAAAAGTTGTTTGCTTCAGAGACAAAATCTGCCAATTCTTATAGATTTTGATGCGCTGAATTCAAAAATGACAATTAAAACCACTGATTGGCTACTATTTCCAAGATATCTCAGCTTTTACATTTTACACATATATGTAGCATGTTGGTAGCAGAATTTTAATCACAAATAATTATGGTTGCCATATATGGCCTTGACCTGTCGTCTTTGTTTAAAAGTTTAAAAATAAGTCAAAGGGTTATTTAAATACAATTTATTTAAAATATTATGAAACAGAAAGCAAGAAATGACTATATATGTATTAGATTCATTTCAGACCTTTTTCAGTGTCTACTCAGCGTTTCTTGGCCTATCTCTTGTATTCTGTAAATTAAGTATCTCTTGTCACTGTCCAGCAAAAGCCTGCAAACATTGACGGGCTACATTTGCCTTGATAGCTTTTCTCTATCACTGCAATTTCCCAATGCAATCACTAGCCATGCTCATTGCTCACTGCTCCACAGTTCAGTGGAAAAAAAACAAGATGACAGTGCAGCCAAAATGTTTGTATGCATTGAGGAGTTTTTCCACCAACTCCCCATAGTTGTCTGCCTTGTTTCTGAGAAAACATTTTGCTAACTGGAAAGCTTTCCATGCTGTCTTCTCTTTGCCACATAGGGCATCGTTAAATGCATCATCTTGAAGAAGTACACGAATCTGAGGACCAACAAAGACACTTTCTTTTATCTTAGCTTCATGTAGTCTTGGAAATTTCCCGCCGAGATACTTGAAAGCTGGTTTTGTTTTGTCCATGGCCTTGACAAAATTTTTCATTAGACCCAGCTTGATATGTAAGGGTGGTAACAAAATCTTCCTGGATTTAACAAGTGGTGGATGCTGCACGGTTTTCTTTCCAGGCTCCAATGACTGTTGGAGTGGCCATTCTCTTGATGTAGTAGGAATCTTTTGCACGACTATCCCCTTCACAGAGAAAACAACAGTACTTTGTGTATGCAGTCTGCAGAACGAGCAACAGATCAATGACTTTCAAATCACCACAAAGTTGCCACTGACGTTGGTCATAGTTTATGCATCTCAACAGCTGTTTTATATCGTCATAGATTTCCTTCGTATGGACTGCATGACCAACTGGAATCGATGACAAAACATCACGATTATGCAGCAAAAAAACTTTAAGACTTGTCTTAGATGAATCGATGAACAGTCTCCAATAATCTGAATGATGAATGATGTTGATGGCTGCCATCAGGCCATCGATGTTGTTGCAGACTACAAGATCACCTTCCATGAAGAAGAATTTAACAAGATCCATTTGATGTTCACAGAACATGAAAACCCTAACATCACCTAATAGGACATTCCACTGTTGCAGTCTGGAGCCCAACAGCTCTGCCTTACTCTTAGGCAGGGCCGGCCCGTCCATTGAGCAAGAATGTTTTTTGCACAGGGCCCCGCGTTTCAGGGGGCCCCGCACAAAAAACATTCTTCAGCATCCCAGGTTTTAAAAAAAAAAAACAACAAACCGGCTGCTACTGCCGCGGCAGCATCAAGAGCTCTGCCGCGGGGCCCCCCCCTGTCTGGCAGAGCCTCCCTGCATCATCAGCTTTCTTCAAGTCCCAAAACGCGGGCTTCTTTCAGAGCCGCGAGAGTTTCTTTTCTTGCGGCTCTGTTAATCCCGCCGGTTTGGGGGTTTTTTTTGTTTTAATTTGGGATGATAGGGGGGGGAAGGGGGTTTAGGACTGGTAATGGGCTATGGGAGGGGGGAGGCTAAACTGGAAGTGGGCTGATGGGGGGGGTGGTTAGGACTGGTAAAGGGCCATGGGGGGGGTGGTTAGGACTGGTAATGGGCCATGGGGGGTGGTGAGGAAAGGTAATGGGCCATGGGGGGGGAGGTAAAGAATGGAAGTGGTCTGATGGGGGGGGGGTGGTTAGGACTGGTAATGGGCCATGGGGGGGAGGCTAAGACTGGAAGTGGGCTGATGGGGGGGCAGGACTGGTAATGGGCTATGGGGAGGGGGCTAAGGCTGGAAGTGGGGTGGTGGTGGTGGTGGTGGTGGTTAGGACTGGAAATGGGCTGATGGGGGGGTAGGACTGGTAATTGGCTATGGAGGGGGCTAAGACTGGAAATAGGCTGATGGGGGGGCTAGGACTGGAAATAGGGTGATGGGGGGTTAGGACGTAATGGGCTGATGGGGGGTTAGGACTAGTAATGGGCTATGAGGAGGCTAGGACTGGAAATGGGCTGAGTGGAAGGAGGGCTTGAACTGCAAATAGCTGATGGGGACGGGGGCTTGGAATGGAAATGGGTTGTGAGGGGGAGGGAGCTAGGACTGGAAATGGGTGAGTGGGGGGGGCTAGGACAGGAAATGGGCTGATGGAGGGGCTAGAATAGGACTGGAAATTGGCTGTTGGGGGGGTGCTAAGATTGGAAATGGGCTGTGGTGGGGGTTTGGATTGAAATGGACTCATGAAGGGGCTAGAACTGGAAGTAGGCTCATGGGGGGCTTGGATTGGAAATGGGCTGAGTGGAGGGGAGCTAGGATTTGACATGGGCTGATGGTGGGGCTAGGAAAGGACTAGAAATGGGCTCATGGGGGGCTGGGATTGGAAATGAGCTGATGGAGGGACTCGGATGGGACTGCAAATAGATGGGGGAGCTAGGACTGGAAATGGGCTTATGGGGGGCTAGGACTGGAAATGGGCTGATGCGGGGACTAGAAGGGAGCAGATGCTGGGTGGGACTGGAACTAGAATGGAGCTGATGTTGGGGGAGGATTAGAATGGGATGGAGCTGGGAGAGTGAAATGGAGAGGGAAAAAATATTTTGTGTGGGAGGGAAGACAAATCTACAATTGTCCGGATATTGGGAGAGTAAGTGGGGATTGAGGATGGAGGGGTAAAATTTGAGTGGATGAAATAGGAATGAGGAAAGAGCAAAAGGAGAAAGATTAGTATGTTAAAGCAGATGTAGAGAGAGAATGGAAAAAAACTAGAAGAGAGAAGAAAAGACAAATGGACAGCAGACGATGAAGAGTTAGCGGAAGACACGAAGAAACCAGAAGAAAGTGCTGGAGCAATTGCAGCTGAAAAAAAATGCACAAAAGGTAGAAAAATATCTCTTTATTTTGAATTTATTAATTGGAATACAGTCAAACCTCGGTTTTCATGATTAATCCGTTCAAAAAAGTCTGACTAAAACCGAAACGGACTAAAACCGAAGCAAGATTTCCCATAAGAAATAATGTAAATTCAATTAATCCGTTCCAGACACCCAAAAATAGAACAGCTCCTGTCACTTCTCTCAGCTGCCCGATCGTCCACAGCACAGCAAACACACAGATACTGTAGGACACTAATCTGATCGCTGACTCCGTCTCAACAGCGTACCCCGCAAGAGAAAGAACTGCCTGCCACATTCATTCAACATCTCCTGCTTACCCATTCAACATCTCCTGCTACCCTGCTACCTCCGAGCCTGAGGGGGCGCTCCAGAGAACAGGCAGGCGGTGGAGAGATCGGGGCCTTCCTCTCTGCAATCCTTGCATCTCTGACTCTGGCTCGAGGATGTTGCTCACCTGACTTTCGCATTTCAACACGCGATCGGTGAGTCCGGGGGGGTAGTGCTGCCGGGACTGGGCAGGCAGTGTATGCAGACCAGCGGAAGGTGTATGTACACTATTGCAGTACTGTTGCTTTTCAGATCTGGCACACGCGATCGGTGAGTCCGGGGGGGGGGGGGGGGGGGGGGTAGTGCTGCCGGGACTGGGCAGGCAAGCGTGTATTGCAGGACGAAAACCGAGGCGATAGACGAAAACCGAGACAAGATCTCAGTCTGAAAAGACGTCGAAAACCGGGGCAACCGAAAACCGAGGTTTGACTGTATGTCAGCTCTGGGAAATGTGCATCATTAACGTCTGTGCTTTGTTTAGTACAAGAGCAAATTAATGTATAGTTTTATTTCTACAGTGTTGTACATTCCAAGTTTGGCTTTTGGGATTCCCAGTTTAATTATTGTCTTCCTGTTTCTAAATTGTGATTCCTTGTTTGGTGATGGTCTATGTTCTGCATGTGTAACTGAGCTGAGGTATTCTGTTTATGTAATTCCTATTTGACATTGCCACTTGTTCTCTTTCCCCAGTAGGTCATGTATTGTTGTTCTCTGCAATGTATTGGTTTAATATTTGCAGCGTTTCCTTTTGATAGTTAGGGTATGGTGCTTTATGAGTCCTGGTAGTGCTGTTAGGATACGGCGGGTTTGCTATGGGTTCTAAATGGGCAGTGTTTGTAGTAGTTCCTGTGTCTGGCGGTAGGCACTGGATTATAGTAATGTAGAAGTCTTTTAGTCTTTCTTTATTCATACACTCATTTAGAGCTACAGTAGAACATGATGTACAGCATGACAAGCTGTCTCTGTGCAACAATCACACAAATGCAACTCAAACAGTACAACATACAAACCAGGGCCTCATGCTCCAAGAGAGGTGCCACAGGATCAATGACAGATGGTGAGAGGGAAATATGGAATGGGTGTGGATGAGATAGAGAGGACAAAGGGTTATAGAGAGTGGAAGAGGGGCTGGGTAGCAGAGTGAGTGGGATGGTGTAAACAGGCATGGATGAGAAAGGATGGGACAGATTATAGTGCACATAGAAAAAAAAAGTTGAAGACATGTGGTAGTGAATTTGGAGGCATAGAGTAAGGGCACTGGGGTCATTTGGAGGTGGCAGTAAGAGGGCAGCTGCAGAACGAAGACGGCCCTATGTGGTCCAGAGGTGAAAGACAGGTATGTGAGGTAGGATATCTTTATCTTTATCTTTATTCAGTGTGCTTGATATACCGCCTAATACCAAAGTGTTAAGGCGGTGTACAATAAAACAAAATGGCACTGCTTAAAGGAAACAGAAAAAGAACGCCAGTATTGTGACAGGAAAGAAAAGAAAAAACAAGAAAAGAAAAAGAAGCAGAAGAGAGTCGAACAAACAACAAATAGGACAATTAGTCTGACAACACATTGAGACAAACCATGGACAACCAAAAATGGGATGGAAGATGGGGGAAGGAACGGAGGTGGGAAGAAAGGGAAGGGGGAAGGTAATAGGAGTAAGGGACAAAGGTTCATTGGTAGGAGGGATGGCAAACTAACTAGGGATAACCGGAGGACAAACTAGCTAGGGAAATTAATAAGGGTAGGAGGCAAAGGTTCATTGGTGGGAGGAATGTCAGCTAGCTAGGGGTAACTGGGGGGAAGGGAAGATCAAAGGCCTGGCAAAAAAGGTAGGTCTTAAGGAGTGTTTTGAAATCAGAAAAGGACGATTCGATCCGTAGAGAGAGCGGGAGGGAATTCCACAGAGCGGGTGCAACGAAGAAAAAGGCAGCGTGACGGGTTAATTCAAGGCGGGCCTGTGTGGGGGGTGGTAAAAAGAGCCGGTTTCCGTGTGCGGAGCAAAGCAAACGAGGAGTGGGTTGAAGGAAGATGAGGTCAGATAGATACTGAGGGGTGCTGGTGTGAAGGGCCCTGTGAGTGATGATGAGGAGCTTATAAACGAAACGGACCTTGATAGGGAGCCAGTGGAGTGAGATAAGGCAGGGGGTGATATGGTCCCGGTGGGATGTGAAGGTGATAAGGCGTGCTGCAGTGTTCTGTATCAGTTGTAGCCTACGGAGTTGGTACTGGGGGAGACCTGCAAGGAAAGAGTTACAATAATCGATCCGAGTGATCACCAGGGACAGAACCAGGGTTGTGAGAGAAGCAAGAGGGAGAAATGAACGTACAGCCCGGATCCTACGAAGGTGATAGAATGAACTACGCACGACAGTAGAGATGTGATGGTGGAAGGAAAGGGCAGAATCCAGTGTTACGCCTAAATAACGGAGAGTGGGGACCAAGGGTATAGATGATTGAGACATGGAAGGTGCCAAATTGGGGGAGGGGGCACCAAAGGTAAACCAGATGGCAGCAGATTTAGAAGGGTTGACAACGAGAAAATTAGCACGGAACCAGTCAGCAATAGAGGTAAGACAGTCATTGAGGGGCGAAAGATCTGGGGTCAAAGAGGACGTATGATGAACCAGAAGGATGTCATTGGCAAAAAGGTAGACAGACAAGCCGAATTGTTGTATGATAAGAGCAAGGGGGGCCAGAAAGATATTGAACAAGAGCGGGGCGAGAATTGAGCCTTGTGGGACACCACAGTGCAAGGGGAAGGAGGCGGAGGAGGAAGCGCCTGTGTGCACTGCGAAGGAACGGGAAGAGAGAAAGGAGTGAAACCAGTGATGTACCGTGCCCCGTATACCAAGATCAGATAAACGGGAAAGGAGAGTGCAGTTGTCGATGACATCGAAGGCTGCGGAAAGATCTAATGAGACAGCTATAGTAATGTCACCCCTTTCGTGTGACCGGTGTAACTCGTTGAGAAGGGCTATGATGATGGTTTCGGTACTATGACCAGGTCTGAACCCGGATTGCCGGGGGTGAAGGGAAGTGGTAGCCTCGAGGTGTGCGGAAAGTTGGTGAAAGACTATCTTCTCGAGGACCTTAGAAAGAAAAGGGAGGTTGGAGACCGGAAGCCAATTGGCAGGGATAGCGGGATCAAGTGTGGGTTTTTTCAAAATGGGGCGAACCAGTGCATGCTTCCAGGGGGAAGGGAAACAGCCAGATGAGAGACAGGAGTTTACAATAGTGAGAACATAGGGAAGGAGAGAAAGGGTGGGGTCCAAGAGCCAGGAGGGGGGCAAAGGGTCGAGCGGACAGGAAGTTTTATGAGAAGTTGAGACAATAACAGAAAGCTCGGCAGAAGTAACAGGGCGAAATGTATGCCAAGTATGGATGTGAATATGGGTGGATGGTGGAGAGTAACAAGCAAGGGAAACATCAGGAATGTTGGGCGGAGATAAAGGCGGCGGACAGGTATCAAAGGTAGAGCGAAGGGTCAGTATTTTGGTAGAAAAGAAGGATGCTAGTGTTGTGGGGCTAGGAGCGGCAGATGGGAAGGAAAGGGGGGAAGAAGTAGAAGCTGAGGAAAGAACATTCAGAACCTGGTAAAGTTGTCGTGAAGAGTTGGAGGATTTGGCAACCAGATTAGAGTAAAAAGACCTCTTTGCAGCAGATATCATGGAATGATATAGCTTGTGGGCGCTACGAAAGGCAGAAAGAGAGACGGCGGAAGGGCGCTTGCGCCAAAGCCGTGACGCACGACGGAGGTGAGAGCGCTGTAGGTAGAGACCTGGGTGGAACCAGGAATGATGGGAAGGGGGACGGCAAATAACGGGCCGGAGAGGTGCAATAGAGTCAAGGGTAGAAGACAAAGAGGAAAACCAGAGGGACGCCTGCTGGTCGGCAGAAAGGGTAGAGAAATCGGGGGGGGGGGGGGGAAATAGACTCCGCAGGAGGAAAGAGCTGGATAGTGGTAGGAGTAAGACGTCGTCTCAGGCACTGAGAGGGGGGAAGGGAAGCTGAAGAAGAGGCAGAGGAACAAGGAAGAGGGACAGAAAAAAGGATACAGACGTGGTCGGACCAGGGAAGGGGTAGGGAGGTGAGGTGACATGGCGAAAACGAGGATGAATCAGGAGACAGAATTAGGTCGAGGGTGTGACCAGAAGCATGAGTGGGGAAAGCCACATGTTGGATAAAGGAGAGGTCAGCAAACAGAGCTGCAAGGGCTTTGTCGCGCTGTTTTGTCGGGGAGGTAAGATGAGCATTGAAGTCCCCTAGGATAACCAGGTGGGGGGACAGCAAAACAGTTTCTGAGAGAGAAAGGAGAAGGGAATCCCAGGCGTCGGTCGATAAAGAGGGTGGGGCATAAAATAAAATAAAATAAACTGGAGGGGAGGAGGAGGAACGGAAAAGAAGAGATTCGGAATATCGAGGGGGAGGGGAAATCAGGGAAAGAGAGAAAGATGACCGGTGAATGACAGCTACACCACCCCCAGTATGGCGCAGCCGAGGGGCGTGAAAACCGGTGTAGCCGGGGGGAAGACACCGATGTAGGAGGCCATCCTCGCCCTCACGGAGCCAAGACTCCGTGAGGAAGAGAGCGTCAAGTGAGTGGTGAGTGATGAGATCATAGATCAGATGCGTCTTGGAGCGTAGAGAACGACAGTTAAGAAGAGCCAAAGAGACCATCGGAAAAGGTGCACGAAGCGTAGTGGACGAGGACGAGCAGGAAGGGTCAAGCTGGCAGCCACATTGTGCTATTGCCCAATGGACTGGGAAGGGATATGGGTGATGTGGAAATGATAGTGAGAACAACCAGGTAGTGTCCATGAAGCCCCACATGTAGTGGCATACACTACAGAGACCCATACAGAGCAACAACATATACCTTACAAGGGACCAATATCTGTACACCTTGGTTTGGGATGCAGTGTGAGAAACCTGTAGATGGCCTGGGCAGGGAGTAGTACCATCACACCAGTTGTATGCAGGTGTACTTGTGAGCCCTGGTAGGGGTTATGCAGAAGTCAATGTAGTGACACATATGAGCACACACAACACTCCTGCAAGGGTGGACAGGGGCCATCAAGAAGGAAGATCAGAAGGAGCATGGGATGTCAGCAGAGTCTCTTGCACGTGAGCAGACCTCCACGCCCCCACTGCACCATAACATTTTATTTTTTATTTATTTATTTTATTTAGTATACATTTGTATACCGCTACTTCCAGCGATCAGCAGCGGTTTGATTACAGATTGGAAATTGTCAAATCATGACAGGAAATTTTTGAGGTATAAACACATTGATTAGACAGGAAAGCACAGCACACAGAGAACTATTTTACAGGGAACATGGGCTATGGAGGGTTAAGTGGCTTGCCCAAGACCACAAGGAGCACCTGTGGAACTAGAAATGCGATCATGAATGCTGTCAGATGGTCTTGGAGGCTGCTGACAGCCAGGGACCCCTGTACCAGCAGGTCCCATCTATGCCCTCTGCAGATCCTGTCCTGGGCACCTCACTGGTCCCTCCCTTCAGGAGCTGGTGGCAGTGATAGCCACTCTGGTGGATGAGCTGTGGCTCCTGAGGGAGGCAATTGTTTAGTCTTCAGAGGGCATCTGCACAAGGCTACAGGCTGTGCCAAGGCCCTGCAGAACCACAGCCAGGTCCCCAAGGGCCCTAGACATATCTGGGGAAGGGTGAGGGTGGCATGTGTGGGAAAGTTGGGGAGTGGTGATACTGACATGACTAATGGAGGGAGGAATGGGAATGGGAAGGGGGTGTCGTTGTTGTGTTCTGCTAATACGACCATTTAGTGAAACTCACGGTGTCGTCATTGCCTTCTGCAACATAGGCAGGTATCTGGTACATTGGGTTAGTGGATATTGGTTTGCATTGTATAGGTCAAGGCCTGTGGCGGCTGCTGCTCCAGTGATGGGGCCCGAGTGTGAGCACATGGTATGTTGAGGGCACTGGCCAAGGTGGTGGCCAGTCTAGCAGTCCCACAGCAGCAAGTCTGACACACACCAAGTAGTGCAGGCTGGGGAGGTATGGGAATGGAGTATCTCCCCAACCAGGGTGCAGATGTAGTCTGGTGAAATGTCAGCCTGCTGATGGGACCTGCACATTTGGGTGGGTGCACTGTCACACACATACCTGGGTGTGGGTATAGTGCAACATAGGTGAGAGCATTGACAGTGCTTGTTGGATCCTGGGCACAGACCCCAGGTAACATATGTATGCATGCCTATATATGCAGTGTGGTACCATTGTGGGGCATCATGCAATGGGTAATGGGATGGGAGCAGGGACACAGCATGTGGGGCCACATGGGTGCTCATGTGGGTCGCATGGCCTCTTGGTGCTGTGTGGCAGACTAGCCAGTGATCATGCACACCTACCTCAGCCCTGTTATAGGCAATGGCTGTCTCATCACTGCACAATCAGCATACAGTTTGGGGAGCTACAGTCAGATGGCATCTACTAAAGGTAGGTACCGTTGCCTGCACATGGCTGAGGCATGACAGGGATACCTGACCACAGGATCTGTCCCTGTCGGGGTGACAAGGTTGTGAGAGGACCTGGTTTGGGCCAATGGATGGAAACCACAGTACAGTAATGGGCTCCTACACCCATGTCTGGAAACAAAGTGCAGTAATGTGGGTAGCAAGGCAGGGGCCTAGGGGTGCAGTCCTGACAAGCCCCAGAGGTGCCTCCAGGGTTCTGGGGCATTAACATAGTTATTGGTTCTGCAGCCCCCTGCCACAGCTCAGTGGTATTGTTGGGAGCCATGGGCTGCGCTCCCTCATGCTGCCTCCATGGCCTCCTGGATCAGTCATCTGTGTGACATGTCATGTACCTGTCATTTAGGGCCATTACTCTCGTGCACTTCCCCATCCCTCACACACATCAGTCCAGTGCCCAAAGGTTGTGTGTCACTCTGAGTCCACATACCAATCAGCCTTCTGGTTCTCTCCTCCCAGATTGCACTGCTAGCTGTACACCCCTGTGCCTCACCCAGCAGCCACATACCTCATAAGGTACAGGCATGTTACTCCCACTATATTGGCCCAGTGGCCAGTGTACACCCACCCATACCTGTCCAGCGGGAGCACAGTCTGGTTGCCTGGTGCATGGACCATTCCACAGCAGCTGATAAATTGGCATACCTGGGCTGCAATGGTATCATTGGGTGGTAGCTCTATATGCAGATGCTTAGCACACCATAACCAAGAGTCTACTTGCCTGGTTTTATTTGTTAACCGTGTAGCAAACAAGATATCCCATTTACCCTTTTTTTTTGGTTAAAGACATAGTAAATGAGATATTCCATTTACCCGGTATTGTTGGTTAGCCACGTAGTAAACGAATATTCCATTTACCCATTTTTTTGTTACAGTTAGCCTCTTTCACGGATATGGCAGCTCCCAGTATACACCATTAGCGCCAACATTTGGCTTTCATGTGCATGAATCTTATGCGGTTTCTTTTATCCTTTTGTTCAGGGCATGTCCTGGGATGCGGCCTCATAACCGCATATTTTAAAAACCTCACATGGGTAGCTTTCCTTCTCCCTCATGGTTAGCCATTCAGATGCCACAGCCAGTGCACATGGCCATGAAACACCTGTAAGACTAATTTCACACCCACAGAGACTGCCATGGCCTTGGGGCTCATCATGAAGGAGCATGCCACCCTCTTTTGCTCTGAGGATGCCAGCACACAACCACGTGGCTGGCATATCACCCACAAGGTGAATGTGGTGCATCACCAGAATCCCATTGTGGAGGACCTGGAAAAAAAGTGGCTGGTAATACGGCAGTGCAAAGGAAAAAGCAGCTAACAACAAGCTGCCACCTGAATGGCAGACACTACTGAGCCCCCGGAAGAGCAGGTGCTGCAGTTCCTGGATGACATTGCCATCACTGGTATTGCAGGTCATGATAGCTCCGCTCCAGCCACACAGGAGGGTGAGTAGCTCCTGCTCCCTGACTGATGTGTCACATACTAGATTGTTTTGCCAAATGACATAGGGTGCTGGGATGTTATCTATACTGCTGTTGCATGCCTAACATTCCACTCCCATGTATCACTGCCTACCTCTTCTTCACCCCTGGCCCTAGCAGGCTATCTACCATATGCCAGCGTTTCCTTGTGCCATCCTCCATACACTCACATGGCCCATCCTGACTGCCATCTCACTACTACTAACTAACCTGGCCATTTCCCCCCCACCCCCCCCAACACACACACCTGTTCATAGACAGAGACTCAGATGTGTTTTCACATGCCCCATTGTGGGGGTAGTTTATTGTACCATCAGGAGAAGAACTTCTGAAAAAGCAGTGTTACCCATGATAGTAGTGCATATCCAGGTATCCGGCATCTTTAGTCAGGTGCCGATGGACAAATATTCACGCAGTGCTCACAGGCTAACTGGATATCCGCAGGGGTATAGCGGGGGCATGGCTGCAACATACTCAGCAAAGATATCCAGTAGCGCAGGACACTAAACTGAACACCATAAATGACATAGCTCTAGGCCAAGTTTTCAGGTACATTTGGCCTGATGATATGGCAGTACACGTCCTGCAGACCATCGGTAAAAACAGATAGCAGCTTTGCCCATGAACAGAACTGCATGTGCAATGTGGGGCCCACACATACTGCAATGGAGGTGGAGATGCCACCGGCACGCCAGGGGACAGAGGCAGCAGCACAATGTGCAGCAGCAACAGCAGCCTTTGATCCAG
Source organism: Ichthyophis bannanicus (assembly GCA_033557465.1). NCBI lineage: Eukaryota > Metazoa > Chordata > Amphibia > Gymnophiona > Ichthyophiidae > Ichthyophis > Ichthyophis bannanicus. The sequence goes on along the minus strand of CM066043.1, from coordinate 123,428,066 downwards.
TGCGAGACACACACATACCATACTCCATGGATATACAGACCAAGGGTAAACTACCTGCAACTGTTGGAGAAGGAGGCATAACATTGCTACCAACTGGACAGTAGTGCCATAACAGAGCTGTGTGGGATGCTGTGAAGGGAGCTGGAGCCAGCCGCTGTCCGAAGCCACATGCTGCAGTGGTTCTGAAGGTGACCACTGCACTGGGTTTCCTGGCCACAGGAAGCTTCTGGCATGTGGTGGGTGCCACCACTGGCATCACCCAGTCTGCTACATGCCACTGTATTGATGCCTTCAGCACTACTTTACTGCCACCTAAGGGTTAGAATATCGAGCCCATAGTTTTTTATGCTGTCGATGGCTATCAATGCACATAATAGGCCTCTTATAAAATACCAATCAGTGTAAAAGCAAATGGGAAGTCAGCATCGGGGGGTGGGGGGGGGGGGAAGGGATGAGGTTTGCCTAGTATTTTATAAGGTTACATAGGTACTTAAACGTCTTTATAAAATAGCACCTAAGTAGGCACTTACTTGCTCTCTTAAATAGGCTCCCTGTTATAAAACTAAAAGAAAAAGAAGAAAAGAAAGAAGGAAGACATTCGTGAAGGACAACTTTTAAATGCACATTGATTTACAAGTTTTTCTGCCGTGCAGGTGATAACAAAAAAGATTGCGGATTGTTGTCCTCATAAAATGTGCCGGCGCAGGAAAGGAAGACTTCTAAATCCATGTGTGGTATTTTTTTTTAATGCCAGACAAGTTTAGAGAAGGCATTTGCTTCCTATTTAAAAGTTCTTTTTCAGGAGAAAGTTTCCCTTCTTTCTTTTCTTCTTCTCTTTTGAAAAGTTTGTCATCATTGAACTGTATTGTTTGTAACCAATTCTTATAAGAAGTGCCATCAATATTATTCCGGGGGCACGATAACATGGCCAAGCCCTTGCCAAATGGGTGAGAGTGCCAATAGTAGGAATAGGGCTAGGTTGCTCCGCCCCCATGCAAACAGGAAGTCAGCCATTAATGGGGCAGAAACAGACAGCCTCGCAGCACTGAAGTTTGCAGGTTCGGCACCGTGGGGTTGTTGCAATCTATTGCCACCATTGTAGGTCCCAGTAAGGGACAATAGCAGCAGCAATGGGCATTCCCAGAGGGCTGGTGCTCTAGGCAGTTCCCTAGTTTGCCTAATAGTAGTGTCTTCCCTGGGTTGCAGTCACAACTGTGGGGGTATGTAGGTCTGGTAAGACCCCAGATTCAGTCTATGTTGTAGGGTCTCACCAAAGGGTATGTTCTAGGCTCTCTCTTTCAATCTCTACACCCATTCCCTTGGTGCTTTCATCTCCTCCCATGGATTTCAGTATTATGTTTATGCTGACAATTCTCAGATCTATCTTTCTACACCTGATATCTCTCAGACAATTCAAGCCCATATCTCTGCTTGTCTTTCTGACATTGACACCTGGATGTCTCACCGCCGTTTGAAACTAAACATGGACAAAACCAAACTTCTTATTTTCCCCCCTAAACCTTCCTCTCCCCTTTCTCCTTTCTCTATCTCTGTTGATAACACTCTTCTACTTCCTGTTTCCTCAGTCCTAACTTTGGTGTCATTTTTTACTCCTTCCTTTCCTTCTTCTCACATATCCGAACAGATAGCTAAAACCCGTCGTTTCTTTCTCTATAACATTAACAAAATTTACCCCTTCCTCTCTGAACACACCACTAAAACACTTGTCCACTCTCTAACTACTTCCCGTCTCAACTATTGCAACCTCCTTCTTGCTAGTCTCCCTCCGAGTCATCTCTCTCCTCTTCAATCTATTCAGAACTCTGCTACGCGACTAATCTTTCACCAGCCTCGATATACACATATAACCTCTCTTCTCAAGTCACTTCATTGGCTTTCCTTCCATTTCCATATCCAATTCAAACTCCTCCTTCTGACCTTTAATTGCATGCATTTTTCTGCTTCTCACTGTCTTTCCTCTCTCCTCTCCCCCTACACCCCTCATCGTGAACTCCGCTCTTCTACTGGCTTGCTTCTCTCTTTGCCCTTTTCTTCCACTGTTAACTCCAGACTTAAGTCCTTTCACTTTGTTGTTCCTTATGCCTGGAACAAACTTCCTGAGTCTGTACGTCAGTCTTCATTTCTGCCCCTTTTCAAATCTATGCTAAAGGCTGAGGCTGCTTTTGGATCCTGATCCCTTGTTTCTTGGGTCTCCTTACCCTTTCTTATTCAATCCTTATTCCTATCTTTTGTCTTGTCTGTCTTGCTTAGATTGTAAGCTCTGACAAGTAGGGACTCTGTGTTTGTACAGCGCTGGGTATGCCTTGTAGCATTTTATAAATGTTTAATAGTAGTAGTAGTAGTAGTAGGGGAAAGTGAAGCTGGCATGTGATACAGCCATGAGCCGATGGGAATAGCTCATCATCACCATAGGCAATGTGGAAAATGGGAGCTCTGGTTAGGTTGTCACCGACTACCCAAGTGGTAGGGTTGGGCAGGAACCTGAAACACAGAAGCAAGTTTGCAAAGCCAAACATGAATCAGGAACTAGAGAGCAGAAGAAAGGCTATATTAGCAGATGTTCCAGAGGTCATACCTCAGGAGTCTGTTGTACCAGCAAAAGTGTTGCTCTCCTTACCACCAATCAGAGCTCACCCTATACTGAACAAATAGCTCCTTCCATGTGTGTATCTAAATCCCTGGCAACAGAAGCGCAAATATCCCATGACTTATCCTGATCCCTGTATCTCTCATAGCTCCACTCTAGATTCTTGGTCTTCTAGGCTCACTGCTTCAAGCCCTCTCAGCCCTGAAACATAAATATTGTCATTGCTGTGCAATCACTCCAGTATTTCAAATTTAACGTTTTAGAGATTTCTACTCACAGGAACCACATGTAAAAATCAACATAGGCACTGGGAATCCTTCCTCATGCCAATCACTGAAATGAGACAACCAACACCATACAGATGGCAAAAATTTGGCCATAGCGTTATTCATTTTCTATCAAACAGCATTTACAGACCACAGTACTTGAGCCCCCCCATCATCTCCCAGATCAGCCTTCCCCTTGCTTTTCTCTCACATCCATTATCCACCACTGTACTTAAATTTATTCCATTGTCCTGACTCCACTACTGCACTTGGACCCTCAATTAGTCTACTACTACTACTAATAATAATAATAATTTGTGTAGCGCTATACAGCAAGGGTAGCGCTGTACAGATACATGTAAGAGACAATCCCTGTTCAATAGAGCTTAAGTTTAGTCAAGACAGATAACACAACTGGAGAATAGGATATATCTTGGGGAATGGTAAGGAAACACATAGGAGGTAAACAGGAGGCTGAGGGGTTCAGGATCTGAAAGCAGTCTCAAAGAGGTGAGTTTTTATCCTAGATTTGAACAGGGCCAGAGATGCAGCCTCACATACTGACTTGGGTAGTTTGTTCCAGGCAAAAGGAGCAGCAAGGTAGAAAGATCGAAGTCTGGAATTGGCAATGGAACAGAAGGGCACAGATGGAAGGGATCTACCAGAAGAGCGGAGTTCCCAAGGAGGGAAGTAGGGAGAGAAAAGATGAAAGGTAGTGAGGAACAGCCAAATGAAGGCACTTATAGATCAGTAGTAGAAGTTTGAATGAGATGAGGAAACAGAGAACCAATGAAGTGACTCGAGAAGAGGGATGACATGAGCATAGCGACACTGGCAGAAGATTAGCCATGCAGCTGAGTTTTGAACAGGTTGAAGTAGGGAGAAATGATTCAGAGGAAGACCTTCGAGGAGGTTGCAATAACCTTGACTGGAGGTCACTAGAGAATGGATAAGGATCTTAGTAGTGTGTTCAAAACAGGAAGTTACAAACTAGCCATAGTGAGGTTCTTTAAGAACCCTGTGGATAGGCCATTCCTTAAGTACCTCACATAACCTGTGGTGATATAGGTCATGCCCTAAAACTTACGGCACTGTCACCATCTAGCCTCCAAACCCTCGCACTTCTCTCTATTTGGACCCTTTCTTTCATCTCTAGCTGATTCTGGGAGGTAGGTTAAGCCCCCAACCTCAACCACAAGGGGTGAAGTTTTCAGCTAGTCACCACTCTCCACCCGACAGCTGTGGCCACTGCCATCATACAAGCATCCAACTAATCATGCACTGCACACAAGAATATGACCAAACCAATGTTCCAAGAGGGCCCTCCATCTGAGCAAAAGAGCCTGGACAGTCCATCAAGAGCCGCTCAAGAGACAGTTCCCCAGAATTCTGACAGCCCAAATGCCAACAAGGAAACTCATCAGCCCCCTGTAGCAGAGCCAGTCTAATGCATTACCTCACGTGGCGTCCCTTACCACCAGCCAGAGAATAACCTGGGATCCTCATAGGGGCATGTGAAGAAAACAGTCTACTGGCAGCGACCTCCCCTTAATCTGCCAAAACCAATCCACCCTCTTCCATACCCAAAACCTCGATGACCCCCCCCCCCCAAGAGAATGAACAACAAATGATTTATCAAGGCTTGCTGTTGATTAAGCGATTCACACACCACCTGCCACAACAGACGTTCCCAGTGTGCTAAACTATATCACAGGCACTAGGTTTAGAAAAGTGCTTCCTAAAAAGAGGGCCCCTTATAAGTGGAGGAGCAAGTCTCCTGTCAAGCCCATGATCAGGTATGCAACCCCAAAGCAAACTTAATACTTGACAAATACCTTCTATGAGAGGATATGGAATGTAAATGAACCAAAAGAACATGTTGAGACAGCTCTGCACCATGACCCATAGACTGCTCCTGTTGCTACCACTAAGTAAATGCCTCAAGGCCAACTTGCACCAGGCACCAATTCCCCCAGGTGTGAGAGAAACTGAAAATCAAAATGCTTATCTTGATCTAAACAAGGCACTGGATGTTGCACTAACCCAAGAAGTGGCACAAGCCCAAGTAAGGGTAGTGATTGATGCAGGTCATTCATCTGGAGAGGAAATCACGCACCCAGCCTTAAAAATAACATGACACTAGTCCATCAAACTGCAATTGGTCAAACTGCAGTGTCTCACAAGAGTGGTATTCCAAAATGGTCACCAACTTGAGCAGAGATGCCACCTTTGTAAAAACTTTGTTGCCCAGGTAAGACCTGATCAAAAATCTGCAACAATTGCCATGGGATGATCCATTGCCCAGAAAATGTCCCAGCATAACCCCCAGGGCATCCGTACATGTGATATCCGCAAATAACTACCAACTGAACTGCTTCCATAACAGAGCAAACCACTACCTTTAACATAGGGATGTGGAGCTACCCCTGGAAGTATGAGGTATGGATAGGTTGGACTATCAAAACCAGTGCTACCATCACATCTAGGTTCCTACCATGCTGTGTCCACCCAGTGCTGAGGGCTCTACTTGCCTGGGATGGTAACAAAGTCCAAAATTATCATCCATGGAAGAGTTTCATGCCATGTCAGTGTAAAGCAAGGGTTCTCAACATAGTCCTCAAGACACACCTAGCTAGTCAGACTTTCAAGACAGCCACAATAAATATGCACAAGCGAAATCTTAGGGCGAGTAGGGTAATATAGGTACTTTTACACTTTGCACCAGATGGAAAGTGGGTGCATGCACCCAGATTTCAACATGAAATCCACCCTGATCTAACTGAAGTCTTTTTTTCCTTATGAGTAAAAGCACTGCATTGAGAGGAGGTGGGACTTTCAGACAAGTTTGAAAATTGGTTGGTAGACAGGTACTTTGTACCTATGTGCCTGCAAGGAGGGGAAAGGGGGGGGGGTGTGTGTGAAAATATCCCCATGGCTATATAGCGTCTTTCATATCATTTCAGCATGAGAGGCACTGAGCACAATGGTATAAAGCTATATATGCGGATAAGAAGCATGGCAGGTCTGATGCAAAATTGTTATAGATGAATATAACCAAGACAGCTCTGCTAAAGTCTAGTCTTGCACTGAACACCCAGGGGTATGAGACTGTTAAGTCTTTTAGACTAGAGAAAGAGAAAGGAAAGAAGACAAAAATAATGAAAAGAAAGATCTATTTGATCTCACTGTGCAGTAAAATCTTTCTAAAGAGAATTCAGTCTTCCTGCTTTGATACTATATTTGTTTCTATTCACAAACCTGGATAAAGATAGGAATTGGTACAAAAAGTGATGTCATGAGTTTCTGGTATCGACCCTATCAACGTATAGCAATTATTTCTATATAAAATTGGCTGTGTGTGTGTGTGTGTGTGTGTGTGTGTGTGTGTGTGTGTGTGTGTACCATATAGGGACTGACATATAAAGGGACATGTCTGGGGAGCAGCACCTGCTATGTACAGAAGTCTTGCTGAGAGAGAAATTCAGCGGTGCTCTTCCAGACAGTGCTGCTGAATACATTTATAGTATGAGATATCTAGATAGCTATCCTGATAGCAGCACTGAAGATCATGCTATCAGAGCAAAGCAAGCTATTCTAAGTGTTCTCCGGATCAGCTATCTGGATAATGGTAGCCACTCATTGCAGTATCTGGATATTCAGTGCCAGTCACTATCCAAATACTGGTGGATTGAAATTCCATATAAAAGGGGGAAGGCAATGGCAGTGGGGGTGTACTATCGAGCACCTGGCCAGAATGACAAAATGGATGATGAAATGCTCAAAGAAATCAAGGAAGCTAACAAAAGTTACAGCGCAGTAATAATAATGGGTGATTTCAATTATCCCGGTATCGACTGGGTCAGTGTCACGTCAAGACATTCTAGGGAGATAAAGTTCCTAGATGAAATAAATGACTGCTTCTTGGAGCAGCTGGTTCATGAACCGACCAGAGGGGAAGCCATATTAGACCTAGTCCTTAGTGGAACACCAGATCTAGTGCAAGAGATAAGGGTGTTGGGGCCACTTGGCAATAGTGATCATAGCATGATCGCCTTTGATTTAATTAGTGGAGGAAATCCACAGTACTACCTTTTAACTTTCGAAAGGGAGACTATGATAAAATGAGGAAAAGAGTTAAGAGAAAACTAAAAGGAGCAGTTGCAAAGGTTAAAGACGTACATCAAGCTTGGGTGTTGTTGAAAAATACTATCTTGGAAGTCCAGACCAGCTGTATTCCACGCTTTAAGAAAAGTGAAAGGAAGTCAAAAAAACTGCCAGCATGGTTTAAAGGTGAGGTCAGAGAGGCTGTTGCCAAAAAACATCTTTCAGGAAATGGAAAAAAGAGCCAAACGACGAAACCTGGAAACAGCACAAGCACTGGCAAGTCAAATGCAAGGCATTGATAAGGCAGGCAAAGAGAGAATTTGAGAAGAAGCTTGCTGCAGAAGCAAAAACGCAAAATAAAGACCTTTTCAAGTACATTCGTAGCAAAAAACCTGTGAGAGAGTCAGTTGGTCCATTAGATGATAAAGGGGTTAAAGGAGCACTAAGAGGCGACAAGGCGATAGCGGAGAGACTGAATGAATTCTTTGCTTCGGTCTTTACTGAGGAAGATGTAGGGATGTTACCCATGACTGAAGTGGTATTTAAAGGTGCGGAAGAATTGAAGGAAATATCGATACATCGGGAAGATGTCTTACAACTATTAGATAAACTGAAGAGTAGCAAATCACCTGGGCCGGATGGTATACATCCAAGGGTGTTGAAAGAACTGAAATATGAGATTGCAGACCTGCTATCAGTAATCTGTGAACTATCATTAAAATCATCTCTAATACCTAAAGATTGGAGGATCACCAATGTAACACCAATTTTTAAAAAGGGTTCCAGGGGTGATCCGGGAAACTACAGACCAGTGAGCCTGACGTCAGTACTGGGAAAAATGGTAGAAACCATCATAAAGAATAAAATTACTCAGCATGTAGATAGTCACAACATAATGGGAGACAGCCAACATGGCTTTAGACAAGGAAGATCTTGTCTTACTAATCTGTTATGTTTTTTTGAAGGAGTGAATAAACAGGTGGACAAAGGTGAGTTGGTTGATATTGTGTATCTGGACTTTCAGAAAGCCTTTGACAGGGTCCCTCATCAGAGACTTTTGGCAAAACTAAAGAGTCATGAGATAGGAGGCAGTGTACTATTGTGGATCAGGAACTGGTTAAAAGATAGAAAGCAGAGGGTAGGGCTAAATGGCCAATTTTCCCAATGGAGAAAGGTGAATAGTGGTGTACCCCAGGGATCTGTGCTGGGTCCGCTGCTTTTTGACATATTCATAAATGACCTGGAAAGTGGAATAACGAGTGAGGTTATCAAATTTGCAGATGACAAAACTATTTAAAGTTGTTAAAACCCAAGAGGATTGTGAAAAATTGCAAGAGGATCTTGATAAATTAGAAGACTGGGCATCAAAATGGCAGATGAAATTTAATGTGGACAAGTGCAAGGTTATGCACCTAGGGAAGAACAACCCAAACTATGGTTACACGATGCAAGGTTCCACATTAGGAACCACCATCCAGGAAAAGGATTTAGGCATCATTGTGGATACCATGTTGAAACCCTCGGCCCAGTGTGCAGCGGCGGCCAAGAGAGCAAATAGAATGCTAGGTATGATAAGGAAAGGAATGGAAAATAAAACAAAAGATATTATAATGCCTCTATATCGTTCCATGGTGAGACCGCACCTTGAATATTGTGTGCAATTCTGGTCGCCGTATCTTAAAAAGGATATAGCGATTTTAGAAAAGGTTCAGAGAAGAGCCACCAAAATGGTAAAGGGGATGGAAGGATACTCCTATGAAGAAAGGCTAAAAAGGTTAGGGCTCTTTAACATGGAAAAGAGACGGCTGAGGGGAGATATGATAGAAGTCTATAAATTAATGAACGGAGTGGAACGGGTAAACGTAGATCGATTGTTTACGTTATCAGAATATAGAAAGACTAGGGGACATGCAGTGAAGCTACAGGGTAAACTATTTAAGACTAATAAAAGAAAATATTTTTTCACTCAACGTGTAATCAAACTCTGGAATTTGTTACCGGAGGATGTAGTAAAAGCTGTTAGTGTAGCTGGGTTTAAAAAAAGGTTTGGACAAGTTCCTGGAGGAAAGGTCCATAAACCATTATTAAGAAGTGACCGAAGATATCAATGCTTGACCCAGTACAAGCATTGTGGAACTTGTGTCTCTTGGGGAGACTGCTAGGTACATATGACCTAGATTGGCCACTGTTGGAAACAGAATACTGGGCTTGATGGACCTTGGTCTGACCCAGTATGGCATATCTTATGTTCTTATGGTACTGAATATCTGGGGAATTTTACCCACAGTGGCCAGAGTTTACTGACCACTATGGTTCATGTGCATATAGCTAGCTATCTAGCTAAATATATATGCATATATCTATATAAAAGTGCACACACACACACACACACACACTTACACATGCACACTCATAGGCATCAAAATATAACGGTGCAATACAAAATCTCATCATTTTTCAAGCACATTAAAAATGTGGGCTAGTGCAGACTGCTTAGCAAGTGTAGTTACTCACCTGTATCAGGTGATCTCTGAGAACAGCAGGAATTTAGTCTTCACATATGGGTATAGTCGGTACCGACGGAGCCTGCGTGGGAATGCTCCCCAGCGTCCAATAGGAAAGCTTTTGGGAGCATCCCAAAGCGCCTGCGTACTGCCTTCCCGCCTTTCCAACTGTCCCTCTCCAGTTGAGTCTATAGCTGAGACAAAAGAGAGAGAGGTGTAGAGAGAGGTAGAGAGAGAGAGAGAGAGGTAGAGAGAGAGAGAGAGATACAACTCCTAGGGGAGGTGGACGGGTTGTGAAGACTAAATTCCTGCTATTCCCGGAGATCACCTGTTACAGGTGAATAACTACACTATCTCCAGGAACAAGCAGGAATGTAGTCTTCACATATAGGGACCCTAGCTGCAGATGCCAGGGAGATGGCCCCAGGAAGTTGTTAGGCCTTGTGAAAGGGCCATACTTCACCCCATGGATCTCTGGCATCCTACCAGGGATGGTGGGTAGGAGTCGATTAAGTCTGAAAAAGGTGTTAAAGAACAGCCTGGCCAAACAAGGCATCCTGGTGGGAGTCCTTATCTAAGCAGTAGTGGGCTGTGAAGGTATGTACCAAAGCCCATGTAGCTGCTCGACAGATGTCGCCGATAGACACAGAGTGAAGATGAGCCATTGAGTCTGGCATGGCTCTCACATTGTGAGCTGTGACATGGCTTTCAAGAGGAAGGTTCTTACTCTCATAGGCAAAGGATATGCAATGAGCAATCCAGTTAGAGTTCTTTTGGAAACTGGAAGTCCCAAATGACTAGGATCAAAAGCAACAAAGGGGCTTGTTTACAAAGCCGCGGTAGCGGTTTGCGATCATAATCGGAGCCGCGGCCCCATTGATTTCAATGGGGCCGCGGCTGCGATCGCGAACGCGAACCACTACCGCGGCTTTGTAAACAAGCCCCAAAGAGTTGAGAAGATTTTCTATGTTGCTGTGTCCTTTGCAAGTAAAAGGCCAAAGCTCTTTTACAGTCCGAGGTATGAAGGTTCCTTTCTGCACTGGAGGCATGAGGCCTCGGAAAGAATACAGGAAGGTAAACCGCTTGATTTAAATGGAAAGGCGAAATCACCTTTGGCATAATGTGTGGATGAGTCCTAAGAACTACCTTATCATGGTGAAACCTTGTATAAGGAGGATCAGCCACTAACGCTTGCAATTCACTGATGCGACGTGCTGATGTGATTGCAATGAGGAAGATGACTTTCCAAGAAAGGAATTTCAAAGATGTAGTGGCTAATGGTTCAAAGGGCAGTTTCATGAGCTGCCCGAGCACCAGATTTAAGTCCCATGCCACTGGTGGTGGCTTAATGGGAGGCTTAGTTAAAAGAAGGCCTCTCATAAATCTCGCTGTGAGAGGATGAGAGGAAATAGGTTGTTCACTTAGAGGCTTTTAAGAAGCTGCAATAGCACTAAGATGGACTCTTACTGAATTTGTCGAGACCTGCATTTGACAAATGAAAGAGATACCTCTGGAATCGATACTGGTCTATTGCAAGAGGGTTAAGACCCTTCTGAGAGCACCATATGGTAAACCTTTTCCACTTAAAGGCATACGAGCGTTTTGTGGAGAGTTTCCTGGAAGCATGAAGGATATTCTTTACCTGTTGGGAAAGGTTAAGATACTGAAAGTTTAGGCTTTCAGCAACCAGGCCCTGAGATGCAGAGACTGGGGATTCGGATGCCAGAGCATCCCGTCCTCTTGGGAGAGAAGATCTGGAGTGGATCTCAACTCCAGAGGCGAAGCTTGAGAAAGATGTAGGAGCAGAAGGTACCACGTTTGCCGTGGCCAACGTGGAGCTATGAGGATCATATGACCTCTGTCTCTCTGAAGCTTGAATAGGGTTTGGGGGATGAGGGGAATGGGTGGGAAGACATACAGGAAGTCCTGACCCCAGTGGAGGAGGAAGGCGTCCCTTGCCTGACAACATCGAGCTGGAATTCTGGAACAGAACCAGGAAAGTTTGGCATTCAGCGGACTTGCAAAGAGGTCTATGTCCAGGGTTCCCCAAACCTGAAATATTTTGGCAACCTGGTCTGCATGGAGAGACCATTTGTGTGGAAGCCAAACTCGACTGAGTTTGTCTGTCCAAGAGTTTTGGATGCCTGGAAGATATACCGCAAGGAGATGAATCTGATGCTCTCTGGCGAAGGCCCATAGTCGCAAAGCTTCGTTGCATAGCGACAGAGAGCCTGTTCCGCCCTGCTTGTTCACATAGAACATAGCTACCTGATTGTCCGTTTGAACTAGGACTGTCTTGTAGCTGAGCTGGGCGTGAAATACTCGAAGAGCAAAGAAGATTGCTCTGAGCTCCAGGAGGTTGATGTGAAGACAGGCCTCCTGTGGAATCCAGGTACCCTTGGTAGAGAGATCGTGCAGGTGGGCTCCCCATCCCACCTGTGATACATCTGTTAGGGTGGCTTGGGATAGGGGTTTTTAGAAAGGAGACCCCACCAGAAGATTTCTGGGTCATTGCCACCATTGGAAGGACGAAATAAGACGATTTCAGTTTGTTATTTTGTCCGACAGGCAGCCTGAGGTCTGTGTCCACTGAGTGGATAAAGTCCACTGGGCTGCGAGCATATGGAGGCGAGAATAAGGAACCACATGCTCGGTGGATGCCATGTGGCCTAGCAATTGTAGAATTTCCCGAGCAGTGAGACAAGGTTTGAGCACTGCTTGGGAAGCTAGTTACTATGCGAAGACAGCAGTGCTGCGGAAGGAAAGCCCTTGTCTGTCTGGTATCCAGATGAGCTCCTATGAACTCTAGGGACTGAGTGGGAGCAAGATTGGATTTTGGGAGGTTTATGACCAGTCCCAAATACTGAAGGATTTGCATTGTGCGAAACAGAGCACAGCTGGCTTCTGGCACTGTAGGGGCTCGAATGAGCCAGTCGTCTAAGTAAGGGAAGACGAATATTCCCAGAGTGCGGAGAAATGCTGCTACCACAGCCATGCATTTTGTGAACACTCTTGGCGCAGAAGCCAGGCCAAAGGGAAGAACCTTGTACTGGTAGTGCTTTCCTTGAATCCAAAATTCCATCCAAAATTCCTTGAAACAGGAATCAGAGGAATCTCCTGTGATTTGGATGGATGAGAATATGAGTATACGCATCCTTGAGATCTAGAGAACAAAGCCAATCCTGACTCTGAAGGTATGGCAGCAGAGTTCCTAGAGAGACCATTTTGAACTTCTCCCGGAACAAATATTTGTTTAATTCTCAGGTCTAAAATGGGTCTGTGTCCCCCTGTCTTCTTTGGAATAAGGAAATAGGGGGAGTAGAACCTTGTACCCTGATGAGGAATGGATACTTCCCTCTATTGCTCCTTGAGCAAGGAGCACTGTGACTTCTTGACCTAAGAGACTGTCGAGAGAGGTCTGAGAATTGAACTGTCTTACAATTGTAGGAGGGGGCATGCTGTGAAAATGAAGCTTGTACCCCTCTCGTACAATGGACAGAGTCCAATTTTCTGCGGTTATTTGGTACCATCTGTGGGCAAAATGACATAACGTGTCTGGGATGGTCGGGGGTTCTGGACCGTTCAGAGGCAGGAAGGCAAAGTTCTCTAGAGAGGAGTCAAAGCCCTTGAGGAGGCTCACCCTGCTGAGGTGGCTGAGGTTTTGCAGCTTTTGGCTTCTTTTGTTGTCTAGGTTGTTGCTGTTATCCCTTTTGGGCAGTCTGACCTGGATGGTGTCCCTGTTGAGTATAGGAAGGATAAGACTTTTTTCTTATTGAAAAATGGTTTCTTAGAGGATTTTTTCCTTGCAGGGTCGGCTGTAGATTTGGACAATCTATCCAAGGTGATATTGTAATCATCTATTTCATTAGCCTTCTCATGCCAATTCTTGCCAAAGAGATTTTCTCCTGTGCAAGGAATGCTTCCTAATTTATCCTGTACCCAAATTTCCAAGTCAGATGCCTGAAGCCAGGCTATCCGACATGCACCAATGGCAATAGCAGAGGTTCTGCTTATGCACTCAAAACAGTCAAAGGCTGCATGATTTACAAACTTGGAAACATCCTGAGCATGGTTGACTAGAGTAAGATAGTCTTGCCTTTTGTCATCAGGAAGGAGGGGGTTCATAAGCTCCAAGTCTCCTGTGACCTCTTTAAGGAACATTCCCATATACATGATATAGGAACTGATCCTAGCTGAGAGCATGGAAGCATAGACACCCAAAGGCATCGAGAGTCCTACATTCACGACCTGGAGGATTGGATGCATGTCTCTTTGCACTTTTCATCCTTCTCATGGCTGATTCCACCAGCATTGAATGGTGTGGTAATTGAGATTTTTGAAAGCCAGGACATGGTGGAACTCGATACATGGTATCGAGTCTTCGAGAATGAGGAGATGTGGTTAAAGGTGTTTCCCACATCCTTAGCATAAGATCATGTAAAATCTCATGAATAGGCAGAGTAGCTGCCTCTTTGGGAGCTTTAGGGTATTGGAGAATTTCCAATTCCTTTGCCCTAGGCTCTTTCTCAGGAGCTACTGTGATGGAAAGGCCTCGGGCCACATCATGGATAAAGTCCTGAAAGGACATATCCTCTGGCAGAGACATTCTGCGCTGAGGAGAAGAGGAATCCTCGGGGAGAAGTACTGTTGTATTGGCAGAGTCTTCGGAGTCTTCAGACTTATCAGAGGGTTCAAAATACCTCCGATCCCAGTGATCATGCAAAGCACGGTACCGGTATCAATCAAAGTCGGTATCGGGTTATTCTGGTACCGATCTGTCGATGCCGGAGACATATGCATGACTCGGTATGGGTGGCATACCCGCCGATGCTAATGCAGTCGGTACCGGTTCTGGTACCGTTATCGGTTGAGGTGTCTGAAGCGGTTTCAACGGTACCGAAGCCGTGAGAAGAGCCACTTGACTGCTTTCGATAGCAAGGAATCTCTGGTCTATCGATGCTGCCGATGCTTGGGTGTCGATACCGGTAGAAGCGGCCGGAACCCAAGAGCATGGCGCCAGTAGTTCTGCCGAGGTTGAGGCCTCGAGAACATCCTGGAGCCCCGTTAGTGCTTTGGAAGCCAAAGCCTCCCGCTGGGGCAGTTCTGCCAGTGAAAATTCCTCAAGGGCAACGCCAGGGACATCTCGATACTTAGAAGGAGATCCACCCTTTGAGGACTGGCTAGATTTATGTTTAGTTACCGGAGATCCATGGGAGAAAGATGAGGACCTGGAGGACATTGATGCAACAGACGACACATCTGAGGGAAAAAGTGTGCTAAGTTTAGCAGCTCGGTTCTGCCGGCCCCTTTTTTACATCATTCCACAGGAGTGGCACTCTGAAATAGAGTGGTCAGGACCTAAACATTTGAGACACCAATCATGGGTGTCGGTGACAGAAATAGTACCGCCACATTTAGAACATTTCTTAAAACCTGAAGTAGGTTTTTCCATTTTTAAGGAAAAAATTGGGCCTAGTGCCCAAAATGGCGCCTAGCACCAAGGAAAAAAAGTTTCTAAAGTAACACCTCAGAAACTATAATTTTTTTTTTTTTAAGAAATAAGAAAGGACCGGCGGTACCGGTATGGCGTCGAAGGAAGGCAGACGCGACAACAAAAACAAAGATTAAAGACGAAATTTTTTCTGTGGTGACAGGGTATGTGACCTGTCGGTTCCTCGGAAAACGAAGAACTGGAGAGGGACAGTTGGAAAGGCGGGAAGGCAGCATGCAGGCGCTGTGGGATGCTCCCAAGAGCTTTCCTATTGGACGCTGGGCTCCGTCGGTACCGACGATACCCATATGTGAAGACTACATTCCTGCTTGTTCCTGGAGATCAATATTTACTGAAGGGTTTAAAGCGCGAGAAGGGAAATTTTCAAGATGACAGGGCAGAGTGGAGGCGGCTAACTAAGCAGCAGCGATATTTAACCACAGCCCAGTTAGTGACCCCAGGGTAAAGTAAGGCATGACAAAAGCTGGCCTAACTACTGCCTGGTTAGCTTCCAAGTTCTGCAGCAACCCAGATATTCAATGTCGGTGGTCAGATATGGCCCCGGCATTGAATATCCGGGACTAGTTTTCAGCGGAGACAGCTAGTTGCATTAGCAGTGCTAACCGCCACCACTGAATATCAGGCCCAATAATAATAGAAATAATATTATTAATGATGAGTTTTCTATGCTTACATTTATAGGTGACATGGTTCATTATATTAATGGTGATGCAACTATATTATCATTAATGTGCGCTAACACAGTCGGGCAACCATCAATACACATCAATGCAATAACATGTTTTAGCAAGGCTTTTTTTTTAAGTGGGGGCAACTGGTAGTATGGAGTATTGGCATCTTTTTCATTGCCTGCTAAAATTGACCCATGTTGTTATGTGCCATTGAGTCTGTCTCAACTCATGGCAACCCTCTGGATAGTTGTACCAAACTGTGTTTGGTCTTCAATCAGGCAGCTCACTGTTGATAGGGTGGCATCCATAGCAGCTGTTATTGTATCTATCCATCTCATTACTGGCCTTCCTCTATTGCACTGACCTTCGACCTTGCCAAGCATAATGTCTTTCTCTAATGATCTCTCTCTTCACATGATCAAACTCTGGAATTCGTTACCAGAGAAGCCGTCAAGCTGGCTTCACCCAGAGGGGTGAGAGGGTGACCCCGGTCCTGTCGGCCACTAAAATAGGCCTCCCCAGGGGCCGCCCTCCTACCCATCTGTCCCCGGCCACCTTAACCCCCATTCTGCCTAGCACCCTCTGCCTGCCTCTGCTCCCCTGTGTCCCATAGCCGCTATTCGCCCTTTCCTGAACCCTGATTGCATTTCAGGCAGTTCTCGTTCCAGGTATGGTTGTAGTCTCTGCTGAATGATCTTGAGTAGAATCTTGCTGGCATGTGGGATGACCCATGGGTCTCATGTATGTATTTATTTAACCTATTATTATTATAATTATTATTATTAATAACGAGAGAGCCGTGAATATGAGTACCAGCACTTTTTGGCTAAGAAAAATGCACTGTGTTCAAGTAAATAGGTCCCTATATGAAAAGGACATGTTTTTGTCAAGCAATGCAGCCCTGATTCTCATTCAACCCAAATGAAATGACTGCAATGCAAATTTTGATTGAAGAGACACAGTCACATGTTAGAACACAACCAATTAGAAGGACAGAAGAAATGTTCTGTTGGCACTGGCAGGAGCTATATCGAGAAACAAAATCGGTGGCGCAAATTCCACCCAAGCAGCCCCCGCAATGCAGAAGGGTCCAGGCAGGAAGGGGATCCACACAACCCTGATGAAGACAATGGTGATGCCTCACTCCCTGCATGTGGTACCATGAAACGTCAATCTGGGAGGTAGCAGTCGCCAGACTTGGAGTGGAGGCAGTGCGGCAAACAAGTTTATTTATTTATTTATTTAATAGTTTCTTCTATACCGCTCCTTCCAGAGATCAAAGGCAGTTTACATTGAACAGTTAACAAATTTCGTATACTAGTGTATACTTTACATGGAACATTGTATTAACTATATGGAACATGGTTTTAACTATATACAGCATGTTTGCTGCATGTAGGGGGGGCGTGCTGTGATGGGACAGATCGCAGGGGGTGTGCTGCAAGGGAGGTGTTTCCTGCCATGACAATAGGGGCCCCTCATTAGAACTTACACCACTCAACAAACAAAGAGGCTGTTTCCTGTGGTTTAAGCAGATCAGTGCAGCTAAGCAAAGCTTCAAGTTGTCTTCCTAGGCTTAGGTGTACATTTATCACAAAGCACAGTGTTAATTGTCTGGAATAATTTATTAAGAACTGATGCTGTGCAGAAATGACAACACTTCAATTTTCAACTAATTTCCTGCAGCTAAAATGATATTCTCTATGTTCCACACACTTCTCACCTATATGATTTTGCTATCTTTTAAAATCTGAGCAAGGAAAACCTATTTGTTAAAATACAGAGGGCTAATATTCATATTTTCTAAATACAATAAAAACTAAGCAGAGTCCAGAACAATGGTTCTCAACACCCAATCATGGGGCTTGTGTCCTTTTGAGCCTGGCTTACTAAAGCTTGTCTCATTCTGTGTCGATGTGAAAAATGTATTGGCTCATTAGAAAACAATAGGATATGCAGTACTGATATTCCAAAAAACTACGCACACATAAATTAAACAGATTAAATTATGTTCATAATTTCATCTGGCTACTCATTGGGACTTTGCACAAGCCTGTCACTGAATATCTCCAGATAAAGTTATGCATCTAACTTTATCCAGGTAACTTAGGATAGCTTTTCTCAATGATGGGAAATATGCTCATAATATTATGCACTTAGCACTGAACATCAACATTGAGCAGATAAAAGTATTCCCATTCCCAAGAGCACCTCCAGCCCTACCTCTGTTTATGCATGTAATAAATTATGTGCAAAATATTTTACCACTGTGAGAAGCTGGAAATTCATACCTTGGTGTTTGTGTGACTCACGCCAAACATTAAGGAACCTATTTACTAATCTGTGTTAATAATGCAAGTAGAATGCATTTTATCAGTTAGCACATTACAATTTCTGCATTAGCCACCAATTGTGGAAGGGGGTGTGAAATGGGCAGGGACTGCACCTTAGAGTTAACATAGAGGGAGTTATTGTGTGCTAATTACTGTACTAAAGCAGAAGATATCGTGGAACACTTATTGCAACAGGTATAGTTATCTGCATCACATTATTTCCTATGTAGTTAGAGGGTAATTGATAGGCACTTACAGAGACACCTATTTTATAAAGAGAAGTAGGTGACTATTTGTCTTTATAAAATACTTGCTTATATGGCAGAGAAGACATCTTGAATGTAGACACAATCACATCTGACATGAATGTAGACAATCACATCTTGAATGTAGACACAATCACATCTTGAATGTAGACACAATCACATCTTGAATGTAGACACAATCACATCTTAACATGACACTAATCATACTCTGACACTGTTATGTAAATAGTTGTTGTGTTTATAGTTATTCCTGTTATCCAAGTTGATGTTCCTGTTAATTGTAAAAACCAGATAAATGTATCTTGTCTGAAGTTCCTTGTTCTTTGTAAACCGCACTGATAAAGAATAGTGCGGTATATAAAAATGTTAAATAAAAAATCTGCTCACAAGCAAGGGAAACTGATTGCATATATGTTAGACATGCAGATAAATTAAGATATTTTATAATTCACCCATGTAAGTGAAAACTGCATCTATGCTCCATCCAGACTGGGCTCCTGCTATGCCTCCCAAAATATATACCTTCAGGTCAAAGCATGTAGTTTTATGCCAGTCAGTATTTTATATGTAGAGGCTATTTGAATTTCATGGCTTGGAACAGCAGCACCATCAAGCGTCCCTACTAAATTACTATACCGTAGTTTGAAAAAGATCAAGCATTTTCCAGAACGGGGGAGTATACCTTCTTCCCTGTAAAAGAGTCCTCTGGGAAGGAAATTCTAAGTCATATATAAAGCACTCGCAAAAGCAGAGATCTGTCTTTGGCACTGTACCATGAGGAGAGAATCAGCAGTCTACTGTTAATGGGGGACAGCTGTTGGTGACCAGTTCCACCTCCTCATACCATTCAGGGGGAGCCACAGGCCCAGGAGCATCAGAGCAAATAGGAAGGAGGGTATCTTAGGCTCCAGCCTATACCCTGAACTCCAGAGTGACTGTCTACTCAACCATCATCTTCTCTGGCTCAAGATGCAGAGCAGCTCTGGCTGTGTGGGGATTATGGAAGCATCTTACTACAGAAAGATAAGGAGAGAGGGTTACAATGTACCTCTCTCTGCCATGCAGGCACATTAAAGTTAGTAGCACCTACATGGCAGAATTGAGAACCTGAAACTATAGGAGACACCAGTTCAGAGAAGAGCAGGAACCCTAAGAGGCTTTCTACAATCAGTGACACCAGAGCTAGGAGTGAACCAGAGCAGTAATGGGGACCTGTGCCTGCACCCCTACCAGCTTTAGCTATACTATGAAAAGTATTATGTTTATGTTTAATAATGATTTGAAATACCACCCTTTACAATTACATCAGAGAGGTTTACAATTATTTAAAAACATCTGAGAAAGGTGAAAGGAACCCCATCATTAGACAACATAGCATCATTCACAAACTCACGAGGGGGTGAAGAGATCTGGAGGAGGGAGGAGAGAGGAGAAGACAAAACAAGTCACTCAAGGGGAATGTTGAAGGCCTTTTGGAATAAGTAGATTTTGAGTTGTGATTCGTACTTAGTGAATGATAGTTCCATATGGAGATCGGAAGTGAGGTCATTCTGAGGCAGCCAGGAAGATAGCTGTGGGTAACCCTCCCCCAAGCCATGAGGTTTTACATAATAATCAGCTTGCTAAGAGAAGACATAGAGGTTTCAGTAGGCACCCACCCCCAGGCCTGACTTGCAGTGAAACAAACCTGAGCACAATAACCCCCCGCCCAGAAACCAGCAGACCAGAGCATACCAGTTTGGACAGGTCACTCAGGAATGCTCTATAACTCACCCCCCCAGGGGCTACTGATTGGTGGACAGGGGATACCTGAGATGAATGAGAAAGTAGAATGATTTTGAAAATGTACTGTATATAAGACAGTGTGTGACGCCACTTGGGCGCTCAGATCGTTTTGTTCAGGGTGCCGGCTCTGCCTGAGACTGTGCGCACAATAAACAGCATCTGTTTGCATACCAGTCTGTCTCTGTGTTTTCATCTGAGGGTTGGAGGGACAGACTTTGAAGAGATAATAGATCTCCTGCTACATTTCCTGGTGCATTGGCCGGGAAACCTCCGTCTGTCTCCTCGCACCCCCAGGTGAAGGCATCGTGGTTTGCGCAACCAGGACTCGCCCGACCCGGGACCGACCTCCTTGTCGTCAACGGTCCCCAGCGCCACTGGACCCTTTGTTCCAGAGGTATCCCTCGGCGTATCCTGCGCACTCGGTCCTGGACGGCCGACTCCCTGGGTACAGAAATCCGGCTTGATAGACTGGCATCCAAACTCTTCAGGACGGTGAGTACTCACTCTCTTAATTTTCTGAAATGCGTTGAAGTCTGGTTTTCTGAAATGTGTTGAAAAGTCTGGTACAGGACTGCCACCCCCTACGGGCGGTCCGAGTAAGAACTGTATTGGGTTGGGTTATGAAAGCACCGCCTGTCCTGGTGTCTGTATTCGGGAGTCTGGGAGGGTGTATATATATATATGTGTGTCTGTCTGTCTGTGTCCCTGCCTGTTGTCTCCCCTCAGCTGTCTCATTCTGTGTTATAAACGCGAGTGTTGTATACGAATTAGGAGAATTACAGTATGGGGTCTATTGGATCCAAGAGTAGGACTCCGCTGAAATGCATGCTAAGCCATTTTAAAAACTGCCTTTGGGGGTGACTATGGAGTTAGGCTCACTGCCCTCAGACTAGTTGTACTGTGTGAACGGGAGTGGCCCACCTTAGTGCGAGCGTGGCCACCTAAAACAGTGAAAAACATCAGGTCTACTGACTGCAGGGAGAGGGACAGTTTAGAAAATGTTTTTTTAAAAAAAGGAGAAATCCAAGAAGGGGGAAGGTACTGAGAGTCCGGCCCCAATCCCATAGCTTCTCCTCTAACCTCTGTAAATAAAGAGGAAAGGGACTGTTCCCTGTAAATAAAAGGGGAGTAGGGGGACTCTCCTGTAGATACTGTATATATTTAATGTATATCCAGTTTCATTACTATGTTTCACGCATAATCAATAGTCAAAGAACCAAATTTTGATCATACCTCTCAGCAGTGAGTAACGGGTACTTGAAACTGTTGAGACAGTTTGCATAACTACAGAAAGATACTGGGAATGAAACTAGGAGTGAAACTGTTTGCATGGCTACAGAAAGATCAGGGAGGAGTTCTTCTTCTAGCAGATGAATGGAGACCCATTAAAGAGGACAAAAAAAACAATTCACCTAGCCTCCAAACAATCCTCTTGTCATCAATTTTAATTGTAGAGTTTTTGAGCTTCTAAAACCATGGGGGGTGTCTCCCTTGAGCATCCTCAGATGTCTGACCAGCATCTTGCTTTTCAGAACTACCCAGGTTGGAGGGTTTAGTGAAAGTTTTTAAGAGAAACACCTTAGGCTGTTAGGTATAAAGCACTTGTAAGCTTTGATTTGTCCTGTGTTTAAAAGTGAATACTTTTTTTTTTTTAATTGCTGGTTGCTCAAGTGCCCCTTGATGCTGAAGTGACTAGACCAAACAAACAAGGCATGAAACTAAGGAAACTGTTTTTGTTTTTCTTTGACCTTCAAAGCAGAGGTTAAGAGCCCTGACAGGACAATGGGGCATCCTGAGCCAGTTTGCAAATGATTTAAATCCTGAGTAAATAAGAAGGTAATCCTGGATAATCTTTATCATTAGTATGTTATACATCTATTTTTTGTCTTTGACTGTATATGCTATCAAACAAACTTAAAAGTTAAAAGGGGATTTTATATATTGTGGCAAGTACCTCATAGAGGGCATAGTTATTGTGTATATTTTACAGAACCATAAACAGCTATAACTATAGGTTAATTGTTCAGCTACATAGTAATCTGCATTTGCCTGAAGGAATCTGGACACAAGAGATACCTATTGTTTGTTTTGCTGTCTGTGTTGAATATAACATTTCAGATCAGTTTGATACCAGTTTCAGGTATAAGGTTTTAATTTAAAATGTGACAAAGCATGATTTTGAATTCACCTCTTTGTAGTTTTATGTCATTTGAGAATGCCTGTTTCCTGAACTGTAAGATTCAAGGTAATTATTTTGCATTGTTAAGCTTTGCACTGATGACTGATGAACAGGACAGTAACACCATATAATATTGGATTTTAGGATAAATTCACCTGTTTTTCTGTATTTGAATTTTACTTGTTGGTGTCCAGAGAAGAAGTGTACTTTGTTTTGAAAGTTTCTATTTCAGTTTCAGGAGTACAGTTCCTAAGAAAACAGATATATGTTGCAGCACTGTGAGATATTAATTTTCTTTAGTTTATACACTTGCACTTATGTTACCAAATACACTTGTTGTAGTAGTACATTATGCAGAGGTCCAGTACACACACAGCAATTACAAGATGAGTAAATATTAATAAGTTTGCTGAAATTTTGGACAGGGGCTCATCTGAAATTGCTTTGTTCCCAAGCATATAGAGTAAAGATGGAACCGAGTTCCCAAAAAATATGAGAATATTTGTAAAATTATTTACAGATAAAACAATAACACTAACTTGAGTTGATTGGACAAAACCAAATCTTGCTTGTCAGCAATGATCCAGGAGAGGTTTGAGAAAAAAGAATGAGAGAGAGAGAGAGAGAGAGAGAGGCAGAAAGGTGAGACCACAGCAATAAATGTGCTGCTTCAAGTGTGATGATCTGGGCCACCAGAATTCCGACTGCTCTAAGACTCCTCGAGGACCCACAAGGCCTGAAGAACATGAATCTTGTATATTTATGCCTCTGAAGAGACATGAATAGGCAGGGGAGAGTAGGCCAAGAAGAACCCGAGGAAATATCGCCATGAGGCCCAGCCACAAATGCCTTGCAGGCCAAGAAGAACCTGAAGAAGTATCGCCATGAGGCCCAACCACCAATGCCTTGTACACTCTTAGGTCTCTCATCTCAAAAAGGATCTCTTTTGACACCATAATTAATGAGCAGCGTACACAAATCCTTGTGGACACTGCAATTTCAAGATTGGGTTTGATGTTATAAAATGTTGCAAAATAATAGTTTTATATTGTAAGGACTTTACCTAGATTGTTTAGATAGTTGCTATTGAAAATGAGCACATATTGTCCATTTAGAACTACACCAATTAAGTTAGTGGGAAAGGGACACTGTTTACTCACACTGTTATGCTTATTGAGAAGAATCTAAATTTACACCAATACTAAGTTTTTAACAATTGTTTGATATTCTTAGCAGCCTTGCCAAATAAGGATACATTAGTATGGTATAAAAAACATGAAAAGGACCATGTATGTAGTTGGTGGAATGATGCAGGTGATGAAGGATTGTTGTGAGGGATGAAGCGGGATATTAAGAGGAGGGACTCTGATGGACAGTAAACTGATGAAGGTAATTTAATGATGTGAAGTGATGTATCTGGCTAATGAATATGTAAACAAAAAAAATGATGATTAGCACTTTAATCAACTATGCCGTCTCCAGAATCTTCAATTTAGGAAGTCATCTAATCAACACATACTCAACAATTAGAAATAGACACCTGGAGACAGGCTAGGTGCACCTTGCACTCTGATGAGCTTTGGAAAACCCACACTGGCCATGTAGTACTTCCAGATGCCTTTTAGCCTCATTTTGCCTCTGTATGTCCTGGCCAGGAATGCATGGGCAAAGGGGGATGATTTGATGACAAATTCTCACAAAATTGGTATAATTCTAAAACTTGCCAAAATTGCAGAACACGTGTGTGCAACTTGTCTGATCTGTAAACATGTAAAGATCAGTCAAGGGCATAATGGAATATTTCCTATCAGCAAATGAATCTCCAGTGATAGAGAGACAAGGAGTTAATCAAACGGCGAGACAAAATTGACACCATACGAGATAATTATTGGTAGACCATTGAAAGTTTATAAAGCAATATTTAAAGGATATGATCTTAGTAAATATGGATGAAATTAAGTTTGTCGCATTGCATTGTCTCATTGTGAAATCTAATCTAGAATATTTATTCTTTTCACTTAACATTGGTGCTGCTTTTCTGAATGAGGCCTGGAGCCATGTCACCAATTGCAATCCAGAGAGTCCAGCAGAAGGAACTGGCCAGAGTCCAGATGGAACAGACCATCCCAAGAACTCAGAAATACACACCACAGAAATGTGTGAAGGAGTCCCTACCTGGATCCGTGTGTCACATTGAAAGAAGGGACAAAATATTCGCCTATGAGAATGAGAGGTCCTGAGGAACTGCTGAGAGGCAGGACCAAATTGTCTGAGAATGGGAAGAGGACTATTGGACTGATTGGGGGCTTTTGTGAATGATTGTATTGTTATCCTTTTATTATTGTTTTCTTAGAAAGTAACTGAAATCTACAAGCCATTTGGGCTTCAGCAATTGCAATACCCCCTTGCGGCCTGCCTCTAGTACTGCTACCCTCTACCGCCCTAGCGGTTGAGGTCTCACTTAAAAAGGGGGGGAGTGAGGCAGCCAGGGAGATAGCTGTGGGTAACCCTCCCCCCAAGCCATGAGGTTTTACATAATAATCAGCTTGCTAAGAGAAGACATAGAGGTTTCAGTAGGCACCCACCCCCAGGTCTGAGCTGCAGTGAAACAAACCTGAGCACAATAACCCCCCGCCCAGAAACCAGCAGACCAGAGCATACCAGTTTGGACAGGTCACTCAGGAATGCTCTATGATAACTCACCCCCCCCCCCCCCCCAGGGGCTACTGATTGGTGGACAGGGGATACCTGACATGAATGAGAAGGTAGAATGATTTTGAAAATGTACTGTATATAAGACAGTGTGTGACGCCACTTGGGCGCTCAGATCGTTTTGTTCAGGGTGCCGGCTCTGCCTGAGACTGTGCACATAATAAACAGCATGTGTTTGCATACCAGTCTGTCTCTGTATTTTCATCTGAGGGTTGGAGGGACAGACTTTGAAGAGATAATAGATCTCCTGCTACAATTCCATAAACTGGGGCCAAGGAAATAGAATGCAGAATGAAGGGTAGATTGGAAAGTTTGGTATGGTGTATGGAGGATCATGAGTGAAGAGAGATAGTGGGAAATTCCTGAGCAGGGGAGGGTATTAGAGCAGGAGAGGGAGGTTCTCATTAAATGGAAGCCACCAGAAGTATTAGAGAAGTAATTGATTCAGTATAACAGATTTGTATGGCAAGGAGGCGGCGCTATCTGTTTCTAACAATTCTATTTTTGATCTGTTGGCTGTGATTATATCAGTGACCCTAATGTTCTAAGTAAACCCTTGGTTCAGAACACAAAATGTGGACTGGACTCTATTTTGAGATGGGAAGAGTTATGGGTGGAGTGTAGATGCCATGGACCCTGTAATTAAACTCCAAGAATAAAGAGCAAAAGACTGCAAAACTCTTGATCTGGTGTGACCCCTGTCTGCCATACAGTGAAAAGGACTACTATAGGGGCTCCGCACTGGCAGGGGGTTAAATGGCCACATATGTGTGGGACTAACTTTATAAAACTGCCTCTGTGATGTGCAGTAAAGAACTTTTCTGAGTTTACTAGGGATGTGAATTCATTAGCATGCATTCGATTCATCTGAATGCCCTAAAGTTTTTAGTGCTTGAGAAATGAACTGTATGCAGCATTTTCAAGAACAGGGGAGTATACCTTCTTCCCTGTTACATCATGCTGCAACAAGAGTCCTCTTGGAGAGAAAGTCCAAGTCATATATAAACCACTCGCAAAGGCAATAGTAGTTCAAGGCAAGTTACATGCAGGTATGCTAGGTACTTCCCTGCCAACAGAGGGCTTACAATCTAATTTTGTACCTGAGGCAACAGACAATTAAGTAACTTGCCCAAATTCACAAGCAGCATGAGTGGGATTTGAACCCTGGTTGCCCAGCGCACTATTCCAATCACTAGGCTACTCCTCCGCACCTAGAGCTCTCTGCACTGCCTCTAGTAGATGCAAATCTTTATGATGCATATTCACTGTGGATATCCTGAAAACCTGATTGGATGGGTGTGTCCTGAGGACTGGGTTGGGCACCAGTGAATTAATTTAAGCTAATTGACTCTACAGTTTTGTAAAATAATCAAACATTTTCACATACGCAGTGCTAGTCCATTGGCAGACATTATCAATACATTGTTCATTCTTTCAGCTATTTCTACACTGCATGGCCTTTGTAGCATCTGCATTTGTCAATTAAGTGACTACTGCAGAGGGGGACAGACCTCAGAGATTAGGCGATTGTCGGATGGGAAGGAGACCCAGCCCTGCCTCACAATAATACTTTTCACATGGCCCCACATCCCCCACCAGCTGCCCCAATCCTGCCAAGGCCAGAGCTACCATCAGGCGAACTAGGCGGCCATCCAGAGTGCCAATGTTTCAAGGGCTGCCCCTCTCTAGGACCTGCAGCAGCATCAGCAAGGGAATCGAGACAGCAATGCAGCATTACTGCTTTAATGCCCTGGACACTACTGCAGCTCCTGGAGAGAGATGGAAGCGGCAATGGGGTGCAAGTAGAAAGGGTGTGAGGAATAAGGTTCACCTCAGACACATCGGACCTGATTTTCAACTGAGCAGGCTAGGCGCCACTGTGGTGCATAGCCCTGCCCGCTGATCCTTAAACCCGGATATTCAATGCCGCGGTGATGGCGCTGAATATCTGGTGATCGCTGCAAAAGCCAGAAGCCTAACTTTATGATGCAGATTGCTAACCCGGCAGCATCCAATATCGCTGATGCCCGGTTAGAGCCATTCTCCGCTTCCGCCCCGCCTCGGAACACGTCCAACATGCCCCTATGCTAACCGGATAGCATCAAGGCGCATAGGGAACCAAGATGGAGATATCCAACGACATTAACCATGTAAGTGCCATTGAATATTCCCATCTAAGGCATATGGGCTGTAAACTGTGTAAATGCCTTTCAAATATCGGGCCCATCACATCCTTGCACTGACCTTGCATCCTGTCTCTGGGAGCACTTCTGCTAAATGAGGATAAAATTATGCAGAAACCCCTACACAATTTTCAGATAATTTATGCAAGTAAAGTGCTTTTTAGGTGTGGAAATTGCTTTCAAAACTGGCCTTGAAAAGTACAAACTACTCACATAAATTTTCATTGAATTTCATAAATCTTGCAATTAAACTGGGCCCTTACAAGCTGCTCTTCTTCCACAGCCAATAGAGCCTTTATCCTCTGTGCCCCTAGGTGCTGGAATACACTACCTCCTGGCATACGGGCTATCAACAGTTTATCACAATTCAGGAAAGCCCTCAAATTCCATCTCTTTAACAAACATCTTATAGAGCCATCGACACCCATTGACATCAGTGATTCCACCCAGCTATTCAGTTTCGTGGTTTCTCAATAACAGACATAGGATGAATCGCTTTGATTATTGAATATATTCTTAGCACCTGTTCCTAATAACTTGTATACATGCAGTAGTGTTACATATGTAAATAGACTGTAAATAGTTTCCCTTGTTATCCAAGTTCCTTCCCTTGTTATCTGTAAACTCATGCTTGTTATTGTACTGAGACTTTTTGTTCTATGTGAACCGCGCTGATGCCGAATAGTGCGGTATATAAGAGAATGTAAATAAATAAATAAAATAATAAACTAGTGAATGTAAAGTATTGTTACCTGCATACAACAATTGTTATGGTTCTGCTAACTAGTAACCTTAAGAAATCTTTCTAGCAAGTAACACAGATTTATTTTTTACATTAAACAAAAAAAAAGATATTGCACATTTCAAGGTGCCGCATACTCAAAAATTCAGTAGATGTGTTCATAAGTGGAGGGCAGCCAGCCTTGTACAATGCAGAACACTGGGATGAATCCAGAGAGCAATTATTTTTCCTCTTTCAGAATCCCTCAGACACATTTCCATGGTTGTTTTGCTTCATTTAGAAACTTTCATGAGATGTAATATTCATTGACATCTCCATAAATCACAGATGGTTTTGAGCACTTTGACAATCACATCTTGTTATGGAATGCTTTCGTAATTGCACAAAATTGTTTGATCTTACCCCAAAGCGTACAATATTTGTCATGTGCTTGCACAACCAATGTGCAGACCTGCTAAAAGTAGAGGCTCCTATGGAAAAGAAATTACTTCTACTAGGCTTCTTCCTGGTAGCTTGCCTACATAAAAGCCCCTGACACACTTTGTATATTTTTCAGAATTCTAATAAGAAAATGGAACGCAAATCATGAACCTGGCTAGGACGAATGAAATAAAGATGAAATGGAACTCCTTCACCTGGAATGATGGATGAGCTAAAGACGAAACATCAATCCACTCAAGGAGACTTGGGCCTGTTACCTGACAAAACAAAGGCCTTTTTTTCTTCCAGATACATACTCATAGCATGGCTGAGACATGATTTAAGGTTTATTTTAAGCTTTGAAGCAAATGGTCTAAACAAAAGCCCAAAGATGCCAGTAGGCAAAGAACGTAACTAAGGGGATCTTTCGCTAAAGATGTGCTGGGATATACATTGTCAGGAAGCGTGGGGTCATGACAGTGTGGAACAATCCTAGTGCTAACTGTGCAACCTGTGTTAGGGTCATGAGTGGACAGGATAGGGGTGGAGAGTGGGTGTAGTGAGGTCAGAGCAGTAAGTACTGGGATCACACCGTATGATAACTGGATTAGCATGTGTTCATCTAACGTCACCTCGGTAGGTGGACTTGTGAACCTGCACTAATGTGACCCACATTAGGGGACAGTGCTCCTCTTCACTGCCTGGTAAAATCCTATAACACCTCTGACAGGTAGTGCAGTGGTGTTGCCCCTAATGTGCCACAGATCTGGCCCTTTTAGCACATTAGGTACAACACCCTAGCACCCTTTAGTACAAGACCCCCTAAAAGGGGGTACAAAGCAGAGATGTGCACAGGGCAAAAATGTTCACTTTGTGCTTTTTTCCCCCCCGTTTTTGGATTTTTTTTTCTGGTTTATTTCATGCAATCATTTTAATAAAAAAATGTTTTAATCATTAGAACTTAACCTGCGCTAAATGACTTAAATTGATTTAGAGCACACTAAAGGGCTCTTTTATTAAATCTTGCTAGAGCTTTGCACTTAATGTGTGTTACCAACCCACAATAAATGTGATATATCTGTGTGTTAGGTGTCGGGGAGCATAACCAACATATTACTGGCTGCTAACATGTGACTGAATACTGTGACGAGTAGCTTACTTAACGTGGGTGTACCTAATGATACCCATAGAGGGGTCGTAAGGTACACCTGTGCTAACTGCCACATTAACTGCACATGTGTGCCAATGTGCTCTCCATACCCACACTCCACCTCTAAGCTGCCCACTTTCCACATTAGCTTACCTGTGCCAGTTAATGTGCATTTTAATGGATGGTAGATGCACACCCATGTGCTAGAGTTCACCACGGCTAGTTACTGCATACTATAATGCGCGTTAACTGGTTAGCAGCACTTAGTAAAAGGACCCTTAAATATCCGCAGGCACACTAACAAACCAAAGGCATTATAACAAAGGCACATTCCTAATATGGAAGAGACAGTGACCTGTACCATAATTTCTCAGCGGCTGATTACACAGCCCTGGGGCTCATGTGAAATGTAAGAGAAACCATCAATAAACACAGAAGAAAACAAACTGTAGGTGACACCTTTTTATTGCACTAGACACATTTGTGGCTAGTTTTTGAGAGTTACGCCCCTTCATTAGGTCCGTTTTAACATGATCCAAAAGAAACTATACATACGGCATACAAACACATCTGCACAGAAACAGGAATTCACTGTCCTTCCAATTCTTCCTCAGCTCACATCACCTGTCCTTTCTCCGAGTGCCCTGCATGGCTAAATTTGTTCAGCTTAAACCTCCTTCGGCCAGGAAAGGAAAACCAAGAGCTTTCCTCACTGAAAAACAGAAATGGCAGAGGAAAAGGGAACTAGCAAAACTCAGTGGTCAAAATGTGTGCCTGTTTTTCTAAAACAAAAAGACCGATAGTTAGCAGCTATTTGCCAGATGATTTGACAACTTTGTTTAGTTAACTCTAGTGGGTTACTAAGCAAAAAAAAAAAAAAACAACCGTGCCAGCTGAATAGTTCCTACTGGCATTTACATCGAGTCATGCTTAACTCTTGGCAAACTTCCTGCTTGGACTGGGGCTTTGCAGGACAGGCTGAGGGGGACTAGTGCGTACCTTTCTGGAATTCAAAGCCACCACCATTGCAAAAAGATTCTTTATTCAAAGACTTTGTTTTTTGGCATACACACACACACACACACACGTGTGTGTGTATATATGCCAAAAAATATAAATAAATAAATATAAATATACATACATACAGGTATTCAGTTGGATATTATTTATATTTCATTTACTGATATTTCTCTTCCTTACTATTTGGTTTATGAAGCATTTTATTTTTCAGTCTGCTTTATATCTTTCAAAATCCCAGCAAAATCACATTATGCCACTCCTTAACCTGCTGGATTTACTATCGGACAAGCCCACAAGCAGCCAAAGAGCTAACAGAGCATTCTCGCTATATGCCCCTTCACTCTGGAACTCCCTACCACCCCACATAAGAGACAACGCACGTGTAACTTCCGCAATAACCTGAAAACCCTGCTATTCCTTGAGAACTTTGGACCAAATCCAAAATAAGGGACATCCCTTCACACAACTGTTAGTCCCCATGTTTGTGTAAATAGTGAAAATAATTAAGTTAATGGCATTGTTACTTGTTGCATTGCTGTTAAACCAAATGTTCAATATAACATGCACCTTTTGATAGAGTTGTTCAATGTTCGTGAACAGAGTTCTTTGTAAAACTGTCTTGACTTGTAGAAAGACGGCATAAAAAAAGATGTTAAATAAAATAAATACATATCATTGGTTAACTGATACTTTAGCATTCTTTTATTAAGTTGTTTCTATTTTTCCACTTTGTTTTATTGTTTCTTTTCATTCACTGAGCATAACTGCTCATCTATTCTGTTAACATATCTTAAGTCGTTATTATGTTACGACGTATCTACTCCTATAGATTTGTATTTACTTCCAAGTATCTACAGACCATCCTGTGAAAACCACCAGACAAACTCAGGAGAAACGGTACGCAGAAGACATTCATTGTACCGCTCAAAAAAAACATGAGCAAGCAAACTTCATGCTCACGTGCTTTCTTTTATATGCACCAAGACTTTGGAATGCCTACCCTAAAAATACAAGTGCTATAACAAACCTTACAGCATTATACAAGGAACTGAAAAGCATAGTACTCACCTGTAACAGGTGATCTCCGGGAACATCAGGAATTTAGTCTTCACATATGGGTATCGTCGGTACCAACGGAGCCTGCGCGGGAACGCTCCCCAGTGTCCAATAGGAAAGCTTTTGGGAGCATCCCACAGCGCCTGCGTGCTGCCTTCCCACCTTTCCCAACTGTCCCTCTCCAGTTGAGTTTAAAGCTGAGACAAAAGAGAAAGAGAGCAAGATAGAGAGATACAACTCTTAGGGGAGGTGGGTGGGTTGTGAAGACTAAATTCCTGCTGTTCCCTGAGATCACCTGTTACAGGTGAGTAACTATGCTATCTTCAGGAACAAGCAGGAATGTAGTCTTCACATATGGGGACTCCCTAGCTGCAGATGCGAGGGAGAAGGCCCCAAAAGTTGTGCGCCCTTGTGAAAGGGCTCCACTTCCCCCCATGGATCCCTGGCATCCTACCAGGGATGGTGGGTAGGAGTTGATTAAGTATGGAACAGGTGTTGAAGAACAGCCTGACCAAACAAGGCATCCCGGCGGGAGGCCTTGTCCAAGCAGTAATGGGCTGTGAAGGTATTTCTTTATTTACTTATTTACATTCTCTTATATACCGCGCTATTCTGCATCAGTGCGGTTTACATTGAACAAACTGAAATTACATTGAACAGGGTATTATAACTTGGAGATAACTATTTTACAGGGAACATGAGCTATGGAGGGTTAAGTGGCTTGCCCAAGTATGAACTGAAGCCCAAGTAGCTGCTCGACAGATGTCATCGATAGACACAGAGTGAAGATGAGCCATACAGGCTGCCATGGCTCTCACATTATGAGCTGTGACATGGCCTTCAAGAGGAAGGTTTTTACTCTCATAGGCAAAAGATATACACTGTGCAATCCAGCTGGACAGTGTTCTTTTGGAGACTGGAAGTCCCAAATGACTAGGATCAAAAGCAACAAAGAGTTGAGAGGATTTTCTATGTTGCTGTGTCCTTTGCAAGTAAAAGGCCAAAGCCCTTTTACAGTCCAAAGTATGAAGATATCTTTCTACATTTGAGGCATGAGGCCTTGGAAAGAATACAGGAAGATAAACCGCTTGGTTTAAATGAAAAGGTTACACCACCTTAGGCATAAAGGGTGGATGAGTCCTAAGGATTACCTTATCATGATGGAATCTTGTATAAGGAGGATCAGCCACCAACGCTTGCAATTCACTGATGTGACGTACTGATGTGATTGCAATAAGAAAGATGACCTTCCAGGAAAGGAATTTCAAAGAGGTAGTGGCTAATGGTTCAAAAGGCGGTTTCAAGAGCTGCCCAAGAACCAGATTGAAATCCCATGCCACCGGTGGTGGCTTAATGGGAGGCTTAGTTAAAAGAAGGCCTCTCATAAATCTCGCTATGAGAGGATGAGAGGAAGTAGGTTGTCCATTTAGAGTCTTGAAAGAAGCTGCAATAGCACTCAAATGAACTCAATGAATTGGTCTTAAGCCCTGCATTTGACAAATGAAGGAGATACTCCAGTAATGATTCCAGAGGTATTGAAAGAGGGTTAAGACCCTTCTGCGAGCATCATATGTTAAACCTTTTCCACTTAAATGCATAAGAGCATCTTGTGGAAGGCTTCCTGGAAGCATAAAGGATATCCTTTACCTGCTGGGAAAGGTTAAGACCATGAAGTTCAGGCTTTCAGCAACCAGGCCCTGAGATGCAGAGACTGGGGATTGGGATGCCACAGCATCCCGTCCTCTTGAGAAAGGAGATCTGGAGTAGACCCTAACTCCAGAGGCGGAGCTTGAGAGAGATGTAGGAGCAGAGGGTACCACATTTGCCGTGGCCAATGTGGAGCTATGAGAAGCATATGACCTCTGTCTCTCTGAAGCTTGAACAGGGTTTTGGGAATTAGGGGAATGGGTGGAAGGCAAACAGGAAGTCCTGACCCCAATGGAGGAGGAAAGCATACCTTGCCTGACAACCCTGAGCCGGAATTCTGGAACAGAACCAGGGAAGTTTGGCATCCAACAGACTTACAAAGAGGTCTATGTCCGGGGTTCCCCAAATTTGAAAAATTTTGGCCACCTGGTCTGCATGGAGAGACCACTCGTGTAGAAGCAGAACTCGACTGATTCTGTCTGCCCAAGAGTTTTGAATGCCTGGAAGATACACCGCAAGGAGATGAATCTGATGCTCTCTGGCGTGGGCCCATAGTCACAAAGCTTTGTTGCAGAGCGACAGAGAGCCTTTTCCGCCCTGCTTGTTCACATAGAACATGGCTACTTGATTGTCCATTTAAACTAGGGCTGTCTTGTAGCTGAGCTGGGTGTGGAATACTCTAAGAGCAACGAAGATTGCTCTGAATTCCAGGAGATTGATGTGGAGAAAGGCCTCTTGTGGAGTCCAGGTACCCTGGGTAGAGAGGCCTTGCAGGTGGGCTCCCTAACCCACCTGTGAAGCATCTGTTAGAGTGGCTTGGGGTGGGAGTTGCTGAAAAGGAGACCCCACCAAAAGGTTTTGGGGTGACTGCCACCATTGGAGGGACAAAATAAGGAGATCTGAGTTTGCTATTTTGTCTGACAGGCAACCTGACGCCTGAATCCACTGAGTGGATAAAGTCCACTTGGCTGCCCTCATATGGAGGCGAGCATAAGGAACCACCTGCACTGTGGATGCCATGTGGCCTAGTAACTAACATTTCCTGAGCAGTGAGGTGAGGTTTTAGCACAGCTTGGGAACCTAACTGCAGAATGCAAAGGCAGCGGGGCTGTGGAAGGTAGGCCCTTGTCTGTCTGGTATGCAGCAGAGTTCCTATAAACTCTAGGGATTGAGTGGGAGCAAGGTTGGATTTTGGGAAGTTTATGACAAGTCCCAAATACTGAAGGATGCGCATTGTGTGAGAGAGAACAACCCTGGCCTCTGACTCTGAAGGGGCTCGAATGAGCCAGTTGTCTAAGTAAGGGAAGACGAATATTCCCAGGGTGTGGAGAAATGCTGCCACCACAGCCATGCATTTTGTGAACTACCTTGGTGCAGAGGCCAGGCCAAAAGGAAGAACCCTGTATAGGTAGTGCTTCCCTTGAACAGAAAGCGAAGGAACTTTCGGTAAGTTGGATGGATGAGAACATGAGTGTACACATCCTTGAGATCTAGAGAACAAAGCCAATCCTGACTATGAAGGTATGGCAGTAGAGTTCCTAGAGAAATCATTTTGAACTTCTCTTTGAACAGGAATTTGTTCAATTCTCTGAGGTCTAAAATGGGTCTGTATCCTCCTGTTTTCTTTGGAATAAGGAAATAGGGGGAATAAAACCCTGTACCCCATTAGGGAATGGGTACCTCTTCTATTGCCCCTTGAGCAAGGAGCACAGTGACCTCTTGACCTAACTGGTCGTTGAGAGAGTTCTGAGAATTGAACTGTCTTACCATTGTAGGAGGGGGCATGCTGAGGAAATGAAGCTTGTACCCCTCTCTTACAATAGACAGAGTCCAATTTTCTGCTGTTATCTGACCCCATCTGGGGGCAAAATGACATAACCTTCCTGGGATAGTGGAGGGTTCTGGGCCACTCAGGGCCAGGAAGGCAAAGTTCTCTAGATAGGAGTCAAAGCCACTGTGGAGGCTGAGTCTGCTGTGCCGGTTGAGGCTTAGCTGCTTTTGGCTTCCTTTGCCTAGGTTGTTGCTGCTGTCCCTTTTGGGCAGACTGACCTAAACAATGTCCCTGCTGGGTATAGGAGGGATAAAACTTTTTCTTCTTGCTGAAGAATGTTTTCTTAGAGGATCTTTTCCTCGTAGGATCAGCTGTAGATTTAGACAATCTATCCAAAGTGATATTGTCAGCTTCTCTCTCATTAGCTTTTTCCTACCAATTCTTGCCAAAGAGATTCTCTCCTGTGCAAGGAATATTCCCTAGTTTGTCCTGTACCCAAATTTCCAAGTCAGATGCCTGGAACTAGGCAATCCTATGTGCACCTATGGCAATGGCAGAGGTTCTGCTTATGCATTCAAAGCAGTCAATGGCTGCATGATTCACAAACATGGAAACATCCTGAGCATGTTTGAAAAGGGCAAGATAATCTTGCCTTTTATCATCAGGAAGGAGAGGGCTCATAAGCTCTAAATCTCCTGTGACCTCTTTAAGGTACATTCCCATATACAAGATATAGGAACTGATCCTAGCAGAAAGCATGGAAGCCTGGAAGGATCGACGTCCAAAGGCGTCAAGAGTCCTACACTCACGTCCTGGAGGATTAGATGCATGCCTTTTTGCACTCTTTATCTGTCTCATGGCTGATTCCACCACCATAGAATGGTGTGGCAATTGAGTCTTCTGAAACCCAGGACAAGGAGGAACTCGATACATGGTGTCGAGTCTTCGAGAGTGAGGAGATGTGGTTAGAGGTGTTTCCCACATACTTAGCATAAGATCATGTAAGATCTCATGAATAGGTAATGTAGCTGCCTCCTTGGGAGCTTTAGGGAATTGTAGTATTTCTAATTCCTTTGCCCTAGGCTCTTTTTCAGGAGCCACTGTGATGGAAAGACCTCAGTCCACATCTCGGATAAAATCCTGAAAGGACATATCCTCTGGTGGAGACATCCTATGCTGAGGAGAAGAAGAATCCTCAGGAATTAGTACTCTGGTATCGGCAGAGCTTTCAGAGTCTTCAGACTCCTCCGAGGACTCAAAGTATCTCCGATCCGGGTGATCATGCAAGGCACATTACCGGTACCAATCGAAGTGGTCCGGTACCGACTTGTTGATGCTGGATAGAGACGCATGACTCTGTCCTGGTAGAATACCTGCCGATGACAATGCCGTCGGTGCTGGTACCGGTTGAATTGTCTGAAGCAGTTTCAGGGGCATCGAGGCCATGAGAAGAGCTGCCAGACTGCATTCAATAGCCAAGAATCTCTGGTCTATCGACGCTGCCGATACTTGGGTACCGGTGCCAGATGAAGCGGCCAGGACTCCAGAGCATGGCACCAGTAGTTCTGCTGAGGTTGAAGCCTCAAGAACATCCTGGAGCCCAGTTAGTGCTTTGGAAGTCGAAGCCTCCCGCCAGGGCAATTTTGCCGGTGAAAGTCCCTCAAGGGCAACACCAGAGGCATCTCGATGTCTTGAAGGAGATCTACCCTTTGAGGACTGGCTAGATTTATGTTTAGTTACCTGAGATCCATGGGAGGAAAATGAAGCCCTGGAAGACGTTGATGCCATGGAGGCTGCATCGGAGGGAAAAGGGTGCTAAGTTTAGCAGCTCGGTTTTGCCGGCCCCTTTTCGACATCATTCCACAGGCAACACACTCTGAAATAGAGTGGTCAGGACCTAAACATTTGAGGCACCACTCATGGGTGTCGGTGACGGAGATGGTACCGCCACACTTAGAACACTTTTTAAAACCCGAAAGCGGGTTTTTCCCATTCTGAAGGAAAAGTTGGGCCTAGTACCCAAAATGGCACGTGCCACCTGAGGAGAAAATTACTGGAAAATAAAGAGGAAGCGGTACCGGTGTAGCGTCGAGGGAAGGCAGATGCGACCACAAAAAAGAAGAATAAGGGGGGAATTTTTTCTGCGGTGACAGGATGTGCGACCTATTGGCTCTGCGGAAAATGAAGAACTGGAGAGGGACAGTTGGGAAAGGCGGGAAGGCAGCACGCAGGCACTGTGGGATGCTCCCAAAAGCTTTCCTATTGGACGCTGGGGAGCGTACCCGCGCAGGCTCTGTCGGTACCGACGATACCCATATGTGAAGACTACATTCCTGCTTGTTCCTGGAGATACAATACTATTCAAAGAACACTTTGGAGAAGAAACATAGCGTGGTAAGCCTAATGATGACCTGACAGATCAACTAGTGCCCATTTACTATGACCGTTTCATAACAGAACTCAGTTACACGGACTCTGTTATCAGTCAAAACATACATACATATATATATAGTCACGCCCCTGCCCTCTGCCTCAGGCTTAGAGGGGTAGGGTTGCCATTAACTTCTTTTTTAAAAGGTTGAATAAACTATTTTTCCCAGTGATGCCTGCTGGGAGTTGTAGTTTTGGCCTTGTAAGATGAAGTGTAGTCATGAAACCGAAAGTAAAGGCAAATGACAAAATGTATTCCCCAAACGCAAACAAAGTCCATGTAGACTAACAGGATACTTCTCCATTCATTTGCTCAAGGTTATTTACAACTTAGGCTGGATGAGCTTCACAGTCATTAATTATATGCAGCTGCTTATCAATATAACGGATAAAGAAAACACAGCTTCTTCATTCAACAAAGTAAAAATATCTTCTTTTTACCTTTGTCTTCATTAGGCATTCAAATGTACATGCAACAGGTATCCTCCCATTAAAAAGAGCACGTTCCTACCTTCAGTTCAGGCTAGGTTTCATTACTCTACTTTTCAGGAGACTATCTTTTCAGCTATTCTTTAACAAAGGGACTCAATGCTAACAGCTTGACAGAGTACAGTCCATGAGTACTTCTGGAGGCACTAAATCCTGCTCAATAGGCTCAACCTGCATTTCCTCTGGCTCTGGTAATGCAGTGCCCTGCTCTGAGCTTTTAACGTATGTCTCAGGGTATATTCTCTCTGAGGATCCCTGTGTTTCTTGAGCACAGCTCTATCCGGTAAGGATAAATTGTACCTGAAGCTGTGGACACTTCTCCCTGGCTGTGTTCACCAGTCTCCCTCCTGCTTCTGGGAAACAGTCCCTGGTTCACTTCCCCGAGTTCCTTCCTGGAGCTCTGCCACGGCTCCCTGTTACAGGCTTGGCTCCTTTGACTCCTGTGCTGAGTCTTGGGCTCCCACCTCTGAACTCTGAACCTTCTTATCAGGAATTGGGGTTTGAAGCCTTCTCTGCTCTCTCTTCCAGTGCTCTCTCTCTCCGAGCTCTCCTCTCCTGGGCTCTCTCCTCCCAGGCTCTCTTCTCCTCACCTGCTTTTTCTCTAGCCAAGGTTTATATCTCTGCTTCCCGGGCAGTGTCTCTCCCTCTCTGGACAGATGCTTGCAATTATCTTCCAAGCCTGCAACTATGTCAGCAGAGCTTGGGTGTGGCAGCCTAGGTTCAGTTTCTCTCTGCTTGCTTTCTTTAGGCAAAAGCTGAAACCTGTGCACTGCAGGGATGTCACTTTTCTTAAAAGCAAAATCATTAGTTTCTCCTATTTCCATAGGCTCACTACAGGCTTCCTTATCACAATATATATACTAAGATATACAATGCCATGTAAAAATATTCATCCCCTCTAGGTTTTTATCCTATTTTTCACATTACAACCTGGAATGAAAATGGAGATTAATTTGGATGTTAGGAATGGACCTAACAATATAGTCCATGGTGGTGGCATCATGCTGTGGGGATGTTTTTCATCAGTAGGGACAGGAAAACTGGTCAGGATTGAAGGAATGATGGATGGCACTAAATACAGGGCAGTTTTTGAGGAAAACCTGTTTCAGTCTGCCAGAGATTTGAAGGCTCACCCTCCAGCAGGACAACGACCCTAAACATACTGCTAAAGCTCCACTGGAGTGGTTTAAAGGGAAACATTTGAATGTTTTGGAATGGCCTAGTCAAAGCCCAGATCTCAATCCAATTGAGAATCTGTGTGGCATGACTTGAAGATTGCTGTACACCAACACCCATCTAACTTGAAGGGGTTGGAGTAGTTTACCTTGAGGAATGGGTGAAAATCCCAGTGGTTTGATGTGCTAAGCTAATAGAGACAAATCCCAAGACACTTGCAGCTGTAATTGCAGCAAAAGGTGGCTCTACAAAGTATTGATTTTTTTTTGGAGGGGGGGGGATGCTTTCTGGATTTTATTTTTGCCTTACTTATTGTGTGTGTCACAATAAGATATATTTTGCACCTTCAAAGTGGTAGGCATCATTTGTAAATCACATGGTGCTAATCTATTTTAATTGCAGTTTGCAATGCGACAAAACAGGACAACCACTGGATGAATACTTTCACAAGGCACTGCACTATATTAAGATTTAGTCATATTTATCTTGTTTCTCTTTAAGTACTTTATGTTCCTAATAAAGCTGCCAGGTTCAAATGTGAACCGTTTAATACATTCTCTCACTAAGGGATATGTTTATTAAACAGTGGTAGGCTTTTGAAGCTATCAGGCTGCAATAGCAGCACAAGGCCCGTGGGAGTATTTGCAGGGAGTATTCCCAGCTTTCCCCCTGCAGATACCACCGAAATTTTGGATTTACCACAGAGACCAGCAATACCTGCATCAGCAGGTAGTGCATGAAGTCCTGCGGTGCCTGCTGATGCAGTCAGGAACGGTTCTTCCATTAGGCCAGCTGAGGCACTCCGATGGGGGCGGCACTGACACTGGTACTCTGGCTCTGTTTTAATTTTAGATTTTGCAGCCTCTGGCCTGCCTCTGATTTCACGCATGGGAAGGCAGAAGCAGGCCAGAGGCTACAAAATCTAAAATTAAAACAGAGCCGGAGGACCGCTAGCATCGGACAAATCAGCAGGAACCCTGCAAGCGATCAGGCTGATTTGTGCGGTGGTGGCGGCACTCCAGCTGCTTTTATTTTAGATTTTGAAGCCGCTGGCATGCCTCTGCCTTCCCGCCGCTTTTTTTTCTCGCTGCAAGAATTCTTGAGGAAAAAAAAAGCGGCGGGAAGTCAGAGGCAAGCCAGAGGCGGCAAAATCTAAAATAAAAAACAGCCAGAGTGCCACCACCGCCACCGGATGAGACGTGCAGGTGGAGAGAGTGGGGACAGGACGACCACCAAGAGAGACAAGGGACAAATGCTGGGCAAAGGGGAGACAGGGGGACATACTGGACAAAGGGAAGAGACAGGGTGCAAGTGCTAGACAAAGGGGAGAGACAGGGGACAAATGCTGGACAAAGGGGGGAGACAGGGGAGCAAGTACCAGACAAAGGGGAGAGACAGGGGGGTAAGTGCTGGACAAAGGGGAGAGACAGGGGACAAATGCTGGATAAGGGGAGAGATAGTGGGGGTTAGGATTATAATGGACTGATGGGGGGGCTAGCACTGGAATTGGGCAGATTGGGGGGCTAGGACTGGTAATGGGCTGATTAGGGGTGCTAGCACTGGTAATGGGCAGATCGGGGGGGATAGGACTGGTAATGGGTTGATTAGGGAAGGCTTGGACTAGGAATGGGCTGATCGAGGGGAGGGGCTGGGACTGATAATGGGCTGATTAGGGGGGCTAGCACTGGTAATGGGCTGAGTGGGGAGTAGCACTGGAAATGGGCTGATCGGGGACTGATAATGAGCTGATTATGGGAGGCTAGAAGTGGTAATGGGTTGATGAGGGGGTTAGGACTGGTAATGGACTGATG
Organism: Ichthyophis bannanicus; assembly: GCA_033557465.1. Classification (NCBI taxonomy): domain Eukaryota; kingdom Metazoa; phylum Chordata; class Amphibia; order Gymnophiona; family Ichthyophiidae; genus Ichthyophis; species Ichthyophis bannanicus. Next base: position 123,387,231 of record CM066043.1, on the reverse strand, counting down.
GGGGCTAGCATTGTAAATAGGCTGATCGGGGGGGCTAGGACTGAAAATGGGCTGATGGGGGGTAGGACTGGTTATGGACTGATTAGGGGAGACTAGCACTGGTAATGGGGTTGAGGGGGACTAGCACTAGAAATGGGCTGATGGGGGGGGCTAGCACTGGATTGGGCTGATGGTGAGGAGGGGAGGATAGAGCTGCTGGCTCTGGAAAAAACTGGGGGCTAGGGCTACAAATGGGCTGATGTGGGGGGATGGGGGATGGGACTGGAAGGGAGTGGATGCTGAGAGGGGCTGCCATGGTATTTGGACTAGAAGGGGCTTGACAGTGGGGAAGGAGGGGAGCTGGAAGGGAATGGACACCAATGGCAGTCATGGGAATGCAAGTTGGCATTGGAAGGTACTGGGAGGGAGAACTGGAAAGGGTTACTGGGAATGGAAATGGGCTGATGGAAGGAAGTGAAGAAAATAAAAGAAGAGATAAGAAATGGCAGATGGACTATAGACCATAGAAAGAGAGCCAAGAGAAGACAGGAAAGCAGAAGCTCAGATAGGGACCAGCATGATCAGAGAATAAAACGGGCAGGCAACAAAGGTAGAAAAAATAATTTTATTTTCATTTTAGTGATTGGACTTTGTGCTATCTTTATCTAATCAGCTCATTACCAGTCCCCGATCGACCCATTTCCAGTCCTACCCTCACATCAGTCCATTACCAGTCCAAGCCTCCACTTATCAGCACATTTCCAGTCCTAGCCCCCCGGATCAGCCCATTTCCAATGCTAGCCCCCCATCAGTCCATTACCAGTCCTACCCCCCCCCCCATCTTTTTATTTTACACAGTATGGGGAACTGCATCTCTATCTGATGTTGCACCTCTTGTGGAGTCTGGCTTCTTGGGGTTTCAGTTTAATTTTTGTCTACATATTTTTATTGTATGTATGTAGTGACTTATTTATTTATTTTATTTAACATTTCTTATATACCGCCTTTCATGATATCAAGGCGGTTTACATTGAACAGGGCATTATAACTTTGAGATAACTATTTACAGGGAACATGGGCAATGGAGGGTTAAATGGCTTGCCCAAGACCATAAGGAGCACCTCTGGGACTACAAACCCCAGTCCTTCCAGCCCAAGGTTGCTGTCCTCTAGTGGTATTTGAATCCCCAACCTTCCGGCCTGAGGTAACTTGCCCCAATCACTAGGCCACTCCTCCCTCACCAAATATTCTGTACTTGGTGAGGGTCTGTGTTCCGCGTGTGTGACTGAGGCCAGATATTCTGTTAAAATGGAGTTTGTACATAGGGATCTATACTGTACTTTAGTAATTTGGCCTGTTCAGCTTTTCAAAGAGGTGTATGGATGTTCTAGGGCCCGCTGCAATATTTATGGTGTTGTCCTTTTCTGGGTATACTCCATGATGTGTGAGTTTTGGAAGTTCGTGCTGTTATGGAATAGTAGATTTGATCTATGGATCCCGTACTCTGGGTTCTTGGTGAGGTCAACTGTAGGGTGTAGGTACTGGAATATGTAGTGTTTTTGAGATTTGCAGTTTTGCATTCTTTATGCTGGCAGACTGAAATTTAAAATATTTTTACCTCAAGAATGCTTGCAGAGAGAGAAAAAAAGCAGCGGGAAGGCAGAGGCAGGCCAGAAGCAGCAAAATCTAAAATAAAAACAATCGGAATGCCTCCGTCACCGCCGGATGAGAAGTGCAAGTGAAGGGAGTGGGGACAGGAGGAGGACAAGGAGAGACAAAGGAGAGAGACAGGGAGGCAAATGCTGGACAAAGGGGAGACAGGGGGACATACTGGACTAAGGGGAGAGATAAGGGACAAATGCTGGACAAAGGGGAGAGACAGGGGACATGCTGGACAAAGAATGCTTGCAGAAAGAAAAAAAAGCAGCGGGAAGGCAGAGGCAGGCCAGAGGCAGCAAAATCTAAAATAAAAACAACTGGAGTTGCAGGGTTCCTGCAAGCAATAAGGCTGATTTGTCAGACGCCGGCGACACTTGACTCTGTTTTAATTTAGATTTTGCAGCATCTGGCCTGCCTCTGCCTTCCCACGTGGGAAATCAGAGGAAGGCCAGAGGCTGCAAAATCTAAAATTAAAACAGAGCCAGAGTGCCGGTGTTGGAGTGCTGCCCCCATCGGAGTGCCGCCTGAGGCCATCACCTGAGGTGGCCTAATGGAAGAACCGCCCCTAGTTTAGTAACTACCCCCCCCCCCCCCGCCAAAAAAAACCCGCAAAAAAATATAGGGCCAGATATTCAGCGCTGGTGGCTGGCAACTGGTGCTGAACTTTAAACCCGGATATTCAGTGCCGGGGCCGTATCTGGGTTCCGGCATTAAATATGCAGGTGCTCAGATTTCTGCAAAGCTAACCAGGCAGTGGAGATATTCAGCTGCTGCCTAGTTAACTCCTGTGGCTAAAGTTAGGCCAGTGTTTCCTGTGCCTTACTTTCACCATGAGCCGCTAATCGGGCAGTGGCTCAATATTGCTGCTGCCTGGTTAGTGATGGGTGCCGTTGTGGCACACCTTGATGCTAACTGGTTAGTGGAAACATTTGCATGGTTTGGAGGTCTGCAAGCTGCGTCAATGACATGAATACTCCCCCATAAAATATAACTAGCAAGTTGTTAGTGATGTGCAATTGTTATTGCTCATTCGGTTCATTAGCACATCTTAACTGCTTCATTGCTATCCAAGCAAGCTGGATATTCAATGACAAGACCCAGATATGGCCCCAACATTGAATATCCGGGTCTAATGTTTAGAGATGGCAGCTAGCTGCTTTAGCAGGGTTAGCCACCACTGCTGAATATCAGGCCAGAAAACTTGCCTGTACACATCCCTACAAATTATTAAATATGGAGAAAAATCTGGAATAGTATATCAGCGCATCTTATTGCAAACCATAAAGCACTGTGCCATATTTCACTCTACTTTTAAGTGTGACTGTATAACAAATTTGCATATATTTATGTGAAAATATATTCTGCTCTTTCAAGGCATCCTCAGAGTTGTTATTCTCATTTTGAAAGCCACAGCCGCTGAGCTGTGACAGAATGATAAAACATGAATTTTGACCAATATGAAAGTGGAAAAGCCTTTAGGTGCACACACAGAGAGAACTGTCTTGAAATACAGCAGGTATCATCAGCGGCTCTGTACACGCATGGAGGGTAATTTTATAAACTCTCATGGGGTTTAGGTGTATTAGCACACATGTATTTGAGGTCTATTTTATAAAATGAAATGTGTTCATACCTTACTTTACAACATTGGGGCGAAAGTGGTAAGATGCACATGGGTAATCTAGGGAGCAGCTCTTTGGCTGGGGTAAAGGCCTATGCCTAGATTTGTGAAGCACACACGTAAATTATAGGGGTCTTTCGCTAATGGGCACTAAGGTGTTGCATGCAGTACCCCAATAGCTGCAAAACTATGGCACGTTAGGAAAGCACCATTGCAGCTATTTAAGGTGTGGAAAGCATTTCCTCTAGTGCCTTTCTGCTCTCTTTGTATGCTACCTTTCCTGTCCATTAATGACGATCCTTTTCTTTTCCTTCACTTTGCTGTTTATTTTTAATTATATGTACACTGCTCTGATGCCTTGACTGCCTAGGGCGGTAGGTGTATCAAGAAACAATAAAGATAAAGATACACTTAACTCCCCTTGAGCTAACTACATGCTAATGCAGTTTCTCCCAGGGCAAGCAGGATGAAGTCAGCCACAAGTGGTGACGTCATCCGACGGAGCCAGGACGGAAGTACTCTCACTAGCCCAGAAGGCTTTAGCCTCCTGGGCTGGACCGGTAGCCCCACCTCCCGCTCCGCCCCTAGCTGGCCAGTCTTTCGTCTTCCGCCTTGCCAGCAAGACGTCTTTTATTTTCACTCTCACACAACTAATTAAACTCAACCAAAAGAATGAAGAAACCAGGTTTTTCAAAGTGCCCAGCCTGCTCTCGCAATATGGCCAATTCAGACTCCGATGCCTCGGATCTGAGCACGTTGGAAAACTGCCCGGATCGGGCGAGGAAATCACATCATCAACACCTGTTCTGTATACAAGCATTGTGGATCCCTCTTGGGGGAAACTGCTGGATACTTGTGACCTGAATTGGCCACCTTGGAAGCAGGATACTGGGCTTCATGGACCTTGGTCTGACCCAGTATGGCATATCCTATATTCTCCTCATGCTCTGGTGGACGGAATACACGTCCCTTGTACAGGAAATCTGATGTGGATGCAGCAATTGCCGATTCCCCAACCCTAAGATTTCAGTGGCCACTCACAGAGATAATGTGATGCACTCCTCTTCACCTCCGAGAAAATGTTGGGCAATCCCCTCTATTGCACAACCAGTAAACCAGGAGCCAAGGCTGGGCAAAATCGTTCCAGAGCCACACACATCCACAGCAGGGCATGACCTGCACCTAAGAATGTGAAGATGGCATTCTCAACTCTCAAGCTCAGAGGATGCCCTCTGGGCCCTGATCAGTGCATAGGCATTCAAGTGAAGCCCCCCGCGGCCCCCCACCGCTCATTGTTTGGGCGCGACCCTCTACCAGGCGACCGTTTTCACTTTTTAACCGTGAAACCCTTGCGGGGCCTCCCGCCTAACGATGCCACTTATCGGTCACTAGACCGCCTTCCAAGGTCCCCTTGCACTGAGAACCGCTGGCACTGGAACACCCTCACTTGACTACACCTCCTCTTCAGAGAATGCAGAAGCCTCCAGAGTCTTCCTTCCCCATCTCTCCTGTGTGTGTGTGCCTCACCACCCTACCCAGGTGACCGATTGCGCCCCTTCCTGCCGCGGGTTACCGCGGAGACAAGGGAAAGGTCAGCTGCCAAACCTGCCATCCGGAGCAGACGCATATGGGCAACCAGTGTAGGTGGGGAAGTGTTTACTGCCAGCTGCTACGAGCTTGTACAATGGCCTACACCGCTTAAGCAGTTTTAGCCCTTGCTGCCTCCTTACTCTAGATGACTGGCTGGCCTGGGCCAGTCCCAGATCGCGCTCAGTGCCTACTCAAGATGCCGCACTGAGAATCATTCGGGGGCATAGAATTCAGCACCCGGCGAACCCTTTGCATTCCCCCCATTGCTCCAGGGTAGTATGCGGACACTTGCATCCTCTCTCTCGGTGGCCTTAGACTGCCTCAGCATCTTTTATCACTCTCCGCCCCCTGGGCAGAGCCTCCACGCTGGCTCAGCAAGAGCTGGGTGGTACAATGGTTACATTGGCTGCTGAACCAGGGATCATGAGTTCAACCCCCAGCGGGTTAATGTGTAAGTCTATCCGAGGCATCATCCCTACCGCTTGTAACACAGGAAGCGTAATGGCTAAAGGTTATTCCGGCATCTCCCTGACAGCAGATATGGACTTGGCGCCAGGGAGTTCGATGACAGTAAGGCAGAGGAGGATGGACAGGCAACCATCACTCATCCTGGAGAAAGGCTGTGCCTGAGCGAGCATCCCTTTAAATCAGCAACTGCAAACCTGCCATTCTCCATGGCACCTTGCACAACCTCCTATGAAGGTGACCTTGCACCTAACCCTAGTACCCATAATGGAGGGCCGGAAATTCACTTACAGTCCCTTAACCTTCGCCACTCCCACAGCCGCAACACTAAGGCCAACACTGAGGACAGTGGCAGCAGTAGGGAGCGCTATGCGCCGCACAGTGTATTCAAGGTCGGGAGTGCGCAGGTTCAACCTTAGCCACGCAGAAACAACGGCACACCCCATGTCTGACCTAAACTGATGATATAGATCTCATATCATCACACAGTCCTAACTACAGGTCTCCAGGAGTAGACACAGACCCGGAATCAGGCATGACACCCTTCAGCCGTGGACCAAAAAAAAAAAAAAAAAAAAGATAGTGGGGGGGACCCAGGATATCAGTGCTTGACTCCCTAACCCCCATCTCGATCCCTACCGAGATCTCCCATCAAAGTAACTCAGCGCCGAGGACCCCCACCACCCTCGCGTGGTGTACATGCGCGAATTGCGAGTTCAATCCGCCGTCGGAAGACATTGCTCGCCTCTGCTCCCGGCCGCAATGCTTCAATCCCCGGGAATAAGGGTATAACACCCCTACATTACTCAGGTTCCACCTGACTCTATATCCCTAAGACATCAGGGGTACGGTGCCGCATCGCAACTTCATAGCTTTGGCTGGCTCACTGTCCTACCCATTGTCTCTCGGCCCCACGGCTCTACGCCCAGGGACAGGGGGACTCAGTCATTAAGACGACATACAACGCTAAGGTAACACTCCGCTCTCAATACGGTTAAGACATGCAGACCGCATCAAGGGCATTACACAGCTATCTCAGCCCTTGAAAATGTCAACAGTCGGTCCTTGCACTGGTAAGGAAATTACGGCAAGCCCTATTCCCTCTACTGATCGCTGGTCACCAATATGTGGCCACAGTGTGGTGCAGTCGACAGAGCCAGCACCTCTAAGACCGGAGGGTCACAGGTTCAAATCCAAGCTTTGCCTCATGCCAGATCAGTCCACATATTTCCACGGTGACTCATTGAAGGGTTCTGTTGAGACTGACACCTCCGTCTCCCTTTGGGGAATCCAGGCGACCTGTTCTCTGCAGGCCAGATTCTTCCAGATTCTCTTCATCCCTGAAGACTGAACCTCCATATACGGGCCAGTCCAGTAACATGGTACCACGCCAGTCTGCCTGCATATGTTGCAGGATCCTCTCTACGTTACCATTCCAGTAAAGCCTTAGGCCTCTCGTTACCAGAGATTATACTCTCGGCAGACTACGAGTGCTCAAGGATCTGCCTAGAATACACGTTTTCCAAACTTATCCATTACAGGTTAAGCCTTCTCAGCCATCCTGCCTTGTTAACGCCATTGAACTCTGTAGTCAGTACCTTCCATCTCAAATACTTGCCTATGGACCCCATTCTCGAGACCAACTCCTTCTCCCAGCTTCCCCAATATGATTGGGAAGAGCATGTCATAGGCTCCATGCCATCGATGACTACAACAGAAGCCCTACCAGGGGGGACTTCATGATCCTTGGTCAGCGAATCAGTGACAGAACATATTCTGCAGAGGTTAGGCAACTATCACACCAATCCCTCACCTATGCATATACGGGCTCTCTTCCTCCATCCTTCCCTACGACATAGGCGAAAGGTTCGCCTCCCCCTAAGCGTGAAGCCAGGCCCACACGCAATGTCTCGGCCAAGGTTCATCGCTCATGGTCTATTGCATGCCTTCTACCATTCTTGGTGACTTGCACGGTCCAGGGTAGAATTCTCCACCCTTCCCCCATTAAAGCCACGTTGGGTCAAATAGCAAACACACCGCACCACCTGCCCGGTGGGCACTCCTGACCCTAGGGCATAACACAGATTCGCATGTTATAGCGATCTCAATGACACTTCTGACTAGTCATGAACTCACGCATGGCTCAAGGCCCTTGCGATGAACTTGAGCGCATTCTGTACCCCTCCCTTGGTCATCAGACTTCTGAGACATTACTGAAACCTAACTCTCAGCCCTCATCCAGGATTGGCATGCAATCCTCAGCTGGGGAGAGCTGGATGGTGGAGTAGCCTAGTGGTTAGTGCACTGGCTTAGTAACCAAAAGACCACTGGTCATCCATCCAGACTTTTCAGGGACATTACTGTCTGGACGGTACAGACCAGTTTTCTTTCAGAGACATTACTGTCTGGACGGTACAGACCACGACGGACCGGCCTCCGCCTATCCGTTCTGTCCGCGTGCGCTGGGCCGAGCCGTGTCACCTAACTCTCAGCCCTCATCCAGGATTGTATGCCTTGTTACCATTGTTTCCTTATTAGGCCTTGTTACTACTGTAACTCTGCTCAACCACAGTTATGACTTGTTACTATTGTAATCCTGCTAAGACACATTTGTCTTGCTACTAAGACACAGTGGCCTTGTTACTTTGAACACCTACATAGGTGTACTTACTCTTGTTATTCACATTTTACACTAATTGCCACTAGCTCTCTGTTGCTGCCGTTTACTACGTTCCGTTGGACATGTTATCCCACTCGTTGCTTATCGCACAGTTCCTTGCACAGGCCTACTACCTGACCGTACTAAACCCTGTTGCACCTCCCAGCACTGTGTCTCTTCTGGTTCCCCGCCGCTGCCTGTGTAGCTAGGGAGGCACCACTTGTGGCTGACTTCATCCTGCTTGCCCTGGGAGAAATACGAGTTACTTACCTGTAACGTGAGTTCTCCAGGGACAGCAGGATAAGTCAGCCACACCTTCCCTCCCTCCTCCCCGGCGGGTACCTCTATGTCCGTTCCGCACCCTAGCTGCTGGAATGCCTCAGCTGGGGAAAAACTGGCCAGCTAGGGGCGGAGCGGGAGGTGGGGCTACCGGTCCAGCCCAGGAGGCTAAAGCCTTCTGGGCTAGTGAGAGTACTTCCGTCCTGGCTCCGTCGGATGACGTCACCACTTGTGGCTGACTTATCCTGCTGTCACTGGAGAACTCACGTTACAGGTAAGTAACTCGTATTAGTGTGAGGTGTGAACACAAAGCTAACTATGCTGAGCTGACCACTCTCACTCTCTGCCCCTAACCAACCCACTCGCAACCCTAACACAGGTTATACAGTTAGCATGGGAATCAACCCATGCTGTTATGGCTCTATACTAGCTGTCAGTGTATGTCCCAGTGCAATTTCAATGTAATCCAGAATACGTGCTGCCAACTAGCGCCTGTTAGTAAAAGACCCCCATAGTATTTTATAACTTAGGTACGTAAATGTACATTCAACCCATGTTCCACCCACGTACATCCCAAAGTTGCAGAATCAGTGACCACAAGGAAGAGAAGGGTAGTGGTGGTTTGTGAGTCTCTTCTGAGGGGTACTGAGGCGTCCATCTCCCAACCAGATTTGATGTCCAGAGAGGTATGCTGTCTACCAGGTGCCAAAATCAGAGATGTTATGGAGAGTTTGCCAAGACTCATCTAGCCCATTGACTATTACCCGATGTTGCTCATCCATGTCGGCACAAATGATAATGCCAGGTATCCCTCTGAATATTTCAAAAGTTACTTCTGGGACAGAGGGTGAAGCAGATTGGGGTGCGGGTGGTGTTCTATTCAATTCTCCCCATTGAGGGTATAGGCCAAGGCAGAAAAGATTGCATCCTGGAGATGAATGCATGGCTACGTGGATGGTGTCATCGAGAGAGTTTTGATTTCCAGGACCATGGGATGCTGATCCAAGGGTTGAGAGCAGAGATGGCATCCATCTTTCCAAGAAGGGTCGACATGTCTTCAGTAGTAGACTGGTTAACCTACTGAAGAGGGCTTTAAACTAGATTTGTTGGGGATGGGTGAAGAAAGCCCTCAGGTAAGTGAAATATTAAATACCTTTATAGAAATAGGTAAAAGGGGCAACATCTGGAAGGTAATGTCTATGAATGCTCGTAACATGGGAAATAAGATCCTAGATGCTGAGGTTTTAATGGGAGAGGCTGACTTGGATTTAATGGCGGTAACAGAGACATGGCTTATGGACAATCGTGACTGGGATGTAACTATACCAGGCTATACTTTATTCAGAAAGGACAGAGCAGGAAGAAGGGGAGGAGGAGTGGCACTATATGTAAAAAAATAGTATTAAATTTATGGAAAGAGAGGTCTTAAAAGAGAGAGAGGAGGCACTGTGGGTTAAGCTAGAAAGAGGGAAAGAGAAATTTATTTGCATTGGCATGATATACAGACCTCCCTCTCAGGATGAATAGGTGGACGGAGAGTTAATTGAAGACAAACTCAGCATTGCCAGGAAAGCAGAAGTGCTACTGATAGATTCCAGATGTTGATTGGCACATCCCTGCTGCAGTACTATCTAGAAGTAAGGAGATCTTGGATTCTTTACAGGGAGAACTATTCAGGCAACTGGTAACAGAGCCTACATGTGAAGGAGCCATACTGGACTTGGTGCTTACCAATGGTGAAAGTGTTTCTGATGTTATAGTGGGAGATCATTTTGCATCTGGTGGTCACCAGATGGTGTGGTTCAGTATTAGGACCAGGGCTGATAAAATCCATTCAAAAACAAGGGTCTTAGACTTTAGGAAAACTAACTTTGCCAAGATGGGCCAATACCTCAGGGAGTCGTTAGTGGGATGGGAACTGCTGAGGGATGTAGAAAAACAATGGGAAAAACTGAAAGGAGATATTTTAAGGGCAACCAACCTTTTTGTTAAAATGGTAAATAAAAGGTAAAAGGAAAAGGAAACTGCTATGGTTTTTGAAAGGAGTAGCTGAAAAGGTGAAGAAAAAGAGGGAAGCCTTCATGAAATACAAGAGATCACAGAGAGAGGAAGACTGGCATCTATATTTGGAAAAACTTAGAGAAGCTAGCAAAGCAGTCAGGAAAGCAAAGATTCAGAAAGAGGAGGAAATAGCCAAAGCAACAAAATGGGTGAATAAAACATTTTTCAGATATGTTAGTGAGAAGAGGAAGGGCAAATGTTTGAACAGAAAGAATATGTAGAAGCTGATGAGGATAAAGCGGATGTGGAACCAGGAGCAGAACTTCAGAAAACATTCACAAACAAAACAGAAGTGAGGGGCATCTTGAACAATTTTCAGAAGACTGTGCTTGTGAGAAGCTAGCTAAACTTAAAGTAGACAAAGCGATGGGACTAGATGGGATAAACCAGAGAATACTGAGGGAACTTGAGGATGTTCTAGCAGCTCCACTGACTGATCTTCTCAATGCCTTGTTGAGTCAGGACTCGGTGCCAGAGGACTGGAGAGAGGTACATGCGGTCCCTTTACACAAAAGCGGAAGTAAGGATGTAGTTGAAAACTACAGGCCAGTTAGTTTAACCTCAGTGGTGAGTAAATTATTGGAAGTGCTGCTGAAAGAGAAAATAGTGAGGTTTCTGGAGTCCAATGGATTACTGGATCTGAGGCAGCATGGATTCACCAGAGGCAGGTCTTTCAGACAAATCTGATTGATTTCTTTGACTGGGTAACCAGGGAGTTGGGTCAAGGGAGAGCCCTAGATGTGGTGTATTTAGATTTTAATAAAGCCTTTGACACCGTTCTGCACAAGCGACTTATAAACAAACTGAGCATCCTAGGGATGGACCCTAAAGTTACTGCTTGGGTGAGTGGGAGACGACAAAGAGTACAGGTAAATGGAGCTCACTGAGGAGGGGGAGGTTACCAGTGGTGTGCCCAAGGGATCCACCCTTAATCCGATTCTTTTTAACATCTTTGTTAGTGATATTGCATAAGGGCTGACGGGTAAGGTTTGCCTCTTTGCAGATGACACCAAAATCTGCAATAGATTTGACACCCAGGAAGGTGTAGATTTATTTTATTTATTTATTTAACAATTTCTTCTATGCCGCCCCTTCCAGAGATCAAGGGCGGTTTACATGGAACAATTAACAAAATTTGTATACTTCAGTATACTCTACATGGAACAGAGATTTTAACTATATACAGGTAATGTTACATGGAACATAACAGAATTTTAACTATATACAAGTAATATTACATGGAACATAACAGGACTAATTTCAAGTGATTATTTACAAGAGCAGTAAAACATCAGTTTGGATAAGACTTTTCCGCATTGGGTGGAATGGGTAAGTACTGTAAGGTCTTCTTGTGTTAGTCATTTGTCCTATCTTGAGTACTGTGTATGTGTTTCTGTGATTGTTGGGGAGAGGTTCTCTGTTGATAGGGGATTTTTTGAATTGATGAAGGTCTTTTATCATGCGGAGGGTTAGTGGGATTTCGTTCCAGAGAGTGGGGGCAGCGAAGGAGAAGGCCCTATCACTTGTAGTTGCTTTACTTTTTCTGAAGGTTGTTTTTATGTTGAGAGAATGGGTTGCGTTTTTTCTGCGCATTCTAGTTTCTGATGGGGGCTGTATTAAGGTAGACAGGTGTGAGGGGGAGATGTTATTAAGGAGTTTGAAGGTAGTTAGTAGGATTTTATATTTCATTTGGCTATTTATAGGGAACCAATTCAAGTCTAACAGTATTGGGGTCACGTGGTCTGTTAGTTTAGCTTTTGTGATCATCTTGGCGCATATGTTTTGTGCTCTTTGTAGTAGGTAGATGCTCTTTAGCGGTAAGCCATTTAGGAGACTATTACAATAGTCAAAGTGTGGGGTGATGAGGGAATTGACTACTGATCTAAAATCATGTGTGCCGAGTAGGGGTCTTAGGTGTTGTATTGTCTTGAGTTTGTAGAATATGGTTTTTACTGTCTGTTTTATGTGAAGAAGCATGGTGAGTGAGTGGTCTATTATTAGTCCTAGGTACTTTACCTCCTTTTTAACAGGTATAGGTGTTTTGTTTCTTGTGATTGTTGCTGGGTAATTGAAGTCAGCGCCTGGCTTTCTCGTTATGAACATTGCTTCTGACTTTTTAAGGTTGATGCTTAACATGAGGAGGGATCTAGCTAAGTTTGAAGAATGGTCTAGAATTTGGCAGCTGAGATTTAATGTTAAAAAATGTAAGGTCATGCATTTGGGAAAAAAAAAAAACAGCCACAACACCTAAGTATTGGAGGGTGGTCAATTTAACACCAATTTTTAAGAAGGGTTCCAGGTGTGATCCAGGAAGATATGGACAAGCGAGCCTCACAATGGTGCTGATCCGTACTAAAAACAAAATATCTGACTATATAAATAGGCATGGCTAACGGAAATGAGTCAACATGGGTTCAACAAAAGCGGGTCTTGCCTTGCTAATTTATTAGATTTAGCCAGTTAGCAAGTTCTGAATATTAGGCCTGTAGAAAAGAAAAGAATATAAAAACCATATGGCTGATCCAGTCTGCCCATCCATTCCGATTAATGGTTATTGCCACCTCATGGTCGAGAAGCACAGCAATGCCTGTTGCCTTGGGACAGTGGCATCCTGTGGTTTAACTGTGAAATCTAATCCTTGAAATCTGTTTATAGTGGCATCAAATGGTTAGACATATTATATACGGTTTCATGTTATTATTCTTTCCGAACCAACAGAAGGTTTGAGAACTGCTCCATTCAAGCTGCATATGACCTCCAGAGCAGAGACACACACACATACACACACACAGGGGAAAATTTCCATGAGCTATGTTCCATATGTTTTCTCAGTAAATCTTAATTCTAGTCTGCAAATCTGAGCTCCAATTGACTGTACTAGTTTATAGGGGGTCTTTTACTCACGGGCACTAAGGTGTTGCATGTAACGTTCCAATAGCAACAAAACCATTGGTGTTAGGTGCAACAGCAGTGCATTAACTGTTGGGGTGTGGAAAGCATTTCCCTGGCAGTCTCTCCTACTGCATGTTGCATTCGCACAGGTGTACCTAACACCTGCTACTGAGGTGGTGTTAGGTGAACCCACGCGAATGCAGTTATCGCGCAGTTTGAACACAGCACTAACTGTGCTGAGCTTATCATGCCCAATCTCCACCCCTAACCTGCCCAAACGTGACCCTAATGGGGTTGCACAGTTAGCATGGGAATCATACTGCGCTGTCATGGACCTGCACTAGCTGGTAATGTGTGTGTCAGCACACGCTAGAACACGCTAGCGCCCATTAGTAAAAGACCCCTTAGTATCATTTCTTAGAATCAGAATTTAGTTCAGCTTTTAGGCTTTGCCATGAGTAGTAATTTATCACGTATGGGTTCTTTATTGCTACATTCTATAAAATGAGATTACAGTGTTTGTATTGCTGCCTTTCCAGGCCCTAATTGATGGCTGCCTTACTGATACTTAAAGCTTGCAAATACTTAAATAACTGAAGGAAGTGACAAGATCCCCTGTTTTAGAACTTCATCTGACTATAGTAGTTAACTGCAACACTTTCAAACATGGAGAGCCAACATTTCATGCTCCAGATATTGATGGCATTATAAATAATTATATAGCAGCATCAGGAAAGACACAGGCAACTGCTTCAATGCTGTCTCGGACTGGCTGGGTGCACATAACTTGAGGGTCAACTGTAAGAAGACTGAAGTGCTGTTTGTCACCAAAGATCCAACCTTCATACCCCCACTCCACCTGCAGATCTGATAACCAAACATGAGGTGAAGTATCTAGGTATTACACTTGACCACATCTGAGTATGGAAGCACACAAATTCTATTACCAAGGCAGTATACCGTAAAATAAACACTCTCCATCACCTACACCCCCTTGCTAGAGATTACCAACTTCCACACTCTATTTCAAGCACTTATTCCACACTTTGATTACGCAAATATCATCCTTCATGGCCTTCCAGCCTATGCACTTCATCCCCTAGAAATGGCTATGAACACTGCAGCCCGAACCCTGTGGGGTACCTCCAGACACGAACATATTACTCCCATCCTGGAACAACTGCATTGGCTCCCTATAACTAGCTGCTTAAAGTGCAGAGCTCTACTAATAACATTTAAAGTACTGCACAACCTTTCTGCAATTTCCCTGGAAGAAATCCTACAATGGACTCCGAATAATAGAATGAGAAGAGCTACGATGGCCAATACGATCAGCATCCCGTCAGCAATAAGAGAATTCCCATGCTGCTAAGAACAGAGCATTCTCTCCCTATGCGCCATTTTTTTTTTTTTTTAGATTTTCTTTTATACCGCGCTATTCAACAGCAGTGCGGTTTACATGAAACATAAAACATACACGTTGCATATAATGAACTAAAAACAGGATATAAAACTAGGATAACTTGGGGTAACTATTTACACCAGATTTTCATAGAATTATCACATTAGCTATGCTCATGAGTGTCTTATAGGGTCAGATTTGGTTGTGCGAACTAGACTAGACTGTGGGTGGGACTACTGGATCTTTGTCTACCTGGTAGTATAAGAGAAATAGATAGTGTTTACTAAACTCTGGAACACCCTCCCGGCCACAATTCGTGCCATCTCTGACCTTTCAACATTGAGAAAAGCAATAAAGACCCACCTCTTCCCACTACATTATGATCATATAACACAGCTTCTCTTTGATCCTGCCTGCCAGACCTCAGACACACCTACTGCATAATCCTTTAACCATCCCGTAGTAGTTACCCTAGTTGACAAACCGGTTAATGGGTAGGTTAACCATTTGGTTTACTAATCTGTTTTCAACTGCTTTATGTAAAGCCTGTTCGATGTAAAGCGTTCTTACCTGTTCCTTGTAAGCCGTGCTGATTTTGAAACAGTGTGGTATATAAAGCCAAATAAATAAATAACTGTCTCAGGAACAAAAATGCCCATTTTGTGTGCTTTAGCTTAAAGTAGCAGTACTTGCTCTACTCTTCAAAATACCAATTCATTTGTTTCCTGCATCAGTTCTTTCCACATTGCCATACTAAAAGTATTAGATAACAAGCATTATCTATATTATAGCTGCTAGGAAAATAGCACAATGCAATTATCTCTACCACATGAAAGAGTTTCATCCTCACATCTAATCCAGGATTCCCCACATCATGGAAGGCAAGAAGCAGAGAAGTAGAAAACCTGGCGCTGGAGTAAATCTCTATATGACAGAGTTGACTAGCCCCTAGATTTATTCATTTATTTAACCAGTTTTCTATACTGCCTTTTCCTTCAATCAAAGCAGTTTACATAAGCAGAGTACCAGCAAAAAGGGGAGGAGGCATGCAGGAGGGGTGTAGCGAGCAGCTTATGTACAGAACTGGGTATAAACGATATGCATGCAGGAGCTTAGGAAGCAACTAATTTACAAATTAGGTAGATACATTTTGAATCACAGGGGGATTCTGCCAGAAGGAAGAAGGGGTGTCAGGATGATCTTGTTCAAGGTACTGCATGAGTAAGTGGCTGTGCATGAGGTGGTAGGTCCAAAGGGGTCTATGTAGAGTAGGGTTTTTAATTTCTTTCCGAGGTCTTTGATATCAGTAGTGGCTCTCAAGTAGTCGGGAAGGATGTTCCAAAGGGATGATGCTGTGATGGATAATGCTCTTGAAGATGCAGCCTTTGTGGTTTTGGGGTAGGATCTGGGCATTTGGATGGTGTACAATATGTTGCAACTTCTTGGTCTAGTGCTTGTGTCTGGGCTGATTAAGCCCTTGAGGCTGCTGGTGTACATATTATGCTTGATTTTGAATATGTTCAGGGTGGTTTTGAATCAGATGTGGTTAGCAATTGGCAGCTAGTGCAGTTGTTTCAGTATTGGAGTGATGCGGTCGTGTCTTGTTGAGTCAGTGATAATGCATGCTACCGTGTTTTGTGCCATCTGCAAGGATTAGATTGTTTGCTTGGGTAGGCCAATGTCTATGGAATTACCGTAATCCAATATGGATGTTATGATGGCTTGGCATACAGTTCTCAAATGGTCTTGGTTGAGGAGAGGCTTAAGTCTTCATATAACAGTCATTTTGTGGTATGCATTCCTTGTGGTCTTGTTTATGTGTGAATGAAAATTCAAGTTCTTGTCCAGTGTGACTCCCAGGTATTTAACTTTGTCTTTGATGGGTATAGTCTTCTTGTGTAAAGTGATTGATTGGGGGGAGACAAAGGAAGTGTAGGGATGTTACCCATGACTAAAATGATATTTAAAGGTGATGCCGCAGAAGAATTAAAAGAAATAATCGATACACCACGAAGATGTATTACAACTACTTGATACTGAAGAGTAGCAAATCACCTGGACTGGATGGTATACATTCAAGGGTGTTGAAAGAACTGAAATATGAGAGTGCAGACCTATTTATTTATTTGAACAGTTTTTCTATACTGCCCCTTCCAATGATCAGGGGCGGTTTACATCAAACAAAAATCAGTTACAGAGAACATTATTGTGAACTATAATACATTAAAACAGTTGAACTATTTACATAACAGCAACCATTTATGCCGGTGAATAGTGTTAGCTGGTCATCTTAACTATATACATGATAGTTAGACAGTGATTACAAACTAGGGTGGAAATAATTATGACAGATGGGTAGATATAGAGGTGAGACGAGGGGAAACATTTTATGAGGTAATCTGTGAACCATCATTAAAATCATCTGTAATACCTGAAGATGGGAGGATCGCCAATGTAATGCCAATTTTTAAAAAGGGCTCCAGGCATGATCTGGGAAACTACAGACCGCTGATCCCGACGTCAGTATTGGGAAAAATGGTAGAAAGCATTATAAAGAACAAAATTACCGAACATGTAAATAGTCATGGCTTAATGGGAGACAGCCAACATGGCTTTAGCCAAGGAAGGTCTTGTCTTACTAATCTGTTATGTTTTTTTGAAGGTGTGAATTAACAGGTGGACAAAGGTGAGTTGGTTGATATAGTGTGTGTGGATTTTCAGAAAGCCTTTAAGGTGGTCCCTCATGAGAGACATTTGGTGAAATTAAAAGGTCATGGGATAGGAGGCAATGTACTATTGTGGATCAGGAACAGGTTAAAAGAAAGCAGAAGGTAGGGCTAAATAGGCAATTTTCCCAATGGAGAAAGGTGAATAGTGGAGTACCCCAGGGATCGGTGCTGGGTCCGCTGCTTTTTAACATATTCGTAAATGACCTAGAAATGGGATTAAACGAGTGAGGTAATCAAATTTGCAGATTACACAAAATTAAAGTTGTTAAACCCATGAGGATTGTAAAAAATTGCAAGAGGACCTTGATAAATTGGAATACTGAGCATCCAAATGGCAGAAGAAATTTAATGTGGACAAGTGCAAAGTTATGCACCTAGGAAAGAACAACCCAAACTATGGTTACAGGATGCAAGGTTCCACATTAGGAACCACCATCCAGGAAAAAGATTTAGGAATCATCGTGGATAATATGTTGAAACCCTCTGCCCAGTGTGCAGCGGCAGCCAAGAGAGCAAATAGAATGCTAGGTATCATAAGGAAAGGAAAGGAGAATAAAACAAAGGATATTATAATGTCTCTGTATCGTTCCATGGTGCGAATGAACCTTGAATAGTGTGTGCAATTCTGGTCACCGTATTTTAAAATAATATAGCGTTATTAGAAAAGTTACAGAAAAGAGCCACCAAAATGGTAAAGGGAATGGAAGGATATCCCAATGAAGAAAGGCTGAAAAGGTTAGGGCTCTTCAACCTGGAAAAGAGACGACTGAGGGGAGATATGATAGAGATCTATAATTAATGAATGGAACAGAATGGGTAGATCAATTGTTTATGCCATCAAAATATAGAAAGACTAGGGGGCATGCAATGAAGCTTCAGGTTAACCTATTTAAGACTAATAAGAGAAAATCTTTTTTTCACTCAACATGTAATCAAACTCTGGAATTTGTTACTGGAGGATGTAGTAAAAGCTGTTAGTGTAGCCGGGTTTAAAAAAAGGTTTGGACAAGTTCCTTGAGGAAAGATCCATAAACCATTATTAAAGGGGGTCCGGAATATCCACAGTTTGCCTCAATACAAGCATTGTGGAACCTGTGTCTTTTGGGGAAACTGCTAGGTACTTGCGACCTAGATTGGCCACTGTTGGAAACAGGATACTGGGCTTGATGGAGCTTAGTCTAACCCAGTATGGCATATCTTATGTTCTTATGAGGGCTTTGGTTTTGTTGTATTTTATATTCAACTTATTGTGGGAGAGCTAGTCGGTCAAGTGCTGGGGACAGGTTATTATTGTTGTGTAGTCCGGATTGCTCAGGTCGATAAAGGTGTAGATCATGATGTCATCTGCAAACACCGTGTATTGAATTTTTATGTTTCTTGATGACGTCTCAGATGGGGTATATGTAGAGGTTGAAGAGCAGGGCTGATAAAGTTCATCCCTGGGTACTCCTTGTGTAGATGGGAAGGTGGAGAATGTGGTTGAACTGACACTGATCTGTTGTTGCCTGTTGTTGAGATATGATTAAAACCACTTGAGTGTGGTGTTTTGTAAGCCGATGTCATTGAGTCTCCGCAAAAGGATGCTGTGGCATACAGTGTCAAAGGCTGCAGATATGTCAATGAAGATGAGTAGAAAGCCTTTTCTCAAGTTGTCGATTCCTCTGTTTAAGTTATTCAGGAGCATTGTTAAAGGTTTGTAGAGGTGTAATGGCAGCCAATATAAAACATTTCAGAAGAAATACAATATATCATGAACCTAGCAGAAAAGTAGAATGTTTGCCGATGGTAGATTCTTTTCCCATGCAGCATGTTCTATGAGGCAACAAAGTTCAGAGAGGCCTAGATTTCAGCTGTATATTAATAGTAACACCATCAACCATGAACCCTCAAGACAATGTGTAAAATCAAGCGCTGTTCATCAATTATAATTTTTTTGATGCAGCATCCAGTTTCCACATGCACAAATATGGAATTTAGCAAATGCAGTTGATGGAATCATCATCATTGTTTATTCAAAAAGAGTTACAATAGATCACAAGTACACAGAGTCTAGGTATAGGATAGCAGCATAAATAAGGGGCCGGCATCATGGCCAGCACCCATGGGGACATTTATAATGCAATGTGTATGGGTATTACTTAGAGCATATTACCAGACAAATGGAAATATGTACAGTATCCAATAAGATGCAAGCATTAACAGTGGGGTCAATATTCAGAGTAAAATAACTGACAATCCTGTACATAGTTATTAGAGCACGCCATATCGCTACAACAGCTCAGTGACACATTGCTCAGTTCTAAATCCAAGTTGCAATACCTGTTCAATGTAAGTACAAAGCAGGTCCATCCTGCTTTGTACAAAGAAATGTTACTTATAAACCACACTGATTTTAAAGAGTGCGGTATAGAAAAGCTTTAAATAAATAAATAAATAAAATAAAAGGGACCATACTTAGTTAAGTGCTGGAACTAGCGCTTGTCTTAGTACTGTAGGTATATTCCACACTTCTATTCATATGAGTAGCAGCATGGAATATAAATACCGAGCAGTCACCATGCCAGAAATTTCCATTTAGTTTAGGCCCCTTATTTGCCAGAAACAAAAGACCAAAGGGACACCTCTACAAAAAACGCAAATAAATGAAACAGCAGGGGTAACAACTCTTCCCACAGTATAAAAAATTCCTTTATTAAGCCCGACATGGCTGCGTTTTGGCCGAATTGTGCCTGCGACAGTGGCACCTTTTTACACAATGACAAATATAATGCAATAACCACAAACATGCAAAACATAAGCAAATCATAAAAACAAACAAACCATATTGAGATATTGGAACTAAGAAAGAAAAAAAAGAGAAAACCCCCAGAAAAAGATTAAATCATGAATAATACATAAAAGCTACATCTATAAAATATATATATATATATATATATATATATATATATATATATATATATATATATATATATATATATATGCATATATATGCATGTATATGCATGTATATAAAAAACATATATACACAAGGGGTGGAATAAATACATCATGCAAAATCCCTTCTAAGTGCAGGCGGACAAGCCATGCATGACCAAACATACCAATTTGACACCAACTAAAAAAAACACAACTTTTTTTATATTCACATCACAGGAATAAGGGAAGAACGCTGTCCTGCACAGACTCCCCAAGAGCACATTGAACCCACTACAGTTGGCAATGAATGCTGCTACCCGCTTCCTACATGGCGCCTCCAGAAGAGAGCACATAACCCCAATCCTAAAAGACCTATACTGGCTGCCGATCAACTGCCGGCTCACCTACAAAGTAGTACTAATGGCCTTCAAGGCCATCAACAAATTATCCTCCACCTCCATGATGGACCTCCTCCACCCTACCCCTCCAAACAGATCCAGGAGGAACTTCGCCACCAATACACTAGTAATCCCCAAGGAAATAACAAGATGCTCTCAGGCAACAAACAGAGCCTTTGCACTCTACGCACCTGCCCACCGGAATGACCTACCAACTGCTATCGGAGCGATCACTGACCTCACCCAATTCAGGAAGGCACTAAAGCACCATCTATTTGTTCAACACTACTCACACCCCAATGACACAATTCTACCCACCATACCCCCACCCACCTTGAAGTCTCCACCAGCACACCCTGGGCTGGGTGAAGCAAACGCTCCCAGCAGCCCAACTATTTAGATTAAATAACTGATAATCTTGTACATAGCTCACTGACAAATCTGTACATAGTTGCGGAGCAAGCAAGTCGCATTAACAGTGCAGTGACAATTTACTCAGTTTGTATATAATGCACCGAAAAATCTGTACATAGTTACGGAGCAAGCATGTCGCGTTAACAGCGCAGTGACAAATTGCTTCGTTTGTATATAGTTACCCCCAGTTCTAAATCCAAGTTGCTATATCTGTTCAATGTAAGTGCAAAGTAGGTCCCCCTGCTTTGAACAAAGAAATGTTCCTTGTGAACCGCACCAATTTTAAATAGCGCAATATAGAAAGGCTTTTAATTAATTAAATAAAAGGCTGATAAAATTGCCTATATAAAATAAATGTCAGTTTAAACAGTAAG
The DNA here is from genome assembly GCA_033557465.1 of Ichthyophis bannanicus. Taxonomy (NCBI): domain Eukaryota; kingdom Metazoa; phylum Chordata; class Amphibia; order Gymnophiona; family Ichthyophiidae; genus Ichthyophis; species Ichthyophis bannanicus. The sequence continues at coordinate 123,365,793 of CM066043.1, read as the reverse complement.
TGCTTCAGTCACAAAAGTTATTATATCTGACATAATTGCATCTATCATATTAAGACCAGCATCTGAAATCTATTGCAAAACAACAAAAACAATGTTGTTTGTAATAGATTTCAGATGCTGGTCTTAAAATGATAGATGCAATTAGGTCAGATAACACATTTTTTGAATTTTTTACTGTTTGAACTGACATTTTATTTTACATAGGCAATTTTATCAGCTTTTTATATTTCCCTTATTCCTATGATGCAAGTGAGTATAAAACAAGCTTTGTCAGTTGATGTCAAATTGGTATGTTTGGTCATGCATGGCTTGTCCATTTGCACTTAAAATGGATTTTGCATAAACTATTTACTCCTCCTCTTGTATAAAGATGTTTTTTTTATGTACATATAGAAGGACCACGGCCACACCAATAATGTCTTCAGAAATGCAATAAGTTTATTCAAAACACTGATGTACAGGCTTTTCAGTAATCTTTACTAGCTTTAGTTCTGGTCTTTTGATTATATATTATACTGTTTACATCCTTTGTCAAGCCAAAGGTGATCAAGTTACTCTCATACTGACACCTGACACAAGCTTTTGTGCTGAAACTTAGTCAAGTTGGGTTTTGAATGAACTTACTGCATTTGTGAAGACATTATTGGTATGGCCGCGGTCCTTCTATGCTTCTCTGGTGTGTTGTTTGCTATCTACAGAGGACATCCTCTCTTCTGTTCCTTTCCACATATATATAGATGTAACTTATGTATTATTTAATAATATTTTTCTGATTATGTTTGTATGCTTTTATGATTGCTTATGTTTTGTATGTTTGTTGTTTTTGCATTATATTTGTTGTTGTATAAAAAGGTATCCCTGACGCAGGTACAATTCTGCTAAAAAACCGCTATGTCAGGCTTAATAAAGGAATTTTTTGTTCTGTGAGAAGAGTTGTTAACCCTATGCAGCAGGCTTAAATTAAATGGATATAAGTTATCAAAATATAAGCTGAATATCGCCACTAAACAGATAATTTTTTGATGTGTCTTTATCCTTCCCTAGCCTAGCTCATACTAATATGGACAATATATGGCCAGTAGGCAGTTTAAGCAATATGGGGTATGGAACTGCACAGGGCAAAAATTTGGGGCCATTTTTGATTTGTTTGGCTTTCTTCTCCTGATTTTCAGATTTTTTTTGGTCCCCATGGGTGCTGGCCATGATGCCGGCTCCTTTTCTATGTTGCACACACTGATTTTAAATCAAGGGTTTTTTTTAAGATTAATGTGCATTAAAATTTTTGCTTTATCAACTTAATGTTTGTTAATTTGTAGGTTAACAAGCATTATATCAATTTAGCATGTACTGAAGTTTTAAAGGCACAATAACTGACTGAATGCACATCGCTTCCTGATATTCTCCGCATAATAATTAAAAAACAATGGAGAAGTCGATTATATGTTCATAAGCTGCTGGCAAAAGCATAATGCCTTGGAATATCAGTCAGACTATCTTAATAGAATTGAATAAAACATCTCAAATTATATTTCACCTAAAAATAATCCATTAACCTTCTCATTCCAACCCAGAAAAAATATTTCCTTTAAAATAATACAATTAATTCTCTGTATACTTCACACCTGAAATCTAGGGGGCCTCATTCTCTCAGGACTTTCCCTTACTCTGTGACCATAGAAAAAAAAAACATTTATAATTTTTGCTACAAAAAAAAGAGCAAAACTGAATAAAGCTGATGTGCTACCCAAAAATACCTGGAGAACTCCGGTCCCTAGTTACTAATGCTTAGTGTATGATAATATTCCTATCATGTGCTGAGTGTTAGTAAATAAAGTCCTAAGGAGTATATTTACTAAAATGTAGCAGTTCACCAAACATTAAGCCCCAAAATATAGCGCAGGGGTGGCACCAGACCTGCGCTATCAAATGGAGCTGTGCCTAGCATGTCCCCATGAAGACACTGTGGGTTCTGCAGCACCCTTGCACTAAATAGTTTCCTGCTCTTGCAGTGGCCATACCTAACACCACCCATTGAGGCGACAGCAAAAGCACCCTTGCAATGTGCAACGCTGATGGTGAGCATGCATTAAAGACACCAGGCTAGCTGCACTGCAGATGCTCTGCCTCCGGACTGTCCAGACTCTTGCCCAACCAATGCTAAGGGGTTAGTAGTGCGGGATTATTAGTGCCGCTGTATATTTGGCATGCAGTGATGGTACCATGGTGTACTTAGTGCACACTAAACCCCACACTAATTATTACTGAACTTACCACTGCTGAAAATTAATCCAGTGTTTTCTATACAAAGAGAAAGGACTGAGGTGCACCAATCAAAATCTTTATAATTTGAAATATGGACCAATCAGGATGCCAACTCTGCCCCTCTAGCAGATCCCTTGTATCTGTGCCCTTCTCTGCCACTGCCAATTCCAGACTTTGTTCATTTTTTGTTGCTGCTCCATGTGCCTGAAACAAACTACCAGAGTCAGTACATCAGGCTCTATTCTCATGCCCTATTCAAATCAAGGCTAAAAACCCATGTCTTTGAGGCTGAGTTTGGATTCTTCAGTCTCCTGTTCACCTCTTATGTGTATCTTTACCAGTTCACTAGATTTACTCTAGTCCCCAGTTGTGTTGTTTGCCTTTACTAGACTGTAAGCTCTAATGAGCAGGGATTGGCTCTTACATGTCTCTGTAGAGCGCTGCATTGCTTTGTAGTGTTATAGAAATAAGTAGTAGCAGTACTTGTAGTAGTAATGCCCCTTAATGCAACTGGTGTTCAGTTCATTTCCTATAGGCTATGGGGGTCATTCCATAACACAAATAGGCCATTTGGAGGTGCGTAGGAGACATTTTATCACAAAAATGTTGCGACCGTATTCTGAAACCCTGCACCCATGCACGGCACTAGCACAGGGATCTCAGAATGTGCCCGGAAGAGGCAGAATGGGGGTGTGTTTTGCCATAGAGACATATAAAGTGTATTCAAGAAAGGTCCGTGTACATTTTAGGTTCCTCCGCAGACGTGCTCGTTATTCCTGCTGAAACGTGGAATAAGGCCAGTACTTAGAAATATTTCTGCTGTGCTTGTACCGAGGTAGGGACAAGCATGCTTCAAACTGGTGTGACTGCAGTCTCTAAAGCACAGCTAGATGCACGTATAATGGACAGAAATCATGGGCATTAATACTACCCCTAAAGACATTTGAAAACCAACAATAGTGCATATGGTGGCTATGCTGACAGTTGCTGTTTGTGCTACACAAGCTAATCTGGGGGACCCTGGAAGGATATGATGTGCTGATCTGCATATCAGGGAGGAGGGCCAGGCACTGAGAGACATGACTGATGTAGTGTCGTCAGACTCCAGATTGTGCCATGCAGCATGCCGTATTTAGGTCATACATTTGTGGCTCAGCAACTGTATGCATCCCTTGGGGAATTGTTATGTTGATGTTGGTTGCATTTTTAAGGGTGTATGTAGAGCTGACCAATGCATGCTTCACTGAAGCCTTTTTATGATGCCAAGTACCATTTGATGCAAGGTATGTTCTGTCATACATGTTCATATTTACCTTTTCTTATACTATCTTAGAGTGTGCTGGTATCATCTAGCACTGTTCTGGTCATGCAGAGGATTAGGATATGCTCTAGTTTGCATCAGGATCTAATTATCATCAGTTTCTATGTCTTGTATGCATCAGCAAACTACTGTCAGTGAGCACAGCAGCTTAGGAGATGCATGTTTTTACAGCTGAGGCGTGGCCAGCTCAGAGACAGGCATGATCTGAGGTGGCTAACTTCATAGAACAGGGTGAGGATAGACATGCCCAAAACCTGAACACTTTTTACCCGTATCTCCCACTATTGCCGGAGATGTGTTTCTATTTCACTCTATGGCCTGTGCCTGTATCCGTGCACAGGGCCTCCCACTCGATACATGCACGGGCCTGCCGGGCACGTCTATGATCCCAATGCCAGAAACGCAGGTACATCTAAACCCGTGTTTCCAGAATCAGGTGGGAATTACACTCATGCCCAAATTAAACGTCTCCACCACAGCAAGATGTCCTATATGGAATCGGCCTCCACATGATCTGAATACTTTAGCATCCCTATTGGTCCATGTTTCAAATTCTAAATATTTCCATTGGTGCACCTCATTAAAAGTGAGTGATAACAGGGGTGGATTAGAGTGGGGGAAAAGTTAGGAGCTTAGCACCGATTTTCAGCACTAGGCACTTAAATTAAGATCATAAATGAAAATGAATGGTAGGCCTAAATTTAGGAGCATACATTTTAAGCTGAAAACTTAAGCTTCTAAGTGTGGCTGAAAACAGGACACACATTTGGACAGCTTTTTTGAATATTGGGCTCTATAGTGGGATGTTCAGCCGCTGCCCAGTTAGCTACAGCAGCAAAAGTTAGGTGAGCCTTTCAGGTGACTAACGTTTGCTGCTTTAGGATAACTGGATAGCAGATGAATATCGCTGCTAGCTGGTTATACCTGTGTGTCGCCTCTGCTCTGCCCCCAGAACACCCTGAAGCTAGCTGGCTAGGGCTTTTAGTGGCGGCACCCGGGGATATTCCGCGACACTAACCACGAATATCCCACTAAGCACCATTTATGTGGTTTTCAGGTCTACAAACAGCCTAAATGGCTTTGAAAATTCCTCCCATAATTTTTATGCATGTGCACAGTTACAAAATTGCTCTCTCAGGTTCCTAACTCCCCAAAGTTAAGCTACTAGATCATTTCAAAAAACAATTACGGTAAACCAAACAGAGCAACAAAGCACCTGCAGAATGCAACTACAGACCAAAAGAAGCGGGTACAAAGGACTGGCATGTTTCAGGTTTGAAAAAAAACCTTTTATTGACCCCGCTACGTGATACGTGGCAATAGTGCTTTTAAAACTGACAGGACTTTACAAGGTTTGTCTCCTCAAAATCCCCCTGAAGAAGGCCCGTTGGCCGAAATGCGTAGGGGGTCAATAAAAGGGGCAAAACAATTAATGCATACTGAAATGGCCATTAACCATGCATCACACAGTGGTACAAAGTCTGGGCAGGGATCAGGTGGAGAGTCAGTTTTGATTGCACGTTGCAGTTAATGCAGGCATTAGTAGCATGTATTAATAGGTGGCATTAGGTGCACCTGTGGTAACTGCCAAGGACTGAACTGCTAAGGCCCTTTGCAGCCTGCTTACCTTTGGGAGAACAAGGGAAAGAGGATCGCTAGCCTCCAGCAGCATCAGGGAAGGGAAACATCGTTCCTAGCCAGTCGCACAGCAGGAGAAGGGGAGATAAGCCAGCTACACACGGCACCTTGCCCTGCCTCCCACCAACGTCACTGCCGGCCATCCTGAGACTCTAAAACTACAGTGCTTCAGGCGCACTGTCCCTTTGCAGCCTGCTTACCTTTGGGGGAACAAGGGAAGGAGGATCGCCAGCCCCCAGCAGCATCGGGGAAGGAAAACATTGTTCCTAGCCAGCTGCACACCAGGAGAAGGAGAGGTAGGCCAGCTACACGCAGCAACTTGCCTCACCTCCCACCAACATCGCTGCCGGCCATCCCGAGACTCTAAAACTACAATGCTTCAGGCGCACCCATGCCTGGTGGGCCCGCACCTGAGGGCCTTGCCAAATAACAGAGGTTTAAATACTAAACATCCATTCTCACACTGTATTAACATGTTAAGTATACTAGCATAGTGTTAATGTTCAAACTATGGCCTTCAGGATGGATTTACACTGTTTAGAAAATGTTAACATCCTCAGCTTATGGTAAGGTCCTAACTGAACCACAGCTACTGGGGAACATTGAATGATTTGTAATTAATTTACTGTATAAATCCTATACTAGTATAGTTTCACACCATGTAACCCTATAGAGCTATCTGGTAATACTGGCTTTACATTACATCAAGTGTACTGAGGTAGAATAAAGATACTGCAGTGTTTACTGTATTGATCCTGTCTTAGTACAGTATTCATATTAGATTGTTCCTGTATTAGTGCTGAGTGATACTCTAATCATATTGTCAGATACAATATATTAGTTACTAAGTACTGTCTGTACTATTTGGCACAGATTTAGAATTCATAATCTATACATTCTTCCCCACTACGCTTTAACGTCCTCAAATACTGGTGGCAAGCTAAAAATACAAACAGGTGGTTGAATAATTAATGGTTATAGTCCAGCCATAATTATGGAGACCAAGAAACTATTATGATTTATTTATAGCTTGACTGTTATCTTCTTCATCAATTCCCAAGGTTATTCACACCCCTTAGCATCCATCTAATACGACAATATACCAATCATTCACAACCATGCCAGATATGACCATTCTCTGTTCCCTCATAAAACTAACAGACATAAGCAACCCCCCCCCCACAGATTTATATATATCAACCCTTAAAGTATTAATCCATACTCTATCACTCAGACAAACCTAGACCCTTTAAATGTTTTATTTGCAATGACAGATCTATTAGAAAATACCAGTTGTAGTAGACATTATGAAGGATAAAAACACTGACTTATTCTGCATTACTGAAACTTGGCTAGCTGACTCAGATTCTGTATTAATTAACCAGTTAAACATCCTGGATATAGCTTATTCCAGTGCCCCAGGATTACAAGTTGAGGAAGTGGAGTCTGAGTCCTCATATTAATAAAAAGGGAACTTAAAATATCCCTTCATCTAATTAGAAAGATAGATGGTATGGACATCCTCTACATAGTGAATAAAAACCTATCTGCCTACTATACAGACCACCAAATTCTAACTCAGATAGCCTTACCTCAATTATGGAAATTGTATGTAATTCATCATTAAAAACTAAACACTAATCCTTCTGCGCGATTTTAACCTTCCATCCCTACACAACTCTCACACTACGAGTTTTCTCAATTCTATGGCTGATATGGGCTTTCAGCAGGTTGTACATACCTCTATATATGTTATAAAGGCAATACTCCGGACTTAGTATTCCTACCCAACAATATCATTCAACATTACCTATGCACACCTCCACAAGTAAAACATGTACCCTGGACAGACCACTACCTAATTGAACTCACATTGCCTCCATACCTTCCATATCATCACCAAATAATAATGATTCCTATACGAAGCGATTCAGGACATTTAAAAAGGAATCCTTTTTGAATGAAGTCCTACCACAGTTAAATCGTCCCCTAACAGAACTAGACAATATATTGGCAAACTGGAATACCACAATATTTAACACTGTCACTGTGCCCAAATCACACCACAGAGCAAAGCAAAGGAGATCAGGGAAATGGTACACCCCTGAACTAAAGAACCTAAAACAGAAATTGAAGAGACTTGAACATAAATGGAGGGCAACAAAATCCATGGATGACAGGCTAATTTATATGAGCACACTTAATCAATACAAAGATGCTATAAACAATACCAAGAAAAAGTACCATACTAAGATCCTCACAAATTCTCTCAACATCTGAGGGAACTTTTTGAAATTGTGAAATCGCTCACTCAGACACCCAACCCAGAAGTAAACAAATTACTAATAAAGCCACAAACTCTGGCATAACACTACATGAATAAACTAAAACATCCAGACAAAGGTCAACCTTCATCTAGACAGTGATCTTACATCCTCTGGAAAATGGCAAAACTTCCATATGGTAGGCCTAAAATATATTAAGAATGTAATTTCCAGAATTAATACAAAGACATCCAATTTAGACCCCTGCCCCGTCAGCTGGCTAAAAGCAACTAAAGCTGAGCTATCCCCATTCATCCTCAAAATTATTAACCAATCACTGAGGCTAGGCATCATCTCTGCAGCACTAAAGCATGCTACAATTTAGGCCAATATTAAAACATAAATCGTTTGATAAAGAAAGCCCTAATTCCTATAGGCCAATTTCTAGCCTACCTTTCTTGGCTAAAGTTATTGAAAAGATTGTACAAATTCAATTACAAGACTATATTGACAAATTCCCCTTTAGACAAGCAGCAGTATGGTTTCAGACCATATCATGGTGTAGAAACTCTGCTATTGGCTGTCTTTGATAACCTTATTCGAGGAATAGATAACTCTAAAAAAGCTTTTGTTCTTGTATTCCACATTTGACAATATCAGCCACAGTATACTTCTCACTAGACTACATCAGATAGGAATACATGGCAATGCGCTACAGTGGTTCCAGTCCTACCTCTCCAATTGAACACAAGTATGAATTGGCCAGAGACATCACAATCATATAAACAAGAGCAGGGCATACTGTAAGGATCTGCCCTCTCATCCTTACTATTTAATATATGCTTACAGCCTATATGTAATATTCTCAAAAAATTCAAATTAGGTTATCATGTCTATGCTGATGATATAATGTTATATCTCCCTAGAGACATTACAAACCCTGGATATCATCAGCTGACGTCATGTTTCAGTGAAATAACAAAGTGGCTAAATCAACATAACCCGAAAATAAATTATAACAAAACTGAGGTCTTACACATTGCAAGGAGCCAAAACTATTCCCCCTCCAAAACTCTATCTTCAAGATATAGAATTAGAAGTAAAAACCAAACTGAAGTACCTTGGAGTGACCATTGATCAGACACTCAGCATGATCACACATATAAAGCTAATTACCAGAACAATCTTCTATAAACTACGAATGCGCCAGCATCTAAGACCACTCCGCTCAAGCTATGATTTTTGTTCAGTGCTCCAAGCAATGATCGCTCCACATTTAGATTTCTCAAACAGTATCCTACAAGGTCTCCCAAAGCAGACACTCAGCTCTCTCCAATTGGCCCAAAATCTTGCAGCCCGCATTATCAGTAACCCAAATAGCCCAGAAGGGGCAGTATAGAAAAAAACCTCACAAATAAAATAAATAAAATAAGGGGCCTGCCTTCATGGTAACTGTGGGGCACATGCTTGCCATACCCCTGACAATTAACACAGTGCAGTGGCATCTGATGCACGTTAATGTTTGACAGTGCATTAGGGACAAAAAAAATGCAGTCCTTTAGTAAAGGGGCCTCAAAGGCACATAAAATTTAAAGAAAGAATTTTACTATTATCGGGGCACATCTACCTCAATGACAGATGTACAGGGAGGCAATTTTTGATGAGCTAAAATATTTTCAGAAATAATAGTGAGAATAGAAAGGATAAAGGCACCAATTTAGTTTAGCAAAGTCACAATGAGAAAGAGCAAACAAGAAATAAAGAAGGATGTAATGTCCAGGGAGAGAGGAAGGGGCAAGTGGAAACAGCTGGAATTGTTCAACTGTGTCAACATTGGACTGTTTCACAGATTGACTAGCAAAGTGTCATCCGAAACCAATTACTTCCCTAAAACCCTATGGACCCAGTTCATAACATTGATTAATCCACATTGTGAAAAAGTCCCAAAGCAAAACTAAAACATCTGTCAGCCATTGGAGCTCAAAAATAGAATTTGACTTTTTTAAACTCTTCTAGAAATTTGTATAATATACAGATAGACATTTTATGAAACCAGTATGTACAACATTCATTTCCCCCCATCTTGTACTGTATATCTAGCAGCTAATTCAGGTTCTGTAGATCTGTAGTATAGCATTGCATGCCAAAGATTTTCAGGCACATTCTTGTTCATCAGAATATACCCATTAACTTAGCCTTCGGAAATCTAAGGGAGAAACTATTTTACAATCAGTCAGCCTTGCTATCTATTTTCACTCGTCTGCTTCAAACCTGACAGCAGGCATCTGTAACAGCACAACAAGCTATTAAGTGTGTCAAACCGTCCAGGGGCACAGATTTTCAGAAGATTGTGTTCATGAGGAGCTAGCCAAACTAAAAGTAGACAAAGCGATAGGGCCAGATGGGATACATCCGAGTATTGAAGGAACTTAGGAAAGTTTTGACAACTCCATTGTCTGACCTTTCCAATGCTTTTTTAGAGTCGGACTGCAGAGGACTGGAGATTGGTGCTTGAGGTCCCTCTACACAAAAGCAGAAGTAAGGATGAGGATGGGAACTATTGGAGTAAATTAATAGAAACACTGCTAAAACAGAGGCTAGTGAGATTTCTGGAATCCAATAGATTGCAGTATCCAAGGCAGTATGTTTTCACTAGAGGCATGCCTTATCAGACAAATCTCATTCATTTCTTTGACTAAGTGACCAGAGATTTGGACCAAGGGACAGCACTAGATGTAGTATATTTAGGTTTCAGCAAAGCCTCTGACACCATTCCACACAGGTGACTTATAAATAAATTGAGTGCTCTAGGGATGGATCCTAAAGAGATTGACTGTTAGAAAATGGTTGAGTGGGAGCAACAAAAGGTATAGCTAAAAGGAGCTCACTCAAAGGAGAAGGACATTACCAGTGATGGGGCCACAGGGATCTGTTTTGATCCAATTCTTTAACATTTTTGTGACATTGCAGAAAGGCTGTCAAGTAAGGTTTGCTTCATTGTGGATGATAGATAAGAACGTAAGATATGCCATACTGGGTTAGACCAAGGGTCCATCAAGCCCAGCAGTATCCTGCTCCAACAGGGCAAATCCAGGTCACAAGTACCAGTCAAGTTCCTAAAACATACATAGATTTCATGCTGCTTATTCTATGGGTAAACAGTGGATTTCCCCGGTCTTCTTTAATAATGGTTTGTGGACTTTTCCTCCAGAAACTTGTTCAAACCTCTTTTAAATCCAGCTACACTAACAGCTTCTACTACAGCCTGTTAATGAATTTCAGAGTTTGATTACGCATTGACTATAAAAATATTTTCTCCGATTAGTCTTAAATGTGCTACATTGTAACTTCATTGTGTGTCCCTTGGTATTTCTGCTTTTTGAAGGGGTAAACAAGTGATCTGCATTTACCCGTTCTACTCCATTCATTATTTTATAGACCTCTATCATATCTCCCCTCAGCCATCTCTTTTCCAAAGTGGAAGAGCCCTAACCTTTTAAGACTTTCCTCAGAGGGATATCCTTCCATCCCCTTTAACATTTTTGTCACTCTTTGTACCTTTTCTAATTCAGCTATATCCTTTTTAAAATATAGTGACCAGAATTGCACACAATATTCAAGGCCTCTGCTTCGCACCAAGAAATGATGCAGAGGCATTACAATATCCTTCATTATATTTTCCACTCCTTTCTTTATGATTCCTAGCATTCTATTTGTTTTCTTGGCTGCCACTGCACACTGAGCAGAGGGTTTCAATGTAGTATCTACAATAATGCCTAAATCCTTTTCCTGAGTGGTGGTTCCTAATGTGGACCCTTACATTATGTAACTGTACTTTGGATTGTTCTTCCCTAACAGACCTTTTCATTCCCAGACGTAGATCCCCTCTGTACGTCCCGTCTGAACCAGATGTACAGAGAGGATCACGATTCCGATTCTGCAGGGCACGTCCAGCCCGTGGGATCAGAATCGCGAACAGTTCTGTACATGCAGGCCGGGACTGTGATTCAGCCTGGCCTGCACATACAGGACTTTACTGAGCTAACTCAGTGAAGGCTCTTCAATGATTTTAGCGAAACGCAAGGGCGCCTAATCAGTGGCGTTGGGATTTCAGAAAAGGAACGGTTGAAGAGGAGTTTTGGAAAGGATTTAAGAGGAGTTAACTGCTCCCTTTGTAGTTCCGATGGTTTAAAAAAATGTTAAAAAAAGTTAAGTTAAAAAATGAAATAATGATAAATAGTTTATAGTATGAAAATCAATTTTTAAACAACGTCAGGTGGTCACTGATGTCAACAAGCACAAAATTAGGATGTTGATTATGTCCAAATTATAGTGCAGTGAGTTGTCCGAGACCTTGGTGCGTTGGACTATATGTAACAACGAAGGATAATACTAAACTTAAGAGATACTTTGAGCGAACTGCATAGCTATTGGAGCACTAACACACAAACAGCTCTGAGTGATGCTGTTCTTGTTTTAAAGGATTTTGTTTTTGTAAAATGGTTATTCTTGCTGTACATGCCATCAAAGACATACTTTTCCAGCAACCTTATATGCGTTTTATAAAAAGCTCTTCATTCACTAAGTTTTTCGTAAAATACGCTGCAAATTGTGACCATCCCAACTTGGATGTCCCTTTTCCATTCTAAATGACTTATACAAAATAGGGGCTTCCCACCTACACATCATAGAGAAGTGCAAGAGAATTCCTCTGTGGGGGAAAAAGGTGCGGGACCAGACCACTGTATCCATCACATCATAAACGTAATAGGGATACCAAAAAGTAAATTTAGAACAATCCAGGAATGTAAGGCATTTGAACTTAAATTGATCAAACACTTCAGAACTGATATTTCAAACCTGACTGATTAACATTTCACTGCAGAAAATTCATATTGTCAGTGAATAGTGAAGAAAATAGGATGTTCTCGAAATAATGTGCTTTTCTGGCACTAGAAACCTACCTCATCTTAGTGAAACAGTCTCAAGATGACTATATAGAAGACCTTTTAAAGGAATAACCAGAGGATCCTCTGAAGCCAAGTCCTATGATCCCCCTCTGGGGATCCTTCGAGAACACTCAGGCAGGTCCCTTTAGCTTCAGATATATAATAAAGATATATAATATAGCATAGAATAGTTAAAACTCTGTTTTAAATATGAATAAAATAACTGGTTTAAAGTGAAAGCAAAGTGGTTAAAAGTATAATGTAAGTATAATGACACCTTTAACCGTTGAAATGGAAGCTCTCTGGTCCAATACAAATGATATAATATAAAAAATGTGCAAGTAAATATTTATCAGCAGTGGTCAATATTCCTTCAGATATTATTGTCAACTAATCTCTGTAATGACAAGAAGAAATATTTATTTTTGAAGGTATAATGGGAGGAGGAAAATTGAGCTAAATAATTCCGCATTGCTAAACCTAACCAGTTAATTGCTTCATTATCATCACTGCTAGATCAATTCTTTTAAAACTCCATAATGAAAAAACAAGTCTGTTAATGTTAGCAATGCGAAATTATTGAGATTGAGCTTCCTCCTCCCGCTATACCTGTATCTGCAAAACAAGTATTTGTTCCTGCCATTATAAGGACAATATTATCTGGAGGAATAATGACCACTGCTGGTAAATATTTACTACCGCATTTTTTTTATTATACCATTCAGTATTGGACCACATCTTTGGTACTACATATTTATGATTTTGTTGGGTTAGGAATTTTTCTAACTATTTTATGATTACCAGTACCAAATGAACCAGAATCCCTAAGGCAGGGAGATTTTGCTCCAGGACCTGAGACCCCCCCTCCCCCCCCCCCACACACACACAGTACAGATACAAACAGGTACACTCATACATAGACGCTAATACTCCCACCCCAATTATTTATTTATTTATTTATTTATTTCCAGTCTCTTCTATACCGCGCTATTCAACATCAGTGCGGTTTACAATAAACATAGAACTACACATTTCCTTGGGTACTTTGTGTTTACAATGAACAGGTATTTAGAACTTGGATAACAGGGGGTAACTATTTACAATCTTGCAACATGATGGGGTTCACATCATTTTGTCTAGTTGTGGGAGTTTTGTGATGTGCCTGTGGATGAGGCTGATATGTCATTGTCTATCTGATAGTGCTGGAGGAAGAGATGGTGCTTCAAAGCTTTCCTAAACTGAAATAGGTCAGGAATTGCACGGATGTTGGGGGACAGAGAATTCCAGCATTTGGGCGCACAGAATTTGAAGGCTCTGCTTGCTGTTGACTGGGTACATTGGGTTATTGACTTTGGAACTGTCAGTGTGTTGAGTGCTACTGTTCTTCTGGATCTGTTAGTGGGCGTGGTCTGGATCAAGTCAGATAATGAGGATGAAAGCCTGTGAATGGCTTTGAATGTCAGCAATAGGGTTTTGTATTTGAGTCTGCTATGAATCGAGAGCCAGTTGAGATGCTTCAGTATGGGCGTAACATGGTCATTCCTGGATGCTCCGTATAGGACCCTAGCTGCAGTGTTCATAGCAAGTTGCAGTGGATTCAGAGTGGTCTGGGGGAGCCCATGTAAGATCACATTAGCATAATCAAAATGCGGTATGATCAGCGCCTGGTAAATTGTCCTAAAGTCTTCTGGTTCCAGCAAGGCTCGTAGGGGTCTGAGGGATCGTATCTTATGGTATACCGCCCTAACTATATTGCCTATATGTAACTTCATATCCAGCCTTTGGTCTAAAGTGACGCCGAGGTATCTGATCGTGGGTTTGGTTAGGAGATCTGCCTCCTTGACACTTAGAAATGGTGGTGTGGAGAAGTTTAGATTCCTTGTAATAAAGAGTACTTCGGTTTTTTTGTGTTGGATCCTCAGGTTTTGGGTTTGGAGCCAGTCGGAAACGGCATTAAAGCAATTTGTTAGTGGCGAGAGGTCCGGGTTCTCCATTGAGAAAGGCATATATAGCAAAATGTCGTCTGCGTATATCAAGCAGTTGACACTAAATGACTGGATCAGAACACACATAGGCTGCATGTATACGTTGAACATCAGGGCTGAGAGGGAGGAACCCTACGGGACACCCTGCTTCTGATGAAGCTGCCCCGGAACGTACGTGCTGCCATCTGTCAGAAAGATAGGACTTGCACCAGTCCAGTGCTTTATCAGTGATCCCCTTTTTCCTGAGACGTTCCAGCAAGAGCTCATGGCATACCGAGTCAAATGCTGCTGCAATGTCCAAGGAGATGAGGACAACACCCTGACGGATGTTGTCGATTCCTGTTACTATGCTGTTAATGAGTGTGGTGAGGAGCGTTTCAACTCCATGGGCCTCTCTGAATCTATGTTGACAAGGGTCCAGTGGTGCAGAGGTTTCTATGTGATCTTGAATTTGCATCTGGACTTCCTTTTCAATTATTTTTGCTAGCAGAGGTATGTTTGATATCGGTCTGTATGAGTCCGACTTCTGGGGGTCAAGCTTGCTGTTTTTTAATAAAGGTCTTATGGACGTGCGCTTTAGGGATTGTGGGAATGTACCTGCTGTAAAGGATTGGTCCATGATTTTGGCTATAGTGGGGCTAAGGTTGGATTGTAGGTCTTTAATCCAGAATGCAGGGCAGGGGTCAGTTTGAGCAGTGGTCGTGTTGATTGCTGCTATGGTGTCTTCAATACGCTGCTTGGGGGGTGTGGAGAAGATGGTGAGTGGTGTTAGATAGCTCAACTTGAAGGAGACATCAGGCGCTGGGGCGATGTTGGTCTGGCATAGCGTAGATAGTAAGTAGTCTGCAAATTCTTGGGGATGGATCCCGATTGTTTGCTCTGCAGCTGGCTCCTTTGTCAGGTTCTTGACAAGGGCGAACAGGTCGTGTGGTTTGCTCAGCGATCGTTTTAGTGTGTCAGTGTGGAATCGTCGCATGTTTACTGTTATCGCTTCGCGGTGCGTTGTCAAGTGGGAGATATATGCTCTTTGGTCTTCAGCTGTGCGTGAGCGGCGCCAGCGTCTCTCCAGCTTCCTTAGGAGGGTGAGGGAGGATTTCAGCTCGGCAGAGTACCAGGGTGCGGATGCTCGCTTCCCAGGAGGTTTGTTAGATGGTGGACATAGTGAAAGTGAGCTGAAGTTTTATTCCATTCAGAGACCAGAACCTCAGGATCTAGTGCCGTCGAGGTAATGGGTGCGCTGTGCTTAGTATCAGCTCCTTGTTGAATGTCTGAAATCTTCGCGGTGGGGCCTTGGAGTGGCTGCTGACTGTTCTGGATTCCTTCTGGATGTGTGTGGGCAGTGGAATTTGGAATATGATCAGCTTGTGGTCAGACCAGGGAACTGCAGTAATTGATATCTCAGGGGTCGAGGGTGAGTTGAGAGTTGCCTGGGGGGCGAATATGAGGTCCAGGACGCCCCCTTTTACATGAGTAGGTTCCTTGATTAGCTGATTATAGCCTAGGTCTTTAAGTGCTTCGAGAACCGCTGCAGTGTGGGAATCTTGTAGGGAAGGTAGATTGAAGTCTCCTAAGATCCAGTTCAGAGTGCGTGGGTTCTGAGTATTGGATGCGAGGTCGATTATTGCTGAGAGAGTATCTGGGTCTGCTGATGGGGCCCTGTATAGGAGGTTGATGGCACAGCTCTTGTTTGCTATAGTGATTGCATCAAGGAGTGGTGTGCTGGTTGCGTTTCTCGGGAGGAACTGTAGGTCCGACTTGGTGATGGCGAGCACTCCTCCCCCTCTCTTACTGTCTCTATGGCACGTATGACATGAAAAATTGGGAGGAAGTAGCTGGTTGATGAGGACATTGTCGTCACTGGTAAGCCATGATTCTGTGATCAGGAGCATGTCGAGGTTGTGGCGTGGTATTATGTCCGAGATGACAGGCCATTTCTTGCGTATAGAACGGGCATTTATGAGCGCACATCTCAGGGGTTGCGGTAGAGGGTTTTCTGCATGTTTTGTTTTCTTATTGTGTTGTGTTGTAGTGCAATGTGTAAGAGATGGTGATGGAGAGTGCGGGTGGCTTCACTCGGATCGTGGGAGGTGGTACTTGTCCATCTCCTCCTGTGATTCTGGAGAATTGGTATATGGTTGTGACTGGTGGGCAGGTCTGTAACACTGCTTAGGCCTATAGAGAAGAGATATAGGATCAGTGCGATCGTGCTTGTTAGGGCCATAGTGTGCGTGTAGCTTAGGTCTGGGTTGTATGGTGGATACCGCACTGGCTTAGGTCTGGGTTGTATGGTGGATACTGCACTGGCGGTTGGGATGTTTCGGGCCTAAGTATGTAGTGCAGGTTGAGGGCTGGTGGACTTGTGGTGGCTTTGTATGACTATGCTTCAGATGGACGGCTGGCCCAATTGAGCAACAGCGGCAGAAGCATGGATGATTTGTGATGTTCTGGCGTCGGGGGTAATCAACTAATATAATATGGTAGTTACACACTTCAAGGCAGTTTTCAAGTATCAGTTGCAAACATTGGGTTATAGCAATTTTGAGGTATCAGTGTCAAACATTAGGTTATAAGCAATTTAGGCAAGCTACACAATCTAAGGTAGTTCGGTATCAGTAGTAAACAGTAGGCTAATGGCACATTAAGGCAAGCTACACACTTCAAGGCAGTTTCAGGTATCAGTGTTGAATAGTAGGCTATATGCAAGTTTAGGCAAGTTTGAGGCAAGCTACAGATTTCAAGAAAGTTGAGGTATCAGTGGCAAACTGTGGGCTATAGGCAATTTAAGGCAAGCTACCCAAACCAAGATATTTGATTATTAGTGATCAGCAGTAGGATATAGGCAAGTTAGGCAAGCTACAAATTTAAGGCAATTTTCAAGTATCCATAGCGCACTGCAGGCTATAGGCAATTTAAGGCGGGCTACACAATACGCTAATACTCTCACCCCAATTATAAATACTCACCCACTTATTCTTTCAAACACCCACCTACCTAAAGCGTAGCTACTCACCTGTAACAGGTGGTCTCCGGGAACAGCAGGAATTTAGTCTTCACATATAGGTATCGTCGGTACCGACGGAGCCTGCACAGGAACGCTCCCCAGCGTCCAATAGGAACGCTTTTGGGAGTATCCCTCAGCACATGCGCGCTGCCTTCCCGCCTTTCCAACTGTCCCTCTTCAGTTACGTTTGTAGCTGAGTGATAGGATAGAGGGAGAGAGGAAAGAGATAGAGAAATAGAGAGAACTCCTAGGGGAGGTGGGTGGGTTGTGAAGACTAAATTCCTGCTGTTCCCGGAGATCACCTGTTACAGGTGAGTAACTACGCTATCTCCAGGAACAAGCAGGAATGTAGTCTTCACATATGGGGACTCCCTAGCTGAAGATGCCGGGGAGATGGCCCCAGGAAGCTGCCACCTATAGTGAGGTGGGGCATGCTTCCTCCCATGGATCTCTGGCATCCTACCAGGGTTGGTGGGTAGGAGTTGAATTAAGTCTGAAAGAGATGTTGAAGAACAGCCTGGTCAAAGAAGGCATCCTGACAGGAGGCTTTATCTAGGCAGTAGTGGGCTGTGAAGGTGTGCACCGAAGCCCAGGTGGCTGCTCGACAGATGTCATCGATAGACACAGGGTGAAGGTTAGCCATAGAGGCTGCCATGGCTCTCACATTATGTGCTGTGACATGGCCTTGAAGAGGAAGACTCTTACTCTCATAAGTAAAGGATATGCATTGTGCAATCCATTTAGATAGAGTTCTTTTGGAGACTGGAAGTCCCAAATGACTAGAATCAAAAGCAACAAAAAGTTGAGAAGACTTTCTATGATGCTGTGTTCTTTGTAGGTAAAAAGCCAAGGCTCTTTTACAGTCCGAAGTATGAAGGTTCCTTTCTGCATTAGAGGCATGAGGCCTCAGAAAGAATACAGGAAGGTAAATCGATTGATTTACATGAAAAGGCGAAACCACCTTTGGCATAAAATGTGGATGAGTTCTGAGAACAACCTTATCATGGTGAAACCTTGTATAATGGGGATCAGCCACTAAAGCTTGCAATTCACTAATGCGACGTGCGGAGGTGATTGCAATTAGGAAGATGACCTTCCAGGATAAAAACTTGAGGGCTGTAGTGGCTAAAGGTTCAAAGGGCGGTTTCATGAGCTGTCCAAAAACTAGATTTAAATCCCATGCCACCGGTGGTGGCCTGATGGGAGGCTTTGTTAATAGAAGACCTCTCATAAATCTTGCTATGAGTGAATGAGAGGAAATTGGCTTTCCATTTAGAGGCTTATAGGAAGCTGCAATTGCACTAAGATGGACTCTTACTGAATTTGTCTTTAGACCAAAATTTGATAAATGAAGTAGGTACTCTAATACCGATTCCAAAGGTATCACAAGGTGGTTTAAGCTCATTTGAGAACAACATATAGTAAAACGTTTCCACTTGAAGGCATAAGAACGTCTTGTGGAAGGTTTTCTGGAAGCCTGAAGGACATCCTTTACCTGTTGGGAACGGTTAAGATCCTGCAGGTCTAAGCTTTCAGCAACCAGGCCCTGAGATGTAGGGACTGGGGATTCGGGTGCCATAGCATCCCGTTCTCTTGGGAGAGGGGGTCTGGAGCACACCCTAACTCCAGAGGTGCAGCTTGAGAGAGATGTAGAAGCAGGGGATACCACGTTTGTCGTGGCAGTCGTGGCCACCGTGGCGCTATGAGGATCATATGACCTCTGTCTCTCTGAAGCTTGAAGAGTGTTTTGGGGATGAGGGGAATGGATGGGAAGGCATAGAGGAAGTCCTGACCTCAGTGAAGGAGAAAGGTGTCCCTTGCCTGGCAACTGTGAGCCAGAATTCTGGAACAGAACCGGGGAAATTTGACATTCAGTGGACTTCAAAGAGGTCTATGTCTGGGGTTCCCCAGATGTGAAATACCTTTATCAGCTTGTCTAGGTGGAGAGACCATTCGTGAGGCAGCAGTACTCGGTTGAGTTTGTCTGCCCAAAGGTTTTGAATGCCTGAAAGATATACCACGAGAAGGTGAATTTGATGCTTTCTGGCAAAGGCCCATAGTAGTAAAGCTTCGTTGCATAATGACAGAGAGCCTGTTCCGCCCTGCTTGTTCATGTAGAACATAGCTACTTATTTATTTATTTATTTATTTATTTATTTATTTAACTATTTCTTTTATACCGCCCCTTCCAGAGATCAAGGGCGGTTTACATATAACAGATTAACAGTCTTGTACACAATTTGTATACATTTTACATAGAACAGTAGAAATCAACTATTTACATTGAACAGTAAGTATAAACTATTTACATTGAACAGTAAGTATATAACTTATAGCTACTTGATTGTCCGTTTGGACTAGGACTGTCTTGTAGCTGAGCTGGGCGTGGAATACTCGAAGAGCTAGATAGATTGCTCTGAGTTCTAGGAGGTTTATGTGAAGACAAGCCTCCTGTGAAGTCCAGGTACCCTGGGTGGAGAGATGGTGCAGGCGTGCTCCCCATCCCACCTGTGATGCATCTGTTAGGGTGGCCTGGAATGGGGGTTGTTGGAAAGGAGACCCCACTAAAAGATTCTCCAGTGATTTCCACCATTGTAGGGACAAGATCAGTCATTGTGAGTTTGATATCTTGTCTGACAGACATCCTGTGGCCTGTGTCCACTGTGTGGATAGTGTCCACTGGGCTGCTCGCATGTGGAGGCAAGCATAGGGAACTATATGAACTGTGGATGCCATATGTCCCAGTAATTGCAGCAGTTCTCAAGCAGTTAGGGAGGACTTTCCTGCTGCTTGAGAAGCTAGTTGCATTATGCGAAGCCAGTGGGGCTGTGAAAGGAAAGCCATTGACTGTCTGGTATCTAAACAAGCTCCTATGAACTCCAGGCTCTGAGAAGGAACAAGTTGGGATTTTGGGAAGTTTATGACCAATCCCAAGTATTGGAGAATTTGCATTGTGCGAGACAGTGCAGAGCTGGCTTCTGGAATCGTGGGGGCTCCGAATGAGCCAGTCGTCCAAGTAAGGGAAGACGAATATCCCTAGGGTTCGCAGGAATGCAGCTACTACTGCCATGCATTTCGTGAATACTCTTGGTGCCGAAGCAAGACCAAAAGGAAGAACCCTGCATTGGAGGTGTTTTCCCTCGAAAAGGAATCGTAAGAATTTTCTGTGATCTGAATGGATTAGAATATGAGTATATGCATCCTTTAGATCTAGAGAGCAAAGCCAATCCTGACTTTGAAGGTATGGCAGAAGAGTTCCCAGAGAAATCATTTTGAACTTTTCTCGGAACAGATATTTATTCAATTCTCTGAGGTCTAGAATGGTCTGTGTCCTCCTGTTTTCTTTGGAATAAAAAAAAAAATAGGGGGAGTAGAACCCTGTACCCTGTTGGGGAATGGGCACTTCCTCTATTGCTTCC
Organism: Ichthyophis bannanicus; assembly: GCA_033557465.1. Classification (NCBI taxonomy): domain Eukaryota; kingdom Metazoa; phylum Chordata; class Amphibia; order Gymnophiona; family Ichthyophiidae; genus Ichthyophis; species Ichthyophis bannanicus. The sequence goes on along the minus strand of CM066043.1, from coordinate 123,344,954 downwards.
TGAGCAAGGAGTGTTGAGATCTCTTGATCCAGTAGATTGTCTGGAGAGGTTTGGGAATTGAACTGTCTTACGATTGTAGGATGGGGCATGCTGTGAAAATGAAGCTTGTACCCCTCCCCTACAATGGACAGGGTCCAATTTTCTGCTGTTATTTGGTGCTATCTGTTGACAAAATGACACAACCTGCCTGGAATGTTTAGGGGTTCTGGACCCTTCAGAGGCAGGAACGCTAAGCTCTCTAGGAAGGAGTCAAAGCCCTTGAGGGGGCTGAGCCTGTGGAGCTGGTTGAGCTCTCGGGCCTTTTGGCTTCTTTTGTTGTCTGGATTGTTGCTGTTGTCCCTTTTGGGCAACTTGACCCTGAGCTTGCCCTTACTGGGTCTAGGATGGATAAAACTTCCTCTTTTTGCTGAAAAAGGGTTTTTTATAGGGTTTCTTTTTGGTTGGAGTGGCTGTAGATTTTGACAATCTGTCTAAAGTGAGGTTATCAGTATCTATCTCATTAGCTTTCTCCTGCCAATTCTTGCCAAAGAGATTTTCTCCTGTGCAAGGGATGTTTCCTAATTTGTCCTGTACCCAAGTCTCCAAGTCTGATGCCTGAAACCAGGAAATCCGATGTGTACCAATGGCAATAGCATACATTCTGCTGATGCATTCATAGCAGTCAAAGGCAGCACGATTTACAAACTTGGAAACGTCTTGAGCATGCTTGACAAGAGTAAGGAAGTCTTGTCGTTTGTCATCAGGGAGAAGGGAGAAGGGGCTCATAAGCTCCAAGTCTCCTGTGACTTCTTTGAGGAACGTTCCCATATATAAAATATATGAGCTGATCCTAGCTGAAAGCATGGAAGCCTGAAATGTTTCACGCTCAAAGGAGGATTGGATGCATGTTTTTTTGTACTTTTCATCCTACGCATGGCTGATTCCACTACCATTGAATGGTGTGGCAGCTGAGTCTTTTGAAAACCAGGACATGGTGGAACTCGATACATGGTATCGAGTCTCCTAGAATGAGGAGATGTGGTCAGAGGTGTTTCCCACATCCTGAGCATCAAATCATGAAGAATTTCATGAATGGGCAGGGTAGCTGCCTCTTTGGGAGCCTTAGGGTATTGGAGTATTTCCAATTCCTTTGCTCTAGGTTCTTTTTCAGGAGCTACCGTGATTGATAGGCCTCTGGCCACATCACAAATAAAATCCTGAAAAGACATGTCCTCCGGAGGAGACATTCTGCGTTGAGCAGAAGAGGAGTCTTCTGGAAGAAGTACTCTGGTACCGACCGAGTTATCCGAGTCATCGGAATTGGAAGATTCGAAGCATCTCCGATCCCGATGTTCATGCAAAGCACGGTATCGGTATCGATCGAAGTTGGCACCGAGTTGGTCCGGTACCGATCTGTCGATGCCCGAAAAAGTCGGCATGGGCAGAATTTCCAAGGGGACTGGTACCAGTACCGGTACCCATTGAACCATCGGTAGCGGTGTCAATGGTACCGCAGCTGTAAGGAGAGCTGCAAGACTGCGTTCGATAGCGAGGAATCTCTGGTCTATCGACGCTGCCGATGCCTGGGTGTCTGTACCGGTAGAAGCGGCCAGAACCCCTGAGCATGGCACCAGTAGTTCTGCCGAGGTCGAGGCCTCAAGAACATCCTGGAGCCTCGTTAGTGCTTTGGAGGCCAAAGCCTCCCGCCGGTGCTGTTTTGCTGGTATAGTATCCTCAAGGGCAATGCCAATGGCTTCTCGATGCTTGGAAGGAGATATACCCTTTGAGGACCGGCTCTTATGTTTAGTTATCTGAGATCCATGGGAGGAAGACGAGGCTCTGGAAGATGTCGATGCAATGGACATCGTATCTGAAGAAAAGAGGGTACCGAGCGTTGCAGCCCGGTTCTGTTTTCCTCTTTTAATCATCCCCATACAAGAGGAACACTCTGATGGAGAATGGTCAGGGCCTAAACATTTGAGACACTAGTCATGGGTGTCGATGATGGAAATGGTACCGCCACACTTAGTACATTTTGTAAAACCACTAGCTGTTTTTTCCATTTTTTAGGAAAATGGGGCCTAATGCCCAAAATGGCGCTTAGCACCAAAAAGAAAAATTTTCTGAAGAGAAACACTTCAGAAGAATATATATTTTTTTTTTTTGAAAAGAAGAAAAGAGTACCGGCGGTACCGGTAGGCGTCAAGCGGAGGCAGGAGCGACCACAAGAAAAACAAGTTTAAAGAAGAAATTTTCTGCGGTGACAGGGTACGTGACCTGTCAGCTCCGCGGAAAACAAAGAACTGAAGAGGGACAGTTGGAAAGACGGGAAGGCAGTGCGCATGTGCTGAGGGATGCACCCAAAAGCGTTCCTATTGGACGCTGGGGAGCGTTCCCACACAGGCTCTGTCGGTACCGACGATACCCATATGTGAAGACTACATTCCTGCTTGTTCCTTGAGATCCCTTGCTTCCTCACAAACTCATCCCCAACCTACTACAGACACCCCTAGGATTAGATGGAAGTATGGATTGGTGGGCAAGGAGCTGGACTGATTGGTAGGAAAGATAAGTGCAAGATGAGTTGAAGGTTGGGTAGCTAGGTAGTAGGGATGGTGGGTGGTAGGGTTGGTTGATGTGAGTTAAGTAGGTGAAGGGTGGGGTTTTAGTTGAGTTGCTAGGGAAAAATGAGAGGGTTGTTGGGGATGATGAGTCCTGGACATTGGCCATCCAGGTGCAGAGGCCCTTGAATCAGAACTCTGAGACCCAAGGGTCCTAGGTATATGGTTTCCAAATTGGAAATCCTTTCTCCAGAGGTAACCAACTTGGGGATCTCAAGTCTATTACCTGATTTTTAAATGTCTAATTGTCTTCCCACTGAAAACAATAGTAAATTAAATGTTTTCTGGGCTGAAATGAAATTTCAACACTAAACAAGTAAAAAAGGCAGTCATTTCTAGCAGACTTCCCTGGATTTTTATATATAGATCACTGGCATGCATTAAAATGTGAGGTGTAACATATGCATCATACTCCTTTACTTTCCATTTAATGCACCTTTTTTGTATGCTATAACATGGCACTGAATGTAATTTTAGCACACAAAATAATTATGCTAAAAGAAAACCTAATAAGCTATGCTAAAGCCTAGGGCGACTTATTATATTGGTCCCTTAGGGGTATGTTTACTAAAGAGCATTAAGGGTGCACCAGTTAGCAACTGTTAACGGCAGCGGTAAGGGTGTTATCATGCAGTAAAGGCCAGGGCAGGGAGTAGGCATACCGGCAGTAAAGATGCTTGGCTCCACTTATCAGGTGCTAAAAGGATACCGGGCCAAACGTGCACCTTAACACCTGAAAATGGCAGTCACCTTATCGAAGCATAAGAGAGCCTTTGTGAAAGTCACATTTCAGGTGATGGATGGAAGGAAGCGTTAGAGCTGATGGACATGTCATATCCATGTTTTATGCTACGTATTAGTAAGTGGGATGATAATGTGGGAGGCATTTGTACTGTATCAGTGAGGGGTGCTCACTTAATCTGCTGCAATATCATTGTGTGGCAGAGGATTGAGAAGATGTCCTGGAGGAGCCAGCATGGCCACGATGTGACCATCAAAAGGATGACTGGGCAGGAGTGGTGACATGCAGATCAATCATAGAAGAGGTGTGAGTGATACGTTCTAATGATTAATGTGGGTCATGGTGTAGCAGCTGACAGGAGAATACATGACTGTATATGATGGGCATATGCCGATGGATGGGGTAGATGAGAGTGTGGTATTTTATTTTATTTATTTATTTAGGATGGAGATCAGGGGAGGTTTACATTATAACTAACAATATACATTGAACATAGTAAATGTGTCTGTAACAGTTAACTATTTACAATAAAATCTGAACATTTGTAAATCATTCTGGGTAGTAATGAGTGTACATGAGGACCACAACATATATACAATAAATTTGTATTTTGGTATGTAGTGTGTTCTACAATTAATTGGGGGTTGGTAGTGGTTGGTTTGGAGGGTGATAGTGTTAAGGGGTTCCGTGGTAAGGCTGTTATCTAGAGGTTGATTGTAGGTGGGATTGGGATTGTTGTAATGTTGAATGAATAGGAATGTTTTTAATTTCTTTCAGAATTTGGGTGGATGTCATGCCAGCTGATCCTTCACTCCCTACAATCATGGCAGAGGCAACAATTCAGTGTTGCAGGTAGCAGGGCCGGATTTACCTTGAGTGAGGCCCTACGCCAACAAAAATTGTGGGCCCCCAGCAGGGGCGGCCCAAGGGGGGTGCGGGGCCTCATTTGCATAAGGGGCCTCATTTGCATAAATATTTGCATAATGTTACCATATACTAACTTTTAGTAAACGTGCCTCTTAATGAGTGTATGGATAAAGAAAGACTAAAAGATTTCTACATTACTATAATCCAGTGCCAACTGCCAGACACATTAGGAACTACTACAAACACTGCCCATTTAGAACCCATAGTAAACCCGCCGTATCCTAACAGCACTACCAGGACTCACAAAGCACCATACTCTACCAATCAAAAGGCAACACTGCAAATATTAAACCAATACATTTCAGAGAACAACAATACATGACCTACTGGGGAAAGAGAACAAGTGGCAATGTCAAATAGGAATTATATAAACAGAACACCTCAGCTCAGTTACACATGCAGAACATAGACCATCACCAAACAAGTAATCACAATTTAGAAACAGGAAGACAATAATTAAACTGGGAATCCCAAAAGCCAAACTTGGAATGTACAACACTGTAGAAATAAAACTATACATTAATTTGCTCTTGTACTAAACAAAGCGCAGACGTTAATGATGCACATTTACCAGAGCTGACATATTCCAATTAATAAATTCAAAATAAAGAGATATTTTTCTACCTTTTGTGCATTTTTTTCAGCTGCAATTGCTCCAGCCACTTTCTTCTGGTTTCTTCGTGTCTTCTGCTAACTCTCCATCGTCTGCTGTCCATTTGTCCTTTCTTCTCTCTTCTAGATTTTTTTCCATTCTCTCTCTACATCTGCTTTAACATACTAATCTTTCTCCTTTTGCTCTTTCCTCATTCCTATTTCATCCACTCAAATTTTACCCCTCCATCCTCAATCCCCACTTACTCTCCCAATACCCGGCCAATTGTAGATTTTTTATCCCTCCCACACAAAATATTTTTCCCTTCTCCATTTTACTCTTCCAGCCCCATCCCATTCTAATCCTCCCCCAACATCAGCTCCCTTCTAGTTCCAGCCTCACCCAGCATCCATTCCCTTCTAGTCCCTGCATCAGCCCATTTCCAGTCCTAGCCATCCATCAGCCCATTTCCAGTCCTAGCAACCCCCCAACCCAATACCAGTCCTAGCCCCCCATCAACCCACTTACAGTCCTTAACCCCCCATCACCCCATTTTCAGTTTAAGCCCCCCTATAACCCATTACCAGTCCTAACCCCCCATCAGCCCACTTCCAGTCCTAACCCCATCAACCCATTTCCAGTCAGCCCCCCATAGCCCATTGCCAGTCCTACCCCCCCATCAGCCCACAGCCCATTACCAGTCCTAACCCCATCATCCCACCTCCAGTTTTAACCCCCCAGCCCATTTCCAGTCCTAGCCCCCCATAGCCCATTACCAGACAACCCCCATCAGCCCACAGCCCATTACCAGTCTTAACCCCCCCAAAGCCCATTACCAGTTCTAACCCCCCCCAACAGCCCATTACCAGTCCTAACCCCATCAGCCCACCTCCAGTCTTAACCCCCCAGCCCATTTCCAGTCCTAGCCCCCCCATAGCCCATTACCAGACAGCCCCCATCAGCCCACAGCCCATTACCAGTCTTAACCCCCCCCAAAGCCCATTGCCAGTTCTAAGCCCCCCCAACAGCCCACAGTCCATTACCAGTCCTAACCCCATCAGCCCACCTCGAGCCTTAACCCCCCCAGCCCATTTCCAGCCCCAGCCCCCCAATCTCCCATTACCAGGCCTCCCCCCCCCTAGCCCATTACCAGCCCTACCCCCCCAGCCCATTTCCAGCCCCAGCCCCCCCAATAGCCCATTACCAGTCCTACCCCCCCCATAGCCCATTACCAGTCCTACCCCCCCCCCCGGCCTAAAGTAAAATTTAATTTAAAAAAAAACCTGGTGGCTGCCGCCGCGGGGCCCCCTCTGCTGCCGCGGCAGCACCGACTGACCCGCGGGGGCCCCGTCTACAAGCTGAAGCCGTCGGTTCGGTTGGTTCTTCCCTCCCTCCCTCCGTGCAGGCTGCAGGCTGTGAGAGACGCGAAGGGAGAGCGTCTCCTCGCGTCTTTGTTAAGCCCGCAGGGGCTGATGGGAAATTTCCCATCAGCCCCTGCGGGCTTAACAGAGACGCGAGGAGACACTCTCGCGTCTCTCACAGCCTACAGCCTGCAGCCTGCAGCCTGCACGGAGGGAGGGAGGGAGGGAACCGACGGCTTCAGCTTGTAGACGGGGCCCCCGCGGGTCAGTCGGTGCTGCCGCGGCAGCAGAGGGGGCCCCGCGGCGGCAGCCACCAGGTTTTTTTTAAAATTTTATTTTAAAAAAAATGAACTTTTTTTTTGTGGGCCCCTGCCGGCTGTGGGCCCTACGCCATGGCGTACATGGCGTATAGGTAAATCCGGCCCTGGCAGGTAGGCTTAAGGCAGTGGCACACATGCAGCAAGTCACAGCATGCCGCTCCTATCCCCTTCCAGCAGGGACTGTGAGCATGCAAGCGGCTGCCTTGAACATCGCAGGGTAAAGTCGGGACAATTCACCATCGCCTCCACTTTACCTGCCAATGACATGCTTGGCAAGCACATGAAGGTAGACACAGCAGCATTGCACCTGACATGAAGGGCCAGGACTAGGCTTTCTTCAGCAGCAGGCAGGAGCGACTGCGACCGCCACCCTCACCCAATGCTAACAGGGCTGTGTGGTGGCATTGGCAGTGGGCCAACTCATTTCAGAGAGCAGAAGCATGTATGTGGGCCACAGCTGTCACAGCAGAGTCACAACAGACACCACAGATGTACATGATAGGTGAGCGCCTGGTCAGCCTAGAGGACGAGTCTGACCCACTGCATCGCTCCCGAGCCACTTCCTGTAGCAAACTGGTACCAATCTGGCATTTCTAGGACACATGCTCTTACTACCAATGAAGCACTACTATCACTAATCCTAGGGCTACAATGGGAATAGCACATTGCATACAGCTACATAGACCCCATGTGTGCTGCTTGCACGATGTAAACAGCTCTCTCCCTTCAGAGGCAGCCCTTAACATGAGCTCTGAGCTGGTGCTGGAGTTCTTGCCGGCTGTGTCTCTAATGCACAGTAACAACCACCAGCGGTAACAGAGCACACCCTATCCCCGTCCAATCTCTACCACATTAAACGCCCACTCCCCATCCCTTTTCACTTTAATGCTAGGGGACCAGCTAACGCATGTTATTCTACCGTTATCGACACTTTCCTCAGCATTAGCCACTCACAGGTACTGATAATGCCTGTTAACGGCACCTTTGCTACCTTAACATTCCTTATTAAACATATCCCTTAGAGTATAAAGGTTCTGCTAGGTTTTTGCGTACACTAACCCTCAAGGTAGCTCTGATCCCTGAGGACAGAAATGAAATCTGTAGCTTTGTTGCTCTTACAATGAATGCTAGCTTTCTCTGGTCCTCTGGAATATTTTAATGTTAGGGCCCATCATGGACAGTATAGCTCAGTTTTAGGGATATACTGTGCAAAGGCTTAATGAGGATTTGCAAGGCTAAAACAGGGCTATGTAGTTAGACTGCCAGAATCTATGTAAGAGGATCTTCATTCATTTAGAAGTATGAGCGTTGTGATGGTGCAGCGGGGTTAAACGCTAGTGAAAGGTGCAGAAATCACTCTTTTTCCCCTGTAGCTAAGAGCAGTGCAGGCAGAGAAAGGGTTAAACCTTCAACTAATGGAAAAAACCCTGTGCTCAGAAAGCAAGAGAGGGAGCCACACCTCAGCTCCATGACAACCAGGGGAGCTGACGTAAGAGGAAGGGGGCGGAGTCAAAGCCCATAGGACAGCCCCAAACATTTAGCCACGAGGAAACAGTTAGAGAGAGGACAGGAACAGGAAGAACAGGAAGGTCAGAAAGAACGTCGGCAGCAAGGAGCTGTAAGAGTTCTGGAAGAGACGCTGGAAAGTGTTCTGAAGGGACCTGTGAGAGGAACAGAGATGAGAGTTTAAGCAGGAGCAAAGTTCCAAGGGAAAGGCTGTACAGATACTCTGATTGCAGGCAACGTGTGAGTAGCTCTAGTTCAGAGAGAAGCACAGCTGCATATGAGCAAGTGGCTGATTGGAAGCTCTGGAGACAGGAGTCAGAGTCAGACCCTGTTGAGCAGGAGAACAGCCGGGAGCAGAGGAAGCAGTCTGGGGACAAGAGGTTGCCTGTAAACTTGCCAGAAAGGGTACGGAAGGCCAGGAAAAAGGTGAGCCCTTTTGATTCTATTAAGGCAGTACTCAAAGAGTCTGGTGTTCTAAGTTCCTCCCCCACAGCTCAGACTAAAGAAGAGTCCCGTTTGAAACAGTTAAAGACTTTATTAGAGCAGTGGAAGCCTGTTCAAGAGAAGCCTGTATTAGAAGAAAGCATATCAGACTCAGAGGGAGAGCCCATGCAGTTTGAAGAAGCTGGTGTTGCTAGTGAGGGTTCTGATATGGAAACTGATTGTGCATTTTGCCAGAGAGGGTAAAATCTATGAACTGTGATACTAATTGTAAGTGCTGGAAGAAGCCTGACATTGTGCCAGGAGGATTTTACACGGGAAGAGGCAGAGAGCTGCTGGAGTGAAAAAGCCAGGCCAATTAGGCAAAAACCGGGAAGAAAAGAGCATTACTGCTTTTGGTGTTTTAAAGAAGCATTTTCATTGCTGAAGGAGAAAGCAGTAAATGTTGTATATCAGGAAGAAGCTTGAAGACAGTGCTGTGAAAGGAACATGCCTGTATGTTTAGAAGCTGAATAATCCTGTTTCAGTTAAAGAGACTTTGCTTTGGAGAAGTATCCTTTATTTCTGTTATTGGGATAGTAGGTGAACACTTGTGCAACAATAACAATAGAACTTATTGTTAACCCTATTCCTTGCTGACTCAGTCTGTGCCACAACTACAAGGGAACAGAGACCGCAGCACTTAAAGGGATACAAATAAATATGTGGTCCGCCCACTCCCACTAGGCAGCCGCCTATATAAGGGGTGGACGCGACAGCGTACATTCAGAAAACGTGTTTTATTAACGAGGAGTTCCTGGAGGCATTTTGGAGTTGTGGTTGAAACCTATGCAAGTCCCTTTAAGGGGTAATTTTATAACGCAGTGCATGTGTAAATATTACAAGCATGTTTTTCCCTGTGTGGGAACTGGAAAATTTTCAAAAGTATGTTTGTACCTCCATTTTGAAAATGACCCCAAGGAATTTATTTGCTTTGATTTTCAGCTGCATTTTGGCACGCAAAGGCTTTCTGAGTTGCTTTACAAGGAGATGTGCATATTTCCATAAATGCAAACCTCTCCCCAACGCAACCCACTAGAAAGTCTCCATTCGAGCTGAAAAAAGTGATGTATGTAGAGGCTCTATCTGTGTAACGTTTCATGCATATCATATGCACGATTTTATAAATGTCTTTTTCCACATTTAAAACTCTCCCATATATGCAGCAATGGCTTTAAAAATTGTCTTTCCTATTTTCAAAACCGTATACACATTGGGGCTCATTTTAAAAAGGGTGCGCGTAAGTATCTATTTTAAAGGACTTGTGTGTGTCATTGGGCACTTATGCCCACAACTAGATGGTCGCCATGCTGTAAGCGTGCACGCAAGTTGTATCACACATACATTCAGTTTGGGCATGCAAAGGGGCAGAGCGTTGGAGAAGCCTACATTTACACACACAAGCTACAAAATATTAGAACTTATGCGTGTTTCTGACCAATCTAAGAACCGGCATTTATACATGCTCCAGAGCAAAACCAGAAGCTGCATTGGAGGGGAGTAGAAACATCAACAAGTGAAAGAAACTGCGATGCAGCGTCGGACATTGTTGGTAAGCACTGAGTCATGGTTTTATTTATTTAAACCCATTTTATATACCACCTTTTCCTTAAATCAAAGTGGTTTACATGTTGCTAGGTATGCGTTCGGGTTAGGTGGGGTTGGTGGGGAGAGGTTATTGGGTGGGCACTTGGGAAGGAAGTTTGGGATCTGTGGGGGTGCCATGAGTTGCTTGGTTGCGATTTATTTATTTATATTATTTCTATACCGCGCTCTTCAAAATCAGCGCGGTTTACATATAACAATTTGTACAATGCAGCAGAGCATGCGATGCACATTACAGAGAACAGGTTATACAACTTGGGTTTAACAGGGGTAATTATATACAACTGGGCTATTCGTCTACCGGTTTGCCACAGGTACGGCTGTGGATACACGACACTCTCTGAACTACATACATTTTAGGTTCTATACAAGTTTGTGCAGCTGTATTCAGACTGTGGGTACGTTATCATGCCCTGGGTGTATCGGTGGTGTCACTTTGGTGGGTGGAGGGAAAGCTAGGTTGTGCTGTTTCACTGGACAGGGAGTAATGTTGGAGGAATAGGTGGTGTTTCAGTGCCTTCTGGAATTGGGCGAGGTCGGTTATAGCCCGGATGGTGGTTGGGAGGGCATTCCAGAGCGTAGGTGCGTAAAATACAAATGCTCTGTTCTTTGCTGCCTGGGAGCATTTTGTTACTGCGCTAGATTGTGCTCATAATGTTGGTTTGCAGGTTCTGGGAAGGTCCATAGCACTGTATAAATAGTGTTTATAAATAGTGTTAAATAGTGGTTTGGATGTGATGCCACCGCTGCAGGCGCCAGAGAGGGACAGCAGAAGCGGCAATGGGGGTGGCAGGAGAGCAAGATGGAGGGCTTGCCTAGGACACCTCCAGTCCTTGCACAGGCCCTGTCCCCCTTTGCTTTATAAAATTAACCTGTGTTTATGTTACAGGATCTATACCATTTTCATTGCACTTCTCTGTACTGCTTCCATCCCATCAATGTAAAATCCCTCAAAAGTGAAGCAGGATCTAACTAGTGCCATACAGAAGGGCAGTATTATCGCCTCTCTCATACCCATGAGTATGCCGTTAGCGTTCCCTGCTGCTTTATTACACAAATACTGTGTGGGAGATTTTTTTCTCTTGTACAAACAAAAGCTGTAAATCTGTCTTCCCTGCCGACTCTCTCACCTGCAGCTAGGTTTGACCAAGAAGCCTGCAGTTTAGTACATGCAGCCTGCAAACATCTGAAAGCAGCAAGAAGCTGAGAAAAATGGAAAGACATAATTGTCAGCAAAGTATCTTTGTATTTTAAAAAAATTCTATACCCAAAATGAAGGAAATCACATCTTGGTAGCAATGTTACACATTTATACTGGTGTACTCTGCACATTGCTTGAGAATATTGGAATCTGGGAATGTAGACACACAGACACCTCCATTAAATACACTGGAAGCTGCACAATATAATATCAGAACCGTCCGTGTGCCACAGTGGTGTGGCAGTAGGTGCCCCATTGTGATTAAATAGCTGATTTTCAAAAGGCAAGGGGCATATAAAGTAAAGCTTAGCACATATACACACACATACGCAATTTAACACATGCTAAAATTAGCCTTCTATGCACTAACAGCTGAGCATACAAGGTAAACCAGAGGCAGATGGTGCTAGAAGGTAGGTGCTAAAATTAGCATGTATCTGCATGTAAATTAAGAATTTAGTAAGCACATAGAGCCCGATTCTATAACATCCACATCCAGCCGTCAGAAAAAGGGCATGTTATAGACTCTATTCCGAAACTGTGGGTATAGATGCACTCACGTCTCTGGAATCAGGAGATTTATGTTTCTGGCATGGCATGAACACCACAACTGGGTAAACACGGGCCTTGCTGCTACAATGGGACATGGATATATGCAGTAAATGACCTGTATGTCCCTGTGCCCACTGTATTCTGGAAAGATAGACATTTCAGATGATTCCTCTCTCCATGCAGCCACACACCTCTGCTGGAAAACGTACATCTCCTAAGCTGATGCTCACACTGACAGTGTAGTGCACACGCAAACACATTAATACTAATGAAACAGATACAGTCATGCAAACCAGACTATATATGCGCATAACACTATAAGGTTATGTAAGTGCACCTATGCTACCGTAAAAGCAAATGGAAAGTGAGATGTTTGTCCTGACAAACCCTGCAGCAACACATACATGGCATGTGATGAACACCTTAGCTATACATGCAGTGGTCATTGCTGTAAACAGTATCTGCCTGATTCCATTCCAGTCGTAGATTCAGTCCAGCCTGCACTTACATGACCTACCTGACTAAGTCAGGGCTTTTAAATGGAGCCGCGGCACCATGGTGTCATGCTGCCATGGTACCCCGCATCACGGCTTTTAAATGATGCCGGCCGCCTGAAAAAGGGGTTTATTCCCTGCAGCCCGACCCCCGATCTGGCCTCCTAAGGCTAGGATCGGGCTGCGGGGAATGTCCCCTGGTCCCCCCTACCCCATTTGAGTCCCGGGCACTTAAAAAAAATCACGTCCAGGGAAGTTATTCCACCTCAGAGATGGAATAACTTTCCCGCACATGTCTCTGGCCCTGGACATACAAGGCCGACATTAGGATCGGCCCTGTACGTCCAGGGCCAGTGACCACCAACTACCCGCCCAGACTCTGCCCCCAGGTCGCCCATTCCCCGTCCCCATCTAACTTCCCAACACAACCGGCGGGGAAGTTAGTCGGATGCAGGAGCCGGCACGAATAGCGGGGATGGATGTCCTCACTTTTGTGGCTCAGAATGACCCATATTTGCAATGCTAAGCATGGGCCATATTGCACTGAAATGAGTCTCTACAGCTATGTGTTAACACATATGCCTGTCAATGGTAAGAACCCATTAGGATGAGCGCATGCAATGTGCAATCAGCAGCAATACATGCCCAAAAGCACCATCATCTGGCCTGACAAATATGCACAATGTCAGAGAGCTCTGATGGTGCATTTGGATATGTATGTGTGCTGTTTGCACTGCAGCATGCCCCCACTCCATGGGTCCCCCACCACTGACAGGGACATGCCCTGCTATGCTGATGCAGAGTAGCTTTGCAGAACTTACTGCCCATGGTGGTGCTGTGATCAGCCCTGCAGTCCAGGTACTGGCCAGGCATACATGGTGCCCCAGAGTTGCAGATCAACATACCTGCTGCCCTCACACTACACACACACACACACACTTTTGCTTGCAGTGAGATATAACATAGCTCTGCCAAAATCATGCTCTGCAACTATACCCAGCTGCTGGTAATACATAAAAGCGTGGCGTCTCAGAAAACCACCTCGGGTCTGCATATTTCAGTCAAACGTGATTCTACTTCATACTAACTCACATATCATCCCTACATCTACATTCCCATTCCTCCGATCATAGCAATTGTTAGGGAAGCCCAGAATAGACCCTTTAGCACAAACAGCTAATGCCAGCATTGTCAGAATAAAGGTTATTACAGTGCTTTATTTTTCTGTTGAGGTGTTTATTATCGTTACTTAATCTTACAAACATCCCTCCCCTGTGCATTCTTTTCTTTTCAACTGTATCTTGTGCTCTCCCAGACAACAGACACACCAGTTCAGTACAGACTTGTCACAGCCATTCATCTCTATGAGACGCATTTGAGATCAGAGCAGAAAGTCTAAGTCCCGGCCTTATTCCACCTTGCAGATGGTATAACATGGGTGCCCATGGGATACACTCAGGACGTACATGGGCCTTCCCTGAATATGCTTTATACGTGTCTTTATAGCTTGCCACGTCCCCATTCTGCCCCCTCTCGCCCACAGTCTGAAATCCCTGGTTTTAGTGCCATGTATGTGCAGGGCCGCACGGTTTCAGAATACAGATCTAGATATTTTCGCAAGAATAATGTCTATCCGACAGCCTATTTGCATTTCTGAATGAACTCCATATTGAATAACACAGTATGCTTTTTTCAATCAACTATTTAGCATGCATCGGATAACATCTAATGGCTAATACTTGCCTCAGACCAAGAGCTAGCTTTTTAGCAAGTGCACCATTTATTTATTATTTATTTATTTATTACAATCTTTTATATACCGCGCTATTTGATATTAGCGCGGTTCACATACAACATCAACAGAATAACAGGCTATTCCGTGTTTACAGCAAACAGGTATATAAACTTGGGTAACATACTTACTTAAAATACTTACTTAAGGGGGGCGGAGCCTGATGTCCAGCGGGTAGGACGCTTTGCGTTGAAGCTCCCGAGAGGCCTACTTAGAATCCTGACTTAATACCTATACAAATTTACTATTTCGCTCCGAGCTGACCGGGGCACCTCGGGGGGGATGGCGGCCCATAAACCAGCGCGCTTGGACTTCGGGTCTCCTTCTTCTTCTCACGGAAAACGTTCCAAAACAGAGGTGTCCTCCCCACAGAAGATGGTCCCATTTCGTGAAAACCCCGAAATGCACCTGGAGATTTCGGAGGAAATACGCGGCGTGAAGGAATTGGTGCAATCCAATGGAGAAGCGCTTCGGGCCATGCGAGAAGACTTTGGAGTGCTCCAGGACCGACTTGAAAGTCTTTCATTACGGCAGGACAACATGGCGGGGGTCCTCGACTCGCACGAGGTGCGCTTGGGCAAACTGGACAAGGCTGAGCGCCAGATACAGAATCTTCAAAAGGAGTTAGAAGATAGCAATAATCGAGCCCGTCGCAACAATGTGAGGCTCCTCGGAATGCCGGAGGGGGTGGAAGCAGGAGATATAAGAGAATTCTTGCTCAAAACTCTTCCCTCCTTGCTGAAGATCACTTTTCACAGAGAACTGGAAATCGATCGCGCACACCGTGTTCCTGCCCACATGGCGCTCAACCGCACGACCCCCCGGCCTATTATCTTTAGCTTGCTACGATATCAACAAGTGGAACAAATTTTACATGCTGCCCGAGCGAATCATCATTTGGAATTTGAAGGTCGTAAGGTCTCCTTCTTTCCTGATTTGGCAAAGCCTACCGTTGACCGTCGGAAGAAACTCCTTGCTTTTCGCCCTCGACTTCAACAGCTACAGGCTCGCTTTGGCCTGTTGTATCCAGCGAAGCTCCGAGTGACTCTCCACAACCAAACCAGGACGTTCGAAGATCCTGATCTACTATCAACATTTTTAGACTCCAAAGAAGCAGAGCAGATGCGCTAATCCCAAATCTCGGACTCTTATCTGCCGGCTCTATCCGCCATTTTGAAGGGCCCGATGCGGCGGTCATAGCCAAGCACAGAAATAGCCTGGACTTTCTTTCTTTCTCTATATGACTTTTGTTTTTTGGTCTCCTATCCCTTCATGATGTGTGCCTCGGTCGGATTCGGAGCACGCACAGTCCTACAGGTTATGTGTTTTTTCAATTTAGGCCTTCTCTGGGGTTTCTCCCCGCAGACACATGGTCGCCAGTAATTTTGGGGTTTTGCTTCTCCTCTACCGTACTGCGGTTTTCTTTGTTAATGTGGGGCGCTTCATTGTATTATATTAGCTTATTTTTCCTATGTCATGTGTACAGCCAGATACAGTCAGTTTGAGGGATATAGTGAAATTATGTGTGCTATCATGCTCAGAATTTTAACTTTTCTGAATGGCCTTATGTAAAATCTTATCATTCACCGTCAAAGGCATTAATGGTCCACTCAAAGGAAAGAAAATCCTTAGCTATCTTAGCCATGTGCATGTTGATTTAGTGTTTCTTCAGGAAACGCATTTAAACTCTGCTGAAACACTGAAACTCAATGCTAAGCCTCACAGGGTCGCTGCCTATTCTCCCACCGTTTCCAAATGGGATAACCATTCTGGTTAAGAAGTCTTTGCATACTACTGTACCTGATATTAGCGCTGACAAGGAGGGTAGATGGGCCCGTGTACACCTTGAGGTTGGAGATAGTGAATTCACGTGTATTTGCATTATGCCCCGAATGTGGACAAACCTGCTTACTATGCAAGTATTGCGCAGTTGGCCTAGGCCTCTGCCAATGCTCCATTAATACTTGGTGGCGATTTTATTCAAGTGTTCCCTCAATCTTTTCTTCTCAAACAGGGTGCTCGTTGGTTGGAAGATCCAGTACCGAGTAGACCTGTGTGGCTAGATATAGAAGTGGGCCTTTGCAAACTGATTCCTCTTACCTTTTTCCCTGGTATGACTCTCCCATCAGACTCCTACTATCTACCAATGCTTTTAGACACTTTAGGTGCCTTTAATACTCTTATGCAATCTTTAGACTCCCGACTCTGGTCAGTGCAACTTCAGCATCGCCTTCGGAGCACTAGAGTACTCCCGTCATCGGCATTCCCTACATAAGGTTGATTGGAGACTTTCCGATCTCTCGGTAGTTCACTGGGTGTAGCATCCAATTTTACTAAACCTTATGTAATGCTATAACTAGAGATACCCCTATAGCGCAGAAAGTATGGGAGAGAGAATTGCATGTGACTTTGACCTCGGAGCAATGGAGCCTTATCTGGAGTAGAGGGACACGGGTTCCCGATCCGCCTCACTCACTCAGGCCCTCTTCTTTCTAGCCCACCGGTGTTTTTACACTTCTCACAGATTAGACAAATGGAACACTACTCAGGGCAATGGTTGCTGGACACGTCCTGCGGCCATTGGTTCATTGCCTCATGTTATGCATGAATATCCCGCACTATAGTATTACTGGCGTCGGGTCTGGGGCCGTATTTAGTCTATCTCGCACTCTCAGGAGCCCCTTTCTTGGAGGATAGTGGGACTTCGCCCAATTGCGGGGATCCCCTCTCTCCCAAAAATGGCTTATCTCCTTTCGAACTTTATGCTTGGCATTGCTGTTTCCCTAATTAAGTAATACTGGAAAATTAGCTCCCATCTGAGCCCCAATGAATGGTGGAATCATGCCTGTCTTTACAGTAAATATGAACAAATACCTCGTCTGTTCGCTTCCTCCGTTCAGACTCCTTCTCATTGGTCTCAATGGAAGCTGCTCAATGACTATGTACATTTTGCTAAATGCTCTCATCTGACTGTCTAACTTTGTATCTAACTTTGTATATATCTCTGTCCCATGATCATGCTGTATTGTAGATACTCTTTTGATCGTTTGATGTATAATCACTGTTAATTGGAAGCGCTCATATGCTGATATAATCGGGTAGAGAAGAAGCATCGGGGTGGGGGGTAATGGGTTTACTTTTCCTTATTGTATGCCTGTTTTGTCTCTTTTGGTGTGTTGTTTCTTTTGTTTGTTGCAAAATGAAAATAAAAGTTAAAAAAAAAAAAATACTTACTTAAACACCATTACTTAAAATCCCCCAGAATAACTGTCTTATAAAGCAAGAGCGGGTTAATACAGGGTAGTTTATCCTCTCCCCCAATCCCTCATTAAGATTTGTCAGTCTGATTCCCCCTCCACCCCCCAAAGACGATCTTGATCTCTCCAATCAAATTCCTGATCACCAAAACCATAAAGAAGCAGTCTGCTCTGATGCCACCCCTTCCCCACTCTCAGCCCCCCCAATACAGAATATAGAGTACCTACTGAGACTACTCCTTTCTCTCACAAGATTGAAGATGTCTGCAATGAAAGTTGCCCAAGACCAACCTCCAACTTTCAATATCCTTTTATTCTTCACTGGTAAAACGACTGCAGGGATTTAGTGGCAGCACATTCCCTGAACTCTGAATATTGTTACAAGTGCTATAGTCCATTCTGTAGATGAAGAGTAGAAAGACCTTCAAAATCATAAGGCATGTTCACATGGAGATTGATATTCAAATGCATTAACGTGGGCTTCCAGTTCCGGTGTGAGTGGCGATGACAGCATAGAAGCTGAGCTCCACAACACTCAACTTGCAAAAACACTCCCGTAACTGGAAATGAGCAGAAAAATCTCCCCCACACCCACAAAAATCCCAGCGAGGAAAGTGGTTAGCCAGGGATGGCTGGGAAGAAAGCAGCTTTTGACTTAAAGCCGTTTGCATTTAAGGGTCTGAGTGAAGGCAGAGAAGCTGGTGAGAAAATGGCAGGCGCAGGCAATATAGCATCACCAAAGAAGAAGGGACTGTCTCCTGATGAATTGGCTGAAGGTCACAGGGAGCTGGCTCTAATGCGGGTGGAAATCTCTGGCTGGTTCAAAGAGTTGAAAATCAACATAGTGGGCTTCCAAGCAGCGGTCTGCACGTGGATGGAAGAAGTGAAAGCAGACATTTTGGAGGTTGGTACTAGAACAGAGAACGTAGAGAGGAAGGTGGAAGAGGAGGGCAGCCTCGCAGCATTAAACAAAGCGGAGGAGTCTTTATGGTGAAACTGGCAAGAGATTTGGGCAAAGCTCGAGGACATGGAGAATGGCACACAGTGGAACAAGCTCCGTATACACGGAGACCCAGAAAGTGTGTGGGGGGAAGGGGAGTATAAGCAAAGTGATTAAAGCACTTAGCCTATTTGTTACCACAATAATCGCAGTGAGCGGGATATTCAGCGGCACATAGCCGATTTGAGCACTGAATTTATTTATTTAACAAATTTTATATACCGTCTTTGTACAAGTCAAGACGGTTTACATCAAACATATTTAGCAGTATGTTTCAACTGTTTACATGGAACAAGATAATGATGAATAAATATGGTAACGAGAAGAACTAATTACAAAGATCAAAGATCAACTATTTACATATGAATTTACAATGAGCCGTATGGTTGTGTAAAAGAATTTGAAAGTTGCAGAAGGAATAGGGAGGAAGGTGTAAAGGTTATGATCTAAGGTGGAAGGGAAAAATGTTCAAGGAAAAGATGGGTTTTTAACTTTTTTCGGAACTCAGAGTGGTTTGAACAGTTCCGACATTCATGAGGAAGGGAGTTCCATAAGGATGGAGCATAGAGGGAGAAGGCCTTGTTACTTGTCGATTGTTTGCAGTGTATCTTATTTATAGGGATGGTCAGTAAGATTCTGGTAATAGGGCAGCGTGATCTTGTGCTGTTGGAGGAGAAAAGGAGAGGGGAGAGGCATGGAGCTGACTCATTAGAAATGATTTTATGTATGAGAGTAAGGACCTAGAATTGAACTCTGTATTGGATGGGGAGCCAGTGGAGATGATAGAGGACAGGTGTAATGTGGGAACGTCTAGGGTTGTTAGTTATAAGCCGCGCTATTGTGTTCTGGGCAAGTTGGAGCGGTTGAATAGAGTTCTTGGGGAGGCCATGATAGATATGGTTACAATAATCGAGAAAAGGGATTGTGAGGGCCTGGCAGACAGTACGAAAGGAGTTAGGGCTTAGGAGGGGTTTGAGGTTGCGGAGGGTACGGATCTTTGCATATATTATATTAGTGGTTCTCTTTATTTGGTCAGTGAAAGAAAGGTTCTGGTCCAGGATAATACCAAGATATTTCACTTGGTTTTTTATAGTAAGTGTGAGGTCACCGATAGTAAGAGTGGGAGGTGGGGTGTATGTAGGATTAGAAAATACCTGGAGAACCTCTGTTTTGGATTGGTTGATTAAGAGGTTATGTTGGGAAAGCCAAGTTTTTAGGTTAGTTAAGCATTCACTCAGTTTAAAAAAGTCAGGGTTAGAAAGGTTAAAAGGGGTGAAGCACATCATGTCATCTGCATATAGCTGATACTGAATGTCGTAGCTTTGGAAGATCTTGCAGACAGGTTGGAGAAAGATATTAAATAGAAGGGCAGAGAGACTGAATACCCCCTCCAAACACTGCTAAATGCCCTGATACTATCTATATAGTATCGGGATGCTGGAAAGCAGCACTCGAGATTACCGGTCAGCGGCAATATCATTGTTTTATTGCATTATGTTTTTATGTAAACTGCATAGATATTAATGTATATTGCAGTATATAAATATAATAAATAAAAAGAAATGAAAATTGAGCCACTGGCCAGTTATCTTAAACCAGCGAATGTTAGGCATTTTTAAAGCCGTCCTAACTTTAGCCGATGTAGCTAACCAGGCAGCTGCTGAATCTTATCGCTGCCTGGTTAGTTAAAACACTAACCTGGTATACCGGACGTTCAATGCTGGTGGCCAGATATGACTGCAGCATTGTATATTGGGTCATAAATTAAAACAGTGACAGCCAGCTGCTTTAAGTGTGTTAGTCACCGCCCCTGAATATCAGCCCCAATGTGTTTAAATTCTTAAATATTACATTTTGCTTTTCATGTATGTGTTTGTCTTCTCTCCCTGCTGAAAAAAGAATATGCTGATGGCTCTTTCATTTTGTTTAGTGGTCAGAAACTATTGTTTGGCTTTGACTTCAGCTGCACTTTATGCCCCTAAGAAGCTTCTGCCTTGTGTTGTCTAATGGTTGAGCTGGCCCTGATCCAAATACTGTAGACAGATGGAGTCTATGAACATAGTACCATAGTAAAGGACAGCAGATAAAGCAATTAGCCTACTTGGAGGGAGAAGTGGCCTAGTGGTTGGGGCAAGTTATCTCAGGCTGGAGGGACAAGAGTTCAAATCCTGCTAGAGGACAGCAACCTTGGGCCTGATGGACTAGGGTTTCTAGTCCTACAGATGCTCCTTATGGCCATGGGCAAGCTACTTAACACTCTGTTGCCTCAGGTACAAAAACAGATTGTGAGTCCTTCAGAGACAAGGGACATATACATACCTTATATACCACTGACTCAGAGAAAAACAGTATATAAGCCTAGCTAAATAAAGATCAGCATGTTCTATTTAGTCTGCCCAATGAGGTGGCTAGGGTTGTACCCTTTGCTATGTACTCGGCTGTTCCCTGTAGCTGTGGTGGCCTGAGGGTGATGAGGGGACATGTGCAGAGCCTCATTTGCATAAGTATTTGCATTACAACTGGACTTATTTGGTCGGTGCTAAGACCTTTTTAATGATACAGAGGGAAGCTATATAATGAAAAATGTCCTGGTACCGATGAATTTAAATCATGATGCTCAGTACAGATTAGACTGAGTTGGAAAAGCCCAGAAATCAGCAACAATAAAGCTATCAGACCACACAAGAAATTTAAGCTAAGATTTTCTCTTAAAGTATGACATTTTCTTGAATCTGAGCCACCATATTTGTAATTTAAGACCAGTCCAGCATCATTCAGACAATAAAAGTGCAAACATTAAAAGACTATCAATATTCTAGGTACCCCCTCTCACCCCATCAACACTCTACTGTTCACACCACACAGGAAACAAAATGAAAAAGTGAGAACCACAGCAAAGGACATATAGGGCAAATTTACCATTCCATAACAGTACTAACTTTCAAAAGTCCCACAGCCTACCTAGAACAGGGCAGCACCATCAATATTTCTGCAAGCCCTAGAAAATCCATATACCTACCAGGAATACCGAACAAGCTAGATTACTATAGATGCTTATACAGAAGTCATTGCTAACAGAATACCTGGCCTCAGTCACACATTTAAAACGTAGATAGACTCTCATCAAGTACAGAATAAAGGAGTGCCAACTAAAAACAGAAATATGTAGACAAAAATTAAACTGAAACCCCAAGAAGCCAGGCACTGCAACACCAGAGAAACAGAAAGATACATATAACAATAGCATACTAATTTAAAAAAAACAACATATTCCAAACACTACACTCCAAATAAAATTAGTTTTTCTACCTTTGTTGTCTGGCCATTTTATTTTTCTGATTGAACTGGTTCCAATCTCTTTCACACATTCCTTGTGTCTACCTTCTCATCAACTCTTTCCATTTCTTCTATGTTTTCTTCTCTTCCTTCTCTAATGTACATGTCTGACGATCTTTGCTTTTTATCTATATTTCCATTTCTCTCTCCCCTGCTTCTCTATCCACTCATTTCCAGATTTTACTCCTCTATCCTTTTATTTCACCCTCCATTCTTTGTCACTCTTTTACCTCTCACTTATCTACCAGCTTTTTATCTCCCATTCTTACCCCCTCTCCGGTGCTCCTATTGCCCCTGCTTCCTATACCCTCTCTGCCTTTTACACACACCTTAGCTCCCTATTTCTATCATCTATTCTCACCCCCTCAACCTTCATCTGCCATCGTCTACCACTGATCCAATAACCAGCTCCAGTCCTTTCCCTGTCATGCATCCCTCCCTCCCTGGTACCCAGCTTATCCTTCAGTCTCTCACTCCTTGCTCAACTTCCTATTACCCTCTTTCACTATTTCCCCAGCCACATTTCTACCCTCTCTTCTCCTTCAGAGATCCACCTCTTTTCATATCTCTCACCCTCTCTCTAGTCCTCCAAAGTCATTCACATCTGGTCTCAACTTTCCACAACCTTTCTTCCCTATTTTCTTACCTCCATCCCACACCCTTCCTCATATTTATCAATTAGTAAATACCGTCCTCTCCAAATTCTACTCAGTTGCTCAACTCCCCATCTCTGCTTCTTTGCTCTGCATCCCATTCTGTCCACATTCCCACTCCATCACCCAATCTGATTGTGTGCCTTCTTCTACAGTTATCAAGTTCTTCATTTGTATTCCCCTTTCCTCAAGTCCCTAATCTTCGTTCTCCCCTTGCTTCCCCCCCCCCAATTCCTTAGAGTCTGCAGTGCTGATCCCATCCTCTCTACTCTCATCCAGCCTCAGCACTTCCTTCCCAAGTTCCTGTTTTTATGACTTCAAATCCCTATGATTTTCTCTCTCTGCCCCCTTCCAGTCCCAGTACTATCCCAGGGTCAGCATTCCCAGCCACCCAGTGTCAGCTCCCTCCAGTCCCCATCCCTAGTTTCAGCTCCCTTCAGTCCCAGTCCCCCCTACATTGTCTAGCCTCCTTCCAGTGCCAGTAGCATCCCCAGTGGCAGCTCCCATTAGTCCTAGTACCCACCCCCATTGTCTTAGCCTCTTTCTAGTCTCAATACCATCCCCAGTGTCAACTTCCCTCAGTCCCTGTCCCCTCTACACTGTCTAGCCCCTATCCAGTGCCAGTACCGTCTCCATTGGCAGCTCTCATCAGCCCCAGTCCTCTCTCTCCCAATTGTATAGCCTCCTTCTAGTCCCAGTACCATCCACAATGGCAGCTCCCATCAGTCCCAGTCCCCCCTCCCTGACTAGCCCCTTTCCAGTCCCGTCAGTCCCAGTCCCTCCCATATAACTCCCTTCCAGTCCCATCAGTCCCAGTCCCCCCCCCCTCCTCCTTGTCTAGCTCCCTTCCAGTCATAGACTCATTGTTGGTTCTCTTCCAGTCCTTTCCCCCACCTCACTTCATTAGCTGCAGTCCCAGTCTGCCTCCTCTCCCCCCCACCCCAACATTGTTCACCTTTTACAATCATTGTAAACAGCCATGGGAGCATGTTCCTTTCTTCCCACGGCTGTACTGCCTCAAAAGCCGTTGGACTGCGACCCTTCTAAAAGCGGTAACAAGCATTTCCCGTTTCTCGCAAAATCCTTTCTACTATGTTTAGAAAAGCTGCAGTCTGGCAGTTTTTGAGGCTGCTCAGCCACGGGAAGAAAGGAACATGCTCCTGCAGCTCTTAATCGGCAGCAGGGAAAAATGGAGGCACAGACCCTACATTAGTGCAACATGAGGTTGGCACGCGGCCTCCTGTTGTGCAAGGACCTGTGTCAACAACATTCTCGCACATGAGTAGGGTTGGTCTTGCCCTGTAGATTACCACTCTCTATTTTGTGCATGCAGAAGTTGTTTAAGTTTGCTTTGATTCCTTCCTCTTGCTAAAAAGGGATCCTCTCTGTCTGTCCCATGCCTTTTTAAATTCTGTTACTGTATTTGTCCCCACCATCTCCTTAGGGAGGGCATTCCAGGCATCCTCCATCCTTTCCATGAAAAAGTATTACCTGAGAATGTTTTTTTGTGTTTACCTCCTTGCAGCAATGTTGGCAACAGAGCCAGTGCAAGGAGATGAGGCACCCTAGGTGAATCTCATTTCTTGCGCCCCCCTCCTGGTGCCCTTTGCTGCCAGGGCTCACCCAAGAGTTTATGCCGCCTTAACAAGAAGCCCTGGAGTGCCGCCCCCTCCTCTACACTGAGCCATGCCACCTTCCCCTCCTCCCCGTGCTGAGCCACGCTGCTGCTGATTCCAGCGGTGGGACTGGAGGGCAGCTCAGCAGCAGGTCATGTATACTGAAGCACATGACCTCCAAGAGGCCAGAAATGACAGGCCATGTGTACCGAAGCACGTGACTTTCCACTGCCATTGAGCCGACCCTGCTGCCGGAATCAGCAGCAGCGGGGGCAGCGGCGCAACTGAGCATGAGGGGGTGGCAGGCCAAGTGTTCTGTGCCACCCATGGATGTCTACCACCCTAGGTGGCTGCCTAGCCCACCTAGTGGACAGTCTGGTATTGGCTACTGCCCCTCTCTGGGACAGACAGCAGTGGCAATAACTGCCAACAGCCCTACGACGCTCACCTTTAAGCTTTGGTGCCACAGGGCTGTTTGCTTCCATCACTCTCCTACACCCGATGCTGACTTCCTCTGCAAATCACATAACATGCACTCGTTTTACACCACACACCCAACCACTTCCCCACCCAGGCCCCCACAGCCCACCCTCTCGCCCCCCCCAGCAATCCCCCCCCCCCCCCGACACAACCAGCAACATTGGCATTAACAAAGGAAAACATTAAATAGTAACCATCCTAGTACTTAACTACTGAGAAGTCCCTTCCTGTAAGGGGATGCCCAGCACTAGGTAATCAACCCGCTATGCTTTGCTTTCTGCTAAAGAGATCATGGGGGTCTGGACATGTCCATGTCCCTGCTCGCCTCCTCTCCTGCCGGATCATACAGCTTGCGATGTGATCCTGGAACTTTTCTTCTTTTGGGGGTCAAGGCCTTCCATTCACTAACCCCTCTCCCAGCTGGCAGTCCGCTTGGCCCCTCAACTCAGAGACTCTGCCAAATCCAAGCATGCTTCCAGCTCTGTTACTTTATGTTGAATGCTACCCAGTTCAAAGATGAGGGGCAAATGGGAAGCCCCATCTGTAACATATGTCCTGCACTTGCAGAATCTGTGTGAGCGGTATGAAACTTTTCCACCACTCTAGGGTGTATTGTGATAAGTCCTGAAAGATACGGATATCATGGTCTTGAAAAAGTAGCCTTCTACTGCCCTTTAGGCTTCACAACAGCAGCATCTTGTCTTCAAAGTAGTGGAAGCACACCACTACTGGACTGCGGGCTCTCTCTAAGTGGACTGGGCCCGAGCCATCAGGCACACAGTGAGCAAATAACTGTTATACCAATTGTTTCATGTCTGCTCATTCACCAGGCACCTCGGGGAGGCCCAGGATATGCAGGATGTTCTGCCACTGCCGGTTCTCTAAGTCATCATGGCATTCGTGTAATTTCTTAGTGAGCGAGTCCATCATGCGGAGATTAGAATGGAAGATAGAGGTAGAGTCAATCTGCTCACTGATATTGATTTTGTTCTTAGAAACTTGGTCATCCAAGGTTTTAATCTCAGCCTTAATGTCAGATATAGCCTTCCCAAATTCTGAACAGAAGAGCCGTAGTTCTTGCAAAATGTCCACTAGATCAGCTTTTGTGGCAGGGGCTGAGGCCAGGTCTTTACCCCTCTCCACAGTGGTACCAAAGCTTGTGGAGCTATCACTTGTAGAGGACATATTAAAGATCCTAGTGCTGGGATCCCTAGCAAAGTGAGCTAAGACTGTAGCATAGAAAGGTTTTTCAGCCATAAATCTCACTATCGATTCGCTCATGTTGATGGCCAGAAGATGGACTTTGTATCAGGCCAGGTCAACCACACCAGGGACCAGGAGGGTGCCCACTAGCTCCCTGGTTTACACAGTACATGCCACTATATTAGGGGGCAGCAGAAGGGAGCATTCCGAGCCTTTAGAGAGAGCAGAACACAGCATCAGTCCAGCACCACAGATGGGGAGAAGGCAGTGCCCAAGCTATAGGCCTTAGAGTAAGAAGGAGATGATGATCATATCCTGGTTAAACCTCATCTGATTCATGCTCTTATCCTTGAGTAGGGGCACCATTAATTTATTCAGTCAGTCCTGGTCTGAAGCACAACATACAGCCCCCTTGAAACATCATGGCAACACATACTGTAGGCACTAGTTTATTCTGGGGTTCCTGGGCAGGTTCCACAAAACTGCACTGCACTCCCGTGGTGGGCCTTAGCTTTCAGCGTCTCTTTCCCCATGTCCCGTGTTCTTGGGGTCACAGGCCAGGGCTGAGTAATGGCTTACTACAGGCAGGCCTCTGCACTCTTCACTGTTAGCATTCTCCAAGAGCTGCTGGAGCTGTTGGCACCGCCATCATAGCCAGACCGTGCTACGCAGACTCCCAGCATGCCCCGCATCTCACTACATACATCAGCAGCCCTGGCGCTTCGCTCCAGATCGAGCTGTCACTGCTGAGGCTCCAGGTTTCAAAGGAGCAGGCGGATCAAGTGGCCATATTGTGTGGGCACACTAGCACCCCCTGGTCCGATTATTATTTTATCCAATTTATATTCTGTGGTTGCATTGCCAGAGGAAAGAGATTTGATTTATTAGGTGATCGGTTGGTAGAAGATTTAGGACGGATGTGAACCTGTTACCAGATGGATAAAATTCATCCCTGGCTGCACAATGAGAGCAAGTAGTAGGGGACACCAGAGATACCTTGCCCCAGAGAAAACTATGTCCCATTACTACAGACGTTGATGCACGCATTTACTCCTGCTCTAGGTAGGTATGCACTCTACCCATTTACTTGCATGTTTTATAAAATACACTGGTACATCACAACTCTACCTCTGGTCTGCCCAAATACCTTTCTCCCCTCCCCAGGAGTGTGTTTCTACATCACCTTGTTGGCACATGTATACATACATATATACACATACACACACAATAGGGGGCAATTTTAGAAAACCCCTTATTAAATTATTTTAGGTTGTAGATGTAGGATCATAAATACTAATGTGTCCTACTTAATTTACAGATATGGTTGATGGTTTTGCTAGTCACCCCTTCTTGAACCTTTGCTTGTTTTTGTCTAGACTTTTACCACTGGAAGGTGTTCATATAATTGTGTTGTATGTTTTCAGTTGCGCTCATTGCCTTTGTCTTTACTTTATGTTCTGCTGCCATAGTCACCTTATTGTTGTAAACCACCCTGCTGTTAGGCCACGGTTTGAATGGCAGGATAGAACATGCTTTCAAGTAAATAAAACTGCACCATGAAATTTGAGTTCTCCATTTTGAGGACAATGAATGCCAATATAGAAAACACTGTCAACAGGTCGTTTCATCAGTGTTTCAAAAATATATATTTTGACATTTTGATCAATTATCTTCAATTTCTTCTTCACATACAACCTAACCTGCTCCATACATTCCATGGGTTATATTATATCGTAGAAATAAACAGTATTCAGCAATTCAAATTTACACTCATTTTTAGACAAATACCTAAGATAGAAGGTGCCATTGACCACAATCCAAAAGTATGCTATTTTTCATCATCGTTAAAGAAATTTCTTTGGTATTTGTTGTATATTCAACTGAACAGAACATTGTAAAAAAATGAAATTCACAAAAAACTCTGGAATTATTGCATATCTATATAGTAACTCAGAATATTTTCCACTTGCACATCAGAAACCATGAAAGTAAAGTTTATCCTGCAATATATGTGCATGTGAAAGAGAAACGGAGAGAATTCAGAGAAGGGAAAATACTGAAAAGAACTGGTGAATCCATGAAAATGCCAATTATTTCAGAACTGTCTGGAATAAGCAGGTAATGAGCTGCTGTTAGATATCAATTTGGGTGGAATGGAACATTCAGACATTTACAATATTAGGTTCTATCTGTTCAGCCATTTCTCTTAATTTGGATATTTTACTGAAGGGGGGGGGGGGGGGAAGACTTCCCTAGTGCCAAGTACAAGAAAAGCATAGCAGTAAGCTGACCTGGTACAGAATTTGTCAGAATAGCACTTTTTGCATAATGAATTTCTTTTGCAACTTTAATTGAAACACTTGAGAATCACATGTTTTGAGAGAACTTTTCAACATGGTAATTTTCTACAGCAAGTGTGACATATAAGTTCTGCAGCAGGACTAGAATACCTACGCTCTACTCAAAATTTACATCTTGGGTCACAAGCTAGAAGAAGTGGAACTGGTCCTTAAAAACATTTTCTTGGGAACACTTAGCTAATCTTTAAAAATCGTGGACGTTTATTAAAATATGTCTAGGGGTGTTCTTTGATAGAATAAAAGAAGGGAATTTGTTCAAAACTGCCCTTCCTATTTTTACCAAAAGTATGAAAATGTTTTAAAAGTGCTAAAACTGCTCCCAGAATTAATGGAAGCAATGCGTCTGCAGCAAAGTTTAATAGACTTAATAGACCACTCTTTGAAATGCAAACATCAGATCCCAGCATAAACATATTCTAGCCTTGAGCAGAAGTAGATATATTCCTGGCTGAGGTCTGAGAGACCACAGCAGACTCACCTATAAAGCACTACTCTTAACTTTTAAAGCAATCAACCTCATAGCCCCTTCATCCTTAACTGCCCTCATCACTCCCACCCCCAACAACAGACTCAGGAGATCAGTAGCTACAAACACGCTTACTATCCCTTTGGAAGCGACAAAATGCACGCAAACTACCAAGAATAGATCTTTTGCCTTTACCCCGAGATGCTGGAACATCCCCTCACATATCAGAGCAATTAAGGACCTCTCTCAGTTCAGGAAAGCTCTTAAGCACCATTTGTTTCTCCTACACTTTTCCCACCCTAACTCAACGCAACCATTCCCCACACCACATCTTACTCATGAGGATACTAAAACACCCATAACATGATTTACACAAAACACAATCCAGAACCTTCCAGCATGGGTTATATGTTGTGAATAATTTTCCAGACCCTTCCAGCTTGGGTTATATGTTGTAAATAATTTTCCAACACTACGGTGATACTTGGATATAGTTTATAATGCAACTGTACATAGTTCCCCTGTTCTATCCCAAGTTATACATCCTGTTATAATGTAAGCCAGGAGTGGAGGAGTAGCCTAGTGCTTAGAACCAAGCAACCAGGGTTCAATTCCTACTAGCACTCCTTGTGGCCTTGGGCAAGTCACTTAACCCTCCATTGCCTCGGAAGAAAGGCCTGGCAATCTACTTCCGGTGACACTGCCAAGAAAACCCAGGAGCTTCTGGGTCGCCAGGAGTCAGGACTGACTCGAAGGCACACATTGCATTTTTTGCATAATGTAAGCCTATGGCCGTTTGTCTGTGGCAATACTCCTGTTTTTTGTAAACCGCACTGATACGTAAAAGCGCGGTATAGAAGAACTGTAAATAAATAAATAAATAAATAAAAACTATACCTTCCAAACAAAGCCTTATCTAGTTCAAATCACATTCAACAATTTAGGCTGTATTATGATCACTATATCAAATACACTTACTGAAGCTTACTAAAAATTATATGGAACATCAAAATCCAAATAGTGCTATTTCTGAGACCAGAATCTCTCTGCACTCAGTTTCATCATTGGTCTTGTCGCATTTGACCGCTCTATCACTTAACCACCATTCTGTATAGCGTGTTCTCCCCCTCTCTTACCCTGCTGTTCCTTTATTTCTCCTACCCACATGTTTCTTCTTACAGAAGTATGGATGTTTGTTTTGTAACCAAAATGTTAATGGAGTTCCTTTCAATTTCATGGACTTATTATTTTATGTAAACTGCTCTGATATTGCGAAGGGTGGTATATCAAAATTCTAATAAACTATATACTGTTGTGTGCTTAGGTCACATCTCTACTTAAGTTCTTCAAATGGGGCCATGTTCTCACTCAACTCAGCCAGAACTCTCCCTCTGAAACTCGTGCAAAACACTGCAGCGAGAATCATAACAGGAACTGCAAAATACAATCATATAACATTAACACTTTACCAACTACACTGGCTTCCTGTTGCTGCACATGCTAAGTACAAGAGCATATTAATAATCTTCAAAATATTAAATAATCTATCCCCATCGACTCAACTGTTGATCCAGAAATCAAGTGCAACAAGAACAAGAAGAAGTACAGACACTAACATCATCGAAACCCCAACAAACTACAGATCATCAAAACAATTCACCTGCACCAGAGCCTTCTCTCTGTATGCTCCCCAACTTTGGAATCATCTACCTGCCCTAATACGAGCAATCAAAGACCTACTTGACTTCAGAAAAGCCATCAAGACCCATCTATTCCTCGAATACTATGGTCCCACCTAGTATAACAAATGCCACAGTGAGACATTACAGATGTATGCAATGGACAACTGATAAATGCAGCCATATCACCTCATTGCAACAATGCTACTGTACATAGTGTGGCAAAGTCAGCTATCCTGAGAGTGTGGGAGGTGAGAAGCATAACGAATTCACCCTAGTTAAGGGTCCCCTTCTAGGAGTGCAGGGAGAAAAAGCCACAGCCAGGTTTTAAAGACAGAAAAACCCCAGCTGGAACAGGTTTCAGCCAATGACTGATAAAGAAAGAAAGAGGGATTGCAAGCACGAGGACCAAAGCCCTTACTTTAACAAGTGCACTGATTATTCTAATATCAGAAGGCAGAGGGATTACCAACACCTGGGAAAGAAAGAGGTGGGGTTAAGACCCTGGAGGTATAAGCCTAGGTTAGATTATGCAGAGGGGGAGAGACGAGAAGGAGAGCAGCCGGGAGAGCAGCTGAGACAGAAGCAGAGAGGAGTGGATTCTTGGAGAAGAGCTGAGCTACCCAGAGCTGAGAGAGCTGAATTCCCTGCAACAGGTTGGCAACAGAGGTGGGAGCCAGGAAGTGGAGACGTTTTCAGACCACCAGAGAGGTTGTCAGCTGAGCAGTCTTACCAGGTCAGTGAATCAGAACCCATGCAGTTGGGAGAACCAGTGTCAGAGTTGGGGGAAGAAGATTGCTTTATGGATTGCTCTCTATGCCAAGCTCTAGACAGGAGGTCTTGAGGAAAAGCTAGCCCTAAAAGAAGTAATTCTCCTTGTAAGTTAACCATATGGCAGAAGCAGTGTGGAGGTAAATTCCTGTTTGTTTTAAAGGGAAATTTACTGCAACGTAAGCCTGATCAGGAAGCTCTGATTCATGCTTGTCTGTCACCTGTATTTGAACTGTGCAACAGCAAGAAAAGCCAAGTTAGCTTCTATAAGAGTTTTTGCTTGCTCCTCTCCTATATGAAAAGCCTGCTAAGAGTTTTGATAACAGCTTGGAACGTTTGTTTTGTTCTAAGTTTGGTTTCACATAGAAATGCAGCCTAGAGAGGCTTTTGAGGCTGGCAGAAACCAAACTACTGTAGAAGAATTAAGCCTGAATTTTTCTTTATGCTCTGATTAACAAGGACTAAACAGGAAAGTGGCAGCCTAGTTTCTAAAGGCAATTGCTTCTGCAAGTAAGAGGACTTTAAAAAGCCATTTCTGAGTTCTTTTGGTTTGTTTACCATTATTTGCTGTACCTTAAGCAAATCCTACAGTTGTAATCCTGTAAATAATACCTTGAACCTGCTGTGTTTTGTGTTATGGAAATAAACTTTCTGTTACAAGCCTTACCCTCGGTTACCTCAACTACAAACCTTTTACTTAAAGCACCAACATATTTTTAGCAGTACTACACTTCCCAGAAACCAACACGAAGAAATAGGCTGTTAGAAGAAGCAATCCTCAACCACCATGCCCCTCAACCACTAGAGGCAAGTGACTTCGGGCGTTGTGCTTGTGACAATAGCATATTTTTTAAAGCAAGGTTACTTTATTTTTGCTGCTTTAGGGGAACTTTCCTTGAGCACAGTAGGTTGCTGAACTCCAGTAACCTCCTCAGGTTTAGAAACTGCTAACACCTAATCAGGTGTTAGTTCCCTCCCTACCCACCCTGACTCCCACCCACCCCTAGTGAGCAGTCTTGCTTTATAGGGCACCTCCCCCTTTAACAAATCACAGAGAATTGGACCAGCACATTTTGAATATAATTAAAGAGATTTAACTGCTTTTTCTCTGAAAGGACAGCTGAGAAACCGGCTGGTACTTGGTAGATCTCTCTTTTGCTTTAACAGATACCTAAGCTCCACAAACAGAACAATGGCTGGGAAAAATCGTATTGCTAAAGCTGTTGCCCCCGTTACAGCTTCTGCCTCGGTCCAGACAGAGGTCCTAATGCCAGTTGAAGGACCGGTTCCATGTGCAGGGTGCCTGCATGCTGAAGATCTGAGGAAACAAGTGGAGGAACTCAAAGAGGAGGTGGCGAGGCTGAGGAGCATTCAAGACAGTGAGAAGTACATTGATGAGATGCTTCTTGCAGCAACCAAGCTCTCCAGCACAGGAGAAGATGGGTGCCAACAGAATGTCGATGGTTGGACACAAGTAACCAGGGCCTGCAAAATCACCAATCCAACTTCTCCAGCCCTTGAACTGAAGAACCATTATGCAGCCCTGGAAGTGGAGGAGGTGAAAGCATCCCTGGAAAGGGAAGAACCAGAGTTCAAGTACCCCAAAGTTGCAGAATCAGTGACCAGAAGGAAACGAAGGGTAGTGGTGGTTGGAGACTCTCTTCTGAGGGGTACTGAGGCGTCTATCTGCCGACCAGACTTGATGTCCAGAGAGGTATGCTGTTTGTCTGGTGCCAAAATCCAAGATGTTACGGAGAGTTTGCCGAGACTCATCAAGCCCACTGACTATTACCCAATGTTGCTAATCCATGTTGGAACAAATGATACTGCCAGGTATACCTCGGAACATATCAAAAGTGACTTCATGGTTCTGGGACAGAGAGTGAAGCAGTTAGGTGCACAGGTGGTGTTCTCTTCAATCCTCCCTGTTGAGGGTAAAGGCCAAGGCAGAGAGGCTCGCATCCTGGAGATGAATGCATGGCTGCGTGGATGGTGTCATCGAGAGCGTTTTGGTTTCCTAGACCATAGGATGCTGTTCCAAGGGTTGCAGAGCAGAGATGGCATCCATCTGTCCAAGAAAGGTCAACGCATCTTCGGTAGTAGACTGGCTAATCTACTGAAGAGGGCTTTAAACTAGATTCGTTGGGGATGGGTGAAGAAAGCCCCCAGGTAAGTGAAAGCCCCCAGGTAGGTGATACATTAAATACCTTTATGGAAATGGGTAACAGGGGTAACATATGGAAAGCAGTGTGTATTAATGTGCGTAGCATGGGAAATAAGATCCCTGAAGTTGAAGCTTTGGTGGGAGTGGCTGACTTGGATTTAGTGGCAGTTACAGAAACATGGTTCACAGAAAACCATGACTGGGATGTAACTATACCTGGCTATACTTTATTCAGAAAGGACAGGGTAGGAAGAAGGGGAGGAGGAGTGGCACTATATGTAAAAACTACTATTACAGCTTTGGAATTACAGAGCTTAAAAGGGAGAGAGGAGGCATTGTGGGTTAAATTAGAAAGAGGGAAAGAGAAATCTATTTGCATTGGTGTGGTATACAGACCTCCCTCACAAGAGGAAGAGGTGGACAGAGAGTTAATTGAAGACATACGCAGCATTGCTAGGAAAGGGGAAGTGCTACTGATAGGAGATTTCAATATGCCAGATATTGATTGGCACATTCCTGCTGCAGTATCATCTAGAAGTAAGGAGATCCTGGATTCTCTACAGGGAGAACTATTCAGGCAATTGGTAACAGACCCCACACATGAAGGGGCCATACTGGACTTGGTGCTTACCAATGGTGAAAGTGTTTCTGATGTAGTGGGAGATCATTTTGCATCCAGTGATCACCAGATGGTGTGGTTCAGTATTAGGACTAGGGCTGTTAGAATCCATTCCAAGGTGAGGATCTTAGACTTTAGGAAGACTAACTTTGCGAAGATGGGCCAGTACCTCAGGGAGTCGTTAGTGGGATGGGAACAGCTGGGGGATGTAGAAAAACAGTGGGCAAAACTGAAAGGGGGTATTTTAAGGGCAACCAACCTTTTTGTTAAAATGGTAAATAAAGGCAAAAGGAACAGGAGACCGCTATGGTTTTCGAAGGAAGTAGCTGAAAAAGTGAAGAAAAAGAGGGAGGCCTTCATGAAATACAAGAGATCACAGAGAGAGGAAGACAGGCATCTGTATTTGGAAAAACTTAGAGAAGCTAGCAAAGTAGTCAAGAAGGCAAAGATTCAAAAGGAGGAGGAAATAGCCAATGCAATAAAATGGGGGGATAAGACATTTT
The DNA here is from genome assembly GCA_033557465.1 of Ichthyophis bannanicus. Classification (NCBI taxonomy): domain Eukaryota; kingdom Metazoa; phylum Chordata; class Amphibia; order Gymnophiona; family Ichthyophiidae; genus Ichthyophis; species Ichthyophis bannanicus. Next base: position 123,310,675 of record CM066043.1, on the reverse strand, counting down.
TAAGATATATTAGTGAGAAGAGGAAGGGCAAAAGTGGTATTGTCAGACTCAAGGGTGCAGGGGGGGAATATGTAGAAGCTGATAAGGATAAAGCGGAATTGCTTAACAAATATTTTTGTTCTGTGTTCACAGATGAAGAACCAGGAGCAGGACCTCAGAAAACACCCACAAATAAGAACAGAAGCGAGGGACATCTTGAACAATTTTCAGAAGACTGTGTTCGTGAGAAACTAGCTCAACTTAAAGTAGACAAAGCGATGGGACCGGATGGGATACACCCTAGAATACTGAGGGAACTTGGGGACATTCTAGCAACTCCACTGACTGACCTTTTCAATGCCTCGGAGTCGGGAGTGGTGCCAAAGGACTGGAGAGAGGCTCATGTGGTGCCTTTACACAAAAGCGGAAGTAAGGATGTGGTTGAAAACTACAGGCCGGTTAGTTTAACTTCGGTGGTGAGTAAATTATTGGAAACGCTGCTGAAAGAGAAAATAGTGAGGTTTCCGGAGTCCAGCAGATTACAGGATCCGAGGCAGCATGGATTCACCAGAGGCAGGTCTTGTCAGACAAATCTGATTGATTTCTTTGACTGGGTGACCAGGGAGTTGGACCGAGGGAGAGCTCTAGATGTGGTGTATTTAGATTTCAGTAAAGCCTTTGACACTGTTCCTCACAGGCGACTTATAAACAAACTGAGCACCCTAGGGATGGACCCTAAAGTTACTGTTTGGGTTAGAAATTGGTTGGGTGGGAGGCGACAAAGAGTACAACTAAATGGAGCTCACTCTGAGGAGAAGGATGTTACCAGTGGTGTCCCCCAGGGATCTGTCCTTGGTCCGATTCTTTTTAACATCTTTGTTAGTGATATAGCGGAAGGGCTGTCTGGTAAGGTTTGCCTCTTTGCAGATGATACCAAAATCTGCAATAGAGTAGACACCCAGGAAGGTGTAGATAACATGAGGAGGGATCTAGCTAAGCTTGAAGAATGGTCTAGAATTTGGCAGCTGGGATTTAATGTTAAAAAATGAAAGGTCATGCATTTGGGCTGCAGCAATCCAAGGGAGCAATACAGTATAGGAGGTGAAGTACTTTTGTCCACTAAAGAAGAGCGGGACCTAGGCGTGGTTGTGTCTGATGATCTTAAAGTAGCTAAACAGGTAGAAAAGGCAACAGCAAAAGCTAGAAGGATGCTTGGGTGCATACGGAGAGGAATGGCTAGCAGAAAAAAAGGAGGTGATAATGCCTCTGTATAAGTCTTTGGTGCGACCTCATTTGGAGCATGTTGTGCAATTCTGGAGACCGCACCTTCAAAAGGATGTGAACAGGATTGAGTCGGTGCAGAGGGTTGCTACTAAAATGATTAATGGGCTTCATTATAAAGCATATGAGGACAGACTTAAGGATCTTAATATGTACACCTTAGAGGAAAGGCGGGATAGAGGTGATATGATTGAGATGTTTAAATACCTCCGTGGCATAAATGTTCAGGGAGAGAGCCTCTTTCAATTGAAAGCAAGTTCTGCTACGAGGGGACATGGGATGAGGGTGAAGAGAGATAGATTCAGGAGTGATATGCGGAAATATTTCTTTACAGAAAGAGTAGTGGATCCATGGAATAGTCTCCCAGTGGAGGTGGTAGAGATGAGGACAGTAACTGAATTCAAAAAAGCATGAGACCAACACAGAGGATCTCTAAAGGTTAAATGTATCTACTACTACCTCATATACTCCTCCAAGTTTCTACTCCCTGTTCTATGTAGAAGTCTATTGCTATGTTTGTTACATGTGAACCGCCTTGAATTGATAAGGCGGTATACAAAACCTGTTAAATAAATAAATAAATCCCTGCTTAGTGTATTCCCTTTTTCAGTTATGAGAATATCTTATCCTATCTGGCATGCAATACAGTATGAATGGAGAGGATCCAACCAACCCCAAAGCACCCTTCTGCACAGGACCTACTCGCTATAAGATGTCGCTGACATACAACATTAGATAGGCCAAATTATACAACTGTATATCCAGTAGATGCTTAGAATTTTACATATCTCTCTACTATTAATCAATATTGGAAGCTGTTGCATCAAATATAACCACTGAGGAAATTTTAGCATCTTAACAGTTGAATCCTCCCCTGCAAATACAAAGGTAGATGAATCCAGTTTTCAAACCATTTCCACATCCCCTGCAGCAGCAGTCTAATGTTAGACAGATACATCCTGAAAAAGTTGCAAGGAATCTGCACTCCTAAGTATTCACTCTGTGCACTAGCTTATTGAAGGGGGGATATCCCTGGTCAGTGCTTTCTGATTCTTTCCCACTTCCAGTGCTAATAATTTGCCTTGGTTGATGAATCCTGAGAATCCCCTAAATTCCGTAAACTCTTTCAAGGCTTTTCCCAATAATTAGGTATGGGATGTAATACTGAGCAACATACAGTATCAAACGCAAAGGCAGCAAGTGCTTACCTCTACCTCCTCTTCCTCTAATCCCACCTCTCTTATTGTCAAGTTGCCCGTTATCGTCAATGAAGGGTTCTAGAGTCTACACAAACAGGAAGGGGGGGGGGATGTTCAGAATTGGACTGGTTCACCCATAGCCTGAAATTCAGACGCCTGTAAAGAACCTAGCCCCACTTGACAAATTCTCACGCAAAGCCAAACCACCTCAGCATGAAGAACGTGTGTGCCCAGGACACCATGTCAAAAGCCTTTTCAGCATAAAAGGTAACAGCATTAATGGGGTGTCCTAGGTCACACAATGCTCCTTCACAGTCAGCAAATGGATAACAAATGGATAGCTATTTTGCATTTTTGCTGATATTTACTGCAGAAAGTTCAAAATGGATTAGGGTATATAGACTCAAATGTGTTACTAATCTCCTAAACTCCATTAAGTTTTCATTCAAGACGACAAAAGTGGTTACTAAATGTTTTCCTCATGCTGTTCTGTTGCATGGAGATATTTTCCAGTTATACATTAAATCACTCCTGGTGCACTGACACACACAAACCAACAAACAAATCAATAAGCCATAGGAAAAATCATTTGAAAATTCAATGGGCATAAAAAAATGGTTCAAAAGTCTCAGTGATCAATAAAATATGTTGGGTGAGCAATTGATTATCTTTGTGAATATAATATTCAATGTGAATCCATGTATAAATTAGTTTGACATTTGTAGTAGTTGCCAAATGTATTCATGTGAAGCCATATTTTAGATACTACATAGAGATCAGAATTCAGGTGTTGAGGTCAGGACATGCTCATTTCCACTGGTATTAACATGGAGCCATTTCTTAAATACCCAGAAGGAAGCACAGGAATTCACAGGGATTTATATCTGCGTGCAACGGGAGGGGTTATTTTGCAAACATGCATTTTGGTAAAAGGGCTCCCATATTTGTTTATGGAGGCATACGAGAAGGTTGGGTGAATAGCAGGGCTGGAATGGATTGGGAGGGTTCAGCTATTATAATTGTATTTTACTACCGCTCTTCATCTCATACAGCATGAGAAGCAGTGGTAAGAGGATTGGATCAGGGGGCGGAGTGATTACGGCCAGACAATGTCATACTACAAGACTGCTAGTCACCTGGATGCACTTAATGTCACCTCTATTGTGACAACTACCCGATCATTGTCATTGCTGGCCATGCTGATCTACTCCCAGAATTCACCTTGATCCTGTCCCAACCTATGGTAGACATTTATGCAGGCCCTCGCTAATGATTGCCATGCATTAAAACCCATAGTAATGCTTAATAACTCTAGTAAACATTTCCCTAAGTGTCAAGCCACTGTATTAACTGTTAGTGCAGGTAAGCAAAAACAGTGCACACCAATTTCCACATTAAATTGCGTACTGCACTTTAATGAAGGGGCCCATCGAGTTGTTTGTGTGAATGAAGAGCATAAGAGAACAGAAGAATGAAATATAAGAGGGGGGATATTCAAAAGCATTTACACGGCTTGCAGACCTGCAACCTGTGTAAATACCAGTTAGCAGGATATTCAGCATCACTAGGACAGCGTCGCTGAATATCCGCAGGTGCCGCTGCTATGTGGTTAACATCAGAGAGTGGCGTGGGCATTCTGGGGTGGAGAGGAGGTGGCACCCATTGCTAACCAGAGAGCGGTTCAATATCACGGCAGCCCGGTTAAGCGATCCACGGGTAAAATCAGGAGCAGCAATTGTTGGCCTAACTTTACCCGCAGAAGCTAACTGGGCAGCTCAATATTGCCGCTGCATGGTTAACTTATGGGGTCTGCAGCCACCCCAGATATTCAATGCCGGTGGCTGGATATGGTCCAGGCATTGAATATCCGGGGTTAGTATTCAGTGGTGATGGCTATGCACTTCATAAGCCCATAGCTTGTAGAGCTGCACATGCAAACAAAGCAGAGAAGAGATTCAGAGCTGCCAGTTACCTAGATCTGGGAAGGAGATTTTGGGACAGTCCTGGCTTTCTTTTATCCCCAATAGCTTGCATTATGGGGAATGCAATGCTGATTTCCATGGGGAGAATCAGGGGCTACAAATACCACACTGATTTTGAGATCTAAGTTCAAAACCAGGACTGACCAGTCTCCTCTCCTGGGATTGGTAACTTGGCAGTCCAGGAAAACATAAAAATACCTCAGAATGTCATATTACTAGGGAACACGGATGAGCTATCATGGTCCAAACTATTCAGGATGTGGTGAGTCAGTTCCTGGACGTAAAATTGTGGTTGATTAAAGCAGTGGGCGTGGATAGATTAGTGTTGACTATAAGTGTAGAGACTGCTTGATGTTACTATGTGAACAGCAGCACAATCCAGTGTCCCCACTAAATTATTACAATATAGGTTGGATAAAAGCTAAGCATTTTCCAGAACAGGGCAGACTCTGGCTGCCAGTCACATCAAGCTGTTTGTAGACTTCTCTGGGAGGGAAACTCCGAGTATAGTGTATATATAGATGTCACCCAAAGACAGAGCTCTGTCTTTTTTACACAGCCACTGCACCAGAAAGGAGCACAGTCATCTGTCCTTTTGGGCAGATATCCTTAGTATATAGCTCCTCATACCATCCACAGTATCCACAGGCTCAGAGCAGCAGCATAGGAGAAGAAAGCAGAGGGTTGATTTCTATGCAAAATCTGCCACTGCATCACTGTCTCTGAAGAGTATCTCTGCCTATGGTAAAAAGGAGAAAAAGTCATAGCCTACCACTATAGAGGAGAAAGGTTCCAAAAACTGTACCAACAACTCAGCCTTTCAGTCCTTCAGAGACAGGAGCACTGCAGAGCAGTTTCAGGGAGCTGCATCTACAGAAGCTACCAGCTCTCAGGAAGAAAGGCAACCCAAGTACTCATCATACACCAGTGACAGAAGATCCAGGAGTGCATCCAGCACAGTACTGAGAACCTATGTCTGCATCACCACTAGCTTCAGGTACACCAGGAAAGAGTTCTAGAAACAGGAGAGAATGGTTCCCACTCAGGGAAACCAGACTAAGTAACAAAAGTGCAGGAGTGGTGAAGAGTGGAATAACTGTTCATCTTAACATAATGGTGACATACTTAACTGAGAGAAGAAAGGAGTAATCCCTATGTTACCATTTTTGATTAAGGAGTAGGAGTTAACTGCTTGTAACATAGTTTTTGTTTGTTGTTTCTGCCAGTTATTGTTATTATTTAGTGACCCTAAATAACCCCTTAGTTCAAAAAGCAAGTTCTGGCCTGGGCTCTTATTTGAGGAGGAAACAGGTGTGAAAGTGTCAAGTGCCATGGGCCTCCCAGCAGTTGCTGTTCCCCATCGAAGAACCCTGATATTTAACTCCAAGAGCCAAAGACTGAAAAACTGAATAAAGCTCTTGAACTGGTGATTCCCCTTGTCTGCTAAGCAGCTAGTGGGCAGCTGCTAGGACCACACAGAAAGGGGTGGTTCCATACATGCACTGCTTAGATGACATTCCAGAATGTCCAGAAAATGCTGCAAAGAATTTTGGCACTACTGAAACATATACTTAAAATTGTATATTGTATTTGCTTCCGACTGAGGCACTGAAGAAAGATATTGTGCCAGAACATTGAGTTCAATGTCATAATGATTCAAATTAATACCATTGATGTGCAAATGATTTAAGCTTCAGATTTATGTTAATTTGAGATTGTTTTCAAATATTGTTTCTTCATTTTGGCTCCAATTTATATTAGGAACATAGGAAGACTCCATTAAGATATGGCATTTTAAATGCACACATAGGTAATATCAAACATTTCTATCTTCTGACTGATACAGGTAGTCAGGGATTTTTAATCTTGTACTGAATGAGAGATTCCTCAGGCTACAGGATCAGCAATTGCATAAAAGGGAAGGAGGCAGAGCATAGGATTGAACGGCCAACTCTCATACTGGAAGAGTGTACATAGCAGCGTGCTCCAAGGGCCAGTGTTAGGCTTGGTGCCATTCAACTTGTTTATACCTCATCTAGGGGAACAAGTGATAAGTAAGACTGCAAACTATGTAGTGTAGTTAAGCTGCTTGTGCAAAAATGCTTGAGGAATTTGAGAATCCATGGCAAATGTAAGTTAACATAGACAAGTGCAAAGTGATGCATGTTGGAAGAAAAATCTAAAACTATGGATACATATTGCTGTGGTTCACTCTGGGAAACTGCTATCATAAAGACACCTTGGAGTGTCTGTAGATCACATGCTGAAATCATCACTACAGTTTGCAGCATTTTAGTTAGGGGTCATTTGGGATGGAATTGACAAAAAAAGTGAGGATATTATCATACCTCTGTACAGAGCTCTGATGCAGCCACACCTAGGATACTGCATGCAGTTCTGCTTACTCTGTCACAAAATGATTGCAGTGGAATTCAGGAAACTACAGACAAGGACACTGGAATGGTAAAAGACTGGGGGGCGTGATTATGAAGTGGAGAAAAACAAATCACAAGCCAGGAGCTGTTCACCCTGTCAAAAAATACTAGGACCAGGAAGCATGCAATGAAACAGAAAGTTAGCCATTTCAGTATAAACACAAAAAACTATTTCTTTAGGCAGCAGGCAGTTAACTTGTGTGACCTGCTGCTTTGGAATGTAGTGACAGGAAGTAGCATAGCAGGGTTCAAGGAGGGTCTAGACTAGATCCTAGAACAGGAGGATATAAAGAGATACTAGAGATTTGACAAGGGCTATGTCAGGGGTGGTCTTTGTGGGATACAGGACCATACGCAGAGACTCATTACAGGGCCTCGTTTGCATGTCAGTAGGTGCAGAAAAACAGTCACTCAGTGATAGGGCCAGCCGTGGGCTGGGTAATTACAGTGGCGTGCAAAAGTCTGGATCACTTGTAAATTTGACGTTTTTTCAACTTCGTGACCTTATATCTTAATTTATTTTTCCTCCCAGTGGCTTTTTCTGTGTATCTCATGATAAGTGATAGATTTGGCTATTAGGGCCAACTTTTACTATTGGTTTGGCCCTTATTTTCTGAGTTTGTTCCCCATAGTTGTCCTGTTGATAGATTTTCTGTGAAAATCGCATAATGTACATCGGTGGCCAACGATATATTATTGTAAGTATGCTTTAAAATATTATGGACGCACACCAGGTTTCCTTCAAATTAATGTATGTGGCCTTGAAAAAGGCTGTTTTTGTGTGTCAGTGATGGCTCAGTATTTGATGGGCCACCCTTTGTTCTTGATCACCTGACAGCACCTTGTCGGCATTGAATGAACCAGTCTGACAAGGTGATCGTTGGTGACAACGCGGTTCCAAGCTGCAATGAGTGACTCACTCAGCTCACGCTTTGATGTCAGATGTCTCTTGGATATTTCCAAGGCCACCTTGTGTCACAGGTTCTCGATTGGATTCAGATTTGGAGACTGGGCAGGCCAGTCCATTGACTTGATGTTGTTCCGCTGCTTCCAGCTGATCACCTGTCTGGAGCGATGACAGGGTGCATTGTCATCTTGGAACAGGAACTGGCCAGGAAATAGCTGGTGTGCTGATGGTACCATGCACTTTTGCAGTATGGTGATGTACTTGGCCCCGTTGACCATTCCATCGACGATGTGAAGACATCCACCACCACTGGCAGCCATGTAGCCCCAGACCATGACCTTCAAAGAATGCTTCACAGTGAGGATGAGACACTCAGGCTTGAATTCCTCTCCAGGAAATCTCCTCACATAGGTGTGGGCCTGGTTACCAAACAGGCAGAAGGTGCTTTCATCGCTGAATAGCACCTTTTCCCACATTTCAGTCAACCAGGTTGAGTGCTTTCTCGCCCACACGATCCGGTTGCACTTTTGTATGTCAGTCATCAGAGGCTTATTCCGTGCTTTGCAGCCCCGGAGACCAAACTGCAGGTACCAGCGAAGAACTGTTGATGAGCTGACACTGACCTCACTCTTGTCTGACCACTCTCGAAGTAGCTGAGCAGAGGTCAACTTGCGATTAGCCAGTGAAATGTGTCATAGTGCCGGGTCCTGGCGTGATGTTGATGATGACCTGAACGAGGCTTGTCGACCACTGAACCCATTTCTTTCTTCTTCTGTACAATCTTAAACAGCGCTCTGACTGCAGCCAACTTTTCTGGCTGTTGGCTTGAAAATCCTTCCTCACTCATAAAGGACACACGAACACGCTCCTCCAGCGTCAGGGTCCGATTCATCTTCATGGTCGATCCAGAAAGCATATGAAATTCAAAAATGCCATGCGTTTTTATAGCTGCACTGTTGGCTAGATATCTGCATTGTGATTGGTTAGTGAAACCAGCCTCCTGATTGGTCAGAAATAACGTGTGCATATTGGATGATCTCAATCCAGTTTTGACGCAGGATCCACAAAAAACGCAGTAGCTATCTCCCAGTGTCTGTAAAGTATTTAAATTGGAAGCAAGGAATGAATGCAAAAAAGTCAACTCAGCCAAATGTATCCCTCTTAACGTGGTAGAAAGATGAATATGCTGGGCTAACGCAAAATTAAAAAAAAAAAAAACATTAGAAAGTAAGAAAAACGCAAAACTCACAAGTGATTCCAGACTTTTGCACACCATTGTACATGCTTACATAGCTACTGGGAGCACTGTACACAGATAAACTCTGATATAGGGGACACTGATAGAGACAGAATGTCAGGCTAGATGGCCTAAAGAGCTGACAAGGCACTGAGAGAAGTTTGTATATTACTGTACAATAAAATTATGACTTTCGTTTTCTTAATTTAGCTACCAAGAAGGTTTTCAAAATAAGGCCATGCACTTTTGCAATTTTTGGCAATAAACATATCCTTATAAGCAAATTGTTGTCTGAGTGGAAAACCTTTTTTGTAGCTTATAGGTATATATTACATTAACCAAGGGGCATGTTTACTAAAGCGTGTTAGTTATTAACGCAGTGGGAAAAGGGTGCCGTGGTAGTAGCTGATGTGGGTCAAATGCAGATAGTGCACGGAATTTTCCATACTATCTACACACTGTTAGCAGGGGCGGCCCAAGGGGGGGGTGCGGGGCCATGTGCGGAGACTCGGTGCGGGGGGCTCAATTGCATAAGGGGTCACATTTGCATAAATATTTGCATAATGTTAACATACACTAACTTTTAGTAAACATGCCTCTTAATGAGTGTATGAATAAAGAAAGACTAAAAGATTTCTACATTACTATAATCCAGTGCCAACCGCCAGGCACATTAGGAACTACTACAAACACTGCCCATTTAGAACCCATAGCAAACCCGCCATATCCTAACAGCACTACCAGGACTCACAAAGCACCAGACCCTACCTGTCAAAAGGCAACACTGCAAATATTAAACCAGTACATTTCAGAGAACAACAATACATGACCTACTGGGGAAAGAGAACAAGTGGCAATGTCAAATAGAAGCTACATGAACAGAATACCTCAGCTCAGTTACACATGCAGAACATAGACCATCACCAAACAAAGAACAAGGAATTACAATTTAGAAGTAGGAAGACAATACCCCTAAAGCCAAACTTGGAATGTACAACACCACTATAGAAATTTATTTATTTATTTTTAATTTATTTAGACAGATTTGTATACCACCTTATCCTTCAATCAAAGCGGTCACAACACAATTGTAGGGTTACATTTAACATGAGGGGTACTAACGAACGTAAATACATTGAACTTATACATCTAATTGGGGATGGGTAGATGGTGTCAAATTGGTGAAGGTAGATGGTGTTCCATTAGGGTGGTGACTATTGTTTCTCTGTTTGCTCATAGGCTTCTGTGAAGGGCAGGGTTTTGAGGGCCTTCCGAAAGTCTCTGGTATCGTTCAGGGTCCTTAGGCCCATAGGGAGGGAGTTCCACAGTGTGGACGCCAGTAGCGAGGGAGCTCTTCTAGAGGTTGCTTGCTTAGTCTTATGATATCCTGCGGGTGTACAGATCCTGTTGTCATTATTGGTCCTTCTTAGTCTATTGTTGATCTCTCTTGTTATGATATCCAATAAATCCAAGAAATAAAACTATAAATTAATTTCCTCTTGTACTAAAAGCGCAGACATTAATGATTAATTTCCCAGAGCTGACATATTCCAGTTAATTAATTCAAAATAGAGGTATTTTTCTACCTTTGGTGTATTTTTTTCAGTTGCAATTGCTCCAGCCACTTTCTTCTGGTTTCCTCTTGTCTTCTGCTAACTCTCTATCGTCTGCTGTCCATTTGTCCTTTCTTCTCTCTTCTAGTTTTTTTCTATTCTCTCTCTACATCTGCTTTAACATACTAATCTTTCTCCTTTTGCTCTTTTCTCCATCTTTCTTTATTCCTTGTTCATCCACTCAAATTTTACCCCTCCATCCTCATTCCCCACTTACTCTCCCAATACCCAGACAATTGTAGATTTTTCTTCCCTCCCACACAAAATATTTTTCCCCTCTCCATTTCACTCTCCCAGCCCCATCCCATTCTAGTCCTCCCCCAACATCAGCTCCCAACTAGTTACAGCCCCACCCAGCATCCGCTCCCTTCTAGTCCCTGCATCAGCCCATTTCCAATCCTATCCTAGCTCCACCATCAGCCCATTTCCAGTCCTATCTGAGCCCCTCCATCAGCTCATTTCCAATCCAAGCCCCCCATCGGCCCATTTCTAGTCCTTTCCTAGCCCCACCATCAGCCCATTTCCAATTCTAGCTCCCCTCCACTCATCCCATTTCCAGTCCAAGCCCCCATGAGCCTATTTACAGTCTTAGCCCATCCATGAGTCAATTTCAATTCAAGCCCCCCATAGCCCATTTCCAATCCTAGCCCCCCCCCCAACAGCCCATTTTCAGTACTATCCTAGCCCCTCCATCAGCCCATTTTCAATCCCAGCCCTCCATCAGCCCATTTCCAGTCCTATCCCCCCCCACTCAGCCCATTTCTAATCCAAGCCCCTCTATGAACCTATTTCCAATCCTAGCCCCTCCATGAGTCCATTTCAATCCAAGCCCCCACCACAGCCCATTTCCAATCTTACCCCCCCAACAGCCCATGTCCAGTCCTATCCTAGCTCCCCCCCCAGTCAGCCCATTTCCAGTCCAAGCCCCCCTCCCCATCAGCTATTTCCAGTTCAAGTCCCCCCTCCACTCAGCCCATTTCCAGTCCTAGTTCCCCAGAGCCCATTTCCAGTCTAAGCCCCCCTCCCCAACAGCTAATTTCCAGTTCAGGCCTCCCTTCCACAGTCCATTTCCAGTCCTAGCTCCCTCCCCTCACAGCCCATTTCCATTCCAAGCCCCCTCCCCATCAGCTATTTGCAGTTCAAGCCCCCCCTCCACTCAGCCCATTTCCAGTCCTAGCAACCACCCCCCAGCCCATTTCTAGTCCTAGCAACCCCCCTCCCCAGCCCATTCTCAGTCCAAGCACCCCTCCCCCTCCCCTTCCCTCCCCAAGAGCCCCGTGGCTAGCTAAGAGGGAGCCAGAGAGGCCCCTGCTCACCTCTACAGCTGCCAAAGTGAAGTGCATCTTTTTCATTCACTTCGGCAGCTATACTGAAGTTTAGAATGCTACCGTGCTGAGGTCAAAGGGGACTTCCTGTTTCCCGGCGTTCAGTGCGGCAGCGTTCTAAACTTCAGCACAGCTGCCGAAGTGAAGGGAAAAGACGTGCTTCACTTTGGCAGCTGTTAGAGGGAGCCGGGGCCTCTCTGGCTCTCTCTAAAGCCACCCTGCCTTCCGGTCTTCAATGCAGGATGTTGCTGGCGAGGGGCCCCCTGAAACATGGGGCCCTGTGCAAACAACATTCTTGCTCAATGGACGGGCAGGCCCTGTATGTTAGCAGCATGAGTGGGCCGAGTGTGGGCATGCCTGCCATGAGCAGTTACAGCATGCAATAACTGAATGTTTTGCAGACATCACAAGTGCAACTAATATCACCTCAATGGCTGGCATTAGCTTAATCCACAATACTGCCACACCGTGATCTCAACATTTTCACTGTGTTATGTGCTGGGGAAATGCTGTGCACACTCCCAGTAGATAATGTGCATCTGGCATTAGCTGCAGAAGCCTAATTGCCTTTAGTAAACATATCCCTATAGTTGATTCACATGCATAAGACAGTTGTTAGCTCTATTCAAGTTTGCACAAAATTTAAGCATCACAAGGACAAATGGCTGAGTTGACCATGCCACGATTTTAGCAGGTTAACTGAATCACAGGTTTGCATAGATCTCATCAGTAGATGCCTGTGACTGCAGCGCTCTGTCTCTGAGAATTCCCACTTTATTTGTAAGTTTTCATGCCACTTTGGAAGGTGACAAACAGGCAGTGTCATCTGCTCTGAGAATTACTGCAAAACATAACACAGCTGTGTTTTAAGACTTTTACTTATCTGTAATTTTTATTCCATTTTATTTATTTTATCTTTATTCGCTTCCTAACATATTTTCCCTCTCCTTCTAATTGTACTTCCCCTCTCTGCCATTTATGGCCCAATATCATTCTTTGTTCCTTTTTCTGATCCTCCCTAACCTTCTTCCCTCATTCCACTAACTCAATACCCCTCCTCTCTCATTCCCTCTTTCTACCTTCCCTATTTCCTCCCCATTCTTATCCTCTACCATTTCCTCAGCTCTTGAGCTTCACCTTCTCCTTCCTCTCTAAAACAACCTCACCCTTGTGCTGTCTCCTCTTTCCTTCACACTCTTCTTCTCCTTGTCTTCCGATGACATTAATCCCAACCCTAGCCCCCCTTCATTTTTCTCTTACTCCCATATTAGTTCCTCTCTCCACCACCCCAGTCTCATCGATATCCCTCTCTATTCCCCCTCCTCTATCCCCTTCTCATGTGCCTTAAGGAAGGCTCATTCCATTTCTAAAAAGCTTCCCTTTACCCATGATCTCTATCTCTTGCGCTTTCCATCTTCTTGCTCTTACTGAGACCTGGCTCCTCCCCGATGACACTGCTTCGGTTACTGCCCTCTTTCATGGCGGCTACCAGTTCTCCCACATTCCTTATGCCAATGGCCACGGTGGTGGTGTTGGGTTTCTACTTTCTCCTTCTTGCCAATTTCAACCCCTCCTTCTACCTCAGTCTCATTCCTTTCCCTCCTTTGAAGTCTACTCCTTCCATCTTTTTAATTCCCTACCTCTCTGAATCACTTATTTATAGACCCCCTGACAAGTCCACTTCTACCTTCCTCACTGATTTGATTCTTGGCTCTCCTTATTACTGGATTCTTCCTCCCATTCCTTATTTTTGGTGACTTTAATTCTCATATTGATAACCCTTCTGACCCCTATGGGAGTCATTCCAATCAGGATGTCCAGGCCCCTGTGTGCCCAATCAGAATCAGACACACAGAGGTAGATGTGATTCTGATCCCACGGGGCACGTCTAGCCCCCATGGGATCAGAATCATCACTAAGCTTGTATGTGCAGGCCGGGACCCAATTCCCATCTGCCTGCACATACAGGATCCTGAATGGAGTTGTGATGCCATGGCATCCAGCTTCCATGGCACCACAGCTCTATTCAGGAGCCGTGATCTCTGCCTGCTGGTGACTATCTCCTTTCCCCACAGCTCGACCCACTATCTGGCCTCCCATGGCCAGGGTCAAGCTGCAGGGAATCTCCCGCACCCACCTCACCTTTTTTCTGTGGCCAGAGCTCCCATCCTCCAACATCTAGAGGGACTTATTCCACCTTGAAGGCCTTGGAGGTGGAATAAGTCCCTCGTCCAGTCTGCTGGCCCTAACATCGCCTCCACCCCGCCCCTTCCCGCCCCATCTAAGCCTCCCCATGCAAACAACTTGTTCGTATGGGGAGGTTAGTTGGGGATGGCAGAGAGGGCTGAATTGTGGCAACAGGACGTCCATACCCCCTATTCGCGGCTCAGCATGACCCCGTATGCGTCTAAGTTCCTTTCACTTACCTCCTCTTTCAACCTCCATCTTTGCTCTTCTGCTCCCACTCATCATCTTGGTCACTGCCTTGACCTTGTCTTCTATTCTACTTGTTTACCTTCTAATTTCCACAACTCAGTTCTTCCATTATCTGACCACCACCTCTTAAGTTTGTCTTCATCACTCCTTGCCTCAGTCTTGACCAATCACCTCCTATCCTTTTAGGAATCTTCATGCTATTGATCTACTGACTCTATCCACTACTGTCTCTTCTCTTCTTTTTTCCACTTTGTCCTCTAAGTCTGTTGATGAGGCCATAGTTTCCTATAAAACCTCTCTCTCCTCTGCTCTGGATACTTTTGTTCCACCCTGTGAGATGCACTTCACCTCAGCCCTGGCGGCCTTCAACTGCCTACTACCTGCACTCCTGTGCCCGCTAAACTGAACACACTTGGCTCAAATCCTGCTCCCTTTCTGACTTCCTTCACTTCAAATTCATGCTTACTTCTTTCCAGTCCACCATTGCACTCACTAAGCAAAACTATTTTATCTATCTGATTAACTGTCTTGCCTCTAATCCCCACCGTCTCTTCTCTATTTTCAGTGCTCTTCTTAAGGCACCACCACCTCCAATCCCTCCTTCCCTCTCTGTCCAAACCCTAGCAGCCTACTTCCATGACAAAGTCTATAAGATTACTCCTCAATTCCCTACTAAATCTTCATCACCCCCCTTCCCCCTCTCCAATACCAACCTTTCCCCTCAACTTCTACCACCCTTAAATCCTTTATCTAAAATCTTTGAAGAGGAAACCTCTCTTCTTCTTTCCTCCTCAAAACTCACTTCCTGTTCTTCTGATTCTATCCACCCATCTCCTCAACTCCATCTCCTCCTTCGTCATCCCTTCCATCTTACATATTCTCAACCTTTCACTCTCCACTGCAGTCTTCAAGCATGCTGTGATCAGTCCTCTCCTCAAAACACCTTCACTTGACCCTACTTGTCCTTCTAATTACCAACGCATCTCCCTTCTCCCATTCATTTCCATACTTCTTGAATGTGCAGTTCTCCGCCACTGCCTCAAATTTTTCTTCTCTCATGCCCTCCTTGATCCACTCCAGTTTGGTTTTCCTCCCTTTCATTCTACTGAAATGGCTCTTTCCAAAGTCTCCAGTGACGTGTTCCTGGCTAAGTCCTAAGGCCTTTACTCTGTTCTCATTCTTCTTGACTTTTCTTCTGCTTTTGATACCTTGATCACCTCCTCCATGACAAATTATCCTCTTGGTTTTAGGAGCTCTTTGCTGTCTTGGTTCTCTTCGTATCTCTCCAATCGCTCTTTCAGTGTTTGTTCTGTTGGTTCCTCCTCTACTGCCACAACTCTTTCAGTTGGTGTACCCCAAGGGTCTATTTAGGTCTCACCTTTTCTCGTTCTACACCCAATCCCTTGGTGCCCTCATCTCTTCCCATGGCTTTCAGTGTCATATTTATGCTGATGACTCCCAACTTCATCTTCACCTTCCATTTCTCTTACACTCCAACCTCGTATCTCTGCCTCCTTATCTGACATCGCTGCCTGGATGTGTCGCCACCTTCTGAAACTGAACATGGCTAAAACCGAATTTTTTATCTTTCCCCCTAAACCCTCCTCCCCCTTCCTCCTTTCTCTGACACTATTAACAATACTCTTCTTCTTCCTGCTTCCTCAGTCTGCAACCTTGGCATCATCTTTGACTCCTCCCTTTCCTTCTCCACACATATTGAACAGATTGCTAAAACCTGTCATTTCTTTCTCTATAACATTAACAAAATCTGCCCCTTCCTCTCTGAACACACTACTAAAACTCTTGTCCACTCTTTAGTTACCTCCCATCTTGGATATTGCAACCTTCTCCTTGCTGGTCTCCCTCAGAGTAATTTTTCTCCTTTTCAATCTAGTCATAACTCTGCTGCCAGCCCCAATAGACTCATATAACCCCTCTTCTAAAATCACTTCACTGGCTCGTCTTCTGTTTCCATATCCATTTCAGTCTTCTCCTTCTAACATATAAATGCATTTGTGCTACTGCCCCTCATTATCTTTCATCTTTCCTCTTTCCCTACACCCCCCCTCGTGAACTCCACTCCTCCTCTGGCTTTCTTCTCTCTATGCCCTTTTCTTCTACTGCCAATTCCAGACTTCAATCTTTTCATCTTGTTGCTCTTTATGTCAAATCTCATCTCTCTCCCTCTTCAAATCCATGCTAAAGGGTAAACTCTACGATAAGGAACTATCTTCTATATGTGTTTGTACAGTGCTGCATATGCCTTGTAGCGCTATATAAATTATTAATAGTAGTAATAGTAGTTGCTTAAAGGACACTAGGAAGAATTGGAAATAAAGAACTTCTTAGCAAACCGCATTATCTGGGATAACATGGCAGCTACTATATTGCCATTCTGTATGCTTGTCATTCAGATAAAATGGAAAAATGATTATGTTTCATAGTAAACTAGCTTGCTTAATGGAATGTTAGTGTGTGTACCTAAATATGCTATAAGCAGACTCATCAAGAACACCATAGTAGCCCACCACATATCTGAATGTCCTCACAGTATTTTTCTTATGTTGAACTGTTGCAACTAGTGCCTGATGTATGCTCACAGAAAATCCCATTTTACTAAGCATGATATTTTATAAATTTTCCTATTTATTAGAATATAGTGCAATGACAGATTCTTATGGGGTCATACTGCCCTGGGTATAACATTTGAAGCATCGGTAATCATAGCCACCAATGGCAAGATCAGGATTTCCGCTAAACTGTGCAGGCCACCAGAATGCTGGAGTCACATACAAGGATGTCAGGCATCTAGCAGGCTAATAAGGGTGCATTGGCCTACTAGAAGCCTACCTAGGTGTGCAATGCATATTACCTGCTGAACCTTAAAGCACCTGAGTAAATAATCCCCTTAGCACCAAAAAACTATGCAATTTATTACAGGCTCCATCTTCAGGAATGGAACTTACTCGCTTGCTAAAAGCCTAATGCACGTTCACAACTCAGCCTCTAGGTTGGTAGAGACAAACAGATACAGACACAGAGGGTACTATCAAAACAGGGACTATACGGTTGCAATATGAAATGGATAATATTAATAGGACCATTTTTTAAATTATAATATAGATGCATTCTATATTGAGATAATGGCTATTTTTTTTAATTTTCACCTCTATAAAAAGTTATAGTTTCAAGCAATGGCCAAAAATCAGTGTCACAAAGTTCTCCTGAAGCTAAATAGTCACCCTATTTGAGTTATGAATAAATTTACACATGTTATAATCCCAAAAGGTCATTCTGGCTCATAGACTCACTTGAATTTCTGAATATTCAGCACCTTACATTCCATGTACCAAGAGCTCTTCTGAAATTTAGCAGGTACAAATACCAGCCAGTATTAATCTTTCTGACTGTTTATAAATATTAGCATATTTTAACTTCAGACATACAGTTCTACTCAATAAAGACTTATTCTGAGAAAACTGCAGAATAAAGGGGTTTTAATGCTTGCATCTCCAATTTCTATATCCAAAGCATGTTTTACCCTTCCCAAGTGCCTAGATCATTCACCTATAAAAGGTGTGAAGTGTTTTCTCACACTGAAGGCAAATTTCAAAGCTCTTTACCTGGGTAAACAGCTTTTACCATTCATTTTCACTGCTGCATAAAACACTAGCGCACTACCAAAAGGCAGTTACCGCAGCCCATTCCGAAAAATAAATGTGATCAGTCATGATCAGCATCCCAGACCATTTTCCCTCTAAGCTATGTGCATGTGCTCACGCAGAGACTGTGAACCCTGCACACATGGCAAAATATAGCACGCACAAAACATGATACTGAAACAAATGTTAAATAACTGTTATAAAGCAAACTACTTGCACCTATTTAATGTTAGCAGTTGAGCGCCATTACTTAGCTTAAAATGGTGCTTTGCTCATTTGGCTGTATAGGTTCCATCCATAGGATGATGCTATGATATTAATCATAGATTGTTAAAATTTAATAATGACAGTGTCACTAGTGATAGTCCCTCTAATTTGTGCAGGGGTGTTGCTGTGCACAAATTTTAAAGTGTTGTGCAGTCCCTCTTCTATCACTGTCAACTTCTGCACTGTGAGCAAGGTTCACGGGAGGGGAGGAATGTCCAACGCGGGTCTATAAAATTGTTACAGCATGTCAGCAATGAATAAAGCATACTCAAAGCAGTTACTTTTCAGAAAGAATTTCTGCAATTCAAATGAAAGCATAGGAAAGACAAAGCATATTAATGCATTACTATTACATTTATTATTACCTTAATTGTAATAATTTCCTTAATTTTGTTACATTGTTATAATTTTTAATCAATAGCTTTCACTGCAAAAAGTTGCTCACAAATTTGGTCAGTGGAGATTTTTGTACACAGACTTAAAATTTTGCACAAAGCTGTTGATACTTAGAGTGAACATTGATCCCAAACCCCCCAATAAGCATTCTGAACACACCTCCCAACCCCAATCACCATTTCCCAAAGCCCCCCACCCTCAACCCTGATCATCATTTTCCATTGTCCTCAACCCCAATAAGCACTGTGAACCCACTCCTACCCCAGTCCCCCCCCCAACACTCGGGGAGGGGGGCTCTGGTCGGTTAGTGGCAGGATGGAGCCATTGGGAGATTGGTGTTCTTTTGTGGTTATTCGGTGAAGTCTGCTGTTGTCACCTCGCTCCATACTTGTACGTTGGACTTTTGTAAGTGTGTTGTGCCTTTGCATTTAGAGTGTACTACTATGGATCAGGAACTGGTTAAAAGATTAGGCAAAGAGTAGGGCTAAATGGTCAATTTTCTCAATGGAGAAAGGTGAATATTGGAATACCCCAGGGATCTGTGCTGGGCCCGCTGCTTTTTAACATATTCATAAATGACATGGAAATAGGAACAACAAGTGAGGTGATCAAATTTGCAGATGACAAAATTATTCAGGGTTGTTAAAGCACAAGAGAATTGTGAAAAATTGCAAGATGACCTTGATAAATTGGAAGACTGGGCATCAAAATGGCAGATGAAATTTAATGTGGACAAGTGCAATGTTATGCACCTAGGAAACAACAACCAAAACTATGGTATCATGATGCAAGATTCCACATTAGGAACCACCACCCAGGAAAAAGATCTAGGCATCATCATAGATAATACGTTGAAACTCTCCGCCCAGTGTGCAGCGGCAGCCAAGAAAGCAAATAGAATGCTAGGAATCATATGAAAAGGAATGGAGAATAAACCAAAGGCTATTATAATGCTTCTGTATCGTTCCATAATGCGACCACACCTTGAATATTGTGTGCAACTCTGGTTGCCATATCTTAAAAAGGATATAGCAGAATTAGAAAAGGTACAGAGAAGAGCCACCAAAATGGTAAAGAAGATGGAAGGACACCTCTATAAGGAAAGGCTTAAAAGGTTAGGGCTCTTCAACTTGGAAAAGAGACTGCTGACGGGAGATATTTTAGAGGTCTATAAATTAATGAATTGAGTGGAATGGGTAAACGTAGATAAGTTGTTTATGCCATCAAAAAGTAGAAAGGCTAGGGGGCATGCAATGAAGCTAAGGTGTAACCCATTTAAGACTAATAAGAGAAAATATTTTTTCACTCAATGCATAATTAAACTCTGGAATTTGTTAGCAGAGGATGTAGCAAAAGGTGTTAGTATAGCTGGATTTAAAAAAAGGTTTGGACATGTTCCTGGAGGAAAGGTCCATAAACCATTAAGAAGACCCAGGAAATCGACTGCTTGCCCCAGAACAAGCACTGTGGAACCTGTGTGCCTTTTGGGAACCTGCCAGGTACTTGTGACCTGGATTGGCCACTGTTGGAAACAGGATACTGGGCTTGATGGACGTTGATCTGACCAAGTATGGCATTTCTTATGTTCTTATTGCCCAATTGAGTTCCAAATGGCAGCTCTGATCCCTAGTAGTAGTCCTGAGGTACTATCACCAGGGATCAAGCTGCCTTTTCCAAATCTGAGCTCAAAGGAAGTTACATTCAGGTGCATGAATTATTTCCCTGCTCAAATAGGCTCACAGTCCAAGTTGTACCTGAGGCAATGGAGGGCACAGTGTCTTGACAAAGGTCACAAAGGGGCCTATTTACAAAAAGGCATTAGCTGTCTGGTGCACTCTAAAGGTGCATGTTGGACACACATTGACAGCTAGGCAGGGCTATGACAGTGAGCACCCACATATTTCAGTAAGGGTTGCCAAGTGGGAGGGTTGGAGTGGAGAATGGGCAGGGTCAGCACCATGCAGGCAGTGCATTCACGCTACCCCCATGGCAGGCACGTAGCATGAATGTACTCACTGCCACCTTCACCCGCGCTATTGTCATGCCATGGCAGAAACCCACGCATCATGGTAACTGCTAGGGTGCATGCTTTCCATACTCCCAACAATTACACTGGTGCTGTCCTAACGCGCCGTGGATTTGCACATTATCAAAACATTATATGCAACACCACATCACCCTTTAGTAAAAGGGCCCAAAGAGTGTCAGTGGGAAGCGGGATTTTGAACTCTGGCTTCTGCAGTTCACAGTCTGTCTCTCTAACTGCTAAGCTACTCCTCCACTGGAAGCAAACTGAAAATGCTTCCGTTTGGAGTTGAGAAAAGCATTTCTCAGCAGATTCACAAAGTAATATTGGTTTAGAAAACAGATGTTTATGTCATAAGAGTATTCTGCTCATTAATACTTTTTCATTAAAACTCACTCTCTCACTCATTTTCTTTGAAACACTTCTTTATTCTTTATTCACTGCAAATTATAACAGCAACTATACGTCATCTGTCTCTGGGTGTATATCACTGTTGCTGCTGCTGCTGTCCAAAATGGACTCTCTAAAGGGCCTGGCTTTCTTACAAACATTTTTGATCTATTTTAGCTGCTTCCCAGTTTTTTTCTGAGTACCTGAAGAACCTGACTTCTGTTGCTGGCTGAAGTGAAAGGACAATAGTCCTTGTGAAAGAAGGAATCAAGAGGAATATAGGAACACACAAAAGGTGAAGGAATTGGTGCTTGTTCCATTTTTTTTTCTTTCACATAGTGAATATAGAAATAATTAGGAAGCTGTTCTTAAGCCTGCCAGTCAGCTGCAGAACGGCATAGATTGATTTCTTTACTTCACTATTGGTGGCCTGGCGCTGACTTCATCATTTGCAGCCATCTAGGAACTTGAAAGAGGACTCCTAGGTGGGTCCTTCTGCTGTGGGTCCCAGTGAAGTGGCATAGCTAAGGGGAACGCCCCTTGAATGCCCTGAAAAGACTCAGAGGCCAGAAAAGCTTCACAGTCAAGGAAATATTTGCTTTGTCTACGATAATAGTATGTTTTTGGATGTTTGTCTTGTATATGTTTTATTCTTTTATTCAGTAGTTTTATTTGTGGGATGAAAAATTTGGGTTGTGTATCTAGCTCTACAGTATAAACATCCACCTCTGTTAGATGACACTATAAATGGGCCAATATTAGTAGATTTTTTGCAATAATTTGTGTGGTTATTTCACATAGAAACTTTACATGTGAAAATGAATTGGCTGCTTAACACTAGAAGCCCCAAAGTGTGTCACTTGACACAAATGCATCTTCGAAGTTGTATAGCAGAGCCACTGCTAGAACAGTCAGTCATTTTCCATGACTTTGTTAGCAAGGTCAAGATTTTCAAATATGTGCATCGAAAATTAATGACAGATGCACCACCTAGCAGGAAAATGAATTTATACCTAGAAGCCCCAAAGTACGTCAATTGACGCAGTCAATTGTCTTGGAAGCGTCAATTGATGTACTTTGGGGCTTCTAGGTATAAATTCATGTTCCCACTAGGTGGCGCATCTCAATCACTGTTTACAGTTTTACTCCGACATTACAAACAATAAACACACGATGACGTCATATAATGACGTCACATACTGCACGTATTTAACAAATAAGTAACTTCACATGAATTCACATCTGCATTTCATGCTAAACGCAGTCGTTATGATAATGTGTCAATTGACGCACTTTGGGGTTTCTAGGTAAAATTCCTTTTGGGGCTTCTAGTGTTAAGACAGTATTTTTGCTTTGTTCTGCATATGGCACCTTGTCATGATGATTATGCAATATCTGTGGTTACTTGCTATGGTAGATATGGTTTATCATATGCTATTTATAAATATAAGGAGAGGGGTTTGTCTGTTTGATATGCCCTGCCATGTGTTGGCTCTGCATGCAGAGATACTCGGTTTAAAATGTCTTTGACAGATGCCTTGATTAATTTATGCTCTATGCACAATAAGATAATGATTGTTTATGACTATCTGAAAGATTTTTGCCCAGATACATTAGGCATCACTGAAACATGGTTATCAAATAGTGACAATGTGTTAGTTTCCCAACTGTGTCCTCCTATGTATGATGTGCTTCATGAACCTAGCTTGAAAATGAGGGGGAGGAGTGATGATCGTTTCAAAAATGGGCTTGTGTTTTACTCAGATTAGTTTTACTGTGGATGGTGATATGGAGACCATTATTACTACATGAAAAGAATGATTATATATTTGTGTAGTTTGGCTTACAGGTTCAGACCTATAGCCTTTGATTTCCCCTGTATGATTAGGTCACCCTATTACTCTT
Source organism: Ichthyophis bannanicus (assembly GCA_033557465.1). Taxonomy (NCBI): domain Eukaryota; kingdom Metazoa; phylum Chordata; class Amphibia; order Gymnophiona; family Ichthyophiidae; genus Ichthyophis; species Ichthyophis bannanicus. The sequence continues at coordinate 123,287,635 of CM066043.1, read as the reverse complement.
ACCTCTACCTTTAAATAAATTGGAGTATTAATAGACTAAGCTCTCTTTTGTGGATCAAATTCCTTCAGTCTTGTGTTCTACTTTCCCAGCCCTCTGACAACTTTGTGTCCTGTGTTGACTTCATGACACTCCTACCCTCCATACCCTGATACATGCATTCGCTACCTCCAGACTGGATTACTGCAATGCTATCTACACCGCTTTGACCCAGTGAAAAGCGGTATATAAGCATTTCTAAATAAATATTCATTTCAAGATTCTTATCTTGACTCACATTTATACTTCTTGTCCCTCCTGCCTGGCTTCTTTGACTATTCTTTACTCCTATCCAGAGCACTAGACTTACACTACCTTCACACATCTTTGCTTGTCTGGAGAAGTGGCCTAGTGGCTGGGGCAAGTTACCTCAGACCAGAAAGTCTGGGGTTCAAATCCCACTAAAGGACAGCAACCTTGGGCCAGAAGGACTGGGGTTTATAGTCCCACAGGTGCTCCTTGTGGTCTTGGGCAAGCCACTTAACCCTCCATTGCCCATGTTCCCTGTAAAATAGTTATCTCCAAGTTATAATGCCCTGTTCAATGTAATTTCAGTTTGTCCAATGTAAACCGCCTTGATATCATGAAAGGCGGTATATAATAAATACTCACTCTTCTGTCTTTTTGGAATAACCTACCACCAGAGCTAAGAGCTGAATTATCCTACCCCAAATTTCAGTGGCTGGGGAACCAGATCATGCACAGTGTGCCTCTTCTCTTTCCTCTTGTTCTGTTTTCATGCTCTTATCTGTCCTATTATGAGAAATGGTTTTAAAAATGTTGTAAACTGAATAAACCATAAACTATAGCTTATAGGTCCCCATGAGCTTCACATCTTTTAGATTACTCTCTTTATTAGCCAAGTTGTCCACACTAGATATTAATAGCTTGCTTTTGGTGTTAGTAGGAGATTTTAACATATATGATTTTAATAAAAGTTATGTCTACAGTGCATAAGGATCCTCTTTTAGAGAGCTTTTTATTAGTCATGAATTCTTTTCATTTTACTCAAATAGTTACTCCAGCAATTCATAATCAAAGTGGAACATTCAACTTGATTTTTGTGCCACTGAGTATTAATTATGTTGCAGTAAAATCTAGTTTAAGAATTTCAGTGTACCATGGTCACACCGTATGTTTATGACTTTGAGCTAAGAGTATACTACTAGGGAAATGAATAACTCCTTCCACTCGACTAATAATTTTCGATATTGATTTGGTGAATTCAATACGGATGTTTTTCTTGCGAAATTTTAATCCCTTAATTACTTGCACCTTTTCTGATAACATACAGCAGTTACTGAAGTTTCTGATTGGAACGAGGTTGTTGCTGAGAATGTTCCAAAGTACTTTGTGGCAGGTACCAATAAAAGAAACCATGTGGTCCCCTTGGTTCAATGAATTTGTGAAAAATAAAAGCGTGCCTTGCACAGAACAGAACGCAGGTGGCATAGACACCAATCAGAAGACTTGGGAATTGTCTATCAGCAGTTGAAAGGTGAATGTTTTTCATATAGAAGGGATAAAAAGAAAGCAGTATTATACTCAATGTATCTCGCGCTTTCAATCGACTTCATGAATTGTTCCATGTGGTGAGACATTTCACAAAGTTTCCTGTGTCTCATGTTACAACCGAAGTGCTGAGTCCAGAGGAATTCATTAGCCACTTTGCTAGTAGGATGCAAAAGCAGAATGGATGTCAAGGACTTGCAGCTTCTATATTAATGGATGCACTGCAGATTGATGCTACACGGACATGGAATATATTTAGAGTACTTTCAGATTATGAGATACACTCTGTCATCACAACAGTAAATATGACCACTTCACTTACATACATGGGCACCTACTCATGGCATCCTGCTATAAAATTGCCATCTTAGTGTGTGAATTAGCATATGCTATAATGCCAGTACGGTAACTGTTAGCGTGGCTGTTGGCCAACAGCACGCATTAAATCACACCCTCTAACTACTTAACACATTTAATAAAAGGCCTTCTAAAAAGCGGAGCCTATACTCTATTTTATGATTGACAAGATGCAAAAATATTTAGCCTACTGTAATTATATTCACGTTTTCTGAATTTCATATTTTTTATCCTATTCAGCGTATTTTCCCCAGCAGAAGAGGTGCCGGTGCTCATATGCAGGGATCTTTCATTACTACATGAGGACTATGGGTCAATTTTATCAGGCAATGAACATGGTGCCAAGTACCACCAAGCACCCTGTCAAAAAAGCCCTAATCCTACTATATAAACAACCAAAATAAAACCTGGAAAATTGACAGTAATCTTGCACCACAACTTACCTCTTCCTGTTTTGAATCTGTTTTCTGATCTGAATCAAAAGTGTCTCCTTATGAATGAAAGTGAGGCAAATTTATTATTGGTAATGTTGATCACTGTATTTGCCTTTGCATATTAGGCTTTAACAAAAAAGCAAGGCCTTAATTTTTCCCTCAGTCATAGAAGCAATTCATATGCAGCCATCATCAATGCCCAGAAAAGAATTTGGTGCTTGCTCAAAATATGACAGACAGACTGAGCATATAGAAGAAAAGGAACAATATTATTTTTATTTCCCAATGGCAGCTAGCTAAAAAGAGGCCAAGGGAAGTCATCTAGCTTGCCCAAGGTTACACAATGAATAAGCTTAAAAAAACAAAGTAGAGGAGAAGAGACTTTCAATATCACAGAATGCATGCATTTTCAAAACTATGAGAGTGTGTTATGAATAAGGAAAAAAGGCAGCTCTCCCTAAGTTATTAGGGTTTATGATATAGTGCTGCTGTTTTTTTTCTTCTGAAAAAAATCAAATAAAAGAGCAAGGGTACATGGAGTTGAACCATACTGTTACGCAACCCGTACTAAGCAAGAAACTTTCTTAATAAACTGTGAATAGAAACTTTGATTTCCAACACTGTGAAGTTATTGGCAATATAAGAATTTTAATAAACAAACATTGACATCACACTTAGAGTGATTTCCCATACAACGTAAAGTAGTCAGCTCAATTGGGTTAGTGCATCTGTACCAAAGGCTGGGCATTTCATCTAAATTAAGAAATCCAGAGAAAATGCATCTCTCTTTTTCAGTCTTTCTTCCCTCTCATCCACTGCTTCCTGAAAGCCTCTGCTTGGGCTCCCCGCTGTCTTGTACTGCATGGATGCCAGACGTTACAGCTCACTGGGTAGCCACACATTTCATATTTATTCTTATCTAGCAATCAATAATGTAGTCCTGCCCTGCAAAGAACTGACAAGACTCTTGGCTAGAAAAAGAACTACAGGCATGCTGTATGTATGAAATACCTCAACCAATATGCATATATGCATTTATGTATATTCAGGATCCATCTTCCATCATGCATGACAGACTCAGAATTAGTAACCGCTAAAGTGAGATATAACAATTGTTGTATATAGAAAAGAAATCATCTGCAATGGCTTTTAGAGCCCCTGCCGAGCACTGTCCCTCTGATAGATGTACACAGCTATCCTCGGTTGACGATCCATTTTCTTTTCATTGTTTGTGTGTCTCAAAGACATATGTGACCCAATATTCACAACACTGATCTGGTTAGAGCATCTGCCGCTGAGTGGGTATATTCTGGTGAATATCTGAAAATCATTACTGACGACGCTGGCACGATCAGAGTAGAGCAATGGCAGGGCATGGGTGCTCCCAGAAATCTACATAGTGGCAATATTCAGTCTGCCATTTGGATGACTTTAAGATCGTAAAAAGGCCGTCCTAACGTTTTTGGATAGCATATAGCCTCTATCCAGATACCTCCTCTGCTGACCTCATTAGATATATATTTATCTCTGGCCATTAGCTAGATAGAGGTGCGGAATGTGTATTTTATTTAAATGCTGTAGCTGGCATTTTAAAAAAAAACTGACAATGGAGTTTAAATATTGGGCCAATGGTTAATAAATCTCTATTGAATTTCCCAGTTACAGTCATCCACACTACATTTATAGCAGTAACAGGGCAGAGAAAGGCAGGAGAAAAGGTGATAAGTCCTCACTATCACTGTTGTATTCTGATCACAAGATTAATCACTAGGTACCTTGAATTGCAACTGTATTCTACATTCACATCACTATATGTCATATTACATGGTATCTGAAAACGAATGGTAAACAGCAATCACATAGGAGTTCAACAGGGCACCTACCGATAGAAGGAATTCATGGAACTTAGCCACAAAAGAACTTGAGAAAATTCTAAATAGAAAGGTATTATGCCACTGCTTATACATCAGTCTAGGGGTTAGAGGGAGATCCAGAGAACACTGGAGAACTCTGAAAGAAAGTGAACTGATAGCTATGTTGGGAGTTGTAATCCCTTTGAGTTGAATTGACAGTAAGCAAACTTATGTTGGTGTTAAGCAGTCTGGGATATGTAGTAAGAAAGCAGTAAGAAGTCAGAACACAAGAGAAGGAAATTAAACACCTGTCAGCAATTAAACAATATGATGGTGAATGGAGGAAAAGGCAGGGAACAGGGAGAAGAGCCACGGCAATTCCAGGAAAGGGGAATGCGAATGTTAAATTCTGCTTTAGTTTTCAGAAACTAAAATGAAGTAGGACGCTGAATGCTACTAATTAAGGAGCTATCAGGTTTTTCTGGCATTTTCAGAAGAGTACTATATTTGTTTTAACAAGGGTTCTGATTAGAAACCAAAGAGAAGCATTCACATTTATTCAAAGTGCAGGGCAGATAGTCTGTGCTGGAGATAAAAAAAACAGCCTACTAAAAATAACTGCAGTGTCATTATAAATACACTGTGGTTTGCACTGTTGTGGGAAGGGTTATATGTGAGCTGAGATTGTTATGGGCTAGAGACCCAGGGATAAATAATCTCCTGATTAGAATACTGTCTAGGCTAAGGTCTGTGATATATAAAGGAAAGCAAGGCACTGGTGAGTTTGCTGTGGAAGCTAACTTTGATTCTGGTATTTAAGATATGTAGGCTGTAGTGGACCATCAGAAGAGCCGGGTCTAAGGAATGTTATTGTTTGTAATCGCACTTTGGACTAAGTTGTGCAAAGAGCTGTACGGTAGTTAGAAGGCCAGCGTGAAGCATATACTTGAAAGTTGCAATAAAAACATATAAAAAGTAGACCAAAGTCCTACCTCATCATGAGAAGGGAGTTAGTACTGAGCTTCTGTCCCACAGAGTTTGGCTAAAGGAGTCACTATGTGACTGTATTACACAGGTAAAGTTATAATGAGAGCCCATTCCACACATAAAATATGGCTTTACACTTGGAACTGTGCTTTTTGATTATTGGCCATATTCTATGCATGTAAATGTATGTGTGTACATTTATCTATAACGGGGGTTCTCAATCCATTCCTCTGGAAACACCTAGCCAGGATAACCTCAATGAATATGTATGAGAGAGATTTGCATTCACTGGCTAGGTGTGTCCCAAGGACTGGGTTGAGAATCCCTAATCTATACGGTTTCTGAGGTAGGGATAGGTTGGGGATGCAAGTAAACAGAGTTAAATGAAAACTGCACATGTAACTTTGCCCAAGAGAAAAATACCCTATTTTATAATTGCAACATGTGCACTTATGTGCCTTTATAAAATAGCTTCCCTAAATATTTCCTCACAAAATTACTGTACATCTTTTTAGAGGCAAATGCAACTCTTCTGCATAAGCTTAAGCACCTTTGTGTATATTTTATAAGATATACATGTAAGTGCTCTTCCCCTCCACTGTGAAAGCATAGTTACTCACCTGTAACAAGTGATCTCCGGGAACAGCAGGAATTTAGTCTTCACATATGGGTATCGTCGGTACCGACGGAGCCTGCGCGGGAATGCTCCCTAGTGTCCCATACGAAAACTTTTGGGAGCATCCCACAGCGCCTGAGTGCTGCCTTCCCGCCTTTCTCAACTGTCCCACTCCAGTTGAGTTTAAAGCTGAGACAAAGAGAGAGGGAAGGAAAGAGAGAGAGAGAGAGAGAGAGAGAGAGAGAGAGAGAGAGAGAGAGATACAACTCCTAGGGAAGGTGGGTGGGTTTTGAAGACTAAATTTTTGCTGCTCCCGGAGATCACCTGTTACAGGTGAGTAACTATGCTATCTCCAGAAATAAGCGGGAAGGTAGTCTTCACATATGGGGACTCCCTAGCTGCAGATGCCAGGGAGAAGGCCCCAGAAGTTGTGTGCCTTTGTGAAAGGGCTCCACTACCCCCCATGGATCTCTGGCATCCTACCAGGGATGGTGGATAGGAGTTGATTAAGTATGGAACAGGTGTTGAAGAACAGCCTGACCAAACAAGGCATCCCGGCGGGAGTCCTTGTCTAAGCAGTAATGGGCTGTGAAGGTATGAACCGAAGCCCAAGTAGCTGCTCGACAGATGTCGTCCATAGATACAGAGTGAAGATGAGCCATAGAGGCTGCCATGGCTCTCACATTGTGAGCTGTGACATGGCCTTCAAGAGGAAGTTTTTTACTCTCATAGACAAAAGATATACACCGTGCAATCCAGCTGGACAGTGTTCTTTTAGAGACTGGAAGTCCCAAATGACTAGGATCAAAAGCAACAAAGAGTTCAGAGGACTTTCTATGTTGCTGTGTCCTTTGCAAGTAAAAGGCCAAAGCCCTTTTGCAATCCAAAGTATGAAGATTCCTTTCTGCATTTGAGGCGTGAGGCCTTGGGAAGAATACAAGAAGGTAAATCGCTTGGTTTAAATAAAAAGGTGACACCACCTTTGGCATAAAGTGTGGATGACTCCTAAGGACACCCTTATCATGATGAAACCTTGTATAAGGAGGATCAGCCACCAACGCTTGCAATTCACTAATGCGACGTGCTGCAGTGATTGCAATAACAAAGATGACCTTCCAGGAAAGGAATTTCAAAGAGGTAGTGGCTAATGGTTCAAAAGGCGGTTTCATGAGCTGCCCATGAACCAGAATTAAGTCCCATGCCACCGGTGGTGGCTTAATGGGAGGCTTAGTTAAAAGAAGGCCTCTCATAAATCTCGCTATGAGAGGATGAGAGAAAATAGGTTGTCCATTTAGAGGCTTGAAAGAAGCTGCAATAGCACTCAAATGAACTCTCACTGAATTGGTCTTAAGCCCTGCATTTGATAAATGAAGGAGATACTGCAGTAATGATTCCAGAGGTATCGCAAGAGGGTTAAGACCCTTCTGTGAGCACCATATGGTAAACCTTTTCCACTTAAATGCATAAGAGCGTCTTGTGGAAGGCTTCCTGGAAGCATAAAGGATATCCTTTACTTGCTGGGAAAGGTTAAGACCCTGAAGTTCTAGGCTTTCAGCAACCAGGCCCTGAGATGCAGAAACTGGGGATTGGGATGCCACAGCATCCCATCCTCTTGAGAAAGGAGATTTGGAGCAGATCCTAACTACAGATACGGAGCTTGAGAGAGATGCAGGAGCAGAGGGTACCACATTTGCCGTGGCCAACGTGAAACTATGAGAATCATATGACCTCTGTCTCTCTGAAGCTTGAACAGGGTTTTGGGAATTAGGGGAATGGGTAGAAAGGTATATAGGAAGTCCTGACCCCAATGGAAGAGGAAAGCATCCCTGGCCTGACAACCCTGAGCCGGAATTCTGGAACAGAACCGGGGAAGTTTGGCATTCAGCGGACTTGCAAAGAGATCTATGTCCGGGGTTCCCCAATTTTGAAAAATTTTGGCCACCTGGTCTGCATGGAGAGACCATTCGTGTGGAAGCAGAACTCGACTGAGTCTATCTGCCCAAGAGTTTTGAATGCCTGGAAGATACACCGCAAGGAGATGAATCTGATGCTCTCTGGCGAGAGCCCATAGTCGCAAAGTTCGTTGCAAAGGGACAGAGAGCCTGTTCAGCCCTGCTTGTTCACATAGAACATGGCTACTTGATTGTCTGTTTGAACTAGGACTGTCTTGTAGCTGAGCTGGGTGTGGAATACTCAAAGAGCAAGGAAAATTGCTCTGAGTTCTAGGAGATTGATGTGTAAATAGGCCTCCTGTGGAGTCCAGGTACCCTGGGTAGAGAGGCCTTGTAGGTGGGCTCCCCAACCCACCTGTGAAGCATCTGTTGTTAGAGTGGCCTGAGGTGGGGGTTGCTGAAAAGGAGACCCCACCAAAAGGTTTGGGGGTGATTGATATCATTGGAGGGACAAAATAAGGCAATCTGAGTGCTATTTTGTCTGACAGGCAACCTGACGCCTGAGTCCACTGAGTGGATAAAGTCCACTGGGCTGGCCTCATATTTCCCGAGCAGTGAGGTGAGGTTTTAGTACTGCTTGGGAATCTAAATGCACAATGTGAAGGCAGCGGAGCTGTGGAAGGTAGGACCTTGTCTGGTATCCAGCAGAGCTCCTATAAATTCTAGGGACTGAGTGGGAGCAAGGATGGATTTTGGGAAGTTTATGACAAGTCCCAAATACTGAAGGATGCGTATTGTGCAAGAGAGGGCAACCCTGGCCTCTGGCTCTGAAGGGGCTCGAATGAGCCAGTCGTCTAAGAAAGGGAAGACAAATATTCCCAGGGTGCGGAGAAATGCTGCCACCACAGCCATGCATTTTGTGAACACCCTTGGTGCAGAGGCTAGGCCAAAGGGAAGAACCCTGTATTGGTAGTGCTTCCCTTGAAACAGAAAGCGAAGGAACTTTCGGTGAGTTCGATGGATGAGAACATGAGTGTACGCATCCTTGAGATCTAGAGAACAAAGCCAATCCTGACTCTGAAGGTATGGCAGCAGAGTTCCTAGAGAAATCATTTTGAACTTCTCTTTGAACAGGAATTTGTTCAATTCTCTGAGGTCTAAAATGGGTCTATGTCCTCCTCTTTCTTTGCAATAAGGAAGTAGAGGGAGTAAAACCCTGCATCCCATTGGGGAATGGTTACCTCTTCTATTGCCCCTTGAGCAAGGACCACAGTGACCTCTTGACCTAACTGGTTGTCAAGTTGTTAAAACCCAAGAGGATTGTGAAAAATTGCAAGAGGATCTTGATAAATTGGAAGACTGGGCATCAAAATGGCAGATGAAATTTAATGTGGACAAGTGCAAGGTTATGCACCTAGGGAAGAACAACCCAACTATGGTTACACGATGCAAGGTTCCACATTAGGAACCACCAACCAGGAAAAAGATTTAGGCATCATTGTGGATACCATGTTAAAACCCTCGGCCCAGTGTGCAGCGGCGGCCAAGAGAGCAAATAGAATGCTAGGTATGATAAGGAAAGGAATGGAAAATAAAACAAGATATTATAATACCTCTGTATCGTTCCATGGTGAGACCACACCTTGAATATTGTGTGCAATTCTGGTCGCCATATCTTAAAAAGGATATAGCGATTTTAGAAAAGGTACAGAGAAGAGCCACCAAAATGGTAAAGGGGATGGAAGGATACTCCTATGAAGAAAGGCTAAAAAGGTTGGGGCTCTTTAACCTGGAAAAGAGACGGCTGAGGGGAGATATGATAGAAGTCTATAAATTAATGAACGGAGTGGAACGGGTAAACGTAGATCGATTGTTTACCTTATCAGAATATAGAAAGACTAGGGGACATGCAATGAAGCTACAGGGTAATCAATTTTAAGACTAGTAAAAGAAAATATTTTTTCACTCAACGTGTAATCAAACTCGGGAATTTGTTACCGGAGGATGTAGTAAAGGCTGTTAGTGTAGCTGGGTTTAAAAAAGGTTTGGACAAGTTCCTGGAGGAAAGGTCCATAAACCATTATTAAGAAGTGACCGAAGATATCAATGCTTGACCCAGTACAAGCATTGTGGAACTTGTGTCTCTTGGGAAACTGCTAGGTACATGTGACCTAGATTGGCCACTGTTGGAAACAGAATACTGGGCTTGATGGACCTTGGTCTGACCCAGTATGGCATATCTTATGATCTTATGTTCTTATGTTATGTCGTTGAGAGAGGTCTGAGAATTGAACTGTCTTACCATTGTAGGAGGGGCATGCTGAGGAAATGAAGCTTGTACCCCTCTCTTACAATAGACAGAGTCCAATTTTTTGCTGTTATCTGACCCCATCTGGGGGCAAAATTACATAACCTTCCTGGGATGGTGGAGGGTTCTGGGCCGTTCAGGGCCAGAAAGGCAAAGTTCTCTAGATAGGAGTCAAAGCCCCTGTGGAGGCTGAGTCTGCTGAGCCGGTTGAGGCTTAGCTGCTTTTGTTTTTTTTTGTCTAGGTTGTTGCTGCTGTCCCTTTTAGGTCAGTCTGCCCAAACAATGCCTCTGCTGGGTATAGGAGGGATAAAACGTCTTCTTACTGAAGAATGGTTTCTTATAGGATTTTTTCCTCACAGGATCAGCTGTAGATTTAGACAATCTATCCAAAGTGATATTTTCAGCATCTATCTCATTAGCTTTTTCCTCCCAATTCTTGCCAAAGAGATTCTCTCCTGTGCAAGAAATATTCCCTAGTTTATCCTGTACCCAAATTTCCAAGTCAGATGCCTGGAGCCAGGCAATCCTACGTGCACCTATGGCAATGGCAGAGGTTCTGCTTATGCACTCAAAGCAGTCAAAGGCTGCACGATTCACAAACTTGGAAACATCCTGGGCATGTTTGACAAGGGCGAGGTAATCTTGCCTCTTATCATCATCTGGAAGGAGAGGGCTCATAAGCTCTAAATCTTCTGTGACCTCCTTAAGGAACATTCCCATATATAAGATACAGGAACTGATCCTAGCAGAAAGCATGGAAGCCTGGAAGGTTCGACTTCCAAAGGCGTCAAGAGTCCTACACTCACGTCCTGGAGGATTAGATGCATGCCTTTTTGCACTCTTTATCCTTCTCATAGCTGATTCCACCACCATGGAATGGTGTAGTAATTGAGTCTTCTGAAACCCAGGACAAGGAGGAACTCGATACATGGAGTCGAGTCTTTGAGAGTGAGGAGATGTGGTTAGGGGTGTTTCCCACATCCTTAACATGAGATCATGCAAGATCTCATGAATAGGTAAGGTAGCTGCCTACTTGGGAGCTTTAGGGTATTGCAGGATTTCTAATTCCTTTGCCCTAGGCTCTTTTTCAGGAGCCACTATGATAGAAAGACCTCGGGCCACATCTCGGATAAAATCCTGAAAGGACATATCCTCTGGTGAAGACATCCTATGCTGAGGAGAAGAGGAATCCTCAGGGAGAAGTACTCTGGTATCGGCAGAGCTTTCAGAGTCTTCAGACTCATCCGAGGATTCGAAGTATCTCCGATCCGGGTGATCGTGCAAGGCACGGTACCAGTACCCATCGAAGTCGGCATCGGAATGGTCCGGTACTGTCTTGTCGATGCCGGATAGACACACATGACTCGGTCCCGGCAGAATACCTGCCGATGTCGATGTAGTCGGTGCCGGCATCGGAGTCGGTGCCGGCATCGGAGTCGGTGCCGGCATCGGAGTCGGTGCCGGCATCGGAGTCGGTGCCGGTACCGGTTGAATTGTCTGAAGCGGTTTCAGGGGCATCGAGGCCATGAGAAGAGCCACCAGACTGCATTCAATAGCCACGAATCTCTGGTCTATCAACGCTGCCGATGCTTGGGTATCGGTGCCGGATGAAGCTGCCGGGACCCCAGAGCATGGCACCAGTAGTTCTGCCGAGATTGAAGCCTCGAGAACATCCTGGAGCCCTGTTAGTGCTTTGGAAGCTTTAGCATCCCGCCGGGGCAATTTTGCCAGTGAAAGTCCCTCAAGGGCAATGCCAGAGGCATCTCTATGTCTAGAAGGAGATCTACCCTTTGAGGACTGGCTAGATTTATGTTTAGTTACCTGGGATCTATGGGAGGAAGACGAAGCCCTGGAAGACGTCGATGCCACGGAGGCTGCATCGGAGGGAAAAAGGGTGCTAAGTTTAGCAGCTCAGTTTTGCCGGCCCCTTTTTGACATCATCCCACAGGCAACACACTCAGAAATAGAGTGGTCAGGACCTAAACGTTTGAGGCACCACTCATGGGTGTCTGTGACGGAGATGGTACCGCCACACTTAGAACACTTTTTAAAACCCGAAGCGGGTTTTTCCATTTTGAAGAAAAAAGTTGGGCCTAGTGCCCAAAATGGCACGTGGCACCTGAAGAGAAAATTACTGGACAGACTCCAGAAGAAAGGTTTGTTTTGGTTTTTTTTAAGAAGAAAAGAAAGAACCACCGGCGGTACCAGTGTAGCATTGAGGGAAGGCAGACGTGACCACATAAAAGAAGAATAGAAGGGATTTTTTTCTGCGGTGACAGGATGTGCGACCTATCGGCTCCACGGAAAACGAAGAACTGGAGAGAGACAGTTGGGAAAGGCAGGAAGGCAGCACACAGATGCTGTGGGATGCTCCCAAAAGCTTTCCTCTTGGACGCTGGGGAGCGTTCCCACGCAGGCTCCGTCGGTACCGACGATACCCATATGTGAAGACTAAATTCCTGCTGTTCCTGGAGATCACTTACAGGTATACTACGTAACAGTATGCACTCTGAGGATAGAGTGCAATTTTATAAGTCACAGCTAGATAAACACGCACTTATTTTCACTTATAAGATAGGGCAGTGCTTCTGAACCTTCTCCTGGTGGCACATCTAGCCAGTCAGGTTTTCAGGATTAGTGCAATGAATATGCATGAGATAAATTTGCAAGTATCTGAGATCCATTGTATCCAACTCTACCTCATGTTGTATTCATTGTGGTAATTCCAAAAAGCTGTCTGGCTAGGTGCGTCTCCAGGGGAGGATTGAGATAGGGGCATAAGTGGCCAAAAATACCTTTTATTTTAAGATACAACCACTTAAATAGCCTGAAAGCTGCTGTAAACGCCATGCATAAATTTGTACTCTAACTAAATCGCCACCTTCCATGCACACTTACAGTGTAAGTACACACAATCAACCTAACGCATGTACGGACAGAATTACAGTCCCATCATTTACATATATAAGTAAAATTCCCATAAATTTGTACAGTTGCTTTTCCTACATAGATTTGCTTTGATAACCGAGGCAAATCCCATGGGTAAAACATATCTGCAGGGTTTATCTAAAATGCTTAGATTCACATATGTCGATCACATGTAAATTTAGGCACCCTTTTATTAAATTATCTCCATGTTTGGTAATGCTTACTTTCATGCAGGTATATGCCCAGTTTTAAGTGGCTATTTTACATGTACAAAATTTTATATTTCTAAGTGTATTATAAAAAATCCCATAAATTGTACAGTTGCTTTTCCTACATAGATTTTCTTTGATAACAGAGTCAAATCCCATGGGTAAAAAATATCCGCAGGGTTTTCCTAATCATAGGAAGTTTAGTTTTTCCCTCCTTTAGGCCTTTTTCCTATGTGGTGTCCCTTTGGTAACATATTCTCAACATCCAAAAATTGCCACCGACTTGTGCTTAAGGGATCAAAACTGAACAAGAACACAAAAATTGCCATACTAGAGCACACCAAAAGGCAATGAAACCCAGTATCCTGTCTCCAACAGTGGCCAATCCAGGAAACCAAAAAGTAATAAGTTTCTCCAGGGATAAATAGTGGCTTTCCCAGAGTCCCCTTGATAATGGGTTTATGGACTTTTTCTCCAGGAGCCTGTCCATCCTCCATCAACAAATTTCAGAGTTTACTTAACATGCTGAGTGAAAAACATTTTCAATAGTTTTTTTTAAATATACTACTTTGTAACTTCATGGCAGTGAGACCACAAAACCTGATAAATATGTCAGTTCCTTTCTGTTAATTTCAGTGATTTGCTAGTATTATACTGGCGAGACACTGCTATTAGTGCAATTGAAAAAAGTGCTGCTGAAGAAACACCCAGGGACATATTTACTAAAGGTTAACGCACGTTAATGAAGTTTATGCATGATGAGTGCCACTGCGTCCATAGAAATAAAAGGCTCTGGGCATTAGCATGCATTAACTTCATTCTCTTTATCAAATATCTCACTGACTGCCCTGAACCCCAGCCACCCTAGAATAGCGCGTCCCCAAGGATGTACAACACCCAACAATACCCGTGCTCATTTCATTTGCATATGTATATAGTTTACCCTGTTCTCCAAGTTACTTTTCCTGTTCAATGTAATGACCAGACATTTGTTTATTGTCGGATACTGTTTGTTCTATGTAAACCGCGCTGATCTCAAATAGTGCGGTATATAAGAAATGTAAATAAATAAATAAATAAATCCTTTAGTAAACATGCTCTACAGACTGTTTTATTTTTCAGTTTAGCTGCATATTTTCCTTATAAACTATAGAAGTACCTTTAAGTGACTGTATAAACATTTCACACTGTTAGTATCTAGTCTTAAAAGGTTCTTATTTCTACTCTAATTATTTAATAAATCTTTGGTTAAAAATTAGCATGTAGGCCAAAAAATGTCATTTTGTTTAGTTTCTGGTGGTGTTTGCAGGCTTTCATTTTTTATGTTTTATTTCTCAAAAACATTTATTTTGGGAGACGCCATTAATAGCACAAACTTTCACTTCATAGTGCATACTTCTGAGCAATAGTGTGCACTACTGAGTGCTAGTGCTCACCATTCGTGCAAGTATGAATAGTGCACACTATCACTCAGCAGCACACACTACTGAATGATCGTCTACCTTGTAACCTGGATTGGCTACTGTTGGAAAGTAGGGAGGCCGCGGGCAGGGTCCCGGCAGCCGATGGTAACCGGACGCGTGGCCCGGTGTGGGGAACCTGCGCATGGCCGCGTCTGGAGGCGCGTGGGCGGCCGAAATTCAAAACCATTGGCTCCCGGCGAATGCAGCCGCGCGGGAGCCAATGGGGAGCCGGCATAGGAGCGCGTCTGGAGAGGAGGGATGGGCTCCAGGACTCCACGTGGTCAGTCTCAGCGCTGGAGTCCTGGGAGGTGATGGCTTCTCTCTCGCTCTGCTTTTTTTTTTTTTGGGCCTGCGGCGTGGCTGCGTTAGTGCGGAGTGTCGGTGCTGCAAAGGCTGGTTGTCAGCGGCGGATCGGGCTGCTTTGGCCGTTGGGGCTGAGGGTCGACAGGCAAGTGCTGCACAGGTTACAGCCCGGCTTTCTGGCTCTCTGTGGGGGCTGTTTAGTGCACGATTGTCAAAGGGTTGGCTCCCGGCCCGGGTAAGGTCACTGCCTAGAGATGCCACCGTGTCGGGGGCGAGCGGGCCGGTCCGGGGGGCGGGGTAGGTCCTCTGGGCGCCGTCGGATGCTTTCCAGGGCAGATTCTTGTGGGGGTGGAGCTGGGGGGGGTGTGGGGGAGATTGAGAATGTTGTGGGGGGTTCTGGTGTGCAAAGAGGGTCGATTGGGGGGGCGGCTTCCAGGAGGGGGGCCTGGAGGGGTCGTGGGGCTGTGCAGGGGCGAGGGGGATCTTTGGGGGAGCGGGGGGCCAGCGGGGGAGGGACGAGGGGGGGAGGGCTCGGGCTACAGGGGACTTTCTGCGTGGGGCGCAGCGGGCTGGTGCTGCTCAGTCGCGGGGAGTGGGGGCGTGGGGGGATAGCGCTGGGGGGGGGGGGCAGTTGAAGGGGGGGCTAGTGTTGGCGTTGGGGTGACTGATTGCAGGGGGCCGGCACAGGGCCAGGGGGGAGCGTTGCCTGTGAGTGGTGCTCCTTGTTTTCAGAGTGCTCCTCCCATGGCAGTGTGGCCGCCAGTTCAAGGGGGCTATATGGCGGTAGGAGGGCCATCCCAGTGGGAGCACTGGGCGAGCGGTGGTCAAGGGACGTCGGCGTCGGATTGGCGCGTGGCTTGGTCACCCATGTGGCCTTCGGCAGTTTCCCCCCCTGTTTTTCCTTTTTTATCTCCACAGGTGTGGGGTTTGGCGCAGCCCTCGTGGGGGCCCGGTGTTGGGAGCCCGGATTGGATGGCGACGCCGGCTGGCGGAGATGCGTCGTGGCGCAGTGCTGCGGAAGTGGAGACAGAGGGAGACCAGGTCCTGGCAGTGCGAGACGGCGAGGAGTGTCGCCAGGTGGATCAGGACCCGGCGTTGACTTCTGCATTGGAGGGACGGGACGCAGGTGAGTTTTCGGGGAATCAAGGTATGGACTCGTCGCACCCGCTGGTGCCGGGCTCTGTGGGGTGCGTGGCTCGGAAGAAGAGATGTCGTTCTTGCCGACGGCGGCATAGTTCCGAGTCGTCTTCCTCTTCCTCCTCGGGGGATTCATCTTCTTCATCTGGAGGTGAGTTCGTTAGGCATGGGGGCGTCAGTGAGGGAGCGTCGGGATCGAAGAAGGGGGAGGGGCCCCATTGCTTGTGGCTTTCCCGGAGTTGTGGGAAGGGGTTCCCAAAAAGCTTCGTAGAAAAATATGGAAGCGGCGGTACATTGATATTTTTCGGTTGTTGGAGGGCAGAAAGCAGTCCGGCGAGAAGGCGGGTCGGATTCGAAAGGTGGCGCGCAATGTTGTAAACTGGACCCGAGCGTTTCTGCGCCTAGCTAGTATGTGGGGGCATTATTCGCCGGCGCATTATGATATGCTACTGGCGTATGCGGATTCTATTTTGGAAACCTCGCAGACCCATGAGGGTTGGGCGTGGCTAAATTATGACGAAAGTTTAGGGACAAGATGGAGGAAAATAGATCGTTATCCTGGGGTACCCAAGACATCAACCTCTGGTTGACTCAAATGTCTGCTAGATCGGGTTTGAGTACGGGTGGGGGTGGGGGGAGGGGGGTGCAGTGGGAGTACCTGGAGGGGGCTGGTCCTTTCGGTCTGCGGGGGGTGGATTACAGCAGAAAGGCGGAACGGTGGGGGTCAGCGACGTATGCTGGCGGTTTAATAGGGCCACCTGCCCCTTTCCTGACTGTAAATTTTTTTATTTTTTTATTTTTATTTTTTATTTATGCAATTTTACATTATATACCAAGCAAAGCTTGTACAGAAAACTAAACTGTGCAGAAAAACAATAGGAAATAAAACAAACAAAGATAAATACACAGTACAGTGTAGCCCACAATACTGGGGGGAAGTGAATCTTAAACAAAACGAGGCCAGGTGAAGCCACGTTCCAAGAACTAGGTAATATTAATACAAATTACCAAGAGGAAGGGTATATTTCGGAGCATATTTCTTAAGACGATTGTTTATCCATAGGTGAGGAAGTCAACAAATGAGAAGATGCAAACATGGAGAGGTCCTCAGGCTGAAGAAAAACACACTTATTAGCTCTAAAATAAACTATACACTTACAAGGAAATCGTAATATCATTGTAGCGCCAATAGAAAGGACCCCAGACCTCAAAAGCAAAAAGGCCTTACGCCTCTTTTGGGTCTCTCTGGATACATCTGGGAAGATAACAACTCTTACCCATAAACACAGAGCGCCTTTTGAAGTACAATTTCAGCAGCCATTCCCGGTCTGAGGATAATGCGAAACTAACAATGTAGATACCTTAATTTTGGCTCCTGACTGTAAATTTAAACACTCATGCTCAGTTTGTGGAGGGGGACACTCCGCGGTTAAGTGCAGTAGAAGAGGGTCCGAAGGTTCTGCCGGAACCGGACCCAAGTCCCAATGAGTTGGGTTGCCGGGCCCCGACTCCGGTTCGCTCGGAAACCTTGCTGAAGTGGCTCCAGCAATATCCGCGGCAGCGGGATAAGGAGGTGTTAGCGTGGGGTTTTCAGTTGGGTTTTGTTATCCCAGTTCAGGGTGTGGTGGGGGCCGCTAGCGCCCGAAATTTTCCTTCTGTACGGCGGTTTGCAGCTGTGGTGCAGGACAAGTTGGCCTTAGAATTGACGTTGGGCCGGATCGCGGGTCCGTTTGTTGACCCTCCTTTCCCTGATATGGTGATTTCTCCATTGGGGATTGTACCTAAGAAGACGCCGGGGAAATTTCGGCTCATTCACAATTTGTCCTGTCCGTCAGGTGCATCGGTGAATGATCATATCCCACGGGAGTTTTGCACAGTGCGGTATGCATCCTTTGACAAGGCGGCGGAGTTGGTCAGGGCAGCGGGGCAGGTGGCGCTAATGGCAAAGGTGGATATCGAGTCCGCATTCCGCTTGCTGCCGGTGCATCCTTCCTCTTTTCCTTTGTTGGGTTTTCGTTTTCTAGGGAAGTATTATTTTGATAAGTGCATGCCTATGGGCTGCTCCGTCTCCTGCGCTTGCTTCGAGAAATTCAGTACATTTTTGCAGTGGGTGTTGTGACGGATGACAGGCTCACGGAATGTGGTGCATTACCTAGATGACTTTCTTTGTCGGGTCGGCCCATTCCAATGAGTGTCAGCAGCTGTTAGCTGGTTTCCGGGAATTGTCGCTAGAGTTGGGTGTGCCGTTGGCAGCGGATAAGACCGAGGGGCCTACGACTAGGCTCACGTTCCTGGGAGTTGAATTGGACTCAGTTGAGATGATTGCGCGGTTGCCTCCTGAGAAAGTGGTTGGCATGCGGGCTTTGGTCGCTAACGTTTTAGTGTCTTCTAAGATAACCTTGCGTGAGATGCAAGCCCTTCTCGGCTCTTTGAACTTTGCCTGTAAAGTGATCCCTATGGGTAGAGTGTTTTCCAGGTGCTTCGCTGCGTCAGCGGCGGGGATGCGAAAGCCCCACCACCGGATTAGAGTTACTGAATGGATGAGAGCTGATCTACGGGTTTGGAGCCGATTTTTGGAGGATTTTAATGGGACTTCGGTTTTGCTGGGAGCTGAGGTGTCCAACGGGGAGTTGGAGCTGTTTACAGATGCGGCAGGGAGCACTGGATTGGGGGTTTACTTTGGTGGGGCCTGGTGTGCGAATCGATGGCCCAAACAGTGGCATGATTCGGGCTTGACCTCTAATATTACCTTCCTGGAATTGTTTCCGATGCTTGTGGTGTTGAAGTTATGGCCAGATAAGTTATGGGATAGACGGATACTTTGGTGGTGTGATAATGCGGCTGTGGTTAGTGTCGTGAATCGTTTCTCACCCAAGTGCTTGCGGGTGGCGCGGTTGATGCGTGAGGTGGTGTTGGCCTGTTTATCTTTGAATGTTTCTGTTCGGGCTCGGCACCTGCCTGGTTGCAGTAATCAAATAGCTGATGCTCTCTCGTTTTCAGTGGGAGCGTTTCCGTGCACTGATTCAGGAGGAGGACGGAGAAGGATCTGTAGTCCCAGAGACATTGTGGAGCATTGGCCTGGAGGAATGCTGACCCTGCTGCGAAGTTCGGTGGCAGCTGGGACATAGTTGGCTTACCAGCGTGGCTGTGACAAGGTGGCAGAGTTTTTATGGGAGCGTGGGTGGTATGCGGGCAGGGTGCCTGATTGCCTTATTGGAGGTTACATAGTGGAGGCCAGAGGTCGCAGGCTGTCCAGAGCGGCGGTGCGTTCGCATTTGGCGGGGTTTAACTTTTTTGCGAGTGCCGAGGGCTAGGGTTCTCCTTCGGGGGGAATTTTGGCGCGTCGGCTTTTGCGGGGATGGGAGCGGGTTCGGCCGGCTCCCGCAGATTCTCGTAGGCCGATTATGCATGAACTGCTGGG
The DNA here is from genome assembly GCA_033557465.1 of Ichthyophis bannanicus. Lineage (NCBI taxonomy): Eukaryota > Metazoa > Chordata > Amphibia > Gymnophiona > Ichthyophiidae > Ichthyophis > Ichthyophis bannanicus. The sequence goes on along the minus strand of CM066043.1, from coordinate 123,268,179 downwards.
GAATCTCCTGGCAGTGTTGCCTCAAGTGGCTGCTTCGCAGTTTGAGGCTTTGCTATTTCGGGCAGTTTTTTGCCTTGCTTTTTTCGGGGCTTTCGGAATTGGGGAGCTGGTGGCAAATTCGGGCAGGTCGAGGGGCGGAGGGGGATTGCAAAGGCATCATGTGCGTTTGGAAGGCGGGCAGCTACGGATACTTTTGTAGACCAAAACTGATCAGCGGGGTCGCGGTCTATGGGTGTTGAGGGAGGTAACTGGACTTGTTACGTGCCCGGTGCTCGCGGTGAGGACGTACTTGAGAGTGCGTCCTGTGCGGGCCGGGGCGCTTTTTCTGCATGAGGATGCGCGGGTATTGACCCGTTTTCAGGTGACCGCGGTGCTCCGGTTGGCGCTGCGTTTCTTGGGTGAGGACCCTAGGTGCTTTGCATCTCACTCTTTTCGGATCGGTGCTGCTATGAGTGCGGCGGGGGCCGGGTTGTCCGATGAGTTAATTCGGAGTATCGGCCAGTGGCAGTCGCGGGCTTTTAAAGGTTACATACGACTCTGAGGGGTTGGTGTCTGGGGTGGGGGATGCTAACTGTTCATTTGTTTTTCAGATGGGGATCTTGCGCCTGGTGGTGCCTGGGTGGTTGGTCATTCGTTCGTCCACTGGGTAGGTCAGCATGCTGCCATTCGGCCTGGAGGCCTGAATTTACGGATGGATCCTGCAGTGGTGTCGGTTTCATGGCTGGGGCAGCGAGGACTCCGATGGCTCCAACTGCTACCTTTGCTGCGGCACCACAGGAGGACGTCGCGTCATCTGGCAGTGCTTATTTTGCATTTGGGGGGCAATGACCTTGTCTCTTGGTCCTGTCGTCAGCTGATTAGAGCTGCTCAGGATGACTTGGCAGTGGTACTGCACATGTTCCCTGGGACAATTTTATTGTGGTCGGACATTATCCCTCAGCCGACATGCTGGGACCAGAGACGATGGTCGCGGGGGTTGACTAAGATAAATCGTCAGATCAGTCGGTGGGTTTGCAGACATGGGGGTTACCAGATTATGCATCTTTGGGTGGAGGTGGGTTGCACTGGGCTTTATAGGGGCGATGGCTTCCATTTGTCTCCTGTTGGCTTGGATCTCCTACTGAATGACTGGCAGGAGGCTTTGGAGTATGTAGTTTTGCGGGATAACCGCTGGTCGCAGCTTTAAGTTTGGGGGGGGGGGGCGGCACGTCGACAGGCTTGTCGCATGTGCCGGTGGCGGGATCCTGGAGGTTTCCGGGGTCCGGTGCCTCAAGGTACACTTGGGCGGGGGTGGGGTGCCCCTGACCTGGATGAACCCTGGCCGACTTTTGCTATGGGCATGGCGAAGTCGGGGAAAGGGATAAGAAAACTTGCCGGGGGGCAAGTGTAGGGCCGTAGCGGTGGTAGTGCACTTTGCTAAGGCATGGCTGGTGTGGTACTACTCTGCTATGGGGCTGGTTATGGTTTATGCTGTTGGAATATTGTTAATGGTTCATAATTAATAAAGCTGCGACCAGTTTTGTTCCATGAAAACCGTGTAGTGCTGTTCATTGTGGGATGAACTGTTGGGGTACATGGGTGGAGGGGGTGATATTGGTGGGCAGGGCCCGCAGCACCGGGTACGCTTGCCTCGGTTACAGGATACTGGGCTCAGTGGACCTTTGGTCTGACCCATCATGGCATATCTTATGTTCTTATAGTGCACATTATTTGTCCAAAGCAAGCATAATTGCTTTATAGCAATAGGCGAACTATTAATGACAGAATGGAAGTGACAAATTTTCAGAGGGGTTCTTTTCTCATTTGAAAATGACATGAAATGCTATAGAAAATGTCATTGGCATTCCCTGTCATTTCACATGACTGCATATTTCTACTTTAAAATTCAGTCTTTCATACAATTAAAATATTCAAAATGTACAGTACCTCAAAGTTAACACATTTACAGGCATTAACTGGTTTAAAAGGAAGATCAATCAACTTTTAAACTAGATAATGGAGAAACGGAGACAATCACTCAGGAATGCATGGTTTGAATTGAAGAATCTTCAAACGGTACTGGAAAATGGGGAACACAAAATATCCTTATAGCAATATCCAAGACGTGTCTAAATAAAAAGCAAAGATCATTTATGTCAAACTACCCTTATCAAATCCTAGGCAGGTTGTGAACACAGATGAAAAACACTTTGTACTGTTTGTATGCAAATGCAAGAAGCCTAAAAAATAAGAGTTACAATCTAGATCGACATAAGAGGTATCTCAGAAACCTGGTAGAAGAAGGATAACTAAGGAGACACTATGATACCAGGGTACAAAATCATAGGCTGTATCAAATTAGCGGAGGGGTGGCAAGTAAGATAAAAGTGCTAAAAGTAACAAAAACACACTGAAATCTTTATGGGTAGAAATTGTGTGACTAGGAAAAAGTAGCAGAAATTAGAAAAACAAATTGGCAACACAACAACAGTGAGAGATTTCAATTACCCCAGTGCTTACTGGGTAAATGTCTCATCAGGACATGTTGGGGAGGTAAGGTTTCTAGAGGCCGGAAATTACTGCTTCATGGAACAGTTGTCTTGGAACCAATTAGAGGGGGTTGAACAGATCTTATTCCAGATCTAGGCCTCATTGCAACACAGGATCTGGGGTGAGAAGTATCAGAGAGATAGGGCTACTTGACAATAGTGACCATAATGTAATCAAATTTTATATAATCACTGAAGGGAAGACAATAAGGAAAATTATTGCAGTAGCTTTTAATTTTAAAATGGGAGGCTATGAAAAATGGAGAAATTAATTAGATAAATATTAAAAGGAGTGGTTGCAAAGGTTAAAAATTTGCATGCAGAAAAGCAGCTGTTTAAAAGCACTGTCATGGAATCCCAGATTAGATGCTTATCATGCCTTAGAAAAGGTTAAAAAAAAAGCTGTAAGGCTGCCAAGATGGTTGGCACGACATCTCAAGCATGGATCTGTCATGGGAAAATAGTGCATTCTTCAGATTTAAACTGGGAAATTGAGTGGCATTTCTTTGAGTCATCGTGGATTTTTCTTTTGTTTTTATATGTATATTTTTTCTGCCCAATGGCTGCAATTATATGTTGACATTTATGTTTTGATAGGCTATCACATGCTTGAATATGATTGGCCTCTACATCTCTGAGTGCTCTGACAGGTCTTTTAGGTGTTTAAGTTTTTGCAAATTTTAAAGTTGAAGTTCTAATGAGAGAAACTTGTTCTCTGCTGAACCCTCAACTATGTGTTCTTTTTCCTCCATGCTGTTTGTAAGACAAGAACATATCAATTATGGTTGTCTCTCTCCTTATTGCCTGAATATTCCCCTTTTAAATAAAGTATTTGACTATATATATAAATAAAATTTTAAAATTCAAGTTCAAAGTATAGAAAATCAGTTCTCCTTTAGTGTGAAGCTCTGCTTTCCCTAATGAAACTTATCCAGAGAAACATGCCCATGTCAGATTTAGGAGCTCTGGAATGCAGTTTGTAGAGCATCCTGACATACTATTATCAAGCTAACTTTTTATTAAAAGATATTCAGCATAATTGTTTTGAGATGATATTGCTTTTGCAGTTTTTGTCAAATTCCTTTTTTCTACGAACTCACTTTTTATCAAGAAAAAGTAGGGGTCAAATAAGTTTAGAATGGGTGAGTAGAGTAGGCAAGAGTATTAAGAAACCTAAACCCAACTATGTCAAAATATGCATAGAGAGCAAGAACATAACATAAGAAATGCCATACTGGGTCAGACCAAGGTCCATCAAGCCCAGTATTCTGTTTCCAACAGTGGCCAATCCAGGCCAAAAGTACCTGGCAGATTCCCAAAGAGGCACCCAGGATCCACAATGCTTGTCCTGGGGTAAGCAGGGGATTTCCCAGGTCCTCTTTAATAATGGTTTATGGACCTTTCCTGCAGGAACTTGTCCAAATCGTTTTTAAACACAGCTACACTAATAGCTTTTACTACATCCTCCGGTAACAAATTCTAGAGTTTGATTCCGCGTTGCGGAAAAACTATTTTCTCTTAGTCTTAAATGGGTTACATTGTAGCTTCAATGCATGTCCCCTAGTCTTTCTACTTTTTAATGGCATAAACCACCGATTTACCTTTGCCCGTTCCACTCCATTCTTATTTATTTATTTATTTATTTAGCTGTATTTATATCCCGCTTTTCACCGGGTCAAAGCGGTCAATTGGGAGATACATTTAACACGAGGGGATATGACACACATACGCTAATACTTACAGGGAACATGGGCAATGGAGGGTTAAGTGGCTTGCCCAAGACCACAAGGAGTGCCTATAGGACTAGAAATCCCAGTCCCTCCAGCCTGAGATTGCTGTCCCCAGGTGGGACTTGAACCCCCGGCCCTCCGGCCTGAAGTACCTTGTCCTAACCACTAGGCCACTCCTCCTCCCTAAATTCATAAATTTATAGACCTCTAACAATTAAGAATTGAGGAGAAAACAGGATAAGATGGGGAGATATTAGGAGGCAGGGCCGGCCCGTCCATTGAGCGAGAATGTTTTTTGCACAGGGCCCTGCGTTTCAGAGGGCCCCGCGCAAAAAACATTCTGATCCAAAAGTAAAATGAATAAAAAAATTAAAAGAAGCTGTCTGCTGCCGCTTCCGGGGCCGCCGCGGCAGAATCGAGTGTGCCGCGGGGCCCCCCCTGTGCCCGGCAGAGCCTGCCCTCCCCTGTATCAGCTCTCTCTTTCCAGCGGCAGTCACACGCGCCGGCTTTCAGAGCACGAGGGGCGAGTTTCTCCCTCGTTGCTCTGTTAAGCCCGCGGGGGCTGATGGGAACTCCCATCAGCCCCCGCGGGCTTAACAGAGCCGCGAAAGGGAAACTAGTCCCTTCGCGCTCTGAAAGCCGGCGCGTGTGACTGCCGCTGGAAAGAGAGAGAGAGCTGATACAGGGGAGGGCAGGCTCTGCCGGGCACAGGGGGGGCCCCGCGGCACACTCGATTCTGCCGCGGCGGCCCCGGAAGTGGCAGCAGACAGCTTTTTTTATTTAAAATTTTCCTTGGGCTGGACTGGGTTGGGCTGGGCTGGGCTGGGGGGGTTAGGAGTGGTGATGGGTGATGGGCGCTGGGGGGGTTAGGAGTGGTGATGGGCTATGGGGGGGCTTAAACTAAAAATTGGGTGATGGGGGATTAGGACTGGAAATGGGCTGGTGGGATTAGGACTGGAAATGGGCTATGGGGGGCTAGGGCTGGTAATGGGTGGGGGGGTTGCTAGGTCTGTAAATGGGCTGAGTGGAAGGGGGCTTGAACTGCAAATAGCTGAGGGGGACGGGGCTTGGAATGGAAATGAGCTGAGGGAAAGTGGGGGTCTTGAACTGCAAATAGCTGATGGGGACGGGGCTGGGAATGGAAATGGGCTGAGTGGAAGGGGGCGTGAACTGCAAATAGCTGATGGGAAGGGGGGCTTGGAATGGAAATGGGCTGAGTGGAAGGGGGCTTGAACTGCAAATAGCTGATGGGAAGGGGGGCTTGGAATGGGCTCTTAGGGGAGGGAGCTAGGACAGGAAATGGGCTGATGGAGGGGCTAGGATAGGACTGGGAATTGGGTGTTGGGGGGAGCTAAGATTGGAAATGGGCTGTGGTGGGGGCTTGGATTGAAATGGACTCATGGAGGGGCTAGAACTGGAAGTAGGCTCATGGGGGGCTTGGATTAGAAATGGGCTGAGTGGAGGGGAGCTAGGATTTAACATGGGCTGATGGTGGGGCTAGGAAAGGACTAGAAATGGGCTGATGGGAGGTTGGTATTGGAAATGAGCTGATGAAGGGACTCGGATAGGACTGGAAATGGATGGGGGAGCTAGGACTGGAAATGGGCTGATGTGGGGACTAGAAGGGAGCGGATACTGGGTGGGGCTGGAACTAAAAGGGAGCTGATGTTGGGGGAGATTAGAAGGGGATGGGGCTGGGAGAGTGAAATAGAGAGGGGAAAAATATTTTGTGTGGGAGGGAAGAAAAATGTACAATTGGCCGGGTATTGGGAGACTAAGTGGGGATTGAGGATGGAGGGGTAAAATTTGAGTGGATGAAATAGGAATGAGGAAAGAGCAAAAGGAGAAAGATTATTATGTTAAAGCAGATGTAGAGAGAGAATGGAAAAAAACTAGAAGAGAAGAAAGGACAAATGGACAGCAGACGATGGAGAGATAGCAGAAGACACAAATAAACCAGAAGAAAGTGGCTGGAACAATTGCAACTGAAAAAAAAAATGCACAAAAGGTACAAAGATATTTCTTTATTTTGAATTTATTAACTGGAATATGTCAGCTCTGGGAAATGTGCATCATTAATGTCTGTGCTTTGTTTAGTACAAGAGGAAATTAATTTATAGTTTTATTTCTACATTGTTGTTGTACATTCCAAGTTTGGCTTTTAGGGTTCCCAGTTTAATTATTGTCTTCCTGTTTTTAAATTGTGATTCCTTGTTTGGTGATGGTCTATGTTCTGCATGTTTAACTGAGCTGAGGTATTCTGTTTATGTAATTCCTATTTGACATTGTCACTTGTTCTCTTTCCCCAGTAGGTCATGTATTGTTATTCTCTGAAATGTATTGGTTTAATATTTGCAGTGTTGCCTTTTGATAGGTAGGGTATTGTGCTTTATGAGTCCTGGTAGTGCTGTTAGGATACAGTGGGTTTGCTATGGGTTCTAAATGGGCAGTGTCTGTAGTAGTTCCTAATGTGCCTGGCGGTTGGCACTGGATTATAGTAATGTAGAAATCTTAGTCTTTCTTTATCCATACACTCATGAAGAGGCATGTTTACTAAAAGTTAGTGTATGGTAACATTATGCAAATATTTATGCAAATGAGGTCCCTTATGCAAATGAGGCCCCACACCGAGTCTCCGCACATGGCCCCGCACCCCCCTTGGGCCGCCCCTGTTAGGAGGTTAAGGAAGAAGTAGTAATGGTTTGGGAGAAGAGAAAGTATATGGTGTGGACATGCTGTGTAGGGAAACAAGACTGTTGAGGATGGCTGGTATGGATAGGCCAGGCTGGACTGGAAGGGATAGCAACAATGTGATGAAGATGGGCTGCAAGGCCGGATTTAAGGTTTTGGTGCCCACAGACAAGTTCAAATAACAGATCCTAGAAAGCAGTGGGATGGCAGAAATCCCAAAGGATGGAGAGCCAGTAGAGGAGCAGGGGAAGACCACAGCGCCATAATAATACACCTTTGAAGCAGCACATTCACCTGGCCCTAAAGTAAGTTGCATAAGACTTTTTTATGGCTTGGGTATTTGGTACCTTCAAAATGTTGTGCCCTAGGAAGTTGCCTATGCCAACTATGGGACTGATGGGCTGCAATGGAAAAGGAGACTGAGCTCATGGTAAACTGGTGGAAAATAGCTGGGGCTATGAAAGGAAGAGAGAATGGTGGTACTTTCAGTTCTTCCCTAGCTCATTTTTGACCACAAGTGCTCCTTGTGTGTGAACTACCTGTTAAGCTGTACACTTAAATATAGCCTGGCTGCTTGTGTCTATGACCCACCATGCTTCATTTTCCACTTTCCAGCAAGGGTAATTTATGCTGAGTTGAGCAACAGTCATTCAGAAATGTTCATTCCTATGAAACGCTGGCAATATATGATAAAAGAAAACTCAGCTATTCAGAAAATGTAACAGTAGATAACTAGTTTTTACTTTTAAATAAATCCATAACTTTTGTCTGATTTTTACTATTGTATTTTTACATTTCATCTATAGACCCTTGCAGATCTTATGCAATCTACTAAAATGACTAGTGAGGAGGTACTGTCTTTTCTTGCCATATTTTTTATTGTGTTTTGATGATTATTGGCCATCTGATATTGGGTGTGATATTTTATAAATGTTTATTTCTAAAGCAGCATAGAATGGTTTTGTATCATTTCTGTGTGGTGAAAATGGAAGAAATAAATGAATAATTTTCTTTCATGCTGAGAAATACTGAAATACCATATGGAAAAACAATGTTCATAAACACAATATTGTAGAAGCCAAGACTCTGTGATGATACCTTAACATGAAACATCAGCAGAAGCTTACATCAGATTGGTCGGTACTATCACAAAAAGATAACTCATATTCAAAATAATGCAAGCTGAGTGCATATTCTTTGATAAGCTAAACTTACTGATTTATTTTTAAGATTCATGTAATGTTAAAAGGTAACTCTGTGCAGATTCATTTCTCGTTAACATGTTCAACTTTATCATTAAGTGGTCAGCAGTGGAAAGAATTGGTATCCATCCATTTCTCAGTGTCACAGAAATCATCATTAGTATATGTTAGTTGTCATTTTCCATGGAAATGTCAAAGATTGAGTTACAATGGGGGTAAATTTTACCTTCTAGAAAAAAAGATTCCTCAAAAGGCAGCACAGCAACTGCGGACTAGGCTATATCTAGGGGAATGGTAAGGAAACACATAGGAGATGAATAGGGGTGAAAGTGATGTAAAGACACATGCAAACTAGGTATGAGCACTTATGCCAACTCTATGCAAGTGTAAATGTCTGTGCCTAAATTTTCCAAGCACACGTGTAAGTTATAGTATTTTATAACTTACATGTATACATTTGTGCTCCACCCACTCTACTTCAATAAATGCCCATGCTGAAAATATGCACAGTCTTACATGCATCCTTACAGAACAGTAACTCCCTAAATGCACATGGAAGTGCCCATTCATGCATCTAAGTCCTTGAAAATAGGCTGCTTATGCACATAAATGGTGCATATCTTTATATGTCTCCTTATAAAAGTAAACTCTGGAGTTCAAAGGTCAATTCTGATTATAGGCATGATGAGTGAGGTGACCAAATTTGCAGAATACACAAAATTACTAGGGCTGTGCATTCATTAATGTGTATTTGTTTGATAAGGCATCTTAAAAAATGTAGTGTGCACTAAAAGCACAGTTACTTACCTGTAACAGGTGATCTCTGGGAACAGCAGGAATTAGTCCTCACATATGGGTACGTCGGTACCGACGGAGCCTGCGCGGGAAAGCTCCCCAGCCTTTCAGATGAAAGGCTTTTGGGGCCTCCCACTGCACATGCGCGCTGCCTTCCCGCCTTCCTGACCAGCTCTCATCAGTTCGAGTTTATAGCTGAGACAATAGAGAGAGGAAAGGAAGATAGATAGAAGATACAACTCCTAGGGGAGGAGGGTGGGTTGTGAGGACTAATTCCTGCTGTTCCCAGAGATCACCTGTTACAGGTAAGTAACTGTGCTATCTCCAGGAACAAGCAGGAATAAGTACTCACATATGGGGACTCCCTAGCTAAGATGCCTGGGAGATCCCCCTCCAAGGGTAAACCATCTTCGTATGGATCTCAGGCATCCATCCAGGGAAGGTGGGCAGGAGTTGTTTAAGTATGAAACAGGTGTTTGAGGACAGCCTGACCAAACAAGGCATCCCGGCGGGAGTCCTTGTCCAAGCAGTAATGGGCTGTGAAGGTATGAACCGAGGCCCAAGTGGCTGCTCGACAGATCTGATCTATGGACACAGAGTGAAGATGAGCCATAGAAGTGGCCATGGCTCTCACATTGTGAGCTGTGACATGGCCTTCAAGAGAAATGTTCTTACTCTGGTAAGCAAAAGAAATACACTGAGCAATCCAATTGGAAAGTGTACGTTTGGTGACTGGAAGTCCCAAATGAGAAGGATCAAAAGCCACGAAAAGTTGGGAAGACTTTCGATGTGGCTGAGTCCTGTTGAGGTAAAAGGCGAGAGCTCTTTTACAGTCAAGAGTATGAAGGTTCCTTTCTGCACTGGATGCATGAGGAGCCAGGAAAAAAACAGGTAGATATACCTCTTGATTAAGATGAAAAGGCGAGACCACTTTAGGCATAAAGTGGGGATTCGTCCTAAGGACCACCTTATCATGATGAAATCTGGTATAAGGTGGATTAGCCACCAAAGCCTGCAGTTCACTGATGCGGCGAGCCGAAGTGACTGCAATAAGGAAAAGAACCTTCCAGGAAAGAAATTTCAGGGAGGTAGATACCAACGGTTCAAAAGGTGGCTTCATAAGTTGACCCAGAACTAGATTCAAGTCCCATGCTACCGGAGGAGGTCGGATGGGAGGCTTGTTTAGAGTCAGGCCTCTCATGAATCTTGCAATAAGAGGATGAGAGGAGACAGGTTGTCCATTTATAGGTTTTAAGGATGCTGCAATAGCACTTAAATGGACTCGTACTGAATTCGTCTTGAGGCCTGCATTGGAAAGATGCAGGAGATAGCCCAGTAGAGAATTCAAAGGAAGTGCTAGAGGGTCAAGACCCTGTTGCGCACACCAAATGGAAAAACGTTTCCATTTGAAAGCATAGGAACGCCTAGTAGAGGGTTTCCTAGAGGCATGAAGGATATCTTTCACTGGTTGGGAAAGATTAAACTCATGAAGGCTTAAGCCTTCAGTAACCAAGCTTGGAGATGTAGGGACTTGGGGTTTGGATGCCACAAAGTCCCCTGCTCCTGAGACAGAAGGTCTGGTGCAGCTCCCAGGTCCAGGGAGGAGCCCTGGGAGAGCTGTAGAAGTAGAGGGAACCACACTTGGCGTGGCCAGCGTGGAGCAATGAGGATCATGGATCCGTGATCCCTCTGAAGTTTGAACAGAGTCTTGGGAATCAAAGGAATGGGTGGAAAAGCGTACAGGAATTCCTGACCCCAATGTAGGAGAAAGGCATCGTTGGCCTGAGCTCCCTGACACAGAGTCCTGGAACAGAACCGGGGAAGTTTGGCATTCCACGGACTTGCAAAGAGGTCTATGTCCGGGGTCCCCCATTCCTGAAAGATTCTGCGTATCTGGTCCATATGCAGGGACCATTCGTGTGGGAGCAGAACTCGACTGAGTCTGTCTGCCCGAGAGTTTTGAACTCCTGGAAGATATACTGCCAGAAGATGAATTTGATGCTCTCTGGCGAAGGCCCATAATCTGAGAGCTTCGTTGCAAAGCGACAGAGAGCCCGTCCCTCCTTGTTTGTTGACATAGAACATGGCTACCTGATTGTCTGTCTGGACTAGGACAGTCAGGTTGACAAGGAGGGTGTGGAAGACTTTGAGGGCAAGGAAGATTGCTCGCAGTTCCAGAAGGTTGATGTGAAGGGTGGAGAGGTGTTGGAGATGAGCTCCCCACCCTGTTTGGGAGGCATCTGTTGTGAGGGTTGCTTGGGGCAACGAAGGTTGGAAGGGAATCCCCAACAACAGATTTTTGGAGGATGTCCACCACTGGAGAGACCAAAACAGTCGTTTTGAGGTGAGTATTTGGTCTGAGAGCAGTCCTGATGCTTGAGACCACTGGGTGGCCAAAAGCCATTGAGCTGCCCTCATATGAAGACGAGCGTAGGGCACCACATGGACCGTGGAGGCCATGTGGCCCAGAAGTTGCAGCATTTCTCTGGCTGACAAGTGACTTCTGGACTGAGCCTGGGAGGCCAAGCTTATTAGCCTTTGGCCTCGGACCAGAGGGAGATAGGCCCTTGCAGTGGTGGAGTCCAATTGGGCCCCTATGAATTCCAGGGACTGAGTAGGGATGAGTTGGGACTTGGGAACGTTTACCACAAGTCCCAGATATTGAAGAATACGCCTTGTGTGGTCCAGAGAAATCTGGGCTTCTGACTGAGATGGAGCTCGGATGAGCCAGTCGTCCAGATATGGGAAGACAAAGATTCCCATGCCTCTGAGAAATGCGGCTACGACTGCCATGCATTTTGTGAAGACTCTTGGAGCAGAGGCCAGACCGAAGGGTAGTACTCTGTACTGGAAATGTTTTCCCTGGAACAGAAAGCGAAGATATTTTCTGTGGGATGGATGGATGAGTATATGAGTGTACGCATCCTTGAGATCTAGAGAACAAAGCCAATCCTGACTCTGAAGGTATGGAAGGAGAATGCCCAGAGAGAGCATTTTGAATTTCTCCTTAAATAGAAACCTGTTCAATTCTCTCAGATCTAGGATAGGTCTGAAGCCCCCTGTCTTCTTTGTTATGAGAAAATAAGGGGAATAGAAACCTAACCCCTGTTGTGGAGGAGGAACCTCCTCTATTGCCCCTTGGGCAAGGAGAGAAGAGACTTCCTGACCCAACAGGGTCAGAAGAGATGGGGGAGAACTGAATTGCCTCACCATGGTATGGGGAGGAAGGCTGGAGAAATGAAGTTTGTAGCCCTCCCTGATAATAGAGATGGTCCATTGCTCTGATGTGATTTGTTCCCATCTGGGAGCAAAATGAGCTAGCCTTCCAGGAATGGTGAGGGGCTATGGTTGTTCTAGAGCCAGAAACGGCAAGTTCTCTAGGGGCAAGTCAAAACCCCTGAGGGGGTTGAGCCTGCTGGGGTGTAGCAGACACTGCAGGCTTTGACTTTACTTGCTTAGATTGCTGACGCTTAGCAGCAAAGCGAGGCTGAGCAGATTGCTGGCCAGTATTTGTGGAAAATCTGGCCTTCTTATAGTAAGGCCTTTTAAAAGGCTTCTTTTTGGCAGGGGTAGAAGTAGACTTAGAAAGTCTATCTAGAGTGGCATTTTCTGCATCCATTTGAGCAGCTTTAATTTGCCAGTCTTCACCAAATAAGTTCTCACCTGTACAGGGCAGATTCCTGAGGCCATCTACAACCCAGGGTTCTAGGTCAGAAGCCTGGAGCCAAGCGAGACGTCGGGCTGCAATAGCAATTCCCGAAGCCCTGCCAGCAACCTCAAAGGAATCAAAGGCTGCCCTGTTGGAGAACTTGGAGACCTCTGAAAGTTGTGTCACCATAGAAAAGAAGTCCGCCCTTTGATCATCAGGGATAAAGGGGGCAAAATGCTGTACCTTTAGGGCAAGTTGTCCAAGAAACATGCCCATATAAAGGCTATAAGAATTGATCCTGGCTATAAGCATACTAGCCTGGAACATCTTTCTACCAAAAGAGTCCAGGGTCTTACATTCTCGCCCTGGAGGGGTAGAAGAATGCCTTTTAGGACTCTATTTTCTTCATGGCAGACTTCACCACAATAGAGTGGTGAGGCAGCTGAGTTTTCTGGAACCCAGGAGAAGGAGGGACCCGATACATGGTGTCCAACCTACGGGAATGGGGAGACAGTGTTAAAGGAGTCTCCCACAAATCCATCAAGTGTTCTTGAAGGATTTCATGGATAGGCAGAGTGACTGCCTCCTTAGGAGCTTTAGAGTATCCTAAAATATCCAATTTTTTTGATCTGGGTTCTTTTTCAGAAGATGTAGCAATAGAAAGTGCTTTAGCTACATCAACAATGAAATCCTGAAAGGATAAATCCTCTGGAGGAGACATCCTCCTCTTTGGAGAAGAGGGCTCCTCAGGAAGAGCAAGCTCAGCAGAGTCATCAGAGGAATTGAATTCATCAGAAGAATCTGAGTATTCTCTCTATGCTTTCAATGCACAATACGCATACCGATCGGTATCGACATCGGGCGTATCGGGCATGGGATCGGTACCGGGCGAAAGCCTGAATCCGGCATGCGGAACCGATCGACGCTTGGAAGTCGATGGTCTCGGTTCCGGAGTGGATACCGGAACCGGGGTCGGTACCGATGGAATCGGTACCGAGGGCGTCGCAGCCTTAATGAATGCCAGAACGGCCTGCTGCATGGTCTGGACAGTATTGCCCATAGACGCCACTGCTGCCTGGATGTCGGTACTGGTATGGGCCGGTACCCCAGAGCAGTCCAACAGGTGATCAGTCAAGGCCGTGCCATCGATGTCAACCTGTGACCCCATGATTGCTTTGGAGGCCGGAGCCTCCCGCCGGGGTTTTTTGGCCTGGGCAGAATCCTCGAACTCAAGATTGAGAGCCTCTCGATCTTTAGAAAGAGATTTGCTTTTAGAGGATTTGCCCACCGAAGTTTTGGTTACCTGAGATCCATCCGGAGAGGAAGACCTGGATGACTGTGATGCTTCTGAAGGAAACAGCACATGGAGCTTGTTGGCCCGGTTCTGCAAACCACGTTTAGACATCTGGGTGCAGGATGGGCAGTCCGGTATGGAGTGGTCAGGTCCCAAACATTTAAGACACCATTCATGGGTGTCTGTGACAGAAATGACAGCACTGCACTTGGTACACTTTTTAAAACCAGGGACTGGCTTCTCCATGAGGAGAATTTGTGTAGGCCTTAAGGCCTAACAAAAGTTACCAAGCTGTGCTGAAGAAAATAAAGTCTTTTTTTTTTTTATAAAGAAAGAAAGAGAGACCGGCGGTACCGGTTTCGGTATGGGGAAGGCAGGTACGCGGTCTAAAGAAACAAACAAAATTCACAATTTCTTCAGCGGTGACAGGAACACGACCTGCTGGCTCCGCGGAAAAAGAGAAACTGAGGAGAGCTGGTCAGGAAGGCGGGAAGGCAGCGCGCATGTGCAGTGGGAGGCCCCAAAAGCCTTTCATCTGAAAGGCTGGGGAGCTTTCCCGCGCAGGCTCCGTCGGTACCGACGTACCCATATGTGAGGACTTATTCCTGCTTGTTCCTGGAGATCTGATTTAATGCACATCAAATCAACTTTGTTGCTGTTAAGTGCCATCGAGTCAGTACTGACTCATCGTGAACCTCTGGATAGTTGTCCTAAACTGTGTTTGGTCTTCAGTCAGGTGGTTAATTGTTGCTAGAGTGGCATCAATAGCTATTACAGTATCAATTCATCTCATTGCGGCCTTCCTCGTTTGCATTGACCTTCAATCTTGCCAAGCATGATGTCTTCCTCTAATGATCTCTCTTCACATGATGTGTTCAAAGTATGAATGTTGAAGTCTTCTCATTTGAGCTTCTAAAGAAAGCTTAGGTTTGATCTCCTCCAGTACGGACTTGTTTGTTCTTCAGGAAGTCCATAGTAAGCACAGTATTCTTCTCTAGCACCATAATTCAAAGGGATTGATTTCTATTTCTTCTCTATCAATAATGAACTTATTGATTTTTTTCAGTTGTCATGGTTTTTGTCTTCTTCACGTTAAGGTACAGGCTCATTTTAAGACTATATTCCTTGATTTTGAAAAGCAAATGTTTATTGTGTTCAATTTTGGAGACCATATCTCGCAAAGGATATAAAAAGCCTGGAAACGGTTCGCAGGAAGGCAAAAATGATTTAGAGCCTGCGTCAGAAGACTTGTGAGAAGAGACTTGAAGACCTAAATATGTACACTCTGGAGGAGAGGAGGGACAGGGGAGATATGATTCAGACGTTTAAATACTGAAAGAGTATTAATTAACAAACAAACCTCTTCCAAAGACGGGGAAACTGTACAACTAGAGATCATAACATGAAGCTGCAAGGGGGTAAACTAAAAGGCAATGTCATGAAATATTTTTCACTGAAAGGGTGGTGGATGCTTAGAATGCCCTCCCAATAGAAGTGGTGGGGGCAAATACAGTGAAAGAATTCAAAATGGCATGGGACAGACACAGTGGATTCCTTTAGAGCAACAAGATAAAATCAAAACAAACATAACTATCTTTTATATCTCAACAAATAGGGGTGACCTACACGGAGTGGCAGGCGCACCTACTCTTGCCTCCTAGATGGACTCTTGCAGACTAGATGGATCATGCTGGTCTTTATCTGATGTCATATGCTATGTTACCTTCAGCCAGTAATGTGGTATTATCAGCATAGAGAAGGTTGTTGATGAGTCTTCCCCCAATCTTCATACCTCAGTTGTCTTCATACAGTCCTGCTTCTCTGATGATTGGGAGGATTCTGCACTTTTAAGTATTTATCAGCTGTTTTTTCTCAGACCATTTGGTTAAAGGGAATTCTTTGGGTTTAAACTGATAAAATCTGTCTATTTTAAAGTTCTGTGTTTTATAAAGTAAGTCAGAGCACCATGCAGCAAGCCAGCTTTTCTTAGTGTTCCTTTCCCTCCCACCCACTCCAGGCATAATCTTAGATTTATAGGCTCTTAAACCTATTAAAGGGAAAGAGGTGGTAAAATTCACTTTCAGGTTTGGCTGGTTATCCTAATCAAGAGTAGCTTAATTAAGGCCCTGAAATTAATCTTGAGGTGAATAAAGTCCCTTAAACCTATTAGGTATAGTTGTATTGGTACAAGTATCCCTAGCAATTTCAAGTAAACTTTTTAAATATCTAAACAAATCCTTAAAAATAAGATGCAGACAACAGTCCAACAGTGAGATGGGGGCTATCCAGTCTTTTGCATCGAGTGTCAGATGTATGATTTTTTTCCAGTTGGTGAGAGGTCCTAAATGAGCACTAAATGCAAGGAGCTGTTTGCTCTCAGAGAATGAGTCCGATTTCTGGAGGCTAGAGTAGCAGACTTGATGGAGCAAAGGAAGACAGAGAGGTATATAGATGAGACCTACGGGTTATGTAGTACTAAAGTCCCATCTCCAGTCTGGCAGCCTCTCTGGTGCTATGGATGAGAGGGGTCACATGAAAGGAGAGCATCACTTTGGTGTAGCAGGTAATGATCCTGTATCTAGGATCCATCCTCCAGGTGATATAAAACCCTCTCACACCAAGAAGGTTTCTCCAGGGCTATGTGCCCATGATGGAAGGGTTAGGATGGCTGTTATAGTTGGTGATTTGATCTTTAGGCATGTAGGTAGATGGGTGGCTGGTGGACATGAGGATCGCCTGGTAATATGCCTACCTGGTGTGAAAGCAGAGGACCTCACATGCCACCTAGACAAGGTTTTAAATAGTGTTTGGCCTCACAAACCTCCTTCCCACATTTTCCTATGTCATTGGTACCAACATATACCATGACAGCAGGTTATTCCCAAATATTGGCTTTTAGATAGGAAGTTGAAATCCAGAACTTCCAGGGTAGCATTCTCAGAAATGCTCCCGTTCCACGCACAGGACTCAAAAGACAAGCAGAACACCAGAGTCTCAATGCATGAATGAGAGGATGGTGCAAGGAAGATGGTTTTGGATTTGTTAGGAACTAGGCAACATTCTTGGGAAGGGGAGGGCTTTTTCAATAGGATGGGTTCTTCCTTAATCTGATTGGAACCAAGCTGCTGGCATTAACCTTTAAAAAGGAGACAGAGCAGCTTTTAAACTAGATAATATAGAAAAGCCAACAGTCACCCACATGGTTCAGAAGGATGTAATCTTGAAGGACAGTAGCACAAGAGGGAAGTTAAGACACCCTGATAGAGAGGTTCCAATGAAAAATAAAGTTGCCCAGATGCCTTTAATCATAGAGCAGTCAGAGCTGAAAGATTCTAAATTACCCATCAGCTTATAACCATATTGTTAATATGAATAAAATACAACCTCTAAAATGCCTGTATGCAAATGCTAGAAGCCTAAAAAATAAGATGGAAGTTAGAATATATAGCACTAAATGAAAGGTTAGATATAATGGGCATCTCAGAAACCTGGTGGAAGGAGGACAAACAATGGGACGCTATGATACCTGGGTACAAATTATATCAGTGATAGAGTAGATCAAACTGATGGAGGGATAAAGGTTTTTGCAGCAAACAAAATACACTGTAGAATCTCTATGGATAGAAATTCCATGTAAAAAAGGAAAGGCAATCAGTGGTGGTGTACTTCCATCCCCCTTGCCAGAATGAACAAAAATCAGAGAAGCTAATGTAAGTTACAGCACAGTAATAATGGGTGATTTCAATTACCCCGGTATCGATTGGCTCAATGTCACAGCAGGACATGCTAGGGAGATAAAGTTTATAAATGGGCAAGCCACTTAACCCTCCATTGCCCATGTTCCCTGTAAAATAGTTATCTCCAAGTTATAAATGCCCTGTTCAATGTAATTTCAGTTTGTTCAATATAAACCGCCTTGATATCATGAAAGGCGGTATATAAGAAATGTTAAATAAATAAATAAATAAATGAAATAAATGACTGCTTCTTAGAGCAGCTGGTTTATGAACTGATAAGTGGGTAGCTATTTTGGATCTAGTCCTTAGTGGAACACTGGATGTAGTGCAAGAGATAGGGGTGTTGGGGCCCTTTGACAATAGTGATCATAGCATGATCACATTTGATTTAATAAATGTAGGAAGGACAGCAAGGAAATCTACAGTATTACCTTTTTAACTTTCAAAATAGAGACTATAATAAAATGCGGAAAATAATAAAGAAAAAACTACAAGAGCAGCTGCAAAGGTTTAAGATTTACATCAAGTATGGACATTGTTTAAAAATACTATCTTGGAAGCCCAGACCAGATGTATTCCATGCTTTAAGAAAAATGGAAGGAAGGCCAAAAAACTGCCAGAATGGTTTACAGGTGAGGTAAGAGGCTGTTGTAGCCGAAAAAGCATCTTTCAGGAAATGGAAAAATGAGCCAAATGGCATAAGCACTGGCAAGTTAGATGCAAGGCGTTGATAAGGCAGGAAAAGAGAATTTGAAAAAATAGTTTGCTGTGTGGAAGCAAAACGCACAATAAATGTTTTTTCAAATATATTCATAGCAAAAAATCTGTGTGAAAGTAAGTTGGACCATTAGATAATAGAGGGGTAAAAGGGGCACAAAGGGGGGCACACGGCCATAGTGTAGAGACTGAATGAATTCTTTACTTCGGTCTTCAATGAAGAAAATGTAAGGAGGTTACCCATACCTGAAATGGTATTAAAAGGTGATGTATCAGAAGAATTGAAGCAAATATCAAAAAAACAGGAAGATGTATTACAAATATTTGATAAACTAGAGAACTGCAAATCACCTGGACTGGATGGTATATATCCCATAGTGCTTAATGCTCTGAAATATGGAGACTGCACACCCACTATTAGTAACCTGTCAACTATCATTAAAATCATCTAGAGAACCTGAAGATTGGAGAATGGCCAATGTAACACCAATTTTCCAGGAATGATCCAGGAAACACAGACTGGTGAGCCTGATATCAGTACTAGGCAAAATTGTAGAAACTCCTTATAAAAAAAGAAATTACTGAACATGTAGATAGTCATGGTTTAATGAGAGAAAGCCAGCATTGATTTAGCCAAGGAAGGTCTTGCCTTACTAATGTTTATATTTTTTTGAAAGTGTGACTAAACAGGTAGATAAAGGTGAGCCATTTGATATAATGTATCGGGATTTTCAGACAGTCCTCATCAGAGACTCTTGGCAAAATTAAAAAGTCATTAGATAGGAGGTAGTATTCTATTGTGGATCAGGAACTGGTTAAAAGAAAAAAAGCAGAGGGTAGGGCTAAATGGACAATTTTTTCAATAGAGAAAGGTGAATAGTAGAGTACCCAGAGGTCTGTGCTAGGCCGCTGCATTTTAACATATTCATAAATGACCTGGAAATGGGAACAACAAGTGAGGTAATCAAATTTGCAGATGATACAAAATTAGTCAAAGTTGCTAAAACACAAGGGAATTGTGAAAAATTGCAAGAGAACCTTGATAAATTAGAAGACTGGATGTCCAAATGGCAGATGAAATTTAATGTGGACAAGTGCAAAGTTATGCACGTAGGGAAGAACAACTGAAACTATGGTTGCACAATGAAAGGTTCCACATTAGGCACCAACATCCAGGAAAAGGATCTAGGCATAATTGTGGATAATACGATCAAACCCTCTGCCCAGTGTTGTTGTGACCCTCGCCTGGGCCAAAGGCTTACAGGCATAGGGCTGCCAATGTTTGTCCTTAAATAGTTACTATCCTTGTCTCCAGCAGGGAACTCTGGGGCTTGTAGTTGATTCTTGTACTCAAAGACAAAGTAGTGTGAGACTGTTGGTTTTAAGGCAAAACAAGAATTTTATTTAGGTTCCCATAAGCACTAAGGTTCAACGCAGACATAAGGATTATTCTCCAAGTAAATAATAACAGGAAACATATGCAACTGGAACTGAAGAAACTGAAAGAACCTTTAAACATGTGCAGCTGTTTTCAGCAAAAACCCATTTCAGCAAGTAAATCACAGCTTCCTTTGTTCATCCAGCACAGCTAAATTTCTTCATTTATCCTGTGCTGCTTCGGTTATCAAACTCTAGGTTATGCAAGGGTTCTTTACCTTAGACGTTCCTGGCATTCACATGGCTAGGTAAAACCCTGCTTCTCAGAAGCTTCTTCTGTTAACACTTTTTATCTCCAACTTTCAAACTTCCTTCTTACACAAAGAACAGTCCATAGGAGACTCCTCCGTAACAGAATCCTGCCCAAAAGAGTCAATTTGCATTTCTTCCTGTGCTAAGAAATGTTTGTCTGTCTCTGGGCTGTCATTAACTCCTTCAAGCTTACTGTTCTGTAGGAACTTCTGAATTTCCTTCCACAGCTGCTCTCCCTGATATGGAATATTTGTACCTTGAGAGTGGGGCTTCTTTCCCTGGATCAATTGCCTCAATGCTTCAATCGTGTTCAACTCTGGTTCTCTGCCCTCGGCTGGGTTCTGGTCACTTCCAGTTGTAACCGTATTCACCCACCTTCTGGCAGCTTGAATTCTCTGAGCTGGCTCACGAACACTCTGCACTGCAATCTGTTCCTCGTTGTCAGCAACTCTCCCAGCCACCCATCTGCTGGTTTCTGAATTAAGAGTACCTCTCTTACAAGGATTGCTTCCTCTGTTGCTGCTTCCTTTCTTGCTGGAGCCGTTCTCCAACTTGAAGTCAAACTTCCCACTTCTCCTTTTTCTCTCCTCTGAACAGGGCTTATATAAAGCTGTTTCCTAACTAACACTCCCCTGTCTCTGCACAGGTGATCATCATTACCCTCCAAGCCTGCACTTACGTTAGAGCTTGGGTGTGGCTTGGCTTCAGCAACTACGTGCTTCTTTCCTTTGCCTGCAGTCTGAACCCTGTGAATACCTTGCCTGTCTCTCACCTTAAAGGCATATTCACCGTTTTCTTCTGTTTCCATCGGCTCAGCACAGCTCTCATCACAGTGTGCAGCGGTGGCCAGAAAAGCAAATAGAATGCTAGGAATGATAAGGAAAGGAATGGAGAATAAAACCAAAGATATTATAATGCCTCTGCATTGTTCCATGATAAGACCATACCTTGAATATTGTGTGCAATTCTGGTCACCATATCTTAAAAAAAGATATAGCAGAATTCGAAAAGGTACTGAGATGAGCCACCAAAATAGTAAAGAGGATAAAATGATACCCCTATGAGGAAAGCTTAAAAGGTTAGGGCTCTTCAACTTGGAAAAAAGAAAACTGAGGGGAGATATGACTGGAGGTCTATAAAATAACGAATGGAGTGGAAGGGGTAAACGCAGATTGGTTGTTTAGGCCATCAAAAAAGTAGGAAGACAAAGGGACACGCAATGAAACTACAACTAATCAGAGAAAATATTTAAAACTAATCAGAGAAAATATTTTTTCACAACACGTACTCAACATGTAATCTGGCATTTGTTACAAGAGAATGTCATAAAAGCTGTTAATGTAGCTGGGCTTAAAAAAGGTTTGGACAAGTTCCTGGAGGAAAAGTACATAAACCATTACTTAGGAGGACCAGGGACATTCACTGCTTACCCCAGGATAAGCAACTTGGAATCTGTGCACCCTTTGGGAACCTGACAGATAATTGTGACCTGGATTGGCCACTGTTGGAAACAGGATATTGAGCTTGATGGATCTTGGTCTGACCCAGTATGGCGTTCTTATGTAATTAAACATTCTGTTTCTCCTTATTTCGTGTGAACTGTTGCTTCTTGATCAATGTAAAGGTTTTGCATGAGAGCTAGCAAGTATTCTGGAATACCCATGCTTCTTAATGTGGCCCAGAGTTTCTCATGATTTACCCAGTCAAAGGTTGCTATAGTCAATAAAACACTTATACTGTAGATAAACCTTCGGTATTCTTTTTTTCTTTTCAAGTATCCATCTCACATCCACAATGTCTCTCGTTCCTTGGCCTTTCCTGAACCCTACTTGCACTTCAGGCAGTTCTCGTTCTAGGTATGGTTGTAGTCTCCACTTTAGATTTTTTCTGGGATGCGGGATCAGAGTGATTGTGCGCTAATTTCCAAAGTCAGTTGTCTCACCTTTCTTCACTATTAGTATGAACACAGATCTTTTTCCATTCGTTGGCCATGATGTTGTCTTCCAGATTTGCTGGCAGAGGCTTTTAAGTATGGTAACAGCCACATCTGATTACTGTAAAACGTCAGTGGGAAAGCCATCAATGTCTGGTGCTTTGTTCTTTGATAATGCTTTCAGTGCTTCTTCGACTTCTTTCAATACCAATAGTTCCTGATCATAAGGTACAGCTTGAAATGATTGTTGATCCATTTGATCTTTATGGTATGACATCTCTCTGGGTCATTCTGTACCACAAACAGCAGGGATGGACGTCCTGTTGGGCCCCCTCTGCATATAAGGTGTTTGTATGGGGAGGCTAGAAGGGGGCAGGAAGAGGGAGGTGTGGAGGCAGAGTTAGGGCGGGCAGTCTGCAGCTCCAGACATACAAAGCTGATTCTGATATCAGCACTGTATGTCTGGGGCCGGCAGACTGCTCAAGGGACTTAATCCCCCCTGGAGGTGGAATAAGTCCCACTAGACATCACAGGAACGGGAAGAAAGGGAGGCCCGGCCAAGGAAAGCAGGTGAGGTGGGTGCAGGAGATTCTCTGCAGCCCAACCCTGGCCATGGGAGGCCAGATAGGGGGTTGGGCTGCTGGGAAAAGAGAAAGTCAATGATGGCCGTGGATTGCAGCTCCTGAATGGAGCCATGGTGCCATGGCAACTGGATGCCATGGCGCTGCTGCTTCATTCAGGAGCCTTGACTGAGTTAGCCAGGCAGGGGCCTGTACATGCGGGCCAATGGGAATCTGGTCTCGGCCTGCATGTACAAGCCTAGTCGCGATTCTGATCCCGCGGGGGCTAGACGGGCTCCGCAGAATCAGAATCACATCTATCCCTGTGCATCCGATTCCGATCAGGCGCATAGGGGCCTGGACATCCTGAATGGAATGCCGCCCTCACTGTATTCTGTCCAACTTATCTTGATCTTGTCAGCACCATTCAATATGGATCCTTGAGAATATTTTAGCATTCCAATTTGACGCTGGAATTTCTAATTCTCATAGCTTTAGGAAAGCTGATCTTGTTCTTCCCCTAATAGTTTCTGATTCTATTTCCTTGCATGCCTCATTGTAGTACTTTTCCTTGTCTCATCTTGCTACACATTGGAAATCTTAAGTTCTGTGATTACCTCTCTTTCTCCTCAGGCTTTATCTTCTCTGCATTTCTGGGCAATTTTCAGAGTTTCTTGTCATCCATTTTAGCCGTTATTGCTTTCTCACCGTTTGTTGAGATGTCCCACGTTCTTTGAGCACAGCTTTCTTGATGTTATGCCACAACTCTTCTGCTTGCAACAAACTGATTTCGTAGGTAGTCTTTAAATTCTGGTGTTATAGTCTCAAGTCCATATTTTACTACATTCATACATGGCTCTCTCTTTTTCAGCTTTAGCTTGAGTTTGCATACTAGTAGCTGATGATCTGTACCACAGTCAATTCCAGGTATTGTCTTTGTCAAAGTTATTGAGTTTTTCCATCACTGGCTTCCACAGATTTAGTAAATTTGATTTTTGTACAATCCATTGAGCAAAGTCCATTAATCAACTTAGTGCTCCTTAATTTATTAGTTAGTGCATATTAAACCAATGTACACCATACAAAATAAATCCCCTATTAAAACAAATGTGTGAATCTAACCAAATCCCCTCCAAAATCAGGAAAACTTCATGAGAAAAATGAAAACTAACCACATTTTTCTTGCTTGTGTACAGCCCTAAAAATTATTCAAAGTTGTTAAAACTAGAGGATTGAGAGGATTTGTATTAGGATTTTATGAGACCAGAAGACTGGGCATATAAATGTCAGATGAAATTTAATGTGGGCAAATGCAAAGTGATGCACATAAAGAAAAATAATGCCAACTACAGGTACAAAATATCGAGTTTGGAGTTAGAAGTCATTGCACAAGAAAAGATCATGTCATTCTGGACAATTCATTGAAATTTTCTGCACAGTATGTCATAGCTATTAAAAATGAAAAGATAATGTTAGGAAGTATTTGAAAAGAAAGGGAGAACATCGCTGAAAATATTATTTCTGTGTAGATCCCTGGTGTGACCAGACCTTGAGTATTGCAGGTAAAAGAGATAGGAGAAAATATTTTCTCTTTTAACTTAGTCTTTGGAACTCATTGCTCATGGATGTAGTAAAAGCTGTTAGTGTAGCCGAGTTTAACAAAGATTTGGATGAATTCCTGGAGGAAAAGTCCATAAACTTATTAAGGTAATCCAAGAGAAAACCACTGCTTATCCCAGGGGATAAGTAGCATAGAATTGACTTCCTTTGGTATAGGTCAGGTACTTGTGACCTGGATTGGCCACTGTTAGAAACAGGTCACAGAGCTTGATGGGCCTTTGGACTAATATGGGAGTTCTTATGTTCTACATCTGATCTCTAAAAAGAGACAACAACTAGCAACGGGTCACAGAAAGGTGACAAAAATGTTATGAAGAAAGGTTAAATGGATTAGGGCTCTTCAGCTTGGAGAGAAGGCGACTGAGAGGGGATATGATAGATGTTTCTAAAATCCTGAGTAGGGTAGAATGGCAAAATAAGGAAACAATACAAAAGCAAGAGGACACACCATGAAAGTCATGACCAGTGGATTGAAAACAAATCATGGAATGTTATTTTTTTATGCAGCACATTATTAAACTGTGGAATCTGTTGCTAGAGGATGTGGTCAAAGTAACCTATTTAGCAAGGTTCAAAAGAAGCTTTGATTAGTTCCTGCAGAAAAGTCAATGAAAAGTTAGTACAGGTTGTTTTGGGAGAGCCATTGCTCATTCCTAAAAATTAACTGTGAGCGATAGCTCTACATTTTTGGGATCATCCTGGTTTATGTGAGCCAGGCAGGTCACTGTTCGACACAGCTTGCTGAGTTTGATGTACCTGGATCTGACTCAGTATGGTTTTTCTTTTATTCTTGTTCATTATTTTAAAAACGCATTCATTTTCATTTTTATGGATTTATAGTCCACTTATCAGAATTCTCTCTACGTGGATTACATAAATGTGGGGCCTGATTCAGACAGAGGCATGTCTAAGGCATCTGGACGGCCCCAAGCAAAAGAGGCCAGTTTGGACCCGATTCTGGACTGCAGGAACAAAATGTTCCCGCAGTTATTAGAATAGGGCCCGAGGATGGCTTAGTGTGCCCCTGCCACCTGTGGGGACATCCTCCCTGCAAAAGCCCCCGACCCCCTTGGCCCCCCCTTTCCCCACCACCCGACCCAAGGCTGGCCGGCCATGGCCTGGATTGGGCAAGGAGGACTTCCTCCTTCCCCCCCCCCCCCCCGCACCTAGCCCCAGCGGGAGATCCCCTGGCCCGATTGCTGGGTTTTTGCTTCTTATTCCACCTTTGAGGTGGAATAAGCAGTGCATCCCCACGGTCCCACCCCTCCTGCCCTCCATTGGCTCTCCCCGTTCTGATGCTCCAGATGTACAGGGAGAGCTGGAAGGGGAATTGGGCCCATAATCAATACCTAAAACATACAAGTAGGTGAGCAACGCTCTCAAGTTCTTTCAGGCTAACAAAGAAAAAGTTTTAAAAAAATCTCTTTACTTGAAAACCTGCTTTCTTCTCATAACAGTCTGTGCACAAAATATCTTTCTGTTCTCCCTAGACAGATTGTCAAGGGAATGAAGTAAATTAACAAGAGCACTTAGGTGATTTCTATTAAAATTAGTACAATAGGCCATAGCTCCATCAATTTTTATAGAACATGAACTCTGACAAGCAAGCTGAAAACTTTTACATTCTGCAATTTGTCTGAGTATCTTATCCCAAATAGAAGTAGAAAGACAGCAAAAGAAAGAGGCTGAGGGAATTTGAATCAACCTTGATTTTTCAAATAATTTCAAAGCATGTGGAGGGTAATTTTTGAACCCCTGCATAGCTTATGTGCCTGCCTATTTTATACAGAGAGGCACAACCAAGCCTCACTTTATAACATATCTGCGTATCGATGCGCCGACCGCTAGGTGAGTCAGTTATGCTGGCCCTAGATTACGCATTGCTGACAGCGCTTAGATTGAGTTAGGGATGCATGGTCATCAAGGTATTTTATAATGCACATGCGTCTCTCAAAACTGTGCCTATGTTCTGCCCATACCACACCCCCACGCATGTTCCAGGTCACAATCGGTGCAAAGGGCACTTCTGTGCGCACTTATAGAATGGCCCAGCCGAAGCATGCGCAGAAGCGCCCGTGCATGCACGCAAGTCTGTGAAAATCTGGACTCGTTTGCCTAGGGCCTGCAGATCTTTCCGCGGCTCCCTTATACAATCCCTGTCTGTGATGAATTTCAAAGGTATGTACATGTCTACTAAGACTACAAGTTATTTAATGCTAAATGCATAAAGAATGATGTGAAATTTTAAAGATAAATAAACCTCACCTAATGGTTAGAGCACTGGCTTGGTAACCAGGAGACCAGGGTTTGATTCCCACTAGCACTACTTGTGGCCTTGGGCAAGTCACTTAGCCCTCCTTTGCCTCGGAAGAAAGGCCTGGCAATCTACTTCCGGTCACACTGCCAAGAAAACCCAGGAGCTTCTGGGTCGTCAGGAGTCAGGACTGACTCGATGGCACACACTGAACTGCATTGCAAACCTTCAATCTTAATACTAAAAATCCTTCATGTAATTGTGTTTTGCATTCTGCTCTTAGATTAGTATATAATATGCATGTAGAAACATCCATTTCTAAAGATCTAATCATATAATTGTCCTAAATTAGTATCACATAAGCATTATTAGCAAAATTCAACAAATTTCCTCAAATCTGGTGTTTAGAGAAATAGTATATGTTTAGAGCAGCAGGCTGAGAAAAAGTGCTCAAATCCCATGGATGTTCCTTGTGACTTTGGGCAAGTTATTTGACCTCTGTTGCCTCAGGCAAAACCCATCAGCTAGAATTATTAACGTGCATTAGTTTACCTCAGATCCCATTTTATGTAGTGGGACCTAGTTACTAATAACATGTGTTAATAGCATTAGCAAGCACCAACATGTTGGCATCTCTAGCTGTGAGCCCTCTGGGGACAGAAAAATACCCATTATAACCTGAATGTAATTCACCTTAAGCTGCTACTGAAAAGGTATAAGCTACGTATATATAAATACACATCAGAGACTTCAACACTAATATACATTGGGATGTAAAATATTGCTAATTATAATTATCAAAACAGATGCATTTCATACTAATCATAGCATGGCTGAGCATTTTTCAAAAGTGTGAATTATGCAGAATAGGGAAAGAAATCAACTTGTAAAATATATACTGCACCATAGGTTGCATGAAGGGACCAAAACCTGCATTTCTATGCTTTTAACAGTACTGAAAATTTGAATACCAAAATCAGCAAACACATACTGAAAGGGCAGTTAATCAAATCTTATAAATAAATTCATTCATACATGAGTATGAATGCGTGTGCTAATTGTTAGCGCAAACGTGCATTAACAGTGTGCGATAATTCCCATGGTAACTACTTAATGCATTTTGTTTTAGTTATGAATTCTACCCGCTTGCTTAAGCACCTAGCCAGAAATTTAGTAAAAGGGGTCCATGGTGGAGTTGAAAAATAATTCAGACACACAGAAGTCATTGTAGCCATTCATTCCAATAGTTTCTACTTGAACCAACATGTGGTACAGCTTAAGCTATCAAAATAAGCTTCATATTCAGAAGGCAGTGATGCAAACATTGAATATGACGGCAGAAAAGGATCATTAGTCTGCTGACTCTGCCTAGTTTACTTCATGGCGCAATGTCACCGATGACATTTGGTCTCTGGCCTTCCATCCTCAAGTTTGAGGGAAGGGATACTTTGTGCTTATTCCATGTCTTTTGAACTCCATAACACTTTTTGCCTCCACTGCATTCATTGAAAGTAATTCTGTATACCGCCCCTTCATCCGTTTCCCCTAGAGTGCAAACGCTCCAAGGGCCGCCCATTGTCGCCTTCCAATGCAGAAGTCCTATTTTTGAGAGGGCAGGACATGGCAAGGCTTTGACCATACACATAAAAACAATGGCATCAAGATAATGATTAAGAGTGCTCAGGTCAAAGGTGCTGGAATCTAGTTACCAGCAGATGGAGTAGCCATGTTCCAGCTCCCGGCTGTTCCTCCAGTGCTTCCGACTGTTGTACTGCCACAACCAAAATTCTGCGACCTTAAGCAAATGCTTAATCTGTCTCATGCTAGGACTGGCCCTGCCTGTGATTGGCCCCATGCTTTCTTGAACTACACATTTTCTATCACCAGAGCAGAAAGATCCATTTTCTTTCATCTCTATAGAATAAAGACTTAAGTTTGAGTACTACTTAGTGTAATTTCGGAAGGATAAATGCTGTAAAAATCTTCATGGAATACGCACATAAAATTGATAGGAAACCTATTAATTTTTTAAATTTAAGGTTTTAGCTCAGATAACGCTAACATTGTTTTTCTGTTTAAATCTTTTTTTTTCCCATTCTGAAATGTTCTTAATAGACAGACTCAAATAAAGTACCAACATTTAACAATGTTTGAGTGATTGCTCTAATTTAGTGGGAAACTTCATTTCTTTTATTAATGCAAATGACACAATAAGCTTGCATAGAAAGCCAGATTAATAATGATGAGGCCGCGAGGCAAGGTCCTCAATGGCCGCCAGTAACCGGGCGCGTCGGTAGGGTGCGTGGGCCTGCTCGTCGCGTGCGGGGGGGGAGGGTGCTGGGGGGGCATCTTTTAAATTCATTGGCTCACCGGGAAAGAGCAGCGAGGTGAGCCAAAGAGAAGTGCTGGGCTTGGGGGGGTTGGAAGTAAGGCGCACGTTGTCGGCAGTCTTCGCTGTGGACAGCAGGAGGGTGCACGAGTTTTTGCTTGGCTTGGCGTGATGGTTCGTCAGATTGGGAGTGCTGTTTGGTGATCGGGGCGGCCAGAGCGGAGACGGCGTGGTGCGGAGCGGCTGCAGCTTTGCAGGGACGTTTCCTTTTGGCCCGGCAGCGTTTGGAGGAGGAGGCAAGTTGCGGTCAGGCTAATTTGTTATAGTGAGTAACTGAAAGGTCTGCGCTTACAATTTGTGCCACGGGGGTGGTTGCAGGCATATTGCGGGAGAAGTTTGTAGTACGGTAATTGCAGTGAATGGGGAATGCCTTTACCGGGGAAGCGGCAGGGGAGGTTTAAGGGGTCGGGGAGGGGGGGCGAGCTCCAGAGCGTAGGCGAGGGGGGCGAGTTAGGCCTCAGGAATTGGAGTCTGGAGGGGTTAATGGGGGGTTGGCGGGGGTAGCTCAGCATGCAGGGTTGCTCAGGGGGCTCAGGGCAGGTGTACTTCAAACAGCAGGAGTCCCGGTGCAAGGCAGGGGCACTTCACATCCCCGGCTAGGGGACGTAAGAAAGGGCCATCTATCCGGGGGTGCAGGGGTGAGGGTACTGGTGTGGCTGGGCAGCAGGTAGTGGTTGGTGAGCTGCGTGACCAGGAAATGGGCTCTGCTCCAGTTGGGGCGGCTAGCAAAGCGATTACTGGGGGGGGGGGTAGAGAGTGGTGGTATGTCTCAGGGGAATAATGAGGTTTGGTGGGGGGGTGTTGGGGGGCGGGGGCAGGGGCCTGTGGGGTGGGGTGGGGTGGGGGGGGGGTCGGGGGTGGAAGGCTGGGTCGCGCCGTGGCATGGGGTTCAGGGTGTAGGTTCTTTTTTGCCTTCACAGATGGGCTGCACTGGTGGTTTCGCAGGTGCTGGGATCCCTTATGGGTTGGCTTCCTGGGAACACTGGCGGGGGGGGGGGAACAGGGCTCCTCAAGGGCTGACTGGTTGGTGGCTTGGCAGCCGGGTAGTTCCCCGGTTGCCCCCTCCCCTGCTTTTCCTTTCTTGTCTCCACAGGTATCATCAATGGCTCAGGCGACGGGGCAAGGGACAGGTGTTCCATGGGCCAGTGCGAGTGGGGGGGCTGGAGCAGCGCCTGGAGGAGTGCAGCAGATTGCGGCTGGTGCAGCAGATGGCGATGGGGTGCGGCACTTGGACATCAGGAATCCGGAGCCAGAGGTCTTGCCTGTGGAGTCGCAGACTGGCGACGGGGTAGTGGCAGGTGAGTCCAGGCTGGCGGTGCCGGGCCGGAACCAACGGGTGTACGGGAGGGAGGTGGGCAAAAGGCGAGAAGGAAGAGTAAGCATTCCCGTAGGCACCACTGCAGTTCGGAATCTTCTTCGTCTGTTTCTACCTCCTCGTCTTCGTCTTCCGGAACCACTCCTACAGGGCTAGGGGCTGGTCTGGCGCGCGTGGGGTCTTCTGGAGGGCAGGGCAGGCCTACGCTGGTATCATTCGTGGAGTTATGGGAAGGGGTGCCCAGGAGCTTACGTTGTAGGATTTTGAAGAGGCGTTATATTGACATTTTCAGATTGCTGGAGGGTAGGAAGCAGTCGGGGGAGAGTAGAAAAAAAAGGGAGGAGGATGAGAAGGCAGGGCGTATCCGGAGAGTCTCGCGTAACGTGGTAAATTGGGTCAGAGCATTTTTGCGGTTGGCGAGCGTGTGGGGTCAGCAGACCCCGGAGGACTACGGGATGTTGTTGGCATATGCTGATTCCATTTTGGAAGCGGCACAGATGCATGAAGGATTTGCTTGGTTGAATTATGATGAAAAGTTTAGGGACAGGATGGAGGAGAGTAAGTGGCTGACATGGGGTACACAGGATATTAATTTGTGGCTGACACAAATGTCGGTTAAAGGTGTGGCTGGTGTGGGGGCAGTGTGCGAGCTCTGGCAGGGAACGTTTCGGGAGGTAGTCGGCCCTTTCGTGCGGTGGGGGGGTAACCCCCCGCAAAAAGCAGCGGTCGGGGGTGTGGGGGACATCTGTTGGTGATTCAATAAGTCTTCGTGCCCTTTTCCCGATTGTAAGTTTCAGCATGCCTGCGCGGCCTATGGGGGGGAACATGCGGCCAGTAAATGTGTCAAAAAGGGTGTTGCCAGAGCCCCCCCCCCCATCGGCTCCCAGGTAATATGGAGGTTTTGGGGTTGGCACCCACTCCGATTCGGAAGGTAATTATAAGGGAGTGGTTTATTTTATTATTTATTTATTACATTCTCTTATATACCGCGCTATTCTGCATCAGTGCGGTTTACATTGAACAAACTGAAACTACATTGAACAGGGCATTATAACTTGGAGATAACTATTTTACACGGAACATGGGCTATGGAGGGTTAAGTGGCTTGCCCAAGACCACAAGGAGCACCTGTGGGACTAGAAACCCGTGTCCTTCCGGCCCAAGGTTGCTGTCCTCTAGTGGGATTTGAACCCCCAACCTTCCGGCCTGAAGTACCTTGCCCCAACCACTAGGCCACTCCTCCACTGGTTGCGAGGTTACCCGCGGGGGCGGGATAGGGTGGTGTTGGAGCGGGGGTTTCAAGTTGGTTTTCGTATTCGTGTGCAAGGGCTGGTGCCGGGTAGGGCTGCGCGTAACTCACCTTCAGTGCGACGGTTGGCAGCGGCAGTCCGGGCTTAGTTGGCGATTGAGCTGAGCTTGGGCAGAATTGCTGGTCCTTTCGCGGTGCAGCCCTTCTTGAATTTGGTGGTCTCCCCACTGGGGGTAGTGCCCAAGAAGGATACCAGGAAATTTCGCTTGATTCATAACTTGTCTTTTCCGTTGGGGGACTCTGTGAACGATCATATTCCGAAAGAGTTGTGTGCGGTGCATTATGCTTCTTTCGATGAGGCAGTGAATCTGGTGAGATGGTGCGGTCTGGGAGCTTGGATGGCGAAGGTTGATGTGGAAGCGGCTTTTCGGCTGCTGCCTGTGCATCCAGCTGATTTTTACTTGTTAGGCTTCTGTTTTGAGGATGCGTTCTATGTGGATAAATGCATGCCCATGGGATGCTCGATATCTTGTTCCTATTTTAAGAACATAAGAACATAAGATCTGCCATACTGGGTCAGACCAAGATCCATCAAGCCAAGCATTCTGTTTCCAACAGTAGCCAATCTAGGTCATACGTACCTAGCAGTTTCCCCAAGGGACACAGGTTCCACAATGCTTGTATTGGTTCAAGCATTGATATCCTGGGTCCCTTCTTAATAATGCTTTATGGACCTTTCCTCCAGGAACTTCTCCAAACCTTTTTTAAACCCAGCTACACTAACAGCCTTTACTACATCCTCCGGTAACAAATTCCATTGTTTGATTACACGTTGAGTGAAAAAATATTTTCTTTTATTAGTCTTAAATAGTTTACCCTGTAGCTTCATTGCATGTCCCCTAGTCTTTCTATATTCTGATAAGGTAAACAATCGATCTACGTTTACCCGTTCCACTCCGTTCATTAATTTATAGACTATCATATCTCCCCTCAGCCGTCTCTTTTCCAGGTTAAAGAGCCCCAACCTTTTTAGCCTTTCTTCATAGGAGTATCCTTCCATCCCCTTTACCATTTTGGTGGCTCTTCTCTGAACCTTTTCTAAAATCGCTATATCCTTTTTAAGATACGGCGACCAGAATTGCACACAATATTCAAGGTGCGGTCTCACCATGGAACGATATAGAGGCATTATAATATCTTTTGTTTTATTTTCCATTCCTTTCCTTATCATACCTAGCATTCTATTTGCTCTCTTGGCCATTGCTGCACACTGGGCCGAGGGTTTTAACATGGTATCCACAATGACGCCTAAATCTTTTTCCTGGGTGGTGGTTCCTAATGTGGAACCTTGCATCGTGTAACCATAGTTTGGGTTGTTCTTCCCTAGGTGCATAACCTTGCACTTGTCCACATTAAATTTCATCTGCCATTTTGAAGCCCAGTCTTCCAATTTATCAAGATCCTCTTGCAATTTTCCACAATCCTCTTGGGTTTTAACAACTTTAAATAGTTTTGTGTCATCTGCAAATTTGATAACCTCACTCGTTATTCCACTTTCCAGGTCATTTATGAATATGTCAAAAAGCAGCGGACCCAGCACAGATCCCTGGGGTACACCACTATTCACCTTTCTCCATTGGGAAAATTGACCATTTAGCCCTACCCTCTGCTTTCTATCTTTTAACCAGTTCCTGATCCACAATAGTACACTGCCTCCTATCCCATGACTCTTTAGTTTTGCCAAAGGTCTCTGATGAGGGACCTTGTCAAAGGCTTTCTGAAAGTCCAGATACACAATATCAACCGACTCACCTTTGTCCACCTGATTATTCACTCCTTCAAAAAAACATAACAGAGACTAAACTAAACATTTTGAGATGTTTAGTTCCTTCCTGCACTGGAGGTTGGTCCAGTGGGTCGGTTGTGAGAATGTGGTGCACTATCTTGATGATTTCTTGTTTGTTGGGGCGGCGCAGTCAGAGGAGTTTCAGCAGTTATTGGGGGGTTTTGTGGATGGCGGCTGGTAAAATGGAGGGCCCGGCCACATGTATTACCTTTTTGGGGGACTGAGCTTGATTCTGTGGAAATGTTGGCGCGCCTTCCGATGGACAAAGTGGTGCGTTACGGGTGTTGGTGGCTAATGGGTTGGCTTCCACTAAGTTATCCTTGCGGGAATTGCAGGTGTTGATTGGCTCATTAAAATTTTGCATGCAGGGTGATACCAATGGGCCGTGTTTTTCTACGACATTTGGCGGCAGCCACAGCGGGGGTAAGGAAGCTGCATCATCGCATCTGTATGTCCAGTGCAATGAAGGCTGACTTGTGAGTTTGGGGCAAGTTCTTGGAAGATTTTAATGGGGTATCGGTCCTGATGTAGACAGAGCTGTCCAGTGCAGATTTGTGGCTTTACACGGATGCGGCTGGCAGTGTGGGTCTGGGTATTTATTTCGGCGGTGCGTGGTGTGCGGCCAGTTGGCCGTCGGAATGGCATGCAGCTGGTTTGACTAAAAACATTATATTTCTAGAGCTGTTTCCTTTGTTGGTTGTACTGCAATTATGGCCTGACAGGCTGCGGAACCGTAGGTTAGTATGGTTGTGCGACAATGAGGCTGTGGTGGCTGTGATTAACTGGTATTCGCCGCGATGTGCCCAGGTGGCAGGGCTGATGAGGGTCATTGTTTTAACTTGTTTGCGTCATAATGTGTGTGTCAAGGCCAGGCACATTCCTGGATGCACAAATAAAATAGCTGATGCTCTCTCTCGTTCCAAGTGGGAGCTGTTCCGGTCTTTCGCACCTGAAGCAGACGAGGAAGGATTGGCAGTTCCGGTGCACTTATGGCGGATTGGCCAGCGGAACTGGTACAGTTGCTGAGGAGTTCGGTGGCGGCGGTGACGTGGTCGGTGTACCGGAGAGGCTTCGACACGATTGTTGAATATTGGAGTCTCGTGGATGGCAACCAGGTGGAGCTGTCGATGATTTATTGGGGCTTTATATTGTGCAGGCGAAAGAAAGTGGGGCTTCCAGGGCGTCGGTAGGGAGTCAGTTAGCTGGCTTCGCCTTTTTTGCTAGAGCTGCGGGTTGGGGCTACTCAGTGCCTGGGGTTTTGGCTCTGAAGTTGTTGCATGGCTGGGAGTGAGCTTGTCCGCCTATGCGGGATTTGAGATTACAGGTGATGCATGAACTCTTGGTCAGGATTTGTGCTGCGTTACCATTGGTGGCCGCATCTTGTTACAAGGCTACACTTTTCAAGGCACTTTTTTGTCTGGTTTTTTTCGGAGCTTTCCGGATGGGGGAGTTGGTGGTAAGCTCTGGGTGTGCCAACAGTAGTGGTGGCTTGTTGAGCAGTCGTGATGGTCCATGATGGGCGGTTGAGGGTACGATTGGCGAGATCAAAGACGGATCAATTGGGCAGTGGGTTGTGGGTGGCTTTAAATGCGGTTGTTGACTGGCCTACTTGCCCTGTGTCGGCTGTGCAGGCCTACATGTTGATGCGTCCGGTGTCGGACCGCCTATTTTTCTTGGATGAGGATTCGCGTGCGGTTACGCATTTCCAGGTAGCGGCGGTGCTTAGGATGGTCATTCGTCATTTAGGCATCGATTCTCAGCGATCTGCGCCGCATTCATTTCATATTGGAGCGGCTACCAGTGCAGCGGCTGTGGGGTTATCGGAGGTTGAGATACGGAGCATTGGCAGATGGAGATCGCAGGCCTTTAAGGGTTATGTGCGATTGTGAAGAGGGAGTGATGGGTGGATGGTTAACTTCTGTTTTCTTTTTCATATGGTGTGCAGTGCCCGCATGGATGCTGGATGATTGGGCATTCATTCGTGCATTGGGCGGGGCTGCGGGCAGCCAAGCAGCCGCTGGGGTCTAATTTGGGGCTTGACCCGCGTTTGGTGTCGGTATTATGGCTGGGTGAGCATGGTCTGCGATGGCCGCAGCTTCTACCTTTGCTTCGGCACCATCAGCGAGTGAGGAAAGAGCCTTCTGTGATTCTTCTGCATGCAGGAGGAAATGATTTGGTTGGATGGACTTGCAAGCAGCTGATCCGTGCAGCGAAGAGGGACTTAGCTGAAGTTCTGCGGATGTTTCCGGAAGTTATCTTGTTGTGGTCCGATATCCTACCAAGGCCTGCCTACCATCAGCAGCGGCGCTGGTCTCGTGGATTGGCAAAAATTAATAGGCAGATTGGGAGGTGGGTGTGTGAACATCGGGGTCCTGCATTCTTGGGTTGACGTTACTTGTGGGGGTTTGTACCGGCAGGACGGAGTACATTTGTCCCCGGTAGGAATGGATTTATTTATTGCTCAACGACTGGCAGGAGGCGTTGGAGTATCTTGTTCAATGGGAGGCTAGATGGTCGCAGCTTTGGCTTTGGGGGGGGGCGGCATAGGGGTGCGAGTTCCCCTATGCCTGGTGGCGGGATCCCGGAGGTTTCCGGGGTCCGGAGCCTTAAACTGGAATTGGGGCAGGGGCGGATGCCCCCAACCCGGATGACCCCTGGCCGGTCTTTGCTAGTAACATGGCGAGGCCGGGGAGAAGGGGGGTGGCATTTGCCACCGGCACGGCCGCGGCGGGAGTGGAATGAGGTCATCTTGCTAGTGGTATGATGGGTGATGGCTTGTTCTGCTCATGGGTTATTGTTAAAGAGTTTGTGTTTCAAGAAAATGTTTGGAATGTTTTGATGGTTAATAAAGCTGCGACCATATGAGCCCAAGAACTGTGTCAGTGTCTATTTTATAGAGGATTGGTGGGAGGGGGGGATGGGGTGGGTTGCTTAAACTAAGGGGGGGGGGGGGTGGGAGCAGGTTAGTACCAAGTCCGACCTGCCCCGGTTATATATAAAATAACGTGAACTAACAAACAATGTGTTTAGTCTGATAAACAGATATCAGTCAATATTTTTTGTTTTGTTTTCATTTATTAGCATTTCTCTCTGTGCATTCAAGTGGACTAACAGTTTTGGGATATTGCTGTTTTGTTTCTTATCTACAGTAAACTGTATTGTATTCCTGACATATTGGGGATTATTTTTACAAGCATAAGGACATATGTTCTTATATGCTCTTACATCTAAGTAGCAGAATTTACATGTATAGATTGGCATACTCATTTAAAATTTCCTGAAGGTATGGTGAGGTTGTGAAGACAGTCGTTTGGGCGGGCTTACAATATAAACATGGATTTCCCATTTCTTAAGAAGAACACACATCTGTCCAAAGAATTATCATCAGATCTTACAGCTGCCCAAAGGAGTTGTCAAGGTCAAGATCTGCAGCCCCCTTCCATTGAATGTATTGGGGGATCATCTATTGAGGAGATCTCATGGCTTAGAGGTCAGCACAGGAGGGATCAAGGACAGGGGGTGATCATTGGGAGGGGGTGATGGGATGAAAATGATGCTGCTAACCCGCTATGCTGATGCGCAGCAGGAACAGGGATTTTAAGAAGCTGCCGCTACACATAGGTGAGGGGTATATGGAAGTATTTTTCCCCATGTCCTCCCACTGAACTTGGAGACAGATGAATGCTCAGTCCTGTAGCTACATTTGTCAGAGCCTTTTGTAAAATACTATGGGAATTTGACGGAATATCAGGCCAAATAGCGAGCTAATTATAAGATACATAATATTAGACGCATCCAGCTAGAGCATATAGAACGTCAATCATGCTCATAATTGTATTTAGTGAAAGGGCTAATGCACCCTATACTGTGTAACCTCATCAGTGTAAATACTGTTTGATCCCATAAATGTAAATAGTTACTGACTGTTCCATGTACTGCTATTGTACCAAGCAATGTAAATAGTTATATTATGTTCCATGTAACTGAAAACGACCACGTTAGAGTACTTTTCAGACCTTCGTTGCTTGTAAACCACACTTGATCTTATGTAAAGCGCAGAATAAAAATGTTTGTTAAATAAAATAAATTCTCCGCATCCCAGCCTAGATGTGGAAAACTTTCTACGCCCTATTTGGCATCTCCTTTGTACCTCTATAGTTGAAGGTTTAGAGAGGCTCCTGGGTGGGTTCATGCCATCCTGGGTCCAGGAGAGTTTACCAGTGTGCTGGATATGCAGCTCAGCTGTCTGCAGTGGTGCACAAGGCAGAAAGCAGGGTTGTATTTTATAACTCCATTATAAGAATATTCTCTTTCTGATCTTCAGCACAATTTGACTAGGTAACCAAGCAACTAATCACAAGTACAAATAGACACTCAAATGAAACACATTAAATGCTAATTCAGTCAACTTGAAATCTAGACACTACAAACATTAATTAATGGCACTCTTTAAAGCCCAGCACAAATAAATCAGATAAAATCATTTACCGAAATGAGGCGGAAGCAGCAAAGGGCAGATATTAACTTTACTGTTTCTTTAAAAGGAAATTCAAAGGAAACTTAAACTCAGTAGACACAGAGTACAGTAGCCACAAGGCATGGTAGAAATCATACCCTGTTTCAACAGACAGTAAATCTGAATTACTTCTGCCCACCTCCATCTGAACCAAAATAGCCTGAAGTCGCTGTTCTGTGATTTTTTTGTAGAAACTATTCTATTTAGGGTCCTCACTTTAAGTGCACCAGTTTTATGCAATAGGTCTATTTACAAATTCAATTGAGTGTTATTAAAGATAGGCGCATGTAAAATTTGGTGCTGTGAGATAAGAGAACAAACGCTTAGATCTGCTTATTCTGTAAATTCCCACCCGTTCCTTCCGCTCATCCCAAGCCCATTTATTAGTGGTTTCTCAATATAAGTAACTCTGATACGAATGGATGTGGTCAGCAACCTTTGCTTATAACACCCCCACCCTCTGGAATTCACTCCCTCCACATATTCATTTTGAAGCGTCTTATCAGACGTTTAAGAAAATGTTGAAAACCTGGCTATTCCAGAAATCTTATGCAGCCTTCATCTGGGTATAGGTTTGGTTCTCTCAGTGGGTACATAACATAAGAAATACTATATTGAGTCAGACTAAGGTCCATCAAGCCCAGTATCCTTCCAACAGTGGCCAATCCAGCCCACAAGTATCTGGCAGGTTCCCAAAAAGGTACAAAGGTTCCATAATGCTTGTGCTGCGGAAAGCAGCAGATCCCCTGGGTCCTCTTTAATAATGGTTTATGGACCTTTCCTCCAGGAACTTGTCCAAACTTGTTTTAAAACCAGCTACACTAACAGCTTTTACTACATCCTCCGGTAACGAAGTCCTGAGTTTGATTACGTGTACCCAGCCTTGCTATCTGCATGAAGACACTTATACATGCTTCCTTTCACTGCTACTGCTCTCCCAGATTTTTGGACATTTTCCTCTGGACATCCTATATTCTTCCTAGATATCCCTTCTAAAATCCTACTTGGCATAAATTGGACCTTAAGAATCTTAATTTAAAAGGGCTAGCTTGCCAGCTGCTTAATGTATACATCTATCTTTTGGCGTTCATGGAGTTGTCTTATGGCGTTTGACTAACTTTCTCATTTTCAAGCTTTAAAGGGCCCTTTGAACTGTGAATCTAGCTAGGGAAACCAGGGCCAGGCCACCCTGGGTTTACCTGATCTCATCTGATCTTGCAAACTAAGCAGGGTTGGGACTGGTTAGACAACCTTGGAATACCAGGTGCTATAGGCTTACTGTGCAGCAGAAAGACCTGGCAATCTGCTTCCAGTTGCACCTTGCCAAGAAAACCTAGAGGGTAGCCACAACACAGAAGTTATCCACAGGAGATGACGCCGATTCACTGATTTAACAAGGGGAAAAGGAGGCAAACCTTTTAGCATGCACTGGCATAGGTGCCTGGTACAAGAGTTTTGAAGAGGCTAGTCCTTCCAAAAACCCAGGCTGACAAGCAGGAGTTAGAACATGAAACGCTGATGGGCAGACACCAGGACCAAGCCTGAGACAGGAGCTAGGAGGAAGGTTTCTGTGTGCTGCAGCTGCTAATTCCTGGCCTCTGGCCCTGGCCAGCAGCATAGAACCGTATCTTCAACTCCTGCAGTGAAAACAAGGAAGGGGAGTGGGGAGATGGAAGGAAATACGAATATGTGCCTATGAGGCACAGATCAAGAATGTAAGCAGAGGGGAGTTCTAGAGTGTTATGTGGATGGGGCCAGTGAGAAGAGAAAGTGAGGACGTGCGTGACAGAGTGAAGGAGGATCAAGGGTAGAAGGCACTATGTATGATGGGGAGGGGCAGAGAAGAGGAAGCAGGAAAACATGAATGAGGACAGAGAGGAAAGTGAGACTGAGAGGTAGGGGTTCAGCTTGGAAAGAATTAGAGATTGTATGTGAGAGGGGGAGAGACAAAAGATGAGGAACAGAGGGGAAGAAAGCAAGAATGCTGCGTGGGGGACACAGAGGAAAGGGAGGGAGTGTGGAGAAGTATATGTGCGGGGAGGTCATGAGAAGGTAACAAACAAAAACTCCTTTAAAAATAAAACAGCTCACTTTTGGGCTTCCAAGTTGCTCTCCTGAGACCTCCTTCATGGCTTTCCGCAGATCAGAGGGTTTTCTAAATGGCCTCTGAGCTAGCGTCACCACCACCACCACCATCCACTGTCAGACTGATTTTTGTTTAAGACTCAAGTAGCCAGTCACCACAGTTACCCAGCACAAGGCAATGGCAATCCTGAAAACTTCTTCCAGCGTCTTAAGATGAAAGATGTCTTTATTGAATCCCTGAGGAAATACAGAATTCCTACAGAGTTCAGGGAAGCAGAGGTTCCAGCAGCTCCTTGCCGGTTAAGTCTCTCTAGATTTATGCCCTGGTTTAATACTCTGTTGACCCTCCCCTTCTGGCCCTGCCCTCCTGGGTCGCTTAGGAGACCAACCTTCCCTTTCCCTTATTGCTGGTAATAGAGAATTCCTGGCCTGGAGTTTGGGATTGCTCTATCAAATTCCCTTTCCTCCCCTTAGATCTGAATGACGGGATATATATGCCATCACATCAGTTCACTAGTACACCTTAAATTTATTGCATGCAAAATTGATTTAACAGGCAATAACCTACAACTTAACATGTATAAAGTGTATCTGTGCACATTAAACATTTCTAATGTGCATTAAAAATGTTTAACACAAAACCCAAAAAATGTTCAAAACTCTGGAATAATAATCTGCCCCTTAGGCCCAGGACTATTGCAGCCTAAAGTAATTTTAGGCTTCACAATGACCTTCCTTAGCGCTTTCCTTAAGCCATAGATATGGACTTTGTAAGAATGGCCAGATCAAATAAGTGTTTTGTTGATACACAATGTTGGACCTGACAGAGCCCCAAAGGATATTCAGACACACATACTGATCTTTTCTTAGCCTTTCCTCAGCCTTAAACTTTATCTCAAGTGTTCTTTCAGCAGCAATACGTTTGACATATTTAGACCTCAAATTCAGTTCATAAAACATGTGTCTGTGCAGCGCTGCGTATGTCTTGTAGCGCTATACAAGCATTCAGTAGTAGTAGCAAAACATAAACCACTTGATTTTTCATCCACGAGAATGTGAATCAGCTCAACTGCTCTGATTGGACACAGAAAAGGCTTTAACTTGTTATGGGCCTTGATGGAAATAGAGCTAATTTGGGTTTGCTATGATGAAACATGTGAACTCTTATGCACTCAAGGAATTTTGGTTTCTTATGCTTATCTTTTGATTATTTCTATCATGCTGAAAGCGTAGAGTCTATTGTGTAGATCAGTGAAACAAACTTCTCCTTTAATGCATTTTGAATTGTCATTTTTAGACTACAGAATCTGAAAAAGGTACCAATGGTACAAAGACTTCTATGAAGCATTGTAGACTGATCGTGACAAAAGATTCGATTTTTGATGATTCACAAAATTAAAGTGGTCCCTCTATTCAGTTGAACTCCCTATTAACCAGGGAGGTGAATTTTTGTTCGAATACGTTCTGTGTGTCTTAAATGTAATGCATGCAAAACAATTTAACACTTAACTTACAAATTAACATACATATAGTCAATTTGTGTGCATTAAAATTTTCATATGCATTTAATTTTTTATTAACAAGAATGTATGACATGAATTGATTTAAAAATTCTAAAAATCAAAACACTGAAAATGAACAGAAACATTTTTTCCTTTCTACTATTAATATATCTTGCTATATAAATGACTATTCTTTCATGAACCTTCCCCACTCACCCTGGTGAAAATGGAAAATGCATACCTAGCATAAACATTAGTTTCCATCCATATGGAAAAATAGACACATACTGTGACTTTTGGTTCGTTCCGGCATCATCTAGCTGAGTGCACATCCTCTGAAAATTTTCTTGAATTGTCAACCATGCATTGTTTTCATCATGTGCTCATGTGCATG
Organism: Ichthyophis bannanicus; assembly: GCA_033557465.1. Classification (NCBI taxonomy): domain Eukaryota; kingdom Metazoa; phylum Chordata; class Amphibia; order Gymnophiona; family Ichthyophiidae; genus Ichthyophis; species Ichthyophis bannanicus. Next base: position 123,226,484 of record CM066043.1, on the reverse strand, counting down.
CCCAGACCACTGAAGCCAATCTGGGAAGAGGAGGAGCTCAAGAAGTGGTCACTAAAATCCAGCATGAGGCATTTCAGCCAACCCGGCTTCATATGCTTGACAGGCAACCAGTGAAACGTATTTCTGTGTCTGATTTCTGTAAAACCCATGGCTGATGATGTCACAGCAAAGCCGTAACACATAGTGAACACAAAACGGCAGAGAACTTGAGAGAGAGAATTTGAGAAGCTTGCTGTGGAAGCAAAAATGCATAATAAAGACTTTTTCAAGTGCATTCATATTAAAAAAAAACCCTATGAGAGAATCAGTTGGACCATTAGATGATAGACGGGTAAAAGCGGCACTAAGAGCAGACAAGGCCATAGCGGAGAGACTGAACGAATTCTTTGCTTCGGTCTTTACTGAGGAAGATGTAGGGATGTTACCCATGACTGAAATGGTATTTAAAGGTGATGTCGCAGAAGGATTGAAAGAAATATAAATACACCAGGAAGATGTATTAAAACTATTTGATAAACTGAAGAGTAGCAAATCCCCTGGACCAGATGGTATACATCCAAGGGTGTTGAAAGAACTAAAATATGAGATTGCTTACCTACTATTAGTAATTTGTGAACTAATCATTAAAATCATCTGTAATACATTGGCTATCCTCCAATCTAAAGGTAAGGCCAATTTTTGAAAAGGGCTCCAGGAGTGATCCGGGAAACTATAGACCAGTGAGCCTGACGTCAGTACCAGGAAAAATAGTAGAAATCATTATAAAGAACAAAATTACTGAACATATAGTCATGGCTTAATGGGAGAAAGCCCAAGGAAGGTCTTGTCTTATTAATTTGTCATGTTTTTTTTTGAAGGTGTGAATAAACAGGTAGACAAAGGTGAGTCGGTTGATATAGTCTATCTGGACTTTCAGAAAGCCTTTGACAAGGTCCCTCATGAAAGACACTTGGTGAAATTAAAAAGTCATGGGATAGGAGATGTATACTATTGTGTATCAGGAACTGGTTAAGAGATAGAAAGCAGAGGGTAGGGCTAAATGGCCAATTTTCCCAATGGAGAAAGGTGAATAGTGGAGTACCCCAGGGATCTGTGCTGGGTCCCCTGCTTTTTAACATATTCATAAATGACCTGGAAATGGGAATAATGAGTGAGGTAATCAACTTTGCAGATGATACAAAACTATTCAAAGTTGTTAAAACCCAAGAGGATTGTGAAAAATTGCAAGAAGACCTTGATAAATTGGAGGAATGGGCATCCAAATGGCAGATGAAATTTAATGTGGACAAGTGCAAAATTATGCACCTAGGAAAGAACAACCCAAATTATATTTACATGATGCAAGGTTCCACATTAGGAACCACCACCCAGGAAAAAGATTTGGGTGTCATCGTGGGTAACATGTTGAAACCCTCCGCTCAGTGTGCAGCGGTGGTCAAGAGAGCAAAATGAATGTTCGGTATCATAAGGAAAGGAATGGAAAATAAAACAAAGGGTATTATAATGCCTTAGTATCATTCCATGGTGTGACCACACCTTGAATATTGTGTGCAAGTCTGGTCGCTGTATCTTAAAAAAGATATAGCGTTATTAGAAAAGGTACAGAGAAGAGCCACCAAAATGGTAAAGGGGATGGAAGGATACTCCTATGAGAGGCTACAAAGGTTAGGGCTCTTCAACCTGGAAAAGAGAGACGGCTGAGGGCAGATACGACAGAGGTCTATAAATTAATGAATGGAGTGGAACAGGTAGACATAGATCGATTGTTTACGCCATCAAAATATAGAAAGACTAGGGGACATGCAATGAAGCTACAGTGTAACCTATTTAAGACTAATGAGAGAAAATATTTTTTCACTCAACATGTAATCAAACTGGAATTTGTTACTGGAGGATGTAGTAAAAGGTGTTAGTGTAGCTGGATTTAAAAAGGTTTTGAACAAGTTCCTGGAGGAAAGTTCCATAAACTATTATTAAAGGGGACCTGGGAAATCCACTGCTTGCCCCAGAACAAGCATAGTGGAACCTGTGTCTTTTGGGGAAACTGCTAGGTGCTTGTGACCTAGATTGGTCACTGTTGGAAACAGGATACTGGGCTTGATGGACAGCGACTGACCCAGTATGGCATCTCTTACGTTTTTAACCATTTTTGGCTTTGATTTTCAAAGGGTGAGAGAAAGGAGTGCTGGTATGAACTTTGGGATTCTAAGGGAGAGACAGGACATTGGCTGTAGATGGAGTAGGATTGCAAAGAAGAAAACAAAACATACCAGCTTGATGAGTGGCTACTACCAAAGGGCTGTGTCCAGGGCAAAGGAGGACTTCAAAGCAAAGAAAACAGAAGCAACTTCAAGCCAGATTTGACCCTGAGTTTTCTTTGCCTTGTTATATCAAAGCACAAAAATGAGATTCAAGCTGTTTTTTTTTTTTCCAGAAGGTGTTTTTGCCTTGCTTTACAAAGCCTGTCAGAACTAGGGGCTTGAAAGGGAGTGCTTTGCACTTTGTTACAGCACATTGAGTGGCAAAAGTTACTGTATGAAAAGAATAAAATGCAGTATAATGATATTTCTTGCAACCTTTTTTTTCACATACAGTTAGTGATAGTAGACTTCTTGCATTGTCAGCTAGGAAATAGGTTGGAACGCCTTATGAAGGAGGATGCCAATACCCTCGGCGATCTCTGTGACCTGCAGCTCCCTGACTTACCGGAAGGAGAAACTGATGACTGGGGTGAAGGAAAGGCAGTGCGAGAGGGAGAGGGCGGGGGAAGTAGTGATGCAGCGAGGAGGAGCATCAGCCATGCCATCAAGCAGTATTGCTAGCATGAGTACCGCCTAAGACCTACCACTCCCTCAAATGGCTTTAATATGCCAGTGGCCATAAGCCCCAGCCAGAAGCAATCTGGTGACTGAAGCCCTAACTACAGTGCTAATCTGCAAAGATCAACCTGCCACAAGTCAGACCCCTGCACGGATTTCAATGACATGCTACTTGGTAAAGCCCATCAGATCCTTTGGCATATTGCACACAAAGTGGCAGTCTGGAGAGGCCTGGCCAAGGTTGTGCACACAACCTGAAACAAGATGCGTTTTCACCGCAAAGTTTTTAATGCAGAACATCTGGATTTATTTTATTTATTTATTTATTTAACATCTTTTATATACCGCACTATTTATAATCAGCGCGGTTTACATAGAACAATAAAACATCAGATAAGATACATATCTGTTTTTTACATGGAACAGGGACAAAAACTTGGGTAACCGGGGTAATTATTTACAATGAATAATAGTAATTGAACTATTTACATATGGACGGCTTATTGTATGAAGAGAACTTTGTTAGGATGAGAGAGGGGTGAGAGGTGTTACTGGGTTGGCAGAGGTTACGTGTTAAGAACGGGATTGTTGCTATTTGAGTGAGCTTGTGTTTCGGTATTCTCTGGGAAGTATTTGATGAAAAGGTGATGCTTCAAGGCCTTTTTAAATTGGGAGAGATCAGCGATGGCCCTAATGTGTGGTGGGAGGGTGTTCCAAAGTTTTGGAGCGCATAGACTGAAGGATCGGTTTACAGTTGCGGAGCTGTATTTTAAGGACTCATATGGAACCTTTAGCATGTTTAATTCCGTGGTTCTTCTAAGCCTGTTGGGATTGGTTGGATCAACTCTGATAGTGATGAGGGAGCAAGTCCTTTGTGAGCTTTAAAGGCTAGTAGCAGGGTCTTGAAGGTGATTCTTGCTTGGATGGGGAGCCAGTGTAATTGTTTGAGGAGAGGTGTTACATGTTCTCTTTTAGGTACACCGAAAAGGACTCTTGCTGCGCTGTTTAATGCTAGTTGAAGCGGGTTAAGGGTAGATTGGGGGAGCCCCTGTAATATACAGTTTGCGAAGTCGAAGTGCGGGATAATTAGAGCCTGGTAGACCGTACGGAAATCATCTGGATCAATCAGTTGGCGGAGGTGTCTGAGGGAGCGAATCTTGAAATAAACTGCTCTAACAGTGTTGGCTATGTGGGTCTTCATATCTAGATTCTGATCCAGCGTCACTCCAAGGTATCGGATGTGGGATTTTACTTGCAGCTTGGCATCTTGAACCTCTAGAAAAGTGGGTGGTGTGAACTTAGAGTTCCTTGAGATAAAAAGAACCTCAGTTTTTTTGTTCTGGATTCTGAGATTTTGAGTCAGTAGCCAATTTGAGATGGTGTTAAAACAGTTGGTTATGGGGGTGAGGTTCATCTTCTCTATGCAGAACGGCATATATAGTAACACGTCATCAGCATAGATCATATAGTTGACGTTGAAGGACCTGATAATGTTGCATATAGGTTGCATGTAGATGTTGAATAATAGTGATGACAAAGAGGAACCTTGTGGGACTCCTTGTCCTTGGTGAAACGGATCTGATGTTTCACCATTTGATCGAACCTGTTGCCATCTCTGAGAGGTATGAGTTGCACCATTCGAGAGCATTTCCACAAAGGCCCTTCTCTCTTAGGCGGATAATAAGAAGATCGTGACAGACCGAGTCAAAAGCAGCCGCAATATCCAAAAAGATGAGAACAAAGCCCTGTTTGATGTTATCGATACCAGAGTTTAGGCTGTTGAGAAGTGAGGTGAGGAGCGTTTCGACCCCGTGGGATTCCCTGAATCCATGTTGACAGGTGTCCAAAGGCGCTTCAGTGTCGATATGGTCTTGCAGTTGTCTGTAGGCTATTTTTTCAATTATTTTAGCAAGAGTGGGTATGCTGGAGATGGGTCGGTAAGAGTCTGTTTTTTGTGGATCTAACTTGAGGTTTTTTAGTAGAGGTCTGATAGAAGTCTGTTTGAGGGCAGCAGGGAATGAGCCGGTGTCAAATGATAGCCTTATGATCTTGGAGATTATTGAAACCTTCTCACAGTGGTGCCAACTGTTGCTTTTGCTGTTCTATCACTGGTCCAGGCTTCTCCCCTCTTAGGATCAAGGGTAGAGATTCTCCTCAGTGTGATAGCCATCTTCCTTCCTGCGACTAAAAAGCTGTTTGATTATTTTCATCTAATTTCCATGTATTTTGGTGTGCTGAAAACAAATAAAATATTGAAAAAACTCCTAGACGTCATGATTTGCCACAACATGCAAAATTGTCTTCAAATTTATCACATTTTTTCAAATTACTATTAATTCAAATTACTATTAATTAATTCACATAAGTGCATTTAGATATAAAATGCCAAAAAAACCTTAAAGGGGTTGTCCGAGTTATGTAAAAAAAATATAGCACTGTAAATCTGATGGTCAGCAATATATACATAAGCTAAGCAAGTTTTAAGTCCGTGCTTCTAATGGTGGAAGGGGTTAATCTTTCCTGAAGAATCCAGTGGAAGGGAGACACAGTGCAGATAGCAGCAGCTCCGGTCAGTGCAGGGGGGGCATGGCCAGCACTGTCTCGTGTACAGACACAGAGCTGCTCTCTCCTGCATGCCACACTTGTGCACGGATCATCATCAGGTTCTTGGTTCTAGGCTGTTCACACTTTTTCATCGCAGTTCGTGTTAGTTCGTCATTCTTCAACCGTCATGTTATGGCTCCACGAAACTGTATTAATTCGCCAGACAGTTTCTATTTCATCTATGGTGAATATACAGTGTTAAAGCAACAGCAGAATATTACAGACTTTGTGAAAAGAGTATACTTTGCATACTTTGGACTAAAAATTGGAGATCAAGATAAAGTCTGGGCGCCTCAAAGTGTGCAAACGGTGTGTTGAGGACCTCCAAAACTGGTTCAAGGGTAAGAAAAAATCTTTCCGTTATGGGATTCCTATGGTATGGCGAGAGCAAAAGAACCATAGTGACTGTTACTTTTGTTCATGCGATGTGAAAGGGTTTAATTCCAAAGGGAAGCATTCCATTTCATACCCCAATCTTCACTCGGCAATTCGTCCCATCCCCCATGGCGCAGATATACCAGTACCCAAGCCCCCTGCTTCCTTGGAAGAGATACCTAGCTCCGATGAAGGTGAAGTCATACCTGAACCAGATGACGAATCAAGTTCAGACTTTGAAGATGATACAAGACCAAAATTGTTTTCTCAGGAGGAGATGAATGATTTGGTAAGAGACTTGAATCTTCCCAAAGATGCCGCTGAGTTACTCGGATCAAGGCTGAAAAGCAGGAATTTATTGTTGCCAGGAGTGTCATCTTCATGGTTCAGAAATCGTGAAAAGGAGTTCATTCCTTACTTCGCCCAGGAAGAAAAGTTGGTTTATTGCATCGATGTCGAAGGTCTGATGGGTCAATTTAAAATCCAATATGATTCAGAGCAATGGCATCTTTTTATAGATTCTTCAAAAAGAAGTCTCAAAGCAGTTTTACTCCACAATGGTTTTTACGCTTCCATACCTGTAGGTCATTCCGTACACTTGAAGGAAACCTACGAGAACTTGGAATTGGTTCTTCGTAAACTTAAATATGAAGACCATGGTTGGCAAGTGTGTGGGGACTTGAAGGTCTTGTGCATGCTGCTCGGGCAACAAGCTGGGTATACCAAATATCCTTGTTTTCTGTGTCTATGGGACAGTCGAGACTGACAAAATCACTGGACCAAGAAGAGTTGGCAGCCGAGGGTGCTAGCAGTCGGTGAAAAAAATGTCCTCCAAGAAACGTTAGTACCTTCCCTACCACCTCTCCACATAAAATTGGGATTGATGAAGCAATTCGTAAAGTCACTTCCAAGAGATGGAGAATGCTTCAAATACTTGGTCACCAAGTTTCCAGGCCTGTCGGAGGCAAAATTGAAGGAAGGTGTGTTCGTCAGACCAGACATTAGAAGGCTTATAGTTGATCAAGAGTTTGTCAATACCATGACGGATCCTCAAAAAGAAGGGTGGATTGCATTTAAAGAAGTCGTACAGAAAGTTTTAGGCAATAACAAAGATCCTCACTACAAAAAGATCGTTGGACGAATGCTGAAAGCATTTCAAGCTTTAGGTTGCCTGATGAGTTTGAAAGTGCATTTCCTCCAGTTCCACCTTGACTACTTTCCTGAAAATTTGGGAGCTGTGAGTGAGGAACAAGGTGAACGATTCCACCAAGACATTAAAGAGATGGAAAGGAGATACCAGGGAAAATGGAGCATTACAATGATGGCAGACTACTTTTGGATGCTTCAGAGAGACATTCCAGATGCTACTCACAAGCGTAAATGCACCAAGAGGAGCCTCACAAGGAAGAAGAATCGAGTTTAGTGTGTGTAGGTGAGCTCATTTCAGTTCAAAAAAGGATTTTCATGAAAATATTGTAATAAAACTTTCATTTTATAAGTCTATTTCCATTTATTTTGAGGTATTGCCTTATTTAACCATAGTTACCTAAATTGTCAGGAAACGTGATGTCCTATGACAAAAAAGGAGGTCATTTTCGGATTCAGCGCACCAAAAAACAAAGATTACGTGGAATAACCAAAACAGCTCTCAAAAAAAAATTTTTTGCAGACCTGTGTAATCTGCCTTTATTTCTTTGTTGGATGGGCAGGGACAGATGCTCACTGCCGATGGGACAGTCGGGGTCCAGCAGATGACTCCTGTTGAACTGTACTGCTCTTCTTGGGTCAGGGACACAGTGGCTCTCTGTTTTATGTCCTCATTGCTTTGGGGTTTTTTTCTGAGCCACTTTTCCTCATCATCCTGCTTTGCACCTAATTATGTGGGCGTACTGCTTAGGTTTGCCATTGTACAGCTTTCACCCTCCCTAGATGCCATGTAGATTTGTCACTACCCTTCTAGCTGCATGGCTCTGTGACCAGTGTGCTTTGGCTTTTTCTGGGCTACTCTTCCTGATACTCCTGCTTTGCACCTTTGTGGCTGTACTGCTTAGGACTATCATTGTATGTCTTTCACCCTCTCTAAATGCCGTGCTAATTTGTTACTACCCTTCTAGCTGCATGGCCCTGCAACCAATGTGCTTTGGCTTTTTTTGGGGAGGGGGGTGCCTGCTTTAACATGCAGGTCCTAACAACCCGAGTCCAGGAGAAACTGAACATGGCAGGATGAGGGGATACTACCAGCTTATCACCATCAATGAGCTATGCACTCTTTCTTTAAAATTCTTTTCAATAGCACGGTATAATAGCAGAATAGCACGGTATATAAGAGAATGAAAATAAAATAAAATGTATTTAAGTAGTGATTATAGAAAAGGCACTTCTTAAATGTACATGTCCACACCATGCACAGTCTTCAAAGAGGCATGTTCTGGGTGTACTTTGGGCAGGCAAAAAGAGTATGCATTTATTTCCTGTTCTACAGTGAATCTTTATGCATCTAGTTCATAAAATCTAGACACTGCCATTTGGACCTGCTGCAAAGCAGAAGCGTCAGCTAAGCACTCATTTAGACCTGGGGTTTGGAGGAGTGGGGCAATTGTGCTTCCTTCTCTGGTATTGAAATCATCTCAAAATTGCAAATCTCCTCCCCTTCTTCAGCTCCCCTTGAACATTCCATTTTATTTTTATTTGTATTCTGATTTGGTTCTCGTTTATCGTTCGTACTTTGGCGGATCTATTTGAGCTGTAAATCATTTTGAATGATGAAAACAATGAGGATGGTACAGAAAAATGTTTTAATATATAACTAAATCCAGCATTTACATACATAGGTTTCAAAATCATCACTCCCACATGTAAGTACTGGCTCTTATATGTTTAGCAAACTCAAGTGATGCTGCTCCTTTTTTTTTTTTAATGCATCCTTATAGGTATTTGACAAAGTTTGGCATTCAGCGAGTCTTTTCTGAAATACCCTTTTATTGCTTAATTGATCAATTAATTGTTTTTTTTATTTAAACATTTGTTCTACCTCCAGGAGCACAGTATGAGTGATTTCAAGGTGGTTTACAATAAGATATAAGGCTGTTGACAGACAAGCACAGTTACTTACCTGTAACAGGTGATCTCTGGGAACAGCAGGAATAAGTCTTCACATATGGGTACGTCGGTACCGACAGAGCCTGCACGGGAACGCTCCCCAGCTTCCCAAAAAGGAAAGCTTTTGGGAGCATCCCACAGCGCCTGCGCGCTGCCTTCCCGCCTTTCCTAACTGCCTCTCTCCAGTTCGCGTTTTAAAGCTGAGACAAAGAGAGAGAGGAAAGGAAAGATAGATAGAGAGATACAACTCCTAGGGGAGGTCGGTGGGTTGTGAAGACTTATTCCTGCTGTTCCCAGAGATCACCTGTTACAGGTAAGTAACTGTGCTATCTCCAGGAACAAGCAGGAATGAATCTTCACATATGGGGACTCCCCAGCTAGAGATGCCAGGGAGATCCCCAAGGTTGAGAGACCCTGAGAAGGGCTCTACCTCCTCCCATGGATCTCAGGCATCCAACCAGGGATGGAGGGTAGGAGTTGATTAAGCATGGAACAGGTGTTTGAGAACAGCCTGACCAAACAAGGCATCCCGGCGGGAGTCCTTGTCCAAACAGTAATGGGTTGTGAAGGTATGAACCGAGGCCCAGGTGGCTGCTCGACAGATCTGGTCGATAGACACAGAATTTAGATGAGCCATAGAAGTGGCCATGGCCCTCACATTATGAGCTGTGACATGGCCCTCCAGAGAAAGGTTCTTACTCTGGTAGGCGAAAGAAATACACTGAGCAATCCAATTGGACAGTGTCCTCTTAGAGACTGGAAGTCCCAAATGAGAGGGATCAAAAGCAACAAAGAGTTGAGAAGACTTTCTATGTTGCTGTGTCCTTTGTAAGTAAAAAGCAAGAGCTCTCTTACAATCCAGGGTATGAAGATTCCTCTCTGCACGCGATGCATGAGGACCTGGAAAAAAGACAGGTAAATACACCTCTTGATTAAGATGAAAAGGTGAGACCACTTTAGGCATAAAGTGTGGATTGGTCCTAAGGACTACCTTATGATGGAACCTTGTATAAGGTGGATTAGCCACTAAGGCCTGCAGTTCACTGATGCGGCGAGCTGAGGTGACTGTAATAAGAAAGATAACCTTCCAGGAAAGAAATTTCAAGGAGGTAGTGGCTAAGGGTTCAAAGGGTGGCTTCATGAGCTGACCAAGAACAAGATTCAAGTCCCATGCCACTGGAGGTGGTCTAATGGGAGGTTTAGTTAAAAGAAGGCCTCTCATGAATCTTGCAATAAGCGGATGAGAGGAGACAGGTTATCCATTGAGAGGCTTGAGGGATGCTGCAATAGCACTCAAATGGACCCTTACTGAATTTGTCTTGAGGCCTGCATGGGAAAGATGCAGGAGATACTCTAGTAAAGAATTCAAAGGTATTGCTAGAGGGTTAATACCCTTCTCAGCACACCAAATGGTAAACCTTTTTCATTTAAAAGCATAGGAACATCTAGTAGAAGGCTTTCTGGAAGCATGAATGATATCCCGTACTTGCTGAGAAAGATGCCAATCTTGAAGGTCTAAGCCTTCAGCAACCAAGCCCTGAGATGGAGAGATTGTGGGTTTGGGTGCCACAACGTTCCCCCCTCCTGAAACAGGAGATCTGGAGCAGACCCCAAGTCCAGGGAGGGAGCTTGAGAGAGATGCAGAAGTAGAGGGTACCACACTTGGCGAGGCCAACGTGGAGCTATGAGAATCATAGTCCCTTGATCTCTCTGAAGCTTGAACAGGGTCTTGGGAATTAGGGGAATGGGTGGAAAGGCATACAGGAAGTCTTGACCCCAATGAAGGAGGAAGGCATCCCTGGCCTGAACTCCCTGACACGGAATTCTGGAACAGAATCGGGGAAGTTTGGCATTCCACGGACTTGCAAAGAGGTCTATGTCCGGGGTTCCCCAAATTCGAAAGATTCTGACTATCTGGTCCATATTTATTTATTTATTTTAATTTATTTAACTGTATTTATATCCCGCTTTTCACTGGGTCAAAGCGGTGAGACACATAACGGGGGGGGGGGGGATCAATAGTAGGGGGGCCATCACCGGGGGCTCAACATTGATGATTTTGGGATGAACATAGAGACGGACAGGACAGCACAGTTACTGGTCTGAAGTTCCTGAAGAGAAATAGGGGGAGGGGGGGCTCCCATTCAGAGATGTTCCTGGAATAGGACGGTTTTTAGCTGCTTTTTGAATGATGGGAGGTCACCGTTGTTCCTGATGTGGTTTGGCAGAGAGTTCCAGAGGGATGGGGCATAGAGTTCAAAGGCTCTGTTGCAGGTCCGTTGTGTTGCCTTGGTTCTTTTGTGGGGGGACGGCAATGGGGCTGTTGGAGGATTGTCTGGTTGTTCTGCTGTGGGTTGGGCGAGACAGTAGGGTGTGGAGTGGGGTGCCTTGTGTTTGGTGGATGGTTGTGGGTGAGTATTAGAGCTTTGTACTTGATTCTTGCTTCGATGGGGAGAATATGAAGGTCTCTCAGAATTGGGGTGATGTGGTCCCGTTTCTTTGCATTGTGAATTATTCTTGCCATGGTGTTTAGGGCAGTTCGGAGGGGATTGTTTTGTGTGGCAGGTAGGCCATGGTAGATTATGTTGCAGTAGTCCAGATGAGGGAGTGTCAGAGCCTGCATTACTGTCCTGAAGTCCTGCGGTTCAAGGAGAGGTCGGAGACGTTGTACCGTTTTTGCCTTGTGGAATACAGTTCCAGTGGTCTTGTTGATTTGCTGCTTAAGGGTTAGGGCTTGATCAATGATAATGCCGAGATATCTTATGTGTGGTTGTATTTGAATTTGCGTGGTTCCCATGGTGAGGTGAGTGGGTGGTTTGAAGTCTGGGTCTTTTGTCACTATAAGAGCTTCGGTCTTCTTTATGTTAATGGATAAGTTGTTCTCTTGTAGCCAGTTGGATACGTCGGTGAAGCAGGCTGATAGCTGGTCGTTTGTTTGGTCTGTGGTTGTAATTGGGGCGTAGAGCATTATGTCGTCGGCGTATATGTGGAAGTTGACGTTGTGGGTGCGTATGACTGAACAGAGTGGACGGAGGTAGATGTTGAAAAGCATGGCTGATAATGTGGATCCTTGAGGTACTCCTTGATGTTGCTGGAAGAGGGGGGAGGTTGAGGTTTTGGTGCGGATCAGCTGCTGTCGGTTGGTTAGATAGGACCTGAACCATCGGAGTACAGTACCTTTGATCCCAACTGTTTGGAGTCTGTGGATGAGGGTGTCATGGGAGATGGTGTCAAAGGCCGCCGATATATCCAGGAAAATCAGGATGTATCCGGAGTGTTTCTCTTGGGTTCCTATGATGAGGATGTTCATCAGTGTGGTCATGAGGGTCTCGACTCCATGTAATGGTCGGAATCCGTGTTGCTGCAGGTCCAGTATGTTGTTGACGTCCAGGTGTTCTTGAAGCTGATGTTGGACTATCTTCTCGATTATCTTTGCGGTGAGTGGGAGGCTCGCTACTGGTCTGTAGGAGGTGGGGTCTAGGGGATCTAGGTTGTGCTTTTTTAGGGTTGGTCGAATGAAGGGACCATTCGTGTGGAAGCAGAACTCGACTGAGTTTGTCTGCCCAAGAGTTTTGAACTCCTGGAAGGTATACTGCCAGAAGATGAATTTGATGCTCTCTGGCGAAGGCCCACAATCTCAGAGCTTCGTTGCAAAGCGACAGAGAGCCAGTTCCTCCCTGCTTGTTCACATAGAACATGGCTACTTGGTTGTCCGTGTGAATGAGGACTGTCTTGTAGCTGAGCAGGGTATGGAAGACTCTGAGAGCCAAGAAGATTGCTTTGAGCTCTAAGAAGTTGACATGTAGGGAGGTCTCCTGTGGAGACCAAATGCCCTGGGTGGAGAGGTCTTGAAGATGAGCTCCCCAACCCTTTGGAGAGGCATCTGTTGTAAGGATTGCTTGGGGTAACAATTGTTGGAAGGGGGACCCCAGCAACAGATTTTGAGTGGACTTTCACCACTGGAGAGACCAAAAGAGGCGCCTGGAGGTTGCTATTTTGTCTGACAGACTTCCCGATGCCTGGGTCCACTGGGTGGACAAAGTCCATTGAGCTGCCCTCATGTGAAGGCGAGCATAAGGGACCACATGCACCGTGGATACCATGTGACCTAGCAGTTGTAACATCTCTCGAGCAGTTAGCCTCTCAGATTCAGTTAAAAACCCACCTAACTGCACTAAGCGTAGGCAACGGGCCTGGGGAAGATAGGCCCTTGCAGTTGTGGTATCCAGCAAGGCCCCTATGAACTCTAGAGACTGAGTAGGGGTGAGTTGGGACTTTGGAATGTTTATAACCAGTCCCAGATACTGCAGGACACGCATTGTGCAGGCTAGGGAAGTCTGGGCCTCTGACTGGGATGGAGCTCAAATGAGCCAGTTGTCCAGATATGAGAATACGAATATTCCCAGAGTGCGTAGAAATGCAGCTATTACTGCCATGCATTTTGTGAACACTCTTGGAGCAGAGGCCAGACCAAAGGGAAGCACCCTGTATTGATAGTGCTTTCCCTGATAAAGGAACCGAAGGAACCTTCTGTGTGCTGGATGGATGAGTATATGGGTATACGCATCCTTGAGATCTAGAGAACAAAGCCAATCCGGACTCTGAAGGAATGGAAGGAGAGTACCCAGAAAAATCATCTTGAATTTCTCCTTGCATAGGAATTTGTTCAATTCTCTGAGATCTAATATGGGTCTGTAACCCCCTGTTTTCTTTGGAATTAGAAAGTAGGGGGAGTAGAACCCTGAGCCCTGTTGAAGAAGAGGTACTTCTTTTATTGCCCCTTGGGCAAGAAGGGTGGAAATCTCTTGACCCAGAAGGTCGAGGAGAGATGTTGGAGAATTGAACTGTCTCACCATGGTGTGGGGAGGAAGGTTTAAGAAATGAAGTTTGTACCCTTCCTTTATGATGGAAAGGGTCCACTGCTCTGCTGTGATTTGCTCCCATTTGGGAGCAAAGTGAGCTAACCTTCCTGGAATGGTGAGAGGCTCTGGCTCTTTTAGAGCCAGAAAGGCTACGTTCTCTAGGTGCAAGTCAAAGGCCCTGAGGAGGCTGAGGCTGTTGGGCTACAGTAGGCCTTGCAGCCTTAGACTTGGCCTGTTTAGGTTGTTGACGCTTTGCAGCAAAACGACCTGCAGAAGATGTCTGCTGACCATAAGCAGGATAATATCTTCCCTTCTTGGGAAAATATGTCTTTTTGAACAACCTCTTCTGGACATGATTAGAGGTAGACTTTGAAAGTCTATCCAAAGCAGAATTTTCTGCATCCATCTGAGTGGCCTTTGCTTGCAAATCTTTGCCAAACAGGTTTTCACCTGTACAAGGAAGATTTCCTAATCCATCTTGGAACCAGGGTTCCAAATCAGAAGCTTGTAACCAAGCAATTCTGCGTGCACCTATGGCAATGGCCGAGGCTCTGCTGGCCCCCTCAAAAGAGTCAAAGGCTGCACGGTTAGAAAAATTTGGAAACATCCTGGGCATGCTTAAGCCAGGTAAGAAAGTCTTCCCTTTTATCTTCTGGAAGAAAAGGGAGGAAAGTTTGCAGATGATCTGTAACTTCCTTCAGAAACATCCCCATATAGAGACTATAGGAGTTGATTCTGGCAACAAGCATACTGGCTTGAAAAATTTTCTTGCCAAAAGCATCTAAGGTTCTACATTCTCTTCCTGGAGGAGCAGATGAGTGCCTCTTTGCACTCTAACTTTTTCATAGCAGACTCCACCACAATAGAATGGTGAGGAAGCTGAGTTTTATGAAATCCAGGACAAGGAGGGACACGATACATGGTATCCAACCTACGAGAATGAGAAGAGATGGTGAGAGGAGTCTCCAATATGCCTATCATGTGGTAATAAAGGATCTCATGAACTGGCAAAGTGGCTGCTTCTTTAGGAGCCTTGGGATATTGCAAAATATCCAATTTTTTGGCTCTAGGCTCTGTCTCAGGGGCTACTGAGATAGAAAGCCCCTTGGCCACTTCCCTTATGAAGTCTTGAAAAGACAAGTCTTCTGGAGGGGACATTCTTCTTTTTGGAGAAGGTGGCTCCTGAGGAAGAAGTACCGATGCTTCGACAGAGGCCTCCGATACATCAGAGTCTTCGGAGGAATCGAAGTATCGCCTGTCTGGATGCTCTTGTAAAGCCCAATACGCATACCGGGTGATATCGACATCGGGAGTCATCGGTACCGGATCGGTACCGATAGGCATCATCGGACAGGGTACTGCTGCAGTCGACACCGAAGCCGATGTCGATGCAACCGGTACCGGCACCGGAACCGATATCGGAGCCGGTGTCGGAGCCGGTACCGACAACGAAGCTTGTTGCGGTACCAGCGGCGTCGCAGCTTGTATGAATGCCGTAATGGCACGCTGCATGGTCAGAACATTCTGATCCATCGACGCCATGAATGTCTGGAGGTCGGTACCGGCGGATTCCACCGGTACCCCAGAACATTGCAACAGGTGATCGGTCGAGGCCGTGCCATCGATGTCAACCTGTGACCCCAAAGGAGGAGCTTTGGAAGCCGGAGCTTCCCGCCGGGGTACTTTTGCCGGTGCAGGATCCTCGAGGGCAAGCTCGGAGGCATCTCGATGCTTAGAGGGAGATCTACCCTTCGAGGACCGGCTGGACTTATGTTTGGTTACCTGAGATCCATAGAAGGAAGAAGCAGCCCTGGAAGACGTTGATGCCACCGAAGCTGCATCAGAGAGAAACAGTGTACTGAGCTTGGCTGCTCGGTTCTGTAAACCTCTTTTAGACATCATGGAGCAGGACGGACAATCCGTGATGGAATGGTCAGGACCCAAACACTTAAGACACCAGTCATGGGTGTCAGTAACAGAGATGGTACCGCTGCACTTAGTGCATTTTTTAAACCCGGAGGCGGGCTTTTCCATGAGGAATTTTCTGTTAGGCCTAAGGGCCAACGAAGAAAAAATACACTGAAGTGGAACGGAAAGTATTCTTTTTTTTTTTTTTAAGAAAAAGAAAGAAAAGACCGGCGGTACCGGTCCGACGTCGAAGAAGGCAGACGCGCGACCAAAGAAATAAAATAAAATAAAGAACTTCTTCAGCGGTGACAGGAACACGACCTGCTGGCTCCGCGGAAAAGAAGAACTGGAGAGAGGCAGTTAGGAAAGGCGGGAAGGCAGCGCGCAGGCGCTGCTCCCAAAAGCTTTCCTTTTTGGGAAGCTGGGGAGCGTTCCCGCGCAGGCTCCGTCGGTACCAACGTACCCATATGTGAAGACTCATTCCTGCTTGTTCCTGGAGATTAGACAAAACACTTAACAAAATGATGAAAGACTAGCACTTAAGTACAAATAAGCGTGGGGTGAACAGAACATCCTCAAAACCATATAACAAAACGAGGGTAAAAAAATCAGTACACGACAGGCTCTTCGAAAACCTTCAATTTTACAGATAGTCTTTATCGTCACATTCAGGAAACATGCCCTCGCTTGCTTCTTCTTAAATTTTTTATATGATCTTTCAGACTGGATGTCCATAGGGAGTGAATTCCACAGTACCAGTACATTGTTAGCTAAATGATCTATACAATATGGGTCTTCAGATATTTGTACTTCTATCAGTGAAGTTACGCCTCTCATTCATGTCTCCATCTCTCTTCCCCAGTTGTACGCGTCAGATTATAGTATCATTAGTCATTAACATTTGCCTTTGAATTCCTCCTCAAAAAATGCCAATTTGAAGATTTGATTTATGGGAGTTCTTTCTGGTCTCTTGAGAGGTAGCAAAGCCCTAAAACTAGGCTTCAGAGAACAGTGTGGCAAGTGCTTTGGTTAAGAGGCAGAGTTATCCTCTTGGCACAGCTGTTTTGGAGACCAGAAAGCAGCCCCTAGAATCCCTATGCTCTTGGAATTATGTGTTGAAAGGTATCAGCACCAATGGCTTTTTGCTGAACCTTCAGTGTCATTTCCCCTCAGCTCCATGCTGATGTAATCAGAGCTTGATCATCATTGAAAGCTAGGAGTATGAGACTTGTCCGTCTCTGCAAGAATGCATCTATCTTTAGATTTGAGCATTGAAGAACATAAAGGGACATGTTTACTAAACTGTACTGACTAATATTAGCACAGGGTTCAGCATGCAATGTGTGCCGTGTTAACATTTAGCGCTGGAGTCTCATTCAAAAAATCCTGCACTAAATGGTTAGCATGTAAATAGGTGGAGACTGGGTGAGGTGGGACATAACGTGGGTACTGACAGCACACCGTAGTCGGCATTTTGACTACACACTAACCACGCTTATTGACATTATCATGGGTGCACTTAATGCCATCTCAATGAGTAACTTTAGGTGTACCCATATGCCAGGTTGCTATAGTACCATGCATTAGCAATGCATCAATGGCAAGGGGGCTGGTGCACATGCTCACTAAAGCTACATGGGCTTCCCTGCTGGTAACATATCCTGCCCATGTGCTGTGGGCACACATTTTTGTAAACATGCCCCATGGAATACAAACATATCAAATTACAACATTCTGAAGGTGCTGTTGCTAAAATGGGTCCACTGACAGAATGGCAAAGAAACAACAAGGCAGGACAAAAAAGGGCAGAGGAATAGTGAAAATGGGGCTTAAAAAACTCAGATATCCTAAAGGAGTCCTGAAAAAAGATTTAGACTACGGTGAGAAGCCAAGTAACATCAGCTGATCTTGGTAGAAGAACATGCAGCAGGGAGCATAGGGAATCACTGTGTATTCTCAGAAGGAATCACAGAAATTCCTAGAAAGTTCTGGAATATTCATTTTGGCACCAAGTGTCCATGTGTATAATGGCTGGTCCGATTGTTTTCCAAGAAAGGAAGCTTGAAATGTTTAATCTTCATTTCGCATTTATTTTAATTCCTCGCTGCCTTTCAAGCTGAAATGAAATGGATTTCAAAACTCACTGCAGAAACATTAAGAGAGTAATTTTATAAAGTGGCACCTAGTTAGTGTGCATTTTTACATGCATCTCATAGAAACATAGAAACATGATGACAGAAAAAGACCACATGGCCTATCTAGTCTGTCCTTCCATATCAACAACTACAACAGTCCACTTTTTACCTTTAGAGATCCTCTGTGTTGGTCCCATGCTTTTTTGAATTCAGTTACTGTCCTCATCTCTACCACCTCCACTGGGAGACTATTCCATGGATCCACTATTCTTTCCGTAAAGAAATATTTCCGCATATCACTCCTGAATCTATCATCCTCACCCTCATCCCATGTCCCCTCGTAGCAGAACTTGCTTTCAATTGAAAGAGGCTCTCTCCCTGAACATTTATGCCACGGAGGTATTTAAACATCTCAATCATATCACCTCTATCCCGCCTTTCCTCTAAGGTGTACATATTAAGATCTTTAAGTCTGTCCTCATATGCTTTATAATGAAGCCCACTAATCATTTTAGTAGCCACCCTCTGCACCGACTCCATCCTGTTCACATCCTTTTGAAGGTGCGGTCTCCAGAATTGCACACTATACTCCAAATGAGGTCGCACCAAAGACTTATACAGAGGCATTATCACCTCCTTTTTTCTGCTAGCCATTCCTCTCCATATGCACCCAAGCATCCTTCTAGCTTTTGCCGTCGCCTTTTCTACCTGTTTAGCTACTTTAAGATCATCAGACAACAACGCCTAGGTCCCGCTCTTCTTTAGTGGAGAAAAGTACTTCACCTCCTATACTGTATTGCTCCCTTGGATTGCTGCAGCCCAAATGCATGACTTTACATTTTTTAACATTAAATCCCAGCTGCCAAATTCTAGACCATTCTTCAAGCTTAGCTAGATCCCTCCTCATGTTATCTACACCTTCCTGGGTGTCTACTCTATTGCAGATTTTGGTATCATCCGCAAAGAGGCAAACCTTACCCGACAGCCCTTCCACTATATCACTAACAAAGATGTTAAAAAGAATCAGACCAAGGACAGATCCCTGGGCACACCATTGGTAACATCCTTCTCCTCAGAGTGAGCTCCATTTACTTGTACTCTTTGTCGCCTCCCACCCAACCAATTTCTAACCCAAGCAGTAACTTTAGGGTCCATCCCTAGGGTGCTCAGTTTGTTTATAAGTCGCCTGTGAGGAACAGTGTCAAAGGCTTTACTGAAATCTATATACACCACATCTAGAGCTCTCCCTCGGTCCAACTCCCTGGTCACCCAGTCAAAGAAATCAATCAGATTTGTCTGACAAGACCTGCCTCTGGTGAATCCATGCTGCCTCGGATCCTGTAATCCGCTGGACTCCAGAAACCTCACTATTTTCTCTTTCAGCAGTGTTTCCAATAATTTACTCACCACCGAAGTTAAACTAACCAGCTTGTATTTTTCAACCACATCCTTACTTCCGCTTTTGTGTAAAGGCACCACATGAGCCTCTCTCCAGTCCTTTGGCACCACTCCCGACTCCAACGAGGCATTGAAAAGGTCAGTCAGTGGAGCTGCTATAACGTCCCCAAGTTCCCTCAGTATTCTAGGGTGTATCCCATCCGGTCCCATCGCTTTGTCTACTTTAAGTTGAGCTAGTTTCTCACGAACACAGTCTTCTGAAAATTGTTCAAGATGTCCCTCGCTTCTGTTCCTATTTGTGGGTGTTTTCTGAGGTCCTGCTCCTGGTTCTTCATCTGTTCTTCATCTCATGCAACTATATTATACAGTGAAGAATGTGCATAAAATAGGGGTGTAAATGGTTGGCTATGCATTACAAATCTAGATGCAATTAGCTGCACAACCCTAGAACTGGTATAAATGCCCATGCCTTAAAGAACGAATATAAGATATAGTATTTTAAACTTATGCATGTAGATTTGCACACCACCTACATGTCACCCAAGCTCTGCTCATGTGCACGCCCTTAATGAAAGTATGCAACATCAGCCTAATGTGCATACTTACAGAATAGTATGCACGTTAGAGGCCGATGCCACAGAGCATGTGTAAAAGTGATTTACATGCATTGATGATGCTTTTTACATGGTTCCTTATAAAATTACCTCTAAAACATGGACTGTATGGAGTTTCTATACTTCATATACACTATACACGGCAAGAACACTTTGCTGGTCTGTGCAGAATGGAAACTATGAATTTTCAAGCAGCATGTAGAGCATGATACGTTTGCCAATAGCTGTCAATGTGCTTTATTAAGTGGAAAATGGCAGGTTGTATTGAGTGTCTTGTGCTAGATGGGTTGGATGGGTATATTTGATGTGCTGGGTGTGTCATTTTGATATTTACATTGTTTTTTTTGTTTTTTTACATTTTTTATTTATACGATTTTCATCAAATATACAAGAGTTGATCCTGCAAGAAAAGAGCAGCACACCAAGAATAATACACAAGGAAAATTCCAAACTGACTACAATCAGGAAACAAAAAGAAAAATGCTATTGGGTGCACCCACCAGTCCCCTATACAGAGGAGAAGGATACACAGTTCCAAAGAAACACAAATATTTACGTTGTTTTATGCTGGTAACCCACTTAGGGACACCTGGAAAAAATTGGAAATCAAGATTAATATATACATAAATTCAGGAGACCTCACACCTTGAGAAGAGCACAATCACATCATACATATATAGGAATCCATCTAAACCCATCCTGGAGAGAGAGAGATTTATGTATGTATGATGAAATTGTACTGCTATCAGATCCTACTCCAGATACAGTTCTAGTACCAGTGTTGGTCCTGGAGAAATTGGAGTCTTGGTGAGTTGTGTGCCAAGAAACTAGATATAACATACGTGCTTTTCAGGCCAGATTTTTAAAAAAACCCACAAACATCAGTCAGCATGGGGAGGTCAGATTATTTTACTACTAAGTGTTGCAATAATCCATACAGGCATCAATATTATAGATGCTGTTCTGTAAAACATACACAGGGGCCTGGGTGGCACAGATGAAAGAGAAATGGCCAACCAGAAGAAGGCGGCCAGCATTGCAACAGAATATGGATATGCTCAGTACAGAAAAAAGGGTGGAAAGGTTGAAAAAAAAAAAAAAACACTTGAGGAAAGTAGAGAAGTTGCTGTTGGTTTTTGTAGGGTAATTTCTAAGCTCATCTACGCAAAGCTGTGGTGACAGAAACTATTACTAGTCTACTTATCATTTGTATAGAGCTACAATGCATACCCTGAGTTGTAGAGAGACAGCCAGAAAACAACCAGAGGTAAAATATCAACTTGACTGGATGAGCCAATTGGTCCTTATGGAACACATTTTTAAAGTCATTTTCATGTGTATGTGGTTCCAGAGGTGATCCTGGAAACTACAGATGGGTGAGCCTGATGTCAATACCTGGCAAATGGTAGAAACCATTATAAAGAATAAAATTTACTAAACATGCAGATAGTCATGGTTTAAGGGGAGAAAGCCAACATGGATTTAGCTAAAGAAAGTCTTATCTTACTAATCTATTATATTTTTTTGAAAGTGTGAATAAACAGGTAGACCAAGGTGAGCCAGCTGAAATAGTATTTCTGGATTTTCAGAAAGCCTTTAACATGAGAGACTCTTAGTCAAATTAAAAAGTCATGAGATTGGAGACAGTGTACTATTCTGGATCAGGAACCTTTTAAAAGACAGAAAGCAGAGAGTAGGGCTAAATAGCCAATTTTCTCAGTGGAGAAAGATGAATAGTGGAGTACCCCAGGGATCTGTGTTGGGCCTGCTGCTTTTTAACATATTCATAAATGAAATGGGAATAATGAGTGAGGTGATCAAATTTGCAGATGAGACAAAATTATTCAAAGTTGTTAAAACACAAGAGGATTGTGAAAGATTGCACGAAGATCTTGATAAATTGGAAGACTGGACATTCAAATGGCAGATGAAATTTAATGTGGACCAGTGCAATGTCATGCACCTAGGAAAGAACAACCCAAACTACAATTACACAATGCAAGATTCCACATTAAGAACCACCACCCAGGAAAAAGATTTAGGTGTCATCGTGGATAATACAGTGAAACCCTCCGCCCAATTTGCAGCGGCAGCCAAGAAAGCAAATAGAATGCTAGGAATCATAAGGAAAGGAATGGAGAATACAACAAAGGATATTACAATGCCTCTATCATTCCATGATGCCACCACACCTTGATTATTATGTGCAATTCTGGTTGCCATATCTTAAAAATTATATAGTGGATTTAGAAAAGTACAGAGAAGAGCCACCAAAATGGAGAGAGAATGGAAGGATACCCCTGTGAGGAAAGGCTTAAAAGATTAGAGCTTTTCAACTTGGAAAAGAGACGGCTGAGGGAAGATATGACAGAGGTCTATAAATTAATGAATGGAGTAGAATGGGTAAACGTTGATTGATTGTTTATGCCATCAAAAAGTAGAAAGACTAAGGGACATGCAATGAAGCGACAATTTAACCCTCTTATGACTAATAAGAGAAAATATTTTTTCACTCAATGCATAATCAAACTCTGGAATTCGTTACCAAAGGATGTAGTGAAGGTTGTTAATGCAGATGATGTGTTTAAAAAAGTTTTGGACAAGTTACTAGAGAAAAATATCCATAAACCATTATTAAAGAGGACCTGAGAAATCCACTGCTTGCTTCATGACAAGCATTGCGGTACCTGTGTGCCTTTTTGGGAACCTACTAGGTACTTGTGACCTAGATTGGCTGCTGTTTTGGGCTTGATGGACCTTGGTCTGACCCTGTAAGCACAGTTACTTACCTGTAACGGGTGATCTCTGGGAACAGCAGGAATTAGTCCTCACATATGGGGTACGTCGGTACCGACGGAGCCTGCGCGGGAAAGCTCCCCAGCTTCCCAGAAGGAAAGCTTTTGGGGCCTCCCACAGCGCATGCGCGCTGCCTTCCCGCCTTCCTGACCAACTCTCCTCAGTTCAAGTTTAAAGCTGAGACAATAGAGAGAGGAAAGGAAAGAGAGAGAGAGATACAACTCCTAGGGGAGGTGGGTGGGTTGTGAGGACTAATTCCTGCTGTTCCCAGAGATCACCTGTTACAGGTAAGTAACTGTGCTATCTCCAGGAACAAGCAGGAATGAGTCCTCACATATGGGGGACTCCCTAGCTAAGATGCCCGGGAGATCCCCTCAAGGGTATGAGACCCTGAAGGGTTCCTCATCTTCCTATGGATCTCAGGCATCCATTAAGGGAAGGTGGGCTGGAGTTGTTCAAGAGTGGAACAGGTGTCTGAGGACAGCCTGACCAAACAAGGCATCCCGGCGGGAGTCCTTGTCCAAACAGTAATGGGCTGTAAAGGTATGAACCGAGGCCCAGGTGGCTGCTCGACAGATCTGGTCGATGGACACAGAATTTAGATGAGCCATAGAGGTGGCCATGGCCCTCACATTGTGAGTGGTGACATGGCCCTCCAGAGAAAGGTTCTTACTCTGGTAAGCAAAAGAGATACACTGAGCAATCCAATTGGACAGTGTTCTTTTAGAGACTGGAAGTCCTAAATGAGAAGGATCAAAAGCAACAAAAAGCTGAGAAGACTTTCGATGTTGCTGTGTCCTGTGGAGGTAAAAGGCAAGAGCTCTTTTACAATCTAGAGTATGAAGGTTCCTCTCTGCACTGGATGCATGAGGAGCTGGAAAAAAGATAGGTAAATATACCTCTTGATTAAGATGAAAAGGGGAGACCACTTTAGGCATAAAGTGGGGATTGGTCCAAAGGACCACCTTATCATGATGGAACCTTGTATAAGGTGGATTAGCCACTAGAGCTTGCAGTTCACTGATACGGTGAGCTGAGGTGACTGCAATAAGGAAAATAACCTTCCAGGAAAGGAATTTCAAGGAGGTAGTGGCTAAGGGTTCAAAAGGTGGCTTCATAAGCTGACCAAGAACCAAATTTAAATCCCATGCCACCGGAGGAGGTCGAATGGGAGGTTTAGTCAAAGTTAGGCCTCTCATGAATCTTGCGATAAGAGGATGAGAGGAGATAGGTTGTCCATTGAGAGGTTTAAGAGATGCTGAGATAGCACTCAAATGGACTCGTACTGAATTTGTTTTGAGTCCTGCATTGGAGAGATGCAAGAGATATTCCAATAGAGAATTCAAGGGGAGTGCTAGAGGGTCAAGACCCTTTTGAGCACACCAAATGGAAAATCTTTTCCATTTAAAAGCGTAAGAACGCCTAGTGGAAGGTTTCCTAGAGGCATGGAGGCTATCCTTCACTTGCTGCGAAAGATTGAAGTCTTGAAGGTCGAGGCCATCAGTAACCAAGCTCTGAGGTGAAGGGACTTGGGGTTTGGGTGCCACAAAGTCCCCTCCTCCTGAGACATGTGGTCTGGAGCCGCTCCCAAGTCCAGGGAGGGGGCCTGGGAGAGATGCAGAAGTAGAGGGTACCACACTTGGCGTGGCCAGCGTGGAGCTATGAGGATCATGGACCCGTGATCCCTTTGAAGTTTGAACAGAGTCTTGGGAATCAAAGGAATGGGTGGGAAGGCATACAGGAAGCCCTGACCTCAATGTAGGAGGAAGGCATCCTTGGCCTGAACTCCCTGACATGGAATTCTGGAACAGAACCGGGGAAGTTTGGCATTCCACGGACTTGCAAAGAGGTCTATGTCCAGGGTTCCCCATTTCTGAAAGATTTTGAGTACCTGATCCATGTGCAGGGACCATTCGTGTGGAAGCAGAACTCGACTGAGTCTGTCTGCCCAAGAGTTTTGGATTCCTGGAAGATATACTGCCAGGAGATGGATTTGATGCTCTCTGGCGAAGGCCCATAATCTTAGAGCTTCATTGCAAAGCGACAGAGAGCCAGTCCCTCCTTGTTTGTTTATGTAAAACAAGGCTACTTGATTGTCCGTATGAATAAGGACTGTCATGTTGCTGAGGAGGGTATGAAAAACTCTGAGAGCTAGAAAGATTGCTCGAAGTTCCAAGTGGTTGATATGAAGGGAGGTCTCCTGTGGGGACCAAGTGCCTTGGGTGGATAGGTCCTGTAGATGAGCTCCCCAACCTGTTTGGGAGGCATCTGTTGTGAGGGTTGCTTGGGGCAACAAAGGTTGGAAGGGGGCCCCCAACAACAGATTTTGAGTGGACATCCACCATTGAAGAGACCAAAAGAGACACTTGGAGGTTGCTATTTGGTCTGAGAGAGCTCCTGATGCTTGAGTCCACTGGTTGGACAAAGTCCATTGAGCTGCTCTCATATGTAGGCGAGCATAGGGCACCACATGTACTGTGGAGGCCATGTGGCCTAATAGTTGTAGCATCTCCCTGGCAGTCAAGTGGCTTCTGGACTGAGTCTGGGAGGCCAGTTGCACTAGACGTTGGCAACGGGCCTGAGGAAGGTAGGCCCTTGCAGTGGTGGTATCTAACCAGGCCCCTATGAATTCCAGGGACTGAGTAGGGGTGAGTTGAGACTTTGGCAGATTGATCACAAGTCCCAGATACTGCAGAATGCGTCTGGTGCGGTCCAAGGAAGTCTGAGCCTCGGACTGAGATGGAGCTCGGATGAGCCAGTCGTCCAGGTATGGGAAGACAAAAATTCCCAGGGCACGTAGAAATGCAGCCACTTTTGCCATGCATTTGGTAAACACTCTTGGAGCAGAGGCTAGACCGAAGGGAAGCACTCTGTATTGGAAATGTTTTCCCTGGAACAGAAACCGTAGGAATTTTCTGTGGGATGGATGGATGAGTATGTGTGTACGCATCCTTGAGATCTAGAGAACAAAGCCAATCCTGACTCTGCAGGTATGGAAGGAGAGTACCTAGAGAAAGCATCTTGAATTTCTCCTTGCATAGGAATTTGTTCAATTCTCTCAGATCTAGAATGGGTCTGTACCCCCCTGTTTTCTTGGGAATGAGAAAATAAGGGGAGTAAAGCCCTGACCCCTGTTGAAGAAGAGGAACCTCTTCTAATGCCCTTTGGGTGAGAAGGGTGGTTACCTCCTGACACAACAGGTCTAGGAGAGATGGGGGAGAATTGAAATGTCTCACCATGGTATGGGGAGGAAGGCTGGAGAAATGCAGTTTGTAGCCCTCTCTGATGATAGAGAGGGTCCACTGTTCTGATGTGATTTGCTCCCATCTGAGAGCAAAATGAGCTAACCTTCCTGGAATGGTGAGAGGATCTGGTTGTTGTAGAGCCAGAAAGGTTAAGTTCTCTAGTATTAAGTCAAAAACCCTGAGGGGGTTGGGACTGCTGGGCTGGAGCAGTCCCTGCAGGTTTTGCCCTGGCCTGTTTAGGTTGCTGACGCTTAGGAGCAAAGTGAACTGCAGAAGATTGTTGGCCAGTATTTGTAGAAAATCTGGCCTTCTTGTAGAAAGGCTTCTTAAAAGACTTTTTCTTGACAGGGGTCGAGGTAGACTTTGAAAGTCTATCCAAAGCAGCATTTTCTGCGTCCATTTGAGTGGCTTTGATTTGCCACTCCTTACCAAACAGATTTTCACCTGTACAGGGCAGATTTCCCAACCCATCCTGGACCCAGGGTTCTAGGTCAGAGGCCTGGAGCCAAGCAATTCTGCGAGCAGCTATAGCAATACCTGAGGCTCTGCTAGCACCCTCAAAGGAGTCAAAGGCTGCTCTGTTGGAGAACTTTGAAATATCTTGGGTATGCTTTAGCAAGAGAAGGAACTCCTCCTTTCTATCCTCTGGGAGTGGAGTGGAGGAGTGGCCTAGTGGTTGGGGCAAGGTACTTTGGGCCGGAAGGTCGGGGGTTCAAATCCCACTAGAGGACAGCAACCTTGGGCCGGAAGGACTGGGGTTTCTAGTCCCACAGGTGCTCCTTGTGGTCTTGGGCAAGCCACTTAACCCTCCATAGCCCATGTTCCCTGTAAAATAGTTCTCTGTGTGCTGTGCTTTCCTGTCTAATCAATGTGTTTATACCTCAAAAATTTCCTGTCATGATTTGACAATTTCCAATCTGTAATCAAACCGCTGCTGATCGCTGGAAGTAGCGGTATACAAATGTATACTAAATAAAATAAATAAATAAAAATGGCGCATCTTTAATGCAATCTCCTTCAGAAACATGCCAATATAGAGGCTGTAGGAATTAATTCTGCCAATAAGCATACTGGCTTGGAAGATTTTTCTACCAAAAGCATCCAAAGTCCTACATTCTCTTCCTGGGGGAGTAGAAGAGTGTCTTTTGGTACTCTTTATCCTTTTCATAGCTGATTGCACCACAATAGAGTGGTGAGGGAGCTGAGTTTTTTGAAACCCAGGAGAAGGAGGGACACACGATACATGGTATCCAAACGACGAGAATGTGGAGATAGGGTGAGAGGAGTCTCCCATAAGTCCATCATGTGTTCTTGAAGAATTTCATGAATGGGCAAGGTGACTGCCTCTTTGGGAACCTTAGAGTATCCCAAAATATCCAATTTTTTTGCTCTAGGTTCTTTTTCAGAGGTTAATGAAATAGAGAGACCTTTAGCTACTTCAATGATGAAGTCTTGAAAGGACAAATCCCCTGGAGGAGACATTCTCCTTTTTGGAGAAGAGGGCTCTTCAGGAAGAGTAAGAGATACTTCAGCAGCGTCATCTGATGAATCAGAATCATCAGAAGACTCGAAGTATCGTCTGTTGGCTTCCAGGGATCGATAAGCGTTATTGACCGGTATCCACATCGGGGGTACCCGGAACCGGATCAGTATCGGGAAAAACCCCGGAACCGGGAACCGGAACCGGTATCCTGGTTGAAGTGGATGCCCTGGGTACCGGTACCAGTTGTGGTACCGGAACCGGAGTCGGTACCGCTGGCTGCGGTACCGAGGGCGTCGCAGCTCTAATGAAAGCCATTATGGCCTGCTGCATGGATTGAACGTATGATCCATAGACGCCACGACTGTCTGGATGTCGGTACCGGAAGACTGAGCCGGTACCCCAGAGCAGTCTAACAGGTGATCGGTCGAGGCCGTGCCATTGATGTCAACCTGTAACCCCATAGGAGGAGCTTTGGAAGCCGGAGCTTCCCGCCGGGGTTGTTTGGCTGGGGCAGGGTCCTCAGGGTCAAGCCCAGGGACATCTCGATACTTAGAGGGAGATTTGCCCTTTGAGGACCTGCCAGAAGAATGTTTGGTTACCTGAGATCCATCAGGAGAGGAAGACCTGGATGATGTCGATGCTGGAGTATCAGAAAACAGCATATGAAACTTGGCTGCTTGGTTTTGTAAGCCATGTTTAGACATCAAAGAACAGGATGGGCAATCCGGAATGGAGTGGTCAGGCCCCAAACATTTAAGACACCATTCATGGGTGTCTGTAACCGATATAGTACCGCTACACTTGGTGCATTTTTTAAAACCAGAAGCTGGTTTCTCCATGAGGGAGAAGTTAGTGAAGGCCTAGCGGCCTAACAGCAAAAACACACCAAGTGGGGAAAAATAAGATTTATTTTATTTATTTTTTTTTTAAGAAATAAAGAAAAAAGACCGGCGGTACCGGTCTGGAATCGGGGAAGGCAGACACGCGGCCAAAGAAACAAATTAAAATAACAACTTCTTCAGCGGTGACAGGAACACGACCTGCTGGCTCCGCGGAAAAAGAAGAACTGAGGAGAGTTGGTCAGGAAGGCGGGAAGGCAGCGCGCATGCGCTGTGGGAGGCCCCAAAAGCTTTCCTTCTGGGAAGCTGGGGAGCTTTCCCGCGCAGGCTCCGTCGGTACCGACGTACCCCATATGTGAGGACTCATTCCTGCTTGTTCCTGGAGATTGGCATTTCTTATGTTCTTAGATGTGCTTTAATGACCTCTTATAAAATACAGATGAAAATAAAAGTGTGTATGTTAGTATGAATGCATGTACTGTGCCTGTAGACGTAGATGGGGGTATGGTCTGGGCAGAGTTCACACGTCGAATATAAAATACCTTCATTTACTGATGTACTTGCATACTTTGCATGCAATCCTTTATACCTGCTACAGAGCAGGTGCAATGGTCCGCACCTGAATTTAAGGTGTGATCCCTGCCACATATCCTAGGATTTTATAAACACATTTAAGCGCCTATGTGTCCTTCTAGAATAGGCTTAAAACTAGACACCTGCTTAACCTCTTATTCTAGATGCCCTGGTATAAAATTACCCTCCAGCTATTCTCATTTCTGTATTGCAGTGTGATATGGCTACATATCTAGTAATTGGCCCAAATTGTTTGTATTTTGCTTATAGTAGGGCTGTATCCTTGAGAAATGCAAACTGGTCTGGTTTCAAGGATATTCATCATGAAATGGAATAAAATGGCCTTCCACACAATGGAGACGGTGCATGCAATGTGTTTCATGTGTATTCAGTAAGGGTCAGACAAGGTTCAACTGACACTCCAGCTATCTAGTCTTAGTACATTCTATTGGAAGACCATTGCTCAACTCAGTATGCAGAGATAAAAACACTCAAAAACAGATATAAACATCCTACGATGTATTCTACTTATCTACAGAATATCTACTGTGAATGTAAATTAGAATGTACGTAAACGTTCTTCATCCACATCACAGTATAAGCCTTGAAAAATATAATTTTGAGCAATAAACTAATTGAGCTAATAGATGGCCAGATGAACTCATGGGATTTTTTCCCGTAGAGGGTAATTTTATGACAGTCTTCCTAACTTGTGCGGTAAGCCTATTTTATGAGAACTTATGTGCATCAGTACCTTTTATAAAAACAACCGCCCCCCCCCCCCCCAAAGTAGCCACAGGCAGTTACACCTGCTCTGAGGCTCATGCATTGTCCCAGTAAATTCTATGCCCCTGTAATACTCTGAAAGTATGCGCTGAGGTTGTTAACGGATATTTAACCCATATATAGCCTGAGGAATTTTATATAGACCTATTTTTTTTATGCAAAGAGGGTAATTTTATAAAGTTGTGTCTAGTTAACATGCTTTTTCATGTGGATCTCTTACACCTATTTTATCAAGTCGTGTGTATCTTATAACAGACTAGTGCAAGTGGCAGTGAGAACATGCCGTAAGTTAGGGAAGGATGACCTACACTAGCCCTAGAGCTCATGGAATGACCGCACCTACTTTTGGCAAGTACAGGTATCAAGTATAGTATTTATAATCCCAGAGCAATACTTGCTAGCACTACTCAGGCTTTGCCCAAACTATGCCTATGTGCACTCCCACAGTGAAGGCATACACCATGCCCACATGCGTACTTACACTCTAGTTGGTATTTTATAAAAGGTCATTTATACACCTAAGTAGCCACTCACAGGTGAAAATGTCTAAAATACCAACATTTACATGCATTGTTGATGTCGAAAACTAGGCACCGTCTTATAAAATTATTCCCAAAATGCTGATCTTCTCACCGAAATAGGAAGAATGTTTAGGATTTCTGTCCTAAAAGTCTACATGCAATAATGCAAAACGAATTAAGAACTGGAATTAGTATCCTTCAACATACTGCTTCCATTAATTACAGAAAATAAAATAATGCATTTTTGTAGGATTCCTTTTCAGTTGCCACCCCCGACATAGTAAACCTTGGAAAAGTGATGTGACTCAAGACGAGGACTAGGATTCATCATATTGGCTTGTAGCTGCGTATATGTGTTTGGGGGAGGAAAGCTTCAGTGTTATACTGTTTCACTTCATCCCGGCTTCTCATTAGAAATTACTTCCCTTTAAACCATCTGTTATCCTTGACATAAAGCATATATATATTAATACTCTACTTACATCATCTTTGCGTTAGTACAGCAAAACCATAAGAAATTTTGTAGCAATATTTGGTTTTATTTTATTTATTTTTTTTAACTCTAACAAAGCCAAATATGGGCTCGCAAACAAAGCAAAATTCTCTCTTTATCAATTATAAATTAGGAAAATGGCTGCACTCCTCTAACTGTTGACATCTAATCTTGCATAAGTTGCATAATTGATTTGCCAGATAATCCACTCCTACTTCCTTATTTAATAAACATGTTAATGATTTCTGACAATTACTCAGAACTGCCAGGGTATGCAGCAACAAAAATAATTAAAATAAAAACATGTACCAAACAGCACATCTTTCATATCACATTACACAAGATATTAAGCCAATATGTCACCCTGTCACCAGTCACTTGCTACCTGCTGTTTCACATTTATTCAGATCCTAACGTATTCGCTGGGTCTAAGATTTACAGTAAAAAGTCAGAGTAAAGCTAGTGTGCATTCAAGGGTTTGGCTGCAAACCAAGTAAAAAAACAGAGGACTAATAAAATGCTGCCTAGAAACAAATTGGGCAATTGAAATTGTCTTTTTAAGGGCAGAAGAAAACATTTGAACATACTTAATCCGGTCCCATATTTTCCTCATAGAGCGCTAGAGAGCACTATCCGGTACAGATGCTTGAAGCTGGAGCTCCCACAGAATCCTACACTAGCACTCCAATTTTTATCCAAAATTCTATTTTGCTTGAGAAACTCGAACAGAGCACAACCAGAAGGAACTCAGTCACAACAGGCTACTCGAATCGGTGGTCTCCCCCCACCTCAAAACGCTAGAAACAGATTGAGCAATCCCACCTCCACAGGAGCCTACATGACAGGAGGCCGGGAGATCCCAAGCCCAGCCAAAGACGAGCAAACATGCAGGCGACATACCAGCACCTAATGGCATACTGCACTCTACTTCTCTTCATGCAGGGAATCCAACACCCCAAATATAAGCCACTACCTAGATACCCACTCCTGCCTTCCACAAACCGGACCACCACTTCACAAGGACGCCACCAACCCAAGCAAACAGTGCTCAGACCAGCCAATGGAGTACGAGCCCTACCACCGCAAGCACCCAACAGCAACCCCATACTCGCATCATCTATCAATTGTGCACTAATAAATGCAAGATCAATCCGGAACAAAAACCAAATACCATCTATGATTACATTTTGGAGCATAAATGTATCACCGAAACCTGGATCACAGACACAGACCAGGTCATCCTGAACCAAGTGACCCCACCGGATTTCACATCATTTTGCTGCCACAGAGAACACAAGAGGGGAGGTGGAACCCTCATAATAACCAGAAAAAGCTACAAGTTTAAAATGGTCACCACCAGCACCTCAACAAAGTTGAATACAATCATCATATGCAACCATCACATCAGCATTTGCCTCAACTACAGACTCCCCAACGCAACAAAGGATCATCTCTCAGCAATACTAGAATCAATATGTGCATTTAGCACCCAACCCAAGCCATTGATCGCCCTGGGTGAATACAACCTAACCTCCGCACCCACTAAAGAAACCAGAGCATTTCTAAGAGACATGGAATCTCTAAACTACCAACAGATGGTAGAAGCACCATCACACCAGCATGGAACCACACCTGACCTCATCTTCATCCCACTGCAGCTGATAAGACAGAACCAAACTACAACTCCACTGCCCACTCCAGTTCCATGTTCAGACCACCACGTACTCTCCTTCACCTTACTCCTAAAAACCCCTACGCAGCAAGCCAAAAGAGAAACTAAAACAAGAAGATTTAAAACCTACCATAAAGAGAACTTCCTACAAGACATAATACCACAAATACAACAAGACTGCAATGGGTTAGACGAAACCATAAGCAAATGGAACTCCACCCTATCCAAAGCTGCATCAGCGACAAACAAGGAAAAGATGCACACCCAAAGGAAAACCAGCGCTCCCTGATACTCAAATGAAATTCGGGAATCAAAACACACACTCAGAAGGCTAGAAAGAAAATGGAGACACACCAAGTCACCGGAGGCAGCACTCCAATACAGAACCGAAGAACAAGCCTACAACACCACCACACCAACCTAATACTGAAAGCAGCCAAGAAGCCAAGAGAATTATTCGACATAATGCAACAACTCACAAAAGACACCCCGCTCCACAATGGACACCAAATAGACCCACAGGAATTCGCAAACTACATGATAAACAAGAATACAACTCCAGTTCACGCCATGCCCACCAAAGAACCCGATCCACCAACACTGGAGTCCCAGACCTACGAACAGTTCCACCAAACCTGGAATGACTTCTCTATTCCAACAAAGCAGCAGATAGAAGACATTGTGGGCACACTCAACATGACAACCTCATCAGCCGACCCATGCCCAGTGGAATGGATCAAGGCCTCCAAGAACAAACTAAGCCACCACTTACACAAAATCGTGAAAGAGTCCCTACAACAAGGATACCTGCCACAGGTACTAAAGCAAGCCACCATACGACCAATTCTCAAAGGCAACATGTCAAAACACTTCTGATCCAAAATCTTACTGACCAATCTCAAGCCTGCCATTTGTCTCAAAAATCATTGAGATAGTTGTACAAAGACAACGCCAGGATCACGCAGACCTACATGCTCCACTGGACGTGTAACACGGCTTTAAACCGCATCACAACGTAGAAATCCTACTCACCTCCGTCTTCAACAACCTCCTGAGAGGATTGGATAACATAAAAAATGGTTTCCTACTAATCTTCATCGACATCTCAGCTACCTTTGATACGGTATCACACTCCACATTCCTACAGAGACTCCAAGAAATTGGACTCCGCAACACCACAGTGAAATGGGAAATGGTTCACCTCCTACCTAAGCAACCGAACACAGCAAGTAAAATGTGGAGAGAAACAATCAACCAAGTTGCCCACCTCGCAGGGAATACCACAGGGCTTGGCCCTATCATCAATCCTTTTCAACATCTATATACAGTCTATATGCAGTATCATCAGACAACACAGCATACAATATCACCTATACGTAGACGATATCATGGTGTACACCCCAATTGACCTGAGCACCCCTGACATAACCCCAATGACCAAGTGCCTAGAACACATGAACACCTGGCTTGCCAACCACAACCTCAAGGTGAACTTTGACAAAACTGAAGCAATGTTCATTTCCAGAAACACAACATTCAAGCCACCTCAAGAAATCAAATACTGCACAGAACAACTAAGGACGAAGTAAAACATCTAGGTGTCACCCTGGACAAGAACCTTAATCTCCAATTTATTTATTTTATTTATTTATTGCATTTGCTTATATACCGCACTATTCGGTATCAGCGCGGTTTACAATATAACAAAACGACCAAGACAACATTCTGTTTGGTTTTACAAGGAACAGGAGTATCAACTTGGCTAACAGGGTTGAACTATATACAGAGATAATAATTACAACATGGTTGTACTATATACAAGAGATAATAAATTGCAACAGGGATGTGGTGAATACATGAAGTAATAATTACAAGGATCTAAATGAAATCCAGTGATCACTTTAAACGGTATGCGCCTGAGCTGCAGGAAGGAGGCTGGAATATACAAACACTAGGGAATGATTGTTATCTTAGGTAGGGTCCCACATAAACAAGACAGTGAAAGCATACCACCATTTAAAGATCATCAGATGACTCAAGCCACTCTTCAGCCAAGACCACTTCCACACCGTATGCCAGGCAGTCATCACTCCCATACTGGACTACAGAAATTCCTTATACCAGGGTTACCAAAGCAAACTATGCACCTACTTCAAATGGTCCAAAATACTGCGGCTCGAATAATCACAGGCACAGCCAAATACAAGCACATAACACCGGTACTCCGACAGTTGCAATGGCTACTGTCGTGAGCCCTCTTGATGCACCTACCGGTGAGATCAGGTATTGCACTGGGCCTCAGTGTAACTGGCCTCCTGGTAGTTGTAGTTGCTGCCAGTTACAAAAATTAGTTGTGGACAACCGATGTAAGGTTAAACAGGGCTTTATTTCCCTTTCCCAAATAGGATATTTCAATATGTACAAGAACAAAACATAACCCTTCTTGGGTAAAACAGAAAGAAAACTAACACAAAAATGGCTTTCTTTCAGCTTCTTAACAAAAGAAATATACTTTAAATGCAGACCTGTAGCCACCAAGAATAAGGCCTTCTCTTTACCTTGTCAGGCTGCTTATTCTTCTCTATCTTAGGGAGATTATATTATCTGCCAGAGAAAGGCTACAATCCATTTCTTCAATATTCTGTTCAATCACAGAGGCTTCACATTGCATCGGCTCCTCAATAGGAATTAATACCTCTTTACTTTCTCCCTGTGTGGGCTTGGCAAACAGTCCGTCCTGGCTGTGACGTACTTCTTTTTCACTAAGGGACAACTGTTTGCTGTTACCACAATTGCTGGGGTTTTGGTAGTAGGAGCCTCCCCTCTGTTGATATCTGTTTGGCAGGCTGATGAATTCCCTTGCCCCTCTATTAGGAGGAATTACTCCTGCTCTGAGCTCTGCTCTGTTTAGGAACCGGGAACCAGCTGGAACTTCTGACGGCAGCCCTTCTGAAACTCTGTGTCTCACGTACCTCTCAGAGTGTTTTACTTCTGCAGGTAAAAAGCCTTTCCTTTGTTTATTATAAGGGTACTGGAGTTTCTCTGCTCCCCTTAAGCTGGCTTTGGAGGGCTTCTGGACTTCCACAAACTGTCCCTTATCTCCAAGCCATGAACTCCCCCTTTTTGGACCGGAATAAAACTTCCTGTCTTGTACCTTTTTTCTTCTGTCTCTGCTCCAATCTGGGCTGTTACATTCACTCTCACTTTCTGTGTCAAGCTGTCTGTACCTTTCATTCAAGCATTCCTCGGACTCACTCAGACCTCCATTCAGGCTTCCAATGTGGTAATTAGACACGCTCTCTTCACAGCTTCTCTCGTCCTCCTCATTCATCCAGTTCCTTCTCTGGGTTTCTCTCCAGCTCCTATCCTGGCTCTTAGGCTGTACCTTGGTCTCGGTCCTGTTCTTGTTCCTGTTCTTCCTAACTGCTTGTGAGCTGAGTTTATCTAGGTATTTCCTAGCTGCACCACTCCCCAGCTGATTAGAGTCAGGTGAGAACCTCCTGGCTTCTCTACTGGCTGGGTGTGTCTCCCTAGCTCGTGACCTCACTTGCTTACATTGCCCATGGCAACTTTCTACCATGTGCTTTCCCCAAACGTTAGTATTTCCTTGCATTGCAATATCATCTGTCTCCATAGGGGTCATTAATGAGTCTGCTCTGTCACACTACCTATAATTGCACGGACAAAATTCAAGGCTATACTTACCATCTTCAAGATCATATACCACTGGCTCATCAGAGGTTCTACAGACTTTGATAACTAAAGATAACTAAAGATAACACAAGCAGCAGACCCAGGTGAACCCAAGGCAGCAAAAGACTCCGCAACCCAGCCGGATACCACAGGACAAAGCAAGCAAGTTCCAGAAGGGCATTATCACTCTCAGCACCAGATCTATGGAACTCCCTCCCTGAGGATCTACGAGCACAAAAAGACCTCAAGGACTTCCACAAATCCCTTAAAACCCACCTGTTCATGGACTCATTTGAACAACCCCCATAACTCAATCACCACCGATACAGACACCAACGAACCAGATCTGGGCTCACCCCCCAGAATTATATGTCTGTCTGTTCACCCTCTGTTCAATGTCACCCCCTTGTCATGTCCCTAACCACTTTGATTGAAGGAAAAGGTGGTATACAAAACTGGCTAAATAAATAAAATACTGGAAATGTTCATGATCAAGTTTACAGAAATCTGACCACACGGGGCATGAAACAGTTGAAGGATCCTCCAGCACCTCATAAGACAGTCGCAGGATCAAGCTCGAGGTAACTCTACATGCTTTATGGCAGAGTTACTGCAGTTGAAGGATCTTTTTAAAGATAAGGAGTCACTGCAGGAGCTAAAAGGAAAGATGCTGGAAATAAACAAACAACCATGCTCCATACTGACTGATGCCAAAGTACTGTAACCTAACGTGGCTTGATATGCAGAGCAGTTGGAGGAGTGGCACCATACAAAAGAGATACAAGGTCTTAAGAAGGCCAGAAAACCATGAGACAGAATAATTTTAGAGTATTGGGCTACCTGAGGGTGCCGAGAGAGCGGATATGGTCAAGTTCCTTGAGGATTTTTATCCTTAAATTCTTGTACCTGTTCTTTAAGAAACCCTTTGAATTAGAAAGGGCGCACAGCGTGTCTTCTCAGCAAGTGGTCGCTAAGTTCTCTGATATCCACAGAAGCCAGCAATTCTACAGATCACCAGGGCTGGTGATCATTTAAAGTATCAAGGAACTATTAGATATGCGTGGTTGGCTGAAAGCCCTGGGTAAGAAGTACAGCATGTTCTATCCAACTAAGTCATGGGTAATAGAGAATAGTGTTACTAAAAACTTTGAAGATCCATTGGCATTGAAAGACTTTCTGACTGAGCAAACAAAATTAAGCACAAAGGCGAAGTGGCGCATGCAGGTAGGGCCAGTCCAACTATCAGGCAAACTAGGCAGTAACCTAGGATGCAGCTTATGGGGGGGGGGGGGGGTGAAAAGGAATAGGGCATTCAAAGTTAAATAATAGATTCTGACAGCCCAGGAGGCATAAAGCTTAAGGTCTGCCTAGGGTGCCAATACCTTGAACCAACTCTAGAGCCGACCCTACACACATGCTAGCGATATGGACTCTATGTACTTGTGAGTATTTGTGCTGATAATTAACTAGTAGTATTGCTTATTTCAAACTATGAAGCTCCTGCTTGTTGAAACAATTTGTGTTAACTGCAAATGTATCTGTAAATCTATAGACTGCGATGGCGATTCTGCCTTAATTCACAATTGGATCCTGCAATGCACAGTTCAGAACAGTAGCCTGAGAGAAGGATAGATAGTGTTATATCTGGGCTAACTCCTGTGGACTGTTGACAGCTCTGTGTAACAAGTCTGATACGGATGTGGTAAAGTGGACATGGAATACCTGTGTGGTTTGTCTACTGGAAATGTGAGATTGCTTCATAGATGTTCCATATTCAAGAGGAAGTCAGCAATGATGCCACAGTTTTTCAGCTACCTTCTGAACTGTTGCTTATTATGGCATCTGGTGTATTAGAGGCCCAGCGGACTATATGAAGGTCTCTTCAATTAACTATGTCAAGATGCTATGTATGCTTGGTGATATAGTGGCATGGATGAGCTAGTGTGCATGGATATGTAACAAAGGGTGTTTGGTTATGTTTATGTTTATGTTTATTACATTTGATATACCTCTCAAGCCAAAGCATCAGAGCGGCTTACAATATTACATAAAAGTTACAGAAAATATTAAAAGAACGCCATTAATTAGATAGGACAGAATAAGAGATAGTGATAGTTAAAGGAATAGAGGAGACAAGAAGAAATGTTCTACATAGCATCTGAAGAGGGATAGCACCACATGTAGTTTGGTTCCTGGATCCATTAAGGTGCTGTTTGCTTGGGATCTTAGATGATCATGTGGTGATTATATATAACCATTAGATTCAGTTTGGATGAATGTGGTATTTTCATGTTAATGTCTGCATTCTGTTTTATACAAGAATCTAAAGTATATAGGGTACGTTTGTGGTGTGAGTGTATGGTAAGCGATGGTGAGTACAGGTGGTTCCCTGGACCCTGTGATACTGTATTTAATGGCTTCTGTTATGGTTAAATTGTTGTTCTGATTCATTTGCCACTAAATACTGGTTTGATAGTGCAATGATGGCCCTAGCACTATATATGAATATATGCTATGCTGCTCCTTGAATTGGCAAGTAATTGACCATTGGGGGCACATTTTTGTCTATTTACTTCTTTAGTTGTGTTAAATAAGTCGGACAGTTCCTAGTAATCACTATAAGCTACTATTGTTAAATATCAAGGAGTCGAACAATATTGAGGTTTGTTAAGAAGAAGTAAAAGCTGACATTGTTCTGCTTCAAAAATCCACCTCAGTATTAAAGAGCTGGATAAACCGGTGCATAAGTGTTACAACTAGCAACCTTATAGTTTAAATTTCAAAATAAGTCAGAGCCTAGCAGCAGCAAAGAGCTGTAATTTAAATCAAATCAGAATATAAAACTTATCATAAAAGGCAAAACAGGGTCAGTACTCTTTGAGCAATAAATAAAGTCTTCTAGAGACCTTTACAAAGAGGCCTTCTACCTAGGGGGCAAGAGACCTGTAAAGCTTTTTCAATAGGGGTTAACACCAGGTGGCAGGTCAAAAGGCCATTTTGAAAGACTCCTTCTATGCAAGCAAGGACTGTTAATCACCCAGGAAAATAGTTATCTCCAAGTTATAATGCCCTGTTCAATGTAATTTCAGTTTGTTCAATGTAAACCGCACTGATGCAGAATAGCACGGTATATAAGAGAATGTAAATAAATAAATAAGTTGGTCACAGCTTACCTCAGCAGCACAGGACAGGGTACTGTGTAGCAGCCCTCTTTTAATAAGTGTTATTTCCCTCCCTCCCCAACACCCACCCACCCCTGGGATAGTCGTAGCTTTATAGGTACTTACATATCTTAAAGGAAAGGAGGTGCTCTCAGGTGAAGCTCGTTATCCAAATCAGTCATACACTAAGGACTTGAGATTAATTAAGCTTCAGGTGAACAAGGTATATTAAGCGTATTAGGTACAATTTTATTAGTATAAATATCCATAGCAACCCTTAGTAAATAAACAACTTAAAGATATAAACACAAGCTTAAAACTAAGATGCAGACAGCAGTCCAGCAGCAAGATGGGGGCTTTCCAGTCTTTTGCATTTAGTGTCACATGTATGATTTTCTCCCAGTTGGTGAGAGGTCTTACATGTGCACTAGGTGCAAGGAGCTCTTTGCTCTCAGGGAACATGTCCGTTCTCTAGAGGCTAGAGTAGCAGACTTGGAAGACATAAGAAAGACAGAGAGGCACATAGACAAGACCTACAGGGATACAGTCCTGAAGTCCCACCTCCAGTCTGGCAGCATCCCTGTTGCCATGGAGGAGAGAGGTCACGTAATAGGAGAGGATCACCCTGGTGTGGCAGGAAGTGATCCTGTAACTAGAACCTGTCCTCCAGGTGATGAAAAACCCTCTTGCACCAAGGAAGTTTCTCCAGGGCCATGTGCCCATGAGAGAAGAGTTAGGATAGCCGTTATAGTTAGTGATCCGATTACTAGGCATGTAGATAGCTGGGTGGCTGGTGAACGTGAGGATCGCCTGGTAACATGCCTGCCTGGTGCGAAGGTAGTGGACCTCACGTGGTACCAATCACATAGGAAAATGTGGTAAGGAGGTTCTGGAGGCTAACTTTAGGCTTTTAGGTAGGAAGTTGAAATCCAGAACTTCCAGGGTAGCATTCTCTGAAATGCTTCCCGTTCCACGCGCAGGACCCAGGCAGAGCTCCAGAGTCTCAATGTGTGGATGAGACAATGGTGCAGAGATGAGGGTTTTGGATTTGTTAGAAACTGGAGAACATTCTGGGGAAAGGAGGGGCTCTTCCGAAGGGATGGGCTTCACCTTAACCGGGATGGAACCAGGTTGCTGGCATTAACCTTTAAAAAGGAGATAGAGCAGCTTTTAAACTAGATAACAGGGGAAAGCCAACAGTCGCCCAAGAGCGCATGGTTCGGAAGAATGTATCCTTGAAGGATACTACCAAAAGCAGAGAGGTTCCAAAAAAGAGTAAAGTAGCCCAAATGCCCTCGAGTATGGAGCAGACAGAGCTTAAAGATCCCAAATTATCCATGCCTACCAATAGCCAGATTAATATGAATACAGTCTCTAAAATGCTTGTATGCAAATGCTAGAAGTCTAAAAAATAAGATGGGAGAGCTAAAATATATAGCACTAAATGAGAGGTTAGATATGATTGGAATATCAGAGACATAGTGGAAGGAGGACAACCAGTGGGACACTGATACCTGGGTACAAACTATATCGTAATGATAGAGCTTATCAAATTGGTGGAGGGGTTGTGCTATATGTTAGAGAGTTCATTGAGTCAGAAAGGATTCA
Organism: Ichthyophis bannanicus; assembly: GCA_033557465.1. Classification (NCBI taxonomy): domain Eukaryota; kingdom Metazoa; phylum Chordata; class Amphibia; order Gymnophiona; family Ichthyophiidae; genus Ichthyophis; species Ichthyophis bannanicus. Next base: position 123,185,800 of record CM066043.1, on the reverse strand, counting down.
AGTTTTGCAGGAAACAAAATTTGCTGTAGAATCTCTATGGATTGAAATTCCATGTAAAAAGGGGAAGGTGATGGCAGTGGGGGTGTACTATCGACCGACTGGCCAGAATGAACAAATGGATGATGAAATGCTCAAAGAAATCAAGGAAGCTAACAAAAACGTTACAGCGCAGTAATAATAATGGGTGATTTCAATTACCCCAGTATCGACTGGGTCAGTGTCACGGCAGGCCATGCTAGGGAGATAAAGTTCCTAGATGAAATAAATGACTGCTTCTTGGAGCAGCTGGTTCATGAACCGACCAGAGGGGAAGCCATATTAGACCCAGTCCTTAGTGGAACACCAGAACTAGTGCAAGAGATAAGGGTGTTGGGGCCACTTGGCAATAGTGATCATAGCATAATCGCATTTGATTTAATTAGTGGAGGAGGGATAGTAAGGAAATACACAGTACTACCTTTTAACTTTCGAAAGGGAGACTATGATAAAATGAGGAAAATAGTTAAGGAAAAACTAAAAGGAGCAGTTGCAAAGGTTAAAGACTTACATCAAACTTGGGTGGTGTTGAAAAATACTATCTTGGAAGCCCAGACCGGCTGTATTCCACGCTTTAAGAAAAGTGGAAGGAAGTCAAAAAAACTGCCAGCATGGTTTAAAGGTGAGGTCAGAGAGGCTGTTCCCAAAAAAGCATCCTTCAGGAAATGGGAAAAAAAAAAAAAAAAAAAAGAGTCCAATAACGAAAACTGGAAACAGCATAAGCACTGGCAAGTTAAATGCAAGGCATTGATAAGGCAGGCAGAGAATTTGAGAAAAAGCTTGCTGCGGAAGCAAAAACACGTAATAAAGACTCTTTCAAGTACATTCGTAGCAAAAAATCTGTGAGAGAGTCAGTTGGTCTGTTAGATGACAGAGAGGTTAAAGGGGCACTAAGAGGCGACAAGGCGATAGCAGAGAGACTGAATGAATTATTTTCTTCTGTCTTTACTGAGGAAGATGTAGGGATGTTGCCCATGACTGAAGTGGTATTTAAAGGTGCGGAAGAATTGAAGGAAATATCGATACATCGGGAAGATGGATAGGCCAAGAGGATTGTGGAAAATTGCAAGAGGATCTTGATAAATTGGAAGACTGGGCATCAAAATGGCAGATGAAATTTAATGTGGATAAGTGCAAAGTTATGCACCTAGGGAACAACCACCCAAACTATGGTTACACGATGCAAGGTTCCACATTAGGAACCACCACCCAGGAAAAAGATTTAGGCGTCATTGTGGATAACATGTTAAAACCCTCGGCCCAGTGTGCAGCGGCGGCCAAGAGAGCAAATAGAATGCTAGGTATCATAAGGGAAGGAATGGAAAATAAAACAAGAGATATTATAATGCCTCTATATCGTTCCATGGTGAGACCGCACCTTGAATATTGTGTGCAATTCTGGTCGCCGTATCTTAAAAAGGATATAGCGTTATTAGAAAAGGTTCAGAGAAGAGCCACCAAAATGGTAAAGGGGATGGAAGGATACTCCTATGAAGAAAGGCTAAAAGGTTTAGGGCTCTTTAACCTGGAAAAGAGACGGCTGATGGGAGATATGATAGAAGTCTATAAATTAATGAACGGAGTGGAACGGGTAAATGTAGATCGATTGTTTACGTTATCAGAATATAGTAAGACTAGGGGACATGCAATGAAGCTACAGGGTAAACTATTTAAGACTAATATAAAAAAAAAAATTTTCACTCAACGTGTAATCAAACTCTTGAATTTGTTACCAGAGGATATAGTAAAGCTGTTAGTGTAGCTGGGTTTAAAAAAGGTTTGGACAAGTTCTTGGAGGAAAGGTCCATAAACCATTATTAAGAAGGGACCCAGGATATCAATGCTTGACCCAGTACAAGCATTGTGGAACCTGTCTCTTTTGGGGAAACTTCTAGGTACGTATGACCTAGATTGGCCACTGTTGGAAACAGGATACTGGGCTTGATGGACCTTGGTCTGACCCAGTATGGCATATCTTATGTTCTTAACCTTTTCTCCTGCCATTGGGAAAAAATGGTTGTAGCAATTCTAATTAGGAAGTCTTTAAATTGCTCCATTTTATCACAGCAAGTATCATTTAATGGAAGATGGGTCTTGTTGACCATACAAGTCCATGGGCTGCCACTACTCCATCCTTCTTTAGATTGTTCCATGAGCTTCTTCAGGAGGATAGGTCCCATAACAATAAGTGGTAACTTCAATTTAGTTCTTGATCCACTTATTAAGAAATCTGGTGCTTGTATTTATACTTCCCAATTGACTAAAATACTGATTAAAGATCTTGCCTTGGTAGACCCCTGGAGATTACAACACCCAGTGGAGAGAGACTATTCATTCTATTCAATACTACAAAATACGTATTCCAGAATAGCTTTTTTTTTTTAATTTCCCGAAATCTTCTGCCAAGCTTGCTTACTACTAGGATCAACTATTTTAATTTCAGATCATGTTGCGGTCACTTGTGTTTTAAGCTACCAGGTTGGGGAACTTCAATGTAGAGTTGCTACAAGAGACAGACTTTATGCAGGACATTGCCTTGGCTATTGAGAATTATTTCCATGATAATAATTGCACAGATTCTTCATTGTTTAATTGGTGGGATACCTTTAAGGCTATGGTAAAAGGAGCCATTGTAGCATACTCTGTTCAAAGTCAGTGACAGCAAGATAGCAGCTGGAAGCTAAGATCCGGCAACTGGAGCAACTATAGTATCTTAGTTATAAGTATGATCATGTCTGTAGTAAGCATAATAATTACGAAGAAAGTAACAGGTCAGGACATCTCCTTGCCCAATACTTAAAAATAAGCAAGGAGTCACATCGGGAGGAGATTTAGTTACTTCTGATTAGGACATCTTGGCCCAATTTCATGCTTATTACTCCAAGTTATATACAGTTGAGTAAATGGAGGTCTTTTTGCAAGTCTTACCACATCTAGTCCTGTTGGATGTCAAAGACAGAGGATGGCTGTGAAGATCACCCTGGGGGAAGTTGAGTGCATGATTAGAGGACTGCTGCTGAAGTGTCAGAAGTCAATGAATTCCCAGTGGAAATCTATCGAGGCTTCAAATACCTTAGCTCCTAAAATGTTGCTTCTGTTCAATGGCATGACCTGGAAGGTTCCCTGGTGAAGGCTAAAGTAGATATTCACCAGAAACCAGGGAGGGATCCTCAATCTGTTATAAATTATCACCCAATCTTTCTTATCTCCACTGATTAAAAGACTTGTTCGAAAATTTTAGCTATTTCAATAGGGAAAGAGCAGATGGTGTTTAGTAAGGGTCTGTTCTCAGCAGGTAACAGCATGCTGTTATGCAGTCTCTTATATGTGGATAATAAGCAAGAGACACCTATAGGGGTACTCTCCTCCTCAATGCAGAAAAAGCTTTTGACAATGTTCACTGGCAATTTCTTCAGGTGTTGCAATGGTTTGGACTAAAAGACTAGTTTCTGGATAAAGTGAAAGCATTTGATAGAAAACCCCCAGGCTCATATTTTAGTCAATGCCCATCTCTCCATACTCTTAGTACAACAGAAAGGGACAAGACACTGTCTCCTAGCTGCCAATAGAGTAGCCACCACTGCCAGTGAATAACCTTTCTTAAACCCAGCCCTTTCAATGACCAAGCCGTAAGCGAGAATCGAGCTCCCTGCGGCATTCGCAGAGGACCCTGCAGAAGCAGATCCTCCCGAACTGGAAGTTGCCAGGGCTGAATGTCGAGAAGCCTCACCAGGTCCATGTACCATGGGTGATGCGGCCAGTCTGGCGCTATCAAAATCACGGAACCTTGATGTTTCTCTATGCACTGAACCACCCAGCCTATGAGCGCCCAGGGTGGAAGCACATAAAGAAGACCGTGGTCTGGCCACCTTTGAATTAACATGTAATCAAGGGTTTCAATCTGCAGAGTGTGTAGAAATCAAACTCAAACGGATACACTCCAAATATCTCAAAAATTCAGTAGATGATGGTAATCAAACTTCTCCAGTGGGTACAATAGAAAAGGAAGTGCACTCTTACTACAACACATGAGGTCTCAGACTATGGGAAAATGTGGCCAAAACTGACCTACTATATCTACCAATATTACATCAACAACCTCCCTTAAAGTGTCTACATTAACACAGTGCACTTCCTAAATTTCATTAGTCCCACTCGCAAGAGTAATAAATAGTAAAACCGACTATTCTTCAATATTCAAAACACAACCACACTGTTCTCTTAATGGCTGCGGTGAAACATGTTGGCACTACAACAGTCATCAGCGGAACCCATTGTGGCTGTTCCAAAGACATTCCTGCCATCAGATTCTCTCAATGCACCCACCATTGGAGGGACGCCCGAACCTTCCCCGGGCAGGACAAGCGCTTGCTCAACAAATCCTCCTGGTGCGACCGACGGAGCAGAGACCTCTGCAACGGCCGCATATGCACCCGCGCCCAGGGGACTACCTCGAGGGCCGCCGCCATGGTACCCAGTACCCGGAGGTAATGCCATGTCGGTCGGTGCCTGTAGCTTTAAGAACCCGAGCACCAATGCACGCATCGCCAGAACTCGAGCCTCCAGAAGGAAGACCGCTCCGACCCTTGTGTCGAACCGAACCCCGAGATACTCCAACGACTGCTTCGGTACCAATCGACTCAGAGGCATTGACTATCCAACCAAGACTCTGCAAGAACCGAACCACTCTGTCCATTGCTTTCTCGCTCTCTGCCCTTGATTTTGCCCGAATCAGCCAATCGTCCAAGTAGGGATGCACCAATGCCCCCTCTCTGTGGAGAAAGGCTGCTACCACCACCATTACTTTGGTAAATGTACGCGGAGCCGTTGCGGTCCCTACATTTTCAGTTTCAAGTAGGGCTTGAAACTGAAAATGACCTCATGGGACCGCAAACTTCAAGAATCTTTACCTTCCAATTCTCTACCCCCTCATCTACCTCCCCTCCCCATTTCTCCTCCCCCATCCATACTCCCCCTGCTACCCACTCCTCCTCCCCCCTGATCTCTGAAGAGGAACCAAACTTCTTCTTTCCTCCTCCAAACCCCCCACCTGTTCATCAGACCCTATCCCCACCCATCTCCTATGCTCCATCTCCCTCACCATTGTCCCCTCCATCACTCATATCCTCAACCTTTCACTCTCCACTACAACTGTCCCCGCTGACTTCAAACATGCTGTTGTCACACCCCTCCTCAAGAAACCCTCACTTGATCCCACATGCCCTTCTATCGACCCATCTCCCTCCTTCCCTTTATATCCAAACTATTAGAACGAGCAGTCCATTGTCGCTGCCTCGACTTCCTCACCTCCCAGGCCCTCCTAGACCCACTAGAATCAGGCTTCCATCTCCTACACTCCACTGAAACTTCACTCACAAAAGTCACCAATGACCTGTTCCTGGCTAAATCTAAGGGCCTCTATTCTATCCTCATCCTTCTTGACCTTTCTGCTGCCTTTGACACCATTGACCATGATCTTCTCCTCACCACCCTCTCCTCGCTTGGCTTCAAGGACTCTGTACTATCCTGGTCCTCCTCCTACCTCTCCCATCGCTCATTCAGTTTATGCTCTGGCGGCTTCTCCTCCTCCCCTACCCCGCTCCATGTAGGTGTACCCCAGGAATCTGTCTTGGGCCCCCTCCTCTCTCTATACCCAAGGCCTTGGCACGCTTATCTCTTCCCATGGCTTTCAGTACCATCTCTATGCCGATGACTCCCAAATCTACCTCTCTACACCTAATATTTCTCCGGCAACCCAGTCCAAGATCTCTGCTTGTCTTTCGGACATCGCTGCCTGGATGTCTCATTGCTGACTGAAACTGAACATGGCCAAGACTGAACTCCTCGTCTTTCCACTCAACTCCTCCCCCCCCCCACTTCCCCCTCTCTCAGTCCATGTGGATGGATCTACTATCCTTCCTGTTCCCTCGGCCCGCAATCTAGGGGTCATCTTTGACACCTCTCTCTCCTTCTCTGCTCATATCCAGCTTGTAGCTAAGACCTGCCACTTTTTCCTCTACAACATCAGCAAGATCTGCCCCTTCCTCTCCGAACATACCACCAAAACGCTTATCCACTCCTTAATCTCCTCTTGCCTCGATTACTGCAACCTACTCCTCGCTGGTCTCCCCGTGAGCCACCTCCTTCCCCTCTGATGTATACAAAATCACGCTGCTCGACTAATCTTCTGCCAGCCTCGCCATGCCCACATTACTCCTCTCCTCAAGTCACTTCACTGGCTCCCTGTCCAATTCCGCATCCAATTCAAGCTTCTCTTGCTGACCTATAAATGCATTCATTCTATGGCCCCTCAATACCTCATATCTCTTATCTCTCCCTACATCCCCTCTCGAAACTTGCGCTCTGCTAACAAATCGCTTCTTTCAATGCCTTTCACCCACACCGCAAACTCCCGACTGCGCTCCTTTCACCTTGCTGTGCCACACGCCTGGAACAGCCTTCCTGCGTCTGTGCACCAGGCGCCCTCCCTGGCCCTCTTCAAATCCAGGTTGAAGACCCACCTCTTCACCATTGCATCAGATCCTGACTTCCATTCTCATCCTACCCTAACCCCCATTAATGTTCATGACCAAACTACAGACCAAGCTGTACCAAATCATACCTTCCGCAGAACTGACTAATGCTCTGTACTGTTCTAACTAGATTGTAAGCTCTGATGAGCATGACTCTTATGGGCAGAGACTGTCTCTTGTATGTTAGCCACCTCTTGTAGGCTGGCTGTGCAGCGCTGCGTGCGTGGCGCTTTATAAGTGCTAAATAGTAGTAGCAGTAGTTGCTCCGGACGAATCAGAATGTGCAGATAAGCCTCTGTGAGGTTGAGAGAAGTTAAAAACTCTCCTTGCTGCACAGCTACCATTACGGACCTTAAGAGTTTCCATACGAAAATGGGTCACCCACAGACACCGGTTGACGCCCTTAAGATCCAGAATCGGCTGAAAAGTCCAGTCCTTCTTTGGACCCATGAAATAAATCGAGTCTCGACCGACACCACATTGATCTGGAGGTACTGGAACCATGGCCCCGAGCTGCTCGAGACGTGTCAAAGTTGCTTGAACCGCTGACTCCTTGTTCCGCCCCTTTCAAGGAGAAAGAACAAATGAGTCCTGAACCGGTAGCGCAAATTTGAGAGCATAACCCTCTCAAATGACCTCTAGCACCCATTGATTGGATGTAACTTGAACCCAGACAGGCAAGAACTCCTGCAGAAACTCGCCTGAATGAGGGGATCTTCCATACTGTCTTCTTCCACCGATGCGGCTATGGGCAGGTTAAGGGCCTGCAGCAAATCCAATATCAATGCCCCCAGCTCCTCTCTCCTGAACACCCGAATAATCCGGGTCTGATCCTCAGGTTCCTGAATTTCACCCTCTTCAAGATCCTCAGCTTGATCCTCTACTTCGCTTTCTAACCCTTTGTCGTCGAAAGACTCCAAGAGATGGGTCTCTTCCTCCACCAACTGTGGCCGTTTGGCCGGCCTCCCCTGAGACCCCTCGGCTGCCTGTACCTCCGAAGTAAGCACCATGGGGCTTAACCCCGAGACGGCCGGAACAGCTCCCTGCTTACGAAGGCAAACCACTTGATGCAGCAGCAGCAGCACAAAATCCGGGGAAAAATCTTCCAGGGCCTCGGATGCTTTCCAGGTACGGGTGCACCGCAAGGGACGAGATGAGGTCAATGCCTGCGGTGACCGGGGAGGGGCTTGTCCCCCCTTTTCCTCCCCTTCAGCCACTAAAGACATGGTGAGAGGTTCTCCCTTACTCTGATCCTTTAATTACTGCTCCATCTGCACCACTTCCGCCGCACAGCCCCAACACACGCTATCTACCGAAACCGCGCCCCTGCGGGTACCGCACACTAAGCACTGAGGATGAGCAGGCATCAGCGCCCACTCTTCACCTTACCAGAGTTGGAGGCTTCCCCAAAACTGCGTATGGCCCCACAAACCAGCTAGTTATGAATCTTACCAAACCCCCCCCTCCCCAACTTTTTTTTTAAACCTCCAATACCTAACCACCGGCACTTCAGAGGCTTGGGGCAAGCTCCAAAATAAAGATTTTCTCAAAATGTAGGGCCAAATAGCTTCAGGGACTGCCTGCACAGCAAATGTGCTGCCTGCAAAAACCATGGGAAAAAAAAATCACTCCCGACTCAAAATGGCTGCCTCCAAAATTTAGCCCCTGGCTTACCACGAGGCAACAGGCCTCAGCCAGCTGCCAAAGTCCCCACAGCTCTTTTAACGAGTCCTGCAACGTTTTGTGCCGATCCGGAGTAAAAAGAGAATTACTACCTGGATTCCTGCCAGCAGCTGTCAGAACCCTGTGCCGGTGAGCTGCAATGCTGAGGGACGTGCCTTCCTGACTGCACAGCCTTCTCCCCCGCTGCCGACTAAAACGGACAGCAGCTCAGCCCAGCCAACACAACTCCCCACCGTCTGATCAAGATAGAGAGTGCAAATCGGGCATTCAAAGAAGGCTATTGAAGGGAAGGGGAAGCAGGAATCCCTTCCACTGCCCCCCTTCTCTGCCCTTACTGGCACCTTCGGGCCTTTATTTTTTTCAACAATAAAAATAAATTAAAGGTACAGCGTACCAAAAAAAACAATTCCCTTCAAAAGCTATTTTAAACCCCCAAATTTAAACTAATCCTATCCACCTAACTTCTCCTTATAGAAACATAGAAACATGATGACAGAAAAAGACCACAAGGCCCATCTAGTCTGTCCTTCCATAACAACAACTACAACAGTCCACTTTTTACCTTTAGAGATCCTCTGTGTTGGTCCCATGCTTTTTTGAATTCAGTTACTGTCCTCATCTTTACCACCTCCACTGGGAGACTATTCCATGGATCCACTACTCTTTCCGTAAAGAAATATTTCCGCATATCACTCCTGAATCTATCTCCCTTCACCCTCATCCCATGTCCCCTCGTCGCAGAACTTGCTTTCAATTGAAAGAGGCTCTCTCCCTGAACATTTATGCCACGGAGGTATTTAAACATCTCAATCATATCACCTCTATCCCGCCTTTCCTCTAAGGTGTATGTGCTTCCTCAAGCTGAGCCTACACCCTAGGCTCACAACCTCCTGCTGCATGGAGACTGGACACACTGGACGCTGGTGGGAGGTGTCACCAGTAGATGTGTCAAGCTTCTGACATGTCCAGTCTCCATGCTGCAGGAAGAGGTACAGTACCCAGCGGTGCGGGACTGAACTGGAGGAACGATAAGGAACTCTCTTGCATCTATTTCCTGTCTCCCCTCCCTTATCATGGCAGAAGTTGGAGAAAGTGTTTCCCCACTTTTGATTACTGATTGACCAGGACCAACCAGAGGCCGAAGGGGGTGAATTACCAGCTATAGCAAGCTGACAGCTTCCTCAGCTTTCCTAGTGTCTTCCTGTTCTTATTCCAAACTATCAGAGCTGCATGGTCCAGCTCCTTCTATCTGCCTGCCTAGATTTTGGAATGGTTTAGCCTACCCAAGTCTCCAGTATCAGGTGCCAGGTCCAGCCTAACCATCAGGCATACTAGAGGTCACCTAGAGCAGCAACTTCTGAGAGCAGGGCACTCAAAGCTAAACAATACATTTTGAAAGCTGGTGGGGTGGAGGGGGTGTAAATTAAGGTCTGCCGAAGGCACCAACACCTTGAACAAACTCTGAGGCCAGCCCTGTCAGATGTTGATGTGATGAGGGATCTGCAGGATTCAGCCCTTCTACCCTGCCATCCACTGCAGGAGACAAAAATCAATTAGCCCTGACCTCTGAGTCAATGCCAGTGGAGAATGGCACATTGCCATCAGCAGGTCACCTTCAAAGGAACAATCAAAGGGAGGTCGACTATTTGGGAGCTCCTTCAGGCATGCTAGGGAGAATCAGGAATTTATTGCTATATTCTTTGTTTAATTTTATGGATTACCTTTGTTACCTGGATTGGGGGGGGGGGGGGAGAGGACCACAGAATAGCAGGTTCCTTTTCCCGCCCTTCACCACTGACATTTCCTGTTTTGCTTCAGATACATGTCTAGTATGTATGTAAAGCTGTATGTATGTATGTAAAGTTGGAACCATGTATGTATGTATGTAAAGCTGGAACCATGTGGGAACTTAATTAAGCAGGAATTAAGTTTACTGCATCAACAACTGTTGACAGAGATTTTTTAGACATAAGATTGCACCCGATGAAAGATTAGCGCTCTTCCTCTCTTCTATTCAATGGAATCCCATTTTGAACAATTATTAAAAAGAAAACTATACTTTGCATATATGTAGGAGAAAAGCAGTCAAAATGAATTTAACATGTTCTAGAGCAACAATCAGAAACAAGAGCATCCGGAATTAGTACCCACTCCCACTTAGAATCATAAATGGAGAAAAAACTCTCCTTATCACACATGCCTCCCTTTCACTCACTTTACACTATCAAGAGTGTCAAAGAGTTGTACATTGCTGCAAACATGACCTGTCACCAAATTTTAAAAATGACTACATTTTCAGCTGACTTTCATTCCTTTGTTCTCAGTATTAGCTGATCAGCAGAAATACAGAAACCCTGTCTTAGACCCCAAAGGATATGTTTGTACTCTTGACTTACAAGTCTGCAGCAGTTCAGATTTCTCTTTGTACCCAGGGCCTTTGGAAATCTGTTTCTGATTAACTTACATCTTCAAAGTAAGCTGTTATTTGTTGTGTTATAGTGCATTTAAATTGGTTTTGAAAACAATTTCTAACACATCGCAGAGCGAGCTAAATGCACAAGGGACAGCCCCGTTTCATCTCACAGTCGATAAAAGAGCAAATGATGGCAGTCATGAGCAGTCACTTAATTCCCTTCAGTTCTTCTCCTCTTGGAGAGAACAGACTTTGAGAAGCCAATGTCTTTCTCCTGCCAGATTTGGAAACTGAAGCTTATAACACTTTGCTGCAGTCCCCAACCACACCGTCATAGGTCTGAACCTGCTGAACTAGAGCACTTTTTAGTATGCTTCAAGTTAGAGAGGTGTTTCCAAGAGGTGAAACCTGAATGAGAAAATCATTCCAAATACAGATATATATCAAATGAGGCTCACTACTAAAGGGAGTAATTTTACAATGCTTTTTCTATATGCAAAGCCAATTTAATACACAAAAAAAAGGGTTTTGTGAAATTGTGTGGTCATATACACATTTGTGGAGTGGAGTGGAGGAGTAGCCTAGTGGTTAGAACAACAGCTTAGCACCCAGGAGATCTGGGTTCCATTCCCACTGGCACTCCTTGGGCAAGTCACTTTACCCTCTATTGCCTTGGAAGAAAAGGCCTGGCAATCTGCTACTTGCCATACCTTGCCAAGAAAACCCAAGAGTTTCTGGGTCGCCAGGAGTCAGCATTGACTTGAAGGCACTTAAAAAAAAAATACGCATGTGTACCAAACAGATTGCCTGTACTTACACATGCATGGAATGCAGGCATTCCCCAGAGCACAGTCTGTGTGGATCAAGGGCAAGCAGGGATGTATGTACACATTTTAAAAGATATCTGGGTACACGCATGGACTATACGCACACAATTTCTTCTTTGGAACAGTCAAATATGTGTGAGCATTTTTGTGCTTCTGGAGCTGCTTCTGGGTGATTTTACTACTACTACTGATCATATACACAGCACTGTATTATAAAGACACATAAGGCCCTATGTTGCCTTTACAAGATAGGCAAAAAAGGTGCTTTTTTTTGGTACTTTGACATAGGTGATTCTTATGAAATTACCTCCTAAAATTCTACGGTTCTCGAAAGCTTTACAGATAGATCAGTAATGATTTACTAAAGTGTGCTTCCATGTTAGACTCTGCTAAAGAGAACGTTTACATACCTGATCATTTTCTTTCCTTGAATCCTGCTAGATCAGTCCAGATGTGGGAGTTATGCTCCCTTGCCAGCACATGGAGGTAGACTTGAACATCTTTCATTGATGTCATCACTCGGTATATCCACCGATGCAGCATTGAGAAACCAGTATGACACTTCTCAAGCAATAAGCAAGAGTGAAAAACTCAGAAAAAACCTCAAACACATAATGTTATTAACCAACAAACAATTCTGCAACAAATATCTTGAGCATGTATTGGGTAAAAGAGATGGAAGAATACCCCTGTGAGGAAAGGCTTAAAAGGTTAGGACACTTCAACTTGGAAAAAAGACAACTGAGGGGAGATATGATAGGAGTCTAAAAATTAATGAAAGGAGTAGAATGGGTAAAGGTAGATCGGTTGTTTACTCCTTCAAAAACGTAGAAAGACTAGGGGGACACACAATGAAGCTACAATGTAGCCCATTTAAGACTAATTGTAGAAAATATTTTTTCACTCAACGCATAATCAAACTCTGGAATTCATTACCAAAAGATGTAACAAAAGCTGTTAGTGTAGCTGGGTTTAAAAAAATGTTTCGACAAGTTCCTGGAGAAAAAGTCCACAAACCATTGTTAAAGAGAACCAGGGAAATCCACTGTTTACCCCAGGATAAGCAACATGGAATCTGTGTACCTTTTTGGGAACATGACAAGTACTTGTAACTTGGAATGGCTGCTGTTGTAAGCAGGATTCTGGGCTTGATGGACCCTTAGTCTGACCTATTATGGCATAACTTATGTTCTCTCTTACTCCACTGAAAGGTGCATCAGACTATGGTACTGACTAGGCATTCTACGGCTGCTGGACTTCCAGACCTGCAGAAAAGAGAGTCTTCCAGGGTGAGACCTGGACTGGTCATGTGGGATATACTCAAGCAGTCAGAATCCAGGGTGGAAGGAAGATGATGCTCAGGACATAACTGCCCTGTCAAAGGCGCCATCTGTATCAACCGCTACAAACAATCTTTAGTGATTCACAATGCTCAGCAAAGACCAGGTATCCACCTTACAGATATCTTCTAGGGACATTAAGGCAGACTCCATCCAGGAGAGGCTTATTCTCTGCGGAGTGAGTTCTGACTCACTCCAGCACTCACTTACCAGCCAGAATGTATCCTGACTGAATCATCTGCTTAATCCACCGAGCATTAGAGGACTTGGTCACTGTCAGTCCTTTCCTTGGGCCACCAAGGAGGACAAAGGATGATCCAACCAGTGGAAATAACACCCTCTGTACATCTCTCAGATGCAGCAGAGTCCTTCAGAAAATGTTCCTTTGAGAAGGAAAGAAGAATGACAGTCTGGTTAAGATGAAAGGGGGAAACATTTTTTGGAGATAGGATAGAACAGTCCACAAGGAGACAGAAGCCTTTGAGATTACCAAGAAAGCTAACCTTCAGACCTTGTCCTGTAGGGAACCTATCTACCTAGCAAGATGCTATATCTCCCAGGAAATTCACCTTAAGGGTTAAATCCTTAAGGGAGGTCTCTTCAGTGTCTACAGCACCAGAGAGATGCAGTAGATGCCACCGGGGCAAAATCGGGCACACTGGTACATGAAACCACTCAACTCCCCTGACATTGGAATGCATTGCCAAGAAATCCCTTGGCTGTGATCCCTGCAGCATGACTGCCACCTGAACCTTGAGAGTTCAGGGCCAAGCCTTGTCCAGGTAGGGCTGCAAGAAGACTCTCTCATAGGCTAAGATTGCATAGGTTCTCCAGCTTTAGGCAATGAGTCTACTACTGCTCCATAGCTTTTCCTTTTGTCCACCCATGAGAATCCAATCATCTGCAGGCAGACAGGGGGGACACCACAATCGCAAACCAGCAGGCAGCTCGCTGTCCACGGGGATCCTACCACCTGCAGGCAGAAGAGCACTGCAATTATGATAAACACCCCTCCTGTCTGCCCATGAGAGATTGGATCACCAAGGGCAGAAAGGAGAGGAAGGCCAGAGATCGCAGCTGCACTGCTGTGGCTGGCCAAAGGGCAAAGCTTGGCCCCTCCAAGAAAAACAGCATTACGCTGCCCCTGGCTCAGATACTGTTCAGAATATGGCTCACCAGGGACCAGGGATGAAGAAATACAGCAGTTCTTCCCAAAGCGATTCCTGAAGTAGGGATCCTTTCCGCAGCAGATAAACATCCCCACAATGACATTCTTCTGAGTGCCCATCCAGTTGAAGACTGGAAAGCTCCATCTGTATATTTTGAGGGCATACATAGAAGGAGTAAGTTCCCATTCACACAGATCCATTGAGTTCTGACTCAGGAAGTTGTCCTGTCTACGCTTGCAACGTGCACTGTGGAGAGGGCAATCAGATGCTCCTCTGCTCAACATAGCTCTGTAACTTCAAGAGCCATTCCAGCACTGCAAGATCAGCCTCATTTGTTAACATATGCCACCATATGACCACTTTGCCTACTAAGAGAGACCTGAACCTCTCCAGGGCCAGTCGGATCGTTCTTGCCTCCAAATGGATAATTGCCTAGAACACATGAGAGGACTAGAGTCCTTGGGGTAAATGGCCCAAGCAGTGCACACACCAGTCCTTCAGACCGATATCCAAGTTGATAATCCCTCACTGGTGCTTCTGACAGCATCCTGGCCATCAGATGGTGGAACTGCAACCACCACCTCAATAACTCCTTTATCTCTGGGAGAGAGGAAGGGTCTGGTCGATCAAGTGGTTAAAGGGAGACCATAAGGTCAGCAGGTGCCTCTGCAGCAGGTGCATGTGTGCCCTGATCCAAAGAACCAACTCTCAGCTCAATGCCTTGGACACAAGGATCTGCAGGTAGTCCCAGTCCAGTGGAGCCAAAAGAGTACAAAATGCTCAGAGTTCACTCTGAAGCTTAACAGACTTCTCCATCATGAGGAAACTCAACCCAAGAGAGTGTATAACTGAGCTCCTGGGTACTCTAGGTCCTGGGAGAGAAGCAGGCTGTTCTCAGGATAATTGTTCACCAATCCAAGACTTTCCAGTAACTAAATCATCAGGCCAGTATCGGTCAACTGTCCAGTAATAGGTGACCCCAGATTCCCTGCTTGCACAGATATGCTACTACCAGAACCATTACCTTGGAAAAGATAGGATTCATGAATAGGCCAAAGACAGAGCATTTTGTATCAGACACCTAGTGACTTACTTATCCTACCTCCAAACAACTAGATCTCACTTTATCTCCCATATCTCTTGCCTGTATAAATGTTCACTCATACCTCCACTGTTATATATTGTCAGTTACACACCCTAACTCATTTCTTTTAAGGGTTGCTCATTAATTTTGACCTTTTTAACTAAGTTCCGTCTAGAGCTACCATTGGTTAATTATTAAATTTGTTATCTATATTCCATTTAAAGTTACATTGTTAAACTTGTTCCAGTAAACTGCTAGGATTGGTAGACACAGTGATATAAAAGAGCTGCTAAATAAAATAAATAAATGGCAAAGTGTAGAACTGGAACTGGTGGCCCTTAACATGGAAGGGCAGAAAATACTCCCACAATGGGAAAGTGAAGTGCCTTAGTGTGGCCTAGAGAGGTGAAGATAGACACAAAGAAGAGCAAACTGCTCTTGCAATAGAGGCCAGGCAACACAAAGAGCAAGAGACGTATGAAGGTCACAGGAGCATTTATTAGAAAAATCCCAACGCGTTTCGGCAAACGCCTTCTTCAGGAAGTATGCAGCTTGTAAAATAAAAAATATAAATAAATAAATATATACATTAGAAATGTTAAAGGACCATATTGTATACATAAAAATGAGACAAGTATAAATATAAAGCGAATGTATTTTATTTCTCTATTCCTGTTGCACAAAGTATTAATATGCACGTATTAAAACATTAAATACAAATTATTAAAAATCAAGGATAGTTAAAAAAACCCAATTATGAAACACTAAAAACTCAACAAAACGCAGGGCAGCAAAGGGACACAGACACAAAGACTCTGAATACACAAAGTTGAACCAAAATATGATGAAAACATATGATAAAAAGTGTATATGGAGGGACAATATGGTGAAACTATTCAAAACCATGTGTTTTTTGTTTGTACTCACTATCACTCCCTGAACACTATACTCTGACTATGGGATGAATGACAAGGCAAAATTGTAATCGTTATAGCATATACTAGGTAAACACAACAATGTTAGTTCATCTGCAAAATACAAACTGAATGGAATATAACTAGAAAAACTGCCTAGAAAACTATATATATGAATCATCTAATGCAGTGTATACAAAGAAGAACTTGAATCGTTGTGCAACATTATATTGTACCTTTCTTTAAAAAAGTTAGAAAAAGGGTCTTACTGACAATGGATACCACCCAAACCTAGTGAGGTACATAGAAGTAGTGTCTGTATATCACTTGGAAATAAACGTTTTTTAACTAACATGTGCAAACCTGTTCGAGGTATGACAGTTGAAATATAGTGTAGATGCTTTAATGTTAGATGAACATCTGGGTGTCGTGGTTCAATTAAACCTGATGCAATATAACACGAGCAGCCGAAAATGTACATTTTTATAAAAAACAAAATCTGTATTGTAAAAATTGAGATAATCTATAAATAGGTTGCTTTAACTCTAGCTTCAATCATTAAAAGTATAAACCATAATGCTGGAGAGACAAAAAAACTAAGAAAACAATGTTGTGCATTGAGGGATACAGGGGTCTCGAATACATCGTTTTAAAGGAATCCAAATGCTTAATAAGAATATTGTGTTGCCTATAGAGGTGAACACCTCCTGCCTGACCAATGAAATGACAAATTTGATGGTCCTTATATAGAAATAAGGGACTCTGAGCTCAGCAACAACTACCTTTAAGTCCATAATATGCTGGAAGGAACCTTCTTTCCTGGGCACCACTGTGTAGAGGAATAATACCCCTGGCCTTTCTGCGGAGGGCATGGTCAAAGTAGCCTGCAATTGCAGGAGGTGCTGAAGAGTTTCCTCGAATGTCACACATATAATAAGCAAGGGGGGGCTCTCGCTATAAGGGTGCCTCTTAATGCACTGCTGCCATTTAAATATTTTGCATCATAATTCCCAGGCTGGTCTGAGCCAGTGACCATAGGGATGAGAAGTTAGGTGATTTGCGGGAGGAGCTAATGCATCCGCAGCTTTAAGGACTTCACCGGTCTGTTGTGGTATGGGCTGCCTCTGAAAGAAGCAGCCAGAGCAACACCCAAACTCACTATAGCTTGGGAAGGACTGCCGAAACTCATTGAGGGGGATTGCTGAGTCCAAGTGGAGCCATGGTGGAGACTCGAGCACACTGAAAGCTCCAAAAGAAGTGCCCAGTCTTGGACTGGGATCCAAAGAACAACCAGGCCCTATCTGGACTCTATGTAGGTCCAGAGAGTCTCCAGGCTCAATGTATGGCCCTACAAGAAGTACCTCTGGCACCTCTAGGCCTATATTCCATGGAGTATCTGTAGGCGAGCCTCCCCAAGGACTTCACCATTTCACTACATCCACCTCAAAGAGCAACCAGCCCTTAAAAGGGAGTTTGCTCAGCCACAGCTTGGAGGCAGCATCTGCCAACCAAGCACAGAGCCACAGCTATCATATGGATACTACCATTACCACCAAGGACTTGAAAGAGACTCTGATCAAGTCTGAGAGGGCACTAACTACATAGGTGGTCTGCTTCCAATATTGTAGCCTCCAGTCTATCTGGCAGTGGCCGAATCCTTCATCAGAGGGCTTGACACCAGGTCTGCACATAGCCTTGACCCTTTGCAGCCGAGACTCTTCAAATGTAGCATCTTCCTCCACCGAGATGGGCATGCACCTTTTCACAGCCAGGACCAGGGCTCTCACTCCAGTAAGTCAAAAAGGCTTATCCTGCTCACCCTGCGGCAAAGGATACAGTCAAGACAGGACCTTAGGGCCCCCCTGGCCCAGCTCAGACGTTTTCTCCTTAAAACCCTACATGCTGTTGCATTGGAACAGGCAGAGGTATGAAAGCAGCAGGATGCAAGATACCTACAATGGAAAAGACCTGCTATTCTCACCCAAGAGCAGGCTCTATTGCATGCAAAGCTGCCACAGCATCCTGAAAGGGAATAAATAGGACCCATCTGTGAAACAGCTGGATCCAGAGATGCTAGTCTTATACCAGAGGAATCACTCCATCCTCTTCAGACTTACCCTCTGGAAAGAAGAATTCTTTTCTTGAGTCTCTCAACCAACCCCTGTGGGGGATAAAACCAGGCTCCCATAGGAACAAATGAGCTCTAGGTGAAGCAGGAACCTTGACCCTCCTTACTGCCCATGACAAATACTCGAGGGTCACGGGTTCAAGTAGGAGATGTTTTGGCATTATATTCCCACAAAAGGGGCTACCAAGCAGCTAGAGGATATTGAAAATTGCCTGTGAGCCGTTTCAAGAGATGCAGCAGAAGCAGGTTAAAAAGAGGGCCCTAGAGAGATTTTGGGACCAACGGACTTGACACTATAGCCAACCCACCATGCTTCGCCTCCACTGGGACCAGGCAGTCATCTCAAATGGCCTTGATGCCCACAGAAGGAAAAAGCAACAAAGGAATGGCAAGGGACACAGAATCATCATCAGGTCGCATATACAGCACAGTTACTTACCTGTAACAGGTGATCTCTGGGAACAGCAGGAATTAGTCCTCACATATGGGTACATCGGAACCGACGTAGCCTGCGCGGGAAAGCTCCCCAGCTTCCCAGAAAGGAAGCTTTTGGGGCCTCCCACTGCACATGCGTGCTGCCTTCCCGCCTTCCTGACCAGCTCTCCTCAGTTCGAGTTTATAGCTGAGACAATAGAGAGAGGAAAGGAAGATAGATAGAAGATACAACTCCTAGGGGAGGTGGGTGGGTTGTGAGGACTAATTCCTGCTGTTCCCAGAGATCACCTGTTACAGGTAAGTAACTGTGCTATCTCCAGGAACAAGCAGGAATAAGTCCTCACATATGGGGACTCCCTAGCTAAGATGCCTGGGAGATCCCCTTCCAAGGGTTCACCATCTTCGTATGGATCTCAGGCATCCATCCTGGGAAGGTGGGCAGGAGTTGTTCAAGTATGGAACAGGTGTTTGAGGACAGCCTGACCAAACAAAGCATCCCGGCGGGAGTCCTTGTCCAAACAGTAATGGGCTGTGAAGGTATGAACCGAGGCCCAGGTGGCGGCTCGACAGATCTGATCTATGGATACAGAGTGAAGATGAGCCATAGAAGTGGCCATGGCTCTCATTGTGAGCTGTGACATGGCCTTCCAGAGAAATGTTTTTACTCTGGTAAGCAAAGGAAATACACTGAGCAATCCAATTGGAAAGTGTACGTTTGGAGACTGGAAGTCCCAAATGAGAAGGATCAAAAGCCACAAAAAGGTGGGAAGACTTTCGATGTGGCTGAGTCCTGTTGAGGTAAAAGGCAAGAGCTCTTTTACAATCTAGAGTATGAAGGTTCCTCTCTGCACTGGATGCATGAGGAGCCGGGAAAAAGACAGGTAGATATACCTCTTGATTAAGATGAAAAGGTGAGACCACTTTGGGCATAAAGTGGGGATTCGTCCTAAGGACCACCTTATGATGATGAAACCTAGTATAAGGTGGATGAGCCACTAAGGCCTGTAGTTCACTGATGCGGCGAGCCGAAGTGACTGCAATAAGGAAAAGGACCTTCCAGGAAAGAAATTTCAAGGAGGTAGAAACCAACGGTTCAAAAGGTGGCTTCATAAGCTGACCTAGAACTAGGTTCAAATCCCATGCTACCGGAGGAGGTCAGATGGGAGGCTTAGTTAGAGTCAGGCCTCTCATGAATCTTGCAATAAGAGGATGAGAGGAGACAGGTTGTCCATTTAGAGGTTTTAAGGATGCTGCAATAGCGCTCAAATGGACTCTCACTGAATTTGTCTTAAGGCCTGCATTGGAAAGATGCAGGAGATAGTCTAGTAGAGAATTCAAAGGAAGTGCTAGAGGGTCAAGACCCTGTTGAGCACACCAAATGGAAAAGCGTTTCCATTTGAAAGCATAGGAACGCCTCGTAGAGGGTTTCCTAGAGGCATGAAGGATATCTTTCACTGGTTGAGAAAGATTGAAGTCATGAAGGCTTAGGCCTTCAGTAACCAAGCTCTGAGGTGTAGGGACTTGGGGTTTGGGTTCCACAAAGTCCCCTCCTCCTGAGACAGAAGGTCTGGCGCAGTACCCAGGTCCAGGGAGGGTACCTGGGAGAGATGCAGAAGTAGAGGGAACCACATTTGGCGTGGCCAGCATGGAGCTATGAGGATCATCGACCCGTGATCCCTCTGGAGTTTGAACAGAGTCTTGGGAATCAAAGGAATGGGTGGAAAGGCATATAGGAATTCCGGACCCCAATGCAGGAGAAAGGCGTCGCTGGCCTGAGCTCCCTGACACGGAGTCCTGGAACAGAACCGCGGAAGTTTGGCATTCCATGGACTTGCAAAGAGGTCTATGTCCGGGGTTCCCCATTCCTGAAAGATTTTGCGTATCTGGTCCAGATGTAGGGACCATTCGTGTGGAAGCAGAACTCGACTGAGTCTGTCTGCCCGAGAGTTTTGAACCCCTGGAAGATACACTGCCAGAAGATGAATTTGATGCTCTCTGGCGAAGGCCCATAATCTGAGAGCTTCGTTGCAAAGCGACAGAGAGCCTGTCCCTCCTTGTTTGTTTACATAGAACATGGCCACCTGATTGTCTGTATGAACTAGGACAGTCAGGTTGACAAGGAGGGTATGGAAGACTTTGAGGGCAAGGAAGATTGCTCGCAGTTCCAGGAGGTTGATGTGAAGGGTGGTCTCCTGTGGAGACCAAGTACCCTGAGTGGAGAGGTGTTGAATATGGGCTCCCCACCCTGTTTGGGAGGCATCTGTTGTGAGGGTTACTTGGGGCAACAAAGGTTGGAAGGGGGGTCCCCAACGACAGATTCTTGGTGGATATCCACCATTGGAGGGACCAAAACAGACGTTTTGAGGTGAGTATTTGGTCGGAGAGCGCTCCTGATGCTTGAGTCCACTGGGTGGCCAAGGTCCATTGAGCTGCTCTCATATGAAGGACGAGCGTAGGGCACCACGTGTACCGTGGAGGCCTTATGGCCCAGAAGTCGCAGCATTTCCCTGGCTGTCAAGTGAGTGCTGGACTGAGCTTGGGAGGCCAAGCACACCAGACGTTGGCTCCGGACCTGAGGAAGGTAGGCCCTTGCAGTGGTGGTGTCCAACTGGGCCCCTATGAATTCCAGAGACTGAGTAGGGATGAGTTGAGACTTGGGAAGGTTTACCACCAGTCCCAGATACTGCAGAATGTGTCTCGTGCGGTCCAGGGAAATCTGGGCCTCTGACTGAGATGGAGCTCGGATGAGCCAGTCGTCCAGATATGGGAATACAAAAATTCCCAGACCTCTTAGAAATGCGGCTACAACTGCCATGCATTTGGTGAACACTCTTGGAGCAGAGGCTAGACCGAAGGGAAGTACTCTGTACTGGAAATGTTTTCCCTGGAACAGAAATCGTAGATATTTTCTGTAGGATGGGTGGATGAGTATATGTGTGTACGCATCGTTGAGATCTAGAGAACAAAGCCAATCCTGACTCTGAAGGTATGGAAGGAGAATGCCCAGAGAAAGCATTTTGAATTTCTCCTTGTATAGAAATTTGTTCAATTCTCTCAGATCTAGGATAGGTCTGAATCCCCCTGTCTTCTTTGGTATGAGAAAATAAGGGGAGTAGAAACCTGTCCCTTGTTGAAGAAGAGGAACTATTGCCCTTTGGGCAAGGAGGGAAGAGACTTCCTGACCCAACAGGGCCAGGAGAGATGGGGGAGAATTGAAGTGCCTCACCATGGTATGTGGAGGAAGGTTGGAAAAATGAAGTTTGTAGCCCTCTCTGATGATAGAGAGGGTCCAGTGCTCTGATGTAATTTGCTCCCATCTGGGAGCAAAGTGAGCTAACCTTCCGGGAATGGTGAGGGGCTCTGGTTGTTCTAGAGCCAGAAAGGTTAAGTTCTCTAGGGGCAAGTCAAAACCCCTGAGGGGGTTGAGCCTGCTGAGGAGTGGCAGACGCTGCAGGCTTTGACCTTGCCTGTTTAGGTTGCTGACGCTTAGCAGCAAAGCGAGGCTGAGAAGATTGTTGGCCAGTATTTGTGGAAAATCTGGCCTTCTTGTAGTAAGGCCTCTTGGAAGACTTTTTCTTGGCAGGAGTAGAGGTAGACTTAGAAAGTCTATCTAAGGTAGCATCTTCTGCGTCCATTTGAGTGGCTTTAATTTGCCAGTCTTTACCAAATAAGTTCTCACCTGTACAGGGCAGATTCCGTAAGCCATCCAGGACCCAGGGTTCTAGGTCAGAGGCCTGGAGCCAAGCAAGTCGTCGGGCTGCAATAGCAATGCCCGAAGCTCTACCGGCACCCTCAAAGGAATCAAAGGCTGCTCTGTTGGAGAACTTAGAAACATCTAGAAGCTGTTTCACCAGAGAAATGAACTCCTTTCTATCCTCAGGGATAAAGGGGGCAAAATGCCGTACCTTTAGGGCAAGTTCCCTTAGAAACATGCCCATATACAGACTGTATGAATTAATCCTGGCTATAAGCATACTAGCCTGGAAGATTTTCCTACCAAAAGAGTCTAGGGTCTTACATTCTCGCCCTGGAGGGGTAGAAGAGTGCCTTTTGGTACTCAATCTTTTTCAGCGCAGACTTCACCACAATGGAATGGTGAGGTAGCTGAGTTTTTTGAAAACCAGGAGAAGGAGGGACCCGGTACATGGTGTCCAACCTACGGGAATGAGGCGACAACGTTAGAGGAGCCTCCCATAAGTCCATCAAGTGTTCTTGAAGGATTTCATGGATAGGCAGAGTGACTGCCTCTTTAGGAACCTTAGGGTATCCTAAAATATCCAATTTCTTTGATCTAGGTTCTTTTTCAGAGGATGTAGTAATAGAAAGTCCTTTAGCTACTTCTATAATGAAGTCTTGAAAGGACAAATCCTCTGGTGGAGACATTCTCCTCTTTGGGGAAGAAGGCTCTTCAGGAAGAACAAGAGACAGCTCATCAGAGTCATCAGAGGAGTCAAAATCCTCAGAAGAATCAGAGTATCCTCTATTTGCTTCCAACGCACGATACGCATACCGCTCGGTATCGACATCAGGTGTACCGGGTATGGGATCGGTATCGGGCGAAAACCCGGATCCGGCATGCGGAACCGATCTGCGTTTGGAAGACGATGGTCTCGGTTCCGGTATGGGGGACGGTACCGGAACCGGAACCACTGGATGCGGTACCGAGGGCGTCGCAGCTTTAATAAAAGCCAAAATGGCCTGCTGCATGGTCTGAACAGTATTGTCCATAGACGCCACTGCTGCCTGGATGTCGGTACCGGCATGGGCCGGTACCCCAGAGCAGTCTAACAGGTGATCGGTCGAGGCCGTGCCATCGATGTCAACCTGTAACCCCATAGATGGAGCTTTGGAAGCCAGAGCTTTGGGTTGTTTGGCTGGGGCAGGGTCCTCCGACTCAAGATTGAGGGCCTCTCGATACTTTGAAGGAGATTTGCCTTTTGAGGACCTGCCCGGAGAAGGTTTGGTTACCTGAGATTCATCCGGAGAGGAAGACCTGGATGACTGTGATGCTGGATTATCTGAAGCACACAGTACATGGAATTTGTTGGCCCGGTTCTGCAAACCACGTTTAGACATCTGGGAGCAGGACGGGCAGTCCGGAATGGAGTGGTCAGGCCCCAAACATTTAAGACACCAGTCATGGGTGTCTGTAACAGAAATAACAGCACTACACTTGGTACACTTTTTGAAACCAGGGGCTGGTTTCTCCATGAGGAGAATTTGTGTAGGCCTGAGGCCTAAGCGAAGTCACCAAGTTGTGCTAAAAGAAAAGTTTTTTGTTTTTTTTTTGAAAGAAAAGAAAAGAGAGACCGGCGGTACCGGTTTTGGTATGGGGAAGGCAGGTACGCGGTCTAAAGAAACAAACTAAAATAAGAATTTCTTCAGCGGTGACAGGAACACGACCTGCTGGCTCCACGGAAAAAGAGAAACTGAGGAGAGCTGGTCAGGAAGGCGGGAAGGCAGCGCGCATGTGCAGTGGGAGGCCCCAAAAGCTTCCTTTCTGGGAAGCTGGGGAGCTTTCCCGCGCAGGCTCCGTCGGTTCCGACGTACCCATATGTGAGGACTTATTCCTGCTTGTTCCTGGAGATCAAAAGGTACCTGGGCATTGCTGCCACCATCAAGGCAAAAAGTCACAGCATTTGAAAATAACCCTAGAATCATAGGCTGCATCGGGCTGCGCAGCTGAGCACTGCAGCAGCCAAAAGCCAAAGAGCCCATGAAAAACCCTGCAGACAAAAGAAGCCAGGGCTGTGGTGAAAACAGTCCTAAAAAGGGAATCCCAGCACCCATCGGGCTGACTGGGGAAACCCAAGTAGGGAAGCTTCAGAAGCCCATGTTGGCCTGGGAGGTCTCATTGATGAACAGAAGCAGCAAGAGAGCCAAATACAGTCCATTGAAAACAATGGGAGAAAAATCTGAAAAAAAGAGGCAAGGGGAAGGGGGACCTGGGCCCTACTTACCAGCCCCCCTCAAGGGGTCCCCCTGCTCCTCTCCATCCCAGCAGCTCTGGAATCCGTGGACAGCTGCCGGTTCCAGGAAAGCAGAATTGGTCCTATAGATCTGTCACATAGGCTACAGCATTGTGGTGTCGGCCAGAAGAGTCAGGTCTATCTGCACTGCTGCAGAAGTCCAAAACACTGCCACCTGCAGGAGGCAGAAAAATCCTGGCGTTTCTCAGTATTACACCAGTGGATATACCAAGTGATGTCTACCTCCACCTGCAGAGCATAACTTGCCTGGACTGGCTGGCAGGATAAGGAATATAAATTAACCCATGTGGTTTACTGCAGGCCCTCTTTTATGCCATGCAATCTATTTACTAATAAAGCACAGTTACTTACATGTAACAGGTGATCTCTGGGAACAGCAGGAATAAGTCTTCATGTATGGGTACCGACGGAGTCTGCGCGGGAACGCTCCTCAGCGTCCAATTAGAACTCTTTTGGGAGCATCCCACCACGCCTGCGTGCTGCCTTCCCGCCTATCCCAACTGCCTCTCCTCAGTTACGTTTTAAAGCTGAGACAAAGAGAGAGAGAGAGAGGAAAGATAGAGATAGAGAAATACAACTCCTAGGGGAGGTGGGTGGGTTGTGAAGACTTATTCCTGCTGTTCCCAGAGATCACCTGTTACAGGTAAGTAACTGTGCTATCTCCAAGAATAAACAGGAATGAGTCTTCACATATGGGGACTCCCAAGCTAAGATGCCTGGAGGAGTCCCAGCATGTAGCGAATCAGAGGAGGCCATGCTATTCAACAGAACCTCAGGCATCCTGGGGATGGAGGGTAGGAGTTGAACTAAACAGATATGCTATGGACCAACTGGACCAAACAGGACGCCTAGAGAGGAGGCCCTGAGTAGATATCTAGTAGTAAACATTGAACTAGAATTTAGCGATATGGACCTCACCTTGAAGTATTGTAAAAAATTTATGGAGGTTCATATGGGAATGCTAATATGAACCAGCAGAATATCCTCAAAGAATACCTCAATATAGAGCAGAAGTAATAACTGTGCAAAAGACAGGTTGAGGTCAGAACCTTTAGGGTGAGAAAAATCCCAGCAGAGACTGGGGTAGTTCAATAGGGCAGGACTTTTGCGGGAAATGCGGAAGTCCCTATTAGATAAACCTGAAGTCCTTTTGACCCTAAAGAGACATAGTTCTTATAGGAAAAGAGGGGCTTTAAAGACCCCTATATCCGATAACAGAGGAGGACAGAAGTATGAGGCATTGTAGCCTCCTATTTACTGAAAAATTCAGAATGTCCTTCTTAAATGAAGTTACTTAGGAAAAAAGATGGTACATGGAGGACTTCAGATGTACTTAAACTGAAGGTCATGGTGGAAACCTTTTAACTACCACAGGGAAGTGGTTGGTTATGTAGAATCCTGAACATGCTGGAGTAGCATCGAAAAGGATAGTGACTATCTGTCGGGGCCGTATAGGAAACAAATATATATATGCATATAAATATATATGAACCTAGGCAGACAGATAGAAAGATATATAGAGATATATATAGGGATATGTGAAGAGAGAAAAATTCATCTAATAACAAGAAGGGAATACCTGCTTGAGGAGATGTTTAGAGAATCCATTCTCCCTTGTTTTGGGTGAGAGAGTCAAGGGAGTGCTCTCACTGACAAGGAGAAGTCTAGAGTATTCTAAGAACTCTGGCTCTTGAAAAAACAGGAATGGAGGATGTTTAATCCGCTGACAGTGAGTCTGAAACCTTCCATAACTCCAGCATTATAGCTGGAGAAGAAGATGCAATGAAAAGAGATACCATATTTACCCTTCTAAGAGGGCAAAATGAGTATGATGCATTCTTGCGCTCAATATGAATTATTCCATGAGGAATTGAGGATGGAAGGTAACACACAAACAAAGACTGGCTGTCAGTGAAAGAAAACCATCCCTGGTGAAGGGGTCCACTGGGAATGTGAACCAACCCAGGGGATTGGATAATTCTGTAGGTCTTCCTTTAATTAAAGGCATGTGTCCTTTATTGAAGAAGACGACTTTAATGGAAATGGTAAGGGTAGGGAGGAACCCAGCAAAGCCCTTCCTAACCATCTGGAATTATTTGCTCTCTAGCAAGGGCCCATAGTGCAGAGCTGCTCTGTAGAGATGCAGAGAGCATGTTGCAGGTTGGCTAGAAGAAAAAACTGGCTGTTTAAGAGCCAGTATGTGACCTGAACTATTCCACCAACGCCAAGGATTGGGGAAGGCGAAGGATAAAAGGTATGCTGCAACAAGAAAACCTGAGAAGGGGGGCGGAGCCTGATGTCCAGCGGGTAGGACGCTTTGCGTTGAAGCTCCCGAGAGGCCTACTCAGAATCCTGACTTAATACCTATATAAATTTACTATTTCGCTCCGAGCTGACCGGGGCACCTCGGGGGGGATGGCGGCCCATAAACCAGCGCGCTTGGACTTCGGGTCTCCTTCTTCTTCTCACGGAAAACGCTCCAAAACAGAGGTGTCCTCCCCACAGAAGATGGTTCCATTTCGTGAAAACCCCGCAATGCACCTGGAGATTTTGGAGGAAATACGCGGCGTGAAGGAATTGGTGCAGTCCAATGGAGAAGCGCTTCGAGCCATGCGAGAAGACTTTGGAGTGCTCCAGGGCCGACTTGAAGGTCTTTCATTACGGCAGGACAATATGGCGGGGGTCCTCGACTCGCACGAGGTGCGCTTGGGCAAACTGGACAAGGCTGAGTGCCAGATACAGAATCTTCAAAAGGAGTTGGAAGATAGCAATAATCGAGCCCGTCGCAACAATGTGAGGCTCCTCGGAATGCCGGAGGGGGTGGAAGCAGGAGATATAAGAGAATTCTTGCTCAAAACTCTTCCCTCCTTGCTGAAGATCACTTTTCACAGAGAACTGGAAATCGATCGAGCACACCGTGTTCCTGCCCGCATGGCGCTCAACCGCACGACCCCCCGGCCTATTATCTTTAGCTTGCTACGATATCAACAAGTGGAACAAATTTTACATGCTGCCCGAGCGAATCATCATTTGGAATTTGAAGGTCGTAAGGTCTCCTTCTTTCCTGATTTGGCAAAACCTACCGTTGACCGTCGGAAGAAACTCCTTGCTCTTCGCCCTCGACTTCAACAGCTACAGGCTCGCTTTGGCCTGTTGTATCCAGCGAAGCTCCGAGTGACTCTCCACAACCAGACCAGGACGTTCGAGGATCCTGATCTACTATCAACATTTTTGGACTCCAAAGAAGCAGAGCAGATGCGCTAATCCCAAATCTTGGACTCTTATCTGCCGGCTCTGTCCGCCATTTTGAAGGGCCCGATGCGGCGGTCATAGCCCAGCACAGAAATAGCCTGGACTTTCTTTCTCTGTATGACTTTTGTCTTTGGTCTCCTATCCCTTCATGATGTGTGCCTCGGTCGGATTCGGAGCATGCACAGTCCTACAGGTTATGTGTTTTTTCAATTTCGGCCTTCTCTGGGGTTTCTCCCCGCAGACACATGGTCGCCAGTAATTTTGGGGTTTTGCTTCTCCTCTACTGTACTGCGGTTTTCTTTGTTAATGTGGGGCGCTTCATTGTATTATATTAGCTTATTTTTCCTATGTCATGTGTACAGCCAGATACAGTCAGTTTGAGGGACACAGTGAAATTATGTGCGCTATCATGCTCAGAATTTTAACTTTTCTGAATGGCCTTATGTAAAATCTTATTATTCATCGTCAAAGGCATTACTGGTCCACTCAAAGGAAAGAAAATCCTTAGCTATCTTAGCCACGAGCATGTT
The DNA here is from genome assembly GCA_033557465.1 of Ichthyophis bannanicus. Taxonomy (NCBI): domain Eukaryota; kingdom Metazoa; phylum Chordata; class Amphibia; order Gymnophiona; family Ichthyophiidae; genus Ichthyophis; species Ichthyophis bannanicus. The sequence continues at coordinate 123,157,466 of CM066043.1, read as the reverse complement.
GATTTGGTGTTTCTTCAGGAAACGCATTACACTCTGCTGAAACACTGAAACTCAATGCTAGGCCTCACACGGTCGCTGCCTATTCTCCCACCGTTTCCAAATGGTACGGGATAGCCATTCTGGTTAAGAAGTCTTTGCACGCTACTGTGCCTGATATTAGCGCTGACATGGAGGGTAGATGGGCCCGTGTACACCTTGAGGTTGGAGATAGTGAATTCACGTGTATTTGCACTATGCCCCGAATGTGGACAACCCTGCTTACTATGCAAGTTTTGCGCAGTTGGCCTCGGCCTCCGCCAATGTTCCATTAATACTTGGTGGCGATTTTACTCAAGTGTTCCCTCAATCTTTTCTTCTCAAACAAGGTGCTCGTTGGTTGGAAGATCCAATACCGAGCAGACCTGTGTGGCTAGATATAGTAGCGGGCCTTTGCTAACCGATTTCTCTTACCTTACTCCCTGGTATGACTCTCCCATTAGACTCCCACTATCCACCAATGCTTTTCGACACTTTAGGTGCCTTTAATACTCTTATGCAACCTTTCGACTCCCGACTCTGGTCAGTGCAACTTCAGCATTGCCTTTGGAGCACTAGAGTACTCCCGCCATCGGCACTCTCTGCATAGGGTAGATTGGGGACTTCCGATCTCTCGGTAGTTCACCGGGTGTAGCATACAATTTTACTAAACCTTATGTAATGCTATCACTAGAGATACCTCTATAGCGTAGAAAATATGGGAGAGAGAATTGCATGTGACTTTGACCTCGGAGCAATGGAGCCTTATCTGGAGCAGAGGGACACGGGTTCCCGACCCGCCTCACTCACTCAGACCCTCTTCTTTCTAGCCCACCGGTGTTTTTACACTCCTCACAGATTAGACAAATGGAACACTACTCAGGGTGATGGTTGCTGGACACGTCCTGCGGCCATTGATTTATTGCTTCATGTTATGCATGAGTATCCCGCACTACAGTATTACTGGCGTCGGGTCTGGGGTCGTATTTAGTCTATATCGCACTCTCAGGAGTCCCTTTCTTGGAGGATAGTGGGACTTCGCCCAGTTGCGGGGATCCCCTCTCTCCCAAAAATGGCTTATCTCCTTTCGAACTTTATGCTTGGCATTGCTATTTCCCTAATTAAGTAATACTGGGAAATTAGTTCCCATCTGAGCCTCAATGAATGGTGGAATCATGCCTGTCTCTACAGTAAATATGAACAAATACCTCGTCTGTTCGCTTCCTCCGTTCAGACTCCTTCTCATTGGTCTCAATGGAAGATGCTCAATGACTATGTACATTTTGCTAAAAGCTCTCATCTGACTGTCTAACTTTGTATATATCTCTGTCTCATGATCATGCTGTATTGTGGATACTTTTTTGATCGTTTGATGTATAATCACTGTTAATTGGAAGCGCTCACATGCTGATACAACCGGGTAGAGCAGAAGCACCGGGGTGGGGGGTAATGGGTTTACTTTTCCTTATTGTATACTTGTTTTGTCTCTTTTGGTGTGTTGTTTTCTTTGTTTGTTGCAAAATGAAAATAAAAGTTTAAAAAAAAAAAAGAAAACCTGAGAAGGTTCCAAGTCTGTCTGGGACTTAGTACTAAGGCCAGAAAGATTAATATTGGAGATCAAGCCTTGGGTGCTTGGTTAGCAAGTTAGTGGTTTAAACACTAAGAGCCCCTGCATTCTAACTATTGTTAGAGCGGCAGAACAAATCTTAGGTCTCAAGATTAGAAAAGACCTACAGACATAAGTAGGAGTGGTAAAAACTCCATCATTGTCTGAGAAGCTGCCACGAGCAACAAGAATGCAAGGTGGCAATAACTCTGAAAAGAAACTCAGGGCTTAGGGATAAGCCCTCAGTTAAAGTAGTATACTCTTACAGACCAAAATGTCTTAGTAAGAGGGGCAGAGTTGAACAAGACTTACGATGGAGTAAATCTTTGAAAAGAATAGTATGAGACATGCTGATACAGGAGAAACTGTCAAAGATAAAGGTATAGAGGACCTTATTGACAGTTGTTACTCCTCTATCTACTTAGAAGGAAGAGGAGTAACCTTATTACCTGTAAAGCATAATCATGCTAAGGAGCTCTATGAGCTAAAAGTCAGGATGTCTCTTAAATATAAAGTTTGGGATGGAACCGATGTAGATGCTTGTAAGAGAAGAAGCAAACTACAGGTTCTAAACCTCAATGCAGGAAGAAGGAATCAGTAAAGAATTTATCAGCAACCCTGCGACTGCTAGGTTTGCTGAAGTGGTTGACGTTGTGGTTTCTTTAGCCTGGTTTGATGTTTGGAAACAGCTGTATGATGGGTAGAGAAAGGATAAAACTTTTTCCCCTTGGAGGAATAAAGTTTGGTAGAAGATTTCTTACCAACTGGGATATGTAGACAATCCTTTGAAAGCAACAGTGCCAGTGGTTAACTGAGCAACTTGGCGTAAAGTCTCTTTGTTAAAGAGATTCTCCCCAGTACAAGGAGTATTTCCCAGCCTTTCTTGTACCAATGTATCCAAGTCAGAAGCTTGGAGTCAGGCCATGCGTCGTGCCCCTATGGCTATAGCAGAAGTTCTGCTAACAGACTCAAAACTGTCCAGGGTAGCATGAGTAAGAAACCTAGAGATGTTTTCAACATGACTAACCAGTAAAGACTAGTCTGCTCTTTTGTGATCCTGAAGAAAAGGAGTCAAAAACAGCAAATTGGTCGTGAGCTGTTCAAGAGATAGTCCCATATAGAAAATATATGAGTGAATTCTTGTTGAAAACATGGATGCCTGGAAGCTTTTACGTCCAAAGGCATCTAAAGTTCTAGCCTCACGACCTGGCGGATAAGAAGAGTGCTTTATAGCACTTTTCACACGCCTCATTGCTGATTCCACAACAAGAGAATGATGTGGAAGTTGAATCTTTTGAAAACCTGGAGAAGGGGGCACCTTGTACAGAGAGTCAGTGGCCCTTGAAGGTGGGGGTACCTTTAAAGGAGTTTCCCACATTCTAAGTAAAATATCCTGTAAGGTTTGATGCAAAGGGAGCATGATAACCTTCTTTGGAGTCTCAGGGAGACACAGAAACTCTGAATCCCTTGGAGCAGGATCTTGATCAGGTATAGAAATGTCAAGTAACCTTGCCATATCAAGCAAGAATGCTTGAAAAGAAATCTCCCCAGAAGGGGATCCTGTATTATGAGGAGTGAAGGCGAGATTTGTTGAAGATCTAGCCTTAGCACTAATGGATTGATCCATTAGAATACCAGACCCAAAAGGGTGGAGCAAGCACAGTTACTTACCTGTAACAGGTGATCTCTGGGAACAGCAGGAATAAGTCTTCACATATGGGTATCGTCGGTACCGACGGAGCCTGCGCGGGAACGCTCCCCAGCGTCCAGTAAGAAAGCTTTTGGGAGCATCCCACAGCACCTGCGCGCTGCCTTCCCGCCTTTCCCAACCGCCTCTCTCCAGTTCGAGTTTTAAAGCTGAGACAAAGAGAGAGAGAGGAAAGGAAAGATAGATAGAGAGATACAACTCCTAGGGGAGGTGGGTGGGTTGTGAAGACTTATTCCTTCTGTTCCCAGAGATCACCTGTTACAGGTAAGTAACTGTGCTATCTCCAGGAACAAGCAGGAATGAGTCTTCACATATGGGGACTCCCTAGCTGCAGATGCCAGGGAGAGACCCCATGGTTGTGTGCCCTTGCAGAGGGCTCCACTTCCCCCCATGGATCTCTGGCATCCGACCAGGGTAGGTGGGTAGGAGTTGATTAGGAATGGAACAGGTGTTTGAGGACAGCCTGACCAAACGAGGCATCCCGGCGGAAGTCCTTGTCCAAACAGTAATGGGCTGTGAAGGTATGAACCGAGGCCCAGGTGGCCGCTAGACAGATTTGGTCGATGGACACAGAGTTTAGATGAGCCATTGAGGCTGCCATGGCTCTCACATTGTGAGCTGTGACATGGCCCTCCAGAGAAATGTTCCTACTCTGGTAGGCAAAAGAAATACACTGAGCAATCCAGTTGGACAGTGTTCTCTTAGAGACTGGAAGTCCTAAATGAGAAGGATCAAAAGCAACAAAGAGTTGAGAAGACTTTCTATGTTGCTGTGTTCTTTGTAAGTAGAAAGCGAGAGCTCTCTTACAATCCAAGGTATGAAGATTCCTCTCTGCATTTGATGCATGAGGTCCTGGAAAAAAGACAGGTAAATATACCTCCTGGTTCAGATGAAAAGGCGAGACCACTTTAGGCATAAAGTGTGGATTGGTCCTGAGGACTACCTTATCATGATGGAACCTTGTATAAGGTGGATTAGCCACCAAAGCTTGCAACTCACTGATGCGGCGTGCTGAGGTGACTGCAATGAGAAAAACAACTTTCCAAGAAAGAAATTTCAAGGAGGTGGTGGCTAAAGGTTCAAAGGGTGGCTTCATAAGCTGGCCCAGAACCAGGTTTAAGTCCCATGCCACTAGAGGTGGTCTAATGGGAGGTTTAGTTAAAAGAAGGCCTCTCATGAATCTTGCTGTAAGAGGGTGAGAGGAAATAGGTTGTCCATTGAGAGGCTTGAGGGACGCTGCAATAGCACTCAAATGGACTCTTACTGAATTCGTTTTCAGGCCTGCATGGGATAGATGCAGGAGATACTCTAGTAGAGAATTCAGAGGTATTGCAAGAGGACTTAGACCCTTCTCTGAACACCAAATGGTAAATCTTTTCCATTTTAAAGCATAGGAACACCTAGTAGAAGGCTTTCTAGAGGCATGAACAACATCTCTGACTTGCTGAGAGAGATGAAAATCTTGAAGGTCTAGGCCCTCAGCAACCAAGCCCTGAGATGGAGCGACTGGGGGTTTGGGTGCCACAATGTTCCCCCTTCCTGGGACAGAAGGTCTGGTGCAGAGCCCAAGTCCAGGGAAGGAGCTTGAGAGAGATGCAGAAGTAGAGGGTACCACACTTGGCGTGGCCAATGTGGAGCTATGAGGATCATGGTCCCTCGATCTCTCTGTAGCTTGAATAGTGTTTTGGGAATTTGGGGAATTGGTGGAAAGGCATAAAGGAAGTCTTGACCGCAATGAAGGAGGAAGGAATCCTTGGCCTGAACTCCCTGACACGGAATTCTGGAACAGAACCGGGGAAGTTTGGCATTCCACGGACTTGCAAAGAGATCTATGTCCGGGGTTCCCCAAATTCGAAAAATCCTGGCTACCTGGTCCATGTGCAGGGACCACTCGTGTGGGAGCAGAACTCGACTGAGTCTGTCCGCCCAAGAGTTTTGAATGCCTGGAAGATATACTGCCAGAAGATGGATGTGATGCTCTCTGGCAAAGACCCACAGTCACAAAGCTTCGTTGCAAAGCAACAGAGAGCCAGTCCCGCCCTGCTTGTTTACATAGAACATGGCTACTTGGTTGTCCGTATGGATGAGGACTGTCCTGTAGCTGAGCAGGGAATGGAATACTCTGAGAGCTAAGAATATTGCTCTGAGTTCCAAGAGATTGATATGTAGAGAAGTCTCCTGTGGAGACCAGATGCCCTGGGTGGAGAGATCCTGCAGATGAGCTCCCCAATCCATTGGAGAAGCATCTGTTGTCACAGTTGCTTGGGGTAGCGACTGCTGAAAAGGGGACCCCAGCAACAGATTTGGAGGGGACTTCCACCACTGGAGAGACCAAAATAGGCGACTGGAGTTTGCTATGTTGTCTGACAGGCAACCTGATGACTGAGTCCATTGGGTGGACAAAGTCCATTGAACTGCCCTCATGTGAAGGCGAGCATATGGAACCACATGCACGGTGGATGCCATGTGGCCTAATAGTTGTAACATCTCTCGAGCAGTTAAATGGGACTTTAACTGTATCTGGGAGGCTAACTGCACCAAGCGTAGGCAACGGGCCTGAGGAAGATAGGCCCTTGCAGTTGTGGTATCCAGCAAGGCCCCTATAAACTCCAGGGACTGAGTAGGGGTGAGATGGGATTTTGGGATGTTTATTACCAGTCCCAAATACTGAATGATACGCATTGTGCAGGTTAGACAAATCTGGGCCTCTGACTGGGATGGAGCTCGAATGAGCCAGTCGTCCAGATATGGGAAAACAAATATTCCTAGAGTGTGCAGAAATGCAGCTACTACTGCCATGCATTTTGTGAACACCCTTGGTGCAGAGGCCAGACTGAAAGGAAGCACCCTGTATTGGTAGTGCTTTCCTTGATAAAGGATCCGAAGGAACCTTCTGTGTGTTGGATGGATGAGGACATGGGTGTACGCATCCTTGAGATCTAGAGAACAAAGCCAATCCTGACTCTGAAGGTATGGCAGCAGAGTACCGAGAGAAATCATCTTGAATTTCTCTTTGAATAGAAACTTGTTCAATTCTCCGAGATCTAAAATGGGTCTGTAGCCCCCTGTTTTTTTTTTGAATAAGAAAATAAGGGGAGTAGAACCCTGAGCCCTGTTGAAGAAGGGGTACTTCTTCTATTGCTCCTTGGGCAAGAAGGGTAGCAATCTCCTGACCCAGAAGGTTGAGGAGAGATGTTGGAGAATTGAACTGTTTCACCATGGTGTGGGGAGGAAGGTTTAAGAAATGAAGCTTGTACCCTTCCTTTATAATGGAGAGGGTCCATTGCTCTGCTGTGATTTGCTCCCATCTGGGAACAAAGTAAGCTAACCTTCCTGGAATGATGAGGGGCTCTGGTTCTTCCAGAGCCAGAAAGGCTAAGTTCTCTAGTTGCAAGTCAAAGGCCTTGAGGAGGCTGAGGCTGCTGGGCCGTGGGAGGCCTGGCAGCCTTTGACTTGGCCTGTTTAGGTGGTTGCTGACGCTTTGCAGCAAAACGACCTGCAGAAGATGCCTGCTGACCATAAGCAGGATAGTATCCTCCCTTTTGTTCAAAAAGACACCTTTTTCTAAATCTTTTCTTAGCAGGAGCAGAGGTAGACTTTGAAAGTTGATCCAAAGCAGAGTTCTCAGCATCCATCCGAGTGGCCTTTGCTTTCCAATCCCTGCCAAAAAGGTTTTCACCTGTACAAGGAAGATTTCCCAATTCATCTTGGACCCAGAGTTCCAAATCAAATGCTTGTAACCAAGCAATTCTGCATGCACCTATGGCAATAGCCGAGGCTCTACTTACACACTCAAAAGAGTCAAAGGCTGCACGGTTGGAAAATTTGGAAACATCTTGGGCATGTTTAAGCCTGCCTTTTATCTTCTGAAATAAAAGGGGCTAAAGTCTGCAGATGATCTGTGACTTCTTTTAGAAACATCCCCATATAGAGACTATAGGAGTTGATTCTGGCAGCAAAAATATTAGCTTGGAAAACCCTTCTGCCAAAAGCATCAAGGGTTCTGCATTCACGTCCTGGAGGATTAAATGAGTGTCTCTTTGCACTCTTTATTTTCCTCATGGCAGACTCTACCACAATAGAGTGGTGAGGAAGCTGAGACTTATGAAAGCCAGGTCAAGGAGGGACACTGTACATGGTGTCTAACCTACGAGAATGAGGAGAGGTAGTAAGAGGAGTCTCCCACATGCTCAACATGAGATCATAGAGAATCTCATGAATAGGTAAGGTGGCTGCTTCTTTAGGAGCCGTAGGGTATTGCAAAATATCTAATTGCTTGGCTCTAGGCTCTGACTCGAGGGCCACTGTAATGGAGAGGCCCCTAGCCACTTCCCTAATGAAGTCTTGAAAAGAGAAGTCTTCTGGAGGAGACATTCTTCGTTTTGGAGAATCAGACTCCTGAGGAAGAAATACCGGTGCCTCGACAGAAGCCTCCGACTCAGAGTCTTTGGAGGAATCGAAGTATCGCCTGTCTGGATGCTCCTGTAAAGCCCGATACGCGTACCGAGTGGGATCGACATCGGGAGTAAGCGGTACCGGTTCGGTACCGATGGGCATCATAGGACAGGGTACCGTTGCAGTCGACACCGAAGCCGATGTCGATGCAATTGGTACTGGCACCGGAAACGATGCCGGTGCCGGAGTCGGTAAGGGCAACGGAGATTGTTGCGGTACCGAAGGCGTCGAAGCCTGCATAAACGCCGTTAGGGTGCGCTGCATGGACAGAATCTTCTGATCCATCGACGCCACCAGAGTCTGGATGTTGATACCGGTGGAGACCACCGGTACCCCAGAACACGGCAACAGGTGATCGGTCGAGGCCGAGCCATCGATGTCAACCTGTGACCCCATAGATAATGCTTTGGAAGCCGGAACTTCCCGCCGGGGTAATTTTGCCGGTGCGGATTCCTCGAGGACAAGCCCGGAGGCATCTCGATGCTTAGAGGGAGATTTGCCCTTCGAGGACCGGCTAGATTTATGTTTGGTTAGCTGAGATCCATGGGAGGAGGAAGCAGCCCTAGAAGACGTTGATGCCACCGAGGCTGCATCAGAGGGAAACAGGGTAATGAGCTTGGCTGCTCGGTTCTGCCGACCTCTTTTAGACATCATGGTACAGGACACACAATCCATGATGGAATGGTCAGGACCCAAACAAGTTAGACACCAATCATGGGTGTCGGTGACAGAAATAGTACCGCCACACTTCGTGCACTTTTTAAACCCGGAAGCGGGCTTCTCCATGAGGAGAAAAATGTTCAGGCCTAAGGCCCAAACCGCAAATGCACAGTTGAAGAAAGAAAAGTGTTTTGGTTTTTTTTGTAAGAAAGAAAAGAAAAGACCGGCGGTACCGGTCTGACGTCGAAGAAGGCAGACGCGACACAGAAAAATAAAGAAAAAAATAAAGAATTCTTCTGCGGTGACAGGAACACGACCTGCTGGCTCCGCGGAAAAGAAGAACTGGAGAGAGATGGGCGGGAAAGGCGGGAAGGCAGCGCGCAGGCTCCGTCAGTACCGACGATACCCATATGTGAAGACTCATTCCTGCTTGTTCCTGGAGATTCGGGTTATCCTGAAAGGATAGTCGGCGGTACCGCTCGAGGTCGGTACCGCGACGAACCGGTGAAAAACTATCCATGCCAGGGATAGACTCCAAGCTCGGTACCGAAGGAAGCGAGCTTGTGGAAGTAAGCATGGAAGGCACCGGTACCGATGCAAAGGTAGAAAATGGAACCGGCAGTGGTATCGCAGCCGGTACCGAGACCAGATGATCAGTCTGAAGCGACTAACGGTACCGAAGGTACCGAGAGCGGTAGACTTTGATCTCCGGGACAATGTCTTTGGCACCGAGCGAGGTCGATACCAAGACGAGTTGGTACCCAATCGTCCAAGCTAGAGATCGATTCTAGACTCAGCATCGAAAACAGCGAATCAATCGAGACAGACCTGGAGGGAACCGACATGGATGCCAGAATCGGTACCGGGATCGATACCGATACTGGAAGATCAGTCTGTAGCGGCACCGAAGATACCGAGAACGCTAGACTGCGATCATCGGTGTGGAGTGTTTCATCCAACACTGTTGCCGATGCCGGGGTACCAGCACCGCTCCCAGCGGATACCACCACCGAGCATGGCTCAGGTATTTTCGCGGAGGTGAAAACCCTGGAAACAACCTGAAACCCCGTTAGTGCTTTGGAGGCCGAAGACTCCCGCCGGGGTTTTAATGCCAAATTGTCCTCGAGGGCAAGACCGAAGCCATCTCGATGTTGAACATGAGATCTACCACCCGAGGACTGGCTAGTCTTTACAGACTTTTGTGGGGTTACCTGATCCTGTGAAGAAGAAGTTGTAGCTGGTACCCTCAGAGCTGACGGGAACCGGGTATCGAGTTGAGCTCGATGCTGAAAACTTCTTTTAGAAAAAATACTGCAGGAGGGACACTCCAGCGGATGGTGGTCAGGACCCAAACATGGAAGGCACCAGTTATGGGTGTCTAAGACTAACTTAGTACCGCCACAGTTAAAACATGTTTTAGGAATAGTGGCTGACATTTCCATGAAGGAAGTGGAGAGGCCTAGTAGGCCGAAAACTGTCAGGCACTAAACAGGGAAAAAATTCCCTAGCTAGGAAATAATTTTGTTCAAGAAAGAAAAAGAAAAACACCGGCGGTACCAGTGCGTCGAGGGAAGGCAGACGTGACCACAAGAAAAAACAAAAATAAAGGAAGAATTTTCTGCGGTGACAGGAGTACGTCCTGCCGGCTCCGCGGAAAAACGAAAACTGAGGAGAGGCAGTTGGGAAAGGTGGGAAGGCAGCACGCAGGCGTGGTGGGATGCTCCCAAAAGCGTTCTAATTGGACGCTGGGGAGCGTTCCTGCGCAGACTCCGTCGGTACCGACATACCAATTTGTGAAGACTCATTCCTGTTTGTTCCTGGAGATCACACATTAATAGCATCAGCTAGCTCTATTAAGGTAATAAATCTAGCCTTAAATGCTCATACAATTCTGCCCTAAAGTTCTGGGCTAAAATGATATAAGAGCAGCAAGGTTTTTAAAAGTTAGGAAGCCAATGTTATAAACGTATTTCTGTGCATATGTGGCCATCCGTGCACATAGATAGCAGCTTATAAATTACCAACTGGTATAAAAGTACACACTTAGGCATGCGCTTGGGTGGAATTTGGGCAGAACACCTAAGTACATGCATTACTTCCTCTAGTAAAGGGTTGGCTCCATCTCTGCGTAGGTGGAGAATTTAGGGCTTACAGATACATTCCTTATATGTAATAGGTAGTACATAGCAGGTTCTTGTCCTGCCCATGCCACTCCCCGGCCACACCCCTGACACATCTCCTTGAAAACTTCCACGTGTACATTGAACCTTTTCTCAAATGGCCATTTGCTTCTGCATATGCCCGATTATGCACATGCAAATCGTGAATAGGACTTCCAAAATAACCACCTTAGTGACCCAATTTGATTAGTTACAGTATAAAAAAAAAATGTTCACAATAATTTATATTTGCAAATTTTATTATAAGTTAACAAAAATTGTAAAAACAAATTTAACTAATAAACTGAAACACACCAAGTCCAGAGAAAAAAATCATAATACCTTAACTTAAATTATAAAAGTTATTATTAAATAATCTAACCAACCATCCAACAACTATTTAACCAAAACTTGAATCAAATTAAAATTAATACACACATTTAACTCATTGCTCCTAGTGCAACTCCATATTATTACCTCACAGAGAAACTGAATAAGATCCCATTATCTGGATGGTTAAGTTGCTTGCCTTTACAGGTGAAATACAAATAAAACCCAATTAAAGTAGAATCACAAAGCCAACTAATTTTTATGGCTCAGCAGTTGAAGTAATACATCATCTAAATGCAGAAACCAAAAGAACACGATTTACCAATCTCCTGAAGATGCAATATTCATGCAAATCCCTGAATGAACAGTCCAATGAATTCCATGATTTGGAAGCTACTAAAGAAAAGGACATGCTTATTGTGCTGGCCAATTTCACTTTAGCTGCTGAGGGAGTACATAGAGGAATTTTGCCAGAGTATCACAACTGTCTGGTAGGAAAGTATTGATGAAATTGATCCATCAAATATTTAAGTGCTTTACAGCGATAGTTTCAGATTTACTTATTAACTTAACTGGGGGCCAATGGAACACATATAGAACCTGGGTAACACTGTCCAATGGGCAGCAATTTTATGAATTCCTTGTAGCTTTGATAAATGCTTTTTTTTTTGCAAGCCATCCAGAAAAGCATTACAATTATCTAGTCTATTAGGAGGTAATTGCTTAAGCAACTTGAGCAAGTAGAATAGCATTTTACACACTCAAATAGGTGCCCAATTGTCCCTGCGCATATATGCATAAAAGCAGGCACTTAGAAAATACAGCATCGACTTATGTGATATATAGTAGATATAGGCATTCCTGGGGCTGGACAACGGATAGAGCAGGGATGTGGTCAGCATTTATGCATATCCTTTAAACAATACACACATATGCACCAAATCCTACTGGTACATGCACGCCTTAGAGCAGGTGCAACTTTGTATGGGGGCTTTTAGATAAGTACTTTTATAAAGTCACATAGGTACATATGTTTGCCTTTGTAATACGGGTGTCACAAATGCACCCATGTACAATCTGTACCTAGACGCCCTGTTATAAAATTGCATCCACCCAACATCGACAGCATACAGTGAAATTCCATGCGCTAGCTGCAATGGGCAGTCCACGATTATTCCCTATCCATTACCTACCCATTACCTGTCCCTTAACATAGTATGCAATTAGCGCATGAATCAGCATAGGCGGACTGCAAACCCAGCACAGCAGCATTCTCATGTTTATCCACTAGAAGTAAGCATGCACTAATTCACACACTAACTGCTTAGCGCGCGGTTCTAAAAGGACCCCCGATAGTCTTGCAAGCCTAGCTGATGCTTTTCTCTTCTAGCATAGCAGATCAAATTTTAAAAAAATAATCCAGCTCAAAAAATGTCCTTTCTAAAAATGCAGGCTCTGCAGTTTGTTTCTGTAGAAAGCAAGCTCAGTTTCTGCTTAAGCAATTATAGTTTGTACTAAGTGTAATCATAAAACAGAGGAGCAGAAGCTCGATCTAGAGAGGTCATGCACACTTCTCACCTTACGCTGAAGTATCCAGCTGTTCAGTGCGCACACACACACACACACACACACACACACACACACTTGGCTTAATCCTGTATCTCCCATGATATCCATGATTGAAAGTGGCGTTAGAAGGAGCCACACTCTGATTTCTCACTACCAGAAATCACTTTGGCTGTTAATCTATAGATACGAAAGATAGTGGTTAAACCATGGGAAATCATAAATGGTAACTGCCTGATAGGAGCAAGAGGAAAAGCCTTGCAAGGTGGAATAGAGGGATCATTTTTATCAAGAAAATATTTTTAAAAAGTTCGACAGAGAGCTATTTTCCCCACACAGACATATGAGGGGTAATTAAAGAGGACATCCACAAAAATTTCCATAAAAGTACCGATTTCATAAAGGTGTGCCTTTATAGGATAGATTCCCAGTAATGCACAAATGTTCTCACAAAAATTTACACTTCTTCTGATGGAGATATAAGTGTGTGCATGTACTCTAGGTGTGCATGCATATATTGGAGGAAATTGTATAGGGGTCCTTTTACTAAAAGTCTGGTAACCAGTTAATATGCCTTTCAATGCGCGACAACTGGCAGCCAGGAACACAGAGAGGTATGCCAGTGACCACACATCAAAATGCATGGAAATCAGCCACCGCGCAATGGGATGGGGAAATGGGCAGAGTGTGGGTGTGGAGAGCACACTAACAAGAGGGCAACTGCCACATGCTCAGTGGCAATGTGGCAGTTAAGGTGAGTGCGTCTTATGATACCTCTATGGGTGTCATTATGGCTCACTTTACTCCAGTGCACCTATGTTAAGGTACTCAATTACACATTAACTTAAGGGAACAAGCTGGTCACCCCCCCCCCCCCACAACAATTCACATGGAGGCTTTGAATACACATTACATGTACAGCCTTACCGGGTTTTAGTAAAAGGGCCCTGTAAAGTCATGAATGTGCGTGTGCGGCAGTTTATGTGCATTAATGGCCCCTTCTAAAATACTGACTGGCATAAAAGCAAGCAACATGAAGGACGTACTTTACGAACGGGAGTAGCCAGAGATGTGATCTAAGTGGAGCACAAGTGGAAATAGCAAGTACATGCACCAATTGTAGAATTCTCTAAGTCATGTGCATCCTTGCAAACTCTGCAGGCTTTTGTTTACAACTGCTATAGAGCAGATGTAAATATTGATGCCCTAATTTAAGGCTCACTCTCTTCTACTCATGCTAGTATTTCACAAAGAAAAGTACGTATCCATTTGTCTTTATAAAATAGGCTTAAACTAGATGCATTTTGACTACCTTAACCTAAGTGCCACATTGAGAGTAATTTTATAACAGGATATCTAGGTTAAGAGAGCAAATTCACCTATTTAAGTTCAGTTTTATAAAGGCACATAGGGTCCTATGTATTCTTATAAAATACTAGTGTAGGAAGCAGAGGTCATGCCTCAAATGTGCATGTAACTGAATGTGTATAAAGTGCGCAAGTGCATCCATAGATTAAGGTATTTCATAATCATTGTGCATAGTTGCAAATTCCACCTACATTCAGCTTCGCCTTCGAGCAAAGTGAGCATGTTCAGGCCAATGCGTATGTTTTATGCTAGTCTGTATGAGTGAAACAGGTCTAGCTCTCAGAGTAAAACGAATACTAAACAGGTAAGAGAAATTACTCCAAATAAACAATGGCAATATCCAAGAGGGTTTATAACTCAACGTTTTCTGACTAGGTCCGGAAATGTCTCAGTATATTCGGCTAGTATCTGCTGGACAGAAAAGATCACTCATTTCACCAGCCTAGCCTATTAACATCAATGACTTGTTCCGGCCTGTTTTAACACCTTTTAAACACCCCCTTTCCGTTGTGTTGCTTTTAACATTAACAGTCTTTAGTGAAATGGCACTGATCTTCACAAAACTTATCTATCTTGGGCCGGAGGCTAATTAATTTTCCTCAGGTATCGACAGTACCACCAAGAGACATGTTCAATGCCTATTTAATGGAAAGCTTGGCTGTTCCTCATGAGACACTTTCACCTATAGAGAAATTTTATAGCAGGAACTGGCGTTCAACAAATGGATGTACTTAATGTATCCGAATTGTTAGAAACATCTCGGGAGGAACCTCTGGTTCCTTCCACTCTAATTGTATCTTTTACTCTTCTTTCTGATGATAACTGGCTTCTTAGGTTATTCTTTTGTAAGAGGATTCTTTTGTTTTGTGGTTTAATGATATGTATGTACCCTGACTTAGTGAGAGAGACCCAGCGCCGCTGCAGGGAGTTCCTCCTCATGCGCTTTGGGGTATTGCAGCTGGGAGGACTTTTTCTTGAAGCACACTGCAAATGTTCCGTGACATACCAACAGGTTTCTTATATTTTCTATGAGCCCTCCCAGCTGCTAGCTTTCATAAATGCTAGATGTCTTGAAACAGAAATATGATGGCAGAAAAAGACCACATTGGCCTATTTAGTCTGCCCTTCCATGGAGTGGAGGAGTGGACTAGTGGTTGGGGCAAGGTACTTCAGGCTGGAAAGTCAGGGGTTCAAATCCCACTAGAGGACAGCAACCTTGGGCCGGAAAGACTGGGGTTTCTAGTCCCACAGGTGCTCCTTGTGGTCTTGGGCAAGCCACTTAACCCTCCATAGCCCATATTCCCTGTAAAATAGTTATCTCCAAGTTATAATGCCCTGTTCAATGTAATTTCAGTTTGTTCAATGTAAACCGCACTGATGCAGAATAGCGCGGTATATAAGAGAATGTAAATAAATAAATATCAACCACAATAGTCCTCTTTTTAACTTTAGAGATCCTCTGTGTTTGTCCCATGCTTTTTTTAATTCAGATATTGTCCTCAAGTCCACCACCCCCACTGGAGACTATTCCATACATCTACACTTTTTCTGTAAAGAAATATTTCCGTATATTATTCCTGAGTCTACCCCTATGTCCCCTCATAGCAGAGCTTGCCTTCAGTTGAAAAAGACCCTCGCGTGCATTTATGCCATGGAGGTATTTAGATCTCTCTATCATATCACCCCTATCCCGCCTTTCCTCTGAAGTATACATATTAAGATCTTTAAGTCTGTCCTCATATGCTTCATATGAAGACCATTATCCTCCATTCTGAATGTGCCATGATTTAATAATGCTGGAGATTAGTCTAACCTACTTTCTTGTGCTCAGTTATAATTATGTTTCAATGATCTCATCCCCTATATTGTGGGCTGGACTGAGCAGGCAGTTTTTTATTTTACTTGCTGGATTTTTCTTGTTACAGATTTGTTTATTGTTTTGTGCTGATTTTCTCTATTTCTGGACAAGAATGTTTTTAACTTTCTTGGATCTTACTGTAAAAATAAAATAAAAATTAATAAAAAAGAAACCCTATATCCCCCACCCACCTCCAAATTCTGGAAGGCAGTTGTGATGCCCCCTCATTCCATTCTCCAGTGCCACCATCTTCCTCCAGCATCACCATCAGTTATAGGAAAGGCTGTTCAATTACATCTGCAAGACCATATCAGCCAACATTCTCCATTAGACCCATACCAGCACAGGTTCAGAACCAATCATGGCATAGAAACCCTTCTAACATCATTTCTAGTCAACATACTCAAAGGTATAGACATCAAGAAGGGTTTTCTGCTCATATTCTTGGACATATCATTGGCCTTTGATACTGTATCACACAAATTACTCCTGCAAAGACTACAGAAATTGGACTTCACAACATCATATATAGATGGTTCAGAGCATACCTGGTTGATAGACAACAGCAAGTAAAAAGCAGATTGGACAAATCCACACCATTTGGAACCGATAATCTAGATACCAAAAAATTAACTAATTGCCTTGCAGGCATGATCACATGGCTCAGCAACCATAACCTTAACATAAATTACAAGAAAACAGATACCCTCTTCATAACACAAAACCAAGGATTAACACGACCAAGATCAATTCAGCTCTCAAGCTGTATAGAAGCAAGAGATCTAGGAGTAACTCTGGACCAATTTTTAAACCTACAATCAATCACACACAATGCATGTCATAAAATGAAAATATTATGGATGTTGAAACCACTGCTCCATCAGGATAACTTCTGTACAGTAATCTAAGCGGTAATTACACCACTGTCGGACTACTGCAACTCAATATACGAGGGTACACCTAAACAAACAATCCACATGCTTCAGATGGTGCAGAACATGGCAGCCTGCATTATGACTGCTTCAGCAAAATACAAACATATCACGCCAATACTGAACCAACTGTACTGGCTTCCTATACATTAGGTTTAAGACTACCCTCATCATATTCAAAATGCTAACCAACATTCTACAGCACATTCTACAGGAGCTGATTACTAGAGTATCAGATAACAGACATAAGAGGACCAATACCAAGAACATGATTCTTACATCCAGCATCTAGTCAAAGTCCAAACATACCACATCCAACAGAGCATTTTCTTTAACAGCTCCTGCATTTTGGAACACATTGCCTGAAGATATAAGAACTACAAAGGACATCAAGGACTTCAGAAAAAAGTTACACACATTTATATAAAAAATACTTCGGAAATATCACTTAGAGCCATACCACCAGGACACACAATGGCAATAAATATGGAGACCAATATAAGAGCACTCCATATTGTACGTACAAAAGCATATATAAGTTTTGGTACAAGTTAAGAGTACCCACATGTAATGTTATTCTCTTGAATTAATGATAGTTTGTTTTGCTAAATTGTTAAAACCCCCAAGAGTTATAATGCTCTCTATATAAACTGAGTTGTAATGTCACACCATTCTCTGTAAAAACTGAGTTGTAATGTAAACCACCTTGATTCAAGGATGAAGCGGTCTATAAATCCTGTTAAATAAATCAATCAATCAATCTTCCAAAATGGCAGTGCCTGACCCATAGTGGCATATCCCAATGCATTGCTAGGGATCAGTCTACCAAATAAGGCATGGGGCTCGGGGGGGGGGGGATCTGAGAGAATCCACGTTGATGGGTGGGCTCTACTAGGAACACCAGGGATAATTTTTGAGGACCAGAGTGTCTGGGGGTTGGAACCATTAGGGTTTATATTTTATGGGCCTGATATGCAAAGGCCTTCACATGGGTAACTTCCTATGTTACCCGTGTAAAGGCCTTATCTGGGATTTTCGAAGGGCACCTAACAGCTAGTGCTCTTTGAAAATCCCAGCAAAGTCCCTAACATGCCCAGATGCTATCTGCATACCATCGGGGCATGTTAGGGGCATTCCGGGGTAAAGCAGGGACGGAGGAAGGGGCTACATGGGTAGCAGCCATTTTCAATGCTACCCGCGTAGCCCTCTGCACCTTAAATATAGGCAAGGTTTTTCCTTGCCTATCTTTAAGATGCAGAGGCTATGCGGGTAGCATCGAAAATCGCTGTTACCTGTGCAGCCTCTTTGGATGCCGGGGCGTCCAGGCTAACCCAGATTTTCACTTCCACTAGCGTAGAAATGAAAATCCGGGTTAAGGGGGTTGGCGGGCAGGCTATGCGCCGCCACGGCACATAGCCTGCCTATCCCAATATCGGGCCCTATGTATCAGGGGAGGATGGTAGGGTCTCATAAAGACCACCAGAGACTTTTTTTTAAAGTCAGGATTGGGGGAGCCAAGTCCATTAGGACTACCAGGGATTATTTTGGGTATCAAGGGAAAGGGACCTACTGGGACCACCAGGGATCTTGAGTCATTTGAGGTGAAGTGTCATCTTTCACTTTAGATGACCCTTTTGCTACCAGCAGCATCTTTAAGCCAGCTCTGGGAAGAGAAGGATAAAGAACTTTCCTAAGTTTCAGCACCGTGTTTTCTTACATCAGGAGCAATTGCATATTTGATCATTTTCATGCCCATTGCCCTACCCTTAAGAGCAGTGGCTTTACTCAAAAATTTCCCATATTAGAAGACTAGCACAAGAAAATCTCAAGTAAACTAAAGCATATCACAATTTACTGTATCAGTTCCTCTCTGAATAAAAAGGAATAGAGAGACTGGAAAAGAAGGGTCAACACACAAGGAGCAAGGGGTTCCCCCGTCTCCATTTTCAGAGCTTCTGCTCAGTCAGGGAAGATAGAGAGAAAAAAACGAATAGAGAAAATACTGACTGGTAGCATTTATTCAGGACCCAGACAGGATTCTTTTCTGCTCTGCTTGGAGCTGCTGAAGATTGAACCCGGGATTTTCTTCATTCTAAGCAGATGTTCTTCCTCTGTGCTGAAGCTTTTCCCCTGATCTACCATCCCAAAGCAGCATTCCAACCAGCAAGTCCAACTGAAACAGGTAATTAGCACTACTATCAAGGTCCTTTCTTCCACATTTCACTTTTTATTCTAATCATGCATTCATTTAGTTCCTACTTAGTGCCAGGATGGTCTGACTAGGTCTGGTAATAGTGCCTGAGAAAGTCAGAAGCATATTGCTCAGATGTGCATTGTACCTATTCCCATGCTTATTTATTTTATTTATTTAATAAACATTTTTATATCGTGCTTTCCAAAGATCAAGTGTGGTGTACAAGGAACAAGGTATGAAATGCATGGAAATGCAAGTTCATTTACATAAAACTTGTAGAACTATATACATATAAAATACACTTTTACTTTGCCTACTCTCCGACACTCATAATTGCTGCTTTCTCCACCTGCCTTAACACCATAATGGGATGATGTGGCTTGAGATCTTTGAAGTGTCCTTTCTCTGCTTCTGCTGAATGCCACCTCCTGCTACCTCCACCCTCCAATGCTTGTCTCTGCATTTGTGTTTTGAAGGTTATCTGAAGGGTACTTAAGGAACTTAGTGAAGTTCTGGTGGCTCCACTGTCTAACCTTTTCAATGCTTCTTTAGAGTTGAGAGTGATTCTAGAGGGCTGGAGAAAGGCAAATGTGGTCCCTCTCCACAAAAGCTGAAGGAGGAGGTTGGAAACTACGGGCTAGTTAGTCTGACTTCTGTGAAAAGTAAATTAATGGAAATGCTGCTAAAATAGAGGCTTGTGCAGTTTCTGGAATCCAATGAATTTCAGGATCTGAGGCAGCAGGATTTTACTAAATGTAGGTCTTTTCAGATCGATTTTATTTGACTGTGTGCCTACAGTTGGATTGAAGGAGAGTATTAGTTTTGATATATTTAGATTTCAGCAAAGCTTTTGACACAGTTCCACACCCACCAAAGAAGCTAAAGCATTTCTTAAAGCCATGGAATCACTAAATTACCACCAGACGCTTGCTACACAGCCACACCAATATGGAACTAATCTGGACCTTGTCTTCATTCCTATACAACTGGTAGAACTGGAACAGGTTACAATCCCAACAGAGAGGCCTTCTACCTAGGGGGCAAGAGACCTGTGAAAATTTTTCAATAGCTGTTAACACTAGGTGGCAGGTCAAAAGGCCATTTTGAAAGACTCCTTCCATCCAAGCAAAGACTGCTAATCACCCAGGACGTTGGTCACAGCTTACCTCAGCACCACAGGCATAAATAGCTCAACCAGAGCTCTGTGATCCTCAGTCTTGAAGGACTAGAAAAAGGGACTGCTACTTCTGGAGAGAGATCTGCAATTGTGAGTTTATAGTTCTGGGAATTTTCTGAAAGGACTTTTGTATTAAAGCTAATTAATCTGTGAACCCAGTGTTTTTTGTTAAATCAGTCAGGGCCTAATAGCAGCAGTTTAAGTTTAAATTTAAAACACAGATGAGCACTTTCTGGTTACATTTCATACCCAGCAGAGAGCTTGTAGTTTAAATTTAATAGTCATTCAGGGCCTAGTATCAGCAAAGTACTTTTAGTTTAAATTTAAAACACAGAAGAGAGCTTTCTGGTTAAAATTGGAACCCAGCAGAGAGCTTGTATTTTAAATTTCATAATAAGTCAAAGCCTAGCAGCAGCAAAGAGATGTAATTTAAATCAAATCAGAATATAACTTAACAAAAATGGCAAAACAGGGTCAGTATTCTTTGAGCAACAAACAAAGTCTTCTAGAGACCTTTACAAAGAGGGCTTCTACCTAGGGGGCAAGAGACCTGTGAAACTTTTTCAATAGGTGTTAACACCAGGTGGCAGGTCAAAAGGCCATTTTGAAAGACTCCTTCTATCCAAGCAAGGACTGTTAATCACCCAGGACGTTGGTCACAGCTTACCTCAGCAGCACAGGTTACGCAATGCTTGTACTGGGTCAAGCTTTGATATCCTGGGTCCCATCTTAATAATGGTTTATGGACCTTTCCTCCAGGAACTTGTCCAAACCTTTTTTAAACCCAGCTACACTAACAGCCTTTACTACATCCTCTGGTAACAAATTCCAGAGTTTGATTACACGTTGAGTGGAAAAATATTTTCTTTTATTAGTCTTAAATAGTTTACCCTGTAGCTTCATTGCATGTCCCCTAGTCTTTCTATATTCTGTTAACGTAAACAATCGATCTACATTTACCCGTTCCACTCCGTTCATTAATTTATACACTATATCTCCCCTCAGCCGTCTCTTTTCCAGGTTAAAGAGCCCTAACCTTTTTAGCCTTTCTTCATAGGAGTATCCTTCCATCCCCTTTACCATTTTGATAGCTCTTCTCTGAACCTTTTCTAATAACGCTATATCCTTTTTAAGATACAGCGACCAGAATTGCACACAATATTCAAGGTGTGGTCTCACCATGGAACGATATAAAGGCATTATAATATCTTTTGTTTTATTTTCCATTCCTTTCCTTATGATGCCTAGCATTCTATTTGCTCTCTTGGCTACCGCTGCACACTGGGCCGAGGGTTTTAACATGTTATCCACAATGACGCCTAAATCTTTTTCCTGGATGGCTGTTCCTAATGTGGAACCTTGCATCGTGTAACCATAGTTTGGGTTGTTCTTCCCTAGGTGCATAACTTTGCACTTATCCACATTAAATTTCATCTGCCATTTTGATGCCCAGTCTTCCAATTTATCAAGAACCTCTTGCAATTTTCCACAATCCTCTTGGGTTTTAACAGCTTTAAATAGTTTTGTGTTATCTGCAAATTTGATAACCTCACTCGTTATTTCCTTTTCCAGGTCATTTATGAATATGTCAAAAAGCAGCGGACCCAGCACAGATCCCTGGGGTACACCACTATTCACCTTTCTCCATTGGGAAAATTGGCCATTTAGCCCTACCCTCTGCTTTCTATCTTTTAACCAGTTCTTGATCCACAATAGTACACTATCTCCTATCCCATGACTCTTTAGTTTTGCCAAAAGTCTCTGATGAGGGACCTTGTCAAAGGCTTTCTGAAAGTCCAGATACACTATATCAACCGACTCACCTTTGTCAACCTGTTTATTCACACCATCAAAAAAATAACACAGATTTGTAAGACAAGATCTTCCTTGTCTAAAGCCATGTTGGCTGTCTCCGATTAGGCCATGACTAGCTACATGCTGAGTAATTTTGTTCTTTATGATGGTTTCTACCATTTTTCCTGGAACTGACGTCAGGCTCACTGGTATGTAGTTTCCCGGATCACCCCTGGAACCCTTTTTAAAAATTGGTGTTACATTGGCGCTCCTCCAATCTTCAGGTATTACAGATGATTTTAATGAAAGTTCACAGATTACTAATAGCAGGTCTGCAATCTCATATTTCATTTCTTTCAACACCCTTGGATGTATACCATCTGGCCCAGGTGATTTGCTACTCTTCAGTTTATCTAATAGTTGTAATACATCTTCCCGATGTATCGATATTTCCTTCAATTCTTCCGCACCTTTAAATACCACTTCAGTCATGGGTAACCATCCCTACACTTTCCTCAGTAAAGACCGAAGCAAAGAATTCATTCAGTCTCTCCGCTATCGCCTTGTCGCTTCTTGGTGCCCCTTTAACCCCTCTATCATCTAATGGTCCAACTGACTCTCTCACAGGTTTTTTGCTATGAATGTACTTGAAAAAGTCTTTATTTCCCATTTTTGCTTCCGCAGCAAGCTTCTTCTCAAATTCTCCCTTTGCCTGCCTTATTAATGCCTTGCATTTGACTTGCCAGTGGCTTGTGCTGTTTCCAGGTTTCATCGTTTGGCTCTTTTTTCCATTTCCTGAAAGATGCTTTTTTGGCAACAGCCTCTCTGACCTCACCTTTAAATCATGCTGGCAGTTTTTTGGACTTCCTTCCACTTTTCTTAAAGCGTGGAATACAGCTGGTCTGAGCTTCCAAGATAGTATTTTTCAACACCACCCAAGCTTGATGTAAGTCTTTAACCTTTGCAACTGCTCCTTTTAGTTTTTTCTTAACTATTTTCTTCAGTTTATCATAGTCTCCCTTTCGAAAGTTAAAAGGTAGTACTGTGGATTTCCTTACTATCCCCCCTCCACTAATTAAATCAAATATATGTATATGTAAACTCGGGGCAGTTTCCGCCTGTCCAAGAGTCAAACTGTTATATGTAAACCGCACTGATAAGAGAGCGCGGTATAGAAGAGCTGCTAAATAAATAAATAACTAAATGCGATCATGCTATGATCACTGTTGCCAAGTGGCCACAACACCCTTCTCTTGCACCAGATCTGGTGTCCCACTAAGGACTAGGTCTAATATGGTTTCCCCCCTGAACCATGAACCAGCTGCTCCAAGAAGCAGTCATTTATTTCATCTAGGAACTTAATCTCCCTAGCATGTCCTGCCGTGCAACTGACCCAGTCAATACCGGGGTAATTGAAATCACCCATTATTATTAATGTGTTGTAACTTTTGTTAGCCTCCATGATTTCTTTGAGCATTTCATCATCCATTTGTTCATTCTGGCCAGGAGGTTGATAGTACACCCCCACTGCCATCGCTTTCCCCTTTTTACATGGAATTTCAATCCTTAGAGATTCTACAGCAAATTTTGTTTCCTACAAAAAAACTTTAATCCTTTCTGACTCAATGCTCTCTCTAACATAGAGCGCAACCCCTCCACCAATTTGATCAGCTCTATCATTACGATATAGTTTGTACCCAGGTATCACAGTGATTGTCCTCCTTCCACCATGTCTGATATTCCAAATCATATCTAACCTCTCATTTAGTGCTATATATTCTAACTCTTCCATCTTATTTTTTAGACTTCTAGCATTTGCATACAAGTATTTTAGAGAATGTATTTTATTCATATTAATTTGGCTATTGGTAGGCATGGGTAATTTGGGATCTTTAAGCTCTGTCTGCTCCATACTTGAGGGCATTTGGGATACTTTACTCTTTTTTGGAACCTCTCTGCTTTTGGTAGTATCCTTCAAGGATGCATTCTTCCGAACCATGCGCTCTTGGGCGACTGTTGGCTTTCCCCTTTTATCTAGTTTAAAAGCTGCTGTGTCTCCTTTTTAAAGGTTAATGATAGCAGCCTGGTTCCATCCCGGTTAAGATGAAGCCCATCCCTTCGGAAGAGCCCCTCTTTTTCCCAGAATGTTCCCCAGTTCCTAACAAATCCAAAACCCTCATCTCTGCAACACTGTCTCATCCACGCATTGAGACTCCAGGGCTCCGCCTGCCTTTTGGGTGCTGCGCATGGAACGGGAAGCATTTCGGAGAACGCTACCCTGGAAGTTCTGGATTTTAACTTCCTACCTAATAGCCTAAATTTAGCCTCCAGAACCTTCCTACCACATTTTACTATGTCATTGGTACCGACATGTACCAAGACAGCAGACTCCTCCCCAGCACTATCTAAGACCTTATCTCGGTGCCGCGTGAGGTCCGCTACCTTCGCACCAGGCAGGCATGTTACCAGGCGATCCTCACGTCCACTAGCCACCCAGCTATCTACATGCCTAATGATCGAATCGCCAACTATAATGGCTGTCCTAACCCATCCCTCATGGGCACATGGCCCTGGAGAAACCTCCTCGGTGCGAGAGGGTTTTACATCACCTGGAGGACAGGTCTTAGTTACAGGATCACTTCCTGCCACACCAGGGTGATGCTCTCCTGTCCCGTGACCTAGATTGGCCACTGTTGGAAACAGGATAGTGGGCTTGATGGACCATGGTCTGACCCAGTATGGCATATCGTATGTTCTTATGGATCTAGTGAAGCTTAAAGAATTTTCTAGAATTTTGCAGATAAGATTTAAACTAAAAAACCCCAGTCATGAGTTGGTGCTGCACAGCATTGGGGTTGGGGGGGAAAGGGGTTGACTTCTGTGCACGAAACCAAAGAACTTGGTGGTGATCATATCTGACTGAATATCTTAAGGTGGCCAAACAGTTGATGGCAAAAAGCTGAAAGGATGCTTTGGTGCATAGGGAGAGGAATAACCAGCAGGAAAAAGAAGGTGATGGTGACACTATAAGTCTTTAGTGAGACCTCTTTTGGAGTATTTTATACTGTTTTGGAGACTGCACCTTCAAAAGGATATAAATAGGATAGAGTTTGTTGAGAGGGTAACCAATAAAACAGTCGGTAGTATTCATCATAAAGTATAAAGATCTCAATACGTATAATTTTAAAGAAAGGCAGAAGAGGAAGAGATATGATAGAAATATTTAAATAGCTCTATGGCATAAATATATAGGAGGTGAGTCTCTTTCTATTGAAAGGAATCTCTGGAACAAGGGGACATAAGGTGAAGGTGAAGGGGAATAGACTCAGGTATAATCTAAAGAGTAAAGAGTAGTGGATACATGAAACAGCTTCCTTGCAGAGGTGGTTCAAACAAGGACTGTATCTGAATTCAAGAAACATAGGACAAGCACAGAGGATTTCGGGGGAGGGGAAGGGATTGTAATTTTGTAGTCGACATAGATGGGCAGACTAGAAACGCCATATGGTCTTTATCTGCCATCATTTTCTATGTTTCTATATCACATTCTCTCATCTCTAAATTACAGGGCTCTGATTCCAGCTTCAGTGTATTGATTCATCTATGATTTTCCATTGAATGCCTCCTGTCTATTAATATGTCTGCCTACCTGCCTGTGAACTTGTCTGGGAACTAGTGAAAAGACAGAGAGAGTAGGTCTAAATGAAAAAAGTTGAATAGAAATGGTCATGGCAGAACATTTTTTGTTTATGTTTAGACTTTTATGAACTTTGGATGTTTTCAATAAAAAAATGTTAGCCCATAAGAACTTTTTATGAACACAAACTGATTGCATGCGCATACATTCATAGGTTTATGTGTGTAAAATCGATAAGTCTTGTATGCATTTTTTCTTAAAGTGCCCAAACAAGCCAAATGTGCACAAACAAATGCGATTTCTTAGTGAACAGTGGAGTAACCCACTGATCTGTACCAATAACATGTTATCCAAGTTGTTACTCCTGTTCTATGTGAAGCCAAGCAGTTTGTTATGGTCCTTTTGTTGTATGTAAACCGCGCTGACAATAGTGCGGTATATAAGAAATTGTAATAAATAATAATAATAAATAATGATGCTTTTAAACACATTTATAAATGATCTGGAAATGAGAACAGTGAGTGGAGTGATCAGATTTGCAGACCACATACAATTATTCCAAGTTGTTGAATTATAAGTGGATTCTGGAAATTTATAGTAGGGTCTTGCGAGACCGGGCATCCAGATGGCAGATGAAATTTAATGTGGAAAAGTGCAAACTGATGCACCTGGAGACATTCTGGTTCCTGCATGTCCAGCCATATTGGCTGGGCAAAAACCAGACTTGCTGGAGATGGACCAGATTCTGCCGCCGTGGGGCCCGGATGTACCCATGACGATAGAATCAGGGACATAGACATGCAGGTGCTCCGCGTATGCTGATGAGATCGGCGTATGGGAAGCTACCAAGGGTGAGGCATGGGAGCAGTGGTATTCTGGCACCATGGCAACAAGCCATCTAGCTGATGGCTTGAAATGTCATTGCCCATTTCCGCCCCTGCAGATCATGATCCTGCCGGCCTGGATCACAGCTGCAGGATGTGCAGGGGTATGTGGTGCTGTGCAGTGGGGACCCCCGGGGCTTATTTGACTGTCAGGGTGGAATAAGCCAGACTGACAGCCAGGTGCCAAGGAACTTACAATGGCCCGACCTGAATGGCCCTGTACATTCTGGCAGCTGGGTCCTCCCCCGCTCCACCCCAGCACTGCCCCCGTCCAGCACTCCTTGCACAAATGCTCTGTATGTGTGGGGAGCACGGGAGACGGAATCAAATTCCGAGGCTGAGCACAGGTTGGACATCCAACCTCTCTATTCGCGGGACGGAATGCCGGCCTTAGGGAATAAATGACCCAAAATTGCTTATTTTATTTATTATGGGATTTAGTTTATGCCTTTCTTAGAAGTTCAGAGTCAAAGGTATTTCCCTATCTGTCATTAATGCACGTATGTAGCCTCATGTGCATTAACTTAGAACCACCAATTCGGTACACCTGCTGCACCTAAAAGTACATCCTCCCCTTATAAAATTACCCCCTAAGAATCACCATCTAGGAAAAGGATCTAAGGTCACTATGGACAATATACTGAAATTTTCAGCTCAGTATATACAGTGATGGCCCAAAAAACAAGCAGAATGTTAGGAATTAGTAGGAAAGAAATGGAGAATAAAGCTAAGATTATTATGATAAGAACATAAGAATTGCAATACTGAGTCAGACAAAGGGTCCATCAATTCCAGTACCCTGTTTTCAACAGCGGCCAATCCAGTTCACAAGTTTCTGGCAGAATCCCCTCTGCTCTACAATACAGGCCTGGGAAAATACAGAGAATAGGAGATAGATCCACATAAAATCATAAAAGAATATTCTTTCTGCAAGTGCTGTACATATTTGTTCTCACTTATTAGTAGCCCCTATTGAGGGAGATGGTCATACATCTAAGAACCACATGTCTTTTTTGGGCCGATGTGATAAACTATGCTAATCCTAGAGAAAATAGCATGGAAATGTGTATCAATGAGATGCATGTTAAATTACTTCCCCAGTAGCACTGAATCTTTACTTCACTTCTAGGGGTTAAGTAAGTTTTAATTTCCCATTAACTTCAATGGAAGTCCTGGAAAGTTACAAAATCAGCCACTAAAAGGCAGAAAATCCCCCAAGTTAAGGACCCCTGGAGATAAGGTCCCCAAGTTGGAGACCTACAGACCTTCTACCCCTTGATTCATCCCCAGGGCCAGGAAAATCTGGGCCCAGGACCCCTAAGCAAAAATGTCTTGAGACTAGACAGGCCAACATCCTACCTCCTACTTATCGGTACCCATCCAGTCACTTTTCTATCCCTACACATCCAAATACTCTCATCTAACTCCCATATATTTCATTCACACTACCCTCTACCCACTTACTCAACCTCCATTTTTATCCCCCTATCCCATATCTATCCTCCCAACCACCTACCCATCCAGCATATAGGCCCCCCTCTGATGGTGATCAGAAAACTACCTACAGATGGAAAAGCTTATCCTTCTTCTGTCATACATTATCTTAAAGAGTTTGGCTGAGGTAAGTGACTTAAGCAGAACTGGCATGAATTTTAAATGGCCCCAGTTCAGCTAAAGTCATTGACCTTGTCAGAATTGGTACCACTGGGTTGGTATATTTGTAACCTCTTTTTCCTTGTTTGTTCATCTAATTCTGTATAGTATTTTTTTCTCTTGTTTTGCAAATCTGTTGTTTCCTTCCCTGCATGTACTGGTGGATTCTCGCTTGTTCCTTCAATTTGTCAAAATGTTTATCCAAGTTTACAAATGGAAATCATTCTGGACATTTACCATCATGCTCACACTTTTTGGAGGTCATTTTAGGATCATCTATATGCGTAAATTGTAGCATTTACATAGTAACTTATAACACAACATAGACTATATCAGTCTTTATCAGCCGTTGTCGACTATCGAGTCTGCCCAAAAGATAACCAGCACCTGCCATGCAGTGTAACTTACGCTCCGCCCAAGAAACAGTGAGGAAAGTAACAGCCAATTCACACAGTTTTAGGTCGGGGTGCTCCATTCTTGGTTTCCATTCTCTTGCCCCTTAAGGATCCACTTTATCGGACTCCTTTTTAAATTCCAGCACTGGCTTTGCTTTCACCACTTCTTTCAGGAGAGAATTCAACCATCCACTACTCTTGTTCTTGTTACATAAATGACATTCAGGTATTTGTCCCTTTGTCGGACTCTACGTTATACATATTCAGTTAATGAGAGATGTTTAGGTGAAACTGAGAACTGGTGTACGCAAAACCTATTGCAACTCAATGCTGAGAAACCATCATTTTTTGGATAGGGAGTCCAGATAAAACTTCACCACAATTAAGCCCATGGTTTGCTCCGAGCACTTTTGACATGATCACCAAAGTGCAGAATTTAGGGGTCATACTCAATTCAGCCAAAACAATGGAAAAACAAGTTAATTTGGTTATTAAAATATTTTTCATTTTATAGTTGATGCGTCAGTTGTGATCCTTTCTGGCATTATCTGATTTGCACCTGGTGGTTCAAAATCTTACAGCATCCCACTTGGATTACTGTAATGCAATTTATTTTGGCCTACTACAACAAACTTTGGCATGACTTCAGGAGGCTCAGAATATTGCTGGGTAAGAAAAGATGGGACAGGACATCGCCTTTGCTCATAGATTTACATTGGCTGCCTGTAAAATTAACAGTCCAATCTAAGGTTCTCACAATAATTTATAAGGCGATATATAACATAGGTCCATCCTATTTCAAAGCATTTGCTTGAAGATATCAATCATGCAAGTCACTGAGATCGCAAAATGAGATTCATTTACTATTGCCCTCAGTGAGGGATTTTAAATTGGTGATTAGGAAGTGCTCCCTGAAGAGATGCTATATTGATTTGGAACACTCTTTCAGAAGAACTCAGAAGTGAAAATAATTATTCAACTTTTTCAAAAAAGAAATTAAAACTAGGTTTTTTGAATGCTGGTTAGAAGAGAAAGCTAGAGCTCCATCAATTATAATGTGGATTGGAGTTATTATATGTACTGCTTTGTAGAATAAGATTATATTTTGTAAGTACCTTTAGTTTTAGATATCTTATTGTATACTTTGTATTTTGTGATTATCTGTTGAAATGATACCCCTGTACAGTTTGTTGGTGAAGCCTCATTTGGGGTACTAGGCTTAGTTTTGGAAGTCACAGCTTTCTAATGGCAGAACGAGGCTGGAGTCAGAACAGAGGAAAACAACCAAAATGGTAAGAGTTCTGCATCAGAAATCATATGAGAAGAGACTGGAGGGCCTAAATATCTATATCTATCTATCTATCTATCTATATATATATATCCCAGAAGAGAGGAGAGACAAAGGAGATATGATATAGACCTTTAAATACTTGAAAAGCATTATTGAACAAGCCTTTTTCAAATGAGGGGGAGCTCTAGAACTAGAGGATATAATATGAGGCTATTAGGAGGTCGAATTAAAAATGGTTTTATACCATTTATACTAGCAAAAGCCTCTTCAAGGTGGTTTACAAGATTTTGTGATTACCTGTTGTAAACTGTAAACCACCGTGTCTCTCCTCTCTTCTAGGAGATATATATATCCCCTCCAGTCTCTTCTCATATGACTTCGGATGAGGAACTCTTAACATTTTGGTCACTTTCCTCTGTTCTGACCCCAGCCTCTTTATGCCATTAGAAAGATACGACTTCCAAAACTGAGCCCAGTATCCCAAATGAGGCTTCACCAACAAATTGTACAGGGGCATTATTGCCTTCTGCTTTCTGCTGGCAATGCCCTTCCCTATGCAGCCTGGTACTTTGGCCACTGCCTTGCTTTTGTTTTGACATCTTGAGATCATCAGACACTATCACCCCAAAGTCTCTCTGCTGGTCCATGTACATCAGTCTCTTCCTCCCAGCACATGCAGATTGCCTACATGTGTGCATAGCGATTTCAGAAAGCCCTATTTACAAGTGTAGGAGAACGGGATATAGAGATTCAAAAGGGCATGACATCAGCACCATTTCAATGGGCTAAAATATTATGGGCCCGAAATCCAAAGGGATTGACACGGATAGCAGCACTCGGCGATATCAAGTTGCTGCCTGGCTATTGCTAGCTGCAAAAGTGAGGCGCAGTAAAAGCTAGCCGAACCTTCGCTGCGGAAGCTAACCAGGCAGTGGCCGAATATCACCGTTGTCCGGTTAGCTTCTTGGCAATCCAGAAATTCAATGCTGGGGCCAGGACATGACCTTGGCATTGAATATCCAGGTTTAAGTTTCAGCGGCGGCAGCTAGCCACTGAAGTGCGTTAGCCGCCACGGCTGAACGTCCCCCTCCCCCCATATGAGCATTTTCCATTCTATAATGGGAATTCACGTCAGCTCCAAATGATTTCCCTTTTAGCCTTTGCACCTGCTTCAGTGCAAGCGCTTTCATAGATGTTTTGGCAATGGCTCAATGAAAGGGACTGAGGGAGTAATGTCCTTATTGGTTTTTTTAATCCTTCTAAAAGGCAAAAAAACCACTGGTGGCATGGCTTATTAATTGGCACCACTTATGCACATACTGGTTTTGATTTTCCATATATAGAAGCTGCCAAGTAATGCCATTATTTTTCCTACCTGTAAGATTGTAAAACTGCTGTATGTAATGGCAAAAGACAAATACATATAAAGACACTGGAAAATGCATTTATTTATTTATTTATTTAGCATACATTTGTATACCGCTACTTCCAGCGATCAGTAGCGGTTTGATTAACGAAAAACGGAATTGTACAATCATGTCAAAATTTAGCAATATACACACATTGATTTGGAGGAGAAAGCACAGCACACGTGGGGAGGATATATGGGGATGATTCAGACATTACATATTTACATATTTACTTATTTACATAAACTGCCACCATGTTTCATTGGGTGGTATCATTTCAATCCCTGGGATTATAACAGACTGTATTGGCACTGGAAAAGATGTGTCTTGAGCTTCTTTCTGAATTCCATAAGGTCCTTGACAGCTCGTAGCTCCGGTGGTAGTTGGTTCCAGATGGACGGGGCCGAGTAGGAGAATGCTCGTTGGCTAGTAGTGCTATTTACAGATCTGATATCTGGGGGAACATGGAGTGTATTTGAGTGGACTGTTCGCCTGTTTCTGTTGGGTGGTTGCGTGCTGATAAGGGTGGAAAGAAAGGATGGTGCTATGTTATGAATCAGTTTGAAGGTGGTTACTAGTATTTTATATTTTACCCGGGCTGCAATGGGGAGCCAGTGAAGCTCGATTAGTACAGGGGTAATGTGCTCAGTGAGGTTCTTTTTCATGATGACCCTAGCCGCAACATTTTGGGCCATTTGGAGAATGTTGAGGGTTTTTTTTGGAAGACCCTGTAGGATGGCATTGCAGTAGTCGAGGTGTGGCATGATTAGAGCTTGCGCAGCAGTCCTGAAATCTTGAGGATCAATGATGCTCCGTAGGGGTTGTAGGACTTTAAGTTTGTGGAAAACGGCCTTGTTGGTTTTGCGGAGGTGCTTTTCCATCTTTAGATTACTGTCCAGTATTACACCCAGATATTTTATTTCATTCTTCGTGTGATATGTATTGTTACATAGGGTGACTGAGGCAGGCGGGTTAAAGTTTGGTTTTCTTGAGATGTACATGACCTCAGTTTTCTTATGATTGATCGCCATGTTATTTTGCTGTATCCAATTTAACATCTCGGCTAGGCATGCCTCAAGCTGAGTATAATTCGGGTTCTCGGAATCCAACTGTGTGTAGAGCATAATATCATCCGCATAAAGGTGGTAGTTGATATTGTGCTGTCGTAGAATATTACAGAGGGGTCGCATATAGACATTGAAAAGTAGTGCCGAGAGGGCGGAGCCCTGAGGTATGCCTTGCGTTTGTTGGAAGGCTTCGGCTTCATTGCCATTGAAATGAACTTGTGGCAATCTGTTGGTTATATATGATGAGAACCATTTCAGGGGAGTTCCCAATATTCCTATTGATTCAATCCTTTGTAGGAGGGTTCCATGATGGACTGTATCAAAGGCGGCAGAGATATTAATGAAAATGAGTATAAACATTTTTCTTTTGTCTTCAAGGCCCTTGAGGAGGTTGTTAAGCAGCGCTATCAGTGTTTCCACCCCATGACGTTGACGGAAACGTACTGCTGTTCATCTAGGGTTTCATGTTCATCCAGATGGTCTTGTAGTTGTAATAGGACTGACTTCTCAATGATCTTTGCCAGGAAAGATATGCTGGAGATGGGGCGGTAGGACGCTGGGTCGTCCTTGTTGAGTGAGTTGTTCTTTAGGACTGGTCTTATTATTGATTTCTTGAGCTGTGTGGGCATAATTCCTTGTTGGAGCGATTGGTTCACAATATGTGATACTTGGTTCGCAATATCTTGTTTTGCCACCTTAACCCATGCAGTTGGGCAGGGATCTAGCAGCGATGTGGTGGTACGGATGTTTGTTATTATGTTGGTAATTTGTTGAGCATCAATGTTGAGAAAGTTGTTCCATGTTAGTTCCTGGTCTACTTTGGTCATCTTGTTTAGGCGATGTTCCGGGTAGTTTACGTTCAAGCAGTGCGGGGGTGCAGTGAGTTTACTTGCGTAGTGGTCAGCCAGGCTTTGGGGTTTGATTAATGTCACCTGGTGGTCCTCCAGGGGTATTTTTGTCAGTGATTTTACTAGTTCGAATAGCTCCCGAGGCTTATTGATAGCTTTGTTTAATAAGTTGGTGTGGTGTGTCCTTTTCGCAGAGTTGACCTCGTCTTTGTATTTTGAGAGGTGCCTGAGGTAATCAGTCTTGTGTTCCATGGATTTGTTTTGTCTCCATTTTCTCTCCAGTCTTCGGAGTTCCCTCTTCATTCTGGTCAGCGTTTCTGTGTACCAGGGTTCTGATCTGTGTTTAGTTGAGATGGGGGGGATCTTCCATGTTGGGTGTGAAGCAGCCTGTATTCCCTCGTTCCAGCTGTTTGTCAGTATATCGAGGTCAGTGCATTCCAAATCAATGTGTGTGGAGATTTTGCTTATGAGATCTTCCAAGTTTAATTTGCTGAAGCCCCTTTGCGGGCGTGCCGTTCTCCGGGCCTTGGCATCTTTGGGTAAGGAAGGAAGGTTTAAGCGAAGATCAATTTGATGGTGGTCGGACCATGGTACTGGAGTTATCCTTATTAGAGGTTTTTCTTCGTTTCCCTGCTGGGTCGTGGGTGTGAAGACCATGTTTAGGGTATGACCCTTGTCGTGGGTGGGCTCATTTATTCGTTGTTGATATCCTAGTTGGTCCATGGCTTCAAGGAAGGTCTTTGCGTGAGTAGGTGGCATGGAGGTTAAATTTAGGTCTCCCAGGATGATTTGGAATTTCCTGAGTTGCGTGGTGGTGATGCTCTCTAGTGCTATGGCAAGAGATTCATGCTGTGTTGATGGGGGTCTGTATATTAGGCAGATGGATAGAGCTGAGTTTTCAACTTTCAGCAAATCGATGTCCATATCTGAAAGTTGGAAAGTGGTTGTTAATTGTAGGTTGGCTTTGGCGATGATGAGAACTCCTCCTCCTCTTTTGCTGGTGCGGGGGCAGTTGAATAATTTGTAACCGGGTTTATTTATCTGGTTTAATATTGCTGAGTCGGTGTCCGTGATCCAAGTTTCAGTTATGCAGAGGATGTCCGGTTGCTCATCCGTGATGATGTCATGGATTAAGTGGGTCTTGTTCCTGATAGATCTGGCATTAATGAGTATGATGTTGCATGTATCAAGAGTTGTTTGAGGTGAAAGTATGTGGGTGCTTTGTGTGATCAGAGGTTTATCCACATTCAACCTTCTTGGTTTGCGGTGCCGCTGTGTCCTATTCTGCCTGGTAGTAGAGGGCCTTGGAGATGGTGTGATTGTTGGGCCATTGCAGGTAGTGTGGTAGGGGGTGAGTGGAGGGAGGACAGGTGTTTGTATGGGATAAAGCATATATATTGGAGTGCATATGTGTGGTAGTGAGTAGTAGAAGTTGGAGATGAAGGCATATGAAGGAGCCAGTAGGAGCAGATATATACTTAGTAAAACGCTAAGGGGTGCCATTCCACAGTTTGATAGACAGTTGCGCTTGGGCCGTGACCTGTAAGCTACAGACTCTTTATATCCTCAAGTTGTTTTTTAGTGGCCTAGTAACAGCAGTAACCTCAGAGTAATAGGTAATATTTTCCATCAGTGGCTCAGTAACAGCATGCACGTTACAGTAACAAATAATACTTTGCAGTCAGAGGGCTAGTCGTATCAGACACTTTACAGTCATGAGTGATATTTCTCATTCAGTAGCCTAGTATCAGCATGTACGGTACAGTGACAATACTTTGCAGAAGGTTTTCTTATTATCATCAGTAATACATTATATTCACAGTTACAATCAGTGTTAATCAGACAGTTGTTACTATTGCACATCTGCAGCTAATGTGGGAGGTCTGTTATAAAACAAGTAAACTTTTCTCAGTCATTGGTTTGGTATCACCAGGTAGTTCGCAAACACTGTGCAGTGTCCTAGTATTGTTCGGGCTCAGATCTTCGTGCTTTATGTCAGCTATGTGTGGGATTACGTTTAGAAGGCTTACCTCCTTGGTTGTGTACGGATCAATGCAATTCCTTCAGTGTTCCTAGGTGGTTAGCTCCTGCGTGTGTGCTCCATTCGATGGTGCTCCATAGAGGACTTCTGTCTCACTGCCTAAGGGCCACGCCAAAGGGCCCTCTGGCGAGGCCCGCCAGGCGCGGGCGCGCCCTGCAGGGAGACCGCTTTTAAATTAGTCTCGGGCTGGCTCCCACTGCCCGGATTGGGCAGGAGCACCGGGGGCGGAGTGTCCCGGCAGCGGCTCTCCCTTTGCAGGGAGACCGCTTTTAAATTAGTCTCGGGCTGGCTCCCACTGCCCGGATTGGGCAGGAGCACCGGGGGCGGAGTGTCCCGGCAGCGGCTCTCCCTTTGCAGGGAGACCGCTTTTAAATTAGTCTCGGGCTGGCTCCCACTGCCCGGATTGGGCAGGAGCACCGGGGGCAGAGTGTCCCGGCATTAACAAAAGGCAGAGCTTTTTGTAAAATACTCAGGAAATGTGAACATCGCAACCTGGACGGCCCATTTCCCACGGAGTCTCTAGGTAAAATGGGGCTTTTACATTAAACTATGGTAAAAGAATTTGCTTCTATGCGAGTACAGTAATAGTCACACCTTGCCTATTATGTTACATTTAGGAGGTTCAAGATGGTGGCTCGTTAGCTGTTTTTGTCAGGTGCTGTCTCTACTACTCACATTTACAATGACCTAGAGAAAAGGTTTTTCTTCAAACTTTGAGAAGAAAAAGAAAGATTTAGGGGGTAATTCTGGAAATATAGGGATTCAGAAGTAGATGGTGTCTCCCAGTAGCCCTCTAGCCCCTAGCCTAGATGCAGTTCAAGTCTCAAGTTACCGCATCAGTCGTCCCCAGGGCAGGTTTTGGATTTGAATCAGCATAAACATTGCAGACTAGCAGCTATTATCTCAATGGTGCAGGAATATTTACCTTCATATCAGATGAAAAATTACTGGAATCCTTGCAAGGGAGTGTCAAATTAATTCACTTGAAACATGTAAAGGTCCGACTCCCTTTAAAAAATCCTGGCCGTTCTGAGAAATTATCTGCTACATCAGTATTGAATGAGGCTGATTAGAGTTGCCCTTTCATAAGCCTATCACCTCTTAAGACATAATTCCAGCTGCAGCTCATCCTGAGCTTCTTCCCTGATTTGAAAGGAAACTCATGCTTTTATTAGAGGTAACTCTCAGTGTATTTGTGATATGGTGGTAAAGGATAATCCTAGATATTAAATTGCATTTGTCAGAATTCAGCATTACTGCTTTGCAGGTTTTAAATGGGTTTTTTCATGGAGGTTTATTTATTGGCGGGGAGTTCTTTATTTTTCTGGTTCCAGGATTTCTACTTGGATCCCCCATTTTTTGGGAATGCATAGTAAATTGAAATAGTTATTAATTTTCCTTTTTACTCTGGGTACATGTCTTTTTAAATTTTCTACTATACATATTTCATTTTCTGTATCAAACTGTACCTGATATATATTTTTTTTTTTGGGGGGGGGGGGGGGACATAAATAAAGAGGATAATGAATTTTGCAAAGTTATACCCTTCCATTAATCTACAGAAGTGCTTCTTTCCCCAGCCCTCTCTTCTCCTTGCAATCATAAAATGTGAACACTGCCCCTTTGGGATGTTCGCCCTTCTACATTCACGTTGTTTCTACTTCCTTGATTGTCAGCATTGAGAAAAGTGCACCCACAGAAAAAGCCTATTTTAGAGAATCTGAATCTCCAAGTAATATTCCTTACACTGCAGCAAAATATGCTTGGAATGAACATTTCTGGGTAGCCAAACCACAAATGCTGGTTTATAAGAGAAGTGCACAGCACTATACAGCAGGACCCAGCACCATTGTGAATGAAGATTGTTCAGAGGCCGGCTTTACCATTAGGCATTTAGGCAGTTACATAGAGGGCTAGATTTTAGAGGGCAGCCCATTCCTGACCCTCACAGGGACCAGCAGCAATGGTAACAATAAAATAGCAATGCTGTGCTTAGCAGAGCCTTAGAAGGGCTGCGGGCTCTTGTGCTGTGCTCTGACCAGCTGCTTCCATCCCCATACAGACAGAAGTCTGAGTGAGTGGAGGCTGGACTCGCTGACCTTTCTGCGTGCAGCACCAGCTTCCAGCAGTTCAGAGGCTCTGCTAAGCGCCGCTTTGATGTGTTATTGCCATTGCCACCCAACGAGGGGTGACAGCAACAGGCAGTGGGGGGCGGGGGGGGGGGGAAGCGACAGGAACAAACAGTTATTAATGTAGCTCAAGAGGAAACCACTGCTTATCTGCGGGATGAGTAGTATGGAGCTGGCTTCTTTTCAGATTTGTGATCTGGATTGGCCACTGTTGGAAACAGGACACTGAGCTTGACGGACCTTCAGTCTGATCCAGTCTAGCAGTTCGAGGGTTCGCCTAGGGCACCTCATATATCCTTGTACCAGCCCTGATGCCCCTCTAATCTTGTGCCAATTACTTATTCTGATGAAAACAGATTTGCCCCAGCTCAGCCAGATCAAACACAAGGGAGATATTGTTTTCAGCATTAAATTCCATTTCTGTCTTATACCGACTGTCTCAGTAGTGAAATAAACCAAAAGCCCAACAATTTTTAGCCGTCTCTTCCATGGTTCTCTCCCATCTCACAGGCAACAGAGGGATGATTTGTATCTGAAGTGCCTACAGCCTGCTTATCTGCTCTCTTCGAAATGGCAGCCAGTTTCAAAGGCACTTTGTCCAATTAGAAGTGCGGAGAAATATTCATCCTGTCCCTGACTAAGATGAAGTAGTGCTTTCAAAACCTCTGGTGGCATGATGCCAGCATTAAGTAGTCCAAAATATTCTGAGCAGAGCCAACCATTATTAATTAGCTTTATTAGCGGCAGGTCGTTAGTATGAAATAACAGAAAAAGGAGGAGCGCAAGAGCAAATGCCAGAGGCAAGGCAGAGAAAAATGAATATCTTACCTCTTCTAAAAACCGATTGTCCATATTTCGGTTGTTTTATATGCCATAGTACAATAAGTATAAAAAATTCATATCCACACTGATGCACTAATAGCAGACCACAAAACCCTAACCAAAGAACATTTACTTAACATTTAATTATGGGAATTTATTAAAAAAAAAATTCTATCATGCCCTCTTACATCCATGAAGTCAAAATATTTGTTTTCTATATGATGCCTGGTATATTAAGATGGCCAGCAGAATCCATTTTATTTTGGCACGTTATGGACTTTTTTCTTTGGGAAAATTAAGGGAGCCTTTTACTCCAGTGCACTAGCCGTGTGTAGTGTGTGTGTTCTGGCATGTGCTGAAGTCGCACTAGGACACATGTTGCCAGCTAGCCTGGGGCCATGACAGCATAGGAAGATTCTCACGCTAACCGTGTTGGCGTCACGAGTGGCCATGGTGAGCTCAGCGCAGTTAGCGTTGCTTTGCACCACACACTAACTCCTTCTTCCTAAAGGTAGGGCTCTCTTTGTGCTGGTATGCAACAGTATGGCATACCAGCAACCAGCACCTTTTTCGGGGGGGGGGGGGGAGGGGAGGGGGCAGCACCTTTAAAAAAACCCTCAGTGATTTATTCCTCCTCACCCCGTCACCACCGATGCTTTTCCCGTGTCTGCAGCAGCGGCGGGCATCAAACATCTCTGTGCCAACATTTAGCCACTGAATATCTAAATTTAAGCCTTTAGGTGGGTTACATAAATAACAGGTATAACTTGAAGCATCTCATTTAAATGTTTCAGTTTATTTTGGTAATTGCAAACTAAACAAATAGCGGGTTATCTTGGAAGCCCTATTCATGCTTTGGATGCCTGAAAACAGACACAGAGATGTCCAAGCACAGAGACATCTCCAGAACCATTTTAGAAGCCGGGTCTGTAGATGTCCAAGTGTGAACAGGGGTGTGGTGGAGGCATGACTGAGGATTCCCAGGAACCTGAACGTAACTGTTGGAATTTGGTCTAGTGGTGTGGATCTGTTTGAGATAATAGTGTGTGGGGGTGTGCCCGATAGGGGTGTAGATGGTGGGAATGAAGTAGTTGTGTGGGATTGAGAGCATGGTTGAATATTATGGAGCAAATTAGGATATAAATGATGAGGTCTATACAGGAAGCTATTTTCTTTTCCATAGTAATAAAATTGAGTGAGTAGCACAGAAATAGTTTCCAATGTGATCTTGGTTAAGTGTATATATTTCTGGGAGAGAGATAGGGGAAATGTTTATTGTGCGATAGCTGGGCTGAGGGGGGGGGGGTTGGAGCAGTAACAAGAATTGGCAGTATAAGCTACAGAGAGAGGATTGTAAGGGAAAGGGGAGGTCTGTAACAGTATGAGGCGCGACTTGGGAACAGGGCGAGAAAGGGGACCACGTGGTGACTGTATACTCCGGAAGCAGTGAGGTTGCGGTTTAGAGGAAATCAAGCTGCGAGTGCACACTTTGGGAGGGGTGACTGAGCAGTGCAAAGGGAGAGGAGTAGCGTGTAGTATGGCTCAGATCAGAATGGGAGAATTTGAAAGAACCAAAAGTGGTGGCCGTCCGTTAGGGAGCAGAGTAGTTGTGAACACAAGATAGCAAGCTAATATAAGCAACAATAGCGATTATTGTATAACTGGATAAGCTGCGCAATTGTGGAACAAATACGATAATACTAGCATTGGTGAAATGGCGGTAATCATATCACTAGAGAGACCGGAAGTTGGTAGTTACAATGCAGTAATATCAGCAATGTACAGAAATGGCTGGTCTCCTTTGTCATTGTTGAGATCTCAACTGGAGAGGCAGACTAGAGGTGAACTGGTGTAATCACTGCAGTGTATGCCGGTTCAGTGCATGCAACCAGTACAGA
The DNA here is from genome assembly GCA_033557465.1 of Ichthyophis bannanicus. Lineage (NCBI taxonomy): Eukaryota > Metazoa > Chordata > Amphibia > Gymnophiona > Ichthyophiidae > Ichthyophis > Ichthyophis bannanicus. The sequence continues at coordinate 123,117,570 of CM066043.1, read as the reverse complement.
GTCAAGCGTGCTAAAGGAATATCCATCTGGCTATGTGTGATTCTTGCTATGGGGGAGTGTGTTGGATTAGAGGGAGAGACTACCGACGGCTTCACTGTTCTCGCCTAGAGTTCCTCACCTAAGGCCCGACTCCCTGTCTATGACAACATGCACCCTAAGCCCACATACACACCTCAACCCAATAAGTTCAAGAAATTTGACAAAAAATGACTGAAACAAACAATTCAACATTTACCCCCAAACCCAACAAACCTAGATGAAGCAATAACCACCTGGAAAAATGCTATATCTAATGCAGCAGTCTTACACACTCACAATCCACCCACTGCAAAAACAAAATGCTGCATGGTTCAGGCCTGAACTTAAACAACTGAAAACTAATTTTCGCAAATGTGAGCGCAAATGGCGTCTTACAAAATCATCAGCTTGTCATTCTCAATATATGCCTAAACTAAAAACATTACAGAGAAATCATAAACGCCACAAAGAAAGAACACAAATATTCCACCATCCTATCAAAGTCCCTCAACAGTCCAAGAGAGCTATTCGAGATCATAAAATCTCCAATCAATAACACTGCAAACAATGACAGAAATGATCCTGTCATAGATCCTCATGTGCTAGCTAATTAGTACAAAGGCAAGCTAAAACATCAAGTCCTACCTATAATCAAACACACAATACCCAATAACAAACTCCTTCTGGTCAACGTTCTACCCCACCTCAAAGGACGCACTTGGGATCATCACCACCAAAATAAACACAACCACTTCCTACCTCAACCCTTGTCAAGTTAGCTGGATAAAAGCATCAAAAATAGAACTCCCCTCTTATTCTACCTACTATATAGTTAACCTCTCCCTCCAACAGGGATATATCTCACCTCCTCTAAAACATGCATTAAAATTTGCCCAATTCTGAAAAATAATACCATGGATAAACACACCCCAATGTCATGTAGACCCATTTCCAACCTCCCTTTTATGGCTAAACTAATAGAGAAAATAGTACAAGTTCAGCTCCAGGATCATGTCGATACCTTCTCCCCCTTAGACAAGCACCAATACGACTTTCGCCCACACCACGGAGTAGAGACCCTTCTCACTGTCTTGTTTAACAGTCTCATTCATGGAATAGACTCCTCCAAAAGGGTGTTCCTTCTCCTATACTTAGATATCACAGCAACGTTTGACAATATAAATCACCATTTCATGCTCTCTAGGTTATAATAAATAGGAATCCAAAAAACACAGCACTTCAATGGTTAAATTCATATCTATCAGGTAGAACTCAACAGGTAAGAATAGGACAACAGATTTCTGATCCCTACAACTAAGAACAAGGTCTGTCACAAGGCTCCGCCTCTCTGCTCTCCTGTTTAATATTTATCTACAGCCCATCTGTTCAATTTTCAAAAAATTCCAAGTATACTATCATATATATGCGGAAGATATAGTGATATATCTTCCTCTTGACATCTCCAACCCCTCAATTCAACAAATCACAGATTGTGAGATAATAGCCATTCTGCCGCCTCTGCGAAGCAATCTCATGATCAATTGCAGCAGAACTGAAGCTCTCTATATAACAAGGAATCAAAGCTTTACACCCCCCCCCCCCAACTTCCATCAGGGTTCAAGATGCAAATATCACTGTCAAAATGAGGTAAACTACCTTGGAGTCATTCTTGACCACATGTGCTCATATATAAAACAAACAAGAAAGATTTACTGTAAACTCAGAATGCTAAAACAACTCCGCCCCCTCCTTCATCCCTATGATTTAAAATCAGTTATCAACGCTATTATTACACCCCACTTCAATTTCTCCGACACCATTCTTCAAACAAACCGTAAGACTACTCCAAACACCACACCATACTGCAGCCAGGATAACATCTAATGCCAATCCAACAGAACACATCACCCCGATATTATATAATCTGCACTGGCTCCCAATCCAGAGCCACATGCACTACAAAAACACTGGCAACCACACTGGTAATCAATCACATTGTCCCATCATACCTCGCCACGCTCATTTCCAAGGAAATAAACACGCGAACACAACGTGCCTGTAACAAAAATAAACTTACAATACTATTAGAATGCAAGAAAACTACAAAAATGACAAACAGAACGTTCTCGCACTTTTCCCCCATCCTTTGGAATAATCTCCCAGACAACCTAAGAAAGATAAATGACCTCTCCACATTCCACAAAAAACTCAAAACCTTCCTTTATATCCAACACTTTGGGAACAAAAATGAACCCTATAGTACTGACCCGACCTCATACAGGCCCACCCTGAATACACCCTACCAAGAGCAACCTTTAGGGCATCAGGACCAAATATGCATCGAGTTCATCTCTTTATTGTATTGACCTTTATCTTTGATATGATGTTAAATGTATACAGTTTAACTGTTCCATGTAAATTAATATGTACTGTTTCTTGTACAAGTCAAAGGTTATTATTTGTAAGCCACATTTGAAAAATGCAGTATAAAAAAATCCCAAATAAATAAAAACAACTGCTTGATCTCAGAAATGTCCTGGACATCTGGAATCATGTCTAAGTTTAAAGTTGCTTGAAGTATGAATAAGCATTTGGAAAGTGCTGGTTTTGGCTGAAAAGCATCCAGAGGGTATAAAAGGAGAAAGCACTCCGTCACCCCCAGTACTCTATACAATCATGATAGCAGCAGTGGGATTTGAACCCTGGCTTCCCTGGTCCTAAGCCCACAACTCCAACCATTAGGCTATTCCTAGATGTCCAACTTCTGGAATACTCTCCTGGGTATGTTTAGGAAGACGTCCCTGCAGACGTCCATATCGAGCACGTGCACATTTGTGAAATCATGTCTGCACCTGGACGTGCCTGCTTTTTCTTTTTCCAGATGTTCTGGCTTAGACGTCCCAGATTGCACTTGGACATTGCTAAAATGCCCCTCACAACGAGTCACTGACTATATGTATAATTTAAAACACTCTATGTTAGAAGTTTCAAATTATGTTCTCCTTGTGACTGAATGTCAACTTAAAGATCCATTCTCTGTATGATAAAGCAGTAAGACACAAATGGCTTATCAAAGGCTATGTGATTTCAACCAATTAGTAGGTGTAGAACAAGAAATATTAGAAATCATCACTATTACATAACGTTTCTGTACTTTTTGAAGTGTTTTTCTCACTTAAAGCTATTTGGTGGTACTGACTTATGTACATAAAGGAAGGAGCAAATGGGGCTCCTGCTGGCCTACACCTAGAGCACCAGGAACATGTACAGGTTGGCCTTTGGAGATTGGGAGAGGAAGGTTCTTCATTCTGGATTGGGGAGGGGGAGGGGGGGGGGGTTTGCAGAGATGTTCAGTGGGGGCTTGGGGGAGTACCAGGATCTATGTGGGGAGGGAAGAACCAGACTGCCAGTCTTCTTGCAAAAGTACGGTTCCTTTAAGAATGTGGCCAGGAACATCAGGCTACATGCTAGAGGCCCAATGCTCCAGGCAAAAAAATAAATGTCAAGTTTGAACTGGTGTTATTTTTCCAAGAGTAACAGAGCTTGTGGTGATTTACCGCAAGCTGTGGTATTCATTTGAATACTAATGAGGTCTTTTGCATGCTTTGCATCTTTTTGGTATTCAACATAAGTTGTGGTGGGAATCTGTGTGTTGCAGTGAAATAACGCATGCTAGTTATTTATTTCTTTTATTTATATTTTGTATTTAGCTCACGCCTTTCCAACAGGTAGCACATGACGTTTACATGTACTGCGCACTGTAATCTACCCTAAATGCACGATACCTGCAAAATCCTAATGCATTTTAGCAAACATACCCCAAAGTGTCCAATTTATTGCACATCAATATAAGGTACATTACAAAACAGAATATATCTGGCAACCATTCAGATCTATGAGCCAACAGTAAGAACCACCCGTAAAACATACCAGAAGAGAAACATTAGATTTGGAATCTTAGATTAAATTACTCGTCGTTCCAAACCTAAGCTCAAGGCCACAAAGATAGATCCCAGCCACAAAGGGCCTACAGTCTACTGTATATAAGGCAATGTTTCTCAAGTCAGTCTTTCTGTGCCTCTGGGCTTTTAGGATATCCACAATGATTATACAAAATACAGATCTGCAGCCCTTACTATTTTGGTAGCAAAACTGGATGTGACAGATGTGGGTTGCGATGATCTAGGTGTTAGACTAATATGAGAACTTGTATGTTTATGTACCCAGAAATCCAAAAAGTATCATGGCAAAAACTGACTTAGATAAGAACAATATCCTATCAGCCTTCTTGTTACTATGGCTGGAAACTGGTATATATCATTAGCTTAGCAAACAAGGAAAATCTAAACAGAATATTTGGGACAATTGGTCTTTATCTGCATCATCTAGTACGTTACAATGAATAGCTGTCCAACATTTAATTCAAGTTATTTCCCACCCTATCATAATGCCCTGGACATGTTACAATATAATAAAACACATATAATATGCAGTAGTCACAAATAATTATCCAATCATAGCAATCCAAACAGCAATATGATAATGGTATTGTCTCGTGTTATCTGCCGTAAAGCGCATGACATAAAATAGGCAATGCTGTTACCATGCACTACATATGTTAATAAAGGAGGACCAAAATGTGCTATCTGGCGCACGATATCTCATTGGGTGGGAGGGGGGGGGCAGTTTGTATTAGATCCATCCATGCAGCCCTTAAATCCCTCACCCTCATTCCCCAATCCTTACCTTTCCATAATCGCCCTAAATTTCATCATTCCTCACATTCAGACCTGCATCCACCACAGCTGGCAATAGGAGAGTTACATATCCACCTGCTGTTGTTTCTACTGTGGCCCTTTTGAACTGTACATGCTGCGGTGCAACAAAGAGTTCAAACTGCAAACTATGAAGACAAAAGCAGAAGTAGCAACTGGCAGTATGGTGGGAAAGGGAAATTCCCTAGAGATTGAAGAGTGGGAGGTCTTGAACTCTAGTTTTGGTCACCTTCAGAATTTGGCACCCTAGGAACATGCTCATCTTGCCTATTCCTATTGCAGCCCCGAATGAATGGGATCATCACGGAGGAGAAAGCGTAAGGAAGGAGAACGGTGGGGGAAAAAGGAGGACGACTCATCGGGAACCAGAATGAAAGAGTTTTGGGGGAAGACGGTAAGATGTCGTTTGCATATTGCAGCAGCATTAAAATGATCATGCCATTTGGGACTTTCACTTTTAACACATCCAAGATATGCACGACAAATGTCTTCACAGAAAAGCCCTTTTAAATGAGCATGGTGACTTTGAAAGGTTACTAATGCTGCTATCTGATCTTTTAAACGTACCATACTTTAGCAAATGGGCCTCTAAGTTGTAATGTAAAGCTGGAGTACAAACCGTGTGAGATTCTGCTGTACTGGGAGAAGTTGTGCTTTGAAATCCCTGCATCGCAGGTCAAATCAGGCAGCAATGCTGTCTTTCAAGGGTTGGCTGGTCCGCAGCCTTTCCATCTGGTGGCATGAAAGCTGGACTAGAGCGTTAGAGCAGTATTGTCACTAGTGAAACAATGGGCATCACAGAAGATAGCACAGTTACTTACCTGTAACAGGTGATCTCTGGGAACAGCAGGAATAAGTCTTCACATATAGGTATCGTCAGTACCAACGGAGCCTGCGCAGGAACGCTCCCCAGCATCCAATCAGGAAAGCTTTTGGGAGCATCCCACAGCGCCTGCGTGCTGCCTTCCTGCCTTTCCCAACTATCTCTCCTCAGTTGAGTTTTAAAGCTGAGACAAAGAGAGAGAGAGAGAGGGAAAGGAAAGATAGAGAGATACAACTCCTAGGGGAGGTGGGTGGGTTGTGAAGACTTATTCCTGCTGTTCCCAGAGATCACCTGTTACAGGTAAGTAACTGTGCTATCTCCAGGAACAAGCAGGAATGAGTCTTCACATATGGGGACTCCCTAGCTTTAGATGCCAGAGAGACCCCAGAGGTTGTGTGTCCCTGGGACAGGGTTGCACTTCCCCATATGGATCTCTGGCATCCCATCAGGATGGTGGGTAGGAGTTGATTAAGTATGGAACAGGTGTTTGAGAACAGCCTGACCAAACAAGGCATCCCAGCGGGAGTCCTTGTCCAAGCAGTAATGGGCTGTGAAGGTATGAACCGAGGCCCAAGTGGCTGCTCAACAGATGTCGTCAATAGACACAGAGTTCAGATGAGCCATTGAGGCTGCCATGGCTCTCACATTGTGAGCTGTGACATGACCCTCCAGAGAAAGGTTTTTACTCTGATAGGCGAAAGAAATACACTGGGCGATCCAGTTAGATAGTGTTCTCTTGGAGATTGATCCTTCTCATTTGGGACTACCAAAGGCAACAAAGAGCTGAGAGGACTTTCTATGTTGCTGTGTCCTCTGTAAGTAAAAAGCCAGAGCTCTTTTACAGTCCAGGGTATGAAGATTCCTCTCTGCACTTGATGCATGAGGTCCTGGAAAAAAGACAGGTAGGTAGACCTCCTGGTTAAGGTGAAAAGGCGAGACCACCTTAGGCATAAAGTGTGGATGAATCCTAAGGACTACCTTGTCATGATGGAACCTTGTATAAGGTGGATTAGATACGAGTGCTTGCAATTCACTAATACGACGTGCTGATGTGATTGCAATGAGAAAGATAACCTTACAAGAAAGGTATTTCAAGGAGGTGGTAGCCAAAGGTTCAAAAGACGGCTTCATAAGCTGACCAAAAACCAGGTTCAAGTCCCATGCCACCGGAGGTGGTCTAATGGGAGGCTTTGTTAAAAGGAGGCCTCTCATGAACCCTGCTACATGAGGATGAGAGGAAATAGATTGTCCATATAGAGGCTTAAGGGAAGCTGCAATAGCGCTCAAATGGACCCTTACTGAATTTGTCTTAAGGCCTGCATTAGACAGATGGAGGAGATACTCCAGCAAAGATTCCAGAGGTATGGCAAGGGGATTAAGACCCTTCTCAGAGCACCAAATAGTAAACCTCTTCCACTTGAAAGCATAAGAACGTCTAGTGGAAGGTTTTCTGGAAGCATGAAGAACATCTTTCACCTGTTGAGAAAGATGAAGATCTTGGAGATCTAGGCCTTCAGCAACCAAGCCCTGAGATGCAGAGACTGGGGATTGGGATGCCATAACTTTCCGTCCTCCTGAGATAGGAGATCTGGAGCAGACCCTAACTCCAGGGAGGGAGCTTGAGAGAGATGTAGAAGCAGAGGGTACCACACTTGCCGTGGCCAATGTGGAGCTATGAGCATCATGTGGCCTCTGTCTCTCTGAAGCTTGAACAGGGCTTTGGGAATTAGGGGAATGGGTGGAAAGGCATACAGGAAGTCTTGACCTCAGTGAAGGAGGAAAGCATCCCTTGCCTGAGCTGCCTGAGCCGGAGTTCTGGAACAGAACTGGGGAAGTTTGGCATTCCACGGACTTGCAAAGAGATCTATGTCCGGGGTTCCCAAAATCTGAAAAATCCTAGCCACCTGGTCCACATGTAGGGACCACTCGTGTGGAAGCAGACCTCGACTGAGCCTGTCTGCCCAAGAGTTTTGAATGCCTGGAAGATAAACTGCCAGAAGATGAATTTGATGCTCTCTGGCGAGGGCCCACAGTCGCAAAGCTTCATGCAAAGCGACAGACAGCCAGTTCCGCCCTGCTTGTTCACATAGAACATGGCTACCTGATTGTCCGTGTTGATAAGGACTATCTTGTAGCTGAGCAGGGTGTGGAACACCCGTAGAGCAAGGAAGATTGCTCTGAGTTCCAAGAGATTGATATGTAGACAACTCTCCTGTGGGGACCAGATGCCTTGGGTGGAGAGGTCTTGCAGATGAGCTCCCCACCCCATTGGAGAAGCATCTGCTGTGAGAGCTGCTTGGGGTAAAGACTGCTGAAAGGGGGACCCCAGCAACAGGTTTTGAGGAGACTTCCACCACTGGAGGGACAAAATGAGGCGACATGTGTTTGCTATTTTGTCTGACAGGCAGTCTAATGCCTGGGTCCATTGGGTGGATAAAGTCCACTGAGCTGCTCTCATGTGAAGGCGAGCATATGGTACCACATGCACGGTGGATGCCATGTGGCCTAGTAACTAACATCTCTCGAGCAGTTAAGTGAGGCTTCAACTCTGCTTGAGAAGCTAACTGCACCAAGCGAAGGCAACGGGCCTGGGGGAGATAGGCCCTTGCCTTTGTGGTATCCAGCAACGCCCCTATAAACTCCAGGGACTGAGTAGGGGTTAAATTGGATTTTGGAATGTTTATTATCAGCCCTAAATACTGAAGGATACTCATTGTGCAGGCTAGAGAACTCTTGGCCTCTGACTGAGTGGGAGCTCGAATGAGCCAGTCGTCCAAATAAGGGAAGACGAATATTCCCAGAGTGCGCAGAAATGCAGCTACCACTGCCATGCATTTTGTGAACACCCTTGGTGCAGAGGCCAGACCAAAAGGGAGCACTCTGTATTGATAGTGCCTCTCTTGAAAAAGGAACCGAAGGAACCTTCTGTGAGTTGGATGGATGAGAACATGGGTGTACGCATCCTTGAGATCTAGAGAACAAAGCCAATCCTAACTCTGAAGGTATGGCAGCAGAGTTCCCAGAGAAATCATTTTGAATTTTTCCTTGACTAGGAATCTGTTCAATTCTCTAAGATCTAAGATGGGTCTGTAGCCCCCTGTTTTCTTTGGAATAAGAAAATAGGGGGAGTAGAAACCTGTGCCCTGTTGTTGAAGAGGCACTTTCTCTATTGCCCCCTGGGCGAGAAGGGTGGCAACCTCCTGCCCCAACAGGTTGAGAAGGGAGGTTGGAGAATTGAACTGGTGCACTCTTGTGTGAGGGGGCAAGCTTGAAAAATGAAGTTTGTACCCCTCTCTTATGATGGAGAGTGTCCAATGCTCTGCTGTAATTTGCCCCCACCTGGGAGCAAAATGACATAACCTTCCTGGAATGGTGGAGGGCTCTGGTCCTTCCAGAGCCAGGAAGGCTAAGTTCTCTAGCGGAAAGTCAAAGGCCCTGAGGGGGCTGAGGTTGCTGGGTTGGTGGAGGCCTAGCAGCCTTTGCTTTGCTCTGTTTGGATGATTGCTGACGTTTGGTAGGGAACTGAGCTGCAGAAGATGCCCACTGACCATAAGCAGGATAGAATCTTCCCTTTTTAGAAAAAGGTGCTTTCTTGAACAACCTTTTCTTAGCAGGAGCAGCTGTGGATTTGGATAGTCTATCCAAGGCAGAATTTTCAGCATCCATCTAATTGGCTTTTGCTTGCCAATCTTTACCAAACAGGTTTTCACCTATACAAGGGATATTTCCCAATTCATCTTGAACCCAGATCTCCAAATCAGATGCTTGAAGCCAAGCAATTCTACGTGCACCTATGGCAATAGCTGAGGCTCTGCTTACACATTCAAAGGAGTCGAAAGCTGCACGGTTGGAGAATTTGGAGATATCTTGGGCATGTTTGAGCCAAGTGAGAAAGTCCTGTCTTATCTTCAGAAATGAAAGGACTTAAAGTCTGCAAATGATCAGTGACTTCTTTTAAGAACATTCCCATGTAAAGACTATAGGAATTAATTCTCGCAGCAAGCATGGAAGACTTCTTCCAAAAGCATCCAGGGTTCTACATTCACGTCCTGGAGGATTAGAGGCATGTCTTTTGGCACTTCTAATCTTTCTCATAGCAGACTCAACCACAATAGAGTGGTGAGGAAGTTGAGTTTTGGAAACAAGGAGGGACCCGATACATGGTATCCAACCTGCGAGAATGAGGGGAGGTGGTCAGAGGTGCTTCCCACATCCTCAACATGAGATCATACAAAATCTCATGAACAGGCAAGGTAGCTGCCTCCTTAGGAGTTTTAGGATATTGTAAAATATCTAACTCCTTGGCTCTGGGTTCTGTCTCAGGGGCCACCGTGATGGAAAGGCCCCGAGCCACCTCCCTGATGAAGTCTTGAAAAGACAAGTCCTCTGGAGGAGACATCCTTCGTTTAGGAGAGGACTCCTCTTGTGGAAGAAGCATCACTGCATCGACCGACTCTTCAGAATCCTCAGAGGAATCGAAGTATCGTCTGTCCGGATGCTCTTGCAAAGCCCGATACCCGTACCGACCGGGATCGGGAATAACTGGTACCGGGGTATCGGTACCGGAGGGCTTCAGGAGGACAGAGTAGCGGCATAGCGGACACCGATGTCGATGCCACCGGTACCGGGATCGTACCGATGGCGATGCTAGAGCCGGTACCAGTGGGGTAGTCTGTTGCGGTACCACGGGTGTCAATGCCACAAGGAAAGCCGCCAAACTGCGTTCTATGGACAGAATCCTCTGATCCATCGACGCCGCCAATGCTTGGAAGTCGGTACCGGTGGAAGTCACCGGTACCCCAGAGCATGGCACCAGGAGATCTGTCGAGGCCACGCCATCGAGATCATCCTGGAACCCCGATGATGCTTTAGAGGCCGAAGCCTCCCGCCGGGATAATTTTGCCGGTGCAGAATCCTCGAGGGCAACGCCAGATGCATCTCGATGCTTAGAAAGAGATCTACCCTTCGAGGACCGGCTGGATTTATGTTTAGTTACCTGAGATCCATGTGAGGAAGAAGCAGCCCTGGAAGACGTCGATGCCACCGAAGCCGCATCATAGGTTAACAGGGTACTGAGCTTAGCAGCTCAGTTCTGCCGACCTCTTTTAGACATCATGGAACAGGACATGCAATCTGTGATGGAATGGTCAGGACCTAAACATTTTAGACACCAGTCATGGGTGTCGGTGACGGAAATGGTACCGCCACATTTTGTGCACTTCTTAAATCCTGAGGCAGGCTTTTCCATGTTAAGGAAAGAACGTTTTGGGCCTAAGGCCCAAAACGCAAGTGCACCTGAAGAAAAAAGAAACTGAAAAAGATTTTTTTTTTTAACAAAAAGAAAAGAAAAAGTCCGGCGGTACCGGTAGAGCGTCGAAGAAGGCAGACGCGACACAAAAGAAATAAAGAAAAAATAAAGAAATTCTTCTGCGGTGACAGGAACCCGACCTGCTGGCTCCGCGGAAAAAGAAGAACTGAGGAGAGACAGTTGGGAAAGGCGGGAAGGCAGCATGCAGGCACTGTGGGATGCTCCCAAAAGCTTTCTGATTGGACGCTGGGGAGCATTCCCGCGCATGCTCCGTCGGTACCGACGATACCCATATGTGAAGACTCATTCCTGCTTGTTCCTGGAGATAAAACCTTTATGATTCTGCCATCCTGAAGGTGATTTTAATAGGAGACACAGTACAACGGAGAGCTTTAGAAGAATATAAGTACAACATGCAGAAGTTTATAAAAAGTTCAAGCTAAATCTGTCTTGGTTTTAGACATACTGTGCTTGATATTCAGTCGCAGGTATCCAACGAACAAAAGCGGCTAATCAGACAAGTGCCACTGCTCAGTATATTCAGTGGCACTATCTGTTGGGCCAGTGCATGGGCAGTCAGGATAGAGCGAGAAATTATCTGGAAAACTATACATAACAGGACAGCTAAGCTCCTAAGCTACCTGGATAGCAGTGTCAGCCAGTGCTAAATCGGAATACTCAGTGCTAATCACTATCCAGATATTGGTGCTAAATACACAGAGGGGGGGGGGGGGTGATATTCAAAGCACTTAGCTGGCCAGTCAATGGGAGGCTGGCCAGCAAGAGGCAGATAGTGCTGCAGAAGATCTCCCCAGACTGTTCCAGCACTATCTGGTTAGTGCAGGGTGGTCCATGGGCTGGGCAAGGGTGCTGTCAGCACAAACTGGATCAATGGTGACTTTGTTCACTTACCCTAGTATTCAGCCAGCTCTTAGGCTACTTGATAGGTATCAGCTGAATATCAATGCTAACCGATAAAGTCACCATTTAACCAGTTAGCACTCCTGTCTGGACTCTGCTACTGAATACCCCGCTGATAATTAGATGCCATGACCAACTGCCGTGGTGTTTGAATATTAGCCCTTTCGGTTTTGGTTAAACGCTGTGGCAAACACACAAATTGCGGAGTTCAGATATTGGTTCGATTGTTACCTGCTCTACAGGCATAACATGCAGATAACATCATTACTGCCTTTCAACAGCAAAATATATTTTCCACAAAAATCTGCAGTAATTTTGAAGCAAAAATAACCCACTACATTGCTTTTCCAAGGCATAATCTCTCCCCTCTTGTCTATGATGCTTGACTCTCCTTATCCTCCCAGACAGTAAGCTTCTTTCTTTCTGGGCTCCTGTTCTCAGTTACTGTCACTGTGAGAAAAATGACCTCGGGGATCTTGGGAAGCTACTTCCACCATTCTTGTTGGTGTGACCAAGATGAGGAGTCCTTTTTTCTTATCACAACATACCACTTTGTGGATGCTTTGTTTCATTTAATGGCATTTTGACTGATTTCAGGGTCATTAAACATTTAGCAGATTTTTCTAATGGCCACTTGCGATAAAGCCAGGTCCTTGGCAGCTTAGGAAATAGAGCAGCGGGGGCATCGGTCAATTGAAAGCAGACCAGCTGATTGGGAGAAGCCAGCCTGCTTCCACACGGCTAGCTTCAGATTCTTATCTGATTTTTGTGATGAAAAGAAACGTGCAGGGGGCTTTTTAAAAAAGCTCTTCTTCTTCAGAAGTTATTTTGATCTAGTTATCAATAGACCAGGGGTTTGAGACCCAGTCCTCGGGACACACCTAGCCAGTCAGATTTTCAGGATGACCACAATGAGATTTGCATACAATGGAGGCAGGGCGCGCCATCCTCTCTCAAGCATATTCATTGTGGCTATCCTGAAAAGCTCAGGAGGACCGAGTTGAGAACCCCTGCACTAGACATATGTAAAAATGTACAATGTGCTGCGACTGACTGAAAGCTTGTTAAAAATTCATTTAGATCAGTAGGACAGAGATAAATTAGCTCGCTCCATTTAAACCAGGTTATGAGACAACTCTTTTGCCTGCCCCTGAACAGATTGCTTTGCTACAAGTTGGGAATTAGCTATCTGGAAACATACAATGATAAAGTACAGGGTGGGGGACAGGGGGGGGGGGCACGTGAGCCTAGGGCTGGCGGCTGGGAAGTGAAAAGTGCATTTTTCTGCATTTGAATGAACAAATACAGTAGGCTGAATATATTTTGAGTGAACTTTTCAAATGACTTATAATTAAACACCCAGAATGACAAAATGTTCTTGCATAAGATAGGTTGAGGTCGTGAAATATACAGGAGGATTTCCTCTAAGACCTCATCGTGTACAGGCCTTTTAATAGAGAGAGATAGCAATGATGTTGCCTGGTTTATCAAAAATATTTTATAGGCGTAGAATGGGATAAAACCCTTTGATAAATCAGGTCTTCAAAATGTGATTATTTTATACTACTGGACTTCAAACAGTCCAAAAACATCTTGTTGTGTATTCTTTTTCAAGTTTGTTTAATTTAATTTTGAATAAATAAAACAAAACAAAAATATCTGTTCCAGGACTCCTCCTGTCCACCCCACCTGCTAAATTAAATGGTCCCACCCCTTCTTTTCCCATCTGTGGGTTTAAATTGGGCAGGACTGATCCCCAATTGTTCCGGCCCTGCTGCTTCTGCATTACAATTAGCACCAGCTGTATGACTCACGCAGCAAAGTGGCCCCATCTCAGGTCAGCTGGTGCTATTTTGAAAAACAGATGCAGTGGAGTAGGATCAGCTGGAGTAGTCGATGTACCCGAAAATCCTCTAGCTTGAGGCTAGAGCACTGCAAACCTTATCCTGATGGGCAACAGCGGCACTGAATATACATGTGAGTAATTTTGTAAGAAACCGTGTTAGGTTGTGTGCTGTTACACCATAAATCATGGTAATTTGGTGGTTTACACATGTACTTAAGACTGTCACTGTTCTCATAGAGCAGTGGTTCTCAAACCAGTCCTCTGGGACCCCTAGTCCCGCCAGGTTTTCAGGGTATCCACAGTGAATATGCATGAGATAGATCTGCATACGATGGAAGCAGTGCATACAGATCTCTCTCATGCATATTCATTATGGTTATCCTGAAATCTGACTGGCCGGGGGGGTCCCAGAGGACTGACTTGAGAACCACTGTCAGAGGATAGCTGTATAAAGCCCCACGTGTTTTTCTGCATGCATTTCACATCTATTCTATAAAGTAAAGTACATGCCTACTCTTTACAAAATAGAGATGTAAGTGGTTGAGAACTCATGATTCTTGATGCAGTTACTTATACCAGCCCAAAGGCTGCTGTAAATGCCCACCCCTGGATTTCTCAAGAATGCTCATAAATTCTAGTATTTTATAATTTCCATGTATAAATTTGCGCTCAGCTCACACTCCTGTATATGTAGCCAGTGAAAGTAAACACAAAAACATTAGATGGACGTATTTTTAAAATAGCGCTCGCCTAAAGTACGCATGTAAACCTCTAAAATGCTGTGATTTACATGTGTAAATGGGTCAACACTTTCTGCGGCTCCTTATGGACGTACCCCCTAATATGGTCACCACCATTGTATTAATCAAGATAATTCATCATATGCATTAAATCGAGATATTCAACTGCTCTAAGTACAGCTATGTGGTTTAATTTAGGACAGCCCTTTCTCTCTCCTAAATTAAACCACTTAGCTATATGGATAGTGGCTAAATATCGCCACTATGGGGATGGTTTCATAAGGATTACACAAAGTTACACGCTATTTATGCGCATAAATCCCTATTTTCAAGGACTTATGTGGGCAACACGGCACTTGTGTGTGTGCGCATGCTTTGGCTGGTCACTACTATGTAAATCTGCCCGCAAGTGCCCATCAATTGGGGCATGTATGCATGAGACGGCACTTGGGCAGAGCGTAAGTTCAACCTCAATTCATGCACACGTCACTGAGCTAATCTAGGTACAGCTAGCTATATCTGCTCTCAGCCAGACCCAACTACAGTGCCTAGTGCAGGCACAGCCACACACCCCTATTTTATAAAGTGAAGCACATACGTATTTTGCTTTATAAAGCAGTCCCCAAACACGTGAGCGGCAATGCGCTTTGCCTGCATGGTAGTTTATAAAAATTACTCTCCGCATGTATCGTTAGGTTGAAGACCCTCACTCCACCCCAGCACTATCCAGGGGGGCTTAGCGGGATTTTCAGAGGCACATTCTATCTATTAATAGGCGATTTTTATGTTTAGGAGCAGGTGCTCAATGGATAAGTCCCTCTGAAAATTAACTTGAATGAATTTCCAAACTTAAGCAGCTATTTACTGAAAATTGCATTGCTCTTTGGAAATGCACACAACCGTGAGAGGTTTTTGTCACAGCTTTTCTCTTTCATCTTCTTCATATAAGATAAACTGGCAAGAATTTGGAAACAAGTGCAAGTAGCAACTTCGGTGCCAGAAGATATTTCAAGGATCACTAAAAATCATCAACATTCCATGAAGAGCTTTCAACTCTCAAGTCATTTTTTGTTTGGGGGAA
Source organism: Ichthyophis bannanicus (assembly GCA_033557465.1). Taxonomy (NCBI): domain Eukaryota; kingdom Metazoa; phylum Chordata; class Amphibia; order Gymnophiona; family Ichthyophiidae; genus Ichthyophis; species Ichthyophis bannanicus. The sequence continues at coordinate 123,102,058 of CM066043.1, read as the reverse complement.
GAGGTGTCCCTCTATCTCAAAATTACCAATATGCCCACCAAGGATTATCCTGATGGCTAGTGTGGCCGTTCATTCCAAAGGGATTCCCTACCTTGAGTTCCAGCCTGTTAGCAGAGATCGTTGCCCGTTTACTAAAGTGCGGCAAAGTTTTGTGCTTATTGCTCTTTAACCATACCATTTAATGAATAAGAACTGCAAGGGATGTGCACAGTTGGGGAAGTGCCCAATATATCCCTACACAGTTAGTGCACAAAGAGTTATGAACTGTTTCACAATTAGCATAGGTGCATTAACCGTGCTTCCTGTGCCACCTTCATGATTGAAAGCACATGGTAAAGTACGGTTTGCCAACTCAGTATACAGTCGGCATCCATTTTCCTATCCCATAACACGGCATGCAGTTAGCACATAATGCACTTAGATGGGAACACGGCAAACAGGAGCAATTGTATTTTCCTGTGTGTTTTTGAGCAGCCGGTGCAGTAACAGTGACAGTGTTCGTGTGCTACCCAACGCCCACTAGTTCACACACTAACTGCTTGGCACACTTTAGCAAACAAGCCCCATTCTGTTGCTTACCACGACTTGCATGCTATGCAGCACATTTTAAGGTTTTGTATCTACTTCATTTTACCCACACATCAAGCAAGCAAATTTCAAAAAGCCCAGTTTTACAAGTGAATGCTTTTGAAATGTACCCTCTTAATATAAGTAATACACTTGTGTTGGCATTAACACACATGAGTAATCAGACCTATAAAGCCGTCAAATGTGTCCTCTGATATCCTTCATTAATAGATCACAATCAACAAATAAAAATAGGAACCCAGAAATCCCTTCCTTATGCCTTAAAACAAGGCGTTCCCCAAGGTTCCTCCCTATCAACCACTGTGCGCAATCATTCGGAACCTTAAAGGTAACTACAAAATATATGCAGATAACATTAGATTTACACACCTTTCTCCACATCCACCCCGGACGACACCAAGATAACCAACTGCCTCAATAAAATAAGTGGCTCAGTCATCACAAACTCAACATCAACTATAACACGACTGAAGTCCTTCATATAACTAAAGACACCAACTTCAAACCACCAGCAACAATCAAGATAGGCAACATAGAAAAAGTCAAAAACAGAGGTCAAATACCTCGGAATTATACTTGACCAGAGCCTAAACCTACAAGTGCACATTAAAAGCACCAAAGCCATCTACTACAAACTCAAAAATCTCAAGAACCTACACCCTCTCCTCAAATCTGAAGACTTCCGCACAGTCTGTCATGCAATCATAACCCCCATTTTAGATTATAGTAACTCCATTTACGAGAGTCTACACAAACACACACCTGTACCCACTGCAACTAGCACAGACTATGGCAGCCAGAATCATTCAAGGAACATCACGATACGCCCACATTACCCTTATCCAGAAGCAGCTACATTAACTCCCCATCAACTCCAGAATCAAGTGTAAAGTTATCCTCAACATCCACCAAGCACTGAACAACCAAATCAGCAGAGTATCTGCCGACACTACCATGGAAACCCTTAAACAGGCCAAGAAGCAGAAATGCACTCAACTTGCTTAACCTACCACCCCAAAAGCTCAAGATGCAAGCACCACACCTGCAATCAGACATTCTCCCTACATGCCCCAACCATTTGGAATCCCCTACCCCTTAATCTAAGAGCCATCAAGTTATTAGGAGACTTGAAAGAAATAAAAACCCAACTTTTCTTAGAATTTTATGAGCAGAACCCCACCAGAAACAAACTCAGCACAAATCAAGCAATAAGTCCATTAGGCTCAATGCTCATGAACCTCACTCCCCCATTTCTCAGACAATACACAAACCATGCATCAGAAATCCACCTCGCCCACTAACCTACAGAAATGGGCACTTCACATCTCTACCTCCAGTCCTCAAATACCAGTTATGCCAACGCCACTATGACTCAATTTTTCCACTCTAATATACCTGATACATTGTATATAAGGTCAAGTCACTCTAGCCACTTTCTGGCTCCTTTTATTTCCTATTGTTATCTATTAAATTATTGTAGGTATTACATTCCATGTAATTCACGCTTCATCCTGTACTTAATGTTTGCTTGCACCGAGTTCATTGTAAATCGTCTTGACTAGTGAAAGTCTGTATAAAAAAAAAAAAGATGTTAAGTAAATAAATTAATGATGGTGCACAATTTGTCAGCACTCTGCAATACCTGTGAACAGGGAATACTGTATTTAGATCAGAGTTTGTAAAAACAGTTGATTTTAAAGTTAATTGAATAGTAGTTATCCAAGTGACTGCTGAAAGAAATCAAATAATCCACTGCAAGAGAGTGGGGGTTTTGCACCTTAAGGAATACATGAAGACTGAATAACATACAGTACTATTTGCCTTCCCCTTTGATTCTGTTTAAGATCAAACTGCTTGACCCTGTACTCTCTCTGCAGTGTCTCATTACCTGCCCTCTCATCTCCCCTTGCGTTCCCAAACTTTGCTCAGCAGGCAAGCTGTTGTTACCCATGCCCTTCTCATCCACCACCAAATCTCAGCAGCCTGCCTTCTGACTGCTGCGCCAATGGCCTCCCTGAGCAGATACGCATGTCCCTGTCTTGCCAGATTCAAATCCTACCTGAAAAACGCATCTCTTCGAGGAAACTTTCAAACTAAAACCTACTCAGTGCACACATGGCATCGTTCCACACCAACAGGCTGCTCTTCTGGAAGGATCCTCGTGGGGCCTCTTCATGCAGTTGACCCCACTACTTTAACCTTTGACTGTGTTTCTCATCTGTCTGTTTTATTCATGAAACAAGGAGTGTCTTATATTTGTCTGAAAAGCGCTGCATATGCCTGGTAGCAGTATAGAAATGCTAATAATAAAAATGCAAGCATCATCCTTATCTATATTCCTATTTAAAAAGAGTAAAAAAAGGACAGGCCCGCTTACACATTTTTGGTTGTATGACTAGAGTGTCACTGTAATAAATAGCAGGTGAACAGCTATTTGGAATATAAAACAAATGTGAAAACTTGAAATGAGATCCAACCGATAAAAAAAGGCAATTTTCACAATACATATATCGGAAATTGTCAAACATTTACTTTCCAGGAGACTGGCGAACATAGGCTCAGGTTTCTTCCTGCTTTTTTTTTTTCTTACAATTTTTTATTTATGCAGATTATCAAATAATATATCCAGGCAAATAACATTTGAAAAAGAAAAAAGGCAAGAGCAGAAAAAATATACAATTTCATAGAAAAGTAAAACATACCTAAGTCATTGCCTCACTAGCCCTCATACAAAAGGGATCCTAGACAGAAAAGGAAAAACTAAAAAAAACAAACAATCACTCAAGAAGAAAAGCTAGATGCGCCATAACATTGGGCTTTCCTACATCTGCAAAGGGACCATCAAACGCCATCCTCCTATTGAGAAACAGCGGCTAGGCAAGAGCTAATAAAGGTGGCTAAGTTAAAAGGGTCATAAAAAAAATATAGGAAACAGAATGTAATTTCACAAAGTATTTGCATGGGGATTTAAGGAAAAACAGATCCCCCCCCCCAACTGAAACACCCCTGGCCGTAGGACCAAGAAATTCCTCCTTCTACGAGTGTCATGTGCTAAATCGGTGAACATGCAAACAGACAAGCCTTTAAACAAAACAGCTCTCTTCCTAAAATACATTCTAAGCAGCCATTCATGGTCAGAAACTAAAGCCAATGATATTAACAAAGTTACAGGAACAGCTGTTTCGGACACTAACGTATTCAAAAGCTCTAAAACATTTAATATATCCATGGCAGCAGAAACTGCAGCAGATTTCACATTTGGACCCATATCTTTTTTCCCTATGGGTATATAATAGATCTTAGAAAGCGGGGATGGCACTCAAATGGAACACCCAGAATTTCCAAAAGATAAGACTTAAACATACCACGCGGAAACCATAGAAGAGCGGGGAAAATTTAATAAATCGCAAGTTAGTAGCTCTAAGTTGATTTTCCAGCGATTCAACTTTAAAGTTATGAACAGTCATATCTTTGAAAACAGCAGTAAGTTGCTCCTTCAATTGTACAACTTTTTTGTCAGTGTTATTTACTTGAGGATTTCACCGCAGCCAGAGTATCTTGACATTTCCAAACAGCTCCAGCATTATAATGTATAAGCTGAAGTGTAGCATTTGTTTGAGCAACCAAACACTCACCAAGTTTTGTAAAGGCCATCCAAATTGAGTCCATAGATATATGATCCGGATGTTCCAGAGAGAAGGGAGGCCATAACATACTGCCCAGCCTGGGTCTCGGGCAAAAACGCCAGGGCTCCAGGCTCCCCCGACAAGATGGTAAAATCTCAGGGGTTGCCCAGTCCTGCTCCTTGGTCCAAATCTGTGGCAGCAGACGCTAACCCCAGCAAGAAATCCTTCACCAAACTCAACTCGAGCACACTTCCTCCCATCGGAGACAGAGCTTTCTCCACTGGATCCTGTGGCCCCGAGTGAGCTCAAGTTCAGAAAGTCTGCAGGCAACGCAGGCAGGAGCTGCAAATGGACTACCCATTCCTGACGTTGACACAAGCGGGTTTCCTCTGGTTTCTCCCCGGTGTTTGGCATGAGATTGAACAAAGGAATCCATCGGTCCGACTACTGGGGTAAGAGCAGGAAGGGTCTGCGATGGCTTGGGGGAGGGGCGGTTTCCCCCATAGGTTTTTCCTTTCGCTTAGGCATAAGGAAAAGCAGCTCACGCAGCCATCTTGGATCTTCTTCCTGCTTTTTATTCTGTCACTAGTCTTAGCCTGATGGCATAGCACACTCCAATTGGTCCCCAAAGAATTTATCTAGATTGATTGATTCTTGTAGAACCTTTGCTAATTGGAACCCTGCATCAATTTAACCCAAGAACTCCAAGCTCATCCTATCCTCAGATAGGTTTCATTCGTCTCTGCCTGCTGTTTGGATTTGGTTCTATGTCTGATATTTCTGCCTTTTCCTTCCAATTGACATGTATTCCTGTCTGCAAGGAGCACCTCAGGCCTGTGCTTTAAATCCTGCCACCCTCTGAGTACCATAAGGCTCAACCCAAAGAGAAAGGGGGCTGTTCAAGGTGAATACACATGTCTCTGGTTCTTGGTATGCTCAAGAGTGGATCTGGTCATGACATAAATATCTGAACTTATAAAGTCATTAAAGTGGATCCTATATGAAATGGAGATATTGTATCTTTCATTTTAAGAACATCAGTCCTACATCTTTGTTTATTTGCCAGTATTTATCGACCACCCTCTATCACATTAGTTCAAGAAGGTTTACATATTAGAAATTAAATAACACAATATTAAAACGCCCTAATACAAGCAATCTCCTGACTACCCAAAAGTTAAATATCCTAATTAATATTAAAAATTCACTAATGCAATCTAACTACCCAACAAATCAATAGAAAAGCATATATACATTAAGAAATATTTTTGAAATAGGAACATTTTAATGAATGTCTAAATTACAGATTGTTTTCCTATCTAATAGGCAGTGGTAGCTCATTCCATATACATGTCGCCTGAAAACTAAAGAGTTTATCCAAAGTTTTCCATAACTTAAACTATCAAGGGATAGGGTAAGATAATCCAAACCCATTCACTGAATGCCGTGGGCTAATTTGGCTATTGCAATTGAATATGTACAGCATATAACATGGACACTGCCCCATTTATCAACTTAAAAAACAAATATAAACGTTTAAAAATTATTTGCAAATGAATAGGAAGCCTGTGCAACTGTCAAAAATCGGGGTCATTTTTTCCCCACTTATCACCTTAGTCACTATATATGTAGAATCTGTAGCCTCCACATCAACTTACCTGGCAGGTCCCAGATAAAGAATGTTACAGTATTCTAGGATGGTAATCATAGGTGCGTGAGTGATTATTTGCAAATGATCCTCAGGTAAGACAGATATTCCCCTATTTATCAATCTTAGTGTTCTGTTTACTAAGCGGTGCGTGTGGCTGCTGTGCAAAATCGGAGCTGTGGCCTGTTTTACTCAATGGCTAGTGCTGCTTAGTAAACAGACGCCTTAGTTTATAAAAAAAATCACACACAATTCATTATTTACATCCTCCTCCAATGTTAGTGTTGAGTCTAATAGAACCCCCAATAATTTAATTTAGTTGCTAGCTTAAAAATATTACCAACAAAAGTAAATCTATAATGTTAAGAACTCACCATATGCCCACAGCACTACAATAGATTATTTTACCCCATGTATGCTCCTAGAACCTCCAAGTTAAAATCCCCTTGGATAAAGAATGTTGTAAAACTACTACTATACTATTGTTAAGAGCACCTTCTGAACTATTGTTCAGAAGGTGCTCGAAGCAAGGTGCATCGAAGCAAGAATCAAATACAAAGCTCTTCTACTCACCCACAAAACCATCCACCAAACACAAGGCACCCCACTCTGCTCCCTACTACCTCGACCAACCCACAGCAGAACGACCAGACAATCCTCCAACAGCTCCATTGCAGTCCCCCACAAAAGGACCAAGGCAACACAACGGACCTGCAACAGAGCCTTTGAACTCTATGCCCCATCCCTCTGGAACTCTCTACCAAACCACATCAGGAACAACGGTGATCTCCCATCATTCAAAAAGCAGCTAAAAACTGTCCTATTCTAAGAACATCTCTGAATAGGAACCCCCCTATTTTTCTCAAAAGCTCCAGACCAGTAACTATGCTACCCTGTCAGTCTCTATGTCCATCCCAAAAATCATCAATGTTGAACCCCCGGTGATGGGCCCCCCCCCCACCATTGATTCCCCCCCCCCCCCTTTGTTATATGTCCCACCGCTTTGACCCGGTGAAAAGCGGGATATAAATACAGTTAAATAAATAAATAAAATAAATTAATGCATCCTTTACCAAATTTTGAAAGGGTTGTTACTTCGAATTACTGAAATATCTTTCATCTATTAACTTAATTGTAATTTCCATTTCCGCCTTTTAAGTTCATTGTAAACCACTGTGACTTGTAGAGTATGCGGTATAAAGAAACTTGCTAAATAAATAAAGTGGGACTACATTGGGACATAAGATCCAAAGAACGTCCCATCCACAACAAATTAGTTTTTTCTACACTTAAACTTAATCTGCGATCACTTATACAATTCCACTACATCCTGAAAACAATGTTGAAACAAATTATAATTCTTCTGTAGTGTATCTTGAAATGGAACTACCAGTATGACATCACTGGCTTATGAATAATAGTGGACTTCTAAATTCTGAAAATGATGTCCAAATTGCCTCAAAGATATTCAATAAAAGAGTAGAGAGCTGCGATCCCTACAAGACTCTCCAGTCATTCTTCCACACTTGGGACAAATGGTTTTCCATTTCGCCATATACAAACGATTAGTTAAGAACTCAGACCATTAAAAACTACTCCTGAAATTCCAGATTCACTTAGAGCATAAACTTTTGTTGCAGCAACTATTAGATCAAAAGTTGCTGAGAGATCAAATTGGATAACCAAGACCTGTGAGTCCTTATCCAGAATCAATCTCAATTCATACGTCAAAGATGGCAGAAGTGTTTTAGTACTGTAAAATGCTCAAAATCTGAACTTAGCTGGGAGTAGTAGATCATTACTATCTAGGTGCTGACTCAATTTCATAGCCACAACTATCTCCAAAATCTTTGCCACTGCAAACTCACAATGGGATGCTAGCTTGCAGGAATATTCACATCAACATTGTTTACTTTGGGTATAGAGTTAAATCATTCCCAAATATAAAGGGAAAATTACCCTCCCACAATGCCCTCCAGACAAAAGAGGTAATCCTGCGAATTACTTTTACTGGGGTTTCTGCAAACAAATTAGTTGGCCGAGAATCCAGCATTAATAGCTCTTTGAGATTTTTTTTTTAAATTGTTGAATAACGTCAACCGACACTAATCGAAAATCTTTTCACTGTATATACAATTTACCAAAATACCATCAGACATCAGTCCTCTCTCTTCTGGTTGCAACTTGGCCTTCTCTTCTTCCATTAAACTTCTAAAAGCTGAGTCATCATTGTGGCTTTAATTTTTGCAAATTTTTCAATGATATAAGTGGCTAAAATATCTGCCATCACACTTTGATTACCATCAGTCCTTCTTATTCGATGGTCTCATCAGCTTGTTTACTATTGTAAACCTAGACTTTGTAGTATGTCCTCCATCACTAATAGCTGATGAAAAATATTCTCTTTTTGTTTCTGCTATAGATGTTTTGTAGATCTGCATACAACATTCATTCCTTAGTGAAATTGCCCCTTCTAGCCTCCACCAGTGTCCCAATCTTCTAAAGTCCCTGTTAAGTTTAGATAATAAATCATTATACCATATGCTTTATCTTATATGGAGCCACTATCTCAATCACTGCTTTTGATTCTAGCTCCCATACCCATACCATATCCACTACAGAACCCTCTGGCATATCTAAATTCTCAACAAACTGTGGTCGTAATTTCTCTCCTACTATTTTACCTCTAGATTAATATGTTGAATTATGAAGAGGTTTCTTGTCTCTAACCAAGTCCCATTTGCATGGTAAACTCTGAACAAATAACACAGGTACACTAAAAAAATTTTTTTTTAAACTGCCTCTAATGTTTCAATTGATTTTTACGTTTTTTGGTGCGCTGAATCCAAATCTGGTAACCAATTTGCTTCATCACGAACAGATTTTTTGCTACATTGGGTTAGTAGTTTGAGGTGAACGTTTCAGATTGAGTGCGATCGAGATAAAAGTTTCTTGGATGAATTCTTTATACTAATTGTTTAGTAGTTATTCAAATAAGAATAAAGAAAATTGTAACAAGGCAGCACATAAGAATAGAGTAATGTCAACAAAACACACTGTGATGGTAGCAAAATTGTCTGCACTTAAAACAGCCACATACATGTGCACAAACATTGAGCATATAAGAGCGAGGTTAGACACAAAGCAAAGCAAAGAAATGTGCAAAAAATGTTGTACAGGTATGTATGTAAGAATAGAAAACGCAAACCGCACCATTGCAATACATGAAGACAAACACCCGATGGTGTGAAAATAAAATTCTAATAAATGAGATCCGACACTGTGGTAATAACTAGCAAATTTTTATTTCAAAGTTTAGTAAAAACACGATATTTGTCAACACAGTTTAGATTTTAAAGTCATTCTTGGGTCAATCAATCTCCTGGTGGGCCCATTTCTTCTTCCCCCGAATGCTTCTCTTGGTGCGCTGCTTGGCGTATTTTTCATCTGGGGTTTCCCGCAGCAGCAACCAGCAGAAATCAGCCATCATAGTGGTGTTCCATCTTCCTTGGTACCTTCTCTCTGCGTCCTTGATGTCCTGGTGAAACCTTTCACCTTGTTCTTCACTGTACGCCCCCAGGTTTTCGGGAAAGTAGTTCACATGGGAGTGCAAGAAATGGACTTTCAGGCTCATGTTACAGCCTTGTTCTTTGAAGGCATTGAGCATCCTGGCAACAATATCCTTATAGTTCTCATCCCGCCTGTTCCCCAAGAATTTGAGAACAACATCCTTGAAGGAATCCCAGGCTTCTTTTCCTTCTCAGACATTGTTTCAGCGAATGCTCCATCTGAAATGAGTTTCCTTATATCAGGGCCAACAAACACTCCTTCCTTTAGCTTTGCTTCAGAAAGTCGGGGGAACTTTGAGCAAAGGTACCGAAAGCACTCACCATCTTTTGGAAGGGACTTGATGAATTGCTTAATGAGACCCAACTTAATGTGGAGAGGTGGTAATAGAATTTTATCACGAGGTACCAAGCTCTCATGAAGAACATTTTTCTCACCGGGTCTCAAATACTCCCGAATTGGCCAGTCTTTTTTCCCCCAGTGTAGGTCGCGGGCCCGGCTATCCCACAAGCAAAGGAAGCAGGGATATTTGGTGAAACCGGATTGCTGCCCTAATAGCATGGATAGAATTTTAAAGTCTCCACAAATCATCCACTTATGCTCATCATAACGAATCTTCTGAAGAATCAGGGCCAAATTCTCGTATTTTTCTTGGAGAATAACAGAGTGAGCAATAGGAACTGAAGCGAATGTGTTGCCATTATGAAGAAGAACACCTTTTATGCTGTCTTTTGACGAATCAATGAACAGCCGCCATTCAGCAGGATCATACTTGAGTTTAAACTTTTCCATCACTCCGTATATATCGTTGCAAAATACCAAATCGTCCTCTTTGCTGAAATACTTCAAAAATTGTGTCTCGCGGTTGCGGTACCAATAAAAAGTTGTTCCTGGTGACAATAGATTTTTCTGTTTAAGCCGAGAACCTAGCAGTTGGGCAGCATCTTTTGGGAGTCCTAAATCCCGGACTAAATCATTCAATTCAGCTTGAGAGAAAAGTTCAGGTTTCGGATCTGGTTCAGTTTCAAACTCGGAAGTACTGGACTCATCGGGAAAAGCCATCTGATGAGTCTCATCATGATCAGAACCGTCCACACAAATATGATCCAAAGATTTTGGTGGTTCAGGCACAGGTACTTCGTTGCTATGAGGCATAGGCCTTATTGCTGAGGGAAGGTTGGGGTAACTTATTACGTTCTTATTTTTTAAGTTGTATCCCTTCACAATGCAAGAGCAAAAATAGCAGTCACTGCTGTGGTCTCTTTGTTCACGCCACATCATAGGTATTCCGAAACAAAATGCTTGTTTTTTACCTTTCATCCATAAGCGTAGATCTTCCTCACATGTCTTGCACACTTTGTGAGGAGCCCACGGTTTGTCTTGATCGCCTAACTTCAAACCGAAATAGGCGAAATATACTTTTTAAATAAATGCAGAAATGTTCCTCTGCCGCTTTTTCATGGTATATTCCCCACAAATAAAACAAAAACTGTCCGGAGAGTTGACGCAACCTCTTGCTCTGTGAGCCATCACAAATACACAGCACTGCAAACTACAACTGTAGTGAACCACTTCGGAATAAAGCTGGATTACAACTGAGCAAACAAAAGGTAATAATGAACTTGCAAGAAACTGAAATTTGACAGGAACGTTCATGTCGCAACCACCGTGTTTGAGCGAACGAACGAGGCGAGGCGAACAGGAAAGAACATGCGCCAGCGCGAGTACTGGATTTAGCCCCCCGCCTCCCAATTGTCCTGTTAATGTATAAAATGAATACAAAACACTCTAAAATATCATGAGGGAGTGTTTCTAGTTAGTTAACCATTACAACCTCTATTTTGGGCCAAGAAAATAAACTGCAGTCGGCTAAAAAGAAATTATGTGAACATTCCTTATATGGGTAAGAAATCTAATTTTGCAAGAAAACGTGATGTGATGGAACATTTTGGCTATTTTTCCTGGATTCAGCACCCCAAAATCTATAGGAATCAGTTGCAAAACTGGAGGCAGTTTTTTGGTAGTGTACCTGTGTAATGATCTGACCACATTACAGGGCTTAAGGAGCAACCTTCAACTATGGGTGTCCTCTGTATACTAGCTGAAGAGGCTAAAAAGTCTCATTGATGTCCTTTCGAATGAGTGGCCCCAGATCCTCAAAAGTCTATTTTTATTACTGATCATAAGACAGAGCAACAATACACCTAATTTAAAAGAAGAATCTGATAACCATATAGCTACTGATATCATTTCAATCCCATACATCTGATATATCTTTCTTTATCTTTATTATCAGGCTTGGTTGACTGCACAATTTTAAATTTAATGAAATATTTATAGACAATTGCCACCCACCTTTCTTATTGCACCAGGAGAGTGCTGAAACAAATAGCCCAGAGGACACTGTGCATTCAATAAAAGGCCTTCTCATTCTGTCAAACGACGTCCCCATGATAAATTTTAACCCTACTTGAGAGTCACCTATCGTGTCATGTATATCACCTACTTTACTACACACAGAGCGAGCAATAAAATAGCAAGAGATAGGCAAACTCTCTCTTCTGACGCCAATGAATAGGTTGGAATTTTAATCAAAATGTCATTCCAGCATCTATATGTGCATTTTACAGGTATATGAATAGCACAGCAGCTATTACCCACTATTGTAGAGATTGGTTTGCCAATAACACTAAAAGTTAATTTAATTAATAGTGGAAGATCCATTTCTATTAGACCTGCAGGCACTGTATACATAGCAGCATAAAAAGAGTTTAATAAATAAAAAACTATATCAAACAAACTTACATACTCCATCAAATTCCCGATATTTGTCACGCACTCTCATTCCACACTTTCTCAATACATAAAAGTAGCAAAATTTCATGACCACACAAAGGACCCTTAGGCATTATCCCTTGGTGAGCAGTCCGCCTATGGGCCCACCTCTATCAGGTGGAGATATCCCTGGATGATGTTGTCAGCTCAGTGGGCAGGGTCCACATTGTTCCCAGAGACAGCAATGAGGCTGTTTGCAGAATAAGCTGTTGACAAAGGGCAGGTAGGCATGGATAGCCTATCGGCCAACGTTCGCTTGCCCAAGGACACTGGCCATTTGTCCATGGGCTTGATGAATTGATGAATATTCTTTCAACTGCGATATTTTGGATTGATTTTTTTTTTTTACCTCCACCAGGAAGGCTTAGCCATCACCCACTACCTTGTCTGTGAAAAAAGATTTCCTGACATGGCTCCTGAATCTACCTTTCTGCAGTTTCATTTACTTTGAATAAGGTTTTCTTTTTGTGCATTAGTATATTACAGATATTTAAATACTCGAATCATCGATCTCCTGTTCCTTTGCTTCTCTATTCTCTTCTTGCTTGTCTTCTGCCACGGGCCCTGCAGCATTTTGTTTAGCTTCCCTCTGATCCACCTCTAGACTCTTTTACTGCGATATATCCTCCAAAACAGAACGTTGACTTAAGTCAGTGAATGTCCCAAGCAAACAAGAACTATTTGCAAATGGATTTAATACACTTTTTTAATCATAATAAATCAGGTGGCTTCTGTGGTACTGTATAGTTTATCAGCGTTTCTCAAGCCAGTCCTGGAATACAGGGCTGCTTTTACCTATGGGCAAAAGGGGCAGATGCCCCACACTCCAGCACAACGAGGACCCAGCTGCCCAGGGGCAGCTCTATAATTAGGCAGAGTAAGGTGACCACTTCAGGCAGTAATGTTCTGAGGGCAGCATCAAATGCCTTCAAAATGTCCCTTTGGCAGTCATCTTACTTTTTTTCCGGGTGGCAGAAGCTAAGCACCTTATTGCAGCACCTAATGGCCGCTGCCTGGAATAGTGGAGTAGCCAAACGCTGAAGCAGGTATGGCAGTGGGGAAGCAGAATGACAGGCAGCGCGGGCCCTTCCAGTCCCTGCAACTGGTCAAAGTTTGTCAGTCCCACCCCCTTCAAAAGAGGAAGCCTGCACTGAAAGGGGCGGAGTGACTTTAGGTATGTGCAGAGACTGAAAGACCTATACTGCATGCGGCATGGCAGCCAGAGGAAGGACAGCGAGAAGAGATACTTCACTATGGTCGGAGAAAAGGGAGGAGAAAGGCTGCCAGGGGGGGGGAGGTTGGAAGAGGGGAGAGGCAAGGAGGAGAGATGCTGCCTGGGGGAGAAGGGGGAAGGAAGGAGAGAAGCTGCCTGGGAGGAAGGGTGGGTCCACCCTCAAAAGTCTGGCCAGGGTCCCAATAAGAAGTTGAAGCAGCCCTGCTGGTTACCCCCGAGCTAATCTTATTTTCAGGATAGCTACAATGATTATGCATATTTGCTTAAAATGGAGGTAGTGGATGCAGATCTCTCATACACAGTCACTGTGGATAACCTGAAAACCAGACTGGCTAGGGGGGTACTCTAGGAGCAGCTTGAGAAAAACTGAGGTAACTCCTGCTAGGCTGTGTGGCTCTTGTTTGGCAGACTGGGGGAACAACTCCAAAAACAAATGTCGCCTTTTAAACCTCAACTTTCCAGAAGGATTAATGCTCCCAAAATGCGACCAGTATACAATGGAAGGCCTTTAGCACCTCCACGTCACTTCCCTTTCTCTCAGTAACAGAGTCCAGGACAGAATTTGTGTTCTGAACCAAAGGGTTTACTTAAATAAAGTTGAGGGTCACTGACTGTAATAGCAAAAACTACAGATGATATTAGCAGAAACAAAAATTATAGTACAAGCAGTTACACATCCTCTCTCCTTTCTCAAAAACTTGCTATGTAACCCCCCCCCCCCCCCCAAATAGTGCAGGAAGAGGGTTTCCCCTCTATTCTTTCAGTGTACCTTTGAGCTGGTAGGTGCTGTAGATGCATGTCCCCAGTGCTACACTTTGGTAGCTTGTGGCTCTGGTGTCACCGAGTTACACAAATGTCCCTTGCTCCTTTAGACCAGTGACTCCCAAATGTTCCTATTTTACTTCTTCTCTCCTTTGGTATTTATTTACATTCTCTTATATACCGTGCTGTTCTGCATCAGTGCGGTTTACATTGAACAAACTGAAATTACATTGAACAGGGCATTATAACTTGGAGATAACTATTTTACAGGGAACATGGGCTATGGAGGGTTAAGTGGCTTGCCCAAGACCACAAGGAGCACCTGTGGGACTAGAAACCCCAGTCCTTCCGGCCCAAGGTTGCTGTCCTCTAGTGGGATTTGAACCCCCGACCTTCCGGCCTGAAGTACCTTGCCCCAACCACTAGGCCACTCCTCCACTCCATGACTGACTCCTGTCCTCCTGAGCATGGGGTGTGCACAGTGGATATTGGGTGCAAGGTTTAAGCAACCTGCATCAGCCTCCAACTCCCTTCTGATGCACCATCTAACCAGGTAGATCCATCTTGATGGTACAATGGGCTAGACCAGCCAGGAAGGGTTCTGCCTGTGTGGAGTTTATAAAATGTTTGAATTTTCCTGCCTAGAGGAGTCTCCTCCCAGGATAATGACACTGGGTAAGAACAACCTGCCCCATTCTGTAAAATCACCAGAACACTTACAGGTCACACTGCAATAAATTTCCTAGGGCGACTAGTGCTGTCTACTGCTTAGAGGAGCAGAACCTAAGGGGTCTCTCTACACTTGTTTATATCCCTTTTAGAAAGCATGGTGACAACATCCCTTGATATGTGTCAAGCTAAAAATCACTCACTAAAAGATTGCATAAGAGTACCATGCATTACAAATTATATAATCAGACACTTTGTGCCTTCCAACTTGCTCCTTATTTAAGTTAACAGGAACGTGGAATTCCTTTTTGCACAGATCACACCCATTATACCCTGTGCAAACTCATTGAACTAGAAAGAGTTTAACAGCTGGACCATGATAACATGTCAAATTATTTGATACAAGAGAAATGTGCTTCATCTTCATAATGTGCATTCATCTTCTTTTCTTTTCCCAGCATAGTAAACAGCAATTGTGTCCCGGTATTATTGGAGATGCTAGTCCTTCCATGTCATCATTGTATATGCAGCATGTTATGACTTGTTAACAATCACATTTATCCTAGCAGAATGGTTTCAGTTCATTTTGCTCTTTCAATGCTTTGGAATGCAGACATTAGGACAAGCCTCACAGGGAGACAGACACATAATTAGAGACTCTGACAATATACATTTAGCACAGCAGGTACTATCACACCAGCAATTTACATTGTCCTAAAATGAAACCTGTGACAGCATTCTGAGGTAACACTGTGCACGTTTCAGGCTTTGCTTCAATCAAGATTGCACCACTAATATACAGACATTGGGGGTTATCATATAAACCATTTTCTGCTTGTAAAGCATGTTTTACAAGTGGAAAATGACTCTCATAAAATTGTGTGCTGGTATACGAGGGTAACGAAGGCACGGTATACCAAG
The DNA here is from genome assembly GCA_033557465.1 of Ichthyophis bannanicus. Classification (NCBI taxonomy): domain Eukaryota; kingdom Metazoa; phylum Chordata; class Amphibia; order Gymnophiona; family Ichthyophiidae; genus Ichthyophis; species Ichthyophis bannanicus. The sequence goes on along the minus strand of CM066043.1, from coordinate 123,086,208 downwards.
TATTCTAATAAAGATAAAGAAATAAAAAGGTGTGGAAAGAGGGCACCTACTTTTATGCAATCTATATCTAACAATTCTCGGAGCGGGTCGAGATGGGGAAGTGATGTATTTTATGGAATGCGTGTACACACATTTATCCCTTTCGCGGAGCATTGAGCTGTACTTGGGATAATTCTAGGTGCCTAATTTATAAAGGCACAAGGACACCTAAGGACATGTCGACTAAAGTGCGCTACACAATAGCACAGGGTTTGGTGCCGTGCTCAAAGCCATATTCCAAAAACACCATCCTACCTTGGTAAAACACAGGGCATTCCCAGTGGTGCAGCCAGTATGGGCATTAGTTGCATTTGGGAGGTAGCGTGGGCTACAAACAATACTTTAATAGGTAGCATTAGTTACACTTGCAGCTCTTTTGCTGTGCTGAAGCATGGTAACTGCAGGGGGATAGATGTACCCACACCCTGCAGTTAGCACACAGCCCCATACTGGTATCACAGCCCACACGTGTGTTACATGTGCGGGGCTTAGTAAACATGTCCCTGATGCTGCTTGTATAAAATACCACCATATGGAAATATCCCAAAGGGCAAAAATAGAGAACAAGGTCTAGCCCCTGAAGTATTACCAAAAAAGGAGACCTATTCCCATTGAGGTTTTCATTACCAAAACAATTGTTTTTGTTGGACTCGTATCTGTGTGAGGAATGAACCTCTACCTCAGACCATGTCCATTTTTATCATAATATGCAGTAAAATTGCTCAACAGAAAGAAAGCAATCACTTACCTTGTAATCTGTCTAATCGTGAGGCAAAACACGTCTTCCACATCTCAAAAATGACACAGGGTATGACAAAGCACTGCGTTTCGGGTCTATCATCACTCCAAAGACCCTGCCTCAGGCAAACATGATCTTCCAGACTTGATAGGGATGGGGATACGAGTCCGACAAAAACATATTTCTTTTGGCAGTGAAAACCTTAGTGGGAATAGGTCTCTTTTTTTGTTAAGGCTTTTATAAAATACACAAAAAAAATCCTAAGCAAGAGGCTGGAATCAAAATAGCACAAAAAGCAAACCTCAATCCTCAGCTCTGAGATTTGTATTTGTGCCTTCATAGAACAGGCATGACATACTGTAGGTGCCCCTTGGACCTTTCATATAGGAGCCCCTGTTAAAAATTACACTTAATAGGGGAGGAGGATACAAAAGTTAAGCACCCCACCCCAGTGCACCTGTGGCTACAGTGGGGGAGATTCCAGGCACACAGAAGAATGTGGCGGGACCCCGGAAGAGTGTTAGAACTGTGGAAGTTGTTCCAATGACTGAACAGAGCAATAGAAGAATATGCATGGAAGGACTCCCAGTTGCAGGACCTGTGGGGTGGCAATGAGGTGAGCAATCGTGGCTCAGTGGCAGTGAGATGCATTGACGTTCCAGACTTGGGTCAGTCCCTTGAAACAATGGGGTATGGGGAGGAGCAGGGTGGGGTGGGGTGGGGCAAAATGCATGGGGATAAAGAGGAAGGACTGGGAGCTGTTCAAGTGCTTGTGTGACCAGAGGTTCCTTAGGAACTTGGGGAGAGTTGTGAGGCGGATTGATTGGGACAACTGCAAGTGGTGCTGGACTTAGTATAGGAATCCTCTAACTCTGTAGATTCCTTTGAATCTTTTCCCTCCTTGGAAGCAGATGACTTTGAAGACGGACCAGAAAGGGACAGTCCAATGTCTGGACTGGCAATTCCTTCTGAAGTGGTAAAAGTGGCAGCCGAGAGGCCAAGCTCCTCAAAGGTGCATACATTTAGCATTATCATGCCACTGGATAGCCATATCCCACATAAGCTGCACACTGAGGTTCTCAAGGGCAAACATGTAGAAATCTCTCTTTATTGGCCAGGGATCAGGAGGTTTCAGACAAGAAAAATTGGGAGAGTAGCAAAGAGGAAGCCAAAAGGGAAGAGAGAAAATTCCACAACAATAACTACATAATGGCTTTTTGTGTCTTTTCTAGCATTCCGGGAGGGCCAATGTGGCCTTATACCCAGGTTTGCTGCATTATTCAGACAAGATATTATGGGCCCCACAGAATCTACACTGGATGCATCTTGCTAAATTATGATAAACTGTTTTGGAAGAGTTTAGCTAAGCTGTAAGTTTGGGGATATCGTGATGTAGATATCTGGCTAAGATGACCTTGGATATTTTGGTTTCAGCAGGGTGACCAGTCCACTTTCAGTAGGTCCTGCTATAAGGAGCAGGACTCCCTGGTTATCAGTGGAGCAGGTTTGAGCGGTGAAGTGTGATGAGGCAACAAGATATTGTGGCCTGTTCTGCTTTTGCTTCAGGACTGCGACCACATGGGCCTTCGAATGCCCATTTTCAATTCGACATAGGCAGGTGTGAGCAGCTGGCCTGCTGCTTTCAGGACAACTTTCCTTATGTGTTTATGTTTATGTTATTACATCACTTGATATACTGCTCCTCAAAACAACAAGGCGGTGTAAATTTCAAACAAGAAAAGTAAGGCCAAGGCTAAGGAAAAGAGCAAAGAAACTATAAGATAGGAAAGTAGTAAAGCTCAATCATCCAAGACAGAGAAACAGACAGACAATAGAAAATGTTAGAGAGGTCAGGAAATAGAAATTAGGAGATCAAAAGTGGTAGAGAAAAGATGAGTTTTCAGAAGGGACCTAAATTTTGAGTAAGACTGTTCTAGTCGGAGAGTGGTGGGGAGTGAGTTCCGTAGGGATGGACCAAGAAAGAAAAAAACTGAATGGCATGTGGATTGGAGAGGTGCACAAGAAGGCGTTGGGGGTAAAGGCAGCTAATATGTATTGAGCGAAGGGAGTATGAAATTGAAGGAGGTCCGCTAAATATTATGGTGTGTGAGTATAGGTGGCTTAGTGTACAAGTGTAAGGATTTTGTACCGAATGCAAAATTCCATTGGAAGCCAGTGAAGCTGACAGAGAAAGGGGGTGATGTGGTCTCGGTATGTGGTGTGCGTGATGAGCCTAGCCACTATATTCTGAATTAGTTGTAATCTATAAAGCTGGCACTGGGGAACACTGGCAAATGCAGGGTCACAGAAGTCTAATCAGGATATAACTAGTGATAAGAGGAGAGTGGTCAGTGCTTGAGGTGTGAGGAACAGACAAATGACACGGATGTGACAGAGATAGTAGAAGGAACACAGAGTTAGTTGCAAGATATGATTATGGAAGGCAAGGCCAGTATTGAGAATTACCCCGAGGTATCGGAGAGAAGAGACTAAAGGAATAATGGTACAGGACAGGGATGGAGATATAGATGGGCATGTGCTACTGTGGGCAAACCATATGGCTGACGTTTTTGACAAAGATGTATACAGTTGGCGGTTAGCCAGTCAGACACCTGGGAAAGACAAGCATTAAGAGGGGAAAGATCAGAATGAGAAGGAGTGGTATAGTGAAGAATAATATCATCGTCGGCATAATAATATGCCGACATTCCCGATTGCTGAATGTGGAGGGAGTATGTCCTTGGGTGGGGCTCCCACAAGAGAAGGGCCATTTTGAGCAGCTGGTAAATCTTAGGCAGTTCTCCCTGGACAAGGAACCTTCACCGATTAAGTGGCAGGTGTTAGAATATTGGCTGCAGGGATCCTAGACAGAGAGGCAGCAAAGTTATTGAGGGACAGCTTCAGGAATAGTTTCTCATCATCCCATTCTCTGGTCCACCGTTTTTGCACATAGCTAGAAACTCGCCACCCATCAAAGCCCTATAGGTAATAGTACCAAAAAAAAAATGCATAAAAAGCTAGAGTTTGTGGGAATTGCAGGAGCCTTTTCAAGGATCTGATGGTGTCCCTATTGGGAATCATCCCAAAGGAGGAGATGGGAAAATTTCCACTCATCCAGTGTCTCATTTTCAGTATGGAATAGTGTGAATGTATTCCTAGACCTGCCTCTTTGTCAGTAACATATGCATCTTTTGTCTCCGCTGTGGAATTGATCTGGAGTGCTGGAAAAAGTGCTCTAATGGCCAAGGCAAACATGGAGTCGGCTGTCCACTTGCTGACGATTCATCCCGAATCCTTCCACTGGTCAGGTTTTCACTTTGTTGACAAATGCATGCCGATGGGATGTTGTGTGTCATGCGCATGTTTTGAGACCTTTGTGACTTTTTTCCATTGGGTAGTACTGAGGGCAGCACAATCAGAATCCATTGTGCATTATCTTAATGAATTCTTTTATGTTGGGCTGGCAAATTCTGGGGAGTGTGCAAATCTAGAGGATGTTTTTCATTGGCTAACAGAGCGTCCAGGCAGTCGAGATCGAAGCCCTCATGGCCGGAGCCCATCGATTCCTCATCGGAGGACTTGGCATGGGAAACGGAGGATGAAGAGTCCCCTGACACCCACCGGACCCGGTGTGTCCCTTCGGACTTGTCGGGGTCCGAGCCTCGGAGAAGGACCCCCCCCCCCCCCCCCGAGGATACCCAGTTCTCTGAGTTCGTCAGGGACATGGCCAAGGCTTTGGCTTTACCGGCAGACACCGAGGAGGAGCCCTGAGGAGGAGCTCGAGACCCTCCAATATGATTTCCCCCCCCCCCCTCAGAAAGCCCTTACGGTACCGGTTCCTCTGATGTTGGAATGGCTGATGTTCCATATGTGGGAGTCACTGGCCTTGATGCCGGTTCTCAGCAGGCAGGTCGATTCCATCTATCGAGTCCGCAAGAGCCCTGAGTTTCAAAAGGCACAGCTGCTGCACAACTCCATGGTTGTGGAATTGGCCATGCAGAGGCTCAAGAGCCAAAAACGCACTCTTCGGTGCCTCCTGGCAGGGAAGCCTGGAACCTGGACACCCTCAGCTGAAAGTGCTAACAGGGCTCGATGCTGTCCTGCCCTGTCCAAACATACCAACTGTACATAGGTATGTACTTGCGGGACCTGGCAAATGAGATTGCTGGGTTCTCAGCTGACCTCTGAGGAACCCTTGCAGCGATTCAAGGCCTTGTCCATGGAGATTCGAGAGTGCTCGAAGTTTGTTTCGGGCAGCGTATGACAACTTCGAGGCTTCGGCCCGAGTAGCCACAGCTGGCATCGGGGCCTGATGTCAGGCATGGCTAATGTCATCAGACGTAGAGCCATGGGTACAGGACAAGTTAGTCTATGCCCCATGCTGAAGTGACAACCTTTTCAGCAAACCAATGACTGAAAAGGCTGCCAAAATCAAGTCAGAGTACTTGACCCAGACAAGACTCTCCAAAAAGACTTCTGCCCCTTCTAAAAAGAAGGGTTCGGGTAAAAAGCCCTTTTTCCCGAGGAAGGGTACTCCTTACCGCAACTACCCCACTCACCAGGCCTCCCTAACTCCTCACCAGGAGCAGCAGGCCAAGGAACAGGGGCATGGCCAGCGTAAGCAGAAGCCCCAGGCACCAGCTCCTTCCCAGCCGGTAGGGGTTTTTTGACAGCCACAGCATAGTCTCTCTCCAGCCAGGGGAGAGACTTGGCACAGGAGGAAGGCTGGCCCTGTATGCCCACAGGTGGCCAGCAATCACTACAGATACCTGGGTCCTACAAATAGTCCAGAAGGGCTATTGGCTCCACTTCAACCAGGTACCTCCCTCCTACTTCCCAGGGGAGCCTCTCAGAACCCCTTTACACAGGAACCTCCTCTTACAGGAGCTGGTCGGTCTTCTAGAGGATCAGGCGGTGGAGCCGGTGCCCCACAGCCTACAAAAGGGCAGGGCTCCTACTCCAGGTATTTTCTGATACCAAAGAGAACAGGAGGCCTCAGGCCCATCCTCGACCTGCGAAACTTAAACAACTTCCTGGTGAGGGAAAAGTTCAAGATGCTTTCCCTTGGAATATTGCTGCCTTCCCCTCCAACAGGGAGATTGGCTATGCTCCTTAGACCTCAAGGATGCCTGCACTCACATCCTTATACATCCAGACCACAGACAATATCTCAGATTTGTAGTGGGAAGAAACCATTTTCATAGAAACATAGAAATATGACAGAAAAAGACCACATGGCCTACCTAGTCTGTCCTTCCATAACTACAACAGTCCCCTTTTTTCCTTTAGAGATCCTCTGTGTTTGTCCCATGCTTTTTTGAATTTAGTAACGGTCCTCATCTCTACCACCTACACTGGGAGACTATTCCATGGATCCACCACTCTTTCCGTAAAGAAATATTTCCGCATATCACTCCTGAATCTATCCCCCTTCACCCTCATACCATGTCCCCTCGTAGCAGAATTTGCTTTCAATTGAAAGAGGCTCTCCCCCTGTACATTTATGCCATGGAGGTATTTAAACATCTCAATCATATCACCTCTATCCCACCTTTCCTCTAAGGTGTACATATTAAGATCCTTAAGTCTGTCCTCATATGCTTTACAATAAAGACCACTAACCATTTTAGTAGCCACCCTCTGTATGACTCCATCCTATTTATATCCTTTTGAAGGTGCGGTCTCCAGAACTGCACACTATACTCCAAATGAGGTCACACCACAGACTTATACAGAGGCACTATCACCTCCTTTTTTTCTGCTAGTCATTCCTCTCCATATGCACCCAAGCATTCTTCTAGTTTTTGCAGTCACCTGTTCTACCTGTTTAGCTACTTTAAGATCATCAGACACAACCACGCCTAGGTCCCGCTCTTCTTTAGTGGACAAAAGTACTTCACCCCCTATACTATATTGCTCCCTTGGATTGCTGCAGCCCAAATGAATGACCTTACATTTTTTAACATTAAATCCCAGCTGCCAAATTCTAGACCATTCTTCAAGCTTAGCTAGATCCCTCCTCATGTTATCTACACCTTCCTGGGCGTCTACTCTATTGCAGATTTTGGTATCATCCACAAAGAGACAAACCTTACCCGACAGCCCTTCCGCTATATCACTAACAAAGATGTTAAAAAGAATCGGACCAAGGACAGATCCCTGGGGCACACCACTGTTAACATCCTTCTCCTCAGAGTGAGCTCCATTTACCTGTACTCTGTCGCCTCCCACCCAACCAATTTATAACCCAAGCAGTAACATTAGGGCCCATCCCTAGGGTGCTCAGTTTGTTTATAAGTCGCCTGTCAGGAACAGTGTCAAAGGCTTTACTGAAATCTAATTGCACCACATCTAGAGCTTTCCCTCGGTCCAACTCCCTGGTTACCCAGTCAAAGAAATCAATCAGATTTGTCTGACAAGACCTGCCTCTAGTGAATCCATGCTGCCTCGGATCCTGTAATCCGCTGGACTCCAGAAACCTCACTATTTTCTCTTTCAGCAGCGTTTCCAATAATTTACTCACCACCGAAGTTAAACTAACCGGCCTGTAGTTTTCAACCACATCCTTACTTCCGCTTTTGTGTAAAGGCACCACATGTGCTTCTCTCCAATCCTTTGGCACCACTCCCGACTCCAATGAGGCATTAAAAAAGGTCAGGCAGTGGAGCTGCTAGAATGTCCAAGTTCTCTCAGTATTCTAGGGTGTATCCCATCCAGTCCCATTGCTTTGTCTACTTTAGGTTGAGCTAGTTACTTACGAACACAGTCTTCTGAAAATTGTTCAAGATGTCCCTCGCTTCTATTTCTGTTTGTGGGTGTTTTCTAAGGTCCTGCTCCTGGTTCTTCATCTGTGGACACAGAACAGAAATATTTGTTAAGCAATTCCGCTTTATCCTCAGCTTCTACATAGTGAGAAGAGGAAGGGCAAAACTGGTATTGTCAGACTCAAGGGTGAAGGGGAGGACTAACATATCTGAAAAATGTCTTATCCACCCATTTTATTGCATTGGCTATTTCCTCCTCTTTTTGAATCTTTGCTTTCCTGACTACTTTGCTAGCTTCTCTAAGTTCTTCCCAAATATAGATTCCTGTCGTCCTCTGTGATCTCTTGTATTTCATGAAGGCCTCCCTCTTTCTTCACTTTTTCAGCTACTTCTTTCAAAAGCCATAGCGGTCTCCTTTTCCTTTTACCTTTATTTACCATTTTAACAAAAAGGTTGGTTGCCCTTAAAATACCCCCTTTCAGTTTTGCCCACTGTTTTTCTACATCCCCAGCTGTTCCCATCCAGCTAACGACTCCGAGGTATGGGCCCATCTTGGCAAAGTTAGTCTTCCTAAAGTCTAAGACCCTCACTTTTGAATGGACTCTAACAGCCCTAGTCCTAATACTGAACCACACCATCTGGTGATCACTGGATGCAAAATGATCTCCCACTTTAACATCAGAAACACTTTCACCATTGCTAAGCACCAAGTCCAGTATGGCCACTTCACGTGTGGGGTCTGTTACCAATTGCTTGAATAGTTCTCCCTGTAGAGAATCCAGGATCTCTCTACTTTTAGATGATACTGCAGCAGGAATGTGCCAATCAACATCTGGCATATTGAAATCCCCTTTCAGTACAGAGTACTTCCATTTGGCCTATCCTCCGCCCCCAGAGTGTACACCAAGTGTCTGGCGGTGGTGGCGGCCTCTCTCAGGAACCAGGGAATCTTAGTCTTCCCGTACCTGGACGACTGGCTCATCGGGCCCCGTCACCTCAGGAGGCCCAACAGGCCACAGCTCGCACTAACATACTGCAGCATCTAGGCTTTGTCATAAATCAGGCAAAGTCCACCTTGCTCCCCATAAAAAAACTTAGAGTTCATAGGGGTGAGGCTGGACACCATTCAAGCAAAGGCTTACCTGCCAGAGGACAGGGCACAGAGGCTTCAGGAGCTAGTACACCAAATCAGCCACAAGTCTCAGATATCAGCAAGGCATTTTCTGCGCCTTCTAGGACACATGGCCTCCACAGTGCATAACCCCAAAACGCCCATCTCAAAATGAGAACAGCTCAGTGGTGCCTCCAGGTTCAGTGGACGCAAGCCACAGGGCAACTCCGAGACAGGATAAGGGTGTCCTAACAACTGCTGAAGTCGTTGGCCTGATGGCTTCAGCCACCGAACCTGCTGGGAGGAGTGCCTTTTCAGCCTCCAGCGTACTCAAGAGTCCTAATGACAGATGCATCCCTGCTGGGCTGGGGAGCCCATTGCCAGGACTCATGCACTCAAGGGTTGTGGTCAACAAATCAACCTCTTAGAGCTACGAGCAATATGCCTAGCTCTTCGAGCCTTCTGCCATGTTCTCTCACATCAGTCTGTCTTGGTGAAGACAGACAATCAGGTGGCTATGTTCTACGTGAACAAGCAGGGAGGGACAGGGTCCTGTATCCTGTGCCAGGAGACACTGGACCTCTGCTCCTTTGCCATCAGACAAGGTATGTCTCTCAAGGCAGTTTACCTGCCAGGTCAAGAAAATGGCCTAGCAGACATACTAAGCAGAATTCTTCAACCTCATGAATGGCAACTGACTCTAGAAGTGGCCCAGCAGATCTTCCTCTCCTGGGGACATCCGTCCATAGATCTCTTCGCCAGCCCGCAGAATCATCAGTTGCCCAACATTTGCTCCAGACAGCCACATCCCCAAAGGATGGCTGCGGATGTTTTTCTGATTTCCTGGTCTGAGGGCCTCCTGTATGCGTTTCCTCCCACGCCTCTGGTGGCCCAAACTCTGTGCAAAATCCTGCAGGACAAGGCCTCAGTCATCCTGGTAGCCCCCAGATGGCCAAGACAACCTTGGTTCCCACTTCTCCTCCAGCTGGCAGTGGAGACCCCACTCCCTTTGCGGACGAAGCCCGACCTCCTGTTCCAGGAGCAGGGCTCTATCTTACAACCCAAACTCAGGTCTCTCAACCTGATGGCATGGCTGCTGAAAGGGTAGTGCTGGCTCCTCTCCTCCTACCTAAGAACGTAGAAGTGTTACTGGCCTCAAGGAGGCAGTCCAATAGGAAAACCTATGCCTTCAAGTGGCGGAGGTTTGAGATGTGGTGTAACCAACACAATGAAAACCCTTTCTCTTGCCTTGTACCAGTGGTGTTGCAGTACTTGCTTCACCTCTCTGACTTAGGCCTCAAGTCTAACTCTGTCAGGGTCCAACTGAGTGCTCTGTCAGCACATCTCTCACCAGTGGAAAGACAACCACTTTCAGTTCACCCCTTGGTGTCCAGGTTCCTCAGAGGTCTACTTCTAAAACCCCCGGTTCGTCCTCCGGCGACTGAGTGGGATCTGAATGTGGTCTTGCAACAGCTTACTCGCCCAACTTTTGAGCCGATGTCCACTTGCCATCTGCGCTTCCTCTCCCTGGAAGGTACTCTTCCTGGTGGCACTCACATCTGCCAGTCGAGTGAGTGAGCTACAAGCTCTGGTTTCAGGAAGACCATACACACAGTTTTATAGGAATAGGGTGGTCCTACGCACCCACACCAGGTTTCTCCTGAAAGTGGTCTCTCTGTTCCACCTCAACCAAGAGGTGGTTCTTCCGACATTCTTTCCCAGACCGCATGCTAACCGGGGAGAGGTGGTTCTGCATACCCTTGATTGTAAGAGGGCATTAGCCTTCTACTTGGAGCGTACGCGGGGGCATCGAAGGGCTCCTCAGCTCTTCATCTCTTTTAATCCAGTAAGCTGAGGCTACCTGTCTCCAAGCGCACGTTGTCCACCTGGGAGGCAGACTGCATTGCCTGGGCGTAAAAGGTGGCCAACCTCCTGTTGCAGGGTTGAGTCACGGCCCACCATGTCAGGGCTAAAGCTGCATCAATGGCTCATTCCGCTCTGTTCCGCTGGCAGACATCTGCCAGGCTGCCACCTGGTCTTCAAGCCAGACTTTTGAAGCCCATGACTGCTTGGATGGAGAGTCCCGACGAGACAGTGCTTTCAGCCAAGCGGTATTCTGCAACTTATTTGATGTTTAGGCAACTCCTACCCTCCGGCCCTCTGGTGTCAGACTACAGGGGGGGGTGTTGTGTCTCCGCTGGATTCCCATCACAGCTGCTGCGGCTCTTCTAAAGGAAGCTATTTTTCAGCTATGGGTTTTCGGTAGCCTATAGCTAGGGAGTCCCATATGTGAGAACTGACTTCCTGCTTAGAAACATAGAAACATAGAAACATGATGACAGAAAAAGACCACATGGCCTATCTAGTCTGTCCTTCCATAATAACTACAACAGTCCACTTTTTACCTTTAGAGATCCTCTGTGTTGGTCCCATGCTTTTTGAATTCAGTTACTGTCCTCATCTCTACCACCTCCACTAGGAGACTCTTTACAGAAAGAGTAGTGGATCCATGGAATAAATATTTCCGCATATCACTCCTGAATCTATCTCCCTTCACCCTCATCCCATGTCCCCTCATAGCAGAACTTGCTTTCAATTGAAAGAGGCTCTCTCCCGGAACATTTATACCACGGAGGTATTTAAACATCTCAATCATATCACCTCTATCCCGCCTTTCCTCTAAGGTGTACATATTAAGATCCTTAAGTCTGTCCTCATATGCTTTATAATGAAGACCACTAATCATTTTAGTAGCCACCCTCTGCACAGACTCCATCCTGTTCACATCCTTTTGAAGGTGCGGTCTCCAGAATTGCACACTATACTCCAAATGAGGTCGCACCAAAGACTTATACAGAGGCATTATCACCTCCTTTTTTCTGCTAGCCATTCCTCTCCGTATGCACCCAAGCATCCTTCTAGCTTTTGCCGTCGCCTTTTCTACCTGTTTAGCTACTTTTAAGATCATCAGACACAACCACGCCTAGGTCCCGCTCTTCTTTAGTGGACAAAAGTACTTCACCTCCTATACTGTATTGCTCCCTTGGATTGCTGCAGCCCAAATGCATGACCTTACATTTTTTAACATTAAATCCCAGCTGCCAAATTTTAGACCATTCTTCAAGCTTAGCTAGATCCCCTCCTCATGTTATCTACACCTTCCTGGGTGTCTACTCTATTGCAGATTTTGGTATCATCTGCAAAGAGGCAAACCTTACCCGACAGCCTTTCCGCTATATCACTAACAAAGATGTTAGTGATTCTTGCTTGTTCCTGGAGAAAGTGTAGTTATTCACCTGTAACAGGTGTTCTCCAGGGACAGCAGGAATCAGTCCTCATGACCCTCCCTCCTCCCCTGGAATTGCAGTCCTATTATTGATTTTGTTCTTTTTGCCGTCTTTTTAGCTATGTCATTAGACTGAGCAAGATGGCACCCTTGGGCGGGAAGGGGACCGCGCATGCGCGATGCAATCCCAAAGGCTTTCTTTGAAAGCTGGGGAATTGCTCCGCACGAGGGCAACGTCGGTGCCGATGTCACCCATAAGTGAGGACTGATTCCTGCTGTCCCTGGAGAACACCTGTTACAGGTGAGTAACTACGCTTTATTGGGGAGATTATTAACACTGAAGTATTCTGTTTGTTCATCAAAACCAGCGTTGATTTACCCCACTATATAGTGGGCCTATTAATGCACAGGGATCACATGTGCTGAAGCTGCTCTGAAGCTATTGGTTTGCTTGCTAACTGAAAAAGCTAGGAAACAAACCACTCTCCTGAAGTTCTGGAAAAGAGAAGCCTGCCAGTTCTTGGGGTTATAAAATCTGACAATACTTTCACGGACATGCAGCCATGACGTCTTCAGCTGCAAACCATGAGTCACACATTTTTGCTTTGCACACAGTAACTTTCATCAGTCCCAGAGATGGCACCAAAGTCTGTGTTGCAAAAGAACCATCATGATATACTCTATAGATCCATAACTAATTACCTTACCAGTCTAAAAGCTACACAGTTTTCCCACAGGAAAAACATCATAACATACACTACTTACGATTAATCGCCAATGAAACCTGTTCAGAAGCTGCAAGGACAATATGCAATACTCGAGTCACTCAGGACTCATTATTTCACAGTTAAAATTAAAGGGAGGTGGTTCACTTTATTAAAACTTTGTCATTATATCACAGAAAATGGGGCCAAGTATCAATGATCAGAAAAAAAAAAACACCCTTGAAGTTAACTCAGTATGATGGGGCTACACCGTGAAGCAAGTTTTTATAAAATTGTGCCTGGCTATATACACATACACAGGTGCACCACAAGATAGCATTTATTTTTATGTGATCTGTGCAAGCATTCCTGTGAGCGTAGTTTGAGCAGAATGGGATAGAGTTGCGATGTATGTGCCTCTATTATAAAATACGCATGCACCTAAGTGGAGGGGAATTTTAGAAGGGATGTCCAAGTGCAATCTGGGTAGAACAAAAAGCAGCAACAAAGTATCTGTAGGATATATAGGCACCAAGGAACAGATACCAAGACTGGCCGGAATTCAGGTTTACATTGCATTCATCTCTAACTAAAGGGACCTTTTCAGATGTCCCCTTAGTTTTTATTTAAATTTTACAATTCCATGGAAACTTCATGCAGCCGTTAGCAGAAATAAGTGATTTTATATGTGATTTATCATTTTAGTATTATTAAGTCATTGACAACTTGTTTTTAATTTTTATTTATTTCAGTGGTCAATGTCTTATTTACACGAAAGATTATATTTAAAGGTATTGGTGTTTACATGATCATATTATCACATTATAGCGTTTCTATGTTCACTATTCATTATTATTTTGATTTACCTGCCCTATTGTAACCTCTTCATCTCTTTCTCTCACACACAATAGGTTTGGTATATATTGGTTTATTGCACATATATAAATGTTTAACTGTACGTGTTTCTTTTATATACACATTTTATACATTTTTATTGGTGTTTTTAATTTACAATCAGATTTTCTGTTATATTGTTTTATGTATAACAACTTGTATGTCTATATTTGGTCTTATTTATTTATCTAATGTTTTACCTTTGACAGAGTTCTTATTTATTTAGCGAATTCCTTTTTATCTATTCAGTGAATTTGTTTTAATCTTGTATTTGTTTTTCCGAGGCTTGTTTCCTCATTTGAAATCCCACTGAAGAAGGCCGATGGCCGAAACGCGTAGGGGTTAATAAAAGGGGTTTGTTTAAAACTGAATTCCGTCCAGTCTTGGTATGTGTTCCTTTGTGCCCAAGTACAATCTGGGACATCTAAACTAGAACGTCTGGGGGGGAAAAAAAAAAAAAAAAAAAAGCAGGCATGTCCGGGTGCAGACAATTTCACAAAAGTGCACGTGCTTGATACGGACATCGCTGGGAGTGTCTATATAGACATCCCCAGAACCGTATGCCAGAGCTTAGACATCTACAAATAGACTAATGGTTAGAGTAGCGGACTGCTGCTGTTGTTGACATTGTGCTGCATACTAGGGATGATGGAGTGCTTTCTTCTCTGCACCCTCTGGCTGTTTTTCAGACAGAAAAATTACTTTCCTGATGCATATTCATACCTGGAGCAGGTCTAGACGTAATTGGACGTTTATGAAGTTTCTGAAATCAGACACAAGTCCATGTTTCTGGGAATGCCCCGGCCATACCTCTACCATTTAAGACTTGGACATCCCCAAAGCCAGCTTCTAAAATGGCTCTGGAGACGACTATGTGCCTTGGATATCTCTATGCCCATTTTTGGATGTCCAAAGTATGAAAAGGCTTCCCAAAATGACCCCCCATAAAGTAATACACACATTTACAACTTTTGGGGGCAAATGTAAAATTTGTGAGACACTTCTATTATCTTTATAAAATACAATTTATGGGGGGGGGGGGGATTCCAAAATGGCGGCAGCAGTCTGTCGTGTGAGCGCGTTTACTATGGGGAAGAAGCCCAAGGGGAAAACAGGACTGTTGCCCTCACAGCCCTCTAATACCTCTACACAGATTTCTAATTTGGTGGTTGGTCTTTTGGATTCGTTTGTGTTACGTGCAGCCCGATGTTCGGATGGCGCTGGTGGAGTAAGCTGGCTAACAGTATCGCCGGAGTCGGAGCGCTCGGCGGCTGTTTCGGAATCATCTCTCTCCTCAGCATTGAGCCAGGCACCAAAAGCAATCCGCAACCAACCTTTGCCAGAAGGCTTCCTGGAGTTGGCTTCTCCCTCGTTTCAGGGTGCAGCAAGCTTCTTGAGAGGGCCAGGAAAGGAAGAGGTGGAGGAACAAGAGAGTGCTCTCTGTGGAGAGCCTACTCGACTTCATCTACGGCATCACTTGGAGAGGTGTGTGCAGGGAAGGAGATCCCTGTTACATGTGGAAGAGAGCCGTCGGCGATTATGGAGGCAGTTTCATCAGCAGCTGAATCGGAGGTGGCCTTTTCTATACAGCGATCTGCGAATTTCACCTTGGAGGCTATTTGGAATGCTATAGTTTCGTTGGGAGAAGTTCTTTTGCCTTAGGTGTCTTCTCTAGCCACAAAGGTGAATACGTCTGTGGGCGCAGTTTGTGAGCTGGAAAGGAAAGTTTTAGGCATGCAAGTGGAGATGGAAGAAACGCAAAGCAAGCTTGCTTATCTTGAGGAACATTCTGATATATATAACTCTGTCATTTCAAGTTAAATTGGAATATCTGGATAATTTGTCTAGAGTTAATAACCTTAGGATTATTAAATAAGAGGCCGCGGGGCGAAGTCCCTCGTGGGCCTCTGTAACCGGGCCGTCCTGCGCGTGCGCCGCCGAGGCAGAGATCAGCGTGTAGGATGCGGGGGCGGAGCGACGACATTTGAAAGTATTGGCCCCGCGGCTTGAGGGATAGCCGCGGGAACCAATAAGGTGCTCGCTTCAGAGCGAGCGGGGTTGTGTGTGGGGGGGGGAGGGTTGATGTAGCAGGGGCGGCGGGTGGTGGAGAGAGGATGCGGCGGTTGTGGGCTCGTGCCTACAAAAATAAAAAAATGGAGGATTTTAAACTGCACCTAAGAATACTTAAAAAAAAAAAATACATAAGACTAAAGTTATATAAAAGGGTTCCAGGGGCTAGTTGTCCGGTAAGTTTGGTGTCCATCGTTAGGGCAGCGTTCACAGCGTGCATGTGCCTGCCAGAGATCGTTGGAGCAGTCGTGGAGAGCAGAAGCTGCGGCTGTGACTGAGGAGACAGGAGGCATGCCGCGTCGAGCAACAGGGGCAAGTATTGGGGAGTGAGGGAGTCTTCATGGGGGGCGGGGGGGGGAGCAGGACCAGTGGTAGCAGGCGGGGTGTGGGAGCACAGGGGGGAGCAAGGGGTGTTCATAGGGGTGAGACGGATGGGGGGGGGGGGAAAAGGGCTAGGGGGAGATCTCGGGGCAGAACAGTTGGGGGACCTGGAAGTGGGGGCTGTAGAACGGAGGAGGGTGGGAGATCCCTCTTAAGCAGTTCGCAGGGTGGAGGAGGCGGCGGACGTCCAGGTGGTCTTGGCAGAGGTAGACGGGGGGCCGGGAAAAGGGGAGGGCGGGCTGCAGGGGCACCGACTGGGAGGGGGGAGAGTGGGACGGGGCAGGTGGAGTGAGGGGGGGCCGGTTATGAGGCAGTACTGGGCAGGGTGCCTCCAGTGCAAGCGGGAGGTGGCGTTCCCCTGGGTCAATTTCAGGGGCATTTTCCTTGGGCGGGGTGGGGTTCATCTGGAGGAGTACTCAGTGGGACGGAGGCTTGGGAGCACTGGCAGGAAGGGGGACAAGGATCATCCCAAGGGGACTGGGTGGGTGCATGGCGTCCAGCGTGGCAGTCTTGTTTCCCCCCTTTTTTGTCTTATGGGACAGGTAACGCCGGCTGCAGGGAGAGCAGCTTCGAGCGGACTGGCGGATGTTCGGAGCGGAGATACTGGGGCGGCGGTCCCGTCTCAGGCTGCTGTGGCTGATCCTGAGCCATCGCAAGAACAGCAGCAGTGTCCAGTGACATCAGGAACCCAAGAGCCTGCGGCTGCCTTAGGCGAGTCACTGGAGAAGGTTTCCGAGCAAGGCAGCTCGGGGAAGAAAGTGCGTAGGAAGCGGAAATATTCTCGGAGGCGGAGTTCGAGTTCCTCCTCCTCATTGTCCGAGGACGCCACGTCTACGAGTGTGGGGTCCAAAGGGGATGTGCGGTCTCTGGCAGTGAGTGGGGGGTTGGTGGCGATGACGATTGCCCCGGCAGTCTCTACGGCTTCCTATGCGGAATTGTGGGAGGGGGTGCCAAAAAAGCGTCGCCGGAAAATACGAAAGGAGGCGTTATATTGATATATTCCGGTTGCTGGAAGGGAGGCGGAGGTCGGGTGAGAGCAAAAAGAAGAGGAAGGAGGACGAAAAGGCAGGTCGGGTCAAGAAGGTATCCAGAAATGTAGTGAATTGGGCAAGGGCCTTTTTACGTTTGGCCAGTGTTTGGGGTCACAAACATTCTTCCCACTATGGGATGTTGTTGGCGTATGCGGATTCCATATTGGAAGCTGCGCAAACGCACGAGGGATGGGCGCGGCTGAACTACGATGAAAAGTTCAGAGATAAGATGGAGGAGAGTAAAGCTTTGTCTTGGGGAACGCAGGATATCAACCTGTGGCTGACCCAGATGTCGGCAAGGGGGGGTAGTGGGGGACGGTCCTTTCATCTTGGGGGTAGTGGGCAGCAACCAAAAAATCCAGGGGCCGGTGACATGTGTTGGCGATAGAACAAATCTGCCTGCCCATTCCCCAACTGCAAATTTTGACATGCCTGTTCAGTGTGTAATGGGCCACATGCGGCAGTCAAATGCGTCAAAAGACCCCCCGGACCAGTTGGGGGACAGGTGTCAAAGTAGCTCACATCACATGATTGTTGCGGCGACGCCCATAAAGCTGGAAGCATTGCTTCCATGGCTGCAACAGTATCCTAGGCGCAAGGACCAGAAGGTGCTGGGGGACGGTTTTCGAGTGGGATTCTGAATACCGATAGTTGGGGGGGTTGTGGGGGTTAGGGCAAGGAATTCGCAGTCGGTGCGACGTTTCTCTAGCGTGGTACGGGAAAAATTACGGGCGGAAATTGAGTTGGGCAGGATTGCTGGCCCATTTGCGGAGGATCCTTTGGAGAATTTTGTGATCTCCCCATTGGGAATCATTCCTAAAAAAAGACCCGGGCAAATTTAGATTAATTCACAATCTCTCCTTTCCTGAAGGGTTATCTGTGAATGATCAAATCCCCAGGGAGTCATGTACGGTTCGCTATGTGTCATTTGATTCGGCGGTGGCTCTGGTAAGAAAATGTGGTACGGGGAGTTTATTGGCAAAAGTCAATATTGAGTCGGCATTTCGACTGTTACCAGTGCACCCTTCAGCTTTTCATTTACTGGGTTTTGCGTTTGAGGGGCAATTTTATTACGATAAATGTATGCCTATGGGCTGCTCGGTGTCCTGTGCGTACTTCGAAAATGTTCAGTTCGTTCATGCATTGGGTGCTGGTTGCGAGGGTAGGGTGTGCAAATGTAGTGCACTATTTGGATGATTTTCTCTTTGTGGGGGAGTCAGGGTCCTCGAAGTGTCAGGAGTTGTTGGACGGTTTTACTGGGATATCCAGGGACTGGGGGGTGCCGTTAGCTGTTAGTAAAACGGAGGGCCCTGCCACTACACTTACATTTTTGGGGGTGGAGTTGGACACAGTGCATATGGTGGCTCGCTTGCCAAAGAGCAAGATCGTGGACTTACGGGTTTTGGTTGCCAATGCGTTGGCATGCCGGAAAATGACGTTGAAGGAAATGCAAGTTTTGCTGGGATCTTTGAATTTTGCGTGTCGGGTTATCCCAATGGGGCGCGTTTTTTCTCGTCGATTGGCAATCGCTACGGCGGGCGTGAGAAAACCTCATCATCGGATTCGCGTATCGCAAGCCATGCGGGCTGACCTACTGGTATGGGATACCTTTTTGAGGGATTTCAATGGCACTGTGGTGCTGCGGGAGCAGGAAGTTTCAAGTGAAGATTTAGAGTTATTCACGGATGCGGCGGGGGAAGCCGGGTTGGGGATTTATTTCGGTGGGGCTTGGTGTGCGGGGGAGTGGCCACAGGAATGGAGAAATACAGGTCTGACTAGCAATATTGCATTTTTGGAGTTGTTTCCCTTGCTGGTGGTGTTGGAATTATGGCCGGATAGGTTGCAGCATTGGAAAGTAATATGGTGGTGTGATAACGCGGCTGTGGTGAGTGTGATTAACAATTACTCCCTGCGCTGTGTGCAAGTGACAGCATTGATGCGGGAGGTGGTCCTGGCGTGTTTGCGGGGGAATGTTTTTATTAGGGCAAAGCATATTCCAGGTTGCACTAACAGGATTGCGGATGCTCTCTATCATTTCAAGTGGGACCTGTTCCGAGAATTGGCACCGGAGGCAGACATCGTGGGACGGAAGGTACCAGAGCGCTTGTGGCAGCTTGGCCTCCAGAGATGTTGAGACTGCTGCAGAGTTCTGTGGCCTCGGTGACGTGGGCGGCCTATCAGCGTGGGTGTGACAGCGTGATGGCATTTCTGCAGGCGACGGGTTGGCAGCCAGGGGGGGGTCTCGGACAAGCACTTGGCGCGATATGTTGTGGCCGCCAAGGAGGCTAGGGTGGCCCGGGCGACGGTGCGCTCTCAGCTGGCAGGGTTCACCTTTTTTGCAAAGGCTTTAGGTTGGGAGCCTGCGGGAGGCGGGTTCCTGACAAGGAGGTTGATGCACGGCTGGGAACGTGCTTGCCCGACTCCCAGGGACGGTAGACGCCCGATACATCACGAGTTGCTGGTTCGGTTGGTAGAGGTGCTGCCGGGGGTGACTGATTCTGCCTATGAGGCAACTCTTTTTCAAGCAGTTTTTATTACAGCCTTTTTTGGAGCTTTTCGAGTAGGTGAGCTTGTAGCGGACTCCGCCAAGGCAAGTTCTAGGGGGGGGGGTCTCCTGTTTACGCAGGTGCGATTGGAAGCTGGGCGCCTCTGTATTTGGTTGGCGCGTTCTAAAACGGATCAGAAAGGGAAAGGCTGTTGGATAACCTTGTGGCCGGTGCGGGGGTCGCCGACCTGTCCAGTAGCGGCCATACAGACATACCTACGGTGTCGTCCTCCAGTGCTGGGGTGGTTTTTCTTGCATGCGAATTCGTTGCCGTTGTCCCGCTTCCAGTTTACGGCGGTGTTGCGCATGGCTCTAGCACATGTGGGGAGGACCCACGTTTTTTTGCCCCGCATTCCTTCCGGATTGGTGCGGCTACGAGTGCGGCTGCGACGGGGTTGGGGATGAAGGAGATTCAGGATATCGTCAGATGGAGGTCGAAAGCCGTTCAGGGGTATGTGCGGATATAAAAAAAAAAAAAAACAGCACACATCAATAACCAAGATGTAACATCTTTGTATTGACCAAACCGGGTCGAGGAGGATGGGGAGATGGTGGTGTGGAGTGATGAACTAACAGTCCAATTTTGTTTTGCAGATCCGGAGCGGGGCCCGCTGCGTTGCTGGGTTGTCGGGCACTCTTGTTTATTGTGCTGTTCGGTGAGCAGCGCAGCGGCCAGTGGGACCCAATCTGGGAGTGGATGTCGGCGAGATGACCGTCTTATGGCTGGGTGAGAGAGGGCTGCGGTGGCCCCAACTGTTGCCTTTGCTTCGGCACCTCGGTAGTGAGAGAGAGAGTATCCGGCGATATTGCTGCATCTGGGCGGAAATGATTTGAGCTCATGGACATGTAAACAGTTGATTCGGGCGGCAATCAGGGATTTAAGGGTGGTTCAAACAATGTTTGTTGGTGCTGTTATTTTCTGGTCCGATATTATTTCAAGGCCTGCCTGCCAGGCTCAGAGGAGGTGGTCTAGGAGCTTAGCTAAGATTAATCGGCAGATTGGGCGATGGGTGTGTGACCAAGGTGGTTTTCAGGTCATGCATCCATGGGCCGATGTGGATTGTTCGGGATTGTTTCGACAAGACGGGCTTCACTTATCCCCAGTTGGCATGGACCTCCTTCTGAATGACTGGCAGGAGGCGCTGGAGTATGTACTGGTGCTGGGAGGTAACCAGTCGCAGCTCTCTTAAGAGGGGGGGCGGCAGGGCGACAGGGGTCGTCCTTGCCGGTGGCGGGAACCCGGAGGGCCCGGGCAGCCCCTTGGGCTTTTGCTAATCATATGGCTAAGCCAGGTAAGGGGCGGTGGTTAAGCTAGCCATGGGGCTTGTCCTCGGCGGTGGCGGAGTACAGGCTCGCCTTGCTAATCATATGGCGGGTGAGGCCGGATACTCCAGAATGATAGTATGTTAAATTGCATTTGGTTATTGTTTCAAAGTTCAAATAAAGCTGCGACCGGTTTTGAATTCCCATACAATGTGTAAGGCTGTTTTTGTGGGTGTGGTGTTGGAAAAAAGGGGGGGTGGAGGGTGGAGAGATCAGGGAAAAGAGGATAGCGAGCATTAAGGGGGGGGGGGGAGGCGAGCACGGTCCGGCGTGCCTCGGTTAATAAGAGGCCGCGGGGCGAAGTCCCTCGTGGGCCTCTGTAACCGGGCCGTCCCGGGCGTGTGCCGCCGAGAAGGAGATCAGTGCGGGGACGCGGGGGCGGAGCGGCGACATTTGAAAGTATTGGCCCCGCGGCTTGAGGGATAGCCGCGGGAACCAATAAGGTGCTCGCTTCAGAGCGAACGGGGTTGTGTGGTTGGGGGGAGGGTTGATGCAGCAGGGGCAGCAGGCGGTGGAGAGAGGACACGGCGGTTGTCCCTCCCATCCCACCCGGCGAGCAGGACGAGGAGGTTTGGGGGGTTGTTGCAGCTGGAGGTGGCGGGAACCCGGAGGGCCCGGGGTCCGGAGCCGGAGGTTATACTGGGGTGGGGGTGAGGGGCCCCCGCCCGGGCAGCCCCTTGGGCTTTTGCTAATCATATGGCTAAGCCGGGTAAGGGGCGGTGGTTAAGCTAGCCGTGGGGCTTGTCCTCGGCGGTGGCAGAGTACAGGCTCGCCTTGCTAATCATATGGCGGGTGAGGCCAGATACTCCAGAATGATAGTATGTTAAATTGCATTTGGTTATTGTTTCAAGTTCAAATAAAGCTGCGACCGGTTTTGAATTCCCATACAATGTGTAAGACTGTTTTTGTGGGTGTGGTGTTGGAAAAAAGGGGGGGGTGGAGGGTGGAGAGATCAGGGAAAAGAGGATAGCGAGCATTAAGGGGGGGGGGGGGAAGGCGAGCACGGTCCGGCGTGCCTCGGTTACTTTCCAAAGTTGCCTTCAGTCTCAGCTAGAGACATGTTTAAACAATATTTGGTAGAGGTATTAGGAATTTCTCCTGAGCTGATGCCACCTTTGGTTAAATCTATTACTTACCCAAGGCGAAGCTTGCTCCGACCTTGGGTGATTTGGGTGGTGATCAAGTACAGGGAAACACTGAATGTTACAGATTTGTGAGAAAATTCAGGATATGAGTCTCAGGTTCCTTCCACATTGCTTATAACATTTGCTTTATTGTCTGATAAAGAATGGTTGTTAAAACATTTTTCAGAAAAGGAAAAACTTCTATTTCGTGGTTTATCTATACATATATATCCTGATTTAGCAAGAGATACCCAGAAGCGGCGCAAGGAGTTTCTTCTGCTCCGCCCTGGGGTTATGCAGTTGGGAGGGCTCTTTTTTTCTTAAACATCCGTGTAAATGTCTAGTGAAATATCACTCTGTTTCTTATATATTTTATGAGCCCTCCCAGCTGTTAGCCTTCATTAATGCCAGGCGACTAGAATCCTCTATTGATCCCTCCTAGTGCTCTTGTTAGTTATAGATCTGGACGTTGACTATCTGCTTTTGTTTCTTAACACATATAGATTAAAGTTTGAATGGGATATTCCCCCTTCTTTTGTGGGCAAGGGAGGGTAGACACTTATTTTCCGTTTGGAAGTGCTTCATGATTTTTTCTTTATGTTGTATTCTGTTAGAGTACTTTGTAAGTGTCTGCTCTGTTGCTGCAAGAATGGTTTGTATAAACTTTCTTGATTTATTTGTAAAATTTCATAAATACAAAATTTAAAAAAAATACAATTGATATATCAAGGAACACTTTAAGACAAAAAAAAGCCAAAGTCATCTACTAATTATTATTATTATTTTTAATTGGGCCTCAGTTGATGAGAAGATTTCCACAGTCTAATCACTGGTCCGATGTGCTCTAAGGCACTTTATACATATTTTTTCATATGCAGTCAGAATTCATCTCAAAAGTATTAGCATGCATTTATCTCAATTCCCAACACTTACTTTGCTTGATCTGCTATACCTCCTGACTTGAGTTTCATTGAGTATTTAGACTGCTTCAGGAGTTAAATTCTCTATCCCTCTAAAAAGGGGCTTCTTCAACAGTGTCTCTTTACCAGCAGTCTTTGTATGGGGGTGCCACCCTTTTTTCCACTATTTAAAACCAAACCCATTCTGCAAAACACATTTTTGCATCAATGTATGTGATAAAGTCACCAGACTCATCTAAATACTGATGTCACATGTTGCTTAAATTTAACCTTTACTTAAAATAAAGTTTTTATTTTATTCATTTTTGTTCATTTCTTTTATTTTATTGCAAGAAGAGTAGCAAAAATAATTAAGGACCACCATCAAAAAACCTGCAACGGAAGACATTCAGTTATCTTATTAAGATAAATAAATTCCCATTTCAATTAACTCAAATTATTACTACTTCCAAAAAAATACATACTGTACTTGAACATCCATCAAGCATCAATTCATAATCCCTTGAATCATTCAATCTCTTCATTAAGATCCTTCAGTTGAAAAGACTGCAATTCAAAGAGCCAATGTTGCTCACGTCGAACTAACATAGCTCGTCTATCACCACTCCTGTGCAACTTCCGAAGCACATTGGCAAAGAGACAGTGGTATACAAGTCACATAAACCTTTAAAGCAATCAATCGGGACATCCAATAGTTTCCAGTAAAAAATAGCTCTTAGAAACTTTGTCTCTTTTTTGGATATTTTTCTTAAACATTTATCCTTGAAAGAAGATCTTATATCAAGGATACAAAACAGCTCAGTAGGAGAATAGAGACCTTCAGTCTCTATTAACATTTTGCAAGTCAATATGGATCTTAAACTCTCTAAACTGATCTTCCACATCATGCAACTTGATGAATCAGAAAAGATACTTTTAAAGAAGACTATGGCCTCAAAGAGCTTTTACATCTTTATTTAACTATCTTAGTTCTGATAGTCTTGTGTAGGTTTAATGAAACTTAACTGATTCGCAGTATGGCAATGGAAGTTGCAATGACTCCTAATATAACAAATCTCTGTCATCAGATTTAAAGAAATCCATTTGTATGCATCTTTGTAGTATCAACACATTGTGGTTTGGTATAGGTTTATAGATAAAAGGCCTGATATTAAAAAAAAAAAGCTGAGCTCCTAAATTTGTGCCCATTTTCAGCCAAATTTAGGAGCTTAAATTTTCAGCTGAAAAATTAATCCTAATTTAGGAGCTTAAAATGTATGTTCCTAAATTTAGGCCTGTCATTCATTTCCTAAATTTATGAGCATAATTTAGTATTGAAAATCAGTGCTGATCTAACCTTTTTCCCCATCTTAAATCTACTCCCATTGCCACCCACTTTTTATGTTCCTAAATTTAGGACTTTGAAAATTTACTAGGGCTGAGTGCCTAAATATTTTCTTAAAATTTTACTAAAGAGGCTAATTTATTTATTTAAATTTAAACATTTCTTATATACTGCCTTTCATGATTATCAAGGCAATTGAACAAACTGAAATTACATTGAACAGGGCATTATAACTTGGAGATAACTATTTTGCAGGGAACATAAATCTCAAAGTTGGCAGCATAAATCCTTTGAATATCATGCCCAACATTTTTACTGCGTGGTTGTCAACTGAACAGTATATTTTTAAATTTCTTCTATAGCTAAATACACTTGATTCTAATTTGAAATGTTCACTGGAATTCGGTTATCAGTAAAAATTCATTTTTGGACATCTTTGCTCATAAATTTGATCATAAATTACTTACAACCATTTCTCACAACCAATAAAGAGGAACAACTTGTTAAAATTTGACAGCCATCACCCTATGAGGCTTTTTGAGAGTTAGAAGAATATGTTATTTTGATGAGTTTTTAAGCAAGCTAAGGTTTTGTCTACAGACTTTGGGATAGAGGATACCTGAGAGCACTGGGTACCAATTGTGAACGTCTACCGAGAGAAAACAGGAAATCAAGAATGGAGAAACACATTTGTGCGATTCACTATGACCAGGCGGGTTTGATAGCTAGATTTAAAAAAAAAAAAAACACAAGCTGGCCCCAAATACATGACCATTGAAGTAGAAGGCAGGCATCTTGCAGGAAGAGCTATATCATGTCTTCATGGGGGCTCGTTTTAGTCAGCCTGTCTTTAACTGTGTCTTCTATTGCCGGCAGGCTGGCTATCTGGCTGGTCTGAGGTAGCCAGCCTGCCTGCCACAACCCTGTAGAGGTGGGGGGAGTGGCAACATCAGAATTTTGGATTTTTATTTGAATGCCATCTTTGGGTTTAGAACAATATGAAACATAAAAAGTGTCATTGATATTTCTCTTCTCGTTTCTAATGAATGCTCATCCCTAGTGTGCAAGCAAAACAATTTTTGTTTTGTTTAGTTTCCTGTGTCGTTTGCAGGTTTGTTGGTTTTATTTCATTTTATTTGTATAAATGTTCATTGTTTTATTTTGCATATATAAATTTTCATTTCAGGGCAATGTTATTACTTAAGAGGTCGCTACAGCTGCTGCCCAAAAAAAAAAAAAAAGCTGAAAGGTTAGAGATTTTCAGGAAAGGGGACCAATTGCAGTTTTCACTTTCTTAGACATGGAGGCATATTTCACAATAGGACATCTGGGATGTCAAAAGTGAGAATGTCTGGGAGAAAAAAAAAAAAAAAAACCAGGCACGATTTAAGAAACGTGAACATGTTTACTAAAGTGCAATAAGTTTTTGTACTTACCATGTCCTAAGAGCAATGTGCAATAAGTGCAGGGCTCCATGCTAACTGTTGGAGGCATGCCCAGCATGTTCCCTTGCAGTTACCACACAAACAAGTACTTCACTATGTTCTAATGTCGATTGCGATTAACGAGGGTGCACCCACTGGGGTGATGTTAAGTGTACTCGTGCTAAGTGCAACAATGCAGGTGATAATTACCCCCACACTAACTGCAAAGTGCAGTCAACACCCACTGTCCACCCCTGACCCACTCATTCCCCGGCCTGTCACACAATAAGGAGTTACAGTGGAATTTTAAGCCACATTGTAGCTGGTTATGTGCTTCCACACTAAAGAGTGCCTTAACCGCTAGCACACTTTAGTAAATATTCCCCTAGAATATTCTCATAGTGCAGATTTTGTTTTGTCATTAAATTCTATGGGAAAACGCAGAATGTTTGTGAATTTATTCACAAACTGTTTTTTGTTTCTTATCTTTCACACATCCTTAATCCTTTTTCAAGCAAAAATCTCAAGACATGAATACAATAGAGTGATACACTAGAACCAGCAAAAAAAAAAATCAACTAAAACAATAACACAAAATAAACTTAAGTTAAAAATTAAGATATCTATTTACTAAAGTCTGCTAAGCAGTTAATGTGGGAATTAGCACGGCAGCTTGGTAGGTAGCATGTGATAATTCCCACGTTAACTGTCTAATGCGAAATGGACCAGGAAATGGGTGGGGACTGTGCTGTGCAGTTAACAGGAAAGTGATTATCATGTATTAACATGGCAAATAATGCAGAACAGTTAATGTTTCAGTAAGTAGAGCGAATAGTACTACATGTTACTTGCATTGTAGACCCTGCAGTAAGTGTATTGTCTATATTAACTGGAAAGATACTTCGAACACTCCCAACATTTAATACAGAGATTTTCCAGTCATCACAATGTTAATTATGTCAATTAACATGTGCTAACTGAAAAACCTTTCAGTTCATTAATTAGGGCCCTACATAGACTACAAGCAATGGAATAAGCTCAACAATACAGAGGATCATATAACATGGTGAAAGTTTATAATAAATGGTGAGAAAAATGTCTGTCCAAGAAGCCTGATCCTTCCTGGGAATCGATACCATATAACTGGGTCTCTGATATTCTGGTCACTCCCTGGCAGTCCTCTGACCCCCAATGACCAGAGACAAGCTCATAAAGACTTGTAGCATCATGAAAGAGGCCAAATAGTGCTGGAGCAGAAACCTCATCGATGAAGGTGGTATAGAATTCTACAGTATACTATGAACAGTGAAAGCCTGCACTTGACTGCTACAAGCAGGTCTAGTTTACAGAATTTCTAGCACACACATTCATTAGATATATCTGTAGACTTTATCTGAAGCACTTGAGACCCAGAACTCACCATCCCTGTTCTCTCCCATTCTAACAACTAATTTTTCCAATATGGACAATTTCTGCTTTAGTCAATTAATAATTTGTTAACTCAGCCTTAACACCACGGTATTTTTTTTACATCATCTGAAGTGTTAACTAATTCAAAGCAACACAGGACCAAGTGTGTCATTTGAAAAATGTACGAGAAAGCCTTACTGTATACACAGCCTGAATTTGACTAAATCATCATGATATTGCTTTTCAATCATATTTGGACAGCTAGACCACATTTTTCTCATATATGTATAACACAGGAGGTATTATAATTTTTGCAAAAGCAAAAATATGTAAAACGAACGACTGTATACACATGTGTGTGTGTGTGTGTGTGTATATATCTATGGATGCCTGTGTGTTCTGTACCATGATTGTTTTCAAATCAATGGGTTGCTTTTACGATAGAGATGAGTGCACTGATTTGTCATGAAATAGAAAAACGTTAGCAGGGAAATGTAGAGGTCTAGTCTATGAATAACAAATGATGGGGCTGGTAATAAAGGACAGCAAAGTTAAGGTGCAATAAATGCAAAGCCTGTGTGGCAAATGCAGAAGCCGAGTGCAGCATCTGCCCTGCATCTACCACCCAGGGCACACTTACTATCCGCAGGAGTCACGTTCACTGCCAAGGAGGGGAGGATTGGAGCGGGGGCGGGTTGACCAGGGGAGATGCTACTGCGGCATCACAACCACCATGATTCGATAGCAGTGCTGGGACTGCCAATAGCATGACTTTGCTTCATGCCACCTCTTTGAGGCGGCATTTACCATCACACTATCAGCAATTGTGACAGCTGGCATGCGGCAATATCCCGGGCGCTAACTGTCACCAACTGCCATGCCCCCTCTCGGCCCCCGTCGTGCTTAAAGCACTTAACACAGTAGCAATTATTGTGGGGCTGCTCTACGGTATTGAAAATACGCCTCTAAGTTCTCTGAAGGACACACAAATTAAGCAGCAACAGAGCAGCATGCACATTTCAGTTTCAGATGCAATCCAAAATGCAGCTTAGTCCACTTGTATGAAGCCACAATCTGAATGGCTGACAGCATTGCTGTAGCAATTTCATATAGCTTTGCAGGCAAACCACCATATCAATATCACTAAATAAAATATGAATGCTAAAGAAATATACTGCCGAACCTTGGTGAATGTTATTTGAACATCTCCCATACATCAAATTGCAAAGCACACTAAGGGACCTGTTTATTGAAGTGTGGCAAAGTTTTGCAGTTATCATGCCTTAGCTGCAAAAATTCACACACATTAATTGCAAAGTCTGTGTGTTAGCTATTGGGAGCATGAACAGCATCTGTCGATTCAGTTACTACACAGAGAAAATATTTACCACACCTTAAGTGCATTACCCATAGTGTGGATGTAACTGAGCTAAGAGTCCACTATTGCAAAAAGAATCTCCTGGCATCTGCACTGAAATCTCCCAATCCCTGGCATCATACATAGAAACTCACCCCTCCTAGCTCTTACCAGGGGCTACCAGAGTAATTCCTGCCCCATTGAGTGCCTACGTTCACATGGTAACTTACTGTGTGAACTGCAAGATCTTCTCCACTGCCCTTTTTCCACCCACTTCCCATCCTCTTGCATGACAAGCAGTTACTGCACGCTTTAGTGCCTGGTATCACAGCCATGCACCATCAGTTACCACATGCTAATTCACACAGTGACTGGTTTTTGCACTTTCAAGAAAAAGGCCTCTAGGATCCAGTTTCATTAGAAGTGGTCAATTACGATAATCATCAATTTAAAAATTATCCTCTTTTCACACCGATAGCCAGACACAACAGAAGTGCTTTTACGACTGCGATAATACTGTAGAGCAAGGAAAATGTTTCTGGTTATGGCTTATTTTCCTTGATATACTATTTTTATAGCACCATCTCTCATCTGAACACCTCAGCTCATGGTAATGTCTCAGATAAGGACTTTGTCATCATTATTTTCTTTACAAAAATTGTGCATCCCTAGGGTTCAGTACCGCCATTTTCCAAGATGGCAGCACAGAACGTAGAAATGAATGGGCATTGTTCCTGTCCTTTAACCTGGAGATTGGAATGGGATGGAGCTCTGGGGCCCACTTGGGCCACCAGGGATGTCTGGGAAAGGGAGGTTTTGGCGGCTAGTTAAAAAAAAAAAAAAAAAAAAGTCATCTCAGATGAAGTGTTCATTTCTCCTCGGATAAGTCTTTATACTGCTTCTCAAGGGCTGTAGTAAAGGTTCACTGCTAAAGGAGAAAAACCATGTTCAAAATCCAAGCTAATCATTTAGCTTGAATTTTTTTAGTTTTTATTACTTTACTTTTATTTTTCCTTGTAAAGAACAAACACTAGTGTATTTTTTACTGCTGCATTAAAACAATTCAGATTTTTAGTGCTCTCTTAGTATAGCCGCCACCAACACTCTATTGCTTCCTAGAGCAATCTATTGCTTCCTAGAGCAATCACCAAGTGCTCTAAGGCTACAAGGAACCGAGCCTTCGCACTCTATGTTCCTTCCTGCTGGAACGCACTGCCACCACACATTAGGGCTATTAACAACCTCTCCCAGTTTAGAAAGGCACTGAAACACCATCTGTTTCTGCAGTACTTTTCCGACGACATCCCACAGCCACCCACACCCCTACCCCAACCCAGCACCCTTAGAGCACCCCCCTCACATACCTTTCAGGTCACCCAAGTGAGCCTGTCCCTCTGAATCCATGTGACCTGTCCACTACCATTTTGACATACAGCTATGATCTACGTAGTAATGTTGTTAAGACGTGTAAATTTTACCAGGATGCATGAAAGGACCTTGGCCACCAATATGTACATAGTTTACCTGTTATCCCTGTTTAAATACCCTGTTCTTTGTAAGTCCAGTATAGATCGTTACTACACTGCACAAATGTGTTCCATGTAAACCGCACTGATGATGAATAGCACGGTATAGAGGAAACATTAAATAAATAAAAATAAATATATCATCCCCTTAAGAATATAAACTAGAGTCATCATAAGACACACCTGTGAAATTCTGTTAAAAAAGTTACCGAAATGCCAGTTCATGTTGATTGGCTGCAAAATGCTCTTAAATGTTTATGAGCTAGGAATATCTACAGCCAGCAAACAGGAGATGCACAGGGGACTCTTACTGAAACAATTTGTGTAGATTAACAGTCATAATTTAAAAAACAATTATTCTTTGTGTTAGAGAGGGAAACTTGTAATTTTCTTCCCTCCACCAATCACATTGAATTTATATTGGAAGCTGACCCCCACTGACATACCAAGCTAGAGCCCTAAATTTAAAAAAAAAAAACCTACAATTTCGCTAATTTATTATAAAAGTAATAGTCCATGGGAAAGTTCTGCCTAACTGTCACCATAGAGTTTACAGACACTATTTAAATATTGGGAAAGGAACGTCCTAGCTATGGAAAATCTACTCCTCCTGCAGGATAAGGACACAGAAATCTGCATCTGGAGGTTAAGCAGTCCGAATCTTAATCTAAAATAAAGGAATAATCCCCAGTGCTACAGGCATTTATGTGCTCTTAAGGTTTTCTTTGAATGCACTGGAAATTCTGAGGCATATCCCTTAACATAGGAGATTCTTAACTTTCAACATTTGTTTCATGGATACTAAGACTATGATTTGGACAGAAAATAAATATCACCCATGCAAAATGCTTAGCACTACTTAGCACCTGGAAACATCTAACATTCCAAAACCATCTCCGAGAGATTTTATTGTACCATTCCATAAAATACCTGATATTCAAGTCAATTAATCCAGCCCCAATGAAAATATTAGCCTTGAAAAAAAAAATATAAAAAGCATCACCAGGAAATAGCTATCACTATACCCCAGTCTACACGTTTGTGCTTGAAAACCTATATATGTAGAAAAGAGCTTGGTGTGCTTGTGAACTGGGGTCTGCTGGTCTGGCCCAGCCTAGGTCTGAATATGCAGATTGGATTCCTTGTAGAATGCCTAAAGACCAACCACCAGACAGCTGTCTGTTGCACTGAGGATCCCAGAGCTGATGCTGTGTCTTGTGCAATGCATGTGCCTTGAATTTGGTATCTGTGTAGGGTGCATTAGAACCGCTGAAGCTTTGTGTTGACTATACAGTACTGCAGAGCAGCTGCGAGTTGTCTTGCTATATTTACTTTGGTTACCACCATGAAGTAACCCTTCCTTCTGCTTATCTAGTGAATGAGAAGAAAACCCAATTCAAACCTAGCCTAGAATTGTGTCCAATGTCCTGACTGAACTTACTTTAACACAACTGTGTTATCAAACATCTTACACACAGTCTCTGCTCTTCTCCCTTCCTCTGCTATCAAGGTCCTTTATCCTACATACACTTAATTTCTGCCAATATTTTGGGTCTTATAACCACTGCAGAAGTCTGCTTCTACTATCCACCACCCACTCAGTGAAAAAGCATCTTCTCACATTGCTTTGAAGTCCCCCTCCTTTTTAAGAACCAGGGCCAGCCGAATGGTATCCGATGACCATTAAGTGAACCTTTAACCATGTTTCCAACCCCCACCCCCACAATCCAACATCTCTCCTTCCCTAGTACCTCCTACCCCTAGTGCGGCTACTAATTGGAGTCTTCGAGATGGATCCTTGAAAAGACAAAATATCAAAAGGATAACTGTGTGTGTTTTATTGACTACAGCAAGGCTTTTGACTGTGTAAACCATAGGTTTTCAACCCAGTCCTCAGGGAACCCTAGGCCAGTCAGGTTTTCAGGATTCCCACAATGAATATACATAAGATATATTTGCATACGATGAAGGCAGAACATGCAAATCTATCTTATGCATATTCATTGTGGGAATCCTGAAAACCTGACTGGCCTAGGGTTCCCCGAGAACTGGGTTGAAAACCCCTGGTGTAAACCATAAGAAACATAAGCAGCATGGGTATACCAGAACACCTGATGGTTCTCTTGTGCAACCTTTACATTGATCGAGAAGCAAGAAGCAATGGTTCATACAGAGCAAGGAAAAACAGAATGATTTAAAATCAGCAAAGGTATACGACAAGGCTGCATATTTTCCCCCTACATGTTTAATTTACATGCAGAACAAATCAGAGAAGCAGGACTGTATAAAGACAACAGACGTGTTAAGATTGACGGAAGACTCATCAATAACCTATGCTGATACCACCACACTACTGGCTGAAATTGAAGACAATCTGATACATTTGCTTCTCAAGATCAAAGAACATATCTTAAAATGGGCCTGCACCTTAATGTAAAGACAAAGCAACTGTCAAAAATCAATAAGTTCATCATTGATGGAGAAGGAATTGAAACAGTGAACAATCCTAACCTACTTGGATCAACTATCAATAAAGAAACGACAAGCAGTCAGGAAATCAGATAAGGCATTGCTCTTGGCAGAAGGGCTATGAAGGACCTAGATAATATTCTCAAAAGTAGAGATGTCAGATGACAAGACTTCGACTTTCATACAACAGATGGAATATCAATTTGCACGTTTCTTGACTCAGTTGCTTTCTGGCTTTTTTTTCCTTCAAATACATTTTACTTATTATATTTTTTACACATTGGAATAAATAGATAAGTACTTTAAACTGCAACCACTGTCATACACACTTCATTTTTAAATCTCTTCTGTGCCCACTCTCAAGATGCATCAGTGGGAGGACTGCACGAGCCTTTGATAAGGATCAGCATAGCAGCACTCTAATTTACATATAATGGCAATACAAATATTATTTTGATTTAGTTTTGCCTATATATATATATATAATCTGAAGCATGCAATTTCCACAAACAGAAAATAAATATGTTTAGACAGTTTCATAATCACTTGGGGCATCAGAACTTAACGTTCTGTTTACTATTAAGCAAAAACAAAGTAAGGTTAACAAGAAACTTGCTTTTCTAAGTGGTATTAACTAATTATTAAAGTTGAACAATGTAAGACATTGTTCTTTGAACAAAATGGGATTAGCATATAAGCCTACAACTTATTTGGGTGCAAGAGGCTTTATAGAGAACTGGGCCAATAATCAAAGGAAGTTATATGTTCAAGTGGACGGATCACTTCACTATTCATGTATCTGCACTTGATGGATAAATTTATGGGCCCCATATTCCAAGGCATTTACACAGTTTACAGAGCTGTAAACTGTGTAAGTGCTGCTGAACAGGATATTGAACAGCACTAACCTGGTTAGTGTCGCTGAATATCCCCAACCAACGCTGCTATACGCTCCGATGCTAATCACTTAGCATTGGGGCGTGTCTTGGGTGTTCCAGGGTGTTCCAGGGTGTGTCATGGGTGGCAACAGTTGCTAACCGGGTAGCAATGATATTGCACTGCTACCTGGTTAACGACCTGAGAGTAAATCTAGGCAAAGCAAAAGCTGGCCTAGTTTTACCCACGGGAGCTAACTGGGTAGCAGTGCAATAACGCCACTACCAGTTAGCTTCTGCAGCATTGGAGGCTGTGCGGTGACCCCGGATATTCAATGCTGGAGTAGCATATGACCCCGGCATTGAATATCCAGGGTTAGAGGTTGGTGGTGACGGGTATGCACTATAGCGGTGCATAGCCATCTCAATACAATATCGGGCCCTATATGTTTAGTTTAGGCCTAAACTAAAGCGTGCTGGCACAGTTACTACACTATCCATATATTCAGTGCTTCTACCTATATGAATAGCAGACCTGACTATATGGAATAAGCCAAAGGCAGGGCAATGGGGTGGGTCACAGGAGCCCTGGTCCCACCAATATTTTGTTCAACACAGCATTAGCAAATAGAAAGCTCTGGGACAGGGCTAGAGATTGGAGGGGCCAAATAAACCAATCAAATAGATGTTCCGCTGCTCCTGGAACAAGTTAGATACCATGACCATTGTTTAATTTATTCTGGTCACCATGCTAGCTGAAAATTAGTCCCAAGGTAACCAGAACAAGAAGTATAAGATCAGAGCCGGTGCAAGGATATGAGGCACTGTAAGTGAACCTTATCCTTTGTACCCTCCTGCTCCAGTCCCCGCTCCGATTTCCGCTGCCGCCGCCCCTTTCCAATAACTACTGCGATGTCAATGCTTTTAAAATGGCACCAAAGCTCTGGAGTTACCTTGTGCTTCTGCCTCCTTCAATGGCACTTCCTGTCTGCATGGGGGCAGAACCTACTTCCACACCCAAGTAAAAGGGGGCGGAATCAGAAGGGGTGGAAGCATGAACGGCAGCATAGCGTCGAAACTGAAGGTAACCCCGGCCCTTCACTACCACGTTAAAGGCATTGCTGCCACTGCATGTCCCAGAGAGGGGTGGCAGTGGCAGCATTGGGCACTGTAGGCGATTGCCTAGTTCACCTAATGGCAACCCCCCCTGAGATTTTGATAA
Source organism: Ichthyophis bannanicus (assembly GCA_033557465.1). NCBI lineage: Eukaryota > Metazoa > Chordata > Amphibia > Gymnophiona > Ichthyophiidae > Ichthyophis > Ichthyophis bannanicus. The sequence goes on along the minus strand of CM066043.1, from coordinate 123,051,670 downwards.
ATTAAATTCAACAATCATGATCACTCCAACACTAGCCCTCCACACATCAATCTAGTAAAAATGCATAACTGGACATCCTACTGCTATCCTGTCATATCAAGCTGAACGGTGGCCTACATAAAATATACATAATTATTAAAACAAACAAACAGTTAGAGATACATGATAGGTGAAAGCCATGTCATACATCTCAACCAGAGCTGCTCTAATGTGCAAGAAAAATCACTTTCCTTGGTATCTATGTGTGCGTCTGCTCCCTGTGGGCACGCTGATGCCATTTTGAGTTTGTGCAGCTCTCAGAACCTATTGATTGCCGCTGCTCTTTGCTGTCCCTCAGAAGCTGATGCTCTAGTCAATCACCTAGTCTTGCCTGATGTTTGCGCTAGCCCTGTATAAGATGTATTTGTAATTATAATCTTGGATTGTATTGACTATTAGCAATAATTGTAAACAAAGCACCTCTCACCAGAAATTAGATTTGGATTATGATTACCCGCCTTTCTAAATCTGAGCTCAAGGTGAGTTACACTCAGGTACAGGAATTATTTCCATGCCCAAGAGGGTTTACAGTCTAAGTTGTAGCTTGAGACAATGGAGGGTAAAATAATTTGCCCAATGTCACAAAAACAGCATCAGTAGAAGAAGCAAGATTTGCACCCTAACTTTATAGCAACAAACTGAGAACTGATAATCACTGAAGCCTGTCTTTTACTAAAGGGGGAGGCACTGCACAGAAATATTTAAGCTTCATTCCTTAACTTGGGAAAAATGCATTAAAACAGCAGGATAGAATACCTAAAACAGATGAAGAGTCGTGGTGGGGAGGGGGAGTCAGTCTAAGCTTGGGACTTAAATTGGAGTGAATAACAAAACATAATATAAAAAAGGACAAAAAGTGTTATTTTTCATTAAAAAATACCCATATTAGGCGACAAAAATAAAAAAAAAATAAGTGAATATTTAAAGTCCTTGGGCATAGGATTTTCCAGCCTACTCCTCTTCCTTCTTCTCCTCCCTTGAAGGGTTCCCAGGTCGGGGCTTTCCTCCTCGCTCTATGTTCTCCTTAGAGATGCAACTATCTCCCTTCAGATAGTTATGGGCACTTCAGTAAAGTGCCCCAGTGTATATACTGCTCTTGACTCATAAACCAACAAAAATCAGGTAAGACTATAAGCCCTATGAGGATGTACTGCACCTGACAAACTCACACTAAACTGCTCTTGACAAAGGCGTAAGCAAAATCCCAAACCCTTCCATTCTCTTCCCTTGTAGGCCCTCTAATAAGAGGAATATATCTCAAAGCTGAAGATAACCTTAAAGGATTCATCACCTGCTCTCCTCCCCTCCAGTGCACATGCAAAATATGTTAAATAGATAAAGTATAACTAATTTTCTAACAAGGAGGCCAGAGATGCACGTAGGTAACATGCCTCAATCCAACATAGCGCTGAGTTGCCAGTTTACTTGTCTCCTCTTCCTTTTCTCTCAACAGATAAGGCGATATAAAAAAAAACTCTTAAATAAATAGTTTATCAGGCAATCAAAGCGGTTTACAAAACCTAACATCTGCATCAAAATGATAACATATGTACAGTGTAACCAACTACAACTTTATAACATTCATTGAACTATTTACATATGGCATAGGATTGTTATACATTTAGGAGTGAAGGATAATATCAACATTGTGGACAGCAGGTCAGGATAGTGTAGGGGGTGTCGAGTGCAAGTGTCGCTTATGCAGGGTAGGTTTGTTTTATTGTTTGTTTATTGTTTATTGGGTTGCTTAATATACCGCCCATCACTACAGTGTCTGAGCAGTTTACAAAGCACATCAAAAAGGCTGCTAGAAAAGAAAGGGAACGCCATTATATTATAGGATAGGAGAGAATAGGATAGAGACTACAGAGAGAAAGATAGGAGAAACAGCAGGAGAAAGACAGGTTAGTGGGCATCACCGACGGGGCAGAGAAAGAGGGGAGGGGGGTTGGGGGAAGGTCAAAAGCTGAATCAACTTGTTCCATAGTGCTCTGTAAAGAGTAAGATCTTGATGTTTCTTCGGAAGCCAGCGAGGTCACATATCTTATTCTAGCTAGAAGGAAGTTCCATAGAATCAAAATCGTAAGAGAAGGTTTTATTGCTCATTGATTGGCTGGTCTTGCGGAAGTCAGCTGGGAGAACTAGGAAGTTTTGAGTGCATCCTCCCCTCTGCCTATTGTCTGGGATTCTATTAATTAGAGTGGTAAGATGAACAGGCGATATGTTATGCAGTAGTTTGAATGTAATGATTTTAATAATTGACCTTACTTGGGAGAGGTAGACAGTGCAATTGGAATAATATGGGAGCGATGTGCTCAGATCTAGCTGCTTTCATGATTACACGAGCAGCAGTATGTTGCGCCATCTGCAGCTGTGTTAATGCCCGTTTGGGTAGATCCTGCAATATACTATTGCAGTAGTCGATGTGAGGGTGAATCATAGCTTGCAGGACTGATCTAAAGTCAGAAGGGTCCAGTAAAGATCTTAGATTTTGTAACAACTTAATCTTTCTGTATATATTGCCTGAGCAGTCCTGTTGACGTGTGAAGAGAGGCACAAGGTTTGATCTAGGATTATGCTTAGATATTTAATTTCATTTTTTACTTTATTTGTTGCTTCTTTAAGTTGTATCTGGAATGGGGGGTGAATTCTTTATCCCTAGAGATGAATATCACTTCAGTTTCATTGAAATTTATTCTTAGATTATGCAATGAGAGCCAATGAGATGCTTCACTGAAGCATGCTACGATTTGTTGGAGGTTAACGTTTGCAGTATTGTCTGGTAAATAAATCATATCATCAGCATAAATGTGATAATTCACTTTATGCTTCTGGAAAATATTACAGATTGGCTGGAGGTATATATTGAACAATAAAGCTGAAAGTGCAAAGCCTTGGGGAATTCCTTGTTGCTGACTGTATGCATTAGGTGTGGCTTGGCCAATTTTGACCTGTTGAGTACAGTCCTGCAAGTAGGAAGCAAACCAACTTAGAGCAGTGCCGCTAACTCCAATTTGCTACAATCGCGATTGATCGAGTCAAACGCTGATGTGATATCAAGGAACATAAGAATGAAGGCTTGTTCAGGAGCTTCAATTCCCTTAATCCAGCTTATCAAAGAGAGCTGGAAAGAGAGTTTCAACTCCATGGTACAATCTAAATCCATACTGGTGGGGGTCCAGTGGGGCATTAGCATCTAAGTGGTCTTGAAACTGGTTTTGGTCTATCTTTTCTACATTTTTTGCTATGTAGGGGAGGATATTGTCCAAGGGCTTATTCTTTAGAATTGGGTAAATTGAAGTTTTCTTTAAGGCTTTAGGCATGTGGCCCTGGGATAATGATAGGTTAACTATTTTGAGTATGGCCAGTGCCAATTCCTCGCGGGACATTTTTAGCCAGCTAAGTGGGCATGGATCACCTGGGAATTTAATAGTATTTATTGATGTAACTATTTGGTCCAGGTGTTCCAAAATAATTTGGGTGAGGGGTTGCCAGGGAAGAATGTTAGGTAAGGAGCTTGGTATAGATGTTGCTGGATCGCAGACATGAAATCTCAACTTGGTCTTGTAGAAGTTGGCTAGCACTTGTGGGCTGATGGAGGTAGAGCTATCTTCTAAGTTTGGTGATCAGATTAATAACTTTACATTCTCAAAAAGTTCTCTTAGGCAATTTAGTGATTTCATAAGTAACTTAGTATGATTTTCCCTCTTAAAAGCTATTGATGGAGTCTCGGTAGGATTGGAGTAAGTTCATATATTGCATCCTGTCATCTGGGAGCTTGGATATCCTCCATTTATGTTCCAACTTATGCAGACTTCTTTTTAGGGCTCTATGCTCCTTAGTGTACCATATGTTAGATCTCTTATTACCTCTACTGTGAATATTTGTGGGGGCAGATGCAGCTTTATATAGTACAGAGTTCCAGTTATCCAGCAGGATATTTATATCAGAGGTGTCATGATTAAGCTGAGGAAGTGTTTCTTGTAGGAATAAGTCTTTTTCAAATGGCTTAAAGTGAGGTTTTATACTGGGATTAGTGCTTTGACCAAGAGCCATATTTTTGTAAGTGATCAAGAACAAGGGACAGGTTGAGTTTGGAATAAAGGTGAGACCATGACCATCAAGTAAATTATTTGGAAGGAATATTAGGTCCAGTATGTTTCCTTGTTATTGGTTGGTAAACTTACAATTTGGGTATAGTCCATGTCACTCATAGCTTTAAGGAAGGAGTATACTTGAGCACTGTGGAGTGAGACAAGATCAAAATTGCCTAGAAGAATTAGTAGTTTGTTAGTAGATGTGTGAGAGCATACGGTTTCTAGATTTGTACTTAAAAGTATTGAAGTCCTGCGTAGGAGATCTATATACAAGGCAAAATGTGGCGTGCTTAGTTTCTACTAAAAGAATGTCCAAGCCTTCAGTACTAATGGTAGCTGATAGGGAGGCCTTTAATTCCTTCTTTGCTAGGATTAGGACTCCACCTCCACACCTGTCTTTTCTGGGAGTAAGGAAAATGTCAACGTTTGGTTGCTTAATTTGATTGAGAAGCACCATGTCAGTGTCTGAAAGCCATGTCTCAGCGATTAACATGATGTCTGGGTCATCATAAGGATAGTGATTTTATTCTTGGCCAATCTAGCCTTAAACGGCAACTTAGAATTGTAGATGTAGGGGCACTGGCTATCCTAATACCTGGAGCATGGCAGGTCATTGTAGTATAGATAAGCCTGTCATTTGTACTATGTCTTGGCCAAGAACATTTCTCTTGCTGTAGATATGGTTACCTCTCTCATGATATAGCATTTCCTCTGTTACTCTCCTTCTCGCCACAGTCACTGTTTAAGTCAACGACCTCCTTCCCTCTCTTGGTGCAGTTGGCAGTTTGTCAAGTTTTGCCAGCATGGGGCAACTACTATCCTGTAGTTAGTAGCCAGGTGGGCCACCTAAAATACAGCACCCAGGCTGGACTGAACCCAGCCCCACTTTGTGCTCAACTTCTCCTTACTACTTAGCCTCCTTATGGAAAGAAAAAACAGATCCTCAAGACACTGGATTGCCAGGAGCTTCATAGTTCGCTCCAGTTCTCCGATGGCGACTCCTCCACTCCTAGGACTAGCTGGGAAAGTTAGCTCTCATTATTACATCATACTCCAGAATGTTCCTCATGCTAGAAATGAGAGAGAATACATTGCTGAGGCCTCTGCTACAATATTTAACTGCTTATTAATAAAATAAGCATGGTAAGTTAGTCAAGGAGAGAGTTTAAAGAAATGTAAAAATAAACCCAGCTTCTTTTCTCTTCTGGATCATAGAACCCAAGCATTCTGAATGGACAATGAGCATTTGAATAATAGAAAGGTCAGAAATCTTATGCATAAATACAAATTACTCTGTGTTCAATCAGCTTCAAATTGACATATGTTATTTTCTCCACAGCTGAATGCACAAGTTAAAATGTACTTAGGGCATATAAACTGCTACCGGCAGTACACACATTCCATGCAAATAATAATGCACATTCAAAAATGTTTCATCTTCAGTTGTTTTTGATTTAAAATGGAAGAAATGCAGCCGAGATGAGTCCTGCATATTCTTCCATGCTTCTGGCATGACTGCCGCTCATCACCGTGCATTTGCATAGTCTTTGCTTAGCAAAGGAAATTTTTGGCAGCTCACAAGTTCAATGCTAGCAGTCAGAATTTTCCTTCTTAAGCCTAAGGATAGAAGCACAAAATAGGAGACAGGCCTTAATGAACATGGTTTTTGAAAAAAAGAAAAACCTGCAACTTAGAACTTTTCATTGAAAGAAAAGAAGCTGAATTGGCAGAAGTTTGAAACTCAGGCGTAGTAACGCTACACGGAGGCAGGAGCTTTGATTTAATGATTGGTTGTGACCTTTCTTATTGTTTTTATGAGGAATCTGCTCTGAGCTATTCAAGTAAAAAGAGCAGAAAATAAAAATAAATACATCAAGGTTGAATTCTTGCATCATCTTTTCAGATTTCTGCTAATTGAACCTTTACTGTTTGACTTTAATATTCATATGTAATGTGCACTTTCCTTTTCTTTAAACAAATGGAGGAGGTGGGGGTAGGGGGAAGAAAAGAAACTCAAAGATACTCAACCACTGTCCCTGAATAGAGCTTATAAAAGCATCATTGCATCAGCACCAATGCAGAGAAGAATACTATAGAACATAACATGAGCTAAGTGCCGTTGGGGACCATAGTATTCCTATGGCCTCATTTGTACATCACACGCAGTAAATGTCCGTTAACGCACACTAAGCTTAAGTAAAAATGCCCCATGCTCCTCGTGAAATATAAGTCCCCTTAAGTTGTTGAATCAGACATCCTCGATTCAAACTCTTAATAGCATACTTGGCAGCAGATGTACCAGTGATGCATGTAACTGCCTACCCATTTTCACAATAGTGCATCTCAAGAGACATATTAGGCATTTTACATGGGGAACAGGGCTAGAACTGGAGAAGTTCCTTACTCTTGAATCTGGCAACTGCGCTCAGGTAATCTTCCTTAAGAGACGGCTAACAAAACTGAAAACCTCTCTCTGACTGAAGGCTGTATCATAAAGGCACTTCAGTAGGAAGGTGCATATAAATATCTAGGAGTAGAGAAAGGCGCAATAATCCAGCACAAATTACCGGGAGAAAAGCTCAGCAAAGAATTTTACAGGAGACTGAATCCGATATTGAAAACTGCTTTAAAAGCACAAAAAGAGATACCAGCCATCAATCAGCTTGCAATTCCCTTGATTTCATACCAATTTAACACTGTAGACCAGCCCAAAAAAGATATTTAAAAAGAAAGTTGGATGCAAGAATACAAAATCTCTTCCTTGCCCAGGAGGTAATCTATAGGAATCAGTGTAAACCAAGAACCAAAGAAAGAATGGATCTTGTAGAACTAAAGTATATAATTATGTACTCTGTATTTGATGTATGTGATATATATTACGAATGTATTTTTCTACTCTGCTCAAAAATTGCATGATGAGAGGAATATAAACTTTTTTATAATAAATATACACAGCTACTAAAGCTTTGCAGATGGTCTCTCTTGCTTTGATGATTTCCCATTTAGACTACTGCAAAGGTTTACTAAACAGGGGGGGGGAGGAGAAGAGTTGTGTCTGGTAAGCTAAGCATGAAATGTCACATGGTATAAAATCCAGCAGCAAGGTGATTTGGGGCAAATCTTGTAGAAAGAATGCTGTCCCTAAGCTAAATTTCCTACATCGGAAAAAATTCAGGATTTTAGCTGTGACTTTTCAGGCACTACAGAAAGGGAGTTGGGATATTTAGCACATAAAAGAGAGAAGTGCCAGCCGGGCCGGCCCCAGGGCTGGTGCAAGGCAGTGGGGGCCCTAGGCAAACTTCAGCCTTTTGCACCCTCTTTCCCTCATAATTAAGTTGAGCAATCAAGATCATCTGAACACCACCCTTCCAACAATCCTGTTAAAATACATAATTGCATATCATATTTCTAAATAATTTGCTTTGTATGTATGTTTGTGTGTCTGCTCTTTTTACAGGTAAATAAAAAATGTGCCAATGGCATTTTTGAGTTTATGTGACTATCAGAATCTATTGTTTTGCTCAGAAACTGCCGCCCCAGGCAAGTGCCTGAATAAGAACAGGAGGGGACTGTTTGCTGAGAATGCCAGCAGTCAAAGAGGTTCATGGAAAGCAATAGAGGGCTAGGATGTTTTGGGTGATGCCTGCTTTATATGCCTAAGGAAGCCAAGTTGGAATTGAATAACCATGTTTTAATCAGTTTTCAAAAGCTTTACTTCTACTGGCTGATTTGCTGTGACAATGGTTTTGGTGAGTTATGGGTAAGCAGGATGATGAAAAGCATCTCTGGTAAAGATGCAAATTGGATGAGTTGAAGATACTGGCAAATGGTTGTGGTTTTCTCATTTATTTTTACATAAAATTTCTCTTTTCTTTATTAGTTCTTACTTACATTAGAGTCAGTCGTGTTATTTTATTTTAATTGTAAATGATCAGGTTTGTTTATTGTGTATGTGAAATTGAAAATCACAATGAACAGGCTGGTCTCTGTATGTTTAGTATGTAAGTTTGTAAAATAAATAGATACTATCGTAGGACTCCAGGCACGCTTATCATCAACAGATCCAAATACACAAAAAGTGTTGACATATGAAGATAACTATCCAGAACTGGCCTCCATCTTAAACTTAGACAAGCATTCTACCAACGAGAAGGAAATGAGTGAGAATCCACCACTGCATGTGGGAAACACACCAATTTGCAAAATGAGAGAAAAAAATATTAAAGAACTGAATCAGTAAACAAGAAAAAAGAAAAAAAGGAAAAATCCACAAATACAGTGGAAAATACAAAGAAATGTTAAACAGAGGTGAACTTAAACCTAAGGTTGAAAGGTTAACAGCTGTAGCACAGGACAGCGGACTTTGGACAAGGCGATTTACAGTAAGCATAAATAAATTGGTAAAAAACAGACAAATGCAAATTCTAACACACACAACTGGAAATGGTTACAGATCTCATTGCTGGCTGTGATATAGTGATGTCAAAGGGCCTGTACACAGAAAAGCACAATAAGGTAGCAGAGCTCATCCACTGGAAAAGCTAAACAATCGCTGTCCCAAAAGATCGATGCTTTCATAATCCTAACAGAAATGAAGAGGTTGTGTGAATGTCAGGGACGTTCCCATTCCAAGTGCTAAAAAGCTTAACACTTTTTATCAGTTGGAATGGGAGCTACCCTGCTAAATATCCTAAGCCAATTATGATGTACCCTGTTTATTTATTTATTTATTTGCAGTCTCTTTTATACCGCGCTATTCGACATCAGTGCGGTTTACAATGAACATAAGAGTTGCACATCTCAATTTCGTGATTTGTGCTTACAGTGAAACAGGTATAATAACTTGGGTATACATTAAACAGGAAAATTAAACTTGGGTATGCATTAAGCAGGTATAACAGGTAAAATAAGGGACTGGTTATTTATACCCTAACAAGGAGACACGATGAATAAATACAGTCTACTTTATGCAACAATATAATGAGTTATGCGGCACTGCATAAGTTTCTCATGGTGGTTGGAGGGGAAGGTGTGATTGCTGTTTATGTTTATGTTTTGAGTTCAAAGTAAACCGTTTCGATTTCAGGTTAAATAAAATAAAAATAAAAGCATAGACAGAAAAAAAGATCCTAAAGTACTGAGCAATGAAATTAGACTGAAAAAATGTTTCAGAAATATACAGTACAATTCTATTGGATGCTACTGGTCTAGTTAAAAAGAATTTCCTAGTGTCCCTTGATATATTGCTGATACAAGTTACACCTTACAAACTCCAGAAGAAAATTGCCTTTAGCACAATACAAGTACTAAGGTGAGCATTAGCAGTAAATTTCAGACTGGGATAATACCGTGGAGTAGGAGCGAGGTTCATTACTGTCATGGTATGCGCATAACGAATGATGGATTCAAAAATAATAATAGGGGCTGTATAAAATAAATATATAAAATCCTGAACCGTTACTATCAATCGTACTTATAATTAAAGGATCTCAAAATTAATAGAGCAGCTAGTGCTTCCAGCAAGAGAGCCAAGACAGCCGCAAGGCTACAAAGCCAGGAGCGCATCATCAGTCCAAACAGTGTCCCTATATTGGGTATCTTCATTTAAATTTTTTTTTGAAATTTAACTTAGTTTTAATCCCAATCCAATTTAAATTAGAAGTCCTCATAACATCACCAAAAATTTAATAAAAAATTACTTTAAAAAACCTGCGCCCATCAGCTGACAGTTCTATTAAAGAAAAAAGCACAAGACAGCCATACAGCCAAACAGAAAGTGGCAAAATATACGAATCAATATTGCGTTTCGACTTATCTGTGTCAGGGATAGAGATAGTTTTAAGGCATCATAGAGTGCTCTCTCTTTTTATATTTTGGTCTTGATTATAATATTTTTTGTTTATTAGACCTTCTGTGTAAGTAATTTGTATAAATGAAAGTTACACTCCTTGACCATAGCTAAAGACTCTAGAGACCTAAGGTTTTTATGCAAAACTGTTTGGAGACACTGCCCCCTGAAAGGAGAGGCTGCTTACCCTTGAACTGTGGCTGGATAATAAAGAGGCTTCTTAATGCACTCCAGTTTCCTCAATGGCCTGGACCTGCATGAAGGGGCTGATAAAGGCCCTGTTCATTAAATGTCTTTGTCTGCAGTCAGTTAACCACTTACTGATTTCTAAACAAGCAGAATGCCGTAAACATAGGAGCAATCCATCAAAATAGCACTGAATGAATTGCCATTCAGTATCTGTATAATGCAATGTAGTTGTCTTGGGTAAGTAGAAATAAAGGGCAACAAGTAAGCAGTAGATGATGTCTCTACTGGATGAATGTAGTACATTCACTAGCTTTGCTTACTACAGAAAATTAAGCTAGTTACTCCAACAAAAACAGATTGTCTATATTATATTACTTACACAAGGAATATCATTTTAGTTTATATTGTTTTGTATGTGCTTCAACATCTAAATATTCAAGTAGACTGGCAATAGGTGCAGGGATGGATTCCCATCATGGGCACCCACTGGTATTGGGCAACAGGGTAGGGGAAGAGGTGTTCTGCCTTCCACCCCCTCAGATACCAGATCATGCTCTCTTCCTACACAACTCCTTGGGAACTCTGCTCTTCTGGCAGATCCCTTCTATCTGTGCCCTTCTCTTCCACTGCCAACTCCAGACTTTGATCTTTCTACCTTGCTGTTCCTCATGCCTGGAACAAACTACCTGAGTTGGTATGCCAGACTGCATGTGCGGCCCTGTTGAAATACAGGCTGAAAACTCACTTTGAGACTGCTTTTGAATCCTGATCCTCTTAGTCTCCTGTTCACCTTTTATATGCTTCCTTACCATTCCCCTAGATATATCCCAGTCCCCATTTGTGTTGTGTGTCTTAACTAGATTGTAAGCTCTTATGAGGCAGGACTCTCTTACTTGTCTCTGTACAGCACCGCATATGCCTTGTAGCACTATACAAAATGATAAGTAGAAGAAGTAGTAGTAGTAGTAGAAATAGTAGTAGTAGAAGTAGTAGTAGTCGTTGTCTTTCTGTATCCCTTTATCTTCTTTGGACAGTTCCTATAGCAGCAGCCAACAAATTCACTTGCAAATTTCAGCATGGAGACTGACAAGCTTTGGGATGCCTGTCCTCTACTCCTGCATCTGCAAGAGGAGGGGGATCAGCTGCCTTCTGGCAGGCCTTCTACTAAATTTTGCAAATGGATTGCTGCTGAGGCTTAGGGAGGAAGCCACTGAGCAAAACAATGGGCCAGCTTAAACCGACTCAGCTGCCAAAGAATCTCTGCCACCGCCATATCAGAACTTGCACCAAAAGCTATTCCTTAGGCCTAATTTCAGACCTTAATAGGTGAAAGGCAACAGAAGGCAGGAATGGGAACACTTTTTAAACGAGTGCACACCCTTGCCCTCTGTCTTATCAACATATATGTTTTCCTGAAAACAAATAAGAGAGAACCACATTACCTTGTCTTTCTTCTCCAATCCTCCTGTTGGACTTGCACAATCTAGAAGAATCTGGACGATTCTGACCATAACTTTCCACTAGTTGCTGCTAAAGAATACAGTTATACGCAAAAATATAGGCACCTCTGTTCCAACTGCATGTTTCAATGAATCCCTAAGTCAACAAAACCTGATATAACCTCTGCATGGTACAAAGTTAAACACAACATTTTTCTGCAATTTTTAATGGGAAATTACTATTTGATGATCTTAACAGATTGAAAATATGTAAAAAATGATGTCACAAAGATATTGGCACCATTGCATTTGATTTATTACAACTTTTTTAAAGCTGCTAATAAAGCCAAAAATGTTGATCGACTTATTTGGCAGTTAGTCAGATGAAGACAATTTTCTGGTTGAACAAATACCCTAACCCTTCTAATTTCTCTGGTTATGACTGGGTGCCTATAGAATGACGAAGGTTGGACACATGTCACCAGGGCCTACAGAATCACCAATCCAACTTCTCCAGCCCTTGAATTGAAGAACCATCATGCAGCCCTGGAAGTGGAGGAGGTGAAAGCATCCCTAGAAAGGGAAGAACCAGAGCTCAAGTACCCCAAAGTTGCAGAATCAGTGACCACAAGGGGGCAAAGGGTAGTGGTGGTTGGTGACTCTCTTCCGAGTGGTACTGAGGCATCCATTTGCCGACCAGACTTGATGTCCAGAGAGGTATGCTGTCTTCCAGGTGCCAAAATCTGAGATGTTACGGAGAGTTTGCCGAGACTCATCAAGCCCACTGACTATTACCCAATGTTGCTAATCCATGTCGGCATAAATACAGCTAGGTATCCCTCTGAGCAAAAGTGACTTCATGGCTCTGGGACAAAGAGTGAAGCAGATAGGGGCGCAGAATGTGTTCTTTTCAATCCTCCCTGTTGAGTGTAAAGGCCAAGGCAGAGAAGCTCGCATCCTGGGGATGAATGCATGGCTGCGTGGATGGTGTCAGAGAGCGTTTTGGTTTCCTGGACCATGGGATGCTATTCCAAGGATTGCAGAGCAAAGACGGCATTCATCTGTCCAAGAAAGGTTGACGTGTCTTCAATAGCAGTCTGGCTAATCTACTGAAAGGGCTTTAAACTAGATTTGTTGGGGATGGGTGAAGAAAGCCCCCAGATAAGTGAAAGCCCCCAGGTAAGTGAAAAATTAAATATCTTTATGGAAATGGGTAAAAGGGGCAACATATGGAAAACGGTGTGTATAAATGGCCATAGCATGGGAAATAAGATCCCAGATGTTGAAGCTTTAATGGGAGAGGCTGACTTGGATTTAGTGACAGGTTACAGAAACATGGTTCACAGAAAACCATGACTGGGATGTAACTATACCAGGCTATACTCTATTCAGAAAGGACAGGGTAGGAAGAAGGGGAGGAGGAGTGGCACTATATATAAGAGATAATATTAAAGCTTTGGAATTACAGAGCTTAAAAGGGAGAGAGGAGGCACTGTGGGTTAAAATAGAAAGAGGGAAAGATTAATCTATTTGCATTGCAGTGATATACAGTCCTCCCTTACAAGAGGAAGAGGTGGATGGAGAGTTAATCAAAGACATACACAGCATTGCTAGGAAAAGGGAAGTGCTACTGATAGGGGATTCCAATATGCCAGATGTTGATTGGCACATTTCTGCTGCAGTATCATCTAGAAGTAAGAAGATCCTGGGAGAACTACTCAGGCAATTGGTAACAGACCCCACACGTGAAGGGGCCATACTGGACTTGGTGCTTACCAATGGTGAAAGTGTTTCTGTTATAGTGGGAGATCATTTTGCATCCAGTGATCACCAGATGGTGTGGTTCAGTATTAGGACTAGGGCTGTTAGAATCCATTCAAAAGTGAGGGTCTTAGACTTTAGGAAGACTAACTTTGCCAAGATGGGCCAATACCTCAGGGAATCATTCGCAGGATGGGAACGGCTGGGGGGATTTAGAAAAGCCATGGGCAAAACTGAAAGGGAATATTTTAAGGGCACCAACCTTTTTGTTAAAATGGTAAATAAAGGTAAAAGGAAAAGGAGACCGCTATGGTTTTCGAAAGAAGTAGCTGAAAAGGTGAAGAAAAAGAGGGAGGTCTTAATGAAATACAAGAGATCACAGAGACAGGAAGACAGGCATCCATATTTTGAAAAAAACTTAGAGAAGCTACCAAAGTAGTCAGGAAAGCAAAGATTCAAAAAGAGGAGAAAATAGCCAATGCAATAAAATGGGGGGATAATACATTTTTCAGATGTGTTAGTGAGAAGAGGAAGGGCAAAAGTGGTACTGTCAAACTCAAGATGAAGGGGAGGAATATGTAGAAGCTGAGGAGGATAAAATGGAATTGCTTAACAAATATTTCTGTTCTGTGTTCACAAAAGAAGAACCAGGAGCAGGACCTCAGAAAACACCCACAAACAGGAACAGAAGTGAGGGGCATCTTGAACAATTTTCAGAAGACTGTGTTTTTGATAAACTAGCTAAACTTAAAGTAAACAAGGTGATGGGACCAGATGGGATACACCCTAGGATGCTGAGGGAACTTGAGGATGCTCTAGCAGCTTCACTGACTGAACTTTTCAATGCCTCGTTGAGTGTAGTGCCAAAGGACTGGAGAGAGGCTCATGTTTATTTATTTATTTATTTTAGTAAACATTTGTATACCGCTGCTTCCTACGATCAGCAGCGGTTTACTTTACAGAATCATAATGCATCGTACAATACATTGCTTTTTAGGATACAGATTTCGATTGGGCGATGATTTGCATAAAACAGGAAATAGCAATTAGGTACACTATACATTGGATTGAGGCTCTCAAATCTAAATATACATTTGATTGTAGTTGCGTGGGTGGGGCCTAGAATATACATATATACATGTGGTCCCTTTACACAAAAGCGGAAGTAAGGATGTGGTTGAAAACTACAGGCTGGTTTGTTTAACTTCGGTGGTGAGTAAATTATTGGAAACACTACTGAAGGAGAAAATAGTGAGGTTTCTGGAGTCCAGCGGATTACAGGATCTGAGGCAGCATGAATTCACCAGAGGCAGGTCTTGTCAGACAAATCTGATTGATTTCTTTGACTGGTTTACCAGGGAGTTGAACAGAGGGAGAGCCCTAGATGTGGTGTATTTATATTTCAGTAAATCCTTTGACACTGTTCCTCACAGGTGACTTATAAACAAACTGAGCACCCTAGGGATGGGCCCTAAAGTTACTGCTTGGGTTGGAAATTGGTTGAGTGGGAGGTGACAAAGGGTACAGGGTAAATGGAGCTCACTGAGGAGAAGGAGGTTACCAGTGGTGTTCCCCAGGGATCTGTCCTTGGTCTGATTCTTTTAAACATCTTTGTTAGTGATATAGTGGAAGGGCTGTCGGGTAAGGTTTGCCTCTTTGCGGATGATATGCTGAAAATCCTTACATTTCCAGAAAATTTGCTTCATTGTGGTATATGCATGCACTGAATTTTTTACATTAGATTCAGAGATTTATCTCTGTTCACGTGCAGTGACTTAAGTACTATTTTTTACTATTCCTTATTTTTTGGCCCTATACTGCTCTTTTGAGTTTCCGGCTCAAGGGAAGATGACCTTAACTACCGGTAGGTTACAACTCCATAAGCCTTTAACAACTAGCCATACTGGGTGGAGGTGCCTTTTCTTTCACATTTTCTCATCCCTCGCACCCTATCCAATGCAGCCATTAAAATGGCAGACTTTGGACAGAGATACAGATCCTTCCAGAACTCAGTAGGAGCTAGGTAACGTGAAACAGCCCTCATATTTCATGATTTCAAACTTTCGGCTACAGACCCATTCCCAATTTGTTACTGCACAAATCATGCTTTGAGGAGAGTACCTTAAGTAATCAAAACTGTCCAGCTTTACATCAGGCTATACAAAGAGCATTCTGTCAGAAATGGCAAGAATTACCATAAAAATCCACTCAGTGCTATCTTAGTGATTATCAAAATTTTTAAGTGCAAGAGCCATTCAAATCTTTAGAGTCCTTTTACTAAACAGAGTTAATGTGAGCTTTAGAGTGTGCTAATGACCCACAATAACTGCAATCAAATGCTAAAAGCAGCCAGCATGGTAAAAAAATCCCAGGCTAACTGCTTTGAGCATGAAGGAGTGGGATCAGAGTGTTACGTGGGTACGGCTGACAGTAACAGCTAGCGCATGGGATGTTGATGTGCACTAGTCATCGCAAATGTCAATAGCATGGCTGCACAACCCCACCTCATGAGGTGATGTTCAATCTACCCATCTACTGCCAACCAAGTAGCATGCTGACTGCTATGCCCTGAATAAATTTAAAAAAACAAAACAAACAGATAGTGTTCGAATGGTAGCCACAATCTGTTCCCTACACCAGTACAGAGCCACTAGCACAGCACACACAACTCAATCCAATTACCCCTCCCCAAATCAGCATCCCTTCGCCTAGACAGAGTGACAAGCCATCCCTCCAAAATCAACCCTCCCCCCCCCAACAATGGCTCCAATAGCAGCACCAAATACCCCCCCCCCCAAGCAAAGTTCCCTAAATGGTACCAATACCTCCTTCAAAGAGAACATCCTTAATAAAGAATCCCCCCAAAGCACCCACCATCCAGTTCCTGAAACTCCCCTTTAGCCTCCCAACCCACCCTGAGGACTCACCCTTATGTCTAGTGGGTGGGGCAGGAGTGGTCCCCCTCCACTCCTGCCCCAGATTTGCCAGGTTCCAAAATGGTACTTTTGAGTCCCAGCGGTAATCTCATGTGACATTCACTTTGGCGGGGGGGGGGGGGGGATATTTTTTCATGGAGTGGTGTTTTATCATTCTGTCCCTTACTGTCCAGGGAATGGGGTGTTGATTTGGGGGCTGGTATTAATTGGGTAAAGGGGGGCCTAAGATTGGGTTGGGCAGCTCTTCCTCTAGTCAATGGTTCTCTGCTGGGGTAGGGGACAGGTCGCGGCCAACACGTAACACTGTTTTATTTTGGTTTTTCTGGCTGAGACTGTGCTACCCGCCGAGACAGACAACACAGCTCCCATAGGTGGTGTCTGCCCTAAGCCATAAATGCAGGGCAGATGCTGGGCCTACCTCTCGCACTCACCGCACAGGGTTGGCACTTACCGCACATTAACCTTTCCAGGTAACATGCAGTAAGTGAAAACATTTATCATACTTTAGTAAAAGGGCCCCTTATTATACAAACAAAATTCATATGATCCATCAAACAATTAAACCATGCCAAGTCCATTTCATGGTTTTATCCCCGCTGTGAGTGCTGTAAAAATAAGATTTTCATACAACAGGCTATAACTTGCTTCCACAGCACACTATCATGCTGTTATAATACCAACCTAGACGTTACTAGTAACAGCAAAGCAATTCTCTGCAAGTTGTGGGTCTCACAGTGTGCGACATTTAAAAGGGCATGCAAATTATCCGATTAAACTACAAAATGTAAGACTCTGTAGTGACTCAACATATTGGAGCATTAATGTAGAGCAAGCTGCCTCTTCAGCATTCAAAGAAAAAAAAAAGACATGGAAAAGTTAGTTTTACGTCGCACTTTGGAGCTCTAATATTTATACATTTCTTGGTGTGGCTCAGGGTAGAGGTGTAGCCAGCACCAGGACAAAAAAGCTCTACTGAATTTGCTCTTTCCTCAAAACAAATGTTTTCTTGTTAACAATTATGACAAGCTTACTGCAAACTCATGAAGTTTAGACAATACATCAAACCTATTTTCCAAAGAGTCCCAGGAAATCCAGTGGCAAAAGTTAGGGATACAGGAATATAAAATGGTCAAAATTCCTCTCTCTCACCTTCAGGTTATAAGATAAAAGAGATTTTAAGACCAGAAAGCTCCTTAATAACCCATAACTAGGGCTACTATTCTTAGATGTTTATAATTGTAAATTTAGGTGTTTATTTTCTAGTTAATTTGGTGTTTTTGAGGATACAAAAAGAAATCAGTGTCTTTGAGCCACAGTTACTATTACTGGGTACCTTTTCCGATGGAATCAAACAAGTACATTTGTCACATAGAAGTCATTAACGCAGAAAATGCACAAAACTGAATGGACAATATAAGACAAGCCATTAGAAAAGGGCAAAAGTACCTGGGAAAGTTGTGTTTTTCCAGTGTTTATCCAATAAACACCTTTTACTTTTTTGCATCAGGGATGCCATCAACAACTAGCTGCACACTACAAACAACTACACCCATAACTGAACCATAGCCACTTAATCCTCCATAGCCCGTGTTCCCTGTAAAATAGTTATCTCCAAGTTATAATGCCCTGTTCAATGCAATTTCAGTTTGTTCAATGTAAACCGCACTGATGCAGAATAGCGCGGTATATAAGAGAATGTAAATAAATAAACAAAACAATCTCCCCCCACACCGATGAAACTCCAAACAAGAGCTGCTGGCTCACATTCCAAACAATCAATAGTAAAAATATCGAGAATATACTAACAAAGCTAAACACCACCACCTCGCCGCTAACCCCATGCCCCTCTAACTGGTTTAAAATCAACAAGCACCGAATTCAGCCCAATTCTTGCTAAGATAACAAATGAAGCACTCCAACAAGGAATAATGCCCAGAAGTCTAAAGATCTCTTCCATCCGCCCTACACTGAAGAAACCAAACCTAAACCCATCAGACCCAGAATCATACCAACCCATCACCAGCCTCCCATTCCTGGCTAAAATCATTGAGAAAACAGTACAGCTCCAGCTTCTAAACCATATTGACGAAAACCACCTCCTTTGGCGTGGCCCTTAGGCGTGAGTCCGTGGCGTTTGATTAAAATCGTACATTACAGCTTGGGCTGAAC
The DNA here is from genome assembly GCA_033557465.1 of Ichthyophis bannanicus. Taxonomy (NCBI): domain Eukaryota; kingdom Metazoa; phylum Chordata; class Amphibia; order Gymnophiona; family Ichthyophiidae; genus Ichthyophis; species Ichthyophis bannanicus. The sequence goes on along the minus strand of CM066043.1, from coordinate 123,033,192 downwards.
TGTCATGGTTGTAACCTGCTTTTTCCTTCCCTCTTGTCTCTTCTATCCCTTTGACTATCGCTGTATCTCTTATTCTGTCCTATCTTATAAATGGCGTTCTTTTCCTATTTTCTGTAACATTTATATTGTATTGTAAACTGCTCTGATGCTTCGGCCTGAGCAGTATATCAAGTAACATTAAACATTGATCCTCAACAACATGGATTCCGCCCATTTCATGGTGTAGAAATCCTCATGACCTGTCTCATGAACACCATAACCAAAGACATCCAAGACCATACACAAACCTTCCTTTTGATATTCCTGGATCTCTCTGAAGCATTCAACACAGTCAACCGTTGCACCTTACTATAGAGACTACACCTATTTGGAATTCAGCATACAGTACTCAAATGATTCAAATCATATCTTACAGAGAGACAACAGCAAATAAAAATTGGCTCAAACATCTCCAAACCCTGCCAACAAATGCAAAGAGTACCATAAGGCTCCACTCTATCCACAACCTATACCTTCAACTCCTATGCACAGTTATCAAAAAACTGAACATCATTATCACATATACACAGATGATATTATTCTGTACTGCCCACTCCCCTCCAATCAATTTGATTACACACAAATTCAAGACAGTTTTGAGGCAGTCATGAGGTTTAGCTGTAGGTAACCCTTCCCCCAAGCCATGCTGCAAGCCGGCTCTGATCAGCCTGACCCTTCCCCCGCAAGCCATGAGGCAATCAGCCTGCTATTTCTTTAGACACCCTTCCCCCACTCCAGGTCTGAGCACAGTATCCCCTAGCCCAGAAACCAAAAGACCAGAACACACCGGTTTGGACAGGTCACCCAGGTACCTTCCCCAGGGGCTGCTGATTGGTGGACAAGAAATACCTGTGGCAAATGGGATTACAGAATGAGTTTGAAATTATACTGTATTTAAGGCATTGAAGGACGTCCCTCGGGGTTCAGACCCTTGTGGAGGTTGCTGGTATCTCTGTCTGATCCTGTGTGCACATTAAAGATCCTGATTGCATTCCAGCCTGTCTGAGAGTTTTCCTTCTGTGGGTGAGTGATAGAATAAGAGCTTTTCAAAGCGCTTGCCATTACATTTGGCGACCCAGATGGGACATAAATTAAAAGAAAAGCCTCTCTCATCACACCCACGGTGGGAAGACTTCTGCTTTTGCAGCGTCTGGGCCTCCACCAGTCAGGGACCGGCCTCCCCAGGTGATTAACGGTCCTTGGCGCCCCCGGGCCACTTTGTGCTCGGAAGGACACCTTGATTTGTCTGGACAGCTGATCCCTGCGGTTGAATCCCCGATTGAAAAACCAGCTGGATAGACTGGCATCCAAACTTCCTGTCTGATCAGAGTTCTGGTGAGTACTGCTACCTTGTCTGGGGCTAGTTCTGTACTCAATCTGTGAGTCCTGGTAATTTCTGGGAACCTGTAGCAGTCTGATCAACTGCACGAGCAGTCCTATTAGGGGCCTTAGTGGCCCTGAAGCCATTGCTCGTCCTGTATCTGAATACCGGTAAAAATATCTGAACTGCAGTAAAAAGTAACCAAACTATAGCACTTGATAAGCTCTCTAATGTGCTCCGATGTTAATTTCTGCCTCCCCATGTGCTCCGGTGTGGATTTTACTGCCTTTCCCTGAACCCCCGATGTAATTTCTGTGCTCCGATGTAAATTTCTGTTCCCCCATGCTGCCGCTGTGTTAATTTCTGCTCCGATGTGAATTTCTCTCTCAGTTGTGCTCCGATGTTAATTCTGCCCCCCCCCCCCATGCTGTCCGATGTGAATCCATGCTCCCCATGTGAATTACTGCCTTCTCTTGGGCCTCCGCTGAGGTTTTGTGCCTCTCGGTGCTGTCCCGGTGCACAGCTGACCCCCGCTAAATTTTCCGGTGTTCCCTTGAGCCCCCGCTAAGGTTCCGGCCTTCCCTTGGGCCTCCGCTGAGGTTTTGTGCCTCTCGGTGCTGTCCCGGTGCACAGCTGACCCCCGCTAAATTTTCCGGTGTTCCCTTGAGCCCCCGCTAAGGTTCCGGCCTTCCCTTGGGCCTCCGCTGAGGTTTTGTGCCTCTCGGTGCTGCCCCGGTGCACAGCTGACCCCCGCTGAATTTTCCGGTCTTCCCTTGAGCCCCCGCTAAAGTTCCGGCCTTGCCCTGAGCACCCGCTGAGGTTTCCTGCCCTTAAAACCTGAATATGAGAAACTAACCTTTTTTTTTTGGGTCGATTGAGGGAGAAGTGATCATTTGAAGGTCCATCATTTTCTTTTTTTCCATCTGTGGAGTAGAGGGGAGCCGGTGTGAAGGAGCACGGTAGGGTGGCAGCCATCTTGGGAACACCACGTGTGCGAATTCCCCTGCACCCAGGAGCAGCTATCGGGACGCACGTGGAGGCGGCCATCTTGGAAAGACCACGTGTAAGCTACACTGCAATATACTTAAAGCGACTCTGGAGCTCCATCTAGTGGACATTAGCTGTAATTACTACTATTCCCTGTGTTTTAAGTGATCCTGGAGCTCCATCTGGTGGACATTGTAAGAATAGCTAGCTTATATATATTTTAACTTGTTTAAATCAAATCTGAGTATATATATATATATATTTTTTGTTAAATTGCCAAGGCCTATATTATAAAAATTTTGTGTTTTTTTTTCCTCTCTCCCCTCCTGTATTAAGAATAGATAGGGTCTGTATTATAAATTGTATTATTTTTCCCGGATTAAGTCTAGATAGGATCTGTATTGTAAATTTGCATTTTTCTCTCTTACTGTAAATTGCATTTTTTCCCATATTGAGATTAGGCTAGAAGATCTGCTCTACATTGTATACTGTACTTAGATATTGAACTAGAATTAGAGCATGGGGTCGGGAAAGTCTAAAGAGAAAACGCCCCTACAGTACATGCTTCGCCATTTTAAATCTAGGTTTAGAGAAGATTATGGGGTACCTCTCTCCGCCTCCAGATTAACCCTTTTGTGTGAGAGGGAATGGCCAGCCTTAGTTAAGTTATGGCCTCCTCAGGGGTCTATTGATTTGGCCACTGTGTCCTTGGTCCATCAAATTGTAGCAAAAGAGCACCCTGACCAGTTCCCATATATTGACTCATGGCTGGCCATATGCCAACTCAGACCAAGGTGGCTCCAGCGCTGTCACGAGGATCAGTGTAGAGTAATGGTGGCGGCCATCTGTCGCCAAAAGGGACGGACACCCGCCCCTATCTACCAGGGACGGGACTCTCCTGATATTCCCCCACGCCCCCTCCCTCTACTTCAACCCCGTGTCCCGTCTGCACCACAGCGGGATCCGCCCACATCTGAAAGCTCAGGAGGACCTCTTCTTGGGGTGGGTGAGGCCAGAGTTAGGGAAGGTTCTACAGACTCCGGCCCTTCATCTTCAGATTCCCCTCTCACATCTGGTGCCACCTCCCGTGGCACCATCTCCTCCCCCGAGAGCACAGGGGCTGAGCCAGACTTGTCACCCTCGTTAGCCCACCGCCTGCGGTCACAACATCTCCAATTACCACTACGACAAGTACAGGGGCTCCCGTATATTGATGCTACTGGAAAGGTGGCAGTGGGACCATCAAGCCTGATTTATGTCCCTTTCTCCACTACGGACCTGCTCAACTGGAAAACCCACTATGCCTCATATACTGAAAAGCCCCAAGAACTGACAGATCTTATGACCAGTATTATGCAAACACACCAGCCTACCTGGTCGGACATTAAACAATTGCTTGCCACCTTATTCAATACAGAAGAACGGGCGCGCATTGTACGGGCCGCCCTCAAGTGGCTGGAGAAACATCCTGCCCAAGAGGGAGAAGTAAATCCACGGCAGCAGGCAGAGGCAGAATTCCCGAATAAAGACCCCCGCTGGGACCCGAATGACCCTGTTGGAGCAGCGTCTCTCACTCGCTTCCGGACTGCACTCCTTGAAGGCCTTAAGAAAGGGGGGCAACGAGCTATGAACATCAGTAAAGTCGCAGAAGTTCTCCAGTTTCCTGACGAAAGTCCGGCGGTATTTTATGAGCGTCTGACTGAAGCATACCGATTATATACCCCCCATGATCCAGCAGACCCTGAGAATCTTAAGATGGTGAATAATGCCGTTGTGGCTCAGGCACAAGGTGATATACGGCGGAAGCTGCAGAAACTGGAAGGGTTTGCGGGCATGAATGCAACGCAATTGATGGAAGTGGCACAAAAAGTATATGTAAATCGTGACCAGGAGCAGAAGCGAGAGTCGGAGCGCCGGATGAAAAAAAAGGCAGACTTCCTAGCAGCCACCTTAGCCGAGCGACCACCAGTTCCAGCCTGGGCCAGAGAAGGAAATAGGGGACGAGGACGCGGATATGGGCGGCCAAGGTTTCCCCTAAGCCCCACTCAATGTGCCTACTGCAAAGAGGAGGGACACTGGAAGAATGACTGTCCAAATCGTAACACAAGGCAAGGGAGATATCCATCCACGAGGGGTGTAAGAGCACCCGTACGAACTACACGGGAGCAAGATCAGCATAATGCTTTCCCGCCTCCACCGGTTCCAGCTCTCGAAGGCCTTGCAGCTATGGAACATTATGACCCGGATGACTACTAGGCCAGACCGGGCTCCAAGTTTCTGTTAGGTCCCCAGGAGCCTATGGTCAACATGAATTTAGGGGACCGGAAAATGCAATTCATGGTCGATACCAGAGCAACACACTCAGTGGTCACCCAACAAGTAGCCCCGATCTCCTCCCAGTCAGTAACTGTTGTGGGAGCTACGGGGGAGAGGGCCCAGAGACCTTTCCTGCAAAACCGCACGTGCCAGTTGGGGGGACGGACCATCACTCACCAGTTCCTGTATATGCCTGAATGTCCCATACCCTTGCTGGGTCGGGATGTTCTGGCAAAACTCCAGGCCCAAATCACATTCGGGTCTGATGGCCAGGCTGAGCTCCAAATACCCAGCCTGGGCCCAACAGTTTTGGTACTGTCCGTCCCCCGAGAAGAAGAATGGCGGTTATATGAGAACAGGCCCAAATCTGATGTGGCTACCCTGGTTACGTGGGAATCAGTGCCCCCTGGAGTATGGGCAGAAGGAAACCCCCCCGGAATGGCCATTAACATCCCTCCCGTATGTGTTGAAATGAAGCCGGGAGCCTCCCCGGTGCATGTGCGACAATACCCGCTGCCGCGGGCAGCTGTAGAAGGAATCCATCATCATCTGGTGCAGCTACTACAGCATGGTATCCTGCGGCCCTGCCAATCGGCATGGAACACTCCTTTGCTGCCAGTTCGAAAACCTGGAACCACTGACTATCGACCTGTTCAGGACCTCCGTCGTGTCAATGAGGCCACTGTGACTGCATCCAGTAGTACCAAACCCTTATACACTGTTGGGCCTCATCCCAGCGACTGCTTCTCACTTCTCAGTACTGGATCTAAAAGATGCCTTCTTTTGTATACGCCTGGCTACTGCAAGCCAGCACCTGTTTGCTTTCGAGAAAGAGGACCCTGCTACTGGCAGAAAGTCCCAAGTTACCTGGACTCGTTTACCACAGGGATTCAAGAACTCTCCTACCATCTTCAGCACAGCATTGGCCCAAGATCTCGCTAGTTTCCCTCCAGGGGAGCCCGGCAGACGAGTACTTCTGCAGTACGTTGATGACCTACTAATCGCTGCTGACTCTGAGGCTGAATGTGTATTGGCAACCACAGAACTTCTCCAACTCCTGTACAATGCGGGATACCGAGTCTCCAGAAAAAAGGCTCAGTTATGTCGGTCGGAAGTGAAGTATCTGGGATTCCATCTGTCAAAAGGAAGCCGACGGTTGGGGAGCGAGAGGAAGGAAGCAGTGTGCCGGATCCCAGTGCCAACAACCCGCAAGCAAGTACGTGCTTTTCTCGGGGCAGCTGGGTACTGTCGTATCTGGATTCCCAACTTCGCAAAGATCGCAAAGCCCCTCTATGAGTCTACAAAGGGCCCAGAGAAGAGCCCCCTTGAATGGGGTCGTGACCAACAGGAGGCCTTCGAACATTTGAAAAGGGCATTACTGTCATCACCAGCCCTAGGCCTTCCGGATGTCACCAAGCCTTTCACCCTCTATGTGCACGAAGCAGCAGGAACAGCTTTGGGAGTCTTGACCCAACAACTGGGGTCTTGGCCACGACCAGTCGCCTACCTGTCAAAACTGCTGGATCCAGTGGCCAAGGGATGGCCACCTTGCCTGAGAGCAATAGCAGCAACAGCCTTGTTGGTGGAAGAATCTGATAAACTGTCCATGGGCCAAGGCCTTCTAGTCACCGTCCCACATTCAGTCCAAACATTGCTAGAGCATAAAGGAAGTTACTGGTTCACCAGCTCCCGAATGTTGAAATACCAGAGCATGTTATGGGGAAATCCCAGGGTGCAGATAACTACCAGCCAAGCTTTGAACCCTGCTACTTTCCTGCCTGTTGGCCCGGGACCACCTGATCACGACTGCCTGGAAGTGATGGAAACAGTCTTCTCCAGTCGCCCTGATCTGACGGATGTGCCGTTAAGCAATCCGGATGAGACCTACTACGTAGATGGGAGCAGTCTGATGCTGGAGGGCCGCAGGTGTGCGGGGTATGCGGTGGTGACAATGGAAGAAATAGTTGAAGCACAGCCTTTGCCCCCTGGAACCTCCGCACAGAAGGCGGAACTCATTGCCCTTACCCGTGCCTTAACCCTTGGGACTAACAGTCGTGTAAATATATACACAGATTCCAGATATGCCTTTTCCACTCTCCATGCCCACGGGGCCCTGTACAAAGAAAGAGGGTTAGTTACTGCAGCTGGCTCTGAGATAAAGAATGGCCCCCAGATATTGGCCCTGTTAGAAGCAGTCTGGCGTCCAAAAACAGTAGCCGTAATGCATTGCAGAGGCCACCAGAAAGGGAACGGTGAAATAGCTAAGGGAAATAGACGGGCTGATGCAGAAGCCCGGCGAGTAGCAACCACATCCTTGTCCCAGTTTTTCCCGCAGAGCTCCCAGGATCTACAAGCCCCCCTGTTTCCAGTCCCACTAAGCCAATGGGCCAAGAGGTACACTACACGAGAGCTAGATTTTTTCTGTCAGGAGGAGGGTGGGGTGTTACACACAGATGGTTGGATAAGGTTACCTAGAACAGGGACAGCTCCAGTGATAGTCATCCCAGACAGCCTTGCCCCAGCATTCCTATCATCCTTTCATCAGGCCACTCATATGGGCAAGACAGCAATGGAAACTACCCTCCGCCCATATTTCTTCATTTCTTGCTTATCCTCGTTGACAGCTGCAATTGCTAGACAATGCACCACATGTGCTAAAAACAATGCCCGCCAAGGCCCAAGCCAACCCCCAGGGGTCCAGTCTTATAGGGTCACCCCTATGGGAAACATCCAGGTTGACTTTTCAGAAATGCCCCGAGCAAATGGGTACCGGTATCTGCTGGTATTGGTCTGTACTTTCACGGGGTGGGTGGAGGCCTTCCCAGTCCGCACAGAAAAAGCCAGAGAAGTGACTAAGGTGTTGCTGCATGAAATCATCCCCCGATTTGGGCTTCCAGTAGTAGTGGGATCTGATAATGGACCTGCATTTGTGGCCCAAGTGATACAGCAAGTAGTAAAAGCCTTACAGATCGATTGGAAGCTACACACAGCTTACCGCCCGCAGAGCTCAGGGAAAGTAGAACGCATGAATCGCACCATAAAGAGCCAGTTAGCAAAATTGTGTCAGGAAACCTCACTGAAGTGGCCCCAATTGCTCCCTATAGCTCTGCTCCGCATACGGTCAGCCCCACGAAAGGGTATCGGTGTTTCCCCCTTTGAAGCTGTGTATGGTCGCCCTGCACCCCTCATACAGGGCGTCCATGGAGATTTAGTGCAGATAGGTTCAGAAATAACCCGGCAGGAACTGTCGGCTCTCAGTTCTGTATTGCAGAAATTGCACCGGTGGATCCAGGAGCGACTCCCCATCAACCTGACTGAAGCGCTCCATACGCACCAGCCTGGTTCCCAGGTGTGGGTCAAGGAGTGGAAGAAAGACCCATTGAACCCCCAGTGGCGAGGCCCGTACACTGTTCTGTTGACCACCCCCACGGCTGTTAAAGTGGCTGAAGTCGCTCCGTGGATCCATCACTCTCGTGTCAAGGCCGCTGCACCAGAAGTTGTTCCAGCCTGGACCGCAGTCCCGATTCCAGATCAACCCCTGCGTTTGAAACTGAAGAGGGACCTTTCTGCCCAGTAAAGGGCTCTAACAGACTGCCGACGAGACCCCCGGAGAGACTGATCTACGAGACCCCCTTTTCCAGAACCAGGAGCAGAATGAGAAGCGGTGCCCTAGCCTTACTCGTTTCCCTGACATGGGCCCGTTTTCCAACAAGTGCAGAGACTACTAACACAGCAGTATTACTCGCCCAAACTGCTCTGAACATGACAAACTTTTGTATACGGAACTCTCTACAAACCTCTCTTATTGCTGTACCGTCTAGTTTGTGTGAGATGCAGAACTTCACTATGCTTGCCAATTTAAACTGTAAACAACCTGGAATATATTTCTACCATATTGGGGTTACCCGACCGACTTCTACACTTTTCAACCAAGTGCCTTTTTCCTTGCAGGTAGTTTCCACTCTAAATGCTAGTGATTGTTTCTTTTTGTCAATGCCAAGAAGGGAGGAAACAATGTATCAAATACTGTGTTATCATGCAGCTCTGTTACAAATGTATCCTATTCACACTCAGAAATGTATCTTCCCTTAGGCTGGTTTTTAGTATGTGGCAAAATGACGTACACTTACGTCCCTGCAAATGCCACTGGTGGTCCGTGCACTTTTGCTAGGCTTACAACTGCTGCCTTCGTCCGGCCCCCCAGTTATCCCCGCTCTGCCCCCATGCCCTCGACCTGTAACTCAAACGTGGAGCCTTACAGTGATGAGACAGCTCTTGGGCTGTCAGTGTCAATCCTTGGGACACCTGGATTGGCCCTACACAACTCCCTGGAGGTAAGCCGACTCGCTTGCTCCCTAGCCAAGACCATTAACCTCACCTCAACCATACTAGCTTCCATAAATTATGAGCTGTCCAGCCTACGTACAGCGATTCTACAAAATAGAATGACCATAGATTTCCTGCTGCTACGCCTCAACCATGGGTGTGAGGAATTCGAAGGAATGTGTTGTTTTAACCTCACAGATGAAAGTGTGTCCATTGAGCGCTCAATCCAAGACCTACGTGACTTGGCAAAACAAATCTCAGACCCGTCCATGGGACTGGGGACGGGGTGGTTCTCCAAATTGTTTGGTTGGTTGGGGGGCCTTAAAACCCTAGTTATAGGAGTTTTCCTTCTTTTCCTAGTATGTGCCCTCATACCATGTTGTATCCCCATCCTCCACCGCTCCATTACCACCACCCTCGACACCCTGGTAGAACGCAAGGCTGCTACCACTGTTATGGCCCTGACCCAATACACCCCTCTGCGGCATGCCTCCAGTAATACAGCCCTCTACCCGCCTCTAGCGGTTGAGGTCTTACTTAAAAAGGGGGGAATGAGGCAGTCATGAGGTTTAGCTGTAGGTAACCCTTCCCCCAAGCCATGCTGCAAGCCGGCTCTGATCAGCCTGACCCTTCCCCCGCAAGCCATGAGGCAATCAGCCTGCTATTTCTTTAGACACCCTTCCCCCACTCCAGGTCTGAGCACAGTATCCCCTAGCCCAGAAACCAAAAGACCAGAACACACCGGTTTGGACAGGTCACCCAGGTACCTTCCCCAGGGGCTGCTGATTGGTGGACAAGAAATACCTGTGGCAAATGGGATTACAGAATGAGTTTGAAATTATACTGTATTTAAGGCATTGAAGGACGTCCCTCGGGGTTCAGACCCTTGTGGAGGTTGCTGGTATCTCTGTCTGATCCTGTGTGCACATTAAAGATCCTGATTGCATTCCAGCCTGTCTGAGAGTTTTCCTTCTGTGGGTGAGTGATAGAATAAGAGCTTTTCAAAGCGCTTGCCATTACAGTTTCACAGAAGGCACACACTGGCTCTCAACTAACAACCTATCCATCAACATTAAAAAAAGACTAAGGCTATGTTCATTACAAAGGATACCTCCTTCACATCCCCATCTATTATAAAATTAAACATACAGATAAAATGTAAAAACCGAGATGAAATACCTCTGCATCACTATTGACCAGCAACTATCATTCAAAACCCAAGTAACAACGACAGTCAGATCAATCTATTTCAAAACAAAGACGCTGCACCGACTCCGTCCCCTTCTCGAAGCAAGAGATTTTAGATCTGCACTGCAAGATCTCACCCTCCCCCATGAAGACTACTGTAACAATATCTACCAAGGTGTACCCCTATCGACACTCCTCCCCCTCCAAACTGCATTATATACTGCTGCACATACCATATAGGAAGCCAATAAATACGACCACATCACTCCCATCCTAAAACAATTACACTGGCTGCCCCTTACCAATAGAATAATATACAAATGCATCCTCCTCACACACAAAGCACTGCATTCCCAGCAGGAAACTTGCCTCAAATCCCTTCTACAGAAACCACATACAACCAGGCCACGAAGATATACTACAACCAACAAACTGAACATACCACAATCCAAACATAAATACAACCAACAAACATGCCGCAAAGCATTTGAGTTCTACACTCCCTCCCTATGGAAATCCCTCCCTCATGCACTAAAAAATATAACCAGTCTCCCTACCTTCCACAATCACTGAAAACCCACCTAGTCACCGAACACTTCGGTCCCTCCACCTAACCCCCCCCCCCCCCCATCAACATAACACAACTAAAGCAGTTTCAAAATTGTAAATAGTTGTTTATAACATTTAGTATGTTTTGTTAACAATTGAAACAGTTCAACATTTTGCTAACTGTTATGCTGTTCCTTGCCCAACACGTTTACTATAAAATGTTCTGTTCTCTGGAAACAGCTTTGACCTGGTGAAAAGTGGTATATAAACCTAGCTAAAATAAATAAAAACCTAAAAATCAGAAGCCCTACCCCTTTTCTAGTTCTTCTGAATTATGGCCCCACTCAAAGCTTCTAATTTGGTTTATCAGTGTGTTTTATCAGTCTGGAATAGCTCAATCCTACACTTCATGGAGTAGGAGGTGCCTTTTACATGCCTCTGCACAGTGTTATCTACATCTGATAGTAGTATACAAATAACTAGTAGACAAAAGCAATGCTTATTCTGGGGCTTATCAGGCTTCTTGGCTTTCTGGATGCCTGATAATGAGGCCACTTGCACAAGAACTGGAATGAAAAGGGGTGAAGCAACATAACATCATAAGCCGCAGTCAAAGTGAGGACATCATGCCAGCATTGATTAGCCCTCACTCATCGTTGTGAGAGACTTGGATTAGAAACAGTGGAGAAGGAAAGAGCTAAATGGAAACTTGCAGGCCATGTCACTCAAAGACTTAGTAAACATTGTGTTTCCCAAATACAGTTCACTCATTGCATGGACACTTTCACTTCTAGCTCCCTCCCCCACTATACTGGAGGCTTTGGAAAACATCCCTCAACTGGAAGGAGGAGTCACATCTGAATATAATGAGAAACATTCTTACAATCTTTTATAGGATAGTTCTGGGAGAGATCGTATTAGGATAGTTATGATTGTTGAGATGAATTATGGATGGAGGATGCTAAGCATCTACGTTAATTGTGAAAGGGCACAAGACGTAAGGCTCACCTAATACCTGGGAGTTCACAGACATCAACTTAGCCTTCAAATCCAGACTAGGACATAACTCTGTGCCCATGTGAAATGTGCGTATAAAGAGATTATGTTTAAATTATGCAGAGAGAAATATGTCCATAAACCATGCCCTATGAGCACAAAAGGAAGGACAACTCTTAGTGAATGCACCAGAGAGGACCATTATGCAACTTCATCATCTGTGCAAGCTCAAACTGTCAGCCTCAAATACCATGCCGGCTTACAAAGGCCAGGAAGTCAGCGTTCAGATTCTGCCAATTTTATTACTTCATCTGAAAGCCAAAACACATTTTCAGTTGTAATTTCATTTCATCAGATACATGCAGACAGAGTCGCTCCATGCAAACATATAAGGATGGTCATCTGTCCCTCTGAAAAGCACAAGCTCTTGAGAGAGGTGGGCCATACCAAGGGTTGTGCGAGGGGTGCAGCCGCACAGGGTGTGAGCGCAGAAGGGGCGCCGATATCATCACTGAGCTTCCAGGAAGCTCAAAAAGAGTGAGTTACTAAACATGGCTGGGTGGAGGGGGGCACCAGATTCGTTAGCCGCACAGAGCGCATTTCTACCTTGATACGGTCTTGTGAAGTGTTCTGCTGGTCATTTCTCAAAGGGTTACATGGCAACTTGAGAAGGAGTCCTTAGGGTCGGCCCAACCATTAAGCAAAATAGGCAGTAGCTTCTGGGGGACAGCAGAGAGCAGGTGCAATCCCCACAAACTCAAAGAATCATCAGCACATCCTTTACCTACAGGAAGAATGGGCAATTTGCAAAGTCTATTTACCCTTCGGAATAACTTTTGGAAAGCTTCCTCATCATCTATCTATTTATAAAACACAGGTTTAATATTTAAAAATGCGGTGTTCAAATATGCATTTTTATAGGATAGTTATGATTGTTAAGTTGAATTATGGATGGAGGACGCTAAGCATCTAAGTTAATTGTGAAAGGGCACAAGACGTAAGGCTCGCCTAATACCTGGGAGTTCACCGTCATGAACTTGGCTTTCAGATCCAGACTAGGACACAACTCGGCCCCCATGTGAAATGTACGTGCAAAGAGATTATGTTTAAATTACGCAGACAGAGAAATACGACTTAACAGGTTAGCACTGTCAGACAAATGATCCATGTCCATTAATAGTGGGCCACCTTTGCCATTTTAGACGCTGATCTGCCCCTTCTGTTTTATGTTTGCACTTACTTATATTATTACTACTAGTAAGACAGCAAATTGCAGCTATTTGTCTTCTGTTTGCATCCTGCCATCCACTAGAGCAGTGGCTCTCAACCCAGTCCTCTGGGACCCCCAGGCCAATCAGATTTTCAGGATATCCACATTGATAATGCAAGAGATTGGAAGCAGTGCATGCACACCTCTGTATGCAGATCTCTCTCATGCATATTCACTGTGGATGCCCTGAAAATCTGACTGGCCTGGAGGTCCCCGAGGACTGGGTTGAGAACCACTGTTTAAAATAGCATAGGAAAGACCTTTGAAGGCGCAGCAGCTGCTGCTAATGTTTCTGTGAGCACCAGAACTACATCTTCCATCCTTCAGAGACAAATCTAGTAGATCTTGACAAAATATCCCAGGAAATACAGCAAGAGAGACTTGTCTGCAGAGCTTTTGACCAACTCTGGTTACATAAGGGCTTCAAACGCCAAACCTCATCTCTCAGACTGTAAATATATTCTTCTCAACACAATCTCTTCTTCCTAAATCAAGCCACTGCATCAACGTAACAAAATAAATCAGTCCCGGAATCTGCATCAGCCTATGATCATTATTATAAATAAATCGCATTATTATAAATATTCCAACATGTGTCATCTTGATAGGTTTTACTTTCTGTATGTGGATTAAGTTAAGTGAATGGAAGCTGTCTTGCAAGGGGGTGTGGTCAGCAAGGTAAAAATACTGTAAAACAGGCAACCCATGATCAGCCATATTTTACTGCAAAATATTATTTATGATTGCTCCTCCTCCCCACTTCGGTTTACCTGGGATCCTCCCGAAGACACTGGGAGTTTTCCCCAAGAATAACGTTTCCTTGTAGACGAGGTTATTCCCAGTCAACTACCACCCCTCCCCCCGAAGTAATACCCGATTTTTTTCGGTGAATGACAGAAATCATTTATAAATCATTTATAACAGTAATTAAAGTTGTTGCATATAAGGTCCATTAAACGTTTAGCTCTGCAATGAATGAATGCAGTCAGTATGCAAGACGTCCTCCTTAATAAAAAGCCCATACACAGTTTTAGGAAAACGCTGAACAGTTATTCAACTGCCCCTGAACTTAAACGTATCCTAAAATCATCAAGGATAGAAATATTTTGTATAATGTATTCGGCAGCGAGCACCTGTCTATCATTAAGCTACGTAACAGCCGGAAAAAAACCCAGAACGAAAAATCATACAGCAAATTCGAGGATCACGATCTACAAAGTTGCACCTTCAGGGCAGTAATCAGCAGTTGCAAACGACATTTTGTGAAAATTGCATAAAATTAACTAAAAGTCCACCGGTGATCAAATTTTGAAAACACACCTTCCAAACATGCCCTACTACATAGTGTCACCAGTAAAAGCAAGGACTAGGGGACACTGCAGCTTTAAAACTTTTCTTTCCTTTAATCCTTAATTCTCTGCTGCTTTTTTCCCCCCAAAAAAACACTTTCTGATTTTTCAGAGAGAAAGAACCAAGCATGAAAGAATCAACAACCAGTCATCATTTCACCTTCGGTTTCAATGAGTTAAAAAAAAAAAAAAAAGCTCCGAAAGTTGCCAGGATAATTTATTAGGGGGCGGGGGCGGGGGAGCTTTTGTTCCTTTGATGGCTCCACGACGAGCCGCCTCCCCCACCGCCCTGCTTTACCTCTGCTGCGGCGGCCCCCGGCCGGCGGCTGCTGCTCTCCCTTCCGAGGGGGCTCCGGGGCGCTAGCGGCCGCCTCGGGGACCTCGCCGGCTGCTGCATCGGGGGCTGCTGGAGCGGACTCCATGTTTTTCCCAGTCGGCGATGGCGAGCTCTTAGACTCCCTCTATCTTTCCTTCACGGCAGCTCTATGGCAGGCGGCTTCTCCCGAAAAGCAAAGCAACGCGAGCGGGGTTCATGAGCTGCGGCGCAACGTCCCCTAGCACCGGTGGGAACTTTCTTCGGGGTAATCGACGGTGACTAGATGGGACGGGGATGCTTTAAGATGCTCCCGGTGCTTCCTCCAGCCCTCTTATTTCTGCTCCTTGTTTCCCCATGGCTGCCAGTGATGTCAGTAGTCTCTGCTACCTGGTCTACGTGAGTCAGGCACCCTGCATCACTTGTCCCCTTCCACGACCTCCCCTTATCCCCTTCAGAATCGATCGTACCCGTTTTTTAAAATAACATTTTTTATTACCTTCACAGAACACATTTTAACAGAGGAATAAAGGGGCCACAGCTATCAATACATGCATATATATAGCACATTTGCTACAGCCAGAGCCTACACCAATGCAGCCCTCCCAATCAAGCAGACATTGCTTTCATTCCCTCCATACTATTATGATTATTCACTTTTGCTCCTCACCCAGCCATGCAATACTGAATGTCTAGGGCATGGAACAGCCACACTGTGCAATCTCTACACATTTCATTTAAACACAACCCCAGCCATGTGTATTCATGGTCTGAGTGAACTTGTTAACTTTGTAATTGTGTTTACCAATTCCCCCACCACCCAAATTGGAGGTAACATTGTTCTACAAGGGGAATATCTACTAAACTGCTCTACCTGTTAGTGCTCATTCTCAGCCTGTGTTAACAGCGCAGGGCAAATTCAGATAGTGCAGCAAATGGCTGTGCTATCTGCAAACCCAGTTGTCAGAGTGGATGTTTCTGCAACAGGTGGTTACCATGGACTTCAACGCAGTCATTATCAAAGATGCAGATAGCACAGGTGCAAGGAACACCACCTCAGTGAGTGCTGTTATGTGCTTCCATGGTCCTAATGGGCCACACACTCTGCAATTTTGGTGCTTATTTGCTAAGGAAATGCTGTTCATAGCCCCAGCAGATAGCAGACCACATTGCAGTGAACTGAACATGGCATTATTTGCATAGAAAGCACCACATTAGCTGCAAAAGCCTGACACACTTTAGTAAACAGACCCTAATACCCATCTCAGACACTTTGGATCTGTAACATAGATATACCCAGTTCATCTTTGTTCACAGACCTCTTCATACTCACAGTCACAATAAATCACTAACAGAACCACTCTCACTGCACTTCTCACACAAACCAATGTAAATAAGTTGTTTGTTGTATATAGTTTATGTTCCTTGTATTCAATGTACTTTGAGTTGATTGACCCGCTTTGACCTGGTGAAAAGCGATCTAAAAGCACAGCCAAATAAATAAATAAATCACCAACTAGGGTATCCTCTATCTAATAGCACCTGACTGCTTGAATTTTTTATTGTAAGATCATAAGATATGCCATACTGGGTCAGACTAAGGTCCATCAAGCCCAGTATTCTGTTTCCAACAGTGGCCAATCTAGGTCATATGTACCTAGCAGTTTCCCCAAGAGACACAAGTTCCACAATGCTTGTACTGGGCCATTTAGCCCTACCCTCTGCTTTCTATCTTTTAACCAGTTCCTGATCCACAATAGTACACTGCCTCCTATCCCATGACTCTTTAGTTTTGCCAAAAGTCTCTGATGAGGGACCTTGTCAAAGGCTTTCTGAAAGTCCAGATACACAATATCAACCGAATCACCTTTGTCCACCTGTTTATTCACTCCTTCAAAAAAACATAACAGATTAGTAAGACAAGATCTTCCTTGTCTAAAGCCATGTTGGCTGTCTCCCATTAGGTTGTGACTATCTACATGCTGAGTAATTTTATTCTTTATGATGGTTTCTACCATTTTTCCCGGCACTGACGTCAGGCCCACCGGTCTGTAGTTTACCGGATCACCCCTGGAACCCTTTTTAAAAATTGGTTTTACATTGGCGATCCTCCAATCTTCAGGTATTAGAGATGAAGATTGGAGGATCGCCAAGAGAGGGGCCAGTAACCCTTTAATAGGACCTGCACCCCCATGCAGCACTAGGGCTTTATTACAAGAGCTGATTACAATTCCAAGATGAAAATGTCATCTGATGGAAACAAATTATTGTGACACCATGTTATACCTCCCAAGTGGTTGCTGTAAATTTTGCCTGTGCAGTGCCCTGGTTGACGGTGACAGGAACAGTGTTACAGAAACTGTTGTAACTCATTCTGTTGGCTTCATGTTCTGAGGTCTTTTCCCTCCAGTGATGGCTAATGACTGTTTTGTTATAACTCTGAATTAGCATAATATGTGTTGGTTTGTCTTGAGATCCAGTTTTTTTGTGTGTGACAGTTTTTGCTTTCTGGATCTGGAGAAGCAAGGATTCATTGGATACCTCCCAAGTGGGCAAGGATAATATCTGACTGGAGCTGTTGTCTAGCCACCTGCCAAGTATGGGGATGAACCAATTCCATTATATTTCCCTACATCCCATGCACTTCATCATTGCCTGTATTATCTCCCCCCCCCCCCCCCATGTAGCGCCTGAATCTATCTATCTCCACCCCCCCAAGTTGGCATATTTGCTTTTCTGTAGTTTCCTGGATCATCCCTGGAACTCTTTAAAAATTGGTGTTACATTGGCCACTCTCCAGTCTTCAAGTACTACAGATGATTTCAATGATAGGTCACAATCTCATATTTCAGTTCTTTTAGCACCCTGGGATGTATACCATCTGGTCCAAAAGATTTGCTACTCCTTAGTTTATTAAATAGCTGTAGTACATCTTTTTAGTTTATTGGGATTTGTTTAAATTCTTCCGATACATCATCTTTAGATACCAGTATCCTCCAGGGCCCCCGCCAAGCAAACCTTGAGCACCCTACAGATGGCACAGAACATGGCTGCACGCACCATAATGAAGGTAGCCAGATCAGAACACATAATTGCCATCCTACACCATCTACATTGGCTGCCGGTAACACAGAGAATCAAATACAAGACACTAATGACCACCTTCAAAACAATAAAGAACATAGCGCCAACGTACCTCAATTCACTAATAAAGATACAACCAGAAACAAGACAAAGAAGGGAATGTACGCAAATCTTACTAGAAATCCCTAAGGAATTCAGGGCATGTGTAAATAGCTTAAGGAGATTAGGGGTGAAGTAATGATTTTACAAAGCTTTAACTACATATAAAGTCTGTTTTACATATGGAAAAGGACTTTTATAAAATTGTGCAGCCACATATGCACATAAAATGTAGGTGCATGGAAAGGGTATACATTTATGCATTTTGTGTGTAGGTATAGCTTAAGGAGATTAGGGGTGAAGTAATGATGTACTTGCATATTTTATAAAATATGTGAATACATGCATAGAGTACATGTTTACACATCTACATCTTATTTTTTGGAGCAGGTGTAGATTTGTGCATGCACATTTGCACACTATTGCAGATGGTTCTCCGAGCCTGTGTTATAAAGGTACACATGGGCCTATGTCCCCTTTACAAAATACCAAGCAAAACATCAAAAATGACCCCTACAAAATTATATAAAGTCCCATCAAAATACAAGTTTTATGTTATATATGCGTCCTGAAATAGGTACACTATTTTTTGTGCCAATAGTGGTATACCAAATGTTGCACATATATAAATAATAAAAATAAATAAACCAACAATTTCTCAGACAAACCTGACCAAAGTCATCAGGCCATTGAATACGTGTCTAATTCATCATCGGTCCAATAGTCCTTATATCAAATTGCAGATTCAAGTTTTCAAAAGCATCATAAACGTATATATCAAACACAATATTGTGTTTCAAACTTGTCTGCATCAGGGATAGATGCTCTCATGGAGATACAAATGGTCTCTCTACTCAGATTTCCATGGATGCCATGGCTTCATCAGCCCTTTATAAAATAAAGTAGCCACTTTTTGGACTTCTCACATAAGTGTCCTGCTATAAAATTACTAAGACAGTCCTTAGC
Organism: Ichthyophis bannanicus; assembly: GCA_033557465.1. NCBI lineage: Eukaryota > Metazoa > Chordata > Amphibia > Gymnophiona > Ichthyophiidae > Ichthyophis > Ichthyophis bannanicus. The sequence continues at coordinate 123,014,389 of CM066043.1, read as the reverse complement.
TACAAAACGTTTAGTATCTGATTTTAGAACCAGATCCTGTAACTCACAGACGTCACAACAGGTGGGCACACAGGCTCTAACCCAAAGTTTTGCCTGCCATCTGCAGAGAGAAGACTCCTTCTATCTGCCCGCAGGAGATCGGATCCCCACGGGCAGGGTGGAATGCCACCGTGATCACAGCAAAGTGTCCCGCAGGCACACAGTAGGAGTCTTTCCCATGACCGCGGCAGCCTGGCATACAGGAGTCCACCATGACTGCAGCCATTCTCTTCTGCCTGCAGGAGATGGGATCCCCATGGGCAGAATAGGAGGGGAAGGTCAGGGGGGGGGGGGGTAGGGACAGAGTTAAGGCAGAGCTTGCGGCATAGTCAAGGCGTAGCTTGGCCCCCCAATTGGAGAGGGGTTCCATGGCCCCTGCTGTAACTGCCAAAACCTGCTTCATACATTTAACAGTAGAGAAGAGGGTGTTTCTTCTAGTCTCTTTTGTTGGCAAAGGCCTTACCTGTTGCTGGTCTCCTGAAACCCCTCCTCCCAACAGCCCTACAGACCCTTTGTCTTCTTTTGCCTCTCTGAGGAGAAGGAAGCACACAACAGTTCTTTCCTATTTCCACTGGAAGCTGCAGCTGTTAGTATTTTCTTAAAGAAATATCTCTGAAATTTGGCTGGTGGACCATCCTCTCTGTTCCTCTGCGTTTGTGCTGCTACTCTCTCTCTAAATCTCTTAGGAGCATGAACAGACTTCCCCCCTCTGCTTCCACCATCATTTACAAACAGGAAGTCGACACCGGGCCTTGGAAGGGTGGGAGTCAGAGGCTTAAGGTTAGCGCTGAGAGGCTGTTTGAGACCATTGCTGCCACTGCAGGTCTCAGAGAAGGATGTCGGCGGTGGCAATGGGCTGCCCCTGAATCATTGGTCCTCTATGCGGCTGCCTAGTTTGCCTAATAGTCGTGCTGCCCTGTCTTCTCTCATTAAAAGGAAAAAAGAAAATGGTACTTTGTTGTTTTTTGTTTCACACACACATTTATATATATATATAAATGTGCAGTGCATTTTTCCTAGAAAGAAAACTACAGTTATTTCCATACAAAGTGATGGCTGTTCACAAATTAAAATCTGCAGATAACTTAAAGAGGACAGCCGACTGGTATCAGAAATTCATACGAGATAACGGAATTGAAGTGCCGGATTTAACATTCTACACAGATGCAACTTGGTTCCATTTATCCGGATACATTAACTCACACTCATTTATGGGCCACAGAAAACTTGCATGCAATTCATGAAACACCCTTGCACGACAAGAAAATCGGTGTGTGTGGTTAGCGATGTCAAGAAAACAAATTATAGGCTCTATTTTTTTGAGAACACCATAACTGCAGATCGGTATTGCCAGCTTGAGGAAGACAAAATCATAAATGCCTACTTCCAGCAAGATGGTGCTACTGCAAGATGTCTTCGGGAAACAGGTCATTTCGAGGGGTCTTTGGCCGCCACGATCTCCTGACCTTTCACCACCTGACTTTTAATTCTGGGGAGCAGCAAAAGAAGTAGTGTACAAAGACCACCCAAAAACGATTGAGGAGCTGAAAGCAGCAATATCCACCTACACTGCTACGATTATACAAAAGACATTAATTAATGTCTTCGAAAACAAGACTAGATGAGTAGCACTGTGCCTGGAAAACAATGGACCACATTTCCAACACTTGATGTAAAGGTGTAAGTTAGTTTTGGACTAATAAATAACAATTCAATATTTTTTTTCTTCTCTTATAACCTAGTGTAGAACCCATAATGTGTACTGCAGAGGGACTATGATCGCACTGTATATACACTAATGTTTGTGCTCCTCCCACAAGAAAGTAAATTGTATTTATCAGTGTACTGAGTGGAGTGAATCTTTGCCATGGGACTTACCTCTAGGAGTGGCCATATTGGTACAGTCCAGGATGGTGATCTGTGCAGCCTGAGAATATTCTAGTCAGAGGAGTTTGCAGCTGAGAAGGAGAAGGTGAGTCTTCTGTATCTGAGACTCAGAAAGGTAGAGCTGGTGAACAGAAAAGCTGCAGACCATTGTCCTGCTTCTAGAATTTAATCAGGAGGAAAAGGGAGCTGGAGAGGAAGGAAGCTTGCCTCCTGTCTTTGAGTTCAAGAGTAGATGATATGGAGTACACTGTGAAAGTCTGTGCGACGTTGCATTTGTGTTTGTACCAGGCCTCTGGAGGGAGGGAGCATTGCAGGCATCCACCACCATGATTTTATTGATTGTTGCTTTTTTATGTTTCTTTTTTTTATCTTTATGCAATTTTACAAAAATTCAAGAAAGTTACCAGAAACCATCTTGCATAGAAAAAGAGCAGATACAGCAGAAAACAAATTTAAAGAAGAAAAAGATAAAACAGAAACAATTATTACTAATAGCACATCTGTCTGCTCACCCTAGCTCACAGCATCTGGGGGAGAATACAAAACAAAATTACCCAATACAAAAGAAAACATGGTTAGGCTAAATATCCAGCACATATTAAACAACGGAGCTTTGGACGGCAAATCAATAGAGGCTTCTAAACGCTGAGCATTCACAAAACCCAACAGCTGGGAGGGCTCATAGAATATATAACATTAAATATTCTATATATTATATATTCTATGAGCCCTCCATGCCCATGCCAGTGTAACACCAAATTTTAAAAAGGGTTCCAGGGGTGATCCGGGAAACTACAGACCGGTGAGCCTGACGTCAGTACCGGGAAAAATGGTAGAAACCATCATAAAGAATAAAATTACTCAGCATGTAGATAGTCATGGCCTAATGGGAGACAGCCAACATGGCTTTAGACAAGGAAGATCTTGTCTTACTAATCTGTTATGTTTTTTTGAAGGTGTGAATAAACAGGTGGACAAAGGTGAGTCGGTTGATATAGGGTATCTGGACTTTCAGAAAGCCTTTGACAAGGTCCCTCATCAGAGACCTTTGGCAAAACTAAAGAGTCATGGGATAGGAGGCAGTGTACTACTGTGGATCAGGAACTGGTTAAAAGATAGAAAGCAGAGGGTAGGGCTAAATGGCCAATTTTCCCAATGGAGAAAGGTGAATAGTGGTGTACCCCAAGGATCTGTGCTGGGTCCGCTGCTTTTTGACATATTCATAAATGACCTGGAAAGTGGAATAACGAGTGAGGTTATCAAATTTGCAGATGACACAAAACTATTTTGGAAGACTGGGCATCAAAATGGCAGATGAAATTTAATGTGGACAAGTGCAAAGTTATGCACCTAGGGAAGGACACCCCAAACTATGGTTACACGATGCAAGGTTCCACATTAGGAACCACCACCCAGGAAAAAGATTTAAGGGTCATTGTGGATACCATGTTAAAAACCTTGGCCCAGTGTGCAGTGGCGGCCAAGAGAGCAAATAGAATGCTAGGTATCATAAGGAAAGGAATGGAAAATAAAACAAAAGATATTATAATGCCTCTATATCGTTCCATGGTGAGACCGCACCTTGAATATTGTGTGCAATTCTGGTCGCCGTATCTTAAAAAGGATATAGCGATATCAGAAAAGGTTCAGAGAAGAGCCACCAAAATGGTAAAGGGGATGGAAGGATACTTCTATGAAGAAAGGCTAAAAAGGTTAGGGCTCTTTAACCTGGAAAAGAGACGGCTGAGGGGAGATATGATAGAAGTCTATAAATTAATGAACGGAGTGGAACAGGTAAATGTAGATCGATTGTTTACATTATCAGAATATAGAAAGACTAGGGGACATGCAATGAAGCTACAGGGTAAACTGTTTCAAATTAATAAAAGAAAATATTTTTTCACTCAACGTGTAATCAAACTCTGGAATTTGTTACTGGAGGATGTAGTAAAAGCTGTTAGTGTAGCTGAGTTTAAAAAAGGTTTGGACAAGTTCCTGGAGGAAAGGTCCATAAACCATTATTAAGAAGGGACCCAGGATATCAATGCTTGACCCAGTACAAGCATTGTGGAACCTGTGTCTTTTGGGGAAACTGCTAGGTACGTATGACCTAGATTGGCCAGTGTTGGAAACAGGATACTGGGCTTGATGGACCTTGGTCTGACCCAGTATGGCATATTGTATGTTCTTATAAGAAATTGAACAATACTTTACCAAGCATTTACATGGATGCTTCAAGAAAAAGAGCCCTCTCAGCTGCAGAATCCTAGGGCTTTACAGGAGAAACTCCCAGCGACACCTCTAGGTGTCCCTAGCCAAATCTGGGTATATACGAACTAATAACCCTCAAAACAAAAGATTTCTCTTATGAAAAATAGAGTAAGAAGCCATTCTTTGTCAGATAAAAGAGCAAAAGTAATAAGCAAAGTAGACAGAACAGGACATTTTTCCTGCGAAGATTCCAAATAATCTGTTATATTCAAAGCATCTATTTGTTGGTCAGCAATTCTTACAGAAGAAACAGTTGGGAGATAATGCACCCTCACAAGAAGTGGAATGATCTCACTAGGAACAGCCGAAGTTTCTGTTAAATAGATCTTGAACTTGTCCCTTGCAGATATTGGGCCGGGAGGACTGGGGTTATTGGGCCGGAAGGACTGGGATTTCAAGTCCTTCAGGTGCTCCTTGTGGTCTTGGGCAAGCCACTTAACCCTCCATTGCCCATATTCCCTGTAAGTATTAGTGTATGTGTCTCATATCCCCTCGTGTTAAATGTATCCCCCAAGTGTGTTGTGACCACTTTGATTGAAGGATAAGGTTGTATACAAAACTGTCTAAATAAAAAATAAATAAATAAATATTGTAGAGTTTGTGAAAAGTTAATCAATCTCACGTTATTAGCCCAAGATAAGTTCTCCAAATTTTCGAATTTAGCAAGTATGGAGGCAAAACTCTTAACAAAGAATGTAGACTGTTCTTCCAATGTAGATACTCTTGCCTGTATCTCAGAAACCTCCGACTGACTCTAATTGCTCTATCACTGCCAAATTTTCATGAACTTTAACTGCCAGCAATGAAATCTGGGGGAGCAATGCTTCCCCCAGCGAAACAATAGCTTGCCTTATAGATTCCAGCGTAAAACTAGTTGGTCTTTCCAAAGAAAACCTCCAACCTCTACTTGAGCACAGCCACTTCCACTCTGTATGTTATTATTATTATTATTATTATTATTATTAAAGACGTATAAAGCGCCGCAACATACGAAGCGCTGTACAAACATAGAAGAGAACAGTCCCTGCTCATCAGAGCTCACAATCTAATAAGACAGAAAACAAAATAAGGTACATCATACAAATAACAAAAATTTACAGGACAAAGTAAGTAAATGTTGATAGAGAGATCAAGATAGGGTAAGACAGGAATGGAAAACAATAGTGAAGAGGTGGGATTTTAGTCTGGACTTGAAAATGGCCAGGGAGGACGCCTGGCGCACAGAGATAGGAAGACTATTCCAAGCGAAGGGTGCTGCCAGTTGGAAGGAGCGAAGTCTGGAATTGCCAGTATGAGTAAAGGGCACAGATAAATGAATTCTGTTAGAAGAGCGAAGCAACCGAGAGGGGGTGTAAGGAGAGATGAGAGATGCAAGGTACTGGGGGGGGGGGCAGAAGAGTGAATACCTTTATAGGTCGGGAGGAGAAGTTTAAATTGGATATGTCAGGCGCTAATTACACCACATCTTGACTATTTCAATCTAATCCTACACGGGTTACCCAAAAGCTCAATCCATGCCTTACAACTGGCACAAAACGCAGCAGTACGACTAATCACCAAAACTAATAAACACGCCCACATCACCCCCATACTCGAATCTCTCCATTGGCTCCCCATAAGTTCATGGATAAAATACAAGGCAATAATGATGGCATTCAAAATTCTTCACAACCAATCTGCCAGCTGCTTAGAAAACTTAATCAGAAGAGTTCCAGACAACAGATCAAGGAGAAAACAGCACCAGAACTCCTTTGCAACCTCTATGATACCTATGGGCACCTCTCAGAATGCACTACATAGAGTGTTCGAACTCTACTTACCATCCCTATGGAACTCGTTTCCACACCAACTCAGAGCAACCAGTGATATTACAGACTTCAGGAAATACTTGAAAACACACTATTTACTGAGCACTTCAAGATCATTCTACTCAAGTAATTGGACTGACTATTGCAGCATTTAGAAAACTGGTAAAACCCTAAGATTCTGTAAGAGCTCAACCTCCCATGTAAATAGTTAAAATGTTATCTGTAAATACAGTTGATATCTGACATTGTAAAGAGTTCTAAAGATAAGTTCCAAGTAAGCAAAGTTATGTTCACTGTAAACCGCCTTGAGAATTTGAAAGGTGCTATATTTAAAAAAAAAAAAAAAAAAAGTTAAAATAAATAAATAAATAAAATAGCGCAGTTTCACCTGGTTGGGCCAGAACAGCTTCCATTCTTTCTGGCATTATCATATCTCTCTGACTGGCAGTCTCAAACACCACCGAATCGCTACCCGTCAGCACCGAAGACTCAGCAAGTTGAGGTTGTCCCAGAACAGGGGAAATATCGTCCTGCGCTGCATCAAAGCCTGACCTTTGCAGCTCGGGTACATCCCCCTGCACCAAGTGATCTCCCAGCTGCAGGCTTCCATTGGGCGAATGCTGGTAACATGCCACCTTTGGTGTTGGCCGCAACTCAGGGGAACGAGATGATGACGCCAAAGCAATTGCCAAGCTCTCCGGCTCTGGCGAAACTGCAGCCCAGCTAACCTCCCCTGCTGCAGCTAGATACTGAGGCAGACGAACCAGGTATGACTCAAGGGGTCCAGAGACCACTGTCGAAACCAGCATTGAGGTAGCAGGGGCTCAGGAAAGCTGCAACCCCCCCCCCCCAGCCTTATACTTCTTCCCCATGAAGCACAATGCCCACTTCACAAGAGTCTAACCAGCCACCATCTTGACTTCTCCCCCAACAACATTCTCTTTATGTTTCTTTTAATGAAACAACTTTGAGTGTTTTATTAGCAAGGAAGTTGAAATAACCTAAACTAAATCTTTCCATGAAGTAAAATGTCCACTTTCATTGTGCTGTATCCCAAATGAAAATAACATGTACAAGCAGCACCTTTCAGCACCAAAAATTGATTTAATATGCATAGACCCACAAATTAATGTGAACACGATCAGTTTGCATTCACTAAAATATTCTAATGCACTTTAAAAAATTTCAAGAAAGCAAATGTGTGTAATGAATCAAAACTCCCAAAAATCAAGAACATTTCTGAAAATTTAAAAAAAAGCCAACATACATTTTTGCCTGTGTATATCTCTCTTCAGCACGCTGAATGTATTTTGTACAACTGGCTGAAAAATGGTATCCAGAAATTGAGGTAACAGTAGGTAAATTGAATCTATGTCGGAGATAATTGACCTCCCAGGCAGATGTCGTAAACTCTTATGAATCTTCAGCAATATATATAATATTATACTGGTCTCCTGGGATGTTACTGTGTTAAAAAAATCTGCTAGCTTCTCATCAATCCAGTTGTTATCCAAGCCAAAGGAAATAATAGAGTTGATTCCTTTCTTACCAGAGGGTCAGGACCTTATCCAACTGCTTGTAGCAATTCCTATTAACTAACTGCTGATGCCCCTCTGTACTAAGGACTTGGATGACCATGCCTCTGCTCCTCACCCATTCCTTTCTGTAACCTTGATGATGGCATTTTAATCTCTTTATAATTAAGCTAAACTTGTTTTTCTTTTTTTGTAAAATTAGAACAAGCAGGGGTCTAACTTTCCTGCTGCAATCGCAAGCATCCTTTTTGACCAGATACAATACGATATGAAGGGGCCCTTTTCTAAAATTCGCTAAGCAGTTAATGTACATTTTTGCGTACAGTCACTGTGTGCTCGGGCCCATGGTAATTGTTACGATGGGGCATGATTTGTACTCTAATGGTCGCTCACGAATTGCAGTGATGAATGGGTGGGGTAGGGGCGGCGAGTGGGTGCAGTCAGCATACTGCAGTTTTGCAGTTAAACATATTGCATACCGTCAATTTTGCCATTAGCATGGGTGTACCTAACACCACTACAATAGCTAGAATTAGGTGTACACACAGTGCTTGTACTGTACCTTAGGGTGCACATCTGCTTCCAGGAACCCAATAGTTAGTGGAGGCTTTGCACTTAATCACGTTAGTTTTTATGCTAAACATACGTTAGGTGCAAAATCCTAATGCACTTTAGTAAAAGGGCCCAGTATGGGGGTTATTCTAGAAGCCCTGTTCGTGCTTTGGGTGTTTGATGATGGGCGTAGAGATGTCCAAAGCACAGAGACATCTCTAGAGCCATTTTAGGAGTTGGGTCTGTGGACGTCCAATCTGAACAGGGGCATGGTGGAGTCATGACTGGGGTCAGAAACCTGAACATCAATGCTTGATCTCAGAAATGTCCTGGAAGTCTGGAGTTGCATCTAAGTTTAGACCTGCTCCAGACATGAATAAGCATTGGGAAAGTGCTCATTTTGGCTGAAAAACATCCAGAGGGTGTAGAGAAGATAGCACAACATCATCTCCAGTACTCTGCACAATCACAATGAAAACAGCAGTGGGATCTGAACCCTGGCTTCCCTGGTCCTTGCAACTAATCTAACCATTAGGCGATTCCTAGACGTCCAGGTTCTGTAATACTCTTCTGAGGATGTCTAGATGCCCATATTGGGCACATCCATCTTTGTAAAATCGTGTCTGCAGCTGGACGTGTCTGCTTTTTTCTCAGATGTTCTGGCTTAGATGTCGCAGATTGTACTTAGATGTCCTTTCTAAAATCCTCCACATATTTAAACACCAACTTCCTTCGAAAGAACACAGATTAATAAATGAACTAATGGATATAATAATGTTAACCCCTTTTTGGGTGGGGATTAGTGCTCACTTTGGGAGCAATATTATAAAAATTCCTTTATATGAAATGCCATAAATGTGTCTATATTATGTCTTCTTTATAAAGGCACAAAAGCAAACCTCAGTTCTCAAAATCACAGATATCTGCTTATGTTCAATCTGTTTTGTCAGACCCCTACATTATATGGTCCACCATTGTATTTCTAGTAGATCGGTGTATTGATTGTCCTTTTATTTTACTATTACGGTATCTTAATAGAAATGATTCAAAATCATCATACTGTCCAAACATCATACAGTATATATGAAGCACTTGAATTTTACACATTACAGTTTCTAGGGATAAGCAGTATTACAAGTCCCGAGGCACTCATGACATGCCTTTACGTTTTGCCAGGCTATATCAACGGAGAAACATTTTCTTCTTCAATCTTGCTACCACATCAATTTCTCTTCATAAATGGCAGCAGCAAATTAACCAAAAACTCACTTCCAGTCTCAGTTGGTGTGTGAGCTGAAGAAATGATTTTTTCGCTATGCTGCTACCTTCATGAAGAGAAATTGATATGGTAGCCAAATTGAAGAAGAAAATGTTTCTCCCATGATACAGCCTGATCAAACATGAAGGCACACCCTAAGCATGTCTAGATTTATAATACTGCTTATTAGGGAAGTGTCGGCAAAAAGGGGTTGTTTTGGTTCGTTTTGCTTATGTCGCTAAAAGGTTTTGTTTTGTTTTTCTTGTCATTTACCGTCTTTCGCCTAAACATCCAGTGCTGCGGGACTGGATGTTTGTTCTAATCAGCCGCTTCTGCCCCCGTGCAATAGGAAGTCGGCATCGGGCATCAGAGGGGTGGAAGCACAAACAGTCTCACAGCACTAGAGGTTTAGGTAAGTGCTGCAGGGCTTTTAGCACCGCTACTATTAATCATTTAGATAGCGCCACAAGGCATATGCAGTACTGTACAGACATATGTAAAAGATGGTTCCTGCTCATCAGAGCTTACAGTCTAATAAAGACAGACAATATAATAGCTGAGAACAAGGGGTACAAATAAGGAAAGGTAAGGAGACATAAGTAAAAAACAAGGAGTCAGGATCCAAAAACAACCTCAAAGAGCTGAGTTTTTAGCATGGATTTGAAAAAGGGCGGGGGAGGGAAGGGGAGAGATGAAGCCTGACATACAGACTCAAGAAGTTTGTTCCAAGCATAAGGAGCAGCAAGGTGAAAGGATTGAAGTCTGGAATTGGCAGTGGAAGAAAAGGGCATAGACAGAAGCAAGCTAGTGGAAGAACGGAGCTCACGAGGAGGGCTGTAGGGAAAGAGGAGAGAGGAAAGGTAGTGAGGAGCAGTGGAATGAATGCATTTGTAGGTCAAAAGGCGACATTTGACTTGGATAAGGAAATGGAAGGGGAGCCAATGAAGTGACTTGAGAAGAGGGGTTATATGAGTATGTCAAGGTTGGTGGAAGATTAAGTGCACTGTAGAGTTCTGAACAGATTGAAAGGAAGAGAGATGACTCAGAGTGAAACCAGCAAGGAGGAGGTTGCGATAGTTAAGACATAGAAACATAGAAATATGACGACAGAAAAAGACCACATGGCCTATCTAGTCTGTCCTTCCATATCAACAACTACAACAGTCCCCTTTTTTCCTTTAGAGATCCTCTGTGTTTGTCCCATGCTTTTTTGAATTTGGTTACTGTCCTCATCTCTACCACCTCCACTGGGAGTCTATTCCACGGATCCACTACTCTTTCCGTAAAGAAATATTTCCGCATATCACTCCTGAATCTATCTCCCTTCACCCTCACCCATGTCCCCTCGTAGCAGAACTTGCTTTCAATTGAAAGAGGCTCTCCCCCTGAACATTTATGCCACGGAGGTATTTAAACATCTCAATCATATCACCTCTATCCCGCCTTTCCTCTAAGGTGTACATATTAAGATCCTTCATTCTGTCCTCATATGCTTTATAATGAAGACCACTAATCATTTTAGTAGCCACCCTCTGCACCGACTCCATCCTGTTCACATCCTTTTGAAGGTGTGGTCTCCAGAATTGCACACTATACTCCAAATGAGGTCGCACCAAAGACTTATACAGAGGCATTATCACCTCCTTTTTTCTGCTAGCCATTCCTCTCCGTATGCACCCAAGCATCCTTCTAGCTTTTGCTGTCGCCTTTTCTACCTGATTAGCTACTTTAAGGTCATCAGACACAACCACGCCTAGGTCCCGCTCTTCTTTAGTGGACAAGAGTACTTCACCCCCTATACTATATTGCTCCCTTGGATCGCTGCAGCCCAAATGCATGACCTTACATTTTTTAACATTAAATCCCAGCTGCCATATTCTAGACCATTCTTCAAGCTTAGCTAGATCCCTCCTCATGTTATTTACACCTTCCTGGGTATCTACTTTATTGCAGATTTTGGTATCATCCGCAAAGAGGCAAACCTTACCCAAGGTGGGAGGCGACAAAGAGTACAAGTAAATGGAGCTCACTCTGAGGAGAAGGATGTTACCAGTGGTGTGCCCCAGGGATCTGTCCTTGGTCCGATTCTTTTTAACATCTTTGTTAGTGATATAGCGGAAGGGCTGTCGGGTAAGGTTTGCCTCTTTGCGGATGATACCAAAATCTGTAATAGAGTAGACACCCAGGAAGGTGTAGATAACATGAGGAGGGATCTAGCTAAACTTGAAGAATGGTCTAGAATTTGGCAGCTGGGATTTAATGTTAAAAAATGTAAGGTCATGCATTTGGGCTGCAGCAATCCAAGGGAGCAATACAGTATAGGAGGTGAAGTACTTTTGTCCACTAAAGAAGAGCGGGACCTAGGCGTGGTTGTGTCTGATGATCTTAAAGTAGCTAAACAGGTAGAAAAGGCGACGGCAAAAGCTAGAAGGATGCTTGGGTGCATACGGAGAGGAATGGCTAGCAGAAAAAAGGAGGTGATAATGCCTCTGTATAAGTCTTTGGTGCGACCTCATTTGGAGTATGGTGTGCAATTCTGGAGACCGCACCTTCAAAAGGATGTGAACAGGATGGAGTCGGTGCAGAGGGTTGCTACTAAAATGATTAATGGGCTTCATTATAAAGCATATGAGGACAGACTTAAGAATCTTAATATGTACACCTTAGAGGAAAGGCGGGATAGAGGTGATATGATTGAGATGTTTAAATACCTCCATGGCATAAATGTTCAGGGAGAGAGCCTCTTTCAATTGAAAGCAAGTTCTGCTACGAGGGGACATGGGATGAGGGTGAAGGGAGATAGATTCAGGAGTGATATGCGGAAATATTTCTTTACGGAAAGAGTAGTGGATCCGTGAATAGTCTCCCAGTGGAGGTGGTGGAGATGAGGACAGTGACTGAGTTCAAAAAAGCATGGGACCAACACAGAGGATCTCTAAAGGTAAAAAGTGGACTGTTGTAGTTGTTGTTATGGAAGGACAGACTAGATGGGCCTTGTGGTCTTTTTCTGTCATCATGTTTCTATGTTTCTATGTTTCAATAGCCCTTCCGCTATATCACTAACAAAGATGTTAAAAAGAATCGGACCAAGGACAGATCCCTAGGGCACACCACTGGTAACATACTTCTCCTCAGAGTGAGCTCCATTTACCTGTACTCTTTGTTGCCTCCCACCCAACCAATTTCTAACCCAAGCAGTAACTTTAGGGTCCATCCCTAGGGTGCTCAGTTTGTTTATAAGTCGCCTATGAGGAACAGTGTCAAAGGCTTTACTGAAATCTAAATACACCACATCTAGGCTCTCCCTCGGACCAACTCCCTGGTCACCCAGTCAAAGAAATCAATCAGATTTGTCTGACAAGACCTGCCTCTGGTGAATCCATGCTGCCTCGGATCCTGTAATCTGCTGGACTCCAGAAACCTCACTATTTTCTCTTTCAGCAGCGTTTCCAATAATTTATTCACCACCGTAGTTAAACCAACTGGCCTGTAGTTTTCAACCACATCCTTACTTCCACTTTTGTGTAAAGGCATCACATGAGCCTCTCTCCAGTCCTTTGGCACCACTCCCAACTCCAACGAGGCATTGAAAAGGTCACATGAGCCTCTCTCCAGTCCTTTGGCATCACTCCCGACTCCAACGAGGCATTGAAAAGGTCAGTCAGTGGAGCTGACGGGAAGTGATTAAAGAATGGATACGTACTGTATATGCCATGGACTGCCCGAAGAACAAACTGGTCAGTACTAGAGGAGATCAAACCTAAGCTTTCTTTAGAAACTCAGATGACAAGTCTTTGATTTTCATACTTTGGACACATCATGCGAAGAGAGAGATCATTAGAGAAAGACATCATACTTGGCAGAGGTCAACACAAAAGAGGAAGCCAGCAATGAGATGGATCTATACAATAACAGCAGCGATGGGTGCCACTCTGTCAACAATGAGCTGCTTCACTGAAGACTGAACACAGTTTAGGACAACCATCCAGAGGGTCACTGTGAGTCGACACCGACTTGACGGCACTTAACAACAACAACGTGTTTTAGTAGTGTGTTCGGAAAGGAAGGGGCACATTTTGTCATGTTTATAGAGAAAGAAACGATGGGTTTTAGCAATCAATTGGATATGTGTGGAGAAAGAGAGGGAGGAGTCAAAGATGACCCCAAGGTTGCGGACTAAGGAGAAAGAAAGTAGAAGAGTGTTATCTACAGAGATAGAGAAGGGAGAGCAGGGTTTAGGGAGAAAAATAAGAAGGTTGGTTTTGGCCATGTTCAATTTCAATCAGCAGTGAAACATCCAGGCAACAATGTCAGATAGGCAGGCAGAAATACAGACCTGAAGTGTCAGAGAAATATCAGGTGTAGATAGATAGATCTGAGAGTCATCAGCATAAAAATGATATTGAAAACCATGGGAGGAAGTGGGACTGGGTATAGATAGAGAAAAGGAGAGGGCCCAGAACAGGAGAAGTCATTACCGCTGCTGCAGGTCCTGGAGAGGGGTGACTGTGGGAGCAGAGGGTTGCAAGGAATGAGGTTTGCCTAGAGTGCATCATGTCCTTACACCATCCCTGTGTGCATGTGCAGGTTATAAAATACTCACATACATTGCAGTTCTGACCCAGCTCCTTCAGGAACATCTAAGCACAACACAGCTATAAATATGCTCTATCTAGTCAGCGTGCATATTTAAGAGCCCCTTTCTCTCTCTATAACATGCTTGAAACATGAAAAATGCTGATGAAATTTCCCCATATAGTAAATATCCACTAAAAGAGAAGTACACTAGAGATCCTTTTGTCCAGATTTCCATTATTTGGAAACTCTCAATATTCAGAGATAAACAATCTGGCTGGAGTCCAGGGAGTAACTGAGAAGGCAGGAAAAGTATCTTGTAGCTCCTCTGCTGATGCCACATTATATCAGGCCCCTTCCCTCCAACACACACACCCATACATGCTTCAAGCAGCTGATCTGGGACTGTGAACTATTCTGGCAGTAGGAGGAGAAGGTTAGGGAGAAACTGGGTTTCTTGCTCCTTTTGGCATTGGGGTCAGGTTGGGCCAGACGAAAGCTGAATCAGGTCAGGCTGAGCCATGTGGGAATGGGGATCAGGGCACGCTATTAGGAGGGAAAAGTGGAAGATGTCAGGGAGAGCCACTAGTAAAGAGGAAACATCCATTTTTTTAATGTCCATTTTATCTAGAAGGGACTTGGGCTCAACTCCTTCTGGATAAAGGATGCTCTGCTGTATTTTAAAATATTGTTTTGAGAATCTTGTTGTTCTGCAAAATATCAAATACTCTAGAAAATATAAGCATCATAAATTGTTTCTTTACTATTTAGATGCTTAGGAGGTCAATTAAAAAGTCTAAGTCATGATTTAGGACATCTGGAGACATGCCCATGGATGTCAAAATCACAGAGGTGTCGCTGGAGCCATCTTACAAATGATGTTTCCAGACATCTCCAGTGACGGGATGTTCAGTTAGGCAAGGGGCATGGTGGAGGTCTAATGAACTGACGTCTCCGTTCGATTTCAGGAATGATGGGGACGTCTGCAGTCACGTCCACATTTAGACTTGCTCCAGGCACGAACAGGCATCAAGAAAGTGCTTGTTGCAGCCTTAAATTATCCAAAGGGTGTAGAAAAGATGGAGAATTAAGTGACTAGCTTAAGATCACAGAGGCCCACACTGGGATTTAAACCCTGGCCAGCCTGCTCCTAACTTACTTCTTTAACCATTATGCTATTAGACGTCCATGCTCTGAGATGCTATTCTGGAAACATCTATATAGACGTCTCTATAGACGTCCATATTGGGCATTTACACGTTTCTGAAATCGTGCCTGAATTTGCACGTGCCTGATTTTTTTTTTCAGACGTTCTGGGTTTGACGTCTCAGATTGCACTTTGACGTCCCATTGTAAAATGTGCCTTCACATGTCCATTCCCATTTCGTCTCTGTACTTCTCTCTCCCACTAGCACATATCAACTGTACTCCAAAGGACAGCTGGTACAGGGATATTGGCAACCTGATTACTGCTTATAGGCTCCAAACTGTTAGTTTCAGCTGTTGCTATAGAAGTTCCTTGGGTCTCTCCTATGTTGTGCTGCTTGAGAAAATCCTTTGGTATACCATTTTTTTGTATGCTCTGCCTGCCAGATTTACTGCCATTTTTTTAATTCTGCATTTGCAAAATCAACATGGAGTTTATGTCCAATTGTATGAATAACTTAAACTGTTTATCTTGTGTGCATTAAAATATTTCAGTTGGCCCAATAAATTCATAAAAATAAATTGAATGCATCGTATACACAGCCTTTTCTTAACACAGGGAACATTCTCAACTCAGTTTAATGAGTAAAGCCCCTTCCCTCTCCCTCCTTCAAAAAACTAATCTAATGCTGTTTTTTATGGTTTTACTTTTATCTGATGGTGTTTTTAGCTATGTTTATTACTTTTGTGGGTTAATGTTGTATTTGATTTGAAATGTTTTCATATATATTGTCATGGGGTAGATAGGGCAGAGCCTATAGAAACAGGAAACTCTGAGCAAAACAGAGCTAATGCTGACAGATCAGATCTACACATGGCTCAAGGTTGCTATGAGCAACGTACACAAGCTGCTGCACGAGGTGTGAGGGAACGCCCAAACACTAGGCTAGCTCAGAACTCATTAGGAAATGAGGAGCAGCTGGGAAGGGGTGGAGCCCAAACAGACACCAGAGCCTACGCAGTTAAAAATCACTTACCAGGGAGTAGTGAAGAGAGACCACCAGGGAATTCAAGGACCGTTGCTGAGAGCAAGAGAGCACCGGGGAATTCAGGAACTGTGGCTGATAGAGAAAGACTACCAGGGAAGTACAGAGCTGTTGAATCCTCGAGGGACTGCTTTGGGAAGCAGTGCACAGCTGAACACTGTCCCAGGGAACCTTGCTATGGAGGGAGCAAAGGAGGTAGTCCGGGAACCAGGCTGAGGAAAGTCAAGTTGCCCAGTATCAGGTACCAGGAGGGAGAGGGTCCCTATCCTGAAGAGAGTTTTGTAACCAGAGGGAAGCTGAAAAGAAAACCTAGCAAAAGGCTTTCATATGTGCCCAGCTCTGCTCGGCTGAGAAACGCTGAAGAGAGAGTGCTGGAAGGTAGGCTTATTGATCCTAATAGAGGGAGAATTGATTATAACGAATTGCCCTGCACTTACCAAGAATTGTGTGGCTCTTCTGAAGAGAAATACATAGAATACGGTAGCTATTCAGTCCCTTCTAGTCAGGAGGAGGAGGGGAACTCCCGGAGCTATAGGGAGGATCTTTGCAACCATAACGGAGGTTTCAGTCCAAGAGAAACTTACTCCGGGGTTGAAGATATGCAATGTGAGTCATACGAGGGACCTATTGATGACAGTTGCATGGACTGTACGTATACCCTGGCTGAGGGTGTCACTTCTTTGTGTTGAAGAACTGTAAAGTGTTTGTAAAAGAAAACAGGAAGAAACGTGTTTGCTTTTGAAAGAGACTGTTTTCTTTTTCCCTTTTGCAAAGCTGGAGTTAAGCAAAGTTTTTGGTTCAAATGTTTCTTTAATTTAGTACCAGACGCATGGTCCTTATGTTACTTTGTTTCGATGTGCTGAGAATCCAACCCTGGGAAGGGGAATAAAAAGTCCTGTCTTAAAGCCTTACCTCTTGACTACAACTACATTCTTTTACTAGTGTGTGGAACTACAAGTACCAAGGGGCATTGAAACGCCTTTATAACACTCCACAGCTACTAAAGAACACGCCCCGCTGAATTAACCCATGCTTATGGCCTCTGGGGACCTTCACGGGTGACAATAATTGGTTTATAGGTTATAGGGGTTGTTTCAGAAACATCATTCTCATTTTAAATGTGGATGTGGCATCAGAAGAATATAGAAGCCACATGCAAAACACAGTTTTGGAAACACTGGCATGCACATTTTTGCACCAGACCTGTCAGTCTTTGTGCTTTTTTCCAGGAGGCATTCTCAGGGTGTTTGAAGCATGGCTTGGGCGATGCCAGTGCTTGCATGTCCACAATGTATTTCACTTTTTTTTTTAAGTGCCGTCAAGTCAGTGCTGACCTCTGGTGACCCAGCAGTCTCGGGGTTTTCTTAGCAAGGTATGACTGGAGTAGATTGCCAGGCTTTTTCTTCTGAGGCAGCGGAGGGTAAAGTGACTTGCCCAAGGTCACAAGGAGTGCCAGTGGGAATCAAACTCTGATCCTTTAGGTAGTAGGGAGTAGTTCACATAGGCCAGTGATATGTAAGGCAGAATCTTTGAACATTGCCGCCTATATCGTCTATAAATCATGACTAAGCGAAAGACTTTGTTGTCTTTTGGAACTGCCTATGGCATTGGTGACTAAAAGAGCTTTGCTACTACGACTACTACTACTACTTATCATTTTTATAGCATTACAAGGTATACACAGCGCTGTACATTGTAGGGCTGCTACCTGTTCAGAAACTAATGCCTGAACCACTAGCATGGCTTCCTGTTACAAGATGGGGCCTGCTCTGAACCCAAGACTGAATTAAACAAGATGGATTCCTGTTTTGTTGCAACTCAGCATTAAAACTTGCAGATGAAGCGATTCTGCCAGTTTAGAAGTATTTTTCCAGCTGACTATGTGCAGAAGAACATGGCTGAGACCTTCATTGTACTAGCATTTGATACAATGTATGAACCTGCACACCAGCAACTTTCAAGCATGATGGGCCTTTGTTTGCAGAAGGACCATGTATTAGCTGTTGCTGGATTGGCTAAAGATGACATACAGGGTTCGAGACCAGCCAATCACCGGGTCTTCAGGACAAAGAATTATATGTTGTACGCCGGAACCCAGAAGAGAGCAAGACTGAAAAGAACAGAACACAGACAGACACAGTTCAAAAGAATACACATCATCAGCACTCTGAAACATAGACAGAGGCTGGCAGAACACCTGGGAACTCTAACTTCTGATACAGACTGTTCGCCTGCCTTCTCTCTCTGGCTGGAAATTCAGATAGTGTTCAAGGGCAAAACCTCAGGATGGAGTGAATTTCTCCCTCAGACCTGTAGCTCAGTGTGTGATCACGCAGTTCATTTCAGCTGACGTTGGACCTCTGACATACTTTGACTTCGAGCTGTTCCTGAGACAATTCCTCTGACCCCAGCTGTGAGTGTTTTGGCAAGAGCTAAGGTACTGGTCTTTAATTTCTCTCTGAAGTTGGAGCTAGCTTAGACAGACAGATAATTTACTATATGTCTGAGTGCAGAGCGAATCAGTGACATTGTTTCCTAAAACAGAAATGTGGTCTTCTGGTAATTGTAATATAGAGCTGAATAACATACTACCTCAGAAAGCTAATTTATTCTAATATTTCCACTATTTTTGCTATCAGAAATAAAGTCTAATTTTTATACAAACAGGGTTGGTTCATGTCTTATCACGTGGTTTGTTTTTCAGGTAGCCCTATGGAATCCTGGGAAAAGGAGAGTAGCCATTTTTTTTCCTAGACAGACAGAGTGAGAGTAAAGGGCATCAGGATCCAAAAGCCGCCTCAAAGAGGTGGATTTTTAGCCTGGATTTGAATAGGGCTAGAGAAGGAGCCTGGTGTACTGACTCAGGTAGTTTGTTCCATGCATATGGAGCAGCAAGATGGAATGAACTAAGTCTGCCTAGTGAAGTCTGTGTGTGTGTCTTAATGTTCCTGTCTGCATCTGTATCTGTGTGTTGTTACCTGCTCTTTCTGTGTGTGTGTGTGTAGCTCGGTGTGCATATATGCACATGTACATTTCTGTTGCTGTGGGTGGAGGGAGGCAGGAGCCAGTTTTGCCACCAACCTCCATTGCTATCCAGTCAGCGTTGATCTTCAGCCACTAGCCAGATAACAGAATCACATTGTTAGGACATCCATTGACCTGTCCTAACTTTATGCAGTTACCTATCCAATTAGAAGACTAAATATTGCTGCTAACTGGAAAGGTGTCAGGATTGCCCCAGCCCTGCCCATGGACTGCCTTGGCATTAACTCCATAAATCCCTTTGAATATTGGATCAATAGCTTTTAAGCTCCTACATTTAGATTAATTTTTAGTAGAAAATGTAAACGTCTGTGTTTGAGTGAAAATAGGGGACAAATTTAGGCTTCTGATGTAGCAAAAGCTTAAAAGGCCCATTTTTGATGGGGTGTGGAGAGGGGAACTTAGATTTCATGTATATTATAAAAGGATCTGCCAATTGTGGAGCTTTTTGTAAAATGCTTAAAAGGAAGTGTAGGTGTGCGAGTTGATTTCACAGCATGTCCAGCAGGAGCAGCAATTTTATAAATGGAGATGCTGAAAAAAAAAGTGTCCCGTGTTCAGACCTTTGCATTGCTGCAGCCAAGGAACATCATGGGTTCCTGGCTGCAGTAACATAGATAGTGGGACCCAAGTCAGGCCCACTATCTGATAAAGGGGCTAGTGGTAGGATCAAGTCCTTCCCCTCCCTCGAACCCCCCAACATCCACCATACCCTCAACCTCCAACACTCACCCATCACCATCACCAAACTCTCCTGTCTATCATACTCCCCTCCCCTTACCCTCCGCAGTACCCTGATACCCCCACCTCCTTACACCCACCCTCCCTGCTTTCAATGGAGGTATCTCTGGTAATCTAGTAGGGAGCAGGAGTGCGTCTCCTTCTCCATTGGACACCTGCAATCAAAATCATCTCAGACGTCTGGCAGTAGTCTTGCAGTACTACTGCTATGGCTAAAGCTGCCAAATAAGAAGGTGTCAATAGGATTTTGAGAATATTTGTTGATGTTTCAGGAGGGTCAGGGGGTGACGGGGTCTGCTGATGGTGTTGGGGAGGTGTCAGATGTCAGGGGAAGGCGTATAGCTTGTACTGGGGGTTCAGAACACCAGGGAAGGGTTCCACCAGCCTTTGCACCTGCCCCTCTGCCAGAGACCCCAGGCCTAACCTGAGGATTGGTACTTGTGCATACCTCAGATCAGGTGCAAAAGCCAAAGTGCAAATTTTCTAATATAAACTTAGCTTTCTATGTATATTTTGGAGGCATGCCCCCTTAAATTCTATACATCCTGGGGGTATATATATGCAGATATTAGCTTTCTAAGATCATGCATGCTACTTATACCTGTAAATGCTGTTATTTATACCCCTAGATGCTTCTAGAATGACCCCGTACATTTACAAACGTAGCTTCTTATTTTTTTAATATATCAAGCCCGGGTCTCTAGGGACCAATATTCAAAGCTTTTAGGTGGCCAGCAAATGGGAGGCTAGCAGACCAAGCATGCTCACTGTAATCCTCTCTCTATAGTGCTCCTATATATCTCCATGGACTGCCCCGGCACTATCTGGTAAGTGGCAAATTTATCCGCTTAGCAGGATAGTCAGTTGCCACCTATCCGGCCAATGTAGGCTCCTTGAAAAGCTCTCCTAAGCTGGAAGCCAGATACCTGATGGCTGAAAATCATCACTAACCAAATAGAGTCTTAATTTATCTAGTTAGCACCACTCAGCCCAGACATTCAGCAGCAGCTTCTATCCGGACACTGCTGCTTATTATCCCACTGCTATTTAAGTGCCACGGCTGATCGCTGTAGTGTTGGAATACTGGCCATTTTGAAAATCAGCCCCCTAACTCTTAGTTAGTCATCTAGACCTTTTGAAAATCAAACTGGCCTGCTAGTTCATCAGCATTTCATGCATGAGCTAACATTTAGACTGAAAATGAAAAAGGCACAAATCATGGGATCTCGATACTGGCTCTTCACTTTCCATATTAATTTTTCACATTTCTTATTTTAAATTAGAACATTTTACTGCATTCCCTCCCAATTTTCTCACTAATGGCATCCCTTTTGATGAATTAATGACAGTGAAGTGAGTGAAAGAGATGGTACGGAACAATTTATTCTGCTCGTTAAAGAAAGTAGTCTCTTTCTGTTTGTTCTCTCCTGTGCACAGTAAAGTCTAACAGCAGAATATGGTTGAATTATCCTAACCAGAACCTTACTGTTAAAGGGTTTCATATTTCCTTGACATATTCTCTTTATATGCACTTTCCCACTTTAATCTCATGTTTATAAGCAATATTTATAGCAACATAAAAAAGAAAGAGCTGTTAATCAAAAGTAGATTAGGTTGTTATTAAGTGCCATCGAATTGATGTCGTCACGATGACCCTCCTACAAATTGAAATGGGGGCAAGAGAGAGTCCTCTATACTTAAGAACATCTGCACATCCATGTTTGAAAAATGGCCTTAGATATACTTGTAAGTGGCAACATCTACATGGGTTTGTTGTGAAATGCCGGTAATTACCCATATAAGTTGCTGGGTTTCCCCCAACGATTTTTCCTACATTACATGGCTCCTCCTGTTGCACATGGATGTGTATTTCAGAAACAGTTTCACGTTTAGCAGAGCTATTCCTAAAATACCATCAGAATTAAGCATGTCCTCACCTTGACATCTTACTTCTGTTCTCCATGTCTTCGCCTCAATTTTGTGCACTAAAAGTTTTAAGGCACTTTAATGGACCAAATGCACAATAACGAATACACACCCTTATTTTCTAGCACATTCTGTGAGAAAACAAATACAGTGAAAAACCTGCTGATTTTCTTTCTGTAGATGCATGGGCAGAGGAAATAATGTACAATGAGTTTCAGCCCTTTGGGATGCCCATTTGGAGTTGTCCACTGCTTAACAGCTGAGATTGGTATCTTTCCACAACTGTACAGGCATAGACATGACCCCTCAGTCAGACATGGCTCTTTGGGAGCTATGTATAGAGGGGGAAAATTAAATAGCCCTGTTTTCTCAGATATAGACAAAGGGGCCTGTTTACTGAAATCTGATACATTTTTGCATATATCCTGCGTTAAAGGCAAAAATGAATATGTGGTAAATGCAAAACTTGTGCAGTAACTGTAGGGGATGTGGCCAGCATCTGCCCATGTAGTTACCATACAGGACAGACATTTACTCTATGGAAAGTGCATTGCCGATAACATGCTTACATATACTACCTCCTGAAGAAGAGGTGTTAAGTGCCTCTGTGCTATCAGTGATGTTTACCACAGCATCTGCGTATCTAAGTCTGCATCTCTACTGCTACTCCCATATCCCATCACCTCCCAATATTCTATACATATCCCGTGACACACCCAATACCCTCCTAAAATCTGCCGACATCCTTAAAAATGGTTGCCCCATGCCTTTCCCCAGCTCTCCCCATGGATCCCTGGTATTTAGCAAGGAACAGGAGCTGTTCCCATTGATGGCCTGGCATAAAAATGTAATTTCTAATGCCTAGCAGGACTACCAATTGGTACCATACAAATTTATTATTGGCCAATTTTTGTCAGAGTAATAATTGTTAAAATACATGTGTCACTCTGAAATTAAGTTTGAAAGTATGTCTTACTAACACGATCTTCCAGCTATATTTCCTAGATACTTCAAATAGTATTATAATGGCTGACAGGGTCTCAGACTGTAGGCTACCAAAAAGATTTTTTAATCAATTGGAATGAGCCCGTTGTTGCATCAATGACCCATCATGTCTAGCCATTTGATGTTTAGTATGTTAACTTATTCTTAACGTTTTAAAGGTAGTGAGCAGTAAACAGTGCTTAGCTTTCGTTGTTGTCTTCCCCAATTGTGGCACATGCCCTTTATTTGGCAACTTTCTACTAATAGCACCATAAGACCAATAGAGGTCAGAGCATCATTTTGATCCCATGCTGTCAATGGGGCAGCTGTGAATGGAGATCGATCCTGCTCCCCACTAGCTACAAGGGACCCCCAGTAAGAGCACTGGAACGTGTTGGGGTGGGAGTCAAGGATGTCAGTGGGTTTTATGGGTAGGAAGCTATTTCAGGATGTTGTGGTGGAGTCAGGGAGGTTATGTAAAGGATGTTGGTGGGTGTTAAGGGAATTAAGGGGGAGGGGGTGTTGCTTCTGTACCCATCGCATTAAAGGCAATCCTAATAAGCATGGATGTATTTAACACCTTCTCTCAAGGAGGCAGTAAGTGCACCCATGCTAATTGCTCGAGTGACAGAATGCAGCAAAATACCATGTGCTAATTGCAATGTGCATGCCACGCCCATTCTCCACCTATGACCTGCCCATTTCCTGCCCCCTAAGGGCAAATGAATTAGCTCATACTCTAATGCCAGTGTGGTAACAGTGACTGTGCCGATGTGCTAACCGTGCATATGCTAATTCATAGGCTAACTGCATAGCGCGCTTTAGGACAGAGCTCCTATATATCTTATGGAGCAGATCAGGACTGAAACGTTTTATGGGTGGATTTTTGAGGTAGGCAGAAGTAGTTTAAAAACATTTGTGGGTGAATATATGATTTGTGTCCACATTGTTGAATATTTCAGTGTTTAATATGTCTTATTTGTCTTGAACCATAAAATGTAGGTAAAGAGATTATAAATATTGTTTTAACTAAACATTTTTTCAAATGCTAAGATCATCTTTCCACCCCTTCCGACCTGCTCTCCTCTGACTTGCTAGTAGTTTCTTGCTGGTAGTAATTTTAACAGGGTGCCTGTAAAACATCACAAAAATGTAACTATGCCTATTTTATAAAGGTGTAACCAATGATGATCTCAGTAGAGGTAGGAAAAAGCGACACCATAAATCAAATAATCCAACCTCGCTAATCAAAATATTTAGGTCATGTTTACTGAAGTCCATGAAAACCCAACCTAGTCACCACCACTGAATACAATCCCATTATATTTCTATGTCTCATGCACCCTAGCCTTCAAGTTATCCAGTCACTCCTTCCCAGATCCCATCACATACACACAGAAATGAGGGTTCAATAGGAGGGCAAAGCAGGGTGGAAATGTCCTGCAAAAAAAATGTATAAGAATTATATGTGAGCCTAGTATATGTGAATCAGTTACAAGCAAAGTGATCCAAATCATTCTTCTATAGGCCTGGCTTCTACTCTGCATATTTTTCTGCATATATGCAGAGGGGTATGGAATATTCTCCTCAAGATCCAGCTTAATGACGACTGGGGCTTGATCACAGCAAGATTATGAAGAATGGAACAGGCAAACATTGTCTCAGTCGCTTTAATGGGAGAATAGTGTGCAAGGTACTACTGTACTTGTTTTGATCAAACATCTGAAGTCAGTGCAGTCATTGCACTACACATATATTCAGTGCTGCTATATAGACCGATAGCGGTACTGAATATACATATTACATTAATGCATCACTTCTGAAGTTGGTTTAAATGTGTGTGCACACTCTGTGAAGGTAATTTTATAAAGTCATTCTCACGCATATTTATTTATTTATTTACAAGCTCTTTTATACCGCTCTTTTCAGTATCAGTGCGGTTTACAAATAACAAAAAATTTTGCATCAGACCGACGGCCTAATGCTTACATTGTAGCAGGATAGGTAACTTGGGACTGAAACTGGGATAACTAAATACTGGGATAACTATATACATGTACAACAACAGTAGTGGGTGTGAAACTATTTACAATTTATAATAAAATTTAAATACAAGCTGTTATTCTTGATGAATTAGACCTTATAGTCCATGGGCGTCGTAAATGTAACTGATGGAAGGATCTGTTGTATGCCTTGTCATAAGTCAGGTTATGAGTGTGTTAGGGGCTGCATGAGTGAGTTGCGGTGTGGGGAGTGGTTGTGTTGGGTTAGGGTGGGCAAAGTGTAGGAGGAACAGATGATGCTTAAGGGCTTTCCTGAACTGCGAAAGGTCCCTGATTGATCTGATATGTGGTGGGAGGTTATTCCAGCACCTCGGGGCATAGAAGGCAAAGGATCTATTCCTGGTTGTTTGGGTGCATTTTGTGGCTTCCGATGGTATAATGAGTGTATTGGCAGCTATTGACCTTCTCAGCCTGTTGTTAGAGGTGGCGGTGAGGAGTGCAGTGAGGGATGAGGTGGATAGCAGGTTAATTGCTTTGAAGGTTAGGAGTAGTGCCTTGTAGGTGAGCCTGCTGTTTAATGGTAGCCAATGTAATTCCATAAGTATGGGCGTGATGTGAGCTCGTCTGGATATGCCGCAGAGAATGCGGGCTGCTGCATTCATTGCCATTTGCAGTGGGTTGAGGGTGCTCTTGGGGAGACCGTGCAGAATGATGTTTGCGTAATCAAAATGTGGTATTACGAGCATCTGGAATATGGTTCTGAAATCATCTGGTGCTAGCAGAGGTCTTAGGTGCCTTAAAGTCATGATCTTATTGTAAATGGACTTGGTGGTGTTCTTTATGTGTTCTTTGAAGTTGAGCTGTTGGTCGAGTGTGACACCCAGGTAGCGTATCACAGATTTCCATGGGAGCTCTGCATCTCTCACCTTCAAGGTAGTGGGAGGAGAGAAGCTTTTGTTCTTTGTGATAAATAAGACCTCGGTTTTCTTAAAGTTTATGAAAACTTTGAGGCCACATATGTGTAAATGACCTCTTATAAAATACTAGCAAGCCTAAAAGTACATGTGATAATCTGATGACATGTACTTTGCTGGTAGGCATAGTCTGGGTGGAGCATGGGTGGAGTTTGTACACAGACATATAGATTATAACGTACTTTAAACGACGTGCTTATGTGTGCAAAGTACACGCAGACACTTACGACTTACACTTAAAGAACGAGAAGATCAAACATGCTAAACCCCCTGATCACACCTTCAACAATAAAGGCCGTCAGGAATCACGCCTTCTCGTTATACGCACCATCCCTCCGGAATGCCCTTCCTGCTGCAGACCAATCTGCGTTCAGAAAGGCACTAAAGACTCACCTGTTCCAGCTAGCTTATGACCACATAACTTAATCAAGGACTTTCATAGTGCTGGCTTCTTCACTTATAGAGACTTTACCTTGAGGCCCGGCCACACAACATGTAATTAGTTCTTCCTCCCTCCCCTCTCTCCCGCCCCCTTCCCCTATCCCTCCCCTATTGAATGTTGTCATAATCGTTTGCTTCTATTTCTATGTTAACTAGATTTGATGTTTTATGCCTGTTCTATGTAAAGTTGCTTGACTGTTCACGTTCCATGTAAACCGCACCGATACTAAATAGTGCGGTATATAAAAGCAAATAAATAGTACACCTTCTCATGAGCAAATGTAAGTGATTGGGCCTACAGTCGAGGTGCATTCTCTGCCACAAATGCTAGTATTTTATTAAAACAAGTAGGCACCTACTTGTCTTTATCAAATAGTACTTCGGTGGGTGCCTACCCATGCTGCTCTGTTCTGCAGTGACCCTCCATGCATGTATTTTATAAAATATTCATGTCATTGCAGCTCCACCCTGCTGTCCCCTAGTACATCACCAGGAATGCCCACATGTGGTATGCACATATATACATGCCATCTTTGTTGGCATGTGTAAGCAGCCACGCAATTTTATAAAAGGCCTCTTCCATGCATAAAACGATCTCACGCACAGAAAAGCATATATAAAATTATCCTCCATGTGGCTATTTAAGGGTCTTTTTACTAAAGTGTGCTAGCGCTACTGAAAGCATTAATGTATGTTGAACACCTGTTTTAGTTAAAGCAGCGACCTAACTTATGGAAAATGTTAACACAAATATGTCAATTGGATGATGAGGGGAAAAACTCTTAGGGTAAGAAATGCTTTGGCTGGCCTTGAACCCAGCTCTGCTGTACCATAGAACAGTCAGATGGAGGCAGGCACAGAAAGCCCTAGAAACCTATTTAGTAGAGGTTTTCACTCATTTTGTGTCTTAAAAAATGTTTAGTATATGGGGCTGTTTTAAGAAGACTTGTATAAGAGCCTGGTGTTACTCTGGAAACCTACTCACAAGCAGCCTGATTGATCCTCAGAGCTTTAAACATCAATTATGGGAACTTCCTGGTGTTCACAGTAATATGACAGTTCAGAAGCCAAAGTTGTTGCAAACCCAGTGAATACCCATGAGTTCTTAAAGCCTGTGTGCCAGTAGTTGACTACAGATTGAGAAATAATGAAGTCTTAAAGGTATACGAGGGAGGAGTAGCCAAGTGGTTGGGGCAAGGTACTTCAGGCCGGAAGGTAGGAGGTTCAAATCCCACTAGAGGACAGTAACCTTGGGCCGGAAGGACTGGGGTTTCTAGTCCCACAGATGCTCCTTGTGGTCTTGGGCAAGCCACTTAACCCTCCATTGCCCATGTTCCCTGTAAGTATTAGTGTATGTGTCTCATATCCCCATGTGTTAAAAATGTATCCCCCAATTGTGTTGTGACCGCTTTGATTGAAGGATAAGGCGGTATACAAAACTGTCTAAATAAATAAAATAAAAATACTCTGTACCATATTGAAGCATTGTCCAATCATGTTCTGTAGCTGTTGTGAAGAAGGAAGAATTAGTGTACCTAGATCCTGGACTGGATATATGAAATGGATTAGAATTTTCCCCAAACAATGGGGCTAATTCAGAAACATTAGCACACCATATGCGCATAGTTAGCGTGAGGTCTGCACATATTTACCACCGCGCCATAATACAGATTGGTGTGAGCATCGCCTGTGCAAAAATGGATAGCAGTAGTGCACCACCTATGGAAATGTATTCAAATGTTATGGTACCGAGCTCATTAGCTATTCTGCCTGGAAGCAAAAAAGTGCTCAAAAGACCGAAAGGCTGAGCGCAGCCTACTGTTATAACTGGACTAATGTAAGATGGGAGGGGATATAAAAGGGGGCAAAAATCCGCAGTTAATAGCAATGAAGGTTTATGATGCCTCAGCCCAACCTGGGTCTCAATTTGAAACCACCGGGTTAAAAATTTCCCTACCCAGAGGCAACAGTGGAAAACCTTAAGGACAATTCCTGTTCCATAATGCATAATGCAGTTGTTGCAGACACATAGCACATTTCTCACCCCATCACTGCAAGTTGAGTCATTCTCGGAATCTGCAGGTGGTGTGTGATGCATATATGAATATTCTGAAGGCAACCTTATGTAGCCCCAGCCCATCCTCTAGCCAGGAATACAGGGGGTCATTAAAGGACCCCCTGCTCCCAGAGTCCTTTCTTGGCAGGGGAGAAAGACAGTCTTTCAAAGATCAGTAAGTCAAAACTGCAACCATCCACAGTCAATGCAATCTGCACATTCTAGAGGGTTTCTTCACCTACCCCTCTCCAGCAAAGATAATCTTTGAAGATG
This sequence comes from Ichthyophis bannanicus, assembly GCA_033557465.1. Classification (NCBI taxonomy): domain Eukaryota; kingdom Metazoa; phylum Chordata; class Amphibia; order Gymnophiona; family Ichthyophiidae; genus Ichthyophis; species Ichthyophis bannanicus. Next base: position 122,985,832 of record CM066043.1, on the reverse strand, counting down.
GACTTGCCCTGAGTATTCCCCGTATTTGGTATCTGTTTTGCTTGATACAGATTCGTCTTCTTTCTCTAGTAGAAGAGTTGTAATACTTGTCCTGGAACCACCACAGATAAGCTCTAAAACAATAACTCAGTAGAATTTCTACCTGTCTGCGTATTCTCCCTCAAGGTTCAAACAGATGCTCCATCTCTTTCGGACATGTGGGGTAACTCTTTAGAGTAAAACAAGAAGTATAAGTACAGCTTTCCTTTCACCCTCTTCACCTCCAATCCATTTGAGATTCTAATTTTCTGGGAGTAATTTCTCCAAATAGGTTAGTATGCACATACCATGACAGTCATGAACCTCACTCCTAAGCCAGGGTATCCATTGGGGATCATCCTGAACCTGATTACTTGCTCCTCTTCTAGGTGCCTGACTTTTAGTCTCTTAAGAGCATAAGAGCTAACATATTGAGTCAGACCAAAGGTCCGTGAAGTACAATATCTTTTTTCCAATTGTGCCCAATTCAGATCGCAAGCACCCGACAGGATCCTAAAAAGTAGCCAGATTCCATGCTACTTATCTTCGGGATACTTTAATAACAATCTACTAACTTTTTCTCCAGGAGCTTCTCCAAACATTTTTTTTAATCCTGCTATGCTAACTGCTTTTACCACATCTTCCAGCAACGTTCCAAAGCTTAACTCTGCATTGAGGGAACAAATATTTTCCTCTATTTGTTTTAAATGTCCTATTTTGTAACATCTTGGTGTGACCCCTAGTCTTTGTAAATTTTGAAAGTGTAAATAATTGATTCAGATTTACCTGTTCTATTCCACTTGGTATTTTACAGACCTCTATCATATCTCCCCCTCAGTCGTCTCTTCTCCAAGCTGAAGGGGCCTAATCTTTTTAGCCTATCCTCATAGGAATCATTCTATTCCCCTTATCATTTTGGTTGCCCTTGTTTGTACCTTTTCTAATTTTGTTATATCTTTTTTGAGATGTGGTGACCAACATTGTACATAATACTCAAAAGTATGGCCACACCATGCAGCAATGCAGCGGCATTATGATACTCTATATTTTCCTCTATTTCTTTCCTAATAATTCCTAGCATTCTGCTTGCTTTTTTGGCTGCTGCCGCACACCAGACAGAAGATTTCAACATATTGTCCACAATGACACCTAGAACATTTTCCTGGATGCTGCTGCTTCCAGTCTACCCAATTATTCAGTCTCTTCTGCTAAAAATATATACCAGCAGGGCTGGCTTAACCATTGTGCAAACTAAACAATTACCTAGGACAATAGCCTTTGGGGGCAGCTACAGTCAAAGCAAAACAACCGGTCTTGATAGCCAAGTAAACACAAAGAACTATCAATGCATATTTTTACCCCAGCTAAATAGCTTTTGGGACTTGCTCTCATATATGATATCGAGTTATACACTTTTCATGATTGCTCTGAGAAGAGTGGTATTAAGGTGATCATGACTGTTAATATTAATTATCAGAATCTTGAGAGGGACCCTAAGAGCTTGAGAGTTAATTGAGGGGGCACAGAGCTGAAGGTTTACATAGGGTGCTTAATACTCTTGAATCGGTCTTGCATCCCAGCTGCTGTTTCTGCCTGTCATAATCCTATCACTGTTCCTCCTCATTTCAGTGATTCACTTTGAATGTGGTGCTCACGTCCCTGGAGTTCAGCCTTGACTCTTATATCCTACATCGCCCTACCCTCTTCTCAAGGAGGACAGGTATGGCTGAAGTTGGCCATTGAACGAGTATGTCTCATTCTAGACCTAAGCCAATTAGATTCAGCTGAATGTTTGCCTAAAAATAACTAGCTAGAACCGGTTATCTAAGCCCCCTAATACAGTGTTTTTCAACCTTTTTTGTGCAAAGGCACACTTTTTTCATGAAAAAAATCACGAGGCACACCACCATTAGAAAATGTTAAAAAAATTTACCTCTGTGCCTATATTGACTATATATAAAGTAATTCTCTTGAATAGGAATCAAACACTCACACCAACCCCCCTCCCCTGCTGGTTCACACCAACCCCCCTCCCCTGCTGGTTCACTCACACCACCCCACCCCCTCCACTGCTGGTTCACTCACCCACCCCCCTGTCACTTACTCACCCCTCCTGCTGGGTCACTCACTCACCCCCCCTCCCCTGCTGGTTCACTCACACCATCGCCCCCCCCCTTGCTGGTTCACTCACACCACCCCCCCCCTCCACTGCTGGTTCACTCACACTCCCCCCCCCCTTGCTGGTTCACTCACACACACCCCCCCCCTTGCTGGTTCACTCACACACACACACACACACCCCCCCCCTCTGCCCAAGCCGCTGCTTCTGCTTTGTACAGAGCAGCGGCTGCACTACACTTACATTGAAAAGTAAAGAGAAACTGTGTCAGGAGCCCTCCGGTCATCGCAGAGCCCGAGGAAGTGATGTCATGGGGGCAGGCTCCTCACAGGCTGTCTTTCCTTTTCAAATTAACTTTATTGCAGCTAAAGTTAATTTGAAAAGGAAAGACAGCCTGTGAGGAGCCCGCCCCCATGACATTACTTCCTCGGGCTCTGCATGATCGGAGGGCTCCTGACACAGTTTCTCTTTACTTTTCAATGTAAGTGTAGTGCAGCCGCTGCTCTGTACAAAGCAGAACCAGCGGCTGCACTGCTATAGGGAATCGCGATCGCGTTCACGCTGCGGACTTCGGCACAAAAGCCGGTTTTTTGCTCTGGCCGCTCCCGATCTTGCGGCCAGAGCAAAAATCCGGCTTTTCAATGGCCGGTTTTACAACTGTGCCGGCAGCCGGCCTGGCCATGGAAAAACCGGCCAGGCCGGCTGAAAACCGGCCGGTTGGCAACCCTAATTTGTGAGCCGAGGCCACATGTTACGGATGAAATTGGAATTTTTCCCACGGCACACCAGACAATATCTCACGGCACACTAGTGTGCCGCGGCACAGTGGTTGAAAAACGCTGCCCTAATATATACCTCAGTATATCTACCATAGTATACCTAAAGTAAGTCTTCTTAATGTGAGGACCATCTTAGTTTTGGAATGATAAGCATTTTCCCACCGTAACAGAGGTTCAGCTCAGCAGGAAAAAGAAACTATTACATTGCCACAACCCTTGGTCTGTGCAGTCTGCATCACAGTAATAAATACTTAAAGAAAAAAAAACCTATTTTTGTATCTTATTTGCATAACTGAAGATGAAAATAGAATCCCTTGGCAGATGAACTGCTCAAAGTACAGTACTTGTATTCCAAAATTTCTCTACCTAATTAGCATTAAAGTGGCAGTACAACAACAAAGGAGAAACCTTTTCTTTTTCTTGCAGAACTTACTTTGGCTTCAAAAATGTATATAATTGCTTTGACTGAGAGATCCAATATGGCACAACATCGGCACAGTACACCTGTTCTACAGAGAGATGCAATTACCTTCTTTTTTTTTCATGATAGCCAAGCACAAAGGCACGATACAAAATTATACCCCAGAACATCCATTACCTTTCCAGTCTTAATAGTTTCCTAAGGACAGCTTTTTGCTTTGCTGTACTGGCACTTTAACATTGGAAGTCTCCACTGTCAGATTTGATAATAGAATGAGATGTCACTTACATGAATGAGGATCCGCCTATGCTCAGCACAGAGGCCATCTCTGGAGTTATGTGATCAGCTGTGCCTCTTGAGAGAGGACGTTGCTCTTTCCTGCAAGTCCAAGCTTCATCCATGTAGCATGACTGATGCTACATGTCATCCTCAGCCATGTTCCCCATCCCCCTTTCTCCGAATAACATTCATTTGGAATGGAAGGAAAAGAAATTCCAACTTCACTCCTTCAATTGCTGCAGAAGAGACTGGGACTTATAAAAGCCCAGAAAGAACTCTCTAAAATATTTATTTTGCAATGTATCTATGAAATTACTAATATGAAATACCAGTACTGTAGAACTTGACAAATATATTTTATTGAACTGCTGTTAAAGATTAAAATGCCTGGAATTCTGTGTTACTGTTCAGCAAGTATTAATACATGTTGCAAGAGAAAGCCGGCACTTCTGGAAGTGATTTTAGTATTTGAGGACTACAAAATCTACATTTTTTTATACTTGGCAGTTTACTTCTATTCTTTTTGAGCTTCTAGCTTAGTTGATCTGGCTTATACCGGGCCATGGTACCAAGATCATTCTCATTTGTAAATATCGGCAATTGTTCCCTCTTTTATGTCCCTCTGCCAACTCATTGAGTTGTCTTTGGAACAACAGTTCTCAGCCAGAGGCCACAAACCAAGGACTCTTCTGAAACCCTATAAACATGAGCCCTAATGACTAGGAATCCCTCCTTCCAGAGGCATGATCCTTATCTTAATATGTACACCTTAGAGGAAAGGTGGGCTAGAGGTGATATGTTTGAGACATTTAAATACCTCCGTGGCATAAATGCACAGGGGGAGAGCCTCTTTCGATTGAAAGCAGGCTCTGCTATGAGGGGACATGGGATGAGAGTGAAAGGGGATAGATTCGGGAGCGATATGCGGAAATATTTCTTTACGGAAAGAGTGGTGGATCCGTGGAATAGTCTCCCAGTGGAGGTGGTAGAGATGAGGACAGTATCTGAATTCAAAGAAGCATGGGACAAACACAGAGGATCTCTAAAGGTAAAAAGGGGACTGTTGTAGTGGTTGATATGGAAGGACAGACTAGATAGGCCATGTGGCCTTTTTCTGTCGTCATGTTTCTGTCTTTTTATCTTTATTACATATAGCTCATATTTACGGATTTATAGAAAAGTAATGACATTGCCATAGCTTTATAGAATTAAAATTTTGTTCCTGTTCTAGTCCTGAAAAATCATTATTAATAAACATAGGTAGCATTACCAAATGATTCCATATTTTTTGAGTGATGTTGATCCAGTCCTGTTTTACCACCTCTGCATGAATGGCTTTGTCGTCCTTTCCTTGGGATATTCAGGCCCGATATTCTGTTGGGTGGACTATGCACTGTGTCGGCAACAGCATTGAATATCTGGGTTAGGCGCCGTCTGGAGTCAGCCACAGAAACTAAGCGGGTAGCAGTGAAATTGGACCGCTACCCAGTAAACAGCTGCGGCTAGAACTAGGCAAGCCAAAAGCTCACCTAGTTTTAGCCATGGAGAGCTAACCGGGTAGAGGTCCAATATCACTGCTAACCAGTTATTGGGACTTCCTGTCTCCACTCCATTTCAGAATGCCCCTATGCTACCCGGATAGCATGGGGGCACATAGGGGACATAGTCGAGAATATTCAACGGCACTAACCGTGTATGTGCCATTGAATATTCCCAGTCAGCACCATACCCAGCCCTGTGTGAGCGGTGCAGCCGCACAGGGCACAAAGGCTTAGGGGTGCATTTCGGGTTGCTGGCCACCGACAGCAGCAAAACAGACCCGACTTCCAATTTAAAACAAAAAAAACCCTCAATGCTTGTATGCAGTTCTGGTCCCTCTCTCCCTTCTCTGATGTAGGTCATGCCAGAGGATGAAGGGATCAGGCCAACCATTGAAACATGGGTCTTTGAAACTCCACGGATGAATGGCTGGCCTGGTACCTCCCTCCTCTAACGTGACCTACATCAGAGAAGGAAGGGAGGGAACAGAACTGCATACAAGCATGGCGTTGAAGGACCCACGTGTTTTTCTTTTTTTATTTTACTGGAAGTCAGGTCTGTTTCTCTGTTGCTGCCTCTGAGAAGACAAAAAGTGACAGCAGCAGGGCAAGGATAGCCAACCAGCTGGACATGAAGGTGGTGAGGTGATGGGGATGGGGGGGGGGGAGCACCCCAGATGTGCAAGTCACACAGGGCGCAATTATGGCTCGGTACGGCCCTCTTCCTGGTTAAGGCATTTACACGGTTTACTGGGCTGTAAACCATGTAAATGCCTTTTGAATATCGGACCCTTCAGAACTAGTTGGCCATGCAGACAATGAGATAAAAATAGGACTAGGTCAATCTGTCCTGAAAGAGTGGTGCCAGTTGTCAAGAATAAGTATGATTGATATCACAAATCCAAGATGGCATGATGACATTTTTAATCGTTCAGCACAAGAACAGGCTGAAAGAGTGCTAGTAAAGTTCTTTACATGAAAACACAAGTCATCCACTCATAGTTACAAACTCTAGAGAAGCTGATATAGGAGGCAAATGTATAAGGAGATGCACAAAGTTACATGCTATCAACATGCATAAGTCATGTATTTTCAATGACTCGAATGCATACTTTAGCTCATCACTATTTTGTAAGTATGCGCATTAGCCTGATGGCATGTACTTTTGGTGTGGGCATGGAAAGGGGCAGAGGCTGGGCAGAGTGTATTGCTTAAAACTCTAGGTACAGGCATTTACACCAGCCTAAAGGACTGACTCAAAGGCAAACATTGTATTTGCAAAGGTTGCTGTAATTGATCAAGCCTAGATTTGCCACGCGTATCCCATCATGTATGCTTCAATTTTATGAAATTAACTAAGCGCGTACTGGACTTTACAAAATAACTGCAATAGATGTGTGTTAACTAGGCACGACTTCATAAAATGACCCTCATAATTTGGAAACTTCAATAGATAAATGAAAATCTAAATAGTTCATTCACAACTGAACATCAGAGTACAGTAGATGCACCTCAGGAAAAAATATATTTCATACAGATTATGGAAAGGGAAATCCACTGAGCCTTCATATCTTCACAGCTTTGTAGAAACTTGCATACAGGTTGTATATTTTTTACTGAGATGTCAGACTTAAACAACCTGACTTCATTAGTTGAATGATTATCTGATTGTTGCTCTAGTTTCACACAGCTGACGCCAGCTGTTCAACTGCTTAAAACAGAATGCCTTGTTATCACAAGACTCTTGCTTTTTAGGACACCTATTTCTCCTCCAGGCTTCTTTAGACAGTGACATTGTTGCTGTTCTGCAGGTGGACTAGACAGAAGATCATACATTTTATTACTTATCTGGGTGATATTGAAACCTGGTATCAAAGGTTTGTTGCATTATCAAGAGAAATATGTGCATAGGCTGTGGCATGAGATCCATTTGTCAAAGAGCGTGTGTTAGTTTGGAAACTCTGTCCTTGTCCATAGACTTTCACTGTCAGAGGTAGCTATGTGGAACTAGAACAAGCATAATACGATCATTGAGGAGCAAATTTTGTAACAGGGAGCCCATGTGAAAAGTCCTACATAAGAACATAAGATATGCCATACTGGGTCAGACCACCCAATTCTCTTGGGTTTTTAACAACTTTAAATAGTTTTGTATCATCTGCAAATTTGATAACCTCACTCGTTATTCCACTAAAATGTGCCTACTTTATAAAGGCACCCCCTCCCCTCCAGTTTTTTAAATCATTGTGTACTAATAAGGATTGTCATCCATAAGTCTCTCTGGCATTTATTAGCCATCTCATGACTCAATCAAGTATAATTATTGGCCCTTAGAGTCCAAAAACAGAATTAGATTCTCTGGACTAATGATTATACTTGACCGACTTATGAGATGGTTAATAGATGCTACGGAGACCCATGATATGTATGACAGTTCTCCCTAGTGTTTTTAATAACTTGTAAAAGTATGTAGTGTTTAAAAAGAAAAGGAGATGAGGTTTCTATTTTTGGTAGTAATATATTACTGCTACCTGGGAAGATTTTTTGTTTTTGTATTTAATAAAGGCAACACAGCTGCCTGTGTGTCTCTATGAAATAGACTCATACAACGACCCCCATGAGGGCACAAATGCTCTTGAAAAACTGTACACCTGCTCCAAAGAAGGCATAAATGTGTGCACGTAGACACAGACTTTATAAAATACGAACAATACAACTCCACCTGTGCACTCGCAAACTATGCCCCCAGGAACAGCTATGCACGGCATGCACCTAAGTGCCGTCTTAGAAAAGACAATATCAGGTGAAATCTAAAACATAATCAGCCAAACCACTTGAATATCGCATAAATAATATTACAAGCATAATCTCAATACTGCAAAAATGATGACCAATAGTTTATAGATGGGGGAAAGACCTCATTCCTGTCCCAACAAGGATAGAGCTATTATTTCAGTCTAGGGCGCTCGTCCTCACAGGTCATAAAAACCCCTTCATCAAAATGAATTTGTAGATTGCTCTAAATATATAAAAAAATAAGTTCAAACTTATCTATGCATAGCTTTCAGCTTGTGCTGTCGCACCTAATGTTGAAGAGCAATCTATAAATTCATTTTGATGAAGGGGTTTTTATGACCTGTGAGGACGAGCGCCCTAGAGCAAAATAAAAGCCTTAGCTATCCTTGTTGGGACAGTACTGAAGTCTTTTCCCCTTCTCTTATAAAATATTGGTCATCATTTTCCAGTATTAAGGACATTATGCTTAAAATATGATTTATGTGATATGCACATAAGTGTGCCATCTGATCGGCGTCCATATTTATATGTATGTATTCGGTCACACAATTTTGTGAGGGATCTTTTCATGTGCAAAATATGCTTTACATGTAGACAATGCTTCATGAAATGACCCCTCTAAGGGTAGGAGAAAGATAGTTATTGTTATGTGTCCTCTGAGTTGATGCCGACTCCTGTCGACCCTGTGGATAATTGTCTCTATCCTCTACGTATCCTTGGCAAGGTGCGACTGGAAGTAGGTTGCCAGGCCTTTCTTCCATGCAGTAAGTCTACAGCACCTGATACTCCAAGGTGGTTTTCCCATCCAACTACGAAAAACCCCAACCCTGTTTAGCTTCCAAAAGCAAACAAGATCAGATTTAATCAGGCCATAGTACAAAACAGCTTAACCCGGCTTTATTTCATTTGCTGATTTGTTTGTTATGAGCTATTGAAGCAATAAGGGGCATGCTTATTAAGCTGTGCCTCAATGTGGCAAACCGGCCCAAGTGCAACTAACGCCCCACCCATTTTAGTGCGATGCTGAAATCACATGCCAACTGCAAGCTACCCTGGTAGCACCTCTCAGTAAGCACGTCCCTAAATCTTGAGAAGGTATTAAGTGCCAGTATGTACTCTAAGCAGAGAAGATTATAGTTATTAACAAGGAAAATGTGAACATTCTCCACTACTCATCTTGTAAAACAGAGCAGAACCATTGTAATCGTATTTTACCTACAGCACATGCACAGCGTTAGTTATTATGCAAAATTGTCCTTATGGTTGACATGAAATTAGTTTAGACTTCAAATGTGAGTGTACATTTATTTTGAGCTGGTAGAATATTAATATAAGCTTGCAGAGGCAAAGGTGCAAAATATGTAGCATTCTATAGTATTTCCTACCATGAAATGTGACCTGAAGAAGCCATTATGAAAAATGACTATATTCATTTATTTCTATTAAGGATGCCAAAGAAAACAGAAGAAACTAAAAGACTTGATATTTCTTCAATTTCTGGATCAGGTCTTGCAGTCCCTGGGTAAGCTGGAGATGGGTTCGGAGGCTAGGTTCATGCCTCTGGAAGGAGGGATTCCTAGTCATTAGGGCTCATGTTTATAGGGTTTCAGAAGAGTCCTTGGTTTGTGGCCTCTGGCTGAGAACTGTTGTTCCAAAGACAACTCAATGCTCATATGCTTTATAACAGGGGTCACCAACCTGCGGCCCGCGAGGGCCTTCCGTGCGGCCCGCGAGACTCTACCCCGGTGCGGCCCGCCAAGGCAAACTCACGGATTCCTTCATGTCAGCTCTCTCCCTTCTTCTGCAGCCGCGGCTCCCTGCCTCTTAGGGAACCACGGCTGTGCTTGTAAAATCATCGCGGCTCCGTGCAGCATTGTCCCGCCTCTAAAGGAGTACTTCCTTTAGAGGCGGGACAATGCTGCACGGAGCCGCGATGATTTTACAAGCACAGCCGCGGTTCCCTAAGAGGCAGGGAGCCGCGGCTGCAGAAGAAGGGAGAGAGCTGACATAAAATATAGGTATGAGCAGGGTTTTTTTGGGTTTGTTTTTTTTCGCGCGGGGGGGGGGGGGTGGTGCGGCCCGCGGGTCTGCCGGTAGTCGGCTGGGCGGCCCGCGGCCCTCTGGAGGTTGGTGACCCCTGCTTTATAATGAAGACCACTAACCATTTTAGAAGACACCCTCTGTACGGATTCCAGCCTGTTTATATCCTTTTAAAGGTGCAGTCTCCAGAACTGCACACAATACTCCAAATGAGGTCACACCAAAGACTTATACAGAGGCACTATCATCTCCTTTCTTCTGTTGGCCATTCCTCTCCCTATGCACCCAAGCATCTTTTTAGCTTTTGCTGCCACCTTTTCTACCTGTTTAGCTACTTTAAGATCATCAGACACAATTACGCCTAGGTCCCGCTCTTCTTTAGTGGACAAAAGTACTTCACTCCCTATACTATATTGCTCCCCTGGATTGCTGCAGCCCAAATGCATGACCTATATTACTAGCAATGATGTTAAAAAGAATCGGACCAAGGACAGATCCCTGGGGCACACCACTGGTAACCTCCTTCTCCTCAGAGTGAGCTCCATTTACCTGTACCCTTTGTCACCTCCCACTCAACCAATTCAAACCCAAACAGTATAAAACATAAGAACATAAGATATGCCATACTGGGTCAGACCAAGGTCCATCAAGCCCAGTATCCTGTTTCCAACAGTGGCCAATCTAGGTCATACGTACCTAGCAGTTTCCCCAAAAGACTCAGGTTCCGCAATGCTTGTACTGGGTCAAGCATTGATATCCTGGGTCCCTTCTTAATGATGGTTTATAGACTTTTCCTCCAGGAACTTGTCCAAACCTTTTTTAAACCCAGCTACACTAACAGCCTTTACTACTAGTAACTTTAGGGTCCATCCCTACTAGGGTGCTCAGTTTGTTTATAAGTCACCTGTGAGGAACAGTGTCAAAGGCTTTACTGAAATCTAAATACACCACATCTAGGGCTCTCCCTTGGTCCAACTCCCTGGTCACCCAGCCAAAGAAATCAATCAGATTTGTCTGACAAGACCTGCCTCTGGTTAATCCATGCTGCCTCTGATCCTGTAATCCACTGGACTCCAGATACCTCACTGTTTTCTCTTTCAGCAGCGCTTCCAATAATTTACTCACCACCAAAGTTAAACTAATTAACTAACTAGTTTTCAACCACATCCTTACTTCCGCTTTTGTGTAAAGGGACCACATGAGCCTCTCTCCAGTCCTTTGGCACCACTCCCGACTCCAATGAGGCATTGAAAAGGTCAGTCAGTGGAGCTGCTAGAACATCCCCAAGTTCCCTCAGTATTCTAGGGTGTATCCCATCCAGTCCCATCGCTTTGTCTACTTTAAGTTGAGCTAGTTTCTCATGAACACAGTCTTCTGAAAATTGTTCAAGATGCCCCTCGCTTCTATTCCTGTTTGTGGGTGTTTTCTGAGGACCTGCTCCTGGTTCTTCATCTGTGAACACAGAACAGAAATATTTGTTAAGCAATTCTGCAAGAAATGCAAATATGCAAGAAATCATATTTTTAGGAATGATTTAAAAATGCAATAGACAAGGTAATAATTAGGAATTAAGAGAGTAGAAAAGGCATTCTTTGATTGTTGTAACAGTCTGTATATAGGTCTTCCTAAATCATAGATATATTATTTACTACTACTGAACATTTGTATAGCGCTACAAGATGTATGCAGTGCTGCATAGACATATGTAAGAGACAGTCCCTGCTCATCAGAGCTTACAATCTAGTCAAGACAGACAACACAGAAGCTGTAGACATGGGATAGATCTAGGGGGAATGGTAAGAAAACACAAAGGAGATCAGGTGAGTCCAAATGCAAAAGCGGCAGTGAAGAGGTGAGTTTTCAGCCTGGATTTAAAAAAGACCAGAGAAGGCGCCTGATGTATAGACTCAGGTGGTTTGTTCCAGGCATAAGGAGCAGCAAGATGAAAGGAGTGAAGTCTGGAGTTAGCAATAGAAGAGAAGGGCTCAAATAGAAGCAATTTGCCAGAAGAGCAGAGTTTCTGGGGAGGGGTGTAGGGAGGTATAAGAGAGGAAAGGTAGTGAGGAGCTGCAGAGTGAATACACTTATAAGTCAGCAGGAGAAGTTTTGGACTGGATGCAGAAACAGATAGCGAGCCAATGGATGACTTGAAAAGAGAGATAAAAAGAGCATGACGAGGCTGGCAGAAGATTAGTCTCACAGCAGAGGGTTGGACAGATTGAAGATGAGAGAGATGATTCAGAGGGAGGCCAGAATGGAGAAGATTACAATAGTCTACATGGGAGGTGACTAAGGAGTGGATAAGTGTGTTAGTAGTGTGTTCAGAAAGGAATGGGTGAATTTTGCTGATGTTATAGAGAAAGAAATGGCAGGTTTTAGCTATCAGTTGGATGTGTGTGGAGAAGGAGAAAGAGGCATCAAAGACTATCCCAAGATTGCAAGCTGAGGAGACAGGGAGGAGTAGAGTTTATCCACAGAGACTGAGAAAAGAGGAAAGGGAGAGGAGGATTTAGGGGGAAAAAATAAGAAGCTCACTTTTGGCCATGTTCAATTTCTAGTGGCAGTGAGACATCCTGGCCTGAATTACTGGAGAGATTTCATGTGTAGAGAGGTAGATCTGGGAGTCATCAGCATAGAGATGCTACTGAAAGCTGTAGGAAGAGCTGAGTTCACCAAGAGAGTGGGTATAGAGAGAGAAAGGAGTGGACACAAAACAGATCCTTGGGATAAACCAACTGAGAGCGGGATAGCGGTAGAGGAGGATACACCAGAACAAGCACTGAATGAGCAATGGGAGAGATAAGAAGAGATCCAGTATAGCACAGAGCCCTTAAAACCAAGTGAGGACAAGGCATTGAGGAGAAGGTTGTGGCTAAAAGTGTCAAAAGCAGCAGAAAGATCAATAAGGATGAGGATTGAGTAAAGGCCCTTGGATTTAGCCAGGAACAGGTCGCTGGAGACTTTGGCAAGAGCCGTTTCAGTAGAATCTAAAGGACGAAAGCCAGATTGTAAAGGATCCAGGGCTTGAGAGCACTGTTCCTTCTAAACTGTGCGCGTGTGCGCGCGCACACACCTCGCCGAGCGAGTGCACATACTTTACAACAGAGCGCACAAAAATTACGGTTCTGATTCTGATAGAAAACAACACAGACATCTTAAAATTTAAAAGTTGTTGTGCATTTACAGTTTTCACAAGTTCTACAATATTTTCTAGTGCAATCAATGTGGTGTACATACTGTATTCTGACGTGTAGTGTCATGGTGTAGATCTATCAGAACCTATGGAGATAGGTAAAACTGCAGAGAATGGATCTGACACTGACAGCTCAGAGAAGCACATGGCCCAGAGTTGCTGTAGGCAACGTATTCAAACAATGTCACAAGGTGGGAGAACACGCCCAAGCAGCAAGCAGGCTCAGGATTCATTAGATAATGAAGGGCAGCTGAGAGGGGGCGGAGTTCAGGCAGACACTACGACACACGCACATAAAACTAACTCACCTGAAGTTAGGAGGGGCAGAGCTGATGGAACCAGATGTGGTGGAGCCGAGAGGATGAGTGGTGGAACAAGGTGTGGATCCAGGAGAGCTGAGAGAGCTGAGAGATCCAGTTCCAGAGCAACCAGGGACAACCACAGAAACTGCTCCAGAGAGCAGCATACAGACAAGCACAAGCTCAGTGACGTTTTCCACGAAGGTAGCAGAGAATACGGTCTTGGAGCCAGGCTTAGGAAAGCCGAGGAAGCTAGCCACCCCAGCTGCAGGCACCGAAGGGAAAAGGAGTTCTGGCCTGAAGACGTTTTCATGTCAGAGGAAAAGCTGAAAGGAAAAGGCAGTAGGAACCTTCCGTATTGGCCAAGCCCTGTTAACTCAGCTGTACCGAAAAACTCCGGTCTAAGGGAGCTAGAAGGTAGGCTGTTTAATTCTAATATAAGGAAAGCTGAATGCAGAAGTTTTCCCTGCAGTTGTCAGAGTTCGTGGGGCTCTCAGGGAAGAAACTATAGAGAATGTGGTAATCTTCCATTCCACTCTTTTACTGAGGAGGAGGGGAAGTCTCAGTGCCGTGAGGAGAGACTGTTTGGCAATAGCACTTTTTACAATCCGAAAGAAGGACAGTCTGAAGGGGAATGTGAGGAAATGCAACTTGATATTCATGGGGAACAACCCTCAGATGATTGCATGGATTGTACACTCATTATTGCTGACCATATTACCTCTTTATGCTGAAGAGGCTGTTAAGACTTTCTAATAACAGGAGTGAAAGAGAGAAACTTACCTGTTTGTAAAAAGGACTGTTTTGAGCTACCTATTGTTCTGTTCATAGAAGCTGAAGATAGAAGCAATATTTTGGTTCCTGTTTGTTTCCTTTCTTTTGTACCAGAAGTATGGTCTTTTTGTCTTTGTTTCCATTGATATAAAATCCACCCGGAAGGGGAATAAAAGTCCTGTCTAAAGCCTTACCACCCAACTGCAACTCACTTCTTTACTAGCTTGTGGGACTACAACACCCAGAGGGCAGTGCAGTGCCCTCTACACCACTCCCCTTGCTGGTTTAAGATAAGTCCCAGTGAAATACCCATGCTTTTGCCTCTGGGGACCTTCGCTGGGTGACAGTAGTCAAATTTTAAAGTATATAACTCCGAGTGTCGTTATGTGGCACACAAAAATTTAACCTTCCTTCAAAAGCTGCACAGCTGATATTTTATGCGCACACAGCCTACAGAAAATTAGAGGGAGCATTGCTTGAGAGAAGAGAAAGTCGAGGCAAAGGTGCTGAACCACACATTGAAGTAGATAGTTAGAAAAACAGGTAGGGTCTAGTGAGTGTTTCTTGAGGAGAGGTACGATCACAGCATGCTTGAAAGCTGCAGGAACAGTTGCAGTGGAGTTCGATAGATTGAGAATATGAGAGATGGAAGGGACAACAGTGGAGGAGATAGAGCTTAGGAGATGGATGGGAATAGGATCAGAGGAGAATGTAGTAAGTTTGGAGGAGGAAAAAAGGTGTGTGGTTTTCTTCTCAGAGATTATAGAAAAGGAAGAGAGGGTAGCAGAGGTTGGGGGGGGGGAGTTGGGAGTGAAGGGGAGGACGAGGGGAAGTAGCTGACATTGTGGGGAATTGGAGTGTGATCTTGTGGATTTTGCCATAGAAATAGGCACAGAATCATAGACTGGAGGTAGTGGAAGACAGACGGGTCTGGGGTATAGTATGCCTCACAGGACATGGCATGGGCAAAGCAAGATCATCTAGAGGAGAGGAGAGTGCAGCATTATAGGAAGCTACTGTTTCATCAACAGGCTCAGATGACATAGTGGAGGAAAGAGGTCAAAGGGTCAGTAGCATGAAGATATCTAAAGAGGTTGGAGGAGACAGAGTGATGTTGAGATGGTGAGTGATGAAGAGTGAAGCTTAGCAGTCGATGGTCTGATAAAAGAAGAACTGAGGTATAGAAATTTGAGGGTAAGCAGAGAAGCATACAAGATCGAGGCTGTGCTGGTGAGTGGGAGCAGTAGAGCAAAGCTGGAGTTTGAATGTGGAGGTAAGGGAAGGGAAAGGAGCTTTAAAGCATAAGGGTCATAAGGACATAAGAAATGCCATACTGGATCAGACCAAGGTCCATCAAGCCCAATACCCTGTTTCCAACAGTGGCCAATCCAGGTTACAAATACCTAGCAGTTTCCCAAAAAGACACACAGGTTCCATAATGCTTGTATTGAGGCAAGCAGTGGATTACCCGGGTGCTCTTTAATAATGGTTTATGGACCTTTCTTCCAGGAATTTGTCCAAACCTTTTTTAAAAGCCAGCTACACTAATAGCTTTTGCTACATCTTTCAGTAACGAAATCCAGATTTTGATTATGCATTCAGTGAAAAAATATTTTCTCTTATTAGTCTTAAACAGGGTACACTGTAGCTTCATTGCATGTCCCCTATTCTTTCTTCTTTTGATTGATATAAAGAATCGTTCTACATTTACCTGTTCCACTCGCCTCATAGGGGTATCCTTCCATCCCCTTTACCATTTTGGTGGCTCTTCTCTGTATCTTTTCTAATTCCAGTATATCCTTTTTAAGAAACAGCAACCAGAATTGCATATGATATTTAAGGTGCGGCCATGCCATGGAACGATATAGAGGCATTATAATATCCATTGTTTTATTTTTCATTCCTTTCCTTATGATACCTAGCATTCTATTTGCCTTCTTGGCTGCCACTGAACACTGGGTGGAGGGTTTCAATGTGTTATCCACGATGACGCCTAAATCTTTTTCCTGGGTAGTGGTTCCTAATGTGGAACTTTGCATCATGTAACCATAGTTTGGGCTGTTCTTCCTAGGTGCATAACTTTGCACTTGTCCACATTAAATTTCATCTGCCATTTGAATGTTCAGTCTTCCAATTTTTCAAGGTCCTCTTGTAATTTTTCACAATCCTCTTGGTCAGAGGGATTATCGACATGAATGTTAAAGTCCCCAAGAATAAGGGAGGGGGAAGATGAATCCAGAAAGAAGGAAAGCCACGAGTCTAAGTCAGTGAGAAAGGTAGAGGTGGATTTGTCAGTAGGTTGATAAATAACATCTAACCAGAGAGATAGTGGAGTAAAAAGGCAGATGAAGTGGCCTTCAAAGGAGGGAAAGGAGGGGTTGAAATTGGCAGGAAGGAGAGAGTAGAAGCCCAACACGACCACCACGGCCAGTGGGATAAGGTGTGTGTGGGAGAACTGATAGCTGGCATGACAGAGAGCAGCAACTGACACAGAGTCTTCTGGGGGGAGCCAGGTCTCAGTTAGAGCAAGAAGATGGAGAGCATTAGAGATAAAGAGATCATGAGTAAAGGCAACTTTATTTGAGATGGAGTGTGCGTTCCACAAGGCACATGAGAAAGGGAGAGAGGAAGGGTAAAGAAGAAGGATATGAATAAGATTTGAGCTGTTGGATGAAGATCTGTTCTGGGAGTGTGACAAAAGTTTAGGGGGGCCAGGGTTGGGGTTGATATCTCCAGAAGAGAGAAGGAGAAATTGTAGAAGGGTGTGGAGCAGAGAGGAAACAGCACGGTGGTAATGAGGGTGAGGTTGTTTTAGAGAGAGAGGAGATGGCTGAATGAGATGGAGAAAGTGATGAAGCTCAAGAGATGATGGTAGGGTAGAGGACAAAATGGTGGAGGAAGTGAGGATGGTAAAGGGGAGATAAGGGGAGGCTTGAAGGTGTTGGTAAGAGGGAAGACAATTAGGGAGCATGAGGAGTAGGAAGAGAAAGAGATGAGGAACCAGAAAAGAGAGATGGAGAGAAGAACAGAAGTCAGAAGAAATAAGGATAGGTGGAAGAGTGATCACAGGGGATTAGGTGCACCTGTGAATAATCATAGTAAGGAGCATGAGATGGCTATAAGAGACTGAATGCCATGGGGTGAGTGGGTAGAGGTGTGGGAGGGAGTGATAAAAGTTATGAGGATGTTCAGAGACAGGTACAAAGGGAGAAAACTGAACAAACATACTGATAAATAAATAGCATACTAGCAATGATAAAATAAATATATCAGTAGGCAAACAGGGCTCATAGGCCAGCGGGTAAATGTGCTCACTCTAGCAGCAAAGCAGGTAAGCAGCTTCGGGGTGCTGAGGCAGAAAGAAATCAGCACAGGTAGGAAACAAAATCGGAAGAGAGGGATAAGCGAAACCTCAGCAGTCATAGCGTCACTTTGTAAAGTTTATACTGAGATGTTAAAATGTTTAAGACAATTGAGCGGCCCTCTGACTGAAATACGGTCTGTGATTCGGTTTTTGAAAGCAAGGACTGTGTCATCAGTGGACATTCATTGCCAGATATGTGAGGTATATGGCCCAAATGCGATGAGTGACAGCAAAGTGCGTAAATGGGTGAGATTGTTCAAGGACAGGTGGGACAATGTCCATGATGAACCACAATAGGGTCAACCTTCAGTAATCACAGAAGATTTGGTGCGCACAGTTGACGCAAAAATTTATGAAGAACGGCGATTCACGATTTCCACTTTGTCACTGAAATTTCCACAAGTTTCAAGGTTAGTGCTATACAAAATCGTTTCTGAAAAATTGCAGTTCAGAAAACTGTGCTCATGATGGGTTCCCAGGCTGCTTTCCGAGGAACACAGTTGCCATAATCTTGCGTGTTGAGATTGTCTGTTTGGCTTTCACTTTGACTGGAGATGACGTGTGTCTCCATTCCATCAACTGCCGCTTTGATTCTGGAGTCATGTGAGAAACCCATGTCTCATCCCCTGTGACAATGTGGTCCAAAAGTTCATTTCTTTCCTCATTGTATCGGATCAAAAATGTCAAAGCACTAGCCATTCTTCTTTTTTGGTATTCCTCAGAAAGCAGCCTGGGAACCCATTGTGAGCACAGTTTGTCCCGCCCATCCTTGAACAATCTCACCCATATATGCACTTTGCTGTCACTCATCGCATTGGGGCCATACACCTCATATATCTGGTGATGAATGCCCGCTGCTGACACGGTCCTTGCTGTCAAACCGAATCACAGACCGTATTTCACAGTCGGAGGACCGCTCAATTGTCTTAAACATTTTAACGTCTCAGTATAAACCGTACAAAGTGATGCTATGACTGCAAATGGCATCTGCTTTTGCACAAGGCATGCCGGGAGCCAGCATTTTCTACAGGGGGAAAAAATGTATAAAGCTACAGCCAATCAGACCTTACTTTAAAAATAACCCTCATAGTATAGGGGGTGAAGTACTTTTGTCCACTAAAGAAGAGCGGGACCTAGGTGTGATTGTGTCTGATGATCTTAAAGCAGCTAAACAGGTAGAAAAGGCAAAGGCAAAAGTTAGAAGGATCCTTGGGTGCATAGGGAGAGGAATGGCCAGCAGAAAAAAGGAGGTGATAGTGCTTCTGTATAAGTCTTTGTGCGACCTCATTTGGATTATTGTGTGCAGTTCTGGAGACCAAAAGGATATAAACAGGTTGGAATCAGTGGAGAGGGTGGCTACCAAAATGGTTAGTGGTCTTCGTTATGAAGCATATGAGGACAGAATTAAGGATCTTAATATGTATACTTTAGAAGAAAGGCGGGATAGAGGAAATTTGATAGAGACATTTTAATACCTCCATGGCATAAATGACAGGAGAAAAGCCTCTTTCAATTGAAAGCAAGCTCTGCTACAAGGGGATAGACTCAGGAATAATATGCAGAAATATTTCTTTATGGAAAGAGTGGCAGATGCATGGAATAGTCTCCCAGTGGAGGTGGTAGTAATGAGGACAGTATTTGAATTTAAAAAAAGCATGGGGCAGCACAGAGGATCTCTAAAGGAAAAAAGGGGACTATTGTAGTAGTTGATATGGAAGGGCAGACTAGATAGGCCATGTGGTCTTTTTCTGCCATCATGTTTCTATGTTTTTATGAATTTTCATTTTCATTTTCTAAATCCTAACCCTCTGAATACTAAGGAGGTAATTTTATGAGGCTATTTTCACGCATATCTGGCCGCATATAGGTGTAAATGACCTCTTAGAAAATACCAACTGGCATAAATATACACAAGTTGGCATAATGGTGAACACTATGCCAATAGCAGGGGTGGCTCTATAATGAGGCGGAGTGAGGCGGCTGCCTCAGGTGGCAAAGTTTTGAGGGAGGCAAAAAATGCCCACAAAACAGCCACCTTACTCTGCCTTCAAAAGTTAAAAACAAACAAACAAATAAAACAGGCACACAAGTTGCTGCCGCTGCCAAATCCACTTCTGCCTCTTAGAGAGCCATGGCTGTGCTAATGATATTCAGTTTAAATATAACTTCCTTTGGGGGCGGGATGCAGCTACATGGGTTCCTTCACAGAGGCAGGAAGGCTCTGCACCAGTTTCACTTTTTTTAAAGTTTAATATTGCTAGCACAGCCGTGGTTCTCTAAGAGGCAGGGGCCTCGGCTGCCAGGGAAAGGAGTCTGCAGGGGAGCTAACACGGGGGGAAGGTGAAGGCTGGAAGGGGGCTGACATGGGGAAGGAAGGGGCTGACATTGGGAAGGGAGGAGTGCGGTGGTAGGAAACTGACATGAGGGGAAGGTGGGGTCTGCAATAGGGCTGACACATGGGGGAGGAGGGGGCTGGACGGGAACTGACATGGGGGAAGGTGATATCCACAAGGGAGCTGACATGGGGGGAAGGTGGGGGCTGGAAGGGGGCTGACACGGGGGGGAGGGGGCTGGAAGGGAGCTGACACAGGTGAAGGTGGGGGCTGGAAGGGGGCTGACGGGGGAGGAGGGGGCTGGAAAGGAGTGATACCTGGGGATAGTGCTGAAGGGGGACTGGAAGGGTGATGACACTAGGGATGGGAGGAGAGGGATGGAAGGAAGCTAACACCTGGGGATGGGACTGGAGGGGGACTGGAAGGGAGCTGACACTTGGTGATGGGACTGGTAGGTGGCTGGGTAATGGAGGTGGGGGCTGGAAGGGAGGGGGCACTGGCACTAGGATGGCATTTGGACTAGAAGGGGCTAGACAGTGGGGAAAGAGGGGGACTGGAAGGGAATGGACACTAGTGGCAGTCCTAGGAATGCAAGGGGATTGAAATTGGAAGGTACTGGGAGGGAAGAACTGGAAAAGGGCTGATACTGGGGAGGGTTACTGGGACTGGACAGAGGCTAATGGAAGGAGGTGAAGAAAACGAAGAGACAAGAAATGGCAGATGGACTATAAACCATAGAAAGAAAGCTAAAAGAAGACAGGAAAACAGAAGCCTCAAATCAGGACCAGCATCATCAGAGAATAAAATGGTCAGACAACAAAGGTAGAAAAAATAATATTATTTTCAATTTAATGATTGGACTTTGTGCGATCTTTATGGGGAACTGCATCTCTTATTTATCTGATGTTGCATTGCATGCAGAGTCTGGCTTCTTGGGAATTCAGTTTAATTTTAGTCTACATAGTTTTATTTTTACTTTAGGTGATTGTCAGACGGCTGCCTGGGTGAGAACCTTCACAGTCTCGGCAAGTGCATATTTCTATATGATTTGCAAGGTATTGTGGGCAATGTAGTTCATTCACACCAGACACAGCTGCTGACAATAATTTAGTTGTGCTCTTGGGTAAAGCCAATAAGATATTTATTTATGGGGTTATTTCTCCCAACACAGATATGCTTGGTAGCACATAAATTAGGTTACTTGCTTTCAGTGTTAACTTGGAAAAACAAAGTTAAAATCAGGAAAACAACAAATGAAAAGCCACAAAGCAAGAAACAAACTGTTCTTTTCAGGTTAACTTCTGATTACTTCCCCCATAGATACAGAAGTGATTCTCGCCTAGCTCACAAGCAATTAGGTAAGGCTTAATTGCTAGCAGTTACCAGCTGAAACCCCTTAGCTGGCTTGCCTTCCACTGTGTGGGTCAAATCCTGCTTCAGGAGCTTTTCTGAGTAGATTAAAGAACAAATTTGTATTTCTTTGTGATGGTTGCTGTACTTTATAACAGAAAGTTACCAACGGAGTTTAGATAGAGAGCAGTCCATATAAACAGGATCCTCATCTGCTATTATTCCCCCTTGTTCAACAAGCATGGGTTCAATATCATGGATTGGCACAGATGAATCTCTCAATGGAGCATTTTCAGGAGAATACTTGTTTCCCTGCTGTCTTTCAAGGTTATAGCTAGGGCATAGATCAGTGTTCATACCTGAGCTTCCATTGCTGCTAGAGTTCCTCTCTATATAGCCTGGCCAGTATGTAGTCCAGTTCTTATGTCCAGCCTTCCAATCCAGATCCCTGGACACTGGATCTCTCTTCACATACCTTCTGGTACAGGTCTTAGGGTCCCTTCCACGTGCAGCCGTCTCCCTCACAGGTAGCCTCTGGTGATTCCTAGCTCTGCAGCACCATTCCTCTGGCTTTCCCCAGTCCAATGGTGTATGCTGGCCCTTGGAATACCTCCCAGTATACGTACTGCTTTGGACTCTTCTAGACCTCTCAAAGGCTTTTCTCTTCCTTCTTCCAAAGGGTCTCTTTCCCTCTCTGTCCGTCCGGTTTGGCTTCTGCTTCTGATGATCCTTCAGATGAAACTGATGATCAAACTCAAGCTGATTCTCAGGATACTGAGGACAATTCTCTGGATATCCAAGGTGATCATGAAGATGGTCATCTGTAGAATAAACTCTACTCTTATTCTGCTTAGATGAGTGTTCCTCCCTAACACAGCGCAGCTGTGCTGAATCAGGCCTTGCCCTTTGAGATGAGTGCTTAGGGATTACCTCATAGCCCTCCTGATTGAACACATGTTTCCCCACTTCAGCTCCTCTAATGGCTGTTGGAAACCTGGTGCATTCTGGGACTGGTAGTCTTTTATGGGAAAATTCTGTTTTCTTATTTCTACCAGAACTGACAGGTTGCTTGTTCAGAGTCACTTCACCTTTTCTATAGCTCCTTCCTGAGCTATGATAAGCTTCCTTATCACAGTGATTTAGGAGTTTGTACATAGGGACCTATACTGTGCTGTAGTAATTTGGCTTGTTCAGCTTTTCAAATAGTTGTATGGATGTTCTAGGGATTACCGCAGTATTTATAGTGTGTCATTTTTCTGGGTAGGCCTCTTATATGAGTTTTGGAAGTTTATCCTGATATGGTATGGTAGATTTGGCCTTGTAGATCTTCGGTGACTTTTGTAGGGTTTTATATTAGTTCCAATATGGCTGTTACTGGAGAATGTTCGTTAGATAACCAGGACAGATTTTTTTAAATATATTGAGTTCTGTGGGTGAATGTCCTACTTCTTCTCTGCCCCCATTGTCGAGGGAGAGGTTTCTGTGGATGCAGAAAATATATTCAAAAAGAAAAAGCGATAACCTTAACAAAGTTTATAACAAAATAAAATGGGTTATAATTTTATAATTTAGTACTATAAACTGTGCCAAGGTTCTCACTTTTTCTTTTAGTTCCTTGGTGTGCAAGCATCTTGCATTTCCTTTGTGTTTTGTTGCAGGATATATATTTACGTTAACACCATGCTGGGCCAGTGCGTGGTTTCAGGAGTTATGTTGGGGTTTCCAAGCCCTTCTTGGTCACAAAGTCTCTCTTGTCTTTCAGAGGGTGGGAAGTACTGTGTTGGGGCGCCGAGTCACTCCTGTTTTTTGTGGAAGTGGGAGGTGCTCCATGGGTGCTGTTGAGACCCTCTTGTTTGGCATATTTAGCAGCATGTTTCCTAATCTCTGGGTAAGAACAAGTATCCTGTTTCCAAAAGTGGCCTATCTAGGTCACAAGTACCTGACAAATTCCCAAAAAGGCACACAAGTTCTGCAATGCTTGTCCTGGGGCAAGCAGTGGATTTCCGAGGTCTTCTTTAATAATAGTTTATGGACCTTTCCTCCAGGAACCTGTCCAAACCTTTAAACCCAGCTACACTAACAGCTTTTGCTACATCCTCTGGTAACTAATTCCAGAGTTTGATTACATGGGGCCATAGGCCAACTGTAGGGGGGCAGTTACATCCCCCTTCAGTTACCACATTTCAGTGTGGCAAAACAGCTGCAGGTGCAACTAAGACCACACACTGAGGGGACATTAGTTGCACTTGTGTTACTTGCACTGAGCCATTATATTAGTTTCTGCCAACAATGCAGATGCCTGTGTGTGAGAGTTCTTTCTCTTGCCTCACTCTGTAGTAAAGTATAATTTTGGAAAAGAAATCCTGTAAACCTAGAGTATAATGTTGGGAAAGAAATCCTGTAAACCTAGAGTAATGGGTAAAAGCATTTTTTGACTACACATGTCTGCTTTTAGTTTGTATTGATAGAATAGATCTTCACCAAGTAGGGAATTAATCTTTGTTCTGCATGTGTGACTGAGGCTAAATGTTCTGTTAGCATGGAGTTTCTATGGAGGGAGCTGTAGTAATCTGGCTTGTTCAGTTTTCTGAATAGGACAAATGGATGTTCTAGGGCCCATTGCAATATTTGTGGCGCTGCCCTTTCTGGGTATGCTCCATGTTGTGTGTATTTTGGAAGTTAGTGCTGTTATGGAATA
The DNA here is from genome assembly GCA_033557465.1 of Ichthyophis bannanicus. NCBI lineage: Eukaryota > Metazoa > Chordata > Amphibia > Gymnophiona > Ichthyophiidae > Ichthyophis > Ichthyophis bannanicus. Next base: position 122,961,831 of record CM066043.1, on the reverse strand, counting down.
GTAGATTTGCTCTGTGGGTCCTGTACTCTGGGTTCTTGGTAAGGTCAATTGTAGAGTGTTGGTTGGGGGGAATATGTATTGTCTTTGAGATTTGCAGTTTTGTGTTCTTTATGCTGCCAAACTAAAATTTAAAATATTTTGTCAGGTCAGATTCAAGGAAATTTCAAATTTTAAGGGAATGTCCATTTATTTTTGTTTAGTAGCCTGATAACTTTACCGCTGCTGAGTTCTGGACTTTTCCATCTCTAGCACAATCCAATCCAGCATTTGAATTCATGGCTACTAGAATTAGTTTCTCTCATTTTATATCTTATTTATTTATTTATTTATTTTATTAACATTTTTTATATACCGCACTATTCGTTATCAGCGCGGTTTACATGGAACAAAGGACCTCAGACAACATACAAATATCTGGGTTTTACAGTTAACAGGAAAATCAACTTGGATAACAGGATAACAGGATTAACTATGTACAAGACAACTATTTACATCAAAGAATCAGGGTATGAGAAGTTTCATGTAAATCTGTTGAACTAGATTGATGTGCTGATGAGTCAGAAGGTTTACGTGTTTGGCAAGTGGTTATTTGTGTTCGAATGTGATTGTGCTTCTTCGTTCTCTGTGAAGTATTTAAGGAAAAGGTGATGTTTCAGGGCCTTCCTGAAGTGGTTGAGATCAGGGATGGCCCTAATGTGTGATGGAAGGGTGTTCCAAAGTTTTGGGGCACATAGACTGAAGGCTCTGCTCGATGTTGTGGAGGTGTATTTTATGACTTCCTTTGGAACGATTAGCATATTTAGTTCCGTGGTTCTTCTTAGTCTGTTGGTTATGATTGGTTGTATCATCTCCGATAACGAGGTGGGGGCGAGACCTTTGTACGTTTTAAAGGCCAGGAGAAATGTCTTGAAAGTGACTCTCGCTTGAATAGGGAGCCAGTGTAGCTGTTTTAGAAGGGGTGTTATATGGTCCCTTCTGGATGCTCCGAAGAGCACTCTCGCTGCACTGTTTAAAGCCAGTTGAAGAGGATTTAGGCTTGATTGTGGGAGCCCTTGTAGAATGGAGTTTGCGTAGTCGAAATGTGGAATGATTAAAGCCTGGTAAACAGTACGGAAATCGTCTGGATCAATCAGTTGGCGAAGATGTCTGAGGGAGCGGATCTTAAAGTAAATTGCTCTGATTGTATTGGATATGTGGGTCTTCATGTCAAGGTTTTGATCAAGGGTCACTCCTAGGTATCTGATATGTGGTTTTACTTGCAGTGTGGCATCTTGAACCTCCAGGCATGTAGGTGGAATGAAATTCGCGTTCCTTGAGATAAAGAGAACCTCCGTTTTTTTGTGTTGGATTCTGAGATTTTGTGTCAGTAGCCAGTTTGATATGGCATTAAAGCAGTTGGTTAAGGGAGTGAGGTCCATCTTGTCTAAGCAGATCGGCATGTATAGTAACACGTCGTCGGCATATATCATGCAGTTAACATTGAAGGCTCTGATGATGTTACATATCGGTTGCATGTATATGTTAAATAGTAGTGATGATCTTCCCTCCTCACCAATAATCTGGTCATAGAAAAATAAATGTGATGTGCAGATCAGTGATGGTCTGATTGGAGGGGGGCTGTGTGTAGCTTTTCATTAATCAAATTTAATGTTTTATTATTATTTATATGATTATGTTTGTTTTATTGTAGCTTCTGTTTTACTAAATTGCAAGTATATGTTTGAAAGCCACCTAGGATTTTAGATTGGTGGCATATAAAATAAATAAATAAATATAAGAGAATGTAAATAAATAAAATATACATTTTAAAATAAAGTAGACTAAATTTATCCAAATAATGCTGCAATGAATCTCCCGCACATGGCTCTGCATCACCCTCATGCCGCCCCTGGGAGGAAGTAGACAGGGGGGGGGGGGGCACTGGGAGGTGGAAAAAAGCAAAAACCTTAGATTGGGACCAGTATGATGAAGAATCAAATAGACAAAAAAGGTAGAAGAGAATTTTATTTTCAATTTAATTTACAATCTTGGTGCTATCTTTATATTTTATAAAGTGCAGGGAAATGCATCTCTTTCTATTTCTCTGGTATTGGATTGTATGCAGAAACTGATATTTTGGAGTCATAGTTTAATTTTTATCTACATATGTTTATTAGGTTATGGTCACTTATTCTGTACTTTGTGAGGGTCTGTGTTTTGAGTATGTGAACAAATTTTGTAATTTGTCTTGACTAGATTGTGAGCTCTGATGAGCAGGGACTGTCTCTCTTACATGTCTGTACAGCGCTTCGTATGTTTGCAGCGCTATATAAGTGCTTAATAATAATAATAATAACAAGGCCAGGTGTTCTGTTAACATGGAGTTTGTATGTAGGGATCTGTACTATAGTAATCTGAATTGTTCAGCTTTTCAAATAAGTGTTGGATGTTCCTGGGCCCACTGTAGTATTAACAGTTATGCTTTTTTTGGGTAGGCTCATTATGTGAGTTTTGGAAGTTGAGCTGGTATGGTATGGTAGGTTTGCTCTACAGATCCTCAAGGACTCTGTTGTAGATTTTAGTATTAGTTCACAGTATGCCTGGTACTGGAGAATGTTTGTAGTTGTTAGTGAGATGATCAGAATCAGATTTTCTTTTTAAAGATATTGAGTTCTGTGGGTGAATGTTCTAGTTCTGCTCTGCACCTATTATTGAGCGAAGGGGCTCTGTGGATGTTCAAAAAGAAAAAGCAAAAACCATAATGCAGTTTATAGCAACAAAATAAAAATGAGTTATAATTTGGTATTATAAACAGTGTTGTGGTTCTCGCTCTTTCTTTTAGTTTCTTGATGTGCGGACATCTTGCATTTCCTCCATTATCTCATCGGCTTTTTAGTTTGGTTCAGTCCTTGGCTGGAGTTTTGAGAACCCCCCCCCCCCCCATCCCTCGCCTCAGACAGCAGATTGCCTTGAGCCGCCCCTAGCCAGTAGGCAAAACCAGGGGTGTGGTTGGGTAGAACATGAATAGAGTCCGCAAGTACATGCGTTGATTATGATACACCTTAATCTGTGTATGTATTTGGGTACATTGTGCACTTTCATTTACACATGCTCTTGAGCAGGTATAACTGCCCACATCCGAATTTAAGGCACAATCCCTGCCTCTTATGCTGGCACTTTATAAAGACACATAGGCATCTATGTGTCTTTATAAAATAGCACCTACTTGCCTCCTTAAACTAAGTTCCCCCTTTTAAAATTATCCTCCAAAATTGAACCCATCCCCTTTTACTAATAGTACCTTTGGTATTGTACTTAATGCGCCGATAACGCTCAAAACAATAGCATTTTAGGTGTAACACCACCATGTTAACTATCAGGGGTGTAGATAGCATGTTCCTGGCAGTTAATGTGGTTCACCCTGCCTTAACGTGGCCTAAAATTAGCAGTTGGTGCAGAGATCGGGTCATGCGAACAGCACGGATCACTGCATTTGTTAGCACATGCTGTAACCCACATTAACTGCTTAGCGCCTTCTAGTAAAAGGATCCCTAAGTCTCAGTAGTCTTTTTGTTCCATCTCAAACTGTATTTTATTGATTTGTAAATCATTTTGAATGGCCATTGTCTCAAAGATGGTATAAAACCTTTATAAATAAAAAAAATAAATATGGTGGTTTCTCTTACCTCTGCCGGTTTCCGCTTTTAGAATGACACTGGCTGGAGCCAAAATTGGCACCATTTGCTTCTATGGCCATATTACAACATACAATCATACAATGAAATGGCGTTGGCTTCAGCATCAGTCCCTGCCATTTAGAAAACAGGACCTGGAAACAGCAGGAGCAGCTGGGGATTGCTCCTGCCTCATTTTGATTATGGTGATCCCTAAATGGGGTAAATGGGGATTGAGGCGGCGAGGAGACAAAGGGGAAAGTCAGAGGGCTTTCAATGTTTAGATGGAGCTGCCAAGGGTTTTTGATTTGGGAGACCATTTTTTCTTTTTGGTTTTTCATTTATTTTATTTCACTTTATTTCATTTATTTGGTTGCTAATAAATGAAGCTGAACAAAATAAATATAAAATGCAATGTGTCCCTTGAGTCAATGCTGACACCTGGCGACCCAGCAGCTCCTGGGTTTTCTTGGCAGTGTGACCAGAAGTAGATTGCCGTACCTTTCTTCCAAGGCAATGGAGAGTTAAGTAACTTGCCCAAAGCCACAAGGAGTGCTAGTGGGAATTGAGCCCTGATCTCTTGGTTACCAAGCCAGTGCACTAACCATTAGGCTACTTCTGAAAAACATCAAACAAAAAAGAAAAATGAATACAATAAAAAGAAAAGAAGAGGTTTTGTCATGCCATTCAGCCAATATAGGAGTATTTTCCTCTTCCCGACATTGCTACAAACTAGGGACTAGACACGCTTTCCCCTCCCGGATATGAGCAAAGAAGAACATTATCTCCAAGCTAATGCATTCATTGTCCTCTAATAAGAGTCATTTGCAGTTTATGCTCGGAGGAGAAACAAAATGTACAATTTGACAAAGACCTGACATGAATAATATAGTTATGAGGAAATGAGTCCTCCCTCCCCAACTCTTCATTTGCTTTTCAAATGCATTGAGACGAACAGCGCCCCCGGCCACAGTATGGAAGCGTCTACTGTGCATACATAGGAAGGATGATAATTGAGTACCTTGTTATGACAAGACAGCTCAAAGCCAGAAATGGCTTGCTTTGCCTCTCAACCTACAAACATCTACAATTATTCTGCAATGATTTTTATTTATCAATTTAGTGTTCCCACTAGGCAAAAAAGAATTCAGCCATAATTTAGCATGCCTGATAGAGTGCTTGAAATTAAAACATGTATTTCACTAGCTAATGAAATACAGTTAAACCTCTCTTTCCCCTCCCCCCCTGTTGCAAGTGAAATCAATGCAAAAGATGATGCACTTTTAGGGCCTGATTTTATAACAGGATGCCTATGTGAGGACTCAAAAAGGGGCCTATTTTATAAAGGCAACGTGGACTCCCAGATGGAGCCCCAATAGTGTGCAAATGCCGATGGACACATTTACTGCTGTGCCAAACCAGGTATAAATGTGTGCTTGTATTCTATGCATGTACTATAAAATACATGTGTGCACTGTGACTGCACCCTTCCTCTGCACAAACCTACACATGGCACTCATAAACTATATGTCAACCAGTCAGTACGCATAGATATACATGCGTATACACACAGAAAATGTTTCATGAAAGGCCCTTTCCAAATGTTAGTAGACTTTACTCATGAAAAACCTATATTCAATTACTCCTTTAAAGGTGCTAGAGATTCATTTACATGGCATTGCTTGTTATTTAAATTTTACAAAATTTAAGATTGGAAAGTGTCCAAGATAACACCATTTTTTGAAAGAGTTCTAGGGATGATCTAGGAAACTACAGACCAGTGAGCCTGATGTCAGTACTGGGCAAAATGGTAGAAACCATTCTAAGGAACAAAATTACTGAACATAGATAGTCATGGTTTAATACGTGAAAACTGACATGGATTTAGCCAAGGAAAGTCTTGTCTCATTAATCTGTTATATTTTTTGAAGCTCCCAACCAGGCCGTGAAGAGCTTTTGACTCCCAGGGCAGGGTCTCTCCTCTCCTGGGAGACCCTCACTAGCCCACAGAGGGTTTCCTGGATCTCTTTGCCCACAGGTGGGCCGGTGTCACCTCAGACCAGTGGATTCACACCACCACCCTTTCGAGGGAAATCCCCTCTCAAGCCAGCTCCTGGTTTCCAGGTTCCTCTGGGGCCTCCTGTTATCTAAGCTCGACCTCCGGCGGCAGAGTGGGACCTCAATGTGGTGCTCTCCCAGCTCACTAAGCCACCATTCAAGCCCCTAGCATCTTGTCACCTGAGATATCTGTCTTGGAAAGTGGCCTTCTTGGTGGCCCTCATGTTCGCTCCTAGGGTGAGCAAACTCCAGGCCCTGGTGGCGAATCCACAATATACGAGGTTCTATAAGAACAGGGTGGTGCTCTGCGCACATCCAAATTTCCTCCTGAAGGTGGTATCTCCTTTCCCCCTCAACCAAGAAGTAGTCCTTTCCACCTTCTTTCCACGGCCTCTCACCGGCAGGGAGGAACTCATACTTCATACACTAGACTGCAAGCGGGCCCTGTCCTTCTACTTGCAGAGGATTCAAGCCCATTGAAAAGCTCCTCAGCTTTTCATGTATTATGAAACCAGCAGACTGGGGCTCCCCGTGACTAAGCAAATTCTGTCCACTTAGGTGGCAGACTATATTACCATCACCTATCAGCGAGCTGGCCTTTCCCTTGAACACCGGATCACAGCACATTGTGTAAGTACAATGGCCACTCAGTGCTGTGATGGAGATCTGCAAGGCCACCACATGGCCTTCAATTCATACATTCGCAGCTCACTACTGCCTGGAGAGTGAGTCCCTCAGGGACAGTGCCTTCGGTTAGGTGGTACTCCGTAATATTCTCGGGGTGTAGGCAACTCCTGCCCTCTGACCCTTCTGTGTTCAGGCTACTGGAGCGATACTGTCGCTGGATGCTAGGGTCTTGCAGAGTCTCTCAGTGGGGACTCACTTTCTGCAATTCACGGCTACCTGATTGGTCGCGATAGGTTCTATTATGATTCAGTCCTCGGCAGCCTGGAGCAAGGGAGTCCCATATGTGAGGACTGACTTCCTTCTTGTTTCTGGAGAAAGCGTAGTTACTCACCTGTAACAGGTGTTCTCTGGGAACAGCAGGAATCAGTCCTCACAACCCTCCTTCTTCCCCTGGGAGTTGCCTCCCTACCTTGTCTTATTTTTTTACTACCGTCCTAGCTATGTCATCTGTCTGAGCAAGATGGCACCCTTGGGCAGGAAGGGGACACAGGCTTTCTTTGAAAGGTGGGGAAATGCTCTGCGTGGGCTCCGTCAGTGCCATCACCCATATGTGAGGACTGATTCCTGCTGCTCCCGGAGAATACCTGTTATAGGTGAGTAACTACGCTTTACTCTTTCCAAAAGTAGAAAGACTAGGTGAAACACAATGAAGTTACAGTATAGTACATTTAAGATAATCAGAGAAAATATTTTTTCATTCAACATGTAATCAAACTTGAATTATTTGCCAGATATTGCAGTAAAAGCTGTTAGTGTAAGAGAGTATTAAAAAGGTTTGGACAAGGTTCTGGAGGAAAAGTCCATAAGCCATTAATAAAAGGAACTGCAGAAATCCACTGTTTACCCCTGGCATAAGCAGTATAGATTCTGTCAATCTTTTGGGAACCTGACGGGATACTTGTGACCTGGATTGGCTACTGTTGGAACCATGATATTGGGCTTGATGAACCTTTGATCTGATCCAGTACGGCATATCTTATGTTATGATGCTAGATTTTGGAGGGTGTTAAAGGAGAAGCTTAAGGAGTGTGGTTTGATAGCCTGGCTTTATAGGAGCCTTTCAGGAGAATTGTTCGGGGATCCCTTTGGGGCCACAGTTCAGAAGTGGCTGTCGGAGTTGAATGTGGATGTGAATGTCTTTTGGTTGGCTTGTAAGGGATTTAATTATAGCAAATAGATCTTTAGGTTTGTTTAGAGATTTCATAAGAGTCTTAGCGTGATATTCTTTTTTTATGTTATTTATATGTTGGCATTATTTTGATAGTGCTTATATGTAATTTTCTCTATTTTCTATTGTTTTTGCTGTTCGCCAGATGCACTCTGATTTTCTCAACTTTCTTTTTAATAATCTTGTGTCATGTGTGTACCGTTGTTTTGAGGTATTCTGATTTGTGTTGTGTCATGGTAGAGGTCTTGCTGCAATCTTAGAAATGTTATGACAAGTCACAGCAGTGTATGGCTATGAATGCTTGAATTGTGCCCAGGTTTATGACTGGTACAAATGTTTCCAAGAGGACCACCAGTGTTGACAGTGGCGAACATTCTGGAAAGCCATCCACATGCAGGAATGAAGACAAAGTTGAAGCAGTGCATGCCGCAATATGCTCAAATCTTCGATTGAATATCAGGGAGCTTGCTGAGGACATGGACATCAGTTTTGGGTCAGTACCATCCATTCTTATTGTCAATTGTGGATGAAATGTGTGTCTGCAAAATTCGTGCTGAAAATCCCGTCCCCTGATCAAAAAGAAGATCAACTGTTTGCAGCCAAGGAATGTTGGAATGCGTTGAAAATGATTCAGATTTCATCAAAAACATTATTACTGGTGATGAATCGTAGGTTTATGGTTATGACCTAGAAATTAAGGCTCAGTCCTCGCAATGGAAGACTCCAAACTCTCCCAGACGGTATGTGTGTGTCATGAGGAGTGTTGGGGATAAGTGTTTGTGTGTATCATGGGGAATGTCGGGGTACATGGCATGCATGTATGTATCATGCAGAGTGTTGGAAAGTGTGTGTGCATGTGTGTGTTATGAGGGTGTGTGAGAGTATAAGTATGCTCCAAAAGGCCAAACCATCATGAGTATGCTCCAAAAGGCTAAACCATCAATAAGGAGAACTAAATTCGGGACTCCCGGGGTCTTATGTGGGTGGTTTCTCGGGAGATACTTGAGGTATTCGCTGCATTTTTGGAACAGTTGTATAAGGCTGAGCCTTTCGATTTGATCCGTGTGCAGGACTATTTGCGGGCTGTTACGCTGCCGCGGTTGACCGATACTGATAGAGAGCTATTAGATGCCGAAATTACTATGGAAGAGGTGGATATTGCAATCCGGCGCTTAAAAGCTGGGAGGGCGCCGGGCAGTGATGGCTTTCCTGTGGAGTATTATAAAAAATTTAGTGCTCAATTAACACCAACTCTGGCGGTACTTTTTAATGAGGTTCTGCGGGGGGTGGGGGGTCGCTGCCCCCTTCTCAGCTCGAGGCTCTTATTGCAATACTTCCTAAGCCGGGTAAGCCCTTACATGAGGCAGCTTCCTACCGTCCTATTTCTTTATTAAATACGGATGTTAAAATATTGGCCTCCGTGCTGGCTGCTCGAGTGAATCGGGTTCTCCCGGCTTTGGTGCATCTGGACCAGGTTGGTTTTGTGCCGTGCCGCCAGGCGGCGGATAATATTCGGCGAATGTTGCAGGTGATTCATGTTGCATGGCAGGATTCTCGTCTGACGCTTTTGGTGGGAGTTGACACTGAGAAGGCCTTCGACCAAGTCAGCTGGGGATATCTTTGGTGTGTGTTAGATACGCTGGGGTTTGGGCCTAACTTTATGCGTTGGGTTCATTGCCTCTATCAAGGTCCTACGGCCTGTGTCCGGGTTAACGGGGGTCAGTCGAGGAGTTTTGCGTTGGAAAGGGGAACTCGGCAGGGATGTCCTCTGTCGCCGTTGTTGTTTACGCTGGTGATGGAACCTTTGGCGCAAAGCTTTCGTGATCATTCGGACATCTTGGGTGTTTGGGTGGGCCCTTCTGATTACAAAATTGCACTTTTTGCGGATGATGTCATCCTATCATTAGTGAATCCGGAGGTATCTCTTTCAGCTGCTATGCAGCTCTTTGAGGCCTTTTCGCAAGTTTCCGGGTTCAAAATCAATTACACTAAATCTGAGATTTTAAATGTTGGGGTCCTGGAGGCGCTCTGCTTACAATTGAAGGCTTCTTATCCATTTTGTTGGGTGACGGGTGCTCTTCGTTACTTAGGTGTGAACCTGACAGTTGAAAGGGCTGCGCTTTTTAAGGCTAATTATGGACCCTTAATTCAACAGGTTCGGCGAGACCTGGAGTCCTGGGCTAGTTTGATACTGTCCTGATTTGGACGTATAGCAGTGGTTAAGATGGTGGTTGTTCCGAGGTTTCTGTATCTCTTTCAGGTACTTCCTATACCTTTGCCTCGGGGAATCTTGGTCGCTTGGCAAGCGCTGCTTCTGAAGTTTATTTGGCGGTTCCGTCGTCCCCGCATAACGCGTCGGATTCTTTATATGCCCACACGCAGTGGGGGTATGGGAGCGCCTAACCTTCATTGGTACTACGTGGTGGCGCAATGCCACGCCGGGGTGGAGTGGATGAATCCTGACAGCACAAAATGTTGGGTACAAATGGAAATGCATATTTCGGGGGGGGGGGGGGGCCGGATTGGGAGATCGGTTGTGGCTCAGTTCCAAGTTGCGTGGTGGAGTGTGCGTCTATAACCCATATATCCTTCATACTCTCCACTGCTGGGATCACTTTCTTTGGCCTCGGGGGCGGCCTTGTCTCCTTTGGCGCCCATTGTGGATAATGCTTTATTTTCTCCTGGGATGACTGATCCAGTTTTCAAGTTGTGGGGGCATAAGGGTCTTAGTCGTGCTGGTCAGTTATTTGAGGAGGGTAGGTTGCGTTCTTTTTGTATGCTTCAGGAGGATTTTGATCTTCCCGACTATCATGTCTTCCAGTACACTCAGGTGGCTCATTGGGTGCAGGATCGAGCTGTTCGGTCTCAAGTTGCACGTGCTCTGTCTGATGTCGAGCGCTTTAGTGAGGAGTGTACCACCACAAAGGGGCTGATTGCTGCCTTGTATGCACATTTGCAGGCTCAGCAGCTGGGATCCGGTAAGCATAGAGAGCAGTGGAATCTGGACTTGAATCTTAATTATTCTGGGCAGCAATGGGAACGGGTTGAGGGTATGCTTTGGAAAAGTTCAGTGGCAATTAATGCCCATGAAACTAATTATAAAATACTATATCAATGGTACGTCTGTGTTGGCGGCAATGTGGCCAGAAGGGCACTTTGGCGCATGTCTGGTGGTTCTGTCCACGTATCCGAATTTTTTGGAGGGGGATTCAATACCGTTTAAAAAAAATTGGTTGGGTTGAACATTCCTTGGGATCCGGGCATTTTCCTGTTCAGTGTGAATGTTTCTGGTGCTCGAACTCCCCAGTTGGCCTTGATTCGACATGGTTTGAATGCTGCTCGGCTGGCCTTGGCTGCTGCTTGGAAACAAGTTCTGCCTCCCGCTTTTTCTAGCTGGTTGGAACGGATGTGGGATACGTATACTATGGAACGTGGGGTGGCGATTGGAAGGATGTGATTGCCATTCTTTGAGCAAATGTGGGAAGCTTTTGTTTTAAAGTATGGTTCATAATTCCTAGGGTACTATATATATTCATTGGAGGTGTTGGTCTTATGCTCTTCTGTGCGGTGGCGTCCCTGGGTTCGCCCTCTTCCCCGTGTGGTCTGGTCTATTGGAGTCTTCCCTTCACCTTTCAATGGTATAGAAGATATAGAAGGGGGGGGTGTGGGGGGTGTGGGGGTTGGTGGGTAGAGGGGGGTAGAGCGTTCTGGGAGATATATAGGTTGTTTGTTGGGAGAGGGGAACTAACAAATTTAAATAGAGGGGGGGAAGAGAAAAAAAAAAAGGCTTTGATGGTTTCATTTTCTGTTGCATGCGACCTTTGCATTGTTTTTCTTGTTATTGTATTATGCATATAGTGTGTATGACTATTACTTGTTGTAAGTCTGTGCAGCCTTTAAATAAAAAAAAAAAATAAGGAGCACTAAGTCCGAGTTTTGACTCGTTTGAGAGATGCAGTTCATCGTAAGAGGCCAGAGTTGCACAGGAATTGTGAATGGTTGCTTCATTACGATAATGCCCCAGCTCATGCATCACATCTTGTCCAGTAGTTCTTGGCCAAACACCAAATCGAGCAAGGCTGTCAGCCTCCATACTCACTTGACCTTTCACCCTGTAACTTTTACTTTTTTCCAAAACTGAAATTACCATGGAAAGGAAGGAGGTTCAGCGACTTGGTTGTTTCCAGCAATGGCAGGAATGCTGGAGGAAGTGTGTTTTATTGGAAGGGGACTACTTTGAAGGAGACTGAATGCAATAACTGTCAGTGTTATACTTCTTGTGTTATTGTACAAGTCTCGATACATTTTGCTCGCACCTTGTACATCTGACATTCCCTGTATCACATTTATATGTTGTCATGACCCCCTGCCTAGGCCAAGGGCTGGTAGGCAAAAGGGCTGCCTTATTTGCCTTTAAGTAATGTCCCAAGACTTGGTTTCCAGCAATGGATGCTGGGACTTGTAATTTCTATTACTCTTCAGACAAAGTAGTTTGACCACACGGGGTGTTCAAGGCAAACAAAGATATTTATTCTGGGTTTCCCCCTCGCATCAAATTCATAGCGCAACACAAGACAAGGATTCTTTCTCCAAAGTAAAGGATATCAGGAACAAATTAGGCTGAAACAGCAAACTCAGAAGTATTCTTTACACAGCAGCTGTTCTCAGGCTCCTCCTAGATAAATGCCCTTCACAGCTACGGCTGGTTATTACAGCAGGTAAACTTAACGTTTTCAGCAACAGTTCTTTCCCTTTCAACTTAACACACAGGCTATGCAAACTTCTTCTCACAGCATGAACCTAGCACATGTTCAAGCTGTTTGTTTTACAAAACGAGCAATCCATTTCAATTACGTCATTATCAAGAGGTGTCTCATAAACATCTATTTGCATGTCTTTACAAGGTTCAATTGGGTTGTCTTCCTGGGAGCCTTTATCACAGGGTTTTAAACTTAATATTGTGCAGAAGCTTCTGAAGTTTTCCTAAAAACTGTTCTTTCTGGTCAGCACCCACGTTACTTAGGGAATGAGCCTTTCTCTCTTGCAACAGCTTTTCCACAGCCTCTAGTGCTGTCTCATTGGACTTACTTGAATTCCTTTTACTTCTGCTTGGAGCTGCTTTCACTGCGTTTCTGCCAGCACTCTGTTCAGCGCTTAACCTCAGCTCCCTGACAACGTCCTCAGCACAGCCCCTGCTAGGAACTGAAGCAAACATACCTTCCCAATGTATATTGCTCCCCTTGCTATCAGAGCTCTTTCCCCACCTGGAGTCAAACCTTTCCAGTTTCTCCTCTCTGGGGTGCTTTGGCACAAGCTTCAGCTTTGGTTCCAGTGCTCTCTGAGAATAAGAATCAGCAGTCTCCACTTCTCCTTCTCTCTCCACTATGTTTCTGGTAAGCTCAGAGACTGTACCTGTGTCTCTGCCGGGCTCCTCCCTACAAAACTCTGAAGCAGCTTTAAAATGGTGCTTCTCTCCAGCCACACCCTCCTTGCCGCACATGTGAGATTTGTTATGGCTCAAACTAGCTCTTACATCACTGCAAGGGCAGGGCTTAGCTCTAGCTACTGCATGCTTCGATAGCTTGTGGTTTCTATGGGAACCTTGTTTACCTCTGCTTTTAAAGGTGTATTCCTCACTTTTCTCCCATTCCATTCGATCCACACAGCTCTCCTTATCACAATGTACACAGACACCCTGACAGTTCCCATGGCACACACACAGATGTGTACCCCTGATACTCCCATCACACATACACACACACCCACACACACCCTCATGACACACACATGCACACACTCTCACACACCCTCATAACACACACATGCACACACACTTTCCAACACTCTGAATGATACATACATGCATGCCATGTACCCCGACATTCCCCATGATACACACAAACACTTATCCCGAACACTCCTCATGACACACACATACACATGCACTCACAACACTCCCCATGACATAAATACACACATATATGAATGCACCCCAACACTCCCTATGAGATACACACACGCACATGCATGTACCCTGACATTTTCCAATGACATTCACACATGTGTACCCCCCACGTGCCTGATTCTGCAAATGGGGAAATACACCCTTGTGTAATACAAGTATATACTTTTCAACTTGTATTGTTATGTAGTTATTATTTAGTAATTTTATTTTACAATTTGTTTTATATTTTTATGTCACCGTACACCACTTAGTTCCTTTGTGGATACAGAGTAGTTTATACATCTGTATTTAAATTCTACAGTGCATTATCCTACACTTTTTATTATTTATTTATAACATTTATATCCTACCTATCCATTATTCTTGGCAGGTTAGAATATTACATTCATAAATTAAAACAGACAAATAGCAAGAAATAACATAAAATCACAGTTGTAAAACACCACTAAACGATATATTTTCAATAATATTAAACATATAAATCCAGTGTCTAATCATATATGAAATTGAGAAAAAAACTTGCTGAAAAAAAGAGTGCTTTCAGTTGTTTCTGAAAAGAGCTTGTATAATCAGTCACAAGAAGTGAGACTAGTAGTTTGTTCCATTTACTTGGTCCTGCTAAAGAGAATATCCTGCTTCTAAATTCCATCAAGGGTCGTGCTTATTAAAAGTTAATACTCATCCTTGAAATTATCACTAGTTAAGTGTCACTGTGTCCATAGCAACAACAGGGCTAAGGGTACTGGATCTGGATTAGGCTTGGTAAATGTTTCTGAACATTTTGCCATGTTCTTGTTCCACAGAATTTCTGAAACAAGAACATGGCAAAAGAAATGTTTTTAGAGTAAGTCTCTATGTAGAGTTGGAGTCAATAGATTCATAAAGCAAAAAATTCATTAAGGGTTTTGCACAGAACTCCAGGCCAGACAAACTTTGGGCCAATCAGGAAACAGGAATGAAGATCGCTAACAATAGAAAACACAGTTAAGGGCAGGCTGGCTATAGCAAACCCCTATGAGGATGTCGTGATTTCATCGAGGACTGTTTATACAGAGTGAGGAGCTGGATGTAGAAACATCATTTAAAACTGAATGTTGATGAAACAACACTACTATTGGTCAGTGCAGATGAACTTTGATGCCTACTTCAGGCCCCGTTATTAATGCAATTCAGTTGGAATTGTAACATTTAGTTCAGAGTTAGATAATTGCCCTGGATCCTGCTTTCATTTTTTGAATCACAAATAGGTAAGGTACTGTAGTTCATAATTCTTTCTTGTGCCTTTGTATGATTCATCATATAAGAAAATGTCTGTCACAGGAACACCTAAAAAATTTGGTACAAGCTACTATTCTTACTCATTTAGATTATTGCAATTCCCTTTACGTAGGTTTTCCACATAGTGTGCTAATTTCCCCTACAAACCATATTGCACAAGCAGTTAAAATAGTAGTGAAAGCAACCAAATATGATGGGTTGCGCTGATTCTGATTTACCTTCATTGGTTACCAGCACTTGCCTAAGTGGATTTTAAAATTTTATTTTTAATTGTTTATATGGTTTAGCTCCAGTTTCTTTGTCACCACTTGTCTTTGTAGCAAAGAGTCAATACAAGACCAGATATTATCACCCAAACTGTCACAGTTTAAGAAGTCATCTACCATAAAAAAAAAAACATTTTAAGAGCAAGTTACTAGCTTGTGGAGTTCCCTGCAATTGGATTTGAGGTCTGAATTAAATTATTTAGGGTTTCACAAAAAGTTAAAAACTTGGCTATTGGCAGATTCAAGATGGAGGCAGGTAGCATCCATGGAGCAGCAGCGCTGTAGCGTTTTGGTCTCCTCTGGCATCTGTTCTGTTCTGAATTACCTGTGATGGGGAGAAGGAAGAGAAAGCAGACGAGCCTACCCCCGGGCTCAGCGTTTTCCACCACAGAAGCTCAGCGGACCTTGGACGCATGCGGATTTGTTCTCTATGGAGTCGGAACAGCATCTTCAGTGGATCCGGCTGAGATTTTGATGTTGGCTCTGGGCGCGTCGGGAGTTTGGCTCTCCCCAGAGCAGCACTCCCCTCCCGTGCAGCCCAGAAGTGTCAGAAGCACCAGAATAGTGCCACAGGACAATCTGCAAACGAGCATGCCAAATCAGGTGGGTGAAGAGGGCTCTCTGGCAGTCGCAACATTAATTCAACAACAGGATTCATCAGTGCGTGTCCAGAGAAGAAGTCTTCCTTTCCTTTGCTAGAGGTTGCGCCTGGAACAGCAGATGGAGTTCTTCCTCTTTGAGTGGTGGAGGTAAAGAAGCCTGCTCATTTAACTTTAGAAGCACTTTGGGACTTAATGGTGAATTTGTATTCCTCCCTTAACTGTTTTGCCGTTTCGGTGGGCAAAGACTTATCACAGCTGAAGTAAGATTTCCAAGGTCTTTCTGAGACACAAGTTGCTCAAGCGGAAGGCTCTCACGGGTGGAAAAAGATCTGGGACTTCTCCAGGAGCTGCAGGCAGCCCAGGTTGAGGATGGGACACTGCAGCAAAAGAAGCTAGAGTATTTAGAGAACCAGGCTCACGGGAATAATCTGTGCTTATTAAATTTTCTGAAATCTGCAGTTCTCTCTCCCCTTGAGATGGTACGCAGATATTTAAGGGAGACACTTAAAATCCCCCTGGAGTGTTTGCTGCCCATCTCATGAGTGCAATATCTATCATTTGGCTCAGGGATTCAGGGAAGTGGCTCCATGCCAGTGGATTTGGGAGACCTTATGGGTTTCCTGTAAGATTTGCTTGAAGTGGTCACCGTGAGAATTACTCTGCTGGTCACCTTAGTCCTTGAGCCTGATAAAAGTTTAATTTTTAAAGTTTGTTTCAAGAATATCCATGAGATGTTTATGGGCTCTTTTGTACTTATGTTTCCAGATTTATCTCATATTACCCAAATAAGAAGGAGGGAGATCCTAGCCTTTTGGCCTAGGGTCCTTTCTTTTGCAGCTACATATATCTTAAAATTTCCTTCATGTTGTCATGTTTCCTTTAAAGATAAGACTTATCTTTTTTTGAGCAAAAACAACTTTTGGAGTTCTTAACTACTAGGGATGAACAAAAAATGGTAATTGAGTCCTCGATGGCTGACATGTGAGTTTCTGACCTGCCTAATTCGGTTAGTTTCCTTTTTTTTTCTTAATGGGTGTCTGTTACTGTTTCTGTAAACCCCCCTTCTGTATTGTTTCTTTAGTGGACGAATTTGTGGGATGATTTGTTTGCTTTTTATTTTCATTTCTTAAGAATTTTGGACCTGATTTTCAAAGACATTTACAAGGGTAACTGCCCTAGTTACCCATGTAAATGCCTTAACAGGGAATTTTCAAAGGCAACTACATGGGTAGTGCCTTCGAAAATTCCCTGGTTTGTCTGTTACGCATCCCGATACTATGCAGTTAGCATTGGGGCGGAACAGGGGCGGAGGAAGTGGCTAACTAGGTAGCACTGATTTTTGATGCTACCCGGTTAGCCCTCGGCGCCTTAAAGATAGGCGTGGAAAACCCTCGCCTATCTTTAAGATGAAGTAGCTCTGTGCAGCATTGAAAATCGGTGCTATCTGGCTAGCTCCTGCAGCTTCTGGGTTGTGCGGCGATAACCGGATTTTCAATGCTGAGGCCACATATGTCCCTGGCATTGAAAATCCGGGTTAGACGGATGGCAGGAGGGCTTTGCGCCGATGTGGCACATAGCACCACACAACTGAATATTGGACCCTTTGTCTGTTGTAACCATTTACATTTCATTCATGTTAATACTGGATGTAATCATTTAAATGCAAATAAATATAAAAATTTTTTAAAAAACTTGGCTATTTAACAAATATTATGGTCTGGGTTGATTATAGGGTAAATGTTTTCCCTTATTTCTTAATTGTTGGGCTTTATATGTTAATAACTAATGAAGGGCCCAATTTGCAAAAGCGTTTACATGGTTTGCAGACCTGTGTAAATGCCGCTTAGAGGGATATTCGGTGGCACTGACATGGTTAATGCCAATGAAGATCTGCGGGTTCTGCCACTACATGCCCCAATGCAAACTGATGTGGGAATTTCTGGGTGGAGCAGAGGCGGCACCCATTCCTAATCAGGCAGCGACGATATTGAACCGCTGCCTGGTTAGCGACCTGCAGGTAAAGATAGTTGTGGCAAAGGCTGGCCAATCTTTTACCTGTGGAGCTAACCAGGTACTTTCTCAATATCGCTGCTGCCCGATTAGTTTCTATGCTATACGGCAGGCCCTGATATTCAACGCTAGTGGCTGGATACAGCCCTGTTATTGAATATCTGAGGTTACGGTTCAGCAGAGACAGCTATGCGCTTTAGAAATACTAGCTGCTGCCGCTGAATATCTTCCCTAGAAGTCATTATTTTCTGATATAATGTCAAATATCAAGCAAAGTTGCTGTATTGATATGTCCTTCTTTGTAATCTGCCTTGAGCTAAGTAACTCCGGTTAAGCAGAATATAAATATCAAATTAAATTAAACTAAATGAACCGAAACTAAGGGGCATGTTTACTAAAGGGCATTAGCTGCTACCATTGGGATAACACAGAATTATCCCGCAGCAGTAGAGCTAATGCAGGAGAAATGCAGATATCACAGGCACTTTCCTGCAATATCTGCATTTCATGCAGTAGATCAGGATGGTGTTGCATGATGGCTGCCGAATTAGCCCTCATTGTGGCTGCAGATATCGCAAGAGATGGCATTATCTGCTGGCAATGCACAGTGGCAAGCATCACAGGCACTGCCAATTGGCAGCAGTCATATGCCCGGCAGTCCCCCATGCGACGATCACTCCCCCTTAAAAAATATTGTTGGTACTATAGATCTAAAGATCCTCATCATTGACAATACCCAAAGAAATGCCAGATCCCTCCATCAGCACTGATCCCCATTGGAATCTGTTCAGGGGAATCTGTGCACATTAACATGACTCTCCTGGCTAGCCAGTCAGAGTCATACAGGGAACGCCCTCAACGATCCCTTCAAATATCCTGGCTATCCCATCAGCAGACTGCGAGATTGTGGTCTTCTTTGTAAGTACCACCGACGAGGGCAAGAGCAAAGGACAGCTCTTGTCCTGCTCAATGGTACTCACAAAGATTTATTTATTTATTTAGGTAGTTTATATACTGCCTAATCTTAAGTCAGGGCAGTTTACAGAGAGCTAACATAAATTATATAACAGAACATGATCTAGGTATAATGATGTCTGTGATCTCACGTTGCTGCCCCTTAGCATGAGGCTAGAGGGCAGCACCTTGTGATCATGGCCATTTTGGCTATGAGGAGTGATGGGGCAAAAGCAGGGAGGACAGTTCCTGCTCATCTTCACCACTGGACCACCAGAGAGTTAAGGTAGGTTCCAGAGGGAGTTGGGTGGGGAGTCCAGATGGCTAGCTGAATTTTGATTTTTAAGAGGGGAGGGAGGGGGGAAACCTTGTCTGGATAGCAGAGAAATTTGAAGGGATGGGGGGGGGGGCCCTGTATGACTAGCTAGGAGAGTCGTGTTGATGGGAAGTACACCAATCCACCTGGACAGTGCAGATGGGGGGAGTGGTGCTGACAGTGGGGGCCCAGCCCTACTTTGGGTATTGTCATGCAATGGATCTTTAGATCCATGGTATGACAATGATCTGAGGGTGAGGAGTGCCAATCAGTGCATTTGGGGGTATCGGTAGCAATCAAGGCATAGAGCTCATGAGACCTCTGTGCACCTGATTGCTACATTTCCTCCCCATTGATTTACCATGGAGGCCCGCCATACCTGCTTTGGCAGGCACTGCTGGACTTCCTGCGCTACCTGGAAAAGCAGGTATCATGGGTCTCTATGGTAAATCCTAAACCTCTGCGGTATCTGGGCCTTAACTATGAGCTACCACAGTTTATACCCCTAAACATGCCCCTAAATGTCATAGCTGTTCCTGCAAGATGCCTACCTTCTAACTCAAAGATCACTGATGTAAGGCAGCAGTCATATGTCTCTATGAGAAAAAAGTCAGTTGGTTTTTTTATTTGCCTGAAACTTCTAGTAACCTTTCAGATTTGCTTTTTGTTTGGACAGTAGCCACAGCCACCTCCTTAATTAACAAAATTGGCCTAAAATGAAAATGTATAAAATCAAAATGACAACATAAAAATGTATTAAAATAAAACAAAACAAACCTGAAAACACAGGAAACCAAACAGAATGAAATTTTTGCCTGTACATGCCTCGTCCCAAATAGCATTATGCTGAGGAATGTTTTACTGCATTAATGCACATTGTTTTCCCACCTCCTCAATGTGCCAGTCCTTTTCGAGACAGTCAGCAATAGGGCGGTACATAGTCTTCCAGCATGAGGCAATTTGCTAGTAGGGAGCCAAAAGCACCTAATTCTCAAGATTATTTATTTATTATTTATGTTAATGTAGTCACAAGTTCCTTTCCTTCCTAGCTACAGCATAAACCTCAAAGTGTGTGTATTAATGGGCAGCAGGCAGGGCAGGGGTAGCTGGGCCATGCTTTACGCAGCACACACATTGCACGTAATACTTCCTCCTCTTCTCCTTCCTGATCCTTCTCCTTTGAGTCCTTCCATCATCTGGTGGTGGTTTCCAGCATTTCTTTAGCATTTTTGGTGATACAAGTCCTCTCCTTTACCATATAGTCTACACCTGAGACGTTGTTTGTTAATATAGGTGCGCCTTTGGATAGGAAACACTGACATATTGCAGGTCTCATTATTTACAAGTAGGTGAGAGTAAGCTGTTGCTAATGAATACTGAGTCTCCTGTCTGTGTTATAAAGGGTAATAATTCAACCCACAGTGGTTAGTAGCTTTTTTAAACGCTGCACGCCAGGAGTAAAAAAAATGCAGATATCAAGCATTGATAGCCAGACACTGCCAATGCTGAATCTCCAGATTTATAAGTGAGCAGTGGCATTGTATGGATAGCAGTGATATTTAGCCACTATCCATTCAGGCAATCCAGGGTTTTTTTGCTGTCCTAAATTATGTGGATTGTTATCCAGATAGGGGCCCTGAAACTTGCTGTTATTGGATAAGGGCCGGCTCCACTTCATTTTCGCTCATGGACCATCCAGGCACTATCACTATAGGAGGTAATTCTGTAAGTAGCAGCTAGATTTACAGGTGCTAATGGTGCTTATTCTATAGTGTCAAATCCACACAGATTTAAGTTTCGAGAATAATAGCTTGAGTGGCTGTGAAGGCATGTAAAAGAAGCTTGAAGAATGGTCTAGAATTTGGCATGCATTTGGGCTGCAGCAATCCAAGGGAGCAATACAGTATAGAAGGTGAAGTACTTTTGTCCACTAAAGAAGAGCGGGACCTAGGCGTGGTTGTGTCTGATGATCTTAAAGTAGCTAAACAGGTAGAAAAGGCAACGGCAAAAGCTAGAAGGATGCTTGGGTGCATACAGAGAGGAATGGCTAGCAGAAAAAAGGAGGTGATAATGCCTCTGTATAAGTCTTTGGTGCGACCTCATTTGGAGTATAGTGTGCAATTCTGGAGACCGCACCTTCAAAAGGATGTGAACAGGATGGAGTCGGTGCAGAGGGTGGCTACTAAAATGATTAGTGGGCTTCATTATAAAGCATATGAGGACAGACTTAATATGTACACCTTAGAGGAAAGGCGGGATAGAGGTGATATGATTGAGATGTTTAAATACCTCCGTGGCATAAATGTTCAGGGAGAGAGCCTCTTTCAATTGAAAGCAAGTTCTGCTACGAGGGGACATGGGATGAGGGTGAAGGGAGATAGATTCAGGAGTGATATGCGGAAATATTTCTTTACAGAAAGAGTAGTGGATCCATGGAATAGTCTCCCAGTGGAGGTGGTAGAGATGAGGACAGTAACTGAATTCAAAAAAGCATGGGACCAACACAGAGGATCTCTAAAGGTAAAAAGTGGACTGTTGTAGTTGTTGATATGGGAGGACAGACTAGATAGGCCATGTGGTCTTTTTCTGTCATCATGTTTCTATGTTTCTAAGCTGCGGCCACTGACACCAGCTCTAGGGCAGATATAAATGACCACGCGCAATGCCATATTCTACAAAGTAGGCATTTAAATTCCACCCAACCTGCAACCAGGGCCGGCCCGTCCATTGAGCAAGAATGTTTTTTGCACAGGGCCCCGCGTTTCAGGGGGCCCCGCGCAAAAAACATTCTTCAGCATCCCAAGTTTTAAAAAAAAAAACCAAACCGGCTGCTTCTGCCGCGGCAGCAGCAAGAGCTCTGCCGCGGCAGCAGCAAGAGCTCTGCCGCGGGGCCCCCCCCTGCCCGGCAGAGCCTCCGTGCATCCTCAGCAGCTTTCTTCATGTCCAAAACGCGGGCTTCTTTCAGAGCCGCGAGAGTTTCCTTTCTCGCGGCTCTGTTAATCCCGCCGAGGGTGATGGGATTTCCCATCAGCCCCGCGGGATTAAGAGAGCCGCGAGAAAAGAAACTCTCGCAGCTCTGAAAGAAGCCTGCGTTTTGGACATGAAGAAAGCTGCTGAGGATGCACGGAGGCTCTGCCGGGCAGGGGGGGGCCCCGCGGCAGAGCTCTTGATGCTGCCGCGGCAGAGCTCTTGATGCTGCCGCGGCAGAAGCAGCCAGTTTGGTTTTTTTTTTATTTTAATTTGGAATGATAGGGGGGGGGGTGGTTAGGACTGGTAATGGGCTATGGGAGGGGAGGCTAAACTGGAAGTGGGCTGATGGGGGGGGGGTGGTGAGGACTGGTAATGGGCCGGGGGGGGGCTGGTTAGGACTGGTAATGGGCCAGGGGGGGGGGTGGTGGTTAGGCCTGGTAATGGGCCATGGGGGGGAGGCTAAGGCTGGAAGTGGGCTGATGGGGGGGGGGTTTAGGACTGGTAATGGGCTATGGGGGGGGGGCTAAGTGTGCTGATGGGGGGGTTAGGACAGGTCATCTGACATGGCGGCTCCAGGATCGGACTGGTAAGGGGCCATGGGGGTGGCTAAGTGGGCGGGGGGGGGGCTAAGTGGGCTGGGGGGGTTAGGACTGGTAATGGGCCATGGGGGGGAGGCTAGGACTGGTAATGGGCTGATGGGGAGGGTTAGGACTGGTAATGGGCTATGGGGGGCTAAGTGGGCTGATGGGGGGGTGGGTTCGGACTGGTAATGGGCTAAGGGGGGGGGCTAAGTGGGCTGATGGGGGGGGTTAGGACTGGTAATGGGCCATGGGGGGTGGACTCTAGTACTGGTAAATGGCCAATGGGGGGCTCTCAGAGCGCTGGGGGGGGCTAAGGGGGCTGGGGGGGGTTAGGACTGGTAATGGGCCATGGGGGGGAGGCTAGGACTGCTAATGGGCTGATGGGGGGGGGGGTTAGGACTGGTAATGGGCTATGGGGGGGCTAAGTGGGCAGATTGGGGGGGTTAGGACTGGTAATGGGCTATGGGGAGGGGGCTAAGGCTGGAAGTGGGGGGGTAGGACTGGAAATGGGCTGATGGGGGGGCTAAGACTGGAAATGGGCTGATGGGGGGGTAGGACTGGTAATTGACTATGGGGAGGGGGCTAAGGCTGGAAGTGGGGGGGTAGGACTGGAAATGGGCTGATGGGGGGGTTAGGACTGGTAATGGGCTATGGGGGGGCTAAGACTGGAAGTGGGCTGATGGGGGGGGGTGGTTAGGACTGGTAATGGGCCATGGGGGGGGGTAGGACGGGAAATGGGCTGATTGGGGGGGTTAGGAATGGTAATGGGCTAAGGGGGGGCTAAGACTGGGCTGATGGGGGGGGGTGGTTAGGACTGGTAATGGGCCATGGGGGGGGTTAGGACTGGTAATGGGCCGGGGGGGGGGTTAGGACTGGTAATGGGCTGATGGGGGGGAGGGTTAAGACTGGTAATGGGCCATGGGGGGGGGTTAGGACTGGTAATGGGCCATGGGGGGGGAGGCTAAGACTGGAAGTGGGCTGATGGGGGGGGGTAGGACTGGTAATTGGCTATGGGGGGGGCTAAGACTGGAAATAGGCTGATGGGGGGGCTAGGACTGGAAATAGGGTGATGGGGGGGTGAGGAGTGGTAAAGGGCTATGGGGGGCTAAGACTGGAAATGGGCTGATGGGGGGGGAGGACTGGTAATGGGCTATGGGAGTGGGGCTAAAAATGGAAATAGGCTGATGGGGGGCTAGGACTGGAAATAGGGTGATGGGGGGTTAGGACGTAATGGGCTGAAGGGGGGATAGGACTAGTAATGGGCTATGAGGAGGCTAGGACTGGAAATGGGCTGAGTGGAAGGAGGGCTTGAACTGCAAATAGCTGATGGGGACGGGGGCTTGGAATGGAAATGGGTTGTGAGGGGGAGGGAGCTAGGACTGGAAATGGGTGAGGGGGGGGCTAGGACAGGAAATGGGCTGATGGAGGGGCTAGAATAGGACTGGAAATTGGCTGTTGGGGGGTGCTAAGATTGGAAATGGGCTGTGGTGGGGGTTTGGATTGAAATGGACTCATGAAGGGGCTAGAACTGGAAGTAGGCTCATGGGGGGCTTGGATTGTAAATGGGCTGAGTGGAGGGGAGCTAGGATTTGACATGGGCTGATGGTGGGGCTAGGAAAGGACTAGAAATGGGCTCATGGGGGGCTGGGATTGGAAATGAGCTGATGGAGGGACTTGGATGGGACTGCAAATAGATGGGGGAGCTAGGACTGGAAATGGGCTTATGGGGGGCTAGGACTGGAAATGGGCTGATGCGGGGACTAGAAGGGAGCGGATGCTGGGTGGGACTGGAACTAGAATGGAGCTGATGTTGGGGGAGGATTAGAATGGGATGGAGCTGGGAGAGTGAAATGGAGAGGGAAAAAATATTTTGTGTGGGAGGGAAGACAAATCTACAATTGTCCGGATATTGGGAGAGTAAGTGGGGATTGAGGATGGAGGGGTAAAATTTGAGTGGATGAAATAGGAATGAGGAAAGAGGAAAAGGAGAAAGATTAGTATGTTAAAGCAGATGTAGAGAGAGAGAATGGAAAAAAAAAACTAGAAGAGAGAAGAAAAGACAAATGGACAGCAGACGATGAAGAATTAGCGGAAGACACGAAGAAACCAGAAGAAAGTGGCTGGAGCAATTGCAGCTGAAAAAAAATGCACAAAAGGTAGAAAAATATCTCTTTATTTTGAATTTATTAATTGGAATATGTCAGCTCTGGGAAATGTGCATCATTAACGTCTGCGCTTTGTTTAGTACAAGAGCAAATTAATGTATAGTTTTATTTCTACAGTGTTGTACATTCCAAGTTTGGCTTTTGGGATTCCCAGTTTAATTATTGTCTTCCTGTTTCTAAATTGTGATTCCTTGTTTGGTGATGGTTTATGTTCTGTTCATGTGTAACTGAGCTGAGGTATTCTGTTTATGTAATTCCTATTTGACATTGCCACTTGTTCTCTTTCCCCAGTAGGTCATGTATTGTTGTTCTCTGAAATGTATTGGTTTAATATTTGCAGCGTTTCCTTTTGATAGTTAGGGTATGGTGCTTTATGAGTCCTGGTAGTGCTGTTAGGATACGGCGGGTTTGCTATGGGTTCTAAATGGGCAGTGTTTGTAGTAGTTCCTAATGTGTCTGGCGGTTGGCACTGGATTATAGTAATGTAGAAGTCTTTTAGTCTTTCTTTATTCATACACTCATTAAGAGGCATGTTTACTAAAAGTTCGTGTATGGTAACATTATGCAAATATTTATGCAAATGAGGACCCTTATGCAAATGAGGCCCCGCACCGAGTCTCCGCACATGGCCCCGCACCCCCCTTGGGCCGCCCCTGCCTGCAACCTGTGTATACCCACAGTCCATGGAATGTACTTTCAGATTAGCAACTCACTAATGTCTGTGCTTAAGTGGTCATTTGTGCATATAAATCACTAAAATACCAGGATTTATGCGAATAAACATATGTGGAAATCTAGCCACACCTTATAAAATTACTCTCATAGTGTCAGAGGAAGTATTCAGCTGCACCATCTGAATAGTCCTGCTGATTATCCCTCTCATAGTAGGTTCTGCTAACTGAAAATGTTAAGAACATAAGAAAAGCCATACTGGGTCAGACCAAGGTCCATCAAGCCCAGTATCTTCTTTCCAACAGTGGCAAATCCAAGTCACAAGTACCTAGCAGTTTCCCAGAAAGACACGTGGAGACCGACTCAGATAGGGGGTTGTCCGGGCCATCTGGACGTCCCCGAGGAAGACGGGCCTGTTTGGACCTGATTCTGGACCGTGGTAACAAAACGATCCCGTGGTGAAAGAATTGGACCTGTGGACAGCCCAGTGTGCCCCTGCTACCTGCGGGGATGTCCTCCCCACAGGCACCCAGACTCCTGCGGCTTCGGCCCCCCTTTTCTCCACCGCCCGACCCATGACTGGCCTGCTGTGGCCTAGATCAAGCATCAGGGGCCCCCCCAGGGCCCCCCCCCAACGCACTCAGTCCCTGGGGGAATCCCCGGGCCCGATTGCCGGATTTATACTGCTTATTCCACCTTTGAGTTGGAATAAGCAGCACGTCCCCTTTGACCCAGCAGAACATACAGGGCTGGCCCGCTCCTGCTCTGCTCAGATCCCACCCTCTTCCGCCCCCCACCTGCTCAGGATGTACAGGGAGAGCCGGAGGGGGAATCGGGCCCTGACGGCTTGCAGGGCTGCACACCTTGCGTCCCAGAATCGGGCCCATAGCTTCCACAATGCTTGTACTGGGGCACGCAGAGGATTTCCCGGGTCCACTTTAATAATGATTTATGAACCTTTTGAGTATTGCTCCTTAAATGTTTTACTTTTGAAACCATGAAGCTAGTTCTGTTTTTATTGGCATAGTTTCATAGTTGCATTGAGATTTCATTAAAACACAGACTAAATCAGTACCAAATATAGAGACATAATTCCTTACTCTTGTATTCCAGCAAAATGGCAAGAACAGTTTTAATATTTTATGGCACCTTTTCCAAGATAAGAAGCTACTCGCTCTAATCTTTTACAGCCCATCAGTTCCCATCATGTGCAGGTTAAGTGATTCCTTGGGAATGACTAATGGCGTTCACACTCTAAAGTCAGGACTGTCTGTAATCTCAGCTTCTGAATGCTGGAAATGAAGCCAGCAAGACGAGGCAGATCCTCAGCCTTCCAGTGTCACTGCCATGTTAAATAAGGGAGCAAGTTTCAAAGCTGTGGGAACTTGCAAAGTTTGTGGGTACTTTAGCCCACAATAGCAGGCATTGGCCCTTTTCATTAACTGGGAAAGTGAGTAAATACTATCTTGTAAAAAATCTGAAGTCAAGCCAAAACCATCACTGGGCTACTTGCATCTAATCTGGGAACTTCTCTTCCCTCCCTCTCTGGAACATGGAAGGTGGTCAGCTGAAAACATGGCTTTTTGGCACATACAATTAGCAACTGTTACTTCACATTAATAAAAAATAAGGGTCCCTCTTTACAAAAGTGCGGTAAAATTTTGCAGTTACTGCTTGTTAATTGCCAAAATTAATGTGTGGTAACTATAAAACCTCTGCATTAACCATTAGGGGCATTTCCAGCAGTTCCCATTCAGTTAATATTCAGAAATATCATTACCACGGGTTAGCTACATTTCAGATAATGTGAGACAGTTAGGTACAGCTTGATTAATGTAATCTCCCAGCTGATTGATGGAATAGGATGTTAAGTAGGGGTACTGTTTGTTCTTATTCTATTTTATATTTAAGGATTGTTTTTTATTAATGCACGAGGATCTCACTATAATAGAGGCTCCAGCCCTTGTATATATTTAGATTTGACTGATAAAAACATATTCCCTTTCAAAGGTTTCTGCCTTTAAGGATACAAATCCTGGCATAAATGCTTCTTATGAGCTTTGCGCATTACATATCTGAGCATACAAACTGCTAACAGCAAACCCCAAAGTGGATTGCAAACAGCAAACTTTTGACACTGCCAGAACGTACTTGCTTGACATTTTAGTCAGCAACATGGGGGTTGGCTCTTGTCTCGGACTGCATCCCTCTGTGACTGGTTGAAACCTACTGATGTTTTTTGAAATGAGGGAGTCAGTTGCTGTCATTTTCTCTGGCTGCAAACCATTGATCTTCTTTTTGGTCAGGGGACAGGAGTTTCGGCATGAATTTTGCAGACACGCATCTCATCCCCAAATCGACAGTAAGAATGGACTATACTGACCTGAAACTGATGCACATGTCCTCAGCAAGCTCCCTGATAGTCAGTTGATGATTTGAGCGTATTGCAGAACGCACTGCTTCAACCTTTTCTTCATTCCTGCTCGTGGATGGCCTTCCAGAATGTTTGTAACTGTCAGCGCTTTGGTGACCCTCTTGGAAACGTTTCTACCAGTCATAAACTCGAGCACAACTCATGCATTCATCGCCATACACTTGCTGTAACTTGTCATAAGTCTCTTTGCACGAATCTCCAGTGTTCTGGCAGAATTTAATGCAATTCGCTGTTCAATATTTTCACTCATCGTAAATCTGACAAACTGCTTTTACACGATATCAATTATCATGTGATTAAAAAAAAGTACAGGCGTGTTGCAGTCATGCGGCACTCTGAACATACAGAGCACATAACTAGGTCACTGAATGCTTAATAGCATCATGGTGCAATGTAGCTATTATATAGCTAAACAACAAGTCTTGATACTTTTTGATCACATCGTACTTGGATGGATTAAAAAGAAACTGGCTTGGTTGTCAACCAGCAGTGCAAGCTTTTAATCTACCCATTGTACCAGTTTATCTTAATTGCTGATTTATTTTACAAGATATTGTTATTTATTTGTACTTGTATTTTTGGTTTGCTTTGGTAAATATCTGTACTATTTTTCCTTTGTCAGCTGTTTCTTTTATTCTGAACACAGTACATTACACGACAGGGCTCAGTACCCACTATTTCATTTAGAGTCAAGCAATCTCACTACATCTGATACAAGTCCTTTGAACCCTGTACATTTTTCGGTGGCTAGAGTGCATATCTAAGCACCAAAAATCTCCAGCCTCCTGAAGGTGTCTTAGGGCTTGTCTCCAGTAGGTTTTAAGCAACTGCAGGGCAGAAGAAGCAGCACTGGGTTACAATTGTTTTTTATGGTTAATGTTGTTTTGTGACTGTATTTTGTTAACTGTTGAAAATGTTATTTCATATTAGCTATTCAAACCATCAACGACGTAGCAGACTTTAGGAAAGCTATCAAGACTCATCTCTTTCTAGAATACTATGGACCCACACCATGATCACACATTGCAAAAGTACCGGACTGTAAGAAAGCTACAATGGTTCAGGCCATTACGAAACACAATAGACCCACCCCATGAGAACACTGATCATTCTATCTTGCATAGACCCCCGAGATATTATACCATCAGATTGAAACATCACTGTCTTCATGTAATTAGTTAAAAGTTACTACTATTACTACTACTACTATTTAGCACTTATATATCGCACGCATGCAGCGCTGTAAGTCAAACATACAAGAGACAGTTCCTGCTCGTCAGAGTCTTGCTCATCAGAGTTTACAATCTAGTTGCAACAATACAGGCATAAGTCAAATCGGTGCAGGCCCAGTAATCCCCCAAGTTCAATATCCCGTTCTATGTAAAAGTTGTTTTTGCTGTGATGCTCTTTGTAAACTGCCCTGAATTAATGATAGGGCAGTATAGAAAACCTGTTAAATAAAAATAAATAAATAAGTAGATAAAATATTCAGGGGGTGTTAACTGCGCCACGTTAACAGCTAACATGCAGTATTTACCGCCACATTACTTGTAAGGCACCGTTCCTTTTTCCATCCCCTCTTCCATTACAGCTGTTTACAGCAGCGTTTAGGGCATGTTAACAGTTAACACACCGCATTACTGCTAATGCGGCAGCTGCTCTGATTGTTAGTGCATGCTAACTGCTACATTAGCGGCTAATGCAACTTAATAAATAGGTCCTGGGTTCTAGGACATTTTAGTATCCCTTTTGAATCTGCAATCCCATTCAGAGCTTTGTGCACTGGCCTCAAGTCTTAAATTGAAAGGAGCTTTTAGAAGTAGTGACATACTGATAATCTTGATGTAAACAGACTGTTACATAACTGTTTTGGGCAACTCCTATGGCAATGATGTCTTTAAATAAACTAAAAGGTCTTAGAGGCAAGAGCTTCAGGATTGAATGCAGGTAATCTGGGTCATTAGTTTGGAAAAACTTCAATATTTCTTACCTAGAACATGACAATCTTTTGTCCTTAATATGCAGCATTTTGGGTCACTCACTGAAATGGCTGTTAGAGGCCATGTGGCAAAAAATGTGGGGGTGAATGTTCCTGTGTCTTAGACTTAGGGTTGGTGTTATATGTAGCACATTCAGTGGCTGCAGGGTGGAGCTGTGATTTCTGTGCCCTGTAAGATGTCTGCTACCTGATGTCACTGACAGCTGCACCTTGGAGGAATAGCAGTAAACTGAAAGTCAGGGTTAAAATCTCACTGATACTCCTCGTGACATTGGGCAAATCACTTAAGCCTGCACTCCCTCAGGTTCCGACTTACAGGCCAATGCAGAAAGCCGGCAGAGCCATGTGCTAAAAGCCGTGGGCATGGTTTCCTAGCGCGAGAACACCACGAAACTTGTGCACTGGTATGCTATATGCAAAACATATGCAAATGAGAAATGTACAAAACTTCTGCGCTACATGAAGGGCAGGTGCTAGATGCATGCACAAGTGACTGAAACCAAATCAAACCGAACAGAAACCACATTTATAAATAACATCAGTGAAAAAAGTGTGTTTTATGCAAATCTATATTGAGGAAAAAAAGAGTGCATCCGTATAACTAATTGTTGAGATCTCACAGAGGGAGAATTTCAACATTCCAGGAATCAGCTGCTTTAGAGTCTCCACAAGACAGAGCCCTGTTATGGTCTATTCACATACTTAACTTCCAACTGATAATTGCTGCTGAGAACATAAGGAGTATCCTCTGACCTACACAGAGAGGAAGAGAATGAAGAAGTTATGATCACCTGGGACATTCCCATTCTGACAGATAAGAAACTGGATGCGAGGAAACCCGACATAGTGGTAAAGGAGAAACACACCAGAATGGCATAGAGATGTCAGTTCCAAATGATTATTCTATGAATCACATGGAGAGGGAGAAGATCCTGAAGTACCAAGAAAATGTGGCAGAAAGAAACATCGTACTGGGAGCCACAAGCTTGATAAAGAAGACCTCCAGTCATATCTTGACAAACTACCCATACATACATGTTACATATTATGAACTCTACAGTAGAAAGATGCTCTCTTTGGAACAATGCAAGCACTATGGAGATCATTAGTAGTAAAATTTAGAGACTGAGATCATACTCCATATATCCTGGCTTCAGGGGCGACCCAAGGGGGGTGCGGGGCCATGTGCGGAGACTCGGTGCGGGGCCTCATTTGCATAAGGGACTCATTTACATAAATATTTGCATAATGTTACCATACGCTAACTTTTAGTAATGTCTCTTAATGAGTATATGGGTAAAGAAAGACTAAAAGATTTCTACATTACTATAATCCAGTGCCAACCGCCAGGCACATTAGGAACTACTACAAACACTGCCCATTTAGAACCCATAGCAAACCCGCCGTATCGTAACAGCACTACCAGGACTCACAAAGCACCATACCCTACCTATCAAAAGGCAACACTGCAAATATTAAACCAATACATCTCAGAGAATAACAATACATGACCTACTGGGGAAAGAGAACAAGTGGCAATGTCAAATAGGAATTACATAAACAGAATACCTCAGCTCAGTTACACATGCAGAACATAGACCATCACCAAACAAGGAATCACAATTTAGAAACAGGAAGACAATAATTAAACTGGCAACCCCAAAAGCCAAACTTGGAATGTAAAACAACAATGTAGAAATAAAACTATAAATTAATTTCCTCGTACTAAACAAAGCGCAGACGTTAATGATGCACATTTCCCAGAGCTGACATATTCCAGTTAATAAATTCAAAATAAAGAGATATCTTTGTACCTTTTGTGCATTTTTTTCAGTTGCAATTGTTCCAGCCACTTTCTTCTGGTTTCTTTGTGTCTTCTGCTAACTCTCCATCGTCTGCTGTCCATTTGTCTTTTCTTCTCTCTTCTAGGTTTTTTTCCATTCTCTCTCTACATCTGCTTTAACATACTAATCTTTGTCCTTTTGCTCTTTCCTCATTCCTATTTCATCCACTCAAATTTTACCACTCCATCCTCAATCCCCACTTACTCTCCCAATACCCGGCCAATTGTAGATTTTTCTTCCCTCCCACACAAAATATTTTTCCCCTATCCATTTCACTCTCCTAGCTCCCCTACACTCAGCCCATTTCAAATCCGAGCCCCCATGAGCC
This sequence comes from Ichthyophis bannanicus, assembly GCA_033557465.1. Taxonomy (NCBI): domain Eukaryota; kingdom Metazoa; phylum Chordata; class Amphibia; order Gymnophiona; family Ichthyophiidae; genus Ichthyophis; species Ichthyophis bannanicus. The sequence continues at coordinate 122,929,881 of CM066043.1, read as the reverse complement.
TCACTTCCAGTTCTAACCCCTCCATGAGTCTATTTCAATCCAAGCTCCCACCACAGACCATTTCCAATCTTAGCTCCCCCCAACACCCAACACCCAATTCCCAGTCCTATCCTAGCCCCTCCATCAGCCCATTTCCTGTCCTAGCTCCCTCCCCTCACAGCCCATTTCCATTCCAAGCCCCCCTTCCCATCAGCTATTTGCAGTTCAAGCCCCCCTTCCACTCAGCCCATTTCCATTCCAAGCCCCCCTCCCCATCAGCTATTTGCAGTTCAAGCCCCCTTCCCCTCAGCCCATTTCCATTCCAAGCCCCCGTCCCCATCAGCTATTTGCAGTTCATACCCCCCCTCCGCTCAGCCCATTTCCAGTCCTAGCAACCCCCAACCCATTACCAGTCCTAGCCCCCCCCATAGCCTATTACCAGTCCTAAGCTCCCATCAGCCCACTCCCAGTCCTAATCCCATCAGCCCATTTCCAGTCCTAAACCCCATCACCAAATTTTCAGTTTAAGCCCCACATAGCCCATTACCAGTCCTAACCCCCCATCAGCCAACTTCCAAACCTAAACCCCATCAGCCCATTTCCAGTCTTAGCCCCCCTCCATAGCTCATTACCAGTCCGAACCCTCCATCACCCCATTTCCAGACTTAGCCCCCCATCACCCCATTATCAGTCCTAACCCCCCATCAGCCCACTTCCAGTCCTAACCCCATTAGCCCATTTCCAGTCCTAAGCCCCCCCAGCCTAGGGAAAATTTAAAATTAAAAAAAAAAACTGCTGCCACGGCCGAATCGAGTGTCCCTCGGGGCCCCCCTGCCCAGCAAAGCCTGCCCTCCCTGCATCAGCTCCCTCTCCACAGTCGCACCGGCTTTCAGAGCGCGAAGGGAGACTAGTTTCCCTTTCACGGCTCTGTTAAGCCCGCAGGGGCTGATGGAAACTTTCCCATCAGCGCCCGCAGGCTTAACAGAGCCACGAGGGAGAAACTCTCACTTTGCGCTCTGAAAGCCGGTGCGACTGCGGAGAGGGAGCTGATGCAGGGAGGGCAGGCTTTGCTGGGCAGGGGGGGCCCTGCGGGACACTTGATTCTGCCGCGGCGGCCGCGGCCACGGCAGCACACAGCTTTTTAAAAAAAATTTTAAAATTTACTTTTAATCAGAATGTTCTTTGCGTGGGGCCCCCTGAATCGCGGGGCCCTGTGAAAAAAGCATTCTCGCTCAATGGACGGGCCGGCTCTGCCTGGCTTAGGAGTGAGGTTCTTCACTGTCATGGAAGGTGCAAAACTAACTTATTTGCAGAAATTGCCCCCAAGAGAGAAAGAGTCTGGTTATCCCTCGTTTATCTCAGCAACAAGAAGAATGTACTTTGGTCCAGTAAACTAAAGGTCCTCAGACATTCCAGTAATATGGGGAAGAGGTAAATATAGTTTGTCCAGACCACCAAGGGGATACAAACTCAAAAGGACAAATACCCATTTCATTATAACTAAATGACTACCTGCCTGTCACCACCAAATCACTATTTGGAAACTGAAGCTGAGTGAATGCCAGATCAGTCAATAAACAATTTCCTATGATTCCTGATATCATCAGCAAATTCCATCTAGACATCTTATGAATAACTGAGACTTGGATGGATGAAACTGGGGAAGTCATACTGACTGAAGGAGTAACAGGATTCATCATCCAGCACCAACTAAGGCCAAGGAAACAGGATGCAGATGTGTGCTGGCGAAGAATACTGCATATATCATGGTCTGCCCGAAGAGCAAATCAGTTGTTTCTCGAAACCTAGCCAATGCAATATGGTCAGCCAAAGATATACAGCCCTTCTAAAATCGTATAGATAAAGGCTGCTTAGTCATTTCCACTAGCCACTGCTTAGGATTCAAATATAGTGATTGCTTGCTTAAATAAATATGCTTTCTGTTGCATTCTGAGCAGTGATGCATGAGTAATTGCAAGGAATGGAGTTCCCATGGTTGGGCAAGTTACTGAAAGAACCCAAGAGCAAGTTTCAATCAAACCATTTGAAAAGATCGAATGTCTAGTAAATTTTGACTAATAGAATGTGGCAGGCAGGGAGGACGATACATTTTAAGTGACAGGAAAAAGCATTAAGGGGCTTCTTTACATAGGGCCCGATATTCGAAGGCCTTTACACGGGTAACTTCCTTAGTTACCCATGTAAAGACCTTATCCAGGAATTTCGAAGGGCACTTACATGGACAGCACCCTTCGAAAAGCCTGGCTAAGTCCTAACACACCCCAGTGCTATCTGCATAACATCTGGGTGTGTTACGGGTGTTCCAGGGCAGAGTGGGGGTGGAGAAAGGGGCTACATGGGTAGCAGCGATTTTCAATGCTACCTTCATAGCTCTCTGGGCCTTAAAGACAGACTGCCAGGGTGTCCAGGCTAACCCGGATTTTCACTTCTGCCAGCATGGAAGTAAATATCTGGGTTAAGGGGGTCGGCAGACAAGCTTTGCGCCACTGCAGCGCATAGCCTGCCTATCTCAATATCGGGCCCATAATGCTTTGTGTATCAATGTCAAAATGTTAAATTTAATTTGCCATGCTATCAGAAGAGCACAAAGAAAATAATTTAGTTAGTTAGTTAGCTATGCTTATACGAGTACTGCTAAATCTGAGTCTAAGCAGTTTACATGAAACAACATGGCCTAGGGTGGCCTTACATGGAACAATAAATGTTAGAACAGGAATAATAAATGAATGAAAAATTGCATAACAGCAAACTTTAAGCATTTAAACATCTCAGATTCATGAGGGAGGGTGGGAGAGGGCAGAGGGGGAGGAGGAAAGAGGGGAAGAGGTATCCACGGGAGTCTTTTGTTCGCTAGGGTTTGTCATGTCATTAGAAAAGTATAATGCCGGAGTAATGTGCTCATAACAAAACATTTTTGTCAACACATGCACTGAACTACTGTACTTGCAATGCACAAAGTGTGAAGGCTGGAAGGCCAAGATAGACACTATTACAATCGTCAAGGTGAGAAGTCCTCAGTGACTGAATCACTATATGAAAACTATCTGGACCAAAGAATAACTAATTGCCAAACCATATGCAACTTAGAAAAAGCACCCTTTAGAACAGCTGAACAACATTACCCCTACGTTTCTAAGCTGTGAATAAACAGGTATTGACCCACTCTTTCTCTCAAGAATGTGGGCACATTATCATTGAAAAAGTTCTAATACAGTAGAAAGGTACCAAAGAGTGATACCCTCAGGAAAGGAAGGGGTCACAGAAGGAGCACACTATCATCCTGAATCGCACAGATAAAGAAGTGAGATTGTATCCCATGTAGGAATAAAGTACAGCTTTCAGTAGAAAGAAAAAGATTTGAGATGCTACTGAGACAGAGAAGTAGGACAATATGATTGGCAGAGCTGAATTTAAGTGTGGAGGATCCCTAGAGAAAGAGTCTCTCAGGCAATCACTTAACATAACCTATTTTAATTCTTGGCTGCAGCCTGTGGAATCTCAGTCAGACCTATAGTGTTACAAGCCCTAGGAGATAACAGGTATTAGTTATTTTATTGTGGGATTTTTCTCCAGTAAATTCCTTTTCCAGTGGGACAGCAAAAAAAAAAAAAAAAAAGTTAACTTCTTCCTCATAAATATATAATCATAAAATGACAACACTGATCACCAGGGAATTACACTGAAGAATGGGATATATTGCCTCTTCTATCATTTATCGGTTTTCTTTACCTCCCTAAGGACTGGCTTATCTCACACACTATATTACATACGAGTGTATCAGTCAAAATCAGCTTATCCAAATGGTTATAAACTAGCAGAAACCCAGAATAAGAGGGTAATTTAACAGGTCACCAATGTGTGAAGGCCAAGTAGGCATCTATTTTGAGGCTATTTTATAAAGATATATAGGTGCCTAGTTATCTTTATAAAATATTAGAGACAAAATAGAAATCATACCTAGATTGAAGCAATGGATATTTATGGGAGCAGGTGTATATGTTCCCTTGTAAAGTCCTTATGGAGGTCATTCACCAATGCGGATGGCGGGACGTGTAGCCCCGCAAGCCGTCCATGCCCAATTCCCCCTCCGGCTCTCCCTGTATGTCCTGTGCTTAAGGACGGGAAGAGCCAGGAGGGGGCAAGAATGGGACGGAGTGGGGATGGGCCAGCCTGGCCGCACATACAAGGCTGATTCAGGTCACGGCCCTGTACGTGCTGCTGGGTCCGTGGGAACATGCTGCTTATACCATCTAAAAGGTGGTATAAGCAGTACTTTTGATCTGATCAGGCCCAATGATCCCCCCCCCCCAAGGCTGGGGCTGGGTATGGGGGGGGGATTCCCACCACCCAATCCAGGCTGCGGCACGCCAGCCGTGGGATGGGCAGCAGGGAAACGGGAGGCCGGTGCCGCAGATGTTGGGGGCGCCTGCGGGGAGGACATCCTGCAGGCGGAAGGGGCATGCTGGGCCATCCTCTGGCCCGATTCTGGCTACTGCGGGAAAGTTTGTTCTCATGGACCAGAATCAGGTCCACACAGCCCCATCTTCACTGGGGACATCCGGATGGCCTGGACGTCCCCCTCCATGAATCGGGCTCCACATATCTGCATATTTTATAAGCAATTCATGTAAATTGTAACTCTACCTGCATTGCACTGAAGCTCTACCGCTGCGCATGCCTACACACTGGGGTTCTTTTACTACGATTACTATTGAACATTTATATAGCACTGCAAGGCACACAGTGCTGTACAGGTACATATGAAAGACAGTCCCTGCTCATCAGAGCTTACAATCTAGTCAATACAACAGCTGAGGGCAAGGATACAACTAGGGAAGGGTAAGGAGACATATAGGAGACTTGGAAGCACATTTCAAATGGGACGTCCTAGTTCAATCTGAGACGCCAAAACCAGAATGTCTGAAGAGAAAGGCAGGCCCGATATGCACATGTATCAAATGTCCATATAGACATCCCCAGGAGAGCATTTCAGGACCAAGGCATCTAATAGCATAATGCTTAGAGTAGTGGCTTAAGAGTAGGGTGATCAGGGTTCAAAACCCAGTGTGGGACTTTGTAATCTAAAGCTAGTCACTTAATTCACCATCTTCTCTGGATGTTTTAAGGTGAACACAAGCACTTTCCTGATGCCTATTCATGCCTGGATCAGGAATAAACTTGCATGTGCCTGCAGACAGCTCTGTGGCTTCTGGGATCAAACGGGGACATGTAAGTCCATTGCCCTCCCAAGACTTGCCTCTGCCACATCCGCATGCCTACCTGAACATCCCCATACTAGAGACATCTGCGAACGGCATTTGCAGAATGGTTACGGAGATATGTCTGTGATTTCAGTTTCCACTTGCATGTCTGCAGATGCTCAAACCATGACTAAACTTTTTAGAATGACCCTCTAAGAGGATCAGGATCCAAAAGCAGCCTCAAAGTGGTGAACGTTTAGCATGGACTTGAAAAGGGGCAGAAATGAAACCTTACATACAGACTCAGGTAGTTTGATCCAGGCATAAGGAGCAACAAGGTGGAAGGATCAAAGTCTGGAGTTGGCAGTAGAAGAGAAAGGCACAGATAGAAGGGATCTGACAGAAGAGCAGAGTTCATGAGGAGGGGTGTAAGGAGAGACGAGAGAGGAAAGGTAGTGAGGAGCAGCAGAATGAATGCATTTATAGTTCAGAAGGAGAAGTTTAAACTGGATATGTAAACGGAAGGGGAGTCAATGAGGTGACTTGAGAAAAGGGGTTATACGAGTATATCGAGGCTGGTGGAAGATTATCCACACAGCTGAGTTTTGAACTGATTGAAGGGGAGAGAGATGATTCAGGGGGAGACCAGCAAAAAGGAGGTTGCAATAGTCAATACGGGAGGTGACTAAATAGTGGATAAGTGTCTTAGTAGTGTGTTCAGAAAGGAAGGAACACATTTTGCTGCTGTTGTTGTGACAGAAATGACAGATTTTAGTTAAGGTCACTGTGCATTAACTGCTATTGTACCACAGAAAAAAAGGCTGTGGGCCTTTAATGTGCATTAAAAGCTTTAGTAAAAGGGCCCCATTTTTTATGTAAAAGTGAATGCCTGAAGTCATTTTATAAAAGCTCTTTTATGCACCAAAAAAAAAAAATCCTAAATTCACAAAAAATCCTTTGAATTTTTTTTATAAGAATAAAGTTTAAAAAAATCTATTATAAAATTAACCCACTATGGGAATGAGCACAAACAATGGCAAATAAGATATAAAAAAGTAATAAGGCAGGCCAATGGTGATTCTGAAAAGAAGTTTGCTATAGAGGCAAAGGCTAAAACAGAAATATTTTCACGTACATCTGAAGCGAAAAGCCTGTGAGAGAGTTATTACTGCTGGATGACCAAAGAGGAACAAGAGTTCTCAGGGAGGATAAGATGATAGCAGAAAAACGAAATACATTTTGTTGCCAAGGTCTTTAGTGAGGAGGATGTTGGGGGTCATACCCACACTGGAAACCTTCTTTGATGATTCGGAGCAATTAAAGTACATCACTGTAAGTCTGGAAAAAGTAATAGAACAAACTGACAAACTCAAGAGGACCAGACTGCGTTCACCTCAAAATCCTGAAAGAACTCAACATGAAATTGCTCATCTGTTATTAGTAATTTGTAATATATCATTCAAAATGGCCAGGATACCTGAGGATTGGAGAGTGGCCAAGGTAATACCAGCTTTTAAAAAGGAGTTCCAGGGATGATCCGGGAAACTATAGACTAATGGCCCTGACATCAGTGGTGGGCAAAATGGTTGAAGATATACAGTACTAAAAACCAAATTGCTATCCTTACAGACACAACTGTAAAAGAAAAGAACAGCATGGATTCAGCTTGCATTACTAATTTTCTAGAAGTTTTAGGAGCTGTAAATAAACGGGTGGTTACGGGTGAGCCTGGTTATGTATATTTGGATTTTCAGAAGGTATTTGATAAATGCCCCCATGATAGACTCCTTAGGAAATTAGAGTCATGGGATAGAAGGCCATACCCTTTAGTGGATTGCAAACTAGCTAAAAGCCAGGAAACGGAGAATGGAACTGAATGGTCAGCTATGCACATGGAACAGTGTCACATGTGGAATGCCCCAAGCATCTGGATTACAGATTGTCCTAAAGTTATCTAGATATATCCAGTAGCAGACTTAGCCAGGTAATTCCCACTAAATAGCCAGATAGCGAAAGCCGACTACATTTATCTGGATTAAAACTCGGTTGCTAGCTCTCTAAGGACAAAATCCTTATTTGGCAACTTGACCCCTAGCAGTAGTACTGCAAGACTACTGCTAGGGGTCACGGGTGCCATCTTGAACCTGGTACTACTAGAGTGACTGGGGATAATTCCTGCTCCCCACTAGACACCAGGGATCCCCTGTAAGAGCTGAGAGATGAACTTGGGGAGTGGAGGGGCCTTCTTTTTGGGGGAGGCAATCAGTTGGATGATTGTCAGTGGGCGTTGGGGGTTCTAGCTGTTGAAGAGGTCAGGTGGGGTTGTTGTTATCAGGAATGGTGTCAGGGGAGTTCCTTTATGTCAGTGGGAGTAATTGGGTGGGATTCTTTATGTCAGGGGGTGATCAGGGGAGTTCTTAATGTCAGAAGGGTGATGGGGGGGGGGGGAGAGTGGTAGTTTGTTTTTTCACCTGCTATTCAAGCTGATATTTATGCCTGGCTCGGGGCAGGTGCAAAAGTTGATGTTTGGAATTTTTGAAATCCATGTTTATTCTCCTAAGATAGAGAATAAACATTGATATGTTAGGCCAATAGAAACCACTTTCTATCACGCCTCCTTGAAGTCTATGCATAGCATAGATCACTGCATATAAATTGTGGCTTTCTATTTTCACATGTAGCTGTTCTAAACTTTTAAAACAATGCTACAGTATTTACATATGGAGATGCTTCTCAAATAATGGTCATCATGTAGATAAATGTATTTCTAAATGGTCCTTTTACTAAAACCTATACGGATTTTGCACTTACCGCATGTTAGTTTTAGTGCTAAATGCATGCTAAGTGCAAAGCCTCTGTGGTAATTGTTAGGGTCATGGCCAATGTGTTCTCGCCAGTTATCGTGTGGACACGTACCATAATGTGTGGCTCCATTAATGCAGGTGCGCTTAACTCCACACGTAGGGGAGGGGATGGGGTCATGTGCAGCCATGCTAATTGTTTCATAGACAGCACATGGTGAGTGCTCCCATGCTAATAGCAATGTGTTCTCCACATTCACACTACGACCCTAACCCGCCAATTCAGCGCCCTGTGCAATGTGCGGCTACCGCAGGAATCAGCTCACGATCACTATCATGTTTGCAACAGTAACAGTTACCGCAAGCTATTATTCTGCGCTAAAATACATATTAATTGCTCAGCAGGCTTTACTAAAAAGTATCCTAGGTCTTGTTTTTATTTAATGCTCTGGTCCAGTGTAGCTCAGCTGTTTTTTTCTTCAGATATTCAATTAAAACAAGATTTTCTGGTGTTTTGGATAAAAGTAAAGACTTATCTGATTGCCCTAGCTTTTCCAGATTAGGAATTTTATGTTATTTCATTCTGCTTTTTTAGACTAGGCATTTGTGTTATATCGTTATTTACTATTGTTTACTTGTAATTGTGCATCTTAGGATCACATATACCCAAAAGCCTCATGTTCAGGGGAGACTGAATTTTTTTGGCTTTCATACTAAATTGATCTTTTGTTTATTTTAAAATGCTCTCCAGTGTCAGTACTATTTTATTTTTGCAGTGTGGCTTAACACTGCCACTCTGTGGACCGATGTCTTGAATTCAATAAATGTTTTTGGAAGGCAAAATTTCCAAGCAGTCAGAAGGGAATTCCAGTGACAATAATAGGTAGAGATGAGTGTTCGTTTGTGTGTGTTGTTTGTTAGCACGCCTTAAAAAATTTAGTGCACACTAAATCAATTTAATATACATAAACCTATGAATTAATGCTCATTCAGGGTAATTTATTAAAGGGCTGTCTAGGCATTTTAAGGTGCCTATATTAAGCCTATACATTCCAATGAAGGGAATTCCCTGTGGCACCATTATTATTGATGTTCTGGTGGGGACCCCTTCCCCCATCAGCAGAGAAATGGCAGAAGGTTGTGGGCACAATGAAAAAAAGTGAAGCCTTCATCAGGGACAACTATATGTTTTTATTTATACCTGTCATACATACAGGCCATACAAATTATGTGCATGAACTTACATGCATCTACTTGAATTTTCAAAAATATGCATATAAGTGCAAACTCTTCTCCCACCCAAGGGAATAGCTCTTTAGACAGCAAATAAACTAATGCATACACTAACTGTACATGCTTGCTTTTACCCACATATCAGGCAGGCAGACAGGATGGTAATAGACTATTTCTGCTCATAAAGCACTGTTTTACCTCCAGATATGCCTTTGGAAATTACCTTCCCTGCATGCATGCAATTTTAAGAACATAAGAACATAAGATATGCCATACTGGGTCAGACCAAGGTCCATCAAGCCCAGTATCCTGTTTCCAACAGTGGCCAATCTAGGTCATACGTACCTAGCAGTTTCCCCAAAAGACACAGGTTCCACAATGCTTGTACTGGGTCAAGCATTGATATCCTGGGTCCCTTCTTAATAATGGTTTATGGACCGTTCCTCCAGGAACTTGTCCAAACCTTTTTTAAACCCAGCTACACTAACAGCATTTACTACATCCTCTGGTAACAAATTACAGAGTTTGATTACACGTTGAGTGAAAAAATATTTTCTTTTATTAGTCTTAAATAGTTTACCCTGTAGCTTCATTGCATGTCCCCTAGTCTTTCTATATTCTGATAACGTAAACAATCGATCTGTGTTTACCCGTTCCACTCCGTTCATTAATTTATAGACTTCTATCATATCTCCCCTCAGCCGTCTCTTTTCCAGGTTGAAGAGCTCTAACCTTTTTAGCCTTTCTTCATAGGAGTATCCTTCCATCCCCTTTACCATTTTGGTGGCTCTTCTCTGAACCTTTTCTAATAACGCTATATCCTTTTTAAGATACAGCAACCAGAATTGCACACAATATTCAAGGTGCGGTCGCACCATGGAACGATATAGAGGCATTATAATATCCTTTGTATTATTTTCCATTCCTTTCCTTATGATACCTAGCATTCTATTTGCTCTCTTGGCTGCCGCTGCACACTGGGCGGAGGGTTTTAACATGGTATCCACAATGATGCCTAAATCTTTTTCCTGGGTGGTGATTCCTAATTTTCAAATTGTTCCTACATAATTTGCAGTCACTTTCAAAGAAAACCGATGGAGATATTTTCTCCCTTTGCAACTTGCCACAGGTAAAAACTACCCACAGACATTTGCTCTGGGTTCATTTACATCTTTAGCAAAAAAGCTTGTGAAAATGTTCATGTTGCCACAGCCAGGAATTTCGCATGTTCTGGGCTATGACAACACATTACAATTTTTTAAAAAGCCTCTTTGCACGGCAGTCAACCAAATCATTAAAAGGTCCTAGGGTATGAATTGGAAGTCTCCCCTGGACCACTTTCACAGTGGGACTTCAATTCACAGGTAGCCCAGTGAGCCCAATTTCTTCCTCTCAGTTCCTGTGTGTGACTAAAAAGTTATAAAGCCCCCTTCCTTAAGCCCTCCTTGACAAATTAAGTCTCACCCCCCTGCTCCCTTCTCATCTCCCTGAAAATGTGACTCACTCAAGTGGTCGGGGGGAGGGGGAATAGAGGTGATTCCTACTAGGCCCTGCCCCATTGGCTGCCTAGCTTAAAACGTTGCGAGCTGACCCCAAGCAGTAGTCTTGTGGTACTACTGCTAGAGGTCAGATTAACAAAGGAATTGGACCTCTATCCATAGTACCACGAGGCTACTGCTAGAGGTCAGCTAGCTCCACTTTGAGCTAGACAGCTTCCAGGGCAGGAGTGAGTAGGGATTGCTCCTGACCTCATCACCTCTTTGACCCCTCTGTTGTGAGTTTGAATGCTGGAAGGGTGTCATAGGGATGTGAAGGGAGGAGGGGTACTAGGGGGAAAGGACGGCTTTGTGAAGAGGTGTGATTTAAGAAAGGTGAAAGGCTTTGGGAATGGGGGATTTTTTATATGCTTTTAGCCCCGACATCAAGGTTTGGGGAGAGTATCGAGCCCACCTTGTCACCTTACCACCAGGGAATTGAGGTTCCCCAGGGGAGGGACTCTAGGGCGGACCTCTGATTTGGGCTGGAACACACTTTTTTTTTATATACTTTATTTAGCAACACCATGTAACAAGATTAGGCAATACAACAAACAAACACCTGGAGAGGAGGCAATTCTTATTCCCCTCCAGGAAACAGAGACAAACACATGGGTGTTGTACAGTTTTGCAAACTATATGTATAAACCCCCAACCCCCCCCCCCAACCACCCTCGTTGTAGGTCGCAACCACACCCCGAGAACCCAGGGCATCCGTTCCCAGCAATCGCACCACGTGCCATCCCAGTCAATTAGAAGCCCATTTGTAGCACTTCATTCCTGTTGTGGGGACTCAGGTTCTGAAGGTAGGGTTCCCACAGCATCTGAAACCGTGGCCAGCGCTTCACATTACCCCGGGCATATCTAGCTTCCATCAGCATCATCCGGTGAAAAGCATTCCGCCACTCCCAAAAAGAGGGCGCTCAGCATTCCCGCCATCTGTGCAATATTGGGCCCTTACCCACCAGACAGGCTTTGCGCACCAGCAGTCTCTCCCACCTACCCTTAGGCTGTGTGAGGCACAGTTGGTCCAGGAGGACCAAAGAGCTGTCCCAACATATCGACTGCCCCAATATTCGTTCCAGAAACAAACCTATTCTGGCCCAATAGGGCCGAATATGTCGGCACCCCCACCACATATGCACCAGGTGTGCCAGGGGCTCCGAACATCTCGGGCAACTGCCATCTGACGCGAGGTGGGAGCGAAGGGCCCGTCGAGGAGAGAAATGCACCCTAGTAAGAGATTTATACTGTACCTCTCTCCAGCGGGCTCCTACCGCCAACTCCCCTATACGCTGCAGGGCCCTCAAAAGTGTACCCGGGCCAATTTCCCTTCCCAACTCTGACCCCCACCCCAACTCCACCGACCGATAGTCCGGAGACGGACGATGTGGAGCCAAACGCACCTTCAGCGACCGAATCGACAATTGGGACCCACCCAAATCAAAAAATTCTAAGATCTGCGCAGAGCGCTCCACCCGCAACTCCTCAGCCGGCAAGGAAGCGATGTAATGCGATATCTGCAGATAGGTGAATTGATGTCCGGCCCCCAGGTCATAGTCGCTACATAGAGACCGAAACGTCTTGCAACCCCCTGAGGGCTCAACCACATGGCCTAGGCTATGAAGACCCTTCGCCGCCCACACACGGAACCGCGCGTTCTCGGTACCTGGAGTAAACAGAATATTACCCTGAATCGGCAGCCAGCTAGAAACCCTCCAGTTCGTATTCCAGTAAGTGTTTAATTGTCGCCAGGTTCGACAAACCGGGAGAAGAAGCACACTCCCGGCTAAATGGGCCGGAAAGAAACTGTAATCCGAATGTAGGAGGGAGAGAACCGACACAGGGGCTGCGAGAGCTTCCTCCACCCCCCGGGGAGTAAAGACCTCTGTACCGCCCAACCAGTCCCCCAGGTGCCGAGCCTGGCAGGCCAGGGCATAAGCCCCCAAGTCAGGGAGTCCCAGTCCCCCACACCTCCAATTCCCCACCAGGCGGGAATACCGAATACGTGCGCGCGCCCCCCCCCCCCCACAGAAATCCGCCGATAAGGCCTTCCAACCGCTTCAAGTCCTTCCGCAGAAGCCAGACTGGCAACGTTTGTAGCCAGTAAAGGATCCGTGGTAAAATAACCATTTTTACCGCTGCAATTCGCCCAGATAGAGACAAGGGAAGGGGACGCCAAGCCTGCACCTGAGCCTGGAGGCTCTGAAGAATTCTAGCCAGGTTACTCTCATAGAGTTGGGAGGGCTGACCCGTCAGTAGAATACCGAGATATTTAAAATGATCAGCCGCCCATTTAAGGGGGAAGGGTCCCCGCCAGTTACCCCTCACAGTGCCCGAAATGTCTAAGGCCTCGGACTTATCCATATTGATAGTTAAACCAGCAATTTGACCGAAGATCTCAAATTCGCGCATTAAACTGGGGAGCGAGTCATGGGGCCGAAGTAAATGAACAAGAAGGTCGTCGGCAAAGGCCGATAGTTTAAAGCCGGTCGTACGGATACGCACCCCCCGTATCTCCCGTGAGGCCTCCACCCGTCTAATAAACGGGTCCAAGGAGAGAACAAAAAGCAACGGGGAAAGAGGGCAGCCCTGTCTTGTTCCCCTATGTAAAGAAAAGGTATCAGAGAGCACTCCATTACAGCAAATTGCCGCAACCGGGTCATGGTACAGACTTCTAACCATAGCGCAAAAAGAGTTCCCAAGCCCATAGCGAGGCAGCAGGTCCCATAGATAGTTCCATTCAACTCTATCAAAGGCTTTCTCTGCGTCAAAGCTGATTAACAGAGACGGGAGATTCCAATGGTGAACCCATTCCAAGGAAGCTAGAATTTTCCGCAGATTGCGGACCGCATACCTCCCTTTCACAAAGCCCACTTGGGAATCGTGGATCAAATGCCCCAGCACGGTCGCCAATCTATCAGCTAGAATTTTAGCCAATATTTTCAGATCAAAATTAAGGAGAGAGATAGGCCGGTATGAGGCAGCACACAACGGGTCTTTTCCAGGCTTCGGCAGCAAGGTCATATGGGCCAAGTTACTTCCCCACCGAAACGTGCCCTGTTCAGATCTCCTAGTATGAACCGCCACCAACAGCGGGGGTACGAAGCCAGCCAAGATCTTGTAAAACTCGGCCCCCAACCCATCCGCTCCCGGGGATTTGTAACAACTCGCCTTGGTAATAACATCGTGTACCTCTTGGACAGAGATCGGTCGATCCATTTGCAGCCGCTGCTGGTCAGACAACCGAGGTAGGTCCAGCCCATCCAGGTAGTCAGACATTTGCACCTGCGAGCCGGGCGCCGCAGTATAAAGTTTCTGATAGAACAGGCGGAAAACACGTGCTATCTCCGGAGTTTCTCTACAAAGAACCCCGTTCTCGTCCTTCAATGCATGCACCAGTGTAGAACCCCGAGAACCCCGCAGACACCGAGCCAGTAACTTCCCTGGTTTGTCCCCGTAGCAGTAAAGTGGAAATCTATAATACATAACCGATTTTTTGGCCCTCTGGTGTAAGAGCTCGTTCAATGTTGTCTGTAATTCCCAGAGGCGCTTCTTTGAAGCCACACTCGGATTGCTCGCCCACCGTCACCGCTGTAATGTGACTAAGCGTTCGAGGCGAATAATACGCTTTGCTATAAGCCGGCATTTCCGCGCCATGAAGCCGATAATATCCCCGCGCAGAACCACTTTTGCTGTCTCCCAGACCAGCTCAGGATCCGCAGCGTGCCCACTGTGATCCGCTTCGAATTCACGCCAGCGCCACTGTAGGAATTGACGAAACTGGGAGTCTCTATATAACTCCAACGGAAACCGCCACAATCTTGTCCCAGGACCAATCGCGCCCCATCGCAACTGGAGCCAGACAAATGCATGGTCGGAAATTTCCGCAGGTCCGATCTGCGCGTCTTCCACCAAAGCAAACAGGCGCTGTGAGGTCAACAAATAATCTATATGTGCGCTAGAACTGTGTGCACGAAACTGGTGTGTGTAATCTCTTTCAGCGGGATGTAGCAATCGCCAAGGGTCCACCACCCCCAACCGAGTCCGCAAACCATTCAAAGCTCGGGCCCCCTGAGACCGCTCCCGGGTCCCGTCCCCCCGAGATGTGTCCAGCGTCACATCCATCACTCCATTGAAGTCTCCCCCCAAGATCAGTGGGAGCTCCAGGAGTTGCTCTACTTGGGAGGCCAAGCGAGCATATAAATCACGGTCCAGCACGTTGGGACTATAAACATTACCAAGAATGATAGGTTTCCCCTCTAGCACGCCCTGCAGCAGGAGGAACCGCCCAGTCGAATCCGTTATTTCTTTCGTGACCTCAAAACGGATCCACTTGTGCAGTAATATGGCCACCCCCCCCTTTTTATTCTGGGCTGGCACCCCCACACCCGTCCCACCCAGGATCTGCGCAATTTGGCATGCTCAGCTGCTGTCTGGTGGGTTTCCTGCAAGAATACTATATCAGCTTTTTGCCTCGCCAAGGCTTGCAATATCTTTGCTCTCTTACACGGGCTCCCCAGGCCACAAACATTCCATGACAGGATCTTCAGTCTGGGTTAGTATCACTCCAATAGATTAGAAAAGTATCCAACCATATTCCGGGAGAAGCCCCCCCTGCCTGGAGCTTCACCTCGCCAACTCTGAATGTTTCTCCCAGTGCCCCGGTCCTCTTGATGGGATGCGACCACAACCCCCTCCCTCCCCTCCCCGCCCCCAACCCCCCCTCCCCGCCCCCAACCCCCCCTCCCCTCCCTACCCACAACCCCTCATCCACCCACTTCTCCATCTACTACCTTTATTAGGTAGCGAGCAACTGTAACGCGTACGGTCTCCTCCCCCCACTGGAACTGTCTTAGGCACCCTCCACCTCCCGCGGCCCCTCGGCCCTAAGAGGATCCTACCCCAATCAAACCCCCCCACCCCCCATAACTATTCATTCGTGAGCATCAACACATGGCGGTACATAATTCAAAGATCAAAACTCCAGTCAAGAACTGTGCCCATTGCCTCTCTATGCTGCCCCGCTGGTGCCCCCTTACTATAACATCCCTGAGGGGAGTCAGGCCGAGGCACCTAGACCGCAGTCCCGAGGGCCAGGCCTTAAACCTCCCCTCCCCCCCCGCAGCAGATGGAGCCAACCCCTCCCAGGGCCTTCTGAGGGGGGTAGGGAGCCAAGTCCCCAGCCGTCTCCACCCCAGGTCCCTGTAACCAGTTCAGCTAAGAGAGGTGCCTCCCCTAGGGCTAGCAGGGAGACAAAGATACATATTAATCGCAGATGGTAAAAGTGTAACAAGGTAAACACATAGTTACTGCACAGTACCCTAAACAGTAGCCAAAGACATTTTTATGCAACAATATATATATAAGGAGCCATCTTAGCCCCAGCAAGCTCCCGCTCCCCTAACCCAAGCCACACCCTACCACTAGGCCCAGGCCCGAATATATAGCCCCCTCCCCCCCGACCCTTCCAGTCCCTGCGGTGACTATAATAAAGAGGGGAGAGAGAACAGGAACCCACTTACTCAAATAATACCCCCCTCCTCCCCCAGGCACCCCCCACCCGTGCGTCAGCCCTAGTTTAATCGCCCGGGTCCCAGGAGGGATTCCAAGGCCCGTGGCCCATCTCATTCCAGCCCGACTCTCATCCTACCCACTATTCCACCCCCAACGTTCTCCGCTAGGCCCAACAAAATTACTCACCCCCTTCCCACCGCAAGACAACTCCCCAAGCATAACTTCCCTTAACAACGGGGGTAATAACTTAAGTCCCATTCAAGTAGGCCCCTCTACGTTCGAATTAAGAAATAACAGTCCTGGATAGGGTTCACGTGGAGTGTCCTTGCGATGTGGACCGTCGCTCCTCTCCCACAATCTGCGCCACATATCCTTTGGCAGCCGCCGCAGAATCAAAGGTCTTGTGGGCTCCCTCGTGAAAAACATGCAGCCGGGAGGGATACTGCACGGAAAATTTTATTCGGGCATCAATCAGCTGCTGACAAAGTGGAGCATATGCCCTGCGCCGTTGACTGAGAGCGACGGAGTAATCCTGTGCCACTCGTAGGCGCAAGTTCCCGTGTTCCAGCACTCCCTTCCTCCGGGCTGCCTGCAAAATAGCCTCCTTCTGGGGGAAATGGAGAAATTTGACCAGCACTATTCGCGGCCTGTGTTCTTGGGGTTGCCTGCGCACCACGCGGTGCGCTCTCTCAATGAGCAGTTTCCCGCCATCTACCTCTCCCTCCAGCATATTGGGAAGCAGGGTTTCCAAATAAGACTTCAATTCTTTGTCTGTAATAGAGTCCGGAATACCCATCAGGCGCAAATTATTTCGGCGGGACCGATTCTCCAAATCGTCAAGATTTTTCCTCTTGCGTATGGACCGTAGATTTAAGGGCATTCAACTCTTGAGTCAGGGAAGCCAGGCTGTCCTCTGTGAGCCCAATACGGGTTTCAGCCTCGTGCATACGACTGCCCAAAGCTCCAAAAGCGGCATGCAGACTGTCCATTTTTTCCTGCAAGGTTGTAAATTGCAGGGCTAGGGCATCAGCTACGGCCACAGACACCTCCTCCATAAATGCCGTTGAGGCCGGCGATTTCGGCGGGCCCGCGGTCTCCGCCATTTTGGGTGCTGGGGTGCCGCGCTCCCTCTCCCTCCTCGTGCCCTTAACTGCCGCTGCCATCGCCAAAACGGCTCTTCAGCCACAGGATCAGCTTCGGGTGCCTTTCGCCGGTATCAACAGTCTCCTCTGTACACTGGCTCCGTCCTCAAGCCGGCCTTAATGACCCGATTCAGGTGGAGGAGACCGGAGCTCAACGGAAGCCGTCCGCCGAGTTCACCGCATCACGTGCTCTCCGGCTGGAACACACTTTAATTTTTGACTGGCCTCCATGTGAAGGCACTTTTTTTTTGTAGCTCAGGGAAAAATAATTAGAGTTCTTAAACTGTAGTTGTTTTTCCAGTGAAAATGGGCCTGCAAAGCCTTTTTCACAGTTTAGTTTTCACATTTTTTTGCATTAATGAGCTGCTTTCCATGATTGTGCATCACAGCAGCTCAATAACATAAAATTTACATTTATCTCCACACAATATGCTTCATTTATTTATTTATTTAATTTATTTCTTTATTTAATAGGTTTTATATACCGCCTTATTGTCAAATTCAAGGCAGTTTAAATGTAACAAATGGAACAAACATCATGCGTAAGTTTAGTACTGCAAAGTGACTTTGCAAAAGCACACTTTATGCAAAACATAACAAAAGCACCTGTATATTTCCAGGGGGATGGAAGGATACCCCTGTGAGGAAAGACTTGGAAAAAAAGATGGTTGAAGGGAGATATGATAGATGTCTATAAAATAACGAATGGAGTGGAACGGGTAAGCATAGATCCGTTGTTTACTCCTTCAAAAAGTAGAAAGACTAGGGGGCACACAATGAAACTACAATGTAACACATTTAAGATTAATTAGAGAAAATATTTTTTCACTCATCATGTAATCAAACTCTGGAATTCATTACCGGAGGATGTAGAAAAAGCTGCTAGTGTAGCTAGGTTTAAAAGAAGTTTAGACAAGTTCCGGGAAGAAAAGTCCATACACCATTATTAAAGAGGACCAGGGAAATCCATTGCTTACCCCTAGGATAAACAGTATGGACTCTGTGTACCTTTTCGGGAACCTGACAGGTACATGTGACCTGGATTTGCTACTGTTGAAAACAGGATACTGGGTTTGATGGATTCTTGGTCTGACCCAGTATGGAATATCATATGTTCTTAGGTGTTTTGTACTATTTTTCACATTAACTGCACGTTTGTGAATTCACTTTGCACTTTAGTTTATAGGCCCCCTAAACACACTTTCCAGGAACACCTCATTGCATTATAAAGGGCATGTAAATTTAGTTATATCAAGGGAAGAGAATTTTTGGATAGTCAAAGTAAGGGTAAGTTTATAAAGCTGCAGCTAGTTACCATGTGGATTAACACACGGTTAGCTATGTGCTTATGCTGCCTACTTTATAAAGTCAATAACGCATGCACTTAACGTTATAAAATGGAGGTGTAAACGGTGGGATACGCATGGCAAATCTAGGCGTTATCAGTTACATCAATTCCAGTGCTGGTGTAAAGCCCACAGCTAGATTTTTCAGGAACGCAGGTGATTTATAGTGTGTTATAATTTATGAGCATAGATTTGTGCTCTGCCAACACTCTGCTCCTGTGCAAGCTCACAGTAAAAGTACAAGCCATCGGCCTAATGCACATACTTATAGATTAGCGACCAGCTAATGTACCTGTGTAATGGCCAATCCACATGTGTAAGTTACTGAAAACATGCAATTTTCTGCACATTTATGACACACCTTTACACTGATCCTTATAAATGTACCTCTATTATATGCATACAACAATATTTGCATGTATAAATGATCTTACAAGTTGTTCTCTACCTTAGTCTGCAAGCTAGTCTCAAAGCTTTAGAGGTGGCCAAATGGACATACAAATTAACCTTATTCAAACTAGCCTAAGGCCCCTTAGGCCACCGACCCAGTTCCTGTCTCAGAATGGATGCCAAATGCTATGGGCCCGATTCCGACATGGACGTGACAGCCCTCTGTGCGCCTGGTCGGAACCGGATGCACAGATGGAGCTGTGATTCTGATCCTGCGGGGCACATCCAGCCCTGCGGGATCAGAATCGCGACCAGGCCTGTATGTGCAGGCCGGGACCCCGATTCAGTCCAGCATGCACGTATAGACTTTACCTGGATAGCTCAGTCAGGGCTGTTCAATGGATCCATGGCGCCATGGCATCCGATTGCTATGGCACTGCAGCTCCATTGAAAACCCGCAATGCCCGGCTGCCGGCTGCAAAGGTGCGGCTGACCTCCTAAGGCCAGGGTTGGGCTGTGGGGAATGTCCTCTGTCCCCCCTGCCCTTTCTGCGCTCAGGGCCCGCCTTCCCCTGCCGATGAGGGGAACTTATTCCACCTCCATGATGGAATAAGTTCCCAGTTCAAGCTGCTGACCCCGGATGTACAGGGCCAACATTGGATTTGGCCCTGTATGTCCGGGGCCAACGACCACTCACTGCCCGCCCTAACACTGCGCCCGATCCACCCCTTTCCCACCCCCATTTACCTTCCCTGTAATATGCATGGGGAAGGTAGACAGGAATGGGAAAGGGTCTGAATAGCAGGGATGGATGTCCCTCCCTTCTATTTGTGCCTCGAAATGACCTCATACATGTTTGTAGGATCAGCATACTAATGATTTAACACTGAAGGAATGCCCTGCCTTTAGGGCTTCCTATTAGCATACAAGCCCCCTCTCTCTGCTAGTGATAACCAACCTCGTCCCCAAATCAAGATCAGCCCTTAGTCAGTCACTCAGTCAGTCTCAGTCCTCAGATTAGCCCCTCAAGTAGCCGTGCTGCAATGATCAGCAATGTAACAGTCTCCCATTGACCAGCAACCCTTTCCCCCAGTGTTGAACATCATCTTGCTGAGGAAGACTGCCCTTTTCCACGCTGCATAGTGCAACTCATCCCCGCTCCCCCACCAATAGAGATGTTTCATAGCCCGGTGTATTTGCTGATTGTGGGAACATTAGGGTAGATATTCTAAAGGACATATCCATATTATAGCATAGGAGCATAGTAAATGATGCAGATAAAGACCTGCATGGTTCATCTAGCCTGCCCAATGAGGTGGCAAAGGTTGTACCCACTGCTCTATGCAGGTCACCCATCTGTGCCTTTAAGGGTTGTATCCACTAATCTGTGGAGGTTACCCCCCCCCCCCCCTGTCCCTTTCTTTAGGATTGTTTCCATCACTCCGTGCAGGTTACCTCTGTCTATTTTTTGAATTGTAAAATTTATTTAAGTTTGCTTAGATTCCATCCTCTTCCTTTAAAGAGGTCGTATGTGTCTGTCCCATGCCTTTTTGAATTCCATTGTTGTTTTTGCCTGCACCACCTCCACTGGGAAGGTATTTCAGGCATCCACCATCTTTTGTTGAAAAAGTATTTCCCGATGTTGCTGTATGGATACATCCCCTATCCATGAATTTTCAGCACCAGTATACATGAAGGGCCACTAAAAATTCTTAAGACTGCTCCAGTACTGTGCAGATAAGGCCAGGGCATTCTGCCTAACTACTGTATACTCATAGTCAGCAATATTTAGCCAATAGCCATATAGCTAAATGGTTTAATTTAGGTCAGCAAAAAAGCTGTATGGTTGAATAAGTCTACAGCCTTGTGGAGGCTGATTTTATATCAGGGAATCTCTAGGTTTAGAGGTGGAGAAGGTACCTAGTTTATGATGGCAGATAGGATCTTATGTGTCTTTATAAAATACTAGCACAACCACTGCAGAACTAGCTCCTAGGCTGACATTTACACCTCTTTCAGGCATGCCAGGGATCAAATCCACAGCCTTAGGGACCATGCAGTTGGAGTTGGAGCTATGGAGGCTACAGAGAGTGAGTCTAAATCATGGGAGTAATATCACGAGTAACAGAAGGCAATATCCCCTCCCCAAGAGGAATCCATTAGACCAGCAAGAAGTATGTCTTCTGACACCATTTATAAAGAAGCCCAGCCAGACACACACTTGCTGTGTCAACAGTTCTTGGTGGACCTGTCCTGCATCTACCGTTACCTACTTTAGGGGAGCGTTTTTGTCTTCCTTGCTTGTTGCCAAGTTCTCCAGGTCCTGCCCCATGGCCAGTTCTTCTTCCAGTCTTGCTACTGTCTCACAGGATCTAGTTCCTGCTCCACGTCTGATTCCTGTTTCAGTCCTGCCACCAGGTTCCTGCACTGCTCTGGGTCTGGCCTCTCCATCCATGCTCCTACCTAGGGTAGGACCTAACAGCCTCTTTGGGAGCAGGTATAAATGTTAGCACATAAAGTATGTGATTTTTTAAAAATACACTCATAAATCGGTAGGGTTGCCAACTGGCTCCAGATGCGCCCGACAGGCTTGATCCAGTCCTGGGTTTACCCCATTGCATGCAGGGACATGTAGTCTTGCTTTTCTTATGGAATGCAATGGAAAAATCAGAACTACATGTCCCTGCATGCAGTGGGGGTAAACCTAGGCCTGGATCAAGTGTGTCGGGCGCATCTGGAGCCAGTTGGCAACCCTATAAATCGGGACTGCCCAACTTCTTCCCCCTGAGCAGGCCTAATCTACAAGAACACTTCTTTTTAGGCATAAGCTAATTTATAAGAGGTGTCTTATGCCTGTAAAATGCTTAGGGAATGACCTCTGAATGTGCAGCATGTCCCTTCTCCTAAATATTAGATTCTGTGAACATAATGCATTTGGCAGACTAGATCAATAGATTTTCAAAAAAAGAATATTCAAAGCCATTCCAGAGTACTATTTACTGCTGTTAAGTCGATGGATCGGCTACTGATATGTGGTAATAAATACACGACGTACATATTAGAGCTGTATGTTTTTCAAAGATCGTGTGTAAGCTTTTGTAATTTCCATGTTGACCTACTAGAAGTTATCACAGCCTACCAGGAATTCAGTTATCTTGTTTTCTTAAAGCAGAAGCAACATCTTACAGTACTGATTAAAGGGAAATCAATTCCACTTTATTCGGCAAACCAAACAAAACCTGTCTCTACATTCTAGAACAATGGTTCCCAAACCTAACCTGGGGACCTCCAGCCAATCAGATTATCAGGATAGTCACAATGAATATGCATGAAAGAAATTTGTATGCAGTGGAGGCAATGCCTGCAAATCTCTCTCATGAATATTCATTGTGGGTATCATGAAAACCTGACCGACTGGGAGTCTCCTAGAACAGGACTAGGAACCACTGTTCTAGAAAGTAGAGGCAGGTTTTGTTTATTTTCCAGAATAAAGTGAAGGCACTCTTCTAGAAATTGTGTGTGATGTTTATTTATCTCTTTGATGCGAAGTAACAGTTAATCTTGTTTCTGCATTTCCCTCAGTGATTATTACCAGGACAGACTTGTAGGAATCAGTTGAGATATCTAGCGTGATTTTTCCTGTGTGTGGGAGATGTTTATAATGAAGGGTGGGGATCGGCTGTACTGGTTCAGTTATCCTGTTCTGTTAATTTGAGAAAATGACCTATGCACCTGCTTGCTTTGGTAAAACAGGTCCAAATAAGTTTATTTCATCTGAGCGTTTCATTTGGAAAGGAATCTGGATCGATAAGATAAAAAACTCTTTGAGGGTGAACCATAGTAAGCATTGTAAAGGAGAATCGAAAAAAGACAGACCTGAAGGATGGTAAAATACACCATACGAAAATGAATATAATAGAAACACTTCTGACTGCTGTTCTGCCATGATACTCAGCAATGGGAATTCTTGCAAAGAATGTCACTGTCGCTTTTAGCATTATTGGAAGAGCAATTTTCAGAAGCCGTGTTTTCAGATTAATGCCAATTTACCTGAGTAACTTAGCTATCTGAAAATTGTGCAGCCTTCACCCAGCTGAAAGCATTGCGGAGAGCAACATTGCACGTGCTTTCAGCCAAGTATAAAACAGGCAGGCCTAGGGGAGTATTTAGGTTGTGAGGGGAATAATGCTTATAGACTCATTTTCAAAGATAAATACATTCATTTCAAGGGAAACTCTCTCTACAGGTGCTGTTCCCCAGGGCAGTTTTCAAAAGTGAAGCATATCTGTGCTCAGGGTTGGTGCGACCAATAGGAGAACAAGGCAGTTGCCTACAGTGCCAATGGTCAGGGGGCGCTCATTGCAGACTCTGCTGCCCCTCTCTAGGATGTGCATTGGCGGCAATACATTTAAAAAGACACCTTGGCTCTGAAGTTTCCTTCTGTTCCTGCGCTGTGGTGCCATTTGTGCTTCCAACCCCTCCGATTTCACTTCCTTTTAACTGGAGGAAGTGCAATTGAAGGGGGCAGAATTGCAACTGGCACCGTTGCACTGGAACAAAAGGTAACTGGCAGTACAGAGTCTTTTTAAATGTATTGTTCCGGCTTCATATTCCAGAGAGGAACAACAGCTGCGGTAGTGGGTGTGTGGGGGCTGGAGAAAGGTCAGCGCTGGGAATGAGGTTCATCTAGGGCGGCTCATACCCTTGCACAAACCCTGCCCGTACTTTCCCTTTGGAAACTGATACAAAGCCAACAGACACCCAACTTTGAAAATTGCTGTCATGGAGGATAATTATACAGCAGGGTGTGTAGGCTGGGAATAAATGTAGGTGCGTGTTGTACCTATTTTATAAAGACAAATATCAAAACATACGGTATAACTAAAGGCACGGGGCATGTTTACTAAACTGTGGTAGTTTACCACATGTTAGACCTCGAACGTTAGCAGAGGAGGTGGTGTGGATCCATGCCCGCATATCTCCCTGCAGTTGGAGCTGCACCTCACTGCACTAACTGGCAAGAACACCTAATGTGAGCACACTAACCTCCACCCCTCGAGGAGGTGCTAATTTCATTCACGGTAATGGCGACATTCACAGATAGTGTGGATGCTAACAGCAATGTGCTATCAGTGCCCACGTTCTGCCCCAAATCTGCCCAGTCGCCACCCGATCACACATGAAGCAGTTGGCATGAAATTTTACTGCACTGCGCTTAGCGTGCATTAAATCCTGCGATAACCATTAGCGTACCTTAGCAGGGCTGGCCCAACCATCAGGCAAACCAGGTGATCATGTAGGGCATCAGCTTCCTGGTGGGCAGCAAAGAGCAGGGCATTCAAAGCTGAACAATAGATTCTGACAGCTGGGGTGGGGGGCAGCATAAGGCTTATGGTTTGCTTAAAGTATCAACACCGTGAACCAACTCTGGGGCTGGCCCTGCACCTTAGTAAACATGCCCCACTGTGTCTTATACATATGCTTCTTGTATTTTCTTAAAAGGCATCAAAAGGCAGCAGTCACTTAGCTATTTCAGGCTCATTTGTTTATCCACTTAATATCATCTTATCTCGTCACATTTTTAAACAAGCTCACCCATAATCGTGCTGAAGCAGCAGTGGCATGAGGGTTTCTGCTGCCCTAGGCAGATCCTCCGTGCCACCACATCCCCCCCAAAAGACTGCACCTCCGTCCAGCCCACCATGCCTCCCCCACCTTGTGCTGAAATGGCGGCAGCTGAACTGCCACTTCAGCGTGGCATCGGGCCTTAAAGTTCCCGTGTGCATGCGCGATCATGGCCTGCCACCCCTGCCCCCGTCCGATGCACCTTTCTTGGAGGAGAGGCAGGAGCGGCATGTAGGAACTGCACGCGTGCGTGTGGGCATTTTAAAGCCTGCCTTCCTGGGGGGGTTGGTTTTAGCAATGCCACCCGCTAGGGTCTGCCACCCTAGGTGACTGCCTAGTTCATCTAGTGGATGGGCCGGCCCTGCGCCCAAGATAAATTCCTACTTATCTTATTATAAAGCACCCTGTATGCTCTGCAAAGGACGGTCTATCAAGTCTCAATAAACCATAAACTATAAACCATAAACGCACGCTCCCCCTGAAAAATCCACAAACGATGCTCAGTGATGTTTCCGATTCTGCCCAACATTGATGATTTAAAAAATGTCTGTGACTGGGGCATTATAAATTCTGAAGAATAAAAAAGTAAGCAATTTACAAAATGATGCCTTGCTATTCCCCACTAAACCAGCAGCACTTTTAAAGAGGTAAAACCCTGCCATTCTGATATAGAAGCAAACTACAAAATTGAAAAAAAGCAATCCATTCTGTTTCAGAGTTTAAAACCTCTGGGTGCTACTTTATCTAAATTGAATATCCAGCATTGTTCCATTTGCCACAATTTGAAAATAAATTTCCACCACAAGAACTTGGCTGGACTTGATCTACTATCAGAAGTCTCAAGTTCATAGAAGGATAACAGTATACTACGCAATGCAACACCAAGGGTGTGTCCTGTATTCTTCTGATACTAAGGGCTCGATTCTGCACCAGATGTAGATCTCCTCTATGCTTCCAGTCTGAACCGGACGCACAGAGGGGATCGTGATTCTGATCCCCCAGGGCACGTCTAGCCCTGCGGGATCAGAATCATGAACAGTCCTGCACGGGCAAGCCGGGACAGCGATTCTGTCCAGCCTGCACGTGCAGGACTGTGCCCTGCAGCTCAGTCAGGGGTTTTAAATGGAGCCGCAGCGCCATGGCGTCAAGTTGCCATGGCACCATGGCTTCATTTAAAACCTGTGATGCCAGCTGCCAGCAAAAAGGGTTTATTCCCCGCAGTCCAACCCCCGCTCTGGCCTCCTAAGGCCGGGGTCGGGCTGTGGGGAATAAATCCTGGCCTCGCCTGTCTCATCTGCGCCCTGGGCCATAAAAAAAAAAGCGTCCAGGAAAGTTATTCCACCTTGGAGGTAGAATAACGTCCCTGGACACTACGTCAGCCATTGGAATCGGCCCAGGGCTGGCAACCGTCCACTGCCCGCCCAGACTTCGCTCCCGGACCACTCCTTCCCCACCCCCATCTAACTTCCCCGCACAAGCAACGAAGAAGTTAGTTGGGGGCAGGCAAAGGCACGCATAGCGGGGATGACGTCCCGTCAGGTTGTCCATCCACGCTATTCGTGGCTCAGAATAACCCCCTAAGCCTCTTGTGCACATTCATTCACCAGTGAAACATCCAACTTGTCTGTCCCACATAAATGAACTCAAAAGGACATATAAACAAATTCATCATCACACTCGTGTGGCAAATACACTGGAAACAAATATGAATTAACTTTTACTGGGTAATTTAAGCGGGTTGTCACATATCACCAGGGAACAAAGTTTGCAACGAGTACATCACTGAAAAGCACATGATTTTTCAGATTCATAAAACAATGAATGGTCAAAAAAAATCCCTTCAATTAGCATTTCATGATAAGAAAATAGAGGAGATTGCAAAAAATCCATCATGAACTTGCAAAATATATCAATATTTTTGTACTGTATATCCTTAAACCTTGAAAACATGTACAGAATCAGTGACACACAGGTCAAGAGCTTATTCATCAATGCTGTAGCAACAATATGTGTATAAATATTTAGCTTGATGGTATATTGTACTCTCATGTTGCAAATGGTAAGCACACTCAAAAAAATACTGTGCTATCTCTTGTGACTGAAGCTTAAATTCACTCCATTGTTGAACAAATGCATTTCAAATTCATAAATTGTCCTATGGATCAGCTCTTCTTTAAATGCCTTGGATAAGCATTGGTAAAATGTAAGAGTGTGTTATGGTCCGTCAGCTTCCAAAATATAGAAAAATCAAAAGATGGCCCATCTCATAAAATCTGTAAATCCAAAAAATTGATACAATTAATACTCATCACATATGAAAAGCGTAAATTGCTATGACGAGTTGAGCTATTGAAAAAAAAAAAAAGCTTGCGGTTCTCCTCCAGCGCCATTCCATATAAGAAGGACATCATCAATAAAATGCTTCCACAGAACTATGGGGCTGTGAACTAAAAGCCAGGCGCATGGTTTTCTAGCACAAGAGCACCGCAAAATTTCTATGTCCTATGCCATAAGCAAAATGTATGTAAATGAGATATGCACAAACATTTTAAGCTAAATGTCTGTGGCGGGCACAAGGAAGCATATTTATTTATTTTTCTTTATTTCAACGTTTTTATACTGCTTTGTCCTTCAATCAGAGCGGTTTACATTATAACAAGCATTATACTGTAATATTAAGCTTATGCTCTAGAGGCAACATATCTGCAGCAAAATTTAAAATAGCAATTTATTATCTACGAAATAAAAACTACAGGGTAGAGTAATAATTGTTTACCCCCATGGCAGTGGGGAAAGTTGTGCTTGATATAGTGGTTTGTGATGGACATCTCTATGTTTTGTAGGCACAGTAAAGAATGGACCCCATTGTAAAGTCACCAGAGGGTAAATCACACCAGAAAACATTTCTGTTCTCCTACACGCCAGTCCATTTTCTCCTACATTCACCAAAGTTTTCTTCTCCTACACATGCTGAAGTTTTACTTCACCTGTGATCGGGTTTTCAAACAATGGCGCTACTGAACTCTGCACTCAGCCTTTCGGTCTTCTGCGCACTTTGTTGCAGTTAGGTTGAATAGCTAACGACCTCGTTACCATGTCATTTGAATATGCACAGCTCATTATAATGCAATTTTTAATAGATGCCATACTTTTATTAGTGCAGCCATTTCTGCGCAGGTAACGCTGACACCAGTCGCCTCTCTGCATTGTGGCAGGACAGTAAGTTTGCACAGATGTCATGTTAACTTTGTGCAAACACTGCACTGATGTTCTGCACCGGTCCCTGTATGTGAAGACCATGGAGACTGTTGTAACCACTCTTCTTTAAACTGATCCATATATAAATTTGCAACAACTGGGGCCGTCATGGAAGTGCCTTTAATTTGTAAATAATATAGGAGTCATTTTGGAAGCCCTATAAATGAGCATAGAAAGATCTCAAGAGCTATTTTTGAAGCCGGGTCTGTGGATGTCCCTAGTGTGAGGATGTCCAAGTCTGAATGGGGGTGTGCCAGAAGCGTGGTCGAGGCATTCCTAGGATCATGGATGTCTCCACCTGATCTCAGGAATGTCTTGGACAGCCAAGTCGTATTTAAGTTTAGACCTACTCCAGGCACAAACAGGCATCAGAAAAGGTTTTGTTTTGGCTGAAAAATGTCCAGAGGGTATAGAGAAGAAAGCCCTGCATCATCCCCAGTGCTCAGCATAATTTCAGTGATAGCAGCAGTGGGTTTTGAATGCTGGCTTCTCTCTTCCTAGCCCACTACTCTAACCATTAGACTCTTCCTAGATATCCAAGTTCTGAACTCCTATTCTGGGGATGTCTATGCAGACGCCCATATCTGTGAAATCATGTCTGCACCAGGACATACCTGCTTTTTTTTGTCCAGACATTCTGGCTTAGAGGTCCCAGATTGCACTTGACGTCCTTTCTAAAATCCCCCTCCACATGTTTCTAAATTGAAAAGGGATTTTGTCAATGCAAAATGTGATAATTCAACCAGAAAACTAGTTGGTACTGTCGTATCATCCTGTTGCTCTGTTTTCTTTATATGGTGAGGCTAATCTGTTGTCACTAATAAGTCTGGTGTAGTACGCAAATTCATGTCTTGTAATACATTGATGACATGGGAAGAATCTCTTAAATATGTTGCTGTTTGAACTACAATGAATGTATGAAAAAAACAATATATATAGACGAGGGTTCAATTAATAAGCCTTTAGCCAAAATAATTGGATGTCCCAGAGGATATCAAAGATTTTTGTGAATTTTAGGTAAATATAAATCACTGGGACCACAGGGCACTGAACCATTAAACAGTGTAAGGTCTTAGCCATAGTCCACCCTTTTCCACGTTGCTGTGATGCCAGGCTGCTGTTGGACTGGTAATTCTTGCAAATCCTTTTAAATAAAAAAAGATAATGTAGTCGTTCTTAACATGTTATTCACTCGGTCAGTCACATTAGCAATTTGCAACGTCTCAAAGAGCCACATTGTAATAGCATTCCCCATTATTTTAATTCTGTGTTTTATACAAAAAATCCATTGTGTGGAGAAAACTTGAATAGAAATGTATCCCCTTTGAAGGTTTGAAAAGGGAAGTTCAGCTCACTTTGGAGGAATTTCTTATTGAACTGTGCTATGAAAAGGCTTCCTTTTCTGATCTTAAAAGGACAAACTAACCAGTTCTCTTCTGTATTCTTGAGCATTTTCCCAGCTTAAGAAAATTCTTCTGTAGTGTAGAAATCCATTTTTAGATTCAGGATCATGGTGTTGCTGCTGTATTCAAGACTAGCTATATTATCCTGGAACAGCTGTATTTATTTGAAATGTATATATACCACTGTCCTGGAGAGATTTGGGAACCATTTGGATCCTGGCCACCTATAGGGCAGGAGCAACCATACACTGATGGGGCAGGAGCAAGCACTAGCCACTAGGAAAATCCCTGGAAGCTGCTAGGGGTAACAGGGGGTAGGAGGGTCCTTTTGGGGAGGATTGGGATTGGAAAGGTACTTGTTTGGGGGGCTTTCTGTTTGGGGGATTGGGGAGGGAGGGTTCTTGCTTGAGGAGCTCTTGTTGGAAAGTTTGGGAGGTGGGAGATTCCTGTTGGGAATATCAGGAAGTGGGAGGGTTTGTTTGGGTGGGGGGATCAACAGGAGCTTGTTGGTGGAGGTGAGTGGGTTCTTTCCTCTTTAAGAGGGCTTCCTGGAGCATTAGGACACGTGTCAGTAACCTGATGCTCCTAGAGGAAAGAGAACACTTCGAAGATGGAATTATCTTTCCATAAACAACATAAATTGCAAGGTCAAACTCAAGCAACATTATTCATTTTGCATCATAATGAACTGCTTTGCATGCATTTCCTTTCTTGTCATCTCATTATACTTTGAGTTGCATTAAATAAAAAGTTCAAATATTGCATGATTTTTCCATTAATATGCATTGGCAAAAAACGTGCTATTCCCTTAAAGCACATTAACAACTATGTCCCTTAATTAAGGGATACAAAACTTTTAGTGCATATGCTAAAACTTTCCTCAATAGTGCATGCATGCTATTAAGAGGTATGCTAACCCAAAAGATATAGGTTCTCGATCTGTCTGATCACTAAATGAAATGTAGACCCTGCAAAAATGTATTAATCTTAGCATGTGTAGATATCTTTTAATCATGGCTTAGCCTCGTTACTCTAAATCTCTAGAAATGTAAACCTAGAACATGGCTGCTTATTACTACTGACGGCAGAAACAGAAGAGCATCTGAACTTCATGAGAGGAGGCAAAAAGAAATTTGGGGAAGAAACCAAAAGTGCATGCCTCAAATGTTGGCTGAGAAGATAGAGGATATAGGGGAGGTCAAAACTGTAGATAAGGAAACTTGGAGGGGGAGTGGCTTACCTAAGATGGCGGCATGAGCGTTTTTGTGTCGAGTATGCCTAAATGAAAAGGCCGGCCCAAGGCTCCTCCAGCGGAGTCTGAGCCTGCCAAATCTGCTGGTCCGATGGATCGGTATGTGCAGTTGACAGAGCAGAAGAGAGGGGAGATTCGAGCGGGCGCTGTAGCACCGGTTGAGGTGGATCCGGAACTACTTGCCCTGGATGTGTCTCTCTCCCCGGATGAGCATGTGCCACCTCCTCGTGTCAACCCTCCAGAGACCCCTCCTGTGAGAGGAGAGGAGGACCTACCAGGAAGTGGTGGACCTGCCTCTCGTGAGCGGGCTCCACTCGAGGAGAGTCCTGGAGTCCAGCCCTCAGTTGTGAGGCCTGTGAATGAGGATAATGCAGCAAGTCACCGAGCTGTGGGAGCAGACGTGCAGGAATTCCCCTTGTTGGTAGAATTTTCTAAAGGTACTCTTTTGAAACGCCCGAAGGTGATCTCATTAGAGTCGATTTGGGAGGCGATTTCGCAGTTATCTTCTGTGGTGTGTCAACATGTGGATTTGGAAACTTCGCGTTTGGAAAAGTTGGAGACTCTGTCTGTTGGAATGCAGGCTGAACTTGCTGACCTTCATGGGAAGATTCAGGCTGGAGAACAGAATGTGACTCAGTTTTCTGTATTGTCTGAAACTATTATTAAAGACAATTTAGCTATGAGAATGAAGTTGGAAAATTTGGAAAATGTTGTGAGGGCGTCTAACATCCGATTGTTAAATTTTCCTGTGGTTGGGGGGGTTTCTCCGGTTGAATTGTTTAAACAATATATGCATGAAACCTTAGGAGTACCGACTGATTTGACCCCTCCGGTTGTGAAAGCTTATTTTCTGCCTTCGGGTAAGAAAGAGGGTAAGAAAATTGAAGGTCCTTTGGAAATGGATATCTTAGATGTATCTGCTTTGTTGCAAACACCTAAAGAGGCAGAATTAAAGGTATCTACTATGTTAGTGACCTTTGCTATACCATCAGATAGAGATTGGATTCTGAAGTTATATTTTAAGAAGCGTTCAGTGCTGTTTATGGGCAGAAAAATTGTTATATTCCCTGACGTCTCAAGAGAGACCCAGAAAAGGCGTAGAGTTTTCTTGCTATTAAGACCTGCTATTGTTCAGATGGGTGTTTTATTTCTACTTCGTTTTCCCTGTAAATGTATAATTTGCTTTAATGAGCATAAATATGTGTTTTTTCAACCTGAGGAATTATCTGCATTTGTTGACTCTCATATTGTGATATCATCTCCTCAGTGATTAGTCTCATTATTGTTAGGATGCTTTGTCTTCCGCCTCCATTCTAGATTAATATGATCTTTTTTTTCCTATTTAGGAGTGGGAGGATTCACCTGTCCTCTTTATCTCCATATTTGTCTTCCCCCTACTGATTTGTGGGCTAACTATACTCTTGTGCTCTCTCTCAGTGGTAAATTGTTTTCTGTATCTTCAACTCTTGTGGTGCAAGTTGTTGTTTTCTGTACAAGCGTTTTGCTTGATTGTTATTGTAAAATTGCATAAATAAAAAATTTAAAAAAAAACACAAAAAAACCCCTGTAGATAAATCATGGGAGGGAAGAAAAGGCTTCATCTTGGAGGATTTGTTCACGCTCTCACACTGCATCCAGCCAGGAGTGGCATCAGATGTGACATAGCCTTCCTCGGGCACATCCATCCCATTATCTCTGTAGAGCAGTGGTTCCCATTCCCAACCTGTGATCTGTGAGCACCTAACGATCCATGAGACTTTTATAGGGGGGTCAGCAGGACAAAGAAAAGAGAAAGAAAGGAATAGAGGCTGGTAAGGACTGACTGGAGCAAAAAACAGACTGAAGGAAATTAGGTGGGTGGGAGCGAGAGAGAGAAAGACTGAAAATAGTGGGGACTGGCTGAAGAGAGAGAAACTGGTGCAGTCAGGAAGGGTGAGATAAAGAGCACTGATTGAAACAGGCTTGGTGCTGAGGGGAGGGATTAATAGAAGAATGGTGGAGATAAGCTGGGGGCCCTAAATATTTAGGAGGTTACTAAGGGATCAACACAATCAAAAAAGGTTAGGAACTTTTGTTATGAAGGGAAATATGCCTGCCCTGACTGCAGAAGGCACTAGCATCTGACCAATAGTGATATGCATTAATTTGAAACAAGGATCTGTTTCATATTGTTTTTAATCTGAACATGACACTGAAAGATCACAAGCCGGCCTCAAATTTACATTTGGGTTAGAAAGTAGACATCTTGCAGAAGAGCCATCACATCTTTGTGGAGTTTGGCTCTAGCCAGTCTGCTTTTAATTCTTGTATTGTTGGTGCTCTTCCTTCTTGTTTCCTGATTGGCCCAAAGTGTGTCTGACCTGGAGCTCTATAGAAACTGCTAACTGGAGTTTTTTGCCTTGTAAATCTATTGACTCCTGATATATGGATTGACGTCAAATATTTTTCTTTTGCCATGTTCTTGTGCCAGAAATTCCAAGAAACCATGTCTAAGTATGCTATCGGAGACATTTACTGAGCCTGATCCAGATCCTGATTGATCAATTAGTGATAGTCAAGCAGCATCTGAATTAGGCTTGGTAAGTGTCTCTAATAGGGCCTTCAAGGTGTGCATGGTCTTAAAGGCCTTGCACTTAGTTTCTTGCATGGTCTTAAAGGCCTTGCACTTAGTTTCTTGCTGCCACAGTTTTGGTGAGATAGGTGCAGCAATGGAGGGAGAGAGGAAAGAAAAATACTGGACTGGGGGGTGGGGGGCATGAGAAAGTGAGATACTTACTGCTTTTGACCAGGACTAGGACAGCAGGCTGGATAAAAATCCGCAGTGGGACTGAAAAGACCTTTAGCAGATGAATTAGTATGTAATAATAACTACCCACACTTGTCCCACTGGGATAAATTCACAGTGATCTACCATAGAATTAGTAGTTGTATTCAGAATCCAACTCTTGCTCTACTGGTCCAGAGTCAACCACACACACTCCATTTTTTAACATCCACAGTTTTCTCCAATGCTGCGTATGCCTAGTAGTGCTATAAGTGATAAGCAATAGTAGTAATAATGTAGACACAACATTCATAATGTTCACTTATTTCCCTTGAGAAATGAACTAGACACGGAAGAGAAAATCACTATGTTGTTGCTTTTGTTTATTACAATTGCCGATTGACTATATTAAGTTTAAAGCCTGATGGCGCGGGTACATTGAAAGAAAGGAAACAAAGGCTTATGAATAAATATGGTGTGTCTTTTGATGATTACCTAGGAGTTAATGTTCCTAGTTAGAAGCAAGCAGGAAGCTTTATTACTACTGCAGCAGAAACATTTAGGGCTGCAGTAAATGGTATCGAGGTACACCATGTATTTCCCTTTCTGACATATTAGGAATGATTGCCATAAATATTACCGTTTTAATTTTTAACAATGTCCACCACATTCATACAGGAAGGTAATGTTCTTGTTTACCAGGCAATCTAATCAGCTGCTAGTGACGAGGGACATGATTTCCTTCCCTCTGCATCTTGCAGATTCATTAATGAAGTACATGTGACCTTGTGCTTAGTGCTATAGAGTATCATATTGATCAGTGAACATCACATATGAGGGAAAGTAAACAGAGAGGCATACATTAAAACAATGGACAGAAATGTACTTCTTGTGAGCCTGCTTACCTAGAAGTCATCCATAAATATTTAAAAGGAAGCATTAACAACGAAACCAAGGTACTGAACTTACATGGAATCAGAAACCATTTTAATATGAAAGAGAAGAAATTTAATTTCCTTTATTCAATTGGTACAGTAGTGTTTCTGGAAAAACAGACATAAACAATTAAAATATCTTATTATGAATAAGTAGTTTTATTTAGTGTTATTTTCTGTCTTATGTTAAGAAGCTCAGGTCACGCCGGTAGAACATGTTTGGGCCATGAAACTAGCGTGCAGGTTCACGCTAACTTTAGAGGGCATGTGTGTCCATCTCTCTGCCATAAGTGTGTTGCTTACGTGCAGCACAGACCGGCGCACGGGCGCACTTAACACCATCCATTGAGGTGGCATTAGGTGCATCCGCACTAACAGCAATAGGCATGGTTAGCGAATGCCCAAAATTTCCATACTAAATGTGATGTGCCATCGCCACATATGTTCATCCATAAGCCACCCAGACCCCATCCGATCGTGCACTCACTGTTTAGTGCAGGATTTTCAGCACGGAGCCTCACACTACCAGCGCAGCGTGCTTAGCACGTGGAAAACCCTGCGCTAATGGTTAGCACATTTTAGTAAGCATGCCCCTTAGCATGCAGGCTAAACTGGACCAAAAAGCTGTTAACATTCACATGTTAATAGTGCATACAGTTAAATAAAAGAAGGAACTCAAATGCAAATTAGGATATAACAGGTGCAACTAAAATGGCATATTAATGGTATCATGTAGCCCACAGGACCAGATGTAGATTTTTTTAAATTCATATTGGAATTCACAGTATCAGAGGACTATACCAAAAACCGGAGGCTGTAGTGAGAGTTAATGGGCTGGTAACTAATAGTTTTAATATTGCTCGAGGAACTAGACAAGGTTGCCCATTGTCTCCATTGTTATTTGTGCTCTCATTGGGCCCTTTGCTAAGAATGATTTATGCTCGTGATGATATATGAGAAGTGAAGGTTGGGTCCTGCATATTTAAGGTGTCGGCTTTCGTGGATGATTTACTAGTTATGTTGATGGAACCTCGCAAATCTTTATCAAAACTTCTGGATGTGATTGGACGATATGGAAGGATAGCCGGTTTGACGTTGAATATGGCTAAATCCGAAGCATTAGATGTTAATGGGAGGGGGGGGGGTTAAAAAAACGATTGGGGTGAAGAGTTTCTTTTATGCTGGGCAAAAAATAAATTTAAGTATTTAGGAATATGGTTACCTAAAGATCCACGTCATCTGTATAGGCAAAATGTTAGGCTGCTACTACGAGACATGCAAAATAAGTTGCAAGATTGGACACCATTGCCTCTATCCTTAGGCGGTAGAGTGGCTGCCTATAAAATGATAGTCTTTCCTAGAATTTTATATGTTTTACAACTCATTCCGTTGCAGCTATTGAGGCAAGATGTTCAAAAAATGGAAAGATTATTACAGAACTATTTTTGGAGAGGGAAAAAACCTAGACTCAGAATTGATCGATTATTTATTTAGCTGTATTTATATCCCACCTTTCACCGGGTCAAAGCGGTGTAACATAAAAGGGGAGGGTGGACAATAATCAACTTCTGGGGTTGTGGCCATCACCAGGTGGCTAACATTAATGATTATAACAGGTGTTTGGGACATAGACATAGGCAGTGTGATACAGTCTCTTTAGAACATATGTTTAAGGTGATGAAATAGGGGGGGGGGGAGGGGTCGGGGTAGTTAGTGGTGGGTGTTTGTTTCTGATCCGAGGTATTCTTGGAATAGGTTGATTTTTAGTTGTTTCCTGAATGATAAGGGGTCCTCGTTGCTTCTGATGTGACTTGGTAGAGAGTTCCAGAGGGATGGTGCATATAGTTCGAAGGCTCTGTTGCAGGTCCTTTGATTGCATTTGATTCGTTTGTGGGGGATGGTGAGGGGGTTGCTGGTGGTTTGTCTGGTTGTTCTGTCGTGGGCTGGTTGGGATAGTAGTGTGCGGAGCTGGGAAGTCTGAGTTTGGTAGAGAGTTCTGTGGGTAATTAAGGCGGCTTTGTATTTGATTCTTGCTTCTAAGGGGAGTATGTGTAACTCCCTCAGGACTGGGGTGATTCTGTCTCGTTTTCTTGCTTTCTGGATAATCCTTGCTGTGGTATTTAAGGCAGTTTGAAGTGGGTTGGTGTGGGTGGCTGGAAGTCCATGGTAGATGATATTGCAGTAGTCCAGGTGGGGGAGTGTCATGGCTTGCATCACTGTTCGGAAGTCCTGTGGTTCAAGGAGAGGTCTGAGTCGCTGTACTGTTTTAGCCTTGTGGAATATTGTTCCGGTGTTTTTTTTGATTTGCTGCTGGAGTGTGAGTGCTTGGTCTAGGATGATTCCTAGATATCTTATGTGCGGTTGTATTTGTATTTGCGTGGTTCCAATGTTGAAGTGTGAAGGTGGTGTGAAATCCGGGTCCTTTGTTACTATGAGGGCTTCAGTTTTCTTTATGTTGATGGATAAGTTGTTCTTTTGCAGCCAGCTGGATACTTCTGTGAAGCATTATATGGGCCGTGGCAACAGGGTGGTATGGGGTTGCCTCAAATAGAACAATATAATCTAGGATGTCTATTTTGACATGTTAGAGATTGGATAGTAGGGACATTGGTATATACCTCATATGATTTTGAGTATGCGTTAGTAACCCCTTAATCACTTCGGGCTGTGTTACATGTGACGAAAGTGAAGTTGCTGAAGGATTTTAGAAATATTTTATGGCAAGGGGTTCGCTGGAGTTGGCAGATGCTCTGTGGAAAATTGGGCATTCCAAGTGATGTGTCAGGATATTTGCCATTGCAAGGTAATTTAGCCTTTCAGCCAAGTACGTCTATTTTTTTCAAGGGATGGGAGAAAAAAGGTCTACAACAGATGTGGCAAGTAATAAATGGAGAAGGCGCACTTAAACCTTTCTTGGAATTAAAAAAATGCTATGGATTACCACAGGAGCATTTTCATGCTTACTTACAATTAAAGTATTATTTGATTTCAATGAAAGATGGGAGCCGATGATTGAGACAGGAAATTTTTGAAAAGTTAGAGAAATGGTTTGTGATAAGGGACAAAGAAAGAATATCGGTCGCTGATTATAGTAAAGCCTTGTATAACCTAACACAAATCAAGAACTATAGACACTTGAGTTTACAATGGGGGAGGGATCTTGGAGTTAATCTTGAAGTGTTTGAATGGGAAAAAGCCATTGGGCAAATCCCTAAAATAGTTATAGGGGCAAAATTAGTGGAGTGGAGGAGTGGCCTAGTGGTTGGGGCAAGGTGCTTCAGGCCGGAAGGTCGGGGGTTCAAATCCCACTAGAGGACAGCAACCTTGGGCCGGAAGGACTGGGGTTTCTAGTCCCACAGGTGCTCCTTGTGGTCTTGGGCAAGCCACTTAACCCTCCATAGCCCATGTTCCCTGTAAAATAGTTATCTCCAAGTTATAATGCCCTGTTCAATGTAAACCACACTGATGCAGAATAGCGTGGTATATAAGAGAATGTAAATAAATAAATTACATGATATTCTATTCAAAATACTCGAGCGTGCTTATATCTCACGATGCAGAGCATGGAAGGCGGGCTTTGCACATCACGGTGATTGTCTGTGGTGTGGAATGGAGCGGGCACATTAGGGGCATATGTTCTGGACATGTGGACGAGTAAGGAAGTTCTGGAATGGAATTCAAAAATTTCTAATGGGCATATTAGGGCAGACATTGAAATTAACCTCAGGGTTTGCTGTTTTAGATGCTCCTCTTCAGGGACTTTTATCATCAGGGAATAGATTATCAGTAAGAAAGTGTTGTCTGCTTGCAAAGCATTGTATCCTTCAGAAATGGAGAGAATCTGGAGGTCC
Organism: Ichthyophis bannanicus; assembly: GCA_033557465.1. NCBI lineage: Eukaryota > Metazoa > Chordata > Amphibia > Gymnophiona > Ichthyophiidae > Ichthyophis > Ichthyophis bannanicus. The sequence goes on along the minus strand of CM066043.1, from coordinate 122,891,628 downwards.
AGAATACTGGGAATGGAGGAATGTTTTACATCAACTGGTATTATGGGAGGGAGAGGCTTCTAGTAGACATGTTCATAGAAGAGCATGTTTTTTGATGACTTGGTCTCCATATCTTGAAAGGGTGTTGGCCAGGGCAAGAAATGATATTTTAACAGTTTAAGTTGGTATGAAATTATATCTTAACAGTTCAAGTTGGCATAATTAGGACTAGAGTACTAAAGGGAAGGGTGGGGGGTTGATGGTGAGGGTGGGAGTTGGGGGGATAGAGGTGAAGAATGGGTGGGAGGAGGGAAGGGTGGTGGTGGACAAAGGTGGGGGGGAGAAAAGAGAAGAGTTATTCCCTGTAGTGGGATAGAATATTGTTGTTTATTATGTTTCAATATGTATGCTGCTTACAATGTTTCAATATGTTTAAAATGAATAAAACGATTTAAACATAAATTCATATTGGAAGTGGGCAGTCTATCATGAATGTGTAAATTCCTTCCAGGTGGCAAAAACTGCACATGCCAGCCTGGGTGCACATGTGCATATCACCATGTCCCCTGTGCAATCACATCTACATGCTTCCAGTGCAGGGGTATACCCATGCAAAATAATATCCCAAAGGAGGACAACACGGCCATGGCAGCCCTCCAATAGCTCTTATTTTCACAGGCTCTTGGTCTGTCTCGGGATAGTCAATGAGAATGTCCTCTACAGCCCTGGTGGGCACAGAGCATCCCGTGATCTGGGAGAGGATCTGCACAGCCCTAACCTACCTTAATGGGCTAGAACTAGGGAAGCCAGGGTTTGAATCCCACTGCTGCTTGTTGTGATCTTGGGCAAATCTTTTAACCTTCTATTGCCTCAGGTACAAATGATTATTGTCCATCTGGGTTACAGAAAAATACCTATGGTAACTAAATGTAACTCACCTGGAGCTTCTGAAAAAAGGTATGAGCTAAATCCAATTGCCCTTTTCTCACACCTCCTCCTCCTATATCTCACTGAGAGCTGCACACTGGCACCTATTGTATAGGCTTAGAAAGATGGGAATCAGGGCTGCCCCGATCATTAGGCAAGACAAGGTAATCACTTAGGACACAGCTTCTGTTGGTCAGCAAAGGGCAGCAGCAGTTATGGTAAATAAATAGAGCATTACAGTAACATTCACTCACAGAGCCATCAGCACACTCTAATACCTGCAGGGAGAGTGGGCATATGCATTGTGATAGGGCTGAAGCCACTGAAAGCAAAAACTTAGGAAAAAACGCTGTTCCTTACAAAGCAGCTAACGTGCAGAAGATGCAGTTCCCTTGCAGAATAGCTAGAGGGAGCAGGCATGAACCTACAGAGGCTGAGCTAACACACCCGGGTACTGATTGTGCAGGAGCTAATCAGCTCCACCTGAGGGGTAGCCCGGGAAACTCAAAAGTAAAAGGCCTTTATAAGCAGAGGGCCAGCTCAGAAGGAAGGAGAGAGGAAGGAACCTCGGGAGGGAGCTCAGAAGGGAGCTCAGAAAGAGAGAGAGAAAGGAGCAGACCCAAAAGAGCCAGAGAGAGACCTGGGAGAGACAGACTTGGAAGAGATCTGCTTGGAAGAAATCTCAAAGGCAGAGAGCTCAGAAGGAGAGAGCCCAGCCGGGAGAGAGGCCTCTGCTCACCTGGAGGGTCTGAAACAGGATTAAAAGGTACTGGAAGAAAAAGTCCTGACAGAAGATTTACTTATACTAAGAAGCCAGGAAGCCTGGAATCTTTACAGGGTCTTCCCAAGCTACAGAGAGGACAGACAGTACCCAGGAGGCTTCCAGAGGGAGTCTGCAAAGGAGACCGTGGCCAGAGAGTGGCCAGAGAGAGGTGCCTGAGTGGGCAAGTAACAGACGCCCCGACTTCATGAAGCCAAGGTACGGTGACTATTTTTTCTCAAAGAAAGGCCCAGCTCCTAGAACGTCTTTAAAACCAGATAATCAGCCTAAGAGAAAAGGAAGTGGGCAGGAGTCCTTTAAGCCATCATGTAGGGGCATAGGGACAAACCCTGCTATTTACCTGAAAGCCCTAGGACAGTCTAGCTGGAAACTAGGGAGAAGAAGTACTGACTTTCAAACCACAGCAGCCAGGGAAAGCTCAAGTACAGAGGGAGGCACAAATGAAACAGAGCCCATGCAGCTGGAGCCTGTATACTCAGTTATATTGTCCCAGGAAGAAGTAATGGACTGCTCGGTTTATGTAGCAGGGAGTTTTGAGTCACTCCGAGCTGTAACTTATTTAGACAAGCTCTGATATTGTTTTGTCCATGTTGAGAGAAAGAGAAAAAGCTCACTAATTTTACTTTGCTCCAAAGTTTGGAAAACCCTGTGTTGTTTTGCAAGAAGCTGTGAAGTATGTAACAGTTCACTTGTTTAACTATGCTTTGGTAAAAAAAACCCTGACAAAGAAGGAGAACCCTTTATTTTGTTACCTAGCGAACCACAGTGCTTGAAAGGGGAAATAAAAGCCTTATTTACCCTCCATTCTGGTCTACACAACTTATTCCTATAAGGAGGAGGACTACAAAGACCAGGGTGCACCTGGCCACCAAAAGTCTCTTACCTCCACAAATAATAAATATGCTCAACCTGCCCTTACCGCCATGGCCACCAGGGGGGGTTGATGACAGCATACAAATACAGAGCAAATGTCACCAGTGGAAAATAGGATAGCTAATGATGCGGTCTAACACTATTAGTGTAGGAAGGATGGTGACCCCATGAACATGATTGCAGAGACTACTTGTCAAAAGTCGAGGGAGGGGTGTAATGCACGAAGGCCACCCATGGGTGTCCAATCCCCTAGCACCGGCTATGATTGAACTATCACAAGCACTCACCCTGCCTGACCAAAAGCAGTCCCCCTCCACCACCACAGCCACAAACCCTCATACCCACACAGCTGCATAGGTACATGCTTATAGCATGCTGAGCCAATCTGTGATATACACCAGCTGGACAGGACTGCCATATAGCAAAAGGGTACTGTATCCCAGGTGGTACCATGGAAGATGGAGATGTGTGGGAACACCAGAAACCATGGACTCATAGTATATGCACGCAGGCATCACCAGGGAGCGCCTCTCCCCTTCATACATGACATATCAGAGGAGACTAGGTAATCTAGTCACACACAAACATTCTAACCATAAAAGGCCCATTTAGCATACACCCAGAAAGCAGAGGCACACATGTCAAGGTATGCAGTAGGACATACAAGTGCAGGTGTGCTATTGTGCATGGCAGCTGATTGCAGGATTCTCTGCATGTCCACATACCACAGCTCCCAGTTACCTGGACAGCACTGACCTCGTAGATGAAGGCCATTTCACCCCAGTAGCATAACAGGGACAGCAGTTGTAAGAAGGGTGGGGCGTCACCAAAAAATAGACCTTTAATCATGTGCACTCCACTCTTTCTCTATAGATACTTTTGCATAATGTAGGACAGTGAAGCCATCAAGACATGGTTCCAGGCCCCGTAGAGGAATCAGCCCTGATTACTTCAGCACATATGAGAGGCACTGCAGCAGAAAGAGTAAAATGATGGCACATTTGGCATACATGACAAGCACATGGTAGGCCCCAAGGAAGGCCATCTGTGCCTTGCCAAGCCATAAGATGCACGCTGGCACCATTCATCCATAACATGGAGCACCACAGTGAAGCAGCAGATGACATAGCCATCCAGACAAGTGGATGGGCTCAATTAGCTGCACTTGTCAGAGAGCCATGAGCAGTGTTGACAAAGGGGTATAAGAGTCCCAGAGATGTATACTTCTGGATAGGGAGGCTCATGACCCATGGAATAGCAGCAAGGAAGGTCCAGAGTCAAGGAACTAACATTCTTGTGATTGCCTACAAGGGATGAGAGCAGTGATTTGAGTGGAGAATCTGCAGGTGGATGATGAAGCTACAAGAATCAGAAATATAGGAGACCCACCCATATGCCACTGCCTATACCCAGTCACATGTCAAGGCCCCCATAGTGTAATAACCTCTGATGCCAGATGCTCACAACAACATTGGACATGTCATGCACCATCTCCCAAAACACATATGTACCAGATGACTGAGCATACAAGGAGCAGTGCCTCCCCTATCCAGGGCACACATTGCATTGGGTCATGATGCTATGTTCCTGCCATATAGTGCATGGTGGTATAACACAGGGTCTAAATAGTGGTAGAAAGTGCACATGTCATGCAGCATTGAAAAGCACAGTACCACACAATAATTGATGTGTCAGGGATGACATAGTTCTATACAGTTGTGTCGTTTTATGGCCCCAAGCATACATGTGCAGAACTGTTATAGTGCTACATCTTCACCTCTACCAGTTGTATAAAACATCAGGACACCAGTTCCCCAGGTCTCAGGTCAGTGATCAGCAGTCCCCAGACTCCTTGTGAGGGTCAATAAGGAAACATGCCAGTTTTTCTAGGAGGCCCAAGGAGAGATAATTTTCATATATAGAAAAAGTGTGAGCTAAATCCAATTCTCCTTTTCTTACTGACATTTTTATTGACAAACCTCATATCACTAAACAGAAAGTGGGGAGAAATTCAGGTAGTGGAGGGGGAGGGGTGAGGAGAGAGGATGGGAAGAAGGAGTTGATAAAGGGTAGGAGGCGGCAAGTGGACAGTTTGGGAATTCACGGCAACTGCTGGACCTTTATGCCTTAGATTTGCCCTTAATGATGTAGGCAAACTCATCCTAGGGTCCAATTTACTACCTCGTCTTCCATTCTGAGTCTATGGGGGAAGATTACATAATAAATCAGGCACAAAATTTCCAAATGTCTTTTTTGTAATTCAGAACTTCCCTCACTTGGTTTGCAGCTTGTCGTGCTGTGAGGGCTTGTGTGCATCAGTGATACTGAGAGCTAAGCTATCAGTAGCTTAGCTACTGGCAGGGTCTCCCAAGATAGACAGGTCTCAGCTGAGATGCCAAACTAAGACAAACCACCCATCTGGGCAGCAGCAGAATGGGATGGTGTTGTAAGTGGAGGATCATATTTCTGTGACAAATGCAACACTGGAATTAACTGCGCAGAAGAAAGGCTTGGCATAAACCATTATTAAGAAGGGACCCAGGATATCAATGGTTGACCCAGTACAAGCATTGTGGAACCTGTGTCTTTTGTGGAAACTGCTAGGTACGCATGACCTAGATTGGCCACTGTTTGAAACAGGATATTGGGCTTGATGGACCTTGGTCTGACCCAGTATGGCATATCTTATGTTCTTAAATCTACTTCTGTATCTTGCCTCGAAAACCCAATGGATACGCACAAAACAAATTGCACTATAGTGCTGGAAGATGAGACCCCCAGGTTGGAAAGCACTGAAATGGCTACTGGGAAGGAGCTGAAGACTTCTCAGAGTAAATCCAGCATTTATGATGTGGTTGGATCTGCTGCTGTAGCTGCACATGAAATGAGAGCCAGAAGCTGCAAAGATGTCTTACATATTGGGGCATAGAAAGTACGAAGTATGAACCAAGGGAAGTTGAAGGAGGTCAAGAATGAAATGGAATGTGTACAACTCAATCTGTTGGGTGTCAGTGAACTGAAATGGACTGGCTTTGGGCACTTTGCATCTGAGGATCATATGGTCTACTATGCTGGAAATGAAAGACAAAGAAGAAATGGTGTTGAATTTATAATTAAGAAGAAACTTGCAAAAACTGTAATGAAATACAATGCAGTCAGTGAACGCTTAATTTCTATTCATCTACGAGGAAAGCCCAACAACACAGCTATAATTCAGGTATATGCCCCAACAACAGCTGCAGAAGAGGAAGACATTGAGTTATATGAACAAATACAAGCTGAAATTGACAGAACATGCAAACAGGATAGTCATGGGTGACTGGAAAGCAAACGTTGGCGACAAAGAAGGCAAAGTGGTTGGAAATTATGGACTTGGCAACAGAAATGAAGCTGGAGAAAGACTGAAAGAATTCTGCAAGACCAACAATCTATTCATCTCAAACACCTTCTTCCAGCAACACAAGTGCTGACTGAACACATGGACTTCACTCAGTGGATTGCACAGAAATCAAATTGACTACATCTGTGGAAGACAATGATAGAAAAGCTCGATAACATCAACAAATACAAAACTTGGAGCTGACTGTGGTACAGATCACTAGCTACTAGTATGCAAACTCAAGCTAAAGTTGAAAAAGAGCAAGACAATCATGAATGTAGCAAAATGTGACCTTGACAGTATACCACTGGAATTTAAAGACTGCCTGAAAAATTGATTTGCTGCTTTAGATACAAATGACAGAAGAGTTATGGGATGACATCAAGAAGGTTGTGTTGGAAGAAAGCGAGAAGTCTCTACTTAAGGTGAAGAAGCAAAAACGTCCAAAATGAATGACCGAAGAAACTCTGAAAATTGTCCAAAAATGCAGAGAATCTAAAGTCAGAGGAGAAAGAGAGACAATCACAGAACTCAGAGATTTCCAACGTGCAGCAAGACAAGACAAGGAGAAGTACTACAATAACACATGCAAGGAAGTAGAATCAGAAGCTATTAGAGGAAGAACAAGATCATTTTTTCTAAAGCTATGAGAGTTAAAGAAAAAATTTCAGCATCGAATTGGAATGCTACAAGATGCTCAAGGATCCATGTTGAATGATGCAGTGAAGATCAAGAAAAGGTGGAAAGAATATACAGAGTCATTATACCATAAAGATCAAGTGGACCAAAGCCGTTTCAACCTATACCTCATGATCAGGAACCATTGGTGATGAATGAAGAAGTCGAAGCAGCATTGAAAGCCTTATCAAAGAACAAAGCACCGGGCATTGATGGCATTCCTATTGAGTTATTACAGCAATCAGACAAAGCTGTTACCATACTTACAAGGCTCCGCCAGGAAATTTGGAAGACAAATTCATGGCCAACTACCTGGAAAAGATCTGTGTTTATACCAATACTGAAGAAAGGTGACCTGACAGACTGTGGAAATTATCGCACAGTCGCTCTGATCCCATATGCCAGCCAGACTCTACTCAAGATCATTCAGTAGAGACTACAGCCATACCTGCAACAAGAACTGCCTGAAGTGCAAGCAGGGTTCAGGAAAGGGAGAGGACCGAGAGACATTATCACGGATGTGAGATGGATTCTTGAAAAGACAAAAGAATACCAAAAGGATATCTATATGTGTTTTACTGACTACAGGAAGGCTTTTGACTGTGTAAACGATGAGAAACACTGGGACACATTAAGAAGCATGGGTATACCAGAATACCTGATCGTTCTTTTGCACAACTTTTACACTGCTCAAGAAACAACAGTTCAAACTAAAGTAGGAGAAACAGAATGGTTTAAAATCAGCAAAGTTCTATGACAAGGCTACATACTTTCCCCGTACCTCTTTAACTTATATGCAGAACAAATCATCAGAGAAGCAGGACTGTATGAAGACAACAGAGGTGTAAAGATTGGTGGAAGACTCAACAACCTTCTCTATACTGATGATACCACATTACTGGTTGAAAGTGAAGATGACCTGAAACATTTGCCTCTCAAGATCAAGGAATGTAGTCTTAAAATGGGTCTGCACCTTAATGTTAAGAAGACAAAGATCCTGACAACTGGAAAAATGAATAAGTTCATCATTGACAAAGAAGAAATTGAAATAGTTGACAACTTTTACCTACCTGGATCAACTATCAATAAAGAAACAACAGGAGGTCAAGAAATCCAACGACGCATTGCTCTTGGTAGAATGGCTATGAAGGACCTAGACAAGATTCTCAAGAGCAGAGATGTCTCTCTCCATACAAAGATTTGACTTGTTCAAGCCATGGAATTTCCAAAAACATGATATGAATGTGAAAGTTGGACAGTGAAAAGAAAGACAGGAAGCAAATTGAGGCCTTTGAATTATGGTGCTGGTGACGAATACTGTGTATACCATGGACTTCTCGAAGAACAAATCAGTCACTACTAGAGGAGATCAAACCTAAGCTTTCTTTAGAAGCTCAGATGACAAGACTTTGACTTTCATACTTTAGACACATCATGTGAAGAGAGAGAGATCATTAGAGAAAGATATCATGTTTGGCAAGGTAGAAGGTCAACGCAAAAGAGGAAAGCCAGCAATGAGATGGATCGATACAACAGCAGCAGCTACGGGTGCCAGTCTGTCAACAATGAGCTGCCTGACTGAAGACCAAACACAATTTAGGACAACTATTGTCACGTGCACCACCTTGGCAGGGTAATAGACCAAGGGAGGTTGGACACAAAAATATATAAGGTTGAGTTTGGCAAGTGTTTCACAGGGCCCAGGGACTTTTAGCCTGGTAGCCTCCTTGTTACCAAATCTCAAAGAACACAAAGGTCAGAGTGGAGGGAAAACAAAGGCATTTATTTCCCCTTCTTGCAAAGGTTCAAATGGTTGGGCAATAACATCAACACAAGTGTCCTTACTTCAGGTTAGAAGAAAAAGTAAAACATGAGTTTAAAGCAAAACTGTTATCTTCACAGAGTGGTGTACAAAAACAAACATTTTCTATTCCACAAGTTATAGCTTATACGCTAGGCAAGGACTCCAGGCTTCCTGTCATGCAGTAATTACAGTCCATTTCTGTATCTGAAAGCTCTTTAGCAAATTCCACTTGCATCGGTTCCACTTCGGAAGCCTCTGAAACTGAGTCAGTAGTTTCTGGCAAATTGTAGTCAGGCTTCTTATATAACTTTTCTATGACCTCCCAATGCTCAGGGTTAAGCGTAGGGCATCGGTCCTGGGTTCTCCTATACTGAGAACACTCCTCCTTCTGCAAGGGTTTTACATTAGCTTCATGCAAACCTTTCTCATTAAAAAGTCTCTTATTTGGTAAACGTTTCTTGTACCCTGTATCATAGGCAGTTTTATATGGACAGTATTCCTCTGCTCCCTGTCCTCCCCATATACCAGCACTCTGAAACCTGCTTCGAGTAAAATATGGGTTACCTTTTATCTTTGGCTTTTCTACTCCAGGTGAGGATTGAGGCCTGCCTCGGCTGGGATTCTGACTTGCCTGAGCAATAGGCCTTAGGTTCTCCAGCCGTCCTTCAGTTGGCTTTATACTGCAGTCACAGCAATGCTTTCGCCTCTCTGGATGAAGAGCACTCACTCTTGATGGAGCTGTCTCTCCTTCTCCTCGGTTGCTCCTCTCTTCATGCCACAGCGGCTGCTGCTGCCTTCTGCCAAACTCCTGTCCAGGGGCTATTGCTTCAGCCCTTCCTTTTCCAGAACTGGCCTTCTTCCTGCATCTCACTTCCTTGAAGAGCACACCTTCTCCTCTCTCCTTATCTCTGAGGAGAACCCTTTCTCCTGGATCTGTCCGTTCTGTCCGTCCTTCCGATTCTGCCTCTTCTGCTGGTCCTGCCTCTTCTGCTGATCCTCCCTCTTCCTCTTCTAGACTCTCTTTAAGAGGTACTCCTCTCTTCCTTGATTGGAGGCTGGCTGGCATTACCTCACGACCTATGGGGCGTGGTTCCTCAGTCTCTCGTAGGTCCCTCTTGCTCCCTCTATCTGGTTCCTCGAAATATTGCAGCTTATGCCTGACTTTTTCTGTGTTTAAAACATTTTCTTCTGTTCCTAGAGGGTCTGCTGCGTGACACTATCCAGAAGGTTGCCATGAGTTGACACCAACTTGATGGCACTTAACAACAACAACAATTCAGAACTTGCCTTATTTTATTCAAGTTAAATATCTTAGATCAGCCTAATTCACTATTATACAGGTTCCCCCATCTCTCAGATCATGTTGAGAATGAAAAAATTGTTGTGCCTAATGTTTCCATTACATAGATTAGAAACATAGAAACATGGCAGCAGAAAAAGACCACATGGCCTATCTAGTTTGCCCTTCCATCAACTACAATAGTCCCCTTTTTTCTATTAGAGATCTTCTGTGTCCCATGCTTTTTTGAATTCAGATACTATCCTCATCTCTACTACCTCCACTGGGAGACTATTCCACGCATCTATCACGTTTTCCGTAAAGAAATATTTACGCATATTATCCTGAGTCTATCCCCTTTCACTCTCATCCTATGTCCTCTCTTAGCAGAGCTTGCCTTCAATTGAAAGAGACTCTCCTGTGCATTTATGCTATGGAGGTTTTAAAGGTCTCTATCATATCACCCCATCCCGTCTTTCCTCTAAAGTATACATATTAAGATCTTTAAGTCTGTCCTCATATGCTTCATAATGAAGACCACTAACCATTTTAGTAGCCACCCTCTGCATCAACTCCAACCTGCAGTCTCCAGAATTGCACACAATACTCCAAATGAGAATGCACCAGAGATTTATACTGAGGCACTATCATCTCCTTTTTTCTCCTGGCCATTCCTTTCCCTATACATAAGCATACTTCTGGCTTTCGCAATCGCCTTTTTTTTATCTGTTTAGCTACTTTAAGATTGTCAGAAACAATTATGCCAAGGTCACGCTCTTCTTTTGTGGACAGAAGTACCTCACCCTCTACTCTGTACAGCTCCTTTGCATTTTTGCAGCCTAAATGCATGACCCTGCATATTTTTTAGCATCAAATCTCAGTAGATTGAAAATAAAAAGCATATAGAGCTTTACATAATTATAAAGGTTTTTTTTAGCATCAACTTGTCCTTTAGAAAGAGATCTACCATGCAAAGCTTGTCATGCCAATAGATAAAAGCAGATTGGTAAAGGAAAAAATATTCAGTCCATCCTGAGGGAATATTTTATAATTGAGCTAGTTTTTTCCCTGAGGCATGGATTCATCTTTTTTGTTTGAAAGTCTCTGATGTTTTAAAGGGGCATTTTCAAATCAAATACGTAGATAGGTGATCCCAAAATGGCTTGTATAATAGAGTATGAAATATTGTAACTAGAAATGGAGAGAAAAACAATATGCATCAGAGAGGATAAAGATAAGTAAGGGGCATGTTTACATATGTGCGCTAACAGTTACCCTGGCCTTTAGCACAAGGCAAGCAGCACGGGACTGCGGTAACTATGGCCACTGTAAAAATCCCACGCTAACTCCTAGCGCATGACAGGGCAGGGACTGGGCGAGCTTAGGGCGGACAGTGAGCATTGACAGCTCATTTTGATTAGTTTCAGCATCATTATCACATGCTAATCATGAATGTTTGAGTTAGCACAGGTGCACCTCAGTGGGTGGCATTAAGTGCACCCGGATTAATTGCGGTTACAGGTTTAGCATATGGAGGTGCATCTCACCACAGTGACTGCAAGGGGACATGCTGGGAAATCCCCCAACAGTTTGTGCAGGTCAGAAACATTTCCTATGCTAATTTTTCACACTTAAGGTTTGCTATTTTAGCACACTTCAGTAAACATGTGCCTAAAGGAAGTAAAGCTGTCTATAAGCTGTTCTGATATCTTTAGTACAGCCTGTATAAGCAAGATGGCTCTAAATTGTTAATTTCAAATATTAGCTGTCACACATTATGTACATTACACCAAGAGAAATGATCATTCATGGACCGTCACCGTGGCACCTGTGGCTGACGCTCAGCTGCAGCGCCCCAACTCAGCCAGTAGGGGGGATGCTGCAGAGGCTGAATTCACTAGGGATATGCACTCATCAGTGTGCATCTGGTTTGCTTGAGCAGCTAAAAATATACAGTGTGCACAACGGTGGTGGATGCCTGGAATGCCCTCCCGAAAGAGGTGGTGGGAGCCAAAACAGTGATGGAATTCAAAAAGGCAGGGGACAGACACAGAGGATCACTACATAACTAGAGGATGGAAACAAAACAAACGTAAATAACTTCATAAATAGAGAGGGGGTAAGTTGTCTGGAGTGGCACATACAATTCTACGATTCTGGCTCCTTATTGGGCAGACTAGATGGACCATCCTGGTCTTTATCTGCCATCACTTACTATGTTACTATGTAATTTCTGTAAGGCATGTAAGAATTAACAATCCCTTTGCATGCTTAGAGTTCTAGAACTCATACAATGCTCACTTAAAGAACAAATATGTGAAACAAAAAGACGTGCCCCAGATTAGGAAAAGTTTGTTTTAATGAGCAGGACCTGATCTTTTCTATGGCTATACATACTAGAGGCATGCATGGGCAAAAAAAGAGTTTGGTTCATCCTTGTTTCAAACAAATGTTTCTGTTTTTCAGGATTTATATTCATTTCACTTATTTTTTAAATGCATGAAGGCATATTCCAATGTGGCTGCCCAGGCCCCTGTGCATCCGATTAGAATAGGGACGCCCAAAGGTAGACCTGATTCTGATCCCACGGGGGCTAGATGTGCCCGCGGGATTAGAATCAGGTCTAGAGCCTGAATGTGCAGGCCAGGCCCCGATTCTGATCGGGGCCACGCACAGTCACTTGCCTGGCTACCTCAGTCAGGCTCCTGAAAGGAGCCGCAGTACCGTGGTGCCCTGTTACATGCCACCATGACTCCATTCAGGAGCTACACATGCCAGCCACTGCCGATTCACTTCATTCCCTGCAGCTGAACCCTCGATCTGGCCTCCCATGGCCAGGGTCTGGCTGTGGGGAACTTCCTGCATCCACCTACCTTTTGCCCCTGGCCAGCAACAGGATCCCCTGACATGCAGGGGGACTTATTTCACATCTGTGGTGGAATGAGTCCCCTGTCTAAATTCACGGCCCCAGATGTACAGGGCCAAGCTCAGAAGCAGCCCTGTACATCCGGGTTCGCAGACCGCCCATATCCCGCCCTCACTCCACCCCCAGAATGCCCCCTCCTGCCCCCATCTAAGCCTCTCCCTACAAACGTGTTGTTCGTATGGTGAGACTTTTGCTAGGGCCAGCAAGGGGGCGAATAGCGAGGATGACCCCCATACTGCACACGCGGTAGAACATTTTGCATGTGCAAATCAACTTTAATGCATTGATTCCTAGATATACACATGTAAAAGGAATTTGCATGCAATCTTGGTTTTTTGGCAACATCCACAGAAGTTTGAACTCACAAACTTTAGACCTGTTTTCAAATGGAAAGTATTCAAGTACCATCTCTTTGAAATTTACCCCAGCAAAACAGCCTGTACACACTTACCTCTACTAAAATGTGTGGGTAGTTTACTCAGGGAAATCTACTAGCATCCTTTTTAAAATCACAAGGTACACATGGAAATGAAACCCCCCCACCCCCTATCCTGTCCCCAGCTAAAGAATGTGAATCCTACTGCTATCCCTTGTGATCCTGAGCTAGTCCCTTAGTCTTCTGTTGCCTCAGGTACAGAAAAGTGGGATATAAATCTCTTAATTAAATGAATGTGTTACAATTTAATTTTCAAAGAGAATGTAAGTGGATACAAAAGTGCTCATGGACCCTGTGAGTTGCCAGGATACTTAAAAAAAGGCATGCCATTTTGTAAATCAAATAGAGGTACATATTGTCCTTGTCTTCACCCCCAGGATGGCCACCTAGTGGAACTAGGAAATCCATATTCCAAAAGTTTTTCTGGCAAAAGTTTGGAGTTTGCCAGACAAACCTCAAAGTTTAAAATTCTGTCTTCCTCTTACAGGCCCACTAGATAAATGTTGTCAGGGAAAATTGTTACCCAAACAAAATTTATCCATCCAAATTAAGGCAGCACTGCGTTTACCCTTGAAATGTGTTTTTACTTTGGTCAGTGAGCACTGATATTTGGCACTAGCCTGCCAGCAATGATGGGTAACTCAGATGGGTCAAACAGCAGTTAACCAAACAACTATGCTGGTTAACTTTAGACCAGATATTCAGCCCAAGCAGATTCAAGCTGAATATCTGGATAAAGTTAACCAGACATGCTTCTCTGGTTAACTTTACCTGGATATGGCCAACTAAATATTGGTCTCTAGTGTGATGAAGAAGCCCCAATTTCCACTGTTAAAATACAAAACACGCAGCATGTCAGTTCAAAAGCTGACAGGAGAACAGACCAGGTGGATAGCTGTTGTCAGTGGCAACGACAACAAAGGCAGCCACGAGGTCTGGAGAAACGTGTAGTAAGGAGAAACGCCCTAATTCCCAATAGCACACACCTGGTAGGGGAAGTATGCACAGCCCTTATAAGGATAGTGCAGGGAACACAAGAGGGAAGCATTACAAGGACGACACCTCCAAAGAGTTGCCAGGAGGAGAGGAATTGTCAGAGAGCTCAGATTTGGAACAAACCCTGAGAGGGAGAAACCTGGGACAAGGTGAGCACTGTAGGAAGAGAAGACAGCCTGTCTTACCTACAACAGCTACCAGGGAGGAACCAGGAAGAGTCTCTCACTTCAGTATAGGAAGTGACTCAGAGTCTGAACCAGGAAGCGTTCAACCTCAGAGATACCCAGAATCCACTAGGAGGAAGCAGCTTGCTAGAGCAGAAGCCAGCTGGGCAGCTCCTGCTGATTGCAGAGACACGGCAGCATGGAACCTACGTCCTAACCAGAGGAACTGCAAGCCAGTAGCTAAAAAGTATGTAACAAGAAGCTGGGACTTGGGGAATGAATGTGAGCCATTGAAAGTTAAAAGGAATAAAAGTGTTTGTAGAGTGAATGCAGAGCAACCTTACACAGGAAGCCAGAGGTGGGGGCAGGGCAGCTACTCCCAACCTAACTACCTGAATAGAGAGCATTCACAGCCGTCAGAAAAGCTTAGAGACTGGCCAGAAGACGTGTATATGTCAGAAGAGGAGCTGGCAGTAAGCTTTAAACCCCAAAAAGAAGCCTTACAAGCTAAAGTCTGTTAGCAAGAGGGGACAGAGAGTTCCTCTATCCCTAACAGAAGATAGCAACAGAGAAACTTACCGTGAGGGCTTGCCAAAGGGAAATGTCCAAGCATATTTCAACCAAGAGGGTTTGGAACGTGAGGAGGAACCCATGTTAGTGGACTCTCTCAGTGAATCCTCATCTGTATCTGACCTAATGGACTGTACATTAGTCTCATCTGAAAGAATATCTCTGCGCTAGAGAGAGCAAAAACATAGTGTCGTATGAAAGCACTATATGGTTTACACAGAAAGGCTGTGTGCTACAGTTTAAGTTCCTACCTTGAAGCAAGAAGTTATTGCTGTATGTCCTTTGTGTTTTTGCCAAAAAGATTGGAATACTTTTGTTTCTGCTTGTGTTCTGTTCACTTGTTTATTAATCCACCCCGGGAGGGGAATAAATCCACATTTTGCTTTACCATTCGAGTCTGCACAACTATTTCTTCACCATCAGAAGCGAACTGCCCCCTGGTGGTGACATAAAGTGGCGTAGTTCTTCGGATTTTTCAAGTGGATGAAAAACACAGCACCGAAGACACACATAGGATTTACCTTGCTGAAGGAGGAAAAGTTTGCCGCCGGAGAAAAAGAAAGAAAAAGCCGGAGCAGATTTTTTTTCAAAAATTCCTGACCTGGAGTGCAGCAAGCCTACAGCTTTCTCAACGCACGATCCTTCACCGTGCTGAGGTAAAGGTAGGAGGGCACGGGTGATTTGGATCTGAGAAAGGGGGAGCTGTGGTGGTAGGAGCAGCAAGAGGAATAGCTGAAAAAAAAAAAAAAAAAAAAGTTACCTATAGTGGAAACACTTTGTTTGGTGCCGCACTTGGTGGGCTTGTCTTTTGTTTCTTCACAGGTGCGTAAAGATGGATCCCCAGCAAATGAAAGACTGGATGGAGGTCCAGTGGAAAGCACAAGGAGAACTGGCCCGGCAAAGCCAAGAGAGAATGATACATGCAATGACTGAGCAGCAGCAGCCGCTACTAGAGTTGCTGGAGACTCTGATAAAGAAAACTGCTACCGCAGCCGAGGTTGAGTCTGCAGGACCGAGGGCGGTAGGACTACATGAATACAATGCTCTGTCATTGGGACAATTAAAGTCATACGATAGTTTTGATGACTTTGCTGACGCGTTCGAGCGAATAGCAGCAGCGGCTAAATGGCCGACTGATCAGTGGGCAGTAAGATTTGCCATGACTTTATCTGGTGAGGCGCTCGCCGCATACAAAACAATGCCCGTTGATCTGTCTTCCAGTTACCCCGACGTGAAGATAGCTATTAGAGATAGGCTGGGTTTAACGCCCATGCACTACAGAAGGCTCTTTAGAGAGGCCAAACTCCTGGATAAGGAAACGCCTAAAGCCTTGTTACAATGACTAAAAGGTCTAGCGACCAAATGGCTCGTTCCAGAAAGGGCGACGGTCGAGTCTTTATTTGATACCGTCCTCCTGGAACAGTATTTGGAAGCCATTCCACAAGAAATAAAGGCATTTATATTGCTACAAAAATGCAATTCTACGAATGACGCAGCCATCCTTACGGAGAACTATTTTGAGGCTGAATTAGCCAGTACCTCCGGAGGCGGTATTTTAAAAATGGCTGGCATTGATAGAATGCATGGTGTGAGAAAGTCTTTTAAAAGCAATGCATATGGTGATACTGCATATAATGTTAAGCTGTCTGGTAACACTATGGTGAAAATGGCCCAAATGAAATGTTTTAACTGTGGTCAGCCTGGACATGGGTACAAAAAGTGTACTGCACGTAATGCTCTAGTGGTGGGAGGACAGAACCCCCTAGAGAAGGGCATTCAGGTCGAAGTCCAGATAGAAGGGGTAAAAGCTTTGGCGCTCCTGGATTCCGGAGCTGACCAAAGCATGGTCTCCCAGGAGGTATGGCAGACCATCACGGCCCATAAACCTTCTGCAGAAGGACAAATTGACGGAAGAGTGAGTGTGAGATGCGTGCATGGCACCTCGTCCCATTATCCCTTATATAGCGTGTGTGTGGAAGGAGCAGGTACTCGGGAAAAAGTACAAGTAGCCATAGTCCCACATCTCCCGTATGAGGTAGTATTAGGGCGTGATTGGCCCCCATTTTCCAGACAAATGAAGGAAGGCCTTATTGAAGAACCTGAGATACCGAGGACAGAGGCCATAGCTCAAAAGGTCCCAAAACCTTTATTTGAGAAGGTAAAAAGGCCCAAGGGTCCTACAAAACTCCAGGTAGTGGAGGGAGCCTCCTTGAAAAAAAGGTTCATTTTGAGGTTCGCCAAACTATCTCCCTTGGCTCAGAGTCCAAAGAGGGCCTCTGAAGCTGCAGCAGGTTACGACCTGTGTAGCGTAGAGGATGTGGTGGTCCCGAGGGAGGGAAAAGCCCTTATTAATACAGGCTTGCAGATCCAGATACCCGAAGGCTGCTACGGCAGAATAGCCCCGCGATCTGGATTAGCTGCAAAACATTTTCTAGATGTTGGAGCGGGGGTAGTGGACCCCGATTACCGGGGCGAAATAAAAGTCCTGCTGTTCAATTTCAGTAAAGAGAGCTATGCAGTAAAGAAAGGGGACAGAATCGCCCAATTTATATGTGAGCGAGTAGGTTTCCCCTTAGTGGAAGAAGTCTCTGCTTTAACAAGTACAGCACGAGGTACAGGCGGATTTGGCTCCACGGGGGTGGGGGAAGTAAAAAGTCTAACGGCCATGACAGACAGGAAAAAGGAGGAAGACTTAGGCCCCCAACCTGCCGATTGGAGGGAACACCCAGAGCCACGCATAGGCGTGGACTTATCAGTACCCCAGAAGAAGGAATTGATACAGGTGTTGGATAGGTTCAAAGATGTTCTCACGACGACACCGGGGGAAACCCGTATCGTCGCGCATGAGATCATTACCACACCAGGGAAAATAGTCAGACAGCGCCCCTACAGGTTACCTGAGGCGAAAAAAATGGAAGTAATAGCCCAGGTAAAAGAAATGGCAAAAATGGGCATCATTGAGGAGTCCAAAAGCCCATGGTCAAGTCCAATCGTGCTGGTCCCAAAACCAGACGGGACACTGCGATTTTGTATCGATTTTAGACAGGTAAACAACATATCGCAGTTTGACGCCTATCCGATGCCACGGATAGACGATTTACTGGACAAGTTAGGCCAAGCCAGGTTTCTGACTACCCTCGACTTAACGAAGGGATACTGGCAGATCCCGCTAACCAGGGACTCCAAGGCAAAGACCGCCTTTAGCACACCGGTGGGCCTCTATCAATTTAGGCGTATGCCATTTGGCCTTCATGGTGCAGCGGCCACATGCCAGAGACTCATCGATCAGGTCTTGAGGCCTCACCACTCGTACGCCCTTGCGTATCTGGATGACGTTGTTATCCACAGCAAAACTTGGGCCGAGCATTTGGTTAGGGTGGAGGCAGTGTTACAAGCCATTAGAAAAGCCGGCTTAACGTTAAATCCGGCGAAGTGCCTATTTGCCACTAGGGAGGCAAAGTATTTAGGGCACATAGTGGGGAATGGGTTGGTTAAGCCACTCACAGGAAAAATCGACAGTGTTCGAGATTTTCCTAGGCCCCTGGACAAGAAACACATCCGCAGCTTTTTAGGCCTTGTGGGTTATTACATGCGATTTATCCCTAGATTTGCGGAGCTTAGTATGGTGTTTACAGAGATGCTCAAAAAGAACGCACCAAACGTTGTACGGTGGACTCCAGAGGCTGAGGAGGCTTTTGTTTCTCTAAAGGAGAAACTATGTAAGGCCCCAGTTCTCAGAGGGGTTAATTTTCGGCTGCCGTTTATCGTGCAGACCGATGCCTCTGAGACAGGTTTAGGTGCTGTTATGTCACAGACTTTTGAGGGGATTGAGCATCCCGTTCTGTATCTCAGCCGGAAACTCTCTGATGCTGAGAGGAGATATTCAACGGTGGAACGCGAATGCCTCGCGATCAAGTGGGCTGTGGAGGCATTGCGCTTCTACCTGTCAGGGCGCAAGTTTGTCCTAGTCACGGATCATGCGCCACTGAAGTGGCTCAACCACATGAGAAACGATAATGCCCGTTTAACGAGATGGTACCTAGCCTTACAGGCCTTTGATTTTGATGTCCAACACAGGGCGGGCAAGTTGCACGGCAACGCAGATGCGTTATCTCGGCTTACGTGCTGTCAGACGGAAACGTCAGCAACACGTAAGGTTTTAAGGGGGGGGATATGTGATGAAGAAGCCCCAATTTCCACTGTTAAAATACAAAACACGCAGCATGTCAGTTCAAAAGCTGACAGGAGAACAGACCAGGTGGATAGCTGTTGTCAGTGGCAACGACAACAAAGGCAGCCACGAGGTCTGGAGAAACGTGTAGTAAGGAGAAACGCCCTAATTCCCAATAGCACACACCTGGTAGGGGGAAGTATGCACAGCCCTTATAAGGATAGTGCAGGGAACACAAGAGGGAAGCATTACAAGGACGACACCTCCAAAGAGTTGCCAGGAGGAGAGGAATTGTCAGAGAGCTCAGATTTGGAACAAACCCTGAGAGGGAGAAACCTGGGACAAGGTGAGCACTGTAGGAAGAGAAGACAGCCTGTCTTACCTACAACAGCTACCAGGGAGGAACCAGGAAGAGTCTCTCACTTCAGTATAGGAAGTGACTCAGAGTCTGAACCAGGAAGCATTCAACCTCAGAGATACCCAGAATCCACTAGGAGGAAGCAGCTTGCTAGAGCAGAAGCCAGCTGGGCAGCTCCTGCTGATTGCAGAGACACGGCAGCATGGAACCTACGTCCTAACCAGAGGAACTGCAAGCCAGTAGCTAAAAAGTATGTAACAAGAAGCTGGGACTTGGGGAATGAATGTGAGCCATTGAAAGTTAAAAGGAATAAAAGTGTTTGTAGAGTGAATGCAGAGCAACCTTACACAGGAAGCCAGAGGTGGGGGCAGGGCAGCTACTCCCAACCTAACTACCTGAATAGAGAGCATTCACAGCCGTCAGAAAAGCTTAGAGACTGGCCAGAAGACGTGTATATGTCAGAAGAGGAGCTGGCAGTAAGCTTTAAACCCCAAAAGAAGCCTTACAAGCTAAAGTCTGTTAGCAAGAGGGGACAGAGAGTTCCTCTATCCCTAACAGAAGATAGCAACAGAGAAACTTACCGTGAGGGCTTGCCAAAGGGAAATGTCCAAGCATATTTCAACCAAGAGGGTTTGGAACGTGAGGAGGAACCCATGTTAGTGGACTCTCTCAGTGAATCCTCATCTGTATCTGACCTAATGGACTGTACATTAGTCTCATCTGAAAGAATATCTCTGCGCTAGAGAGAGCAAAAACATAGTGTCGTATGAAAGCACTATATGGTTTACACAGAAAGGCTGTGTGCTACAGTTTAAGTTCCTACCTTGAAGCAAGAAGTTATTGCTGTATGTCCTTTGTGTTTTTGCCAAAAAGATTGGAATACTTTTGTTTCTGCTTGTGTTCTGTTCACTTGTTTATTAATCCACCCCGGGAGGGGAATAAATCCACATTTTGCTTTACCATTCGAGTCTGCACAACTATTTCTTCACCATCAGAAGCGAACTGCCCCCTGGTGGTGACACTAGGCAGCTAGATTTAGTAATCTAAGAGATGCAATTTTTGCCATAGGGGGATCCACCTAATTAACTCTATTCCTCCTCCTCCCCTTTGAAAATTGTTACTTGATTCTTAGTCCCCTGGATTGACATACACACCAAGTTATCTAAATAAGCAAATATATGTTATAGCTCTGAAAAAAATAGAAGAAACTTTTAAATGCTAGGAAGGTTTCTCAGTTTAATATCCACCAATTTTCCGGATAATATAGCAAATTTTGACAAACATTTCTAAAATACTATATAGCTCCTTCTCAGCTGGCTGGCAGAGATGACAGTCACACATAGGATAGCTGGGACAAACTGGCTCCCAGTTTTCCTGAGGGTTCTTCATGAATGGAGAAAAAGACAGTCTTTTGAGGTCCGAGGCTTCTGAGATTGCCAGCACAAGTCCTAGTCCAGTAGGAAAATGCACAGGATGCCTGATTGGGAGTTGTTCAAAATATAATCTTTACTAGAAATGATGCAAGTAGAAAATCCAGTGTGTGCATAGTGCAGCTACATTCCAAAGGCAACATAAAAATTGGGTATACAGTCCATAAGTTCAAAATTCCAAATCAGACCTCTAAGTCCAGAAACATCTAAAAAAAAAAAAAAACCAGCATCTGCACACCCCACAGATGAGGTACTTCTTCCTTCACTCTCCTCTAGCTTCAGAGGTTCTATCCTGGGGAATGGGATCCTTTCTTTTCCCGCGTTAGTATCTCCAAATCCTGACTGCAAATCACAATGAAGAGATACTCTCTTGCCTGGACAGATGTGAACTCCTGCAGACTCCTTTGAGGCAGAAACACTGAAGCAAAATCCTCTCCTAGCAGTCGTACCCTTGACCTTGGCTAGATCTCCACATCTTCCACAAAATCCTGAACATTTCTCAGAGCAGCCAAATGATCTTTCAAACAAGATCATTTTCTGGTCTCTCTCACTCTTGGCACTCTCCACCAGATCCCAAGAAATCTCCCATAGCCTGAGGTTCTGGGCACCACAGCTTTGGGCCCCCCTTCACCTTCCCAAGACAGGAGACGATATATAGAGAAAGTTCAGAGCATGAGAGCTCATTAGCTTTATCAACATCTCCGTTTCTACAGTAAATACCTCTCTCACTTGGATTTCAGTCAAGCCTTTGATATCGTTCCTCATATATGACATAAATAAATTGAGCCCCCTAGAGATGGTCTCTAAAGTGACTGACTGGTTTAGAAATTGGTTGAGTGGGAGGCAACAAAAGGTACAGATAAATGTAGTTCTCTCTGAGGAAATGGAGGAACCAGTGGTATGCAGCAGGGATCTGTCCTTGGTCCAATTCTCTTTAACATTTTTGTTAGTCATATTGTGGAAGGGCTGTTGGGTAAGGTTTGCCTCTTTGTGGATGATACAAAAATCTGCAATAGAGTAGACACCCAGGAAAGGGTAGATTACATGAGGAGGGATCTAGCTAAGCTTGAAGAATGGTCAAGAATTTGGCAGCTGAGATTTAATGCTAAAAAATGCAGGTCATGCATTCAGACTACAAAAATCCAAGGGAGCGGTACATTATAGGGGGTGAAGTACTAATGTCCATGAAAGAAGAGTGGAATCTGGGCGTGATTGTTTCTCATGATCTTAAGGTGGCTACACAGGTAGAAAAGGTGATGGCAAAAGTCAGAAGGAAGCTTGGGTGCATAGAGAGAGGAATGTCCAGCAGGAAAAAGGAGGTGATAATGCCTCTGTATAAGTCTTTAGTGAGACCTCATTTGGAGTATTGTGTGCAAGTCTAGAGATCACACCTTCAAAAGAATATGAACAGAATAGAGTCAGTGTAGAGGGGGACACCCAAAATGGTCAGTGAGCTCTGACATAAGGCATATGGGGACAGACTTAAAAATCCCAAGGAAAAGCGGGAGAGAGGAGATATGTTAGAGACGTTTAAATACCTCAATGGCCCAAGTGCACAGAAGGAGAGCCTCTTTCAATTGAAAGAAAGCTCTGCAATGAGGGGGCATAGGATGATGGTGAAATGGGGTAGACTCAGGAGTAATATGTGAAAATATTTCTTTACAGAAAAAGTGGTAGATACATGGAATAGTCTCCCAGTGGGGCCCCACACTAACAATCTCAAACTAATTTGGAAGGGTGCGATTGGGCGGAGATAGGGCAGGTTGGGAAGGAATGTGAGCACTGATGGTACATCATGGTTAGTGCAGGTGTTATAGGTATTTATTTATTTATTTATTTAACATCTTTTATATACCGCGCTATTGTCATCAGCTCGGTTTACATGGAACAAAAATATGCATACATAGAACTGAAAATGCATTTTACAAGTAACAGGGATTTGTAAACTTGGGAATAACAAGGTAAAACTATGTAAAACTAGCTAACTATTTACAGAAGATTCAAGTACGTTAGTCAAATCTGGATGTATCAATTGGGATAGATGGTATGGTCGGGACGTATCTGTAAAATGCTTTCTTGTGCAAAAAATTAGATTGGGAAATAGCTTAGGAAGAGATGATGTTTGAGGCTTTTGCTGTCAGGGCGAGTGCCCTTAATATCATCTCAATGTGTACAGAAGGGGGATGAACGCACATGCTCCTGAAGTTGATGCAAGACTCTGTGTTAGATTCACAGTCCAAACATGTGCTTCTGGTGTGTTCTTCAGTAAACATGCCCCTAAATGAAATTTGCAAATTCACAAGTGATGAAGCAAACTGGGAATACTAGTGCAGCTCTGCTTTCACCTTTATAATTAGCCTAAGCGAACATGGCTAGTAGGATTGGAAGTCATGCAAATTTTCTATCATTCTTAGTTTAATAGCTTTTATAACATCCATTTCAAGTTTTCTGTGTAAGCCTTGACATACTTTTTAAAATGCATTATGGTGGTGTTGAATTCTGATATCTTTTGTGGTATTCTTAACCAATGCATCATTTTCACTGACTCAAAATGAACACCTGTGAAGAGCTGGCCTCCTTTTCCAGCCAAGTATTTAATGAAAATAATGTGTATACACAGTATCTGGGCTACTTAAAACAAATAGACACCCTAAATAAAAGGCCCTGTGAGTGTATCTTTGATCTTGCTTTTCAAACGTTAGTTCTATCTGCCCCATCTCTGTAGCATTGCTCCTGCTTGTTTGTCGACCAGTTGAAACCTGGCTTAAGTTTACCTGATGAAGATATTCCAACATCATTTAAGCATAAATTTAATTTAAGCTATGTGTCTGTCCTGAACAGGGGCAGATAATCAAAGAAGCATGAAAGCTTGCAGCATTTGAAAGCCAAATGATTTCTGTAGACTGCAGCAGAACAGTACTTGGGCAGGAGATATTTCAGAAGAAATGGAAGGTGTAATACTGTAGCTAAGCCCTTTAAAAAAAGAATTAAGACATGTAGGGAATGGTGAGATGACTGAGACTTCACCCGGTTGACTATATCTTTTAAGAAGGAGGAGGTATATGAAGTATATAAAATGTTGCATGGTAATTATACTATTAATAGTGTTATTCAGATATAGAGTAGACTCATTTGACAACCATAAATTCAGTCATAAGACGTGTTTGTGGTCACCAGATGGCACTATGGCACTCAGGATAGCCTGAGTCAATCTTTATCTTGTCTCACTGTGTGTATTTATAGTTCTGATTTCCCCAAGAACAACAGGATTATGTATCTGCCTATATCATGAGGCAAAACCAGGAATGGCTCAACCGGTCCTTACAGGTGGTGGTCATGCCATGAGCAACGAATGAAATAAAGGAGCAGTTGGGACACAGAAATTGCCATCTTCAGAGGAAGGGATTATTTTTATGTAGGGACAATTTTAGTAAGGTGCGCTGACAGCGTAGGGTTTACCGTGCACTAATCGTGCCATGTTGACTGTTAGCACAATAAAAGTACCACACTAACTGCTTAGCGCTGGATAGAGTAGTGACTGGGTGGTTTGGGGTGGACTGTGGGCATCGATGGCACATCATGATTAGAGTAGACATCATTGGTGCACGTTAACGATTAAGCACTTACCATTAGATGTGGCTGCTGGTTACTGTGGCTGGTTACCAGAGGACATGTCAGGTACACCCCCCCCCCCGACTGTATGGGTCTATATCATCTCCTGTGTTATCTTTTGGAGCTTAACGTACTGTAAACTACTGCAGTTTAGTAAACATGACCCTTAGGGTTGAAACTATGAAACGCTTCAGTGAAGAAATTCACATCTCAAGGGAATCACAGAGGCAAGATGAATGAATTGGAAATGCTGCATTTTTCAGACAAAATTCTTTTTTGTAAAAGTAATAGAGGTTGCTGATTATAGAAAGCATAGTTCATTGGGTTAATGAGAAATAGAAGGCAGGTGTGGGATGATGCTGAACTAGGTATGAAAAAGCATACAATTTGCCCAATGCCGCTGATTTCCTGTGATTCCACAGCTACAGCAAAGCATACAGCATTTGAACCTTGACACAGAATTGCTAGATCCCTGTGAAATGAAAACCAGGAACCTCTCGCCCACTCATCCAGTGTACCCCATTTACTCTCTCACCTACTGCAGCTTAGAGCAGGTAGGAGGAGAGCAGTGCCGCTTCAGACCACATCCTCCTCCTGTGCCGCCTGAAGCGTACGTGCCATGCTTTGAAATCAGCCACGCGGTGGTGTCTCTTGTAGTTCACAGCATGGAGTACAACCCGTTTCATCATAGGTACTTCAGGCTGCATCTTCCTGTGCTCTCATTGGGAGCTGCATTTGTGAAAGAGAGCAGATAGAGAGGTGAGGAAAAAGCAGAGGTAGCTTAACCATTAGGCAAACTAGGAGATTGCCTAATGAGACAGTATCCAGGTAGCAGCAAAAAGCAGCTGCAGTCAAAGAACCACCAGCCCATGCTTTGGCCTGCAGGATGGGAGAGCAATTTTCAGAAAGCTCATTTACCCAGGTAAAGGCCTGTAGATATTGACCTCATGGAGAGTTATTTTATAATGGTGCCTACTTAAAGCACATTTAAGGTGCCTATGTAAAACCTATTTTATAAAGATAAGTAGGTACCTATTTGTCTTTATAAAATACTAGCGCCAGTGGTGAAACATGGGCCAACGGGTGTCTGAAGAGGACGTATCTGGTGGCTGCTCCTGCTTCTGTTGCTTTGTCTCTTTCCTACCTCATACCGAAGTGGAAGGCAAAGGGGTAAGGGAGGTCTTTCCGCTGTATTGGAGGCTGGGCAGTGCACCATGGAGATCTACACATCGGCAAAGCTGATGGGTGTTTGGTAGCTGGGGCGGGGGAGAGCCCTGGCTTGGGCAGCAATGTTTCATTGAACCCTGTTGGCCCTCCTACTCCTCCCACACCTGGTTCGGCTGATGTTGTTAAGTTGGCGGTGAGTGGAGACATTGCTTCTCCTGGGACTTCAGCAGCAGAAGATGGAAAGTCACAGGCTGAAGGGGCGTTGACATTGGGCCTGCAGGCGGGTGCCACTTTGCGATGGAGTATGGTTGCCCCAAAGTCCATTGCTGCTTCTCAGTTGATGTTTCCTCCATTATTGTGCCAGCAGTAAATGACTTTGGACTTGATATGGACTGCTCTGTAATCTATGCACCAGGTATGTGCAGGGGCCTTCCTGGTCTTGACCCCACTCCTATTGTATCTGGAGAGTGTGGAAAAGAACATGGAAGCCCAGCAAGTTTTACTCTCGGCTCGAAGATAAATTGCAGCGGGTACAAGACCAGCAAGATGTTTTATCTCAGGATTGATTGGTGTTTCAGCGTAAGCTTGAAAACTTGGAGAACGCTCAGAGGTCTTTGAATCTGAGGATTTTGAATTTTCCATGCTTGTCTGTTTCTCCAGCTAGGGACCTGTTTCACAGATTCTTTAAAGAAACATTTGGTTATCATGAGGCTAGTTTTCCTCCTCTCCAGAAGATCTATTATCTCCCGCCTGGACCTACTAAGGATGCCTCATCTTTGGCCACTGTTCCCAAAGTCGACATATCCTCTGATTCTTTAGACTTGGGGAACCTGTCTGAATTATTGGAGCAATCGGCTGAGGTGGCGGAGGCCAGAGCACCATTTTTAATTTCTTTTGTGTTTCTTGAGGATAAGGAATCATTATTACATTTATTTCCTAAGAAAACTGATGTCTTTATGTGGGGTAGGATACAGATCTTCCCAGATGTGTCCCATTGGACAAAGGTCAGAAGGAAGAAGTTTTTGGATCTTCATACTGAGGCCTTAACCTTAGGTGCAAAGTTTCAGCTTAGACTTCCTTGTAAATGTATAGTCTCATTATCAAAATTCTACATATTATTTCTTTGTGCCTTCTCAATTACACTTCTTTCTAGATGCTAAGAAATTGCAGGGCTGATCCTGGGGGATAAGTAACAGCCTTTATATATGTATAAGCTTTGTTTGTTCTATTACTAGGATGTTTTCTTTTTATTCCAGCTTCCCATGGTTGTGTTAATTTTGGATTTCCTCATTTATGGTCTACATGTACATTTAGTTAGATTATGGATCCTGTTGGGATTATATGTTGTTTTCTTTTTCTTTTGCCTTTTTCATTTTGTGAAGACTGAATGTTTTTCTTGTTCCAAGGTTGACTTGGCATAATTTGTAAAACTGGATAAATATAAAATTTAAAAAAATAAGAAACATGGGCCAACACCGGAGGAGCGGATGTTTACACCAGCCTTAGAACTTGTATGAATGCCCATGCCTGTATTTTTCAAGGGTGCATGTAAATTTCAGGATTTTTTAATCTTTGCATATATTTGCATGCTCCGTTGAAACTCCACCCATGGTGTACATCTACCAACAGAGCATCTGGATGCTAAAGAGTCAGTATTTTATAAGTGGTCAATTACACTATGTATATATGTGTCCACATTATTTCCATTATGCATTTGTGTGTGTGGATATATAAAATAAAGTTTAATATTTAAAAATATGCAACCTAAAATTCAAATAAAGATATACATTCACTAGCAGCCAATGGACATATAATTTTACTATCCATGTACTTTTGGAATGTTTACAGATAGTATTGGGTTGCAAATGTAATTAAATGGTGGGATACCAGCCATATAAGAAGGGGCTGGGTTTGGTGCAGGGTGAGGACAGGTCAAAAAATTATCCAAATAGTGGCAATATTCAGCCACTTTCCAGATAACTTATATTTTTTAAGTTTAGAGCTACTGAATATATAGAGAATAATTATATAAACAATTTTTGTACATATACTGTAAGGCGTCTTATAAAACTATCCAAGGGGTTACATACATAAAAGTATGTGCAGTACCAAGAAGCGGTGTACTTTTTAGCAAGCTGTGAGAAGGCATGTTCCTGAGCTGAGCCTGGGCAGAGCACCTTTACCTCCCCCTCCACAGCCCCAAATTCTTCCCTCACTTTCTGTCACCCTTTCTTCCTTTTCTGAAATAACTGAGGAGAAAAATGCAAATCTTCTCTCTTCCTCCAAACGGACTCTCCTGCTCCTCTGATCCCATCCCCACCCGTTTACTAAGCTCTATCTCTTCTGTTGCTAACATTTATATCTGTCATATCCTTAACCTATCGCTTTCCACTGCAACTGTTCCTGCGATCTTCAAACATTCTCTGGTCACACCTCTCCTCAAAAAGCCCTAACTAGAACCTACTTGTCCTTCCAGCAAAGGCAACCAGAGACACAAAAGGAGCAAGGAGTCCAGCATACCCTCTCATTGCAAATCACACTAGATATGTGTATTTCACGGATAGATTGAGTATTCAACTGTGCATACAAAGTCATTTTTAAGTGGATAGTCAGTTTACAGTTACAAACCCCCCGATGAAGGTGTGAGGAGCTGATATACTGCTAGTGTAGGGGTGTAACTAATAAAGTCTGTTTCCACATTGAGAGGGTGTGCTGGACTCCTTACTCTTCTTATACATGTTGGGGGACATATTCAAAAGGATTAATGTTGTTTGCAAACCTACAAATCACATTGATCTGAGTGTGATTTTCAGTTGCACATACCAACTTTGTGTGGCTGAATATCCCCTTCTAGGCTGACTGGACTCTGACCCTAACTAGCTAGCACTGGGGCATTCTGAGGGTAGAGCAGGGGGTGCCATAGGCTAGCCAGTTAGCAGTAATATTGAGCCTCTAACCGGCTAAACAAAATGGCTGAAGTTAGAACAAAAAAGGCTGTTGTAATTTTAGCCGTTTTAGCTATCCAACCAGCAGCTGAGTATTGCCGCTAACCGAATAACTAAAACTCTATCCGGCCAGACTGAATATCCAGTAGCCAGATATGGCCCTGGTACTGAATATCCGTACATATCTTAAAGCAGTGACAGCTTTAACAGTGCTGGCTGATGCCGTTCAGTATAACACCATTGTTTACAAATATGCCTGTATCCTCATATTTTACACTCAAGCAGGTGTAAAAGTCTACTGCTTCAACCTAGTAGCGATTTCTATCACTGTTGCTCTAATATTTTATAACTGCAAATTGTTATCTATGCATCTTCATAAAGTAGACACTTCCTTGGTGGTCACGTGTAGGCAGATTGTTATAAAATTACCCTCATAGAAAAATTGCTTATGTTATGGATAAGAACATAACATAACATAACAAATGGCATACTGGGTCAGACCAAGGTCCATCAAGCCCAGTAACCTGTTTCCAACAGTGTCCTATCCAGGTCACAAGTACCTGGCAGTTTCTCAAGAAGACACACAGGTTCCACAGTGCTTGTACTGGGGCAAGCAGTGGATTTCCCAGGTCCTCTTTAATAATGATTTATGGACCTTTCCTCCAGGAAATTATCCAGATCTTTTTTAAAACGCAGCTACACTAACAGCTTTTACTACATCCTCCGGTAACGAATTCCAGAGATTGATTACGCGTTGAGTGGAAAAATATACTCTTATTAGTCTTAAATGAGTTACATTTTAGCTTTATTGCATGTCCCCTAGTCTTTCTACTTTTTGATGGCATAAACAACTAATCTATATTTACCCATTCCACTCCATTCATTAATTTATAGATCTCTATCATATCTCCCCTCAGCCATGGAACGATACAGAGGCATTAAAATATCCTTCGTTTTATTCTCCATTCCTTTCCTTATGATTCCTAGTATACTATTTGCTTTCTTGGCCACCGCTGCACACTGAGTGAAGGGTTTCAACGTATTATCCTTGATGATGCCTAAATCTTTTTCCTGGGTGGTGGTTCCTAATGTGGAACGTTGCATCGTGTAGCGTAGCTTGAGTTGTTCTTTCCTAGGTGCATAACTTTGTTTCATCTGCCCTTGGGACATCCATGACATTTTAATTTCACCAATAATCTCTCATGAGGGACCTTGTTAAAGGCTTTCTGAAAATCCAGATACATTCTATCAACCGGCTGAGCTTTGTCTACCTGTTTATTCACACCTTCAAAAAATATAACCGATTAGTAAGACTAGACTTTCCTTGGCTAAATCCATGTTGGCTTTCTCCCACTAAACCTTGACTATCTACATGCTCAGTAATTTTATTCTTTATAATGGTTTTTACCATTTTGCCTGGTACTGATGTCAGCTCTGTAGTTTCCCAGTTCACTCCTGGAACCTATTTTAAAAATTGGTGTTACACTGGCCATTCTCCTATCTTCAGGTACTACAGATGATTTTAATGATAGTAGTAGGTGATTTTAATGATTTAGTCTACTATGATGAAAGGGGACAGATACGAATGTGTGTTAAGAGAATAACCTCGTAATGGGTGCTAAAAGGCGATATCATACATTATTTTATTGTAATGCATATTAGGCAGTGTACGTTATCAAATAATGAGATGCAAATGTATACAATGAACGTCATTATTATGTAAATCAAATAACGCAACTTGAGTTGTACTTTACAAGCTGCATTATTTGAGGAAAAATAATATGCTTTATCATCCTTCCTAGGAGCATTGTGCTGCTAACATGTGGCTTGATGTTCCTGGGGAGCTTTTTTAAGGACCTGAAATGAAATTTCTATGCCCTCATTCCCCCAAATCATCCCTACCTATACCCCTCCCTCCCCCAATGAGACTACCCCAGAAATCCCTGGTGTGCAAGTGTAGAGAGCAGGAGCAATCCTCAATTGTTCCTGCCCATATGGTTCTAGGTTCTAATGGCACCTCTCAACCCCTAGCAGTGCTGTATTACTGCTAGGAGTCAGCTTCACCCCTAGTGTTAGTACCACAGAACTATTTGTAGAGGTTGAGGCACCATTCTGAAACTGGAACCAAACTGGGCAAGGGCCCCATACCCTTAGAGGGCCAGGAAATTCTGAGGTAGGCCTGGAGGGCCTAAACGGGGGCATGTGTTTTTTGGGAGGGTGAGTGACTGTGATATCTTTGAAGGGTTTGGATGTCTTGCAAGGGAGGTCTAGGGCTTTTCAGGTGGGACTGGAGAATACCTTCATGGGTAGGAGAGTCTGAACCAGGTGGGGGGGGGGAGCGGGCTCTGTAACATTTCCTTGGAGTAGATTAATGTAGCTTGTGAAGTTGATCACAAGTTGCATTATTCATTTACTGCAGGAGTCACTAACCAGTGGTAACGAGTTAGTGACCCCCACAGCAAATTAAGCTGCGATAAAATGTGGTATTTTATCATAGCTTAGTAACTAGCCCCTAAAGTTTATTATTTCTTAGAACAGTGTGGCAGCCAAAACTCTTTCTTGATTAGAATAGATTAGGTTACATTAACCACATGCCTTTATTAACTCCACTCTAGATGATTCTAATGATTGGTTGAGAAGATGGCTGCCAAACCTTTGACTTGCACACTGAGGAGGGAGACTTACTCCTGTTTTACAAACGTTGCACAGGTTTCCAGTAGCTGCCATTGTGCAATTTAAAGGACTGATTCTGTTTGCACTTCATGACTGGGACTGCGGCCTTTAAAGAACAGGACAGATTTGTATGTTCTGAGTCAGGCTTTGATGCCCTCTGACAAGAAGCTGCTGCAATTGTCTACAGTAAAGAATGCTAAATTAGTGAGCACAAAGCCATCATTTTCCCATGCTGGCTGTCAACTGTGAAGCTTACTTCCAACTGAGCTACGTCAGTTACATTATTTATTGTTTTTGTATTCAGAAGATGATGAAATCATGGTTATTTCAAGCAGATTTTGTTTAACGTCAGAAGGATGTTTTTTTAGGAGCCATGGACTCTCTGCTATGGGGCTGGGCTAATAATTTAGTGCCCAATATCCAGTGCCAGCAGCTAGCCACCAGTGCTGAACATTTAAACCCGCATATCTAGTGCCGCCTATCTTTACCTGTGGGTCACAAACTGGGCAGCGACTCAATAGCACCACTGCCTGGTTTGCGATCGGCTCCACCTCTGCTCCACCCCAGAATGCCCCCAACACGGCCTGATGCTAAGCGGTTAGCATCAGGATGTATAGTGGCATTAGTTAGTGCAGCTGAATATCCCGCCTAGGGGCATCTACATGGTTTACAGCTATGCAGAAAAAGAGCTTTTCTGGAATTTAACAGCTATATACACACATATAGATACACGTGCTGACAATAACGCATCTACTTAGACATAAGGAGTGAGGGAGGAGTGGCCTAGTGGTTGGGCAAGTTACCTCGGGCCGGACAGCAACCTTGGACCGGAAGGACTGGGGTTTCTAGTTCCACAGGTGCTCCTTGTGGTCTTGGGAAAGCCACTTAACCCATGTTCCCTGTAAAATAGTTATCTCCAAGTTATAATGCCCTGTTACCTCAGGCCCTGTTCAATGTAATTTCAGTTTGTTCAATGTAAACTGCCTTGATATCATGAAAGGCAGTATATAAGAAATAATAAATAAATACATATTTATTCTATTTATTTATTTGAAAGCTTTATATGCCATCTTAGGGACCCTCAGGATTGGCCCTGTATGTCCAGGGTCACATCCCCACCCACTGCCCACCCCTGCTCCTCCCTCAGCCCGCCCCTTCCAGAGCTCCCCATTCATCTCCTATGTACATGCCAGGAGCTTTGGGCAGGGGATACGGTTCCGGCATTTTGCGGGGATGGACATCTGACCCGTACGTTCATCCCCGCAAAACGTGGCTCAGAATGACCCCCTTAGTGTCATAAACCAGCAATGCTAGCTGTCATGACCTTGCACTAGCTGTCAACACAGGTCCAAAACATACCTTTAGGGCATGTCAGACCTGCGCTGACAGCTAGCGCACTTTAGTAAAAGACCCCCTTAGTGATTTACATCATTCAAAATGGTTCTGAAAAACACATTGACAATCAAAGTTTTGAAGCAAGATAGTGTCGGAATAGACTGAAATTCAGAATATTCTATCCATTACTAACAAACTAATCTGAAATATCTAACATCTCAATTGTGACCATCTACTGGAAATATTTCATACCTCTTTCCTAAAATTCACTATATTGGTTTCTTCTCTTAAATGTCTCAGTAAAGCATTCCATCATTCAGGACCAATCACACTGAGGGCCTCTGTTTATTAAAGCCTGGCAACGGGTTAATATGCATTTTAATGCACAGCAACTGCTAGCCAAGTACAATAATGTGGGGGCACGCCAAGGACAGCACGGTAAATCGTATGGCAAACAGCCATCACAGAATGGGCAGAGTGTGGCGTGGAGAACACATTGCGCTAATGTGACAGAACTGCCAGGAGCTCAGTGGTAGTGTGAGTGCACCTAATGACACCTCTGTGGGTATCGTTTGGCTCAGCAGCTTTAGTGCACCGCATGTTAAGGTACTCCGTCCTGTGTTAACTGCTGGAACATGCTGGTCACACCCCTGACAGCTAATCCGGAGGCTTTGCACTTAATGTGAGTTTGTTGTGCTCATTAAGTACAGAACCTACCATGCTGGTCTTTATCTGCCGTCATTTACTATGTTACTATGTAACTTTTGTGGGCTTTAGTAAAAGGGGCCTTCAGTGCCTTAGTTCTCCTCTTTGCCTGACACATATATGTCATATTGGGAATGTCT
This sequence comes from Ichthyophis bannanicus, assembly GCA_033557465.1. Classification (NCBI taxonomy): domain Eukaryota; kingdom Metazoa; phylum Chordata; class Amphibia; order Gymnophiona; family Ichthyophiidae; genus Ichthyophis; species Ichthyophis bannanicus. The sequence goes on along the minus strand of CM066043.1, from coordinate 122,858,300 downwards.
AGTTACAATAGTCAAGAAAACTTGCTAATAATGCCTGCACTATCAACCACAATTCCTTTTCCCCTAAATATGATTTAAGCTGGTGTGTAGGTATTCCCAGGAGCAGAGCTGGGCAGGAGTTGCAGAGCATGCACATGTAGAAATAATTTTATGAGGGTTCCTAGTTTAAAAGGGAAAGTGGGTGCCCACATTGGCACTATTTTATAAACATGTGGAGGCACATTCCAGTCTGGTTGTCCAGCCTCCTGTGCATCTGACCAGCAGTGGGACACCAAGAGATAGACCCGATTCTGATCCCGCAGGGGCTAGATGTGCCCGTGGGTTCAGAATCGGGTCTACGACCTGGACGTGCAGGTCAGACACCGATTCTGATCGGCCTGCATGCCCAGCCACATGCCTGGCTACCTCAGTCAGGCTTCTGAATGGAGCCGCAGTGCCATGGCATCCTGTCACCATGGCACCGTGGCTCCAGACTGCAGGCTGCCACCGAGATCCTTCTTTCCCCGCAGATGGACCCTTGACACAGCATCCCATGGCCAGGGTCCAGCTGTGGGGAACTTCCTGCACCCTTCTACCTTTCTTTCCAGGCCTGACAGCATGATCCCCTGACATCCAGGGGGACAATTCCACCTCTGCAGTGGAATCAATCCCCCGTCTAAGTTCACGGCCCTGGACGTACAGGCAGGGGCGGCCCAAGGGGGGTGCGGGGCCATGTGCGGAGACTCGGTGCGGGGCCTCATTTGCATAAGTGGTCTTATTTGCATAAATATTTGCATAATGTTACCAGACACTAACTTTTAGTAAATATGTCTCTTAATGAGTGTATGGATAAAGAAAGACTAAAAGATTTCTACATTACTATAATCCAACCGCCAGGCACATTAGGAACTACTACAAACGCTGCCCATTTAGAACCCATAGCAAACCCGCCGTACCCTGACAGCATTACCGGGACTCACAAAGCACCATACCCTACCTATCAAAAGGCAACACTGCAAATATTAAACCAATACATTTCAGAGAATACTGGGGAAAGAGAACAAGTGGCAATGTCAAATAGGAATTACATAAATAGAATACCTCAGCTCAGTTACACATGCAGAACATAGACCATCACCAAACAAGGAATCACAATTTAGAAACAGGAAGGCAATAATTAAACTGGGAACCCCAAAAGCCAAACTTGGAATGTACAACACCACTGTAGAAATAAAACTATAAATTAATTTCCTCTTGTACCAAACAAAGCGCAGACGTTAATGATGCACATTTCCCAGAGCTTTCATATTCCAGTTAATAAATTCAAAATAAAGAGATATCTTTCTACCTTTTGTGCATTTTCTTCAGTTGCAATTGCTCCAGCCACTTTCTTCTGGTTTCTTCATGTTTTCTGCTAACTGTCCATCGTCTGCTGTCCATTTGTTCTTTCTTCTCTCTTCTAGTTTTTTTTTCCATTCTCTCTCTCTACATCTGCTTTAACATACTAATCTTTCTCCTTTTGCTCTTTCCTCATTCCTATTTCATCCACACAAATTTTACCTCTCCATCCTCAATCACCACTTACTCTCCCAATACCCGGCCAATTGTAGATTTTTCATCCCTCCCACACAAAATATATTTTTCCCCTCTCCATTTTACTCTCCCAACCCCATCCCATTCTAATCCTCCCCCAACATCAGCTCCCTTCTAGTTCCAGTCTCACCCAGCATCCATTCCCTTCTAGTCCCTGCATCAGCCCATTTCCAGTCCTAGACCCCCATCAACCCATTTCCAGTCCTAGCCCCCCATCAACCCATTTCCAGTACTAGCTCCCCCATCCATTTTCAGTCTGAGTCCCTCCATCAGCTCATTTACAATCCTAGCCCCCATCAGCCCATTTCTAGTCATTTCCTAGCCCCACCATCAGCCCATGTCAAATCCTAGCTCCCCTCCACTCAGCCCAATTCCAGTCCAAGCCCCCCATGAGCCTACTTCCAGTTCTAGCCCCTCCATGAGTCCATTTCAATTCAAACCCCCACCACAGCCCATTTCCAATCTTAGCTCCCCCCAACAGCCCATTTCCAGTCCTATCCTAGCTGCTCCGTCCGCCCATTTTCAGTCCTAGCTCCCTTCCCTCACAGCCCATTTCCATTCCAAGCTCCCTCCCCATCAGCTATTTGCAGTTCAAGCCTCCCCTTCCACTCAGCCCATTTCCAGTCATAGCAACCCCCCAACCCATTACCAGTCCTAGCCCCCCATCAACCCACTTCCAGTCCTAACCCCCATCACCCCATTTTCAGTTTAAGCCCCCGAATAACCCATTACCAGTCCTAACCCCCCATCAGCCCACTTCCAGTCTTAACCCCATCAGCCCATTTCCAGTCAGCCCCCCATAGCTCATTGCCAGTCCTAACCCCCCCATCAGCCCACAGCCCATTACCAGTCCTAACATCAGCCCACCTCAAGTCCTAACCCCTCCCCATCAGCCCATTTCCTGTCCTAGCCCCCCATAGCCCATTATCTGTCCTAACCCCCCCATAGCCCATTAGCAGTCCTAACCCCCATCACCTCATTTTCAGACAGCCCCCATCAGCCCACAGCCCATTACCAGTCTTAACCCCCCCCCACAGCCCATTATCAGTCCTAACCCCCCCATAGCCCATTACCAGTCCTAACCCCCCCATCGCCCCATTTCCAGACAGCCCCCAGCCCCTTGCCAGTCTTAACCCCCCCCTTGCCAGTCCTTGCCGCTTAACCCCCCCCCTTTGCCAGTCTTAACCCCCCCCTTGCCAGTCTTAACCCCCCCTTTGCCAATCTTACCCCCCCCCTTGCCAATCTTAACACCACCCCCCTTGCCAATCTTAACCCCCCCCCTTTGCCAGTCTTAACCCCCCTTGCCAATCTTAACACCACCCCCTTTGCCAATCTTAACACCCCCCCTTTGCCAGTCTTAACCCCCCCTTGCCAGTCTTAACACCCCCCCTTTGCCAATCTTAACCCCCCCTTTGCCAATCTTAACACCCCCCTTTGCCAGTCTTAACCCCCTCTTGCCAGTCTTAAACCCCCCCTTTGCCAATCAACCCCCCCTTTGCCCTTCTTAACCCCCCCTTGGCAATATTAACACCCCCCCTTTGCCAGTCTTAACCCCCCCCCCTTGCCAGTCTTAACACCCCCCCTTTGCCAATCTTAACCCCCCCCCCCCGGGCTTATGGCACAATTAAAAAAACAAACTGGCTCTGGCTGCTGCCGCTACCACCGCGGCAGCGGCAGAATGGAGTGTCCCGCGGGGCCTCCTCTTCTCCTTCAGCCCCTCTGCAAAGGCTTTGAGATTCGTGAAGGGAGAGCGTCTCCCTTGCGTCTCTGTGAAGCCCGCAGGGGCTAATGGGAAATTTCCCATCAGCCCCTCGCGTCTGAAGGGGCAGATGGGAAATTTCCCATTAGCCCCTGCGGGCTTCACAGAGACGCGAGGGAGACGCTCTCCCTTCGCGAATCTCAAAGCCTTTGCAGAGGGGCTGAAGGCTTCACAGAGACGCGAGGGAGATGCTCTCCCTTCGCGAATCTCAAAGCCTTTGCAGAGGGGCTGAAGGAGAAGAGGAGGCCCCGCGGGACACTCCATTCTGCCGCTGCCGCGGTGGTAGCGGCAGCGGTAGCAGCCAGAGCCAGGTTTTTTTTTTTAAAGTCATTTAAAAAAAAAGCAGAATGTTCTTTGCGCGGGGCCCCCTGAAACGCGGGGCCCTGTGCAAAAAACATTCTTGCTCAATGGACGGGCCGGCCCTGCGTACAGGGCTGATCTTTGAATCGGCCCTGTATGTCCAGGATTATGGCATGGCCATGCCCCACCCTCACTCCGCCTACAGAATACCTCCTCCCGCCCCTGTCTAGGCCTCCCCATACAAATGCACTGTTCGTATGGGGAGGCTTTATCCGGGACCGACAGGGGAGTGAATAATTGGAATGGATGTCCAAATGGACGTCCATCCCCACCATTCGCTGTTCAAAATGACCCCCATAGACTTCTATGTGTCTTTATAAAATGCTAGTATAAAATGTAGTGATTGTGCCTTAAATTCAGGTGTGCTCAAGAACAGACAAGAATAAATATGCGTCAAGTCTGCAAGTTCATGCATAGATTAAGGTATTTCATAATCAATGCACAGATTTGTGGAGAGTGGCCTAGTGGTTGGGGCAAGGTACTTCAGGCCGGAAGGTCGGGGGTTCAAATCCCACTAGAGAACAGCAACCTTGGGCCGGAAGGACTGGGGTTTTTAGTCCCACAGGTGCTCCTTGTGGTCTTGGGCAAGCCACTTAACCCTCCATAGCCCATGTTCCCTGTAAAATAGTTATCTCCAAGTTATAATGCCCTGTTCAATGTAATTTCAGTTTGTTCAATGTAAACCGCACTGATGCAGAATAGCGCGGTATATAAGAGAATTAAATAAATAAATAAATAAATTTGTGTACTCCACTCATGCCCCATCCGTGCCTACCAAAAAAGAGCATGCATTCATGCCAACAAATGCACTTTTATGCCAGTTGGTATTTTGTAAGAGGCCATTGACATGTATATGTAGTCACATATTGCATAAGCAACTTCCTAAAATTACTCCCATAGGGTACACGCCTCGGAGCAGGTATAAATTTATACATTTAAATTCTGACTTTTTATTATGTAAACACATATAAGTGCTTATGTTGCTTGAAAAAATATCACATACAAAGCATCAAATAATCAAAATAACCAAGACCCATATTTGAGGGATACAGTCATGTACAATAAGCTTGGCTTTTAAAAGCATAAAATAGGCACATTTTTATAATGTGCTTGAAGCAGCCAGTTGACTCATTCAGGGGCATGCTTAGTAGAGCGTGTTAATGGTTAGTAGGCAGCATTTTAAGTGCTTAGTGCTGCGTGTGCAGTGACTGGGTGGGTTGGGGCAGAGTGTGGATGTTGATGGTACATCATGGTTAGTGCAGATGTTACTGGCGCATGCTAACTGCAAATATTACTGATAGCGTGGGAGAACTTAACGCCTCTCAGTGGGTGATGATAAGTGCACCTGCATTAAGTGTGCTTGCAGTGTTGCCCGTTTAGGTGTATCTCCTCATGGTAATGGCAGGGGGACATGCTGGGCCTGCCCCAAACAGCACAGGTCTATTTCACTTCCCGTGCTAAGGTTTGGTGCTTACCGCACACTACAATAGAGCATTTTAGTAAACATGCCCCTCAACACAGTGCAATTAATTCATGGAATAGAAAGTACAATTTCTTTTCAGTTTTTAAGATTCTACTGCTGTAGCTCACCTTGGGCTTTCCTAGATAAGGCATATAAAAATATGAATAAATCAAGAAATAAATTAGAAAAAAGAAATATTGCAAAAAGATGTTATTGGCCATACTGCTGCCTTCGAAAGACCTCATTGTCACTATATAGCAGGAAAACTTGCATGGAAGCAAATCTCAGGCTTCCTTCTAAGGAACAGCAACCTATACTTTGGAAAAATAATTTATTTTTGTCAAGGAAGTATTTTATTTAATAAATATAACTAGACAGGTTACAAAGTCCTCAGAGCCTCAACAGCTCACAGTACCAAACTTAGATTTGACACATTTCTCTTCAGGGTAACTTGCCTCATTCACAATTTTAATGTTTAAATAAAGTGCTGCCTAAATCAATAATCTGCAGAATCAGTCACTTCGAGACAGACCCCTTTTGGTTCAGAGCCTGGTGATGCGTTCGGCCTTGGAACTGCTTATACATTACTTTTCTACAACAAGGTCGATAGCCCTATTAGTCCCTGTTCACAGCAATAGTAGGTGAAACTATTATTTCAACAAGCAATTTTCATGCCTTGATTTGAACTCATTGACTATGAAAATGTCACTATACAAAGTGAATTCACTTATTATATAATACAGTCCTCATCTACTTTACAATATTACTCAATGCGGTTGATATTCAACAAGTCAAAAACTGTACACTAGCAGTGTGACACAATGGCGCGGTTCTTCAATTTCCAGAGCAGGCATATCAGGGAATTCATATGTGTGTCTCATATTAAGTGATGGGGATGGGGTGTGTGTGTGTGTGTAGAGGTGCAAATGGGTGTGTCATGGGGAGAGTCAAGGGCTCTGTACAGGTATGTGCGGGAGAGTGTGTGTGTGTGTTTGTGTTGAAGGATGCATGTGGGTCTGTTATGGTGAGGTAGAAATCCAGGCAGGGCTGAGAGCTGGAAGGGTTAAGTGAAAAGGACACACCCCTCTTGGTGAAGTCATACTCTGGTACATGCTTGTCCCTCCCCTATTCCTTTGTCCTGCTGCTCTCTCTGCTTGCTAGAGATAACTACTCTCCCTCTGCTTCGCTAGAGATAAGAGTACAGTAGACTTTCTCCAATCGGGACTATACTGTAATAAAGTGAACAATCATGAAGAAATGCTGTAATAATCTGATATGAGGTCTATATAATCTCTCTGAGCCCTCTGGTGGGGGCCCAGAGTTTGGAAAAACTATTTTCTCTGGGTCTGTGCACATTAAACCGTTGTTTCCTTCTAAGACTCCTTGGGTGTTTCTTTCTTCACTCGTTTATCTGCTACATTTTTGGTTCCCTGACCCGGCTGAGACAGCGAGATAAGAAAGAAAAGGTTATCTTGCTACCTCTAGGTTCAATCGGTTTGAGCCGGGCTGATCGCGAACGCAGCGGGGAATACAAGGCGCCACCAGACCAGTTGTTCTGGAAAGTATTCCTTCCTGATTCTGTAGGCCAGGTCCACCTACAAAGTGTTCCCAAATATCACCAATGAATGGCTCAGACAACAGTTGCTTGGCTACAAAAACTCTTTATTTGGCATAGCAAAATAATTGTAAATGCAGATAGCAAATGTCTGTCTGAGAGATGGCAGGTAAAGTTCCTTCTCCTAGCAGAGAAGCAAGGCTGCCCCTGATGCTCTATAGCTGCCTTATATACCTCTCTGTCCCAAAGTTCCAGAAAGTTCTGCATAAATTCTTATGTCATTTTCAGCTTTCTGCAAAGTTCTCTCCCCGGGACCCTCCCATGTTGATCAGTTTTTGCAGCTTGTGTTTCAAGGTCTGCTTATCTGTGCTGCTGACCGCAGCCCACTGCTTCATCCTGTGTTCTGTACGTGTTATTCCATCTCCTGGCACTGCCTGTAATCTTCAAGGCTCAGAATATTTTGTGCTCATTATTTCTAGCTTGGCCTGTATTTTTCCTGGGCCCAAACTCTGCACATTCCTGTCCAAAGTGTGGTTCCCTAGACTTTTTATAGTAGGCCGCATATACTCTCTCTTCTAGCCCACAAGTTTTCTTTTGTGCCGTCCATATGTTGCTTGTGTACATTGCAAGCAGGCAAGGGTGCAGTCATATAAAGCAAACATATAAAGCAAACCTGAGCCAATTATCCTTTCAATTCGCCTCTGCCACTGGCTTTCTCCGAGGGACACCTAAGAACCCGCTCTGGGGTCTAGGAAATAACCCCTTCAACTCCAGAGGACATCTGAGTGGGGTAAATGATAATGGGGGTCTGTCTTTGTCTGCAGTTCAGGAAAAATCGGTCCTTCCTACGGAGAGAAGGAGAGATTGATCACCTCTCGAGTGAATCGCCCTAGTACCCTGAGCTGAGCTGAGCTGGGGGAAACCACGTTCCTAATAGTTAGACAGCCTCCCAATTCTGTAGAAAACAGTCTATGTGTTGGTCTGTGCTTGATTTATGTGTTTGGCACAAGCAGAGGCTTGTGTAATGAGCATAGACTCCTGATTAGTGCAGTTCCTGGCCAGGCGACCGTGCCCAGGTCGGGGAAAAAATGGCGAAAGCGCCATTTTGTTAGGCTGTGGTGAAAGCGCCATCTTGTTAGTTACCCTTCTTGAAACCAGAGCAGCCGGATTCCTGACTGTCTGCATTCCTTTCCCTCTGTGTTTTCAAAGCCTGGAAGAAAGATATGGGGGGATCAGAGACGAAATGCAGCCCCTTAGAGTGTATGGTAAAGCATTTCAGGAAGGGATTCTCTGCAGATTATGGAGTTCGTATGACTCCATCCTTGTTAAAGAAATACTGTGTGCATGAGTGGCTAGCTTTAATACTGATTGGCCCCGAGAAGGAACATTTGATTATGACTTGGTTAGCCGAGTGCACCAAGTTGTGGTAGCTAAACATCCTGATCAATTCCCTTATATTGATTCCTGGCTGGATGTTTGTCAGCAGAGACCTAAATGGCTCAGGAGATGCTACGGGGAACACTGCCACATACTTTTGTCTCGTAGCCCACAGGAAATGCAGCTTAAATTAAAATCACAATTGCCCATTTTAGTACAGGAGCCAGAGACAGAAGAATTCCCCCCTTTCCCTCCTCCCAGGCAGATTTCTGTGACTTCAGCTAGATCAGCAGTCTCAGCAGGGAATTCAGCTAGTTCTCCCCGCCCCTCTCAACAGATACTACATTCTCTGACAGTCAGAAGAGCAGTGAGGGAAGCATACAAATGCCAGTTTCAGATACAGACCTGCCCAGCACTTCAGAAAGTTCCCTGAGTCCCAGATCTGAAGAATGTCAGTTCCACGTTCGTACACCCTCCACCCGCCCCCCCCCCTGTACTAGAGCACTGCAACCTCATTTGGGGGCCCCAGCGAGAAGCGCTGAGAGACTTTCCTGACCTTAAACCCCACTGGGCGGCAAACAGTGATGCAGGCCGCCTTGCTCTGAATTGCTATCATTGGGCTCTCCTTGAAGGCTTTAAAAGGGGGGCCAGAAAGTGATGAATGTAGGGAAAATATCTGAGGTACTGCAAACCCCTGATGAGAGTCCTGGCCAGTTTTATGAAAGACTTTGTGAATCCTTCCGTGTTTACACTCCATTTGACCACGAAGCACTTGAAAACCAGTGGATGGTGAATACAGCGTTTGTGGGAAAATCACAGGGGAACATTCAAAGGAAACTTCAGAAGCTTGAAGGTTTTGCTGGAATGAATATAACCCAGCAGATGGAAGTTGCTATGAAAGTATTTGTGAACAGAGATCAGGAGATGAAGCGTGAGTGTGAACGAAAGATGAAAAAGAAAGCTGATATGTTAGCAGCGGCGCTAGTCGAGAAAGGACAAGGAAAGTTGACGTGGGAACCGAGAAGCCGAGGACGGGGTAGAGGAACCCGGCGAGGATCATTGGAGCAAGAACTATTGGAACGAGATCAATGTGCCTATTGCAGAGAAATGGGCCACTGAAAAAGAGAAGAAAAAACGAATGTCCCAAATGTGTCAGGCAATATTCCCTGCCCCGAAGAGATGTTGAGGACATTCATAAACATCTCCAGCAACTACTTAAGTCTGGACTCCTGAAAACCATGCCAATCACCCTGGAACACCCCTTTGCTGCCAGCTCAAAAACCAGGTACTGATGATTACCGACCTGTGCAGGACCTACGGAAGGTCAATGAAGCTGTTGTTACCATTCACCCTGTTGTGCCAAACCCCTACAATTTACTGAGTTTGATTCCTGCACAAGCAACCTGCTTCACTGTTCTGGACTTAAAGGATGCCTTTTTCTGCTTGAGATTGGCCACTCCTAGCCAGCCACTGTTTGCATTTGAATGGGAAGACCCTATTACTGGCAGTAAGGGTCAGTTGACATAGACACGGTTACCCCAAGGATTCAAAAACTCCCCCACGCTGTTCGGGGATGCACTTAGTCAAGATTTGCGTCAGTTCCAGTCTTGCCCTTCTCTACGTGTGTTGCTACAATACGTGGATGATTTACTCATTGCTGCTTTTTCCCGGGAAGAATGTCTAACCGCTACTTCAGAACTTCTACACTTACTTTGGATGTCTGGCTATCGGGTGTCCCGAAGTAAGGCCCAATTGTGCCAGACTGAAGTCAGATACTTGGGATTCCATGTTGCCCAAGGCCTTCAAAGATTGGGCTCTGAGCGGAGGGAGGCTGTTTATTCTATTCCTGAGCCACAAAATCGCAGGCAGTTAAGAGGCTTCTTAGGGGCTGCCAGTTTTTGTCAAATCTGGATACCCAACTATGCAGTGTTGGCAAAGCCCCTATATGCAGCTACAACAGGGGGAGAATGAGATCCTTTCGACTGGGGCCCGGACCAAAAGGAGGCCTTTCAGAATATGAAGAAGGCTTTGCTATCAGCCCCCAGTCTAGGACTGTCCGACGTGGAAAAACCATTCCATCTGTATGTCCATGAAGAAAGGGGGATGGCAGTTGGTGTCCTCACTCAGAGCCTAGGTTCCTGGCAATGACTGGTGGCTTATCTGTCCAAACAGCTGGATCCAGTAGCAAGAGGGTGGCCTTCTTGTCTCTGCGCAGTAGCAGCAACAGCTCTCTTGGCAACAGAGGCTGATAAATTGTCCCTTGGGCAAGAACTGTATGTTAAAGTGCCGCATGCAGTACTGACACTGATGGAGTACAAAGGCAATTATTGGTTTACCAATGAGCGGATGACAAAGTACCAGAGCATGATGTGTGCGAATCCTCAGGTTCACTTGGAGATAGTGAAAACACTCAATCCTGCTACTCTGCTCCCTGTAGCACCTGGGCTACAAGAACATGATTGTATCCAGGTTATGGATGAAGTGTACTCCAGCCGTCCAGATTTGAAGGATGTACCGCTGGCCTCTCCTGATGTTCAATACTTTACTGATGGCATCAGTCTCATGGAAGATGGACAGCGGAAGGCCGGATATGCTGTGGTCACTCCTGGGGTTGTTGTGGAGGCTGAGCCCTTACCCTTAGGGACTTCTGCCCAGAAAGCTGAACTCATTGCCCTTACTCGAGCCCTCCAGTTAGCTGCAGGTCTGAAGGCAAACATTTTCACTGATTCTAAGTATGCATTCACTACACTCCATGCCCATGGGGCCCTCTGTAGAGAGAAGGGACTCATAAATTCAAGCGGGAAATCTATAAAGTATGGAAGGGTAGATTTTGGAGTTACTAGAGGCTGTGTGGGCACCAGAAGCGGTGGTGGTAGTTCACTGCAAGGCACACCAGCGAGAAGACACTCTGGTCATCCAGGGTAACCGCAGGGCTGATAGGGAGGCCAAGCTAGCAGCCCAGCGAGGAACAGTCCCAGTAAGTGTTCAAGCCCCCTGTTTCCAATTCCTATGTCAGAGTGGGACCCACGTTATACCAGGAAAGAGAGAGATTTTTTCACTCAGGAAGGGGCTACTCTCACTACTGCTGGGTGGTTGCGGTTACTGGAAGATCCACCCCGATATGTTATCCCTAAGAGTCTAGTGCCTGCTTTTTGTCCGCCGATTTCATGAGACCACCCACTTAGGTAAGACCTCCATGCAAACCATTCTACAGTCTTGCTTCTAGGTCCCACATCTGACTGCCTTGATGGCAGCTGCAGCACGTCGCTGTCTCGAATGTGCCAAGAATAACCCCCGCCAAGGGCCTCTACCCCCAGTTTCCATACAGGCGGTTGGTGCTACCCCTATGGAGAATATTGTAGTTGATTTCACTGAGTTACCCCGAGTAAGGGGTTGTCGATATCTGCTGGTGATAGTATGTACATTTTCAGGATGGGTTGAGGCCTACCCCTGTAGAACAGAGATAGCCCGAGAAGTTACAAGGGCCCTGTTGAAAGAGATCATTCCCAGGTTTGGCCTACCTCTTACTATAGGGTCAGATAATGGCCCTGCGTTTGTTGCTAAGTGCCTTCAAGACCTTTCTAAGGCCCTCCAGATTACCTGGAAACTTCACACTGCTTACCGCCCACAGAGTTCGGGAAGGGTGGAAATGATGAACTGAACTCTGAAGCTCCAGTTGTCTAAACTCTGTCAGGAAGCTCATCTTAAGTGGGATCAAGCTTTGCTGATAGCACTTCTCCGGGTCCGGTCCTCCCTAACTCGGACATTGGGAATATCCCCTTATGAAGTACTGTATGGTCGACCACCACCCATTGTTCAGGGCCTTAAGGGAGACCTAGAGCAGATAGGTACTGAACTTACGAGACAACACCTACTGGCATTGGGATCTGTTTTTCAGTCTTTGAACAGGTGGATACAAGAGCGACTGCCTATCTCTTTGTCAGAGCCGCTCCATCCCCACCAGCCGGGAGATTGTGTGTGGATTAAGGAATGGAAACGTGAAACACTGTGCCCTATCTGGAGAGGTCCTTACACAGTTCTCCTAGCCACACCGACTGCAGTCAAGGTGGCAGAGATTACCCCGTGGATTCATCATACTCGTCTTAAAAAAGCTGCTCCTGACTTGGATGATAAGTGGACAGCGCATGAACATTCTCAGGATCCCTTACTCCTCACGCTGCGGAGAACCAGGGAATCGGCAGACGATGGAGCCCTGCGCTAGCCGCATACCAGAAGCCCGCTAGTCTACGCACAGCAGAAGCTTGAGGAGTCATCTTCAGATACTGTTAGTGGGACATAAGCTCCATGGTCGGTATGCACCTGTTCACGCTGACTTTTTTTTCTGGCATTCATGTGGGGCCTTCCCTTGTTGGCCTCAGGAACTATAAATGTAGTAACACTACTTGCCGGGACTGCTTTGAATACTTCGGACTTTTGTGTACGCTGCTCATCGCAGCCTGGAGTTTTTTTTATCAACATGCCTTATTGCTGTACCCACTACTTTGTGTGAAATGCAAACGTTTACTGTAATGTATAATCTGAACTACAAACAGCCAAAACTAACCTTTTCTACCTTTTTCTACTTCATTGGTGTTACTGTCCTACCTCAGCCTATTTTAACAAGGCCCCTTTCTCCTTGCAGATTGTCTCCACGCTTAAAGCTACAGATTGCTTTATTTTTGTAAATGCCACCAAAGGGGTTTTTAATGTGTCTAACACCATATTATCATGCAAGTCTATTACAAAAGTATCTTATGCTTACTCAGAAATGTATCTTCCCTTAGGATGGTTTTTGTTATGTGGTAAAACTGCTCACACTTATGTTCCCATAAATGCTACTGGAGGTCCTTGCACTTTTGGCAGACTTACTACTGCTGCTTTCTCTCATACCTCTACTAAGGTTAGTTCCCACTCACACTATCCTCGATCAAAACCTATGCCTCCTACCTGTAACTCTAATGTGGAATCTTATAGTGATCAGACAGCTCTAGGACTGGCAATATCCATTGTAGGAGCACCTGGGTTAGCTTTGCACAATGCTATGGAAGTAAGCCGTATTGCTTGTTCCTTGGCCAAATCCATTAATCTTACCTCAACCATCCTAGCCACTATGAATCATGAGATGTCCGGTCTGCGGACGGCGATTCTGCAGAATAGGATGACCATTGATTTTCTGCTCCTACAGTTAAATCATGGCTGCGAGGAGTTTGAGGGTATGTGTTGTTTTAATCTCACTGATGAGAGTATTTCCATTGAACGCTCTATTCAAGACCTACGTGATCTAGCTAATCATATCACTGCCCCTTCTATAGGTGCTGGGTGGTTTGTGGAATGGTTCATTTGGTTAGGTGGACTTAAAAAACCCTAGTGGTAGGGGTTCTCCTTATTCTCCTGCTATGTGTCAACCTGCCATGCTGTATCCCTATCCTTATCCGATTTATTACCTCCACCATTGAGACCATGGTGGAGCGGAAAAACTGCTGCCCATGTGATGGCAGTATGAAAATACAAATCCCTTCCACAGTCAGATCAACTGCTATGAGGAAAAATTGGCCTCCTTCACTACAAGGCAAATTTTTCCCTTAAAAAGTGGGGAATGAGGTAGAAATCCAGGCAGGGCTGAGAGCTGGAAGGGTTAAGTGAAAAGGACACACCCCTCTTGGTGAAGTCATACCCTGGTACATGCTTGTCCCTCCCCTATTCCTTTATCCTGCTGCTCTCTCTGCTTGCTAGAGATAACTACTCTCCCTCTGCTTCGCTAGAGATAAGAGTACAGTAGACTTTCTCCAATCGGGACTATACTGTAATAAAGTGACCAATCATGAAGAAATTCTGTAATAATCTGATATGAGGTCTATATAATCTCTGAGCCCTCTGGTGGGGGCCCAGAATTTGGAAAAACTATTTTCTCTGGGTCTGTGCACATTAAACCATTGTTTCCTTCTAAGACTCCTTGGGTGTTTCTTTCTTCACTCGCTTATCTGCTACAATGGGGGATGTCAGAGCTGCATATGCCTGTGTGTCGAGGAATTTATGTGTGTGTAGATGAGACCTACATGGACATAGTACTGAAGTCCCACCTCCAGTCCAGTAGCGTCTTTTTTGTCATGGAAGAAAGAAGTCACATGAAAGGAGAGTATCACCTTGGAGTGGCAAGAAGTGATCTTATAGATATGATTTGTCCTCCAGTTGATATAAAACCCTCTTGAACAAAGGAGGTTCCTCCAGGGCCATGTGCCCAAGAAGAAAGGGTTCTGACAGCCATTACAGTTGCTGATTCGATCATTAGGCATGTAGATGCTGGGTGGTTGGAGGACATGAGGATTACCCAGTAACATGCCTGCGTGGTGCAAAAGTAGCAGACGTCACACGCCACCTAGACAAGGTTTTAGATAGCGCTGGGGAGGAGTCTATTGTCTTAGTGCATGTTAGGGCTCTTCAACCTGGAAAAGAGACGGTTGAGGGGAGATATGATAGAGGTCTATAAATTGATGAATGGAGAGGAACGGGTAAATGTAGATCGATTGTTTACGTCATCAGAATATAAAAAGACTAGGGGACATGCAATGAAGCTACAGGGTAAACTATTTAAAACTAATAAGAGAAAATATTTTTTCATTCAACGTGTAATCAAACTCTGGAATTTGTTACCGGAGGATGTAGTACGAGCTGTTAGTGTAGCTGGGTTTAAAAAAGGTTTGGACAAGTTCCTGGAGGAAAGGTCCATAAACCATTATTAAAAGGGACCCAGGATATCACTGCTTGACCCAATACAAGCATTGAGGAACCTGTGTCTTTTGGGGAGAATGCTAAGGATGTATGACCTAGATTGGCCACTGTTGGAAACAGGATACTGGGCTTGATGGACCTTGGTCTGACCCAGTATGGCATATCTTATGTTCTTATGGTACCAATAACATAGGAAGTGGGAGTGAGGTTCTGGAAGTCAAATTTAGACTTTTAGGTAGGAAGTTGAAATGCAGAACTAACAGGGTAGTATTCACAGAAATGCTTCCCAATCCAGAAACAGGACCCAAAAGGCAGGCAGAGCTCCAGAGTCTCAATACATGGATAAGACGACGGTGCAAGAAAGAGGGTTTTAGATTTGTTAAGAACTGGACAACATTCTGGAGAAGCAGGGGGCTTTTCCAAAAGGATTGGCTCCACCTTAACTGAGTGGAACCAGGATGCTGGCATTAACCTTTAAAAAGGTGAAGAATACTAGCAAAAATATTACTATATGGGTTGTGTATTTTCTCAATCCCTTTTCTTACTCAACCACGTATTAAGACAATGTTCAACCATTTTCTTACTTCATTTCACATTCGTACATTAGTAAGAACTGGGTCTCAGACTTCTTTTAGTACTTATACTGGGATAGATTCCCGTCAGTACAAACTTTGCATCAATGACCACAGTTCCCAGTATGTTTCATTGGTTTTTGACTCTAATCATTTGGGACGTCCAGTTCCCAAAAGAACTCTGTCAAATTGGATTGCAGATTGCATATCCTATGCATATCAGAGTAAAGGACTTTCTCTCGAGGGCCATGTCACAGCTCACAATGTGAGAGCAATGGCAGCCTCAACGGCTAACCTTCGTTCTGTGTCTATGGATGACATCTGCAAAACAGCCACTTGGGCTTTGGTACACACCTTCACAGCCCACTACTGCTTAGACAAGAACTCCCGTCGGGATCCCTCGTTTAGCCAGGCTGCTCTCCAGCATCTCTTCCATACTTAGTACAACTCCTACCCACCGTCCACAGTTTGGATGCCAGAGGTCCATGGGAGGAAGCATGACCCATCTCACTTATTTTATTTATTTAACAGTATTTCTAAACCGCCTTATCTTAATAATCAAGGTGGTATCACAGCAAGCAATCAGGTAAAGTGGGTGTGTTATACATGCAGTGAGGGTGAAACTTAGTTGTGTGAGGGCTGTGTTGGGTGCTTGATTTGTTTTGAGCTATGTACAAAGTGGGCTATTTACAGTGGTGCTAAAAACACATTTTATATACATACAGTGTTAGGAGGTTTGGTGTGCTGTTATACATTCTCTTAGGTTATGTGATGTGTCCATAGTGCTCTATGAACAGCATGGTTTTCAGCTGTTTTCTGAAGTCTTTGAGGTCTGGAGTTGCCCTTAGATCGTCCGGTAGATTGTTCCATATTGTTGGAGCAGCCATGGAGAGAGCTCTGTCTGTTGTGTCCTTGCGTGTGTGTGGGTTCGCAGCTTGTTGGGTTCACCCCTTGGCATCTCTCAGCTGGGGAGTCCCCATATGTGAAGACTACATTCCTGCTTGTTCCTGGAGAAAGCATAGTTACTCACCTGTAACAGATGATCTCCAGGAACAGCAGGAATTTAGTCTTCACAACCCACCCACCTCCCCTAGGAGTTGTTTCTATGTATTGTTTTCTCTACTTCTCTCCTTTGGTCTCAGCTATAAACTCAACTGAAGTGAGAGAGGTACAGAGGCGGGAAGGCAGCACGCATGCGCTGTGGGATGCTCCCAAAAGCGTTCCTATTGGACACTGGGGAGCGTTGCCGTGTGGGCTCTGTCGGTATCGATGATACCCATATGTGAAGACTAAATTCCTGCTGTTCCCGGAGATCACCTGTTACAGGTGAGTAACTATGCTATATTTTCAATACAAAAAAACACATAAAACATGACAAACAACAAAAAACAAAGGTAAAAATAATTAAAAACAGCAGCTATACACAACTGACATCTTATTCCTAACAGCTTCTTCAAAGAGTAACATTTCATATACTTCCTGAATTACAGATAATCAGATTCTAAATGCACATCAACAGATAAAGAGCTCCAAAGCATATATTCTGCACAAGAAAAAGCACAATTATGAGTTCCAGCTTTATGCAGTTGTTTCACCGAGGTGATGACAAGTTAATTTTCCCTTTCTGTTTGAAGGGTATATGATGGCTGGAAGGCAGCATGCAAATATAACGGTCCTTCATCATGGAGGGCCTTAAAGACAATCACCAAAACTTTAAAATGCACTTGAAGATCTATTGGCAGCCAGTGTGATTGCATTAAAAAAAGAAACACGTGATGAAACCTAGAGATCCCAAAATAGCCTTTATAGTCCCATTTTCAGCAAGCAGTAACATGTGCAAATATTTTTGGGTAAACCCAACATCATCAAATTGCAGTAATCAACAAATGGTAGAATGAGCATATGAAATACTAGGCATTAAGTCATTCTGCGGCTACAATGGTTTCAAATATAGTGGGTTAGGGTTAAGATTAGAGTTAGGGTTAGGGTGTATCTGGATTTTCAGAAAGCCTTTGACAAGGTCCATCATGAGAGTCTCTTGGCAAAATTAAAAAATCATGGGATTGGAGGCAGCGTACTATTGAGAATCAGGAACTGGTTAAAAGATAGAAAGGAGAGGATAGGGCTAAATGGCCAATTTTCTGAAAAAGATGAATAGTGGAGGACCCCAGGGATCTGTGCTGCGCTGCTACATTTTAACATATTCATAAATGCCCTGGAAATGGGAATAACGGGTGAGGTGATCAAATTTGCAGATAACACAAAATTATTCAAAGTTGTTTAAACCCATGAGGATCGTGGAAAATTGCAAGAGGATCTTGATAAATTGGAAGACTGGGCATCCAAATAGCAGAAGAAATTTAATGTGGACAAGTGCAAAGTTATGCACCTAGGGAAGAACAACCCAAACTATGGTTACACGACGCAAGGTTCCACATTAGGAACCACCACCCAGGAAAAAACTTTGGGCGACATCGAGGATAACACGTTGAAGCCCTCTACCCAGTGTGCAGCGGCGGCGAAGAAACCAAATAGAATGCTAGGTATCATAAGGAAAGGAATGGAGAATAAAACCAAGGGTATTATAATGCCTTCGTATCATTCCATGGTGCAACTGCACCTTGAATATTATGTGCAATTCTGGTCACCGTATCTTAAAAAGGATATAGCTGGAATGAACCCCCGGCCTGAGATACTGTGTCCTAACCACTAGGCCACTCCTCCCAAGTAGTACTTTTAAACAATGCCTATGCTTGATGTACATCTTTAACCTTTGCACCTGCTCCTATTAGTTTTTTCTTAACTATTTTCCTCATTTTATCATAGTCCCCCTTTTGAAAGTTAAAAGGTAGTACTATGAATTTCCTTGCAGTCTTTCTTCCATTTATTAAATCAAATGCAATCATGCTATATCACTATTGCCAAGTGGCCCCAAAACCCTTATCTCTTGCACCAGATCCTGTGTTTCACTAAAGACTAGTTCCAAAATAGCTTCCCTTCTTGTCAGTTCATGAACCAGCTATTCCAAGGAGCAGTCATTTATTTCATCTAGAAACTTTATCTTTCTAGCATGTCCTGCTGTGACATTGACCGAGTTGATACCGAGGTAATTGAAATCACCTTTCATTACTGTGTTGTAACTTTTGTTATCTTCCCTTATTTCTTTTAGCTTTCCATCATCTGTATATTCTGGCCAGGCAGTTGGTAGTACACCGCTACTGCTGTCGCCTTCCGCTATTTACATGGAACTTAAATCCATAGAGATTCTACAGTGTATTTTGTTTCCTGCAACACTTTAATCCTATGTGACTCAATGCCCTCTCTAATATATAGCGTAACCCCTCTACCAATTTGATCTACGCTATCTTTGCGATATAGTTTGTACCAAGATATCACAGCATCCCATTGGTTCTCCTCCTTCCACCAGGTTTCACAGATGCCAATCATATCTAACCTTTCATTTAGTGCTATATATTCTAGCTCTCCCATCTTATTTTGTAGACTTCTAGCAGTTGCATACAGGCATTTAAAGTTTGTATTTTATTCATATTAATCTGTTTATCAGTTGATAAGTGTAATTTGGAATCTTTCAGCTCTGTACTGAAGGACATCTGGGTTACTTTTATCTTTCTTGGAACCTTTCTGTCGGGATGCCCTAACATCCCTGCTTTGCTAGTATCGTTCAAGGATACATCCTTCTGACCATGTGCTCTTGGGCGACTGTCAGTTTTCCCCTATTATCTAGTTTGAAAGCTGCTCTATTTCCTTTTTAAAGGTTAATGCTAGTAGCCTGGTTCCATCCTGGTTAAGGTGGAGTTCATCCCTTCTGAAGAACCCCTCCCTTCTCCAGAATGCTGCCTGTTTCTAACAAATGCAAAACCCTCTTCTTTGCACCATGGTCTCATCCATGCATTGAGACTCCAGAGCTCTGCCAGTCCTTTGGGTCCTGCGCATGGAATGAGAAGCATTTCAGAGATGCTACCCTGGAAGTTCTGAATTTCAACTTCCTACATAAAAGTTTAAATTGGGCCTCCAGAACCTCCCTCCCACCCACACTTTTTTATGTCGTCGGTGCCAACATGTACCAAGATATTAGACTCCTCCCCAGCACTATCTAAAAGTTTGTCTAGGTGGTGCATGAGGTCCAGTACCTTCTCACCAGGCAGGCATGTTACCAGACAGTCCTCACATCCACCAGCCACCTAGCTATCTACATGCCTAATGATCGCATCGCCAACTATAACAGTTATCCTAACTTGGCCCAGGAGAAAGCTCCTCAGTGTGAGAGGGTTTTACATCTCTTGGTGGACAGGTCCTAGCTACAGGATCACTTCCTGCAACACTAAGGTGATGCTGTCCTCTCACATGACCTTTTTTCTCCATGGTAACTGAGAGGCTGCCAGACTGGTGGTTGAACGTCAGTACTAAGTCCCTGTAGGTCTCGTCTATGCACCTCTGTCTTCCTTATGTCCTCCAAGTAGCCTCTAGAGATTGGACTTATTCCCTGAGTGCAAAGAACTCCTTGCACCTAGTGCACATGTAAGACCTCTCATGGACTGGGAGAAAGTAGTACATGTGACACTCAATGCAAAAGACTAGATGACCCCCATCTCATTGCTGGACTGCTGTTTGCATCTTAGTTTTAATGTTTAGTTTAGTTATTTAAGTTGTTTATTTAAAGTTGCTAGGGGATACTTGTTCTGATACAACTATACCAATTACCTTTAGGGGACTTTGTTCACCTCAAGATGAATTAACTTCAGGGCCTTAATCCATTCTTGGTGATGATAACCAGCTAAATCTAAAAGTGACTTTGACCACCCTCTCCCCCTTTGATAAGTTTAAGAGCCAATACAGCTAAGATTATGTCTGGGGTGGGTGGGAAGAAACTAACACAGTAAAGGCTGGCTTGCTACACAGTTCCCAAACCTGTGCTTCTAAGATAATCTGTTAATTTTCTGGGTGATTAACACAGCCATTGGTTTGATAGAAGAAACCTTTCAAATTGCCCCTTGACTTTTCACTTTGCTTTAACAGCTATTTAGAAAATTTCACAGATCTATTACCTGTACAAATTGGCCTTCCACTTAAGAGGCATCTAGAAACAATTTATTTCTTTCAACTCAAAGAATATTTTACTCTATTCTTCCTTCTATGCTAAGTTATACTCTGATTTGATTTAATTTAAAAGTTCTCTTCTCATTCTAGACCCTGACAGATTTAAATTTAAACTAAAAGCTCTCTACTGTTTTTAAATTTAAACTGAAAGCTCCCTGCTGATACTAGGTCCTGACTAAGTTAAAAGGTAAACTAAAAGCTCTCTGGTGATACTAGGTCCTGACTGAGTTAAAAATTAAAATAAAAGCTCTCTTCTGATACTAAGCCCTGACTGAGTTTTAAATTAAAATTAAGAGCTTTCTGCTGGTTTTAAATATAAATTAAAAGCTCTCTTCTGGTTTTAAAAGTAAACTAAAAGCTTTCTACTGAGTTTTAAATTAAACTAAGTGCTTTCTGCTGGTTTTAAATGTAAACTAAAAGCTCTCTGCTGGTTTTGAAAGTAAACTAAAATCTTAGCCTAAAAGCTCTCTGCTGGATTTTAAATTTAAACTAAAAGCTAGCTGCTGATACTAGGCCCTGTCTGAGTTTTAAATTTAAATCAACAGTTCTCTGCTGATACTAGGACCTGGCTGAGTTAACAAATACACTGGATTCTAAAATTCCCAGATTTATCCGTTTTAACCCAAAGAATTCCCTTTCCCCCAAGATTTAGAAAATTTCTAAGTAGTAAATACTTACAAATGCATTTTTCTTTCCAGCAGTAAGCAGTCCCTTTTGGTAGTCTTTCAAGTCTCTGGATGTGACTGGATGGCCACAGCCAGTGAGTATACCAAAATAATCACAGGGGAAGGGGCACAAGGCAGAAGGTGTGCCCAGAGCACCCAACCCATTGTTTCAGATATGAAGGCAGTATTATGAATGCATTTGCAGCCTGCCAAGGAGCATGCCCGCTTCCATTCCACATAAACCTATACACACACACACACACACACACACCACTACAGGTGTGGCCCATGACATAGCAGGAGCATCTAATCAGTGTGGGGCTCCAGCTGGATAGGGATGATACATAGCAAGGATGCAATGATGCACAGGTTATGGACAGAGAGAGCAGTATAGGAGACCCACCCAGGTCAGGGTGCCCAGAAATGGTGGATATTGATTGTATGAGAAAGTGGAGTACAGGAGCATTATACAGCTACCATTCTCAGTGCCCAGGCACCTGCGTGGACAACAGCTTTGTGTGGGCCACTGATAATAAGCAATGCATTGAGGACCCCTGTGTACTGGCTCCCCTGACACACAGGTACTAGATATCGTGAAGGCTACAGGTGCAGTGGGTGGTGACTGTTCAACAGCCAAATAATGGAAGATGATCGAGCAGGGGGTTACAATGATGGCAGGATTTGCATGGGAACCGTGGCAAAGGACAGTACTAATCAGGTAGTGATGTTGCTGCCATGCGAACAATAAGCACCTGTGGGGTGCATTTGAAACTTCCCTCCTCCACGTATTACATCAGTTTGCAGAGGAAGTGAACTCCCTATAATATGCCACATCTGCCATGTGCCACACTACAGCTGGTCATGGTCAGAAGGCACAAAGAGCAATTAGCACAGGAAAGGGCTAATGTTAACATAGCTGTGAGGTCCACATTCTTGTGACACACACCTGCTTGTTGCATGACACTCACCAGGAACTATTTTACAGAAGCAGCAGGCACTGTGGATGTGCCACTAATACCACCATCACTGCTGCCAGCACCCCAGCTGCCACCACCACCACTGATGCCATCAGCACCTCAATGCCACCAACACCACTGCCCACAGCAGCAGTAATGCATGCTGCATCAAAAGGGGACAGTGACAATGCAAATACAACCACTACCACTACTGAAGTGGATGCAAACAGCAGCATTAGCAACAGTGGCTCCTCGGCATGGGAGATGGCCATATTGGAATGAAAGGAAAAAGAGGAGGAAGAACCACCCCTTGATGTGATCATCACTCTTGTGGAGGTGTGGGGGCAAGATGGAAAGCAGCATGATGCAGAGGCTGCAGGGCCATTGGCAGGCCACCATCAGTGCCTGCAGAGGGAGAGGAGTGGTACAAGAGAGCCCATGCTGTGCAGGAGATGAAGTTGGAGGGTGGAGGGAAAATGCAGAAGGTGCAGAAGCTGGTGATGTAGGAGAAAGAATGGAGAGGCAGGAGGCAGGTAGACAGGGTAAATAACCACTGCAGCAACTGATGACCCAGCCTATCCAGCCTGCCCCCATGCCAGAGCAAGTGCATCACCATGAACTCCCCAGGGCCTTGTTTGGACACCAAGGTCTTGCTGCACCTCCTGTCCCTGCAATAAGAGGTTCAGCAGGGCTGTTCCATGGTCACAAAGTCACAGAACTCCATTGTCCTGCACCTGGAAGGACTGAAAAAAAAAGAAACATACCACATAAGAGATCACTATGGCATTGCAATTGTCTCATAAGCATCTTAAAACAGCTATATACAGCAGGCCACTTTGTGTTGCTTATTGGTTCTTACAGACACTGCGTGCACATGCAAAGAATTACATAAATAAAGATGAGAGATAGAGGAAGAAAAGAAGTATGATTTGGCTGAAAAGGTGTCATACGAGTGCTGTTGCTGATGACTCTTCTTTTTACATATATTTATATATGAGTAATCATGTGAAGGCACCTTTTACAAAGGACATCCATGGGAACTCTAGAATATCTGAGCCAGAAGTCCTAAAAAACAGCAGGTATGTCTGAATTCGGGCATGATTTCACAAATGTGGATATGCCTGATATGGATGTCTGTGGGGCCATCCACAAAGACATCCCTAGAATACCATTCCAGCCTCAGAGACAAAGTGGTGGTAGTATCACAAACAAGTGCCCCAATAACCCAACAAAAATCATTGCAATTGTAGAGAGTACATGGGATGCTGAAGTGCCATCTTCTCTACACCCTCCTGCTGTTTTACAGTCCAAAGGAATACTTTTCTGATGCTGAGGCAGTAGGTCTAAACTTGGACAGCCCCACAGATGCTACCGATGTTTCTGTAATTCAGCGAGAATGTCTCAGTCCGGTACACCACCCCAGACATGCTTCTGCAGACCCCATGACTACTTGGACACCCACACCGTGGAGATGTCTTTAATAGCCATTTATAAAATGGCTCCGGGGACATCTCAATGATTTGGACATGTTTTTGAATGTCCAAACTGCATCTAAACCTGTTAAAATGATCCCCACTCTATAGAAAGATAAGACACACCTGCTTGTTGCATGACAAACCGAGGCATTAGATATTGTTTTTTAAGTGGTATCAATTTATAAAATAGGCACACTATATCTACCTATGTGCCTTCCCAGCCTAGTCACCCTGCTATATAATTACCTCGATATTACAATTTTATCACTAACATAAATAGCATAAGGCTGCTAGAGATGTGCTTTTAATTGAAAAAAAAATAGGAAATGATGAAATTTATGATTTTTTTTGCCTTTGAAAAAAGAACAAAAAATGAGTTAAGTTTTTCATGTTTTATTTTCTTTGGTTTTCAAGATACGTAAAAACACCCCCACACCCCCACAAAAGTCACATCCAGCCCACCCCCAGGACACCTTCCCCAATATCATACTCTATTCGTGGGGTAAAAATAGGGTAAGAGAGGTTCCCATCACTCCTGCCCTGCCAGTACAGTAATAGCACATAGCCCTGACCCACACAAAGCCAGCAGCTAAAGAGGCGACTTGGGTGGTTTGAGGGAGTTGGAGGCTAAAGAGAGGCCAGGGGGGTAGCTTTTTATTAAAACTTCAATTTTGGGAGGGGAGGCCAGAGCCCCAGATCTGACCTAATTTTTTGTTTTGTTTTTTTTTCCATCTTTTTCTAATTAATTTTAATTAATTTTAAATAAACAAAGGAAACTTTAAAAAAAATGAGATTATGCCGTGCACACTCCCAATAGCTGCTGAAAAAATGCAAAACTAAACACGGTACCTTGTTCTTACTTCAGACCTGTATGAATGTTAACTGGACACACTGAGCTTGGTTGTCAGCACTAAGAAGAGAAGCTGAAGAGAAACTGAAGCCCAAGAGGGAAAAAGGCTAAAGGAGTAGAGAATTGAAAGAGAGGAACAAAGGAGAGATGAAGGACTGGCCTGTGCTCAGAAAGGAATCTCAGTCTGATGTGAGAGTTCAGCCCCTAGAGTAAGAGCAAAAGAATCTCTGCATGCTGGTTTGCATTGCAGTGCCTCAAGCTGTCATCCCACTGCGGCTTGTACCCAAAAGCGAGTACCCAAAGGAGAGTGACATTTTGGAGGCCTCTCAAAGCGATGATTTTGGATTATGGTGAAAAGGAAGGGGAAAGAAGCAAAAGATGAGAAGACCTCAGTTAGCACACCATGAGGCTCATTGGAGCAACATGCGAGACCCGTAAGTGAGGAGTGAGGACCTTCCCCAGCATGTGCATATCTCTTCTTCTAATCAGGCTTTAAGTTTCCGTGAATGGACTGACTCTACCTCCCTAATCTACCGCTAGAATAAATGGAACAGGGATGCTGCTGCTTCGAAGTGTGGATCAAGTGCTAGTTCCCACTTTGTTCCTAGATCGAAATCTCTATTTAGTTAACATTTCTGAGACAAGAAGGATTAAATGGTGTCCTTCTTTTCAAGCGGTAACACTTCCCCAGGATCAGGTTGTATCCTTTTAATCTGAGTCAGAAGTGTCTTCTTTGGATATTAAATAAAAAAAAATATTGAGCTTCTGACCCCTTGACAATGTATTTGCTTCTTTAGGGAAGACCAAAGACCGGGCTGTGCTTCATTATGAAGAAGTTACAGATCACAAAAGACCTCTTTGAAATGCCCTAATCTTACCCTTGCATTAGGGATATAGGTTTCTAACCTACTTGTTCCCTTCTTTAGTAGGGGAGCATATTTGGAAATCAACTGCTTCTGGTCAGAGGCATTTTTAGTTATCCAAGTCCAAAAGCATAACAAATCAGACATACCTTCAGCAGACTTTTCAGCAACATCAAACTCTTTCTTCAAGGCTGGCTCCTTTCCCTTGCTCACAGCCCACTGGTTATTTATGCTTCCCTGATTAGGACATCAAACACACCTGGGGGAGTTCCAAATCTACCATCTTGCCAGAACTCTGCCCCAGGGGCCAATTATAATACACAGTTGGAATTTTAAGCAGTATGAGTAGTGAGTAGCTCCTCCCTCGGGCTGTTCTCCACATAAATATTTATCAGCTTCTTCTCGACTGCCGCCGCATATTATTTGCAGCATTGTTAAAATAATAGCAGTTTTGCCTCTTAAAGTGCTGGCTTCTCTGTGCAGGGTAAGCCCACCGTTATGCTAATAGCCATATATCTTCTATGGCATTTAAACACACCCAAAATTATTTGATAGAACTCAGTCAATGAAAACATCATGGCATGAGACGGAAGAATGTATTTTACATCCGGAAAAATATTCTAATTAATATAACACTTACTTTATTGATCTTTAGTCAGCTGATATGATCCTTATCCAATTTACTGCATCTTCCAGGAAATAAGTAGTCATCCAATTATTAAGAATTTAGGAAGAAAAAGTTACAGATTGAATCGAAGTTAGCTCCAGGTTCCCTGTGACCACTTCAGCCATTTTAAGACGATAGATAAAAAATGAACCATTTTGAACATAAGAGCATAAGATGCGTCATACTGGGTAAGACCAAAAGTCCATCAAGCCCAGTATGGGCCAATAGGCTGAGCTAGTGGTACAGTCTGGGAAGAGTTTTCACATACATGTGTAGATTCAAAAACATCTTAAATCATGAGTAGACGTAAATGATGACACCTACATTCAAGGTGCTTTCTCTGTCACGTAAGCTAGTATTTTATAAAGGCATGGCTGTATAAAATACTTGTCTTGTTAAAATAGTGCCCATAAACACCTACCCTTGGTGCCCTGTTATAAAAATGCCCTCCCAAAAGTGCACTTTTCAGCTTGCTACACCCAGCTGTTAACTGCTTTAAACCATGTTTTCTGGGAACAAATTCCGCAGCTTACTTGTACATTGAGTAAAAAACAAAACAAAACACTTTTTCTGGTTTGTTTTAAATGTGTTGCCTATTAGTTGATGGACTGTCCCCTTAGTACTATTTAAAAGACTAAAATATTCCACTTGATCTTCTGAGCTAACACACAAAATAATTCTCCATTCCTGACTAGGGCCATGTCATTATACAAAGATGCTGTCAAACAATAAATGGGCCCTAGAATTGAGACGTAAAATTAACAGGCCCAATATTCAGCACTGGCGGCTAGCACTGCTAATTCGACTAGCCGCCAGGGCTGAATATGTGAACCCAGATATTCAATGTCGGGGTCATATCCGGCCCTTTTACATATCCGTGGTAACCACAAAGGCTACCTGCTAACCAGGCAGTAGTGATATACAGCTGCTGCCCGGTTAGCAATATATGGCGAAAGTTGGACCAGGGTTTCCTGTGCTTGGCCTTCACTGCGTATCACTAACCAGAGAACGGCTCAATATCATTGTTGCCTAGTTAGCAAGCAGTGCCTGTCTCCTCCGGCCTGAAATGCCCCAATTTGCAAACAAATTGTAGGTAATACTTTCTTATTGGACTAACTTACTGTATGTTTGACAAGCTTTTGAGCATTATCCTGCCTTCATCAAGTTTCATTGTTGTTGTTTTTTTGAGATTGTATAGTTAGCTTGTTTTAAAGTAATTAAGGGGCCTTGTTACTAAAGCCCATTAGGGTGTTGCACTTAATGTGCATTTAGCATGAAAACAAAAGTGCACAAGTAACTGTTGGAGGCATCGCCAGCAGTTACCGCATGGATGTGCAGTGCAATTGATGCATCTAACACCACCCATAAAGGTATCATTAAGTGCACCCATGCTAATTGCCACATTGACAATTAGCACATGATATTTATTTATTTTATTTAACCAGCTTTCTATACTGCCCATTAAACCCATTAACCTCTTAGCAGACCTATCCTTCAATCAAAGCAGGTTACATTATGTAATTACTACAAACAGGTACTGGATAAATTCCCTTGTCCCCAAAGGGCTCACAATCTATGTGTACCTGAGGCAATGGAGGGTTAAGTGGCTTTCCCAAGGCCACAAGGAGTGCCTATAGGACTTGAAACCCCAGTCCCTCTGGTCTGAGATTGCCGTCCCCAAGTGGGACTTGAGCTCCTGGCCCTCTGGCCTGAAGTACTGTGTCCTAACCACTAGGCCACTACCCATCCTAACTGCAATGTTCGCTCCATGTCTACCATCCACCTATACCCTGTCAATTCCCTGTCTCTTTTCATGAGGGACAATCAACATATGCTTTAGTGGTCACTAGCTGTCCTGTCCATGCATTACTTCTCACCATGGGCCATTTTTGCCCATTAAACCCACATTAACCTCTTAGCAGACTTTAGTATTTCCATAGTTTTTTGAGGGTTCTATGAGTGTCAGCCACTTCATTCATTAATGTTTTTGTTGGCAGGAAGGTTGTACGTTTAAAAGGTTTCCCAGTACACAAGTGGTAGTGGAGGAATAGCCTAGTGGTTAGAGCACTGGCTTGGTAAGCAAAAGATGAGAGTTTGATTTCCACTAGCACTCCTTGTGACCTTGCGCAGGTCACTTAACCCTTCATTGCCTTGGAAGAACGACCTGGCCATCTACTTCCAGTCACACTGCCAAGAAAACCCAGGAGCTGCTGGGTCAGCACTGATTTGAAGGCACACATTGCATTTTGCCCATTTCCACTTTGGATTATTTATTTTCGGTATGATTTGTACATTGCATGAGTCTGCTGCGAATTATCTTTTGACAGCTCTGAACTTCTCTCCTTGGTTTGTTACAATGCAACCTGTTTTCTCTATCATGGTTTATTTAAATGCAGACGCTTTATACCTCTGAGAGGCCACTCCATTGCACTACATGCCTTTTGAAGGTCTACCACATTTCCTCTGATAGTGTTTAGTCCCTTTCATTTTAATAGATTTTAGCACATCTTTGTTGTATTAGAATGTAGATATAAATCATTTGCTGAGTAGCTTTAGACACCTCTTTCCGTAAGTACCCCTTTCTGCAGCCCTGTTTTGATACATTCTGTCCTTTTATGTTTTGAAGATGGCTCCCTTGTGCATACCAGTTCTTTGGATCGGAAAGGTTTGAATAATAATTCATTAGTTCATGCTGTAATACCTAAATATTTTTATCTACGAGGAGCTTCTAATTTATATTTGCGCTATTACTCTATTTTGTCTGCAAATTGTTATCCAGGCTTAGAATGACTATGGTGGCGTTCGCTTCAAAAGTCCATTTTATTGCAGCTGAAGGACAGCTGTAGCCCAAATTCACAAGGGTGTCTTACATTCTGATGTGATACTGTACTTTGTAAGTTCTTTTTGTGAACTCCTTTTTTCTGAATGTGTCCCTTTTGGATTTTGAGTCTCTTGTATTAAGCAGAAGATTTGCTTTCGGAGTGTAGGCATTTTTTCTTTCCTTTTTTTAGTCACATTTTGCTTAAGTATAAGCACCTATTGTCATGGGTTTAGTGGCAGGGAAGTTGTTTGTCCATATGCATGTTTATTTGTTCATGAACTAGCAGGTGCAAGCAAACATGAGTATGCAGAGCTACTGAAACACCACAGTTAAGGCTCCTCCTCCCCACCATCACCCCTATCGAATGGGGGAGCACCGCGATGGAGGATATTTGGGCTGATCTCCCAATTGAAGTCTTGTTTCCGAGGAACTGCAGCTAGGGACAAGAAAGAGTGAGTGAAAGAGGGACTGGATGAAGGGGGAGGGGTATGAGAGAGAGAGAGAGTAAGTGAAGTCTGGGAGGCATTGGGTAAAGCCTTGGGAGGATCCTTGAGACAGACTGAGTGAAGCCTAGAGGGGTCTTAACATACATAGAGAGATAGGGGGAAGGATGGGGGGTTCTAATAGAGACTGGAGGAAGGGGGTCATGAGAGAGACACACACATACATGCATCCCTCAACACTCCCCATGACACATACACACATACAAAGGCAGCATCACACACATACACAGACAACCTGTGACATTCCTCATGACACACTAATGCACACGCCTATCTAGATCCTGAATCCCCTGATACACACATGTACCCCCGACACATCCTATGAGATTCACATATGAACCCCCCCTCCCCCCCACATGCTTCATTTTAGAAATGGGGGAAATTCATTGTGTCACATTGCTAGTGTACACTTTTCAACTTATATTACACAGGTCTGCAAAAAAAATGTTTTCGAGAGCTGTTTTGGTTATTCCACGTAATCTTTATGTTTTTTTGGTGCGCTGAATCTGAAAATGACCTCCATTTTGTCATAGGACATCACGTTTCCTGACAATTTAGGTAACTATGTTAAATAAGGCAATACCTCAAAATAAATGGAAATAGACTTATAAAATTAAAATTTTATTACAATATTTTCATGAAAATCCTTTTTTGAACTGAAATGAGCTCACCTACACACACTAAACTTGATTCTTCTTCCTTGTGAGGCTCCTCTTGGTGCATTTACGCTTGTGAGTAGCATCTGGAATGTCTCTCTGAAGCATCCAACAGTAGTCTGCCATCATTGTAATGCTCCATTTTCCCTGGTATCTCCTTTCCATCTCTTTAATGTCATGGTGGAATCGTTCACCTTGTTCCTCACTCACAGCTCCCAAATTTTCAGGAAAGTAGTCAAGGTGGGACTGGAGGAAATGCACTTTCAAACTCATCAGGCAACCTAAAGCGTGAAATGCTTTCAGTATTTATCCGACGATCTTTTTGTAGTGAGGATCTTTGTTATTGCCTAAAAATTTCTGTATGACTTCTTTAAATGCAATCCACCCTTCTTTTTGAGGATCCGTCATGGTATTGACAAACTCTTGATCAACTATAAGCCTTCTAATGTCTGGTCCGACGAACACACCTTCCTTCAATTTTGCCTCCGACAGGCCTGGAAACTTGGTGACCAAGTATTTGAAGCATTCTCCATCTCTTGGAAGTGATTTTATGAATTGCTTCATCAATCTCAATTTTATGTGGAGAGGTGGTAGAAGAACTTTATGGGAAGATACCAAAGTTTCTCGGAGGACATTTTTTTTCACCGACTGTTAGCACCCTCGGCTGCCAACTCTTCTTGGTCCAGTGATTTTGTCGGTCTCAACTGTCCCATAGACACAGAAAACAAGGATATTTGGTATACCCAGCTTGTTGCCCGAGCAGCATTCACAAGACCTTCAAGTCCCCACACACTTGACAACCATGGTCTTCATATTTAATTTTACGAAGAACCAATTCCAAGTTCTCGTAGGTTTCCTTCAAGTGTACGGAATGACCTACATGTATGGAAGTGTAAAAACCATTGTGGAGTAAAACTGCTTTGAGACTTCTTTTTGAAGAATCTATAAAAAGACGCCATTGCTCTGAATCATATTGGATTTTAAATTGACCCATCAGACCTTCGACATCGATGCAATAAACCAACTTGTCTTCCTGGGCGAAGTAAGGAACAAACTCCTTTTCACGATGTCTGAACCATGAAGATGACACTCCTGGCAACAATAAATTCCTGCTTTTCAGCCTTGATCCGAGTAACTCAGCGGCATCTTTGGGAAGATTGAAGTCTCTTACCAAATCATTCATCTCCTCCTGAGAAAACAATTTTAGTCTTGTATCATCTTCAAAGTCAGAACTTGATTCGTCATCTGGTTCACGTATGACTTCACCTTCATTGGAGCTAGGTATCTCTTCCAAGGTAGCAGGGGGCTCGGGTACTGGTATATCTGTGCCATGGGGGATGGGACGAATTGCCGAGTGAAGATTGGGTTATGAAATGGAATGCTTCCATTTGGAATTAAACCCTTTCACATCGCATGAACAAAAGTAACAGTCGTCACTATGGTTCTTTTGCTCTCGCCATACCATAGGAATCCCATAAGGGAAAGATTTTTTCTTACCCTTGAACCAGTTTCGGAGGTCCTCAACACACCGTTTGCACATTTTATGAGGCACCCAGACTTTATCTTGATCTCCAAATTTTAGTCCAAAGTATGCAAAGTATACTTTTTTCACAAAGTCTGTAATATTCTGCTGTTGCTTCAACACTGTATATTCACCACAGATGAAAAAGAAACTGTCTGGCGAATTAATACACTTTCGCGGAGCCATAACATAACGGTTGAAGAATGACGAGCTAACATGAATTGCGATGAAAAAGTGTGAACAGCCTAGAACCAAGAACCAGATGATGATAAGTGCACAAGTGTGGCGTGCAGGAGAGAGCAGCTCTGTGTCTGTATACAAGACGTCACAGTGCTGGCCACGCCCCCCTGCACTGACCAGAGCTGCTGCTATCTGCCCTGTGTCTCCCTCCCACTGGATTCTTCAGGAAAGATTAACCCCTTCTACCATTAGAAGCACGGACTTAAAACTTGCTTAGCTTATGTATATATTGCTGACCATCAGATTTCCAGTGCTATATTTTTTTTACATAACTCGGACAACCCCTTTAAGGTTTTTTTTGGCATTTTATATCTTAAATGCACTTATGTGAATTAATTAATAGTAATTTGAATTAATTAATAGTAATTTGAAAAAAATTGATAAATTTGAAGACAGTTTTGCATGTTGTGGCAAATCATGACGTCTAAGAGTTTTTTCAATATTTTATTTGTTTTCAGCTCACCAAAATACATGGAAATTAGATGAAAATAATCAAACAGCTTTTTAGTCGCAGACCTGTGTTTTGTTTTTTTTCATTTATATTGTTTGTCGTTTGTCTTTCTGCTTATATGAACATCACGTCTTTGCCATTTTTTATTTTGGCTTCAAAATGTATGGGCTATTCAATCATCACTAGTTATCTCTGTCACTTTGATTTTTTTGCAAATAACACCAATTGCCAAAAAAATGTTGGCTTTGATTGAATATATTTTTAATTTTTTGGTGTTTGATTAATAAAGATTGTCTTCATTGTACCTTTACCTGTGGGGGAGGGCCCACCTGCTCTTGCTATTGTGTTTGTGTTTCCTGCCTCTTCTTTGTTTTGCATGCAACTTTAGAGATTAGCCAAATAAATCAGAGTTAATAACCCCATACTCTGATTTACTAAATGTCTGGTCCTTAAATTGCAAAGTACATAAATTTAGCAGAGTTAAAAAAAAGTCCAAGTCAGAGATGTTCTCTGGATGGGTTTTTTACTTAGCTGGTTAGCATAGAATTTCAGTGCTAACCAGTTAAAGTTGACAGGACAACTGCAATTGTAGAATGACTCACCTAAATCTTGCCAAACAAATTTTGTTTGGCTTGATATAGAAGGACTTTCAGCTCCAAATCTAGCTGGTTAGGTGCAGCTGAAAATTTAGGTAAAGATAACCAAATAAATTATCCAATTAACTTATTTCCTGCTATCTTAAAAAACAATGTGTATATATATAAAGAAGGTATCATGGACATAAAACATTTCCAGTGCTCTGGGCCATGCATCTTCAAAATGATTAACAACAACAATGAGTGTGAACAAGATGTCAAAAATTCTCCATCTAAGATGAAAAAGAAAGTAAAGACTATCTATAGAATTTGGTGTCAGGTCATATATAGTAAGGGCATGCAGGCCAAAAGGTTTTGCTTTCAGTTTCCCAAGTTGTTTATGAGATTTTCTGTTTTTTTTCAGGGGGTTTTATATATATTTTTTTCATTTGGGGCCATAGCGTCAATAGTGCACAATATTTCACAATGTGCCCATTGATAGGGCATGATCAAACAATTGGACGTACTATTCTGACACAGGGAAAAAACTGAAGTGTTGTGTTTTTACTGTCATTTCAGGTTAAAATGACATGCAATAACGTTGGAAAAGTTGCTGGCAGTCTACATGTCATTTCAAACAAACACATATCACAATTACAGCAGAATTGCCAAATCAGAATTATTAACACGACGAAAATAGATGGTCCACTACTAGAGGGTAGTTATGAAACTATGAATATATGAGGATACCCCTCCAATTAAATAAGGTAAATTCGATGTTCTATGATCCACAAAGAAACTCAAAGATACATTGTTAGGTGTCTTTTTCACTAAAAGAACCAATGGTCTCAGATTACGATTTGCATTGCTCCAGAGAAAACTCTTAAGAGCTACATGCCGCAATAACATCAATGACCACAATAACTCATAATGGCTTTGGTTCTAAAAAAGGTCTTATTCCAAACTGAATAATTCTCAAAAATCGAACTTATCTTAAATTTTGATCATTTCCAGATTCAGATTGTGCCAATGTTGCAAATGCCCCAACGCCACCTCATCGGTATCCATTCCACGTTTCGTCTCTTCTTCAGGGGGTATGCAAGCAATGTATTAGCACTGAACCGGATTAGAAGATTTCAAAGTGTAGGCTTGTGCAAGTTTTAATGCGTTTAGTATTCATAGTTTCAAATCAGAATTATTGCCAAAATATGAATATCCTTTTCAGTACAACTCTTGGGGACATGTTTACCTAAATGAATGACATTAGCACATATTGAGGCCCATTGTTTTGCACGGGGGCAGGTCCATACCTGCACTAGCTGATGGAGGTATGCTCTGCCCCCATGTTAAGCTATTTGCTGCGATTAATGTGGGTGCAATTACCACAACCCATTGAGGTGGCAGTAGGTGCACCTCCATTAACTGCAACATTGCTGGTTAGCACACACTAAAGATGCCCGCGCTTACTGCAGTGTGCACACGTCGCCCCTGAATCATCCATTCTCCACCCCAACCCATGCTAAGCGGTTACAGGAGTGCTATTAAGAAAGAGAAAGCTGGAGGGGGATACAAGTGAAGAGCTACACAATTGGATCTATGAGTTGATGGACTGACACTATGTTCTAGTGGGCCCACATTGTAAAACTATTCCACCTTAAAAAGAGCATTAGCTGATATTATAGCTGGCAGTCAAAGCAAAGAGGTCAAGAACCGAACAGTCCTTTGAATGCCAAAGAGATTCATCAGTGAAATTATAGCTTAAACCTTGTGATCTTATTATAAAAAAATGTTATTGCATTTACCTATATTCATTTCATAAATCAAAGAAGAAGCAGATTTAAATTTCAATATAAAATTA
This sequence comes from Ichthyophis bannanicus, assembly GCA_033557465.1. NCBI lineage: Eukaryota > Metazoa > Chordata > Amphibia > Gymnophiona > Ichthyophiidae > Ichthyophis > Ichthyophis bannanicus. The sequence continues at coordinate 122,823,694 of CM066043.1, read as the reverse complement.
TTAACAGCAGGAATACAAAACAAAAACAGTCATGATCTCTAGAAGCGAGGATCTCTGGAGACAGCAAACATGCTCCACTGTATTTAGTGGGCAATTAGGCTCATTTTTCTAAAGGTTCGTGAGAAAATTATTAGAAGATTTTAAAAATATATATATTTTAATATACAGCATCTACTACTGCACATTCTATAGTTTATTTTCAACATTGTTAACACAATAGCTTATATATCTGTCTTATATTATTTTGAACATATTATCAGAAAACAAAAATGAAATAAAGTTGTCCTTTTTTATGCAACATATCTTAACCTAGAAAAATGCAAATGGCAACCACTAAGAAAAATTATTCTTTTATGTTTTCTTCAAGAAACAGAAAATCTTAATGAATTCCCCACTCTGCAGACGGCTCGGGTAAATTTTAGCACACCTGCTGCACCTCACTTCATATTGCACAGCCTTATGAAAAATAGTTTGCTATTTTGGAACCCCCTGGCAGCCAGAGTGAATCACTGAGGGCCCAGAGCTCATTTATCTTGTGTCAGAGCTGAAGCCAAATGAACACCATCTCTCTGGGCAGCTGAAGAATGGGGAGAAGCGCTCCGTGAGTAAAAATAACCAAAGGAACACACAAATATTGCAAAGACAAGTGGCTTCTTAGGGGCAATGCAGAAGCCTTTTACATCTCATTCTAATCTTTTACCTTCTTCCTGGCACAGAGAGGCTGAAAGACTTTGCAACTTTTTCACTGAAATGTGGGGGGAGGGGAGAGGACTAATCATAGACAGTAAACGTCTTCTGAGGTACATATCAATTTGCGAGATTATATGCCAGATTTTATTTTCACATGTTGATGTTGCTGCTGTGGAAGTTTCTCCTATTATTTAGAAGGGGAAAAAGGGCATTAGTGAAACCTTAACAATATGGCTTGCTCTTTAACATCATTCAAACCGACTTCACTGTTTCTGACCCCAGCATTACTGGATAAATTGAGGTCTAAGCACTGTGACTAAAAAGCTAAGCGGTAGTAAACTGCTACATATTTATGAGCAATTTCCAAAACTGCCGTATGGGTTTACGTTTTCCAAAAGGCTTTGCACCACTCCTTACAGGGGAAATAGAAGTATATTTATCCTTCAAAACTGCCTTCAGATCTGCCCCTGTTTTTTTTTTTTTTTTTTGGCGAGTACTGCTTCCATGGAAATTAACGTGTATGGTTTTGAAAATGCAAAAGACCCCTGTTGTTGCCTCTCCAAAGCTAACATCACTTCTGTGCATACCTATTTTCCCCCCAGGTAAAGGTATCAGCACTGTTGATCCCCATGTGTACTTTTACCCTGGGATAGGGTTTGCAAATATTCAGACAGCCAATGTTTCCAGGTAAAAGTCCTTTGAAATTTGCCCTCCCTGAGGACATAGGAGGGATTTGACCGTGCTTTTATTCAGTGCTCATAAGTTTTCATTCAGTTCACAACCATTTTCTATATACAATTTTAATATAACAGCACCAACCCATCTCATAGCATGGTACCAGCCTATTATAAAACATAGTTGATCTATACAGTTTTATTTTGGTATCAGCATCCAACAAAGACCAAGCCTTTTGCAATTTCTGCAGTTGAATCCTTTCAGAACCATGAACTGTATAATTACCCTAGAACAATAGTCACCAACCAATAGATTGAGATGGTCTGGTTGATCATGAAACCTCCAACAAGAAATTTTATTCCTTTTCCTTACATGATCTTTTGACATAATCCTTCCCCCTCCCAGGACAAACAGAAGGTGCCATTATATGGCAAGATGGCTAGCAATGTCCTAATGATACTGGTTTGGGCACTAAATGTATGATGGAGCCTATTACTGGGGGAGGAAGGATTTTTCCCACATGTGACCTAAAGAATAGGGAATAATGTGAGGAAGGAGAAGTGAGGAAAATATACCTTTTATTCCATAGTGAAATCTCTGGTATCAATGCTGCAGAACTAAACTAGGATGAAAGCATTGATATATGCAGTGGGGAGGAGTAGTTTGCAAACCAGAGAAACCAGGGGTTCAAATCCCACCCCTCCTACTGTTCCCCTTTCTGACCTGGGACAAGTCACTTCACTCTCTGCCCTTTTCAGGTAATACTTAAGTTGTGGCCCCTTTGAGCAGGGAAATAGATAAAGTACCTGAATGTAACTCACTCCATTAGTGCCATTTATTATTGGAACCAGGCAGACAAGGAGGAATAAAATCAGAAGAAAAGTGACGATTGTCAGTCAAAACGTGCTTATGCTGCCATTTCTGATCACTAGTTGGTTATCATACCACAGCTCTTGTTATAGTTTTCATAAAATACCTCTAACCAACAGCGTAGGCTGGTAGTAAGGAAGAGAGCACTGCGAAACCAAATCCCAAATTAAAAACACTGTACAAGCTTCTTTGTTGTGTGACCTATGGAACGCAGTCAACCACTCTTGGCTTCTTGAAATTTTTGACAAATGTTTCCCCTTAGGCAAGCATTATTTATTATTTTAGCAGACTTTTCCAAAGTGCTGCACAAAGATAAACTAATAGTGACGGAGAAATCAAAGAGAAGAGCTGAAAGGGAGACCAAAGAAGCCAAGAATTAAAAACAAAGGAAACAAGAAAAATGGGAGCACAGCAGATTCAGAGTGAGGAAAGGGTACAAGAAAGGTAAATATTATCATCTTGACCTCCAAAATATCTCTCTTATTTTAAATACTGAAAACAAAGAAATGGTAGCCCGTGCACTAAAACACACATCGGTAATATTTTTTGCATAGACTTACAAAAATTTAACAGAACACTAAAATCACACTTTAGGGGCTATGCACTATACCTTTGCATGTAGGCACCAAAAGATATCCTCAGAATGTACTGTATGCCAGGCATGCTATCTGACTACTGAAATCCCCCAGGCTAAGCATCCCAAAGTGAAAAGGATAGTTAACATGGAGAATTTCATTCCCCAATCCCCTATCACAGTTTTTACCCCATCAACAAGGGCAACACCCTTGTAGAAAGCCCTATCTCAATGCTGATTCGACCCCTATCCCATAAAAACATAAGAAAATAAGATATGTCATAGTGGATCCGACAAAGGTCCATCAAGCCAAGTATCCTGTTTCCAACAGTGCCCTATCCAGGTCACAAGTACCTGTCTGGTTCCCCAAAAGGTACAGAGATTTCACATTGCTTATCCCAGGATAAGCAGTGAATTTCCCTGGTCCTCTTTAATAATGGTTTATGGACTTTTCCTCCCAGAACTTGTCAAAACATTTTTTTAAATCCAGCTACACTAACAGCTTTTACTACATAACGAATTCCAGGCTTTGATTATGTGCTGAGTGAAAAAATATTTTCTCCTATTAGTCTTAAATGGGCTACATTGTAGCTTCATTGTGTGTCCTCTAGTCTTCCTACTTTTTGAAGGAATAGACAACTGATCTATGTTTTCCCATTCTTCTCCATTCATTAATGTATAGACATCTATCATATCTCCCCTCAGCCATCTCTTTTCCAGGTTGAAGAGCCCTAACCTTGTAAGCCTCTCCTCAAAGGGGTATCCTTCCATCCCCTTTACCATTTTGGTGGCTCTTCTCTGTACCTTTTCTAATTCTGCTATATCCTTTTTAAGATATGGTGACCAGAATTGCCCAATATTCAAGGTGAGGTCGCACCATGGAACGATGCAGAGGCATTGTAATATGCTTTTATCCTCCATACCTTTCCTTATGATTCTTAGCATTCTATTTTGCTATGTTGTTTTGTCTTGATTAGATTGTAAACTCTGAGGAGCAGGGATTGTGTCTTATATCTATATTAAAGTGCTGTGTACGCCTTGTACCACTTTAGAAATGAGTAGTAGTATTTGCACATCTGAACCTTTTTCAATGCAACTTTGCCATGCCAAGCCACTGCACTCCACCACCAACTACCTGGCTGCTTGCCTACTTTTTCAGAGTGAGTATTTATCACTGCAGAGATCCTGATCTTCACTAGAAGGGGGGGGGGGGGCATAAGAGCCCCATGCTAACACTACTATCTCTGACCTATAGACACTTCTTCAGTTCATATAATAGTGGTAAAGGACTGCCTGGCATCAACGTTCAGCAACTGCAGAGCTGCTAGCAGAGGACTCTCAGGTCCCTTCGTCACATTTTAGGAAGGTTTGGGGCTCTATTAGGAAAGGGTCATGGCTGAATTAGTTTGGGTCAGCTTGAGGATGGTTGGAGCAGTTTGGTGGCGAGCAACTTTTATTAGTGGTTCAGTCCCATCCTATGGTGAAATTTAATGGGAGGAAATCCTCTCTGCTAAACAGCTTCTTTACAATGGGCCAGTTATCATGGGAGATTTCGAGAGGCAGTGTGCAAGCTGAAAATGTAATATCTGTTCTAAGGCTGCTGTTAAATTTTAAGCTATATGAGAAAACCTCAAAAATATATCAAATGACTACTATTGATATCTCTCAGCAAAGAAGTCATTGAAAATGCATCGTTGAGTTCTAAAAAATATAAAACACTAACAACGTTTTTTATGTCGGGCCCCCCCCCGGCAAGAGAGGGAAGGAAGGAAACCCTTCCCCTCCACTCCAGGAAATCCCTTTTGTTAAACAGAAACAAATTTCAAATTGCACAGAACTAATGAAATAGTGAAGAACCACTTATCTCAGGAACTGGAGATATACATCCATTGTGAGGGAACACCAAAGCATTAGGCACACAACATGCATGTTTCAGGCCCATCAAGAGCCCTGTTTCAAGTGATAGTATCCCATGTTGGAACATCAATCGCCCTAAAAAACGCCAAACCCAACGGCTCCATTTGTAGAACTATGATGACAGCTGATTGGTTGATACGTCAGAGGAGGAGTGTCCAATATAAAAGTATGCCAAAGGCTTTTAATTGGTGAAAACATCACAAAGAAATGCCCAAAAATTAAAGATCCCAAAGCGCCGAAAAACTGTAGCAGGGAGACTGACTATGTTACAATGTTACAAGAGACTCCACCAATCGCACTCCAAGTTAAGTCCCATGGGGATGACAGTGTTCAAATGGAAAATCCAACATTGTTCACGCTTCTGTAGTTGATGTTCGCAATGCCCACCCCGAGGGGTAAGAGGAACACAGTCAATGACCCTCCAGCGAAGATCAGCAAAGGTATGATTAAATTGAATGCAATGATCAACAATAGGCGCCGAAAGAGTCCTTGATTTTATTCGAGAGGCATGTTCACCCAATCGAACCCGAATGGGTCTAATCGTCCTGCCTATATAGGACAACTCACAGGGACAGTTGAGCATGTAAACAACAAAAGTGGACTAGCAAGTAGAGGACCCCATGAACGTAAAAGACTGGCCCGTAGCAGGGTGGCACCACTGAGCACCCTCCAAAGTGGTGGAACAATACCTGCATTTCCCACAAGCCCAATGACCTTGCCAGCAGGATCTAGACATGGGAACAGCTTGATTGAAAGAAGTATGAACCAATTGGTCCTTTAAATTTTTCCCATTAGTGTATGCCACTCGGAGAGGTTTCTGAAAACAGGAATGTAATTTCAGAACCTGCCAATGTTTCTTTAAAAGATTGGTAACCTGTGCTGTGTGAGACATAAATGGTAGCACCCCAGTGACCATATCTAAAGATGGACTCATGTCAGAGGAGGGGTAAGAAGAATCAGGGGGGCGAGAGGAATCCCACTGATCACTCGGGGGTAGCAGCCACTCTCGATGGGAAAACCGTGCTCGCACATATGCATCCCGTACCACCTTCTTAGGATACCCCCGATCCAACAACACTCCTCCTCTGACGTATCAACCAATCAGCTGCCATCATAGTTCTACAAATGGAGCCGTTGGGTTCGGCGTTTTTTAAGGCGATTGATGTTCAACATGGGATACTATCACTTGAAACAGGGCTCTTGATGGGCCCAAAACATGCATGTCGTGTGCCTAATGCTTTGGTGTTCCCTCACAATGGATGTATATCTCCAGTTCCTGAGATAAGTGGTTCTTCACTATTTCAATTTGAAATTTGTTGCTGTTAAATTTTAGGCATAAGGCAGCATGCATGAAATAGAGCATGGGGGACGCCAAATCATCCTATTTTTGGGTCCCAATAAATAATTTCTATATATTATCACCTCCTTTGAATGCAGGTATATGCCAATTTTAGTGCAGGTCTGATAATGTCAGAGGGTCCAGGATATCATACAAGCTAAGGGGATAATTTTATAACTGCATATGCATGTAAAATGTGTGTGCATAGCGTCCTCTGTGTGGACTTTGCCAAAATTTCACAGCGAAATTGTGTGTACTATGTGCCAGGAAACCGACATATACACATTTACATCTGCCCTTTTGGCACACACAAATTGTCAGGGTTAATTTATATGCATGCATGCTGATTTCCAAAAGTATGCATGCAAATACAAACCCCCCGCCAGCTCCACCTTAGAAATATCTCCATTTATTCCAGGTAAAGCTAGGTTCCTACAAACCGAAAGCAATATGCTTACTTGTATATCAGGTGGGTAATTCTATAGGAGCACATTTCCACGAGTAAACCATTCTTTTACAGAGTGAAATGCTTTTGAAAATTGCCTTCCAAGATGTTAGTGCATAGCAAATGACTGTGCATGCTAAACCGCCCTAAAGGCCTGTTTGCTTAAGTGGGATGAGCAGTTACTGGGGGAATTAGTGCCCAGTAGCTGTAAGTGCATTGGCTGCTGTGACATGTCCCATCTGTTAATTCCCATGGTAACTGCTTGCTGTGGAAGAGGATGAGAATGGGTGGATTATGGGTGTGGACAGTGCCTTCCAGTTATTTATTTATTTAACAGGTTTTCTATACCGCCTTTTCCTTCAATCAAAGCAGTGTACACTGTACTACAAGGACATACAAAGGCAGGGGGAGAGACATGCAGGTACCAATGTGGTAGACAATGGGTCTACATAGAACAGGGAATGACAAGACATACATTAAGTTACATTTGATATATGGTTTACAGTCAAACGTCAATACAAAATATATAACAGAACATCATCTATAAAATAGAAAAGAGATAGGGAATATAGTGAGAGGACATTAAGAAGATACAGCAGTAGTAGGATACCATGCACTGTCACCACAGCAGATAGGAAAGATGCATTGTCCCCTGGTATCATCAATGCATTTGCCACAATCCTGATATTCAACAGAGAAGGCCAACACTCCCCAACCCCCGATACTCTTTCTGGAGATTTCCCTGGTATTTAGCAGGCAGGGCCTCAGGCAGAAGCTAAGGCCGTGTCGCCCTCCCCCTCCTGTGCTGAACCATGCCACTTCCCCCCCCCCCCTGCTGCCATGATGTCGGGGGGGGGGAGGGGGAGGTTCGGCAGCAGTGACAGGCCTTGTGCTTCAGCACACATGGCCTGCTGCTTCTGACTCTTCTTCAACACAACTTCAAGGGGTCAGAAGCAGCAGGCCATGTGTGCTGAAGCACATGGTCATGCCGCCAACAGAGGTCTGCCGCCCTAGGCGGCCACCTAATCCACCTAGTGGATGGGCTGGCCCTGCTAGCAGGGAGCAGGAGTGATTCTTATTCACTCCTTCCCTGTTGAGAGCCTGGGTTTAAAATGGTGCCTCCGACCACTACAGTATTCCATTGGGGATCAAGTTCCCATATCATGTTCCCTGCACAACGGCTTTAAAACCGCCGCTCCAGAGGCTCTCAGTAGAACGGAGAGAGCAGCAGCAGCAGAAGCCATGATCGAGGAGTGTGGGCGGGAGCTTCTCATCACAACTGCCTGCCAATCATGTTCCCTGCACAACAGCTTTAAAACCACCGCTCCAGAGGCTCTCAGTAGAACGGAGAGAGCAGCAGCAGCAGAAGCCATGATCGAGGAGTGTGGGCGGGAGCTTCTCATCACAACTGCCTGCCAATCATGTTCCCTGCACAACGGCTTTAAAACCACCGCTCCAGAGGCTCTCAGTAGAACGGAGAGAGCAGCAGCAGCAGAGATAGAGAAGCTTTTAAACTAGAAATTAGGGGAAAGCCGACAGTCACCCAGGAGCGCATGGTTCGGACGAAGGTATCCTTGAAGGATACTACCAAAAGCAATGAGGTTCCAAAAGGGAGTATAGTAGCCGAAATGCCCTTGAGTAAGGAGCAGACAGAGAATAAAGATTCCAAATTACCCATGCCTACCAATAGCCAGATTAATATGAATAAAATACAGTCTCTAAAATGCTTGTATGCCAATGCTAGAAGTCTAAACAATAAGATGGGAGAGTTAGAATATATGGCACTAAATGAGAGGTTAGATATGATTGCACTCTCAGAGACATGGTGGAAGGAGGATAACCAGTGGGACACTGTGATACCTGGATACAAACTATATCGTAATGATAGAGCTGATCAAATTGGTGGAGGGGTTGCGCTCTATGTTAGAGAGGGCATTGAGTCAGAAAGGATTAAAGTTTTGCAGGGAACAAAATTTGCTGTAGAATCTCTATGGATTGAAATTCCACTTATGAAGGGGAAGGTGATGGCAGTGGGGGTGTACTATCGACCGCCTGGCCAGAATGAACAAATGGATGATGAAATGCTCAAAGAAATCACAGAAGCTAACAAAAGTCACAACAGAGTAGTAATAATGGGTGATTTCAATTACCCCGGTATCGACTGGGTCAGTGTCACGGCAGGACAAACTAAAGAGATAAAGTTTCTAGATGGAATAAATGACTGCTTCTTGGAGCAGCTGGTTCATGAACCGACCAGAGGGGAAGCCATACTGGACCTAGTCCTTAGTGGAACGCCAGATCTGGTGCAAGAAATAAGGGTGTTGGGACCACTTGGCAATAGTGACCATAATATGATCATGTTTGATTTAATTATTGGAGAACAAATAGTAAAGAAATCCACAGTACTACCTTTTAACTTTCAAAAGGGAGACTATGATAGAATGAGGAATATAGTTAGGAAAAAACTAAAAGGAGCGGTTCCAAAGGTTAAAGACTTACAGCAAGCTTGGGCGTTATTTAAAACTACTATCCTCGAAGCCCAGACCAGCTGTATTCCACGCATTAAGAAGAGTGGGAGAAAGTCCAAAAAACTGCCAGCATGGTTTAAAGGTGAGGTCAGAGAGGCTGTTGCTGCCAAAAAAGCAACCTTCAGGAAATGGAAAAAAGAGCCAAATGATGAAAACTGGAAACAGCACAAGCACTGGCAAGTTAAATGCAAAGCATTGATAAGGCAGGCAAAGCGGGAATTTGAAAAGAAACTTGCTGCGGAAGCAAAAACACGAAATAAAGACTTTTTCAAGTACATTCGTAGCAAAAGGCCTGTGAGAGAGTCAATTGGACCGTTAGATGATAGAGGGGTAAAAGGGGCAGTAAGAGGAGACAAGGCTATAGCGGAGAGACTGAATGAATTCTTTGCTTCGGTCTTTACTGAGGAAGATGTAGGGATGTTACCCAAGACTGAAGTGGTATTTAAAGGTGATACTGCAGAGGAATTGAGAGAAATATCGCTACACCGGGAAGATATATTACAACTATTTGATAAACTGAATAGTAGCAAATCACCTGGACCGGATGGTATACATCCCAGAGTGTTGAAAGAACTGAAATATGAGATTGCAGACCTGCTATTGGTAATCTGTGAACTTTCATTAAAATCATCTGTAATACCTGAAGATTGGAGGGTCGCCAACGTAACACCAATTTTTAAAAAGGGTTCCAGGGGTGACCCGGGAAATTACAGACCGGTGAGCCTGACGTCAGTACCAGGGAAAATGGTAGAAACCATCATAAAGAACAAAATTACGCAGCATGTAGATAGTCATGGCCTAATGGGAGACAGCCAACATGGCTTTAGACAAGGAAGATCTTGTCTTACTAATCTGATATGTTTTTTTGAAGGTGTGCATAAACAGGTAGACAAAGGTGAGTCGGTTGATATAGTGTATCTGGATTTTCAGAAAGCTTTTGACAAGGTCCCCCATCAGAGACTTTTGGCAAAGCTAAAAAGTCATGGGATAGGAGGCAGTGTACTATTATGGATCGGGAACTGGTTAAAAGATAGAAAGCAGAGAGTAGGGCTAAATGGCCAATATTCCCAATGGAAAAAGGTGAATAGTGGAGTACCCCAGGGATCTGTACTGGGTCCGCTGCTTTTTGACATATTCATAAATGACCTGGAAAAGGGAATAACGAGTGAGGTTATCAAATTTGCAGATGACACAAAACTGTTTAAAGCTGTTAAAACCCAAGAGGAAAGTGGAAAACTGCAGGAGGACCTGGATAAATTGGAAGACTGGGCATCCAAATGGCAAATGAAATTTAATGTGGACAAGTGCAAAGTCATGCACCTAGGAAAGAACAACCCACACTATAGTTACTCGATGCAAGGCTCCACATTAGAAGCCACCACCCAGGAAAAAGATTTAGGAGTCATCGTGGATAACATGTTAAAACCCTCCACCCAGTGTGCAGCGGCGGCCAAGAAAGCAAACAGAATGCTAGGTATCATAAGGAAAGGGATGGAGAATAAAACAAAGGATATTATAATGCCTCTGTATCGCTCCATGGTACGACCGCACCTTGAATATTGTGTGCAATTCTGGTCACCGTATCTTAAAAAGGACATAGCGTTATTAGAAAAAGTACAGAGAAGAGCCACCAAATTGGTGAAGGGGATGGAAGGCTACTCCTATGAAGAGAGGCTAAAAAGGTTAGGGCTCTTTAGCCTGGAAAAGAGACGGCTGAGGGGAGATATGATAGAGGTCTATAAATTAATGAATGGAGTGGAACAGATAAACGTGGATCAATTGTTTACGCTATCAGAATATAGAAAGACTAGGGGACATGTAATGAAGCTACAGGGTAAACTATTTAAGACAAATAAGAGAAAATATTTTTTCACTCAACGTGTAATCAAATTCTGGAATCTGTTACCGGAGGATGTGGTAAGGGCTGTTAGTATAGCTGGGTTTAAAAAAGGTTTGGACAAGTTCCTGGAGGAAAGGTCCATAAACCACTATTAAAAAGGGACCCAGGATATCAATGCTTGACCCAGTACAAGCATTGTGGAACTTGTGTCTTTTGGGGAAACTGCTAGGTACGTATGACCTAGATTGGCCACTGTTGGAAACAGGATACTGGGCTTGATGGACCTCGGTCTGACCCAGTATGGCATGTCTTATGTTCTTATGTTCTTAAGCCATGATCGGGGAGTGTGGGCGGGAGCTTCTCATCACAACTGCCTGCCAATCATGTTCCCTGCACAACGGCTTTAAAACCACCGCTCCAGAGGCAGACCCGCACCTGAGGACCTCGCCAGAGGGCCCTTTGGCGTGGCCCTTAGGCGTGAGTCCATGGCGAATGATCCAACAGCTGTGAGTTGTAATCTGCCGTTTCCTTCCCCTTGCCTCTTCTATTCCTTTGTCTATCACTGTCTCTTATTCTGTCCTATCTTATAAATGGCGTTCTTTTCATATTTTCTGTAACTTTAATATTATATTGTAAACCGCTCTGATGCTTTGGCCTGAGCGGTATATCAAATGTAACAATAAACAATATAAGAGGAGAATTCTTTATTTGGCAGCTTGACGTCTAACAATAGTTCTGTGAGACTATTGCCAAGGGTCAGAAGCATCATTTTAAACCCAGGCACTTGAAGAAGGTGCAACTGGGGATCGCTTCTTCTCCTTGTTACACTACAGGAAACCCCAGAAAGAGCTAAGGGGCCTTGAAGGGGCTTCTATGTAAGATATTGCGGGGTGTTGGGGTGGGAGGGTTTAATGCAGATGCCGAAAGGATATGGAACAGTTCTTTTTTTGCAGCAATGGTCCCTTAGTGGATTGTATGGACATAACCACGCTACCAGCAAACACAAACATGCCCATGATCAACAAACCTAAAGCAGGTAAATGCCTGTCCTGTGCAGTAATTACATGGCCAGATGTTGGTCATGCCCCAGCAGTTACTATGCATTCATTTTTCAATTAAAGTGCGGTAACTGCAAAACCTTACCACATTTTCATAAACAGGTCGCTTAGTATGAACGTTAATTTTTAGGGTGTGAGTTTTGCTGTCAAAATACTACTATGGTTTAGTTAACATATTCTAGGCCTGATATTCAGCCTGCTTGACCAGCTTCTAAAGTGAAATTGTAGCACTGGCTTGTTATGCATATATTTGGCAGTGCTATCCATTTAACTAGCGCCACTGAATATACATTTGACCTGCAACCAAGCCGGCGCCTATTCAGTTAAAGATAAGCCATAGCAGACCTAATTTTAAACACTTAACTTATCCATTTAGGTGCAATAGATTGCTGCTAAACATAGAAATGCTGCTTCTGCTTTGATAGCCACCTTAGGGGCGTGTTTACTAAAGTGCACTAAGCAATTAACATGAGCCATGAGTGCAGGCCCAGCTAATGGTTAACACGTGCAAGAAACAACCATGCAGTAAAAATTCCATGCAAACTGCTTTGCGCAGGTTAGGGAAGTATCAGGGTGGGTTATGGGTGAAGATAGGGTGTGGCCAGCATTGACAGCTAGGACTGTCACTATTATGGATGCATTAATGCCACCTCAAGAGGTGACATTAAGTACAGCCATGCTATTGGCAGACACCGGCAGTCACGTGGTATGGCTGTTGCCTAGAAACAAAAGGCAACCCTGATCACCCGATTACATCACTCGCTGCCATCCCTCCACAATTCAAGTATCCTGATCAGCAGACTCACCCAGTCTAAATGTCTCCCTACAAGCCCCATAGATCGACCTTGTCCCCCCACATCTTCAGTCATCTGCAGGACTTAACCCAGGTATCTTTAGTCATTTAGTGGATGTTGCTGGAGGGATCCCTCTCTACTCCTGCCCTGCTGCTACTTGAGTTCAGAATGGTAGATATGACTGCTAGTGGTAATCATGCACTACTTCCGCTCAGTGTCAATCTGACAGATAAAGAGTGATTGCCCTTATTCAACAGATTTACTCCTAGCAGTCGTACCAAGAGATTACCACTAGCAGTCAGATCTGCCCTTCTGAAACTGGGCAGCAATAGGACAAGAGTGGAGGGAGATCTCACCTGCCCCATCCACTAGACAACCACAGATAAATCCTGGGGGGGGGAGGGGGTTGTGGTCCTTGCAGGGGGAGAAATTTTGTTCAGGGGGCTTTTATTTAGGGGGCTGCTGATTGAGAAAGGGTTTGACTTGGATGGGGGGAGGTTTGAGTAGCAGCCAGTGCTCAAAGCTGAAGATTTAACAATATATTTCAGGTAGCTAAAGGGTTTTGAGTATTGACCCCCTATATCTGAAGGGTATTCCTATCATCCCAAACCAAAGAATTAGCTGTTGTTTTAGAGATGTAACTATTCCTGTTATAAGAAAGAGACAATAATACAGTATATAAAGGCAAGCATATCATTTTAGTGATATATCACATTTGTACATTCTCTTTAGGCTACAATAAAAGAAAATCAATTTTTTTCAAAGTGAATACTGTGAGGTCTTAAATTCTTCTGTGTATAGTTCATTAACTTTAAAGAGAATTAAAGGCATAAACTAATTAATGAACCATTATAGCTGTTTGACTCTTAATTTGTAATATTCATGGCTAGTATCATGGCTTATTGTAGATTTATTGTAATAGCTAATGATCTTGAGGTTTCCTGAAAACAATGTAGATATTTGCTTAAAAGTATATATTTCAGCATTTATTTTGACTCTTGGCAGTGTTATGCATCCTATGAAAAGTCAAGAAACAAATGTTTTGCAAAACATGGTTTCCACTATCTCCGAATGGAAAATAGTGATATTGAAAATATACCTATAAAAAACACTTATCAATTGTTTAAAAAATCTTGAAAATTAACCATGGAAACTGTGATCCTTCTGTGGCTTACTCTTGTGCACATCCACCCTCACAGGGGCGGCCCAAAGATGCTACAGGGCCATTTGCGGAGACTCATTTGCATAGCCACTGGACCTCAATTGTATAAATTTAATGTATTTTATTTTAAAATGTATATTTTGCCCATCTAAAATTTTAGGCAGCTTTCAAAAGAGCCCTTCACAAGCCCTTTTTTTGTCCTGGCAATGACTTAGGGGCATGTTTACTAAATATTAATGTGCGTTAAATGCCACTACACCAATAGAAATAAATGGGTGTTTCTACACATTAAAATTTGTGAATGCGCATTAACGTTTAGTAGACATGCCTCTTAATGAGTGTTTCAGTACCATTTGCCTGGACAGTGAGGATAAAGAGACTACCAGATTTCTACATTATTTATTTATTTGGCGGTGCTTCTATACCGCTTTTCGCCAGGCAAAGCGGTTTACAATTAACTGAACATACACTGAATGCATGGAACATAACTATATACAGTAACTTAACTTATTTATATTTATCTGTGTGAGAGGTGTTATGGGAGTGGTTGTTTGGTGATTTATTATCCATGTGATTGCGATTCGGGCTGAAGGCGAAGATGAACTGGGTATTTCTATGTTACTGATCTGAGGTGCTGGAGAAACAGATGAGTCTTCATCTGCTTTCGAAACGTGGGGAGTTCTGGGGTACTTCTGATCTTGTCTGGGAGGGAATTCCAGAGGGAAGGTGCATATAATTCAAAAGTTCTTGAACAGGAGTGTTGGGTGCTCTTTATTTTTTTTGTGGGGAACAATTAGTGAGTTCCTGTTGGTTTGTCAGCTGGCTCTGTTGGATTGGAAGGGGTGGAGGTGTTCGGAGATAGGTGGAGGAAAGTCCATTTAGTACTTTGTAGGTCATCATTATGGTCTTGTATTTGATAAGGTTGTTCAGTGGTAGCCAGTGGAATTGCTTTAGGATGTGTGTGATGTCTTCATGTTTAGGGGTTGTTAGCAGTATAAGTGCAGCGGTGTGAAGAGCTGTTCGTTGTGGTAGGATTGATGCTTGGAAATGTTGATCTGAAGTTACAGGGGTCCAAAATTGGATGAAGGTGTTGAAGGGTGCGGATTTTGTAGTATATCGTATTCACCATTTTCTTCACATGTTGTTGAAAAGTGAGATTTTGGTCCAGTGTGATGCCAAGGTATTTAATTTCTGGTTGAACCGTGATTTGGGTGTTGTTTAGGGTGATGGAGGTGGGTGGTGAGAATGTCGTGTCTTTGGTAATGAACAGTGCCTCTGTTTTCTTGTAGTTGATGGAGAGGTAAATTCATGGTGAGCCACTGTGATATGTCAGTAAAGCAGTATTGTAGTTTTGTGCAGGAGAATTGACTGGTGTTGAAGGGGGAGTAGATCATGATGTCATCTGCATAGAGGTGGTTAAATAGGTTGTGGGACTTGATAAGAGAGGCTGAAGGTAAATATTGAATAGTAGAGCTGAGAGAGCGGAGTCTTGTGGGACACCCTGGGTTTGAGTGTAGAGAGTGGAGGATATGTTGTTCATTTTGATTTGCTGTTGATGATTGGATAGGTAGGATTGAAAACATTTTAATACAGTATCCTGAATTCCAATGGACTGTAGGTACTGGAGGAGTGTGGGTTGGTTTACAGTCGAATGCTGAGGAAATATCAAGGAAGACTAAGATGAATCTGTGTTGTATATTCTGTATGACTTGGATGAGTCTGTTTAAGAGGGAGAGGAAAAGGGTTTTGACTCCATAGTGGGGGCAGAATCCGTGTTGTTGGGGGTCAAGCGGGACCTGTTTTTCAATGTAATCATGAAGCTGTTGGAAGACGACTTTCTTTATGATTTTAGCCATAAAGGGAAGGCTAGCAATTGGTCTGCATGATGTTGGATCCATTGGGTTGAGGTCAGGTTTCTTTAGGATGGGATGAATGGATGAGGTCTTGAGGCTGTTTGGCATTAGTCCTTGAGTTAGAGACAATTGGGTGATTTTTGTAAGGATGGGGTAGAGTTCAACTTTTGTTGCCTTGGTCCATGTTATAGGACATGGGTCGAGGGGAGGGGTAGTAGTAATGAGGGAGGTAATAATGGCTTCAATGTTCTTGGTGCTGATGGAATCAAAGGATGACCAGGTGCCATAAGGGGGTGGGGATAAAGTTGAGAGGAAGCCGCATAAGTGGGGTTGGTGTAGTAGGTTGTTGTAGTGGTCAGCTAGTTGTTGAGGATTGATTGAGATAGATGGTATGGACTTAGAAGGGGGTTTGGTTAGTTGTTTTACTAGATTGAAGAGTTCTCTTGGTCAGTTGAGGGAAGAGTTGATCAGCTTAGAGTAGTAGCAATTTCTGGTGTTTTGCTGTCCGGTATTTGTCTAGCAGGTTCATATAGTTGTTGCGGTCATTGGGATGTCTGAATTTCTGTCATTTCCTTTTAGGTTTTCTTAAGTGTGTTTCTATTTTTTGGAGCTTAGGCATGTACCATAGAGTTTTGAGTAGCTTGTTGCTTTTGTGGGGATTGAGGTTTGCGGAGTATGAAGCTTTGTTGATGATATTGTTCCAATTTATTATGTAAGATTCGAGATTGTTTACGAGTATGTCTTCGTTGAGTGAGGGGAGTGTGTAATTGAGGAATTATTCTCAGTTAAATTTATTTATTTATTTAACAGTTTTTATATACCGCTCTGTCCTTCACTCAGAGCTGTTTACATTACAACATTAACTTATGCAGAACATGTGAGAGATCAAAGTTGACTGCTACATTAAACATAGGTGTAACATGCTAACATATTTTAAACTTTAAAACTTGTATGAAACTATTTACAGACTTTGAAATTGTATAAAACTATGTACAAATGGTATGTATTATAAGGTTGTCTGTTGAAATGTCATGTGACCAGTGCTTGTGTATAGTTACGTGATGTCTCCAAAGTGATCGGTGTATAGGTAGATCTTTAGTCTTCTGCGGAAGTCCTTGATATCCAACGTTAATCTGATGTCTTCTGGTAGAGTGTTCCATAGTGCTGCGGCAGTGAGGGAAAGTGCCCTAGTGGAGGTGGTCTTGTTGGCTTTCTTGTATTCCAGAGAGGCGATTATCAAATTCTTCTTGTTTGTTCACTTGGGGCAGTTGT
Source organism: Ichthyophis bannanicus (assembly GCA_033557465.1). Classification (NCBI taxonomy): domain Eukaryota; kingdom Metazoa; phylum Chordata; class Amphibia; order Gymnophiona; family Ichthyophiidae; genus Ichthyophis; species Ichthyophis bannanicus. Next base: position 122,806,677 of record CM066043.1, on the reverse strand, counting down.
TGGTGTCCTGGTTGATTAGTTCCTGTAGGATATTTGCAGAGGACTTCCTGTGCCCTGCAGCTCTCCCAGGAGGGATCGTAGCTGACCGACGTCCCCATCGCTCCTGCATCATCTGCTGCCGCATGCTGCCCAATGGGGGCAGCCCCAGAGGGATAAAAAGCAGCGCTACTCAGGCCGAAGCCTTTCCTGCGCCCTGCAGCTCTACTCGGGCCGAAGTCTTTCCTGCGCCCTGCAGCTCTCCCAGGAAGGATCGTAGCTGACCAACGTCCCCATTGCTCCTGCATCATCTGCTGCCGCGTGATGCCCAATCGGGGCAGCCCCAGAGGGATAAAAAGCAGCGCTACTCAGGCCGAAGTCTTTCCTGCGCCCTACAGCTCTCCCAAGAGGGATCGTAGCTGACCGACGTCCCCATTGCTCCTGCATCATCTGCCGCCACGTGCTGCCCAATCGGGACAGCCCCAGAGGGATAAAAAGCAGCGCTACTCGGGCTGAAGCCTTTCCTGCGCCCTGCAGCTCTACTTGGGCTGAAGCCTTTCCTGCGCCCTGCAGCTCTCCCAGGAGGGATCATAGCTGACCGACGTCCTCATCACTCCTGGATCATCTGCCGCTGCGTGATGCCCAATCGGGGCAGCCCCAGAGGGATAAAAAGCAGCGCTACTCGGGCCGAAGCCTTTCCTGTGCCCTGCAGCTCTCCCAGGAGGGATCGTAGCTGACCGACGTCCCCATCGCTCCTGCATCATCTGCCGCCGCGTGCTGCCCAATCGGGGCAGCCCCAGAGGGATAAAAAGCAGCGCTAGTCAGGCCAAAGCCTTTCCTGCGCCCTGCAGCTCTCCCAGGAGGGATCGTAGCTGACCGACGTCCCCATCGCTCCTGCATCATCTGCCACCACGTGCTGCCCAATTGGGGCAGCCCCAGAGGGATATCAGCTCCTCCCACCGCTAAATTCCTCAGGGCCCGAACTCGACAGTCTGATCGACTCCTGGAATGACACCCGCAGATCAAGCGCACAACTCCCCGACACAAATAGAAAAACCAATACCCGTACACACGTAGCTTGGTACTCAAAAGACCTGCGAGCATCGCTTCACCACCTACGCAAGCTAGAGAGACGATGGCGCCGATCCCGCTCTACCGAAGCTTACACAACATACTGTTCACACCTAGAGAAGCACCGCCGGGAAATTGCAGAGAGAAGAAAGCAGTTTCATACAGACCTCCTGAAACGATCAATAAGCAAGCACCATGACCTCTTCAACATAGTAAAAACGCTCGCACGAGAACCAACCCCAGAACAAAGACCTTCAATACAACCCCAGGACTATGCTACCTACCTTGAATCAAAAATGATACAGACAGCCAAATCCCCCTGTCCCACCAGACCCTCTCAACCACCTAAGATGTCACACCCATCCCCACTGACCAAATTCCACACCTTATCACCCAAAGAGATTGAGAATATCATCACCTCCATCAATGCTACCACTGCACCCAACGACCCTTGCCCAGCATTCTGGATCAGAGAGCTCCGCAGCGAACTAAGCCCCACCCTGAACAGAATCCTAGAACAATCGTTCGCAACAGGAACCTTCCCACAAAGCCTAAAACATACCTCCATCAGACCACTGCTGAAGAACAATAAACTGGACCCGCTAAAGGTCGAATCATACAGATCAATATCCAGCATCCCACTATTAGCCAAAATAATTGAAAAGGCAGTTCAACATCAAATACAACAACACATTGACACCAAAGCCCCCCTGGATCCTTCCCAACATGGCTTCAGGGAAGCACATGGTGTAGAGACCCTACTCATCACCCTTTTCAACACCATAATCACCGGAACAGACAACATCCGACAAGGATTTGCCCTTATATTCATGGACATCTCAGCTGAATTTGACTCTGTGAGTCATCAAATCCTTATCGAGCTCCTCGAAGGTAAAGGAATCCAGGAATCAGCACTGAGTTGGTGCAAGTCCTACCTTTCCAATAGATGGCAACAAGTGAGACTCAACACCACCACTTCAGACCCATTTCTGCAGCATCAAGGAGTACCTCAAGGCTCCTCATTATCCGCATTATTGTTTAATATCTACATGCAACCCATCTGTGACCTAATTCGCTCCTTTAATGTATCCTGCCTAGCCTATGCTGATGATATTCTCCTCTATATTCCTTTCATGACTGACCAATCTGATTTCACTCCACTGATAAACTGCTTCAACACAGTTGCAGAATGGCTTCTCACACAGAACTTGAGAATCAACCACAGCAAGACTGACGTAATGTTCATAACGAAGAACCAGGACTTCGCACCCCCAAGCGCACTAAAGGTAAAGGGCACAGAGCTGATAGCCAAGTCTACCATCAGATACCTAGGCATCACCCTTGACCAAAGGATGGATATGAAGGCGCATATAAAGAACACAACAAAATCAATTTACCATAAGATAAGGACACTTCGGCATTTACGACCACTACTTGAATACACGGACTTTAGAACAATCTACCAAGCCCTGGTGATGCCACACATCGACTTTTCAAACGCAATCCTATACGGCCTCCCAAAAGCAACTCTAAACCCTCTCCAACTGGCAATGAACACTGCAGCTAGGGTGCTAGAAGGAATATCGAAGACTGAGCATGTCACACCAATCCTGAAAAAGTTACACTGGTTACCACTTCAAGCCAGAACACTATATAAGAATATAATTATGACCTTCAAAGCCCTAAACAACCAATCCCCTCAGCCATCACCAATCTGATACACACCTCACCTCCCAATAGAAGTAGAAGATTCGTTGCAGCAAACACACTGTCAATCCCAAAAGAATCAACAAGATGCAAGAACACAACGACTAATAGAGCCTTCTGCTTCTATGCCCCCAAAACCTGGAATGCCCTCCCCTCTGACATCAGAGCTATCACAGACTTAACCCAACTTAGGAAGGCCCTAAAACATCACTTATTCACCACATATTTCCCGGTGTAGCCCCAATAGGAGGACCACACCCACCATGTACATAACTGTAAATACTAGGTTATATAATTGTTGTTAATTACCTGTTATCCAAGTTCTAACCCCTGTTCAACTGTAAATGCCTCTTCAGTAACCCTGAATGCATACGTTTCTGTTTTGATGTACACCGCACTGATGATAATAGCGCGGTATAGAAGAAATGCTAAATAAATAAATAAAATAAAATAAATTTGTGTATGATCTTGAAAATGATTAAGATTGTTTTGTTCTTGGCTTGGGAGTGTACTGGGAACCAGTGCAATTGGTTTAGTGTGGGGGTGGTGTGTTCTTATTTTTGGGTACCAGTGAGTATACGAGCAACTATGTTTTGAGCCAGTTGTTGTTGTTAAGTGTCGTCGAGTCAGAGTCGACTCATAGCGACCCTCTGGATAGCTATCCTAAATTGTGTTCGGTCTTCAGTCAGGCGGCTCATTGTTGACAGACTGGTACCTGTAGCTGCTATTATTGTATCGATCCATCTCATTGCTGGCCTTCCTCTTTTGTGTTGACCTTCTATCTTGCCAAGCATAATGTCTTTCTCTAATGATCTCTCTCTTCGCATGTTGTGTCCAAAGTATGAAAGTCAAAGTCTAGTCATCTGAGCTTCTAAAAAAAACTTAGGTTTGATCTCCTCTAGTACCGACTGGTTTGTTCTTCGGGCAGTCCATGGTATACACAGTATTCGCCGCCAACACCATAATTCAAAGGCATCAATTTTCTTCCTATCTGTCTTTTTCACTGTCCAGCTTTCACATCCATATGATGTTATTGAAAATACCATGGCCTGAACAAGTCGAATCTTTGTATGGAGAGAGACATCTCTGCTCTTGAGAATCTTATCTAGGTCTTTCATAGCCATTCTGCCAAGAGCAATGCGTCGTCTGATTTCTTGACTGCTTGTTGCTTCTTTATTGATAGTTGATCCAAGTAGGTTAAAGCAAAGTGTTAATAGAACGTTTTGGTAAACCCTGGAATATCGTGTTGCAGTAAGCCAAGATTGGTGTGATAATTGCTTGAAAGATGGTGCGAAATAGATCATGGCTGAGCAGCAGTTTTAGATTCTTGAATAGCTTCATCTTATGGTAGACATTTGCAGTGGTTTTCTTTATTTGGGTCTGTAACGTGGGGTTTTTGTCTAAGATGATGCCAAGATACATGACTTTACCTTGTGTTTTGATGGTGTGGTGTGTTAGGCTGATTCTTTGAAACTTATTTTTATTTGTCGAGGAGGGGGGTGAGTGGGTTGGATGTTGGATGACAGAGTGAAACGTATGAGGCTGTGGTCTGATCAAGGGACTGGTTGAATTTGTAAAGAGCAGGGAGGGCTTGTATGGAGAGAGCAGCTGTTGATGAAAATTATATCACGTATGTTTCCTTTGTCGTGGGTAGACTTTTGAATAGTTTGGGTATACTCCAAATGATTTGAATTTTTTTGAATGATTTGGGTATACTGTACTCTAGTGTCAACTGCCAGGCACATTAGAAAGTACTATAAACCCTGCCCATTTAGAACCTATAGCAAACCCACCATATCATAACAGCACAACTAGGACTCACAAATCACCAAATCCTACCTATCAAAAGGCAATACTGCAAATATTAAATCAATACATCTCAGAGGATACCAATTCATCTCCTACTAGGGAAAGAGAAAAAGTGGTACTGTCACATAGAAGGTACATGAACAGAATACAGCAGCTCAGTTATACAACATAGTCTGTCACCAAACACAGTACAAGGGATCACAATTTAGAAATATGAGACAATGATTAAACTGGGAACCCCAAAAGCCTAATTTGGAATGTACAACACTGGAGAAATAAAACTCTAAATTAATTTCCTCTTGTACTAAACAAAACAGGAGTGGCCTAGTGGTTGAGGCAAGTTACTTCAGGTTGGAATGCCAGGGGTTTGAATCCCGCTAGAAGACAGCAACCTTGGGCCAGAAGGACAATCCCACAGGTGCTCCTTATGGCCTTGGCAAGCCACTTAACCCTCCATTGCCTCAGGTAGAAAAACAGATTGTGAGCCTTTTGGGAACAAGGGAAACATACATACAGTACCTGAATGTCACCACTTTGACTTGTAGAAAAAGCAGTATATAAGCCTAGTTAAATAAATAAATTAGCGATGCACATTTTCCAGAGCTGACATATTCCAGTTAAGAAATTCAAAATAAAATAGTTTTCTTTCCTACCTTTTGTTGTTTGGGCATTTTATTTTTCCGTTGCAATTGCTCCAGTCGCTTTCTTCTGCTTTCTTCATGTCTTCTGCTAATTCTCCATTGTCTGCTATCCATTTGTCCTTTTTTCTCTCTTCTAGTTTTTTCCATTCTCTGTACATCTGCCTCTAATATACTGATCTTTCCTCTTTTGCTCTTTCCTCACTATCTTTCTTTATTCCTTTTTCATCCACTCAAATTCACCCTTCCATCCTCAATCCCCACTTACTCTCCCAATACTCAGCCATAGATTTTTCTTCCTTCCCACACAAAATATCTGTTCCCCTCTCCATCCTCACTCCCCCAGCTTCTTTTTTCTCCTACCAGTCTCAGCCCCACCCCCTTTTGTTCCTCCCCCAGTATCAGCTCCCTTCTAGTTTCAGCCCTTTCCAGCATCCACTCCCTTCCAGTCCCATTTGCCGCCCCCCCCCCCCGCATCAGCCCATTTCCAGTCCTAGCCCACAGTATCAATCCTCCTTCAGTTGCTGTCCCCCATCTCCCATCCCCAGGCCATTCCAGTCATAACCTCTAGTTTTGGTCCTCTTCCAGTCCCTCCCAGCATCTGCTCCCTTCTAGTCCCCCTATCCACCAGCATTGACCCATTTCCAATCTTAACCCCTCAGTATCAGTTCTTTTCCAGTCCCTCCCAGCATCTGCTCCCTTCCAGGCCTAGTCCCCTATCCTCCAACGTCAGCCCGTTTCCATTATAGCCCTTAGTCCCCTCCCCCATTCCATTCTAGCCCCCCCATTCCCGTTCTATCCCCCAGTATCCCCATGCCACTCCACCTTTTCCGCCACTACCACACACCAAAAGAGGCCCCGCACCTGATCGGCTTCAGAGGGAGCCAGGGAAGCCTGAAGCACTGACTGACCTCTGAACAGCCTCAGGAGTAAAGAGCGACAGATGCCTTCTCCCCAGAGGCTGTAATAAAAATGAACCCACCGGCATGCTGAGTGCCGGGAGGTTAAATGCGAATACAGCTGTACCCAAGCCCCACTAGCATACACTTATACAGTACAGGGGCTATCTTTGAGGCCCTCTTCATAAATTAAAGCTCTCTAATCAGTCATATACACACATACAAATCCATTCATATGTAAAATGGCCATTTTAGAAAGGTCCAATTTACATGTGGATGACCTTACCATGTTGGAAGTGCACAGAGGTGTGTCAGGGGTGTGGTGGGAGCGTGGCCTAAGCAGAACCAAAATCTACATGTGCATTCCCCATTTTGAATAGGCAATGCATGTGCAATCCTGACATTGTCCACGTCTGGATTTACACCTGTTTCCTGACATGAACAGACATTTAAAAGGTGCTTATTTTGGCCATCCCTACATGTATAAGTTCCCAGGTTTCCTCTGTCGATTTTTCCCATGTTTGTATTAATACAATGGCTCCTTCTATTGCATGTGGATATCAATCCCAATGTGTTCCTGCACTTCCATGCCCCAATTTTGACAATTACATTCATTTGAGGGGTGGGGATATGTAGATTTTACATCGGCCTCGCACATGCACACCCTCTCTTCTAAAGCTGACATAGATTGGCAGACGTTTTCATTTCCATGTCACTCCCACCAGTTTAATAACTTTTCTAAAATATGCTTTCACATATAAACAAATTTGAGTTGGGGCTAGGGCCGGCCCATCCACTAGGAGAACTAGGCTGTCACCTAGGGCAACAGACCCCGGTGGGTAGCATAGGGCCCCCCTCCACCAGGTCATTGTCACCCAGTCTACTGTGCTGTCCCCCCTCCCAGCATCCATCTTCTCACCTGGGGGAGGGGCGGCATGGCGATACATCCTCTGCGTGACAGTTGCTTCAGAGAGGGACAGGAGCGGCAGGCCATGAGCATGCTAGTGTGGACACTTTAAATCCTGATGCGCGGGGTGAGATGATGGATACCAGGAGGGGGGCAGCATGGCAGGCCGGGCAGTGCCGCAATCTTCAGGGGATGGCATGAAGGGTCTGCCTACGGCAGCAGAAGCTCTTGGGCCAGTCCTGGTTGGGCTTTTTGGACAATCTGACCATTCAAGCACAACTTTAAGGCCTTTTGGCCGCATTATGAGTAAGCGGCTCTGCTGTGAGCTTGGAGCCCAGAGACCCAGGTGGCAGACAAACTCCCAGATGTTCAGATGAGACCTTACCAGAGATGATACTGCTTAACATAAAATATCTCCCGCCCCCTCCCCCAGGCTTGGATACCCCACCATTAGGGTCTGGATAGCCCACATTTGGTCTTGCCCAGGCCTCCCAGCCAAGCTGTGACCTATGAGATCAGACTAATGTCACTTTGTACTCACCCCACTCCCTCCCATCAATACAGTACTTGATGTAATACTTTCTTTAAGCACCAAGGAATCAGTTTTGTCTCAACTCATATAGTATACACCATCCAGGCAATGGAAGAGATGCCCAATCATATCTGATATGCAGCCCATCGTGTCAGTGCAAAACCTTGTCCACTTGCCTATATAGGTTAGGTTTGGTTTATTGTACCTGATTGACCACCTTTCATCCAAATACTTTTACCATCTTTTGCTCCATAAGCATCAGTGCATTCACTGGTGACCAGGGATCATTTTAGACAACTGTAGCAATGTGGGTTCTGGGCAATCAACACAAAGAGTGTGCACCATGATCCATGACCAGAGAGCCCTAAACCAGTTCTTCCTGAAGCATCTGAGTGCCGTGCCCATCTAAAAACTTATGAGTCATGTAGGGACTATTTTAATTTGACTGCAAACCTCAGTTAAATTTGATTGGTTCATGATATTCCTTCACCATTGCAGTTGTTAAATTTATTGAAGTTACACTGTGTTTGTAGATGCATAAATAACTGCATTACACCAACTAAATTATCTCTGTGAAAGTATAATAGCAGATGTTTTTTGAGAAATGTTTATCCAAACAGAGCTTAAACAAAATTGAAATAAAAATAAAAATTCCTATGCTCAGCAATAAAACAATAAGGTAACGGCTGTAAGTGCTAAGGAAGCGCCTTTGAGGGGTTTTGCTTGAGCCAGTATTTTGCTGAGTCATTATTTCATGAAGGAGACGTCCTCTGCGAAATTAAGGTGAAAATGACATTTATATTCATGAGAGATGAGCACCAGACAAGCTGTCTGGTGATTTAACTCTTCATTAGAATCACACTTTCAGTAGAAAATGAAAAGGTAAAGTACATTATGATCGCATTTATATGGAAACAAAGATTAACAAATAAAATTTAAAAGAATAGTAAAATTTCAAAAGAAATGACAACTTATTTCAACATTTGAAGAGGAGTTTTAGAACTGGCTGCATAAGTGGATTCAACCAGTGTATGTGAAAATAGCAGCAATTTTAGAAAGGCAAAATACATTGCAGATGTCTCTATTTATGCCTGATCTGGGGTAGGTGTAAATATACGTGTCAGGATTTCCACAATATACTTCTTATTTCACAAGGTATATGTCTAAACCTACAATTTCACCCAACTCTGCACCTGGGAACACCAACCTAAAGCACATTTAAAAGTATACCCAGCATATTATTTCAGAAATAGCTCTTTCCACGCCTTACCAAACTTACCTCTTTATTGACCAGCTTTTGGGAGCTAATACTTCATTCCTTTGATCAAACAAAATGAGCAAAAGCTAGTATCACCTTACACTTTTGCTTTTATTTGTTCGCATACCACTGCTGGATGGCAAAAAAAGCACCAGTGTTCTAGTAATGAACCGCCTGATGCAGAAAGATAAATAACTACATATTTCGTAGCATACTGCTACGTCAGGGGTTAGTTTAAGTGGGCTGTTGTGTGGGACGAACCCCTAACTTTGAGGCAGAATTACTGTACAGCCGGTATTTCGTTAAGGCAAGATAGGCATCAATGTGTCTTTATAAAACAGACTGCCCGAGCCATCTCCTGAGATGTGTAAATGCTGAGCAAGCCTTTATCTCTGCTCTGAAACGGGTATAAATGCGTGGATGACACTATCCGTGTACATGTGTAGCTTTATAAAATACATGCGTATATCACAGTTCTGCCTCCATTACGCCCAGTTTGTTTTCCTGGGAATGCCCACACACCGATCACGTAACACTAAGCAGGCACTTCCCTTGTGCATACTCTTTACTTGCATGTACACTTGTGCAATTTTGGAAAAACCCTTTTCCATGTGTAAAACAAGAATTGCACTTGGAAAAAGCTTTATAAAATGCCCCCTCCCACCAAACCATACACACAGGAATTTTTGTACAGTTATTGCATTCTAAAAGATGGCAAATACTTAGCTTGGTCTTGTCCCATTGAATCAGCTCAATTCCTTCAGTTCACGTTGAGAGCTACAACCTTCAGCAAAACCTTCACAGTCCAAAGTCAAACGCTGTGGTGTTTTGAACTAACTTCCTGCATCCGAGACTCAGCTAGAGAGAATGTTCCGGTGGCTCTCAGTGGCAAGTGACCTTGTGGTTTATCGCAAGGATCTAATTGAGTAAATATTATACAAAATATTTTTTAGACAAATTTTTGGGCCAATCTTTTTGGACTTTGATAAATGAATGCTGTAAGGCCTAGGAATAACAGCTTTGCAGAGTCACTGATGTGTATTACTATTACTACTGATCATTTCTATAGTGCTACGAGGAGTACGCAGAGCACTGTATAAATGACATGACATTCTAGTTTTTTTATACATATACAGATTAGCTAGCACTTCAGTTGGGTGTATGTCAGGGGTTCTAGAGTACCAAGTTACTCAGTTTCAGGTGGGCAATTTTGGATTGGTCCTGGAGTTCTGACAGCCCTATCCAGATGCATTATGGGACCTGTAGTACTGATTTCAATAGGAGAAGTAGTAACCTAATGGTTAGAACAATGGGCCGAGAACCAGGATTCAAATCCCGCTTCTGTCATTGACACTCCTGGTGACCTTGGGCAAGTCCATTTAGCTCTCATTGCCTCAGGTACTCACTTAGACTGTAAGTTCTTTGGGGGCACAGACATATTGCACCTCAATTTGAATCATCACTGTACAGGCTGCATATATCGTGTTATTATAAAAATAAGTATTAAGGTATAATTGAGGTCTAAAAATATCACATTGCTTTTGGATGTAAATTCAAAACAAGGACTAGTCAAAAAGTGTATCCCTCCTGGAAACAGTTAACTTGGCAACTCTGTTTTCTAAACAGTTGCTAGTCAACCCAAATGAAGTCAACAAATCTTTCAGTGGTATCATGAGAAACAGGGCCACTCCTGTTTCAGAGCTAAAAATAAACACACACTGAACACAGCTGGAGCACAAGGTGACAACATCAAGGAAGTAGGAAAACAGTGAGACATAACAATGAGCCACTAGTGGTAACAGTAGAAGTTATATGTCCCTCAATAGAAACCTTTACTCTCTGCCCTCTGGATTTTGACCCAAACCTGCAATCCACAGCAGCAGTCAATGCAAGCCTATCAGCCAGTCCACACTCACAGGTCCCATCCCTTCTCCCACATAGGATTGCTAATAGACTGGCAGCCCATCCACAGGGTCAGGGCTTGTGGGTGTGCGCCGATTCACAGACCCTATGCTAAGTGCTATTGCTTCTCTTGTTGCTGCCGCGTCCACACTTTGGGTGAGTGATATGAGCAGGTGATAAAGGAAGGGAGAGATCTGGAGGTCTGCTGGGTGAAAGAGAGAGGGACGGTTGAAGGTCCAATATTTTGCTTTGATTATCACCTCAGCGTTAAATGGGTCATATTGGATAAATGTTTGGGAAGGCTGATGGATAGAAAGAGAATATTGTTAGCAGGCCCTCATTCAGTGTATTCCTCTTGATACAGCCTGTATTATGGAACGCAAGTATTAGCTTTCTCTAGCATTGTAAATAGCTGCTGTCTGCAGGCTAACTCTTTGCCCTTAGTTCTCTAAGGAAAATCATTCTATACTGCATTTTTCAGACTCTCCCCAGTGACCAGTTATCCAGTACCTATTGAATTTACCTTAAGGCCTCAAAAATCCACACTAAAACGGACAGCAGTAATTGAGGCAGAGTGGTTAAGAAATATAATTGCATAGTCCATGGCCTTGCCTTCTTTAACGTAATCATTCATGTCTACATTTTACATTTCTGCCAGAAAATTTAAAATCAGGAGGATATTAATGAATCTCTCTCTCTCGTTTGTTCCTGTTCATTTATGTGATGGCTGTTCAAAATCCCTGCTGAAGGAAACAAAGTCAGGGCATTAAAGTGTCAACTGAACTGTGCCAGGAGGTATAGTCTGTCCAAATCAGTGGTCTGTCTAATGAAATGTCCATCACGGAGCTTATCTCCTTCCTTAAGGCAAAGTTTACACTCAGTAGTGAAGTCACAAAAGGCCTCAATTTTCTTTGATCACTGAGTCATATGCTTGTATCTGTATATGAGTGCATCTGGTTTTATGGCAGCGTTGCAGACTCATTCCTAATTAGTCTTAAATGATAATCCTTCTGTACAACTTACGAGTGATGAAAGCAGAAAGACATGAAAGGAGAGGCTTAATATCCATGAAGAAACATTCGACTGCTTAGCTATAAATGAGTAACCCGGTGAAGACAGGAGGGAAATTTGAATGACCAAGCTAAACTTTGCTGCAGAACAGCTTTCAGTATTTAGACACATTACTGGTTCTGTTTTGATACGGTATTTAATCTAGGGGTGTTCATGGGCAAAAAGAGCTTGGTTCGTCTTCATTGGCTAGTCTTCAAGTTTTTGTGATTTTTATTAGGGTTTCTTCATGTTTTTAAAGCAAGATAGATGTTCCACCCTATGGAGGATGTTCCCTGCCCCTTCTGACAGCATTCTTTTACTATGTGTTTTTAATGTTTCTCTCACAAACCCCTATCTTTCCTCTCCCCTAAGGTACACAGATTTAGGTCTTTCAGTCGCATGTCACTGGAGCATTTGGTGCAGACTATGACTACTCATTTGTATAGCGTTACAAGGAGTATGCAGCACTGTACATATAGATGTAAGACACAGTCTCTGCTCAACACAACTTACAAACTAGTCAACTTACAAACTAGTCAAGACAAAACATAGGGGGTCATTCCAAACTTCAAACAGTGGGGATATATGTCCGGTTTGGACGTACAACCCCCACTATTAGCTGGGGCATATTCTGAAGACAGAGTTCCTCATACGTACAGCGGCTTTGTGAAGGGAGCTGTGGATGGGGGCAGGAGGGGGAGGGCCAGAGGAGGAGTCTGAGCAGAACGGGGGTGGGTCACACAACCCAGATGTACAGGGCCAATACAGGTCACAGCCCTGTATGTACGGCGAGGATGAGATGGATGGGGAACTCATTCCACCTCGGAGGTGGAATAAGTCCCCCAACAATGGTGGGCAGTGATTGAGGACCCCTCCGAAGAAGTGAGCCATAGCAGAAGGATCCCCGCTGCCCAAGCCTGGCCTTGACAGGCCCCTCCGGAGTTTGGGCGGCAGGGAAAGTGATTGTTTTTGCTGTTGGGGATTGTGTTGCTCCTGCTGGGGTCCCGGTGCCATGGCGACGGGACACCATGTCACCAGGGCTCCAGCAGGAGCATAGGGAGGGCTAGCCAGGGTGGTTGCTGCACATATCTGGCCTCAGAATCGGGGCCATCTGGCCCTATCCAAGTGCCCCAATTCTGAACCTGCGGGAATATCTAGCTCCCGTGGGTGCAGAATCAGGTTCAGATCTGGCCCATCCAGATTTTGGATGTCTAGATGGCCTGGACGTGCCCTGATCTGAATTGGCCTCATAGTGAAATGGGCGACTAGAGTATAGTAAAGATACACATAGGTAGTGGACAAGAGAGGGAGGAGCATCAGGATCCAAAAGTGACTTCAAAGAGGTGGGTATTTAGCCTGGATTTGAATAGGGCTAGAGAAGGGGCCCAATGCAGAGACTCGGGTAGTTTGTTCCAGATATATGGAGCAGCGAGATGGAATGAACAGTCTGGAATTGGCAGTGGCAGAGAAGGGCACAAATAAAAGGGATCTGCCAGAGGAGCGGAGCTCCCGAGGAGGAGTGTTGAGTGAGATAAGAGAGGAAAGGTAACGAGGAGTCGAAGAATGAATGCACTTGTAGGTCAGTAGGAGAAGTTTGAATTGGATGTGGAAACTGATAGGGAGCCAGTGAAGTGACTTGAGAAGAGGGGTTACATGAGCATAGCAAAACCAACGGAAGATAAGTTGTGTAGCTGAGTTTTGAACAGATTGAAGGGGAGAGAGATGATTCAGAGGGAGACCAGTGAGGAGCAGGTTACAATAGTCAAGGTGGGAGTTGACTAGTGAGTAGTGTCACAGGGTAGATGCAGCAGAGCCCATGGAAACAAGCGAAAATGCAGGCAGTGAGACAGATTATGACAGTTCAGAGGAACACAGGGTAGGATGTTGCCATAGGCAACCCAAACAAAACAGCTCATGTGCAAAGGAAACACGCCCAAGCAGCAGAAAGGCTAAGAAATTAGAAACTAATGGAAGCCAGCTGGGAGTGGGTGGAGCTGACACGCACGTAGAAAAGCTCAGTGCACGTGGAGATAGAGAGAGCCAGTGTGAGGAAGAGAGCCAGCGTGTGCAAAGGAGCCCGTGTGAGAAGCAGAGCCTGTTTGAGAGACAGAGCCAGCTTGAGAATCCAAACAAGAGATGGAGTGAGCGTGGGAGCAGGAGTGAAAGTGAGAGTGAGAGTGAAGGTGAGAGAGAGAAGACATATGCAGGACACAGCAGGAATGGAATAGAACCCAGTTGGAGCACGGGTGCAAGCAGCTGTGAGGCTGAAAGCCAGAGACATAAGGGGAGAAACTCTAATTGGAAGGGAGCTGAGGGCAGAGCTCTGAAAGCGTCATAGCCCAGCAGAAGCTATCAGAGAGGTAACCAAACATATAATTGTGAAGTTAGCTGGAGGAAGCCTGAAGAAAGTTTTTATACAAACAATTGGCATAAAAAGAGTAAAGCTTTTATACCTGAGCATAAGCCTGTGTCTAGAAGAAGTTTCAAAGACAGGAGCCAGGAGACGTTTTTACTGGATTTTACTCCGGCGTCGGTAGCAGCTGAGCACAGCCTGAGTCAAAGACTGTTTAAAGCTAGCCCTACTGTTTCTAGTAGAGGGAAAAGTGAAACTAAGAATTTCCTCTATCTCCCACTGCATTTGAGAGGCTCCCAGGGTAGACACTCCAAGGAATACGGTAGCAGCTTAGCCAGCATTCTCACCCAGAAGGAAAGAGACTTCCTGAATAGTAGGGGGAGACTGTTCAGTAACATACCCTATGCTGCAAGGGATGAATCCTTAACGGAAGAACCCGAAGAGATGCAATGTGGGGTGCAGGGAGATAATGTAAGTAGTGATTACATGGACTGCACGCTCACGGTCTCTGATAATATATTGTCTCTGAGATAAACAAATTGAATTGCCAAGCTTGAAAGCCACAAAGGAAATGATCTTTGTATGCTGGAAAGAACTGTTTTTTGAATACCTTTTCCTTTACCTGTTTAAAGCTGAAAATAAGCAATTTCTGTTCTCATTTTTACTTTGTTTTTGCCCAAGTGGGGCTGTATATGCTTTTGTTTTGCTCACCCAAAAGAAACCTCTTGGAAGGGGAATAAAACCTTTAAAGCCTTACCTCGGTGCCACAACTGATTCTTTGACTACATATCCCAGAGGGCCAAGCAAGGCTCTGGGCTGGGCCTAGGCTTGATGATATAAGGGGACTATGACAGATGGCGTAGAATTGAGGATTTTTTTTTTTTGGGGGAGTGATTTTTGAAAAAGAAAGAAAGGCAAAGTAAAGAGAAGATATCCGGAAGACTGCTGTTACAAAGAGCACTGGTGAGCGGAACTTTCGCTGGCAGGTCGGCCAGGGGGGTGGAAAAGACCTTTCTCACATGCTGGAATCTACCTGAAACCTGAGGTAAAAGTAGCCTGGGTGAAAGGGTAGGATAAAGTGAGAAAGGGGTACTGTTGCTCACAGTGAGGGATTTTAAAAGAAAAGTACCGCACTTGGTGGGTCTTTCTTTTTCTTTTATCCACAGGTCCAGCAGACTCCAGAGGAGACATGGAGCCACGCGACGTAATGATATGGATGCAAACGCAATGGGATAAGCAGGCGGAGCTTGTCCACCAACTCCAAACACGGTAAGCAGAGATACTGAAGGAGCAGCAGCGGCCTCTGCTAGAGACTATGGAAGCCCTCTTGAAGAAGTCGCAGACAACAGGAGGAACAGGTTTCCATATGTTTCCTCAAGCAGGAATGGACAGTTGCAATGCATTTTCATTAGGACAGTTGACACAACAGGACAATTTAGACGACTATATCGATGCTTTCGAGAGAATAGCGGAGACCCTTAAATGGCCGATAGAGCAATGGGCGATTAGGTTCGCCATGACTCTTACAGGAGAGGCTCTATCCGCATTTAAGGCCATGCCGGCTAGTCTCGCCGCAGATTATGTAGAAATAAAGAAGGCGGTGAAAGACAGGTTGGGTCTTACCCCTAGGCACTATAAACGTATGTTTAGGGAAGCAAAGATTAACCCTAAGGAAACTCCTAGAGCTCTATACCAGAGGCTTAAGAGTCTGGCGTACAAGTGGCTTACCCCAGAGAGAAGGTCACTGGAGTCCATTTTGGATGAAATTGTTTTAGAGCAATTTTTACAAGCGGTATCCCCAGAATTGAAGACATATCTCACCCTACAGGATTGCCACAGCACAGAGGAGGCAGCCAATATGGCCGATAGATTTTATGAGGCAAAAAGGGCTGATACCTCAGGTATTGGGATTTTAAAGGTGGCTGGTATGGCAAATCCTGGTAGCGTGAGACAGTTTGATAGAGTGAAAATTTATTTATTTATTTATTTATTTATTTTCTGTTATATACCGCGCTATTCTGCATCAGTGCGGTTTACATTGAACAAACTGAAATTACCTTGAACAGGGTATTATAACTTGGAGATAACTATTTTACAGGGAACATGGGCTATGGAGGGTTAAGTGGCTTGCCCAAGACCACAAGGAGCACCTGTGGGACTAGAAACCCCAGTCCTTCCGGCCCAAGGTTGCTGTCCTCTAGTGGGATTTGAACCCCTGACCTTCCGGCCTGAAGTACCTTGCCCCAACCACTAGGCCATGTTAAAGGAAAATGTTATGGCTGTGGAAGGACAGGTCACTTCCAGCGAGATTGTAGGGCACGTACAGTCCTGGTATCAGGCGATGGGAAACAAGTCCCCGAAGGATTCCTCCAACAGGTTCGGGTGGAGGGAGTGGAAACCCTGGCACTACTTGACTCGGGGGCCGATCAAAGCATGGTTTCTCAGACGTTGTGGGAAGCCATCGAACACCATCGGTCGTCGACCCCGAGTCAAGCAGAGGGTCAGGTACGCATACGGTGTGTGCATGGGGCATCTTCCCATTATCCCCTATACGAGGTAGCCATAAAAGGTTTAGGGACAGCTCGACGTGTATCGGTGGCTGTGGTTCCAAAATTGCCCTATGCAGTGGTCCTGGGGCGGGATTGGGCTCCTTTCTGTCAGGAAATGGAGAGAGGTCTCAGGAATGAGTTAGCCCTCCAGCCCACACAAAGTCAGCCAGTAAAAGCAGAAGCATTAGCGGCACGAATCCCCAGCCCTCTGTTTGGGAAAATCCCTAGAACAGGATCCCGGTCTCAACCACAAGTAAAAGAATTACCACACGAAAAACACAAGTTCATACTCCAATTCTGCAGAACCACTCAGCAAGTCAAGGGTCCAAAAAGAGCCTCAGCGGCAGCCGCGGGCTATGATCTTTTTAGTGTGGAGGACACTATAATTTTAAAAGGGGGGAAAGCGCTAGTGGACACAGGTATCCAGGTGAAGATCCCGGACGGATGTTATGGGCGCATAGCGCCAAGGTCAGGGTTGGCCGTGAAATACTCCTTAGATGTAGGAGCAGGGGTCATTGACCCAGACTATCGGGGTTTGATAAAAGTCCTGCTATTCAATTTTGGGGATAGGGATTTTAAGGTGCGCGTCGGCGACCGTATTGCACAGCTCATTTGTGAGCAGGTAGGGTTCCCCACGGTGGAAGAGGTACCTTCATTGCCACCCACAAAACGAGGGACGGGTGGATTTGGCTCCACAGGGGAAAGAGAAGTGAGGAACCTGACAGCCTTAAGTGAGGAGAGGAACGAGGAAGACCTCGGCCCTCAGATAGCGGATTGGAAGAAACAGCCCATCCCCAGGATAGGTACCGAGTTATCACCCCAACAACGGAAGGAGTTTAATCCAGATGTTGGAAAAATTTTCAGATGTATTGATGGCTAGGCCGGGTGAGACCCATCTAGTCGCTCATGAGATAATTACAGCACCAGGGCAGGTGATCCAGCAGCGCCCTTATAGAATGCCTGAGACCAGGAAGAGGGAAGTCATCGGGCAGGTTAAAGAAATGCTGGCCACAGGGATAATAGAAGAGTCACGGAGCCCGTGGTCCAGCCCGATAGTGCTAGTGCCGAAACCGGACGGAACTCTCCGGTTCTGTATTGATTTTCGGAGAATTAACGATATTTCGCAATTTGACGCCTATCCTATGCCCCGCATAGATGATCTTTTAGATCGCTTAGGACAATCAAAATATCTGATCACCCTGGATTTGAGTAAGGGATATTGGCAAATCCCGTTGACCCGTGATTCAAAGCCCAAAACGGCGTTTAGTACGCCGATTGGATTATTCCAATTCCGGCAAATGCCGTTTGGTCTACATGGGGCTGCGGCAACGTGTCAGCGCCTCGTCGATCAAGTGTTACGGCCTCACCACGAATACGCTTTAGCGTATATGGACGATGTGGTGATCTATAGTACAACCTGGGCACAACATATTGCCAGGGTGGAAGCGGTACTCAGGGCATTACGGAGGGCTGGCCTTACGCTCAACCCAGAAAAATGTTTGTTTGCTACGGAAGAGGCCAAATATTTAGGCCATATGGTAGGAAGGGGTCTTGTAAAACCATTGGCCAGCAAAATAGAGAGCGTGAGGGATTTCCCCAGACCTGTGACCAAGAAGCAGGTGCGAAGCTTCCTAGGATTACTCGGCTATTATCGCCGATTTATTCCTCGGTTCGCAGAGGAAAGTATGCTCTTTACAGAGATGCTGAAAAAGAATGCACCTAACCATGTGAAGTGGACCCCCGAGGCGGAGGTGGCGTTTGTGGCCCTAAAAAAGAGACTCTGTAGTACCCCAGTATTACGTGGTATAGATTTCAATTTGCCATTCATTGTCCAGACTGATGCGTCTGAAACGGGGTTAGGGGCAGTGATGTCCCAGGAATTTGAAGGGGTGGAACATCCCGTGGCCTACCTTAGTAGGAAACTCACAAAGGCAGAGAGAAATGATGCCACTATCGAGAGAGAATGCCTGGCAATAAAATGGGCCATTGAAGCTTTGCGATTTTACCTTACAGGGAGAAAATTCCTTCTGATAACAGACCACGCACCGCTAAAATGGCTCAATCAGATGAGGAACAATAATGCGCGGCTAACCAGGTGGCATCTCGCATTGCAGTCCTTTAATTTTGTGGTCCAACACAGAGCAGGGAGATTGCATGGGAATGCGGATGCTCTCTCAAGGATTACGTGCTGTCCGCCTGAAAATGCGGCAGCCCATAATATTTTAAGGAGGGGAATCTGTCACAGGGTAGATGCAGCAGAGCCCATGGAAACAAGCGAAAATGCAGGCAGTGAGACAGATTATGACAGTTCAGAGGAACACAGGGTAGGATGTTGCCATAGGCAACCCAAACAAAACAGCTCACGTGCAAAGGAAACATGCCCAAGCAGCAGAAAGGCTAAGAAATTAGAAACTAATGGAAGCCAGCTGGGAGTGGGTGGAGCTGACACGCACGTAGAAAAGCTCAGTGCACGTGGAGTTAGAGAGAGCCAGTGTGGGCCAGAGAGCCAGTGTGAGGAAGAGAGCCAGCGTGTGCAAAGGAGCCCGTGTGAGAAGCAGAGCCTGTTTGAGAGACAGAGCCAGCTTGAGAATCCAAACAAGAGATGTAGTGAGCATGGGAGCAGGAGTGAAAGTGAGAGTGAGAGTGAAGGTGAGAGAGAGAAGACACACGCAGGACACATCAGGAATGGAATAGAACCCGGTTGGAGCACGGGTGCAAGCAGCTGTGAGGCTGAAAGCCAGAGACATAAGGGGAGAAACTCTAATTGGAAGGGAGCTGAGGGCAGAGCTCTGAAAGTGTCAAAGCCCAGCAGCAGCTATCAGAAAGGTAACCAATCATATAATTGTGAAGTTAGCTGGAGGAAGCCTGAAGAAAGTTTTTATACAAACAATTGGCATAAAAAGAGTAAAGCTTTTATACCTGAGCATAAGCCTGTGTCTAGAAGAAGTTTCAAAGACAGGAGCCAGGAGAGGTTTTTACTGGATTTTACTCCGGCGTCGGGTAGCAGCTGAGCACAGCCTGAGTCAAAGACTGTTTAAAGCTAGCCCTACTGTTTCTAGTAGAGGGAAAAGTGAAACTAAGAATTTCCTCTATCTCCCACTGCATTTGAGAGGCTCCCAGGGTAGACACTCCAAGGAATATGGTAGCAGCTTAGCCAGCACTCTCACCCAGAAGGAAAGAGACTTCCTGAATACTAGGGGGAGACTGTTCAGTAACATACCCTATGCTGCAAGAGATGAATCCTTAACGGAAGAGCCCGAAGAGATGCAATGTGAGGTGCAGGGAGATAATGTAAGTAGTGATTACATGGACTGCACGCTCACGGTCTCTGATAATATATTGTCTCTGAGATAAACGAATTGAATTGCCAAGCTTGAAAGCCACAAAGGAAATGATCTTTGTATGCTGGAAAGAACTATTTTGAATACTTTTTCCTTTACCTGTTTAAAGCTGAAAATAAGCAATTTCTGTTCTCATTTTTACTTTGTTTTTGCCCAAGTGGGGCTGTATATGCTTTTGTTTTGCTCACCCAAAAGAAACCTCTTGGAAGGGGAATAAAACCTTTAAAGCCTTACCTCGGTGCCACAACTGATTCTTTGACTACATATCCCAGAGGGCCAAGCAAGGCTCTGGGCTGGGCCTAGGCTTGATGATATAAGGGGACTATGACAGTAGATAAGGGTTTTAGTAGTGAGTAGGGAGAAAGGGATGAATTTTGCTGATGTTATAGAGAATAACAAGGCAGGTTTTATCCATCTGCAGGATGTGCCCAGAGAAAGAGAGTAGAGACAAAGAAGGCCCCAAGGTTGCGAGCAGAGAAAATGAGAAGGACTGAAGTGTCATCCACAGAAATAGAGAAGGGAGGAAATAGGGAGGAGTGTAGCGTCATCCACAGAAATAGAGAAGAAGGGGGGAGAAGTTTTTAGGGGGAAAGATAAGGAGCTCAGTTTTGACTATCCTCAATTTCAGACGGCAGCGAGACATCCAAGCAGCAATGTCAGATACAGATGACAGATAAACATGGTTCTCTGCGGTCTGGGGGATATATGTACACAGACAGACCTGTATAAAGCCACCTTCCTCCAGACCACTGCACAAGCAACAAACACTGCAATCAACATAGTCTGTCCCTGATACCGTCATTATTAAATTTTTACAATCTATGATTAATATCATAGCAGCATCCTATGGATGGGACCCAAACAGCAGAGTGAACAAGCAGCTAAGTAGTTGCGCTCAGCTCCTAAGATCAGGCAGATGCCAAAAGTACAGTGTCTCTGTGCTGCCTTATAATACCTAATTAAAATTTGGCACAGTTTATCTTTTCTTGTGTAGGTTTGCCATGCGTGCTGGGTTCATGATCTGTATATGCATGCAGACGAGTATGCACACGTGGGACGGAGATCAAGGGGCTGATGTCAGGAAGGGAGCGGGCTGTGCATGGAAATCAGGAGAGTGATTTTAGAAAGCTGCTCCCATGCACATATTGGGCAAAGCTATATATTGTTTTTTTTATTCCCAACATGCAGATTTTTTAAATTGCTGCTTTCACTGGAAGTGGAAAGACATTGCTACAATACATATAAAATGTGCAGGACCACGTATCTAGTCTGCCCTTCCATATCAGCTACTATACAGGACCGGCATTACCTGGGAAGCCAGGTAAGCACAGCAGGGGTGTGCCAGAGATAAGGGACGCCAAAGCTGCAGCAGTGGTGTCAGGACCAGCCCCACCACATCCCACTTGGCTCAAGCTCTGGCCCAACTTTTTTAACATTTGCCGGGCATGCTGCCAGTGCCCAGTGGTGCCAATGTTTGCATGTATGCGTACCATGCATCACCCACAGACTGGAGAGGAAAAGCACTGAGAGACCTCCCGCTCCTCCCACCCAGCATGCCTGCAACTCCATTGGCACATGCTGCTGCCGACTAACTCAGACTAGGGGCAAGATTGAAGTGAGGCAATTTTGCAGGTATGCACCACTCGCATTTCCCCAGGCAGCTGCAGACACGTGAAGGACACTGGCCATTTTAGACCTCTTCAGGACCTTGCCCGAAGCTCTTGCTGTTGCCCGCAGGCCCCCTGCCAGACCTCACTACACCCGCTCTCTGGCCCATGGCTTCCTCCGATGCCTCCATACTGCTCGACTCCTCCCCCTTTGCCTCCCACCTGTGGCTCTGCTGGTCAGAGCCATACATAGCACCAGCTTGTAAGCAGGTCCCTTTGCCTGCCAATGCAGCTTATGTCTCCCAACTGTGTGACGGAGCCTCGAGTGCTGCTGTATATTCCAATATTAAGATGGGTTTTATTAAGCTTGTGCATCTCGAGCCCATATGACGTGGTCTCCGCGACAATGCTACTCAACCTCTCCACCTGACTTTTCATCTTTGTGCTAGTCTGCCTTGCCTCCTCACCTGCCTGTTAGAAGCACTCTTGAAGAATCCACAATTTAAGAAAGAAGCCCATAGCAGTTGGGAAAGGGATGCAAAAGGGGGCCTGGAGGAGCTTATGAAAAACAGGCTTAGGGTATGCCTGATAGAGGGGCTGGGAGAGTGTGTGTGTGTGTGTGTGTGTGTGTGTGTGTGTGTGTGACTGAGTAAAAGGAGGACTAAGCTGTCAGGAGTGTGTGAAAGAATTACTAGGGGAGGTTGGATGCTTGTGTATGGGAACTTGGGCAGAAAGAGGACCAGGGCAGAAAGAGGGTGAGAGACGATAAAGATCAGGGTGTGTTGGGACTCAAGGACTGTGGGAAAGAATAGAGGAAACAGGACTTGGGGACTGGTGGGATAGAAATAGCAAAGGAAGAATGGAGATTTGATGATTAGGGGAAAAGAAGAGACTTGGACTGACTGGGAGCATGGGGAATGGGAAATTGGAGACAGAGCTGCAAGGAAAGGCAGAGTATGGAACTTGCAAAAAAAACAGTACTAATTACATACATTTCTTCCTGTAAGTACAACAGAAACACTTGATCTTCGCCACGAGAGGAATCTGATCTGCTATCGTCCATCAAAAGCTTAAACAAACTATCATAGTTTGTTTAAGCTTTTGATGGACGATAGCAGATCAGCGTCCACGCTGTGAGAAATTGATATACGAGATTTGGTTTCGTAATAGATTCCTCTCGTGGTGAAGATCAAGTGTTTCTGTTGTACCTACAGCAAGAAATGTATAAAATCGTTTAGAGTTCATTGATAAGTGTGCCTGAATCCCCCTGACGAAGAAGATTTTGAAACATGGCCTGTGTCGGGCGTTTAGGCTGAAGTTGTGAGAAATAAAGTTATTCCTTCCTTATACCACGTATTAGTACTGGTTTTTTGCTGTTCACGTGGTATTGTACCTCTTTGGTGGACTTCTTAATTATTAGAGTATGGAACTTGGGCACGAGAGAGGGTGGGGACTCAAACACATGGAGGCACATTCTGGTTCCTGGATGTCTGGCCGCATCAGCCATGCAGAAACCTGACTTGCGGGAGATGGACCCGATTCTGCTATTGTGGGTCCTGGACGTATCCATGACAGCAGAATCAGGGACTTGGATGTCTTGGCACTCCCCATATGCCAACAAGATTGGAGTACGGGTGCTTCCCATCCAGAGGCCAGAATGCCACAACTGTGGCACAGAAGCTATGGTGTTCTGGCACCATGGCAATGAGCCATCTATCTGATGGCTCGGAATGCCATTACCCATGTCCGCCCCTGCAGACTGCAATCCTGCTGGCACTGGAGGCCCCAATGGGCCGGATTGCAGCTGCAGGGTCACAGCATGGCCAACGGAATGGTTTGCGGAAGTGTACTTCACCATGCAGTGGGGACCCCTGGGGCTTATTCCACCATCAGGGGGAATAAGCAGGGTGTTCATCTCTGCGCCGGGGGACATACAGAGCCCTGACCTGAATGACCTGTCATGTTGTCCTGCCATTGCTCTACCCCGCTCCGCCTCCATCCCACCCCTGTCCAACCCTCACCGTACAAACTGTACGTGCGGGGAGTGCTGGAACCGGAATAGCTTCCTGGGCCTGAGTGCAGGTTGGACATCCAAGCCAGACAGCCAGCCCCACTATTCGGTGATCAGAATGACCACTTGAGTGAATTTGGAGGACCAGTATGAATTGTGTTTCTATAAAAAGGGACTATGGTAGTTGATATAGAAGGGCAGACTAGATAGGCCATATGCTTTTATTCTACCGTCATGTTTCTATGACCTGCCAATTGTATAAATACGAGTAGGTGTGGGCTATGAGTGAATGCGTGAGTGAGAGAAAAGGGTAAAAGGGCGGGAAGATGTGGTGTGAAAGACCTGGAGGATTAGAGAGAGAGAGGCAGTGAAAAAAGTTGGGAGTGCTGTAGAGGGGATATGAGAGAAGAAAAGTGAAAAGGAAGAGATACTGTAGGAGGATGAAAAATGATGGATAAAATAGAGATGACTTAATAGAAGGGTGGAGAAAAGATGAAAAGGAAACGTCAGTGTCAGAGACATGAAGAGAAGGACTGGAGAAAGAGGGAAGGCAAGAGAAAAAATAGAATAGAAACTGCGAAAAAGAACTTTGGAGACTGACACAAGGAAAGTAGAAAAGAGGGGCTGGGACCAATCCAAACACAGGTAGAAATTTTCTGTTTTTAGGGACTGAAATAAGTCAGTGAGGGGAATTGTCACCTCTTCAATTTTATATATCGTACTTCTCAGTCTAGCGTCAGGAGATTTCTATTTCAGTTTTTTACTGCAGGTTTCTTTTTCTAATTGGTGGTCCCTTATTCTGTATTAGGTAAAGGTATTTTTATGTTCTGCATGTGTGGCTGAGGTGAAGTATTCCTGAGTAGGGATCTGTAGCAGCTTGGTTCTGTTTTCCCAGTAAGAAGTGTTTTGCTGCTCTAGGCCCTGGTGCAATATTTGCATCGCTACCTTTTCATAGTTAATTGTTGCAGTTTGAGTTCTGGGTGTGAACGCTGTTTTGGTATGGTATTTACTATATAGGTTCTGAATGTCTTTTCTGCAGGGTTTTGCGTTGCTTTGTAGAGTGTTTGCAGTGTTCCTGAGAGAACTCTACAGTTTTAATATTTATATATTTTTGTATGGTGAGTTATAAAGGCAAATGTCTCAGCTTCATTGCTGGAGAATGTAGAGTATGTTACAGAAGAGTGAAGGGTTTGTACTGAGAATTTTGTACCATCCCGTCTTCAAGTTCATGTTGACTCCTGGCAATCCAATTTCTTTTACTGGGTGGTTGAAGTTGGCTAAGAGGGTTTCTTTACACATAGAAGGCTTTTAAGACTTTTCTTGCAGAATCTTTTATAGTTACTGTAAGCTAAAAGTAAGAAAAGAGAAGGCCATGATGTGTGGCAATGTCATTTTAGTTTACTCCACCATCCAAATATCTGGGTTGACTCCTATATGCTGCCTCAAATACTTTTCTTTAATGACACCACTGCTGCAAGGGAGTAAGTGTTGGGTGTTAAAGCTCTGTCTTACTTTTAGCTCCCCGAGAGTCTAGAATTATGTCTCAGAATAATAGGGGAATTACCATGTATTGGAAGGACTTTGTTAAATCACTGTTTTAAATTTCAGACAACAGACTGAATGAGGGCATGGGTACAAGGTCCAATGGTTATACACGTTTTTATGTAAATGAGGCCCCGCAATGAGTCTCTGCACATGGCCCCACATCTCTCTTGGGCCGCCCCTGCAGCCACAGAGAATAGAGAGAGTAGGGGGAGCTTTGGGTGCAGCACATTGGTTGGTGAGAGTTGGACACAGGTACATCACTACCAGTTCTCTACAAGGAGCACCGCCGCTAGCTGTCCTAGGAGCCTATGGAATGATCTTTCCACTTTCATCCAGCCTAGCTGCAAAGCTAGCAAAGTCGCTGTGTGTTTCACAATTGCAACAGCTCCAACAGGCAGCAGCAAAGCAGCGCTCTCAAAGAAATCTCAAAAGTCCATCCAAGTGGTTGTTCTCACATTGATGCCGCCACTGTCCACTGTCATTAGCTCTGAGATCGAGTCCTACCTCTTAATGCTCACCATGGCTTCCATTCTGCTTATACTCAGGGATAGCAGTGGCTTTCCCCAGGTCTGTCTTAATAACAGTCTCTTGACCTTTTCTCCAGTAACTTGTCCAAACCTTTTTTCATTCCAGCTACACTATTTGCTTTTATCACTTCTTCCTTATTTGTCAGATTTAAAAAAGAGCTGTGCAATAGAACATAAGAACATAAGATATGCCATACTGGGTCAGACCAAGGTCCATCAAGCCCAGTATTCTGTTTCCAACAGTGGCCAATCTAGGTCATATGTACCTAGCAGTTTCCCCAAAAGACACAGGTTCCACAATGCTTGTACTGGGTCAAGCATTGATATCCTGGGTCCCGTTTAGTAATGGCTTATGGACCTTTCCTCCAGGAACTTGTCCAAACCTTTTTTTAAACCCAGCTACACTAACAGCCTTTACTACATCCTCCGGTAACAAATTCCAGAGTTTGATTACACGTTGAGTGAAAAAATATTTTCTTTTATTAGTCTTAAATAGTTTACCCTGTAGCTTCATTGCATGTCCCCTAGTCTTTCTATATTCTGATAATGTAAACAAACGATCTACTTTTACCCGTTCCACTCCATTCATTAATTTATAGACTTCTATCATATCTCCTCTCAGCTGTCTCTTTTCCAGGTTAAAGAGCCCTAACCTTTTTAGCCTTTCTTCATAGGAGTATCCTTCCATCCCCTTTACCATTTCGGTGGCTCTTCTCTGAACCTTTTCTAAAATCGCTATATCCTTTTTAAGATACGGCGACCAGAACTGCACACAATATTCAAGGTGCGGTCTCACCATGGAACGATATAGAGGCATTATAATATCTTTTGTTTTATTTTCCATTCCTTTCCTTATGATACCTAGCCTTCTATTTGCTCTCTTGGCCACCGCTGCACACTGGGCCGAGGGTTTTAACATGGTATCCACAAAGATGCCTAAATCTTTTTCCTGGGTGGTGGTTCCTAATGTGGAACCTTGCATCGTGTAACCGTAGTTTGGGTTGTTCTTCCCTAGGTGCATAACTTTGTACTTGTCCACATTAAATTTCATCTGCCATTTTGATGCCCAGTCTTCTAATTTATCAAGATCCTCTTGCAATTTTCCACAATCCTCTTGGGTTTTAACAACTTTAAATAGTTTTGTGTCATCTGCAAATTTGATAACCTCACTCGTTATTCCACTTTACAGGTCATTTATGAATATGTCAAAAAGCAGCAGACCCAGCACAGATCCCTGGGGTACACCACTATTCACCTTTCTCCATTGGGAAAATTGGCCATTTAGCCCTACCCTCTGCTTTCTATCTTAACCAGTTCCTGATCCACAATAGTACACTGCCTCCTATCCCATGACTCTTTAGTTTTGCCAAAAGTCTCTGATGAGGGACCTTGTCAAAGGCTTTCTGAAAGTCCAGATACACTATATCAACCGACTCACCTTTGTCCACCTGTTTATTCACTCCTTCAAAAAAACATAACAGATTAGTGAGACAAGATCTTCCTTGTCTAAAGCCATGTTGGCTGTCTCCCATTAGGCCATGACTATCTACATGCTGAGTAATTTTATTCTTTATGATGGTTTCTACCATTTTTCCCGGTACTGACGTCAGGCTCATCGGTCTGTAGTTTCCCGGATGACCCCGGAACCCTTTTTAAAAATTGGCGTTACATTGGCGATCCTCCAATCTTCAGGTATTAGAGATGATTTTAATGATAGTTCACAGATTACTAATTCACACACTGTTCTTTGGTCTTTTTTAGCCATTGAATTGCTTCTGTTATATTGGGAGGACATAAAGTCATCCCAGTTCCTCTTAGGATATAGTCTTGAACGTATTTTAGACATTTGGAGGAACACAGATTACTAATAGCAGGTCTGCAATCTCATAGTTCAGTTCTTTCAACACCCTTGGATGTATACCATCCGACCCAGGTGATTTGCTACTCTTCACTTTATCTAATAGTTGTAATACATCTTCCCGATGTATCAATATTTCCTTCAATTCTTCCCCACCTTCAAATACCACTTCAGTCATGGGTAACATAGAGCATGCAGAGATAGAGAAGCAGTAGTACAACAATAGCAAGCGAGAGAAGAGGCATGAAAACTAAGTAGTTGTAACCTTTGTAGATCTTTTTTGGTTAAATAAATAAACACATTGATTGTGTTTTCTTCAATCTCATTAACCCTTTGCTATCACAGTCTGTTCATATGATGTTAAATATTTACATGCCAGTACTTATTTTTAGTCCAGCTATGCATGTGCCCCTTCACTGCAATTTTCTTGTTACAATATTTGATTTTAAGGAGAAATATTAGCATCATGTGAAGAGAGTTCACAAAGGAGTTTTGGGAAAGGGGAAGGTGCAGCCTACCATTAATAGCAACGAGGGAGGGGTACCAGTTTGTAGTTTGTAGGGGGGCACCAGAAACCCTAGTGCCAGCCCTGCTACTATAGTTCTTTTTTTTTCCTTTAGAGATCTTCTTTGTTTGTCCTTTGCTTTCTTTCAATTTAGGTTCCTAATTCTCAAAGTTGGCACCTAAAACACTTTCAAAACTAACCACAGAGTCATATTTCCTTTTGCTTCAAATTTAAACTTAATGCTAAAAATGGCACATTAACAGAGCAGATGACAGTCATTATAAAAACAATTATTTGCAACTGGGTGCCATACAACAAAAATATTCTAAAATAAGAAAACAAGTACTGATTTGGAAAGCTGGTCTCATACCAAGGGTTCTCAACCCAGTCCTCAAGACACACTTAGCTAGTCGGGTTTTCAGGATAACCACAATGAATATGCATGCATCCAGTGAAGGCCTGTATTGAGTACCATTGCTTTAGACAGATGTTTTTGGGAGGATCACTGGCGAGGAGATGAATTACATTTGAAGAGGAGGTAAGCCAACAAGACATTTTGACATATACCCATTCCACGACATGATCTCCTATCTTTTCTGTATGCATGCTATACAAATTGCTAAGGATGCTGCTAGGAGCCTAACAAGGTACTCTGGAGCATAGTGCAAGCTAGCGGTTTGATGACCCCTTAATCATCCTTGTAAATAAGACTATGAGCCTCTATAATGCAAAGGCAAACAAGATGGTTTAGACAGAGCATAGGGTATGGCAGGCATGTAACCTCAGTCTTACCCTCTTTATACTTACAACAGTAATCTCCCCATATTACTGCAGACATTCAAATAATCTAGCCATTTTGGAGGCAGTGTTCAAAAATTGTTTATGCTGGCCAACATGTGTTTCCTCAGCTAAGAAGCCCCTTGAAAAATTGCCCCATTCAATGTGGGTAAATGTCTATGCATTGTTTTTCATTATACCTCCTCTTGCACATATTGAAAAGGGACGTGCTAGGGCATTGGTTCTCAACCGAGTCCTCCATCACACCCAACCAGTTGGGCTTTCAGGCTATGCACAATGAATATGCATAAGAGGGATTTGCACACATTGTCTCCTTGGTATGTAAACATCACTCATGCATATTCATTGAGGATATCCAGAAAATCCAGTTGACTGGGTGTGCCCCGAGGACTGGATTGAGAATCACTGTGTTAGGGAAATACACACGCCAGCTTAGAGTTTCAAAGTGAAATTCTGTGGGGAGTGTTTCTTTGAAAATGAGTTTATAGGCTCATGGGTATGAGGTACCCACAGGCTTTCAAGCTCTCCAAATATTCTGAACATTGCTCTCTTCATCATATAGCCCAGAAGATTGACAAAAGAACCTAAATCTGCTATTTACCTTCTGCAAATCATGGACGCTAAATGAGAGTCAGGAAAAGGCAGAGTATGGTTTTGTAGTAAAAGTACACTATATTTTGGTTGACAGAAGAGTTCTTGTGACTTCTGTCAGACCTTTAGGTTGAACCGATTGGAGTAGGAAGATTCAACATTGTTCACTTTTATTCAAAATCATATCAGAATTACCATCTCATATATTTAGGAGGATCTGTTCTATACCTGTCATTGGAGATCACTAAAATCATGCAAATATGATAAAGAAAGCTCAGAAATTGGAGCTGTAGTGGTATGAGTCTTCAGATGCAATCTATCTTCAGAAAAATCCATCCATATTTATTATATAACGCCTTCTCCTTCAATCAAAGCAGTTCACATAACAACAACAAAGTACATTACAAATACGAAGAAAGGGAGGAGGCATGCAGAATATAAATACTAATACTACAAAACAGCATTAATTATTGACACCTTAATAAATAGTCTCAAAGTGATTTCTGAATAAAAAAGTTTCTTGTGTGCCCCACATAGATCAGTGGACAAGGGCATAACAAAATATACACCATCTTTGCCTTAATATATCTCTTAGTTACTGGATTTTGCCAGACATCACCTTCAATTGTATAAGCACACACAGAACATTTTTGACAGGCAAACTGTCCAGTAGGTTCTTGTGCTGTCTGGTCATCCATCTCCCAATAGGCCGTCTTGACCAATATATCTGCAAGATTCCTATTTCATGTAAATATTTATGAGCATTATGAAGTTGGGCTAGGAATACCGTTTATATTATGGAATTGGACTGATAATGAAATAATCCTGAGAGTGGAGGCTCATACTCTTATAGAAAGTTTGGTGATCCTTTATATTATATTTATAAAACTGCTTATGCCAAGATTGACCTTTATAAAATAGGCCTTAAATAGGTACCTTTTGAACTTTTCACCTAGGCAACCTGTTATAAAATTAGCTTCTGACTACCTTGCCGATAGTCATAGTTTTTATTGAACCAGTATAAGAATTTTCTTCAAAGAGGATAATGTGCATGCACTATCTTCAGATGTAAACTGATCTTTACAATTTTGAAAACTTAGGTATATCATCTTTGGAAAAACTCCAAAGTTGGTCCACTAACTGCAATGATTCAAGTTTTTTCCAGGACATAGAGGTGAGTGAACACTTCATAGGTGAACATGAAGAAACTGGATTCCAGCTCAATTTAAGTTCAATGAAAAGCCATCAAGAGAATCTGTCAAGTTTTTTCCCAGTAGATCTGGGAAGAATCCAAAATGAATGAGAAAAATCTGCTTTGGATCTCTGAAAAATCTGTAGCAAATCCAACAAAGATGAAGAAAGCCACATTGCATTTTTTTTTTTTTTTTAGAGATCTCTATTGAATTTTTATTTTTATCAGGAAAAAGGAAGCTGCACTTTCTAGTCTCCATCGTCAATTGGACACCTTTAATACAGGGCCCCTTTTGAAGTAGTATCATGCTTTGTCTGTCACATCCTTGCATTATCCCTTTTCATCCACAAACCACATAAACCTGTGGCCTGATGCTGTCTTGTCATCATTTAAAATGAAATAGGAAAGGAAAGAAGAGATGTCCCTACCATTCACAAATCTGTCTCTTCTTCAGTTAGTGGATTATTCCATGGAAGCACAATGGTACCCTCTCTCTGTGTATAACATACATTCCTGGGGAATTTGTAGCTAACCATGTCATCCATAAAGAAAATTATACACCCTGCACACAGAGGACAGAGTAATGATGCATGTATCATTCTTTCATAGGAATCAGTAGATGGTCAGTTTACCATTGCCACATGCACTATGAGGCACATTTCACAATGGGATGTCCAAGTGTAATCTGGGATGTCAAAGCCAGAACATCTGAAAAAAAAAAAGGAGGCACGTGCAAGTTCAGGCACAATTTCAGAAGCATAGACGTGCCTGATGTGCACGTGTATCAAACGACTATATAAATAACCCCAGGAATAGCCTTTCACAACCAAGCTGTCAGAGTTCAAATCCCAGTGTGGGCTTTTGTAATCTAAAGTTAGTCACTTAATTCTCTATCTGCTCTACAATCTCTGGATGTTTAAAGGTGAAAACAAGCTCTTTCCTAATGCCTATTTGTAGTTGATATGAATATGGACGTGCCTGCAGACATCTCTGATGTTTCTGAGATTGATCAGGGACATGTAAGTACATTACCCCTCCATGAGCATGCCTATTTTGACGTCCCTGCATCGGAGATGTCTGCGAACGTCATTTGTGAAATGGCTCCATAGACATGTCTGTGCTTTTGACATCCACGTGCACGTCTTCAGACACACAGATCACAACTAAACCTTTTAAAATGACCCTCTATGGCAACAAATACTGTCTTGAGTAATTAAGGGGGCAACTTTCAAGGAGCACCAGCAAGCACTGGCAAAGATGGCTTCCAGAATTGTGAGATCCCGATACTCTGTTCCTTTATCATCGGCTTGTGGTCATTCGTTCTCCCAGTCCTGGCTGTAAGCTAAGCTAGGAGTACAGGCCTGCTATGGTGAGCAAGCAAGTAAAATCAGATTCAGGCTATAATTTGGTCAGTTTTTCTATCTCTCTGAAGATGTTTAGATGGTGAAACCAATTATACAATAAGGAACTTTTCTGAATAATCTGGTCAGTTTTTATAACTCCCTGAAGAAACCTGTTTAGATGGTGAAACCATCAGCTGTGGTTGGCGGTGGTTATTTTTGTTGTTAGAGGGGATTGAAATAATCAACTAGTTCTGTGAAAGATAAGATAATATTACAAAAATTCGGGAAAACATTAAATATAGAGGATAAAAGAAACATTATAATATATCAGGATAAAGAAAGCAATGAACTTTGGAGCAATGATGGAATGTTTTTGAAGCAGCAGTAAAGACATATCTGCTACAGATGAGTAAGCTCTGTTATCCTTTAAAATTAACTATTTAAAATCCCAGATGAAAAGAATGCAATGTATAAAGTGGGCAGTAAATGCGATAGATTTTTTGAAATATCTAGCCCCTACTTTGGCCCACCTACTTGTAACTCTATCTTTAGATGCTGAAAAGGCATTTGATATAATAGAATTGGCTTATCTGTTTTCTGTTCTAAGGTGGTTTGGTTTTGGGCAGAATTTTATTGAAATAGATCAACTTCTGTATTCTTCCCCACACGCCATGGTTAAATGTGACTAATCCCCTCTCACAGGCCTTTCACGCTGCACTCCCTTTTGTTATTTAACCTGGCAATGGAGCCTCTTGGCCATTACAATTACAATTTGTGAAGCTCTGAATGTTCAAGGGGGAGTGAACTATGGCGGGTCAAGTGCACACTTTCTATGTGGATGATATATTACGTTATCCCAATATCCCTGCTTCACCTAATAGAAAAGTTCACTAATCTATCCAGTTATATTGGAATAAGTTCATGGTTATTATGGCTGTCAAAGCTCAGAACTGAGGTATTGGCTCAGTTGGTTCAGGAGTTGTTTATAAAGTGGTCCCTTGCACCTCACGCAGTGAGATCGACTAGACACAATTAAAATGACTATCACCCCCAAAATCAATTATATCTTTAGTATGGCACACTGTACTTCCTATATTCTCTTTATAAGATTCTAGAGACGGAAACAGTATGTTTTATATGGAAAGGTAC
Organism: Ichthyophis bannanicus; assembly: GCA_033557465.1. Lineage (NCBI taxonomy): Eukaryota > Metazoa > Chordata > Amphibia > Gymnophiona > Ichthyophiidae > Ichthyophis > Ichthyophis bannanicus. The sequence goes on along the minus strand of CM066043.1, from coordinate 122,773,559 downwards.
TGTAACATTCCTCTCTCCTGAATAACTACTAGGAACGTGAAATTAGCTAAAGACTACAATGGAATTAATTTTCCAGATTTTAGACAATATCATTGTGCATTTCTTATGTCTGCCATTGGGTATTGGTTTTCAACATTCTCCTCCCCCCCCCTGCCCCCCATGTCTAGCATCTGCACTTTCTCCCCTATCTTATTTTATTTATTTAGTTACAGAGAACAAGCTGTGAACTATAATACAAAGAACCATTTACATACCAGTTAATCACATATATCATAGAATAGTGGTAGCTGGGTCTCTTAACTATTTATATGAAGGTAAAACAGGGTGTAGGGGTTAAAGGGATGTACTCATGCCAGGAGGAGAGAAGTGAGTAGAAGGATTTTATTAATTGGGAGGATAGGGGAGCATGGAGCGGGAGGTGTATTGGTGTCAATGGAGGAGTTATAATATTCAGAGAAGAGTAGTGTTTTTAATTCCTTGCGGAAAGTCTGAAGGTCTTTGATTGCTCTGATAGAATCGGGGAGTGAGTTCCAAAGAGTTGGAGCTGTGTATCTGAAGGCCCTATATATAGATTCAGGAGTGATATGCGGAAATATTTCTTTACAGAAAGAGTAGTGGATCCATGGAATAGTCTCCCAGTGGAGGTGGTAGAGATGAGGACAGTAACTGAATTCAAAAAAGCATGGGACCAACACAGAGGATCTCTAAAGGTAAAAAGTGGACTGTTGTAGTTGTTATGGAAGGACAGACTAGATAGGCCATGTGGTCTTTTTCTGTCATCATGTTTCTATGTTTCTATTACTGGTAGTCTGTTTGGTTTTCCGGATTGAGGGGGGTATCGATAGGAGTTTCTGGGAACTTTTTCTCCTGATTCTATTGTTGATTTGGGCATGTATCATAGTTGAAAGGAAGGAGAGGGAGATACCACTGTGTAATTTGAACGTGGTAACTATCATCTTGTATCTTATTCTGGTTGCTATGGGGAGCCAGTGTAGATTATAAAGTATTGGGGTGATGTGGTCAGTTAGGTTTAACTTGGAAATGATCCTGACAGTTACAATTTGGGCGAATTGAATTGTGTGAAGGATCTTTTTGGGGAGACCCTGTAGAAGACTGTTACAGTAGTCCAAGTGAGGAGTAATTAAAGCTTGCACTACTGTTCTAAAGTCATGGGTTTCTAGGATTGGTCTGAGGTGCTCTATGGTTTTTAGTTTGTAGAATATTGTTCTAGCAGTTTGTTTAATTTGCGAGGACATACTGAGGGATTTGTTGATTATAACACCTAGGTATTTTACCTCCTTTTTAACTGTCAAAATGGTGTTGTATAAGGTGAAAGTAGTGTGGGGAGTGAAGTTCTGATTCCTTGTGATAAATAGGATTTCAGTCTTTTTGAAATTTATTTGTAAATTGTTGGCGTTTAGCCATGTTTCTGCTTCATTTATGCAATCGGTGAAATTGTTGTATTGGGGGGGAGGGTTATGTATACTGGTGCATATACCATAATGTCATTAGCATAGATATGATAAATGATTTTACATTAATTGAAAATCGAGCATATTGGTTGAAGATATAAGTTAAACAAGAGGGCAGAGAAGGCTGAATCCGGAGGTATTCCTTGTTCTTGGGGGAAAGTGGTGGATGACTCATTGTTGATTTTTACATATTGAAAGTGGCTGTAAATATATGAAACAAAACATTTTAAAATTGTTCCAGATATACAGTACCTATATGCGCTAGTCTTGACAAGAGAATGTTGTGATCAACATTATTAAATGCAGAGGAGATATCCAGAAAGATCATGATAAAGGCTTGATTTGGATTATCTAGTCCGCATATTGGTGTGTATCAAGGGGGGCATTGAGATCAATAAAATCTTGTAACTGCAATTGGACTACTTTTTCTATTATTTTAGCTAAAAATGGAATACTGGCGATTGGTCTGTATGAAGTTGGGTCATCCTTGTTGAGAGATCTGTTTTTGAGTATGGGGTGAACGATGGATAACACAGGTACACTACCAAAAAACTGCCTCCAGTTTTGCAACTGATTCCTATAGATTTTGGGGTGCTGAATCCAGGCAAAATAGCCAAAATGTTCCATCATGTCACGTTTTCTTGCAAAATTAGATTTCTTACCCATATAAGGAATGTTCACATAATTTCTTTTTAGCCGACTGCAGTTTATTTTCTTGGCCCAAAATAGAGGATGTAATGGTTAACTAACTAGAAACACTCCCTCATGATATTTTAGAGTGTTTTGTATTCATTTTATACATTAACAGGACAATTGGGAGGCGGGGGGCTAAATCCAGTACTCGCGCTGGCGCATGTTCTTTCCTGTTCGCCTCGCCTCGTTCGCTCGCTCAAACACGGTGGTTGCGACATGAACGTTCCTGTCAAATTTCAGTTTCTTGCAAGTTCATTATTACCTTTTGTTTGCTCAGTCGTAATCCAGCTTTATTCCGAAGTGGTTCACTACAGTTGTAGTTTGCAGTGCTGTGTATTTGTGATGGCTCACAGAGCCAGAGGATGCGTCAACTCTCCGGACAGTTTTTGTTTTATTTGTGGGGAATATACCGTGAAAAAGCGGCAGAGGAACATTTCTGCATTTATTAAAAAAATATATTTCGCCTATTTCGGTTTGAAGTTAGGCGATCAAGACAAACCGTGGGCTCCTCACAAAGTGTGCAAGACATGTGAGGAAGATCTACGCTTATGGATGAAAGGTAAAAAACAAGCATTTCGTTTCGGAATACCTATGATGTGGCCGTGAACAAAGAGACCACAGCAGTGACTGCTATTTTTGCTCTTGCATTGTGAAGGGATACAACTTAAAAAATAAGAATGTAATAAGTTACCCCAACCTTCCCTCAGCAATTAGGCCTATGCCTCATAGCAACGAAGTACCTGTGCCTGAACCACCAAAATCTTTGGATCATATTTGTGTGGACGGTTCTGATCATGATGAGACTCATCAGATGGCTTTTCCCGATGAGTCCAGTACTTCCGAGTTTGAAACTGAACCAGATCCGAAACCTGAACTTTTCTCTCAAACTGAATTGAATGATTTAGTCCGGGATTTAGGACTCCCAAAAGATGCTGCCCAACTGCTAGGTTCTCGGCTTAAACAGAAAAATCTATTGTCACCAGGAACAACTTTTTATTGGTACCGCAACCGCGAGACACAATTTTTGAAGTATTTCAGCAAAGAGGAAGATTTGGTATTTTGGTATTTTGCAACGATATATACGGAGTTATGGAAAAGTTTAAACTCAAGTATGATCCTGCTGAATGGCGGCTGTTCATTGATTCGTCAAAAGACAGCATAAAAGGTGTTCTTCTTCATAATGGCAACACATTCGCTTCAGTTCCTATTGCTCACTCTGTTATTCTCCAAGAAAAATACGAGAATTTGGCCCTGATTCTTCAGAAGATTCGTTATGATGAGCATAAGTGGATGATTTGTGGAGACTTTAAAATTCTATCCATGCTATTAGGGCAGCAATCCGGTTTCACCAAATATCCCTGCTTCCTTTGCTTGTGGGATAGCCGGGCCCGCGACCTACACTGGGGGAAAAAAGACTGGCCAATTCGGGAGTATTTGAGACCCGGTGAGAAAAATGTTCTTCATGAGAGCTTGGTACCTCGTGATAAAATTCTATTACCACCTCTCCACATTAAGTTGGGTCTCATTAAGCAATTCATCAAGTCCCTTCCAAAAGATGGTGAGTGCTTTCGGTACCTTTGCTCAAAGTTCCCCCGACTTTCTGAAGCAAAGCTAAAGGAAGGAGTGTTTCTTGGCCCTGATATAAGGAAACTCATTTCAGATGGAGCATTCGCTGAAACGAAACCATCGGGTGTTTGTCTTCATGTATTGCAATGGTGCGGTTTGCATTTTCTATTCTTACATACATACATGTACAGCATTTTTTGCACATTTCTTTGCTTTGCTTTGTGTCTAACCTCGCTCTTATATGCTCAATGTTTGTGCACATGTATGTGGCTGTTTTAAGTGCAGACAATTTTGCTACCATCACAGTGTGTTTTGTTGACATTACTCTATTCTTATGTGCTGCCTTGTTACAATTTTCTTTATTCTTATTTGAATAACTACTAAACAATTAGTATAAAGAATTCATCCAAGAAACTTTTATCTCGATCGCACTCAATCTGAAACGTTCACCTCAAACTGCTAACCCAATGTAGCAAAAAATCTGTACGTGATGGAGCAAATTGGTTACCAGATTTGGATTCAGCGCACCAAAAAACGTAAAAATCAATCGAAACATTAGAGGCAGTTTAAAAAAAAAATTTTTTAGTGAACCTGTGTAACTTAAGTGTGTCTGGCATGATTCCTTGAAGGTGGGATTGGTTGACAATATTAAGTATTACAGGTGCTAGTTCAACTTTAGCTGCCTTTATCCATGATACAGGACAAGGATCCAGATGAGAGGTTGTAGTGCTAATTTTCATTAACGTTTCTAGGAGTTGTTTCTCCTTAATAAGGTGGAAGGTGTGCCAGTTATTAGAGGGGGGGGGGGGTTTGACATTCACTGTGGATGTGAGACGCTGAGCAGTTTTTGTTTTTTAATTTAGATGCTAGGTGGTCTGCTATGGTTTGTGGGTGAATAGTTGCACTATTTGTCATGTTTATGTGTGTCTTAGTTACGTTTTTCACAATTTTAAAAAGCTCCCTAGGGCGGTTGATAGCTTTGTTTAGTATCAGTCAGCATCTGTCCCCCTGCACCCCCCTCCAGCACCTGTCCCCCTGTACCCCATTTAGCATATTTTCCCTGCCTCTTGATGTCCAGCATCTGTCCCCCTGTCCTCCTTTGTCCAGCATCTACCCTCCTTCGCCGCACACACCAACCCAGCCACCGATGCCCAACGTAGCCTCTCTCTCCCTTCCTGCTGTCATCACGGCTGCTTCTCTCAGCAGCAGTGGCTTAAAAAAGACAAAATCAAGCAAAATCACAGGGTATTCCTGACTCCAGCATGCCTGTTAAGTCTCTGCCAATCCTGCCCCCTGCTGATGCGGAAGTAAGCATCAGAAGGAGGCAGAACCATTAGGGCCTTACAAGCACGCTGGAGTCGGCAATACCCCATGCTTTTGCTTTATGTTGTTCTTTAAGCTGTTGCTAGTCATCAGCGTCAAGAGGGGGTGATTGATGCTGCTCAGACCCGAGAAAAGCATCGATGATGACAGTGGTGCAGTAGTAGTAGCAGGTCCGGGCAGAATGAAGCAGCTGAGGCTGGGCTGTTTTGGGGGGGCATTTTTTGCCACCCCAAAACTTTGCCACCTGAAGCGCTGCCTCACTCTGCTTAATGATAGAGCTACCCTTTTCGCGAGTTGTTCTGGCTTGGAATATAAACCAGAAAAGCAAAGCCTACAACAACAAAAAAAAAACCTAAATATTTTAAAGCTGTGTTTGTTTCTTTCTTTCTTTCTTGAAGCTACACATTTTATTTTATTTGCATTTGCATTTCAAAAATTTACATAGGAAGAAACTCTAAGGAGGTAACAGATACAATAGCACTACATAATCAGAAGTAATTGCAACAAAGGCAAGATCACTGAAATGTGCATTTCATCAGACCACACTATAGGGGAGGGTCAAGAGAAACCCTGAAACAGAATTACAAAGAAAAATGAAAAAGAAAAAAACCCTCACAATGAGCAGAGCACCAAACAACATGAATACCGGTGATATTAATCTACCTGCATAATCTATGACCAAGGAAACCTTTTCCACTGTTCCTAAAGTACATAATCAAGTAGTCCATGTAAATACTTCCTCAGAGTTCTCCAAAAAAATATTCTGGGAGCATTTTCTAAGCAGCCAGCCTGACATTCAGTGACACTAACCGGTTAGTACCACTGGATATTGCCAAAGACTGTGGGGAAAAAAAATCTCCCGGTTAAAACCAGGGCAGTCTGTACGCAGATCAGGTGTGGAGATGGCTGCTCTCTGGTTAGTGGAGATATTCAGCCACTAACCAGATAGCTAAACTGGCTATTAAGTTAGGTCATCTGATTAAGCTGTGCTGACTTTAGCCATTTTTTGCTATCCATTTAGCTACTGAACATGGCCGCTATGCAGCGAGCCCAGATATTCAGCGGTGGCTAGGTGCTTTTAATTAGCCTAGCCACCATCACTGAATATGTCCCTTGTTAAATTTAAACTTTCACTTGACACTTCCACCAGACTTCCTTTCATGGCAACATAGTATATGATGGCAGATAAAGACCAGCATGGTCCATTCAGTCTGTCCAGCAAGGTGGCAAGAGTAGGTGCGCCCGCCGCTCCGTGCAGGTTACCCCTCCCCATGCTTTATTTAGGGGTGTACCCACTGCTCCGTGCAGGTTACCCCTCCCCATGCTTTATTTAGGGGTGTACCCACTGCTCCGTGCAGGTCACCTCTACTTGTTGAAATATCAGAGACATCTGTTCTCCTTTAAGAATGATGATAAAAAATCTCGTTCACGGGAGGAATTACATTGTCCGGCATTCCCAGGATTTCTTTCAAATATTTCTTTTAGAATTCCAGTGGATGAGTATACGAAACCACTGACAAACTGAGCACATGCAGGTTTATTTTATTTTACTTTAGTTTTATTTATTTAACGTCTTTTCTATACCGTGCTTTTTAAAGTCAGTTCGGTTTACAATTAACAGCAGGTTTGTACAGTACAGGCGGCTCCCATACTGGACTTACAAAAAACAGGGTAGCGGCCATGTTCAGTAGCTAAATGGATAGTTGTATTTTCTATACCATCTTTCATTAACATCAGAGTGATTTACAATTAAAAATCTAAAATAAACAATAAGAAAAAAGGTTACAATTTAAGCTGGGGAAGAAAGGTTGAAAATCCTAGCAAAATTCTTCAAATTCTCTAATCTCCTGTGCACCACATTTTCATCTTGCACCAAATTCAAGTGAACTTCCATTACTTGTACCAGATCAGATTGTTTCTGCTTTAAAGATTCTACCTGGGATTGTGCTTCCTTTTCTTTAGCATGTATTCTGCCATGCATATGCAAAATCAAATAAGATAAAGGAGAAACCGGCTGTTCAATATTAGCCATGGGGTTCCACAAGCTATCAAGAGTGACATTAACAGGTCTCTTAAGTGGTACTCTCGATCGTTTGGAATGGTGACATTTACCTCTTGTGGTTTATGATTCATTCAAAGATTTGATATACTGTCTTTTGAAAGTGTCAAAGCAGTTTACAATAAAAACAAAAGAAATGAGAAAAGAACGCCAATTAAAAATAAATAGTAAAGAGAAGCCAGGTAAATGGGGGGAGGAAGGGCAAGAGGGAAGGGAAGCCAGAAGTTCCAGGTGATCCGGCTATGTGGCTGAGCATAAGACAGAGTTCAGGATCGTTATATTCTAAGTCGTCTCAGAGGGGAGGTTGAATGCTTGCTGAAATAAGTGTGTTTTGAGGGCTGCTTTGAATTTAGATGTAAAGTTGCTGGAAGAGAGTGCCATAAGAAAGGACCTAGAAAGGAAAAAGCAGAATTTCAGGTACTATCAAGATGGGCCTCTGATGGAGATAGAAGATACAGCCAATTTGCATGCACGGAGCAAAGGGACCAAATAGGTGCATATGTAATAATGTGAGAGTGAAGATAGGCAGGGATACTTAAGAGTTTTATGGATAATGGTTAAAATTTTGTATTCTGAACGATATGGTAAGGGAAGCCAGTGAGATTTGATAAGTAAGGGACTCACGTGATCGAACCAAGAAGAATGGTGAAGGAGACAGTTGGCAGTGTTCTGAACTGATTGTAACCATTTAAACTGATACTTGGGTATTCCAGAGTAGATGATGTTATAGTAGTCTAATTTTGACATGACTAGGTAAAGCGGAAGGGTGGTAATAGCAGGTGTGGGGAGAAAAGAACAGATAGCGCGGATTTGGCGAAGGGAGTAAAAACAGCGACGAATGATGATACTAATATGAAACTGGAAAGAAAGAGCAGTCAAGCATTACTCCCAGAGATGTAAGTGTTTGAACTGTAGGTATATGAAAATCCATCAAGCAATGGGCATACAGATGGAGGTGTAAGTCAGCCAAATAGCCATAAGGCTGAAGTCTTTGAAGAATTGAGTTTTAGATTATTAGATTGTAGCCAAGAGGCAACCAAAGTGAGACAAGAGTTAATAGGGGAAAAATCAGGGGTAGCTGGGTGGGTCTGGAAAAGCAGCAGGATATCATCTGCATAGAAGTATGCAGAGACACCCTGTTGCTGAATAAGCGTAGCAAGTAGGGTGAGAAAAGCATTGAAGAGCAGTGGAGCCAAAAGAGATCCCTGTGGAACACCACTGGGGAGAAGAAAGACTGGAAAGAGACATAATAGGTACGGGAAGAGAGGAAAGAATAGAACCAGTGCAGCACGGTAGACCGAAGACCAGCAGAGGAAAGGCGTGATAGAAGAAGAGAATGGTGAACCAGATTGAAAGCACAGGAAAGATCAGGAGACACTGCCAAAGAAATGTTACCTCTATCCCAAGAAATCCAAGTTTTAAGAACTGATACTAGGGCAGATTCGATACTATGGCATAGTAATAGTGTGGTGTGTGGTGGGAAGGGGTTTTCTTTAAAACAGATAGCAGTTCAGCAAAAACTAAATAAGCTTTTATTCTGTCCCAGCTTGTTAAATCTCCACAAAGCTGGTTCTCCCGGCCCCTCCTCCAGCCCCAGTTAAAGTTCCTACCTCAGAACTCCTTTGTACGGCTTGCCTTGGAAGGACTTCTAGCTCCAAGAGCCTCTCCCCCTCCTGCAGTCTGCTGGGTTCTTATATAGGAAAATCTGAATAAATGCCGTAGTGCATTGCATGAACCAAAAATTCATTTTCCCATGAGGAGCAATAATTCACAGTAACTTGAGCTGGGACCAACACACCAAAAAGACAAGATGCACCAGTTTCTGTTAATAGTATATATGCCAGAAATTTGATAAATGTGCGATTTCCAACTCCAAAAAGCTGATCTGTTACGTGAAAAAAGCAGCCGAGGATTTTTAGAGTACTTTACAAATACCTCCATTTACAAGGCATTTGGTTTGCATAAATGGCATCACTTGACTGGCCATTATTAATGCTTTTCAAAAACCTAAGAAGGGTGCTTAGGATTGCTCTCTTCCCCAGGTGCTGCATATCGCCAATCCGCCTCCCTTCCAGACTCAGCATTTCCTATAGTCTCAGTTAGGGTATAACATTTCATCTGGTCCAAGCTATATGCTGGAAGTAAATCCCTTTCTTAGCCTGTGTGCAGGTTCTAAATCTTTTTTTTATATCAGTCATTTAAATATTCTACTATCAAATAAAACTTTAAAACTGAGTGATTTAGCAAGCTAATGGAGCCATTTACCAGTGCTGCAGCACCACAGTTAGACTGGCCTGAAATCATAAGCCTCGACCTCTTAAAAGTAATTAGTCCATCCAAAAAGATTCCAAGCATTTAAAAACCTAGCTGCAAATATATGGCACAAATCCATATAAGACGGCAATGTTAACAGCTCAAATTTATTTCATAAGGAAGTGGCCACAATGGTCTCCACTGTGCAGGCGGATGCCCTACAGTTACATCTTTCAGGTGGTTGCTATCACTCTGGCTTTTGTACTGCAGCCTCGGACTATACCTGATGTGCTTAATTATAGGATAGCAACTCACACTCTGCTGTGCCTTACTACTCTAATTTGGTTGTGTGGCATAAGGCCCAGGGGCAAATGTTTTTAATCTATCCACTGGAGAAGTGCCAAAAACACAATAAAGGTATCTTCTTCAAGTCAGCGTTGTTAACCTAACTGTCCTCTGGCTGAGTAAATTAATGTTTTATGAAATGGCATGCTGAGGGAATTCTGGAAAAAAAAGGATTTAAAAACAGAACAGGTATAAATTTCAGTTCTTTACACTTTTACTGTCAAAACTTTGGGAGTTTTCTCCTTGGAGTTGAACACTGGGACCCTGTTTAGAATGTAGAAAGGGAGTTTGTTATTAACCTGTCATTATAAAATTAGTTGAAAGAGAACCAAATAGTGCTTGGCTACAGATTATACCTTTAATGAGACTAATGAATGTTTCAAGAGGCGAAACTTGGGTGATTATGAGGGTCCACAGAAAGTGAAAGGTCCTGCAATACTGGCAACGTGTTAACAGTAAGCAGTATAACCTTTGTGACTTTAGAAGGTTATCAATTTTTGCATCCATTGAAATACTGTTACTGCAGAAAATACTGAATATGACTGAATTATCAGTTTTCTGGATGTTTTGTCTGCCAGGAATGAAGGGCCAACCCCACCAGGCCATGGAGGAAAGGCAAACACCATCAGCTCAACAAGGAAAGATGGCCACTGCTGTCCTCAGGTGGCGCCTGTAGGTGTGTGTGCACATACATCTGACAGAGTGAAAGTGCTCACAATTAAGGGCTGAACTTAACCGAGAAGTAATAATCTGAACAAGTTGAATGCTGAAGGACAAACCTTCAGTAGCTATAAACAACTTTGCCTATGTCTGAGCTGCTCCTGGTCACATTGACTTTCCTAAGAAAGCACATTAAGCTATGACGGGAAGCCTTAATGATGTTCTAGCTTTTAGGGCATCTATACTTGCGCTGTTCTTTCACTGTATTAATAATATAGTCACCATGTTAGCTAATACTCCTGATGAAAAGTGGCGTAACTATGAGATGAAGTTCAGAAGTAATCTAAGAGTCCATTAACTAAGATATGTTAACATACATTAATCAGAAACCTCAGCACTTAACACGGGTTAAATAAGCATAAATACATACAGTGGTATCAGCATTACTGGCCATCCTTTAGTTCAACCCCTTAATGTCCATTATCTTTTTAAAAAATGTGGCCAGTGAAATGGCTTTGGACTACATATGCACACATATTTGACACACAAAAGAATCAGATAAGACAACAACCAATTAAAAAAAAGAAATAATAGGAAATAGCATAAAAACTTGGATATTGCCAGGACATGATTATTCCAAAAAATAAGGTGAACATACAAAATAATATCCTACCCTTTGTTCCTATCTACTAAAATTAATATCAAAATTATTTTTGTCGGATCACCCACTGTGAGAAGGATTCCCTCTCCTGAAGTAGGTCCTCCTTTTAATTAATTAAAGTTTAAAACAGCTACAAAAACAGTTTGAAATAACATGAGATGAACACCTACCAGAGTGTCGCTCAAAATGTTACTTCTTATTTATCTATTATACTGTGCTCTTTACATGTATACTAACAGGTACTTTTTATTCCCTTGTCCCTGAAGGGCTCACAATCTAAGTGTACCTGAGGCAATGGAGGGTTAAGTGCCTTGCCCAAGGCCACAAGGAGTGGCCATGGGACTAGAGACCCCAGTCCCTCCAGCCTGAAGTTGCTTGTCCCCATGCAGGAATTAAACCCCCGGCCTTCTGGCCTGAGGTAACCTGTCCCAACCACTGAGCTACTCCTCTCGTCAGTCTTATAATACTTTTGAAACTGCAGATCACTATCTTGTTTCATGCAGACGCGGTATCATGAACCTTAATATTGCTAGTTGGTCAAGACAAGAAATGTCAACCAAAAACAAATCCTTAAAACACTGCCACAAAATCACAGCAATTATCAGCTTAAAATGAAACTTTTTCAGTGCTTTTACTTGGCTGATATGGTGCGTATTGTAGCAGGAATGATAGTCCGTTGGTTACTGCAATACTTTAAAAACCGCTGATCGCTGTCTTGTTTCTTGCAATTGCGGTACCATAAACTCCAGTACTGCTAATTGTTCAAGGCAAAAAGCATCAACCATTTTGAGCTGACAGTTGCGACTTGTGGCAGTGTTTAAAGGACTATTCATTTTTGGTTGACGCTTTTTGCCTTGACCATACTTTGCATCAAGACCTTGGCACATGTTGCAATGTGCACTGTGCACAGGACCAGGACACGGCTTTGGTCTGCTGCAGGCGGGTGCCGCTGGCCCCTCCGCCAACACCCCCACACTATGCTGATATGCCCGTGTGCTGTCCGTGTTGGTGGTGTGCAATCCCAGCCCATCCAACATGTGGGTTGGGGGTGCCTAAGGCGCACAGTCCAGATGGGGAGGCAGAGGCATACATGGACGGCCACATAGCCCCATCCCTAACCATCTGCTTCTGCAGGGACTCCATCACTGCCTGCCAATGATACATCTCGGGGAGGGGGGGGAATGACAGCCACTGCTGTGGTAGTCCCCTGGGCGCCTGCATGTTGCAGCTGCCTAGGGGGCTACAGCTTCTGGAACTATCGGCCTCTTCCCCCACAGCTCCATAGCTGGGTTCTGCGGCAGAAGGGGGGGCAGCCTGGATCTCTGCCTGGGGTGCCAGGACCTTATGCTGAGTTTTGTCTATTCACTATTGTATGTAGTGGGACTCTCTCTTTGTAGTTTATGAGGGGTTACACATCTATATTTATTAGGACTCTTAGACCACCCAATGTGGCACATTGCCTTTCCGCAGCAGTAACAGGACTGTGTGCTGCCACTGTCACTGTGGGATCATGATGGACATCACAGATGGTACTGCAGATGGCAGAATACCCCTTTGGGCAGAAGCTAAAAATGTTGGGGGCTTATCAACCTGGGGAAGAGACAGCTGAGGGGAGATATGATAGAGGTCTATAGATTATTGATCTGAGTGGAACAGGTAAATGTAGGTCGCTTTTTTATGCCATCAGACTGTAGACAGACTAGGGGACCTGCAGTGTGGCTACAGTGTTACCCATTTGAGTCTTCTAGGTAAATATATTTTTTCAGTTGACGTGTAATCAAACCCTGCAATCCATTACTGGAGGATGTGGTAAAAGCTGTCAGTGTAGCTGGATTTAAGAAAGTTTGGACAGATTCCTGGGTAATGGTCCATAAACCATTGCTAAAGAGGACCTGGGCTATGTACTGCTTGCCCCATAACAGCTCTTGGGGATCCTGTGTGTCTTTCAGAGAAACATCTAGGTACTTGTGCCCTAGATTGGCCACTGTCGGACACAGGATACTGGGCATGATGGACCTTGGTCTGACACCGTTTGGCTTATTTTGTAGTCTTATGTTCCTATGTGCCATCTAGGCAGCTGCAGGTCCCCCCTGTGAACCAGCGGCCCCCACTGCATGACCCACATGCTCCTCCTTTGCCCCATTTGCACCATCAACATAGTGCCCTTTTATATTTGGGCACTATGCTTTTCCTGCTAATGGAGCACTATCATCACTCTCTTGGGCTGCCCCGTCTGTGCATCACATTGCAGAAGTTAAATAGGCTTTCTTTCCTCAAAAAACACCTTTTCCATGAGGTTTTGAGTTGCGTTAAGGTTCCTGCCATTAAGGTGCCTGTGTTAAGGGAGCAAGCCTTGTTTCCACCCACTCCCCTCCCATTGACTCCCACTCTCCACCCCGTGCACGCCTTCTCTCTGCCCACAGGGTGCTTTACGCTGCTGGTACCATTAGCATGCGCTAAAGTGTGTTTTGGGTGTGCTAAGGGTACAAGTGCACCATTAGCATGCACTAAAGGCACACTTGCTCTTTTACCATGGTTTAGTAAACATACCCCTAAATATGCTGACCCCAAATACACTTATTGTTATTTAGTCCATCGGGCAGCACACTCAACATGGCCAGCATTTCGCAGTAATACCTCACTGATGCAGAATAGCGCGGTATATAAGAGAATATAAATAAATAAATAAATAAATAATAAATATCAGCTGTGTCAGGAGTGTGTCGTACCTTTCAACGGGTGTACTTAGACATAGTCGTCAGATAGTCCACCTATAAGATATTAGCAAAAGTGTCATTAACATAGCTATTTTTCAATTTCAATATGGCTTAATTTCTTATTTGCTGTTCAGAACAATTCAGTGTAACTCCCATACAACTTGGTTCACCTTGAATACAAAGATGAAATAATATATCAATGAAGGAACTCTAAGCTATGCAATATGGTTCATTTCCTTTAAATAGTGTTTGTGCTTAAGCAATCAAATCATACTCACAGTGGGATGCTCTCCGGGTACTCAGGCTGTCATCCAGAGTGTTGGCTGAAACTCGGCACCTCTATTTAACCGGCGCTCAAAAACGCTACTTAGGCAGCCCAGAACCAGAACCACCGAGGACAACAAATTAGGGAAGAATATTTAATTGCCATATATCCCATTTGCTAGGGGACAATTAAAAAGAATTATTCTGAATAGGAAATAAGAAATTAAGTCTGAGGTCCTTGCTGGTTTTTTAAACACTGGCCACTGCAGCTAAAAATAATCTAGATATTCAGCACCAGTATCCAGATAGTGATGGCACTGAATAGCCTGATAGTGTGACCAGCAGCAACAGCAACAGCATCCAGCAGTGCTATGTGGGCAACTTATCTAGATAGGCTTAGAACAGCTTTTTTTCTGTCCTCAAAGAGGGTTGTTTTGGAAGCCCTATTCATGCTTTAGACGTATGAAAATGGGCATAGACCCATCCAAAGCACGGAGATATTTCCGGAGGCATTTTAGAATCTGGGTCTGTGGATGTGCCCCGCCTGAGACGTCCAAGTCTGAATGGGGCTTGGTAGAGGGGTGGCTGGATCATTCACAAGAACCTGGACATCCGCATGATCTCAGAAACATCCTGGACATCCAGAGCTGCATCTAAGGTTAGACCTGCTCCAGGCATGAATAGGCATCAGGAAAGTGCTCATTTTGGCCTTAAAATATCAGAGGGTGTAGAGAAGATGGCACTCCATCATCCCAAAATTTCAGTATAACAACAATGATAGCAGCAGTGGGATTTGAACCCTGGCTTTCCTGTCCTAGCACACAATGCTAAGCATTAGGCTATTTCTAAATGTTCACAGTCTGGAATACTGTTCTGGGGATGTCATGTGTAGATGCCCCTGTAGACATCCATATCGGGCATGTTCGCATGTGTGAAATTGTGCCTAGCTTTGGACGTGCCTACTCTTTTCAGATGTTCTGGCTTGGACACCCAAGATTGCACTTGTGCCTCATTTGGAAAATACCACTTTACATTGCTGGATCTGCTCTGCTCTAGCATTATCCAACAGAGAATAACAGGCTTTTCTCAAGAACCTTTTCTCCATTCATTGTCCCTTCTATCCTGCAAGGCCAGATTTTGGTATTCATAGGCCCTAGGCACTTTCACTCCAAAATATAGACTTTTAGTACATTATTAAAGACTTTGCTGAAAAGAGAAGCCAGAGAAAGAAAATCTTAGGAAATGCCTAGAAATTCGTGAATTATGCTTTTGAAATGTAATTTTGAAGTTTTAGTTGCATTAAATTTGTCTCACAATCTTTTATCCTTTTCTAATCTTATTTTTTCTGCTTGTTAAATTGTTTCCCTCCTTAGTAGGCCCTAAAAGTCTTATAGGCACTAGGCACTGTGCCTACAGCTGTTTTTGTTAAGTGCCGTTGAGTCAGTGTCAACTCATGGCAATCCTCTGGATAGTTGTCCTAAACTGTGTTTGGTCTTCAGTCAGGCGGCTCATTGTTGATAGAGTAGCACCCATAGCTGCTGTTAATGTATTGATCCATCTCATTGTTGGCCTCCCTCTTTTGCGTTGACCTTCTACCTTGCCAAGCATTATGTCTTTCTCTAATGATCTCTCTCTTTGCATGATGTGTCCGAAGTATGAAAGTCAAAGTCTTGTCATCTGAGCTTCTAAGGAAAGCTTAGGTTTGATCTCCTCTAGTACTGATTTGTTTGTTCCTAGGGCAATCCATGATATACATAGTATTTGTCGCCAGCACCATCATTCAAAGGCATCAATTTTCTTCCTGTCTATCTTTTTCACTGTCCAACTTTTGCATCCATATGATGTTATTGAAAATACCATCACTTGGACAAGTCAAATCTTTGTATGGAGAGACACCTCTGCTCTTGAGAATCTTGTCTAGATCCTTCATAGCCATTCTGCTAAGAGCAAGGTGTCATCGGATTTTTTGACTGCTTGTCCTTTCTTTATTTATTGTTTATCCAAGTAGGTTAAAGTTGCCAACTATTTCAATTTCTTCTTCAACAATGATGAACTTATTGATTTTGCCAGTTGCCAGTTGTCAGGATAAATAAAATAAATAAATTGTCTTCTTCTTTACTTTAAGGTGCAGGCACATTTTAAGTCTATGTTCCTTGACCGTGAAAAGCAAATGTTTCAGGTCATCCTCACTTTCAGCCAGTTATGTGGTATCATCAGGATAGCGAAGTTTGTTGATGAGTCTTCCACCAATCTTCACACGTTGGCTGTCTTCATACAGTCCTGCTTCTCTGATAATTTGTTCTGCATATACATTAAATGGGTAGAGGGAAAGTATGCAGACTTGTCATATACCTTCGCTCATTTTAAACCATTCTGTTTCTCCTAATTTCATTCAAACTGTTGTTCATGATAAATGTAAAGGTTGTGCAAGAGAATTATCAGGTGTTCTGATATACCCATGCTTCTTAATGTGGCCCAGAGTTTCTCATGGTTTGCAGCTTTGTTGTAGTTAATAAAACACATATGGATATCCTTTTGGTATTCATTTGTCTTTTCAAGGATCTTTCTCACATCTGAGATGTCTTTCATTCCTCGCCTTTTCCTGAACCCTGCTTGCATTTCAGGCAGTTCTCGTTCCAGGTATGGTTGTAGTCTCTGCAGAATCATCTTCAGAAGAATCTTGCTTGCATGTGGGATCAAAGCGATTGTGCGATCATTTCCACAGTCAGTCAGATCACCTTTCTTCAGTATTGGTATAAACACAGATCTTTTCCAATCAATTGGCCATGAATTTGTCTTCCAGATTTCCTGGCAGAGCCTTGTAAGTATGATAACAGCTTCATCCAATTCCTGTAATATTTCAATGGGAATGCCATCAGTACTGTGTTCTTTGATAAGGCATTCAATGCTGCTTCGACTTCACTTTTCATCACCTATGGTTCCTGATCTTAAGGTACAGGTTGAAACGGCTGTTGGTCCACTTGATCTTCTTGGTATAATGACTCTGTATATTCTTTCAATCTTTTCATGATCTTCTCATGGATTCTTGAGCATCTTGTAGCATTCCAATTCGAGGCTGGACTTTTTTTTTTTTTTAACTCTCGTAGCTTTAGGAAAGCCAATCTTGTTTCTTTAATAGTTTCTGATTCTATTTCCTTGTATGCATCATTGTAGTACTTCTCCTTGTCTTGTCTTGCTGTACGTTGGAAATCTCTGTTGAGTTCTGTGATTGCCTCTCTATCTGTTCTGGCTTTAGCTTTTCTGTGTTTCTGGGCAATTTTCCGAGTTTCCTCAGTCATCCATTTTAGCAGTTTTTGCTTTTTCACCTTTTGTAGAGACTTCTTACTTTCATCCAACCCAACTTTCTTGATGTCATCCCATTACTCTTCTGGAGCTCTGTCATTTGTATCTAAAGCAGCAAATCGATTTCGCAGACAGTCTTTAAATTCCGGTGGTATATTCTCCAGGTCAGTCTAGTGGTTAGAACACTGGCTTGGTAATCAAGCAACCAGGGTTTGATTCCCACTAGCACTCCTTGTGGCCTTGGGCAAGTCACTTAACCCTCCATTGCCTCGGAAGAAAGGCCTGGCAATCTACTTCCAGTGACACTGCCAAGAAAACCCAGGAGCTTCTGGGTCGCCAGGAGTCAGGACTGACTCGAAGGCACACATTGCATTTTTTGCATTCTCCAGGTCATATTTTGCTACATTCATGAGTG
This sequence comes from Ichthyophis bannanicus, assembly GCA_033557465.1. Taxonomy (NCBI): domain Eukaryota; kingdom Metazoa; phylum Chordata; class Amphibia; order Gymnophiona; family Ichthyophiidae; genus Ichthyophis; species Ichthyophis bannanicus. The sequence continues at coordinate 122,755,828 of CM066043.1, read as the reverse complement.
ACTTGCTCTTTTTCAACTTTAGCTTGAGTTTGCATACTAGAGCTGGTGATCTGTATCAGTCAACTCTAGGTTTTGTTTTTGTTGATGTTATCAAGCTTTTCCATCATTTCCACAAATTTAGTCAATTTGAGTTTTGTATAATTCATTGGGTGATGTCCACGTGTACAGTCGGTGCTTGTATTGCTGGAAGAAGGTGTTTGAGATGAATAGATCATGGATCTTGCAGAATTCTATCAGTCTTTCTGCAGCTTCATTTCTGTTGCCAAGTCCATATTTTCCCATGACTTTGTCTTCTTCTTTGTTGCAACTTTGCGTTCTACTCACCCATAACTATCAAGATATCCTATTTGCATGTTATGTCATTTTCAGCTTGTACTTGTTCATAGAACTCATCAATTGCTTCTTCTTTTGCAACTGTTGTTGGGGCATATACCTGAATTATAGTTGTGTTGATGGGCATTCCTTATAGACAAATAGAAATTAAGCGTTCACTGACCACTGTATTTCATTATATATTCAACTAGGCTTATATACAGCTTTTCTACCAGTCAAAGCGGTGTACATTCAAGTACTGTATATATAATTTTCCCTTGTCCCTGAAGGGCTCACAATCTATTTTTTGTACCTGAGGCAACAGAGGGTTAAGTGGCTTGTCCAAGGCCACAATGAGCACCTGAGGGACTAGAAACCCCAGTCCTTCCAGCACAAGGTTACTGTCCTCCGGGCGAGGTAGCTTGACCCAACCACTAGGCCACTCTTCCCTCAAGTTAAGTTATAAATAAGAAGCAATTTGCAGTTCTTGCAAGTTTCTTCTTAATTATAAATGCAACACCATTTTTTCTTTGTCTTTCATTTCCATCATAGTAGACCATGTGATCATCAGATGCAGAGTTCCCGATGCCAGTCCATTTCAGTTCACTGACACTCAACAGATTGAGTTGTACACGTTCCATTTCATTTTTGACCACCTCAAATGTCCCTTGGTTCATGCTTCATTTGTTCTGTGTCCCAATATGTAAGACATCTTTGCAACTTCTGACTCTCATTTCATGCGCAACTACATCAGCAGTCAGATGTCTTGAGGACTTTAATCCAACCACATTATAAATGCTGGCTTTACTCTGAAAAGTGTTCAGCTCCTCCCCAATAGCCAATTGAGTGCCTTCCAACCTGGGGGGCTCATCTTCCAGCACTATAGTGCAATTTGTTTTTTTTACTATCTATTTGGTTTTCCCGGCAAGATTTGCCAGGCCTTTCTTCCGTGCAGGCAATAACCGGGTACGGCGTACACGCTGCCCTCCGCCCCTCCTACCACCCCCATTTTCCTTCCACCCAATACCTGTTAACAATCACATGACAACATTTTTGGGTTTCAAACTGGTCGCAGCTTTAATAACCTTTTAACAAACCATCTAATACAAATACAAAACATCATAAATCTCCCCACCCCCACCCCCGCCAAGCAGAGCGAGCCCTCACCCGCCACGTTAGGAGCAAGGTGACGCTGCTTCCGCTTCCCCCTCGGGCACAAGCCCAATTGCTTATCCACGCCCTCCCTCTTCCGGCTTCGCCATATCATTAGCAAAAACCTGAGGGATTAACCGGGTCGGGGGTACCCTACCCCCGCCCTCCTGCTTGCCTCCGGCTCCGGACCCCGGAACCCTACGGGATCCCGCCAATCTCCCACCCCAGCTGCAACAACCCATACCCCGCCCCCACGTCCTTGTAAAGGGAGGGAGGGCGGGACGTCCGTCGCCTCCAGCCCACCAACAGAAAGGCCGGAGCCGCGCCGAGTCCCCGCACCTCCCCCCCTCCGCGGCCCGCCGTCCTCGGCACCCATTGGCTCCCGCGCATTTGAAAACACCCCGCGGGAGCCAATGAGCTCGCCAGACGGCGCGGCCTCCCCTCGCTATGCGCGCCGCCGGATCCCGCGGGCTAAAGCAGCTTGCCGCCCCCCCGGTTAGTGGCGGCCCCGGGGACGCGCCCCTGCGGCCTTCTAATAACCGGGTACGGCGTACACGCTGCCCTCCGCCCCTCCTACCACCCCCATTTTCCTTCCACCCAATACCTGTTAACAATCACATGACAACATTTTTGGGTTTCAAACTGGTCGCAGCTTTAATAACTTTTTAACAAACCATCTAATACAAATACAAAACATCATAAATCTCCCCACCCCCACCCCCGCCAAGCAGAGCGAGCCCTCACCCGCCACGTTAGGAGCAAGGTGACGCTGCTTCCGCTTCCCCCTCGGGCACAAGCCCAATTGCTTATCCACGCCCTCCCTCTTCCGGCTTCACCATATCATTAGCAAAAACCTGAGGGATTAACCGGGTCGGGGGTACCCTACCCCCGCCCTCCTGCTTGCCTCCGGCTCCGGACCCCGGAAACCTCCGGGATCCCGCCACCGGCTCAGGTCAGCCACGACCGGAGCCGCCCCCCAAAGGTAAGCTGCGACCAGCCTGGGCCCTTAATCTAATATCTTCCAAGGCCTCCTGCCAATCATCGAGAAGTAAATCCAACCCTATTGGGGACAAGTGCACGCCATCAGGCCGGTAAAGGCCCGAGCACCCCACTTCCACCCAAGGGTGTAGAATTTGACAGCCCCCTTTGTCCCCCACCCATTTGCCAATTTGACGGTTAATCTTCGCCACACACCCCGGGACCACTGTCGCTGAGCCCAACAGGACGGCCTTGGAATGATATCAGACCACAACACTAGCACTCCCGGAAACATCCCGAACACCACCCCCAAGTCCTTTTTGACTGCCCGAATCAACTGTCGGCAAGTCCAGGAAACCAAATCGTTGCCACCCAAGTGTATCAGTAAAATGTCCGGTGCACATCGGGAACGCTGGTGATGCCGCAGCAAAGGCAATAGCTGGAACCACCGAAGCCCGCGCTCGCCCAGCCATGAGACGGTCACTGCAAGCTCCGAAAGTCCCAAATGCAGCCCCATCGGCCGTGTCGCTGCTCGCCGACCAGCCCAGAACACAAAGGAGTGGCCAATCACCCAACAGCAACACGATCCCAGGCTTTGCCCTGCAAAGAAAGAATAACAAAGTAGTTAGTCATACCCCCCCCCCAACCCTAAAGACGCACATAGCTATGGAACGCCCGCGATCGCCATCTCCCGATCCGTTGGATCTCCGGATCCGACAGGCCAGCAAGCAGCCGCGCTGGTCGCCGCCCCAATCCGGAAGGAGTGTGGGGCAAACGCCGCGGGGTCCTCGCCTACGCGCCGTAACGCCAGACGCAACACCGCCGCAAACTGGAAGCGGGTGAGAACCCGCGCATCCCGATGAATAAACAAGCTACCTCCGATATCCGGACGCACCAGTAGGTACGCCTGCAATAACGCCACCGGACACGAAGGGGAGCCAGGCACCGCTGACAACTCTACCCATGCCCCCCGCCCCGCTTGATCCGTCTTAGAACGGGCAAGGTGGATACGAACCCCGCCCCCACGGAATTGCACCTGATGAAGCTGAAACTCCCTCCCGGCGCAAGTCCTTCCCGATTCCACCACCAACTCACCGACCCGAAAAGCCCCGAAAAATGCTACGGAAAAAACCGCGCGGAACAGTGACCCTTCATAGTGGGAGGAAACCACATGAGGCAAAGCATCGCATAAACGCCGCAACACATCATGCGTGAAATGGGCGCCGCCAATCCCCCAAAGCAGGGCAGGACCGCTCCCAACCACGCAGCAGCATACGCGTCAAAAATCCCCCACCCGCTGCCCCCCACCCGATAGCGCGGGCAAAAAAGGAAAACCCCGCTAGATGCCGCCGCACGGTAGCACGCGACAAGCCCGCCGACTTGGACTCCAGCACATACTGACCCAACAGCTGATCAGAGGCCGGACCCTCTTGCCACCCATGAAGTACCAGAAAGGATATGACACAGCTGTAGCCGCGCTGATAAGCAACCCAGGTTGCCGGAGAGACTGACTGGCGAAGCAGCTCCATCAGGTCACTAGGCCAATGCGCCAGAGGTGTTCCGGGACTGCTGCGCCCTCCTCGTCCGCATCGGGCGCCAAGGCGCGAAACTGCTCCCACTTGAAACGGGAAAGAGCATCAGCAATGGTGTTATGACTACCCGGAATGTGCCGAGCCCTAATCACTAAATTCAACTGTAAACAGGTGAAAATAACCTGGCGCATCAAGTTAGCGACGGGCCTACATTTGGGGGAATAGCGATTGACCACGGACACCACGGCGTCATTGTCGCACCACCACAGAATTCTCCGATTGCGAAGCCGGCTAGGCCATACTGACATGACCACGAGAATGGGGAACAACTCAAGAAAGGTAATGTTATCCGTAAGGCCACTATCTCTCCAGGACTGCGGCCACCCCGCCGCACACCAAGAGCCTCCAAAATAAATTCCAAGGCCCGCTCCCCCAGCCGCATCAGTAAACAATTGCAGATCAGCAGAAGTCACCTCCTGGTCCCGTAACACCGTGGTCCCATTGAACGTACTTAAAAATGCGTCCCAGATCCTGAGATCTGCCCGGAGGCTATGAGACATTCTAATGCGGTGATGGGGCTTTTCCACACCCGTAGTGGCCCCAGCGAGCCGACGCAAGAAGACCCTCCCCATGGGAATAACCCTGCAAGCAAAGTTAAGCGAACCAACCAAGGACTGCATCTCACGCAACGTTAGCTTGCGGGAAACCAACGCGTTGGCCACCAACACACGCAGCTTGACAACTTTTTCCCTGGGCAAGCGGGCGACCCGCGCCACTGAGTCCAATTCCACGCCCAAAAAGGTAAGGATAGTCGCCGGGCCCTCCGTCTTACCAGACGCTAGGGGAACCCCCCAAAGCTGAGCTAGTTGAACAAAACCGTCCAACAACGCCTTACACTGTCCAGTAGCCGCCGGCCCGACAAACAAAAAATCATCCAGGTAATGAACGACCGCCCCACACCCCATCCAGTCGACAAACGCCCAATGCAGAAAGGAACTAAACTGTTCGAAATACGCACAGGAAACCGAACAGCCCATCGGCATGCATTTGTCGAAATAATATTTCCCTTCCCAGGAAAACCCCAGCAAAGGAAAGGACGACGGATGAACTGGCAACAACCGGAAGGCGGATTCAATATCCACTTTTGCCAACAAGCACCCAGACCCGCAGGCTCTCACCAGTTCGACTGCATCATCAAAAGATGCATAGGGTACCGCACACAAGTCCTTAGGAATGTGATCATTAACCGAGGAACCAATGGGAAAGGACAGATTATGAATCAAGCGATACTTACCCGGCTCCTTCTTTGGAATAATACCCAGTGGAGATAGCACAAGGTCAGCAAACGGCAGCTGGTCGAACGGACCCGCTACCCTACCCAGAACAATCTCCGATGCCAACTTATCCCTGACGAAAGGCGCGAAACGCCGGACCGACGGTGAATTCCGAGCCCTGGCTACCCTCACATTGCCTACCACTGGTATAGGGAACCCCTCCCGAAAGCCATACTCCAAACTACGGCTTACGCGCCTCCGAGGATAGCGCCGAAGCCAAGGACCCAGAACATTAATCTCAATCGGAGTGGGAGCCAGACTCACCAAGCTGCTACTATCGGGGAGGGAGGGGGGCGGCCCCTCCACCACTCTTTTTAACACATTTAAGTGCGGAGTGGCTTCCATTACAGAGGGTGCATGCGTGCCAGAATTTGCAGTCCGGAAAGGGGCAGGAAGACTTATTGAACCGCCAGCACAAGTCACCTGCACTCCCCCCCCCCCTGGAGTCTCTGCAAAGCAGGGGGCACGCCGGATCGAAAGGGCCGATCCACCTTCGTAGCACCCGACAGTCCACCGCGGGCTGCACTCCCCCCACTAGGTCTGATCGCCATCTGCGTCAGCCACAGATTAATGTCTTGCGTTCCCCAGGACAGCAGCTGATTCTCCTCCATCTTATCCCGGAACTTATCATCATAGTTGAGCCAAGCCCAACCTTCGTGAGTCTGCGACGCCTCTAAGATGGAATCCGCATAAGCCAGAAGCATCCCATACTGGTCCGGATGCGCATTACCCCACACACTAGCTAATCGCAGAAAGGCCCACGTCCAATTGACCACATTCCGCGCCACCCTCCGAACCCTGCCTGCCTTCTCGTCCTCCTTACGCTTCCTCCGACTATCCCCCGACCGTTTACGACCCTCAAGCAAACGGAATATATCCAAGTAACGACGCTTAACAATTCTTCTCCGCAGATGCTTTGGCACGCCCTCCCATAACTCTGAGAAAGCCACCACGGAAGGAGACGCTCCCACTTGCACAGCCCTATCTGACTCCCCCTTGTCCCCGCGCCCTCGACCGCCACCGTCCGAAAGAGAACTGGATGAAAAATCCGAAGTTGATGACGAGGAGGATTCCGAACGTCGATGACGACGACACAAATGCCGCCCCCTCTTCCTCGACCGCTTCCGACCCTTCTCGCCCGACGGAGCATCAATCCCCTTCGCCCGACTAGCGACGGGCGCTACCTCGACAACAACATCCGGCGTTGTGCCCGCATCCAACTCACCTGCCGCTGAGGCGACTGTCGCAGCAGGAACTCCGGACTCCCGTTGCGATGCATCCGCTGCAGCCGCTCCACCACCTGCCCCACTAGGCAAGGGACTACCGCCAGCAACCACCGGCCTGTCGTCTGCCTGTCCAGCAGCCATCATCCACGGGTGTCCCCCGTAGTGCCATCCAGCAGGTACCTGCGGAGAAAAAACAGAAAACGCCGAAGGAACACCCGGCAACGCCCATGGTGGCTGCCACGCCCCTAGCCACTCTGCACTAGAAGAGCCTTGTCCCCCGCTCTGCCAGTGCTCCCAAGCAGGCAGGGAAACCCCACCTGCACTGGCCGAGACACTCCCCAGCCTAGCTGGCCCACAAGAAGTATCGCCTCCCTGCTGGTTGGCCCCATCCCCCCCGGGAGCCCCACGGACTCCTGGTGCACCTCTCACTGCCCCCCTAGACCTACCCCGACCACCCCGCCCCCCCCCGGGCAACCGGACCCACACCTTGCGCTTGCCGGTCGCGCCCCGTACCCGTTAAAGAGCCAGAGCCCCGCTGGGAAGCTCTGCTCCGGCTAGGAGCCCTGCCCCGGGCCTCCCGCCCCCCTCACACACACTTCACACCACTGCCCCCTCACACTATTCCTCCTGCATGATCCCCCCCCTCGCACTCTACTCCCCCCACACTGCATGACCCCCCCAGCACTTCATCTGATTGTTTTGATTGTGACACCGCCTTGATTTTTAGGATAAGACGGTTTAGAAATACTTTTAAATAAATAAATAAATAAAATAAATAAGAAGGTGGCTCCTATGGCTCCACACCTGACCCAGCCCCTCCTTTCTTTTTGCGCGCCCGCTGCCTCTCGGGCCTTGTAGCAGCTGTCCCACAGGCTCCAGGCTGACTCGGGGAAGCCTGGCCAGACCTCACCCCAGGCTTGGGTCCCCCCTTTTTACCTGTTCGCGACATGCCCAGCACTCGCAATAGGCAGCACTAGCAAGAGGCAGCTAGGGAAACCGTCTGCACAGCTCCCTGCTTTCGTTCGTTTTTTTTTTTTTGTTTTTTTTTTGTTAGCCCTGCACCCCGCAATCAACCAACCCCTGTCCAAAACCGGACCACTTGCCTGGCAATTTCCGGGCCTGTCACCTTAGCCCGGAGGAAAACCCCACGGCCGGGAGAGGAACCGCCACCCGCACGCCGCCGCTCCGACCCGCCGCCGCCGCCGTGCCTCAGGTCCAGCTCTCCGGGCACTAAGGATGGCTCCGGCTGCCGGCGCGCAGAAGAAAAACACGTCCGTCGCCTCCAGCCCACCAACAGAAAGGCCGGAGCCGCGCCGAGTCCCCGCACCTCCCCCCCTCCGCGGCCCGCCGTCCTCGGCACCCATTGGCTCCCGCGCATTTGAAAACACCCCGCGGGAGCCAATGAGCTCACCAGACGGCGCGGCCTCCCCTCGCTATGCGCGCCGCCGGATCCCGCGGGCTAAAGCAGCTTGCCGCCCCCCCGGTTAGTGGCGGCCCCGGGGACGCGCCCCTGCGGCCTTCTAATTCTAGTGTTGCAGTTGTCAAAGAAATGTGATCTTCCGCTGCCAACACCATCCCATTTTGCTACTGCCCAGATGGGTGGTTTGTCTTAGTCTGGCACCTCAACTGAGACCTGTCTATCTTGGGAGACCCTGCCAGTAGTTAAGCTACCAATAGCTTAGCTCTCAACATCACTGATGCACACAAGCCCTCCAAGTATGAAAAGCTGCAAACCGAATAAGAGGTTCCTACAGTGCCTACGGGGAAATCTGGCACTGAGTCCCTGAGGATGAGAAACATTTCCTTGATATCATATTACCATCACCATGCTCCATAATAGGGCTGGTGTTCTATGCGTGATATGCTGTATTGGGTTTGTGTGAAATTAATGATTGGCATTCAGAGCAAAAAGCTTTAATTTAGTTGCCTAAGACTACAAAATTTCCACATGGCTACAGTGTCTTCTGAGTGTTCCTTTACATATTTCTAATAGGATTCAAGGTAGACTTCCTTAAGCAATAGCTACCTTTTTGCCATGCTAGCATATAGACCAAATATAGGGAGTGCTTAGGATATATTGACACATGCACATTTTGACCAATCTTAGCCATGGAAGAGCTATTTCAAAGTTGTTATTGGCCTCTTGGTTGCCTCTTCGATCAGTCTTCTTCTAGCTCAATCATCTACTTTGGAAGGATGGCCTAATCTAGGAAGGGCCTTGGTGGTGCCATATACCTTCCACTTCTTAATAATCATCCTGCATTTTCTAGAATATAGTGCAGTGGTTAGGGCACAGAATCTTTGAGCCTAAACCTTGGCTGAATAATCACTATGACTGGTGTGACACTGAATTTCCCTGTGCTCAAACAGTGGATTAAGTTCTCTGGAATAGGACTTTATGGGGGTAATTCTAGAAAGGATTACGCCATGAGTAATGTGCATAAATGTATGCGCATTGACAAGAAGATGCATACTCTCATGCAACGTGTGTATAGGCCTGCTGAGGGGAAGAGGTTGGCTGGAGCCCAGGCAGAGTCATGATTTAAATGCATACCTTCTTGCATAATTCAGCTGTGTGCATGTATGCCAACTCTGGAGCAGGTATAAATGTATACAGTTGCATTTCAGCAACAATTTATACACCTATGTGTGTCTATAAAATAGCCTAAAAAATGGCACCTACTTGGCCTCCCAACCTAAGCCACCTGTAATAAAACTACCCCCTTACAAATGGTTATGTAAACCACCATGTGCAATAATGGCCCAAGCTCAATAAATCTTTGTTCTTTTACTACTATTATGATTAACATTGGTATCATAAGAATTATCAGCTAACAGAAGTTAGTCATAAAAAGAAGGAATCTTAGCATGGTTCTGGTCTGGCATGCCAGTCTGCCAGTCAGGCTTGATCAAATTTCTTCAGATCCGTAGAGAAAATTTATTCCCAAAATCTGATTGATATGAGCAAATACCTAAATCTGTGAAAACTGATACCATGGCAAGCCACAGAAGGTCATAGATAACACAGGCAATATATTTAAATTAAAAAAAAATGATGCATGATTTCAGCAGCAGCAGCAGTTGTACTTACTGGAAGTCACAGATGGTGCCATTAACTGATAGCTAATTTGTTAGGGCAAAGTTAGAGTGAAGTAAGAATTGCTCCAAATAAGAGACTGATACAATTTAGATAGCACCAGATGGCTCGAGATTATTGCCCTTCCTAACCAGGGTTTGGCGAAGGATATATGAAGAATAGAAAATGGCACATGTTCAAAACGGCACCTTTTGCAGTCATAGACCATGAAAGATTCTCCAGTTTTTGGGCCATACTTGCTTCTAAATCTAGAACTATTCAGGCCAATATTTAAACTCCATGGTTAGCAGTATTTTAAGTCCCAGCTGTGGTGTTTAAAGTGAAACGGGATATTCTGCACCGGAATCCGGATATCCTCTGACACTGAATATATCTGGTTTTAGCGCTGGTTGGCGGTGCTGCATGGACAGCGGTAATATTCAGCTGCTAACCAGAAAATGAGACCTGCCTTTTTCGTGGCCTGATATTGGGGCATATTTACTAATGTGTACTAACCATTAGAGTGGGGTTTAATGCCCAGTCAGCACTCTGTGCTAACCGGTCAGTGTGCAATTGAGTGGGGACAGGGTGGAACACAGGCATTGACAGTGCTTTGCAGTTACCTTGGGCGTTTCAGGCACATGTTAACCATGAATGTAGTCGTTAGTGGGGTTGCATGTCGGTTACCACTGTACTAGCAGCAGGGAGATGGATGCACACGCCCCTAATAGTTAGCTTAAGCCTACATGTTCAACCCTCAGCTGCACAGCTTATTGCCTGCCAATGTCGCTACACTGACCCCCCATCAGTTTCTGCATCTAGTTCAAATTTCTCCTACTGACTTACAAGTGCATTCATACTGTGGCTCCTCACTACCTTTCCTCTCTTATCTCGCTCCTCGAGAACGGCACTCCTCTGGCAGATCCCTTTTATCTGTGCCCTTCTCTGAACTGCCAACTTCAGATTTTGTTCATTCCACCTTGCTGCTCCATATGCCTGGAACATATTACCTGAATCAGTATGTCAATCTCCTTTTCTAGCCTTATTCAAATTCAGATCCTGATGCCCCTCACTCTCAAGTTTACCATACTCTAGTCTCCAGTTTCGGGATGTTCTTTGTCTTGATAAGATTGTAAACTCTGAACATGGACTGCCTCTTACATCTATAGGTATAGTGCTGCATACACTTTGTAGTACCATACAAATGATACGTACTAGTAATAGTCTGGGCTAACTTTCCATCCCCAAGGCACATTACTTATATGTCCTTTAGTAAAATGCCCCTTTATGCACTTTGTTGTTATCTGGTTAACGTAATGATTATTGTCATTAACCAGGTAACGCCAGGGACCACTCTGGACAGTGCTGCAGAGCTCAGAGGAGAAATTCAGTGGCACTATCTGAATATCCCTCCCACCAGCACTTACCCAGTTAGCAAGTGCTGCTAGCCAGAGAAGGCCTTTGACTATCAGCTTCACTGTTTCTTCTTGTATTAAGGTCCTTCATAAATGGTTTATCAAGGGCTCGATTCAGACTGTAGGTACCAGTGCATGATTCCTGTCAGGAGGAATCTGCATGTAGGAAAATAGTGTATTAATTCCTTCTAGGAAGCAAATCCCCTCTTACTGGGAGATGTGTTGACACGCAGACAGACACAAAAAGCACAATTCATTTTTCTCCATTCAGCATCTTAGGACTGGGAATTCTTGTTTATCGTTGCAGGATAAATTTTGTTTGCCTTCTAGCTTCTATCGCTATCTTCAGCTTAAGCATGCTAGTTTTTCATGGTTGCAGAACACCTAAAAGAGGACAAATTCTTGCATAATTATTTGCTCTCAGGAAGTTCACGACATAGGTCATGCTGCTTCTTGCTTTTAAAAGCTTTGGAGAATGTGGATCCAAAATGCTAACACTGCATTGCAGAAGCTCTGGCAACATGATACATCTGCACAATTCTTCGATGGTCAATGGGAGAATCTCTGGTGTGAGTGTAACAGATCTCTGGTTTCTGTGGTGATGTTACGTTGTATTTTGTAATGTACCGTAGAAAGCTATTTAGATGCTGGTTAAACGCTGTAAGCTTAAAGAGAACTCCAATATATTTACGTTTATGTTTATTGGTGTTTTAATATAATGCCTTTCTAAAACCAAAGCGGTTTACAATAAAAAGTAAAATATAAGAAGCAGGAACTCCATTTATTAAACAGAACAGAGGTAGAGGTAGAAAACATATAAAAGAAATAAATCTATCATATACAACAAGTGCCCCCTCAACAGTCTCTCTAGTCGGATCCATCCCCAACTAGGGAACTATCATGGCATTAATTACTCAGTTTGTATGCCTGACGAAAAAGGTGCATCTTCAGTTGGGATTTAAATTTTGAATATAAGGTCTTCAGTCTTAGTTGAAGAGGGAGTGAATTCCAAAGCATAGGTATGTGAAAAAAGAAAGTTGCATTGCGAGCTGATTCTAATCGGGTCTTTGAAATTGGAGGGATGTACAACCATTTATCAGGGATGTACAGCCAGAGCGCCAGCCTGGGTGTGAAAAATAAGCAGAGAATCAAGATAGGATTGTAAACCAGTGTACAAAGCTTTGTGGGCAAGTATAAGGAACTTAAATTGTATGTGAAAAAAACAGATAGCCAATGATGTTTTTGTAGAAGAGGTGTGATATGATGCAAACGTTTTGCATAAGTCAATATGTGAATAGCAGTGTTTTGTATGGATTCTAGATGTTTGAGTTCTGAACATTCAAGTCCTGCATAAACTGCATTACAATAATCTATGTGGGAGGTCACGAAATTCAGGAGAAGCATAGTTAGTGAAGATGAATTCAAAAAGGTATGCATGGCTTGACATTGATGCAGAGTGTAGAATGATTTCTGAAGAGTTGTGTTAACATGACGGACAAATGTTAAAGCTGAGTCCAGTAATACCCTGAGATATTTCAACGTATTAATGACTTGAACTTAGGAACCATCCAGTACTGGAGAAAGAATTGGTGCTGAGGAGCCATCAGTGAACCAGAAGGCCAATGATTTATTAGAGTTTGGTTTCAGCTCATTCTGCTGCAGCCAATGAAGACTGATGTTAATATATAATTAATGACAGATAAATCGGGCTTCAGTGACTTAATGTGGGCTAATGCAAAATGTCATATGGGTAATAGCAGGCCAAGATATTATTATCCTGAATTAAGGTGGCTGGAGGACTAAGGAAAATGTTAAATAATGGTGAAAGCACTGAGCCTTGTAGAACCCCACAGGCCACAGGCTTCAGTGTAGAGTGGGATAATTCAATGACTACCTGGAAGGATCTATCCTTAAGAAAAGATGAAAGCCAATTATAAACTTGACCGGTTATACCTATTTCTGCAAGACGTGTGAGCAATATGAAATGATTAACCAGGTCAAATGCAACTGAAAGATCTAGAGAAATGACTAATGTGATGTCCCACAATCCCAGGAAGAGTGTATCTCATTGAGAAGAGAAATTAGTACCGTTTCCATGCTAAAATGTGGGCAAAAGCCAGATTGTCTGAGTTGCAAAGAATGTGTATTCTTGACATACATGGAAAGTTGGAGATGGACTATTTTTTCAGTAAGCTTTGCGAAGTATGGTACATTAGAGCTGGCCGGTAGTTACCAGGATCCATGGGAGTGGAGGCTTGTTTTATAATGCTGATTTGGTTACCCTATTGCATAAGTTGTTCTTTTGTCAAGTGGTTGCAGAAGTTTGGAAGCAGGTGCAGCGCAGAACCTCTATTGTGGTAGGTTTGACCCAAAAGGTATCTATTAAGCTTGTTATTTTTAGGTTGCAATGCACCCATATAGGAAAAAAATTATTTGACATCATTCTTGCTGCTGATTTACTGTTCCTCTGAACTGGAAACAAGAGGACATGATTAACTTTAATTTTTAGTATAACTCCTTATGCCTTTTGGCCAAGTATGAGACAACCCCAGCAAGGAAGATCAGTGTGTACTCCATCTGTAGTATTATCTAGGACTCTGTTAGTGAGGTTCCTCCAGTAGCCAGCATGTATCTCAGTTCTCATATAAAACGTACCTCTCACTTCTGGCAAGCGTATGCCAGTAGGTTTCAGTCAGCTGACTGGCAGCCGTGCCTGCTCTACACCTGTTACTTCCTTGTATCTGTCTAGGAATCATATATACACAGAATTCTGGCTAGCTAGACCTCTTTGCCAGAGCTTGGTCTGCACCTTGATGTCACCTTGTGCTTGGCTCCCTGCTTCACTTCAGATCCTTATTCGCCTTGTCGGAGAGTCCCAGATTCTGCTCTAGTTTCAGTTTTTCCTCAGCTTTTTTCCTACCTAGTTCCTCCTCGATGAACACTCTGTGCTTGTGTTTCAGTCTCTTTGGAGTTCTCTGTCATCTTGAGTCCTGGGATTCGGCTGCAAAGGCCTGGTGGCCACCAATACAGAAGAGCTCAAAGCGAAGGGAAGGTGACTCAAAGGCAGAAGACTGTGTTCTGCCTACCCCTGGATCTGGGGGGCTCTGTCCTGTGAAGAATATGTCCATGGATCGTATCCACTCACGTCTTTCCCATTGACAAGAACTGCCAGTGATTTTGTGTCTTGGGCTCATAACAGACATTGTTCTTTCATCTTTTCTTTTCACTGTTTCACGTGTCTGTCATTTGGGCTATTCTATTTGTTTCTTACTGAATTCAATGTTTGTTTTCTTTTGGCATTTTGGGATGGAGACTGGTTTTGTATTATTTTTCAAAATGCAAATGCAATGTGTGCCTTTTGAGTCAATGCTGATTCCTGGCGATCCAGCAGCTCCTGGGTTTTCTTGGCAGCGTGACCGGAAGTAGATTGGCTGGCCTTCCTTCCAAGGCAATGGAGAGTTAAGTAACTTGCCCAAGGCCACAAAAACTGCCAGTGAGAATCAAACCCTGGTTTCTTAGCTTACCAAACCAGTGCTCTAACCACTAGGCTACTCCTCCAAATATTAAAAAAGCCTAGTGGTTGGGGCAAGGTACTTCAGGCCGGAAGATCAGGGGTTCAAATCTCACTAGAGGACAACAACCTTGGGCCGGAAGGACTAGCGTTTCGAGTCCCACAGGTGCTCCTTGTGGTCTTGGGCAAGCCACTTAACCCTCCATAGCCCATGTTCCCTGTAAAATAGTTATCTCCAAGTTATAATGTCCTGTTCAAAGTAATTTCAGTTTGTTCAATGTAAACCGCACTGATGCAGAATAGAGCAGTATATAAGAGAATGTAAATAAATAAATAAAATATTTTTATAAAAGCACAATTCATCACATTTAAATCTAAACACAGACACACATAAAATGTACAGCTAAGCCTGGTCTGACTGCTGACAGAAAAGGGGAAAAAATCTCATTAGCCTTATTCCTTTACCAAAAAATGGGCCTTTACTAGTTTTCAAAACTTCAATAACTTAATCTCCTTTCTTGTTGCTAGCGGAAGCCCCATTTTCAATTGTGCTCAGGGGCACAGCTGAAAATGTGAGGGCAGTAGCTGGGCCTTGCACAAGAACCATATAACAGCAATAACAGCCACAAGTCATTAACATAAGTATCTACTGTATCAACTTTGCAGGGCAGGATGGTGCTGTTTTTGCCCATTCTTGTTGGAGGAATAGCTCAAACTCTAAAATTGCTTGGGGGTAGTCAGTGAACAGGAAACAGTTTCTATTTTGGGAACCCGTAAGAAACCGTGAGGGGTCCACTCCTCCTTAACTCTCATCCCCCCCCCTCAATTTCCTTTGCCCAGATCCTGCCCTGTCCTAATATCTTCTAGTCACCTACTGGCTGTCCAATTCAGCGATCCTGTCCGTTGCATAACTGCAACGCTAATAACAAAAATCAACACAAAACTTGCTCAGGCCCTACGGTACCTTGCCCTTCCTTCTCAGAGATTGCTGTTACCATGGAAACTTAGGGTATGCATTCCTGAGCATATATTTGGTGTGTTTGTGCACCTAAAAATTTAAAGTGTGCACAAATCACTTCTACGTGCACATATGACTCAATACATGTAGAATTAATTGCATGCATAAAATGTTCTTACATAAAAACAGAAACATGATGGCAGAAAAAGATCACATGGCCTATCTAGTCTGCCCTTCCATATCCCAATACTAATCTCCCTTCTTTTTCTTTAGAGATCCTCTGTGTTTGTCCAATGCTTTTTTGCATTCAGATACTGTCCTCATCTCTACCACCTCCACTGGGAGACTATTCCACGGATCCACCACTCTTTCCATAAAGAAATATTTCTACATATTACTCCTGAGTCTATCCTCTTTCACCCTCATCCTATGTCCCCTCATAGCAGAGCTTGCTTTTAATCAAAAGAGGCTCTCCTCCTGTGCATTTATGTCACGGAGGTATTTAAACGTCTCAATCATATCATCTCTATCTTGCCTTTCCTCTAACATATACATATTAAGATCTTTAAGTCTGTGCGTATATGCTTTATAATGAAGATAATTAACTATTTAGTAGCCATCCTATGCACTGACTCCATCCTACATGCATGCAATAGGTGAAATGCACAAAAATCAGGAAAAATGTGTTTTAAATAAACTCAAAACAAATTTGTTTTTGGTCATGCACACCCCTAATGGAAACCCTGCAAAGAGATTGGAAGAGGGGGGGAGGGGAGCAGGGTATTGTAGGGCTCCAGCAGGCCCCACATTTAATTTTATTATCAGCATCATTGCCATGTTTGGGAACAACTTTGGTGCATTGGCCAATGGTGCCAGGCACACACCAAGGTAAGCAACAGAAGCAATGCTCAAGCACCTATCCAATTCTGATACCATTTATAGCTTATTTGCACTTGAGTAACCCCCTTAGCCAGGCAGACAGAGCGGTTTGCAATAAAAAAAAAGCAGAAGCAATATATAGCCAGAATAGGAAAGTCACAGTACAGGAAAAAAAAAAGGAAGGGAGAAAGAATAGAGGAGACATCCAGGCCCAAAAAAGAGGAGGGCTGCAATGGTGCATCAATTCTGAAGGCTTGGGTAGATAGGTGGGCTTTTAGGAGTTTCTTAAAATGGGGAAATGAAGCTTCTAGCTGGAGATGGGAGAAAGGCAGTTCCAGAGAGAGGGAACCATGTAGAAAAAAGCAGATTGGTATGTAGAATCATATTTGGCACATGAAGGGGACAGGTGGACCAAACAGTTATCTTGAAGTGATTGAAGGCAATGCTGGGGCACATAGAGATGATCAAAGACGACAGGTATTGTGCTGCCAGGTTATGGAGGACTTTGTGAGCAAAGGTAAGGATTTTGAAGTGTACTCTCTGTGGTGCTGAATGAGAATGGGCGTGATGTGATCATACTTTCTAGCATGAGTGAAGGCGCGGATGGCAGTGTTATGGATGGTTTGGAGGCTTTTGAGGTGGTGTTGGGGAAGACTGGAGAAAATGACATTACAGTAGTCGAGGTGAGTGATGACGGAGCTGAGAATAAGAGTGGTCGGGACTGCCTGGCCAAAAAATGGGTGAAGGGCCCGGAACATACCAAGAGCCGAAAATGTGGGCCAAGTAAGGTGGGAGTTATGAGTTGGAAAGTTCTGAATCTATGTGGACATCAACATATTTAAAAGAGGGGAGAAGCATGATGGGGGTGGAATCCAGGGAAGGGTTCAGAGCAGGAAAGGATTTGGTGCCCTTGATGCAGGTGGTGGTAGTCTTGGTGGACTTGAGCTTTAAAGCATCGTTGAACAACCAAACAGAGATAGAGTCGAGAGCAGAATTTATAGCAGAAAGATCAGGTAAGATGCTGTCGAGTCATTCCAGAAGTAGGATATTGTCCATGTACATGTAGAAAGTGATATCCAGTGACTGAATGAGGGTAGCTAGGAGACTGAGAAAAAAATATTGAACAGAATGGGAGAGAGTTCTGACCCCTGAGGAACACCACAGGGGAGGGAGCAGAGAGTGGAAGAGGAGTTGTGGCTGCGGTCTTGATAGCTATAATCATGGAGAAAGGAAAAGAACCAAGAGAGAACAGTATCCCAGAGGCCATCTTCATGAAGACATGTGAGGAGGAGGTTGTGGTCAATGAGGTCAAATGCCGCAGTGAGATCAAGAGAAATGGCAAATGCAATGCAACCCTGGTCCAGCATGGTATGAAAATCATTAAGAACAGAGGTGATGATCGTTTCCATGCTGTAATGAATGCGGAATCCCGATTGGTGAGGGTGCAGGGCCAGGGTGTTTCTAAGTGGTCAGTTAGCTGAGAGAGAATAAGGCGCTCTGCAAGTTTAGCCAGGAAGGGGAGGTTAGAAATTGGGCGATAGTGGGAGGGGTTATCAGGGTCAAGCTTAGGACCTTTAAGAAGGGGGCGAATCAGAGCATGCTTCCAAGAAGGGGGGAATGGTACTAGTGGAGGAGGAGGAGGAGGACTTAAGCATGGAACAGATGTAAGGACTGAAGCCTAGAGATTAGTCAGCAAGCCAATCAGAAGGGATGGGATCCATGGGACATGATGGCATCATAATGGAGTTGAGGAGATAAGAGAGAGTAGGAGGGTCGACTGGGGAAAGGTTACCCCAAGTATGGGTAGAAGTGGTAGCTGGGGAATTAGGCGAGGAGGGGGGAACAAAGGGAACAAAGGAGGGCAACCCAGAATGAGCGGTGGAGATTTTAGCAGTAAAGGAATTGGAAAGGCCATCCGGGGATGGGCAGTTGATAGATGTAGAGAAGGGGGAGGAAAAACAGAGAGAGGAGAGTTGAGTTGCAATAGAGAAAAGTGCCTTAGGGTCATGAGAGGAGGCGGTGACCAAATCCAAATAATAGTTTTTTGGCCATGAGGACCTGGGATCGGTAATGGTGATGATGCGCTTTGAAGAGAAGGAGGTGGTCAGTCTTTCCTTTCTGTCACATTTGCTCTGCTGCCCTGAGCTGCTGCTCAAGGAGGCAGAGCCCAGGGTGGCACCAGGAGGATGAGTATTGGGGGGGGGGGGGGGAGGTTTGGATCTGGACTAAGGAGGCAATAAGAACATAAGATATGCCATACTGGGTCAGACCAAGATCCATCAAGCTCAGTATCCTGTTTCCAACAGTGGCAATCTAGGTCACAAGTACTGTCCCCCTCAGCCCCCTCTGGTGGCGGCGTAGTGGTTCCACAGGGGCTGGGGAGCGCATAAGAAATAAAGGGTTTCAGGGTTGACCTGTTGTGAGGGTCAATGAGGTAGCAGGCCTCATTGTCAGCCTCAAGGTCAACTTCCTAAAAAGTAACTCTTGCCAAGTGTAGGGTAAAGAAAAGGCTTTTATTTCACCTTTGCGCATAAAGAAGTTCAAAATATGAGGTAATGAGTAACAGAACACAAACTTTGGTTGCATCAAAATGTGAATCAGCAAAAACACTCAAAATAACATGGTTATCCGTCACCAACTTAAAACATAAGGTTTCCAGTATTCTTTGCATACATGGGATTTGTTTGCCTCTTACTTAAACACATCTCCTTGTGCAATAATCACATTCCATTGGTTCTATGTCTTCAATACCCTCAGATTCCCCTGGCAGCCATTCCATTTCTACGGGGTCCGAATCTGAGGTCTCTGAGATCTCTGGGATGTTAAAACCTGGTTTTCTAAAAGCATGCCATACCGTATCCCAGTGCTGGCTTGGGAGTTTGGGGCGTCGGCTTTTAGGTATATTATAACTCCCTGGGCTTACTGCTGTTTCAGGATTAAAGGTTTGCTTCTTCCAGTCTCTGGCAGCACTAAACTTTTTCCTGTAAAACTTATCTGGTGTTTCTGGTTTAAAACGGTCCTTATTATCCAGATAAAAGCTAGCCCTTTGTTTCTCTCTAGGCTTCTTGTGAAAGGCTTGAGGCCTAGTCTGAAAGTCTTTTGCTTCAGGTAATTTCCAACGATCCCAGGATATCTTTCCTGTTTTAGAATGAGGTATAATTCTTTTGAGGTAAGGCTGCAGCTGAGGGGCCTGTCTTCCACCTCCACCCCTGTGGCAGTTGGTTAGGGGCCGCGCCCTCTCAGCTATATCCTCTCTCTTAAGGCTATGAACCTTTCTTTCATCCTTCAAGTTACTTTTGTAAAAACTTTTAAAAGTACCTTTTTTCTCTTGAAGGTTTCTTCTCCAGTTAGAAGGATAAGCCTCTCCTTCCTTGGCTGTCCTCTGTATGACTGCCTCTTGCAGTTGTGTATGGCCTTCCTCTAGGCCTGCTCTTGGGCCTTCAGCTCGGCCTGCTCTCCCAGTAGCTTTCACTCCTTGAGCTCTTCTGGGTTTGTCAGTGACTTCGCCTCGGTCTCTGACTCCGGCTTCTGGAGCTTCCCTTGGCACTGCTTTCTGCGCTTCCTGTGAAGGTCTCTGCCAAGCTCCTTGCCTCCTCCTGTGCTTCCCCTCTGGGTTGCTCCTTGACTGCCTCTCTGGCTTGCCCCTTGGCTGCCTCTCTGGCTGGCTCCTTGGCTGCCTTGGCTTCCTTTCTTGCAATGCTTTGTCCCTGCTTAAATCCAGAGCAGCTGCTTCTGAGTCCTGCCCATAGAGGTGTGGTTCTTCCACTTCCAGGCTTGCTCTCCTGCTCCCTCTATGTGTCCCTTCTCGTAATTGCAGGTAAATCTTGTTTTTTTCAAGATTTAAAACTTTCTTTCCTTGCGTCAGAGGGCCCGCGGTATCACAGTACATAGTAGTTTCTCCAAAAGACATAGGTTCCACAATGCTTGTCTTGGATCCCCTTTAATAATGCTTTTGGACCTTTCCTCCAGGAACTTTTCCAAATCTTTTTTAAACCCGGCTACACTAACAGCTTTTACTACATCCTCCAATAATGAATTTCAGAGTTTTATTACATGTTGAGTGAAAAAATATTTTCTCTTATTAGTCTTAAATAGGCTACCCTGTAGCTTCATTGATATGTACTTGGAACACCACTATATACTCCTCAGCAAAGGCCACCCAACCAAATATCAATAAAAATACCACCAAACGATGCCACGCACCATGGTACTCCAATGAAGCAAAAGAGCTAAAGAGAAAACTCAGACACATTGAAAGGAGGTGGTTGGGGAAAAAAAGAATGGCACCCTCAAAGAAACATACCTACAGAAAGAATAAAGTTTACTGCTAAACAAGTGCTGAAGGGAATACCACACAAACATTCTTCCTCAACCACCTAAGACAGCTCTTCCTCATAGCAAACTCACTAACCAAAGACCCCAAGCAAGAAAACGAACTAAGAAATATCTCCCACCTTACAGTAGCTCTCAAGCTATGGTGAACTAACTCAGCCTCAAATACAACTTAATCCATTTAAACAACATGAATACTTCCAACACTATTACAACCTTACATCATACTCACAGATTGATCTCCTTCAGAATGATCACAACAGAGTAAACTTGATAGTACCATCTCCGCCAGCAACACTACCACTTCCCTACTTGATCCATGTCCATTATCACGGATTAAAAACACCAGAGCTGAATTATCCCAAACAATACAAACAATCATTAACACCTCCCTTTCACAATGCTACATGCCCTCTGCTTTGAAAACGCCTCAATTCGGCCAATACCAAAAAAGCCTTCACTTGACCCATCTGCACCGTATTCATACAGACCCATCACTAGCATCCCCTTTATAGCCAAGATAGTTGAAAAAGTAATACAACAACAGCTCTATGATCACAAACACCCATGTACCTCTTGACAGCCAACAACATGGCTTCAGGCGACAGAACAGCGTGGAAACATTGCTAATATCTCTATTTGATACCATAATCAGAGGAATCTCAAAAACAAGGCCAGGATTCATAATGATTTTCTTAGACATTTCTTAGACATTTCCTCTGCCTTCAACACCATACTATCACACGCTACTCACAAGACTACAAGATAACAGCTTCCATGGAACAACTTCAGACTGGTTCAAATCCTACCTTCAGTCCCAAATCAGCAGAACCACCAAAAATGCATACCACAGGATGAGACTAGTCCGACGCCTCAAACCCCTCCTCTCTCAGGAACACTTCCGCACAGTCTGTCAGGCACTAATAACCCCAATCCTAGACTTCTGCAACCCAATCTATCTTGGCCTAACAAAACAGACACTCAGGCCAGTGCAACTGGCCCAAAACACAGCAGCTCGCATAATAACTGGCACCACAAGACAAGAACACATCACACCTACCCTAAAAGATCTCCACTGGCTACCAATCAGCTCCCGCATCACATACAAGACAATCATAAACATATTCAAAATCAAGCAACAGTCGTCAGCTTTCAGCATACACCCACTCATACAACCCAACAACAGCACAAGACCGAGGAGGAGAGGCACATCCAACCGTGTCAACACACCTAAAGACATCAACAAGGTACGCAAGGACACCAAAAAACGAGCCTTATCAAAGGCGGCACCAACAATCTGGAATGCCTTCCCTGATGAACTACGGTCAACAACAGACATTGATATTAGGAAACTGTTAAAGATGACCCTCTTCATAGAGCACTACAGTGACATCACAAACGGTGTAACAGACAATACCCAACTCAACACCCCACCCTAGCGATATGATTTAGTATTAAAGTCCTGATGTACATAGTATTGTAAATAGCGCAAGTTGTAAATAGCTGACCAAGAATCAATGTCCATCTACACACACATGCACTCGCTGCTCAATGCATGCACACACTAGACACTGTATCTTGTTGATTGTTTGCTGTGTAGACCGCCTTGATTGTAGGAAAAGGCGGTATAGAAATCCGTTTAAATAAATAAATAAATCTTACAGACCATCAGCAAAAAGTCAAAATTGGCACCCTAACTTCCTTCCCATTCACACAAGGAGTTCCACAGGGCTTCGCCTTGTCAGCCTTGCTCTTCAAGATCTGCATCCAACCCATCTGTGAAGTTATAAAATCACACCGCATTTCTTATCACATATATACAGATATTTATTTTATTTATTTATTTAACAGGTTTTATATACCGCTTTATCATTTCAATCAAAGCTGTTTATATTGTAACTTAAACTTGGTAAAGTACATTAAACAGGGATATTTATAACTTGGATTTTTCTGAGGCAATGGAGGGTTAAGTGACTTGCCCAAGGCCACAAGGAGTGCTAGTGGGAATCGAACCCTGGTCTCTGGGTTCCCAAGCCAGTGCTCTAACCATATTCATGCCATACTCTGCAAGACCTTCTTCAATATCATCATTCAGTGCCTATCAAACATGAACTGCTCAGTAAACCCCAGCAACACAGAAGTACTACACATCACAAAAGACCCAAATGTCATCCCCCCGGCTAAGATAACAGCAAAAGATGTGGAACCGATTGTGAAATCCGAGGTCAAATATTTGGGCGTCACAATTGACCAGAGCTTAGACATGCTATCCCATATAAAAAGAACAAGTATTAACTACCACAAAATGAGAATTATTCAAAACCTCCACCCACTACTCAACATCAGTGACTTCATATCCATATCCCAAGCCATTATAACGCCCCACCTAGATTTCTGCAATATTATCTATCAAGGCCTCCCAAAACATGCTCTTTATCCCCTACAAATGGCCCAAAATATGGCTGCTAGGATGATTGCCGGTGCATCAAAGCATGAACATAACATCCCCGTACTCAGGAACCTACACTGGCTACCTATAGTCTCAAGAGTGAAATATAAAGTCATCACAACAGTCTTCTAAATACTGCAAAACCTATCAGCAAATATTCTCAAACCATTACTAAACAGAGCCCCTGAATCCAGAGCATGAAGATCCTGCAATCAAAACCTATTCAAGATCCCGGCACTCAGAACAAAAAGCAACCACCAGACATGCAACCAAGGCCTTTCCCTCTTTGAACCCCTTGATCTGGAGCTCCCTGTCTGAACCCCTGGAATCTGCAGAAACTCTTCAAGATTTTAGAAAAAAACTCGATATACTTATTCACTGAACATCATGGGGGTCATTCTGAACCATGAATAGCGGGGATGTACATCCGTTTTGGATATACAACCCCCGCTATTCGCAAGGACCCAATTCTGCACATCTAGCTCCCCGCATGCATAAGGCCTTTGTGTGGGGAGCTCCAGACGGGGACAGGAAGGGGCGGCAACAGAGCAGAGAGTGAGTGGAATGGGGGTGGGCCACACAATCTGGATGTACAGGGCCTATTCAGGTCACGGTCCTGTATGTCCAGCGCTGACAGGATGGACGTGGGACTTATTCCACCTCGGAGGTGGAATAAGTCCCATGTGCAACAGGAATTGGGGCCTGCAGGCCCGCAGAAGTCCCAGGACAGCCAGAGATAAGTCCCCACTGCCCAATCCCAGCCATGGCTGTCCCTGCCGAGGGCCAGATGGCAGGGAAAGAAGAGCGGAACAGTGCTGGACCTTTCTGTGCCCCTGCATGGCATCCCAGTGCCATGGCGATGAGACCACCATGGCACCGGGGTTCCAGCAGCATCATAGGAAGGGCTATCCATGAGGTTGATGGACTTTCAGCACGGCAAAACTGGGGCATGTCGGGACTGTCTAAGTGCCTGATTCTGCACTTGTGGGAATGTCTAACTCCCATGGTTGCAGAATCAGGTACACGTTCAGGCCGTCCATATTTTGGGCATCTGGATAGCTTGGACATGCCCCAATTGGAATTGGCCTCCACGGGCATGATACCAATGACTAAATATAAAATGTACCCTGCTTTCCAAGAAGCAATGCCATGTTGCCCCAAGTCAGTCCTTACCTGCCCCAAACATCACACCCCAACACACCCTTACGAGCACCGGCATGTTCTTATGTAGCTAGTGCAGGTTTTGCCCAACCCCTGCTCTATGCTTTTTGTCACGATCAACGTTCATAGACAATGCTACCCATTGAAATGATGTTAAGTGCACCCATCCCAACTGCAATATTGCCGGTGAGCATGCACCAAAGTTGCCTGCACTAACAGTGATGTGCACCACACCCCTGAACTGCCCATTCTCCACCACAACCAATCCTATTCAGTTAGTGTGGGATTTTTAGATCAGCCACATTTTTGCAACATGGTAAAAGATTAATGCAGCACACTTGGTGCATGCTGAACCCCGTGCTTCCTGGTTGCATGGTTTAATAAAGATGCCCTTAAAAGCGACAAAGTAAACGGCCACATTGCCAATACAGTGGCAGGTCAGACTAATATCTTTTTCAAATGCATGAATTCATAACTGTCTTCATTCTGACTGATATTTCAGAGATACTGATGCCTAGGTATTGCTGAATCTTATCTCCAAGTACATTGGGAGAAGTCTTTGTTTTAATGACAGATCTCTGCAAGTCCTAATGATTTCCCCGTTTCATGGCATTTCTCCTTAGGTTTCATGGTATTTCTGATAATAAGCGATTGTTTCCAGTTAGTGTGTTACTCCTTATGAAGCAAATATTTGGAGAGGAGAATAGACCCATGGGTATTGCTTCAGTTAACCCGTTTTGGACCAGCATATGTTTTACATACATAAGGTTTCCATACTTACTACTCAACTGTTTACTAATTAATTGTTTTAAATTCAATGGAACTATGTTTAGCTATAACCGAGGCAGGCGGACCCGGCGCTGCAGGCCCCTACCTTACACCCCCGTTCAACAACAACCCCCCCCCCATCCCCCCCCATCCCCCCCCCCCCCCACAAAACACAACACACCAACATTTTATGGAACAAAACTGGTCGCAGCTTTTATTAGCCAACAATTTAACAATCCAACAAATACATTTTCAAAAGCACTCAATTAGCGGCACCCGGCTGCACCAGCCATACCTCAGCAAAGTGCCTGCCACCGCTAATGCCGTAACTCGCCACCCGGCAAGTTACCATACCCCTCTCCCCGACTTCGCCATGCTAAGCAAAAGTCGTCCGAGGGTTTGACCGGGTCAGGGGCACCCCGCCCCCGCCCAATTGTATCCTGCTGCTCCGGACCCCGGAAACCTCCGGGATCCCGCCCCCCCCCACCCCCAGCTGCAACACCCCAAAAAACCCCCAACGCCTAACGTTAGGGAGGGAGGGAGGGAC
This sequence comes from Ichthyophis bannanicus, assembly GCA_033557465.1. NCBI lineage: Eukaryota > Metazoa > Chordata > Amphibia > Gymnophiona > Ichthyophiidae > Ichthyophis > Ichthyophis bannanicus. The sequence continues at coordinate 122,730,198 of CM066043.1, read as the reverse complement.
GCCGGCACCGAAGCAGCCTCCGCACGACTGACCACGCGGAGGCTGCTCGGCCCCGATCCCCCCTCGTGCCCCAATCCCAAGGCTCTAATTGGCTCCCGTGGGGCCACCACCCACGGGAGCCCATCAATTTAAAGGACGCGCGCTCGCGCCCGTCAGGGCCGAGCGCGCACACCCCGACCAGGCCGCGCACAGGGTCCCCGCGCCGGGCCGCGCGCCCGGTTAGCCTCGGCCGCCGGGACCCTGCCCGCGGCCTTGTAATTATCGTTATGTCAAAAAGTGTTATATACAGATTTTTTTTATCTGAGATATAGTTAGTTTAATAGGTATTCGAAGTTTGCTGATTTTGATGGTACTGACGGCTCAACATAAAAAGATCCCAAAAAATAGTAAGTAGTTTATAATCTTGTACTAGCTACTATTTTGCAAATAAAAGTATTTGTAGACTTCAGAAAATAGGTTTAGATAACTGTAAGTTAGTTTCAGAGTTATTGGTGCGTATATCGGCCTTGTATGTTTTTCATATGCTGGGCTAATATGTTTTCGAAACTAATTTCTGTCAAGCATTCTGTTCTAGGTGTTTCAATGGTGCAATATCGACACACTGCATCAGAAGTGTTTTCACGTGTATCATGTTCTGCCATCAGAATGGACTGTTGACAAACTATATTATATCATAATAAAGTGTTTTAAATAAAACTGCAGTTTCAGTAGTATCATATTCCAACAACAAAGCACGGATCCACGTGCTATGTACAAACCCAGTCACAAAAACGTGGATAGCAAAGGAAGGAATTTCTTTATTAATCACTTAAAGCCTATGGCCCGACACAGGCCGTGTTTCGTTGCCTTCTTCAGGGGCAGGCTATATAAAAAACATATTAAAAACAACGATGAAAATCAGCTATAAATTATAAAACAACATACACATATAAACCACCTAAGAAAGAATAATAAATAATAAAACAGTTATTGTTAATATATATATATATATATAGCCAATTATGAATGAAAATTAAAAATTAATAAAATTAATAAAATCACAAAAATCAGCACAGAAACATTCAAAATAAATTAGCTATCAGAAACAGTATAAATATATCAATAAAAATGTGTAGGTTAAAAGATAAGATAAGTGATTAATAAAGAAATTCCTTCCTTTGCTATCCACGTTTTTGTGACTGGGTTTCAGTAGTATCATACAGTATGTTCATGTCAATGAATATTGGAACTGAATGCTATCTTTTCTGAAGACGGACAATATACTATATTGGACCAGTATATGAAAAACATACACTATGTAAAACTTCTATTTTATGCAAAGTTTTAATATTTTTTATTATTGCCGGTATTTCATAGTTGTTTGAGTGTAACAAATCTAATAAATCATCCAGAACAGAGAGAGAATATGCGAGCAGTCCAAAACGGGTTAAAAGGCATATTCTTGTTCTTTTCCACGGTTGGGTATTGATTATATTGCAGGGTTTTGCTTCCACCAAAGATAGTAAAACCTGCAGAAATGAGAGCAGAAATAAAGACTTTCAAGTAATTTTTAACAGGCGTGCAACTTGAAATGTAAAATATATTGACCGGAAAATAACAAACACTTTAAAAATTAACTTCGTGTAATGCTTTTGGCTTCCCAATCAGATCAAGAAATTGACACCATGTATTATCTCCCCCTCAATTCATTTCTTAAGATGCAGTCTACCATCCCATTGTGCTGAAACAATTGTCTGTTCTATAGGTCAGGGTATTTTGCATTTTGGAACAGTCCCCCCGTGACTTATTTTATCACAAAATAATTGGAAAGCAAATGCCCAGTTCATCCTTGAAGACCTGACTCTTGACAACAGGAATTCTCTCCTGTAACCCAAGGAGACCCAGCTTTTAAAGATCAGTGCTTTAGGACTGGAGACAGGACTACAATAAAACCATATCAAATGCACAATTCATCAGGAAAGAGTCAGCAGTAAGTTTAGTGAAGTGCCCAAGGGGGCAGCTAAGGCTTTGTCAAAACATACAGAGACAAATTGCTGCTGGTAGATAGATAGTGCTTTATGTTTATTTAAGGAAAGCCAAAGGTGAAAGCGAGATAGAAGAGAGTGTTGCAAAGAAGTCAACTTTTCTGAGATCGAAAGCACAGAGATGGTTCATTTGCATTTCTGTTCGATATGTTTATAACACTTTTGAATAGCATGTAGTATATTCTAAGAAAGTTCAAACATTAAAGTACTTCATCATAAATAAGTGCAATAATTAACAATTTTTGCAAACCCTTACTCTTTCCTTAACTATTATCCAAACAGAAGGGCAAGTACTGGCATTTCCTCTGGGTCACAGTGGCAGGGATAAAGAATGCTGTTACCTGTTCAGGATAACCAAAAGCTTGCCAGTGATTCTTCTGTGGGAAAGAGAGAATAGTGAGGTTTCTGGAGTCCAGCGGATTACCAGATCCAAGGCAGCATGGATTCACCAGAGGCAGGTCTTGCCAGACAAATCTGATTGATTTCTTTGACTGGGTGACCAGGGTGTTGGACCGAGGGAGAGCCCTAGATGTGGTGTATTTAGATTTCAGTAAAGCCTTTGACACCGTTCCTCATAGGTGACTTATAAACAAATTGAGCACCCTAGGGTTGGACCCTAAAGTTACTGCTTGGGTTAGAAATTGGTTGAGTGGGAGGCAACAAAGGATACAGGTAATTGGCGCTCACTCTGAGGAGGAGGTGGTTATCAATGGTGTGCCTCAGGGATCTGTCTTTGGTCCGATTCTTTTTAACATCTTTGTTAGTGATATTGCAGAAGTGCTATAAGGTAAGGTTTGCCTCTTTTCAGATGATACCAAAATCTGCAATAGAGTAGACACCCAGGAAGGTGTAAATAACATGAGGAGGGATCTAGCTAAGCTTGGTCTAGAATTTGGCAGCTGAGATTTAATGTTAAAAAATGCAGGGTCATGCATTTGAGCTGCAGCAATCCAAGGGAGTGATACAATATAGGGGGTGAAGTACTTCCGTCCACAACAGAAGAGCAGGACCTAGGCGTGATTGTGTCTAATGATCTTTAAAGTAGCTAAACCAGGAGAGGAATGGTCAGCAGAAGAAAGGACGTGATAGTGCCTCTGTAAAAGCTTTGGTGCAACCTCATTTGGAGAATTGTGTGCAATTCTGGAGACCACACCTTCAAAAGGATATAAACAAGTTGGAGTCGATTCAAATGGTGGCTACTAAAATGTTTAGTGGTCTTCGTTATAAAGCATATGAGGACAGACTTAAGTATCTTAATATAAACACCTTAGAGGAAATTCCGGATAGAAGTGATATCATTGAGATGTTTAAATACCTCCATGGCATAAATGCACAGGAGGAGATCCTCTTTCGATCAAAATCAAGCTCTGCTAAGAGGGGACAAAGGATGAGAGTGAAAGGGGATAGGCTCAGGAGTAATATGCGGAAATATTTCTTTATGGAAAGAGTGTTAGATACATGGAATAGAGATAAGGACACTATCTGAATTTAAAAAAAACATGGGACAGAGGATGTCTAAAGGAAAAAAGGAGACTGTTGTAGTGGTTGATATGGAAGGGAAAACTACATAGAAACATAAGCTATGCCATACTGGGTCAGACCAAGGTACATCAAGCCCAGTATCCTAATTCCAAAAGTGGCCAATCTAGGTCACAAGTACCTAACAGTTTCCCCAAAAGACACAGGTTCTACAGTGCTTGTATTGGGGCAAGCCATGGGTATCTCTGGTCCCCCTTAATAACGGTTTATGGAAATTTCCTCCAGGAACTTGTCCAAACCTTTTTTAAACCCGGCAACACTAACAGCTTTTACTACTCCGGTAATGAATTCCAGAGTTTGATTACACGTTGAGTGAATAAATATTTTCTCTTATTTGTCTTAAATAGGTTACCCTGTAGCATCATTGCATGTCCCCTAGTATTTCTATATTTTGATGGCGTAAACACTCGATCCACAGTTACACGTTCCACTCATTAATTTATAGACCTCAATCATATCTCCCCTCAGCCGTCTTTTCCAAGTTGAAGAGCACTAACCTTTCAGCCTCTCTTCATAGGGGTATTCTTCCATCCCCTTTACCATTTTGGTGGCTCTTCTCTGTACCTTTTCTAATAATGCTATATCCTTTTTAAGAATATTCAAGGTGTGGTCGCACCATGGAACAATACAGAAGCATTACAATGTTCTCCATTCCTTTCATTATGATACCTAGCATTCTATTTGCTCTCTTGACCGCCGCTGCACACTGGGGGGAGGGTTTCAACATGTTATCCACGATAACACCTAAATCTTTTTCCTAGGTGGTGGTTCCTAATGTGGAACCTTGTATCGTGTAACCATAGTTTGGGTTGTTCTTTCCTAGATGCATAACTGCACTTGCCCACATTAAATTTCATCTGCCATTTCAATGCCCAGTCTTCCAGTTTATCAAGGTCCTCTTGCAATTTTTCACAATCCTCTTGGGTTTTAACAACTTTGAATAATTTTGTGTCATCTGCAAATTTGATCACCTAACTTGTTATTTCCATTTCCAGGTCATTTATTAATATGTTAAAAAGCAGCGGACCCAGCACAGATCCCTGGGGTACTCCAATATTCACCTTTCTCCATTGGGAAAATTGGTCATTTATCCCTATTCTCTGCTTTCTATATTTTAACCAGTTCCTGATCCACAATAGAACACTGCCTCCTATCCCATGACTTTTAAATTTTGCCAACAGTCTCTCATGAGAGACCTTGTCAAAGGCTTTCTGAAAGTCCAGATACACTATATCAACCGACTTACCTTTGTTTAGCTGTTTATTCACACCTTTAAAAAAACAACAGATTAGTAAGACTTGACCTTCCTTGGCTAAAGCCATGTTGGCTGTCTCCCATTAAGATATGACTATCTACATGTTCAGTAATTTTGTTATTTATAATTGTTTCTACGATTTTTCCCAGTACTGATGTTGGTCATCCTCCAATCTTCAGGTATTATAATGATTTAAGTGATAGTTCACAGATTACTAATAGTAGGTCTGTAATCTCATATGTTATTTCTTTCAACATCTAGTCCAGGTGATTTGCTAGTCTTCAGTATATCAAACAGTTGTAATACATCTTCCCGGTGAATCAATATTTCTTTCAATTCTTCTGCGGCATCACCTTTAAATATCATTTCAGTCACGGGTAACTTCCTACATCTTCCTCAGTAAAGACTGAAGCATTTATTCAGTCTCTCAGCTATGGCCTTGTCCCCTCTTAGTGCCTCTTTCGCTATCATCTAATGGTAGATAGATAGTGCTCTTCCTCTATCATCTAATGGTCCAACTGATTCTGTCATGGTTTTTTTTTTGCTATGAATGTACTTGAAAAAGTCTTTTATTACGCGTTTTTGCTTCCACAGCAAGCTTCTTCTCAAATTCTCTCTTTGCCTGCCTTATCAATGCCTTGCATCTAACTTGCCAGTGCTTATGTTTCCAATTTTTGTCATTTGGCTCCTTTTTTCATTTCCCGAAAGATGCTTTTTTGGCGACAGCCGCCTCTCTGATCTCACCTTTAAACCATGCCGGTAGTTTTTTTTTTTTTTTACTTCCTTTCACTTTTCTTAAGCTTGGAATACAGCTGTTTTGGGCTTCCATGATAGTACAGGTATCTTTAAACACCACCCATGTTTGATGTAAATCTTTAACCTTTGCAACTGCTCCTTTTAGTTTTTTCTTAACTATTTTCCTCATTTTATCATAGTCTCCCTTTTGAAAGTTGAAAGGTAATACTGTGGATTTCCTTACTATCCTTCCTCCATTTATTAAATCAAACATGATCATGCTATGATCACTATTGCCAAGTGGCCCCAACACCCTTATCTCTTGCCCAGATCTGGTATTCCACTAAAGACTAGGTCATGAACCAGCTGCTTCAAGAAGCAGTCATTTATTTCGTCCTGCCGTGACACTGACTGTCGATACCAGGGTAATTGAAATCACCCATTATTACTGTGCTATAACTTTTGTTAGCTTCCCTGATTCTTTTGAGCATTTCATCATCCATTTGCTCATTCTGGCCAGGTGGTCGATAGTACACCCCCCCACTGCCATCGCCTTTCCCGTCCCCTTTTTATTACAATCCATAGAGATTCTACAGTGAATTTTGTTTCTTGCAAAACTTTATAGGTCATGTGGTCTTTTTCTGCTGTCATGTTTCTGTGTTTCTATAAGGTTACATAAATGTCTCCATAGCTTGATTATGAAATTGAAAGTCAGGGAAAAAAAACTGGACCTCAGAAAATAGTATGAGCAGTACAAGTAGAAATGGTGCATTCACTTTTACATGACATTTGTAAATGCTTATACTCTGTAGGAAACTAGCTTGTTGCAAATTCCTCCTGCTTACACTTCCTTCTTTTCTTCATGTGCTTTATTGTAAATCGCTATGATGACCCTGTGGTCCTTTAGTGTTATATCAAATGGTAGGAACGAATAAATAAGTAAATTGTAGAAAGAAACCTACTGCTTCACATAACTCTTGCTGATTAACAACCTGACTCCATGCTTGAGGTGATAATGTTTGAATATAGGCACCTCAAATTGCCATAAAAATGGCCCCACCTATTCAGCTGCCTTTTAGCCTCCTCCCAATCCAGAAGCAGGAGCTAGTGCAATGCATTCCTCCATTGCCGAAAGAAAAGGTCCAATCTCCACCATCCAACAAAGGAAAATGCTCTTCTTGGCTACTACTCATGCCATTCACACGCAAAGTTTCCTGGCACCCCCTTGAATTTCCAAATCTCAGCAGACATCAAGAAGCATCATATGAGGTGAGAAGGCTAATTGTGGCCAGGAATGAGCTCTGCATATGACCTTACTCTCACCCAAAATCTAGTGACCCAGAGTCAGGTCCCAATCATATGGATCAAACTTGCGTTGTTTTTCATACATTTGAGACAAAGTAGCAATACTTGACATTTAGTCCTAAATGCAAAGAGAGGGGCAAAATAAACATATCAAATCACCTTATATTGAAGTTCACACAGCTCCATGTTAATAAGCAACTGAAGAATGCCATCAAAAGCAGGGCTGGCACAAGATGAAGCATCCTAGATGAATTTCATCCCTTGTGCCCCCTACACGTGTACCCATTGCCGCCGCTCTTACCCTTCTCTAGGACAAAGAGTAGTAGCAATAACTACAAATAGCCCCGCAGTGCTTACTTTCAAGCTTCAGCTCCATGGTGCTGTTTGTTTCCCTCGCTCTCTGAAGCTTCATGCTGACTTCCTGTGCAAACAGGAAGTTGGCATCGGGTGTTTGAGGGGGTGGAAGCAAACAGCCCCATGGCACCAAAGCTTGAAGGTAAGCGCCATGGGGCTGCTTAAGCCATTGCCATGGCTCTCAGTCCCAGAGAGGGGTGACAGAAGCAGCATGGGGTGCCCCTGGAGGGCCGGAGTTCTGGGCAACTGCCTAGTTCACCTAATGGTAGCACTGGCCCTGATCAATAGCCTTGAGCAAATCCTCTCCAAGACATTAAAATGTAGTTCCATATTCCAGGAGACAACTAGTCTCTCACAGTTAGCAAGGGGCTTTTATTGTGCTGTCCCATGAGGCACATTTTACAATGGGATGTCAAAATGCAATCTGGGACATCAAAGTCAGAACGTCTGAAAAAAAAGCAGGCATGTACAAGTTCAGGCATGATTTCGGAAACATGGACATGCCCAATATGGGCATCTATCAAACATCTATATAGACATCCCAAGGATAGCATTTCAGAACCAAGACATCTAATAGCATAATGTTTAGAGTAGTAGCTTAAGAGCAGACAAAGTTCAAATCCCATTGTGGATCTTTGTGATCTAAGGCTAGTCATTTAATGTTCCAAGGGCTGCAGAGCAGAGATGGGGTCCATCTGTTAAAGAGGGGTCAAAATGGCTTCAGCAGCAGACTGGTTAATCTACTAAAGAAGGGTTTAAACTAGCTTCATTAGAGATGGGTGAAAAAAACCCAGGTAAGGAAAGGTTAAATACCTCTGTAGAAATGGGTAAAAGGGGCAACATCTTGAAAGCAGTTTGTATAAATACCCGTAGCATGGAAAATAAGATCCCAGTTGTTCAGGCTTTAATAGAAGAGGCTGACTTGGATTTAGTGGCAGTTAGAGACATGGTTCACGGACAGTTATGACTGGGATGTAATTATACCTGGCTATATTTTATTCATGAAGGATCGGGTAGGAAGAAAATGTAGGAGTGGCACTATGTGTAAAAAATAATATTAAAGCTATAGAAATATAGGGCTTAAAAGGGAGCGAGTAGGGATTGTAGGTTAACCTAGAAAGAGGGAAAGAGAACTTCATTTACATTGGAGTGATATACAGATCCCCTCACAGGGAGAAGAAGTGGATGGAGATTTAATAGAAGACGTACGCAGTATTGCCATGAAAGGAGAAGTGCTACTGATAGGTGATTTCAATATGTCGGATATTGATTGGCACATCACTGCTGCAGTGTCATCTAGAAGTAAGGAGATCCTGGATTCTCTACAGGGAGAACTATTCCAGCATCTGGTAACAGAACCCACACCTCACAGGAGGAAGAGACACGGAGGGTTAATTGAAGACAAACGCAGCATTGCCAGGAAAGGGGAAGTGCTACTGATAGGGGATTTCAAAATGCCAGATGTTGATTGGCACATTTCTACTGCAGTATCATCTAGAAGTAAGGAGATCCTGGAGTCTCTACAGGGAGAACTATTCAGGCAATTGGTAACAGACCCCACACGTGAAGGGGCCATACTGGACTTGGTGCTTACCAATGGAGAACGTGTTTCTGATGTTATAGTGGGAGATCATCTTGCATCCAGTGATCACCAGATGTTATGGTTCAGTATTAGGACTAGAGCTGATAAAATCCATTCAAAAGCAAGGGTCTTAGACTTTAGGAAAACTAACTTTGTCGATATCGGACAATACCTGAAAGAGTCGTTAGTGGGATGGGAATAGCTGGAGTATGTAGAAAAGCAATGGGCAAAACTGAAAGGGGATATTTTAAGGGCAACAAACCTTTTTGGTAGAAAGGTAAATAAATGTAAAAAGAAAAGGAGGCCACTATGGTTCTCAAAGGAAGTAGCTGAAAAGGTAAAGAGAAAGAGGGTGGCCTTCATAAATTACAAGAGATCACAGAGAGAGGAAGACAGGCATCTATATTTGGAAAAACTTAGAGAAGCTAAGACAGTAGTCAGGAAAGCAAAGATACAAAAAGAAGAAATAGCCAATGCAATAAAATGGGGGGATAAGACATATTTTAGATACGACAGTGAGAGGAGGAAGGACAGAAGTGGTATTGTCAGACTCAAGGGTGAAGGGAAGGAATATGTAGAAGCTGCCGAGGATAAAGCTGAATTTCTTAACAAATATTTCTGTTCTGTGTTCGCAGATGAAAGGCCAGGAGCAGGACCTCAGAAAACACCCACAAAAAGGAACAGAAGTTATGGGGATCTTGAATGTTTTCAGAAGACTATGTTCATGAGGAACTACAGCTTAACTAAAAGTAGACAAAGTGATGGGACTGGACAGGATTCATTCAAGAATACTGAAGGAACTTGGGGACATTCTAGCAGCTCCACTGAATGACCTTTTCAATGCTTCCTTGGAGTCAAGAGTGATCGCAGAGGACTGGAGAAAGTTACATGTGGTCCTTTTACACCAAAGCAGAAGTAAGGATGAAGTTGAAAACTACAAGCCAGTTAGTCTGATCTCTGTGGTGAGTAAATTATTCAAAACGTTACTAAAAGAGAGAATAGTGAGGTTTCTGGAGTCCAATGGATTGCAGGATCTAAGGCAGCATGAGTTTACCAGAGGCAGGTCTTGTCAGGCAAAACAGATTGATTTCTTTGACTGAGTGACCAGGGAGTTGGACCGAGGGAGAGTCCTAAATGTGATGTACTAGATTTCAGTAAAGCCTTTGACACCATTCCACACAGGTGACGTATTAATAAACTGAGCACCCTAGGAATGGACCCTAACGTGACTGACTGTGTTAGAAATTGGTTGAGTGGGATGGCAGCAGATCTCTGTGGGCGGCAAGCCATGTGCTTTGGCACACATGGCCTTCCATCCCCCCCATGCCAAGCCATACTGCCCTTCCACCCCCCCCCCCCCCCCATGCTGAGCCATACCACGCTGAGGCTGATTCTGGCAGCAGAGGGTTGAGGGCTAGGCTCGGCAGCAGGCCATGTGCTTCAGCACACATGACCTGCTGCTTCTCAACCCCCGAAGGTATGTTGGAGGGGGGTCAGAAGCAGCAGGACATGTGTGCTGAAGCACTTGTTCTGCTGCAAAGCCGAGACGCACCACCCTGAGCCTGCCACTGGAATCGGCGATAGCACGGCTCTGCACATGTTAGGGTGTTAACAAGTGTTTTAACGTGTGGCTATAGATAGTCGTGAACACTAATGTGTGATAGTGTCTGTTTTCACTGGCAAAAACACATGTTAATTGGCAGTTGTGGGGTGGGGTGGGGAGGGGAGGGGAATGGGCAGAGAGTGGATGTGAAAAGCGCATTACTGCTAGTGCCAGGGCAATTGCCACATGTTCAGTTTCAATGTGGTTCTTAACGTGGGTTCACCTAACAATTCCTCCATAGGAGTCATTAAGTGAACTCAATGTATGGTGTGCATGTTAAGAAAACCCTTCATGCGTAACATTCTGGGGACATACTGAACACGCCCCCAATTGCTAAAATGCAGTCTTTGCCATTAATACTAGTCAAATCAGCACGTCAAAGGCAAATCCTCAGTGGGTTTTACTAAAAGATTCCTAAATGTTCACTAATCTGAGAGTGTCATTTATCATTAGTATTTAACTCATGCCATTCCAGGAGAAGATCAAGGTGAGTTATGTTGATGAAATATATTCTATACCTCAGCAAAAGCTAAGTATTTGATCATTTGGGCACACACCTTCACTCCCTTAATCTGTCTATTTACTTCTTCAGCACTGCAGCAATAGTTCCAAAAATAGCCTTGACTAGCGCCCTTTCCCAGTGAGAATGTAGTCGACATGTGCCCATTCACTTGTATCACTGCCCTAGGATTTCCATATAATTTTTGCACTGCACTCAGAAAAGAAGCATCCAATTCCATACTGTTACACAGTCTGAAACAAGACAGGCCACCCTACCCAGTCAAAAGCTTTTACAGCATCAAAGCTAATGACCAAGTTACTCAAACAATACTGTTCCATTGCTACTAATAATTTTAAACATTAATAGCCACATGCCAACCTTTCACAAACCCAACTTGCTCTTCTCTATCCATCTGGGCATGTATTCTGCCACCCTGTCCATTAGAATTTTGGCTAGCAGCTTCGTGTTCAGGTTCAGCAATGAAATGAGTTTATAGAACTTAGTGAACAATAAAGGCCCCTGGGTAAGGGTTGGTAAATAAAACTCCTGATACTGCTAAAGTCTTTCTAGATTTTTTTTGAAGATCTATATTCAGTGGATGCTTTTGTCTGGAGAGTCATGCTAATGATCTTTATGTCCAAAGGGCACCAACAAGGGTTGAGAATGCCCCAGTGACTATGGCAGACATTCAGAGAGCTATTAAAAATCCCAGACATCATAAAATGATTGCTACAATGAATATGCATGAGATAGATTTGTATACAATGGGTCTTCAATATAAGCAAATCTATCTCATGGGTATTCATTATGGTAACCCTGAAAACATGACTCGCTAGGTAGGCATCCAAGAGAGGGTAGAGAAGACCTGCTGTAGACGATGTCATGTGATTCTTGGATGGTGAACCAATGTCAGGACACATGGAGTTTGATAGTGATATATCTGCTGTGCCTTTGATCAGTAAATGAACTTGACTTCTAGAAAAACAGCTTACTCTCACTATAAAAAAAATTAAAATCCCTCTCTGTTTGGCTAAATACAAATTCTTTTGTCTACTCTTGCTAGCTGAAAATAAAAGGAGTCGTTTCTGATCTATAGGGTATACTACTCATTCACTCTACAAAACAAAATCTATACTGAATTAAAGTCACTTTAACTAACAAGCCATCATTTTCTTTCTTTTATTACTTCATAGCTCACAGTATGAGACTTGTCCCCAGTACTGCAGCAGAGGAGGAACATAAGTACTTCTGCTGTCAGGCTGTACTGGGGATTAAAGGATAGGATTGGAGGCCGCATGGCATCACTCCTACAGTGTCTGCACACTCACCTCTTAATGCACTGCTATCATCCCTCAGATTTTTATCTCAAAGGTTCCTCTTTGCAACCGGTGACTCGGGCAGGCAGCCCGAGATCTTTGTTGAGCTCACTCAATAGGGTTTCTTAGGTCAGAGGCATGATAGAGGTGGGGTGGAATGTATAGACAGATATGCAAAATTATATAATGGCCTAACAGATGCTGTGCAGCCAACATGTGATGACCTACTTAAGTTGGGCTGCAAGTAGGGTTGCCAACCGGCCGGTTTTCAGCTGGCTTGGCCGGTTTTTCCATGGCCAGGCCGGCTGCCGGCGCAGATGTAAAACCGGCCCTTGAAAAGCCGTTTTTTTTTGCTCTGGCTGCAAGATCGGGAGCGGCCAGAGCAAAAAAAAACGGCTTTTCTTCTGACCCGAAGTCCGCGGAGTTTAAAAAACAGACGACCCAGGGCCAGCCCGCACACCGGAGGGCTTCAGAGGGAGCTGGGGAAGCCCGCGTGAGGCCCCGGCTCCCTCTGAACAACCGCCAGCTGTCTGAGGGGCTTCAGAGGGAGCCAGGGAAACCCATGCTAGGCCCCGGCTCCCTCTGTACAACTGCCAGCATGAAGATCCTTTTCCTTCACGCCGGCGGCTGTTTCTGTGAAGCTGCACTTCTTCCTATCCCATGACTTTTTAATTTCCCCAAGAGTCTCTCATGAGGGAAAGCTAGTTGATATAGTGTATCTGAAAATCCAGATACACTATATCAACCAGCTTACCTTTGTCCACCTGTTTATTCACACCTTCAAAAAAATATAACAGATTAGTAAAACAATATTTTCCTTAGCTAAATCCTTGTTGTTTTTCTCCCATTAAACCATGACTATCTACATGTTCAGTAATTGTATTCTTTATAATGTTTTCAATCACTTTGTCTGGTACTGACTTCAGGCTCACTGGTCTGTAGTTTCCTGGATCATGCCTAAAACCCTTTTCAAAAATTGGCGTTACATAGAACATTCTCGACTCTTCAGATACTACAGATGACTTTAATGATAGTTCACAGATTACTAATAGTAGGTCTGCAGTCTCATATTTCAGTTCCATCAACAAGTCATCCGGTTCAGGTGATTTGCTACTCTTCAGTTCAATTTTTCTGATACATCACCTTTAAATACCATCTCAGTCATGGGTAAATTCCCTGCACCTTCTTCAGTAAAGACTGAAGCAAAGAATTCATTCAGTTTCTCCACTATGGCCTTTTCCTCCTTTAGCATTCCTTTTAACCCTCTATCATCTAATGGTTCAACTGACTCACAGGTTTTTTGTTTACAATGTACTTGAAAAAAGTTTTATTATGCATTTTTGCTTCCACAGCAAGCTTTTTTTTTTCAAATTATCTTTGCCTGCCTTATCAATGCATTTTATCATAACTTGCCAGTACTTATGCTGTTTCCAGTTTTCATCATTTTGCTCCTTTTCCATTTCCTGAAAGATGCTTTTTTGGCCACAGCGGCCTCTCTGACCTCACCTTTAAACCATGCTGGTAGTTTTTTGGCCTTCCTTCTGCTTTTCATAAAGCATGGAATACATCTGGTTTGGGCTTCCAAGATAGTATTTTTAAACAACCCCTATGCTTAATGTAAACCTTTAATCTTTGCAGCTGCTTTTTTTAGTTTTACTTAACTATTTTCCTCTTTTCATCATAGTCTCCCTTTTGAAAGTTAAAAGGTAGTTCTGTGGATTTCCTTGCCATCCTCCCTCCATTTATTAAATCAACTGCAATCATGCTATGATCACTATTGCCAAGTGTCCACAACACCCTTATCTCTTGCACCAGATCCTGTGTTCTCCTAAGGACTAGATCCAAAATAGCTTCCTCTCTTGTCTTTCCCGCCTCCTGCGTTCATCCTTTCCTGACAAGGACACAGGTGCACACCACATGAGCTGATTAATAAGTAAATAAACCAGCAACTGACAGCTGTAAGCCTATAGTATATTCATCCCGAGGCTCAAGGAGCATCTGCTGAAGATTCACTTGCATATTGTCTTAATACTCAAAAGACATCATACTTATTAAATTTACTAGTTTAAAATTGCATCCATCTAGATAAGCACGTTATGCAATCCACACTATTTGCATCTGTTGCAAGGAGTAAGCAGCATGCCCATGCAAATATTTGCATTTTATGTTAGCTGTACCATACCGCAAAACTATTTCAACATTCATCTGACAGTAACATTTATTCCCCTGTAGAGTGGCATTCATTTATGCAGTACTGAGTAAACATTAAAATTTGTCATTTAAAAGTAGCACCATTTCTAAAATAATAAAATAGAAAAGCAACTTAATATCAGAATTCTTTAGAAATATTCATTTTCCAGAATATTAAGATGCAGTTTAGCTCAAAGCAATATTTTCATTTAGGATCAATACAAAACATTTTGTCAGTTCTAAGCCTTTAGTTTCGGGATACTGACTGCTGGTAGGGGTCAGTACCACGAGACCAGTACCATTTTGAAAGCTGGTGGACCTAGGGCAGAAGCAAAGGGGAACCGTTCCTACCCCATTCACCATTTGGACCACCACGGATCCCCTGGCTAAGATCTGAGGGCAATGGGGGATGGGGGCGGGGGCCTGGGAGAAGGGGGCCTGATCGGGCTGAGAGGGTTGAGGGCTGTCTTGGGTGACTGCAGCCTTTTTGGTGTGCTGTCCAGGGAGAGGGTAGTTCTGACGGTGGGGCTTCATCAGGAGGGGGGGAGGGGGTACTTTGCAGCAGCAGTCACTTGCCCCTATTCTATGTTTTTTTTCTGGGCCTGCATTCCCTGCCTCAGTAATTATTGAGGGTGTTCCCACTGGTGTACAGTATTAATACAAAATTTAAAAAAAATAATAGCTAAAAGAACTAGGTAAACAGCAATTGCCATCAGCAGCCCTCGCCCGGCATGCATCACATAAATTCTGTAATACCATCTATCACTGAGGAGCATAAGCTAACATGAGAGGGGCTTTTTTTCCTTTGTTTTACTAAAAAATGAACAAAAATGTAAATTCCGCTAGGGAATAGAATTGAACAGAAAAAAGAATATACATCCCATTCCTAGCCCCCATTCATGGAGGGAAGAAGGTATAGTGCAGTAGAAGACAGTCAAATCAAACCAAAATGCAGTACCCATAGAAATCAAATAACCCATCACACCCAAATATCAAAAAACAAGAAACAAATAATTTTCTAATCATGGCTTTTCTCTGCAATAAAAATGGTTCCAATTGCAAAGAATCCAAGAAAATGTAATTTTGACCTTGTGATGAAACCATATGTCTACATGGGTATTTTAAGAAGAAGGTTGCCCCAGAGATATCACCGTCATTATGCTGCAGAAAACATTTCCTTCTAACAGGTACACTCTGCTCTACATCTGGAAAGATTTGTAGTGTATGTCCAAAAAAAGGGGAATTCTTCTTCTCAAATTAATATTTAAATATTAACTCCCTATCTGCATCAGGTGACATTATCACTAAAGTAGTATGTGCATCAATGGTTTCTTGAGATATTTCAAGAAATACTGTTAAGTCAAATGAATTCGCTTATAGCTTCAAACTCAGGCATTAAAAGTACTTCCTTCAAATATTTGCTAAATAAAATCTTTGGTAAAAATTCAACATAGGAAAATTCAATAAACGTGCATTCCTAGAAGGAGATAAGTTCTCTAATTTTCAGTTTGAGAATGCAAAAAGAAACCATCCTTGCAGAGCCGCCTGTTGTTTGTAAAGCGGCAACTTTACCATTCAACATAAAAACACTTTTAGCAATATTCAATAGCAGAATCCATTTCCTGCAGCTTAGCTGTAGCTTCAGACAAAAAATGACAAAGATTTGACATAGATCCTCTTAACATATGTTCAGTCCATAAAACTGCATTCCAGACATCTATTAAGGAAACCAAGTCAGATGCTGGAGATTGCAGCAAAGGTAGCAGGAGTTTATGAACTTGTTGGTCTGTCTTATTCAAGAAGAGGAAACAAAATATTTTGGCATATCCCTCAAACAAACTATTCTCTTGGGGGTCAGTAATCAAACTACCTTTTTGGCTATGGGGTTTTACCAATAAAGCAGGACACAGGTAATTCTGCTTTTCCTACTGTCCCCTGAAAATTTACTTTTCACCTGCTTAGATTGCAGGGATTCTTTTTGTATTCTAAATGTTTTGAATTTTGATTATTCAAAACTATGGGACCTATTTATTGAGCCACATTAGCTGTTAAGGGGCCTTTTACTAACATGCTGTAAATTTTTGTAAAACCTAATGCAGCTATCCTGCAGTGTCGGGAGTGTGCCCAGCATATTTCCAACAGTTACCGCATTGAAAAGTCCCTTACCCTATGTTAGGTCATTTGTAATTATCATGAGTGCCCTTAACTCCACCTCCATAGGTGGTGTTAAATGCACCCGTACTAACTGCAATGTTGACAGTTAAGACCCCTTTTAATAAAGTCCGTTAGCTGGTTAACATGTGCCAACTGGCAGTCGGGAACACTAACGTGTGAACATGTCTGCCACGGCACGCTAAAATGCATGTTAATTGGTGAGCACCAAATGGGGTATGGAATGGGTAGGGAGTAGGCGTGGAGAGTGCATTACTGCTAACAGCAGGACAATTGCCGTGTGCTCAGCAGCAACTCACTTAACATGGGTTTACCTAACAACTTCTCTATAGGAGTTGGCATGTGAACCTGCGTTGGTGGAGTGCACGTTAGGCGAAACGATCGCGCATTGGATGCCTGGAGCATGCTACTCACATCCCCGACAGCAAATGCAGAGACTTTGCAATTAACATGCATTTATTTGGTGCATTAATTGCATATCCTTAATAGGCTTTAGTAAAAGAGGTCTTTAATGTGCAATCTAAGTCCACTCCCCACCCATAACCTGACCATTCTCCGCCCTGTCACAAGATAAAGGAGTTATTGCTGGAATTAGCCCACAGTAACTGTCATGCCAGCACAGTACCAATTACTGCAGCCCCACACTAACCACATACCATGTGTAAAACATGCATTAACCATTAGGAAATCTTTTACTAAAATGCACTAACCATGCAGTCACATTTTAACAGTTAACACGGAGTGCTGAACTGTTAACATTCACTTACTGACACTATTAACACAGAGTTAGTAACCACATTCTGACTCTTAATGTGACAGTTACAGGTGGTGTTCATTGTGGTATAGTAACCGCATCACCTTATCTGCATTACAGTTAAAGCACACATTTCTTTTGTGCTAACTGAATGGGAAACTGATGAGGATAATCCCAAAAATTAACCCACAGGTTTTTGAGGTACCATACATTAATTCTGGCAACACAAGGTAATTGCAAAATCTTACTGCTCTTTAATGAATAGGGCCCTATGGGGCCCTTTTACTAAAAAGCAATAAGCAGTTAGGAGAAATTTTACAAGGGACGTGTGAAGAGTTACATGCAATTTGTGCATATGAGTCCCTATGGTAAAGGGCTTCTGTATGTGAACGAGTGCTTATATGTGCGCTTGACGAGTCACTATTCTGGAAGAACACGTGTAGGTTGCATTGTGCATACTTTTGGATGAGGTACACAGAGGCTGGAGCTTGCGTGAAGCATAAGCAGGACCTGTGTGTGTAAGTTACAGAATGTTATGACCTACTGTACATGCATTTCCACCCAGTCTAGGAGTGAAGAGTTCCGCCTGCTCTAGCACTGGCATAATTGCCGCAACTAGGTTAAGGCACATTAATACGCTTCTATTTGATAAATTAAGAGACACATATGTTTCACTTAAAAAAAAAAAAGCCCCAAATATGGTCATCAAACCACGCGGTGACTATGCGGGGGTTCATAAAATTAACCTCCACTTGTGCATTTTAACATGCGGTAACCATTAGCATGGGCCCTCAGTAACAGCTACCACATTAAAAACAACCAAATTTCTAATGAGCTATGAGGCGGAGACTGGGTGAATTATGGGCAGAGAGTACGAGTGGACTGCACATTGCAGTTTGAATGCAGTACTTACTACATGCTGTCAATTTTACAGTGAGTATGCTTAATGCGACCTGAAGTGACAGCTTTCAGTGCACCTGCTCTATTTGCAAATTAAATTAACATGCGATGACTGGGTGACCAGAGAACTAGATCAAGGGCATGCGATGGATGAGATCTACCTAGATTTCAGCAAAGCCTTTGATACTGTTCCTCATAGGATGCTTATTAATAAACTGACCAGCCTGAGGATGGGTCCCCAAGGTGGTGAACTGGAAAAGAAATTGGTTGACTGACAGACGACAGAAGGTGATAGTAAATGGAACTCACTCGGATGAAAGGAAGATGATTAGAGGCGTGCCTCAAGGATCGGTCCTGGGACTGGTACTGTTCATTGTATTTGGAGTGATATCGCTGAAGGACTGAAAGGAAAAGTCTGTCTTTTTGCAAATGACATGAAAATTTGCAACAGAGTGGACTCCCCTGAGGGAATGAATAATATGAAGAACGATCTACAAAAGCTGGAAGAATGGTCTAATGCTTGGCAGTTAAGATTTAATGTGAAGAAGTTCAGTGTCATGCACTTGGGATGCAGAAATCCAAGAAAATTGTATGCGATAGGGGACGAGACGATGGTATGCACAGAGCAGGAGAAGGACCTCAGAGTAATTGTTTTTGAGGATCTCAAGGTGGCAAAACAGTGCGACAAGGCAGTGGCCAAAGCCAGAAGGATGCTGGGTTGCATACAGAGAGGAATTACCAGCATAAAGAAGGAGGTCCTAATGCCAATGTACAAGTCGCTGGTGAGACCTCACTTGGAATATTGCGTTCAGTTTTGGAGACCATATCTCACAAAGGATATAAAGAGACTGGAAACAATTCAGAGGAAGGCAACCAAAATGATTTGGAGCCTGCAGCAGAAGATGTATGAAAAGAGATTCCAAGACCTAAATATTTATACTCTAGAGGAGAGGAAGTACAGGGGAGATATAATACAGACCTTTAAATACTTAAAGAGACATAGAAACATGATGACAGAAAAAGACCACATGGCCTTTCTAGTCTGTCCTTCCATATCAACCACTACAATAGTCCCCTTTTTTCCTTTAAAGATCCTCTGTGTTTGTCCCATGCTTCTTTGAATTCAGATACTGTCCTCATCTCTATCACCTCCACTGGAAAACTATTGCACGAATCCACCACTCTTTCTGTAAAGAAATATTTCCAAATATCATGCATGAATCTATCCCCTTTCACCCTCATCCCATGTCCTACCTCATAGCAGAGCTTGCTTTCAATCGAAAGAGGCTCTCCTTTTGTGCATTTATGCCACAGAGGTATTTAAACATCTCAATCATATCACCTCTATCCCACCTTTCCTCTAACGTGTACATATTAAGATCCTTAAGTCTGTCTTCATATGCTTTATAATGAAGACCACTAACCATTTTAGTAGCCTCCCTCTGTACTGATTCCAGCCTGTTTATATCCTATTGAAGGTGCTGTCTCCAGAATTACACGCAATTCTCCAAATGTGGTCACACCAAAGACTTATACAGAGGCACTATCACTTCCTACTTCCTGCTTTTTGACATATTCATAGATGACCTGGAGGGTGGAATGGCGAGTGAGGTTATCAAATTTGCAGATGACACAAAACTATTTAAAGTTGTTGAAATCCAAGAGGATTGTGGAAAATTGCAAGAGGATCTTGATAAACTGGAAGACTGGGCATCAAAATGGCAGATGAAATTTAATGTGGACAAGTGCAAAGTTATGCACCTAGGGAAGAACAACCCAAACTATGGTTACACGATGCAAGGTTCCACATTAGGAACCACCACCCAGGAAAAAGGTTTAGGCGTCATTGTGGATAACATGTTAAAACCCTCGGCCCAGTGTGCAGCGGCAGCCAAGAGAGCAAATAGAATGCTAGGTATCATAAGGAAAGGAATGGAAAATAAAACAAAAGATATTATAATGCCTCTATACCGTTCCATGGTGAGACCACACCTTGAATATTGTGTGCAGTTCTGGTCACCGTATCTTAAAAAGGATATAGCGATTTTAGAAAAGGTGCAGAGAAGAGCCACCAAAATGGTAAAGGGGATGGAAGGATACTCCTATGAAGAAAGGCTAAAAAGGTTAGGGCTCTTTAACCTGGAAAAGAGACGGCTGATGGGAGATATGATTGAAGTCTATAAATTAATTAACGGAGTGGAACAGGTAAACGTAGATCGACTGTTTACGTTATCAGAATATAGAAAGACTAGGGGATATGCAATGAAGCTGCAGGGTAAACTATTTAAGACTAATAAAAGAAAATATTTTTTCACTCAACATGTAATCAAACTCTGGAATTTGTTACCGGAGGATATAGTAAAGGCTGTTAGTGTAGATGGGTTTAAAAAAGGTTTGGACAAGTTCCAGGAGGAAAAGTACCAGTGAAAAGTCAAGAAAGGAGAGGAAATGGCCATGTTTCTGTGACCCCCAACCACTGATAATGTGACCCCCATTTGGGGTCTTGACCCCAAGTTTGGGAACCACTGCTATAGGGACATGCTGCTGACCATACCTCTGAGAGAGGTATGCACTTATAACATAAAAACATAAAATAAACCATGCTTTTGTGGACAGAAGTACTTCACTGCATGGATTTTGCAGTTCAATGCATGACCCTGCATTTTTTAGCATTAAATCTCATCTGCCAGATTCTTGGCCATTCTTCAAACATAGCTAGATCCCTCCTCATGTTATCTACTCCTTCCTGGTTGTCTACTCCACTACAGATTTTGGTATCATCCACAAAGAGGCAGATGTTACCCGACAGCCCTTCCGCAATATCACCAACAAAGATGTTAAAAAGAATTAGACCAAGGACAGATCCCTGGGGCACACCACTGGTAACCTCCTTCTCCTCAGAGTGAGCTTCACTTACCTGTACCCTTTGTTGTCTCCCACTCAACCGATTTCTAACCCATTCAGTCACTTTAGGGTCCATACCTAAGTTTGTTTATAAGTCACCTGTGAGGAACGGTGCCAAAGGCTTTACTGAACTCTAAATACACCACATCAAGGACTCTCCCTCAGCCTAACTCCCTGGTCACCCAGTCAAAGAAATCAATCAGAGTATTAATGAACAAATAAACCTTTTTCAAAGATGGGGAAGCTGTAATACTAGAGTGAAATCATGAAGCTATAAGGGGGTAAACTGAAAAGCAATATCATTTTCACTGAAAGGATGGCGGATGCTTGGAATGATCCCTAATGGAAGTGGTGACAGAATTCAGAATGGCATGGAACAGACACAGTGGATCCCTTTATAGAAACAGGATAAAATCAAAATAAACTTAACTGTCTCTGATATCTCAACAAGTAGAGGTGACCTGCACAGAGCGGTGGGTACACCCCTAAACAAAGGCATGGGGAGGGGTGACCTACACAGAGTGGCAGGTGCACCTACTCTTGCTGCCTTGCTGGGCAGATTAAATGGACCATACTGATCTTTATCTGCCATGATATACTATGTTACTATGATAAAGAACCTTGCTGTGGCAGTCTGCACAAGGTCCTTTGTGTTAGTGTGCAGTGTGTGCTGTAGGACAGGCATGTCAAACATGTGGCCCTTTACAAGCACACCTGCAGCCCACACAAAGGTTTCTACAGCGCGAGCATGTTTTATCTTTGTAATATAAAATTTAAAAAAACACCACAATTTTTCGATTCGATCGGGGGTTTTTTGTACGATTTTTGGCAATTACTTTCAACCTCCGGTGAATCACTCGCAGCTCATTAACAGTTGTAAACAGAAAGCTTTCTTTCAAAAATTCAAAAGTTTTTGCTTTCAAAATGGCTAGTGCTCCTCCAGCTATGAGAAAAAGAAAATTGAATGAAGAAGGGTGAGTGTTTCAAGAAAAGTGGGAATTCTAGTATTTTTGCACAATGGCTAACGGTAAGATACATTGTTTAATTTGCAACTGCATCGCCACGCCAAAAGAGTACAACTTGAAAAGACATTATGAAACGAACCATTGATAAATATGAAGGCCCAATGTATGTTTCAAGACTCAAGGAATTGAAGGCTAACTTGACACAGCAACAGACCTGTTTTACGAAAATTCAGAAAGGGAATGTCGCTTCCGTTACTGCAAGCTATGAACTCAGCCGAATGATCGCCATGAATGGGAAATCTTATAGTGAAGGAGATTTCGTAAAGCAATGCCTTTTAAAAACAGCTGAAATTATATCTTCTGAGAAAGCACACTTATTCAAAGACATTTCATTAACCAGGAACACTGTTGCTGAACGGATTGATGAAATGTCAGGTGATTTGAAACAATTGAAGGCTGTATCATCAAGGTTTGAACATTTTTCTATTGCTATTGATGAGATCGTTGACATCAGTGGAGTAGCACAGCTTGCAGTCTTCATCAGGGCCTGTGACAGTGATTTTAATATTTATGAAGAACTGATTGAACTGATCCCCATGCATGACATTACAACAAGCCAGGACATCTTTGTGAAAGTCGAGCAGGTTCTGCATGACTATGGTTATGATTTGAGTAAACTTGCATGCTTATCTACTGACGGTGCTGCAAATATGGTTGGCAGACATACTGGTGTTGCTGCCAAGTTACGAACCAAAATAGAAAACTCACATCCAGATTCATCATTTGCACGTTTTCACTGTATTATTCATCAGCAAAATTTGTGTTCAAAAATTTTAAAATTGGATCATGTGCTTAGCTTTGTCACAAAGACAGTGAACTATATCAGAGGCCGTGCTCTCAACCACCGTCAGTTCAGCCAGCTGTTGGAAGATATGGCTAATCAGTTCACCGATGTTCCATTCCACACAGACGTCCGCTGGTTGTCATGTCACAAAGTTCTGAAAAGATTCTATTTGTTGAGACAAGAAATAATTATGTTTTTGGAGATGAAAGGTCAAAACACAGATGAAATAAAAAATGAAAGTTGGCTCCAAGATCTGGCTTTTGCTGTGGATATTACTGAACAATTAACTGATCTTAATTTGAAATTACAAGGTAAAAACAAACTCATCACTCAGTTGTATGATGACATCAAGTGCTTCATTACAAAACTAAGCTTATGGAAGTCACAGTTGTCAAATGAAAATTTAGTTCATTTTCCTACGTGCAAAGAGTTGAAAAACACTGCCAATACTGAGTCTGTACTTAGCTTTGCTAAGTATGACAGTCACCTGGAACTGTTGTCAAAGGAATTTCAGGAAAAATTTTGTGATTTCTCATATTTTGAATATCAGTTTGCACCATTCATCTTTGATGTTGCCAAGGCAGAAGAAAGCCTGCAGATGGAACTATTGAAATGCAGACAGATTCTACACTCAGAGCAAAGTATCTTGAAGTGGGGATACCTGGTTTCTTTTCATACCTTCCTGAAAAGTTTAAAAACTTCAGAAAGGCTGCCACAAAGATTATGTCAATGTTTGGTTCTACCTATGTTTGTGAACAGTTATTTTCCTTCATGAAATCAGCAAAAACTTCTCAGAGAACAAGGCTGACTGATCAACACTTGTCATCTCTGATCAAAGTCGGAACTGCACAGACATTTCAGCCAGACATACCAAAAATTGTTAGCAAAAAGAAGTGTCAAGCCTCAGGACAAAACACTAAAAATGATTGAATAGTAGCAAATAAATGTTCAGTTTTGAACTGCTGTAATTTTTGTACAATGTATTTGTTACTGTTGCAAACTGCAAGTATATGTTGCCGTTTAAAATTTCATTTTTTTGTGAATGCTGTTAAAACATTTGTATGCACAGTGTATGTTTCTAAAATCTAGAAACAAAAATATTCTGCAATAAATTTTATTAAATGACTTCACTTAGTTGTAATGCGCGCAATTAGTTGTCATGTGTGGCCCTCATGACAACACATATGTGATCCATGTGGCCCTTGGGGGACCCTCAGTTTGACATGCCTGCTGTAGGAGATATCTGTAGCAGAAAAATACACATGTATAAATACTCGGTTGGTCTAGGGGATACTGCTACACTCCTTTTCCCAGGATTCCATATGACCACCTGGCAAACAAATCACATGATAAAACAAGAACCAGCCCTGTTTGTATGAAAATTAGACTTTATTTTTGATAACAAAAATAGTGGAAATATTAGAATAAATTAGCTTTCTGAGGTAGTATGTTATTCAACCCTATGTTACAATTACCAAGAGATCTAATCTCTGTTTTAGGAACCAATGTCACTGATTCACTCTTCACTCAGACATACTGTAAATTATCTGTCTGTCTAAGCTAGCCCCAAGCTCTAAGAGACATTAAAGACCAGTACCTTAGTTCTCACCAGAATACTCATGGCTGGGTCCGGGAAATTATCTCCAGCATGACATGAAGTCAAAGTATGGCAGAGGTCCAACGTTAGCTGAAATGAACTACGTGGTCACACACTGAGCTGCAGGTCTGTGGAGGAGAGTTTCACTCCATCCCAAGGTTTTGCCCTTGGACAGTATCTGATTATTCAGCCAGAGAGGGAAGGCAGGCAAACAGTCTGTGTCAGAAGTTTAAAGTTCCCAGGTGTTCTGCCAGTCTGTGTGTTTCAGAGTGCTGCAGATGCGTTTGCTGGGCTATGTTTGTTCTCTTCTGTCTTGTTCTCTTCTCCAAGTTCTTTCTTTCTTTCTTTGAGTTCTTTCTGACTTTTCTTCCTTCTGGGTTCTGATGTGCAGCCATATAATTCTTTGTCCTGAAGACCTGGTGATTGGCTGGACTCGAACCCTGTATGTCATCTTCAGCAAATCTGGTAACAGCTTTCTGGTCTTTCTGCAAACAAAGGCCCATGGTGCGAAATTTGTTGGTGTGCAAATCGATACATTGTTTCGAATGCTAGTAACACAGTGAAGGTCTCAGCAATGTTCTTCTGCACGTAGTCAGCTGGAAAAATACGTCTACTGTGAAGTATCACAAACTGGCAGAATTGCTTGATTTGCAAGTTTTAATGCTGAATTATAACAAAACAGGAATCCATCTTCTTTAATTCAGTCTTTGGTTCAGAGCAGGCCCCATGGTTCAGGCGTTGGTTCAGAGCAGGCTTCATCTTGTAACAGGAAGCCACGCTAGTGGTTTCTGAACAGGTACCAGCCCTACAGTGCTTACAGACCCCAGTATACAGCATGGGCTTCCAGTCTAACACGAAGCTTACCCAGGTGGGAGCAAGGGTCTATGAATGTTTACTGGCTCACAGGCCACATACTGACTGGTGACTGCCACTACTTGGCAAAAGTACCAGTGAAAGTCAAGAGAGGAGAGGAAATGGCCATGTTTCTGTGACCACCAACCACTGATAATGTGACCCCCATTTGGGGTCTTGACCCCAAGTTTGGGAACCACTGCTATAGGGACATGCTGCTGGCCATACCTCTGAGAGAGGTATGAACTTATAAGAACATAAAAATATAAAATAAACCATACTGGTTCAGGCCAAAGGTCCACGAAGCCCAGTATCCAACAGTGTCCAATCAAGATACACAGATTCTATGCTGCTTATCCCAGGGATAATTGGTGGATTTCTCCAGTCCACTTTAATAATGGTTTATGGACTTTTCCTCAAGGAACTTGTCCAAACCTCTTTTAAGCTCAGCTATAGTAGCAGCTTTTACTTCATCCTCTGGCAACAAATTCAAGAGTTTGATTATGCGTTGAGTGACTACATGTTGGTTTTTGCCTACTGCACTTTAGTAAAAGAGACAGTATGTGTGTTATTGCACAGACCTCCTTTCCTCATCCCCAGGAACACCTGAACAACGAGGGCAAATTGCCCCTAACATACAGGAACAACGTTAATTTTGCCCATATTGAGGGTGAGTTCCCAATTTTCAAAGCCACCAATTCTGTGGGTAAAATGCTCCCCCTCCCATGGAAATGACTTTAAATATTCCCTGCTAAATGTACTGTAGTCCTTTATTTGATTTTGAGTATAGTTTCTGAAGCTACAACTACTACTGGGGCATTGCTGCTGTATTTTTATACTATAAAAGAAAGGTTGGTTAACGAACTGTAGGTAATGAAGAGAAGCGGCACTGGCAAAGGTTAGTTACTGCTCGAGGCAGGCAAAAGTGGATAGAGCAGTAGGTCAGGTCATGAAAAAGATTTATGTTACGCACAAAGGAAAGGGGAGAAGAAAAATAGATGGACAGACTAAGCTTTACCCAAGTGAACTAAACATCTGTTCACATGGGGAAGGAATTGTCAGGTAAAACAGGCTAGAAATAGTAATCGCAGGACTGTTTGCTGACCTGGGACTGTGCGCCCTGTGGGTATGAAAGAAGCTCTGCCCTTTTGGAATCTGAAGAGCAGAGTGGCACATAGATATTCCTGTCAACAATTACTCAGCAGTGAATAAAAGATACATGAGTTCCATGCAAAAGCTACTAAATCAAGTAGAAACACATTTGGGCTGATTGTCAGCCCTCGATGGTCAGCGCTTTTTAAATGCCAGCTGCCGTTGGCAAAAGCAAAACCGGATATTCAGTGGAAGTGCCTGGGTAGCGAATTCTGCTGAATATCTGGTTTCAGTGGTGACTGAAACTGGCTATTTGGATAATGCCAATATTCTGCTGCTATCGAGATAGCCAGACCTCAAAGTTTTATCCTAACTTTATGCATTCACATTTTTGGTTAGCAGACTAAAAATATCTGCTATCTGAATAAGTGCTTGCCCCACCTTAACCCTGCCCGTGAACCACCTCGGCACTATCCGGATAGTGCCACAGCAGTTAGATGGAGCATTCAATGGCAGTATCCGGATAGTGCCGCAGCAGTTAGATGGAGCATTCAATGGCAGTATCCGGATAGTGCCGCAGCAGTTAGATGGAGCATTCAATGGCAGTATCCGGATAGTGCCGCAGCAGTTAGATGGAGCATTCAATGGCAGTATCCGGATAGTGCCGCAGCAGTTAGATGGAGCATTCAATGGCAGTATCCGGATAGTGCCGCAGCAGTTAGATGGAGCATTCAATGGCAGTATCCGGATAGTGCCGCAGCAGTTAGATGGAGCATTCAATGGCAGTATCCGGATAGTGCCGCAGCAGTTAGATGGAGCATTCAATGGCAGTATCCGGATAGTGCCGCAGCAGTTAGATGGAGCATTCAATGGCAGTATCCGGATAGTGCCGCAGCAGTTAGATGGAGCATTCAAAGGCAGTATCCGGATAGTGCCGCAGCAGTTAGATGGAGCATACAATGGCAGTATCCGGATAGTGCCGCAGCAGTTAGATGGAGCATTCAATGGCAGTATCCGGATAGTGCCGCAGCAGTTAGATGGAGCATTCAATGGCAGTATCCGGATAGTGCCGCAGAAGTTAGATGGAGCATTCAATGGCAGTATCCGGATAGTGCCGCAGCAGTTAGATGGAGCATTCAATGGCAGTATCCGGATAGTGCCGCAGCAGTTAGATGGAGCATTCAATGGCAGTATCCGGATAGTGCCGCAGCAGTTAGATGGAGCATTCAATGGCAGTATCCGGATAGTGCCGCAGCAGTTAGATGGAGCATTCAATGGCAGTATCCGGATAGTGCCGCAGCAGTTAGATGGAGTATTCAATGGCAGTATCCGGATAGTGCCGCAGCAGTTAGATGAAGTATTCAATGGCAGTATCCGGATAGTGCCGCAGCAGTTAGATGGAGCATTCAATGGCAGTATCCGGATAGTGCCGCAGCAGTTAGATGGAGCATTCAATGGCAGTATCCGGATAGTGCCGCAGCAGTTAGATGGAGCATTCAATGGCAGTATCCGGATAGTGCCGCAGCAGTTAGATGGAGCATTCAATGGCAGTATCCAGATAGTGCCGCAGCAGTTAGATGGAACATTCAATGGCAGTATCCGTAGAGTGCCACTGATATTGGGCTCAGCAAGATTTATCCTGTTGCAGGTCCTTCTATCCACAGAAACCCTTCTGAATATTGAGCCCATCATTTCTTATTTAGTGTCCTGTCTTCTTTCTTGCTCTGGCTTGGTTTGTGGCTTGTCATGCCACAAGGGCATGCTGCATCAACGATGCTGAGAGCTTAACTAATGGCAGAGTCTCTCAAGATGGAGAGGTCAGCTGAGCTGCCAGACTAAGACAAACCACCTATCTGGGATGGTGTTAGCGGCGGAGGACCTTATTGCTGTGACAGCAACAGTGCTAGCATTACCTGCACAGAAGAAAGGCCTGAAGACTCTTCCCCAATAGCCAACATTTATAATGTGGTTGGCACAAAGCCCTCAGGATGTCTGACGGCTAAAGTGGCCGTGCATGAGACGAGAGTCTTATATATGGGGACATGGAACATAGGAAACAAACCAAGGGAAACTAGAAGTAGCGATGAGTGAAATAGAAATTGAATATAGGTACAACAGCAGCAGCTATGTATAGCAGTCTATCAACAATTAGTCGCCTTACTTGAGACTGAACATAGTTTAGGACAACTATCCATAGGGTTGCACTGAGCTGACATTGACCTGAAAACATTTAACAATAGTCTTTCCTGAAATGCACACTAGAATCAACAAAACATTTATACAGGAAGCTTCCCCAAGCCACCATTACTATATCTTTGTGTTTCCATTAAAAGACAGAAATAACCAGTTTTAATGTTAGTTAAATTCTAAAGCCAATTACAAGAAAATGAAATTCAGAGAAAAGGTCAATAACACAGGTACACTAAAAAAAAATTTTTTTAAACTGCCTCTAATGTTTCGATTGATTTTTACGTTTTTTGGTGCGCTGAATCCAAATCTGGTAACCAATTTGCTCCATCACGTACAGATTTTTTGCTATATTGGGTTAGCAGTTTGAGGTGAACGTTTCAGATTGAGTGCGATCGAGATAAAGGTTTCTTGGATGAATTCTTTATACTAATTGTTTAGTAGTTATTCAAATAAGAATAAAGAAAATTGTAACAAGGCAGCACATAAGAATAGAGTAATGTCAACAAAACACACTGTGATGGTAGCAAAATTGTCTGCACTTAAAACAGCCACATACATGTGCACAAACATTGAGCATATAAGAGCGAGGTTAGACACAAAGCAAAGCAAAGAAATGTGCAAAAAATGTTGTACAGGTATGTATGTAAGAATAGAAAATGCAAACCGCACCATTGCAATACATGAAGACAAACACCCGATGGTGTGAAAATAAAATTCTAATAAATGAGATCAGACACTGTGGTAATAACTAGCAAATTTGTATTTCAAAGTTTAGTAAAAACATGATATTTGTCAACACAGTTTAGATTTTAAAGTCATTCTTGGGTCAATCAATCTCCTGGTGGGCCCGTTTCTTCTTCCCCCGAATGCTTCTCTTGGTGCGCTGCTTGGCGTATTTTTCATCTGGGGTTTCCCGCAGCAGCAACCAGCAGAAATCAGCCATCATAGTGGTGTTCCATCTTCCTTGGTACCTTCTCTCTGCGTCCTTGATGTCCTGGTGAAACCTTTCACCTTGTTCTTCACTGTACGCCCCCAAGTTTTCGGGAAAGTAGTTCACATGAGAGTGCAAGAAATGGACTTTCAGGCTCATGTTACAGCCTTGTTCTTTGAAGGCATTGAGCATCCCGCCTGTTCCCCAAGAATTTGAGAACAACATCCTTGAAGGAATCCCAGGCTTCTTTTTCCTTCTCAGACATCGTTTCAGCAAATGCTCCATCTGAAATGAGTTTCCTTATATGAGGGCCAACAAACACTCCTTCCTTTAGCTTTGCTTCAGAAAGTCGGGGGAACTTTGAGCAAAGGTACCAAAAGCACTCACCATCTTTTGGAAGGGACTTGAATTGCTTAATGAGACCCAACTTAATGGGGAGAGGTGGTAATATAATTTTATCACGAGGTACCAAGCTCTCATGAAGAACATTTTTCTCACCGGGTCTCAAATACTCCCGAATTGGCCAGTCTTTTTCCCCCCAGTGTAGGTCGCGGGCCCGGCTATCCCACAAGCAAAGGAAGCAGGGATATTTGGTGAAACCGGATTGCTGCCCTAATAGCATGGATAGAATTTTAAAGTCTCCACAAATCATCCACTTATGCTCATAACGAATCTTCTGAAGAATCAGGGCCAAATTCTCGTATTTTTCTTGGAGAATAACAGAGTGAGCAATAGGAACTGAAGCGAATGTGTTGCCATTATGAAGAAGAACACCTTTTATGCTGTCTTTTGACGAATCAATGAACAGCCGCCATTCAGCAGGATCATACTTGAGTTTAAACTTTTCCATCACTCCGTATATATCGTTGCAAAATACCAAATCTTCCTCTTTGCTGAAATACTTCAAAAATTGTGTCTCGCGGTTGCGGTACCAATAAAAAGTTGTTCCTGGTGACAATAGATTTTTCTGTTTAAGCCGAGAACCTAGCAGTTGGGCAGCATCTTTTGGGAGTCCTAAATCCCGGACTAAATCATTCAATTCAGCTTGAGAGAAAAGTTCAGGTTTCGGATCTGGTTCAGTTTCAAACTCGGAAGTACTGGACTCATCGGGAAAAGCCATCTGATGAGTCTCATCATGATCAGAACCGTCCACACAAATATGATCCAAAGATTTTGGTGGTTCAGGCACAGGTACTTCGTTGCTATGAGGCATAGGCCTAATTGCTGAGGGAAGGTTGGGGTAACTTATTACGTTCTTATTTTTTAAGTTGTATCCCTTCACAATGCAAAAGCAAAAATAGCAGTCACTGCTGTGGTCTCTTTGTTCACGCCACATCATAGGTATTCCGAAACGAAATGCTTGTTTTTTACCTTTCATCCATAAGCGTAGATCTTCCTCACATGTCTTGCACACTTTGTGAGGAGCCCACGGTTTGTCTTGATCGCCTAACTTCAAACCGAAATAGGCGAAATATACTTTTTTAATAAATGCAGAAATGTTCCTCTGCCGCTTTTTCACGGTATATTCCCCACAAATAAAACAAAAACTGTCCGGAGAGTTGACGCAACCTCTGGCTCTGTGAGCCATCACAAATACACAGCACTGCAAACTACAACTGTAGTGAACCACTTCGGAATAAAGCTGGATTACGACTGAGCAAACAAAAGGTAATAATGAACTTTGCAAGAAACTGAAATTTGACAGGAACGTTCATGTCGCAACCACCGTGTTTGAGCGAGCGAACGAGGCGAGACGAACAGGAAAGAACATGCGCCAGCGCGAGTACTGGATTTAGCCCCCCGCCTCCCAATTGTCCTTTTAATGTATAAAATGAATACAAAACACTCTAAAATATCATGAGGGAGTGTTTCTAGTTAGTTTAACCATTACAACCTCTATTTTGGGCCAAGAAAATAAACTGCAGTCGGCTAAAAAGAAATTATGTGAACATTCCTTATATGGGTAAGAAATCTAATTTTGCAAGAAAACGTGACGTGATGGAACATTTTGGCTATTTTTCCTGGATTCAGCACCCCAAAATCTATAGGAATCAGTTGCAAAACTGGAGGCAGTTTTTTGGTAGTGTACCTGTGTAATTAAACAATCACAAAGCACATAAAATGGAATTTATGCACATAACAAAACAAAATTAAATGAAGCAAAAAAAATATGTTTACATTTTTCAAAAGACAAAGAAAACAAAAAAAATTTGGAGTGGAGGGGTTGCACATTCTTAAGAGACCTTTTATTACCCAGGAAAGTAGTCATCTCTGAGGATTCATAAAAATTAGATCCACATACCAATATTTAACAATATCAATATATTTATTTGGATATTTAAATAAAAAAGAGCCCTTGTCTGCACCATCCCAAAGTTTAGTAACAGAAATAGATTCCTTAACTGAGGGATATTCTTTGTCACACCTAGAAAAAGTCTAACTTTGGAATTCAAAACCCTTTAAAACCAATATTTGAAGAATAAGCATATTGATCAATCTTGATCTGAATATTATTAGTATTATTATTAATAAAATATATTACTCATGTATCTTATGCACTTAATTTAATCAAACATATACAGCAAACATGTTATATTATGAACACCAGATAAAACATCATACATTAAAACAGGGCTTGACAGACCCCAGGCACCAGTTTGCCATGGTGACCAGAAATTTGTATCTGGTGCCTGGGCTTTTCTTACCCCTCTGGATGGCTGCGATCCCTTATATCTGCTAACAGGGATCTCATCCCCCATGGGCAAAAGTATAGAGGAAGGCTGCAATCATAGCAAAAATCCCTTCTGTCAGTCAGCAGGAATTGAATCTCCACACAGGCAGAATAGGGAGGGAAGGCTGTGACTGTGTCCTGCACAAGTTAAAAATTGGGTGGGGGGGGGGGTACAAAAAGAACATGGATGGTGGGAGACGGAGGGCAGAGGATGGGAGTGCTGGGGATTAGGAGGGGGAGAGAGTCTGGAAGAGAAACAGAGACTGGAGGGGGGGTGGCAGC
Source organism: Ichthyophis bannanicus (assembly GCA_033557465.1). Taxonomy (NCBI): domain Eukaryota; kingdom Metazoa; phylum Chordata; class Amphibia; order Gymnophiona; family Ichthyophiidae; genus Ichthyophis; species Ichthyophis bannanicus. The sequence continues at coordinate 122,697,579 of CM066043.1, read as the reverse complement.
AGTAGGAGAGGGGTTGGGAGGGAGAGAAGACTTCAAGGTGTTGAAGGCTGAAGATATGAATACATGTTTGTGGACAAAAGGGCACAATGTGTATATGGTGAAAGGTGCATTCCTCCAGAACACACAAACATGCACTCCACCCCTATAACACATACAGGCAATCCAGTTCTGTACCACACGCCTGCTCACACATACAGGCACCACCAGGGGCGGCCCAAGGGGGGTGCGGGGCCATGTGTGGAGACTCGGTGCGGGGCCTCATTTGCATAAGTGGCCTTATTTGCATAAATATTTGCATAATGTTACCATACACTAACTTTTAGTAAACATGTCTCTTAATGAGTGTATGGATAAAGAAAGACTAAAAGATTTCTGCATTACTATAATCCAGTGCCAACCGCCAGGCACATTAGGAACTACTACAAACACTGCCCATTTAGAACCCATAGCAAACCCGCCATATCCTGACAGCATTACCAGGACTCACAAAGCACCATACCCTACCTATCAAAAGGCAAACACTGCAAATATTAAACCAATACATTTCAGAGAATACTGGGGAAAGAGAACAAGTGGCAATATCAAATAGGAATTACATAAATAGAATACCTCAGCTCAGTTACACATGCAGAACATAGACCATCACCAAACAAGGAATCACAATTTAGAAACAGGAAGGCAATAATTAAACTGGGAACCCCAAAAGCCAAACTTGGAATGTACAACAACACTGTAGAAATAAAACTATAAATTAATTTCCTCTTGTACCAAACAAAGCGCAGATGTTAATGATGCACATTTCCCAGAGCTTTCATATTCCAGTTAATAAATTCAAAATAAAGAGATATCTTTCTACCTTTTGTGCATTTTTTTCAGTTGCAATTGCTCCAGCCACTTTCTTCTGGTTTCTTCATGTTTTCTGCTAACTCTCCATCGTCTGCTGTCCATTTGTCCTTTCTTCTCTCTTCTAGTTTTTTTTTTCCATTCTCTCTCTCTACATCTGCTTTAACATACTAATCTTTCTCCTTTTGCTCTTTCCTCATTCCTATTTCATCCACACAAATTTTACCCCTCCATCCTCAATCCCCACTTACTGTCCCAGTACCCGGCCAATTGTAGATTTTTCATCCCTCCCACACAAAATATTTTTCCCCTCTCCATTTTACTCTCCCAGCCCCATCCCATTCTAATCCTCCCCCAACATCAGCTCCCTTCTAGTTCCAGTCTCACCCAGCATCCATTCCCTTCTAGTCCCTGCATCAGCCCATTTCCAGTCCTAGCCCCCCATCAACCCATTTCCAGTCCTAGCTCCCCCATCCATTTTCAGTCTGAGTCCCTTCATCAGCTCATTTCCAATCCTAGCCCCCATCAGCCCATTTCTAGTCATTTCCTAGCCCCACCATCAGCCCATGTCAAATCCTAGCTCCCCTCCACTCAGCCCAATTCCAGTCCAAGCCCCCCATGAGCCTACTTCCAGTTCTAGCCCCTCCATGAGTCCATTTCAATTCAAGCCCCCACCACAGCCCATTTCCAATCTTAGCTCCCCCCAACAGCCCATTTCCAGTCCTATCCTAGCTGCTCCATCAGCCCATTTTCAGTCCTAGCTCCCTTCCCTCACAGCCCATTTCCATTCCAAGCTCCCTCCCCATCAGCTATTTGCAGTTCAAGCCTCCCCTTCCACTCAGCCCATTTCCAGTCATAGCACCCCCCCCAACCCATTACCAGTCCTAGCCCCCCATCAACCCACTTCCAGTCCTAACCCCCCCATCACCCCATTTTCAGTTTTAGCCCCCCCTATAACCCATTACCAGTCCTAACCCCCCATCAGCCCACTTCCAGTCTTAACCCCATCAGCCCATTTCCAGTCAGCCCCCCATAGCTCATTGCCAGTCCTAACCCCCCCCATCAGCCCACAGCCCATTACCAGTCCTAACCACATCAGCCCTCCTCAAGTCCTAACCCCTCCCCATCAGCCCATTTCCTGTCCTTGCCCCCCATCGACCTTTATCAGTCCTAACCCCCCCATAGCCCATTAGCAGTCCTAACCCCCCATCACCTCATTTCCAGACAGCCCCCATCAGCCCACAGCCCATTACCAGTCTTAACACCCCCCCATAGCCCATTACCAGTCCTAACCCCCCCAACAGCCCACAGCCCATTACCAGTCCTAACCCCTCCCCCTCAGCCCATTTCCTGTCCTAGCCCCCCATAGCCCATTATCAGTCCTCACCCCCCCCCATAGCCCATTACCAGTCCTAACCCCCCATCGCCCCATTTCCAGACAGCCCCCATCAGCCCACAGCCCATTGCCAGTCTTAACCCCCCCCCCCCCAACGGCTTATGGCAAAAATAAAAAATAAAAAAAAGCTGGATCTGTTAAGCCCGCAGGGGCTAATGGGAAACACTCTCCCTTCGCGAATCTGAAAGCCCTTGCAGAGGGGCTCAGCAAGCAGAGGAGGCCCCGCGGGACACTTCATTCTGCCTGAAACGCGGGGCCCTGTGCAAAAAACATTCTTGCTCAATGGACGGGCCGGCCCTGGGTACCACACCGCTACACCACAGGCACGCTCATACAAAGGCATGCTGGCTCTGTAATACATATATACCCATAGGACCCACATCTTACTTCTGTACTGGAGGGGGGAGGGGGTCGCAAGGTGGTCACAGCCACTGGCTCCTACATTGAAACGATATTTGTCAAGGCCTGCATTAAAATAAGCATAAAATTTCCTTCAAGAGCCAATCCAAACAAATCACTCAGCTTCTATTCTCAAATCAATAGATAAATTCCAAAAATGTGGGCCTGTGACCAAAAACGCTCCTACCTGAGTGGTAACATTTTAGACAAATGAAGTCACAGGCATTTGAACAAACATATTCAATCAAATGGATCGTGCATTTGGGTTTAGTAAGGCGTTAATAAAATACATACGGGTCCTTTAATAAAGTGCAGCAAAGTTTTGCACTTATCGTGTGTCAAGTGTAGAAATTAATGTGCAGGAAACAGAATGCACTGTGAAATCTTTATGGATAGAAATTCCATGTGTGAAGGGAAAGAATAGTGGTAGGGGCGTACTACTGCCTGCCTGGCCTGAATGAATGGACAAATGATGAAATGTTAACAGAAATTAGGAAAACTATCAAAATGGGCAAAACACAATGATTTTAATTGCCCCAACATAGACTGGATAAGATGATTGCGACATCAGAACATGCTGCGCAGGAACCAACAAGAGGGGGCGCTATTTTAGATCTGTCCTTAGTGGAATGCAGGATTTTGTGCGAGAGATAGCGATGTTGGGGCCACTTGCCAATAGTGATCCTAACATGATCAAATTTAAGTTAATTACTGGAATGAAAACGCTAAGGAAATCTAAGGGGCATGTTTACTAAAGAGTGCGCTGATATCATGGGTTTGAGCCACAAAACTAACCCAGAAGTCTGCACTAACTTTAGGGAATGGTTGCGCTCCTCCCCCTGCCATTTACACGTTGCTAAGGCTCCACCCCACTAAAGGCATTGCACATGTTTAATGCATGCTTATAATGCCTGCACTAACCATGATGGGCCATCAACACCCATGTTCTGCCCCTAACCCAAGTAGCCCCCGCCAATTCCACACTACCCAGTTAACATAGGATTTTTTGCACTAAGCCCCACGATAACATTTAGCACAGTCAGAGTTTACTGTGCAGCAAACTCCAAACCAACCGTTCGTGCACGTCATTGCAAGGGTGGGATCCCCCTTTTTAGAAGGCATGCTCTGACATTCTTTCAACTAGTGCTGTTCCTTTTCAAGTTTTACTACTGGCTGTTACAGGGATTTTCTTCATATGTATATATGTTGTTAAGTAAATTCTTTTACAATAGATATTCCTTCAGGATGCATATTTGATTATCTAGCTCTGTGACTTTTTATTTCAATAGGTTTTGCCCTGATGAAGCCCCTGGTGGGGTGAAACCTACCGGCCAGGTCGGGGTTTAGTTAAAAGGCACAGTTCATTGGAGCACTCGTCAATAAGTCAAGTAAAAAATTATTTATCTTATGCTAAAAAATATGACTATTTGAATGACGAGAGCCATGTAGTGGAGCAGTGATGAATTATAAAGTCCGGGTCTGGTTGTTATCTTCCTGTGATGAAATCTGAGCTCCAGACTTCTTTTGCATTCCTTGCATTTTGATGTGGATGGTTTGGGGTCTCTATATTTTCTCTCTCCTTCTTGCTTTTACAGATTATTTGTTACTGACAGGGGGTGATGATAAACTTTCAAAAGGGTGACTAAGAGAAAATGGTTTAAAAAAAAAAGCTAAATGGAGCAGTTGCAAAGGTTAAGAGGTTATATCAGGCATGGATGTTGCCTAAAAATATCAGGCCCAATATTCAGCTGTCCGTAGTTTGGAAGGGCTATGTGCCGACAAGCGCATAGCCCTCCCCGCCAACCCCTAATCCGGATATTCAATGCCCCAGCGATGACATTGAATATCCGCTGATCGCCGCCAATGCCAGAAGCCGCCAAAGCTAACCGTGCAGCAGCGATATTGGATGCTGCCAGGTTAGCTTCAGCACCTTAAAGATAGGTAAGAGTTTTCCTTGCCTATCTTTGAGATGCCAATTGCTAACCGTGCAGCTTCCAATATCACTGCTGCATGGTTAGCGCCATTCTCCGCCTCTGCTCTGCCCCAGACCGCCTCCAACACATCCTGATGCTAACCTGAAAGCATCGGGGAACATAGGGGACATAGCTGGGAATATTCAATGGCACTACCCATATAGGTGCCATTGAATATTCCCGTCTAAGGCAGGTACATGGCTTGCAGGGGCTATAAACCATGTGACTGCCTTTCGAATATTGGGCCCATCATCTTGAAAGCCTAGACCAGATATATCTCATGCATTAAAAAAGGTAGAAGATTAAATGACAGCTGGTATGGTTAAAAGGTGAGGTGAAAGAGACTATTAAAACCAAAAGAACATCTTTCAAAAAATGCAAAAAAGATTTTAATGAAGAAAATAGAAAACATCGCAAGCACTGGCAAGATAGATGCAGAATTGATATGGTAGGGCTACTAAAATGATAAAGGGGATAGAACAAGTCTCATATGAGGGAAGGTTAAAGAGGTTGGGAGATAGATGAGGGGAGATATGATTGAGATCTATAAAATTATGAGTAGAGTGAGAAAGAAAAATGCAAATCAGTCATTTACACTTTCAAAACATACAAAGCCTAGGGGACATACCATGAAGTTACAAACAAATAGGATATTTTTCACTCAACGCATAGTTAAGCTCTGTAATTTGTTGTCAGAGGATATGAGCAAAACAGTTATCATGGGTGGATTTAAAAAAGCTTGAAGATTTCTTGGAGGAAAGTCCAAAAAGCATTCTCTCGTCAAACCACCAACGCAATGTCAAGGTCATCAAAAAGGCCCCCTTGTGGTTAGAGCACTGTATGAACCACCATTCAGTGTAGGAGTGGAGGCACACACAACTCTGGCCTGAGTGATGTTTCCCATTTCCCAGCCAGAATACGCTGCAAAGATTCCAGTGGCACAGCACAGAAGACACAGCTTGGGACTGCAAGATTTCCACAAACTGATCAATGGAACCAGAAACTACCGAGGGCTCAGCTCCAATGGAAGACCCAGGTCCTACCCTTCTAATTCAGCATCAGGTAATTTTAAAAGGAAATGCAGAACTGGTGTAAATTATTCAGAGCAACAGGCACCTTTTGCCATCTTGGATCCTACCCAGATCTCCTTAGGCAATTTCCAAAGTAAAAGTACCCAGATACGTTCACTTTGAAAACTAATGCAAGGACCATGGGTAGAAATTACCCATGGACTTTGCAGTAATGTGGGTAGTTTGAAAAGTGTCCTTTGAGTATCCTTTCCTTAAAAACATTTTACTCTTTAATTACAGTACATAGGGGTCAATGATTACTATAATAAGGTCTATGGAGACTTTTAGTTAGCACAAAATGATGACCCCTTTATATTAAAATTTTAAAATTAATCTTCACATTTCTTTCACTGTTATGCTGGGTCCTTAATGAGATAATTTCATCAGCTTCCATGGGTATATTTAAAAAGAAGAAATCCACACTCATCAAATAAATGTGCCAGAAGCAGCATAAGAGGTCTGGCTTTTATTAAGGTTCATAATTTTGCAACCAGAAAGGGAGAGGATGCTGAGCTGGCGATGCGACGTGGCTATAGTGCTTCACAGTGCAGTTTAGAAGACTCATGTTTAAGCCTTCTTTTTGATGGAGCAGGACAAACAAGGATGAAGGGGAGGCATTTCCCACTACTGGAGCGGCAATCCTTGCTGGCAGAAGAGCTAAGAGCAGTTTGAAGGGGTTTGCTCCTGAAGGAGACTTCTAGACCTGGATTCTTGCACAGGATCTTGAATAGCAAAATTGTGAAAGTAGCAAAATTCCTCTCCCCCAGCATCTGCCAAAAAACCCCAGTCCTCTCTCCCTGTCCTCCCTTCCCTCCCCCCATTTGTACTTCTGAGTCAAGTTCATTCCACCTGCCAATTCCTTTACCTTAGACTCCCAGTTCTTTTCCTCTGCAATCTTCAAGCTTCTGGCTTTACTGTCATCAGTAGGAAGCAGGCAGGGTTGACCTGGATAGGGTTGCAGTTATTCTTTTGAGGACTGATGATGATGCTTCCTGAGCTGGTCCAGTTTTAAAGCCTGGACTTGGTCCTTTTGGTTCGTATGCTAGAAGTACTGCGTGTGCAATATTTTTGAGGTCCTCTTTAATAAAAATGTCTTTGTTCAGGAGCTTTTTGTATTTTGTGGTATTTGTGCTAGCCTGACTATTCTTGAAGTATTTTTGTATGATCAACTGTGTGAGCAGCAACTCTATCCAGTGTCCATACTACATTACTACAAACAGGGCTATACCAAGGGCTGGGGCCACCGGGACGCAAGTACAGAAGGGGCACCAACATCATCACTGGACTTCCAAGAAGCTCTAAAAAAGTGAGTTACTGCATGTGGCTGGGGCTAAGGGGGGCGCCAGATTCATTAGTTGCATATCTAGCTTGGTACGGTCCTAACTACAATGTTGGTTGGGAAAACTCCAGCATTTTCCAAAACAGGGGAGGTTTCCTGCTGCCAGTCACATCAAACTGGGAGAAGACTCCTCTGTGAAAGGAAAATACACCTCATATATAAATCAATCCCAAAGTCAGAACTCTATCTTTGGCACATAACCACTGTAACATACAATAGTAATAGAAGTCTGCTCTTAGGGGCAGTCAAAGTGTCATTATTTCCCTAGCCACCCAGAGGGAGTTGCAAGCCCTGCATAGTGAAGAAAAGAGCGGAGGGACTTTTGACTGTTCAAACCCTGCCAGCAACCCCACTGGCTCAGAAGGAGAGAAGCTCTGCTTGGCTAAAAAATAGGGAGACCACTTACTCTAGAGGTAAAAGAGAGAGGATTCCAGGAATTATATCTGAATGCAATGGACCACCAACCTCAGAGCTCAGACACCTACAGATCAGCAATGGGGACCTTCACCTATCGACACCACCAGCTCTAGAGATAAGAAGAATCCAAAATCTAGTGACACCAGAGCCTTGCATGAGACCCAGGATAATCTCAGGGAAACTGTGCCCTCATCACCATCAAGATACACCGATAAAACTATTAATTTAGGAAAAAGGGAAACTGCAAGAAGTACAATTGTGAGAGTGGGTAGATAAGAAATAGGAAGTCTGCAAAAAGGTTTGAATATCTTTGGGGGAAAGGGGATCAAGAATCAGAAATCTGCTGGGGTAGAGGTATGGCTCAGTACCACACCTCCTAGTCATGGCAAAAGCCAAAGTCCTTGACTCATGACTTTCTCCTGTGGACTTTGGCCAGTGAAAAAACTTGAGTTGCATACTTTTACATGCCTTGAGCATAGGCATGTTTGGGGGTAGAGCCATGATTTTCATGCCTTGTTTATAAAATACATGCATACAAATTTACTTATGCTTACACATTTACATCTGTTTCTGAGCAAATATAAATGTATGTGGGTCCATTTTACCCACAATTTCTGCAAGATGTGTGTTAGTATGTTATAAAGACACATAGGTGCCAATAAAATAGCCCCAGAGGTAAACTTGGCGCCTCTACCTAAATGATACCAAAAAATCACCAAAAATAACCCCCGTGGAAATTTACTAAATAATTATTTTTGTCGGATGTTACAGGAAAGGAACATGTAAGGATACTATGTCCACCACTCAGTTACATCCATTTTAATTAGTTTTTTATAAAACCATGAAAACTCCACTACTTAGCTGGATAAGAAGAAGCGAAACTGAGCACCTGAGCAGTTTAAGTTTCGCTTCTTCTTCTTTTTCTTATTCTTAATTAAAATGGATGTAACTGAGTGGTGGACATAGTATCCTTACATGTTCCTTTCCTGTAACATCCGACAAAAATAATTATTTAGTAAATTTCCACGGGGGTTATTTTTGGTGATTTTTTGGTATCATTAAGATTTATCACTGAATTGGGGATTGGTTTTTGCCTCTACCTAAATGGCATGTTCTAAAATAACCCTCCAGGAGGGTAATGTATGAAAACCAAGTAGGTGCTGATTTGGAGGCTATTTTATAAAGGCAACATAATCTTTCTAAAATAGTCTCACAAAGTCTGCAAGAAATTGTGGATAAAATCTACCCCTGGCTGTTTACACTTGCCCAGAATCGGGTGTAAATATGCATGCAGCATGTATGTATTTCATAAACAATGTGCTTAGTTCATGTTGTAGCATGTGTGAGCTCCAAACATGCCTACATATGGGTCATGTAGAAGTATTCACCTGCTTATCACCAAGTGGATGTTTACACGCATAAACCCTGATGTAAATTTACGAGAAACGTTTAATGCATGATTGACAAACAAAATGTCCTTTACCAATTTACCCCCTGTAATGGTAAATGTATAAAGAATTTTCCACACAGAGAATGCATTTTATAGAATTGTGGGTGTGTACATGTGCCGACAAGGGCACACATCCTTTTGGATTATCTACATGTAGGCACTCTATGGGGCATGTTTTGGAGCAAGTGTTAATTTCTTTGAGAGTACTCGTGCACTATTAGAGAATATTGTAGGACTCTAAGACATGTGGAGCCCAAATCCAGAAGGGGCATGTCTGGGCCGTCTCGATGCCCCCAAGCAGGATGGATCCATTAGGACCTGATTCTGCACCACAGGCGCCAGATGTTCCTGCGAGTGCAGGATCAGGCTTTGAGATGGTCCAACGTGCCCCCTTCATCCCTGCGGAGACGTCCTCCCCACATGCCATCCTAGCCGCTGCCCAACTCTTGGCGGAGCAGCTGGAGCCTGGATAGGGCGGGGGGGGACCTACCTTCCTCCAATCCTGGCCCTGACAGTGGTTCCAGGGCCCATTTCCTGACATTTCTGCTGCTTATTTCACCTCTGCCATGACCTGAATCGGCTCTGTATGTCCTGCTGGCTTGGCCTGCCCCCACATTGCCCACTCTCCATCCCACTGCGGCTCTGGCCATGCAGGGCGGATGTATGGCTGAATTCTGGCAGGACGGTTAGCGGAGTTGCACATCCCACCAGGACATACAGCCCTGCTAGTAGCCTTGCAGAATCGGGCCCATAGGAGACTGTGTTGCCTTTACAAAATAGACAGGTTTTTCAGAATTTTTCTAGGCATCCTCTTATAAAATGACACCTCACTTCACCATTTTTCATGCTGCAAAACAAATCCTTCTCAGAGTTGTTACCTATCATTCGGATATGCTTCATATATACATTGCATCACCATATCAAGGTTAGAACCAAGAAAATATTATTTTTTAAAGATGAATCTTGATATCTTAATGTTATTTTATATAATTTTAGCTGAGCATTTTATTTCTCTCTCTCTCTTTGCTCATGCTGTAGCAGAATCAGTCACTCCTGCTGAGGGCTACTGACATACAAAACTGTAAGTAAATAAAATGTCACATTCTAATCATTATAACATATTTTAATGCATCTTCTGAGACAAAGAAAAAAATATTTATTTATATTTCTTGAATCTCCTAATTTTTAGGTGCATTTTGCTGCAGCATAGCTCCTGTTCTCGAAGATCAAGCCCGCAACAAAATGTTTGTCTGTTTCTACATATGGTTGTTTGCATATGGGTAAGCATGAGCAAACAAATATACCTATTCTCCCCTCAACAAGAAGGCGGGGAAAACCACAGCTATCTAACCACAGGGACTCCATTTCCCATGTGCAGAAGAAGAGAGGACAGTTGCGATCACTATGAAGATCCTTTCTGTCTGCCTGCAGGGATCCCATTTCTTATAGACAGGTGTCACCCTCTCGGTGGCCAGCCCAATGCCTAGGGCGCTGAGAGTTGGTCTGCCCTTGTATTCCTGACTCAGAGAGTATGACCCTGCGTTGGTCCTGCAAGGCCCTCTGGGAATGGTAGTCCCTTTTACCCTTTGAGAACAGTAGAGTTGTAGTCGAGTGTTTCAGGCAATGACAAGAATTTATTTTTCCCCTTCCCAACGGATTTCTGTGCAGGTAAATAACTTAGGACAAACTGCCATACAATTGTCTTGAGGGATATGTACAAGAACTCAGGTAAATTAGCCTTATCAACTTCAGGCTTACAACGTGTGGTGCTCGGTACAAACAAACAATAACAGCTTCCTTCAGCAAAAGAAAATGTTCCCCATTCTTTCTGTTGCTTTACCAGCTTTCTCAAACTAATGTTCAGCACAGAGACTCCATGTGGTCAGCAAAACATAACATGCAGTCCATCTGGTTATCAACTATTTCACTGCTATCAGAGTCAATCTGCATTTCTTCAGCGTCAGCAATAGCAGGGTGTGTCAGTGAGCTGCTATCCTGAACTTTAAAACAGACGTCTTCACTATTCTCACATGGCTTCTCTCGGTAGCACTCTAAAGGATAGGACTGTGAATTACCGTATATACTGAAGTTTCTTTTTAGAAAGTCTGCTACATTCTGGCAACTGCAGGGAAATACTTTATAACTCGGTTCAAATCTATGTAAGTTGTGAAGCCTACCTTTCGGCTTTGGAGGGAAAGGAATTCTCAGCTCTGCAAAGTCAGACTGATTCCCAAACACAGCTTGTGTTTGTTTGTCTCTCAGCCTCGTAGCTTCAGCCTTAGAGGTACAAGTATTGTCATGCCAGCAGGTTTCTCTCTCTGGAGCATGTGAGTTTTCCCAAGCCTGCCTTCCAGGAAATATCTTATCCTTCTTGCCTTTACCAGACATTACCTGTCCTGTGCTGCTTCTTTCTGGCGTTAGGACTATGGCTCCCTTAGTTCTCACCTCTTGATGTCTTCCTTCTTTCTGCTTCCCTCCTCTGGTCCAGGCTAATGAACACTTATCATCATCCTGTTTCTCTGGGCTAAACTGTGTCCCTCCCTTAAACAGGTGTATCTCATTATCTCCTGAACTAGGGACTACGTCACAGCGTGGGAGTGTCTTTCCAGCTCGTGACTCTCTTTGTTTACATTCTCTCTGAAAACACCGAGCCATGTGCTCAGACTGCCTGTCAGTTTCTGCAATGGAATCCTCTTCTCTCACCAACTCCATAGGCTCAGAAGGGTCTTCTTCATGACACAGGGGAACATAAGAACATAAGATATGCCATACTGGGTCAGACCAAGGTCCATCAAACCAGTATCCTGTTTCCAACATTGGCCAATCTAGGTCACAAGTTTCCCAAAAGACACACAGGTTCCACAATGCATGTATTGGGACAAGCAGAGGATTTCCCAGGTTCCCTTTAATAATGGGTTATAGACCTTTCCTCCAGGAACTTGTCCAAACTTTTTTTTAAATCCAGTTACACTAACAGCTTTTACTACATCCTCCAGTAACAAATTCCAGAGTTTGATTACACGTTGAGTGAAAAAATGTTTTCTTTTATTAGTCTAAAATGGGTTACCCTGTAGCTTCATTGCACGTCCCCTAGTCTTTCTATATTTTGATGGCGTAAACAATCGATCTACGTTTACCCGTTCCACTCCATTCATTAATTTATAGGCCTCTATCTTATCTTCCCTCAGCCGTCTTTCCTCATAAGGATATCCTCTCATCCGCTTTACTATTTTGGTGGGTCTTCTCTGTACCTTTTCTAATAACGCTATATCCTTCTTAAGATATGGCGACCAGAATTGCACACAATATTCAATGTATGGTTGCACCATGGAAAGATACAGAGGCATTATATCATCCTTTGTTTTATTCTCCATTCCTTCCCTTATTATTCCTAGCATTCTATTTGCTTTCTTGGCTGAAGCTGCACACTGGGTGGAGAGTTTCAACGTATTATCCACGATGACACCTAAATCTTTTTCCTGGGTGGTGATTCCTAATGTGGAACCTTGCATCATGTAACCATAGTTTGGGTTGTTCTTTCCTAGGTGCATAACTTTGCACTTGTCCACATTAAATTTAATCTGCCATTTGAACATCCAGTCTTTCAATATCAAGGTCCTCTTGCAATTTTTCACAATCTTCTTGGGTTTTAACAACTTTGAATAATTTTGTGTCATCTGCACAAAGACGACTGGTGTAAGCTTGGAGGGGGAGAGGGTAATGAGCTAGAAAAGGCAGGAAAATTTTAAAGGAGCAGTGAGCTTCTAAAAAAAAAGGAGGAGGTAGAGAACTAAGGTTGGGGGTGTGAATGCTAGTGGGAGGGAGAAGGGGGACAGAGATGGAGGAAAGGGATTAAAGGGGGGAGAGAAAATGCAAGGTACTGGACGTTAAAGACATGAATGCATAGGGATAAAGGTGCATCCCCCCCCCCCCGAGAACACACACACAGGTACCCCATCTTTTCACCACATACTCAAATACACACACACATACAGCCTCCCAACTTCACACCACAAACACACACATAGGCACCACACCTGTGCAACCCACACACACACGCAGGCACCCCACCTCCACATCCCCCTTACACACACACACACCAACACTCATTCACTCACATATACACACAAGCACCCCACTTTTGCACCACACACATGCATACATATATGCCCCACCTCTACACTACACTCAAACAGGCACCCCATCCCCATACCACTGACACAGACACCCCAACTCCGTACCACAAACAAGCACACAGACAGAAGAACCCACCTTCACATCACACATACACACATGCTCTCCTCTGTAGCACACACACATACAAGCACCTCACCATTCACACACACATAGACGCTCTGCCTCCACACCACATGCACACACAGAGGCTCTATACTTCTGCACCACACACAAAGCACCTCACCTTCAGTCACATAGGCACCCCACCTCTGCACCACACACATGTACACACATGTGCCCTAACTCCACACCTTCCCCCCCATACACACACATGCTCTGTACCGCATACCCCACCCCCCACCCAAAGGCACCCATCACCACCTCCCAAACACAGATAAGCACCATCATTGCACCACACACACACGGACACTTGCTATCTGAAGATGGAACTGGTGTTATTTATATATTTCTGTCTAAAAATGCCTCATAGAGCCCCTGCTAGCATGACAAGGCATACTTTATCACACCCCTCCCCTGACCTCTCAAGCATAGGAGGAAGGGGAATTCTGCCCTGCCCGATATATTTGAGGATCTATGTAGTCTGAGTTGACGGACTCAGCTTTGGTTCATTCTCCAAGCAGATATATTCCTACCCTTAAACTTACTGGCATTTAACACATTGAATGGCACAATGGTGAGCAATATAACGAGAGCAGAGTCAGGTATTTTATTTATTTATCTACCTTTCCAATGGTAGATCAAGGGGGAGTTACATTAAGGTACATTAGAAATCTCCCTGCCCCAGAGACCTAACAATCTAAGTTTGTACCTGAGGCAATGGAGGGTTAAGTGACTTGCCCAAGGCCACAAGGAATGCCTGTGGGATTTGAACCCTGTCGTCTCCGGTTCTAAGGAACCTGATAGCCAATAAAGCAATGATATATTGTACATGCGCTATCAGCATCACAGAATGCCTGATGGTACTGGATAAAGCACATCAGGATGATATTATTGGAGGCCGTTTTATCACTGTTGCTCATGCAGTGCAATTATCCTCGGAATAAATGCAAGAATGTAAGCTCCCTTTTACTTAGCTGAAAGGAAATACTGCAGCTACTGCATGTTAATAGCCACAATTAATGCATGCCAACTGCAAAGACTCAGCATTATTGGAGTGTGCCAAGCATCTTCCCATACAAGTGGAGGGGAAGTTTATGAAGTCTTGCTTAGTTAATGTGTGTTTTCACCTGCCTATATCAAGCCTATTCTATAAAGTAAAGTAGGAGCCTACTTCTTTTTCTATAATACAATAGCAGTGTAAGTGGTCAAACGTGTGTTAATCTAAGATCTGAGCATTATCAGCAGCCCTGGAGTTGATGTAAATGCCCACACATAAATTCATGAAGAATTTGCATAAATTATAGTATATGATAATTTGTGTGTGCACTTGTGTGCTCTAGCCATGACTGATCCAAACTCTGCCCATTTGCATGCCTGTAGTGAAAGCAGGCACCATTGGTCTGATGCATGTACTTTCAGAATAGCAACTGCCTCAGTTATACATGAAAATGCCCATTTATGTGTAAGTCAGTAAAACTTACTGACTTAACTTTGGTACTTAACTTTAGACAGCACTTTATAACACTAAGGGGGTTATTCTCTGCTACGAATAGCGGGGATGGATGGCCCAATGGGACGTCCATCCCCGCTATTCGTGCCAGCTCCTGCCCCCGACTAACTTCCCCGCAGCTTTTCCGGAGACGTTAGAAGGGGTGGGGAATGGGTGGCCTGGGGGCAGAGTCTGGGCAGGCAGTGGATGGTCACTAGCCCTGGATGTACAGGGCCAATTCTAATGTTGGCCCTGTACGTCCAGGGCCAGCGACATATGCAGGGAAGTTATTCCATCTCCAAAGTGGAATAACTTCCCTGGATGTGTCTTAATTTTCATGCCGGGATGTGGATGGAGCAGGCGGAGGGGGGGGGGGGTGGGGGCGTCAAGGGACATTCCCCACAGCCCGACCCTGGCCTGCAGGGAATAAGCCCCTTTATCAAGCGGCTGGCATTGCGGCTCTTCAATGGCTGCGGCTCCATTGAGGAGCCTTGACTGAGTTAGCCGAGGGTAGTCCTGCACATGCAGGCCAGACTGAATTGCAGTCCCGGCCTGCACAGGCAGGACTGTTCGTGATTCTGATCCCATGGGGCTAGATGTGCCCCGCGAGATCAGAATCGCGATTCCCCTCTGTGCGCCGGTATGAACCAGACGCACAGAGGGGATCTATGTGCGGGACAGAATTGGGCCCTAAATGTTTACTAAAGTCTGCTATCAGCACAGGGTTTGCTGTGCACTAAGTGCACCATGCTAAAATTTAGCATAAGACCCTCTGGGAAAAATCCCATGCTAACCAGTTATTGCATGACTGGGAAGGGACTGGGCAGATTAACGGCAGAATGTGGGCACTGATGTTGAATCATGGTTAGTGTGGGCATTTTTGGCGGAGGTTAACTTCAGATGTTTCTGTTAGCATGTGTGCACTTAGCGCCACCTCAATGGATGCTGTTAGTGCACCCGCATGCCAGTTAGTGAGGTGCATGTGGTTAAAGGGTATGGACAAATATACTCTCTGAGTTTAGAACAGATCTCACTTGAATGCAGTCCAATTGCTCACTAATTTAGTACACTTTCGTAAACACGTCCCTTAGCATGGAAATTAGCACATTAAGCTACTGTGTTAACATTATCATGTGTTGACATGCTAATTCCCATGTTAACTGCTTAACACTTTAGTAGAAGGGCTCCTTAGCTTGACATATTGTCAATCCAAAATATCTCAAATCAATACAATTAAAAATTTAACAATATTAAAAATAATATCATGGCATGCTGTAGATGATGGAATGCAGACAATTAGGCAGATTTTGGACAGCGCATGGAGAAGGCCCTTATTTGACAGCCTGACTACTAACAGTATTACCATGAGATTACCGGTAGACACTAGGTATGGAACTGCAGGGGAGAAATTATTTTTGCCACTTGGGGTTTGGTTGGGCAGCTCAGGATCGGGTGATTGGATGTAACGGGGGTATTCTAGATGTAGGGGGGGGGAAGATTGGATGTAAAGGGTATTCTGGATGCAGGGGTGCAATTAGATGTAAAGTGGGGTTTCAGGAGGATATGATGCCATGGAAGGGTTGGGGGAAAGATGTCAGAGAGGGCGGGGGGGGGGGGGCAGACCTTGGCCTTTTCACCTGTCCCTAACATATACACAATTAGGGCCCAATGCTGGGATGCGGGCTGCAGGGCTGCACGTTCCAGCAGGACATGCAGCCCCGCAAAATATCCGGGCCCGATTCCCCCTCCGGCTCTCTCTGTATGTCCTGAGCATCAGGACTGGGAGAGCTGGTGGAGGGTGAGATGGAGGCGAGACGGGCGGGGGCGGGGGCGGGGGCAGGCCAGCCCAGCAGGATGTACAGGACCAATTCAGGTCATAAGAACATAAGATATGCCATACTGGGTCAGACCAAGGTCCATCAAGGCCAGTATCCTGTTTCCAACAGTGGCTATTCTAGGTCATACGTACCTAGCAGTTTCCCCAAAAGACACAAGTTCCACAATGCTTGTATTGGGTCAAGCATTGATATCCTGGGTCCCTTTTTAATAATGATTTATGGACCTTTCCTCCAGGAACTTGTCCAAACCTTTTTTAAACCCAGCTACACTAACAGCCTTTACTACATCCTCTGGTAACAAATTCCAGAGTTTGATTACATGTTGAGTGAAAAAATATTTTCTCTTATTTGTCTTAAATAGTTTACCCTGTAGCTTCATTGCATGTCCCCTAGTCTTTCTATATTCTGATATCGTAAACAATCGATCTACGTTTACCCATTCCACTCCGTTCATTAATTTATAGACTTCTATCATATCTCCCATCAGCCGTCTCTTTTCCAGGTTTATTGATTATCTTGGCAAGCGATGGGATACTTGAGAGTGGTCTGTATGAAAATGGGGAGGCTGGGTCGAGTGTAGGTGATTTCAGAAGTGACCTGATTGATGCTTGCTTCAGGGTGGTTGGCATGGAACCAAGCGCAAGGGAAGACTGGATAATGTGTTGAATTAGTGATAAAAGATCCTGATGGGCAGCTTTGATCCATGGGAATGGGCACAGGTCCACTGGGGATGTGGTACTGTTCAGGTTAACTATTATGCACTCAAGCAGCTTAGAAGTGATGGGTCTAGAGATCCAAGATGGCTGATGACAGCGTTTGAGTTCCAGCCGTAGTTTTACCTATGGGGAAAAAGAGGAAGGGGAAGCAGGTCATGCTGCCCCAGGCGGACCCACAGACCTCCACTCATGGTACCTCTGGTCCTTTGGATGCGTTTGTTCAACAGGTAGAGCGGCAGCCTGGTGCGGGGGACGGTTGCTTGGCTGAGAGGCGGTCGGAGTTGGGTGGCTTGGCGTTTCTCTTGAGTGAAGATCTTGCCTCCCTGAGTTGCTGCAGCCTTGGAAGTTTCTCTGCACTGGTGTGGACCCTGCAATCGGTGAGACATGTGAGATCTCCGTGTTGGCCTCTTTGGTGTCTCTGCTGCAGCCAACTGCGGGTCTGGTGGCAGGTGGAAGTGGGGCTTGCGGGAACAGCAATTGCCAGTGGAGAGTACTGAGGCAAGAGCTATGTTATCGAGGATGAGTGAAGGCAGTGCTCTATCTTCTGCGGACTTCTTAGCTCCTACAGTTTTTCCGGACAGTGAGCCGCAGGTGTCAGCTTTTGTTTTTCATTTACAGCAACCAGGTCAGTTCATGTTGGAATCTATTTGGTTGGCCATAAACCAGCTTGGAGAGGCGATGAGTCAGATGCATGGACCCCAAGGTCAGGTACAGATAAACTCTGGATTGATTTCTAAGAATGCTGGAGATATTGGCCATATGAAAACTGAGTTGGAGGGGTTGGTTTTGAGAACTGAATGCTGGAAAGTCTTTCCGAGGCCTTTATGAAAGACTAACAGTTTGAAAACTCACATGGAACAACTGGATAACTTTTCTAGGTTGCCAAATATTCGTTTGCCTAATTTTCCCCGCTCTCCATGTATTTCTGCTAAGGAAATGTTCAAGCAATACTTACTTGAGGTATCAGGAGTACTGGGGGGAAACATGTCCACCTATAATGAAAGTATATTTTCTACCGTTGGGCCAGAAGGCTTCCGCTGAGATGACATCCCCTGGCCCTGGGCAATTGGATGTTTTGAATGTATCAACTATGCTGAAGTCTTCTGATTCTAATAGTATTGTACCTGCAACATGTTTAGTGACCTTGGCCCTTGTATCTGATAGAGATTGGTTGTTGAGATTATTTTTTCAGAAAAGGCATATAATCTTTAAGGTCTGCCTGGTCCGCATTTTTCCGGACCTGGCCAGAGAGACTAGGTGGCGAAGAAAAGATTTTCTAATTCTGCATCCTCGGGTCCCACAGGCTGGGGGTTTATTTTTTCCTAAATATCCCTGTAAATGTCTAGTCAAGTTGCAGGGTATTTCCTATTTTTTTTTATATCCCTCGCAATTGCTTTTTATTTTTTTTTTTTAATGCTAGGGGGACTATAGGGGTGGAGTAGTTTGAGCTCTTTCCTGTGTATTTTTGGGTTTGGGCTGCTTAAACTTTTTTTCCTTCTTTTTTAAATTAGAATTGTAATTTCCTTTTTTGGATCTCTCCTTATAGGGGATAGGGGAGGGGCTCCTTGTCATATTCTTTGTTATATTTTCCTTTAAATGATGTATGTTATTGAAGGATGCTCCCATTTCATGTAAGGAATAGTAGTACTACTTGTATTGTTTTGTTGAATCATAAATATTAAATAAAAATAAAAGAAGTGATGGGTCTAAAAGCTAGCCTAGTCTCAGAGCTAGGAGCATTGGAGGAGACGTTCATATGGCTAGCTGGAACCGCAGATATGGAGGCACTAGCTTTCTTGGCTTGTAGGTGCTGTGCCATCATGTTTGGTGAGATGGACGTGGTAGGTTCTGTGCTAGTGGGGGCTTTGATGAGCTGTTGTGCAATGCTAAAAAGCTCTCTGGGTTTGCTGAGAGAGCATCTAAGTAGCTTCATGTGGTGTTCTCTCTTCTTAAGTAGCGTGAGAGCACTGTATTGCTTTAGTAATCCTCTTGGGTGTCTGGGTTCTTATGTCGTCTCCACTTGTGTTCGAGACATCAGAGCTTATTCTTCATTAGTTTGAGTTCTGGAGTGATCGCAGCTTTCCTTATGGGCCTCCCAAAGAAAAGACTATTGACAGTTTATAGGCAGTACAGAGAAGGGAATCGCTGCCAGAGTTCTGACTGGTGGCTCTAGATGGGACAGTCTCAAACTTTTTTTTCTTTCTTTACACTGGCTCCACATTGTGAAAGTTATAAATCTTAATATGTTTAGAATCTCATGCCCTTAAGAACTGGGTTCTCTCTGCTTCAAGGAAAGAGTCTATGGATGTCAGCCGTCTTGGCCATTCTATGAGTATTCTAGTCAGAAAATGAATCCTGCTGCTTCTTCTGTAAAAGAAGTGTTAGTGTAGAGACTACTTGGATTCCTTTGCTTTGAACTGTAGAGACCTCTAGTGTCCCTTTTATATTACTACAACATAGCCTGGAGATGACCAAATAACACAGGTACACTAAAAAAAAAAATTTTTAAACTGCCTCTAATGTTTCGATTGATTTTTACGTTTTTTGGTGCGCTGAATCCAAATCTGGTAACCAATTTGCTCCATCACGTACAGATTTTTTGCTACATTGGGTTAGCAGTTTGAGGTGAACGTTTCAGATTGAGTGCGATCGAGATAAAAGTTTCTTGGATGAATTCTTTATACTAATTGTTTAGTAGTTATTCAAATAAGAATAAAGAAAATTGTAACAAGGCAGCACATAAGAATAGAGTAATGTCAACAAAACACACTGTGATGGTAGCAAAATTGTCTGCACTTAAAACAGCCACATACATGTGCACAAACATTGAGCATATAAGAGCGAGGTTAGACACAAAGCAAAGCAAAGAAATGTGCAAAAAATGTTGTACAGGTATGTATGTAAGAATAGAAAACGCAAACCGCACCATTGCAATACATGAAGACAAACACCCGATGGTGTGAAAATAAAATTCTAATAAATGAGATCCGACACTGTGGTAATAACTAGCAAATTTTTATTTCAAAGTTTAGTAAAAACACAATATTTGTCAACACAGTTTAGATTTTAAAGTCATTCTTGGGTCAATCAATCTCCTGGTGGGCCCGTTTCTTCTTCCCCCGAATGCTTCTCTTGGTGCGCTGCTTGGCGTATTTTTCATCTGGGGTTTCCCGCAGCAGCAACCAGCAGAAATCAGCCATCATAGTGGTGTTCCATCTTCCTTGGTACCTTCTCTCTGCGTCCTTGATGTCCTGGTGAAACCTTTCACCTTGTTCTTCACTGTACGCCCCCAAGTTTTCGGGAAAGTAGTTCACATGGGAGTGCAAGAAATGGACTTTCAGGCTCATGTTACAGCCTTGTTCTTTGAAGGCATTGAGCATCCTGGCAACAATATCCTTATAGTTCTCATCCCGCCTGTTCCCCAAGAATTTGAGAACAACATCCTTGAAGGAATCCCAGGCTTCTTTTTCCTTCTCAGACATCGTTTCAGCGAATGCTCCATCTGAAATGAGTTTCCTTATATCAGGGCCAACAAACACTCCTTCCTTTAGTTTTGCTTCAGAAAGTCGGGGGAACTTTGAGCAAAGGTACCGAAAGCACTCACCATCTTTTGGAAGGGACTTGATGAATTGCTTAATGAGACCCAACTTAATGTGGAGAGGTGGTAATAGAATTTTATCACGAGGTACCAAGCTCTCATGAAGAACATTTTTCTCACCGGGTCTCAAATACTCCCGAATTGGCCAGTCTTTTTTCCCCCAGTGTAGGTCGCGGGCCCGGCTATCCCACAAGCAAAGGAAGCAGGGATATTTGGTGAAATCGGATTGCTGCCCTAATAGCATGGATAGAATTTTAAAGTCTCCACAAATCATCCACTTATGCTCATCATAACGAATCTTCTGAAGAATCAGGGCCAAATTCTCATATTTTTCTTGGAGAATAACAGAGTGAGCAATAGGAACTGAAGCGAATGTGTTGCCGTTATGAAGAACAACACCTTTTATGCTGTCTTTTGACGAATCAATGAACAGTCGCCATTCAGCAGGATCATACTTGAGTTTAAACTTTTCCATCACTCCGTATATATCGTTGCAAAATACCAAATCTTCCTCTTTGCTGAAATACTTCAAAAATTGTGTCTCGCGGTTGCGGTACCAATAAAAAGTTGTTCCTGGTGACAATAGATTTTTCTGTTTAAGCCGAGAACCTAGCAGTTGGGCAGCATCTTTTGGGAGTCCTAAATCCCGGACTAAATCATTCAATTCAGCTTGAGAGAAAAGTTCAGGTTTCGGATCTGGTTCAGTTTCAAACTCGGAAGTACTGGACTCATCGGGAAAAGTCATCTGATGAGTCTCATCATGATCAGAACCGTCCACACAAATATGATCCCAAGATTTTGGTGGTTCAGGCACAGGTACTTCGTTGCTATGAGGCATAGGCCTAATTGCTGAGGGAAGATTGGGGTAACTTATTACGTTCTTATTTTTTAAGTTGTATCCCTTCACAATGCAAGAGCAAAAATAGCAGTCACTGCTGTGGTCTCTTTGTTCACGCCACATCATAGGTATTCCGAAACGAAATGCTTGTTTTTTACCTTTCATCCATAAGCGTAGATCTTCCTCACATGTCTTGCACACTTTGTGAGGAGCCCACGGTTTGTCTTGATCGCCTAACTTCAAACCGAAATAGGCGAAATATACTTTTTTAATAAATGCAGAAATGTTCCTCTGCCGCTTTTTCACGGTATATTCCCCACAAATAAAACAAAAACTGTCCGGAGAGTTGACGCAACCTCTGGCTCTGTGAGCCATCACAAATACACAGCACTGCAAACTACAACTGTAGTGAACCACTTCGGAATAAAGCTGGATTACGACTGAGCAAACAAAAGGTAATAATGAACTTGCAAGAAACTGAAATTTGACAGGAACGTTCATGTCGCAACCACCGTGTTTGAGCGAGCGAACGAGGTGAGGCGAACAGGAAAGAACATGCGCCAGCGTGAGTACTGGATTTAGCCCCCCGCCTCCCAATTGTCCTGTTAATGTATAAAATGAATACAAAACACTCTAAAATATCATGAGGGAGTGTTTCTAGTTAGTTAACCATTACAACCTCTCTTTTGGGCCAAGAAAATAAACTGCAGTCGGCTAAAAAGAAATTATGTGAACATTCCTTATATGGGTAAGAAATCTAATTTTGCAAGAAAACGTGACGTGATGGAACATTTTGGCTATTTTTCCTGGATTCAGCACCCCAAAATCTATAGGAATCAGTTGCAAAACTGGAGGCAGTTTTTTGGTAGTGTACCTGTGTAATCAGAAGGACAGGTAGGGTCTTATGAGGGTTTCTTGAGGAGAGGTGTGACCACAGCATGCTTGAAGGCTGCAGGGACAATTGTAGTGTTCTTTTAGTAAAAGGCCCCCTATATCAACTGGCTCACCTTTATCCACATATTTATTCATCCCTTTAAAGGCATGGCGCAGATTGGTGAGGCAAGACTTTCCTTGGCTAAATCTATGTCGACTTTGTCCCATTAGACCATATTTGTCCAAGAGTTCATTAGTTTTGTTCTTAATAATGGTTTTCACCATTTTGCCCAGTACTGATGTTAGCCTCATTGGTCTGTAGTTATCCAGATCACCCCAGAGCCCTTTTTAAATATAGTTGTTATGTTTGGCCACTATCCAATCTTCTGCTACTATAGACTATTTTAATGATAGGTTAAAAATGTTACCAAGTCATTGCTTGTTAGAATTATTTAAGAGAGGAAATTCACTGTTATCTGTTTAGATCCTTTGCAGATGGATAATTTCCTAATATAAAAATCATCTGCTTAGTATTAGCTTAGTATGGGAAATGCATAAGTAATTTAGATATGCACCTCTTGAGTTCTACTTATTGCTTTTATTATTATATTACTCTAGGTGTATTTTTATTTATTGGGTTATGCTGATCTCCTTGATGTAGAATAGTTATTGGATTTTTTCTCTCTTATGTTGACTTGATTGAGTGTGGATTTTTGTTTCTTTTCCTGGGATTTACATGGATATATGAAAATTTGAAATAAAAAAATTAAAGTAAAAACAAATCTTTAAGCAACTTATCTGAAGATCTCCAGATACCTCAGCTACAGCTTTGATAGCACAAGAGTCACAAATTATCTCTAAATCACTGGATCCACTTGGTTAATGCTAGCTAACTAGGGACTGGTTCACTAAATGACATGTTTATTAAACAGCAGATGCCTACTGTGCATTTAACCCCGAAAAATGAGTGTGGGATTAGCACTGGACCTGTGCTAAAAAAAGGAAGCATGCTTGGCCTGTCTCCATGTAGCTAGCATGGGTTCTGCGTCACCCCCATGCTCATTATGTTTGGTGTGATAAATATAGGTGCACTTAACACCACCTATTTTGGTGGTGGTAAGTGCATTCAAGCTAAGTGCAACATCGTGGGTGAATAAGTGCCAAAGATGCTTGCACTGGACACGATGTACATGTCCCACCCCGGAGTCACCCAGTTTCCAATCCAATCCACACTACTCAGGAAGTGCAGGATTGTAATGTGGCTGAATTTTTGCATGTGATAAATTCTACCACGATGCGCTTGACACATGCTGAGCCCCAGTCTACCCAGTAGTGCAGTTTAGTAAACATGCTCCTAAGACCTATCGCCCATCCTGGTTTATGATAGCAAAAAGTCTTAATATATCAGGCCCATAATGCTGACTGACTTCACAAGTTATATGACACACTGTACACCAATAATATGCCATTGCAACTTGCAGGGGAACTGAAAGTGAAAGGCTTCAAAATGAACGAACTACAAGGCTAGCTATCACTACGTGCTGTGTGTACTTTTGAAATACCAAGCAGTACACTGAGGCTACAACTTCACAACTCTTCAGATTGTTACGACCATTATAAGCCTTTTAAAACGATTAATGAAAAAGCTTAATGAATAGCAGGCAAGTACTTCATAGTGGTTAATGTCCAGTTCTATAGACTACAATAAAAGCTTCTCTTTACAGTGCATACAACCTTCCCATTTATGTCAGTAATTACAATTCCTTTTTTTAAGTTAGAACACCCTCTCATTTCCGAGTTATCATGGTTCCTTGAACCATAGTGACACTTTATTGCATTGCTAGGTAGTAAGAGCAGTAAAAACATGTCTATCCTCTGCATCGACCTACAGACAGTAGAAAATACATTGCTTGCTTTCATCTATCACCTACTTTCCAAAGCAATCCATCACATGAAAGCCCAAGTCTACCAATGAATTTGAGAGCTCCAAAGATAGTGCAAAGGCAACATGTTGGGGTTTTAAATAGGGACAGGCATTCTGCTTTCTTAATGGGCAATTTAAAAACAACAGAATCCTGCATGGAAATTATACAAAAGCATAATTCGTAGGAAACTCCCATCATTAGCTTGAAACTACAAGTAGCTGAGCTTAAGTGCAGTTTCCCAAAACCTTCAAGCTCCTCCCAAGTTCAGGGGCGGCCCAAGAGTGCTACGGGGCCATGTGCGGAGACTCATTGCAGGGCCTCAGTTGCATATCCACTGGATCTCATTTGCATACATTTAATTTATTGTATTTTAAAATGCATATGTTACCCATCTAAAATTTTAGGTGTCTTTCAAAGAAACTCTTCACAAGCCTCTTTTTTCTCCTAGCAATGACTTAGAGCAGCGGTTCTCAACCTGTGGGTCGCGACCCCCGTTGGGGTCGCTTCGGGATTTACCGGGGGTCGCGGCAACGGCGGCGGCGGCAACGACCTTCAATTGAAAAAAAAAAATTGAAAAAAGCCAAGCCGGTGCAGAGCCTTCCGTCTCTGTGAAGGAGCCTGTGCACATACGTCCCGCCCCCAAAGGAAGTTACATTAACTTCCTTTAGGGGCGGGAAACATCTGCATTGGCTCTTCAGCGGCGGGAAGGCTCTGCATCCACTCCGGCACCCGATAGTGCAGCGAGGTGTTGATCGGGCCCAGAGAGAGATATCAGGACGAGGATAAGTGGAGCGGCGAAGTGGAGGTGAGAACAGCAGGGGAGCTCCGGTGCACGAGTGCAAAAGGAGGCAGGAGCAGAAAAAACGACGGACAACAGACCGTGTGGTCCAGGCCTTGCAGCCACGTGGCAGAGGCTCTTCAGCAGCAGGAGGAGACTATAAGTAAGTAAAATAAAACATAGCTTTATTTACTGTTCTCTAGAGAATTATCCAAACTATCTTTTTTGAATGCTTGCTTAAGTGACTGGAAGTGTGCAGGCCCACCTACAAAATGCTAATCCATTATTTCCTCCGCATCATGAATCAGAAGCTGATAGTTGGCCAATAGCTATTTGGGAGAGTATGGCATATGAGAAAATGGGTTAATGGGGTAGTTTTATACTTGTGCATACTTAGAACTTTCAGAGCAAAAATATGCATCTATTTCTACTTTGAAAATTACTCCCGAGAATTTATGCCTACATTTTATACCTGTTCTTTGGTGAACACAGATTTTCTTGGCTAATTTCTATGTATACATGTGAATTTTGATAAGTAGGCGGATAAACTCCAATCCCTTTCCAAGTGAAATAAAACATAGCTTTATTTACTATAAGTAAGTGAAATAAAACATAGCTCATTTTTTACATTTTAAATGCTGAATGGGAGGCTGGCCTCATGGTGCTGGCACTTCCATACAGAAGAATCTTAGTTTGAGTCCCAGGTCCATACTTGATTGTGTTTGAGAGGATATTACTGAGAAAGCAACCAATTTCATCAGTATTTTTATTTATGTGTTTTATATACCAACAACAAAAGTACAGCGGAGGGCAAATCACCACAGCCTACCAATATGTTGGTTAAATTCTTTATTGGGTCCCTAATAAAGAATTTAACCAACATATTGGTAGGACGTGGTGATTTGCCCTCCGCTGTACTTTTGTTGTTGGACTTTCTGCGGAAGGCCTTCTCCTCCATTTGTGTTTTATATACCTCCATTTCGGGGAATCATACATTTTTATCCCCCCCCCCTTGGTGTGGACTGGAAGGGTGTGGTTTGTAATTTTATTTTATTATGTTTATATTTTGTTGCAGTTTTTAATAATAAAAAGATTTATTTATCTGAAAGTGCAAGGTACCCTATCCATATATATTTCCTTCTGCATTTGTATTTTTTTTTTCATTGTGTTGAATATTATACTTTGCTAGAGTACTGTAATTGTGTGGGTATGCTGGATGGTCTGACTATTTCCTTTTGAAAAGAAGGTGATATGTGCAACGGTAACCATATGCTGTTTATTGTCATTGGTGCAAGTTGGCCTAATTAACAGAGACTTCTGAGCATTTGTATAGCGCTACAAGACGTATGCAGCACTGCACAGACATGTAAGAGACAGTCCCTGCTCATCAAAGCTTACAATTAGTTTTTATGGAGGTCTGTTAATACAGTTCTGTTGGTCTTTGCTGGATGCCCTCACTCAGTGGTGCTGCTGGCTCGCCCGCTGTTTGGCCACACCAAGGAGCCCTCTAGTGAGGCTTTCAGACACAGGTCCACCTTCCAGTGCTGCTTTTTATGTTGCTGGGGTGCAGTGGGCTGGATCGGGCCTTGTGGGGGTGATCGGGGAGGGACTGCATGGCCTCCTATTAAAAACATGCTGGGTTTTTCGGAGGGAACTTCTACTGGGGAGGGCATTTCTGTCTGTCTGTTTATATAACTGTATGCAAGACATGCCGGTGTGGAATAAGTGGGTTTCTTGGTAGGGGTGAATAGGGTTTCTGAGAGGGTAGAAATGTAAGAGGAATGGGATAAGTATTGCAGGCTGAGAAAAACAACTGGTAGCAATAGCAAGAACTGGAGGCATTGAAGTAGAAGAGTTCAAAAGCAGCACAGCACATTATGCATTTCATATTATAAATATATATATTTTTTAAAGATATATTTGTTTTTTCTATATAGCCGAAAGTTAGCACCTGTGACCTCATCTGCCTTCGCCTTGTGTGATATTATATAACACCAGCGACTCCATTGAAAATGAATGACAGAGAGAAGAATACCAGGAAAAGAAAATATTGCGATGACTTTTTAAGATATGGTTTCACCTCCATATTTTCAGCAGGGATTGAGAAACCACAATGCGTTATTTGTAGCGAAGTTCTATCAGCGGAATCCATGAAGCCAAACAAACTGAAACGGCATTTTGACTGTAAGCATCCCACCTTTGTAGGCAAGGATATTCAGTATTTTAAGAACAAAGCTGATGGAATCAAGAAAAGCAGACTTGATATTGGCGGAAAGCTCCACCAGCAAAACATAGCCGCTGTTGAAGCTTCATATATGGTGGCTCTCAGAATCGCCAAAGCCAAGAAAGCTCACACCATTGCCGAGGAATTGCTGTTACCAGCAACAAAAGATATTGTTCGAGTCATGCTTGGAGATGAATTTGTACGGAAATTGAGTCCAATTTCCTTGTCTAACGACACCATCGGTAGACGAATAGAAGATATGTCTGCTGATATCCTTGACCAAGTAATCCAGGAAATGAAATCCGCTCCACTTGGACTATTTAGCATCCAGCTTGATGAATCCACAGATGTTTCAAACTATTCTCAGTTACTGGTTTACGTGAGATATATTAATAATGGTGAGTTTAAAGATGAGTTCCTTTTTTGCAAGCCACTTGAAACGACAACAACTGCTCGTCATGTGTTTGAAATATTTAGTTCATTTCTGCAAAACCACGATATCCCCATCGACAAGGTTTGTGGTGTTTGCACAGATGGAGCTCCAGCTATGCTAGGATGTCGGTCGGGATTTCAACGTTTGGTGTTCAATGAATCCCCGAAAGCCATTGGAACTCACTGTATGATTCATAGACAAGTTTTAGCAACGAAGACACTGCCACCAGAGCTGCAAGAAGCTATGACAAATGTAGTAAGTGCTGTTAATTTCATAAAAGCAAGTGCTTTAAACACGCGACTGTTTACAAAACTTTGTAATGATTTGGATGCATCCAATAATGTTCTTTTACTACACACTGAGGTGAGATGGTTATCAAAAGGAAAGGTTTTAAAGCGCGTCTTTGATCTTCGCGATGAACTAAAAATGTTTTTTAAGCAAAAAGCAAAACCACAATTTGAAGCACTTTTCAGTGACAAAAAGCAGCTGCTGAAAATTGCTTACTTGGTTGACATATTTGCAATATTGAACGAATTAAATTTATCACTGCAAGGACCAAATGCAACATGCCTAGATTTGTCCGAAAAGATTCAAGCATTTCAAATGAAACTTCAGCTTTGGCAGAAAAAGTTAGCTGAAAATAAAACGTACATGTTGCTAAACTTATCCACTTTCTTTGAAGAAAACGAGATTGAACTTGACACAAGAAATGAAATTATAATTTCTGTCAAACAGCACCTAGAAATGCTGGAAGAAGAAATTTCAGCGTATTTTCCAAATCTACCTGGCACACCATTTGCACTTGCCAGAAGTCCATTCACAGTTAAAGTTGAGGATGTTCCTGAGATTGCACAAGAAGAGTTCATTGAACTCATTACCAGCGATGCAGCGAAAAATGATTTTTCTTCAATGTCAGTAATTAAATTCTGGATCAAGTATTTTCAATTGTATCCTGGACTGTCTGAGATTGTGTTGCGTCTACTTCTTCCGTTTCCAACAACATATCTGTGTGAAACCGGCTTCTCAAGCTTGTTGCTTATCAAGAGTAAATACCGCAATAGACTTGCTGCAGAAGATGATCTTCGTTGTGCTCTCGCAAAGACTGAGCCGAGAATTTCACATCTGGCGAGAAGGAAGCAAGCACAACCTTCGCACTGATAGCCTATGCCTACTTTTTAGGTTTGACAACGCTAACATTTTTGTTCTTCGTCAGTCTTTTTGAATAAAGCATACTAAAACCGTTGACTACAAAATCATCATAATTTTGAGATCAAATATTGTTATTTGTTGTTGTGATTAATTATTGTGGTTTAAATAAGTAAATTTTATAAATAAAAACATATTGCAAAGGCCTGTAATATATTAATAATTCAACAAATTATTACAGCGACATTGCGTTAATGATAAAGGATGAGAGACGCATTTGATTTTATCATTGGGGTCCCCACAAGTTGACCAATGGTAAAAGGGGTCACGGCACAAAAAAGGTTGAGAACCACTGACTTAGAGGTATGTTTACTAAATATTAGTGTGTGTTAAGTGCCACTCTGCCAATAGAAATAAATGGTTGTTTCTGCACTTAACGCACATGAACATTTGTGAATGTGCATTAACGTTTAGTAAACATGCCTCTTAATGAGTGTCTGAATACTATTTGCATGGGCAGTGAGGATAAAGAAAGACTACCAGATTTCTACATTGCAATACTGGTGCCATGGTAATGAACTGTCTACCCAAAGGCCTGGAATGTCATTGCCAAAGCCCGCCCCTGCAGACTGTGATCCTGCCGGCACTGGAGACCCCCATGGCCTGGATTATAGCTGCAGGGGCACAGCATGGCCAAATGCCTGTGGAGCAGGGGGGTGTGGTACGCAATGTGGGGGGTACCTGAGCCTTTTTGCACCTTGGGGTGGAATAAGCTGGGCATGTAACTGCCAGTCGACATGCAGGTCCCTGACCTGAATAGGCCCTGTACGTCCCGTCATCTAGCCACTCCCCTGTTCTGCCCCCTCACGCCACCATCCAGTGTGCCCCGCACAAAGGGAGCACTGGCAACGGAATCACGTTCTGGGGCTGAGCGCAGGATGGATGTCCAATCTTGCTATTCGCAGGACAGAATGTTAGCCTTAGGGAAGAACCCAAACTCTAGTTATTACGATGCAGGGTTCCACATTAGGAACCACCACCCAGGAAAAGGATTTAGGTGTCATTGTGGATAATATATTGAAACCCTCTGCTCAGTGTTCAGTGGCGGCCAAGAAAACAAATAGAATGCTAGGACGAAAAAGAAAGGAATGGAAAACAAAACAAAGGACATAATGCCTCTGTATTGCTCCATGGTGCGACACACCTTGAATATTGTGTGCAATTCTGGTCATCATATCTTAACAAGGATATAGCAGAATTAAAAAAGGTACAGAGAAGAGCGACCAAAATGGTAAAGGGGATGGAAGGATATCCCTATGAGAAAAGGCTTAAAAGATTAGGGCTCTTCAACATGGAAAAGAGACAGCTGAGGGGAGATATGATAGATGTCTATAAAATAATGAATGTCATGGAATGGACAAATGTAGATAAGTTGTTTATGCCATCAATAAGTAGAAAGACTAGGAGATATGCAATGAAGCTAAAATGTAGCACATTTAAGACTAATCGGAGAAAATATTTTTTTTACTCAACGCATAATCAAACTCTGGAATTCATTACCAGAGGATGCAGTAAAAACTGTTAGTGAAGCTGGATTTAAAAGAGGTTTGGACAAATTTCTGGAGGAAAAGTCCATAAACCATCATGAAAGAGGACTGTGGAAATCCACTGCTTACTCATTGGACAAGCAGCATGGAATCTGTGTACCTCTTGGGAACTTGACAGGTACTTGTGTCTTTTATTATTAGCCGCTATTGGAAACAGGATACTGGGCTTGATGGACCTTGGTCTGACCCAGTATGGTATATCTTATGTTCTTATACTCCAGGGCCAACTGCCAGGCACATTAGGAAGTACTATAAACATTGCCCATTTAGAACCTATGCAGTCTAAGTGGGCTATTTTCCAGAGTGTAGTATATTGTCTCAAATAACAGATTCACTCTACAAATATCACTCCCCTTAAATAATAGATTTCGATATATAAGAATGCTACTTCACTCACAAGAGATTGGAAATGGTCTCAGACTTTCTAGCACTAGTATTGCAAACGTCCTATAAACCAGGACTCGTAGTGCTTGTTCGCATCAATGACCAATCCACTCTTACGGAATCAAGTGTAAATAATCTCATCAATTCTAGTCCAATTGAATCCCATATAAGAAGATGCTTATCTGAATTTATATCATGTTCTCTTCCCAATGCCGTTTATCAGCGCCTCAAGTTTCATCAGGGGATAAGTCTTCATCTGTTTATATATCTTCCAGGGATCATACCTCCCTTAATGCTACATGTGGGGATGCATGCAGCATTAAGGGAGGTATGATCCCTGGAAGATATATACTGCCTAGTTTGCCTAGTGGTTGGATTGGCCCTAGAATCACCCAGAGTCTGTCAGCCAGGTGAGAATCCCAGTTGCTTCAGAGGCCACATAGCATAGCAGAGGCAGGAAAGCACAGTAGAGTCAATGAGGTAGTCCTGGCAAAGGGGAGAGTTAAATTAGTATTTGATGACTTTGTTAGTGGGTTTTTGATTTAAAATACTTTGAACAACATATTTATTCATGCGTAGGAGAAAGGAATATTTGAAGCCTTGATGCAGCAGGAAGAGGTGAAGCAATGGCCATTGCTGGTTTTTCATCGCCAGCTGCTATATAGACAGATCAATGACTGATTTCTGCTTTCACTCTGCTGAGTTTGAATGCCACAGGTTGGCAAGGGGACTTTATCTATTAACTTCAGTTACGAAACATAGGAACAGAAGAAACATGATGGTAGAAAAAGACCACATGGCCTATCTAGTCTGCCCTTCCATCAATTACAACAGCAGTCCCCTTTTTTCCTTCTGTGTTTGTCCCATGCTTTTTTGAATTCAGCTACTGTCCTTGTCTCTACCAACTCCACTGGGAGACTATTCCACACATCTGCCACTCTTTCCATAAAGAAATATTTCCGCATATTACTCCTGAGTCTAACCCCTTTCACCTATGTGCCCTTTAACCTTTCTCAGCACTCGGCGCGCTTCACGAGAAAACAGCAGGAGTGAAGGAACACACTGCTCTTCACTCTAGTGCTGTGCAGAGATGAGCCGGCTTTCCTGACTCCCTCTGACATTACTCAGACAGGTGCGGGGCTCTTCAGGGGGGTGGCCTAGGATAGGACTGGAAGAAGACTGATCTGATGGGGGCCTAGGACTGGAAATGGCTGATGGGCGGGCTTGGACTGGAAATGGGCTGATGGGGGACTGTGATAGGACTGGAAATGGGCTGACGGGGGGGCTAGGATTGGAAATGGGCTGATCGGGGGCTAGGACTAGAAATGAGATGATGGGGTGGGGGTGGGAGAATGGGACTATAAGGGAGCAGATGCTGGATGGGGCTGGAACTAGAAGAGAGCTGATATTGTGGGAGGACTAGAAAGGGATGGAGCTGGGGGAGTGAGGATGGAGAGGGGGAAAGATATTTTCTGTGGAATGGAAGAAAAATCTACGATTCGCTGGGAGAGTAAGTGAGGACTGAGGATGGAAGGGTGAAATTTGAGTGGTTGAAAAAGGAATAAAGAAAGAAATGGAGGAAAGAGCAAAAGGGGAAAGATCAGTTTGTTAAAAAAGATGCAGAGAGAGAATGGGAAAAAACTAGAAGAGTGCAGAAAGGACAAATGGACAGCAGACAATGGAGAGTTAGCAGAAGACACAAAGAAAGCAGAAGAAAGTGACTAGAGCAATTGCAACTGAAAAATAAAATGCGCAGACAACAAAAGGTAGAAAAATACTTTTTATTTTTAATTCATTAACTAGAATATGTCAGCTCTGTGAAATGAGCATCACAAATGTCTTTGCATTCTTACTTAATACAAGAGGAAATTAATTTATAGTTTTATTTCTCCAGTGTTGTTATACATTCCAAGTTTGGCTTTTGGGGTCCCCAGTTTAATTATTGTCTTCCTATTTCTAAATTGTGCTCTCTTGTTTTGTTTGGCAACAGTCTATGTTCTGCATGTGTAACCGAACTGCAGTATTCCGTTCATGAAGTTTCTATATGACAGACCCACTTGTTCTCTTTCCCCAATAGGAGATGTATTGGTTTAATATTTGCAGTGTTGCCTTTTAGATAGGTAGGGTTTGGTGCTTTGTGAGTCCTGGTAGTGCTGTTATGGTACAGCGGATTTGCTATGGATTCTAAATGGGCAGTATTTGTAGTACTTCCTAACCTGCCTGAAGGTTGGCACTGGAGTATAGTAATGTTGAAATCTGGTAGTCTTTCATTAAGAGGTTAAAAGTTAGTGCATGTTAACATTATGCAAATATTTATGTAAATGAGGCCCCACAATGAGTCTCCTCACATGGCCCCGCATTCCCCTTGGGCTGCCCCTGCTCACCCTATGCACCTAAGC
Source organism: Ichthyophis bannanicus (assembly GCA_033557465.1). NCBI lineage: Eukaryota > Metazoa > Chordata > Amphibia > Gymnophiona > Ichthyophiidae > Ichthyophis > Ichthyophis bannanicus. Next base: position 122,664,148 of record CM066043.1, on the reverse strand, counting down.
ATCCTTCTGGTTTTCACAATTGCCTTTTCTACCTATTTAGCCACTTTAAGATCATCAGAAAACAAACAAACCAGCTCATGCTCCTCTTTTGTGGACAGAAGTACTTCGCTCCATGGATTTTGCAGTCCAATGCATGACCCTGCATTTTTTAGCATTAAATCTCATCTGCCAGATTCTTGGCCATTCTTCAAACATAGCTAGATCCCTCCTCATGTTATCTACTTCTTCTTGGGTGTCTACTCCACTGCAGGTTTTGGTATCATCCACAAAGAGGCAAACCTTACCCGACAGCCCTACCACAATATCACTAAGAAAGATGTTAAAAAGAATCGGACCAAGGACAGATCCCTGCGACACACCACAGGTAACATCCTTCTCAGAGTGAGCTCCATTTACCTGTACCCTTTGTCTCCTCCCACAGGGCACTTCTACTCTGCGGGATGAAAATCGCAATTAGGCCTGTACATGTAGGCCAGAACTGTGATTCAGCCCGGCTTGCACGTGCAAGTCTTGCCAAACTAACTCATTCTGGGCTTTACAATGGAGCCACGGCGCCATGGTGTCTGGTTACCATGGCACTGCAGCTCCATTGTAAAGTCGCGATCCCAGCCACCGGCTCCTGCATTGCATTCCCTGCAGCCCGACCCCCGATCAGGCCTCCCAAGGCCAGGGTCAGGCTGTGGAGAATGCTCACTTCTCCCTCTTGCCACTTTCTGGCCCTGGGCCTGACGAGCCCTGGTTACCTCAGGGAGGTGGAATAACTTCCCTGTGGAGGTCGCTGGCCCCGGATGTACAGGGCTGACATTAGAATCAGCCCTGTATGTCCAGGACCGACGACTGCCCACCGCCTGTCCTAGCTCTGCCCCCTTCTAACTTCCCCTTACAACCAACAGGGATGTTAGCCACCAGCAGGAAGGGGCACGAATAGCGGGGATTCTTGGGACAGAATGACCCCATTTGTTTATGTCACCTATGTGGATCAGCATCAAAGACTTTACTGAAATCTAAGTACACTACATGTAGGACTCTCCCTCGGTCCAACTCCCTGGTCACAGAGTCAAAGAAATCAAGAATCGTACCAAGGACAGATCCCTGCGGCACACCACTGGTAACCTCCTTCTCCTAGAGGGAACTCCATTTACCTGTACCCTTTGTTGCCTCCCACTCAACTACAGTAATTTCTAACCCAATCAGAAACATTAGGGTCCATCCCTAGGGTGTTCAGTTTGTTTATAAGTCACCTGTGCAGAATGATGTCAAAGGCTTTACTGAAATCTAAGTACACCACATCTAGGACTCTCCTCGGTCCAGCTCCGTGGTCACCCAGTCAAAGAAATCAATACGATTTATCTGATAAGACTTGCCTCTGGTAAACCCATGCTGCCTCGGATCCTGCAATATATAGAACTCCAGAAACCTCATTATTCTCTCTTTTAGCATTGTTTCCAATCATTTTTTTATTTGATTATTCAATTACATTCAAGAATACACATGAATAAAAGGCATATGGCAGAAATACAACAACAATGGTAATAAAAACACAAAGAAAAATATATTAACCATCCTTTAGACCACTAACAATAAGGAAATATAGGAGGCTCCAGGAAATCCCAAAGGAGTAAATACTCCTTATTTTAAAGAAAAAGAAATAAAGAGCAAATAAGGCAGCATGAGACTTATATGTCCAATGTAACTTTAGCGGATTTCACCAACACACCAACACTTGGAGTGAGCACAGCTCTAGGACCAAAAGGAAGCAGGTTAGCACACAAAGTTGATGTACCCACTGCATCTCCCACCTCACCAGTTGATCCAAGGAGTTGAGCAGGCACAGCCGGTAAGCCCTCTTCAACAGAGTGCTCATCAGCAGGCAGGAGGGAAGTACTTCTCTGGCCAAAGCAGCACTTCCGGGCCAAGGAAGAGGAACCCGCAAATCAGAGGAAAGCCAAACCCCCCATGTGCTCAGGTCCGCAGCTTGAAATTCCTGCTGACCTGTCAAAGACACCGCTCCTGCTCCCAGTGTAGCAAAGACACAAGTATCCAGAGTTCTCTGTCCGGCGAGAGTAGAACCAACCTCACCCGAGAGTAAGTAGGCTTGCCTGCACTTCCTCCACTCCATTTCTCCTCAGGAAACTGCAAATAAAATGCCAAAGTAAAGCTCAGCATACAAAAGCCAGCTTAACCGGTGCAGCACACTGCCGCCATCTTGCCTCCTCTCCAATAATTTACTCACCATAGAGGTTAAACTAACTGGCCTGTAGTTTTCAACCTCATCCTTACTTCCGGTTTTGTGTAAAGGGACCACATGTGCCTTTCTCCAGTCCTCTGGGACTACTCTCGACAACAAAGAAGCATTGAAAAGTATAATGGTGAATGTACAAATTATTTAAAGAAGAATGTTTGATTCTTTCAGTAAAAACAAAGTTTCCTATGGTGTGCACATCACTATATATCAAGGTATATCAAGACTTTTAATAACTAGCTAACATTAAGATTATTTGTTTGAATGCTTTTTGCATCGAGTTATTTAATCAGAGAGGTCTTTTTCTACATTTCATTTCTGGTGCAATGTTATATTTGTTTAAGTTTTTGCAAGCCATTGGTCAATTCCAGATTAGTTTAATATAAATTGAGGTACCATTACATGTTTATTCAATGTGCTGACTCTAGAGACAGTAAGGATTTGAGGGTTTCTTTGTTTGTTTTATTATATTACATTGCTAGCTCTCTGACTGGGAGCTCTTAAAAGGGTTTTGTGTATATTTTTTAAAGCAAGGTTACTTTCATTTTTGCTGTTTTAGGGGAACTTTCCTTGAGCACAGTAGGTTGCTGAACTCCAGTAACCTCCTCAGGTTTAGAAACTGCTAACACCTAATCAGGTGTTAGTTCCCTCCCTACCCACCCCCACCCCCCCTAGTGAGCAGTCTTGCTTTATAGGGCACCTCCCCCTTTAACAAATCACAGTGAATTGGACCAGCACATTTGTATATAATTAAAGAGATTTAACTGCTTTTTCTCTGAAAGGACAGCTGCGAAACCGGCTGGTACTTGGTAGATCTCTCTCTTTTGCTTTAACAGATACCTAAGCTCCACGAACAGAACAATGGCTGGGAAAAATCGTATTGCTAAAGCTGTTGCCCCCGTTACAGCTTCTGCCTCGGTCCAGAAAGAGGTCCTAATGCCAGTTGAAGGACCGGTTCCATGTGCAGGGTGCCTGCATGCTGAAGCTCTGAGAAAACAAGTGGAGGAATTCAGAGAGGAGGTGGCGAGGCTGAGGAGCATTCAAGACAGTGAGAAGTACATTGATGAGATGCTTCTTGCAGCAACCAGGCTCTCCAGCACAGGAGAAGATGGGTGCCAACAGAATGTCAATGGTTGGACACAAGTCACCAGGGCCTGCAAAATCACCAATCCAACTTCTCCAGCCCTTGAATTGAAGAACCATTATGCAGCCCTGGAAGTGGAGGAGGTGAAAGCATCCCTGGAAAGGGAAGAACCAGAGTTCAAGTACCCCAAAGTTGCGGAATCAGTGACCAGAAGGAAACGAAGGGTAGTGGTGGTTGGAGACTCTCTTCTGTGGGGTACTGAGGCATCCATCTGCCGACCAGACTTGATGTCCAGAGAGGTATGCTGTCTGCCTGGTGCCAAAATCCAAGATGTTATGGAGAGTTTGCCGAGACTCATCAAGCCCACTGACTATTACCCAATGTTGCTAATCCATGTTGGAACAAATGATACTGCCAGGTATACCTTGGAACGTATCCAAAGTGACTTCATGGCTCTGGGACAGAGGGTGAAGCAGTTAGGTGCACAGGTGGTGTTCTCTTCAGTCCTCCTTGTTGAGGGTAAAGGCCAAGGCAGAGAGGCTCGCATCCTGGAGATGAATGCATGGCTGCGTGGATGGTGTCATCGAGAGCGTTTTGGTTTCCTAGACCATGGGATGCTGTTCCAAGGGTTGCAGAGCAGAGATGGCATCCATCTGTCCAAGACAGGTCAACGCATCTTTGGTAGTAGACTAGCTAATCTACTGAAGAGGGCTTTAAACTAGATTCGTTGGGGATGGGTGAAGAAAGCCCCCAGGTAAGTGAAAGCCCCCAGGTAGGTGATACATTAAATACCTTTATGGAAATGGGTAACACTCCTGCCCAATCGGGGCAGTGGGAGTGCTCCTGCCCAATCGGGGCAGTGGGAGCTGAGAAGCCGCGCTCACCCGAGCAGGATAAATAGCGGCATCCCTACCCCGAGGGAGCCGCTTTGCTGCCTTAACACCCGGCTGCTGCTTGTCCTCACTCCTGCCCAATTGGGGCAGTGGGAGTGCTCCTGCCCAATCGGGGCAGTGGGAGCTGAGAAGCTGCGCTCACCCGAGCAGGATAAATAGCGGCGTCCCTACCCCGAGGGAGCCGCTTTGCTGCCTTAACACCCGGCTGCTGCTTGTCCTCACTCCTGCCCAATTGGGGCAGTGGGAGTGCTCCTGCCCAATCGGGGCAGTGGGAGCTGAGAAGCCGCGCTCACCCGAGCAGGATAAATAGCGGCGTCCCTACCCCAAGGGAGCCGCTTTGCTGCCTTAACACCCGGCTGCTGCTTGTCCTCACTCCTGCCCAATCGGGGCAGTGGGAGTGCTCCTGCCCAATCGGGGCAGTGGGAGCTGAGAAGCCGCGCTCACCCGAGCAGGATAAATAGCGGCGTCCCTACGGGGCGGGCCCGCGCCTGAGGGCCTCGCCAGAGGGCCCTTTGGCGTGGGCCTTAGGCGGTGGCCATTGGCGTGGCCCACCCCACTGAACGAATCCGCGACGAAGAAATCACTCACGGCTTGAGCTCCCCAGGACAGGTCTGAGCTCGCCGACACCGATTTTTACACACCTCGAGTTCCCCTGGCTGGGTCGAGATCACAAAACGTGGGACTGCAAAACCTCCTGCATCACGCAGAACCGAGGAAAACCATACGACCACCGCCACATAAGTCACTATCAAGGAGATAGCCCAGCTAGCAATAACTACACTCACAAACTGACTAGACTGCCACTCGCAAACTGACGGATGAAACTGACCAATTTGATTCACCGTTATTGCTACAGTAGCATGCTAGTATTACCTACTACTGATCATAGCAAGCATGCTTACCTCTGCCTCAATTAACTTATCTACTTGTAACTACAAAGGTTGCTACTGTTGCTTCTTATACCTGCTGTTCCTGGTGCTAATATCAATTCATATACATATACTTACTAAGGTTGATACTTATACTTGCTACTGTTACTACTATTGCTACGTATCCCTGCCACGGATACCGGATACTGTTGACACTTATAATTGCTAAATACTAACTGCTGCAACGGATACTGTTGATACTTACACTTGTTAATGCTGCAAATTTAATCACCAGGGTTACAAATATAGTTGTCAAAGTAAAGGGCATTTGCAGAGTAAAAGCACACCACTAAAAAATGAAGACGCTAATCTTGTATCTTAGAATATGCCTGCTCACACTGATACCTGCCTATGCCATCAATTCAAACCTGTACCAATCTCTCCCTCACCTATGCACACCAATCTACCTCCTTTACACCATACAAACGCCACAACCGCTCCTACTCGCACCATACCACTTCACCAGAAATATAGTAACACACTCACCCCAACAGAAGGCCCCCACTAACAGTCATACGAAAACTCAGAGGCACCGCAAACCCAAAGCATCATTGACTCACACACACAACCTAACACCGACGCAAACCACTCACAACCAGGCTACACAGGCTCTGCATGAAAACTGTAATATCACCCTCATCAATGCTTGATCGATCAGGAATAAGACCCACATAATACACGATATCATCACAGACGAGCAACTGGACATCCTATGTATAACTGAAACATGGATTACTGACACCGATGCAGCCATATTAAACCAGATCAACAAACCTGGATACAACCTGTATAACTGTCCCCGCTCCCACAAAAAGGGAGGAGGAGTCCTCATAATAGCCAAAGCCAACCTGCAACTCACATGCACATATCAGAACTCAAGCACGGACATAGACCTACTCAAGGTAGAAAACACAGCGGTAACCATCTGCTTGATATACAGACCCCCTTCGCCGCATCATGAGATACTTGCCTCGGCATTAGAAAACATATCCTCGACACAACCAAAAAAATTTCAGATCTTACTAGGAGACCTAAATCTAGCATCAACGACAGCCACGCATGCAAACACCTTCCTGGAAGCTATGACCCAGCTAGGGTACCAACAAATAATAAATGAGCCCACCCATGAAAAGGGGCGCACACTGGACATGGTCTTCACACCCATAGGAAAACAGGCGAACGTTGAGAAGCCCCTGATAAAGATCATCCCACTACCCTGGTCAGACCACCACCAAATCAATATACGAATAAGAATTCCTACCTTGCCTAAAGACACAAAAGCAAAAAGAGTAACACACCAACAAAGAAGATTTACCAAACCAAACATGGAATGTCTCATCAACACCATTAAATCGCACATAGACCTGGGAAAAACAGACCTCTGGGAACTAACAAGCAGCTGGGACTCCGGAATCCAGACCATAGCAATCCCTAAAGGGAACCATACACCAAACACTCCCAAACACCAATCAGAACCATGGTACACCATAACTCTGACCAGAATGAGGAGACCTTAGAAAGCATGAAAGAAGGTGGAGACGTACCAAGTCCATCCAACTCAGGTCTGTATACCTCAACCTCCTTGCAAAATACAAAGAAGAAGTAAACACAGCAAAGAGGATACACCATACCAACATTCTAAACAAAGCCATCAACAAACCACGCGAGCTTTTTGCTCTAGTAAAATCGTTAACCAAAACAGCCCTACCAGAACATCAAGATAGCGCCATCCATCCTCAAACGCTGGCAAACCACTATGCAAGCAAGCTGACTACCTCCACACCCACTCTCTATGTAGACACAACATACCAAGGAACAGAGGTTGAACAAGAACAGTCATGGCGCATCTTCCACAACATCGATGAACAACAAACCATCAACATATTAACCTGCATAAATACCACCACCTCTCCACTGGACCCTTGCCCAACTGCATGGATCAAAGCAGTGAAAAAAGAGATCAGCCAGCAAATATCTCACATTGTAAATCAGTCACTAAGTCAAGGAATTATGCCTGACCAACTTAAGCAATCAATAATTAGACCAATCCTAAAAAACAGCTCACTCAACAAGGAAGACCCAACCTCATACCGCCCCATCTCCAGCATTTCGTTCATGGCAAAAATCATTGAAAAAGCAGTGCTCATACAACTGCAAGAACACCTTGATGACCGTGATACCCTAGACAAACACCAATACGGTTTCAGAAGAAACCATGGAGTGGAAACACTTTTGATAGCGCTAATGAACAACCTCCTCAAAGGCCTAGAAGACAGAAAGAAAATGTTTATACTCATTTTCATTGACATCTCTGCCGCCTTTGACACTGTACATCATGGGATCCTCCTTAACAAACTGGAATCTATAGGAATTGTGGGAACCCCCCTCAAATGGTTCTCCTCCTACATAACAAACAGAAGACCACAAGTACAATTCAATGGGGAAAAAGCTGAAGCATTCTCTCAAACACAGGGCATACCCCAGGGTTCGGCTCTCTCGGCACTACTGTTCAATATTTACATGCAACCCCTCTGTGACATTTTCAAAAGGCATAATATCAACTACCACATTTATGCGGATGATATTATGCTTTACACACAATTGGATACTTTGGATCCTAAATATACACAGCTCGAAACCTGCCTGGACGAGATGTTAAGATGGCTACAGAGAAACAACATGACAATTAACCACAAGAAAACAGAAGTCATGTATATATCCAGTAAACCGAACTTCAAGCCCCCGCCTACAATCACTCTGTGCAACAACACGTACAAAACGAAGAACGAAATCAAATATCTAGGAGTCACACTCGACTGCAACCTAAAAATGGATGCACATCTACGAAAAACAAGGCTATCTTCCATAAACTTAGGGTGATACAACCATTAAGGAAAATAATAGAACCCTGTGATTTTCGGTCTGTGGCACAAGCACTAATTATGCCGCACCTAGACTATTGTAACGCCATCTTACAAGGGCTGCCTAGAAAATCACTAAATATCCTTCAGATGGCCCAAAATGTGACAGCCAGGATCATAATGGGAACAAGCATTGCTGAACACATTACTCCCATTTTAATCGAGCTACATTGGCTTCCAATTGCAGCCAGGATACAATACAAGATACTGGTAACCACGTTCAAACTTATCAATGGCATAGCCCCCTCATTCCTTTCCTCACTTATCAGCACGCAACCTACAAATAGGGACAGGAGAACCACCAATTCGGGCACCCTACAAGTCCCCACCAACATTAGATCAGTGAAAACAAGTACAAGTCGCAGAGCTTTCTCATTCTCTGCGCCAACACTCTGGAATCAACTCCCTTTTGAGCTGCGTCTAATCAAGGACATTACCAATTTCAGGAAGGAGCTAAAAACTCACCTATTCAAAAGTCACTACAATCAACTATGACTCTCAAGTTCAATAGAGTCGTAGCAAAGAAATCAGATAATTATACGCTTTTGAAACCGTTATATGTATAAATATGTAAATATGTATGTATAATGTAAATATGTGTAGCCCATTCCCCAAGACACTAACCCTGTGTGCTGTGACCTTACCCTCTGATCTAATGTATATACTATCCCCACCTCCCGGTCTTGATTTGACAACCCCCAAAAGATGGAATCGAACCGCTGCTGATCGCTGGAAGTGGCGGTATATAAGTGTGTATTAAATAAATTAAATAAATAAATAAATAAAATAAACAGGGGTAACATATGGAAAGCAGCGTGTATTAATGCCCGTAGCATGGGAAATAAGATCCCTGAAGTTGAAGCTTTGGTGGGAGTGGCTGACTTGGATTTAGTGGCAGTTACAGAAACATGGTTCAAAGAAAACCATGACTGGGATGTAACTATACCTGGCTATACTTTATTCAGAAAGGACAGGGTAGGAAGAAGGGGAGGAGGAGTGGCACTATATGTAAAAACTACTATTAAAGCTTTGGAATTACAGAGCTTAAAAGGGAGAGAGGAGGCATTGTGGGTTAAACTAGAAAGAGGGAAAGAAAAATCTATTTGCATTGGTGTAATATACAGACCTCCCTCACAAGAGGAAGAGGTGGACAGAGAGTTAATTGAAGACATACGCAGCATTGCTAGGAAAGGGGAAGTGCTACTGATAGGAGATTTCAATATGCCAGATGTTGATTGGCACATTCCTGCTGCAGTATCATCTAGAAGTAAGGAGATCCTGGATTCTCTACAGGGAGAACTATTCAGGCAATTGGTAACAGACCCCACACGTGAAGGGGCCATACTGGACTTGGTGCTTATCAATGGTGAAAGTGTTTATGATGTTGTAGTGGGAGATCATTTTGCATCCAGTGATCACCAGATGGTGTGGTTCAGTATTAGGACTAGGGCTGTTAGAATCCATTCCAAGGTGACGATCTTAGACTTTAGGAAGACTAACTTTGTGAAGATGGGCCAATACCTCAGGGAGTCGTTAGTGGGATGGGAACAGCTGGGGGATGTAGAAAAACAGTGGGCAAAACTGAAAGGGGGTATTTTAAAGGCAACCAACCTTTTTGTTAAAATGGTAAATAAAGGCAAAAGGAACAGGAGACCGCTATGGTTTTCAAAGGAAGTAGCTGAAAAAGTGAAGAAAAAGAGGGAGGCCTTCATGAAATACAAGAGATCACAGAGAGAGGAAGACAGGCATCTGTATTTGGAAAAACTTAGAGAAGCTAGCAAAGTAGTCAAGAAGGCAAAGATTCAAAAGGAGGAGGAAATAGCCAATGCAATAAAATGGGGGGATAAGACATTTTTCAGATATATTAGTGAGAAGAGGAAGGGCAAAAGTGGTATTGTCAGACTCAAGGGTGCAGGGGGGGAATATGTAGAAGCTGATAAGGATAAAGCGGAATTGCTTAACAAATATTTTTGTTCTGTGTTCACAGATGAAGAACCAGGAGCAGGACCTCAGAAAACACCCACAAATAAGAACAGAAGTGAGGGACATCTTGAACAATTTTCAGAAGACTGTGTTCGTGAGAAACTAGCTCAACTTAAAGTAGACAAAGCGATGGGACCGGATGGGATACACCCTAGAATACTGAGGGAACTTAAGTTGGGGACGTTCTAGCAACTCCACTGACTGACCTTTTCAATGCCTCATTGGAGTCGGGAGTGGTGCCAAAGGACTGGAGAGAGGATCACGTGGTGCCTTTACACAAAAGCGGAAGTAAGGATGTGGTTGAAAACTACAGGCCGGTTAGTTTAACTTCGGTGGTGAGTAAATTATTGGAAACGCTGCTGAAAGAGAAAATAGTGAGGTTTCTGGAGTCCAGCGGATTACAGGATCCGAGGCAGCATGGATTCACCAGAGGCAGGTCTTGTCAGACAAATCTGATTGATTTCTTTGACTGGGTGACCAGGGAGTTGGACCGAGGGAGAGCTCTAGATGTGGTGTATTTAGATTTCAGTAAAGCCTTTGACACTGTTCCTCACAGGCGACTTATAAACAAACTGAGCACCCTAGGGATAGACCCTAAAGTTACTGCTTGGGTTAGAAATTGGTTGGGTGGGAGGAGACAAAGAGTACAAGTAAATGGAGCTCACTCTGAGGAGAAGGATGTTACCAGTGGTGTGCCCCAGTGATCTGTCCTTGGTCCGATTCTTTTTAACATCTTTGTTAGTGATATAGCGGAAGGGCTGTCGGGTAAGGTTTGCCTCTTTGCGTATGATACCAAAATCTGCAATAGAGTAGACACCCAGGAAGGTGTAGATAACATGAGGAGGGATCTAGCTAAGCTTGAAGAATGGTCTAGAATTTGGCAGCTGGGATTTAATGTTAAAAAATGTAAGGTCATGCATTTGGGCTGCAGCAATCCAAGGGAGCAATACAGTATAGGAGGTGAAGTACTTTTGTCCACTAAAGAAGAGCGGTACCTAGGCGTGGTTGTGTCTGATGATCTTAAAGTAGCTAAACAGGTAGAAAAGGCGACGGCAAAAGCTAGAAGGATGCTTGGGTGCATACGGAGAGGAATGGCTAGCAGAAAAAAGGAGGTGATAATGCCTCTGTATAAGTCTTTGGTGCAACCTCATTTGGAGTATGGTGTGCAATTCTGGAGACCGCACCTTCAAAAGGATGTGAACAGGATGGAGTCGGTGCAGAGGGTTGCTACTAAAATGATTAATGGGCTTCATTATAAAGCCTATGAGGACAGACTTAAGGATCTTAATATGTACACCTTAGAGGAAAGGCGGGATAGAAGTGATATGATTGAGATGTTTAAATACCTCAGTGGCATAAATGTTCAGGGAGAGAGCCTCTTTCAATTGAAAGCAAGTTCTGCTACAAGGGGACATGGGATGAGGGTGAAGGGAGATAGATTCAGGAGTGATATGCGGAAATATTTCTTTACAGAAAGTGTAGTGGATCCATGGAATAGTCTCCCAGTGGAGGTGGTAGAGATGAGGACAGTAACTGAATTCAAAAAAGCATGGGACCAACACAGAGGATCTGTAAATGGTAAAAAGTGGACTGTTGTAGTTGTTGTTATGGAAGGACAGACTAGATAGGCCATGTGGTCTTTTTCTGTCATCATGTTTCTATGTTTCCCTTTTCTGGTCTGATATCTGAAGCTATGAACCCAAGAACATCTGTGTGTGGTTCAGGTAAAAGTATGTGAGATCTTTCCGTATGCATCCTTTATATGCACACAAATGACTGCACATTTTTATAAAAGGCCTTTTCACATGAAAAACTTACTTTACACTAGGAGAAACCTTTATAGAATTGTCCCCATAGGGCCCGATTCCGATCCTGACGTACATCTCCTTTGTATGTCTGGGCTGATACAGACGTACAAAGGAGATCATGATTCTGATCCCGCGGGGCACGTGTAGCCCCGAGGGGATCAGAATCACAAACAAGCCTGTACATGTAGGCTGGGACTGCGATTCAGTTCCAGCCTGCATGTACAGGCACTGCCCAGCTAACTCAGCCAGGGCTTTTAAATGAAGCTGTGGTGCCATGGCGTCATGTTGCCATGGCACCACGGCTCCACTTAAAAGCCACGATGCCGGCCGCCTGCTACAAAAATTAATTCCTCGCAGCCCGACCCCCGATCTGGCCTTCTAAGGCCAGGGTCAGGCTGTAGGGAATTAACTTGGCCCCCCCCCCCCCCCAGCCCCTTCCGCACCCCGATGCAGACCCAAAGAAACATCCAGGGAAGTTATTCCACCCTGGGGTTGGAATAACTTCCTCAGACATTTTTCCAAACCTGGACATACAGGGCCGACATCAGAATCCCTGCCCACTGCAGGCGGGGAAGTTATACAGGGGCAGGAGCCTCAGAATGCCCCCCTTACAGTTTACAGTAGAAGACAGTTTTTTGCATCCTTTCCTTACTGACTTTGACATAAATTTTGTAGGTGTGAAAGGTGAAGGTTAAAACTAATTTTTGCTTTAACAAGAGGATAAACGTCTGTGCAAAATCTGAGGCTTTAAGTTTGGCCCATGGAATGACTTAAGTTTTTCAAATGGTACACAACCTCTTCTTTCCTTTACCTACCAACCTCTGTTGCTACCCTTAGTTTAGTCCTTTATTTTTAGCTTCATTCTTTCTCAGACATCCTATCACTAAGAGTTTTTTTTGTTTTATTTTACTTTTTGGTTTTGTATCCGCAATCCAATAGTTTCATATGGCCAGAAAACTATTTTCCCCATGATTTCTCATGGAAACTAGACCACAACACTCCAAATTTCTTCAGACACATGATTATGCCACAGCTTTATCTGTCAGTATTCTTGGATCTTCAGAAAACATAGCTGTTAATTTTATAAAACATTTTGCACTTATAAAGTGTGTTTTACATGCAGCAAAGGACTCCTTTTATGGCAGCTTGATCCCTAGAGGTACTACCATGAGTCTACTACTAGGGGTCATTGGTGCCATGTCAAACCCGCGCCAGCCTGTGCAGAACAAACAGAGATTGCTCCTGCCTGGATCCCCTAGACCACCAAAAAAATTGTTCAGGTAGGCCTGAGGTGTTCTATAGGACAGCGGTGTTCTTTGGGGGGGGGGGGTATCTTTTTTGGTGGGTAACAGGGAGACAAAGAGTTGACTTGTGGTGTGCTTGGGAAGTGAGGACATTACAGAGCATTTCCACAATGTCTACATTTTCCACAGTAGTTGCAGGCAAAGGTGGGATTTAGAGCGGAGAGTGGGTGGTTTGAGGGTGGGCCTGCCAGGCACAGCTACCACAGGTGATTGCATTGTACAGTAGCTGCTCAGATTTGCAGGCCTGTGGTGGCTTATAGAAAGTGGGGTTCTTTGGGGTGGGGGATCTGCTTTGGTGGGGTCAGGGTTTGGGTGTATCAGGGAGACAGAGGGTTGACTTGGGTTCTGCTTGGGAGTCTTATGGGAGAGGGTCTGAACTGAGGAGGGTCTAGACTGGGGGAAGCTGTTGTAGTGTTATGTAGGATAACACTTGCTCCTTTAAGGTGGCAATCAGCAGTGCTCCATCCAGTAAAAATAATGCCGACTTTGAAATGGCATCACTTCTCCCTGGAATAACTCAGCTTGCAAAGTTCAGCACAAGCTCCATTATTCAATTTGCATAATAATTAGGTGTTCCGCATTCATTTAAATGCTTTACATCTCATTATTATGGAACGCGTGCTGGGGTAAAATAATGTGCATTATGGTAAAATAAAGGGGCTTTGATGAAGCTGCCCGGCCTACATGCAGCTAGACATAGGTGGGTACTACTGTTTTGCACGTATTTTCATCTGCTGTAGAGGGGGGGGGGCAGGGGGGTAGTAAAAGTGTGCGGGTCCCGTTTCCTAGTTTTCTCTTACATTTTTTTTTTAGTTTGAACATCCTGGAACATTGGCAGTGAAAACTGCATTTTTCACTAAGGGGTGGGGGGTAGTTATAAACATGCTTTAAGGGGATAACACGTGATTTTTGCTTGTTAACTTGAGTTAAAGGGCAAAATCACGCTTTCTATGGGTAAAGCAATGCTTGTTGTGAAAATGGCTTTAAAATTACCAGCTGTCTGCTGTACAAGACGTTAAGGACACACTATTCACTAATGCTTGGCTTTCGCTGATATTGACCTCTTCACTTAACGATTAACCTGGCTTAAACTGAAGATTTACAGTTCCATTCTAGCAAATCATCCTGAAATAATACTCTCTATGATTTATCTCAGGCATCAGCTCTGCCAGACACTACTGTACCTATGATGGCTGAGCCGACGGGCCCCGGTCCCGCGGCTGGCCGGGTAACCGGGTTCCCGGGGCCCGACCACATGGCAGCCCTCTTCGCGGCGGTGGGCCGGGGGGGGGGGAGGGGGGGGGCACGGGCAGGCTTGCGTGCCTGCGGGCCCCTCACGTCCTCCCCGTGGCGTCCGCGGATTGGCCGCATGGGCGGTTGAGGGGGCGTGGCCTGTACGAGCAAGGAGGGATCGCCGGCTGGCGATCTCCCTCTTCCTCCCAGGTCCCGACGACTTCGACACCGGCCATCTCCATGGCTTCTGAGGACAGGCAGGCCGGTGCGGGTCCTGCGGTCTCCACGGCAGAGCTGGGTCCTCCGGTGCCCGGCGGGTCCTCCGGGGGTACTCTCGCTGCCTCTTCTGGGACGCCTGGTGAGTATATTGGAGGGGCCGAGGTGGGGGGAGGGGACTCCGCTTCGGGCTCCGCTGGGGGGGGCAAAGCCAAGGGGAAGCGCAAGCGGGCGCGCCGCTGCCGGCGAGCGTCCTCTTCCTCCTCCTCCTCGTCGTCCTCTTCGGCTTCTTCGCGCGGCTCAGTTCCGGGGGGGGCGGATGGTGGGGCGTCAGGTGGCGCCCCCGTTATACGTTGTTCCGAATTGTGGGAGGCCGTACCGCGGAAGTTGCGCCGGCGGATTAAGCGCCGTAAATATATTGACATCTTCCGTTTGCTCGATGGTCGGAAGCGCTCCGGGGAGAGCCGGCGGAAGCGCAAGGAAGACGAAAAAGCGGGCAGGGTGCGTAAGGTTTCTCGCCTTCAACAAGGCGTCCTGCCCCTTTCCCGACTGCAAGTTCAAACACGCTTGCTCCTTGTGTGGGGGTGCGCACCCGGCTGCTAAGTGCACCCGCAAGGGTCCCGTGGGGGCCCCTGCGGGGGGTAAGTGAGGCTGCGGCGGTCTCGGCCCGGACCCCGGTACGAGTCGAGGCTATGCGTCCGTGGCTCCTTTTATACGGGCGATCCCGTCGGGGCAGGGCGGCCGGTTTGCTTCTTGGGGGGTTTTCCCGGGGTTTCCGCATTCCCGTTCTGGGGGCGTCCGGGCTCGGTGGAGCCCGCAATGCCGCCTCCGTTCGGCAGCACCGGGAGATTGTGCGGCAGAAGCTCTCGGAAGAGTGTGCGCTTGGCCGTATCGCGGGTCCGTTCCTGGAACCCCTTTTCCCCGTTCACTGTCTCGCCGTTGGGGGTGGTTCCCAAAAAGGAGCCGGGCAAGTTTCGATTGATCCACAATCTTTCTTGCCCGCCGGGCACTTCGGTAAATGACCTTATTCCCCGCGAGCTCTGCACCGTGCGCTACTCCTCTTTCGATGCTGCCGTCGCCCTGGTACGGCAGTGTGGGCATGGTGCCCTCCTGGCCAAGGTGGACATTGAATCGGCTTTCCATTTGTTGCCGGTGCATCACTCGGCCTTCCCTTTGCTCGGGTTTTGCTTCGAGGCACGGTACTACTTCGACATGTGCATGCCCATGGGCTGTGCTATTTCTTGTGCGTACTTCGAGGCTTTCAGTACCTTCTTGCATTGGGTGGTTGAACGGCAGTCGGGAGCCTCAAGTATTGTCCACTACCTCGATGATTTTCTTTTTGTCGGGCCTGAGCGGAACCCCACCTGTTCCGCCCTCTTGAGCACCTTTCAACGTGTAGCTGCCGCCTTTGGCGTCCCCATCGCTGGGGATAAAACGGTCGGCCCGGGCACTTGCCTCACCTTCCTTGGCATTGAGATTGACACGGCTGCCATGGTGGTTCGTTTGCCGCCGCCGAAGGTTCAGCGCCTTCGGGAGTTGGTGGCTGCCGTCGGCTCTGCCTCGAAGGCCTCCCTTCGCGTCCTGCAGTCGCTGGTTGGTCATCTCAACTTCGCTTGCAGAGTCCTTCCCATGGGGCGCCCCTTCACGAGGCGTTTATCCTTGGCTATGGCCGGTCTGCGGCTGCCTCACCATCGGATCCGAGTCTCCGCGGGGATGCGGGAGGATCTGCGGGTGTGGACGCTTTTCTGGCTGGCTTTGACGGGTGCTCCGTCCTTCAGTTGCCGGAGCTCTCCAATCTTGACCTGCAGTTGTTCACTGACGCGGCGGGTGGTTCTGGTTTTGGGGCCTTTTGTCATGGTTCCTGGTGTGCTGAGCCTTGGCCCGCTGCTTGGGTGAGCTCCGGGTTGGTCCGGAATATTGCTTTCCTGGAGCTCTTCCCCATCGTCGTGGCCCTCTGGGTATGGCCGGACCGTTTGCGGGATCGACGGGTGGTCTTCTGGTGTGATAATGCTGCGGTCGTCGAGGTCATTAATCGACATTCTCCTCGGTGTCCCAAGGTGGCGTCTTTGATGAGGGTCTTTGTGCTAGCCTGCTTGCGCCTAAATGTCACCGCCCGGGCCCGGCATGTGCCGGGCTCTCAGAATGCCATTGCTGACGCTTTATCCCGTTTTCAGTGGGTGCAGTTTCGGCGGTTGGCTCCAGGGGCGGACGAGTGGCCCTCTCGGGTTCCGGAGCATCTCTGGACGATTGGGACCCTGACCTAATGGCTCTGCTTGCGGCGTCGGTGGCGCGCAGTACCTGGGTGTCTTATCGCCGGGGCTACTCTCAGGTGAGTGATTTTCTGGGAACGCACGGCTGGTCTGGGGGGGCGGTTTCGGATGGTCTCGTTGGCCGTTTCGTGTTATGGGCAAGAAAGGAGGGGTGGGCTCGGTCGGCGGTCACAGGTGCGTTGGCGGGTTTTTCTTTCTTTTGCAAGGCTGCGGGGTGGGGGAACCCCCGGGTTTCCTTTTTAGTCGGGCGGCTCCTCGCCGGTTGGGCCCGTGGGACGCCACAGTCGCGGGATTGGCGGTTGCCGGTCTCTCATGAGCTTTTGGAGCGGATCTGTTCGCTGTTGCCGCGGGTGGCGTCCTCGAGCTTCGAAGCAGTGTTGTTTCAGGCGCTGTTTACGACGGCCTTTTTCGGCGCCTTTTGGGTGTCCGAGCTGGTTCCTAGGTCGGCGAGGCGGGGGGCTTTTGGGGGGCTTGACGCGCGGCACGTCCGGGTCGATCCAGCGCGTGTCCGGATCTTCCTTTCGCGGTCCAAGATGGATCAGTCCGGACTAGGGGGTTGGGTCCACCTATGTGCTATTTCCCCCCTCTTGTCTTGTCCTGTTCGGGCTTTGCGCGCATACGTGAGCCAGCGTCCGGAGGCTGGTGGCCAGTTCTTCGTCCATGCGGATGGCCGTCCGGTGACCCAGTTCCAGTTCACGGCTGTGTTACGCCTTGTTCTGCGGACTTTGGGTTACCCCGAGCGTAGTTATGCTTCGCACTCGTTCCGGATAGGAGCGGCTACTAGTGCG
Source organism: Ichthyophis bannanicus (assembly GCA_033557465.1). Classification (NCBI taxonomy): domain Eukaryota; kingdom Metazoa; phylum Chordata; class Amphibia; order Gymnophiona; family Ichthyophiidae; genus Ichthyophis; species Ichthyophis bannanicus. The sequence goes on along the minus strand of CM066043.1, from coordinate 122,646,477 downwards.
GCGGCTGCAGGTTTGGACTCACGGGTGATTCAGCGCATCGGCCGATGGCGTTCGGGGGCCTACGCGGGGTACGTTCGCCCATCTGCCCCTAACTGAGCGCCCTCGTGCCGATGCCCTTGGTCGGTGGCTCATTTGAGTCGTGCTGTGGGAAGTAAAGGGAGGGGGTCGGGGGGGGGGTACTAACCTTTTGTCTTCCTTTTCCAGAGTGGCGGGCTGGTGGTAGTCCGCTCTTTTCTGCTTTCAGATGGTGTGTCGGTGGGTGACTGGTGGATCATCGGGCACTCCTTTGTTTACTGGGCTGAGCGTCGAGCGGCGGTTCGGCCGTTGGGTACCCACCTTGGCCTCGCCGCTCATGGAGTGCGTCTGTCCTGGCTGGGTAGCCGTGGCATGCATTGGGGACAGCTCCTGGACTGCGTTCGCATGGAGATGAGTCGGCGGCGGCGGCCGGTCGGGCTGCTGCTCCACCTTGGGGGCAATGACGTCGCCTGTTGGCCCTGCTGGCACCTCATCATGACGGTTCAGAGTGACATTGCCCAGTTGCGTGTGGTCCTCCCCGGAGTGGCCATCATCTGGTCGGACATTATACCCCGCCCGGCCTGCCGGACCCAGCGGCGCTGGTCGAGGGGTCTGTGCAAAATCAATCGTCAGATTGGGCGCTGGGTAGAGCTGACGGGCGGGTTCCAGGTTCGTCACCCTTGGGCGGACCTCGCTTGTGCGGGCCTGTACCGTCTTGATGGGGTCCACCTTTCCCCGGTGGGGCAGGATTTACTTCTGAACGACTGGCAGGAGGCCTTGGAGTATTGGTGCTGGTCGCAGCTTTCGGTGGGGGGGGCGGCGCTAGGATAGCGAGCTACCTAGCGCCGGTGGCGGGGTGGCGAGCTGGTGCTCGTCGACCCGGTGGCTCATTTCAGCTTTATGCCGCTTCCCAGGTGAGCGGCTTGGCTCTTCAGGTTGGGGGGAGACGTCCCGGCTGGGGTCTCAACCCGGATATAGGCAACCCCTTCAGCCAGCCTTTGCTAATACGGCGAGGCGGGCGCCAAGGGGTTGCGGGGGGGGGGGGGGTTGGATGGTGCCCCCGCTTTGCTAATATGGCTGGTGGGGGGGACACCATCCGGAGGACGGGTGGGGGGGGGGGGGTGTGAGGTATTCTGTATTGTTCTGATTATTGTGGGCCCATGTTGGGCCGGTGTTTTACCGTTAATTAATAATAATAAAAGCTGCGACCAAGCATAGTTTGCACCAATACCTGAAGTCTGTGTGCTCTGTCGGGGGTGGTGTGGTTCTGCGGGTGGAGGGGTGGGGGGGGGCTGTGGCCCGGGTCGGGCATCCGGATACCTCGGTTATGATGGCTGAGCCGACGGGCCCCGGTCCCGCGGCTGGCCGGGTAACCGGGTTCCCGGGGCCCGACCACATGGCAGCCCTCTTCGCGGCGGTGGGCCGGGGGGGGGGGAGAGGGGGGGCACGGGCAGGCTTGCGTGCCTGCGGGCCCCTCACGTCCTCCCCGTGGCGTCCGCGGATTGGCCGCATGGGCGGTTGAGGGGGCGTGGCCTGTACGAGCAAGGAGGGATCGCCGGCTGGCGATCTCCCTCTTCCTCCTTGCTCGTGCCGGCGAGAAGGTTCCCGCCCACCCTCCCGTCCTTTAGCAGGGGTGGGGGGGGGGGGGGGGGGGGGTTGGAGCGGGGGGGGGGGGGGGGGGGGGGGGGAAGGTGTGCGGGGTGGCGAGCTGGTGCTCGTCGACCCGGTGGCTCATTTCAGCTTTATGCCGCTTCCCAGGTGAGCGGCTCGGCTCTTCAGGTTGGGGGGAGACGTCCCGGCTGGGGTCTCAACCCGGATATAGGCAACCCCTTCAGCCAGCCTTTGCTAATACGGCGAGGCGGGCGCCAAGGGGTTGCGGGGGGGGGGGTGGGTTGGATGGTGCCCCCGCTTTGCTAATATGGCTGGTGGGGGGGACACCATCCGGAGGACGGGTGGGGGGGGGTGTGAGGTATTCTGTATTGTTCTGATTATTGTGGGCCCATGTTGGGCCGGTGTTTTACCGTTAATTAATAATAATAAAAGCTGCGACCAAGCATAGTTTGCACCAATACCTGAAGTCTGTGTGCTCTGTCGGGGGTGGTGTGGTTCTGCGGGTGGAGGGGTGGGGGGGGGCTGTGGCCCGGGTCGGGCATCCGGATACCTCGGTTATTCTCAATGCCCCTCTTTAATAACAATCCTGTTGAAACTCACAGTTTCCATATCTCTCGGTAATCTACAAGCTGCTGCTACGTGTCTGCAGCATCAAGCTTTATTAGTCTACTCTGAAAACATGAATCAGTACTCTTATTAAATTGTATTTACGGTCTGCTGGAAAAGAAATGCTATGATATTTTTTTTTTTGTATAGCAACAACTGAAGATCAGCTTATGTTTTCTTAAAGCCGTTTTCAATCGAATTTCTCTGGAAAATCCTCTTTCATGTCCCTTTGAAGTACTATAAGTGAAAACCAGAAATCAGAGTAGATGGTGAGATTGTCGATTATTAACTTTGAAGTAGAATTTTTTTTTTCATTTAGATACAGTATTTAGATCAACAGCCTGTCAGAATACAGTAACTAATGGGTGACATTATAGAACAGGTTTGATGGCGCAAATTATATAGAGCAAATGATCCAGTGAGGTGCCAGTCTATTAACACTTTGGGCAGCATTTGGCGTTTTACAACTCACAAAATGTATTAATACTAATGAGTTAGCCCTGCAGCCGCCAAAAATTTAAGGTTATGATTGCTGCTCCTGGATGTCATTTGAGTGTTACAAAACCTATTCATTGTAGCAGACAGACAATAATTGGAGGAGAGAAATTCTTCCACTGGAAAGAGAACTCTCAAGATCACGCTCATTGTGAAAAGGTACAAATTGTCTTCACAAAAGGAAGGTGAAAAGCAATCATTCTAGCAGGATTATATAGAGCTATGATTATTGAAATACATTACCTGCAAAATATAAGTTCCTATTGAATTTTGGAAAAAGCTAGGAAGCCTACTGGATTCAGGCCACTGTTAGTGTATGTGCTGAATTGCCCTTTGCTACCCAAAAGTAACGACTTCTGGAAAAGGAAATTGTTCACGCAGCATCGTTTATGGCTCCATTTTGGAAGTGTTTCCTGCATCTGAAGGGAATGATCAGTTTCAGATAAATTCTGCTTAAATGTTTGGTTTCTTGTGAGGAGAATCCAGTCCTAACCAAGTTCACAACTTCCTTGTAGCAGTCTCTGACTTGGTAGTGATCTTGGAAGCCCAGTGTTCGAGTGTGAGTGTGGGGGCCACTGCCAGTGGGGGAGGGTTTAGCCAGGGACATACTAATTATCTTTTTGTTTTAAGTACATAAGACTTAGGGGATTATTCCACTTAAGGTTTGCAGAGCTGAACTTCCTGCTCCAGCTGAAGCCACTTTTTAAAAGTAAAAAAAATTAAAAAGAAAAACACCCTAATGTGCTGCTCCAGAACAAAGTGACTTAAGACTATTCTGGAACTGTGGACCTGCGCTGGATCGGTGACCAGAGGGATTCCTGAAGAGAGTCACGCTAGAGGGAGAAACTGCTGTCAGGGTCCCAACCATTAAGACAGACTGCAGTCAGAAAGAGTCGTAATGCTACCATCTATTTTTGGTATTTGAGGAGCACCTGAACTGACCTTTGAGTTCAAATATCAGTGTTTTAATAATAAAACTCAGAAGGTTTAAAAGTGCATTGTACCAGTTGAATTCTGGTTATCGAGAAAGAACATATTGTTTATAGCTTTGCTACATAAGAAGAAGAAATATTAGTTCTAAAATCTGAAATATTTCTACTTGATGCCTCACTGAGATGGTACCAGAGTAACTGGAATCAGCATTCATTACAGAAAGGGATTTACAAACTCATTACTGTTCAGAAGTAAGAACATAAAATATGCCATACTGGGTCAGACCAAGGTCCATCAAGCCCAGAATCCCGTTTGCAACAGTGGTCACAAGTACCTAGCAGTTTCCCCAAAAGACACAGGATCGACAATGCTTGTATTGGGGTAAGCAGTGGATTTCCCGGGTCCTCTTTAATAGTGGTTTATGGACTTTATATTTACTTTTAATTTACTTTTAAATTTTCTTCTAAATTGGAAAAGAAGAAAATGTTTGTTCATAAAGAACTCGATTCTGACGTGGACGCTCCAGCCCTCTAGGCACCCGGTCGGAACAGAATGCACAGAGTTAGCCGGGATTCTGATCCCAGGGGGCACATCTAGTCCTGCGGGATCAGAATCACATCCAGGCCTGTATGTACAGGCTGGGATCCTGATTCAGTCTGGCCTACACATACAGGCCTTCCCCGGATAGCTCCGTCAGGGCTTTTCAATGTAGCTGTGGCGCCATGGCATCAATTCAAAAGCCGGACAAAATGGTTCATTACTCGCAGCTCAACTCCCGATCTGGATTCCCAAGGCCAGGATCCAGCTGAGGAGAATGTCCTCTGCCTACACCAGCCCTTTCTGAGCCCCAGACCCGCTGTCCCCCAAAGACTAGGAGAACTTAATCCATCTCAGAGGTGGAATAAGTTCCCCGTTCAAACTGTTGGTCCCAGATATATAGGGCTGACATTGGAATCGGCCCTGTACATCCGGGGTCGACGACCATTCACTGACTGCCCTAATGCCACACCTGATCCACCCCTTTCCTACCCCCCTTCTAACTTCCCCATACAACGAGCGGGGAAGTTATTCAGGGTCAGAAGGGGGCCCGAATAGTGGGGATGGACATCCCAATGCTCTTCATGCCTTAGAATGACCTACTTAAACTGTTGTGCAATAGCATTCCTTGTGCCACCTCACTGCATTAGCTGCTACTGTGGGGTTAATGTGGAGATATCACCCAGCAGTATCAACAAAAGCAGAGAAAATGCAGACATTGCAGAGCATTTCCACAATGTCTGCACGTTCAACAGTAGCTGCAGCCAAAGGTGGGATTTAGGGTGGAGAGTGGGTGGTGTGGGGGTGATTTCAATATGCCGGATGTTGATTGGCACATCCCTGCTGCAATGTCATCTAGAAATAAGAAGATCCTAAATTCTCTATAGGGAGAACTATTCTGGCAACTGGTAACAGAACCCACACGTGAAGGGGCCATACTGGACTTGGTACTTGCCAATGGGGAAAGAGTTTCTGATCTTACAGTGGGAGATTATCTCACATCCAGTGATCACCAGATGGTGTAGTTCAGTATTAGAATTAGGGCTGATAAAATCCATTCAAAAGCGAGGGTCTTAGACTTTAGGAAAATTCACTTTGTCAAGATGGGGCAATACCTCAAGGAGTCGTTCATGGGATGGGAACAGCTGGGGGATGTAGAAAAGCAAATGGGAAAAACAGAAAAGGGGATATTTTAAGTACAACCAACCTTTTTGTTAGAAAGGTAAATAAAGGTAAAAGGCAAAGGAGGCCACTATGGTTCTCAAAAGAAGTAGCTGAAAAGATGAAGAAGAGGGAGTCCTTCATAAAATACAAGAGATCACAGAGAGCAGAAGACAGACATCCATATTTGGAAAAACTTAGAGAAGCTATCAAAATAGTCAGGAAAGCAAAGATACTAAAAGAAGAAGAAATAGCCTATGCAATAAAATGGAGGGGGGGGGGGGGGTAAGACATTTTTCAGATCTTAGTGAGAAGAGGAAGGGCAAAAGTGATTTTGTCGGACTCAAGGGTGAAAGGGAGGAATATGTAGAAACTGATGAGAATTGCTTAACAAATATTTCTGTTCTGTGTTCACAGATGAAGGGCCAGGAGCAGGACCTCAGAAAACACCCAGAAATACAAACAGAAGTGACGGGAATTTTGAACAATTTTCAGAAGACTGTGTTTGTGAGGAACTAGCTAAAAGTAGACAAAGCGATGGGACCAGATAAGATACATCTGATAATACTGATGGAGATGTTCCAGCATCTCTACTGACTGACCTTTTCAATGCTTCTTTGGACTCAGGAATGGTCTCAGAACTGGAGAAAGGCACATGTGGTCCCTTTACACAAAAGTGGAAATAAGGATGAGTTGAAAACTATAGGCCAGTTAGTCTAACCTCTGTGATGAGTAAATTATTGGAAGCTTTGCTAAAAGATAAAATAGCAAAGTTTCTGGAGGTCCAGTGGATTGTAGGATCCAAGCAGCATGGGTTTACCAGAGGCAGGTCTTGTCAGACAAATCTGATTGATTTCTTTGACAGGATAACCAGGGAGTTGAACCGAGAGAGAACCCTAGATGTCGTGTACTTAGATTTCAATAAAGCCTTTGACACTATTTCGCACAGGTGATTTATAAACAAACTGAGCACCCTAGGGATGGACCCTACAATGACTGATTCAGTTAGAAATTAGTTGAATGGAAGGCGACAAAGGGTACAGGTAAATGGAGCTCACTATGAGGAGAAGGAAGTTACCAGTGGTGTGCCACAGGGCTCTGTCCTTGGTCCAATTCTTTTTAACATCTTTGTTAGTGATATTGTGGAAGGGCTGTCAGGTAAAGTTTGCCTCTTTGCAGATGACACCAAAATCTGCAATACAGTAGACACCGAGGAAGGAGTAGATAACATGAGGAGGGATCTAGCTCAGCTTCAAGAATGGGCAAGAATTTGGCAGCTGAGATTTAATGCTAAAAAATGCAGGATTATGCACTTAGGCTACAAAAATCCAAGGGAGCAGTACAGTGTAGGGGCGAAGTACTGTCAACGAAAGAAGAACGGGACCTGGTTGTGATTGTTTCTGATGATCTTGAAGCTGCTAAACAGGTAGAAAAGGCAACGGCCAAAGCCAGAAGGATAATTGGTTGCAATGGGAGAGTAATGGCCCGTAGAAAAAAAAGAGATGATAGCGCCTCTGTATGTGTTTGGTGCGACCTCATTTGGAGTATTGTGTGCAATTCTGGAGACCACTCCTTCAAAAGGATATAAACAGGACGGAGTTGATGCAGAGGGTGGCTACTAAAATTGTTAGTAGTCTTCGTTATAAAGCATATGAGGACAGACTTAAAGATCTTAATATGTATATGTTAGAGGAAAGGTGGGACAAAAGTAGTAGAGACGATGACAGCATCTGAATTCAAAAAAGCATGGGACAAACAGATCTCTTAAGGAAAAAAGGGGACTATTGTAGTTGAGATGGAAGAGAAGACTAGATAGGCCATGTGGTCTTTTTTTGCCATCACGTTTCTATGTTTCTACCACAGGCTATTGCATTACACAGTAGTTGCTCAGATTTGCGGGTTTCACGGATGCAGCTTCCAGCACCCAAATAGATGACAATAGCAGTATCTGCATGAAGCCAGCATTTCCGCCATGATATCTGCAGAGGAAACGCTGGGAACATCCCTTGCAGATAATGTGGGTCTTTTGCAGCTAACATAGTTCAGTGGGCAGACCCTTAAGTATTTGTATACTAATGGACAATGATTTCAAATTTAAGGGTGTTTATTTAAAAATTAATAAACACTAATATTGCATTTCAAAGTCAAACATTTTTAAGGTGCTTGCTGCTTAGCAAAAAAGAATTAAGGTATCTAAGGGTCCAGGAATTATAAGACATAAGGAACCCGATATTGAAGTAGGCAGGCTATGCGCCGCTCACCCCTAAACCCGGATATTCAATGCTGCAGTGATGGCATTGAATATCTAGGTTTAGGGATGAGTGGAATCCCCCAAAAGCTTGCCTACTTTTAGCGTGGATCACTAACCGTGTAGCGGTCCAATATCAGCGTTACATGGTCAGCGGCAGTCGCCACCTCTGCTCCTTCGTAGAATGCCCCAACACACCCCGATGCAAATCGGATAGCATTGGAGCATGTAGGGGACTTCATAGGAGATAGTCAATGGCACTAACCGTGTAGGTGCCATTGAATATCCCTGTTTAAGGCATTTACATGGTTAACTTGGCTATGAACCATGTCGGGCTCAATATTACTTGTAACACCAGATTGGTTCTGGTCTCCACCATCCCTCTCAGGGAACTAACCAATCTTAGATTCTTATTCCTCCAGCTGCTACTACTTCCCCTGAGAATAGTAAGCTCCTGGATGAGGTAGTGACTTTTTTGGAAGCCCTGCCTGTCCTTTGGAGTGTACAGTTGGAGGAATTTATGATGGCCACTGGCTATGACTAATTGAAAAATTGGGTCTTCTGGTTCTAATGGTAAAAGGAAGAAGAAGATCTTCCGCAGGAGAAACAATGGAGGTGAGCGGAAGCTAAGGACCACGGCCAAACAAAGAGGTAGTATACGAAACTCTTTATTAACAGACCCAGGGTCTGTTAATAAAGAGTTTCTTATACTACCTCTTTGTGTTTGGCCGTGGTCCTTAGCTTCTGGTTCTAAGACTGGGGACCTTCAGAATCCTTTGGATGTGCTACACATCCCTGCTGACTAGAACTGTTGCACCAAGCTCTGGCTAGCGTAGATCCTGCTATGACCCTATTTGCAAAGGGGAAACTCCAGGAGGAACTAAGTCAGTAGCTGGATCCGCATCTAAGGCAGCAGCAAGTGCAGACAGAGGAGCTGCACCAGATTGCACTTTCATGGGCTGGACTAACTGTAAAACCTACTCACCCAGGTCCAGTAGTAGACATATTGCCAATCCTTTGCTATGTAAGGAACCCAGGGTTGAGACCTCCACCCCAGCCAGTCCTTTTCTGGAGCCCCAAAACCTGACAAGGATTTTTTTGACCACTACAAATCAAATATTACCCTCTTAGATTGTAAACTCTGGGGATAGAGAGAATGTAACTCACCTTTTCCTATTAATGAGCAGCTGGTTCATGAACCGACCAGAGGGGAAGCAACCGACCAGAGGGGAAGCAATATTAGACCTAGTCCTTAGTGGAACACCAGATGTAGTGCAAGAGATAAGGGTGTTGGGGCCACTTGGCAATAGTGATCATAGCATGATCGCCTTTGATTTAATTAGTGGAGGAGGGATAGTAAGGAAATCCACAGTACTACCCCTTAACTTTCGAAAGGGAGACTATGATAGAATGAGGAAAACAGTTAAGAAAAAACTAAAAGGAGCAGTTGCAAAGGTTAAAGACGTACATCAAGCTTGGGTGTTGTTGAAAAATACTATCTTGGAAGCCCAGACCAGCTGTATTCCACGCTTTAAGAAAAGTGGAAGGAAGTCAAAAAAATTGCCAGCATGGTTTAAAGCTGAGGTCAGAGAGGCTGTTGTTGCCAAAAAAGCATCTTTCAAGAAATGGAAAAAAGAGCCAAATGATGAAACCTGGAAACAGCACAAGCACTGGCAAGTCAAATGCAAGGCATTGATAAGGCAGGCAAAGAGAGAATTTGAGAAGAAGCTTGCTGCGGAAGCAAAAACACGAAATAAAGACCTTTTCAAGTACATTCGTAGCAAAAAACCCGTGAGAGAGTCAGTTGGTCCATTAGATGATAAAGGGGTTAAAGGAGCACTAAGAGGCGACAAGGCGATAGCGGAGAGACTGAATGAATTCTTTGCTTCGGTCTTTACTGAGGAAGATGTAGGGATGTTACCCACGACTGAAGTGGTATTTAAAGGTGTGGAAGAATTGAAGGAAATATCGATACATCGGGAAGATGTCCTACAACTATTAGATAAACTGAAGAGTAGCAAATCACCTGGGCCGGATGGTATACATCCAAGGGTGTTGAAAGAACTGAAATTTGAGATTGCAGACCTGCTATCAGTAATCTGTGAACTATCATTAAAATCATCTCTAATACCTGAGGATTGGAGGATCGCCAATGTAACACCAATTTTTAAAAAGGGTTCGAGGGGTGATCCGGGAAACTACAGATCGGTGAGCCTGACATCAGTACCGGGAAAAATGGTAGAAACCATCATAAAGAATAAAATTACTCAGCATATAGATAGTCATGACCTAATGGGAGACAGCCAACATGGCTTTAGACAAGGAAGATCTTGTCTTACTAATCTGTTATGTTTTTTTGAAGGAGTGAATAAACAGGTGGACAAAGGTGAGTCGGTTGATATTGTGTATCTGGACTTTCAGAAAGCCTTTGACAAGGTCCCTCATGAGAGACTTTTGGCAAAACTAAAGAGTCATGGGATAGGAGGCAGTGTACTACTGTGGATCAGGAACTGGTTAAAAGATAGAAAGCAGAGGGTAGGGCTAAATGGCCAATTTTCCCAATGGAGAAAGGTGAATAGTGGTGTACCCCAGGGATCTGTGCTGGGTCCGCTGCTTTTTGACATATTCATAAATGACCTGGAAAGTGGAATAACGAGTGAGGTTATCAAATTTGCTGATGACACAAAACTATTTAAAGTTGTTAAAACCCAGGAGGATTGTGGAAAATTGCAAGAGGATCTTGATAAATTGGAAGACTGGGCATCAAAATGGCAGATGAAATTTAATGTGGAGAAGTGCAAGGTTATGCACCTAGGGAAGAACAACCCAAACTATGGTTACACGATGCAAGGTTCCACATTAGGAACCACCACCCAAGAAAAAGATTTAGGCGTCCTTGTGGATACCATGTTAAAACCCTCGGCCCAGTGTGCAGCGGCGGCCAAGAGAGCAAATAGAATGCTAGGTATGATAAGGAAAGGAATGGAAAATAAAACAAAAGATATTATAATGCCTCTATATCGTTCCATGGTGAGACCGCACCTTGAATATTGTGTGCAATTCTGGTCGCCATATCTTAAAAAGGATATAGCAATTTTAGAAAAGGTTCAGAGAAGAGCCACCAAAATGGTAAAGGGGATGGAAGGCTACTCCTATGAAGAAAGGCTAAAAAGGTTGGGGCTCTTTAACCTGGAAAAGAGACGGCTGAGGGGAGATATGATAGAAGTCTATAAATTAATGAACGGAGTGGAACGGGTAAACGTAGATCGATTGTTTACCTTATCAGAATATAGAAAGACTAGGGGACATGCAATGAAGCTACAGGGTAAACTATTTAAGACTAATAAAAGAAAATATTTTTTCACTCAACGTGTAATCAAACTCTGGAATTTGTTACCGGAGGATGTAGTAAAGGCTGTTAGTGTAGCTGGGTTTAAAAAAGGTTTGGACAAGTTCCTGGAGGAAAGGTCCATAAACCATTATTAAGAAGGGACCCAGGATATCAATGCTTGAACCAATACAAGCATTGTGGAACCTGTGTCCCTTGGGGAAACTGCTAGGTACGTATGACCTAGATTGGCCACTGTTGGAAACAGAATACTGGGCTTGATGGACCTTGGTCTGACCCAGTATGGCATATCTTATGTTCTTATGTTCTTATGTTAATGAAAAGGCATGAGCTAAACAAAAAGAGGCCAATTCAGATATGGGTGCCTCCGGCCTGTCGGGCCGGAATTGCACAAAATTCTGATTCCACAGGCGCTACACATTCCCGCAGGATCAGCATCAGATGCACTCAGCCTGGATGGGGTCGGCTGTGCCCCGATTCTGGGCCACCAGACATCCAGTCACTTACTCGGCTAGCCCAGTCAGGCTCCTGCATGGAGATGCGGTATCATGGTGTCCTGTTGCCATGGCATTGTGACTCCGTGCAGAAGTCACGATCCCAAGGCAAACCCCAAAATCATCCTTTCTCCACTGCCCAACCTTCGTTTGGGTCTGTCATGGCCAAGGTCAGGCAGCTGGGAACCCCCTGTACCCCTTACCTCCTTTTCCCTGCCTGGAGCAAACATTGGCCACCATGTAGGGGGACATATTCCACCTCCAAGGTTGAATAAGTCCCCCGTCCAAATGACTGACCCCGGAAGTACAGGACTGACCCCTGAATCATCTTTGTATGTCCATGGTAAGGGTCATGCCTCTGGCCAGCCCTTGCTCCTCCCTCGGCCCGACCCTCCCACCCCCGTACATCTCTGCTGTACATGTGGGGTGCTCTGTGGGTGGAATCGACACCTTGGTGTTTAGCGGGGACATACGACCAATCCAGACGTATATCCCCGCTAAAAGTGGGTCAGAATCTACCCCAAAATAAATTAAATTTAGATGTAAATTTTCAAAGCTATCTAGTTGGTAAATGAAGAGTTATGTTTATTGGATTTGATATACCGCTGAGGAAAATACATCACAGCGGTTAGGAGGCTGGATCAAAATCTTTCAACATTTACTGAGGATAAGCAACTAAATTTAGCCACGTGAGAAGTAGACAGCCCAAAAGCAGGGTTAGGACAGAAGCCAAACATAGACACGAGGATAGTGGGGGGAATACTAGGGAGATTTTGGCCTAGGTTGTGGGTGTTCACCTATAACAGCATCTTTTCCTTTCAGGTTGCGCACTTGGGTATTCGGAAGTTGTCAGTACTTAAAGCACAGGCACTACGTTGTAAACAGAGTTTAGCATTAGTCACCAGATAGTTGGAAGCTTGAGATGTACAGGAACAAAGATAGGGAACAGACATGTCTACAGTACCTGGTATCCCCAGACAGTCTCCATCCAGGTTCTAGTCAGGCCCAACCATGCCTGTCTGTCAGGCAGACTCAGGGTGGCATGGCTGTGTGCTAAGCAAAATTGGATAACAGGAGGCAAACAAAAATAGTTGCACACTTAGGTATTCTCATAAGAGCTGGAAATGGTTACTCTTCTTGTAACTGTCTCATCCATTGGAAACTTTGTAAGCACTGCAACATTTCTGTACCAGGAAAGCACTGGGATCATGACCCTAAGAAAATTATGGAGAATGAAGAAGCTTGGGACATTCCCATTCTAATGGATAAGAAACCAGATGTAAGGAAACTTGATATAATGGTAAAGGAGAAAATCACCAGAATGGCACTGATAATACTGAAGAGGTGTCAGTTCCAAGTGATTATTCTGTTAATAACTTGGAGAGAGAGAAGATCCTGAAATACCAAGAAATGCAGTCAGAGATCAAGAATATGCGACAAATATTTCAATTTATATTGGGAGCCACAGGCCTGATAAACAAGAACTTCCAGTCACATCTTGACAAATTACACAGGTACACTACCAAAAAACTGCCTCCAGTTTTGCAACTGATTCCTATAGATTTTGGGGTGCTGAATCCAGGAAAAATAGCCAAAATGTTCCATCACGTCACGTTTTCTTGCAAAATTAGATTTCTTACCCATATAAGGAATGTTCACATAATTTCTTTTTAGCCGACTGCAGTTTATTTTCTTGGCTCAAAATAGAGGTTGTAATGGTTAACTAACTAGAAACACTCCCTCATGATATTTTAGAGTGTTTTGTATTCATTTTATACATTAACAGGACAATTGGGAGGCGGGGGGCTAAATCCAGTACTCGCGCTGGCGCATGTTCTTTCCTGTTCGCCTCGCCTCGTTCGCTCGCTCAAACACGGTGGTTGCGACATGAACGTTCCTGTCAAATTTCAGTTTCTTGCAAGTTCATTATTACCTTTTGTTTGCGCAGTCGTAATCCAGCTTTATTCCGAAGTGGTTCACTACAGTTGTAGTTTGCAGTGCTGTGTATTTGTGATGGCTCACAGAGCCAGAGGTTGCGTCAACTCTCCGGACAGTTTTTGTTTTATTTGTGGGGAATATACCGTGAAAAAGCGGCAGAGGAACATTTCTGCATTTATTAAAAAAGTATATTTCGCCTATTTCGGTTTGAAGTTAGGCGATCAAGACAAACCGTGGGCTCCTCACAAAGTGTGCAAGACATGTGAGGAAGATCTACGCTTATGGATGAAAGGTAAAAAACAAGCATTTCGTTTCGGAATACCTATGATGTGGTGTGAACAAAGAGACCACAGCAGTGACTGCTATTTTTGCTCTTGCATTGTGAAAGGGATACAACTTAAAAAATAAGAACGTAATAAGTTACCCCAACCTTCCCTCAGCAATTAGGCCTATGCCTCATAGCAACGAAGTACCTGTGCCTGAACCACCAAAATCTTTGGATCATATTTGTGTGGACGGTTCTGATCATGATGAGACTCATCAGATGGCTTTTCCCGATGAGTCCAGTACTTCCGAGTTTGAAACTGAACCAGATCCGAAACCTGAACTTTTCTCTCAAGCTGAATTGAATGATTTAGTCCGGGATTTAGGACTCCCAAAAGATGCTGCCCAACTGCTAGGTTCTCGGCTTAAACAGAAAAATCTATTGTCACCAGGAACAACTTTTTATTGGTACCGCAACCGCGAGACACAATTTTTGAAGTATTTCAGCAAAGAGGAAGATTTGGTATTTTGCAACGATATATACGGAGTGATGGAAAAGTTTAAACTCAAGTATGATCCTGCTGAATGGCGGCTGTTCATTGATTCGTCAAAAGACAGCATAAAAGGTGTTCTTCTTCATAATGGCAACACATTCGCTTCAGTTCCTATTGCTCACTCTGTTATTCTCCAAGAAAAAAATGAGAATTTGGCCCTGATTCTTCAGAAGATTCGTTATGATGAGCATAAGTGGATGATTTGTGGAGACTTTAAAATTCTATCCATGCTATTAGGGCAGCAATCCGGTTTCACCAAATATCCCTGCTTCCTTTGCTTGTGGGATAGCCGGGCCCGCGACCTACACTGGGGGAAAAAAGACTGGCCAATTCGGGAGTATTTGAGACCCGGTGAGAAAAATGTTCTTCATGAGAGCTTGGTACCTCGTGATAAAATTCTATTACCACCTAACCACATTAAGTTGGGTCTCATTAGGCAATTCATCAAGTCCCTTCCAAAAGATGGTGAGTGCTTTCGGTACCTTTGCTCAAAGTTCCCCCGACTTTCTGAAGCAAAGCTAAAGGAAGGAGTGTTTGTTGGCCCTGATATAAGGAAACTCATTTCAGATGGAGCATTCGCTGAAACGATGTCCGAGAAGGAAAAAGAAGCCTGGGATTCCTTCAAGGATGTTGTTCTCAAATTCTTGGGGAACAGGCGGGATGAGAACTATAAGGATATTGTTGCCAGGATGCTCAGTGCCTTCAAAGAACAAGGCTGTAACATGAGCCTGAAAGTCCATTTCTTGCACTCCAATGTGACTACTTTCCCGAAAACTTGGGGGCGTACAGTGAAGAACAAGGTGAAAGGTTTCACCAGGACATCAAGGACGCAGAGAGAATGTACCAAGGAAGATGGAACACCACTATGATGGCTGATTTCTGCTGGTTGCTGCTGCGGGAAACCCCAGATGAAAAATACGCCAAGCAGCGCACCAAGAGAAGCATTCGGGGGAAGAAGAAACGGGCCCACCAGGAGATTGATTGACCCAAGAATGACTTTAAAATCTAAACTGTGTTGACAAATATCGTGTTTTTACTAAACTTTGAAATAAAAATTTGCTAGTTATTACCACAGTGTCGGATCTCATTTATTAGAATTTTATTTTCACACCATCGGGTGTTTGTCTTCATGTATTGCAATGGTGCGGTTTGCGTTTTCTATTCTTACATACATACCTGTACAACATTTTTTGCACATTTCTTTGCTTTGCTTTGTGTCTAACCTCGCTCTTATATGCTCAATGTTTGTGCACATGTATGTGGCTGTTTTAAGTGCAGACCATTTTGCTACCATCACAGTGTGTTTTGTTGACATTATTCTTATGTGCTGCCTTGTTACAATTTTCTTTATTCTTATTTGAATAACTACTAAACAATTAGTATAAAGAATTCATCCAAGAAACTTTTATCTCGATCGCACTCAATCTGAAACGTTCACCTCAAACTGCTAACCCAATGTAGCAAAAAATCTGTACGTGATGGAGCAAATTGGTTACCAGATTTGGATTCAGCGCACCAAAAAACATAAAAATCAATCGAAACATTAGAGGCAGTTTAAAAAAAAATTTTTTTAGTGTACCTGTGTTATCTATACATGTTACATCTTTTGAACTCCAGAAGGAAGCTCTCTATGGTACAATGCAAGTACTATAGTGAGTATTAGCTGTTAATTTGAGAGACTGAGATCATACTCCACACCCTGGCTTAGGAGTAAGGTTCATGACTACCATGATATGTGGAAACAAACCCATTTGGAGAAATTGCTTCTGAGAGAGAGACCTACCAAAGAGCAAGGCAGAATGGGAGTTCTCGGGTTTAATAGCTTCAGGGACCTAATCAGAGCAAGCCTCATCATGAGGATGTGACTTTAAAAGGGGAGGAGGTGACAATGGCCCTCTTCTTATGAGAGGAGGATGTCCTGAGGTAAGTGTGTTATAGAATGTACTGTACACTTCCCTTTCTAGATGTGGTTTGTATATCATACAACAAACGTTTAAAGTGACAGTATCCAATCCATCACTGTAAATACTGATATTAGTCATATATCATCCCTCACAATTCATCACATCTGGCTAACAATATATGCTAATAACTGTCATTATCAAAACCGCAGTATCCATCAGTTCTCCCACCACCCAGTACTAGACAGGACCTGAGACTATACCGTAATGCCTTGTCTGTAAACCAATGTATTTTCTTGGCCATTCATTTTTAGAGCATTTTCTAAAATTTAAAAAAAAATGCTATTTTGTTTGACATCTCCGACACTGATATCACAGGCAGAAGCTAGGGGGCAGGTAAGAAATAGAGCATAAGGAGTAGAAAGGAGCAAGCATGAAGGTGGGGGGAGTGTTAGGAGACAAGAAGGGAAAGGTGTTGGGGGGGTTAGAGCACAGGGGAATGTGGGTAAGGGCACACCTGCCCAGAATAATCGTAACTCACCCCCACCTCATACACACATGCAGTGATGGCCTGAGGGTTTCTGTCACCCTAGGCAGACTCTACGTGCCACGCCCCTCCAACTGTACCACCATCTGGCCTGCCGTGCCACCCCCTCCTTGTGCTGAAGTGGTGGCGGCTGAATTGCCACTTCAGTGCTGCATCAGGCCTTAAAGTGCCTAGGCGCATGCATGCTCACGGTCTGCCACTCCTACCACCCCCCACCCAACTTTCTTGGAGTGGGCAGTAGTGAAAGGCCAGAACTGCACGCACACACATGCATGGGCGTTTTAAAGCCTGCCACAGCTGTTCAGCTGCAGTTTCCAGAGAGCTTAAGGGATACTGCCCACCAGAGTCTGCCACCCTAGGTGGATGCCTAATTCACCTAGTGGATGGTCTGGTCCCGCACACATGTATATATCAACTGTAACAAACATATGCCCACAGACAGTCTTTCAATGGAAGATCCACACACCCTTACAAGTCCCTCCAACAGAGCCAATGTTACCTTTTTTGCTACACAGTGCAAGTAATTATTGTGCTGCCCTGCCCATTGATACCAACAGAGCTCTTCACCAGCCCCTATTTTCTTCCAACAATAACCTACAGGTCTCTGAGGCTGGCTGCAGGAGCTGTGGATATTTCACAAAGCTAAGACTTTAATTTTCTCTCTTATTTCTGATGCTTTCTAGTTATCAATATAGATTCTGTCTGTTTTGTGGGAATTGTTAATATAAAGTTTAACTGTGGTTATAAATTAAGCTTGGGGCTAATCTGACTGTCTCCTTTTCTGGGTAGCCTTGGAGTCAGATATCTGTGGGTGCCCCCAGTTCAGGAACAGCCTATTGGCCAGAGATACTTAGGTTCCCGCCCACCCTACCCCTCGCCCCACCCACCCCAGGGGCTGCATTGCCTATATAGTACTCGCATACATTACCATCTATCCCTTTAACTTGGGTTAGAGCCCATATCTTCTTCCTCCTTTCCTCTTCTTCCTCTTCTCCTTCTAGGACTGCTTATTCAGCATGTCGTGTATTCAGTACAATAACTGCAGTACTTTCATTCCAAGATGAATCATATGGAACCTCAGAGCTTGTCCTATGTGCCTCAGGTCAGCTGCCATGCATAAAGAACTGACTCTACTAAGGGAAGACCTAGCTGCCATACATAAAGAGGTGTCCCTACTCAGGGAGGAACTGGCTGCAATGAAGCACACCTCTTCTAGGATACAAACTGAACAATGCCCACCACCGCTCCCACAAAGCATCAAATATCCCAGGGACAAGGGGATCACAGTGGGTTCTGGTAGATTGCGACCTGTAACGCACAGATATCCTATGCATCAAAAGATATCCCTGCATAATGCCTTCTCTGCCTTGGCTAATGAGGATGAGGAACTGAGGGAGGAAATGACTGCAATGAAGCGCACCTCTTCTAAGATACAAACTGAACAAAGTCCACCACCACTCCCACAAAGAATGAAACACCCCAGGAACAAATGGATCACAGTGGGTTCTGGTAGATTGTGACCTGTGACACAGAGGCATCCTATGCATCAGGAGATATCCCTGCATAATGTCTTCTCTGCCTTGGTGAATGAGGGTGCCCAATCCAAAGAAACTGAAGGGCCCTTAAATGAGACAGACAATGCCCAATCTCCTGCTAAAGGACCAAGTATGAAGAAAACCTCACCAAACAGCAAACTACTAATACTTGGTGATTCCATCATCAGTGGCATCAACTTGGGAACACAGTTCAAAGGAGAGAAGATAGTTAAGTGCCTCCCAGGCTCTTCAGCCAGCAGGAATACAAACCACGTTATTGAAGTACTTAGCTCAGAAAGTGAACACTCTGAACTTGATGTGGTTATCCACTTGGGCACAAATGACCTGGCTAGAAACAGTACCTCTACAGTCCAAAAGAACTTCCAATCTCTGGGAGAGAAACTCAAACCCATTGTTAACACTGTTGCATTCTCAGAGGTTCTATCTGTGCTTGGTAAAGGGGCAAAAAGGTTGCATCGCATTAACAGCTTTAATACATGGCTCCAGACCTGGTGCAAACAAGAAGGATTCCAATTTATTGGCGACTGGGGTAACAGATGGAACAACGAGAGACTATACTGTGCTGATGGACTACATCTCTCTGTCACAGGGAAAAGAATCCTAAATAAAAAATACAAGCAATATGTGGATATGCATTTAAACTAGAAAAAGGGGGTGACGGATGTGGAAGGTCAAGCTCTGGACGTCATCCCCTGCAAAAGCAGATTAAAATCAGAAACAGCCACACATTTAAACCACACATCATAAACAAGTGGAAAGATGTAGGCAGAACAAAATCAATGCTAAATACACGCAAGCCAGTTAAATGCTGGAAAGCAATATGCACAAATGCTCGAAGCTTAGCCAAAAAGGTTCCAGACCTAGAAGCCCTAAAGGTGGAAATGGATTTGGACATTGTGGCCATTACAGAAACATGGCTAAACGAATCGCATGATTGGGATATAGCCATACCTGGCTATAATCTATTCAGAAGAGACAGAGAAAATAGAAGAGGAGGAGAAGTAGCCTTGTATGTCAAAAGCAATATTAACAAAACCAATATCTTTAAAGTGGAAAACAAAACAGAATATCTTCTATAGGAGGGAGCTATACTGGTTCTATTGGATAATCTTCAGTTGACTAAATCATGTCAATCACCCGGATAGTCTCAGACCATAATAGCGCTATGAAACAGACAACTGAATATATCAGTAATTCTTGCGCTTAATAGCATCAATGACTTATCCGGAGATGTTTTTTTCTTTTTCAAATGAATCCAGTGCCCCACCACTGTGTCACAAAACTATTGAACTTTGAAAACTCTTATCTTATCAAGACGTTTTCTCCTCTACGCCTCCTTTGGCACCTCTCTGGCATTTCACTCCGAAAGGAGTTTCTTCAGGAGGATCTATAAATAAAAAGTCAATAGTGCCCAACTGATGTTAAAAAGTCCACATTGAATACAAAAAATTACTGTTCCCTTACTATCCATCACATATTAAAGGTTTAAAAAAGAGAAGAGAAGGAGCAAAACTCACGCTATATACATAATGGTGCTGCCCGCGTCCTTCAAACCATAATCCAATTTGTTAAAAAACGCCACACATGCGGACTAACATTCTGCAAGGCTTTATATATAACTGGTGCTCCATTCACAACTGTTGAAAAGTCTATCAGACCAACTTGCCACACTCTTAAAGACACACATTCCATTCTATTACTGAGTTGAGACCATAAGGTTGTAAGGTGTTAACATCGAAAATCCATCGTTGTTCTACCAATAACAGTGTTTGATCCAACGTTTTGCCTCGCTTCGCTGTCCATACTCGATCGACACAAAAACATCGTAATTCGTCAAATTCATGTTGTAGGTTCACACAGTGTTGAACTAAAGGTGCTGACATTACTTGACATCGTAAACGGCTCTTATGTTCTAATATTCGGGTTTTAAAAGCTCTACTAGTTTTTCCTATATAAAGCTGGTTGCAGGGACACCGAATGGCATACACCACCGAAGCAGTGCTGCATGAAGTTGAATGTTTCAAATTAAAGGTTTTTCCTAAATAGGTAAACTTTGTTAAACTTTCTGTAATATCACATATTTGACATTCTCCACAACTCTTATGTCCTCTGTCTTCCACCATTGTTTCGTTATGCACAACGGATCGTAAAATAGTCGGGCTAAGCTGTTCTTTTAAAGTAGCGTTGCGCTGCCACACGCATCTGATATTCTTATCCTGCAAACCCGGAACAGTCTTTAAGATGGGAGAATACTTTGATATTATTTTTTGGATTTTGTAACTTAACGGGGAAAACCTAGTAATCATATTAACGTGATCCTCTTCTACTTGTTTTGATTGTATGCCAGTGTTACCCAATAACCATGTTCTATCATTAAACAAGGCTCGTTTATATGCTCTTTGCGAAATATGACAGGGATACCCCCGGTCTGAAAACTCCTTCATTAGAATCTTAGACTGTTGTTTAAAATCTGCTAATTCAGTGCAATTCCTCCAAAATCCTAAAAATTGAGAGAAGGGAAGACTGTTCTTTAAACGAGATGGATGACCACTTTTGTAATGTAACAAAGTGTTCCTGACTATAGGTTTTTTATACACCATTGATTTCCACCCTTGCGCACCTTTCGTAATTAATAAATCAAAAAAATATAATATTAGTGTCATTGATCGTGTGGGTAAATTGGATAGCTGTATTAAGACTATTTAGCCACTGTATAAACTGAATCGCAGAATCCATGGAACCCTTCCATAAAAGAAAAATGTCATCGATGTAGCGTGTCCACATCTTAATATTATCAAGGAAAGGGGATGAAACAAGCCATTGTGTTTCGAAATCACCCATAAAAAGATTAGCAATGGAAGGGGCGTAGAGGGGATCTTTCAGAACCCATGTTCTCCTTTCTTATGGAATTAACTCATTTAGTAGTTTTTCAGAATCACTTTATGTTTGAAGGTACCATTTTCAAGCAAGTTTTAGGGATAACGATGGGGGCCACATGCGCCCCTTCCATTGCTAATCTTTTTATGGGTGACATCGATGACATTTTTCTTTTATGGAAGCTAATTTAAAAGTGCCTTTTTCTACCTTTGTTGCCTGGACACTTTATTTTTCAATCACGATGGCCTCAGTCTCTCTCTTCTGCTTTCCTTGTCTGTCTTCTGCTGACACTGTCTCCAGTGACTATTGTCCATTTGCCCTTTTTCTATTCTCTCCTCCTGTTTTTTTTTTCCATTCCCTCACTACATCTGTCTTTGACATATTGATCTGTCTGATTTTGCTCTATCTACTCAAATTTTACTTGAACAAGTCCACAGTCTCCTTTTGACTTTTAACTTCCTCTTCTTCTTTACATCATCCTAGCCCATTCCCCCTGTCTCACTCCTTCCCTGACCTTTAATTCTCTTTCTTATGAACTCCCCTTTACCTCATTTCTACCCTCTATACTTGCCATCCTCCTCTCACTCATTTCCTTGTCAACACCCCATCTCCCCCAGGCCTCTCCCAGATAGGTCCACCATGACCACAATCTCACCACTCCTCACCCAGCATCTCCCCTCTCTCTTCCAGTCTCCAACATTTTCTCCCCCCTCCCCCAGCCCAGCAGCATCCTATCACATCCCCCTTCTCTATCCACCCCAGTGTTCATCTCCCCTCTTAGCCCAGCATCTCCTCCTATTTCTCTGTCCTCTAATAACCTAGCATCACCCCTCTCTTTCTCGCCCCCCTTTCCACTGCAAAATGATTCTATGTCTTCCCCTTCTCCCACTCCAGCACCTCTCCTCTCCTATCCCCCCCTTAGTAGCTAAAAAATTGCAGGCATCATCTTTAATTGCTCCTGTTCGAGTCAGTAGCAACCGGTACTTTTTATGACATTCACTTCCAATGCACAGTTCAATGGCCCCATCACATGCAGAGAAAATAAATGCTACAAAAATTTTTAAAAAAACAACAAAAAAACGGTCTCCTGCAGCTGACTTGAAGGAGGAAAAATTAAGCTACTGCTGGAACTAGAGTCATGGGATCTTTATTCCACTGGACTACATGATCTTTCTTCCACAATTTTTCTTCTTCTGCAGCTGGGGCCAGTGGTTTTCTCTGCCATCACCATCCCTTTTGAACTGCCACCTCATGCAAGTACATCATTTGCACAATGGGTTGCACCTATCTTGCCCTCCAAAACAGCTAAAGACAACCACCCTCCCCCTCACACACACAGAATGACTAATACTCTCAGTAAAAAAAAAGTCTTTTCTTTACATAAAGTACACTATTTATTTTAAGTTGTCACAGAATGTTAGACTTGTGCTTCCTGTTATATCACCATTCACTACAGTGACTGAAGGTGGCATTTTCACACTGACGGCTGTGAAGGGAAGGGCTTCTTGAATACTGTAGTGTGATGTCAGCCAATCTCTTCCATCAGATCATCAATGCTGTATCATGCTGCTTCCAGCTTCACTTAACCCAAAAGAAAGAAAACTCATTTCAATTTAAAATTATACCTTCATCAAGGTCTATCATCTCATCTTTCATAATCAGAAAGTCCACAGTCGTCCATCACAATTTGGAGCTTGAACTAGCAACATTGATTTGCTTCATGGTTTTATTCCAAATATTTAGAAACTAAATATATTTTAATGAGCTATCAATATGAAAAATGTTATGCTATTTGAAAGCAAAAAATAATTAAATCTAACAAATCAATTGCTCTTAGGTTTCACTCTCTCTCAGATATATGTATGGTTCTGTTAAAATAAGAAACAATGGCAAATGCCAGCTATCATTGATCACTTGTTTTAGGTGTTGAATAAATCCTTTATCACTGTCTCTCTAGAATGAGAGAAAAAAGTGAGATACATTCTGAAATGCCAAAAGCAGCCAGTTATAGAACTCTTGCTCTATCATTCGAACTATAGGATGGGACCAGCCCGGTACCTCACTGTGACATGTACTGCACGCTCCAAGCAGAAGCCTAATAGCTGGGCCAGCCAGCGTGTACGTGCAAAGCCGGCATGCTCAGGGGAGGGTTAGGATGGAGCACGGGCGGGGTCACGATTTCCTTGCAAAGGGCATGCTAACATTTCTGCCTGATCTTAAGCAAGCGTAATGTTCACATCACTCTAGATGCCAGTTCTGCAGGATTTGTGCTAGGATTTTATGAAGAGACACATGCACCTGTGTGTCTTTATTAAACGGCTTAAAATAAGCACCTTCTCCATTTCCAAACCATAGGCGCCCTCTTATAAAATTATCCTCTTTAGGGCCCACATTAGCTAGGTTTTGGAGGGACCCCTGGCATGTTGCACATAGAAGTTGGTGCCTGGCCCTGACTGAGAACAGTCGCCATGATGGCTGGGCTGAGATGAGAGGGGGATGTAAAATAGGGGGGAAATCTAATGATAGTTGTGAATAAAGACTAATAGCACAAGCCAGTTTCAACAGAATGGGAAATGAGAAACAGAATAAAACTGTTGGGAAAGAAAAATAATTTTAGGAGTAAGTCAGTCCAGCAGTGCTGCGCTTTGAGACATTGGGCTGTGCCATCACAAGGTCATGACAGTCCGAGGCCGTGAGTGAGTTATTTCAGCTCTTCACCAAAGAAAACCTGAGGTTACTAGAAAAACAGGCAGATACCAGAGAGTGGAGTTATTTTTAATTGTACTTTGAGTGTTTGGTGCTACCTGCCCTGGGCATGCTTCAGCAAGATGGGCTAAATGCCCAATTAAAGTAGTAAATAATCAAGGACATCTGAATTTTAGGGGGCTTGGTTTCCATTTCAGTGCTGAGATTTACATACGGTTATGGCAATTGTCAATAGCTGTAATATGTAGATCAGGGATTCCCAAACATGTCCCCGGAAGTCCCCCAGCAAGCTGGGCTTTTAACATATGCTCAGTGAGTATGCATGAAATGGGGGCAGTGTGTGTAAATTTGTTTGATTGGCTGGGTGACCTCCAAGTCAGGATTGGGAAGCCTTGATATAAATCATTAGATGTTAAAGATTAGTTTCCCTATAGGGAATCTGGCTTAAAATGGAATCAGCTGGTGACCGCAGTCACTAACAAATGGCAAAACAACTTTAAAAATATTTGATGTAAACCAATAGCAGGGCAGCTTTAAAAAAATGCCTAATGATATTATAATATACTCTGTTTTTCCTGAGATTTCAACTGAAATGAACTGGCCTGTTCCCAATAGTAGAAGAACCCTAGATCTGATACTCAAAGGCCGCAACCCAGTCTAGTTCTCAAGATTTGCACAAGGACTATGCATGAGCTATTTTCCAGAATGGTTAATAGTCCTCGGTGATTACATTTGGAGATCTCTTTCCTATAGTAAACAAAAAGAGGGTAGGGGTGTGCATAGCCAAAAAAGAATTTGGTTCAGTTCCTTTTCGATGGAAAGCAAGCTCTGCTACGAGGGGACATGGGA
Source organism: Ichthyophis bannanicus (assembly GCA_033557465.1). Lineage (NCBI taxonomy): Eukaryota > Metazoa > Chordata > Amphibia > Gymnophiona > Ichthyophiidae > Ichthyophis > Ichthyophis bannanicus. Next base: position 122,621,836 of record CM066043.1, on the reverse strand, counting down.
TGAGGGTGAAAGGGGATAGATTCAGGAGTGATATGCGTAAATATTTCTTTACGGAAAGAGTGGTGGATCTGTGGAATAGTCTCCTAGTGGAGGTGGTAGAGATGAGGACAGTATCTGAATTCAAAGAAGCATGGGACAAGCATATAGGATCTCTAAAGGAAAAAGGGGGACTGTTGTAGTAGTTGATATGGAAGGGTAGACTAGACAGGCCATGTGGTCTTTTTCTGTCATCATATTTCTATTTTTCTATTTTAAATGATTTTTTCCTGAATTTTGGATGTTTTTTGTATTTGTTTTACATACTTATTCTTTAGGTGAGCATGTGCATGTATGCATTCTAGAACTTTTATAAGCATGCTAATCAATTGTACATATGTCAATTTGTAGGTTTATATGGGCTATTTGCATGCACTAAAGTTTTAAGCACACAAATAGGCCAAATTCCCACTCACAGATGTACATGCCTAAAAGATGGGTTCTAAGAGTCAGGGGCAACAAGACCACATGAAATTTGTATGCTGGGGTCATTAAGCATGCTGCTTAAATTTGAATACAATTGGATGAACTTTTCAAAATATATTGGATGGAGAGAGGGAGCAGACAGAAATAGTGATATCCTAAAGGCCAGTTTCCCTCCTAATGGAAACTAGTTAAAAAGTCACAGCGTGCATTGTGGCTATGAAGAAAATAATACATAACAGGACAAGAAGCCCCAACTTTCGATTTCTCCAAGATAGAAAGAAGCCCTCCCTCTTCCCCAATATGTAGCTCCATTACCCAGGGAACATCACTGGCTTCCTAGTGACCGTATTTTTAACATCCTTTGCCTTGTGTTTTAAGGCACTACACATTGTAGGTTACCCAAACATACCAGAAAGCTCTTGACAGATTATAGTCCTCCAATAGCTATGTTCAGCATTGTATGTCTAATCCAGTGAAACTGGCAGCTGGAAGACAAAGAGCATTCCAATTAATGGACTTAGCTGATATTCCAGAAATGGGCAAACTATTTGGTTATTTAACAATGTACTGACTTAGTCTACCACTTGTTTATCACTGGATATTCTCTCTGGGGACAATTTCTCCAAGTGGATTACTTTTGTGCATCAGAATATCCAATCCAAAACACCTGCACCGGGAGTTCTATAAACCCAAGCACAAAACACCCCCTTTCGGATCAATTCTCCTATTATCAAAGAACAATGCCAGTTCTTTGATAATAGGAGAATTGAATCCAGGACAGCGGGCGGCGGAGAAGGCGGGGGGAGGGGGGGCCGGTGGTTACTTTTGTGCATTCCATGACAGTAATGAAACTCATTTCTAACACAGGGTTTTTGGAATATGATCCCAGTCTCTGAAATTCTGCTAAAGAACACACACAACCCCATATAGAATGCAATAGGTCTAGGATGTATTTGAAGGGGGACTGAAATTGTTTTCCTTTCCTTTTTAAGTGATTACATAATCTTATTTTATATTCTGTTCACTTGGGGGGATTTCTTTTTTAATTTTATGTTGTTTTAATTATATGGATCATATATAGCTCATCCTGGACTTCAATGATAGGATATGTTAACAAACTGGACAATAAATAAATCCCTCTCCCCAAAATGATTACTGCTCTCTGGCATCCCAAAAAGTGCAAACCATAGCCCTGGCTGAAACCCCACCCTCATTCTAAATATAAAATACCCCTTCTTTGCTGCCTATCTCCTTAAATCAGCCTCCACCCCTCCCCCACAGATCCACTCCCTTATGTGGAGGAGCCCCAGGTTGGTAACAAGGTGGAGAGGTCCCCAGCTGTTCCTACCCTGCTCATGATATAACCCAAAACCGTATTGACTGACCCAAAGCTGCTCTTCAGGGAGCTCATTTTGAGGAGAGCTATTTGATGTGGAGGGTATTGTTTCTTTGCCAGGGTGCAGTTTGACTGAGAAGGCTTCATTCCCTTTTAAGTACCATCAGAAGGTCTGAGAGCATCGGTGGGTGTGTTAACCAGTTCAGAGTACATTGGCAAGCCAACGACACCTCTTGATGTGTAGATCAGTACAGTTGCATCATAAGGATCATGACGTTTATTGCAATCCACGATGTGTATTGTATATTCATGAGCCACTTTATATGAGTTTACATGCAATGCAGCTTATTTTGTTGCTCATCGGGCTATTTTTCCATGTTACCAGGAATGCAAAAATGCGCATTACCGATGAAATCCAATGACACTACACATGCAGTGAGTGCCATATTGTCATGTTCTCAGAGCTGAATAAATTGACCCCATCGTAACAGAACATTTGGAAGATGAACAACAAAAGGCATCAGTGAGATGACTATAGCTGCTCCTATAGGTGCGCCAGTCTCTACTGACAGAGCAATCCTTTAACCACTGGGAGATGAATAGAGTGAAAAGGGGTTTCAAATATTTATGCTCCATGCAGAAACATTTCATCCTAAACGAGCCTAAAGGAGGAGAAAAAAAATCAACTAATTAAAAGATAAATAACCTAGAGAAATCTCATCTGTAATAACAATATTTAAGTCCACAAAAACTGGTATAACAAAATGCAGAGAATTATAAGCCTCATAGCTTAGGAAAAGAAAGCTATGACAAAGGAAATAGATGAGATAATAAGATTATAGTTCTAATACTGGTTGAGATATCACAAAAAATAGCCAGTGTTTCAGAATCCAGTAAAGATGTTTATGCATCTAGAAGACAACTGCCCAGGGTTTAAAAAAAAAACATACTGGTGGTGTTTATAGATCATGTGACATTTACAGGGATTTGACAGAAAAAAAGCGCCCAATTTAATTACCTCCTGCCTGAGCTCCAGGACCTTTCTTCTCCAAGCTTCAAGTTACCCTAGAGACATCTGGGTAAACTCTTAACGCTACAAGCTGAAAACATAGCCTCTATGTAACAAACATCTTCATAACCACTGCCTGTCAGTTTCTAGGTCAAGTGTAACCAGAAGAGTTCTTTTAGATGTTGAATTGTGCAAAATATCTCCAGGGCTACTCTGCTGACTATGTAACATTCTGTCTCTTGAGGGTAGACCTCCAGGACTGCAAGCTGTCCCCATGGTTTCAAAATTGCCTCAATAATGTGCACGTGTGGTATCAAAGGGGGAATGCAGGAAACCTTACTAGGAGTACTGGATAGGATGGAGAATAAGATAATAGTGATACACTGTAAATTGACTGATAGGAAGTGGGAAAATCCTCTTTGTGAAGAAAAGTGATGAAGGCAGGAAGCAATCATTTTTAGCCGTATTTTCAAAAGACATAAAACACACAAGGACATCAAAGCATAAAAGCAATATGTGTACTTTAAGTCTGAAGTCTTCTGTCATATGCACATTAGTCACTACTTTCTTTCCCCAAAGGCAACAGGAAATAACGCCATTCAAATATCATCCAATATTTGGACTTAACTGCACTTATCATAGTAATTTGATGGTGTGATGGAACAAGAGACTATATAGCTACTGAGGTTCCATTTACATGCATTTATTATGCTCGTATAAGAAAAAGGGGCCACGACGCTAAGACCTGTGTGTCTTCCCAGAGGAAGGGTGGAGACAAAACCTGTAATGGAGATCAGAAAGGATAGACAGAGAGAATCCCTAAATAGCAATAGGATGGAAACCAAGTATCAAACGCTTCTCCTCAAAAGAATAGTGAAGTGACTTGTACTTCTTAAGAAGGCATGCGGATAAAGGTATGCAGAAGAGTAGTTACAAATCTAAACGAAGGCATGGGCTCGTTACCTCCACAGAGTGGCAGGTACAATCCTAAATGAAGGCATGAGGGGTAAACTGCATGAAGTTGGAGTAACAGCCCTAACCACTTTACTGGGCAGACTAGATGGGTCATTTCAGTCTTTATCTGCCATCATTCACCTTGGGGGTCATTTTAGAAGCCTCGTTTGTGCTTTGGACATCCAAAAATGGGCATAGAGATATCCAAAGCACAGTGACGTCCCCAGAGCCATTTTAGAAGCCAGCACTGAAGATCTCCAGAGTGTGAAGAGGTCTGAATCTGAATGGAGGTGTGCAGGAGGCATGGCCATACCATTACCAGGAACCTGGAGGTGCGATTAGGATGCTCCAGGAACGAGGATGTTCTCAGGAACCGGGATGTCCCTTCCTAATCACAGAAATGGCATGGATGTCTGCTGTCACATCTAACCATAGACCTGCTCCAAGCCATGAACAAGCATCTGAAAAGCACGAACAGCGACAAAGTGCTTGTTTTAGCTGAAGAAAATCCAGAGGAGGTAGAGAAGGAAGCATTCCGGCATCCCCAGTATTCAGAACATTGTCAACAGCAGCAGCAGCAAGATTTGAATCCTGGCTGCCCTGTTCCTAACTCACTACTCTAACCATTAAGTTATTCTAGATCTCCAGATTCTCTGAGAACATCTATGTAGATGCCCCTGCAGATGTCCAACACCAAGCACGGATCCACGTGCAAAGAACCACCCAATAAAAACATGGAATGCAAATGAAAGGACACACCAAATTTTATTAAATAATATCACTCCAGCCAATGGCCCAACACAGGCCGTGTTTCGGAAAAGCCTTCTTCAGGGGCGTGTAGGCTAAAAGGATGAATCCATTATCTGGATTATATTGTAAAATTGATAAATAAAAAATTTAAAGGATGAAGTATAATACACATAAACAATAAAATAATAAAGATAAAATCTAATTATTATAACAGAAATGGACATTAAGGACAAACATATTAAAAGCATAGATAATTCTCTTATAATTGTTTGTATTTTATTTAATGATGTTTTAATAATTATTATTCATGATCTTTTACTTTTATTAATGTTTATTTATTTATTTATTTTATGTGCCCTAGTCATATTTATAATCGCGAGGCCGCGGGCAGGGTCCCGGCGGCCGACTCTAACCGGGCGCGCGGCCCGGCGCTGGGACCCCGTGCGCGGCCTCGCTGAAGAGCGCGAGTGCGCCGTTGAAATTGATTGGCTCCCCGCGGTCTGCGCCGCATGGGAGCCAATCGGGGTGTTTGTTGCTGGGTGGTGGAGGGGGGGGAGTTGCGGCCAGCAGCCTCCGCGTGGCAGTTCAAGCGGAGGCTGCGTGGGGGTGCCGGCGTTCTCGTCTCCTCTGGACGGCGGCCTTTTCGCTGCGGTCGGAGCAGCGGAGCTTCGGGGCAACACCGTCTTCGGAGGTGCTGGCAAGTGAGGGTTTCTTCTGCCGGGTGTTGATGTGGTGGGGGGGGGGGGGAAGTAATTTCAGGAACGTATCCTCCGTTGCAAACATAAGAGGAATCAAAGGGGGCATTTTGGAAAATAACTGCATAACTGCAGTTCGGCAGCCACCGCTGTTTTTTAGCCCGGCTAGTTGTTGGGGATTTTCGGCCCGTGGGGCTGCCTGCCCCACGCGGTCGGGTCAGTGCGGGGGTTTGGCCCCGGGAGGTGCTGAGGGGTCGGGTGCGAGGGGGTGGGGGCGCTCTCGGACTCTAGGGTCTGTGGGGACGGGTAGGGGGCCTCTCAGCCCTTGGCAGGGGGGTTATGGGGATTCTGTGGTAGGGCTGCGCGGGGTCCTGGGGGGGCAACGATGGCTCGGCGTCCCGGGGGGGGGTGCTGGGGCCGACGAGGGGGTGGCGCCTCCCAGTGTCCTCCTGGAAGTGCTCGGGGGGCTTCGGGGTATTGCTGGAGCGGCTAGAGCAGAGCCACAGCACAATGGTTAAGGCACTGACCAGTGGTGCAGGGGTCAGGTGTTCCATCCCCCACTGTGCGCAACAAGAAAGGCAGGCTGAGGCATTAACTTTTATGGGGAAAAAAGTGCTTTGGAAGGCATATTCATTTGAGTTGCTGCCTGTCCAGCGGGGGGTCTGGGGGTAGCAGGGGGAGTGTTGTGGGATCAGTGGCCTGCGGGAGGCGTACGGCCGAGGGGTCCCTGTTGGACGGTGGCTATGGGGTGCCCGCTGGCTGGCCCCCTGAGCCCGGTGGCTCTGGGGCATCTAGGGGACCGTCTATAGGGGCACAATGGGTGAGTGGGGGACAGGGTTCATCTCAGGGGGATTGGGGTGGGCTGTGGCCTTCGGCGGGGTCAAGGGCAGCCCCCCCCCTGTCTTTTCCTTTTATGTCTCCACAGGGACTGATTTTGGCGCGGCCCACCTGGCAGTCGAGTGCCGCGGGATGCAAGAGCTGGTCGTCTTCAGCAGCGGAAGCGTCGATGCAGTATGGAGCTGAGTTGGCACAAGGACGGCCTGAGGATAGCGGGGGTGCCGAAGGTGCTGATGGTCCAGCAGCGGATGGGGCCGCTGCGGTGTCGGTGCCTGCGGATGGTGAGACTGGTAAGTTACTTGGGGGTACAGGCGATGGGGGTGGGCGGTCGCTGGCGGTGAGGGGGGGGTGGTGCGCGGACATGCGCAAGCGGTCGTGTCAGCGGTGTCGGAGCTCTGCCTCATCCTCCTCTTCTTCTTCGGCCGGTTCGTCTGGTGGGTCCGGAGGGCTGCCTTGGCGGCAGGGTGGGAACGGCGGAGGGGCGGTGGCTCTAGTTCGGGTGTAATTTCCGCTTGCTTGAGGGGAGGACGCGCTCCGGGGAGAGTCGGAGGAAGAGGAAGGAGAATGGATGGGGGGGTATGGGTCCGGAAGGTGGCGCGTAATGTGGTGGACTGGGCGTGCGCCGATCTGCAGTTGGCTAGGTCTGGGGCCACCACGATCCGGGCCGGTGGGGGATGTTGTTAGCGTACGCCGATTCCATCCTGGAGGCGTCTCGGACGCACGATGGATGGGCATGGCGGAATTCAGCGGAGCGGTCAGGTATAGGATGGAAGCGACCCGAGCGCTTTCATGGGGTGCGCAGGATAGTAACCTTTCGCTGACTTAGATGTCGGCTAGGTCTAGTGCCGGTGGGGGGGGTGGGGGTCCGGGTAGTTGCGGGGCGGAGGTGGGGGCGTTGCGGGCGGAGATGGGTGCTGGCGCTTCCACCGGTCCGCTTGCTCCTTTTTTCCAGACTGCACATTCCAGCACGTTGTGTTCCTGGTGCGGAGGTCCTCACTCGGCCTCCGGGTGCCTTAAAAAATAATCAAAAACAACTTAATAAAGACAAAGTAAAGAGGTGCCACTGGGGTGGCCGGATCCTCTGCGGAAAGGCAGTGGGTGGTGGGGGGCGGGCGCCCTCGCTGATACGGGTCGTGGCCGTTTTGGGGCGGCTGAGGCGCTCCCCTGGGAGGCGGGTGGCGGTGATTTTGTCGGGTGGTTGTCGGTTTGGTTTCATTATCTCAGTGCGCAGCGTGGTGTCGGACTCGAGTGCGCGGAACTCCCTGGCAGTACGGCGTGGGGCTGCAGTCGTTCCGGTGGCGGGTCTTTTCCCGGAGCCCCCTTGGGTATGGGACCCTGGGAAGGGTACGGGGAAGTTCCGGTCGATTCATCTTTTGTCTTGTCTACTTGGTGCTTCCGTTACCGATCACATTCCGCGTGAGTTCTGTATGGTACGGTATGCGTCCTTGGACAAGGCGGCTCTGATGGTTTGGGGGGCCGGTCGGGCTGCCCTGCTGGCAGAGGTTGACATTGAATCTGCGTTTCGCCTATTATCGATGCTCCCGTCTGCTTTTCCTTTCTTTGGATTTGTTTTTGGGGGGGGGGGTATGATTTTGGCAAGTGCATGCAGAGGGGCTGTTCCGTCTCTGGCGCTTATTGTGAGATGTTCAGCACCTTCTGGCAGTGGGTGCTGGTTAAGTCATCCGGCTTGTCGACTGTGGTGCTTTGATTGGATGATTTTGTTTGTGGGTGTGGTGCAGTCGGGGGGCCGGCCAGGAGCTGTTGTCTGCGTTTGACGGCCAGCACGGGAGTTCGGTGTACCATTGGCGGCAGGCACGACGGAAGGTCCGATGGCACGATTGACCTTTTGGGGGTGGAGTTGGATTCTGAGGAGTTGGTGGCGCGTTGCTGCAGATCAGGTGACCTGCTTGCGGGTTTCGATGGCTCATGTGTTGTTTTCTAGCAGGCCTTCCTTGAGGGAGCTGTAGGCGTTGTGGGGGGCCTTAGACTTTGCGTGTAGAGTGATCCCGATGGGGAGGGTGTTTTCATGCCGGCTGGCATGTGCCGCGGCCGGGGTAAGGAAGCCTCACCATCGCATTCGGGTCACGGGGCCATGCGGGCAGATCTGATGGTGCTGAGTCGTGGGAGGACTTAGGGGGTCTGCTATTTTGAGGGAGTCGGAAGTGTCCAGGGCTGCCTGGCAGTTATACACTGATGCGGCGGGGGGGGGGGGGTTGGAATATTTCGGTGGGGCCTGGTTTGGGGCTCGCTGGCCGGAGTCGTGGCACGTCGAGGGTTTGACCTAGAACATCACCTTCTTGGAGCTCTTTCCGGTTCGTGTGGTTTTGGGGCTTTGGCCGGAACGGCTGCGGAATGGTAGGGTTCTGTGGTGGTGCGATAATGAGGTAGTGGTCAATTGCTACTCTTCTAGGTGCTTCAGGGGGCGGGATTGATGCGGGAGGTGGTATTAGCCTGCCCCCGGCGGCATGTGTCGGTCAAGGCGCGGCATATCCCGGGGTGCGCTAACGAGGTCGGTGCTGCTCTTTCTCATTTTCGGTGGCATCGGTTTCGGGTTCTCGCACCCGGAGCGGACAAGGATGGTGCTGTGGTCCCAGAGAGCTTGTGGAGCCTTGGCCTCTGGAGCTGCTGGCTGCGCGGGGACTGGGTCACCGTAGCAGCAGGGATGTGACCGGGTGGTGCCTTTTGGTGGCTCAGGGTGGGGTTCCGCCGGGACTGATTGGTCGGTATGTTGTGGAGGATAAGCACGCCGGTTTCTCGTGATCGGCGGGGGCGCCTGGTTGGGTTTGAGCTTTTGGCGAGCGTGGTTGGCTGGGGCTCTCTTGCTGGGGGGGTTTTGCCACGGTGGTTGGTTGCAAGGATGGGGGAGGGTTCGGCTTACACCGCTGGACTCACGGCTGCCCATTGCACCTGGGTTATTGGTAAAGGTTTGCGGGGCCGCCGCGCTGGTGGCGGCGTCGGCGTACACAGCCGCTTTGTTTAGGGTGGTGTTTTTTGCATTGCCTTTTGGGGGCTTTTCAGGTTGTGGAGTTGTTTGCGGGCTCTGGCCGGGGGGGGGGGGGTGGTATTGGGCTGCAGGCACTGCAGGCGCGTGTGGCGGGGGGGGGGGTGGTTGGGGATGCAGTTGGTAATTCCAAGACGGATCCGCTGGAGGGAGGTTTGCAGGTCGTGCACGCGGAAGCCCGGGTCCTATCCCGTTTGTCAGGTGACGGCGGTGCTGCACCGGGTATTGCGGGCGGTGGGTGCGGACCCTATGAGGTTGCGCCCCACTCCTTTTGAATTGGGGCTGCCACTAGTGCGGCAGCGGTGGGGTTCCCTGAGCAGGTTATTCTGGGTTTCGGGGGTGGCGCTCCTGGGTTTTAACGGTTATGTTAGGCTGTGGGGTTCGGGTGTGGGGCGGGGGGGCTTTAACTGTTTATTTCTGTTGCAGATGGGGGTGCCGGTCCTGGCGGCTGTCGGGTTGCTGGCCATGGGAGGACATTCCGGTGGCCGAGAGCCCTGCTTGTGCATCTTGGGGACACTGACTTGGTGTCCTAGTCCTGCCGGCAGCTGATCCGGGCAGTTCCTGACGATCTGGAGGTGGTGCTTCGGTTGTTGCCTGATATTGTCTTGCTGTGGTCGGACATTATTCCAAGGCCGGCTTGCTGGGACCAGTGGCAGTGGTCTCGGGGCTTGACTAAGATTATCGACAACTTGGTCAATGGGTCTGGCAGAGGGGGGTTATTACATTTTGCATGCATGGGTGGATGCTACGTGTTTGGGGCTGTCTCGGGCGGATGGGGTTCATTTGTTGCCAGTTGGTAGGACCTATTCATTCCTGACTGGCGGGAGGCCTTGGAATATATGTCTGTCCATGATTTTCGCTGGTCGCAGCTTCGGGTTTGGGGGGGGGCGGCACATGAACAGGGTTCTGTACCGGTGGTGGAATCCCGGAGGTTTCCGGGGTCCGGAGCAGCAGGCTTCATTTGGGCGGGGGCGGGGTGCCCCTGACCCGGTTTAACCCCTGCCGACTTTTGCTAAGGGCATGGCAAAGTCGGGGAGAGGGGCATGGCAACTTGCCGGGAGGCAAGTTATGACATTAGCGGTGGCGGGCACCTTGCTAAGGTATGGCTGGTGCAGCCGGGTTACGCTAATGGGGGTTTTGAAAACTGATGTTATTTTGTTCCAATTGTTAATGGTTAATAAAGCTGCGACCAGCGGTGTTCCATGAAGTATGGTGTCATGTCTTGTTTTTGGGGGGGGTGTGGGGGGGAATTGGTAGGGTCCGAAGCGCCGGGTCCGCCTGCTTCGGTTATGTTCTAAAGAGTAGGTTTTTTTTACTATTTTATTGTTTATTTTGTATGTTTTGAATGATTGGTTTAAAATGTTATCTATTTTTATGTGTAAGTTTTTATAGCTCCTCCCCTTTTTTTAGCTGTATATGCAATTTATAATTTTAATTTGGCATTCATTTTAATTTTTTAATTATCTATGCTTTTAATATGTTTGTCCTTAATGTCCATTTCTGTTATAATAATTAGATTTTATCTTTATTATTTTATTGTTCATGTGTATTATACTTCATCCTTTTAGCCTACACGCCCCTGAAGAAGGCTTTTCCGAAACACGGCCTGTGTTGGGCCATTGGCTGGAGTGATATTATTTAATAAAATTTGGTGTGTCCTTTCATTTGCATTCCACGTTTTTATTGGGTGATGCCCCTGCAGATGTCCATATTGGGCACGTCCATGTTTGTGAAATCACATCCACACCTGGTCGTGCCTGGATTTTCTTCAGACATTCTGGATTAGACATCCCAGATTGCACTTGGAAGGATCTTCTAAAATTCCCCTCCACATTACTATGTTACAAATTCATTGTTAGTCCAATAAAAGTATTGCCTTCAATGCATTTGTTGACCTTCATTTTTAGAGGGATAAGATGGTTAGAAAATATGACAAGAGTAGAATGCAGGAGAATGTAAAATGTAAGGTATAAGCAAAATCTAAAAAGAAGCAAGTAATTAAGAACTTGTGGGCAATAATCATAAATAAATGAATAAACCACCTACATTAATGTTAATACAATATGTCTTCAACCATGGGATGTTTTGATGCACAGAAAATAGAGAAAAAAGATTACAATAAAAACCTAGTGCCATACTCCAATGTGTTCAGTCACTTAAAATATCGGGCATTGTCAATGAGCATTCATTAAGGGGCATGTTTAATAAGCTGAGCTAACCACATGAGCTATTTGTAACAAGGTTCCATTGAATAACCTAGCCCAGCTTAGTAAACATGCCCTTAAGACACCATGAGTCGGCTCACGAAGCTTTTATCCCATAGACACATTTCATAGATGTGCATCATTTACAGTTTGATTACTAAGAGATAAGATCTTAGCCAAGAGCCCGCCTTATCTATTTTTAGATGAAAACGGATACCCTTATCTCCCCCCATCTATAACTCAGTTATTGCAGTGACAACCAGGGGCCACACTCCTTCAGGAATCTGCTATACATGCATTCTACAATTAGCTGGTAGGTGTCACTGTGGTGCAACAGTTCGGACTCCCTCCTTCTAGGGGGTTTTCATTGCTTTGTCCATCATGCTCCCCCCACACACTGACCATATGAGAAGCAGGATTCTGGAACAGGAGTTCAGTCTGCATTTCCTATATATCATACTGTGGTCATCCCTCAGCATAGAATGTTTGATCTGAAATTGCACAGTCCGTCCGTTTTCACTAATATAAGCAAAAATACTTTCCAACTTGCAAGATCCAGCAATGTTCCAGTAAAACAAATTAGATAAATGCATTTGCAAGGTATGCATACTCTGTGCAGCATCTGTCTAAGATAGCTCTCTAATGTTCCTAAAACAGTTTAGCAAGAGAAATGTTCACACCTAATATAATGAATTTTCTTCACTGTATTTTAGTCCCTAAAAGTTAAGAAGTTAGGATAATTTTTTTTTTACAGCATGTAGCTCATTATACTCATGAAACTGGCAGAATACAGTCTACAGTTTTAATTGCAATCCTGGACCATCCTATTAGAGAATCTCTGAAGACCTGCTTACAGTAGAAACTGCACAAGTTTAAATTGAGCAATTCCTCCATCTTGTGGAGAAGAACTGCAAGAGTCATTTTTACCACTGACAAGTACGTCTCATGCTTGAATTAAAATGTCAAATGCAGATTGAAAATAATTTACAGAAAGCTTTTGCATACATGAAATTTCATTAGCATTTCTGCTTATAAAATATAAATTCATGCTAATATTGCAGTCCATAGGAAGCAGCTAATATTTATGCATCTCAGTATAATACATCTGATTGTGCTACTTATTTATTAGCATATACACTGCACTATAAAAATTGCAAAATGTAACTATGACTTAATGGTTCATATTAGAAACTCAGGTCTACAAATCTTGCCATATTAAACTTAGGAACAGATTCATTATGGCTTTTCTCCCATTCTGTGTCTATGGGAAAAGACCTAGTGAATCAAGCATATCTAAGCAGACTTAGGGCCATGTTTACTAAACGTTAGCCCCTGCTACCTGCCACCATGCCCATAGGAATAACGTGGCACGGCGGCAGGTAGCATGAGCTTCCTGTATTTAGTAAATATGGCTCTTAGTGTCCCTTTTACTAAAGTGTATAACGTTTTGTAGTTACCAGTGCTAAGTGCCCAAATTACTGTGTGGTAATTGCACAGCCTCAGCAGTAACTTGGGGGTGGTTCCTAGAATCTTCCCATGCCGTTACTGTGAAGGAAAAACCTTCACTGTGTGTTAACTGCACCTGCGCTATTGTGGTTATGTTAAATGATCTGTTCCATCTGCCCCAATAACAGTTAATGTGTGGTCAGTTACCATGTACAAGGCTATGCACATGGTAACTGACCATCATATGCAAGGCATAGTCTATGCCTATTCCTCACCCATTGCCCTGTAGTGCCCTCTACATTACTACTTCATTTTATTTATTTGTATTTATTTAGCAACATTTCTATACCGATGTATCTAAAAGTCACAGAGATGTACAGGGAACAAGGACGAGAATAACTTTACACGGAACGTAGTTGATAACAAGTTAGACAATTCTAACAAGAAAATAACATATAAAATTTAACTGTGCATTTTCTCTTCCAGAAGTCAGCCAAATGTTAGCCACCCAACTCTAGATACTTTTCATTTGAGAGTAACTATTGCTTAACTATTCTATTGTGCTGTATTTGTTATTTATTATTTCCAACTTGAAGGAAATATCGATACATTGGATACAACTATTAGATCACCTGGGCCAGATGGTATACATCCAAGGGTGTTGAAAGAAATGAAATATGAGATTGCAGACCTGCTTTTAGTAATCTGTGAACTATCATTACAATCATCTCTAATACTTGAAGATTGGAGGATCGCCAATGTAACACCAATTTTTAAAAAGGGTTCCAGGGGTGATCCGGAAAACTACAGACCGGTGAGCCTCACGTCAGTACTGGGAAAAATGGTAGAAACCATCATAAAGAATAAAATTACTCAGCATGTAGATAGTCATGGCCTAATGGGAGACAGCCAACATGGCTTTAGACAAGGAAGATCTTGTCTTACTAATCTGTTTTGTTTTTTTGAAAGTGTGAATAAACAGGTAGACAAAGGTGAGTTGGTTGATATAGTGTATCTGGACTTTCAGAAAGCCTTTGACAAAGTCCCTCATCAGAGACATTTGGCAAAACTAAAGAGTCATGGGATAGGAGGCAGTGTACTACTGTGGATCAAGAACTGGTTAAAAGATAGAAAGCAGAGGGTTGGTCTAAATGGCCAATTTTCCCAATGGAGAAAGGTGAATAGTGGTGTACCCCAGGGATCTGTGCTGGGTCCGCTGCTTTTTGACATATTCATAAATGACCTGGAAAGTGGAATAACGAGTGAGGTTATCAAATTTGCAGATGACACAAAACTATTTAAAGTTGTTAAAACCCAAGAGGATTGTGGAAAATTGCAAGAGGATCTTGATAAATTAGAAGACTGGGCATCAAAATGGCAGATGAAATTTAATGTGGACAAGTGCAAAGTTATGCACCTAGGGAAGAACAACCCAAATTATGGTTACACAATGCAAGGTTCCACATTAGGAACCACCACCCAGGAAAAAGATTTAGGCGTCATTGTGGATAACATGTTAAAACCCTCGGCCCAGTGTGCAGCGGCAGCCAAGAGAGCAAAAAGAATGCTAGGTATCATAAGGAAAGGAATGGAAAATAAAACAAAAGATATTATAATGCCTCTATATCGTTCCATGGTGAGACCGCACCTTGAATATTGTGTGCAATTCTGGTCGCCGTATCTTAAAAAGGATATAGAGTTATTAGAAAAGGTTCAGAGAAGAGCCACCAAAATGGTAAAGGGGATGGAAGGATACTCCTATGAAGAAAGGCTAAAAAGGTTAGGGTTCTTTAACCTGGAAAAGAGACGGCTGAGGGGAGATATGATAGAAGTCTATAAATTAATGAACAGAGTGGAACGGGTAAACGTAGATTGACTGTTTACCTTATCAGAATATAGAAAGACTAGGGGACATGCAATGAAGCTACAGGGTAAACTATTTAAGACTAATAAAAGAAAATATTTTTTCACTCAACGTGTAATCAAACTCTGGAATTTGTTACCGGAGGATGTAGTAAAGGCTGTTAGTGTAGCTGGATTTAAAAAAGGTTTGGACAAGTTCCTGGAGGAAAGGTCCATAAACCATTATTAAGAAGGGACCCAGGATATCAATGCTTGACCTAGTACAAGCATTGCAGAACCTGTGTCTCTTGGGGAAACTGCTAGGTACGTATGACCTAGATTGGCCACTGTTGGAAACAGGATACTGGGCTTGATGGACCTTGGTCTGACCCAGTATGGCATATCTTATGTTCTTATATTTTTGTTGTAAACCATTTTGGGATGAAATTCATTCAAGGAAGGTGGTGTAGAAATAGAGCCAAAGAAAATGACTGCAGATAAATGCCAGATTGTCTATCCGGTCTGCTCATCCATACCAACCACTAAGCTCTATAATCCCTTCCTTTCCCTCAGAGATTGCCTGTGCTTGTCCCATGCTATCCTGAATTCAGATACAGTTCTTGCCTCCACCATCTCCACCGGAGGCAAGGATCTTCCGCCCTTTTCCTAAGGACATGTTTCCTTACTTAAGGGATCGACAAACCCCAGGCACCTGGTTGCCAGGATGACTAAAGGTCAGACCTAGTGTCTGGGACTCAGAGCACACATGAGGCATCTGAACACCATTCTCCTATCTTCCTGGCACCTCTAAATTCATTGGAGAGCAGCAGAATCTGTGTTTTTGCTGCCACTGCTCTGTCTCTCCTGCACCAACTCTGGCAGCCAGCACAGCTGAAGCAGTTGAAATTGGAGGGCATCTACTTCCTGTATTGCACAAGAAACAGGAATTTGTTGCAGGGCTGTAACAAGGGCTATGCAAGCAGTTCAGCCACACAGGGCGCAAGGAAGAAAGGGGTTTTGATGTCTTCACTGAGCTTCCAGGAAGCCTGACAAAAGCAAGTTCCTAAATGTAGTTGGGTGGGTGGGGTAGGGGGGCACCAAAGTTCAATAGGTCACAGGGCACATTGCTTAGCTTGGTATGGTCCCTAGTAGTTGTCTGCTTTCAGCTCCATAGTGATGCAGAGGGCCAGAGCTGGTGCAGGAGAGGCAGAATAGTGGCAGGAAAAATACAGATCCCACTGCTCTACAATGAATTTAGAGATACTGGCTAGGTAGAGGAATGAAGCAGATGCTGGGACCAGGGCTGGAAGGTGGTGGCAGATGCTAATGGGAGAAGAGGGCTAGGGATGAGAGGAGGCCGCACATACTAAAAAGGTGAGGATAGGAGACCATCTAATGCTGATGACTGGGTATGGCAGAAAGGGACTCATGCTGGCAGATGGTGGAGGTGGAAGAAGGGGGCTGATGCCAAGGTTGCTGGGGTATGTGGGCAGGTGGTGGCCAGAGGCTGAGACAGAACTTGCATGGGTAGGCAGGAATGTGTATAAATGGAGCTGCTTCTTTTGATTTCCTGATTGCTTACCTGAGGTTCCTGCCTGCCTAGCTCCTCATTGGGCCGCTGGACTGGAGGAGGGCCATTAAAGACCGGCCCCTACGCGGGACGCTTTAAGCGGGCGCGTTCCCGCAGTGGCGTGACCAAAGGGGCAGGACACACCCCTTTGGTGCCCCTTCGGTGCATGAGGTGCATTGGTGGTATCAAGGTTATGGGGAAGCGGAGGAAACAGCACTCTCAGCCAGCGCAATCAAAGGCAGTCAAGATTATTGGCCCTATGGATGCCCACGTGCGTGTGGAGAACTCTCCGGCATTGTTGGGTACCTTGCCATCGGATTCGTTGGACTTATCAACCGTGAGTACCGCCTCCTCATCCACCTCTGCTTCCGCTATGGGTTTAGTTCAGCCCAATCAAGAGATAACTGTTCCTGATAGTTGTGCCGTTTCTTCTCCTGTGGATACGAAGGGCTTGGATGTTTCCCCAGCTCTCCATCCAGATTCATTTTTGAAATTAACTTCTTCTGATTTACCATTGTCATTACCGTTATCATCGGTGGTTTCCTTTCTGGTTTTTGCTGAACGGTGTTCCCCTCCTGAACATGTTTCTTTGAAAGATGTGTGGCTTGTCGTTTCCCGGATGGAAACAGCGTTAAGTGCTTCATTGCAGAAGATATCTGTTTTTTCAAAAGAGACGGTTGGTAAACTGACTGATCATGAAGCTCGGCTGACATCTGTGGAAAGGCTTGTTAATTCTACCGAGCAATTAGTTTCCTCTCAAAGTGATGTTAATTTGAAATTTTCTCAGGGTTTTAGCTCTTTGCAACGACAGGATGAATTTCGAGAAAATGTCTTTCGGTCAAAATATTTACGTTTTTTAAATTTTCCTAGGACACATTACTTATCTCCTTTGTTATTGCTGCAAAAATACTTTAAGGATGTTCAGATGTTTAATGATGCTTCGGATATTTTAATTTTGAAATTGTAATATATACCTAGAGTTAAAAAGGACTTGGATGGTAACATGTCAGGGAATATCCAACGTGAAAAACTGGCTTCTTCCACTCTGGATCTATCTGGCTTTCTTGAATCTTCCACAGATGATATTCCTACAAGAGATACCTTGTTAGTTTCCTTTGTTCGGGAGATGGATAAGGATAGGGTTTTGACGGCTTACTTTCAGAAGAAAGCTGAACTGTTCTGTGGTCAAGTTATTCAGATATTTCCAGATGTGGCTAAAATCACACAAGAACGCCGTAAGGCTTTCTTAGCTCTTCGTCCACGTGTTCTCGCTTTGGGGGGTTTATTTTATCTTAAATATCCCTGCAACTGTCAGATTACTTTTCGAAGTAAGCGATATATATTTTCTGAACCAGATCAATTAGTTAATTTTTTGAGCGGGAGGGAACAGGTATGATTTGGTGTAAATTATAGGGGGAAATATAGTGTGTCACTTGATTTAGTATATTGAGCTTGTGATTGGTTTTCTCAGGTTTCCTTTTATATTTGATTGTAAATGTGTGAAGCCGCTCCTTGATGTGGACTGGATATTACCGTTTCATGTAATGTTTTCCTTGTACTTCTGTTTCATTTTTGAGATAAACTTTGGAAATTTAAAAAAAAAAAAAGAAGGGAATGTGTATAAATAAATTAATGTTCCAGTTGACTAAGTCTGGCTCGTATATTTTTCGTCTGGCTCCTAGATCGTAAGAAAATTGGTCGAGGTCTGTCTTAGGTTACTCTTAGGTCTATCCCCTTTCACCTTCAACCTAAGGACCTCTTGCTCTAGAGCTGCCTTTCCATTGAACGAGTTCCACGTCTTGTCCATTTATACCATGGAGGTACTTAAATACCTTTATCATATCCCTCATCCCCTTCTTCAAAAGCATACATATTTAGATCTTTAAATTGCTCTCCATATCCTTTGTGATGAAGACCACTGACCATCTTCTGAACTGTCTCTATCTTTCTGAAGGTGTGATTTCCAGAATTGTTCACAGGACTCCAGAGACTTAGACAGAGGCGCTATCACCTCCATTTTCCAGCCTATGCATTCAGGCAACCTTCTGGCTTTTGCCATCACCTTTTCTACCAGTTTGGTCGCCTTAAGATCATAGGCATGATAATATCTTATGATCTGCTCTTCTTTCATGCACAGAAGTACTTTTCCCCTTGTATTGCCTGCTCCCCTGGATGCCCTCTATACTATACTGTACCCTGGAATAGCCACCTGATACTCAGGGCGGCGGGCTGAGAATCAGGGAAACCAGGATTCAAACCTCACTTATACTCCTTGCAATGTTAGACAATTCACTTAGCTCTCCATTACCTCTGGAACACATTAAATTGCAAGTACCTTAGCTGAACATTCCCGCCCATTCCTCAAGCTTCACTGGATCCCACCTTATGTTATCCACATATCATCTTTACTTTTCTTCAAGATGCTGACTTGTGTAAGAAGGGCAGCACTCCGGAATACCTTGCACCTCCCCAGAGGAATGGGGTAGTCCATGGCTCTGGAGCCCAGCGCTCCCTGCAGCTATGAGAAAAAAAGAGTAGAGAGAAACATAATATACAGAACATTAAGCTTTAGTAGCATTTGTAAAACAGATAATCATACGCAGAGGATTACAAATGAACTATAACTGTTTCACAAGTATCAGTGCTCACTGATCTTTGCTGCAGAAATTCATTTAAGCTAAAACACACACACACACACACATATATATATATATATATATATATATATATATATATAATGCTTGATTTCTCCATTTCTCAGAGATGAGTTATATATCCAATGCATCTACTGACATCAAAGGCTTAACACCTGAAAAAGAGAGTGGTGATGAATGAGTGAACGGCAGAAGGCTGAAGATGGACAATTTCTCAGAGAGCTGGAGAAAAGAGAGAGGAGTCGAGGCAATAGGTATTATCTATTTAAGTCAAGCACAGGCATTTGATCAAATAATCCTTCCTGCAGGTTTTCAGACTTGCTTTGCTTAACTTTACGAGGACTGTAGTTTATTTTTAACATGCTGTGTCCCAATACTCAATAACAGGCATCCGGATGAGGGGAGGAGAGAAGGAAGTGGAAGCGGAACATGAATGGAGGGAAGCTGATTATGCTAAGGGGTGGGGACGGAGGAAGGAAAGGTGAATATATCGGAGTGGGGGGGGGGGATATGTCATGTCAAAGTGAACTCAGTACTAGCTCTGCTATAATATGAAATGCTCTAGAACTATGGTTTCTAACCTACCTTCCTCTGAAAATTGTTGGTTTCTTAGAAATGTTTACCTTTTATATAGTTGAATATTGTCAGTGCTTTTTCTAGAAAGAAAGGTGCTGGTACTGAGAGAAGCGGGGCCATTCTTTAGTGTCACTGTGCTTATGTAACCTCTCTTCACTTCACTGACTCCCTAACAGTTTTTGCATCCAGTTCCAACTTCTCCTATTGACCTATAAGTGCATTCACTCTGCAGCTCCTCACTACCTTTCCTCTTATCTCACTCTACACCCTTCCTCAGGAACTCTGCTCCTCTGGCAAATCCCCTTTCTCTGCGTCCTTCTCTGCCACTACCAACTCCTGACTTTGCTCATTCCATCTTGCTATTCCATATGCCTGCAACTAATTACCCGAGTCTGTCCATCAGGTTCCTTCTCTAGCCCTATACTGAAGAGTAGCAAACACCTGGACCGGATGGTATACATCCAAGAGTGTACGCCTTGTAGAGCTGTACAAATGATTAATAGTAGTAGTGGGGAACTAGAAAAAAAATGGGCCAACTTTTCTTAGTGCTGTGCACCCTCACAGTAGACCTGTTGTTGCAACTAGCTGCAGGGTGGCAGAATTTGGGAGGCACATCAGCATGGCAGAAGTACAGCCTTTTAAACCCAGTTTCAGCTTGGCGTGGGCCCATTCACAGATCCATGCTCAAGTGCTGCTGCATCTATGAGCTTGGACAGGAAGTCCTTGTCGGAGAGAGAGAGGACATGGCAGTACATGAGCGCAGGCCAGTACTCAAAGCCCTGCACAACACTGCCATTATTTATTTGAACAGTTTTTATATACAGCCCCTTCCAACGATCAAGAGCAGTTTACATCGAACAAATAACTCGGTTACAAAGAACATGCTGATCTATGATACAATGAAACTATTTATAAGCCAGTTAATCCACCCACATATACCATAATAGAGTGGTAGCCAGGGTCCTTAATTATTTTCAGGACTATAGGAAAATAGGAACTGGTTTCATTTCACAGACTTAGATCCTGGCAGAGGTAGAGTGGCAGCAAGAAGGGAAAGCAAGATGAAGGAGATGCGCTACATAGAAAGGAGGCGAGACGCTGGACACTATGGGAAGTAGGAAAGGGGAGACGCTGGACACTATGGGAAGTAGGAAAGGGGAGACGCTGGACACTATGGGAAGTAGGAAAGGGGAGACGCTGGACACAGTGGGAGATGGAAGAGAGGGGAAAGGGAAATTTTGGCCCTCAGAGAAGGCGCACTGCTGAAGGTTTGCCAATGATGTCAGATACCTTTTTGACTTTTACTGTTTTTGTGTGTATTAGTCAGAGGTTTTGGGCACCCTCTATCCATGTGTTTGAGAGCAAAGAGTATATAGCAAAATTAGAAAAAGTACAGAGAAGAGCCACCAAAATGGTAAAGGAGATGGAAGGATACCCCTATGAGGAGCGGCTTAAAAGGTTAGGGCTCTTCAACTTGGAAAAGAGACGGCTGAGGGGAGATACGGTAGAGGTCTATAAATTAATGAATGGAGTGGAACGGGTAAACGTAGATCGGTTGTTTTCTCCATTTAACAGTAGAAAAACTAGGGGACATGCAATGAAGCTACAATGTAACCAATTTAAGACTAATAAAAGAAAATATTTTTTACTCAACATGTAATCAAACTCTGGAATTCATTACCAGAGGATGTAGCATAAAAACCTGAAAGGGCCTATTTACTAAAATGTGCTAGCTAGTTAATACAGGTCTTATTAATGTGCATACGTGGCAGTTTATGCAGGTTAATGGCCTCATACTGTGCAATACTGACTGGCGTAAAAGTATGTGTAGGCAGGAGAATGGCATTGGTGGAGCACCGAGAGTTCACAAACATGCATGTTAATTATAAAGCAATTTCTGGATGCATGTGCATGTATTACCTGCATTGGCTTGCATCTGCTACAGAGCAGGTATAAATTTAACAGGTTTTTTATACCACTTTATCATTTCAGTCAAAGCAGTTTACATTGAAACTTAAACTCAGTAATGTACATTAAACAGGGACATTGATAACTTGGATTTTTCTGAGGCAATGGAGGGTTAAGTGACTCGCCCAAGGCCACAAGGAGTGCTAGTGGGAATCAAACCCTGGTCTCTGGGTTCTCAAGCCAGTGCTCTAACCATTAGGCTATTCCTCCACTCCAAATAACATATAACCAGGTAAGGCGGACGTGGCTCTCTTGTCCCTTTTACCCAGCCCTTCCACCCCCTCCCCCCTTGCCCTTCAAATAACCACCACAGGATCACTTATTGGCATATTAACTGGTCGCAGCTTTATTAACCAAGCACAACATAAAAATACAACCATAACTGTTTAATTATGGTTCCGGCAGCGGGACAACCCCTCACCAGCCATGTGGGTAGCAAAGCGAGTTCCTTCCCGCCTCCGCCGAGAACCGTTCCCCGGCAATTCCATCCCCCTCTTCCGACTTCACCATATTATTAGCAAAAGCCGAGGGCTTCTCCGGGTCAGGGGTACCCCACCCCCGCCCTGCATATTGCCATGCCTCCGGACCGCGGACACCTCCGGGATCCCGCCACTGGCTCAGTGACACCTGTCCCTGAGCCCCCCCCCCCCCCCAAGAGCAAAGCTGCGACCAGCCACCCTGCCCAGCACCGCAAACTCCAAGGCCTCCTGCCAATCATTCAGGAGCAAATCTATCCCCACCGGGGATAGATGTACTCCATCCGGCCGATATAGGCCAGCACATTCCATCTCAGCCCAGGAATGCATAATCTGGCAGCCCCCGTTCTCGGATACCCAACGGCCAATTTGCCGATTAACTTTAATCAAACCACGAGACCACTGCCGGTGGCCCCAGCAAGCAGGCCTGGGAATTAAGTCGGACCATAGCAATACAACATCCTGGAACATTAACAACACTTCCCCCAAATCCCGCTTAGCCGCTCTAATCAGCTGCTTCACTGTCCAAGTCCCCAAATCATTGCTGCCGAGATGCAGCAACAAGAACTCCGGGGATCCTCTGACGCGCTGATGGTGCCGAAGCAAAGGCAAAAGCTGCAGCCATCGGAGAACGCGCTCGCCCAGCCATGATAATGTCACCTCTTCAGCCTTCAGTCCAAGGTTTGCCCCAAGCGACCGCAAGGCTGCCTGCTGCCCGGCCCAATACACAAAGGAATGGCCGATCATCCAGCAGGCATACGGCGTCCGACCCCCATCTAAAAGAAAAAACACAGTTATCACCAGAACAACCAAGAACACCAACAACCATGATCACAAGCGCACATACCCCATAAATGCATTCGAACGCCATCTGCCGATCCGCTGAATCTCTGTCCCCGGCAAACCCGCCACTGCCGCACTAGTAGCAGCCCCAATCCTGAAGGAATGCGGCGCAAAGTCACCAGACTCCAAGCCGACCTGTCGCACTACCATCCGCAGCACCGCCGTGAACTGAAAACGCGTCAAGCACTGAGCATTCGCGTGCACAAAGAGCAGTTCACCCCTGGAGGACGTACCCGCAAGTAAGCCTCCATCGCCGCCACTGGACAAATAGGGGAAGCTGCGACAGGCCTCAAACGCACCCAAACACCCCGCCCCCTCTGATCGGTCTTGGACCTAGACAACCATATTCTCAGCTCCCCATGTGCCAACTGAACATGCCGCAGTTGCAGAGCCGCAGCCCCCGCTACCCCACTGGACGCCACCAATTCCCCAGACCTGAAAGCCCCAAAGGCGGCCACACAAAACACAGCCCAAAACAGCATGGTCTCCACCTCCGGCAAAGCGGCGCACAGCCGCACCAACAGATCGGGGGTGATTGGGTGCCGCTTGTCCACCTGGGGAGGGGTAGCTCGCTCCTAGCCTAGCAAGAGCCGGCGAGAAAGGAACCCCCAACTGTGCACTCCCCACCCTACTGCCCTAGAGAAGAATGCAAAACCGTCTAGGTGAGACCGCACAGTTGATCTAGCGGCCCCCGCAGCCTTTTCTGCCGCAATGTATAAGCCTATGAGGTGATCAGGTACAGGACCCTGCCGCCATCCGCGAGCTGTCAAGAAGTCCACCATGCTATCACAGCCCCTGCAGTAGGAGCGCCAGGTCGCCGGCGACACGGAGCACCACAGCAAACTCAGCATGCCTGAAGGCCAAGCCGCCATAAGTGCTCGGGGACCGGCCGTCCCATGGGGTCCGCCTCTGGTGCCAAGCGCCGAAACAGGTCCCACTTGAAACGAGAAAGAGCATCAGCGACCTGGTTAGCATATCCTGGCACATGACAAGCCCTCACCACCACGTTCAACCGCAAACAGGCAAAGATCACCTCCCTCATCAAAGCCGCCACTCGCGAGCAACGTGGAGCATATCGATTAATAACATTGACCACCGCTTCGTTGTCACACCACCACAACAGCTGACGATTACGAAGCCTGTCCGGCCACAGCTCCAAAACAACCAAAATGGGGAACAGCTCCAGGAACGTTATACTGTCGGTCAAACCTGCCTCCCGCCAGGTTAACGGCCACGGCTCAGCGCACCATGCTCCCCTGAAATAGACGCCGAGCCCGAAACCGCCCGCAGCATCTGTAAAAATCTGCAGATCGGACTTCCGGTGGCATGGTGGGCTAGGGAAGACGTGTTTTTCCTAGCTCCGGAGCCCGCTCCTCCCCCATCAGCCTTTCTTCGTTTTCCCACAGCAAACATTACTCGGGGGAGGTAGCCCAACCTAGTAGCGTGCTTGCAGGTAGCAGGGGCACTGATTTTGGAGTTGGAGAGGCTATGGCCACGAAATCTGCCCGGAAAGAAAAACCCCGCGGTGTGGAAGCAAAGATGGCCGAGAGTGGAGTGGAGGGCCAGATCCTACCTGCACATGGCTTGGTGGTAGCGGAGGTGTCTAAAGCCGTGGTGCTGGCTCTGGAGGATCGTCTTGGAGGACTTGCTGCCCAGATGAGTACGGTGGTGCAAGCCGTCGCGGACTTTAATGGACATGTGGAGCGGGCTGAACAACGTATAAGTACGTTGGAAGATGGCCACGACCAAGCCTCTGCTCGGATCCAAAAGCTGGAGGAACAGTTGACAAAGCAAGCTGAGAAACTAGAGGATCTAGAAAACAGGAGCCGCCACAATAACCTGCGGTTCATCGGCATAGCGGAGTCGGTGAGGGAGGTTGATTTGCGCTGCTACCTGGAAAAATGGATCCCCGATCACCTACCGATAGCCGAAGGACTGGGGGAGATCGTCCTGGAGCGGGCTCATCGGCTGGGTCCGTACCGTGAAGGCGATAATAGACCGAGGGCCGTCATCGCCAGATTCCTCAATGCTGCCCAGAAGGAGGGAGTCCTGCGGGCGGCTCGGCAGCAGCGCCGCGGTGGAAGTGGCGCCAACACTCTCCTCATCTTTCAAGATTACTCTGCAGGAGTTTCTATGCGCCGGAGAGCCTATAAGGAAGTTTGCAGCCTGCTAGTAGAGAGGGGCCTTCGTTTCACGCTGGCCTATCCTGCCCGCCTGAAAGTGGACTGTGACGGGGGGCAGCGGCTGTTTTCATCTCCCGAGGAAGCCATGGCGTACTGCCAACAGCGTGGTTGATGGCGTCGGCCCTTACCTGGATTGGAAGTGTTGTGCTCCGGCTGGCTGTGGACTTGATTCATACTCTGTGAGTGCGAGGACTTTGTCAGACCTGCTCTTGGGACGGCGAATGCTAAACGCGGTGCTTGCCCTTTGGACTGCTTGTGGACCCGGGTCTTGTTCAGACCCAAATGGTTTCCTTGTTTCTGCCTGTTTTGCTTGTTTGCATACTTTGTTTGGCTGTCCTTGTTCGTGTTGGACATTCTCAATGGGGCTGTGGATCTTTGGCTGGGTGGGGGAGGTGGGCAGGAGGGCTATCTACAGGTATGTCAAGGGGTGCTGCATTGGTTTGTGCTTTTAATGGCGGATGTAGGGGCAGATTGCAAGTTCCCCGGTGAGGCGGGAGGAAATTTTCCCCCTTGGGTGCTTCCCCTGTAGTGGGAGCGGGTCTATACTTGGGCTGCTTGTGGTGGGACGCGGCCGAGACGCCCTCTGCCTATTTCATTTTTCATGGCGGGGCGATGCCTGTTTTGTTTGCTTTTAGGGCGCTCCGCTGTTATCTCGGACCGGGTTGCAGTCTACTGCTCTGATGGTATGTCCCCGGTGGTTCTCTCCCTTTGGGGGGAGAATGACGAGTGGGACCTGCAACTGGTAGTTCCCCGTTGAGGAGGCGGCCTGTCTGGTTGCTTCTCACCACTAGCCCTTCCTTTATTTATCAACCTTCTTTTCCTCTAAACCAAAGTGTATGTTAGGGTGTGTGCAATTTCCTGCTTGCTCAGCACAATGTATATTGGCGCTTGATAGCATCTTTTCCAACATCGGGGCCTCCATTAAGCAGCTAGGCCCCGACCTCACCTTCATCTTCACCTGCCAGTTAATGGTTCCTTTTAGCGTCAAGCAGGCGCCATGTGACTGGGGCCTACCTCTCTGGTTTCCTCACCTTTTGGCCTTCTCCTCTCCTTTCACATGTCCTTTCACACTAACTGGGGGCACTTTCCGATTCTCTCAATCCTCAGCTCTAAACTTTCCGTATTCCCTGAGTCTCCGGGTTGGTGGCTTCCCAGATCTCTTGTCAGATATCTCCGCTGCCCGGATTGCTTGCACCGGCCTTATGTGCTGTTCCTGGGTGAGTTTCCCATCGGAGTGACTCTGGGCGGCCACTGGCCCTCTTAGTGTATCTCTCTGAGTATGGTTGTTGCTATTTGTCAGTGATGGGGCCTCCGTGTTGACCGTATGGGGGCCTCCCTAATTTCCTAATTTTTCTACTTTCTGGATTGCCCTTCTCTGTTTTTTCCCCGTTCTCACTCATATTCTCATACAGATCCTGTTTCAGTCTCTTTCTGTTTAATTTCCCTTAACTGGGAGGCCTGCTGCGGCTGGGGGAGCGGTATGCATTGGTTGGGGGGACCTTGTGCCTTCCCCGGCCATGTGGGAAGCATGCTCCCTCTGATGCCTGTTCTCCAGGGGGGCGTGGGATGTCCTGGGGCCTTTTACTGCTGGTGGACATGGCTTGCACAGCTGGACAGACTCCCACTGTGCTTGTGAGCGAGGGGCGAGTTGGCCAATGTTGGACACAGGGGGCCGGTGGCGTGGCCCGTTAGGTCCATAGCACGGCGGGCCAATACCGGGGGGGACGCTCTCTCCGTTAGTGAGGGGATAGCGACCCCCTATCTTTCTTTTCTTTCCTTTCCTTCTTTAATTTTGTGCCTTTGTATCTTATTCTCCTGATGGTCTCTTCCCCTCTGAGGGTGCTTATTGGGGGCGATGGGGAAGAATTGATGTAGTTTTGTCGGGGAGGAGCGGGTGGGGCTGCATGCCCAAGAAGGGTAGGTGGGGCCAGGATGGCTGGCTGTGGATGTGTGGATAGTTTGAATGGGGTTGATGTTGGGGGTGGGTGGGCGGGGGGGATGGGGATGGGTAGGCAGGGGGGTCTGTTGGGTTTGGGGGGGGATGGGGGGATACTGTAGTATGTCTGAGAGTGCGGGATGGCTGTGTTCTGGAAAATGAGTGGGGGACTGGTTTGTGTGTGTTGGATGATTGGTTCCTTGGGTGTATCCCGACTAGGTTGTCTTGGAAAGGGGCCCTTGGCTGGGGGGGCCCTTGTGCACGTATGCAAAAGGTTCTATATCAGTGGTATCCTGGTTTGAGGCGGTGTGGTAGCTAGGAACACGCGAATAGTCTCTTGGAATGTCTGCGGGCTGGGATCCCCGGTAAAGCGCTACAAGGTTCTACAATATTTGAGACGCCAGAGGGCGGATGTGGTTATGTTGCAGGAGACTCACCAATCGGAGGCGGAACATCAGAAATTGGGCTCGGGCCCTATCGCTCATGTGTATGGTGCTCCTGCGGTGGGGAAGAAGCGGGGCGTAGCCATTCTTATTGGAAAGTCGGTTAGTTGGACCGAGGAGAAAGTAGTGTCGGATGTCGACGGCAGGTATGTGGGCGTCTGGGGGAGTCTGGCTGGGAACAAGGTGTTGCTGTGCTCGGTCTATGGTCCGAATGTCTATGATGCTCGTTTTTTTTCAGAATCTTTCCCAGTTGTTGTCGGCGGCTAGCGGCTATCAGGTAATTATGGGTGGTGACTTTAATGAGGTCTTGGATGTTGGCCTGGACAGGTCTGGCGTGTCGGGGAGTGGGAGTCGCCGGGGGCGACAGCGCTTGAGAGGCCTGTGTGAAGCCTATGGCTTAGTTGATATTTGGAGGGTGTTGCACCCCGGAGACCGCGACTATACTCATATGTCCAGGGCGCATGGTACATGGTCACGTACTGACTACTTTTTAGTTGCGGATTCAGTATTTACCTGGACCTCCCGGGCGGACATAGGATCTCTTGTCATATCTGATCATGCAATAGTGATCCTGGAGCTAAAGGGGCAGGGCCGCTCGGCAGGCCAGTTGTGGAGATATCCCTTGGAGTTGTGTGGAGACGCTTCATTTGAGGCATTCCTGCGACAGCGATGGAAGGAGTATGAATCCCAGAATGGGATGCCGGATGTGTCTCCGGCTCTCCTTTGGGAGGCGGGGAAGGCTGTACTTCGTGGTGATATTATTAGTTATCTCAGTCAGCGACGTAAACGGATGGCTCAGCAGATACTTCAGCTGGAGCGGGACTTAGGTAAAGCGCGTCGAGCGGTGGCTGGTAACAAAACCGCGGTTGCTCAGCGCAGGCTCCGGGAGTTGCAGGCGGAGTTGGAGATGTTGCTTCATCGACGAGCCCAGAAATCGATGTTATATTACCGGTATCGGCTGTCTCGCTTTGGGAATAAAGCTGGGAAATTGATGTCCTCGTTGCTGCGGCCCGCCGGGGGTTCTCGGCAGATAGGGGCGATAAAGAAAACGGATGGTACTATTACCCGTGATTCAGCTGAAATTGAGAAGGTCTTTACGGCCTTTTATCAGCGTCTTTACGCTAGTGATGGCGATAGGGACGTAGAGGGGCGCCTCCTCCTTGAGCGGTGTGGGTTGCCGCGTCTCGCAGCTGAGCATTTGGAGGCCCTCAATCAACCCCTCTCTGGGCAAGAGGTTCAGGCCGCTATCCGGTCTTTGAAGAATGGGAAGGCCCCGGGGGTAGATGGATATCGTAGTGAATTTTACAAAGCACTGGGGGCTGCCGTGGTGCCTCCCTTGGTAGGCTACTTTGAGGACCTGATCCAGCGTGGCCATTTTCCGTTTGAAGCCAATAAGGCCTTGATAACTATTCTGCCCAAACCAGGGAGGGATCCCCTTCTGCCGAGTTCTTACCGTCCTATTTCATTACTCAACGTAGACCTTAAGCTCCTTGCTAAAATAATGGCGGACCGGTTGGCGACTTACCTCCCTTTGTTGATTCATGGCGATCAGGTGGGGTTTGTGCGCGGGCGTCAGGTTGCGTACAGCCTGCAGCGGATTTTGTTATCGCTCGGAGCGGGGCGCATATCAGTGGACCCCTCTCTTCTAATCAGTTTTGATGCCGAGAAGGCTTTTGATCGGGTCAACTGGGGGTTTATGTACCAGGTCCTGGACGCAGTGGGGATCGGTGGGTTTTTCGTGGACGTGGTTCGCTTGCTTTATGCGCATCCTACTGGGGCGATCCTGATCAATGGGACTATGTCGGCTGACTTTGCCATTCAGAAGGGCACTCGGCAGGGTTGCCCACTCTCGCCCCTCCTCTTCGTTCTTTCGCTAGAACCCCTTCTGACTCTCATTAGAACCTCTTCTCTAATTCGGGGGGTTCAGATGGGGGGTGAGGAGTTCCGTCTTGCTGCTTTCGCCGATGATCTGTTGGTTCATTTGGGGGATCCGGTGGCGGGTCTGCCTTGCTTAATCAAGCTTATTCAGGAGTATGGGGAACCGTCCGGGCTTCGCCTCAATTTTGACAAATCAGAGGCGCTTTTCTTGGCCCCCGCGACGCATCCCGGGTGGCAGGGGCCCTTCCCTCTGCAGTGGGCGAAAGGACACTTTAAGTACTTGGGCATTTGCCTGCCGGCGCGGTTGGAAGATCTTTACCAGCTTAATATCTCTAAAATTGTACGGGAGGTGAAGGCCTGTGTGGATCGGTGGAGTGACCTGCCACTGTCTCTGGGGGGTCGCGTCGCTCTCTGCAAGATGGCGATCTTTCCGAAGATCCTTTACCCACTACAGACCCTCCCGCTGTTTCTACGATGAGTTGATATTCGGCAACTGGAGCGCCTATTCAGCAGGCTCCTCTGGCGGGGACGGAGACCTCGGGTTCATCTGGCGATTTTACAGCAACCTTGGGAACTGGGCGGGATGGGCTTTCCCGATATTCGGCGCTATAATGTGGCTTGTTTGCTGCGCTATGTCCGCGACTGGTTATGGGATTTGAACGTATGCTCCCCGTTGGAGCTGTGGGCTGCCGCGCTGGCACCTTTTCACTTGAGGTATTTGTTGCATGCCCCGTCGATTAAGAATGTCCCCTCGGACTTTCGGGAGTATCTTCTTAGGCCTATTCGACAGGCATGGCGCTCTTTTGTGCTGGGCGTAGGCTCTCCGCTTTGCACACTCCCTATCTACCTATTCGGGGTAACGCCGACTTTATCCCAGGCTTGGGGCGCTCTCCTTTTCAGCTCTGGGAGTCCCTTGGGGTAGTGAACTTAGAGCATGTGTTAACTACTGAAGGGGCTATGATGTCTTTTGCTGAGCTGCGTTGTTCCTATCCGCTGGGGGCTTGGGATGTTTTCCGTTATCATCAACTTCGGAGCTATCTTCGTACGCTCCCTCTGGCGGCCTTACGTGGGGAGGTCTGTTCGACGATCGAGTTGGCGTTGCTGGGGGGAGACAGGGGAGTTCGCGTGTCTGGTCTCCATCGAATGTTGTGGGAAGGTGTGTCTCCTTTGGAGGTGGATGCTTTGGCGGCCGCTTGGTCCAGGGACTTGGGGGAAGCAGTTAGCGCGGAGCAACTGTTGGGAGGGTTGGCAGATATCCCGACTCTCAGTTCTCAAGTGACTCATCGTGATACTCAGTTTCGGATTACGCGGCGTCTCTATTTTGCCCCCCTGAGGGCTTGGCGGGCGGGCATAGGAGTGCGTCATTGTTGTCCCCGTTGCGGGCAGGATCGGGCAACTCTGGGCCACATGTTCTGGACTTGCCCCACAGCTCAGGCTTTCTGGGATAGGGTGGGGGACCATCTTCGTCGCTGCCTTCCAGGGCTGGAGCCTCTGAGTGCACGGAATGCGGTGTTGGATATCTGGGGAGCCGAATGGGGGGACATGCTGGAGCCTGTGCAAGTATGTTGGTTGCGTCTGGTGCTGCTGCTGGCGCGTCTGACGGTGTTGCATCAGTGGTTGGATGTGCGGGGGCCGTTGTACGGACTTTGGCGACTGCGGCTGCATAATGCCCTGCTTATGGACCAGCTGCATGCTGCGGGAGCTGAGCGGCGATGGCGCCGCTTTCTGCGGATGTGGGGACCCCATGTGCAATTGTTACCTGCAGGGGTACGTCGGCGTATTTCCAGGCGTCCCACAGAGTGGGTTTGCGAGTGTGATAGGGTACGGATGGTGGGTGTGTGTCTGGTAGATGGGGTGAGTCTTGGATGGATTGGTTGCGGTCCCTTGATCTATTCCATTATCCCGTATCTAGACTTGTTTAGCTGTCCATATGGGAGGGGGGGGGGTAGGGTGTCGGTCGGGGCTTGGCCCGATGTCCTCGGAGAGCGGGTGGCCTGGGAGAAGAATCCACCCTAGGCCCCCGCTTTGACTTGGACTGGTAGTAGTGAGTGAGATAGTGGCCCCTGACCTGGCACTGGGGGGTGGGGGATGGGGAGGCAGTTGGGGGGGCAATGGGGGGGGGTAACTCTGGGGGGAGCCAGATGCAGGCGGCGAAGGTAGGAAGTTTAAGTTGTGGGGGGGCTTGTATCTCTCCCTCTGTATGCTTTGCAACTGGCTGCTTGTTGTTTTCTTTATCTCAGAGACGGCCTACCCGGCCTATCCGGAATGCATGGCTGCCTTTGGCTTTCCCGCTATACTGCCATCGTGTTAGTAGCATGTTCTTGTGTAAGTAGCATCATATTGTTTCGTCTACAAACTGCTGTATGCTTCACTATGTTGTTGTATGTGACTTTTTTGTGAATAAAAAAAGATTTAACCATAAAAATCTGCAGATCGAACGTGGACACCTCCTTCCCGAGGAGGACCGTAACCCCATTAAAGTCCCTCAAGAACTGGTCCCAAACCCCCAAATCCGCCCTCAGGCTCCGGGAAACCCGGATGCGATGGTGCAGTCGCCGCACTCCCGAGGTAGCCGCTGCCAACCGTCGCAGGAACACCCTTCCCATAGGGATAACCCTACATGCAAAGTTAAGGGAGCCCAACAGTGCCTGCATCTCTCGCAGCGTCACTTTCGCCGACCCCAACACATTTGCCACTAGCACCCGCAATCTCGCTACCTTCTCGGAAGGCAGGCGCGCTACCATGTCCACTGAATCCAATTCCACTCCCAGAAACGTGAGGCGTGTGGAGGGGCCCACAGTCTTGCCCGCCGCCAGAGGGACACCCCACCCCCACGCCAGCCTCGCGAAGCCATCCAGCAGCTCCTGACAGAGCCCAGACTGCGCTGAACCGACGAAGAGAAAGTCGTCCAAATAGTGGACCACGTTCCGGGATCCGACGTACACCCCCAGAGCCCATTGCATGAAAGTACTGAACATCTCGAAGTAACAGCAAGAGACCGAGCAGCCCATCGGCATGCACTTGTCAAAATAATAGTGGCCCTCAAAAACAAAACCCAATAAATGAAAGGAATCAGGATGCACCGGCAACAAGCGAAAAGTGGATTCAATATCCACCTTCGCCAGTAAACACCGGTGCCCACACTCACACACCAACCCCACTGCCTCGTCAAACGACGCGTACCGCACCGCACACAATTCTCTCGGGATAAGATCGTTCACCGATGCTCCCTCCGGGAAAGATAGGTTGTGAATGAGCCGGAATTTCCCAGGTTCCTTCTTCGGGACGATGCCCAGATGGGAAACCACGAAATTCGGGCACGGCCGGTCCACAAAAGGCCCAGCTATCCTCCCCAGGGCCAGCTCAGTGGCCAGCTTATCCCTGACAACCTGCACAAAACGCCTCACCGATGGCGCGTTGCGTGCCCTCTCCAGGCCCCCCTCCCCGACCACCGGTATGGGGAACCCGTGCTGGAAACCCCCCTCCAACACGTCCCGAGCCCGAACCCTCCTGTACCGCCGCAACCAAGGCCTCAGTGCTGCTAAACAAATAGGGGTAGGGGCCAATCCCATCCATTCCTCATTGCTTCGGGGCAGGGGGGGGCAATGTTTTGACGCAACGGAGCGCTGAGTGCCCCCCTCCACAGATGGAGCAACTGTGCCAGAACTTACAGTCTGGAAAGGGGCAAGAAGACTTATTAAAATGCCAACAGACGTCCCCGACCCCACCGCTAACGCCTTTTTGCGACCCGGGAGCCGGGCCGCTCCGAAAGGGCCGCCCTGCACTTGCCAACGCACCGGAGACCCCCTTTGGCCCCCCCCCCACACTAGCCCCCCCTTTTGCCGACATCTGAGTCAACCAGAGACTGATGTCCTGGGTCCCCCATGACAACGCTCGATTCTCCTCCATCTTGTCCCGAAACTTCTCATCATAGTTGAGCCATGCCCAACCGTCGTGAGTCTGAGCCGTCTCCAGGATCGAGTCAGCATATGCCAATAACATCCCGTACTGCCCCGGGTAACGCTGCCCCCACACGCTAGCTAACCGTAAGAAGGCCCTCGTCCAGTTAATGACATTTCGAGAAGCCTTCTTGACCGTGCCCGCCTTCTCGTCTTCCTTACGTTTCCATTTGCTGTCCCCCAAATGCTTCCTACCCTCCAGGAGCCGGAATATATCGATATACTTCCTCTTCCATATCTTACGCCGAAGTTTACGCGGAACCCCCTCCCAAAGTTCCGAAAAAGATGCCAGCGTAGCACCCCCGCCACCCACCACTACCGCCCCTCCCCCCCCCCTCCCCTCCCCCGCCGACCGGCTGTTCGACAACCCCACCGCTCGACGAAGATGACGAAGATGAAGACGACGAGGAGTCCCCTCTCCGCCGCCGCTTACGCGAGTGACGGCTCTTCTTCTTTGCTTTGCCCATGGCTCCCCCAGCACGGCTAATCACACCGCTCTGCTCAGCCTGACCCCTTTGCAACTCACCATCAGCCGAACTCCTGGGTTGCACCAGCTCTGAGAGGCTAGATGACGTCGGCATTAGCCCAGCCCCCGGGAGCACCTCCTGCCGGTCCTCTCGCCACGGCGTCGGATGCACACTGGGTACCTCTTCCATAGCCATTCCTTCGCGCCGCAACGCTGCATCACCGATCTGTTCCGGCCTCCTCACGTCACCGGTCTGCACCTGTGGAGACACAGGAAAAAAGGAAGGGGGTCCCGACAAAGCCCACTGGAGCTGCCAAAACCCCAACCACTCTGGCCTGGAGGAGCCCTGTCCCCCTCCCCGCCAATGTTCCCAACTCGCAGGACTCCCTCCCCCAGGAACCATAGGCCAACCCCAGGGCCCCCCCAACCCACCCATCCTGCCCCCCCCGCTGGTCCTTGCCACCCTACAGGTAACTGCGGTGCCCCCAAAACCCCCGAGGAGTCCGCTACAAGTTGCGGGGGCGCTCCGATACCTGCTGCCCCCCCTAGCGACCCTCCCCGCATTCCTTCACCCTGGGCAGGCCCCTCCAGGGCCCCCCGGGCTCCCCCACTGCCCCGAGCCACTACCCGGCCAGGTCCGGCCCTACCCCCCCGGGGCCTTCCAGAACCTACAGGCCGCTCCAAGGCACCACCCCTGCCTGGGTCCCTGGGCCCCCTGTCCTGCCGGGGCACCCCCTTCTTTCCTCTAGCCTGCCCCCCCAAACCCCTAGCAGCCCGGCCCGAGGGCCGCCGACCGCCCCTTAATCCCCGGCCCCCTGTTCCCTTGCCCCCCTGCGCCGGCATCTCCCCTAGCATAACGCTGCCTCTTTGCTGCCAAAGCTCTGGGGGGTTTTTTTGTTTGCTTGTTGTTTTAAATAGTATAAAGAAGCCCCCCGGTTCCTTAACCCCAGCACCTGAAACGCCGGCTGAAGAGCAGGAGGTCCGACTCCACTGCCCCGCACCGATGAATCCCACGTGCCGGCTGGACTCCGCCTGTCTGCCCCCTCCACGGGACTGCTCCTCAGTCCCCTGCCGCAAGCCGTCCGCCGCACCACCGCAGGCCGTCTGCACTCTCCGCTGCTCCTCGGGCCCACACCGGCGAAGAAGAAAAAGAAGGAGGAGAGCTGCAGCCAGATGCCCGTCCTTCACCTAGGCTCCAGAGGACTGGCGTCTGACCGCCCCGCTCCCTAATGCCCTCGTGCACATCCCTTCCACCTCATTGGCTCCCGCGGCCACCAGCGCCCGCGGGAGCCAATGATTTTAAAACAAAATCGCCCTGCCAAACTGGCACGCGCCCTCCCCCGCCGCCGGGGACCCACGCCACGCCGCCGCCCCCCCGGTTACGCGCGGCCAGCGGGCACGTGGGCCCGCGGCCTTCGTTTTCACGCCTGAATTTAAGTTGCAACCTTTGCTACTTCCGCTATTTTATAAAGATTAGAAGGCACCTGGCAACATTTATATATATCAAAAGATAAAAATGTATAAGAAATCTACAATTTTCAGAGGAAAATATGCTCTACAGCGGTAGTTTCTACCCTTTTTCATGTTATAGCACAGCTGGTACTGGGTTCACTTCATTGACATATCATCATCCCCCGGCTCCCAACATAATCACCATTCCTTCCTTCTTCCCCACCCCTCAGCATAATCAACTTCCTCCATTCATGTTCCCTTTCCATTCCCTTTTCTTACCCCCCCCCCCCCCTCCTTCCAAATCCAGATATTTGCTTTTGAGAATCGGGCCATAAGATGTTAGAAATAAATATTGGCTATGCCTTAGAACTCTGTGGTTCCTCTAAGAAAGAGATTGATTTATTTAACTGGTCTTATATCCTGCGTTATCTTAAAGTCAAAGCAGGTTACATGGAACATGATCCTAACGTTAGGATTTACATTGAACAATGTGATAAACATAACATAACATACACTGGTTGCTTGTTTATCCTGATATAATGTTCTCTGTTCATGTGCTTGTGTTCCAATAAAAAAATGTTTTCATCCTAAACATTCAAATTAATGGATCATTAGGTAAATGAGAGAGGGGGAGTGTGGGTAGGTGAGGGCAATAATGAAGTGTGATGTAGTATTACATCCCAGAGTATTCCCTGAAAAGCTGAGTTTTTATGTTCTTGGGAATTCGCTGAGCTCCTGGGCGATACAAATGTCATGAAGGAGCTTGTTTCATTCATTTGGTGCATAGAGCGAGAAGACCCTGTTTGGTGCTGCCCGAGTACTTGTCCTGTGGGAAGGGGGAACAAGGAAAGTAAACTGCATGTATTTCCTTCTTGGTCTATTGTTTGGCACTTTATATATTAATGATTGCAAGTAAGTAGATGACAGCTGATTGTGTATTTGGAAAATGTTGGCTGAAGAGCCAATGAGGCAAAAGTTTCCATCTGTGGGATTATGACTAAACTCATCGAAGTCAGAATTGCCCCCTAAACAGAATGATTCAGCAGCACCACAGAGGATGGACCAGCAGATCAAAGATTTAGAAGAAAGGGGAAACTATTAAAGCACTCCCCTAGGTATCTCATAAACAGCATAAGGCCACAAATCTTTATTCAATATTATCAATATAAAAAAAAATAAATGTGAAGGCAAAGGGAGAAGATCATGCAGGATACAAGTAACAGAGAAAAAAAAGTGAAATACAAAATAAGACAATAGAATGAAAATAATAAGACACTTTCCCAATAAATGACCAACGGTCCTCACTGCAAACTGACTTCTGGCTTGCTTGTAAAATGCCACAAAATATTTTAAATAATTTAGCAAATATTCTTTTTAAATGATTAATGACTCTTTCACACCCCTCTTTTGTTACATTTAAATATCATCTCTTAAATGCCTACCCGATATATTTAGAAGAGATTTAGTTAGCATTTGTAAGCTGTCATCTTCGAGTACTTCATAGGATTATTTTATTGCAGAAAGTCAATTCAGCATTTGTAAAAGGTAATGAATTCATCAACACTCCATCTGCTCCCCTCCCTGGTTTTTTTTTCTGCAGTCATTTAATATCATAGGTTTAGGGAGTTTAATATGATGTCGAGAACCTAATTTTATAAGGGATGCATGCAAATGTATGCGCAAAAGTCCCTATTTTAAAGGACTACATGTATGAATGAGCACTTCCTCATGGGCTTGGGATGCTCAGTATTCTGTAAGTATGTGCTTAAGTCCCATTGGTGCATACACACGCAAGTTATAAGAGTACTATAACTGCTGGCCTGAGGCTGGAGCCTGCTGCCAAACTTACCTAATTGAGTTTGTACTGATCCTAGTGAGGTGAGGTAGCTCCCAGTGGATCACTTCTACTGCTTGCATTGATCCTAGTTGCTAATGGTATTGATCAAATTGTATGTTAGATCAAGCCTCAGTCCAAAGCTGCTTTTCGCACTAGAATCCAGAGCCCAGCTTGCTAGGTTATTGTAAGATGGAGGAAGTGATTTCAGTTACTCTGTGTCACAATGGGGAAAGTGTTTCTGATGTCATAGTGGGAGATCGTCTTGCATCCAGTGATCCCCAGATGGAGTGGTTCAAGTATTAGGACTAGAACCGGTAAAATCCATTCAAAAGTGAGGATCACTTTGAACTCTTTTGTAGATTGGGCAACTCTTAAAGGACAGCTGATGAAAACTGGGATTTTGGTAGGTCTCTCTCATTTGCTTCAACAGGTACCAAAGCTCCACCAACTGAATGATGGCTGGAAAAAAATCATATTGCCAAAGCTATTGCACCATTACAGCTTCTGCCTCTGTCCAGAAAGAGAGCCCAATGCCAGTTGAAGGACCGGTTCTATGTGCCGGATGCCTGAATGCTGAAGCTCTCATGAAACAAGTGGAGGAGCACAGAGAAGAGGTGATGAGGCTGAGTAGCATTTGAGATAGCAAGAAGTACATTGATGAGATGCTTCTTGAAACATCCAAGCTTCTGACAGAGCTGAAGAGGGGATGCTACAGAATAAAGAGAGTTGGACATGAGTCACCAGAGCCTGAGGAATCAATAATCCAACTCCTGCAGACCTTGAATTGAAGAAATTTTTTGTAGCCATGGAAGTGGAGGAGGTAGTGGTGCTAGAGTGCAAATGTTTCCTGATGTTTGTAAGGCAACTCAA
The DNA here is from genome assembly GCA_033557465.1 of Ichthyophis bannanicus. NCBI lineage: Eukaryota > Metazoa > Chordata > Amphibia > Gymnophiona > Ichthyophiidae > Ichthyophis > Ichthyophis bannanicus. The sequence goes on along the minus strand of CM066043.1, from coordinate 122,584,189 downwards.
TCTAGGAGACAGGGTTTTTTGGCCCTTAAGCCTAGGGTGGTTGCTTTATCAGCTATGTTTTTTCTCAGATATCCCTGTAAGTGTCTGATAACATTTCAGGGCTCAAGGTTTATATTTTTTGATCCTACTCAGCTTGAGGTATTTCTTAGTGAAAAAGAGGGGCTTGGCACTAAGTGACTGGGGTGGTTGGTTGGTTTAAATGCTGTCTGGAATTTAGAGCTTCGCCCTTGGTTTTTCTTATTTAATTTTGTTACTTTGTAATTTCCCCATATTGTGGGCTAGGTTTGATATATTGCCTTATTTCTCTTTTGCTTGTTTGTGATTTATGCTATGGATTATCAAATGTTTCTTTATGCTTGCTTCTGTAAGTTTTGTTAAATTCTAATAAATTGTAAAAAAAAAAAAAAACATCCCAGAAAAGAGAAGAACCATAGCTCAAGCAGCCCAAAGTTGTGGAATCAGTGACCACAAGGAAGAAAAGAGTAGTGGGGTTGGTGACTCTCTTCTGAGGGATACTGAGGAGTCCATCTGCTGACCAGACTTGATTTCCACAGAGGTGTGCTGTCTACCAGGTGCCAAAATCTGAGATGTTATGGAGAATTTGCAGAGACTCATCAAGCCTACTGCCTACTATCCAATGTTGCTCATCCATGTCAGCAAAAATGATATTGCTAGCTATCCTCTGAGCATATCAAAAGTGTCTTCATGGATCTAGGATAGAGGATGAAGCAGATAAGTGCACAGGTGGTGTTCCCTTCAATCCTTCCTGTTGAGGGGAAAGGCCGAGGCAGAGATGCTCGAATCCTGGAGATGAATGCATGGCTGCATGAAAGGTATCAAGAACATTTTGGTTTTCTGGAGCATGGGATGATTTTCCAAGGACTGCAGCACAGAGATGGTGTCTATCTGTCCAAGAAGTGTCTTCCTCAGCAGACTTGCTAACCTACTGAAGATGACTTTAAACCAGATTCATTGGGGATGGGCGAAGAAAGCCCCCAGGTAAGTGAAACATTAAATACCTCTGTGGAAATTGGTAAAAGTGGCAACATCTGGAAAGCGGTGTGTATAAATGCCCGTAGCATGGGAAATAAGATTCCAGATATTGAGACTTTAATGGAAGAGGCCAACTTGGATTTAGTGGCTGTTACAGAGACATAGTTCATGGATAGCCATGACTGGGATGTATTTATACCGGCCTATACTTTATTTAGGAAGGACAGGGGAGGAGGAGGAGGAGTAGTGCTATATGTAAAAAATAATATTAAAGCTATAGACTTACAGGGCTTAAAAAGGAGTGAGTTGGCACTGTGGGTTAAACTAGAAAGAGAGAAAGGGAAATCCATTTGTATTAGTATGATTTACAGATCTCCATCACAGGGGGAAGTAGGAGATGGGATTTAAGAGAAGACATATGCAGTATTGCATTGAAAGGAGAAGTGCTACTGATAGGTGATTTCAATATGCCAGATATTGATTGGCACATCTCTGCTGTGGTGTCATCTAGAAGTAAGGAGATCCTAGATTATCTACAGGGTGAACTATTCTGGCAACTGGTAAAAGAACCCACACATGAAGGGGCCATACTGGACTTGGTGCTCACCAATGGGGAAAGTGTTTGATGTCATAGTGGGAGATCATCTTGCATCCAGTGGATCCCCAGTTGCAGTGGTTCAGTATTAGGACTAGAGCCTGTAAAATCCATTCAAAAGTGAGAATCACTTTGAACTCTTTTGTAGATTGGGTAATTTTTAAAGCTGTCATGAAACAAGTGGAAGAGCACAGAGAAGAGGTGACGAGGCTGAGAAGTATTAGGACTAGGGCTGATAAAAATCCATTCAGATTTGAGGATCTTAGACTTTAAGAAAACTAACTTTGCCAAGATGGGACAATACCTCAAGGAGTCCCTAGTGGGATGGGAACAGCTGGGGGATGTAGAAAAGCAATGGACAAAACTAAAAGGGGATATTTTAAGGGCCACAGACCTTTTTTGTTAGAAAGATAAATAAATGGTAAAGGAAAAGGAGGCCACTATGGATATCAAAAGAAATAGCTGCAAAGGTGAAGAAAAAGGGGGAGGCCTTCATGAAATACAAGAGATCACAGAGAGGAAGATAGGCATCTGTATTTGGAAAAACTTGGAGAAGCTAGTAAAGTGGTCCAAAAAGCAAAGATACAAAAAGAAGAAATAGCCAATTCAGTAAAATGGGGGGATAGGACATTTTTCAGATATGTTAGTGAGAGGAGGAAGAGCAAAAGTGGTATTGTCAGACTCAAGAGTGGAGGGGAGGAATATGAGAATAAAGCTGAATTGCTTAACAAATATTTTTGTTCTGTGTTCATAGATGAAGAGCCAGGAACAGGACCTCAGAAAACACATATAAACAGGAATAGGAGTGATGGGGATCTTAAACGATTTTCAGAAGACTGTGCTCATGAGGAACTAGCTAAACTAAAAGTAGACAAAGCAATGGGACTCATTGGGATACATCTGAGAATATTGCAGGAACTTGAGGACATTCTAGCGGCTCCATTGACAGAACTTTTCAATGCTTCTTTAAAGTCGGGAGTGGTCCCAGAGGACTGGAGAAAGGCACATATGGTCCCTTTAGACAAAAGCAGAAGTAAGGATGACATCGAAAACTATAGGCTGGTTAGTCTAACCTCTGTAATGAGCAAATTATTGGAAACACTGCTAAAAGGGAGGATAGTGAGGTTTCTGGAGTCCAATAGATTGCAGGATCCGAGGTAACATGAGTTTACCAAAGGCAGGTTTTGTCTGACAAATCTGATTGATTTTTTTGACTGGGTGACCAGGGAGTTGAACTGAGGGAGAGCCCTAAATGTGGTGTGTTTAGATTTCAGCCTTTGACACCGTTCCACATAAGCAACTAATAAACAAACTGAGCACCTTAGGGATGTATCCCGAAGTGACTGACTGGATTAGAAATTCATTGAGTGGGAGGTGACAAAGGGTAAATGGAGCTCACTCTGAGGAGAAGGATGTTACCAGTGGTATGCCACAGAGATCTGTCCTTTGTCCAATTCTTTTTAACATCTTTGTTAGTGATATTGCGGAAGGGCTGTCAGGAAAGGTTTGCCTCTTTGTGGATGATACTAAAATCTGCAATACAGTAGACACCCAGGAAGGAGCAGATAACATGAGGAGAGATCTGGCTAAGCTTGAAGAATGGTAGAGAACTTGGCAGCTGAGATTTAATGCTAAAAAAAAGCAGAGTCATGCATTTGGGCTGCAAAAATCCAAGGGAGTGGTACAGTGTATGGGGCAAAGTACTTCTGTCCACAAAAGAAGAGTGGGACTTTTGTTTCTGATGATCTTAAAGTGGCTAAACAGGCATAAAAGGAGACAGAGAAAGTCAGAAAGATACTTGGGTGCACAGAGAGAGGAATGGCCAGCAGAAAAAACGAGATGATAGTGTCTCTGTATAAGTCTCTGGTGCGACCTCATTAGGAGTATTGTGTGCAATTTTGGATCCCACATCTTCAAAAGGATACGAACAGGATGGAATCGGTGCATAGGAGGCTAATAAAATGATTAACGGTCTTCATTATAAAGCATATGAGGACATACTTAAGGATCTTAATATGTATACATTAGAGTAAAGGTGGGATAGTAGAGATATGATAGAAACATTTAAATACTTATGTGGCATAAATGCACATGAGGAGAGCCTCTTTCGATTGAAAGCAAGCTCTGCTACAAGGGGAGCATAGGATGAGGGTGAAAGGGGATAGACTCAGGAGTAATATGTAGAAATATTTTTTTACAGAAAGCATGGTAGATGTGTAGAATAGTATTCCAATGGACGAAGTAGAGACAAGGATGGTATATGAATTCAAGAAGCCATGAGACAAACACAGAAGATCTCTAAAGGGAAGAAGGGGATGTGGAAGGACAGACTAGATAGATCATGTGGTCTTTTTTTCCATCGTGTTTCTATAACTTATAAATATTCTAATTAATAAATAATAAATTAACTGAATGACTTAGAGAAAGCAGTGAGGATGTCGAAGAAAGGAAAGGTGAGTAGGATCAGAATTAAATATACCCCAAAACCCCTAAATTTTCCCCACTGAAGGTCATCTCCATAAACCCACATGATCTTTCTTGGTAAAATTCACCAAAACAAGTCACCATATACATCAAATCAGTCTAATGGTTCACATATTGTTTTTGCTAAGCTAGCAGTAGTATTTACACAAAAAGCAATTTTATGCTGTTCAAGACCCAGTTTTACACCCTTTACTTTCCTAAATCTAATGCATTTAAGAAGAAGTATCACCACAGCAGAAGAGAGAGAGGACAGGCATCTCTCAGTGGTGCATCAGGACAACATTTCAATTGGAATGAGATGCCCAAAATGGATTTCTTGGATTTGTCACATGCCCAGCTATTGAAAGATAGTGTTTGGAGACCGGTTATATGGTCATAGAGTTTTGCAATTCAGCTCCAAATCTGGTGTATATTTGTCTACATGAAATTCACTCATAGCAATTTTTGAATTGTGTGTACCTCTCCTTACTGCTCATTCAAAATTATTTTGCTTTGCCTCAAGTTTCTTTTTTTTGGTGGTCTTTTGTGGCAAAGGAAAGTGATACACAAAGCTCTTGACATGTTCATTGTGGGGGCTTTGCAGTCAGGCATGCATCAGTTGAAAACATATTACTGTATACTGAATGTTTTTGCCCCCTACTGCTAACAGACCTGATACACTACCTATTATATTTCAACTCAAAATCTGTCATTTATTCAGAGAACTTCAATGTCAGCACTATATGTATATATTCCTAGTCTCACTTCAAAGCTTGCTCTGATCATCAAAACAGGCATCAAATTGTGCTGAAACCGAAAAAGCAAAACAAAAACATCTAAAGACTTTACACATCTAAAAAAAGTTAAAAGCTTATAAAAATCAGTTATGCATATAGTAAATCAGATAAAAGGTAATGGACACATTTTTAAACTACCCACCCTGGTCCAAAATTCACAAATATATTTAACCGCCCACTTTGCATCAATTCTCAAAGGAAAAGTACTAACTATGGATATGCACAGGCAAAAAAAATACAGTTAAATTTTTTGAATGATGTTTCCTGATTTTCAGGTGGTTTCTATTTTTATAATTTATTTACTTACAAGTTTTTAAATAATATCACTTCTTCCAGCGATCAGAGGAAGTTTACAGAGAACATAACAAGTAACTTAAAATTAAAACATTGAAGGAACTCAGTAACAAATTAAGGTTGTTAGCGAAAACTATACACAGTTAACTCTTATATGATAGAATACTCAATCTGCAGCGAATTGCTTAAGTTTGATAGCGGTAAGGGCTAGCTGTGAAGCAAGGTTGTTTGAGAGAGTGGATTAGGGATGGATGTACCATCGCTCTTAAATTGTCTGGAAGAGCATTCCAGAGTGTTGGGGCAATGTATGTGAAGGTTCTCTGTTACTAGTAGTTTTACTGGTGTTACAGATGTGAGCAGGTATTGCTAGTGTGTTCTGGGAACAGTCCCTTCTAGTTCTTGTAGTGTCAGGTAAACTGAGGAGGGAACAGAGGTATGAAGGGGTTATTTTGTTGTACAGTTTGAATACTATCATAATGTATTTATATTTAGTTCTTGTTGCAATGGACAACCAGTGGAGGTTATGGAGTAGGGGAGTGATGTCTGAATGGTGGGCCTTGTAGATTATGCATACAGCTAGGTTTTGGCCATCTGGAGTTGTTTGATAGTTTTCTTGGGCAAGCCATACAGAATACGGTTACAGTAATCAAAGTGGGGTATTGTGAGCTTGCAGGACTGATCTAAAATCGTGATTCTCAAGTAGGGGTCTAAGGTGTTGTATCATTCTCAGTTTGAAGTATATGATCTTAGAAATATATTTTATATGTGAGACCATGTTTAGGGACTGATCCAGAATGATTCCTAGGTATTTAATTTCTAACTGAATCTTTTATGTGAAGCATAGTGGGAGGGTTGAAGCTTTGATTTCAGAAGACAAAGTACTTCGGGGGGTTTTTAAGTTAATTTTTAAGTTGTGTGTATTTAGCCAATCAGTTCTGTCAGTGAGGCACATTTGGATCTGGGGATAGTTAGGCTTTGTGATGTCTATGGATGATAAATCATTATATCATCCGCATAGTGGTGATAATTTACTTTGTACTTTTTAAAGATGTTACATAATGGCTGCATATATAGGTTAAAGAGTAGGGCAGAGAGAGATGAGCCTTGAGGAACACCTTGCTCCTGATTGAAGGTTGAGGATTTTGCCATGCCAATCTGTACTTGCTGGGTGCGGTTGGTGAGGTATGACTTCAACCACTGTAACACATTTGAATGGGGAATCTTTAGTGCATTCTACATTGATTTAACATGCACGAACTAAAGAATTAAAGCTCATTTAAGTTGATTAATGCATGTTAAATATGTTTTAGTGTACACTAGGGGAATCCCAGTACACTAGGGGAATCCCAGTAAGACTTGTGCACTTAATGTGTCTGGGGCACGACCAGCATGTTCCTGGCAAATTAATGCACAACTGAGTATGTTAGTATGTGACTGTGCATTAATGAAGGTGTATCTCATGGCACTGTTGGAGATATCGTTCAGTGCGCCTTGCTAGTTGCCATGTTAAGAGTCATCATGCGCTAATGTGCTCTCCATGTCCAAACTCTGCACCTCTCCACATTAGTGCACGAGTGCCAATTAAGATGCATTTTAGCAATCAGTAACTGGCATTAGTGTTTACCGCGGCCAGTGACCCCATGCTATAACACACATTAATTTGTTAACAGCATGTACTAAAAGGGCCCCTAAATTTTTAAGGCACCTTAAACTGACTGCCCACTAATGAATACACATCTCTAAATAGGCATACTTTCCTTTTAAAAACTGCCCCGAGCTTTGCACTTGCTTTTTCTACAGATACCGTTTCCCTTCAAAACTGCCCATCATTGTCTAGTTTTGAGTCTGTGTTTTGGATTTCCTGCTGTATATCTGATCTCTGGGCCTGCCTCTATTCAAGAAAGATTGGCACGCTTCAGAAAGTCTCTTAGCCAAGTAAATATCATTTGAAAGGGGCTCTTAAGTACACATATAGAAAACCATATAGCAAAATGGACACCCCCAAAGAAGAAAACCTCTAAATGTTTCCCCGGAGATCTATTGCTGTCCTCATACCTCAAATACAAAAATGACAGTTTAGTTAGGATGCCTTTGCTTAGCCTCCTTTTGACATATCACAGTGCAGCCAGAACAAGGATTCACCATCCTTGAACACTGCTCCAAATGCTGGTAGCAGTACTGCAAATTAGTCTTCCAATTGGAATAAAAAAACCACCAGTCTTCCTTTTCCTGAAGCAAGAGAAAGTGCAGCCTCCTGTTCTCCGATTGTTGAGTCCCCTTATGTACTTCTACTCTACCCCAGTTGAATGAGAGGCACCTCCCTCCATTATATCTCATATCATCTGTCAGGGAACTCCTTTCACTAGAATGTTCTCTAGGTGACATGTTGTACCTTGTAGAGCCCTAGTGAGCTACATACAGTTTTTGATAAAAGAATGGACCAATGCATGAGGGCGCTCTCCAAGGAGCTCCACAGCGGCGGATTCTTTTTTACCTTTAACTTTGCCTCATGCTAGTTGCAAACATAAGGTGCTGTTGCAGTCAGAGCCCCCAGGGAGATCCGATCCGATGGACACATTCTTTGTACCGGCTGGAGGAGTGGAAGTTTCAGACAGCCCACTGGCTGATGCAGGTGTAGGACAACTCCCCCCGCTGAGCCCTGGGCCAGATGTCTCCCTTAGCCCAGGGGTGCCAATTTCCTCTGGCCCAGCTGGCAAGCAAGATCACTGAGGCCGCAGTGAAAGGGGCACTGCTGGAGAGCATGGAGAGTCCTTCTTCACTGATTGGGCAGTCAGGAATTACCAGGTGATAGAGACTGGAGCCGGAGTCTCTGGGCCAAGAGGAATCAGCTGGAATTGCCACCGGTAAGTGTGTAGAGTTTGAAGACCTCTTCTGTGCTGCAGGCTGGTACAGTGGGAAAGCAAATTTCCCTGTTGGAACATCAGATGGTGCTGATTAGACCTGAGGCTTTCTTCACTTAAGACAGTGTGGAAAGCAGTATTCAAAAAGAGTCATTGTCAGGACAATTACAGGCTATTTCCACCCAGTTTGATAGGTTTGGACATAAGGTTGATGCACATGATTTACTCTTGGGAGAGCTGCTGGGGAAAGTTTCTAAATTGGAGCAGAGGGTGAATCATATCCATAACTCAGTAACTGCTATTATGCCCACTCTGAAAATTTGCAACAGAAAGCTGAAGCTCCGTAAAACATGTCTAGAGGCAGAAACTTAATGGTTTTGAATTTTCCCATGGTTCCATCTATACCACTCCTGTAGCTTTTTAAGAAATTTCCTATCAATGTTTTGAAGATTCCAGTGGAATCTATTCCGCCAGTTTCCTGTGCTTACTATTTGCATTATGTGGATGAGACAATGGTGCAAGGATGAGGGCTTTGGATTTGTTAGGAACTGGGGAACATTCCAGGGAAAGGAAGGGCTCTTCCTAAGGGATGGGCTTCACCTTAACCAGGATGGAACAAGGTTGCTGGCATTAACCTTTAACAAGGAGACAGAGCAGCTTTTAAACTAGATAATAGGGGAGAGCAGATAGTCGCACAAGAGAGCATGGTTCGGAACAATGTATTCTTAAAGAATACTATCAAAAGAATGAAGTTAGGACAGATCAGCAGAGAGGTTACAATAAAGACAAAAGTAGCCCAAATGCCATTGAGTACGGAGCAGACAGAGTTTAAAGATTCCAAATTACCCCTGCCAACCAACAGCCAGATTAATATGACTAAAATACAGTCTCTAAAATGCTTGTATGCTAATGCTAGAAGTTTAAAAAAATAAGATGGGAGAGTTAGAATATATAGCACTAAATGAGAGGTTAGATATGATTGATATCTAAGAGACATGGTGTAAAGAGGAATCCAGTGGGACACTGTGATACCTGGGTACAAACTATATCATAATGATAGAGCTGATCAAATTGGTGGAGGGGTTGCGCTCTATGTTAGAGAGGTCATTGAGTCACAAAGGATTAAAATTTTGCAGGCAACAAAATTTGCTATAGAATCTCTATGGATTGAAATTCCATATAAAAAGGGGAAGGGATGGCAGTGGGGGAGTACAATCGATTGCCCGGCCAAACTGAAGAAATGGATGATGAAATGCTCAAAGAAATCACGGAAGCTAACAAAAGTTACAGCACAGTAACAATAATGGGTGACTTCAATTACCCCGATATTGACTGGGTGAGTGTCATGGCAGGACATGCTTTGGCGTTAAAGTTTCTAGACAAAATAAATGACTGCTTCTTGGAGCAGCTGGTTCATGAGCAAACCGGGGGGGGGGGGGGGGTTCATTTTGGACTTAGTCCTTAGTGGAACACCAGGACTGGTGCAAGAGATAAGGGTGTTGGGGCCACTTGGCAATAGTGATCATAGCATGATCACATTGGATGTAATTAATGCAGGAGGGATGGTAAGGAAATCTACAGTACTACCATTTAACTTTTGAAAGGGAGACTATGATAAAATGAGGAAAATAGTTAAGAAAAAACTAAAATGAGCAGTTGCAAAGGTTAAAGGCTTACATCATGCTTGGGTGTTATTTAAAAATACTTTCTTGGAAGCCCAGACCAGCTGTATTCCACGCTTTAAGAAAAGTGGAAGAAAGTCCAAAAAACTGCCAGCATGGTTTAAAGGTGAGGTCAGAGAGACTGCTGTTGCCAAAAAAGCATCTTTCAGGAAATGGAAAAAAGAACCAAATGATGAAAACTGGAAACAGCACAAGCACTGGCAAATTAGATGCAAGGCATTGATAAGGCAGGCAAAGAGAGAATTTGAGAAGAAGCTTGCTGTGGAAGCAGAAACATGTAATAAAGACTTTTTCCAAGTACATTTGTAGCAAAAAACCTCTGAGAGTCAATTGGACCATTAGATGAAAGAGGGGTAAGAGGGGACAAGGCCATAGCGGAGAGATTGAATGAATTCTTTGCTTCGGTGTTTACTGAGGAAGATGTAGGGATGTTACCCATGACTGAAGTGGTATTTAAAGGTGATACTGTGGAAGAATTGAAAGAAATATTGATACACCGTGAAGATGTATTACAACTATTTGATAAACTGAAGAGCAGCAAATCACCTGGCCTGGATGGTATACATCCACGGGTGTTGAAAGAACTGAAATATGAGACTGCAGACCTACTATTAGTAATCTGTGAACTATCATTAAAATCATCTCTAATACCTGAAGATTGGAGGATGGCCAATGTAATGGCAATTTTTAAAAAAGGGTTCCAGCAATGATCTTGGAAACTACAGACCGGTGAGCCTGACGTCAGTACTGTGAAAAATGGTAGAAACCATCATAAAGAACAAAATTACTAAACATGTAGATAGTCATGGCTTAATGGGAGACAGCCAACATGGCTTTAGACAAGGAAGGTCACGTCTTACTAATCTATTGTTTTTTTGAAGGTGTGAATAAAAAGGTAGACAAAGGTGAGTCAGTTGATATAGTGTATCTGGACTTTCAGAAAGCCTTTGACAAGGTCCCTCATCAGAGACTTTTGGAAAAACTACAACATCATGGGACAGGAGGTAGTGTACTATTGTGGAACAGGAACTAGTTAAAAGAAAGAAAGCAGAGGGTAGGGCTCCTGTTCCTTGTAAAACCAAACAGATTGTTGTCTTGGTCGTTTGTTATATTGTAAACCGCACTGATACCGAATAGTGTGGTATATAAGCAACTGAAATAAATAAATAAATGACCAATTTTCCCAATGGAGAAAGGTGAATAGTGGAGTACCCCAGGGATCTGTGCTGGGTCCGCTGCTTTTTAACATATTCATAAATGACCTGGATAAGGGAATAACGAGTGAAGTTATCAAATTTGCAAAGCACAAAACTATTTAAAGTACTGAAAACCCATGAGGATTGTGGAAAATTGCAAGAGGATCTTGATAAATTGGAAGACTGGGGATCCAAATGGCAGATGAAATTTAATGTTAGCAAGTGCAAAGCTATGCACCTAGGAAAGAACAACCCAAACTATGGTTACACGATGCCAGGTTCCGCATTAGGAACCACCACCCAGGAAAAAGATTTAGGTGTCATCATTGATAACATGTTAAAACCCTCTGCCCAATGTGCAGTGGTGGCCCAGAGAGTAATTAGAATGCTAGGTATCATAAGGAAAGGAATGAAAAATAAAACAAAGGATATTATAATGCCTCCCTATCATTCCATGATGCTACCACACCTTGAATATTCTGTGCAATTCTGGTCACTGTTTCTTAACACTAGAAACCCCAAAGTGCGTAAATTGGCGCATTATCACGACTGAGTTTAGCATGAAATGCAGATGTGAATTAACGTGAAGTTACTTATTTGTTAAATACGTGTAGTATGTGACGACATTACATGACATCATCATGTGTTTATTGTTTGTAATGTTGGAGTAAAACTGTAAACAGTGATTGAGATGCGCCACCTAGTGGGAATATAAATTTATACGTAGAAGCCCCAAAGTACGTCAATTGACGCATCCAAGACAATTGAGTGCGTCAATTGACGTACATTGGGGCTTATAGGTATAAATTCATTTTCCCACTAGGCGGTGCATCTGTCAGTAATTTTCGATGCACATATTTGAACATCTTGACCTTGCTAACAAAGTCATGGAACATGACTGACATGGTTCTAGCAATGGCTCTAGTATACAACTTAAAAGATGCATTTGTGTCAATTGACACGCTTTGGGGCTTCTAGTGTTAAAAAGGATATAGCATTATTAGAAAAGGTACAGAAAAGAGCCACCAAACTGGTAAAGGGGATGGAAGGATACCCCTATGAAGAGAGGCTAAAAAGATTAGGGCAACCTGGAAAAGACAGCTGAGGGGAGATATGATAGAGGTCTATAAATTAATGATTGGAGTGGAACGGGTAAATGTAGATCGATTGTTTACGTCATCAGAATATAGAAAGACTAGGGGCCATGCAATGAAGCTATAGGGTAACCTATTTAAGACTAATAAGAGAAATTATTTTTTCACTCAACGTGTAATCAAACTCTGGAATTTGTTACCGGAGGATGTAGTAAAAGCTGTTAGTGTAGCTGGGTTTAAAAAAGATTTGGACAAGTTCCTGGAGGAAAGGTCCATAAACAATCATTAAAAGGGACCCAGGATATCACTGCTTGACCCAATATAAGCTTTGAGGAACCTGTGTCTTTTGGGGACACTGCTAGGTACTTATGACCTAGATTGGCCAGTGTTGTGAAAAAGGATACTGGGCTTGATGGACCTTGGTCTGACCCAGTATGGCATATCTTATGTTCTTATATTGCCTGTTGCTAAGGTTAAGCTGGCTAAAGTGAGGTTTTAAGTTCATCTCTGGCTTGGATTTAACTGGTATGTTTGGAGCGATTGGGGTCTGATTCTGGGGTGACTGCAATTTTGTTGGTCACCTTGGCATTAGACATTGACCGAGATTGGCAGTTAAAAATGTACTTCCTATCCCCAGTTAAAGACGTTATGGTTTCCACCATTAGGATTTTTCCAGCTGTTTCCAGGGCTACACAGAAGAGGAGGAAACAACTTTTGATTCTTAAATCTGGGGTGCTTCAGCTGTTGGGGCTTGTTTTTTTCTGTGTTTTCCATGTAGTGCCTGGTCAGGTTGGCTGGGATTAGTTATGTTTTCTTAGAACCCCAGCAATTGTCTACCTTTATTTCTTCTAAGTTGGTGGTTACCCATGCTGATCCTGCTAAACCCCCTAGAGCACGCTCTGTCTTTTGGTAGGGCGAGCTAATTGCCTTCTGTTCCTTTTGTACATGCTTTGTTTTTCTTTTTTTTTTAGTTTCTTTGGTATTGTGTATCCTTCTCATCTATATTGGGGACTGGTGGGCACATCCGATAAGTTTTTTTCTTTTTTTTCCTTATTGTAATCGGTTTGGAATGTTTCCTTTAGAACATAAGAACATAAGATATGCCATACTGGGTCAGACCAAGGTCCATCAAGCCTAGTATCTTGTTTCCAACAGTGGCCAATCTAGGTAATACGTACCCAGCAGTCTCCCCAAAAGACACAGTTTTCTCAATGCTTGTATTGGGTCAAGAAGTGATATCCTGGGTCCCATTTAATAATGGTTTATGTACCTTTCCTTTAGGAACTTGTCCAAACCTTTTTTAAACCCAGCTACACTAACAGCTTTTACTATGTCCTCCGGTAACAAATTCCAGAGTTTGATTACACATTGAGTGAAAAAATATTTTCTCTTACTAGTCTTAAAAAGGTTATCCTGTAGCTTCATTGCATGTCCCCTAGTCTTTTTATATTCTGATGACGTAAACCATCAGATCTACGCTTACCCGTTCCACTCTGTTCATTAATTTATAGACTTCTATCATATCTCCCATCAGCTGTCTCTTTTCCAGGTTGAAGAGCCCAAACCTTTTTAGCCTCTCTTCATAGGAGTATCCTTCCATCCCCTTTACCATTTTGGTGACTCTTCTCTGTACCTTTTCTAATAATGCTATATCCTTTTTAAGATACGGTGACCAGAATTGCACACAATATTCAAGATGCAGTTGCACCATAGAATGATACAGAGGAATTATAATATCCTTTGTTTTATGTTCCATTCCTTCCCTTATGATACCTAGTGTTCTATTTGCTCTCTTGGCCGGCCGCTGCACACTGGGCCGAGGGTTTTAACATGTTATCCACGATGAGGCCTAAATCTTTTTCCTGAGCGGTGGTTCTTAATGTGGAACCTTGCATCATGTAACCATAGTTTGGGTTGTTCTTTCCTTGATGCATAACTTTGCACTTGTCCACATTAGATTTCATCTGCCATTTTGATGCCCAGTCTTCCAATTTATCAAGATCCTCTTGCAATTTTCCACAATCCTCTTGGGTTTTAACAACTTTAAATAGTTTTGTGTCATCTGCAAATTTGATAACCTCACTCATTATTCCCTTTTCCAGGTCATTTATGAATATGTCAAAAAGCAGCAGACCCAGCACAGATCCCTGGGGTACACCACTATTCACCTTTCTCCATTGGGAAAATTGGCCATTTAGCCCTACCCTCTGCTTTCTATCTTGTATTATTCTTGGAGTGTTGCTCTTTTCTAGGCATGAAATATTCCTGTATCTTTGTTGAAAATTGCATAAATAAAAAAAAAAGAAAAAAGAATGGACTCTTATATAAATCAGGAACCCCCATTCCAACATTAAGGGACATGCTTCCAAAAGTGCACTATGATTCAGGCACCTCAGTGCACACTAAGAATAAAATATTTGTGCAGGGTGTATGTCTGAACCACGCTGTTGCAGGTGTCCCCGGCTTGTCTCCATGCAGCTGCCACAGAAAGAAGCACCTCATTGCACTAAAACCGCTACTGTAATTAATGCAACTATACTTATACCCAGTAAGGTGGCAATAAGTGGATCAGTTTAACTGCAACATTCACAATTAGCGCACTCTATTGCCTCCCATACTAATGGCAAGGTCCAGTCTATGCCCATTCTCCACAGTAAACCTGTCCATCTCCACCCTGTCGCACACTAATTGACTAGGAATTGATTTTTAGCACACAGTGCCGGCTGCCAGTCTTGTGTTAAACATATACCATACGCTCTAAAGGCTGTGGGAACCTTTAGCGTAGGTTAGTAAACAAGCCCCTAAATAAATCACTAGGCGTGTTATATTTCTTCTGCTTATTAGCCGACAAACCTTTTGTAAACCAAAAGAATTAAACAATAAGGGGGGGGGGGGGAAAGAATTCTACATATTAAAATACTTCAATGAGTAAAGGAAAACACAAGAGAGTACAGATGTTTACAGTTCTAAGCAGCTCAGTGTCCCTGGATGCACTGTAAATATGTATCAAGGAGTGAGCAGAAGGCTGTCTCCAGCCAAGTTACAGCAGCAGTGCACAGTAAAGTATTCAGATGGTGACGGTTCTGGAAAATAGGGGTTTTTTTTCAAATTTTAACAGGTGCTTGCACAAATAACAGTACTTAACGTCCACAGCTAAGGCAAAAAGGATGCTGTTGTAAAAGCTGTTTGTCTGTGTCTCTTGCCCTTCTGACCCAGCAAATACTGTACTCTCATGAGTTTTACAGTGATTAGAGTCCAAGGGTGAGGGGGCTGCAAAATATAAACCACAAGCAAGATGGCTGGAGAAATTTCAACCTCAAGAGGCATCTGCAATCTGTGGCCAATATTCAAAAACTTGCTGAGTTGGTAAAGTAACTGAGAAAATGTAGTCGGTTATCTTCAGATTCATCAGTACTTGTGCAGCTATTTGTGTGACAGAATATTTAACTCTACTTGCTCAAAACCAGCATGGCCAGGATCATCCAGCGAAACCATCAGTAACCAGTGAACATCACATTCACCACTTGTTTCAGGAACACATCTAACCTTTTTTTTCTTGCTTAAATTGTACAGCTTGGAATTGTAACCACACACATTTTGTTCGTTAAAAGGCTAACATTTTATACATAGAGATTTATCCAATTCAAAAGCTGTCCAAAGAGATTAGGGTTGTGCTTCCATTTAAAATAAAAGATGAAATTTCAATCTTTCCAATATTATTTGTTTATTAAATGAAATGGGGGGGGGGGGGACATAGGATAAAGCTAAAGCGGGGGTCTCAGAAGACAGAGTATAGAACATTTAACTCATGCGTTTTGGGCAAGCTTTTAGTGCGTGCTCTTCTGGCAAATAGCACACACTAGAAAAAATTAAATTAAACTGATAAAAGTACAGAAGAAATGCTCTCTCCCTCACACCCCTACAGGATACTTGAAGCAGCTTGATGGTCCTTCCCCAAACTTACAGCTTTTCTTTTGAGATAAACAGTAAATGTTTGCTGTTGGCAGCAATATATTGGCAATAAATCCAAAGTGCTCCAAAAATAGTTTTGAAGCACATCAGCCACAGAGAGATTTTGGAAAGTTCAGGATTCTCAGATAAAAGGGCCCTTTTCCTAAAGCCCATTAGGATACTGCAGGCAATACATATTTAGCGTGAAAACTAACATGCGTTAAGTGCAAATCCTCCAGTGGTAACGGTCGGCAGCATCACCAGCATGTCCCTGGCATTTACTGCATAGATACGTACACTAAGGTGTGGTGCAATTAACATCGGTGCACTGTGCTAACTGCTGCATTAACAGCATGTGATATCAGCGCTAAGTGCAATGTGCTCTCCACGCCCACACTCCATCCATACCTTGCCTATTCCCCCTCCCCCACTTCATGCAATGGCCATTTAATGCATGTTTTAGTGGCTGGTTGCTGTCATGCCTACACATTAACTGTCATCACAGACCATTACCTGCTGCTAAAATGCACATTAGCCACTTAGCGAGCTTTGGTAAATGGGCCCACAAATCTCAGGCTGTAGTCCTTCACACTCTTAACTCTGCTTTTAAAAGGAGCTTATTTTCTTTAACTGCACTGGCAAACATAACCTCAGAAACCTGGACGTCAAGGGTTTTCTAGAAAGATCCTTTAATATATCAGAATTGTGCCTTGAGAGAGGGATAAAGATACATACCTTCCATATATCCAGCAATATATTTGTTAGGATGTTTGAAGCACTGACTGGGGTTTTGTTGTTTTTCGTTTTGGGTTATGCTTGTATTTTTGCAAACCCTCTTCGCGATGCAAGCTAGTGTAGAGTAACATATTAGTGTGTTTAGTTTCCTTTTTAGCTTGTGTCCTTTCAGGGATAATTGCCCAGTGTTTGCTCTGGACTATTCTGGGACATGTTTACTAAAGTGCAGTAATAGGTACTGCATTAGGCAACTAGCAAGAGCCTGTGGTAACCATTACTGTGTGCTAAAAATTGCAGCATAGTAAAATTCTCATGCTGACTACTTAGCAAACAATGGGGACGAGGACTGGACAGTTTTAGGGTGGAGAGTGGACATTGACTGCATGTCAGTTAGCTCAGGCATTTTTAGTGCCCATTAATCATGCTTTTTGCATTTAGCATGAGTTCACATACCACCACCTTCATGATTAGTGGTAAGTGCAGCAGCCGGTTTAACATGATGTGGTCTTCTGCACAGCACTATCTGCATGGGGACAAGATGGGAACGCCCCAACAGCTAGCACGGTTCAGATGCACCTCCCACATTAGTATTTGCACTTAAGTTGCCCAACCTTAGCACATGTTAATAAACATGCCCCTTTTTTATTTACTTTGGTAAGATGGAACAGATTCTTCAACAGAAAACATATCTTTAACAATATTAACAAAAAAATAAAGTAGTAAAAGTCTATTACAGCAGTACTGGGATGCACAATAAATATTGTAATATGAACTTTAGAAAGAAATATCAATTCATTAAAATGAGAAATCCTTTTCCCACAATGTTACTATCATCCAAATGGACTCAAGGGCGATAACTTTCAGTCAACCTAGAAGAGTACTCCATCCATCATCCTCCAACATCAACCAGTAGTAAACTTGCACACACTGTTCCTGGACCTTATGCTCAAAGCGCCACAGGACTGCCCAGGTTTAAACATAGGTTGCTTCTGTTTGCTTGTCTAGGATCTAGTTGGAAGACTATTTCATGGACATTAAGATCACAGGTAACATGTTCAAATGTAGCTAGTAATATGTCACACACATCTCCCTTCCTGCACTTTCTTATGACCACACATATGACAACAGCCCTAGAACGGGAATCCTATAGTCAGATTTACATGAAGCTTTTGTGGTTTGGACCATCTGGTTTTTTTCTAAATCAACAGATCGTCCAAACATGAAGTGGTTGAACAAGTTTAAGAATTTACAGCTGTCATGTTGGAAATAACATATTGTTTAATATTTATTTCCTTATTGGGCAGCTACCTATATAAATATTTGACCCCTAGATCTTTTGAATATCTATCCCTTTGCAGCTATTCTCTCACATCTCTATATGACTATTTCCTTTGCATTTATGTAAATAAAAACATTCACAAACTGGCATTGCTGATATCCATTTATATTCTTTCTTCCTAAGTTGATAGGCACCTTACACTTGTCACTATAGCCTGTGCTGTTTAATTTTTATTATTGCACCTGTTTTTTTCTCTACCATCTACTACTGCTGCTACTATTAATCATTTATATAGCGCTTCAGGAGTGGAGGAGTAGCCTAGTGGTTAGAGCAACTGCCTAGTACCCAGAAGATCAAGGGTTCAGTCCCACTGGCACGCCTTGTGACCTTGGGCAAGTCACTTTACCCTCCATTGCCTCGGAAGAAAAGGCTGGCAATCTACTTCTGGTGATACATTGCCAAGAAACACCCAGAGGTAGCTGGACCGCTATGAGTCAACACTGACTTGATGGCATTAAAAAAAATAAATAAATAAAAATAAAAATAGCACTTCAAAGTATATGCAATGCTGTACAAACATTTAAAGAAGACAGTCCCTGCTTGTAGAGCTTACAATCTAATCAAGACAGACGAACAATACAAGAGAAGCAAGGAGGGTTCAAAGAGGGAAGGAGAACAAGGGATTAGGATCCAAATGTAGCCTCAAAGAGGTGAGCCTTTAGCATAGATTCAAAAAGGGGAAGTTGTGACGTAAAGATAGAGGAAGTTTGTTCCACGCATAAGGAGCAGCAAGGTGAAAAGATCGAAGTCTGGAGTTTGCAAAGAAGAAAAGGATTTAGAGAGGAGAAGCAGAGTTCATGAGGAGGGGTGTAGGGAGAGAGAGAACAGAGAGGAAAAAGTAATGAGGGACAGTAGAGTGAATGCATTTATATGTTAGAAGGAGAAGTTTGAATTGGATACGGAAAGCGAAGGCAAGCCAGTGAAGTGATTTTAGAAAAGAGGTTATATGAGTGTATCGAGGCTGGTGGAAGATTAGCCACACAGCAGAGTTCTGGATAGTGAAGAGGAGAGAGATGACACTGAGGAAGACCAGCAAGGAGGCGGTTGCAATAGTCAAGACGGGAGGTAACCAAAGAGTGGAGAAGAGCCGTAGTAGTGTGTTCGGAGAGGAGGGGATGAATTTTGTTAATGTTGTAGAGAAAGAAATGACAGGTTTTAGCTATATGTTGAATATGTGGAGAGAAGGGAGGAGTCAAAGTTGGCCAAGGAAACAGGAAGAAGAGTGTTGTCAACAGTGATAGAGAAAAGAGGAAGGGGAGAGGGGGTTTAGGGGGAAAAAATAAGCAGTTCAGTTTTAGCCATATTTGATTTTAGATGGAGGTAAGACAATCCAGGCGACAATATCAGATAAGCAAGTAGAGATATGAGTTTGAAGTGAAGGAGAGATGTCAGGTGTAGACAGATAGATTTAAGAATCATCAGCATAAAAATGATACTGAAACAATGGGAATGGACTGGGTATAGAGAGAGAAAAGGAGAGGGCCCAGAACAAACCCTTGGGGTACACCAGCAGAAAGGAATGGAAGTAGAGGAGGAACAAACACTGAAAGAGTGATTGGAGAGATAAGAAGAGAACCAAGACAGTACAGGGCCTCTAAAACCAAGAGAGGACAAAGTGCCAAGGAGGAGGAGGCAGTCAATAGTATCAAAAGCAGCAGAAAGATAGAGAAGAATGAAAACTGAGTAAAGGCCTTTGGATTCAGCGAGTAACAGATCACAGGAGACTTTGGCAAGAGCTGTTTAAGTAGAATGAAATGGACAAAATTAGATCAAGGAGGGCTTGAGAGGAGAGAAATTTGAGATTGCAGTGGAGAACTGCATGTTCAAGCGTTTTGGAAATGAATGGGAGTAGGGAGGCGGGGCAATAATTAGAAGAACAATTAGGGTCAAGTGAGGGTTTTTTGAGGAGAGGAGTGATTACAGCATCCTTGAAGGTTGCAGTGGAAAGCGAAAGGTTGAGAATATGTGAGATGGAAGGGATGACGGAGGAGGAGATGGATGGGGATAGGATCAAAATAACAGGTAGCGAGTTTAGAGGAGGAAAGAAGAAGAGGGGTTTCCTCAACAGAGATTTTAGAAAAGGATGAAAGGGTGATAGAGGTTCAGGGGAAAAGTTGGTAATGGAGAGGGGGAAGAGGGAATGAATTCTGACATTGACAGAATCAGCTCTGTACACTAATATATTAGTTTCACAAGATCATAATTGGATGGAATGAAAAATACCGTGCACTGTAAAGCATTTTTCCGCCGCATGGTATTTCCACTCTAATTTTCTATTCTTCATCCTAGCCCTTTGGTCTGGTTAAGGACTATAAAAAGGAAGTCTCAAAGTCTAAACCTTAGTGTATCTGATGCCCCCAGTTGTCCCTCCAGTAATAACCACTTTAACTGGAGGGCAAAGTGGATCACCTATGGAATCGGCCTGAGGCATTGAGTCCGAATTTCCTATACCATGGCACTATGAACTGAACTGAGAGGCCACCCTAAATGCCAAAATATTAAACTCATTTTTGCTCATCATGCTTTTTTTCCCCTTGTATATGCAAGAACAATGCAACATCTCACAACAGTCAGCATCCATAAAATGATGCACTCTCTTACTCACAACAGTATGTTTGCAAGTAAAGCTGTGATTTAATGGTTCATCAGTTAGAATGTCTCTTTTTTTCCAAGAAAGCATGACCACTTCCTTTGTGTTTGGCTGTGCTGCTGAAACACGAACACTCAGTAAGCATATTATGAAATGTTTATATCGGTGTGCATTTATGATTGCAACCTAAGCTGGTTAATGAAGGCAGTATGTTATTTTCCAATACCCTCTGAGCGAAATCCTTGTGACAGCTCCCTACTGCATCCTAACAAATTACACATATGAATTATTTCTAACAAAACCAGAACTACCGCCTCCCAAAAAAAAGCACAGGCAAAGAAAAACCTTGATGCAGTGCAGAGCCTCAGAATTTGTCATGTGGCGAAGCATATTAATTCTTATCTGTCTCCAAAGTTATTACATGTCAGTCTCGCAGAGGCAGAGTGAGGCAGCTGCTGGTACACAGACGTGTGCAAAGAAAGTGTGCAGACTTGATGATTCTGGGTTTTCAAAAGTATAACTAGATTTTATATTATCCACAATGAATCCAACTGGGAAAAAAAGGAAGTAGGAGTGTATTTTGGGCTGTTTTTACTCCCTCTGTGTTTTTCCCCCCCACTGGGGGCACAATTAGATCTTTCAGATACCATGGGGGTGATTTTATAAGGAGCCATAGAAGGATGTACAGCATCAATGTGCATTTTCGCGAGGCCGCGGGCAGGGTCCTGGCAGCTGACTCTAACCGGGCGCGCGGCCCGGCGCTGGGAACCCGTGCGCGGCCTCGCTGAAGAGCGCGAGTGCGCCTTTGAAATTGATTGGCTCCCCGCGGTCTGTGCCGCGTGGGAGCCAATCGTGGTGTTTGTTGCTGGGTGGTGGAGGGGGGGGGAGTTGCGGCCAGCAGCCTCCGCGTGGCAGTTCAAGCGGAGGCTGCTTTGGGGTGCCGGCGTATCCTCCGGACGGCGGGCCGTTTCGCTGGCGGTCAGAGCAGCGGAGCTTCGGAGCTTCGGAGCAACGCCGTCTTCGGAGGTGCTGGCAAGTGAGGGCTGGGTGTGCGGGCCGTGTGTTCTTCAGCCGGGTGTTGATGAGGTGGGGGGGGGAGGTAATTTCAGGAACATATCCTCCATTGTAAAAATAAAAGGAATAAAAGGGGGCATTTTGAAAAATAACTGCATAACTGCAGTTCAGCAGCCACCGCTGTTTTTTAGCCCGGCTAGTTGTTGGGGGTCGGGTCAGTGCGAGGGGTTTGGCCCCGGGAGGTGCTGAGGGGTCGGGTGCGCGGGGGTGGGGGCGCTCTCGGACTCTAGGGTCTGTGGGGACGGGTAGGGGGCCTCTCAACCCTGGCAGGGGGGTTATGGGGATTCTGTGGTAGGGCTGCGCGGGGTCCTGGGGGGGCAACGACGGCTCAGCGTCCCGGGGGGGGGGTGCTGGGGCCGACGAGGGGGTGGCGCCTCCCAGTGTCCTCCTGGGAGTGCTCGGGGGGCTTCGGGGTACTGCTGGAGCGGCTAGAGCAGAGCCACGGCACAATGGTTAAGGCACTGACCAGTGGTGCTGGGGTCAGGGGTTCAATCCCCCCCTGTGCGCAACAAGAAAGGCTGGCTGAGGCATTAACTTTCATGGGTAAAAGTGCTTTAGAAGGCATATTCATTTGAGTTGCTGCCTGTCCTGAGGGGGGTCTGGGGGTAGCAGGGGGAGTGTTGTGGGTTCAGTGGCCTGTGGAGGCATACGGCCGAGGGGTCCCAGTTGGTGGTGGCTATGGGGTGCCCGCTGGCTGGCCCCCTGAGCCCGGTGGCTATGGGGCATCTAGGGGACCGTCTATAGGGGCACAATGGGTGAGTGGGGGACAGGGTTCATCTCGGGGGGATTGGGGTGGGCTGTGGCCTTCGGCATGGTAGAGGGCAGCCCCCCCTGTCTTTTCCTTTTATGTCTCCACAGGGACTGATTTTGGCGCGGCCCACCTGGCAGTCGAGTGCCGCGGGATGCAAGGGCTGGTCGTCTTCGGCGGCGGAAGCATCGATGCAGTATGGAGCTGAGTTGGCACAGGGACGGCCTGAGGATAGCGGGGGTGCCGAAGGTGCAGATGGTCCAGCAGCGGATGGGGCCACTGCGGTGTCGGTGCCTGCGGATGGTGAGACTGGTGAGTTGCTTGGGGATATGGGCGATGGGGGTGGGCGGTCGCTGGCGGCGAGGGGGGGGTGGTGCGCGGGCAAGCGCAAGCGGTTGTGTCGGCGGTGTCGGAGCTCTGCCTCGTCCTCCTCTTCTTCTTCGAGCGGTTCGTCTGGTGGGTCCGGAGGGCTGCCTTGGCGGCAGGGTGGGAACGGCAGAGGAGCGGTGGCTCTAGTTCGGGTGTAATTTCCGCCTGCTTGAGGGGAGGACGCGCTCCAGGGAGAGTCGGAGGACGAGGAAGGAGAATGGAAGGGGGTATGGGTCCGGAAGGTGGCGCGTAATGTGGTGGACTGGGCGTGCGCCTATCGGCGGTTGGCTAGGTCTGGGGCCCCCACGATCCGGGCCGGTTGGGATGTTGTTAGCGTACGCCGATTCCATCCTGGAGGCATCTCGGACGCACGATGGAGAGGCATGGCTGAATTAGGAGGAGCGGTCAGGGATAGGATGGAAGCGAACCGAGCGCTTTCATGGGGTGCGCAGGATAGTAACCTTTGGCTGACTTAGATGTCGGCTAGGTCTAGTGCCGGTGGGGGGGGGGTGGGGGTAAGGGTAGTTGCGGGGCGGTGTGGTGGGGGCGGTGCGGGCAGAGATGGGTGCTGGCGCTTCAACCGGTCCGCTTGCTCCTTTTTTCCAGACTGCACATTCCAGCACGTTGTGTTCCTGGTGCGGAGGTCCTCACTCGGCCTCCAGGTGCATTCAAAAATAATAAAAAACAAAAGAAAAAAGAAAAAGTACAGAGGTGCCGCTGGGGTGGCTGGATCCTCTGCGGAAGGGCAGTGGGTGGTGGGGGCGTGCGCCCTCGCTGATACGGGTCGAGGCCGTTTTGGGGCGGCTGAGGCGCTACCCTGGGAGGCGGGTGGCGGTGATTTTGTCGTGGGGTTGTCGGTTTGGTTTCATTATCTTGGTGCGCAGCGTGGTGTCGGACTCGAGTGCGCGGAACTCCCCGGCAGTGCAGCGTGGGGCTGCAGTCGTTCCGGACCAGTAGCGAGGGAATTGCGGTTGGGGTGAGTGGCGGGTCTTTTCCCGGAGCCCCCTTGGGTATCGTACCCAGGGAAGAGTACGGGGAAGTTCCGGTTGATTCATATTTTGTCTTGTCTACTTGGTGCTTCCGTTACCGATCACATTCCACATGAGTTCTGTACGGTACGGTATGCATCCTTTGACAAGGCGGCTCTGATGGTTTGGGGGGCCGGTCGGGCTGCCCTGATGGCAGGGGTTGACATTGAATCTGCGTTTCGCCTATTACCGGTGCTCCCGTCTGCTTTTCCTTTATTCGGATTTGTTTTCAGGGGGGGGGGGGGTATGATTTTGGCAAGTGCATGCAGAGGGGCTGTTCCGTCTCTGGCGCTTATTGTGAGATGTTCAGCACCTTCTGGCAGTGGGTGCTGGTTAAGTCGTCCGGCTTGTCGACTGTGGTGCTTTGCTTGGATGATTTTGTTTGTGGGTGTGGCGCAGTCGGTGGGCCTGCCAGGAGCTGTTGTCTGCGTTTGACGGCCAGCACGGGAGTTCGGTGTACCGTTGGCGGCAGGCAAGACGGAAGGTCCGACGGCACGATTGACCTTTTGGGGGTGGAGTTGGATTCTGAGGAGTTGGTGGTGCGTTGCCGCGGGATAAGGTGACCTGCTTGCGGGTTTCGATGGCTAATATGTTGTCTCGCAAGCCTTCCTTGAGGGAGCTGTAGGCGTTGTGGGGGTCCTTAGACTTTGCGTGTAGGGTGATCCCAATGGGGAGGGTGTTTTCATGCCGGCTGGCGTGTGCCGCGGCCGGGGTAAGGAAGCCTCACCATCGCATTCGGGTCACGGGGCCATGCGGGCAGATCTGATGGTGCTGAGTCGTTGGAGGACTTCAATGGGGTCTGCTATTTTGAGGGAGTCGGCAGTGTCCAGGGCTGCCTGGCAGTTATACACTGATGCGGCGGGGGGGTTAGAATATTTCGGTGGGGCCTGGTTTGGGGCTCGCTGGCCGGAGTCGTGGCACGTCGAGGGTTTGACCTAGAACATCACCTTCTTGGAGCTCTTTCCGGTTCGTGTGGTTTTGGGGCTTTGGCCGGAACGGCTGCGGAACGGTAGGGTTCTGTGGTGGTGCGATAATGAGGTAGTGGTCAGTGTGGTCAATTGCTACTCTCCTAGGTGCTTCAGGGTGGCGGGATGGATGCGGGAGGTGGTATTAGCCTGCCCCCAGCGGCATGTGTCGGTCAAGGCGCGGCATATCCCGGGGTGCGCTAACGAGGTCGCTGCTGCTCTTTCTCGTTTTCGGTGGGATCGGTTTCGGGTTCTCGCCCCCGGAGTGGACAAGGATGGTGCTGTGGTCCCAGAGAGCTTGTGGAGCCTTGGCCTCTGGAGATGCTGGATGCGCAGGGACTGGATCAGAGTAGCAGCGGGGATGTGACCGGGTGGTGCCTTTTGGTGGCTCAGGGTGGGGTTCTGCCGGGACTGATTGGTCGGTATGTTGTGGAGGCTAAGCACGCCAGTTTCTCGTGATCGGCGGGGGGTGCCTGGTTGGGTTTGAGCTTTTGGCGAGCGCGGTTGGCTGGGGCTCTCCTGCTGGGGGGGTTTTGCCGCAGTGGTTTTGTTGCAAGGATGGGGGAGGGTTCGGCTTACACCGCTGGACTCACGGCTGCCCATTGCACCTGGGTTATTGGTAAAGGTTTGCGGGGCCGCCGCGCAGGTGGCGGCGGCGGCGTACACAGCCGCTTTGTTTAGGGCGGTGTTTTTGCATTGCCTTTTGGGGCTTTTTGAGTTGTGGAGTTGGTTGTGGGCTCTGGCCGGGGGGGTGGTATTGGGCTGCAGGCACTGCAGGTGCGTGTGGCGGGGGGGGGGCGGTTGGGGATGCGGTTGGAAATTCCAAGACGGATCCGCTGGAGGGAGGTTTGCAGGTCGTGCACGCGGAAGCCCGGGTCCTATCCCGTTTGTCAGGTGACGGCGGTGCTGCACCGGGTATTGCGGGCGGTGGGTGCGGACCCTATGAGGTTTGCGCCCCACTCCTTTTGAATTGGGGCTGCCACTAGTGCGGCAGCGGTGGGGTTCCCTGAGCAGGTTATTCTGGGTATCGGGGGTAGCGCTCCCGGGTTTTAACGGTTATGTTAGGCTGTGGGGGTTCGGGTTGTGGGGCGGGGGTGCTTTAACTGTTTATTTCTGTTGCAGATGGGGGTGCCGGGCCTGGCGGCTGTTGGGTTGCTGGCCATGGGAGGACATTCCGGTGGCCGAGAGCCCTGCTTGTGCATCTTGGGGACACTGACTTGGTGTCCTAGTCCTGCCGGCAGCTGATCCGGGCAGTTCCTGACGATCTGGAGGTGGTGCTTCAGTTGTTTCCTGGTATTGTCTTGCTGTGGTCGGACATTATTCCAAGGCCGGCTTGCTGGGACCGGTGGCGGTGGTCTCGGGGCTTGACTAAAATTATCGACAACTTGGTCGATGGGTCTGGCAGAGGGGGGTTCTTACATTTTACATGCACGGGTGGATGCTACGTGTTTGGGGCTGTATCAGGCGGCTGGGGTTCATTTGTTGCCAGTTCATAGGACCTATTCATTCCTGACTGGCGGGAGGCCTTGGAGTATATGTCTGCCCATGATTTTTGCTGGTCGCAGCTTCGGGTTGGGGGGGGCGGCACATGAACAGGGTTCTGTGCCGGTGGTGGAATCCCGGAGGTTTCCGGGGTCCGGAGCAGCAGGCTTCATTTGGGCAGGGGCGGGGTGCCCCTGACCCGGTTTAACCCCTGCCGACTTTTGCTAAGGGCATGGCGAAGTCGGGGAGAGGGGCATGGCAACTTGCCGGGAGGCAAGTTATGGCATTAACGGTGACGGGCACCTTGCTAAGGTATGGCTGGTGCAGCTGGGTTACACTAATGGGGGTTTTGAAAATTGATGATGTTTTGTTCCAATTGTTAATGGTTAATATAAAGCTGCGACCAGCGGTGTTCCATGAAGTATGGTGTCATGTCTTGTTTTGGGGGGGTGTGGGGGGGAATTGGTAGGGCCCGAAGTGCCGGGTCCGCCTGCCTCGGTTATCAGTGGTTGGGCCTTTTCAGGTGGTGCTTTACCTGGCTGCTCTTCTTTAGTACAGATGATAATCGGGAATCTACTCTTAATCTGGGCGAGCATGGCTGCTTTCAAAGTTGCAGACGGTGACTCTGAAGCTGAGTGGTTCACGTTGAGCTGACAATCATTTCCATTGGTTGTTGGGATCAACTATTTTCTTTAAATGGCATTTGCCGTTAATGCTACCAACACTTTTGAAAATTTTTGTGTCATTTGAAGAGAGCATGACATGGATATTCCCTGAAGCAGAACTTGGTTTACATTCATTGTTCAAAACTCAGTGCAGTGTCAGAACAGTGGAATGACTGATCTGGACTTGATTGACTGCAGTTTTCAGTTAAGTGTTTTTTTCTTTAAAGTACTTTATACATTTATTTTTGGTTTATCATTAATTTGGACCTTATGGGGACTGTGGCTTTTGGTATTTAGTACACTGTGAATGTTTGATTCTACACACATTTTTTTTAAATCAATATAAAATTAGTAAACAAAAAATTGGTGGGATTTGATTTGTGTCGTGATTCTTTAAGTACATGCATCAGGCAGATGGTACATACTTTCATGATAGGTGTGCACATGGGCAGGACACTAATATGCGAGTGTAAATTATAAAATACCATAATTTACACGCACTCTTTTAAAAAGCTAGGTGCAGGCATTTACACCGGGTAATGCGTACCTGACTTTATAAGCTAGACACAATTGATGCACATTAAACCAGGTGTTAACAAGGCACAACTTTATAACATTACCCTCTGCGGGGTTAATTTTGTAATGGACATTTCACAGATAATATGGCTGTTATTAAATTACCAAAGGGGTTATGCCGAGAGAACCTTTACTTTTATATGTCCTATTTGCAGGCATGTTCAGGGAAGGAGTTTGGGCTGAGCATGTTATTTATCAAATATGTACCATCCATACTTTACAGTTGCATGTTTACATCTGCTCCCGAGCGAGGCTTCAGTCTAGGCATGCACCAATGTGTCTTTATAAAATAGGTACTTATTGGTTCTCACACAGCCTGTTATAAAATTACCCTCTGTGCATAAAAGAAGGGGTCACCTGCACAGAGCAGCAGTTACAGCCTTACTGGGCAGACAAGATTGGCCATGCTGTCATTTACTGTGGATGACATCCAAGAAGCCTGCTAAAGTCTAATGCTCTCATTCATTAAAGGGACTTTTGTCGGACCAAAATATCCAAAAGCTGCTACTAGTTAGCTGCTCTTTATGAAATCCGTCCATTTTTTCTTTATTAGTGATTAGATATATCATAAAACTACTCTCTCAAAATCTTTTGTTTAAAATAGATTAATTCTTACCATGACTATCGTGTTTCGAAATCCTTATTACTGCTTCAGGGCATGAACAATCTAATATAAGAACATTACTTACCTCAATGGTTCTCCAACATGCTTTCAAATCACGTTGATTGTACCCGATTTCCAGGCTCCAATATACATTTCACTCAATCACAAAGCATCGCGGTTCATCCACATGAGCTCTTTCAAAGAATGATCCTTCAGGCTACAGCAGCCATTAAAAACTCAGAACGTCCCAGAATTGTCTGTCCCCAGTGGATGAATTCAAACTTCAAACAACAAATGAGGAGATCATAGCAATGTATTCCAATCTACTTGATTAAGACCATAAGGTATAATTGTGTTTAAATTGAAAACCCACCATTGTACTTTATAGTTTAACCAGGCTTCTCTATCACCCCTCGCCAAAATGGAGGCACATATTCTAAAATTCTCCAGCAAAACTCAGCAAACAAATGATTGCAGTGTAAACAGTGTTCCACCAAAGGTGCTGTTGTAGTTCGGGTTTAAACCTTGGACCAATGATCTCTCAAATCTTCGTACCATAGATCATTTTCTTTTCCCAATGTAAATTTTGTTGCATGGGCACATAATTGCATATATTACAAACATTGTTTCACAATTAGTAGTCCACTTAGACCTTCATACAGATTTAGAAGGGGAGAATTTCCATGTATCTCCCACAGTAGTATTAGTTGTACAGAATTCACAACGATTGCATGCATAATAACCAGGTGCTATAAAATTTTTATCAATGGGCTTCCAAATAATCAATCTACTGATATAATTCGCTATATTCCTTCACACATTTATAGGCTATTATTGGGAGGATACCTGGATCTTTTGAAAGAATTTCTGACATGGCTGAATTCTCATAAGACAAATGTACAATTTGATTACTCCATTGAAATACCACAGTCACAGTCAGCATTGTATGAATGAATCTATTTTGAAAAAAATCTAAAAAAAATTTTTGAAAGTAGTTTTGTGATATATCTAATCACCAATAAATAAAAAATGAACTAATTTCATAAAGAGCAGAATATTGGATATTTTAGTTCAACAAAAATCCCTTTAATGAATGCAAGCATTAGACTTTAGCAGGATTTGTTGGATGTCATCTATTGAAATAATTACGTTCTGTAGTAGGGTTACCAACTTTTTCACCGAGAAAAACCCGACACCTGTGGCTCGCCATGCTCCACCCATTCTCTGCCCCTAGTCCCAACCCTGCCCCGCCCCCAGCCCCACCCACAAAAATTACCGAGGATACGTGTAGGCTAACTTCCTTGGTCAGATAATAATTAAACTGGGAACCCCAAAATCCAAACATGAAATGTACAACACTGGAGAAATAAAACTATAAAGTAAATTCCTCTTGCACTAAACAAAAACGCAAAGATGTTAGCAATACACACTTCCCAGACCAGACATAGTCCAGTTAATAAATTCAAAATAAAAAGTATTTTTCTACCTTCTGTTTGGGCGTTTTATTTTTCAGTTGCAATTGCTCCAGTCACTTTCTTCTGGTTTTCTTCGTGTCTTCTGCGAGCTATCCATTTGTCCTTTCTTCTCTTTTAGATGTTTTCCATTCTCTCTCTATTTCTGCTTTAACATACTGATTGTTTCCCTTTTGCTCTTTCCCCCAATTCTTTCCTTATTCCTTTATCATCCATTTAAATTTCACCCTTCCATTCTCAAGCCCCTCTTACTCTCCCAATACCCAGCCCATCATAGACTTTTCTTCCACACAAAATATTTTTTTCCCCCTCTCCATTCTCATTCCCCATCTATTCTAGTCCTCCCCCAAAATCAGTTCCCTTATAGTTCTAGACCCACCCAGCATCCACTCCCTTCTAATCCCATTCTCCCATGCCCCACATCAGCCCATTTCCAGTCCTATTCCAGCTCTTCATCAGCCCATTTCCAGTGCTAGCCCTCACATCACAGACCATTTCCAGTCCTAGCCCCCCCCCATCACAGCCCATTTCCAGTCCAAGTCCCCCATCACAGCCTATTTCCAGTCCTAGGCCCCCCATCACATCCCATTTGCAGTCCGAGTCCCCCCGCACCATCACAGCCCATTTGCAGTCCTACCCCCCCCCCCACCATCACAGTCCATTTGCAGTCCTAGCCCCCCTAATCACAGCCTATTTCCAGTCCAAGTTCCCCCTCCCTCCACCATAGCCCATTTCCAGTCCAAGTTCCCCCCCCATAGCCCTTTTCCAGTCCAGGTCCCCCTCCCCATCACAACCCATTTCCAGTCCATGTCCGTCCCCCCCATAGCCCTTTTCCAGTCCAGGTCCCCCTCCCCATCAAAACCAATTTCCAGTCCATGTCCCCCCCCCCCCCCACATAGCCCTTTTACAGTCCAGGTCCCCCTCCTCATCACAGCCCATTTCTTTCCAGTCCAATGCCCCCCATAGCCCTTTTCCAGTCCAGGTCCCCCCCCCCTTCACAACCCATTTCCAGTCCAAGTCCCCCTAATCACAGCCCATTTCCAGTCCAAGTTCCCCCTCCCTCCACCATAGCCCATTTCCAGTCCAGGTTTCCCCCCCCCCATAGCCCTTTTCCAGTCCAAGTCCGTCCCCCCCCCCATAGCCCTTTTCCAGTCCAGGTCCCCCTCCCAATCACAACCCATTTCCATTCAATGTCCCCCCCCCCCTAGCCCTTTTCCAGTCCAGGTCCCCCTCCCCATCAAAACCCATTCCAGTCCATTTGCCCCCCCCCCCTCACATAGCCCTTTTACAGTCCAGGTCCCCTCCCATCACAGCCCATTTCTTTCCAGTCCAAGTCCCCCCCCCCCCATAGCCGTTTTCCTGTCCAGGCCCCCCCCCCCATCACAACCCATTTCCAGTCCAAGTCCCCCCCCCGAGCCCTTTTCCGGTCCAGGCCCCCTCCCCCCATCACAGCCCAGGCAGTCCTTGGCCTCCCCCCTCCCAAAACCGCGGCTGTCTGAGGCTTTAGAGGGAGCCGGGGAAGCCCGCGCGAGGCCCCGGCTCCCTCTGAACAGCCGCCAGCGTGAAGAGCCTTTTCCTTCACACTGGCGGTTGTTCCTGTGAAGCCGTGAATGCTGGGAAAGGTTAAAGGGCAATGCCCTTTAACCTTTCCCACCAATTGCGGCTTCACAGGAACAGCCGCCAGCATGAAGGAAAAGGCTCTTCACGCTGGCGGCTGTTCAGAGGGAGCCGCGGCCTCGCACGGGCTTCCCCAGCTCCCTCTGAAGCCGTCCGGGTTGGGAGAAAAGCCGTTTTTTTTGCTCTGGCCGCTCCCGATCTTGCGGCCAGAGCAAAAAAACCGGCTTTTCAAGGGCCGGTTTTGCCTCTGCGCCGGCAGCCGGCCTGGCCATGGAAAAACCGGCCAGGCTGGCTGAAAACCGGCCAGTTGGCAACCCTATTCTGTAGAGATCCAGTTGGCTGGAGTAGTCATTTACTATGTGGCATGTTTACTAAGCTGGGCTAATGGTGAGCACGAGATATTTGTCACTTGATTCGATTGAACAACATGGGACCTAATTACACATGCAGATGAAAATTTCTGCTCTTTTTAGAAAGCGTTCTAATAGGGGAAATAAATGTCATAAATACATACACTTTTGGGGTAACTGGCTTCTTTTGTGAATAGAAAAGTCAATCATGCGTTTCATATCTGTGTGGGACGTCTTTTTTTCTGTTATTATGTTAATACATTTGTAGAAAAGTAAAAAGAGCCATGCAACTCCTATATGGGAAGTGAAGGCCGCAATCTGGGAGGTGACAGGAACCCACCCACCAGGAAACCTAATTGGTACCATTCAGTAGGGCAGGTGTAATGATATTTGGTACCCTTCAGCTTTGCACCCCCTCACATTTAACTTTTAGACCCCTAGCACCTCCCCCCCCCCCAAGATTTTGATAATAAAACTCAGTCATAAATATCTTGACACCATCGCTCCAGAGCTATCCTATTAAAACACCTTTTGGACATCATATTTTTAAATCTTTATCTTTGTTTTGTACATATTGTGGTGATGCGGGTGCAGCACAGCCCTGGGAAAGAGGAAAAAAAGGAAGGTTTTTCTCATAGAAGGGGGATGGGCTCACCTAAGCACAGGTCCCAAAGTGAAAGTAACTCTGAAACACACACTTGCAGAGCTAGCCTGAAGCCACACCCAGTCTCCAAGGCAACTGCAGGGAGAGAGATGGTGGGGCCAGAAAGGGAAGCACGCTGCCAAACATTTAAACTCCGTCACTCAGTAAGTGAGGAGGAATCCAGGAAGGAGAGGAAAGAGAGGGACGAGAGGAAACAGCACTGCAGAGCTGAAAGAGCTGGTGAATCCAGGAGAAGTGTACAGAACTGCCAAGGTGAGTGGCAGGGCCAGAGTGGAGCAGGAAGAAGCTTGAGAGAGTTCCAGAACTACAGTTCTAACTCAGAGGCAAGCAGCTCAGACTCTGAGCAGGAAACAAAGTCTTTTAGAAAGCCTGGAAAAGGAAAGGTTTCTACAAGAAAGGTAAACCAGACAGTACCTTTATATCAGCGTTTTTCAACCACTGTGCCGCGGCACACTAGTGTGCCGTGAGATATTGTCTGGTGTGCCGTGGGAAAAATTCCAATTTCATCCGTAACATGTGGCCTCGGCTCACAAATTAGGGTTGCCAACCGGCCGGTTTTCAGCCGGCCTGGCCGGTTTTCAGCCGGCCTGGCCGGTTTTTCCATGGCCAGGCCGGCTGCCAGCACAGTTGTAAAACCGGCCATTGAAAAGCCGGTTTTTTGCTCTGGCCGCAAGATCGGGAGCGGCCAGAGCAAAAAAACGGCTTTTGTGCCGAAGTCCGCGGCGCGAACGCGATCGCGATTCCCTATAGCAGTGCAGCCGCTGGTTCTGCTTTGTACAGAGCAGCGGCTGCACTACACTTACATTGAAAAGTAAAGAGAAACTGTGTCAGGAGCCCTCCGATCATGCAGAGCCCGAGGAAGTGATGTCATGGGGGCGGGCTCCTCACAGGCTGTCTTTCCTTTTCAAACTAACTTTAGCTGCAATAAAGTTAATTTGAAAAGGAAAGACAGCCTGTGAGGAGCCCGCCCCCATGACATCACTTCCTCGGGCTCTGCGATGACCGGAGGGCTCCTGACACAGTTTCTCTTTACTTTTCAATGTAAGTGTAGTGCAGCCGCTGCTCTGTACAAAGCAGAAGCAGCGGCTTGGGCAGAGGGGGGGTGTGTGTGTGTGAGTGAACCAGCAAGGGGGGGGGGTGGAGTGTGAGTGACCCAGCCCGGGGGGGGGGCTATGGTGTGAGGGAACCAGCGGGGGAGGGGGGGTATGTGAGTGAGTGACCCAGCAGGAGGGGTGAGTAAGTGACAGGGGGGTGGGTGAGTGAACCAGCAGTGGAGGGGGGGGGTGGTGTGAGTGAACCAGCAGGGGAGGGGGGTTGGTGTGAACCAGCAGGGGAGGGGGTTGGTGTGAGTGTTTGATTCCTATTCAAGAGAATTACTTTATATATAGTCAATATAGGCACAGAGGTAAATTTTTTTAACATTTTCTAATGGTGGTGTGCCTCGTGATTTTTTTCATGAAAAAAGTGTGCCTTTGCACAAAAAAGGTTGAAAAACACTGCTTTATATGATTCAATAAGGGGAAGGAGGTCTGATAGCTCTGACATAATTCCAAGGGAAAGAAGGAATGTTCAGTGGGAGAAGCTTTTCAAGCTTTTAAAGAAGGTGAAGCTAGAAATCCCTGAACGTCCCAGTCCCAGTCCCAGTCCCTGAGCCTTGCAGCACAGAAGAGGAAATGGAGGTTGAGTTTTACAAGGGAGATTCTGATTCCACAGAAGTATCGATGGAATGTGCTTTGTGTATGAGCAGTGCTTAGAAAGCATTTATTGAATACTGTGAAGAAAGCCTAAGAAGTATTTCTGCCAAGTAAATGCTATTGAGAAGTGCTGGTAAAGAGAAAGCCTTATTTTTTTAAAGCTGCAAATTCTACTAATGCTATGAGAGTGTTTTAAACAGCCGTTTAGTTTCCATGCTGAGAAGCAGAGTGTAATCTCAAGCCTGCTTGAAACAGCTGGGAGAAGCTAACAAGGATAGCTAGACTTTACTTGCAAACAGTGAAATTAAACTGTCTTTGTTTGAATGAAAAAGGAAACTTGTTTAATGGCAAAGAGTGAAGAAACTGCTTTGTTGAAGTACATGTTGGAAAAGCTTTTTGTTGGAGAAAAAATCCTCTTTTTCTGTTGATGTTTTGGAGCCTTCCACCAAGGTCTAATTGCAAACTTGATGACTAGAAGAAAATAAAATTTATAACAAATTTTCCTGTGTTGGCCTATTCCACTCAGACTGCTTTAATTGCCCCACAACTACACAATAAGGGCCTCAGCTACCAGGCTGAAGCATGAACATGAGTATTATGGCCCGCCGCCCCCACTAGGCAGCCGCCTAGAGAGGGTGAGGCGCCACAATATATACATAATGAGGGAGGTTTCCAGCAAACAATTATGAGGGTAAATGGATTATTTACAAATCGCTTATTTTATCTTGCGGGTAAAGGTACACACGAATGAGTCTTTGGCTATTAGGGACTCATTGCTTTGACT
The DNA here is from genome assembly GCA_033557465.1 of Ichthyophis bannanicus. NCBI lineage: Eukaryota > Metazoa > Chordata > Amphibia > Gymnophiona > Ichthyophiidae > Ichthyophis > Ichthyophis bannanicus. Next base: position 122,549,507 of record CM066043.1, on the reverse strand, counting down.
ACAGTTGCCAAATGAGAATTGGTGGGTAGAGGCCAAAACTGTTCCCCAATCCAGAAGCAAGATTGTTTTCCATATGCCTGACAAACAAATCTTCAGTGGATGGGAGGCAGCGGGCCAGGCACCATAACTACTGTACTTTGCTTATAGCCAACCCCTTGCTCTGCCACTTAATAGGCTAGGGTTGGTTGTGAACCACTTAGAAAAGTAATGATGAGTAAGTAAAAAATGATTAAAATAAAGTCACACCAGCTTTCTCTGTGGATTACTTATTGTATCAGTTTTGAAGTTCTTTGGTTTTCTTGACATTTTTTTGAATCTTCAGGGCATTGGATCTCACAGCTTTCATTCTCCTACTGGGAAGTATCGAGGTTCCTGCTCATTTCCTTTCATGCTGCTGTTTGGAAAGAATTTTTTTTTTTTTTACTTACATCATTTGAAGTGAAACGGGAATGCAGCCAATTTTTCAACAGCGGTTGCAGTTGAGGTAAGCTTTTTTTGGAGTTCTTCATTTCACTGTGTTCCTTAACTTTTAATAATATAATCATCTTCTCAGTTGTTATCATTGGTATTTTTTTTTATATCTGTATTTTAGATGCACTGTAGTTTCATAGCCTTTCATTTGGTATCTTAGCCGAGAGATATTCCTTCCATCATCTCTTACTAACAGGCTATCACTGCATGGCCCATTTTATTGCTATGGCAGGCAGCTCAAGCTACATATTACTAAAAGAGGCCCATGTGTTCAGAAATAGATAGGAAACAAGGAAGAGATGTATGTTCACAAAATTAGGTGTGGGATGGAACAGTTAATAGAGAAGAGCTGATTAACCTTTCCAGCAACAAAAAACAGGAGGATATTCAATGAAATTAATGACCAGCAGCTTGAAAACAAATCATGGAACGGTATTTTTCACACAGCGCATTCTTAAACTGTGGCAGCTGTTGCTAGAGGACATGGTCAAGACAACTAACATAGCAGGATTTAAAAGAGGTTTGAGCAAGTTCCTAGAGGAAAGGTCCATAAACCATTTTTAAAAAGGATTCGGGAAATCCACTACTTACCTTTTTTGGAACCTGTCAGGTAATAGGGCCACTGTTGGAAACAGGATACTGGGCTTGATGGACCTTGGTCTGACCCAGTATGGCTTTTCTTATGTTCTTATGTTATTTAGGAACTTAGGTCCTAAGAATCTTATTGGAGAGACAGAGACCTGGAACTGGAGTTTTCCTGTGGCAGCTGTTGCTAGAGGACATGGTCAAGGCAACTAACCTAGCAAGATTCAAAAGAGGTTTGGGCAAGTTCCTAGAGGAAAAGTCCATAAAACATATAAGCCAGGTAGATTAGAGCCATTGTTCATCCCTGGAAATGAGCTATGAGAGAGCAAGCTACCTTTTGGGATCTATCAGGTACACATGACCCAGACTGGCCACTGTTGGAGATAGGATATTGGCCAGATGGACCTTGGTTTGACTACACTTGGCTTTATGTTCTTTAGCAGGTCAGTGCAATATTTCTGCTGATCAGTTTACCCCCTTGCAGCTTCAAGTTATGACCTCTAGATTTACAGCTTCCCCATCTTTGGAAGAGGTTTGTTTGTTCATTATTTCTCTTTAAGTATTTAAAGGTCTGAATCATATCTCCCCTGTCCCTCCTCTCCTCCAGAGTGTACACATTTAGATCTTCAAGTCTCTTCTCATAAGTTTTCTGCCACAGGCTCCAAATCATTTTGGTCACCTTCCTCTGAACTGTTTCCAGCCTTTTTATATCCTTTGAGAGATAGAATATTGTGTTCAGTTTTGGAGATCGTAAGTGAGGCCTCACCAGCAACTTGTACGGTGGCATTAGTACCTCTTCCTTTCTGCTGGTAATTCCTCTCTGTATGCAACCCAGTATCCTTCTGGCTTTCAGCACTGTCTTGTCACGCTGTTTTGCCTCCTTGAGATCCTCAGAAACAATCACTCCAAGGTTCTTCTCCTGGTCCGTGCACACCAACCTCTCACCCCCTATCGCATACAATTCCCTTGGATTTCTGCTTCCCAAGTGCATGACAATGCACTTCTTCACATTAAATCTTAACTGCCAAGCATTAGACCATTCTTCCAGTTTTTGTATATCTTTCCTTATGTTATCCACTCCCTCAGGGTAGTCCACTCTATTGCAAATTTTCTTGTCATCTGCAAAAAGACTTTTCCATAGTCCTTCAGCATTATCACTCACAAATTCATTGAATGGTATCAGTCCCAGGATTGAACCCTGGGGGATACTGTTAATCATCTTCCTTTCATCAGAGTGAGTTCCGTTTACTGTCACCTTCTGTTGTCTGTCAGTCAACCAATTTCTGATCCAGTTCACCACTTTGGGACCCATCCCCATGCTGTTGAGTTTATTGATAAGCCTCCTATGAGGAACAGCATCAAAGGCTTTGCTGAAATCTAGGTAGATCACATCCATTGCATTCCCTTGATCTGGTTCTCTGGTCACCCAGTCAAAGAACTCAATCAGATTTGTTTGGGCAAGATCATCCTTTGGTAAAGCCATGTTGCCTCAAGATCATGCAACCTGTTGGTTTCGAGGTAGTCTACTATTCGCTCTTTCAGGAGCACCTCCATTACTTTTCCTGCTTGGCTTACTGGCCTGTAGTTTGTCACTTCTTCCCTACTGCCACTTTTGTGAAGAGGTACATCAGCCCTTCTCCTGTATCCAAGGATCTATTAAAAACATCCTTTAACGGCCCTGCAAGAACCTCCCTCAGCTCTTTCAGTATCCTGGGATGTATCCCATCTGGTCCCATGGCCTTGGCCACTTTCAGTTTTGCAAGCTGCTCTAACATATCAACTTCTGTGAATGGTGTATCTACTCCCTTCCCATTTGTATATTTGTCAATCACAGGTAGTCCTTCTCCAGGATTTTCTCTAGTGAAAACAGAGCAGAAATATTTATTTAGCATTTTCGCTTTTTCAATGTCACTTCCCACAAATCCGTTCTCAGGACTTGAGTCCTGCAAGTCCACCTCTGATTTTCCTCCTCTCCCGAATATACCTGAATAAAGTTTTGTCGCCACACTTCACATCTTTAGCCATCTTTTTTTCTGCCTTTGATTTTGCTATCCTTATTTCTCTTTTTGTCTTTCAGTTTGATCCTGTATTCTTTTCTGTGTTCCTGTGTTTGCGAACTTTTGAATTTTGTGAAAGCTGTGTTTTTTGCCTTTATTTGTGCAGCTACTTCTTTAGAGAACCAAATAGGTTTCCTTTGCCTCTTGTTTTTATTTACTTTCCTTACATACGTATCTGTTGACACTTTTATGGTCTCCTGTAGTTTAGCTCATTGCAATTCTACTTCCCTTATCCTCTCCCACCCTGCCAACTCCTCCAAGTACTTGGCCATTTTCCTGAAATCAGTGTTTTTGAAGTCTACGACTTTGAGCTTGCTGTGATTGGATTCTACCTTGGCTTTTATCTCAAACCACACTGTATGATGATTGCTGCTGCTCACATGGGCACCCCACCTGGATATTCAACATGCTATCTCTGTTGGTGAGCACTAAATCCAGTACCGAGCACTCCCTGGTCGGCTCCATCACCAAGGTACTTCGGGCCGGAAGGTCGGGGGTTCAAATCCCACTAGAGGACAGCAACCTTGGGCCGGAAGGACTGGGGTTTCTAGTCCCACAGGTGCTCCTTGTGGTCTTGGGCAAGCCACTTAACCCTCCATAGCCCATGTTCCCTGTAAAATAGTTCTCTGTGTGCTGTGCTTTCCTGTCTAATCAATGTGTTTATACCTCAAAAATTTCCTGTCATGATTTGACAATTTCCAATCTGTAATCAAAACCGCTGCTGATCGCTGGAAGTAGCGGTATACAAATGTATAATAAATAAAATAAAAATAAAATAAATTTGTCTAAGTAATGCATCTTGGAAGGCATCCACAATTTTTTTACTTCTTTCCAGATTTGCAGAAGGAATACTTTAATCCACATCAGGTAGATTAGTCACCCAATATGATCACGTCCCCCTTCATGGCTAACTTTGCAATATCAGCAATCAATTCGCTATCCATTTCTTCAGTTTGAGTTGGAGGCCTGTAGACTACACCAGTATGGATGACAGTGCCATCTCCTTTTTCCATTACAAAACCTTGCTGTGATTTTGCAATTCCTTTTATGAGAGTATTGAAGAGATGTGAAGAGGGTATCTACACTGTGTTGTCAGCAACAGTGCTGTTGGGTGTTCAGGGGTGCGTGGGTGTCTATGCATTCTTGGAGTTGATGTTGAACCACCTTTTCTATTATCGTTGCTATGAAGGAGATTCTTGCTATGGATCTATAGGAACTTGTGGATGATTGGTCAAGTGATGGCTTCAATAGTATGCGTCTTATTGAGGTTTGTTTCAGGATGGGCAGCAGGTATCCTTGAGAAAGGGAGGTGTGGACGATTCTTTGAATTACTGTAGAGAATTCAGCTCTGAGTATCTTTATCCAGGATATGGGGCATGGGTCTATTGGTGAGGTAGTGGTGTTGATGTCCCCCTTATTTATTATTTATTATTTATTACAATTTCTTATATACCGCACTATTGTCAGCGCGGTTTACATACAACAAAATGACCATAACAAACTGTTTGGCTTCACATAGAACAGGAGAAAACAACTTGGATAACATGCTTATGCTTTACATAGAACAGGAGTAATAACTTGGATAAAATGCTTATGCTTGTGATGTCGATGAGCTCCTATAATGAGATCATTTTAAAAGTATACCAGCTATGTGACTTCCTCCCAGCACCGAGTACCCTATACACAAGGAACTAATATAAAACCCTACAAAAACACCAGAGTCCATAACAAACCTGCCTTAAAATAACAATACTACTAGTACTAATCATTTGTATAACAATACAAGGCATATGCAGCACTGTACATATAGATGTAAGACAGTCCCTGCTCATCAGAGCTGACAGTCTAATCAGGACAAAATATGTGGAGATCGATTCCAAAGTGTGCATGCCTGGGCCATCTGCATGTCGAAAATATGGACGGGGCCAAGTTGGACTCAATTCCACAACCATGGAATCTGTATGCACCCACAATTGTGGGATCGGGCAGATAGATGGCCTGGTGTGCACCGTATGCTGATGTGGGAGACATCTCCAAGGCTGCCCATCCTCAGCACACAATGCTCTGGCTGGTGTGCTGGTGCTGTGGTGTCTCATCGCCATGGCACAGACACATCCAGCTGGCAGCACAGAATCACATGCCAGACAGCAGCCCCTACATAATGCTGTCAGCCCATCAGGCCAGGACATGCCGGCAAGCTCTGTCCTCAGCCATTGCCATAGGGTGCAGGGTGCTGCAGTCCATCAACTGTACAGTGGCCTGCACCTATTCCACCCTCAGGGTGGAATAGGCTGGCCGTCCATGTTGGTGCCAGGGTACATAAAGAGGCCTTTCCTGAATAGCCTCTGTACATCTGGCACTTGGCCACTCCCCTGCCTTGACCCCCTCCCACCCACGAACAGCACTCCCTGCAAAACGCTATGTATGTGCAGGGAGTACAGTTGGCAGAATAGGGCTGGGGAGCTGAGCCCGGGGTGATGTCCAGCTCACACGTCTAAAGCCGCTATTCACAGATCAGAATGACCCCCAATAGTGAAACTGGAGACTAGATCATTGCAAGATACACATACGTAATGGACAAGAGAGTGAGGCACATCAGGATCCAAAAGCAGCCTCAAAGAGGTGGGTCTTTAGCCTGGATTTGAATAGGACTCATATTAAACCAGTACCTTTCCTACTGGAAAAACAAAACAAGTGGGATTGCTACAGATCTCTACATAAAGTACATGCTAATGGAATGCTGTAACGTGGTCATGCATACAAAATAAAGACAGACCCTCATCAAATAAAAATATAAAAAAAACTAGCAGCATAAATTAGAAATAGAAAGATAATAACTGAACAGGGAACCCTAAGAAGTCAACCTCTACACTGATGGCAACACTGGAGAAACAGAAATGCATTTCCTCTTACACTGAACAAAACACAGATACCAACAATACACATTTCCCAAAGCTAACATATTCCATTTAATCAATTCAAAACATTTTTTTCCTACCTTTGTTGTCTGGGCATTTTAGTTTTTCAGTCACAATGACCTCACTTTCTCTTCCACTATCCTTTGCCTTCTCTTCACCCTCTTTCCAGTATCTGCTGTCCATTTGCCATTTCTTCTTGCTCCTATCTTCTTCCCTTCTCTCTCTATTATCTGCCTCTGACATACTGATCTTTCCCTTTTAGTTCCTTCCTCCCTTTTCTTCTTTACTCCCTCTCTATCCATTCAAATTTCACTATCTGTCCACCCCTCAGAGCCCAGCATCTGTCCACCCCTCAGAGCCCAGCATCTGCCTCTTTTCACCCCTCAGAGCCCAATATCCGTCAATCCCTCACCCTCTTCATTCACTAGAGTCCAACATCTGACTCGCTGTCCACCCCTCAGAGCCCAGCGTCTGCCTCTTTTCACCCCTCAGAGCCCAATATCCGTCAATCCCTCACCCTCTTCATTCACTAGAGTCCAACATCTGACTCGCTGTCCATCCCTCAGAGCCCACCAATTCTGTGTCATCCCTCATATCTCACCATCTCTTTTCTCTCTCTGTTGCCACCTCTACAGTTCGATCTCTCCCCATCCCTTATAAAAGTAGTTTCCTATGACAAAAGTAGATTTCTGAAGCTTGTCCTCTCTGTGCAGCATGCCTTTTAATGCTGATACCACACTTATATGCTGCATGCACAGAATCTCAAATAATTACAAAAAGCAGGGTGACGAACCACGCTGTGAAGTATATACCAAAAACATTTGAATGTCCAGAGGTCCCTCCCAACATGTCCGTGATTCAGCAAACAAAACCTTCGTCAGCAGCTAGGGACTCTGAAACAGGAGACACTCAGTAAGAACAAAAGCATGCCTGTAAACAGACAGTAGCTTATAAAACCCAATGGCCCAAACGCCAGCAGTACATCAGGGCAATAAGGTAACAAGCCCCTGAAGAAGGGGAGGGACCTCTGGACACTCAAATGTTTTTGGTATATGCTCCATGGTGTGGTTTGTCACCCTGCTCTTTGTACTTATTGCTTATTTCCTGTGGGTGGTTGCGTTTCTTTGGGACTGCAGAATCTCAAATGATACAGTCTCCCATCATCAATTAGTACAAAAGTTATACTGATAAAGATTCCACAGATTCAAGTTTATTAAATGTCTCAGAGCTTTCCCCCAGTAAACAAAACTAGCTAATGTTAAGCCTCTTGTTAGACAGGCCAAGCAAACGGGCTACACCCAATTCATCATCATCCCTGAGATGAGCCCCATGGAGTTCTGCCATGCCTCCTTACACAGTGCATCCAAAGCTTGGATGTTGTCAGTGGTGATTTTCCACCAAATCAGCACCCCCAGAACCTTTTTGGCTTGCTTCCCTTTCCCCATTTCAGCTTCTGTCTCCCCTCCTTTATCTCAGCATTTGCTGTCACTATTTTGAAAAGTAACAAGTAAAAATGTGGACACCAATGGTGTAACAATGATGCATTCCCCCCATTTCCAAAATCAGGCATGTGGGGTGTTCATATATGTGTCTCACAGGAAGCATTAGATGGTAGCAGGAGCTAGGTGGATGCATGTGTGGGCAAATCACGGAGAGTGTTGGGGGGCTGCATGCATGTGTGTGTATGTCTCTCTCTCTCTCAAGACCCCCATCCCAGGCTTCCTCTAGTTTATTTCTGTCTCTCATGATCCCCTCCCCCCCCCCCCCACCTCAGGCTTCCTCCAGTCTATTTCTCATGACCTCCATTCCCAAGCTTCCTTCAGTCTATTTCTCTCTCTCATGCCCCCGGCCCCAGTCTGTCTGTCAATCAAACAAGACTATGCAAACTCCTTACTCCTTACTTAGGCAACACTTTTTATTTAACATTTCTTATATACCGCCTTTCATATCATCAAGGCGGTTTACATTAAACAAACTGAAATTACATTGAACAGGGCATTATAACTTGGAGATAACTATTTTACAGCTTAAAAAGCATACATATAATCATCTATAGCATATCCATTTATCAAGAGGAAAAGACCTCAGTATATCCCCAGAGTCATAAGCCAAGACATACAAAAATGGGGGAGTTAAAACCACCATAAACAACTGTGTAGTTAAGTCACAAACATCAACAGTCTGAAAAACCTTGTGTAATTTTTTGGGTGGTTTTTTTTATATTCAGATGTGCTGGAATTTGCTGGAATCACATCTAAGAGTATGCTGGTATCTTGAAATATCTAGCATAGTGGCAAAGTTGACAAAATAATCACAGAGTACTTAGCTTTCTACTCTTTTAGACTGTCTTAACCTCAACATTGGGTGTTTCACCGGTCAGGTTTCTTCAGGAGGTCAAATCATTCAATCCAAAATCAAAGGAAAATAGCCAGAGACTTCTTCAGAAGGTCAAATCGTTATCCAGCCCACAACCAAAACAACCAGAGATAAAGGCAGACATGAATCAGGCAGTTTTGTACTAGCCGCTCCCCAGTTTAAGCCTTCTTTCTCTGTCTCATAACCTCCCAGCCTTCCGTCTAATTCTCTCTCTCTCTCTCATGCCCTCATCCCTCCCTTACCATGTGCTATAATTCCTCCAGAATGCTGCAGATCAGCAACTTCCTGCAGTGCAATCGGCTCTCTGAATGGTGGAGCTGTGTGGGGCAGGAAGTGCAGACTGATCTCTCAAATCGCAAGATCAGCATAAACGTCCTGCCTCGATGCTGCTCCACCATTCAGAGAGGCGATTGAAGTGCAGTAAGTGCTGATGACACTTTAGCCAAAGCCAAAATGCCCCTGAAAATCAGCTTTGGAGCCCATGTATGCGCTATACGTCTGAAGAGCTGCACAGGCAGGGGCTTCAAAGTCATAGGCTGATTACTGTCTGTCCATCGCTGTCTGCTGTTTACCTTTCACATAGCTGGACCCGGTGGTGCTGCCCTGTGCAAGTGCATGGGTTTGCACAGTGGGATATGCTGGTCCTGTTCTCCCTTATTGCCTGCAGCTGGGGGCTGACCACTCTCAGTGCCCCGCCCTTGGTAGGCCACTGGTCTGATGTATCTCTCAGGGCCACAGAGACCAACACTTCTAACGCAGATGGACCAGACTTATTGGCTCCAAATATCCATTTTCACATCTTTGCACTTAAACCCTTTCATTGACATTGATGAAGATCAATTACAATGAGAATGATTGTGGTCAGGCCCCAGAGACTGTAAACACAAATTATGATTATATCAGTTATGTATACAGTCTTGCCACAGTGGGTACATCTTTTAAACCCGTTGGCAAGAATTTTGCTAGGACACGTTGCTGAGACAGCTGTAGCAAAATCAAATGATTCAATTTTGAAAAGATACCCTGAGGGAGCACCCGAGGCCTCTGACTGAAGCCTGCCCTGGTGAATGCACAAAAAATAAAGGAAACTTTAAAAATGCTTGAAAACCTAAGACGCTAAAGGTAATCAGGTGCACAAAAAATTGGAAAAATGATATAAGCTGTGGTGCTACAACCTCTCTGCTTCACAGGACGATGAAGACTGAGTTGGTCCCATGTAACAGCAGAAAGCGGAGGTGAACATGAATAAAATCCTATGCTAGTAAGCTGCTTTCCACATCGGGTTCCCTCACCATGTTGAGAGACTTGCTACTCTACTTGTCCTGAGAGAAAGAATATTGCAGACAGGTTTTGTGTGTCTAGCTACTGAATTGGGAGAGAGGCAGGAGAGAGAAGGGATTTGGACAGGGTGGGATGGACAGATCAAATATTTATTTATTTATTTAACATCTCTTCTATACCATGCTATTTAGTATCAATGCGGTTTACATACAACAAAAGATTTATACAGCGCAGGCAGCTGCACTGTATTTACAGAGAACATGGTAGCATAAACTTGGACATTGCTGAGGTAACTATTTACAGAGTATAAATATTACAGGGTGTGGGTATATACAAGCTATTTACAGGTATGCGTCATCAACCATGGTAGGGATATATACTTGGTGCTATTTACAGATAAGCGTAGTTGATGCTGGCGCCTGGGGGTGTGGATGCCTTATCGCGTGCTGTGTGTGTTTGTGTGGTGGGCCTGGTGGAGGGGGGTGGCAGTATGTGTGCTGTCATCCGAGTAGTGTTTGAGGAAGAGGTGATGCTTTAATGCCTTTCTAAATTGGGCCAGGTCGGAGATTGCCCGTATGTTAGGTGGAAGGGCATTCCAGCATCTGGGCACGTAGAAACTAAAAGCCCTGTTTGTCGTTGCCTGCGTGCATTGGTTTGTTTCCTTCGGGATTATCAGTGTGTTGATTGCTGTGGACCACCTTGATCTGTTGGAGGGCGTAGGCTGGGTAAGCTCCGCGAGGGAGGTGGTGGAGAGCCTGTTGATGGCCTTGACGGTCAATAGTAGGGATTTAAACAAAAGTCTGCCATGGATGGGGAGCCAGTGGAGATGTCTCAGGATGGGTGTCACGTGATCCTTTCTGGAAGCACCGTAGAGAACTCTGGCCGCAGTGTTCATTGCTAGCTGGAGTGGATTAAGAGTGGATTGTGGGAGCCCTTGTAGAGTTGCATTCGTGTAGTCGAAGTGCGGGATCACCAGCGCTTGGAAGATCGTCCGGAAGTCATCAGGCTCAAGCAGGGAGCGTAGGTGCCTGAGTGTCCGGATCTTGTGGTAAACTGCTCTTACTGTGTTGCTTCACGTCCAGGCGTTGGTCTAGAGTGACTCCTAGGTAACAGATTGTGGATTTGGTAGTTAGTTATGCTCCTTTGACTTTAAAGAGGTTGGAGGGAAGAAACTTGGGTTCCTCGTGATGAAGAGGACTTCTGTCTTCTTGTGCTGTATTCGAAGGTTTTGTGTTTGGAGCCAGTTTGATACGGCATCAAAGCAGCTTGTCAGTGGGGAGAGGTCGGCTGGTCGGTTGTGAATGGCATGTAGAGCAGTACATCGTTGGCATATATCAGGCAGTTGACGTCGAAAGATTGGATGAGGGTGCAGATGGGCTGTATGTATATGTTGAACATCAGGGCAGAGAGGGAGGATCCCTGTGGTACACCCTGCCACTGGTGGAAAGGTTCTGATGTTGAAGCACCAGATCTTACATGCTGCCATCTGTCAGATAGGTATGATTCGCACCAGCTTAGGGCTGCGTCATTAATACCCTTCTCCTTAAGTCGTACCAGGAGGTGCTCGTGGCTTACTGAGTCAAATGCAGCAGCTATATCCATAAAGATGAGTGCAAACCCCTGGCGGATGTTGTTGACTCCAGTGATTATGTTATTGAAGAGGGTTGTTCCTCTGTAGTGCCTGATCAAGTTAGGATAAATATTAACAAAACTTTGAACAAAATAAAATCATGTAATGCATTAAAGATCCCAATAGAAAGTAATAAAAAGGAGGCAGGTTTGGGGGTATGTAGATATCTATCTAGCTAGAGAGAGCAGGGCTGACCCAACCAATAGGCAAACTAGGCAGTTGCCTGGAGTGGCAGCTTCTGGGGAACAGTAAAGAATAGGGCATTCAAATCTAAACAGACTGACAGCCAGAAGGGGACGTAAGGCTTAAGGCTTTAAACAGGAGCCAACACCTTGAACCAACTCTGGGACCAGCCCTAAGAAAGAGTGAAAACAGAAACCACCTTAGTTAAATATACCCCATGTACTATAAATATGAAAATACTATACAACGATGCTTCTGAGCAGTGGCGGCCAAGAGAGCAAATAGAATGCTAGGTATGATAAGGAAAGGAATGGAAAATAAAACAAAAGATATTATAATGCCTCTATATCGTTCCATGGTGAGACCGCACCTTGAATATTGTGTGCAATTCTGGTCGCCGTATCTTAAAAAGGATATAGCGATTTTAGAAAAGGTTCAGAGAAGAGCCACCAAAATGGTAAAGGGGATGGAAGGATACTCCTATGAGGAAAGGCTAAAAAGGTTAGGGCTCTTTAACCTGGAAAAGAGATGGCTGAGGGGAGATATGATAGAAGTCTATAAATTAATGAACGGAGTGGAACGGGTAAACGTAGATCGATTGTTTATGTTATCAGAATATAGAAAGACTAGGGTACATGCAATGAAGCTACAGGGTAAACTATTTAAGACTAATAAAAGAAAATATTTTTTCACTCAACGTGTAATCAAACTCTGGAATTTGTTACCGGAGGATGTAGTAAAGGCTGTAAGTGTAGCTGGGTTTAAAAAAGGTTTGGACAAGTTCCTGGAGGAAAGGTCCATAAACCATTATTAAGAAGGGACCCAGGATATCAATGCTTGAACCAATACAAGCATTGTGGAACCTGTGTCCCTTGGGGAAACTGCTAGGTACATATGACCTAGATTGGCCACTGTTGGAAACAGAATACTGGGCTTGATGGACCTTGGTCTGACCCAGTATGGCATATCTTATGTTCTTATAACACAACTGATGCCTCTGAAATGGACTCAGCAGATTCCAATGTGAAAGAAGAAATTTTTAAGTTGTTTGGGATCATAAAGCACCTTAAAAAACCAAACTGCTGGCATAGGAGCAAGCTCCACAAGTAGGTTTTACCCATCACGTTTGTAGCAATAATCAAAGGAAAGTGGAATGCGTAGTAGTGCTTTAATCACTGCCCTGGATAAAATACCTGCAGAGATTTGCATCTGCTTTTTATGTGGGAAGATTTTCCCGTCAAAAACACAGACTTGAAAATCCAAAGCTATGCGTGTTGCTTCTCTGACCTAATTCCACCCCCAGGAACACCTCTATACTATGCAGGTGGAATTAGGTGAATTGTTGAATGATGTACATTAATTCACCCATATTGAGTGTCGGAAATATTCAAAGAAGCCACTTGTATGTTTTATCTTTCATTGATTGATTATAATGCTCCCAGGTTCTACGGCAGGTTGCAAGAACTAGTTTTACTGACCCAGTATTGAACACACGTACCTGAGATTCTATGGACTAGGTACAAACTAGTGCTATGTGGGGCATATCTAAAGTAACTCTAGCAGGGGACGTAGTGCTTTAAGAGCAAACCTCTTCAGTTAACCGATTACCACCACCAGTGGCTTCCATGGCCCATACCTGTTTATACATGTGAGATCATTTTATTATAGAAGGAAACTAGATAGTTTAAGAGCTGTGTGCTTTGGGAGGCCTACTAACCTTGGGATATACCAATCTTCATCATGTTTAATAGGAAAAGATATGTACATGGGGGGGGGGCATTTTCAAAGGGAGTAATGTGGTTAGCAGATCTGTTAACTGCATTACGCCTGCTGAATAGGATATTTAGCAGCACTGATTATGCCCTCTCCATGCCACTTTATGCCCCGACACCAATCGCTTAGCATCAGGGTATTCTGGAGGCAGCACCGAAGTCAACCAGGCAACGGCAATATTAAACCACGGGCTGGATAACCTAAAGTGGCAAGGGTAGCCCCCCAAAAAAGCTGGCCGACTTTAGCCAGTTTAGCTACCCAGTCAGCAGCTGAATATCACTGCTGACCGAAGAGTTAATTCGCTAGCCAGTCAACCCGGAAAGTCAATGCTGGTGGCTAGATATGGACCCAGCATTGAGAATCCAGCTCTAACTTACAAGGGCGACGACCAGCTGTTGCCACTGAAAAACTCCTCCATTTGGTTTTGTCATCACTTGTTTTTGTACTTTAGGCGGCAACCATAATAAATTTCACTAAGATCGCTTTCATCAGATATGAATGCATAGACACGTCTTTTGAGGTGCAGAGTCCATTTACTTGATATCATCACTGTGCAAACAGAGGGGGAAAAGGATGGTGTGACAAGAGGGGGTGGGGCAGGGATTGCGCCAGTAGGCTGACTGCCATATTAAGCCCTTGTCTATTATAATGAACAAATAGTTGCATCATTTAAGAGAACGTCAACATCTGTAAATATATAGTGGGTCATTTACTAACTGCATGTGCTAACGTCACTAACGTGCTATTTCACACAGCCCACTGCATTAAATGTGCATCGTGGTACACAGCTTATGTTACCAGCGTTAGCATATGCTGTTAAGTAAAATGACCTCTTAAGTGGAATTAATTTTGGTCTCCAAAATAGCTTTTCTTCTTTAAGAATTAGTCTGAATTAACTAGAAGTAAATTTCAAATATGGCTAGATTAAAACAGACCTGAGGAAGGCTGGGATGCCTTCCGCTCAGACATGGACTCTGCCAAGACTGTCTCTCTCTCTTTTAATGTTAAGATGATTTTTAATCCAAAAAGATGATTTGTAAGCCTTCTGGAGCCATTTATATTACAAGAGTGGCATATAAATCAAATTATAATTGGGAACTACCAAGAAGGAACAGAGTCCATGCAAAGATTCAGCCAGGCTTATCTATGACCAATAAATAAAACGTTAATATAGTTATTCGTACCCCACTTACAAATCTACTATTTCTGAGAATACTTCTTATAAGGTTCCATTTACTGAATGGTGCGTCGCAGCTAAAATCTTTGAGTAAAGGTAAAGAATTGTGGTCCTTGAGAGTGGCAAACGGACCTGGATATTGAACAGATGCACTTGTCTGCCTTTGGTCAGAAACCCAAGTTAATGTGCATAGTTTTGTTACCTGGCAAACTAGACCTATTTGAGCTCTCAAGGAGCAAAGCAATGCTTTGCAAAATTAAATTACATCTGGTTTAGTTTTACTTTGACCCTTTTTAGCTACCTTTAAATAAGAAATGTGCTATAATACACAGGAAAATGTGACATGTCAATGACCTAAAGGATATCAAGTAAACATTTTATTTTTATTTCTTTAACAATGAGCAAATATAGGAAATCATTTGTACTCTTCAGTAGGTGAGCTTGCACAAAGATCATGGAGTTCTATACTTGGTACCCAAATTTTACCAAATAAAGACTATGTTCAAACCAGGATACAACGTAAATATCAGTGCACTAGGCAGACCATAGTAAAAAAATCTCTCATAATCCAAGACAGGCATTTCAACACAATAAAATCAGCATTTGCCAGTTTATTTATGTGAAAGGGAACAGAGAGAAACTGAACAATCTATACATTTTTATACTCTCCTCCTCTCCACATGCACTTGAGATGAACCATAATATACTGTTAACAAGTGCTGCAAGCAAAGACTGGTCTTCCGCGCACTCTTATCAGTAGAGGTCCTGTCAGTGACATGTGACTTTTACCTGCTTCAAGTTTAGGCTGTATCGCTTCCAGAACAATCAAACATGGTTGTCTCAACCTCATGGCACAAGTGATATGGAGAACCTTTACTTTCTTATGCTCATGACAAGCAGGCAGCAGTATGTGTGTTATAGCAGAAGCCTGAAGTAGTCATCAGGTTATAACTCACAAAGGCACACCCTGGTGGGCTACAAAAGAAATATTTTGTTCTGTGCAACAATTAAAATAAAAATGAAAACTGGTAAATGTGAGGGAAAATGCTCTATAAACATTCTTAATTTGCAGTATGAGGCAGTAACAGTTCCTAAGAGTTCTGCTGGCTAGTGTGGAGAGCCCCTAAATCTCAATATCCCATCATTTATAAACTGCCAAACATCATCAGAGACCCATGGTGTTCCTTTGTTGGATATAGATGGATAGCAGCTTCTCTGTTCCAATGCTGTTAAGGGGTTTACATGTTTTGAAAGGGTTTTTTCTCTTATTCTACTGATGGGATATCATCTTTCACCCTCTAACACATTTCTGTCACCTTTCTTGCACACTATTCCAGGTGTCCAATACCCACTGGACATGTGCCACTTACAGTACCATAGAAAAGAATCACAGTAATAATTCCACATTGATGAGAACCATAGACCTCTACCTCAGCATTTCCTAAGCTTTGTGAGCCTGGGGTCATTACTTTGCTTCTATTCATTTTCTAGATTTAACTATAGGAGGGAAAAGAGGCACACCAATAACATAATACATTCAGGAGCAGAAAGGGAGAGAAACGACTTCTATAAGTTCATTAAAGCATCTTCAATGGCATGATCAGAAGTACAGAAAATAATAAAGTGCCTAATCAATAAGGGCAGTTCTATATTGATGTAACAAAAAATATCATTTTGAGAGTGCATGTTGATGCTTTACATGCCAAGCACTGATTTATTTTAGACAATAGTATGGCACTGACTGATACTGTAGTTGAGCTGCAGTACAAAAATCTGAAGTTCAACCTTAGATGTTGCAGCC
Source organism: Ichthyophis bannanicus (assembly GCA_033557465.1). Lineage (NCBI taxonomy): Eukaryota > Metazoa > Chordata > Amphibia > Gymnophiona > Ichthyophiidae > Ichthyophis > Ichthyophis bannanicus. The sequence goes on along the minus strand of CM066043.1, from coordinate 122,533,255 downwards.
AGTGGGCCTGTAAAAAAGCTGAACATGGAAGTCATGAGTGAGGGTTCTTCTCTAGCCTTCTGCCAGTGAGAACCTGAGATTACCTGTCAGGATTACCAAAGATAAATGGTAGCAAAGAATTGTCCCAGCGCCTGGCTAAATCAGGAATACACATCAGAGACATTTTTGTTTGGGCAGAATCTTGCATTAATTTGTGTTATTTTTTAAACTTTTTAGAAAAGTACAATATTTTTATATTTTGTAGAATATTCCAGTCCAATAGGGTCTGAGCTATGCACACTGCAGACCATGTAAATACAAAAGCCATATTTTTTAACGTTCAGGAATCTTCTCACAAGCTGTCAGTCTTACAGAAGCTGAAATCTTAGCAGCTACTTGAGAAAATGCTTATATACTGAATATAACACTAATCAAAGTTAAGATATTTAGTATGCATTGTAAATTACAATTTATAGTCAACATCACGTTATAGTGCAAGTTGAAAAACTATGGTCATGTTATACAGGTTAAATGAAATCTGTTCTCGAGTTGCTCATGATGAATACTGTTTGATAAATCGCATTGATTTTTGCTTCACCAGCTTCTGTTGTTGTCTTGTTGACTGTGCATCATCAATGGCATTACACACCATCTGTGAATAAGAGATATGCCTTTATTTGTGTCACCAACATAATGCCCACAAAATCAAAGGATGAGTATTTGAGATGCTTTCCCCTGTACAGGGCCGGCCCACCCACTAGGTGAACTAGGCAATTGCCTAGAGTGGCAGACTCTGGTGGGCAGCATGACGATCCTTCCTTTGAAGTGGCGGCAGTTCAGTCGCCGCTTCAGCACCATGATAGGCATTAAAATGCACGTGCAGTCATGGCCTGTCACTCTTGCCCCCGTCAAAAGGATGTTACATCAGAGGGGGCAGGAGCAGCAGACCATGAGCATGCGCAGGCACTTTAAAGCCCGCCGTGGCTGAACTCCCATTACTTCAAAGTAAGGATCGGCATGCCACCCTCCATCCTCCAGTGGGTAGATGAATGTTGGGGGTGGGGGGGTGTGGCAGCGGCAGCATAACGGCATTTCAGGCATGTCGGAAGGGGGTGTAATAGAAGGCTGGCCTAGGGCGGCAGAAACCTTGGGCCGGCCCTGTCCCTGTAGTGGTATTAGTCAAAGAAAAAGGGCAAATCCAGAACAAATTGGTGCAGTAATCTCTAAGCTTACTTGATGGAAAAAGGCAAAACTAAGCTTAAAGGGGAATATTTTCTTGTCTGAGCAATTAGGCATAAAATCCTAGTGTATCAGTGCCCTTGTTTATTAATGTCAGCCAATCACAATACAAGATTATTATAGTGCCACAGTGCATTGTTAACTGGAAATAATGAAGGGAGGAAAACTCTTGGGAAAATAATATCTACAAACTGAATAAAAAAGCATTTTTGCACAACTTATAGCATTGATTAGGCTGAACCTGAGGCAAGCAGGATCTCAGTGACTATTTTGACACAGAATGCCTTTAAATTTACTTATGCAAATGAAAAGATAAACATTTGAGTAGTTTACACTAGGTTTCGGCTGAACTAATTTACTCTTTTTAAATTAAATCTGTATCCATGCAAATCATTCAGAAGGTACTTAATATTATGATACAGCATGCTAAACATATGCAATAGCCCTAAATAAGGGCTTCTTTCATTGGAGAGAAGCCTGTGCCACTATCAGTCGATGTTTTCATATTTTTGACTAACTGTGGAGGCCAAGTAATATCCATATGCAGGTCTATGAGTCCCTTTTACTAAAGCTCAGTGACTGGTGAATGTATATTTTTACATTCACAGCAACTAGCAGGTGGGAATACTAACGCATGTGCTTGTCAGCCACCGCCTGTTAAGAAGTAGGGTAATCAAGCGCTGTGGGATGGGGAGGGGAAGAGGTGGAGAGTGGGCATCGAGGGCACATTACTGACAGCACCAGGGCAGTTACCACACACTTAGCAGCAATAGGACTTAACGTGAGTTCACTTAACACCTTTACGAGAGCAGTTAGGTGAACCCACCTTACTGGAGCGCACGTTAGTGTAGCCTGTTGTGCATTAGCTGTCAGGATCATGCTGGTCTCTCCCCTGAGAGCTAACTTGGCATGCATTGTTTGGCTGTTAAGTGCAAAGCCTTAGTGGGCTTTAGTAAAATGGACCTTATATTCAAAAACACTTACCCAGATAGCGACAACCACTATCTGGATAAGTATGGACAGTGTTAGGGTAGAACAAGGGCGGAGCATTGGCCTTCCATATAACTATATGGAGACCGGCAATATTCAGTCCATCATCTGTATATCTATGTGGATAGCAGACTGAATCACTGCTAACTGTCTAGCAGCAGTGCTCACCTCTATATGGGGCATGTTTACTAATCCCCACACTGGTAATGCTGGCTTGGGCCATGTTACTAGGGCAAGGCTTTGTGCTAACTGCAGGTGGAGGGGGAGCAGGTACAACCATCCACCAGAGTAAACCTGTCTCGGGAGCAACTAACGCTACTCACTGAGGTGGTGTTAACTGCTGTCCATGCTATCTGCACCGAGCAGATAGTGCAGGCTTCAAACACCTGTGAATGCTCCTGGCCTGCTCGGTCACCACCCAGACACGCATTGCCTGGGTAGCTTGGAGCTTTAGCATAGGGCCCTACATTAATTTTTAGGGCGACACCAATACCGCATGCTAACCCCGTGCTACCTAGGAGCAGAAGTTAATAAAGATGTGCCTGTATGTATGTTCAGTGCCACTGCTTCTGCAGATAGTAACACTAAATATATGTAAAAGATTTAAGTGTCTTGGCTGGTGTTTAAAAAACAAAAACAAAACGGACCATTGTATTTAAATATTGACCTGACAGAAAATAACCAGACATGGTTTCTTTATCATTTAAACATGTTATTCTTTGCTCTTAAGAAAAATAAGGGCTCACCTTTTTGCTTGCATAAGCATAAGAAAGGCTGGAGAAATGAAAATAAAAGTAATGAGTGTCTTTCTGCACATGAGTTACCTTGGCAGCAGCTGTATCTTGGAGCGGGATCCTCTTCAGGTGTCCTTGACTGGCAGTTTCTTTCTTCTGGAATACTAGAGGCCCATGATCCTGTCCAAGAGAAAATGATGACAAAACTGCAACCTAAAATGTCAACTGTGTAATTGTGCCTACACACTGCCTTGCAAGGGTAATAACACAATATAAAAAAACAAGAATACACATTTGTGTAAATCCAAATAGTAAGAAAGGGAAACTCGCCCCCCCCTCCAAATTACTAATACATCAATGTGATTAGCCCACAATAAAGGGAGCGTTCCAAGCTATCAAAGGGGCTAAAAACTCAGAAAAAGATGCAATAATTCAAACAAACTAATTCTTTTGCAGTACCCCAAGAACGCAACTGGAGATACACATCCTTAAGGTTATTCACCCACAGTAATATTGCTTTCAAAAATGACTCCAATTGTATGCCATAAAATAATAATAAACACCACCCCCTCACCATACTGTATCATATATTTATATGGAAATTTTACAAAATCAGCCCCCAGGGTCCAAGACCCCTAGTCACACTGGAAGAAACATTTCATCTAAACTGAGTTGAACATGCAAAATTTGGAAACAGACTATGTCAGAAGACAACAGCGGGCGTTTTCAGCACAAGATCTCTTAGTTTCCTGAGTTATTCATGAGGGGAGTAGCTGGCGTAAAGATCTCCTCATTTGACAGTTACAAAAAAGGAAGTCAATTCAAGAATATCAGAGAGACTAACAAAAGAACACAAGATATATCATATTGGGTCAGACTAAGGTCCATCAAGCACGCTATCCCGTTTCCAACAGTGGCCAATCTAGGTCACAAGTATCTAGCAGTTTCCCTAAAAGGCACAGGTTCCACAATGCTTGTACTAGGGCAAGCAGTGATATCCCCCAGTCTCCTTTAAAAATGGTTTATGGACCTTTTCTCTAGGAACTTGTCAAACTTTTTTGAAACCCGGCTACACTAACAGCTTTTACTACATCCTCTGGTAACGAATACCAGAGTTTGATTACGCGTTGAGTGAAAAAATATTTTCTCTTATTAGTCTTAACCCTTTCCAGGCCGAGCCCAAAACTCTCGGGATTCAAAATTCTGACTAAATATTCCTATCAAATGGTATATAACACATGACCATAGCAGAAGGAAAATCACTATTAGAACATATTGAATAAGACGGGTACAATTTTCCTGAAATATGCAAAAATTAAGCCAGCTGCAGAATGTGGATTAAAATTTTAAAGTAGGCCTTCAAAGGGATTTTCAACACAGGATACTATCACTTGAAACAGGGCTTTTGATGGGCCCGAAACATGCATGTCGGGTGCCTAAAGCTTTGGTGTTCCCTCACGATGGATGTATATCGCCAGTTCATGAGATAAGTGGTTTTTCACTATTTCAAAAGTTCTGTGCAATTTGAAACTTGTTTTTGTTTAATAAAAGGGATTCCCTGGAGTGGAGGGGAAGGGTTTCCTTCCTTCCCTCTCTTGCCGGGGGGATCCCGACATAAAAAAAGTTGTTAGAGTTTTATGTATTTCTAGAACTCAACGATCCATCTTAATGCATAGCAACAGATTAACTTTCATAGCAGCTTTTTTGAAGTTTACAGTATTGCTACCCAATTGGTAATGTCCCCATTCTTCTTTCAATGCCTCCATTCTCAAGTCCTGGCTTTCAAACCTCTCTGCCATCTTGTTAAATATGCAAAACCAAGGAATAAAACTTGGAAGCATACCTTCAGCTTTGGTAACATCCTGCTATATTTGTAAATGAATTAGGCACATTCCTACTGGTCCCTTTTATTTACTTACCGGTACTTGCATATGTAAACTACCTGCTCGGTCCCAGAGGGTAGCAAAATCACTGACGGTACCATAATTTTCCCACTTCCACATTCCCTCACTAGCCTAGCCATTTCCACATTAATTGTGATCTGATGAGGTCTTTGGTATTATGCGGAATACAAACACACAATACCATGGATCTGCACTGGGGCTCCACCGGCTAGGAGACCAAATTATCTTTTCCATTTCCATGGTAAAACAAAAGATATTATCAATATGTAGCAAATTTAAAAAGTCTGGGCCAGAGATCATTGTTCAGCATCTGGATACCATAGTCATCTTGGAAACCTTGCTCTGAAATGAACTTTTTAAGGAGGTAAAATTTCTCTTACAATAATTGTGAGTGGAAGAGTAGTCCAGTGGTTAGGGCAGCAATCTGAAATCAGAAATATCAGGGTTAAGATTCCACTGACTCTCCTTGTGGCCATAGGAAAGTCACTTAACCCTCCATTGCCTCCCCTTCATTTATAAACTATTTGAACATGAGGTTCATAGTCGTTGCCTTGACTTTCTCTCCTCTCAAGCCCTTCTGAATACTCTACAATCTGGCATTTGTCCTTTACATTCTACTGAAACAGCTCTGGCCAAAGTCTCCAATGACCCGTTCCTGGCAAAATCCAAGGGCCTTTACTCAATCCTCATCCTTTTTGACCTTCCTGCTGCTTATGACACTGTTGACCCTAACCTTATCCTTGATACCTTGTCCTCGGTTGGTTTTAAGGGCTCTGTGCTATCCTGGTTCTCTTCTTATCTCTCCCATCACTCCTTCAGTGTTCGTTCTGGTGGATCATCCTCTACTGTTATCCCACTCAGTTGGTGTACCCCAAGGATCTGTCTTGGGCCCACTACTTTTCTCTCTCTATACCCAGTCCCTAAGTACACTCATCTCTTCCCATGGCTTTCAGTACCATCGTTATGCTGACGCCGACGCCCCCCCCCCCCCCCCCCCCCCAGATCTATCTCTACACCTGAAATCTCTCTGGCAATCCAGGTCCAGATCTCTGCCTGACTTTCTGACATTGCTGCTTGGATGTCTTACCGCCACTTGAAATTGAACATGGCCAAAACTGAGCTTCTTATTTTTCCCCCTAAACCCTCCTCTCCCCTTCCTCATTTCTCAGTGTCTGTGGCTAACTCTCTACTCCTCCCTGTTTCTTCATCTAGCAACCTTGGGGTCGTCTTCGAATCCTCTCTCTCCTTACACATCCAACTGATGGCTAAAACCTGCCGTTTCTTTCTCTACATCACCACCAAAATTCATCCATTCCTTTCTGAACCCACTAAGGCACTTATCCACTCTTTAGTACCTCTCATCTTGACTATTGTAACCTACTCCTTGCTGGTCACCCTCTGAAACATCTCTCTCCCCATCAATCAGTTCAACACTCTCCTGCGCAGTTAATCTTCCACCAGCCTCGTCATGCTCATATTACCCCTCTTCTCAAGTCACTTCATTGACTCCCTATCCATTTCCTCATCCAGTTCAAACTTCTCCTGCTGACCTATAATGCGTTCACTCTGCAGCTCCTCACTACCTTTCCTCTCTTATTGCTCCCTTATATCCATTCTTCTGGCAAATTGCTTCTATCTGTGCCCTTCTCTTCTATTGCTAACTCTAGACTTCGCTCCTTTCACCTTGCTGCTCCCTATGCCTGGAACAAACTACCCGAGTCCGGACATCAGGCTTCATCTCCAGCCCTTTTCAAATCCAGGCTGAAAACTCACCTCTTCGCTGCTGCTTTCAGAACTTGATTCATCTACTCTCCTTGTATTTCCTTACCATTCCCTCTAGATGTACTCTATGTCTACAGCTACTGTATTCTTGACCAGACTGTAAGCTCTTATGAGCAGGGACTGTCTTTTACATGTGCCTGTGCAGTGCTGTGTACATCTTGTAGAACTATACAAATGTTCAATAGTAGTAATAGTAGCAGTAGTAGGTACAACATTAAATTGCAAGCCCTCTGGGACAGGGAAATAACCTACAGCACCTGATTGTAACTCACCTAAATCTGGTACTGGAAAGGTGTGAGCTAAATACTACTAAACAAAGACTTAATTTAGGTATGTACATCAGCGGTAGGATTATTTTATAGCAAAGCTAACTTCTGACATTTCTGTTGACTTCGCTAATCTAAATCACCATTTAGGTAATATATAGTAGATTAGTGAAATGGGAAAAAGGGGACAACATCTAGAAAACACAGTGTATTACTGCCTGTAGTATGGGAAATGGATCTTGAGGCTTTAATAGAAGAGGCTGAAATGGATTTAGTGGCAGTTATGGAGACATGGTTCACAGAAAACCATGAATGGAACGCAATTATAACAGGTTATAATTCATTCAGGAGGAACAAGGTAGAAAGAAAAGGAATAGTGCTGCTATATATAAAAAGTAATATTAATGAAAAAGAATCAAAAAACATGAGGTAAGGAGGAAGCACTACTGGTTAATCTTAAGACAGAATGAAATTTCTGTTTACATCAATAAGATATACAAACTACCTTCACGGGGAGAAATGAACAGATTTGCAGTATTGCTATGAAAGGAGAAGTGCTACCGATAGGTAATTTCAATATGCTGGATGTTGACTGGGACATCCCTGGTGTAGTGCTGAAGTAAGGAGATCCTGGATTCCCTACAGGGAGAACTATTCTGGCAACCGTTAATGGAACCCACATCAGAGGTGGGCATGGTAGGCCTGGTGCTTACGAGTGTGGAGTGTGCTTCCGATGTTAAAGTGGGTGATCACCTCGTATCCAGTGATCACAGAATGCCATGCTTCAGTATGAGGACGAGAGCTGAGATAGTTCATTCAAAAATGAAGGTCCTATACTTTAGCAGAACTAACAGTCAAGATGGGATAATACCTTAAGGAGTCATTAGTTGGATGGGAACAGTTGAGGGATGTAGAAAAGCAGCAGGCAAAACTGAAAGGGGATATTTTAAGGGCAACAAATCTTTTTGTGAGCAAAGTAAATAAATGTTAAAGAAAAGGGAGACCACTGTGGTTCTTGAAAAAGCAGCTGAAAAGGTAAAGAAAAAAAAAAAAAAGAGGGCAGCCTTCATAAAATACAAGAGATTACAGAAAGAGGAAGACAAAAATCAATATTTAGAAAAGTTAAGAAAAACTAGGAAATAGTCATGAAAGCAAAGATACAATTGGAAGAAAGAAAATAGCCAATTCTGAAAAAAGGTGGGGACAAAAACATTTTTCAGAAAAAGTGACAAGAGGAAGTGCAAAAGTGGTATTGTTAGACTAAAAGTCAAAGCAGCTATGGGGCTAGATGGGATGCATCTGAGAGAATTGAAGGAACTTAGGTAAGTTTTGGAGGCTCTATTGTCTGGCCTTTTCAATGATTCTTTGTAGTTGGGGATTGGTTCCAGATGACTGGAAAAGGGCACAAAATGGAAGGATAAGGTTGGGAATTACAGGCTGGTTTAGTCTGATTTCTGTGATGAGCAAATTAATGGAAACATTGCTAAAATGGAGAAATGCAATGTTTCTGGAATCCAATGGATTGCAGGATCTGAGACAATATGATTTTTCTAGAGGCAGGTCTGGTCAGACAAATCTGATTTCTTTGACTGGGTGATCAAAGAGTTTGACAGAGCAAGAGTGCTAGATGTGGTGTACTTAGATTTCAGTAAAGCCTTTGACACGATTTTGCACAGGCGACTTATAAATTGAATGCCCTAGGGATGGACCCTAAAGTGACCAACTGGCTTAGAAACCAGTTGAGTGGGAGGTGACAAAGGGTACAGGTAAATGAAGCTCTCTCTGAGGACAAGTTCATTACCCGTAGTATGACACAGGAATCTGTTCTTGGTCCGATTCTTTTTAAAAGTTTTCCAAGTGATATTGCGGAAGGATTGTCAGATAAGGTTTGCCTCTTTGCAGATGATACCAAAATCTGCAATAGTGTAGATGTCCAAGAAGGTGTACATTTTATTTATTTAAAAGTTTATAACACACCTTATCGGCAATAAGTCATCCAAAGTGGTTTACAAAAAGAACAAGATAATACAGCACAAGCATCATAAATACAATACAAAATAAAATAAAAAATAATAGGATAGCAGAGAAACTTTCCCACCACATCCTAATCCCAGAAGATAGTATTACAAACTAATCAAATATTCAACCTGCGACCAACTCTCTGGGCCCTTAAACCAACCTGACCTGAGCTAAATTAAGTATGAAACAGTCACGTCTTCAAAATCCTCTTGAACATCACATAAGGCTAAATTAGGCCTTACCTACTAATTGCTTTCCTTGAGGAACTCTAGTCCAGTCCTGCACCTCTGGGTTGTCAATCCCCACCAGCAGCTTGAAGAGTGAGCATTTCACCTTTTTTCTGACGACATCACCGTACCTAGGTAGCTGGTTCTGCCTCCCAGCCCCCAGTACCTATTGACAAAGCAGACTCACAGGAGCAACAAATAAGTAGTCACCATTTATTTATTTAGACAGTTTTGTATACCACCTTATCCTTCAATCAAAGTGGTCACAACACAATTGGGGGATACATTTAACACGAGGGGATATGAGACACATACACTAATACTTATACGGAACATGAGCATATTAACCATTGAAACTATCTAACTATTGAACTAGAATAGAGGCCCCACCCACCTTCTGGGGCCCTGTTCTCCAAAGAACCAGACAGAAAAGGAAGTTTTCCTGGGGAATTGTCACCCCCAGGAGACCCCCCCCCCCCCACTGGGGCGCTGCTGTCTCAGCCCAGACAACAAATTGCAATCCGATCCATACTCACCCTTCCTGAATGCTAATGCTATGCAATGAAGTGTTCCGCGGACCTTTCAATTGTATGATATTCTTTAGGCCCAAGATCACAACGTTCACTCATTACAATGTCAGGGAGGGATCCGGGACTGGATTGGAGTTCAAGGAAAGCCAAATAGCAGGTAATGCCTAATTTCACCTTCCTTATCGTTCCTCCAGTTCAGTCCCACACCTCTGGGATGTAACATAGCAGTATTAACAAGAGGGACCTGCGAGACCAGCCTGAATAACTGCCGCCCCAAATCCGGCATCCCCTGTCGCTTGAACATCTAGACGATAAGGCTTCACAAATGTATGAAGAAATGAATAGGTGGCACCATACTGAATTCTGCCCAGGAGGTTGCCTAGGCTCTTGTCGAATAAGTCCATCTCCTTGATCTACCTGGCTATCGACACCTTGGCTGCCGCTCACCTTTGCGTGGGCCCCCAAAAAGAACAAACAAGTGATCTGATTCCTGAAAGTGAGCTGTTCTTTTTAGATATCTCTGCAAAACCCAGCGGACGTCAAGGAGATGCTACTGAGGATCTGACAGCGCCGGTAGAGAAACCGGCTGATTCACATGAAAAGCGGAAACCGCCTTTGGCAAAAAGGAGGGAACAGGGCGGATAACCACCTTTTCCTTTGAAATAGAAAGGAACAGCTCCTTGCAGGACAAAGCCTGAAGCTCCGAGATCCGAAGAGCTGAGCAGATTGCCACCAGGAAGACCGTTTTTAGGGTCAGGTCCTTCGGAGAGGAGGCGCTCAACAGCTCAAAAGGCTCCTGCGTCAAAACTGAAAGCACGAGATTAAGATCCCAAGGAGGAATCACCTCCTGCAGCGGCGGACGCAGTTGCTTCACCGCCTTCAGAAAGTGAACCACATCCGGATGTGCTCCCAGTGAGACCTCCTGGATCTTGCCTCTATAATAAGCGAGAGCTGCGACCTGGAGCCACAGAGAACTAGCCGCCAAGCCCTTCTCAAACCCTGCTTGCAGAAAGGAGAGCACATCTGGCACAGTAGCTACAAACGTTCTAGACTCCCTTTCTCCACATCAGGCCTCAAAAATACACCATACCCGGATGTTGGAGAGCAAAGCAGATTTCTTACGGGCTTTTAGCAACATAGCAAGGACTGCCCCTGAGTACCTGCACCTTCTCAACCTTGCCCGTTCAAGGACCAGGCCGTAAGTGAGAATCGATCCATCTGCAGCATGCGCACCAGCCCATGGGTCAAGAGATCTGCCCTGGCCGGAAGGCGCCATGGCTGCCCTGCCAGTAGCCTGATCAGGTCTGCATACCAGGGGACGTCTCAGCTAGTCCGGGGCAATCAAGATGACCTGCCCTCTGTGAGCTTCTATGCGCTGCACCACTCAGCCTATCAGCGCATATGGTGGAAAGACAGAGAATACCTTCCGTGAGCCACCTCTGCAATGGGCATCTAAACCTTCTGACATTCTCTCTTTTCTCCTGCTGAAGAAGCAATTGGTCTTGGTGGAGGCAAACATCACCATCATGACTGGAAGGGCCCATCTCCTCACTATCTGAGCGAAGACTTCCAGATACAGGTTCCACTCACCGGGATCCACCTGGATCTGACTTAGGTAGTCGGCTGTCACGTTCTCTACTCCTGCTACATACGCTATGGACAGAGCCTGGAAATGCTCTTCCACCCAAGCAAACAACTCTTCCATCTCCGCTGCTAACCACATGCTTCCTGTGCCCCCTTGCTGATTGATATAGGCTATCGTGGTTACATTGTCCGAGAAGACCCAAATTGCTTTTCCTTGGAGTAACGAGTGGAACTGCTGGAGGGCTAGGAAGACCGCCCACAGTTCCAGCCTGTTGATGGGCCAAGACGTCTCCTCCGGCATCCAGCGCCCCTGTGCTATCGAGCCCTCATAATGGGCCCCCCAACCTGAGATACTGGCATCCGTCATCAAGGGACTCCACTGGGGGGCCTCAAGTGGCATTCCCGCAGCCAAATTCTCCGGGCGTAACCACCAATTGAGTGCCCCTTTTGTGGCCCTATGGCACGGGAGTGGCTGTGACAAAGGATGAATCTGGTGTGACCACCTGTGCAGTAGCACTCTTTGAAGCAGACATATGCGCACTCATGCCCACAGCACTACCTCTATGGTTGCTGCCATGGTCCCCAGAATTTGCAGGTACTGCCATGCTGTTGGCTGTTTCATGTGCAAGAACTGCTGAACTAGACACTGCAGCCCTTTTGCCCTCTGATCCAGCAGAAATACCTTGCCGGCATGGTTGCTGAAGCGTGCCCCCAGGTACTCTATGTCCTGTGATGGCACCAGCTCACTCTTGGACACACTGACCACCCCACCCAGACTCTGCAGGAACTCCACCACCCTTGCTGTGGTCTGCTCGCTCTCTATCCTTGTCTTTGCCTGGATGAGCCAATCATCGCGGTATGGGTGTACCAAAATGCCTTCCTTGCACAGTGCCACCACCACTGCTGCCACCACCACCACCATCACCATCACTTTGGTGAAAATGAATGGAGCTGTCACCAAGCCGAAGGGCAAAACCTGAAACTAGAAATGCCCCATCAGAACTGCAAAGGGAACAGTGATGCTCTGGGTGCACGGGGTTATGCAAGTAGGCCTCCATGAGAGGTTGAGGATGGGACGAAAAGAGCCCTCCCTTCTTGGGGACCACAAAATAGATCAAGTACGGACCTGTGCCGTATTGGGATTCTGGGACCCTTACAACTGCTCCCAACTGAAGTAGGGATTTTAGGGTCTCTCTGACTGCCTGGGCCTTGGCCCATGTCCCACAGGGAGATTGTACAAATGTGGGAGTCATCAGTCTGGAAAACTCCAACACATAGTTGTCTCTGATGACCTCTAGCACCCATTGGTCGAATGCAATCTGGGCCAAGGCAGGGTAAAACCTTCCATGGGTTGCACCTCCTAGGCCCCCATCATTTCATTGTGTCTTCTTAGGCCTGGACGAGGATACCCCCAAAACCCCTGAAAGCCTTGTCCTTGGAAGAACGAGGGGCCCCTTTGGTAGGGATTAGGCCTCAATGAGCTGAATCGTTGAAGTCCTTTGACCTCTAAACGGCCCCAGAAGATGAGGTTGCTTTTGTTTTGCCTCCTTTTGTCTCCCCCAATTTCTTTACAAACTTTTTCAGCTCCACCCCGAACAGCAGTTTCCCCAGAAGGATAACTTGCTAAGCCAGGACTTGGATGAGACCTCCGTCGCCCAATTCCTCAACCAGAGGTAGCAATGGGCCGCCACCACAGAGGCCATCTCCTTGGAGAGCCCCCTAATCAGATCATAGAACGCATCTGCCAGGTAGGCTGCTCCTGACTCCATCCTAGGAGATGCCCGTGTCTGATCTGTAGTGGCTACCTGGACTGCCCTGCGCCTTGCACCCTATGCATGCAGGCTTGGGCCACCAGGACCCCACATATCGAAGCCTGCAAGGATAACGTGTTAATGTCAAATGCTTGCTTCAGCAAAGTGTCTAGCTTTCTATCCTGGGCATCTTTAAGTGCCACACTGCTTTCAGCTGGGATAGTGGTCATCTTCATCACCGCCGACACAGCGGCATCGATCTTTAGCGAGTGGGAAAACTCCTGCTCAGGTAGGGGGTAAAGCATGATATGGCCAGCACCCCCTTCAGAGCAGCCTCTGAGAGGTCCCACTCCTCATGGATCATCTGCTTTACCACTCTATGCACCGGGAAGACCTTCTGTGGCTTCCTCACCGCCTGTAGAAGTGTGTCCTCCAATGATGACTTCTCTGCCAGCAGACTTGCTGGCATATTTAGTGCCTTCAGAGTCTCCATAATGAGGGCTGCCAGTTCCTCTTTTCAGAAGACTCGCACAATACAGTACCCCCTACTCCTGAGGGAGTTCCCCCTCCTCCAGCTCTATGGTAGGTTCGTCCACATTAGAGTCCAGGCCTATCTCCTCTGGCCCTTACTCACAAGGAAGGAAATCCTCTGCTTCCTCCTCATGCCTATATTGCCGCTTAGTTACCTGCTCCTGCGCCTCGCACTCCAGGGTGGCCGCCGGTCTCTTTATGGCTGGTGATTGTCCCGAGCCTACATAATCCTGCCCCTGCAGCTTCATGCAGTAGGCCCTATGCAACAGGAGAACAAATTCTGGACAACCCCCCCCTCCCCCTGCCAGGGCCTCGCTGCCGAGTCCTTGGGAGTAGAGGGTCCAGGGTTCACCCATTCCCTGGTGTAAGATTCTAATTGGGGAGGCAATGGTTCTTGTTCCACTCCCATGGAGAAGTAGTGCCTCTCCTGGGTCTGGCAGGCCCTACCTCCTTCCCCAAACAGCCCTCTCTTTTCTGCTGTACTGAGTCCTCTTGTAGGAGCTTTTGTTCCTTCTCGCAGCCGTAGCAGGTCCCTTTTTCCGAAATTGATGACCGCTGTACACCGCACCATAGGCACTGCTGCTTGGCCAGCATCCCCCACTCTGGAAATTGAGGAATATGCCCAGGCCGTAAAACAGAGGCAAACTACCCCTTTCAGTCTCTTCTTTCTCCTTTCCTTTTTTTTTTTTTGCTCAGAATGTCTCCGGCCACAGAGAATCCGTCTGGCCAGCCCAGGAAATGCTAAATGCATCAGGGCACCCTGCATTGACCCCCTACTAAGTCGGGGAAAAGACAACAGCCTGCCTGATAACTTTCCCACACAGCCGGCACTGCCCCAAGCCACACGGTGAAAGTGACACACTGTGGCGTGTCAGCGAACCGTGGGAGACAGAACAATTTAGCTTAATTTAATGGGCTGCAGAGAAGAGCGGAGCTATTTTAAGGAGCTGTTTACCTCCTCACCCTGGGCACAGCTTCCATTGCCAGCATCAGTGTTGACTGGGGAGTGAAGACACCGTGTTGCCTGCAGCCTGGCCTAACCACACGCGGCTCCTCACCTGATCACAGGTTCAGGAGCCACCGCTGCTCTGGACCGCACTGCCCCTGGTAGAAGCCCAAGGACCCTACAACTCCTTCCCTACTGACAGGGGGAAGACGACCCAGTTGCTTTCCTCCTTTCACTGTCCTGCACCGAATAGAAGGAAACGGTCCCGTTATGTTTTTTTTCTTCAGCAACTTTGTGCAGATTAGCTAAGCAGAATGCCTAAAGACAGGGTTGCAGAGCAGCGCAGGCCAACTTAACTAAAAAATCTCTAACTAACCCTCTTAGTTGTCCCTACTGCGAGCCCAAAATCTCTGGACCACCATCTCCAGCTGCTTGGAGACTGAGCTTACTGGGGGCAGGAAGGCAGAACTAGCTGCCTAAGTATAGTGATGTTATCAGAAAAAAGGTGACATGCTCAGTCTCCAAGCTGCTGGTGGTGGGGGTCGATTATCCAGAGGTGCGGGACTGGACTGGAGTGACGATAAGGAATCTTGCTCCAACTGCAGGTCCAGAGGCAAAGAATTCCAAACAAAAAGTACAGCAAAAGACTGTAGGAATAATCACCTGACCT
Source organism: Ichthyophis bannanicus (assembly GCA_033557465.1). NCBI lineage: Eukaryota > Metazoa > Chordata > Amphibia > Gymnophiona > Ichthyophiidae > Ichthyophis > Ichthyophis bannanicus. Next base: position 122,518,103 of record CM066043.1, on the reverse strand, counting down.
TGTTGAATGGATCGTAAAGCTCTCCATGGTTCATACTGCCTCAACTTATTCTGAAGACAAGCCAGACCAAGGCCATGCAGAATTTTAAATGCCAGCAAAGACACTTTATACAGAATGCAACTTCTCACTGGCAACCAATGCAAACATTTTAATAACGGAGTAGCAGAAGTCCACCTATGTACACCCAAAATCATCTGCGCTGAAGCATTCTGTACAAACTGTAACTGAGCAAGAAGCCGTTCAGGGAGACCCAAATAAAGCCCATTACAATAATCAAGATGGACAAAAACATGATTGAACCACCATCTGAAATAACCTCTTTTCTAATTAGAGACGCAATTTCGCTCACCAGCTTCAGTGTAAAAAACATTAACTGTACCACACAGGATATCTGAGCTTCCATATTAAAGGCTGAATCTAACATTATATTTTGTTTATAAACCACCTTCCTACTATCTAAGGAGGTTTACATAAAACTCAACAGAAGTAACAGCGTCTAAAAGACTGCTTTACAGAGAACAAGAACATTCCATTAATTACGAACTAAAAACAGAGGTCCCACAACTATGAAGAGTAAATAGTAAACATGGTAACTATGTATAGGCCTGGGAACTGAGGGGATAGGTAGGGCATAGTCTATGCACATTGTAGGAAAGGATGATAGTGTCAGGCTCTTGGTCTGAAACATCAAAGGATATTCCCCAGAACTTAACCATAACAGAGGACCACTGACCCTAGGAGCATCGTTACCAATCTATATTTTGGTTTTCTGGGTATTTAAAAACAAATTATTATATAGTAACCAAGCAGCAATCTTATTCAAATCCTCATTGAAATGCTGCATCTTAAGCTTCGCATCACCTTAAATAAGAAAAAACAACTGTATGCCGTCATTAGCATAAACAGAACAATGAAAACTCAAATTCCAGCACAATGCTCCTAGGAGCTGCAAATATAAATTAAACAATAATGTGGATAAACAAAACCCCTAAGGAATCCCACAAACAATACCATAAGTATAAGAAGCCATCAAGCCTCTTCGTACCACTGCAGATCTTCCTTGAATAAAGAATTCTATTCACTGGAGAGTCTTCGGTTGAATCTCAAACAAATTACAGCACTGAAATACAATTTTCCAATCAATCATATTAGTAGCTGCTGCTAAGTCTAAAAACCACCACTTGAATTCCAGCATCCCTATAATGCAACACCTCATCTTGCACAGCCAACAAAACAGACACAGTCCCATGATCTGGACAAAAACCAGCCTGGGCTGAATCCAAAATTTGTTTTTCTTCCACAAAGGAGCTCAGTTCAACAAAGACCACCTTCTGAAGCACCCTTGACAGAAAATATAAATTCGATATTGATCTGTAATTAGAACACAGTAGAGAGTCAAGATTCTCCTTCAATGCAGGTGACAGAAGCATGACGCAACTGATCAAGAAAGAAAAACCTTCCTCCAAAGATCTATTCACAGTCTTACTAATGCCCTGCCTAGGGTCACCTGTAAGAGCTTTTAGAAGATGCAAACATGGGTCAAGGCTATAAAAGGAAGGATTAATGCTCCTAATTAATTTATCCAAATGTTCTAAAGGAGGACATTGAAAAGACTCCAACATTATCTCCAAAGTGTCTTCCCCCTCTCTTCTTCTTCTTCTATAAGCCTCTCAACAACATGAGGTGGGATCTAGCGAAGCTTCATCGAGAATTTGGTAGTTGAGATTTATTGCTAAAAAATGCAGTCATGCATTTGGGCTGCAAAAATCCAAGGGAGTGGTACGGTATACTAGGATAAAGTACTTCTGTTCAAGAAAAAAAGAGCAGGACCTGGGTGTGATTGTTTCTGATGATCTTAAGGTAGCTAAGCAGATAGAAAAGGTGATGGCAGAAGCCAGAAGAATGCTTGGGTGCAAAGGGAGAGGAATGGCCAGCAGAAAGGAGATGGTAAGACTTCATTTGGAGTATTGTCTGCAATTCTGAACACCACACCTTCAAAATGATATAGACAAGATGGGGTCGATGCAGAGGGTGGCTACAAAAATGGTCAATGGACTTCATCTTAAAGCATATGGCGAGAGACTTGAAGATCTCAATATGTATTACTTTGGAAGAAGGGCAGGACAGAGGAGATGTAATTAAAATCTGTAACGAGGTGGCATAGGATGAAGGTGAAAGGGGATAGATTTAGGAATGATTTAAGGAAATATTTCTTTATGGAATGTGGTAGATACATGGAATAGTTTCCCAGTGGAAATGTTAGAAACATGGGCTTTCCTAACAGGGGCAATACATTTCAAGCAAAGATAAGAGTTTGTGGCTTTTTAAATTACTAGCTCTCTGCCTGGGAGCTCTTAAAAGGGTTTTGGTACATTTTTAAAAAGTTACATTCTTTTTGGTGCTTTAGTTTAAAAGGGGAAATATTTTCTTTAGTGGGTAGGTTTAAAACTCTGCTTTAGTATCTTTCTCAGCCCTTTGAAGCTACTGACACCTTACCAGGTGTTAATTCCCTCCCTACCCACCCCCTCCCCCAACTCCCACCCACCCCTAGTGAGCGGTCTTGCTTTATAGGGCAACTCCCCAATTTACTACACACAGGGGACTTAGAACAGCACATTTTGAACACACCTAAAAGAGATTTAACTGCTTTTTCTCTGAAAGGACAGCTGAGAAACCGGTTGGTACTTTGGTAGGTCTCTCTCTCTTTTGCTTTAATAGATACCTAAGCTCCACCAACTGAACAATGGCTGGGAAAAATCACATCACCAAAGCTGTTGTCCCCATTACAGCTTCGGCCTCTATCCAGACAATGCCAGTTGAAAGACCGGTTCCATGTGCAGGATGCCTGCATGCTGAAGCTCTCAGGAAAAAAAAATAGTGGAACTCAAAGAGGAAGTGGTGAGGCTGAGGAGCATTCAAGACAGTAAGTAGTACATTGATGAGATGCTTCTTGCAACATCCAAGCTCTCCAGCAGAGGAGAAGATGGGAGCCTACAGAATGACAAAGGTTGGACACAAGTCACCAGGGCCTGCAGAATTACCAATCCAACTTCTCCAGCCCTTGAATTGAAGAACCATTATGCAGCCCTGGAAGTGAAGGAGGTGAAAGCATCCCTGGAAAAGGAAGAACCAGAGATGGAGCACCCCAAAGTTTCAGAATCAATGACCACAAGGAAGCGAAGAGTAGTGGTGGTTGGTGACTCTCTTCTGAGGGGTACTGAGGCGTCCATCTGCTGACCAAACTTGATGTCCAGAGAGGTATGCTGTCTGCCAGGTGCCAAAATCTGAGATGTTAGAGAGTTTGCAGAGACTCATCAAGCCCCTGACTATTACCCAATGCTGCTAATCAATGTCAGCACAAATGATACTGCCAGGTATCCCTCTGAGTGTATCAAAAGTGACTTCATGGCTCTGGGACAGAGGGTGAAGCAGATAGGAGTGTAGGTGGTGTTCTCTTCAATCCTCCCTGTTGAGGGTAAAGGCCAAGGTAGAGAAGCTCGCATCCTGGAGATGAATGCATGGCTGCGTGGATGGTGTCATCAAGAGCATTTTGGTTTCCTGGACCATGGGATGCTGTTCCAACAGTTGCAGAGCAGAGATGGCATCCATCTGTCTAAAAAAGGATGATATGTCTTCAATAGCAGACTGGCTAATCTACTGAAGAGGGCTTTAAACTAGATTTGTTGGGGATGGGTGAAAAAAGCCCACAGGTAAGTGAAACATTCAATACCTTTATGGAAATGGGTAAAAGGGGCAACATATAGAAAGCGGTATGTATAAATCCCCTTAGCATGGGAAATGAGATCCCAGATGTTGAAACTTTAATGGGAGAGGCCGACTTGGATTTAGTGGCAGTTACAGAAACATGACTGGGATGTAACTAAATCAGGCTATACTTTATTCAGGGTAGGAAGAAAGGGAGGAGAAGTGGCACTATATGTAAAAAATATTAAAGCTTTGGTACTCAAAGCTTGAAAGGGAGAGAGGAGGCACTGTGGGTTAAACTAGAAAGAGGGAAAGAGAAATCTATTTGCATTGGAGTGATATACAGATCTCCCTCACAGGAGGAAAAGCTGGACGGAGAGTTAAATGAAGACATACGCAGCATTGCTAGGAAAGGGGAAGTGCTACTTATAGGGGATTTCAATATGCCAGATGCTGATTGGCATATTCTTGCTGCAGTATCATCTAGAAGTAAGGAGATCCTGGATTCTCTACAGGGAGAGCTATTCAGTCAACTGGTAAGAGAATCCACACGTGAAGGGGCCATAATGGACTTGGTGCTTACTAAAGGCAAAAGTGTTTCTGATGTTATAGTGGGAGATCATTTGGCATCCAGTGATCACCAGATGGTGTGGTTCAGTATTAGGACTAGGGCTGTTAAAATCCATTCAAAAGCAAGGGTCTTAGACTTTAGGAAAACTAACCTCAGGGAGTCTTTAGCGAGATGGGAACATCTGGGGGATGTAGAAAAACAGTGGACAAAACTGAAAGGAGATATTTTAAAGGCAACCAACCTTTTTGTTAAAATGGTAATTAAAGGTAAAAGGAGACCGCTATGGTTTTCGAAAGAAGTAGCTGAAAAGGTGAAGAAAAAGAGGGAAGCCTTCATGAACTACAAGAGATCACAGAGAGATAGAGACAGGCATCCATATTTGGAAAAACTTAGAGAAGTTACCTAAGTAATCAGGAAAGCAAAAATTCAGAAATAGGAGGAAATAGCCCATGCAATAAAATGGGAGGATAAGACATTTTTCAGATATGTTAGTGAGAAGAGAAAGGACAAAAGTGGTATTGTCATACTCAAGGGTGAAGGGGTGGGGGGTGGATATGTTAAAGCTGATGAAGATAAATCGAAATTGCTTAACAAATATTTATATTCTGTGTTCACAGATGAAGAACCAGGAGCAGGCCCTCAGAAAATAGCCACAAACAGGAACAGAAGCGAGGGGCATCTTGAACAATTTTCAGAAGATTGTGTTTGTGAGAAACTAGCTAAACTTAATGTAGACAAAGCGATGGGACTGGATGGGACTGAAGAAATGAACCACTCTAGAAAGGTCCCTTACGTTCGTTATGTGTTTGTTACCTAACCTTGTTCCGTGTAAATATCTCATGTATATAGTTCACCCCTGTTATCCAAGTTTGTACTCCTGTTCGATGTAAAACCAGACAGCTTGTTGTTATGGTCGTTGTGTTATGATGTAAACCGCGCTGATACCGAATAGCGTGGTATATAAGAAATTGTAATAAAATAAATAAAATAAAATATGGGATACACCCTAGAATACTGAGTGAACTTGGGGACGTTCTAGCAGCTCCACTGACTGACCTCATCAATGCCTTGGAGTCAGGAGTAGTGCCAAAGGACTGGAGAGAGGCACATGTGGTCCCTTTACACAAAAGCGGAAGGAAGGATGTGGTTGAAAACTACAGGCCAGTTAATTTAACTTCAGTGGTGAGTAAATTATTGGAAGAGAAAATAATAAGGTTTCTGGAGTCCAGCGGATTATAGGATCCAAAGCAGCATGGATTCACCAGAGGCAGAACTTGTCAGACAAATCTGATCGATTTCTTTGACTGGGTGACCAGGGAGTTGGACCGATGGAGAACCCTAGATGTGGTGTATTTGGATTTTAAAGCCTTTGACACCATTACTCACAGGTGACTTATAAACAAACTGAGCACCCTAGGGATGGACCCTAAAGTTACTGCTTGGGTTAGAAACTGGTTGAATGGGAGGCGACAAAGGGTATAGGTAAATGGAGCTCACTCTGAAAAGGAAGCTACCAGTGGTGTGCCCCAGGGATCTGTCCTTGGTCCAATTCTTTTTAACATCTTTGTTAGTGATATAGCAGAAGGGCTGTTGGGTGAGGGTTTGCCTCTTTGTGGTTGATACCAAAATCTATAATAGACACCCCGGAAGGTGTAGATAACATGAGGAGGGATCTAGCTAAGCTGGAAGAATGGCAGCTAAGCTAGAATTTGGCAGCTGAGGTTTAATGTTAAAAAATGCAAGGTCATTCATTTGGGCTGCAGCAATCCAAGGGAGCAATATAGTATAGGGGGTGAAGTACTTTTGTCCACTAAAGAAGAGCGGGACCTAGGTGTGATTGTGTCTGATCATCTTATAGTAGCTAAACAGGTAGAAAAGGTGACAGCAAAAGCTAGAAGGATGCTTGGGTGTATAGGGAGAGGAATGACCCGCAGAAGAAAGGAGATGATAGTGCCTCTGTATAAGTCTTTGGTGCGACCTCATTTGTAGTATTGTGTGCAATTCTGGAGACTGCACCTTCAAAGGATATAAACAGGCTGGCGTGAGTACAGAGGGTGGCTACTAAAATGGTTAGTGGTCTTCATTATAGATCATATGAGGACAGACTTAAGGATCTTAATATGTACATCTTAGAGGAAAGGTGGGATGGAAGTGATATGATTGAAACGTTTAAATACTTATGTGGCATAAATGCACAGGGGGAGAGCCTCTTTCATTTGAAAGCAAGCTCTGCTATGAGAGTACATGGGATGAAGGTGAAAGGGGATAGATTCAGGAGTGGTATGTGGAAATATTTCTTTACGGAAAGAGTGGTGGATCAGTGGAATAGTTTCACAGTGGAGGTGGTAGAGATGAGGACAGTATCAGAGTTCAAAGAAGCATGGGACAAACACAAAGGATCTCTAATTTTATTTATTTATTTATTTAGTGTACACTTGTATCCCGCTACTTCCAGCGATCAGCAGCGGTTTTCTATACATAAGGGGAGGCTGTACAGGCCAGAATTAGAACATACAGTATGATTGCAGGGATGGGTAATAGGCACAGCTAATGGGGAAAAGGGGGACTGTTGTAGTTGTTGATATGGAAGGGCAGACTAGATAGAAAAAGACCACATGGCCTATGTTTCTGTGTTTCTATCTGAATTCAATAAAGCATGGAACAATAGAGGATCTCTAAAGGAAAAAAGCTTTCCCTTATGCAAGACTGATTTCCCCTTTTGAGATGTTAAAGTAGCATTTTCAGGATGTTCTGTGTTTAGAACTGCCATCTATCTCCAGGGGCTACTATGTGGTTGGCTCAGTTAAGAATTTCGATGAGCGAGGGGCAGGAGTGGAACAGGAATCCCTGAATCTGACATTACAGTTAGAGATTTCTCAAGAAGAGATTTACTGTATAATACAGCAAGGTTGACAGTTACCTTTGTTACTGCCTCTGATAGGGATAGGATCTTGAGGTTATTTTTTGCTGCTAGGACACAGAATTTCATGGGCATAAAGAATGGGCCTGATAGTCAAAAGGTGTAACACAATTAGCAGACCTGCTTACGGTGTTAGTCCCTTTATCTAGGATATTCAGCGGCAGTAACATGGTTAGTGGCACTGAATATACATGGGTGCCAACACTGCACCCCCAGATGCTAACTGCTTAGCATCAGGGCATGCTAGGGCATTCTGGGCAATGACGATATTGAACTGCTGCCCAGTTGTGGCTACGCTGTGAAAGCATGGTGCAGCAAAGCCTGGCCTATCTTTTGCTGTGAAATCTGATTGGGCCGTGGCTGAACAATGCTACTGCCCAGTTAGCTTCTTGCAAATGCCGGCACCACGGATATTCAATGCTGGGGCAGGATGAGACCCCGGTATTGAATATCCAGGTTTAAAGTTTGATGGCGGCACCTAGCTGCATTAGGCTGGCTACCTGCCACTGCTGAATATTGGCCCTTATATGTCTTTCCAGATATATCAAAAAGGACAGAAAATTAGGATAGAATTTCTTGGATTTTGCCCCAGAGCTTTGCTTGTGCCCTGGAGATGGATTTCTTTTTTAAATTTCTGCAGAAGTATTTTATTAAGCATAAGGGATTTTAGTATGTTTTTTTTAGATCTAACACAATTAGAAGAACTTAGAATTCATCAGGAGCTTGCCATTAACAGGGGACGTGCAAAGGCCATCGGTGAAGTATAAGTAACTGCTACTACTAGTACTACTACTCATCATTTGATTAATGCTACAAGGTATACACAATGCTGTACAGAGACATGTAAGAGACCGTCCCTGCTCATAACAGCTTACAGTCTAGTCACAACAGACAACACATCAATCAAGACAGAAAACGACCAGGGGCTAGGATATATCTAGGGCAGTGGTCCCCAACCCAGTCCTCAGGTACCTCTAGGCTATTCAGGATATCCACAATGAATGTGTTTGAGCTAGATCTGCATTCAATGGAAGCCGTACATGCAGATCTCTCTCATACATATTCATTATGGATATCCTGAAAACCTGACTGGCGTGGGGGTACTGGTGGACTGGGTTGGGAACCACTGATCTAGGGGAATGGTAAGGAAATACATAGGAGGTGAACAGGAGACTGAGTGGATCAGCATCCAAAAGCAGTCTCAAAGAAGTGAGCTTTTAACTTGGATTTTAACAGGGCCACAGACAGAGCCTGATATACTGAATCAGGTTTCCAGGTATAAGGAGCTGCAAGGTAGAACGATCCCAGCAGGGAGTGGGCAGATGAACTCCACCTCGCTCCCCACTGACATAGCCAATCAGCCCAGCAGCCCCGAAACTTAAATGCAGGTGCATTCAAGTGTGCCTGTGCTTTAGGGCCTTTCCAGAAGGCCCTTCGGTGTGGCCTTTAGGCACGGACCAACACAACACAGAACAAAAGGCAGCACCACCCAGCCCCCACTGAAGACCTATAGCCAATAGCTTTTACAGAACACACTCACTCATCACTCCAGTTCCCTGGTCAGATCATCACCTTCAGGCTTCCTCATTAGAACACCGAGGAACTGAAAATCAAAGCCTATGCTACCAATCATAGGTTCCTACGACCAAAACTTTATTTGCGAAATATCTCCAAAACTAATATCTCACTAGGCTGATGACCATATTGATTCTTTGATAACCACATGGAGCACCATAATCTCAGCTGCTGCCCAAACCTCAACAATCAAAAAAAGTAAATGACAAAACACCACCCCCTGGTACTCAGCAAAACTAAAGGAGCAGAAATCCAGATTATATCGCCTCAAGGATAAGTGGAGAAGCACCCTAGACAAACACACACAAACACCATCTTCAGGAGCTGAGCAATTATTGTGAAGTCACCATCAAAGCTAAACAGGAATACTACACAAACATAATCAAGACTGCAATCAACAAGCCTAGGAAGTTATTTGATATAGCAAACTCACTCACAAAGAACCCCACCTCAACACACAAGGGAACCCCACTCAATCCACAACAGATGGCTCAATATCTACAAACCAATCACAACACTGGTTTACACATCATACTTGAGCTCCCCTTGCAACACGACAGGACAAATAAAGATAGTATTTAGACGAACTTCAACCCACCCCAGTCATGAACATCTTGACAACATAATATTGGCTCTAAATACAGCTACCTCTCCCCTTGATCCCTGCCCCGTCTCCTGGATCAAGTTTGTAAAAACACACCTTATCCCAGTCATCCACAACATTATCAATGTTTCACTAAGTCTTGGATCTCTTCCCCTCGCACTCAAGCAGTCTTCCATATGTCCCATCCTAAAGAAACCTAACCTGTACCCATCCTGCCCAACCTCATACAGACCAATTTCCAGCATCCCATTCATTGAAAAGATTATTGAAAAGGTAGTTCAGTCTCAGCTTCAAGATCATCGGGACACACACTCAACATGGTTTTCACCCATACCATGGTGTCGAAATGCTACTCATCTCCTTGTTCAATACCTTAATCAAAGGCACTAAAATCATATCACATATACTCATTTTCTTAGACATTTCAGCTGCATTCGAGATGGTCTCTCATCAACATCTATTAAATAGACTCCAAAATATTGGTATCCAAGGCGCTGCTCTAAAATGGTTTCATTCCTACTTATCGGACACATCCAACAAATAAAAATATCGACTCCAAAATTCATACGATTCTCCCTCAGCCAAGGAGTGCCACACGGATACGCACTTTCATCCATTCTATTCAACATTTACATCCAGACATTATGTGACATTATCAAGAACTTTGACATCAAATACCTATTATACACCAATGATATTATGATCTTCACATCCTTCTCCACCAAATCTCCCGATTACACCAGAATTTATAATTGTTTCACTGCAATCCCTCAATGGCTTCAAGGACACATTCAAAACATCAGCCACAACAAAACTGAAATCTTACACATCACCAGGGACCCGAATTTCAACCCTCCATCAACAATCATGATAAACACTTGGATCACAGTCAAGACTGAAGTCAATTATCACATCACATTGGATCAAGAACTCAATCTGTAGCCACAAAACCGCATCTTCAAATCAGTTTATCACAAACTCTGGATCATAAAGAACTTACGCAAACTTCTCACCCCCATGGACTTCCACACAGTATGCCAAGCTAGGAGCTCCCCAATTTTAGACTACTGCAACAAAGCTATCATGGTCTACCAAAGAGCACACTATATCCCTTGCAATTGCCACAAAATACCGTAGCCAGAGTTATTCAAGCAAACTCCCAGCAAACTCACATTACTCCACTCCTTAAACAGCTTCACTTGTTGACTATTATGAGCATAATCAAGTATAAAGTCATCCTCAGCACACAAAAGATCATGAACAATCTTTCAGCAGGCAGCCTCACACCCTTATTAGCAAAACACACTAGCAGTAGATCCAGGAGACAAAACACCATCAACCTGCTGGAAATACCATTGGACAAGCCCACGAGCAACCAGAGAGGTAATAAACAGACCATTCTCACTATATGTCCCTTCACTCTGGACCTCTCCTACCACCCCAAACAAGAGTCATCCAGTACACTGTTTTTTTCCACAAAAGCCTGAAAACCTTGTTATCCCTTGATCACTTTGGACCTAACCCAATAAAAAGAATCCCCCACCACAACTAGTCAGGCCCATTTCTATGAATATAGTTAGTGAATGACTGCATTACTTGTTGTGTTACTGTTAAACGTAATGTTCAATGCAATGTGCACCTTTTGCTACAGTAGTTCAATTTTCATGCACTGAGTTCTCTGTAAACCATCTTGACTCATAGAAAGACAATATAAAAAGATTTTAAATAAATAAAAGTCTAGAGCTGGCAGTGAAAGAGAATAGCACAGATATAAAGGATCTGCCAGAAGAGGAGTTCCCAAGCAGTAGTGTGTGGAGAGATAAGAGAGGAAAGGTAGTAAGTAATAGCTGAATGAAGGCACTTATAGATCAGTGGTAGAAGTTTGAACTGGATGTTGGAACAGATAGGGAGCCAATTTAGTGACTTGAGAAAAAGGCTGACGAGCATAACACTGGCAGATGATTAGCCGTGCAGCTGAGTTTTGAACAGATTGAAGTAGGGAGAGATGATTCAGGGGAAGACCAGTGAAAAGAAGGTTGCTATAGTCAAGATGGGAGGTGACTAGAGAATGAATAAGGGTCTTAGTAGGCATTCAGAGGGGAAGGGATGGATTTTGTTAATATTATAGAGAAAGAACAAACAGGTTTTAGCTATCTATTGGACATGTGTGGATGAGGAGGAGGAGTCAAAAATGATTCCAAGGGAGGAGTGTTATCTACCAAAATATTGAAAGAAGGAAGGGGGAGGTGGATTTAGGGGGAAAGATAAGGAGCTCAGTTTTGGCCATGTTCAATTTCAGATGGTGATGACATATCCAAGCATTAAAATCAGATAAGCAGGCAGAGATATGGGCCTGGATATCCAGAGAGCTTTTAGGTGCAGAGAGGTAGATCTGAGAGTCAGTAGAGATGGTACTGCAGAGGTACACAGACTGAAAGAGGGATAAGCAACAGAGAATGATCCACTAGAACATACACTAAAAGTGCGGTGGGAGAGGAATAGAAAGAAAACCAGGACAGGACAGAACCCCTAAATCCAAGCGAAGACAGGGTATCAATGAGGTGGTGATCAACTGTGTCAAAAGCAACAGAAAGGTCAAGAAGGATAAGGATCGAGTAAAGGTCCTTGGATTTGGTGAGGAACAAGTCATTGGAAACATTGGCAAGAGCCATCTTAGTAGAATGTAGAGAATGAAAGAATGTAGAGGAGAAAGTCAAGGCAGTAGTGGTGAATTGCACATTCAAGAAGTTTAGAAATAAAGGAAAGGAAAGAGATGGGTCAATAATTTGAAGGAAAGGTAGGATCAAGGGATGGTTTTTTGAGGAGAGGTGGTAACAACAGCATGCTTGAAAGCTGCAGGAACAGTTATGGTAGACTGCGATAGGTTGAGGAAATGACAGATGGAAGAGATAACTGTGGAGGAGTTGGAGTTTAGTAGATGGGTGGGGATTGGATCATAGGAGCAGGTAGTAAGTTTAGAGGAGGAGAGAAGATGTGTGGCTTCTTTCTCAGTGATCTTAGAAAGGAGATAAGGGTGGACAGAGGTTGATGGAAGGATTAGGGAATGAAGAGGGGGAAAGGGGGATGGTATACTCATGCTTCTTAATGTGGCCCAGAGTTTTTCATGATTTACACAATCAAAGACTTTGCTTTAGTCAGGGCCAGTGCAAGGAGATGAGGCAACCTAGGCATACCTCATCCCTTGCGCCCTCCCTTCTATGGAGCCCATTGTTGCCACTGCAGCAGCGGCAATGACTGCAAACAGTCTTGCAGCACTTACCTATAAACCTTGGCACTACACAGCTGTTTGTGTCACCCCCCTCTCAGATGTCCAATATAAACTTCCTGTTTGCAGCAGGAAGTTGGCATTGGAGGTGGCGGAAGCAAACAGCCACACAGCTATCTGTGGCTACCTTGCCTCAGCTTGGACTGAGGTGAGGCAAAATAGTCACAGCTCATCATATCTTTTCTCACCATACTGCTTTGAATTACTGTCACATTTTAAAAGGCAACACAAAGTAGAGGCCCCATTTATCCTATCTTAATTACTCCGACAGAGTGAAAGAAACATTTTTGTAGCACAGACCCACAAAGTTTTATTACAGTATGTTTTTAACAGTATACAGTATTACAGTATATTTTTAAACAGTTACATATTTTGCTTATCTAAAGCAAGGGAGAAGCTATCACATTAACCTAACCAAAATACATTACTGACCTTTACACAGAGGTTTAATGTGTTCTTTTCCACAGATGGTGGTCGTATAAAATCTTCCAAAAGGAAATCCCAGTCTGTGATTCTCTGGCCCAAGATTTCTACTTCCTTCACACACATCACTCTCCTGCCATTGAACAATTACATGCCCTTTCAATCAAATGAATACGGTTGTGGACTGGTTATTTAGCCATCCAAAGGGTAATTTTAATACAAGCCGCATAACTTGGTATGGCAAGCAGCATGTGCATATTTTCCCTTTCAAAAATTATCCTGCGCCATGTATGTGAACATCTTTGTACCTTCTATTCAGCATGCACCACAGGTATTTGTAAAGCATGCAAAACCTTCCCCAACCCTGCTCCTGGGAATGCCACAGCTCAGATGGGGTAAATTTATACGCATAAAGGCAGCAATTCACTAAGATGCAGTAAAGCTTTTACACTTAACCGCTTTAGGAACAAAATTTAACATGAAGTACAAAGGTTGTGCGCTAACTGCGGGGGGTATGCCCAACATCTGCTCTGCAGTTAGTGCCCAGGATATACTCTTACCACACCAACCTTTGTTAAATGCAATGGCAGATGCAATGGATGCACCAGTGCTATCTGCTGATGAATTAAACTCATGCCGCAGCTGCTGCCCCAACCAAAGATGTAAAATAAAACCCCACTGGTGCCAACTCCCAATCCATTTCTTAATCTTCCCTGATGCATTCCTTATCCCCCATGTCAACCCCCCTAGCTCTATATCTAACCATCTTCTCATCCCTGGTGCTCATCCTCAACCCAAAGATATTCCTGATAGCCTAGTGCATGGGGAAGAAGCAGTCCCCTTCAGCTCCCACACCATTGCCGTCTGGGCTCAAAATTGCAGCTATGACCCCTATTGGTAGTCTTGCAGTACCAACTGTAGGGATCAAGCTACCAAATAAAGGCAATCACTTCTTGAAGACTAGAATGGAAATGTTCTACCTAGTCAGAAGGCCAAAGAGGTTAACACCTCCCTGATACGTCAACACTCACTAAACTGTCTGACAAAGACCTCGTCTACATCACAAACAAGCATCATTATGCTCAAGTTATATGTTTAATAGCTTTTAAACACTATAAAATGTATATTACAATTTACCAAGCAAATACCACATTCAAGAGCTACTTGTCCATTCTCCAATAGTACTATTTCTCATTTGCTTGCAGGTAGTGAGTGGCAAAAAAAATCAACAAAATCATTAATAGTGCATTTAATATATGCACTATTAATGTAGCACAGTGTCTTTTTCTCTATGTTTCTATACCTGGAAGACTCTGCTGCCGCCCTCACCAAGACAGCAAGCCCAGGTGGTTCAGGGTACTCTTGTTAACTGAAAGGCTTGTAGGGGCACTTTTTCCCCACGGTGCACACTGGACACCACTCATTGGTCAGCAACGATCAACAATAAAAGACATCTCCCCCACCAAACCTGAGAAAACTATCTCGGTGACAATACCCATATGGTTTGACAGATGGGGATTTCAAACATGGACCCGCTACAGTATTACATATTATCGTTCAATAAAATGGAGAAAAAAATGAAGCTGGTCACAGAAAAAGCTGAGGGCTCTTATTTTCTCCCTGCTTTTCAGCAATCTTAAGTATTCTGTCCATCAAATCTTTGATTGTATTCTAACTATAAAAGCAGCGTCAAAATATTTACAACCAGAAGCTTGTTGAATGATACTGGAATAAACACTAGACAGTACCTATTTGTGACAACTAAGGTTGACTTTTTGCCTTCTGGGAGCGTACAGCTGTATCGGAAGACTTCACCATCCAATTTCTTAACACTGGAATTCTACAAGAAAAAAAAAGATGATTTATTATTGATAAGAAAAAAAAGACATTATAATCTTATTACATAGTAAAATAGTAATATACATAGTAACATAGTATATGACAGCAGATAAAGACCAGCATGGTCCATCTAGTCTGCCCAGCAAAGTGGCAAGAGTAGGTGTACCTGCCGCTCCATGCAGGTCAGCCCTCCCCATGCCTTTGTTTGGAGGTGTACCAACTGCTCCGTGCAGGTCACCCCTTTTTGTTAAGATATAAGAGATAGTTAAGTTTATTTTGATTTTATCCTGTTATAAAGGGATCCATTGTGTCTGTCCCATATCATTTTGAATTCTGTCACTGTATTTTCCCCTACCACTTCCATCGGGAGGGTATTCCAAGTATCCACCACCCTTTCAGTAAAAAGTATTTGCTGATGTTGTCTTTCAGTTTACCCCCCTTTCAGCTTCATGTTATGCCCTCAGTATTGAAGATAGCGATTTTACCTTTGACTACTTAAATTGTACAATGCTTACTTCATGGATGTTAAAACTTGAAAACATGTAAAGTGAAAAGAAAAAAGTCTTTAGAATTTAGTTTGCTAAACTAAAGCTAAAAACAGTGGAAAAGAAAGCGTAGTTACTCACCTGTAACAGGTGATCTCCGGGAACAGCAGAAATCAATCATCACATATGGGTGAAGTCAGCACCGAAGGAGCCTGGCACGGGAACACTCCCTAGCATCCAATAGAAATTATTTTGGGAGCCTTCCTTCATGCATGTGTAGCTGTCTTCACACCTTCGCTCCCATCTCCTCAGTCAGGTGTATAGCGGAGACAAATTGAGATTAAAAGGAAAAATGGGACAATTGAAAGGGCAGGTTGTGAAGACTGATTCCTGCTATTCCCAGAAATCACCTGTTACAGGTGAGTAACTACGCTATTGCCAGGAACAAGCAGGAAGTCAGGCTTCACATATGGGATTCCCTAGCCATAGACTGCCGAGGACAGAAAGAGTCCTGGCGCAACCAGAGATTGCAACAAGGATCGAACAGACTCAGCTCATTTGGAGCACTCCTCATGAGGTAGTCCAGTGGGCAGAGGACAAGTTGTCTAAATTTGAAAAAGATTACATAGAACAAATTGACCAAATTGAGCATCACTTCTGGAGTCCTTGTCCAGGCAGGGGCGGTTGTATCATTAGGCCGAGTGAGGCGGTGGCCTCAGGTGGCAATTTTTTTGGGGCGGCAAAAATTGCCCCCAAAAAGACCGCCTCACACAGCCTTCAAAATAAAATTAATAAAATCCCCTGGGGTAAGAAGCAGCTGCCGCTGCTGCTTCATCGGCGACAGTGGCAGAATGAGGAGTCCGCGGCCAGCCGGCCTCCCCCCCCCTCAGAGAGCCTGCAGTGCCTGTTTCCCCTCCACCCTGACTCAGTTTTGCAGAGCCACGGCAAAGGGAGAGTGTTTCCCTTAACCATGGCTCTGTTAAAGCTGAGCCCACGGAGCTGATGGGAAACAGGAAATCCTGTTTCCCATCAGTGCCGCAGGCTCAGCTTTAATAGAGCCGCACAAAAGGCTTCTTTGCGATAAGAAAATATTGAGAGTAGAATCCTAGGCCTTGCTGAGAGAAGTACTTCCTCTATTGCCTTCTGCACTAGTAGAGAATGTATCTCCTGTTCTAACAAGGTGGTTTGATGGTGCTCTATGGAGGGTTTGGCCTACAAAATGAGTGGGTGGAAGATCTCTGAATTTCAACTGCAGACCCTGGCTTACTATATGTAAGGTTCAGGGGTTCTGAGGTTATGTTGCTCCAGTGGTGTGCGAAATGCACTAGTCTCTCTGGAATCCTGGGAGGACTGGCCTTGCACCTGAGGAAGGAGTCAAAATCTCTGAATTGGTTAAGCAGTATGAGCAGGTTGTGGTTTGGTAACCTTGGGTTTCCTGGGTTGTTTTTGGTCTTGCTGTCTGTTGTTGTGGAGCAGAGTAGGAGGAATAAGAATGATAAGGTGGATAGTAACATTTCTTCTTTGGGAAGAAGGGTTTTTTGGTGGCAGTCTTATTTTTAGAAAGATCTGCTGTCTTTCTAGAAAGCCTCTTTATGGTGAGGTCGTCTGTCTATCTCACCTGATTTTTCCCTCTACCTCTAGCCAAAAAGGTTCTTCCCATTGCATGGAATGTTTACTTATCTTCGACCCATTGTTCCAGATCAGATGCCTAAAGCCAGGCTGTTCTTCTAGCTCCAATGCAGGCTATAGCAGTCCTGATGTTGGCTTCAAAGGTATCAAAGGTAGCCCTTGTTAGGAATTTTGAAGTGTTCTGAGCATGTGTGACTAAAACCTGATAGGCTGCATTTTTGTCAGGAGGCAGTAAGGTGGTAAATTCTGGCAGATCCCTCGAGACGTCCCTAAGGAACATGCCAATATATAGCATGTAGGAATCTATTCTGGAAGCTAACTGTTGCCTGGAAGGCCTTTCTCCCAAAGGCATGGAGCGTCCTGGCCTGCCTTCCAGGAGGAACCGAGGAATGGTTCTTTTGGCTTTTAATCATGCTCATGGCAGACTGAACTACCATAGACTGGGGAGGGAGTTCAATTTTTTGAAACCCTGGAGAAGGAGGGACTCTATAAAGAGTATCAAGCCTCTTAGTGACTGCAGGAGTTGACATGGGAGATTCGCACATCCGAGCTATCAAATTTTTCAAGATGTTATGCACCGGGAGGGTTGCCACCTCTTTCGGTGCCGATGGATAATGGAGAATGTGCAGCTGGGTCCGCTGCTTTTTAACATATTCATAAATGACCTGGAAATGGGAACAACAAGTGAGGTTATTAAATTTGCAGATGACACAAAATTATTTAAAGTTGTTAGCCCATGAGGATTGTGAAAAATTGCAAGAGGACTTTGATAAATTGGAAGACTGGGCATCCAAGTGGCAGATTAAATTTAATGTGGACAAGTGCAAAGTTATGCGCCTAGGAAAGAACAACCTAAACGATGGTTACACGATGCAAGATTACACATTAGGAACCACCACCTAGGAAAAAAATGTAAGTGTCATTGTGGAGAACATGTTGAAGCCCTTCGCCCAGTGTATGGCGGTGGCCAAGAAAGCAATAGAATGCTAGGAATCATAAGGAAAGGAATGAAGAATAAAACAAAGGATATTATTATGCCTCTGTATTGTTCCATGGTGCGACCGCACCTTGAATATTGTGTGCAATTCTGGTTGCCATATCTTAAAAAGGATATAGCGTTATTAGAAAAGGTACAGAGAAGAGCCATCAAAATGGTAAAGGGGCTGGAAGGATACCCCTATGAAGAAAGACTAAAAAGGTTAGGGCTCTTCAACCTGGAAAAGAGACGGCTGAGAGGAGATATGATAGAGGTCTATAAATTAATGAATGGAGTGGAATGGGTAAACGTAGATCAATTGTTTATACCATCAAAATATAGAAAGACTAGGGGACATGCAATGAAGAGAAATGTAACCTATTTAAGACTAATAAGAGAAAATATTTTTTCATTCAACATGTAATCAAACTCTAGAATTCATTACCGGAGGATGTAGTAAAAGCTGTTAGTGTAGCCGGGTTTAAAAAAAAAAAAAAAAAAGGTTTGGAAAATTTCTGGAGGAAAGGTCCTTAAACCATTATATTAAAGGGGACCTGGGCTATCCACTGCTTGACCCAATACAAGCATTGTGGAACCTGTGTCTTTTGGGGAAACTGTTGGAAACAGGATACTAGGCTTGATGGCAGCGCCAGCAGCAGGGCAAGAGCAGGCAGTGGCTGGATGAAGGTATGGGTGAGGGGGGGCCACGCCTGATGTGCAAGTTGCTGGCAGCAGAAGAGCAGACTTAACTTTAAGCCGATCTGATCCCTCCCTGCTCTGACATCACATCAGAGGGAGGGAGGGACCAGACCTACAGAAAGACCCATGTGGTTTGGGGTTTTTAAAGTTCAGTTGGGTCTGCTCTGCTGCTACCGGTGCCACTGCCTCTGCTAAGAGAACAAAAAGTGGCGGCAGCAGGACAACAGCAGGAAGCCGAAATGCGCCCCCCTAAGCCTTTGCGCTCTGTGTGGCTGCATCGTTTCCACAGGGCTAGGTATGGCGTTACACCAAAGGAGCAGAGTCTGTTGGAAACAGCTTAGCCTTCTGTTTATCCTCGTTTTTCCTACTTCTGGCAGTCATGTGGCGAGAGAAGGGGCAGGAATTTACATTGTGGTTCGAGTCTAAACACTTGAGGCACCAGCTATGCTCGTCGGTGATGGAAATGGTACTAGAACACTTCGAGCATTTTTAACCACTCCAGGGCTTTTCCATTTCTGGAAAAAAGACTGAGGTAAATTACAGAATGGTGTACAGATAGGCCACAGGCCTTAAGTCCGACAGGATACAAAAAAAGAATGAAAAAATTTATAGAATAAGAAAAAAGAAAATAGGAGTGGGAGCAGAATCAACGGGAAGTCGTGTCAGCGACAGGAAAACAAAAAGAGAATTACTCAACGGTACCACAAAAAAATGCAGAAGTCTCTTGACATGGTAGACAGGGATGAGGTCCCTATGGCTCCGCAGAAAAATGATGACTGAGGAAACCAGGAGTAAAGGTGGGAAGGTGGCCACACATGTGTGGAGAAACACTCCCAAAAGCATTCCTATTAGATGCTGGGGAGTGTTCCTGTGCCAGGCTCCAGTGCCGACATCACCCATATATGAAGCCTGACTTCCTGCTTGTTCCTGGAGATAGACATGAAACACTCTGAATGCTTGGCTACTGGATACCTTTTCCTAACAGCTGTAAATAGAGGATTTTAAGCAGTCCATAGTGAATCGAAGCAAAATTCTTGAAGATATTGAGATAGATATTTGGAATTTTCATGCTCAAAACTTGTTTTATATACTGCAGGGAAATGTATTATTCATATGAAGATTAATTAAATTTGAATAGAAAAGCAAATATGTATTTTCATTTTATTTGGAGACTTTACTGTTGACATATGTTGACATTTTTAATAGAAGTTACAAAATACTGTATATCATACTTCACTAGCACATCACTATTTTCTCCATGCAGAAAATATACACTAGATGCAATCATGATCACATTGATGTGACTTGTGTCAAAACTTCATGTTTTCAGAAAATTGACATTAGCTTACATAGTAGTTTAAAAAATTACATGGTACATGTAACTTGAAGGAAGAACAGCAAACTATGAAAAACGTTACCAAAAACACATGAATGAAATTTGAAATTATCATTCACTATTACATCCAACATAAAAACCTTGGGCAAGGCACATGAAGTCATGACTACAGGTATGTGCCGCAAAACGTCCGTTCAGTCAATGTCCAACTGCATATATGTCCGTGGTCCCATAAGATTATATTAAATCCTGATTGGAGAACGGGACGTAGCAGACATAACCAGACGTATTAAAAGCAACAGTTTCCTGCACGCAACACATTAAATTAGCTGAAATACAGTACTGTATGTGTACAGTATCGCTATTTAGTCAATCCAGGTATACTACAGTATCCCATATAACTTTGCTAAGAACAGTATATAGTATGATTTTCGCACAACATCCAAATCACATAACCTCCTATTTCACAGAACATATCGTGGACGTTAAGCAACGCATACATGTACTATATGTTTTTATATATAAACAGCATGCATGCTGAAAAAAATGTTCAATGACTAGATGCATCATGAGGATTTACAAAAATGTTGGCATCGTTTTCTCCTCTGTGTATTTTTTTTAATTTATTTTTTTTGTACATCTCTTTACCCTGCAGAACCCCATCCTCCAAAGGTTTTAGGGCCTGATATTCAAAGGCATTTACACAGTTTACAGACAGCTTCGTGGAGCCCCTGTATAGGCAGGTTCTAGTTTAAGTGGAAGCTACAGGAGCAGAAGGAAACCTGCCAGACCAAAAATATAATGAACGTGATTTTCTGTAGCTTGTATAGCACAAAGGGTCTGTATCTTCCTTTACAGCATGGGGAAAGTCCTTAATAAAACTGACTATAAATGTTTCAATACTCTTTGATACTGTATTGCTTGTATTCCATTTTGTGTGTACTTTTTATATGTGTAAACCTCATATAACATACAAAGCAGCACATTGCAAAAACAGAGAGAATACGTAAAAGATAAATGTTCAGAGCTAATCATCAGCACAAGCAGATCTCACAATAGCCCATAAAATCAAAGCAGCTGCTACAGAGAAATTGCTACAGTTTACTATAACTTTAATACTGGGGTTAATAAAACAAGTCCAGTTGTTTTAAACAAACATAGGTAATATTTTCAATAAAACAGCTGCACAAATTAGTTATACACTTAGGGGCATGTTTACTAACCTGAGCTAAAATTCTACACCTTAGCACATGTTAACAGTCAAATTTAGTGTGGGAAGGCAAACGGGCCTACACTAACTTTGGGGACATGCCCACCTTACCCCATGCCTTGGGCAGCACCTTATAGCACTACACCTGCAACTGCAAGTAACACGGATGCACTTATCACTATCTACTGAGGTGGAATTAAGTGTATGCACATTAATGGTGACAATTAGCATGTGCTCATCACACGCTAAGCACATGGTGTAATAAACGCCCACTCTCCATCCCTAGCTTGCCCAGTTCCTGCCCTGTCATGTGCTAAGCAGTTCAAGCAGAATTTTTATCGCGTTGGCTACATTAGCACATTTTAACGGAAGTGAACTAATGGTCAGTGTGGGGTTTACCGTATGCTACAGGCACTGCAGTATTAATTACCAAGCACTAAAAATGCAGCCATGCTAACTCCTCAGCGTGGGCTGGGGCACAAGCTGGGCAGTTCAGGAGCAGAGTGTGCACACTATAATTACCACAGGAGTCTTTGGTACTTGCTAGGGTTGCCAACCAGCCAGTTTTCAGCCGGCCTGAATGCCCTTTAACCTTTCCCAGCAATCGCGGCTTTACAGAAAGAGCCGCCAGCGTGAAGGAAAAGGATCTTCATGCTGGCGGTTGTACAGAGGGAGCCGGGGCCTCACGTGGGCTTCCCCGGCTCCCTCTGAAGCCCCTCAGACAGCCGTGGTGCTGGTTGGAGGGGAGGCCAAGGACTACAAATGGGCTGTGATATGCGGGGTGGGGGGGGGCTAGGACTGCAAATGGGCTGATAGGTGCTAGAATAGGACTGGAAGTGGGCCGATGGGGGCTGGAATAAGACTGGAAGTGGGCCGATGGGGGCTGGAATAGGACTGGAAGTGGGCTAATGGGGGCTGGAATAGGACTGGAAGTGGGCTAATGGGGGCTGGAATAGGACTGGAAGTGGGCTGACGAGGGGGCTAGGATTGGAAATTGGCTGATGGAGGAGCTTGGAGTGGAAATTGGCTGATGGGGGCTAGAATGGAACTGGAAAAGAGCATATGTGGGGCTAGGACGGGAAATGGGCTGATGAGGAGCTGGAATAGAACTGGAAAGGGCTGATGTGGGGGCTTGGGAGAATGGGACTGGAAGGAAGCGGATGCTGGGTAGGTCTAGAACTATAAGGGAGCTGATTTTGAGGGAGGACTAGAAGGGATGGGGATGGGGAATGAGAATGGAGAGGGGAAAAGATATTTTGTGTGGAAGAAAAGTCTATGATGGGCCCGGTATTGGGAGAGTAAGAGGGGACTGAGAATGGAAGGGTGAAATTTAAGTGGATGATAAAGGAATAAGGAACGAATTGGGGGAAAGAGCAAAAGGGAAATGATCAATATGTTAAAGCAGATATAGAGAGAGAATGGAAAACATCTAAAAGAAAGGACAAATGGATAGCTCGCAGAAGACGCGAAGAAATCAGAAGAAAGTAATTGGAGCAATTGCAACTGAAAAATAAAATGCCCAAACAGAAGGTAGAAAAATACATTTTATTTTGAATTTATTAACTGGAATATGTCTGGTCTGGGAAGTGTGTATTGCTAACAACGTTTTTGTTTAGTGCAAGAGGAAAAGAGGAAATTACCTTATAGTTTTATTTCTCCAGTGTTGTACACATTTCATGTTTGGCTTTTGGGGTTCCCAGTTTAATTATTATCTGACCAAGGGAGTTAGCCTACACGTATCCTCGGTAATTTTTGGGGTTGGGGCTGGGGCTGGGGGTGGGGCAGGGGTGGGACTAGGGGCGGAGAATGGGTGGAGCATGGCGAGCCATAGGTGTTGGGTTTTTCTTGGTGAAAAAGTTGGTAACCCTAGCACTTGCTAACCAGCAATGTTGCACTTAGCATGGATGCACTTACCACCACCCACATGGCTTAATGTCGGGGCAGAGTTGACATCATCTGAACCAATGCTGCCTAAATGAGGACATTCTGAGCATGTGGGCCCGGCCTTGCCCCTGCATGAAAAAACAGGTCTCAATGCACTCTTAGTGCATTTTAGTAAACATGCTCTCATAGCAGTTACCGCAGTCCCACACTAAGTGCTTACTGCATGCTTTAGTGTGCAGCAAACATTGATTTATTCCATATTGCTATAGTCTCTTGGGTCATTAAAATCATTATGAGCTTGGAAAACATGAGAATCATGCTCATGTTGGATATATTTTTAAATATCAAGAGCAGTGGAAACAATTATGAGAAGAGGGCTGCATGAGTGCAAGAAAAACCCAAAATTACAATGCAAGGTTTGCGAATTTAAGTCAGAGGCAAAGAGAACTGATATTTAAGATGTTTAATATGCCACAAAATACTCATAAATAGGAAGAAGAGAAATTCCAAATGCATGCATGCTGGACAGAAGTATTTAGCTGTAACACAACAAAGGAAGCTCCGGTCTTGCTTCAAGGTGGCATCCTGATATTTTTCTGCTTTGTTAAATAAAGGTGAATTTTATAAAGGTGTGTGTACATGAGGCCTGTTTACTAGCACCCATTACACAGTTAACGTGCATTTTAACGCACACTATTAGTGCAGGCTGGTGTTAATCTCATGCTAACTGCTTAAGGATAGTGGAATGAGTACTGGGTGGAGTATAGATGGAAAATGGACATTAAGAGCACAGACAGACAGCATACGGGTCATTACTGCATGCTCGCTGTTGCAGCTGCATATAGCCTGGGTGCACTTAATGCCACCTCAAGACGTGGCATCAGATGCATCTGTGCTACCAGCAGATAATTAGCATAGCTACTGCCCAAATCAAAATTTATAAAAAAAATGCCTGATAGATAGTGAACAGCCACAAGTCCTCGCTGACATCACCAATTCCCCAACCCCCCGCCCCCATTGAGCACCAGCTGAACCTCTCCCCAACCTTCAAACTTCCCAGGTACTTACAGAGGTATCCTATGGTATAGTGATGGGGCAGGAGTGACCTCTCTATGCTCTTGCCCTATTGCCACCTGGTATCTCTGACTCCCCACGGCTCTTATTTGTCAGATTGATCCCTAGTGGTAGTACCATAAGGTTACCTCTAGAGGTCAAAGCTGCTATTTTGAAGCCAGGTGGGAATGGGGCATTAGCATAGGAGGATCACCCTATATCAGCAGGGATACACCTAGTAAGTGCTAGCTTCACAGGGGAGTGGGGCTTAATTTGGTGTTATGAGTGGTTTGTGGTGCTTGGCTAACAATCAGGCATTTTTTTTTTATTGTCTTGGAACCCATATTAAATGCACTGGCCTCTATATGTTCCAGTTAGTTCACTATTACACTTTGTTTTTCAGTTTAAAAAATACAAAACACAAAGCTATATTAAATCTGTTTTATATCTACCAAGAACTGTAGCCCACAATAATCAAAGTTCATACCCAAAACAGAACTAATATTGGGCCAATTTAGAAAAGTTTATTCACATATGTACATAAGCCCATAGTGCTAAGGTATCCCAATTAGTGGGACAAGGAAAAGGCAGGGCGTGTGCATTAATGAGGTAGGAATTCCCATGTGAAGATTCTATAGTGTCTCATTCCCAGTTCCTCTGGTCCAGCACGGCAGGGATAGGTTAGCAAGTGATCAGGGAGTCCTGATTTTAATTGCTGAAAATACAATAAATGGCAAATACAGAAAGGAACAGAGGCAAGAGACATTTTCTGATGAAATACTAAATAGCTGTGACATTATATGAATTGTAGGGCTCTACGTTTGTTTTATAAATTTAAATTTGTTTTATCCATTTATCCTCTTTTAACCCTCTATATATTTTTATATGCTTTTCTATTTACTTGATATTTCTTGGTCGTGTATATGATATGATGTGATACGAAAGGAATTTGAGGGGCTCAAATATTTCTCACCGGCAATGAGAAAATCAAGGAGGAAATTAAAAAAAAAGAAGTTGAATGTCATTACCACAGATATATTTAAGCCCCCCAATTCCTTTTATACTGTATAAGGTGAAATTAGACTTACCTGCTAATTGTTGTTCCTGGAGTGTAGACAGTCTAGTCCCAGACCTCTGGGTTCCCTATCTCATTCAGCAGCTTGGAGACTGAGAAACTCCTCCTTTTTATGATGTCACCGATATATCTCCCCTGAATCCGCCTCCCAAGTTCAGTAACCTATTGACAAAGCAGACTCACCAGAGGTACAAGTAAGCCTTTAACATCATGAATAAACACTTAACTTCAAAACACCCATCTTGGCACAACCCCAGTGGAACAGATAACCAAACTACCGTGACTTTAACTTAAGCAGGCCACTCCCTCTTTCACCCAAGAGGGAAGAACCCCTATGCGTACAGAAAATAAGCTGTAAGACCTCAATTGTCCCCGCTTTCTCTGACTTCTTTTATCTTTTTTTTTTTTTTTTTTATCGGATACTCAATTGCGCTCTGTAGCCATGCCAGACGTCGGCAAGCAACAACATGCTCTTACCTGTAAATGCGCTCCAGCCCAAAGGCGACGACCTAGCGAAAAATACACTGGGTGGGACACGGGACTAGACTGTCTACACTCCAGGAACAACAATTAGCAGGTAAGTCTAATTTCACCTTCCTGATCGTGATAGCCAGTCTAGTCCCGGACCTCTGGGTCAGTACCAGAGCAGTGAAAAGTGCTTCAAGCATGGGAGGGACCTGGAAGACCAGCCTGCAGAACTGTGGACCCAAAGCTGGTCTCTTCCACCCTCTGCACCTCCAGTCGATAATGTTTAACAAAGGAATGCAAGGAGGACCAGGTTGCAGCCTTACAAATCTCCGCCGGAGGAACCAAACGTACCTCTGCCCAAGAAGAAGCCTGCGCCCTAGTGGAATGTGCCCGAAGACCTTCGGGCACAGCCTTACCTTTCAGCAGGTAAGCCGACGCAATGGCCTCTTTTATTCACCGAGCAATGGACCCCTTGGATGCCGATTCACCCTTTCTCGGCCCCGCGAAAAGAACAAAGAGTCTGTCCGACTTGCAGAAGCATGCCGTCCGCCACAAATATTTTTTCAGTGCCCTACGGACATCTAGCAGGTGCAACTTTCTCGGTCCCGACGCCTTAGAGTCCCGAGAAAAGACCGGTAGGGAAATCTCCTGATTCACGTGAAACGGCGAAACCACCTTAGGAAGAAATCCCGGTACCGTTCGTAACACCACCTTCGACGCAAAAAACGAGAGATAGGGCTCTCTACAGGAGAGGGCTTGCAATTCCGAGACTCTTCTCGCCGAACAGATGGCCACCAAAAACACCACCTTGAGCGTAAGATCCTTGAGCGACGCCAGAGACAACGGTTCGAAGGGCGCACGCTCCAACGCATCTAGAACGAATGGCAGATGCCACTTAGGAACGATCGGACTAGCAGGAGGCCGCGCTAAGGATACCACCCGGAGAAAACGCTTGATGTCATACTGACCCCCCAGCGCTTGCCCTCCTACCTTGCCTCTGTAACAGGACAACGCTGCCACCTGCACACGGAGCGACGCTGCCACCAGCCCTTTATCAAACCCATCCTGCAGGAAGTCCAGAATCTGAGGGATGGAGGACCTTAGCGCCTCACACTTTTTTTCCACGCACCAGGCTTCAAAAACCCTCCAAACATGCATGTAAGCTAGCAAGGTGGACCTCTTCCTGGCCCTCAACAGTATAGCTACGACCGCCTCCGAATAGCCCCTGGATTTCAACCGCGCCCTTTCAAGAGCCAAGCCATAAGAGAGAATCGATCCATATAAAGCATGAAGAGAGGCCCTTGCGACAGCAGATCCGGGCGAACGGGAAGCCGCCAGGGCTTTGCCACCACCAGGCGCATCAGATCCCCGTACCAGGGCCTGCGAGACCAGTCTGGGGCTATCAGAATTACCTGACCCCTGAAGCTTTCGACTCGCTGCAGGACTCTTCCTATCAGGACCCACGGGGGAAACACATACAGATGCCCCACCGGCCACTCCTGAACAAGAGCATCTAATCCTTCTGACATTCTTTCTCTTTTCCTGCTGCAAAAGCGGCTGGCCTTTGCCGAAGTGAAGGTCGCCATGAGATCCATGACCGGTACGCCCCACCGGCGTACCACCATCTCGAAGATCTCGGGATGGAGAACCCATTCCTCTGGGTCCACCCTTACTCGACTGAGGAAATCGGCCTGCACATTGTCCATCCCCGCTATATGTGCCGCCGACAGATCCAGAAGATTCGCCTCCGCCCAAGTGCACAGGGCTTCGGCACTGCGGCGCAGCGCTGCAGGTTCTGCCTTGCTTGTTGACATACGCCACCGCCGTGGCATTGTCGGAGAACACTCGAACCGCCCTGCCTGCGACTAACGGCTGAAAACTCTGCAGAGCTAGGTACACTGCTCTCAATTCCAGCCTGTTGATTGACCATGTCTTCTCCTGGTCGACACAGCTCCCCTGAGCATAGCTGCCCTGACAATGCGCTCCCCAGCCCAGAAGACTGGCGTCCGTCATTAGAGGCACCCAGTGTGGAGCGTCCAACGTCTTCCCACTCTCCAATGATCCTGGACGCAACCACCACTGAAGGGACTGTCGAACCTCCGACGGGCAGCGCAACTTTCGACATAACGGGTCCCGTTGGTGCGACCAGCGGCATAGTAACACCCTCTGCAACGGCCGCATGTGCGCCCTTGCCCACGGAACTGTCTCTACGGAGGCTGCCATCGTGCCCAACACCTGAAGGTAATGCCACGCCGAGGGGGCTTTGCGCTGGAGAAACTGGACTATTAACTTTCGAAGGGCCCGTGCTCGCTCCCCTGTAAGGAAGACCTTGCCGACCCCCGTGTCGAAGCGAGCTCCCAGATATTCCAGACTCTGTGAGGGAACCAGCTGGCTCTTTGCATGATTGACTACCCAAACTAGCTCCTCCAGAAACGACACCACACGTGCAGTAGCTGTCTCGCTCTCGGACCGTGACTTCGCTCGGATTAGCCAATCGTCCAAATAAGGATGTACCAGAATGCCCTCCTTCCAGAGAGCCGCCGCCGCCACCACCACCATGACCTTTGTGAAAGTGCATGCCGCCATCGCTAAGCCGAAAGGTAGCGCTCGGAACTGAAAGTGCCCGAAGGGAACTGCAAATCTGAGAAACCTGCAATGTAATGGGGATGTGGAGGTAGGCCTCGGACAGATCTAGAGAAGTAAGAAACTCCCCTATTCGCACCGCCACTATGGAAGTGCGACACCCGAAGGCAACGATTCACTCCCTTGAGATCCAGTATAGGCCGGATTCCTCCATCTTTTTTCGGCACCACGAAATAAATGGAGTATCGACCGGACTCGCGTTGGGTTGGCGGAACAGGCACTATTGCCCTGAGATCTAGTAGCCTTTGGACAGTCTCCCGCAACGCCTTGCACTTGACGGACTTGCCGGGGGACTGCACGAAGGCCTCGCGCACCGGTCTCAAAAACTCCAGTGCGTAGCCCTCTCTGATAACCTCCAGAACCCACTGATTTGATGTTACTCGGATCCAGGCAGCATAAAACTCCTGCAACCTCCCCCCTATCGGCAGCACGGGTGCCCGGATCCCCCTTATCTCATTGCTGCTTTTTGTTAGTGAAGGACGAGGAAGAGGAAGGACTGAAACCCCGTCCCGCTCCTCGAAAGCCTCGGAAACCTTGACTTCTGTTAGGGAAACAACCTCTCTGGCTCGCACCAAACCTCTGGAACCGCGAGCGTCGAAAATCACGCTGTTGCCCCCTACTAGGCATAAACGACCGGCTAGCCTTGGGTTTGTCCTCGGGTAACTTACCCCCTTTAGTTTCCCCTAAGTCCTTGACCAGCTTTTCCAAATCTTCCCTGAATAACAATCGGCCTTTAAAGGGAAGCTTACTCAATCGAGCCTTGGAAGAACTATCCACCGCCCAGTTGCGCAGCCACAAGTACCACCGTGCCACCACTGCAGACGCCATGCTTTTGGACAGACCACGCATCAGATCAGAATGAATGTCAGCTAAGTAGGCCGCGCCAGACTAACTTAGCCCCTTTGCTAGCATCCAAACCATCCTGACTCGCTTGTACCCGTTGTGACCAGTGAAGGCAGGCTCTAGCTACCCAAGCTCCGCAAATAGCAGCCTGAAGCGACAGGGCATTCACATCAAACACTTGGCGTAACAAAAATCCAACTTTCTGTCCTGAGTGTCCTTAAGAGCCGCACTACCTTCTACCGGGATGGTGGTTTTCTTGGTGACCGCCGACACGGCCGCATCCAATTTGGGTGACTTAAACACCTCCTTATCCTGATCCAATAAGGGATACAGCTGACCCATAACTCTGGCCCCCTTAAGGGGAGCTTCGGGCACGTTCCACTCTTCTTGGATCATCTCCCGAAACACCCTATGCACCGGGAATGCCCTTTGATTCCTTCTGAAAACCTGCAGCAAGGGATCCTCCAGAGAATCCTTTTCTGCCGTCCCTGGTGCCGGCATATTGAGGACCTTTAACGCCTCCGCTATCAGTGCTGGAAGCTTGTCCCTTCGGAAGACCCGCACCACTCTAACCTGATCTTCCTTCTCCGAAAGCTCCCCTTCTTCCAGCTCCTCTTCCACCTCTAAACCATGGTCCTCTTCGTTGGACAAAGGTCCGTCTGAGGCTACAGAAGCCTCCCCAGATACACCCTCTAGATGAGACCTCTTAGTCCCCCGGATAAGATCCTTGGCCTGTGCGGTCGGAGCGGGTCTCTTAAGCCCGCCTGAGACCTCAGACCTTGCCCGCTGCTGAGCGGTACCAAACACCGTACGCTGGAGAAACATGACAAAATCCTGTGAAAAAATAGCCGCCAACTCTTTCGGAAAGAGAGCCAGAGGGATAGGGACGTCCAGCGCCGAAGAGGGCCCAGCCACTGGGTCCACCTGAGGCTCCTCCGGAAGCAGTGACACTGATTTCTCCTTCTCGGCCTCTGATACTTCTCCTTTTCCGTCCCTGGACTGCTCCATCACTGCGGCCTCCCTGACACAGGACTTACACACTCCTGAAGCAGAGCCCCTCTTTAAGCCACAGACCAGGCAGAGAGGTCTAGAGGACATGGTAAGCCAGGCCAAGCTAATTCACTTGCAGCCCAGGTAGGCCGCTGAACTGAAAACTCCCCCCAAGAGCCCTAGCAGCCCAGCAGAACAAAAGTTAAGCCTTTTTTTTTTTTTTTTTACACTAAAATGAAGAGCAGGTAAGGCTCCTCTGCCCAAAATGCTGTTTTGAAACGCTCAGTGATGCTCCGGAGAGCTCCTGCAAATAAAACAGTGCACCAAACAGCCGCGTTTACACGTGGTCCCGCCACGCAGCTAGGCCCGCTGCCGGCGACTTCACGCCAGAAATGCACTGCACACGGAATCCTCTTAAACAATGCTTGCTTACCTCTTGCCCTGCCGAAACAAGCACTCTGTACCCTGTGCCCCAGAGTTCCTTGTCGGCGGTTCCGGAGATCATGTCACCGAGAGGCAGCTGCTTTACCGCTGCACTCTGCTCTGACACAGAATGAGCTCTCACGGGCCGGGCCGAGCCAGCCAGTGCTCTAACAGGCAGTCCTCTGTGTGGCGCTGGCTGGGCTCTTCTCCGACTCTCACTCCCCACTAACTGCAGCTAAGGCACCGAAGCAGGAAAGCTTCCGACCTGGATTCCCCTTAAGCACCAGGCACCGTTCCTGCCAGAAATAATGGCAGCTGCGGTAGAGGGGGGGGGGGGGAGTGAGGAAGAAGCCTGCAGTTAACTTAAAGGTACAGCACCCCCAAGTTAACCTGCCTTTGCACCAGGACCCCAAATGGTGAACTTTACACCCAGAATCTAACTATCCCAGACTTAATTGTCTCTCAAGTGAGCCCGGACCTCCGGGCTCCAGTCCATCCAGCTGCTTGGAGACTGAGGTAACTGAACTTGGGAGGCGGATTCAGGGGAGATATATCGGTGACATCATAAAAAGGAGGAGTTTCTCAGTCTCCAAGCTGCTGAATGAGATAGGGAACCCAGAGGTCCGGGACTAGACTGGCTATCACGATCAGGAATCATATCATATATCACAGAGAAATACCAAATAGAAAAGCATCTAAAAAAGTAGAGATGGATAGGAGAGGTTGAAAGGATAAAAGAAATTTAAATCTATAAATTAAGCATAGATCCTTACAATGATATAAAGTTATATTTATTGATTTTTTTCAGGGCTAAATAACTACCTGTAGAACATAGTTTTCTTATCTAAATCTCTATGTGAATATTTGTATTATTTCTGAGGGCAAGGGTGAACTAGCACAGCAAGTAAGTTTAGTTGAATCAGGCCCTTAATAGAGAAGCTTCAGACACGGAAAATTCCATTCTGGAGCAAAAAGGCAATCAAGATAAGGTTTACTTCATTACTCCACTTCTTGCTGCATGTAGAGAGAGGAGGAGGGAGAGAAAGAAGGAAAATTATTAGGTTTAGGTAAAGCATTTTACTTATAACACTGTTAAAAGAAAGAGCATTTCACAGCATACCAAAAGTACCAATTCTTTCCCCTCGAGAGAAATTTTGTTTCCAATTTTTTTTAAACTATGACTTTCTTTTCCTTTTCACTACCAAGCCTGCAATGCTACCATTTCAGAAGACATAGAATATCCTTAGCTTTCTCTCACCAGTCTTATTATTGAGAAACTAAAGATTCATATGCCACAATGCAGAATGAAAAGAATAGCTAAACTAAGGAGTGTTCTAGTCACCAAACTGATATTAGATTTGCCAGGAACTATTTGTGATAGCATTTTTCTGCTAATTCTGAGTATTAAAAGAACTTGCTGCAGTAGTAGATAAAAATTCAGGAAGCCCATGAGAGCCATTAGGGACAATTTATTATCTGAAAAGTGTCTTCATCTGGCTGAAAGTACATACAAATTACCACAGTGCATATACGTTTTAGTCAGGTTGAAGGGGGGACATATGCTTTGTGTGGTTAAATTTTCAAATCAACGCATCTTGGTTATTTAAGTTTATTTTATACCGCTTTATCATTTTTCAGTCAAAATGGTTTACATTTCAACTTAAACTTGACAATGTACATTAAAAAAAGGGACCTTGATAACGGATTTTTCTGAGGCAATGGAGGGTTAAGTGACTTGCCAAGGGCCACAAGGAGCGCTAGTGGGAATCAAACCCTGGTCTTTTGGTTCCAAAGTCAGTGCTCTTATCATTAGGCTGCTATTCCACCCAATTTAGCTCATTCAAAAAGTTGGTACAGAGTCTGCCAACCAGATGTACAGATGAAGAATTTTCAAAGGGAAAGCATTCACAGACTTTACCTTGCAAAACTGTTTAGAAAATTGCTCCCTTAACCAAACCATGATTTTTATGCAGATACACATCATATAAAGGTCAATCCCTTGCATATATATGTTAATAGGTGATATTGAGCCAAAAAAAGCACATAAAACTGTATTGACCCGTCCATACATCTAGGTTAAAAACGGATGATTAATCAAGTGTCCATCATCTCCTTCCATTCCCTAGCACACCCATATCCAGCATCTCCCTTTCCCTCTCCCCCAGAGGTCAGCCTAACAAACACTGTACAGTGCTTATTGTGCTTTCAGCAGTGTTGCTCTGCTGTCTCTATTTCTTGTCTTCTCATTAAATCTGGACAGCAGCAGATGTGCTTAAGCTATAAGCTCCTACTGCGAGATGGATGGGCATAGCAGGAAGAGAGAAGTACTTAAGCATGTTTGCTATTGCCTGGATTTAACAATGGGGCAAGGATCAGAGACAGCAAGGAAAGTTCTTAAAAACGTTCATGTTTAAAGAACACTTTGCAGATATAACTTGACCTAGGACTTCTATCACCCCCCCCCCCCCCCCAACACACACACACTTCCTTCAGATGCTCCCAACTCTCCTATTTACTGCCTGGCATCGCATGCCACTTGACCTTTCCCTGCCCACAACCCCTTATCCTCCCCCCAGCTCTTTATTTCCCTCCCTCCCTACACCACAACAAGTTAATGCTACCTTAAAGCTATTTCTAGCTCCATGTATATGCCTATTCTAAGTTAAGTTGTGACGTTCTAGGTTACGCTTCGTTTCTAATTGTTCCATGTATCCAAGTTCTACGTAATGTTGAGGTCAGTTCCATGTAAACCGCCTTGACCTTTGGAAATTCGCTATATAAAACCTGCTAAATAAGCACACACTGCTGAAAGTATGGTAAGTACAGTTTCTGTCAGGCCAACCTCCTGAGGAGGGGGAGGTGGTGGGGTTAGAGAAAGGAAGGGACGATGCTGGATATGGTGGGAGGACCGATGATCCTCCTAACAAAATATACCTATTTAATTTTCAGCTGAAAATTTTCCGACTCGTGAATAAGTCTAGCCCAAAATGTATGTTCAACCTTTAGGCGTTAATTTCTTGACTTATACACGAGTGCATATGGTATATGCTTACCAAGGTAAAAGTTTTTTATTTTTAAAAAATATTTAAAAAATGACAACTGTACCTTTCAGAAACTTCTCCATGGTCTGACCCTTTGCAGACCAGAGAGAACTTCCTTGGAGCAAAAATGAAATGGAAGTTCACATTGCCAATATAACAGCAGCCATTAATAAGCATTGATCCTCATACAAAACACCATGAAAATAATTTCAGTAGGGTGGCTTGCTGAAAATACATGGGTTCTGGTGGCTGAAGTTTGGCTTCTCTCATATAAAACTTTTGAACATATCTAACTCTGCCTCACTTTGTGCAGCTAACTTTTAGCCATAGAAAGGGTAGTTTTATAACAGTTTGGCTATGTGTGAAGGTGTCACAGGTGCTTATGTTTAGCCTTTTTTTCCCCTAGACACAAAGGCACCTAAGAGGCCCTTTTACTAAAGGGCAGTAGCTGTCTATGTGGGTCTGGCACATGTGTCGTGGGTATGTTGGACACATGTTGACAGCAAGTATGTGGCCACAGCAGTTAGTGCCAGCGCCGGCCCATCCACAAGGCAGGCTAGGCAGCCATGCAGGCCAAGAGCTTTGGTGCCCATCACAGGCCAAGAGCTTCGGTACACATGGCCTGCTGCTTCTGACACTCCTCCCCCCTCCCCCCCCCCACACGATGCAACTTTGTCAGATGGGGGTCAGAAGTGACAGGCAATGTGTGCCGAAACACATGGCCTGTGTCAGCACAAAGCTGTCACTTTTGAACTACTGCCACCGTCACCAGCTCCCCAGAAGACTGAATCAGTAGCAGAAGCGGGAGACTGGCAGTGGTGCAGCTTGGTGAGGGGGCAGGGGGCATCGCGGACAGGGCTCCGGCTTGGGGCAGCTGAAACCCTTGGGCCAGCCTTTGTTAGTGCCGTTGTATCTCAGTACTAGCTGTCCAAGGCATGTTAGAGTTGCATGTGGTGGGCTTAGCGGCAGAGAGTGGATGAGGTGAGCGCTGTGCAGAATGTTTTGTTCCAACAGTCCAGAATCAGGTCCAAATGGGCCATTCTTGCTTGGGGCCATCCATAAGGTCCAGACGTGCCCCTATCTGAATTGAGCTCCATGTGTACTTATGCATGTACCCCTGAGGTAATTTTTAAAAAGCCCTTTTAATTGCATAAAAAGATCTTTACATGCAAAAAATGCTTTATAAAGTACTTCCACTGAGACTAATAAAGCAAAACGTTTGGCATTCTGCAAATGGGAAAACTGTAGACCTTCCTGGTCAGTACCTGCTGCTGGCGATCAAGGTCTTTTTGTAAAGTGACCTGAATGAAATTGTATGTGCTTGACAACCCTGCCCAGATGACAATCTAGAAATGCAGAGTGTAGCTGATTCTTACATGCAGTACACAGGCAGTGTGTCATGGATATATATTGACATAATACCAAGATAGAATGAGAAGAGATTTACTTATTAATGTAAGAGCAACTTGACAAAAAATGTATGTATGGAAGGCCTCAGCATGTCTATTGCTTAAACATACAGACTTTCCAGGACCGAAATGTCCATGGACCCTTATCCCCTTAGCATTGTCGTCTGGGGATTGGTGGTGGCAACATTATTGTTGGACAGGCCGATCTGTCCAACACTAGCAACAAGCACAAATAAGGAAACTGATTCAGTCCATGTTCCACTGATTAAGATTTGGGCATCACCGGAAATATCATTGACCTCAAAAAATTTTACACTGGCAGTTTAGTCGCTGAAGTTACCATTCTTTGGATTACTGTGTATTTAGGCCTTTATTAAAAACTGCGCAAAATGCTGCTATCTATGCTCTATGTGAATTTCATTGGTTACCTATAATGTTCCACATCCAGTATAAATGTTATGGTTTTATTTTCAAAGCTAAAAAAATCAATAAGAATAATGATCTTTCTACTGGAGCACGACTGTATGAGCCAGCTGGTGCTCTTCGCTCTAGTAATCAAGAATGTGTTGCTTCCATTCACAACCACCTCTAGAAAGACTACAATTCATGCTCATGATCAGTCCTTGATGAGCCCTCAGCTTGGAACAGCTTGCCTTTGGATTGGCATTTATAAAGGAACATTTGTCTTTTTGAAAGAAATGGAAGACTTATTCATGGCAGCATACCCTTAGAATTTTAGGATAAGAGTCTTATTTTACATCGCTGGTTCTGAACTTTTTTAATGTTATAATGATCATTATATATGTAAAACCATAACCCACCTAGACATTTTATGATAGGCAACATAGAAGTACATTTAAATGAATTAATCAGTCTCTGGAATAGGGGTTGTATGTGAGAGGGGAGCAGTGGCCTTGGTTGTTTAGGCTGCCACTGGCCCATCTCCCTCATCTTATAAGTGGCAATTTTTAGAAGCTTCAGGAATGGTCTAGAGCAGTGATTCTCAAACCAGTCCTGGGAGACCACCATCCAGTCGGGTTTTCAGGCTTCCACAATGAATATGCATGATAGGGAATTGCATATAACGGAGGTAGTAGGCAGGCAGATCTCATCTCTCATGCATATTCACTGTGGATAGCCTGAAAAACCAACTGGCTGGTGGTCTCCCAGGACTGGTCTGAGAACCACTAATTTAGAGTTTGGAAGCTAATTTTATTGCTAAAAAATGCAGGGTCATGCTTTTCAGATTAAAAATACACCCCCCCCCCCCCCAGAATAGTACAGTACAGTACAGTACAGGGGTGAAGTTCTTCGGTGGGGGTTGTTGTTTTTTTTTTATTTTCACCCTCCCAC
Organism: Ichthyophis bannanicus; assembly: GCA_033557465.1. Lineage (NCBI taxonomy): Eukaryota > Metazoa > Chordata > Amphibia > Gymnophiona > Ichthyophiidae > Ichthyophis > Ichthyophis bannanicus. The sequence continues at coordinate 122,481,663 of CM066043.1, read as the reverse complement.
AACAGCCTGCTCTAATTCCCCAATTCATAACCTTGCTGCCCCTGCTCCTGTCCCAGCTCCTTTCCCAATTATATTTCACATTATCCTTCCTTATTCAGCTTCTCTCTTCTGCAGACGAGGCTCAATCACTCCTCATTCCCTTTGCTTCCTGTGTAGGCTTGGCAACTTTAAGTTCACCACTCAATGTGTCATTCATCTCCCCCCATCCCCCCCCAAAAGACAACAGAATGTTGGCAGAAATTAGAAAAAGAAATCAGCAAAATTTCAATTACCCTGGCATTAAGTGAGAAAACATCTCATCAAGACCTGCTAGGTAGGCAACATTTCTAGACATTATAAATAACTGCATCATGGAGCAGCTAATGGGATTAGTACAAAAAAGCAGGAATGGTAAAGTTAAGCTCATTTAGAGCTTGCCTCACCCATAAAGTGACCCAGTTAATGATTACATAGCATACCATACTGAACATAGCTTTGGAACTTCCATTGACCATAACCTAGATATAGTCAGGTGCCTTAGCATACACACACTGCATCGGTTAAGGCCAACAGCGTGATTTCATCTGCTCTCCATCTATTTCAGCAGCTTTCATTGCCTGTGGTTTGCATTTCAAGACTTGCATTTTGACAAGCGTGTTCCTATAGGCCAGGGATCTCCAACTCCAGTCCTGGAGGGCTGCAAACCAGTCAAGTTTTCAGGATATCCCTAATGAATATACATGAAATAAATATGAATACAATGGGGGCAACTGCATGAAAATGTATCTCATGCATATTCATTAGGGATATCCTGAAAACCTCACTGGTTTGTGGCCCTCTAGGACTGGCGTTGGAGACCCCTGGCTATAGGCTATTCCATATACGGCTGCAACTATGAAATGCTCAGGTGTTTTTGTTCATTGAGTAATAAATTAGCTCAGCATATGGCAGGGCTAGTTAATACTGCTGCTATTGCAGATCAAATATACAAGGTGTGACATAAAAGAAATGAGACTGTGGCATGACTCAATGCCAGTTGGCTATATCACTGTGTTGTGCAACATCTTGCCACTATTCGGCTAAAATAATTTTCCTCTCTCACTCTGTTTTTCTTTTTCAGGTTTTTTTGTAGCACACTGCTCCATCGCTTTGTCATGCAACTGGAGGTGGCAGAAATATGAAGTAAAGAATCAACTTGAAATTTCTGGTTAAGTTGGAGAAGGGCTCAAACTGAGTGTCTCCATCTTCTCCAAAAGGCTTATGGAGAAGATGCAACGTCAAGGCCGCGAGTCTTCGAGTGGCACAAACGCTTCAAGACTGGCCATGAGGAGGTAGAGGATGACCCCAAGTCAGGACAGCCTTCCACGACAAAGACAGTTGAGAACATTGACAGAGTGAACCAGTTGGTGCGGAGTGATTGCAGACTGACGGTGTGGATGATAGCTGAGGAGTTCAACCTGAACAGGGAGTCAGTTCAGACCATCTTGGTGCAGGAGCTGGGGATGCGGAAGGTGTGCGTCAAGATGGTGCCCAAACTTTTATCGGACGACCAGAAGGAGCATTGGGTCAATGTTTGTTAAGACTTGCTAGAGAAGAACGGAGAAGATCCAAAGTTCGTTGGCTGAGTCTTCACAGTAGACGGGTCTTCCAGTATGACCCTGAAAGCAAGAGACAGAGCCTGCAGTGGAAGACTCGACTGTCACCCAGACCCAAGAAGGCGCGCATGTCCAAATCAAGGATCAAGGTCATGCTGATCGCATTCTTCGACCAGAAGGGAACCATCATGAGTTTGTGCCTGAGGGTCAGAAAGTCAACCAGCACTTCTACCAGCAGGTCCTCAATCGCCTCCATTACTGGGTTTGGCACAGCAGGTGGGCTCTGGGGAGAGACAAGTCGTGGCTGCTCCACCATGACAATGCGCTCACACACACCACACTCAGTGTGAGGCAGTTCTTGGCCAACAGACAGATCACAGCTCTTGACCACCCTCCTTATTTCCTCATATCTCGCACCATGCAACTTCTGGCTCTTCCCCAGACTGAAGACTGTGCTCAAAGGAACTCATTTCCCCTCTGTAGAAGAGATCAAGGCCACTGTGACGAGGGAGCTGAGGGATCTCAAGGAGGAGGACTTTACCAAGTGCTTCCGTACGTGGCAGAAGCGAATGCAGAAGTGCATTAACTCTGGAGGGGATTACTTTGAAGGGGACAATGCGTAATTCTCTGTAGATTTTGTAATAAAACATTTATGGGACAGTCTCGTGTCTTTTTTGTCACATCTCGTTTCCCTTCTCTGTAACCCAGTTTTATAATACTCCTTTCTTATATTTTATTGGCGTTCATTTCCTCCCTTGAAAGTTTTTATGTACACCAATTTGCTGATATGAAGGGCAGTTTACCAAATTTTAATAAACCATAAAAATAGGGAAAGTAGGACATGGGACAGTTTACATTCAATAGTTGACAGAATCAGAAAGACAACAAATAGATGCATGCGTTTTTATCTATCAATGGATTAATTATTCTGTGTGACCATCACAAACTTGACCTCACCCCAATGAATAATTGCCTGACAGCTATTGCCAATTAGCTCATCTGAAATTAAACTAAGGCCCCGACTATGTGCGTTACCAATAGTCCATCAGCCCCTACTTTAGCTCCCACTAAACTTCAACAATTGTTTCCTCTTAAACCAGTTCTTTGAATTCTAGGATATTTGTTTTTTAGATTCTCAAACCCTTGCCCATCAAATTTCCTCCATAACATCATCTTGAATTTAATCTATCTCAGAATAGAAACATTAACCCGTTTTTTTAAAAAAAAAAACACACTCATTAACAATTCTGGTTTATGCTTTAGTTATCAGTAAACTTGATCACTGAAATCTGCCCAATAATGAACTCAAATACTAATATGAAACATCTGCAAAATAATTCAAAAACTGCAGTCAGACTCATTTCATATGCTGGATATTATGGGCGTGTAACACACTTCTCATCAACGGACGCAGACTACTACTTATTTACAGGGTGAAATTTAAGATTTTGTAGCTGGTTTTCAGTCTGGCTTCCCTTACTACCCTTTCTAATTTTCTAGTGTCCTACACTTAGGTTCGAATATATTCACGTGGAAACTATCACAACAAATTTATGTCCTCCTCTAAAGCACCTTTTTTCTCCCAAGCTTTCCCAGATAATTCAGTTTGTCCTGGGTGCAGTGGGCTTGGATGGGGCAAGTGTGCTCTGTGCATTATCTGCTTTCTTTGTTTTGCTCTTTTTATTTCCTAATGGTTAGGTTTTTAAAATTATGTACTAGCTGCTGCTTTCCCTTTCCTATCCTGATCTGTTTTTTCTTTTATATCTTTTTTGTATATTTTATTTAGTTACTTGCTGTAAACCACCTTGATGCTCTGTGAAGGGCAGTATAGAAAATCCATAAATAAACAAATTAACATACTGACTGCATTCTTATTCTGTAGGTATGTTGTTAAGTTTGGACCATTTTCAAAGCATTTTACCCACCTTAATCTGTAGTCTACAAATTGCCCTCCCTCAATGCAACAATTCAGCACATTGATCTACAATGTGCTTATTTTAATCACACTGCAGGGGGATATTCCTGAGACATGTTTAGATTGGGAGGAGACAGTGCATGCAGACATAGCATTTTCAAACATACATTTCACAAAAAGGATATCTATATGTGCTTTATTAACTACAACAAAGCTTTTGACTGTATAAACCATGAGAAACTCTGGGCCACATTAAGCAGCATGGGTATACCAGAACACCTGATCGTTCTCTTGCACAGCCTTTTACATTGATCAAGAAGCAACAGTTTGTATGGAACAAGGAGAAACAGAATGGTTTAAAATCAGCAAAGGCTGCATACTTTCCCCCTACCTCTAATTTATGTGCAGAACAAATCATCACAGAAGCAGGACTGTATGAATACAACCGAGGTGTGAAGATTGGTGGAAGACTCATCAACAGCCTTCGCTATGCTAATACCAAATTACTGGCTGAAAGCAAAGACTATCTGGAACATTTGCTTCTCAAGATCAAGGAACAGTCTTAAAATGGGCCTGCACCTTAATGTAAAGAAGACAAAGATCCTGACAACTGGCAAAAATCAATAAGTTCATCGTTGATGGAGAAGAAATTGAAATAGTGAACAAGTTTAACCTACTTGGATCAACTATCAATAAAGAAACAAGCAGTCAAGAAATCAGATGACGCATTGCTCTTGGCACAATGGCTATGAAGGACCTAGACAAAATCTGCAAGAGCAGAGATGTCTTGCCATACAAAGATTTGACTTGTTGAAGCCATGGTATTTTCAATAAAGTCATATGGACGTGAAAGTTGGACAGCGAAAAAGATAGACAGGAAGAAAATTGATGCCTTTGAATTATGGTGCTGGTGACAAATACTGTGTATCCCATGGACTGCCTGAAGAAGAAACCAGTCAGTACTAGAGGAGATGAAACCTAAGCTTTCCTTACAAGCTCAGACGACAAGACTACGACTTTCATACTTTGGACACATCATGCGAAGAGAGAGAGATCATTAGAGAAAGACATCATGCTTGGCAAGGTAGAAGGTCAACGGATAAGAGGAAGGCCAGCAATGAGATGGATTGATACAACAGCAGCTATGGGCGCCACTCTGTCGACAATGAGCCGCCTAACTGAAGACCAAACACAGTTTAGGACAACTTTCCAGAAGGTTGCTATGAGTCGACACCAATTCAATGGCACTTAACATTTCAGCAGAGCTAGTACCAGCAGCCATGCATATTCTGCACATGGAGCAAATTTGGAAGCAAAGTACACATGCACTACATTCAAAGAGGGAGGAGTGTCCTAGTGGTTGGGGCAAGTTACCTCAGGCTGGAAGGTTGGGTGTTCAAATCCCACTAGAGGACAGCAACCTTGGGCTGGAAGGACTGGGGTTTCTAGTCCCACAGGTGCTCCTTGTGGTCTTGGGCAAGCCACTTAACCCTCCATTGCCATTGTTCCCTGTAAGTATTAGTGTATGTGTCTCATATCCCTTCATGTTAAATGTATCCCCCAATTGCGTTGTGACCACTTTGATTGAAGGATAAGGTGGTATAAAAAAAACCTGTCTAAATAAATAAATAAAAAAGTTCATATCATCTTTGCCCCAATGTAGACAGTTTGAAAATGGTCCACTTTATATTCTCTCCTGTGTACATTGTGGTATTTTGGTTGGGAGAGGCCATGTGTTTGGACATATTGGGGATAACTGCATAAGCAACTTGAGGATGTAGAACAGGAATGTATATGCTCAAGTACACACTTATAAAAAGTCCTAGGGATTTAAGTGCATAGAAGTAGGCACTCTGAAAATGCTTATTTTTATACAACACACAATAAGCATTACTGGGTACCAAAAATCAAATATGTATATATGCACCGATGTTTACTGACCTACTCATAAGCAAACTTGTGCCTGCCTTGAAGCAGGTAGAATTGTGCAGGAGCTTTCAGGGAAGCTATTTCATAAAAGGCACACATATTACCTTTAAACAAAAATGTACTTTTCCTGTCTGGCCACTATGTTATAAAATTACCCTCATGGTTTACTTTCATTAGCACAATAATTTCTCATTTTTTTCTACTAAAAACCTATGACAGCATAGTAATAAGCAGATGCAGCAACCGTGATGAGCTATTATGCACAGATGAGAGATAAATGAAGTTCTGGCACTTGAATTTGTGCCAAGAGACATCTTTTATATTAAGGGAAACAAAGATGCCAATATGAACAATACTTCTTCCACTAGTTTATGGGTTATGGTTGATGCTATTACTGTCACTTATCTTAAGTGTTCAGCTTGTAACGAGTGAAATTTGTCATAGGATCATCATCTCATTAAGTGACAAGACTGAATTAGACTGTGGGATAACCTTCTGGCATGAGAAGAGATTATTCAGGGCCCAATATATCTGAAATCTGACCACTTGAAGGGGTATGAGGGATCTGTCTGACCCTCATACAGATCTTAAAAATGACTAGTAGATGTAGATAGCCAGTCAGTGTCAAGGGGCTGGAATGTATGTATAAGCTGAGATAACGCAGCACTGATGGACACACATCTGCTTCAGAAAGTTAATAGTAGGTACTACAATTGTTTCATGAGAAGGACCATATATAACATTTCCAATCACAGAGAGGGATATTTTGCTTAGAGATGGATTCCCTTTGGAGCCTTGGGTTCACTGTGGGAAAGCCCCCTCTTGGAGTGTGGTCCTTTCGATGATTTCATATGCTGAGGAAGGAGAAATGCGGGGATGAGGGCTCCCAGAGGGGCAGTGGATAGAGCATAAGCGATAAGTTGGCCAATATTCAAAATCACCTATGTGAGTGCTGCTCATGTAGCTGCTATTTTTTTTTTTTAAATCTTAGGATTGCAGAACAGAAATTTCACACAAATTCCTCGATATCCATCCAAAATTGGTTCCCTTAAGGCTAGTAACACTACAGGTATGGGCGAAAACATCTTTATAGTGGCAAGTTCTCTTGCTGAATAATGGTATATCAAATGAACTGTAGATTAAAATAAATAGCTTTATCTTTTTCGGTGGATTTCACAAATAGCAGTCCTAATTTTAAATGGATAAGACATCCATTTGGAGCAAAGATAAATGGATAAATCATCTGCTTATCTGCATGTGGCAGACGTGTCTTTAAAGTTGAGGGCCTCAGTATTTCTAGGAAGTTGAACACTCTGCCACATTTCCAGAAACATTACCACCTGCCTCCCACTCTTAAAAGGAGTAGAGGATGGGTAATTGGTGTATTCTCTCCCACACATATATTCCCAGTACACTTCCTCCTTTCATATTTCCTTTCCATTTCTAACCGCCTTTTCCCTACCCCTTCTTTTCCTCTCACCCTCTTCATATCACCTTCTCCTCCTGACTCACCTTGCCTTTTCAATATCACCCCCTCTTCTCTCCATTTCCTTTCATCCTCTCTACCATCATCATCTTGCTTAGCAGGCTTTCCTCATCTGCTGGCCAGAGTGGGAACCCAACTAGTACTCTTGAAACGATACCGTCACCATGCAGACCTCCTTTTGCCAGTAGGGGGCAGGAATACCACAGGCACTGTAGAATTTTTTGTCTCATGTCCTTCACACATGCCCCCTCCCCCAAAACAAAAATAAATAAACCTGTTGACTGATATGGCCATAGGCAAAGAAAGTTTGGTGGGCCATAAAGATGCGATCCAGAAGCCAAATCAGGCTTGCAGGCCATATTTGTTTTAATATGTAGAAGCATTGCAGTGTCAATTTTGTATAAAGAACTTCATCCTTTCACATGCACCATTTAACTTTCAGTGCTGCAAGACAAAAGGAGTTTAACACCCCCCCCACCTTAACGAGGAGTTCCTTTTGGACTTTGTGATAGAAATTGGGATAAGATAAATGCTTTCACTACTCTCAGGCTAGAAAGAAAGTGTAGTTACTCACCTGTAACAGATGACCTCCGGGAACAGCAGGAACTTAGTCTTCACATATGGGTACCGACGGAGCTCGTGCAGGAACGCTCACATGCGTCCAACAGGAAAGCCTTTGGAAGCATCCCACTGTGCCTGTGTAGCTGCCTTCCCTCCTTCCCAACTCTCACTCCTCAGTTGAGTTTGTAGCTGAGAGAAAAAGGAAAGTAAAAAGAAAACCTACAAATCCTAGGGGAGGAGGGTGAGTTGTGAAGACTAAATTCTTGTAGTCTTCACATGTGGGACTCCCTAGCTCCCAGATGCCAGAGAAGTGACCTCAGAACTAGTGAAGGTTTGCCTCAGGGTAGGCTTCAAGAGGTCATGAATCCTTCATTGATGTCTGGTATCGTCAAGGTCCAGGACAGAGGGTAGGAGTTGCTCTTAAGTATGAAAGAGGTGCTGGAGAACAGCTTGACCAAACTTGGCATGCTGGCAGGAGCCCTTGTCTAGACAGTAATGAGCAGCAAAGGCATGGACAGAAGACCAAGTTGCTGCCTTGCAGATTTCATTAATGGCCACAGAGCATAGATTCGCTATTGAAGTAGCTGTGGCATGAATATTATGAGCAGTGACGTGACCTTCTAGCGAGAGTCTTGCTTTATCATAAGCAAATGAGATTTATTTATTTAGAGAGTTTTATATACCACCTTATCCTTCAATCAAAGTGGTCACAACACAATTGGGGGATACGAGACACATACACTAATACTTACAGGGAACATGGGCAATAGAGGGCTAAGAGGCTTGCTCAGGACCACAAGGAGCACATGTGGGACTAGAAACCCCAGTCCTAACAGCCCAAGGTTGCTGTCCTCTAGTGGGATTTGAACCCCCGACCTTCCAGCCTGAGGTAACTTGTCCCAAACACTAGGCCACTCTCCTATCCATTTGGAGAGGGTAGGTTTAGATACTTGCAGATCCAGGTGACTAGGGTCAAAAGAAATGAACTGAGGTTTTATGGTGATCTTGAGTCCTCTGGTGATAAAAAGTCAAGGCACACTTGCAGTCAAGGGTATGCGGGGTTACCTCTGCCCTAGGCGCATATGGTCTAGGAAAGAATATAGGAAGGAAACTGACTAATTCAAATGGAAAGGAGACACTACTTTTGGAATGAAATGCGGATGAGTCCCAAGGACTACCTTGTCATGGTGGAACCGGGTGTAAGGTGGATCCGCCACCAAAGCCTGAAGCTCACTGATGCATCTAGCTGAAGTGAGGGCAACAAGGAAGATCACTTTCCATGAAAAGCTTTAGTGGGGTTGTAGCCAAGGGTTCAAAGTGCGGCTTGAGAAGATGTGCTAGAACATTAAGATCCCATCCAACTGGGGTGGTTTGATAGGAGGCTTTGTCAGCAAGAGACCTCTCGTAAAGAAGGCTACAAGCAGTTGTGAGGAGATGGGCTGTCCATCTAAGAGATGAGAGGCGGTAATGGCACTAAGGTGAACTCTCATGGAGTTGGTCTTGAGACGATTTCAGGAGAGGTGAAAGAGGTATTGGAGAAGTGTCTCCATGGGAACAGAGAAGGGATCGAGATCCTTCTGAGAAAACCAGGTAGAGAATCTACGTCATTTGAAAGTGTATGAACGTCTGGTAGATGGCTTCCAGGAAGCTAAGAGAATCTCCTTTACCTCCTGTGGAAGGTTAAGGTCCTGTAATGTTATGTCCTCAGCAGCCAAGCTACAAGATGGAGAGACTGTGGATTGGGATGGAGCAGTATCCCTTCTTCCTGGGAAAGGAGATCATGTGTGGATCCCAGTCATAGAGGCTGAGTCTCAGTCAAGCGCAGCAGCAGAGGGAACAACGGCTGATGTGACCAGTGAAGAACTATGAGAATCATGTAGTCCTTGTCTGCTTGAAGCTTGAAGAGCATATTGCGAATGAGGGGAATGGGAGTGAAATCATAAAAGGAGTCCTCGACCCCAGTGGAGGAGAAAGGCATCCACTTGCTGGTTGCTGGATATGAGAATCCTGGTGCAAACGTGGGGAAGTTTGGCATTCTGTGGAGTGGCAAACAGATCTATGTTTGGAGTTCCCCAGGTCTGAAAAATGTAGGCCATTGTGTCCAGATGGAGAGACCATTCGTGGGGAAGGAGGATCCGACTCAACTTGTCTGACAAGATATTGAGCTCCCCTGGGAAATACACCACCTGGAGATGTATTTGGTGAGTAATGGCGAAGGACCAAAGATGGAGAGCCTCCTTGCAAAGGGGCCAAGAGCCTGTCTCACCCTGCTTGTTCACACAGAACATGGCTACTTGATTGTCTGTCTTGACCAGAACCCTTTCGTTCCTTAGGTGATCTTGAAACACACTGAGGGCATTAGAGATTGCACAAAGCTCCAGAAGATTGATCAAGAGTTGTGATTCTTGCACTATCCAGAGTCCCTATGTAGAGAGTGTGCTCAAGTGAACCCTCCACTCCAGTTTGGAGGCATTCGTTTTCAGGGAGCACTGATGTGGAGGCATTTGAAAAGGAGACCCGACGAGGAGATTTTATGGGGACCACCACCATTGGAGGAATGATGGGAGAGGGGCAATGACTTGGATCTTGTCCCTGGGATGGCCCAAGGCCTGCTTCCATTAGGAGGAAAGAGTCCACTGGGTAGAGTGCATATGTAGATGGACATATGGTATCACATGCACTGTTGAGGCCATTTGGCCTAGAAGCTGCAGCATCTCCCAGGCAGTTAGATGGCCTCTGAGTTGTGCTTGGCATGCTAACTCTGAGATGAGAACAGGGTTGGGCAAGAAAACCCTTGATCGCTGTGTATCTAGGAGAGCTCCAATGAATTCTAGTCTTTGAGGATGAGTGAGATGGGATTTTGGAAGATTTATGACAAATCCCAAGTGTTGTAGCACCTGCATGGTGTGAAGCAAAGATAGCTGAACCTCCTGGGAAGGGTCTGCTTTTATTAGCCAGTTGTCCAAGTAAGGGAAGACAAATATCCCGGAGACCTCAGGAAGGTCACGATGACTGCCATGCACTTTGTAAAGACCCTTGGAGCTGAAGCGAGTCCGAAGGGCAGGACTTTGTACTGATAATGTTTTTCTTGAAAACTGAAGTGTAGATATTACCTGGTTTCTGGATGAATGGGGATATGTGTGTATGCTTCTTTTAGATCTAGAGAACAGAGCCAGTCCTGACTCTGGAGATAGGGAAGCAGGGTCCCAAGAGAGACCATCTTGAACTTCTTGCGGATCAGAAACTTGAGGTTTCTGAGGTCCAGGATAGGCCTGTACCCTCTGCTTTACTTTAATATGAGAAATTACAGAGAGTAGAAACCCCTTCCCTGCTGAGGTATGGGGACCTCTTCTATGGCACCCTGTGATAGAAGAGATGACACATCCTGTTGCAGAAGAGCAGTGAGAGGGGGCTGCATATGATACTCCCCTACTAGGGTGGAGGGGGGAAAAGTTTGAAGATGAAGTCTATACCCCTCCCTCACTATGGTTAGTGTCTACTGCTCTGAGGTGATGAAACACTACCTGTGGGCATAATAAGAGCCTGCCTGCTATGTGGAGGGGGTGGGGGTCCTTCAGAGGCAAGGCAGCTATATTCTCTAGAAAAAAGTAAAAAACCAGTCGCAGACTGTGGCTGTGGAGCTGTCTGAGTCTTAGGTACCTGTGGCTTCTTCTGCTGCTTGGGAGGCTGGTGCCTCTTGAGGACCCTGAGCCTGGTACTGAGAAGCAGGAGGATAAGAAGAGTAGAACTTTTCTTATTGAAGGTCTTTTTTGTAGCTGACTTTTTCCTAGCAGTGTTGGCTGTAGCCCTAAACAGTCTATTGAGAGTGATATTATCTGACTCCAAGTGAGAAGTCTTATTCTGCCAGTCTTTGCCAAAAAGGTTCTCACCTGTACAGGGTATGCTGCTCAGTTTATCTTGAACCTACTGTTCGAGATCTGAGGCCTGTAGCCATGCAATTCTGCGTGCACCAATGCAGATTGCTAGGGCTCTGCTGGTGAACTCAAATGCATCGAAAGCTGCTCTATTGACAAACTTTGAGACATTCTGGGCATGTTTGACGACAGTAAGATGGTCACTTCTCTTATCTGGAAGAAGAGGGGACATAGCCTCAAGATCCTTAGCAACCTCCTTGAGGAACATACCCATATAGAGTATGTAGGAGGTTATCCTGGCTGATAGCATGGAAGCCAGGAAACAGTGATGCCCAAAAGCATCGAGGGTTCTCGATTCTCTATCCGGGGTTTTAGAAGAATGTGTTTTAAAACTCCTAATTTGATGAATTGCCGATGCCACCACCATTGAATGGTGGGGAAGTTGAGTCTTTTGGAAGCCGAGACGTTCCGGTACTCGGTACATGGTATCCAAGCATCAAGTATGGGCTGAGATCATGAGAGGAGTCTCCAACATCCAGAGCATGAGATCATGGAGAATGCGGTGCACTGGAAGGGTGGCTGCTTCCTTAGGAGCTGATGGGTATTGAAGGATCTCCAAATCCTCTGATCTAGGCTCTTTTTCAGATGTTACTGTTATGGAGAGACCTCCAGCCAGGTCTTGAATAAATTCCTGGAAAGACATGTCCTTGGGAGGGGAAATGCACCATTCCAGTAGGGAAGAGGGCTCTGAAGGCAGACCCTGCAGCCCTTGGGAATCAAGTGATTCCTCATTGGAAGTCTTGGACTCAGACGCCTCGAAATATTGGCCGGAATAGTGTTCCTGCTCTTCCAGGTACTGATACCAGTTCATGCTAGTATTGGGCTGGGAAATCTGCTTGAGTAGGGTATCCAGGATGGACTTGAGGGCAGGCATGGGTGGCAGTGAAGCCAGCGGCATATATCCCGTAACAGAGTGCCGGTATTGGTAGTATCATTAGTATTGGCTTGATCGGAACCAAAGCTGCCAATAGAGCTGCTAAGCTCCACTCGATGGCCAGGTATGCTGGTCTATGGAGCTTGCCGATGCCTGGGTATCGGTAATGAGAACTTGTGCCACATCCCAGAGCATGGCACCAGGAGCTCTCCTGAGGTCGAGGCCTTGGGAGCATCCTGGAGCACCTCAATGGCTTTGGAGGACAGGTCCTCCCGTCAGGGCTGTTTGGCAGGCCGATCAACCTCCAGGGCAACACCAGAGGCATCTCGATGCTTGGAACGAGGTCTACCTCTGGAGGAGAGATCAGTCTTTGATGAAGACTTGTGCTTAGATACCTGAGATCCATGAGAGGAAGATGATGCTCTCGATGACGCCGATGACGCATCAAAGGCAAAGAGTCCCAAACTTCGAGGCCTGGTTCTGCAGGCCTCTCTGTCATCTTTTTACAAAGGGGAGATTCTAATGGCTAGTTATCGGGTCAAAGGCATTTTAGAAACTAGTCATGAGTGTCAGTAGCCGAAATGGTACTGCAACATTTAGAACATGTCTTAAAACCACTAGTTGATTTCTCCATAGTGTTGGTAGACAGTATGATAGGCTTAAGGCCTAAAATGGCATTGATGCGCCTGAGAAAAGTTTCTTTTTTTTTTTTAAGAAAAGGAAAAAGAAAGAAAGAAAGAAGAATCAGGGAACCGATGAGGGATGGTTCCGGTGTCGACGGGAAGGCAGATGCTGACCACAAAAAAGGAATTAAAGAATTTTCTGCAGTGATAAGATTTGCTTCCTGCTGGCTCTGTGGAAAACGAAGAACTGAGGAGGGGCAGTTGGGAAGGCAGCTACGCAGGCGCAGTGGGATGCTCCCAAAGGCCTTCCTATTGGACACTGGGGTGTGTTCCCGCACAGGCTCCTTCGGTACCCATGTCACTTGTATGTGAAAACTACATTTCTGCTTCTTCCAGGAGATCAATTTTTAAAACAATTTAATAAGCGTGAAAAGTGTTTTACCTACATTAATCTGCTTTCTGAGAGCAGCATGTGTATTTTTTCACAACAAGTTTATTTTTAACCACACTGAGAAAGTTGTTGCTGGGGGAAGGGGAGCTGATTACTTAGGGAGAGATAAAGTATACATGCAGATGGCATTTACAAATCTTTCATGTATTCCGTGCAAAAATCTATCCACGGGAAAAGCAAATCAAAATAATTGCACTTGTTTTGCATCTGCGGCAAGTTTCAAATGGAAAGTTCACTCTACTTCCACACTGAGAATAGGTGCAAAATTTGCAGGTAAAAAGTATGCACAATCTTTATCCCAAAGCAAAAGATTGCCTGCTATCTATAGGACTATGATGTGATCTATGACAAATATGGAGAGATTCATCTTCTAACCCAATACCCTCCCTACTTCTACAGTAAAATATATCAACACACCTATTATAGCGGTAACAAGAAATAGAAAATGAGATCAAAATCCAAACTCCATGCAAACTAGCAATAGTGGATGGCTGACAGTCAAATCGTCCGTGGCATAAATAATGCTGTATTAATGCATCCCCTTAGAAAACAATCCTACCTTGATATCAGTGTTTTTATAATCAATGACATAAATCAATCAAAGCAATTATTTAGTTACCTGTTGCATTTCTAAATTCTACAAGAATAGCCACCTTGCAATGTCTCCCAATAGGACAACCAAATGAAACAAATAAGAAACAAGTGGGGAAAGCATGCAGATCATTGCTCAGAGAATTCTTTCCATCCCCTCTGCATGCTTCCATGTTTTTGTTTAAGTGTCTCTGAACTGGAGGTAAGAGGGAAGGGATAGTTTAAATAGTGTGTTTAAAATTCCTTTGGTTGGTTAATATTAAATGAAACCAAGTATGATAATATACATAACCAGTAGATGTCACTCAACACCTTTCAAAAAAGATGGTTTTAACAGTTTGACCACAGGGTGCTGCTATTCCACAGCAATAGTACTGCTGTGCTAATCCATCACTTGTTGGAAGTACACAAAGCAACCAGTAGAAACTACATGGTTCAGTCATAGTTGTCACCATACGAGGTATACTGCAGAAATAAAGGAAGCTATATGCTTCAGTCACTACCTGCTGCGGTATCATCTAGAAGCAAGGAGATACTGGATTCTGTACAGGGAGAACTATTCTGACAACTGGTAAAGGAACTACACAGAAGGGGGCCATACTGGATCTTGTGCTTACAAATAGGGAGAGCATTTCTGATGCTATAGTGGGTGATCATCTCGCCTTTTCAAGAGGGCAATGCAGGGGCGGGAGTGGGTTGAGGGGTTCAAGGGCCACCAAGGATTTCTTTTATTTTCAGGAGGCGGTGGAGGCCAGGGCCACTAGGGATTTTGCTTCTATTAGGGGGGGCACTGCTCTCCCCCTCCCGACAGTATGCCAATGGCACTGGGGGCTTTCCCCGATGCCTAATTCTTCTGAGGTGAAGTATCAAACTTCACCTCAGATGACCCCGTTTCTTCAGGACAGCATACCAAACTTATACAGACCTCTGTGTGCACGTGTTTAGCTAGCTCTTCCAGTTTAAACACTGACTTTTTGTGCACTAGGTAGTTTGCATATTGCATCCCAGTGCAAAGAGCCAGTGTTAAACCCTCTAGTGCAGAGTTTCTGCTGAAGCAAGAAGCCAGGAGATTCAGTAGAGTGGTAGGAGAGGCAGTAAATATGAGCTAGGTAGAAGCCCAGTTCCTGCTCAGTAAAGCAGAAGAGGAAGCACTGGTGGAGGTTTTGGGAAAGTGGAATAGGGAGGGAGGAGTAAGGAAAAATAATTTAAAAATGTAAATTAAGAAGTCATGGGATTGTAGGCAGTGTACTATTGTGGATCAGGAACTGGTTAAAAGAGAGAAAGCAGAGAGAGAATAGTTACTCACCTGTAACAGGTGATCTCTGTGAACAGCAGGAATTTAGTCTTCACATATGGGTATCGTCGGTACCGACAGAGTCTGCGCGGTAACGCTCCCCAGCGTCTAATAGAAAAAGCTTTTGGGAGCATCCCACAGCGCCTGCATGCTGCCTTCCCACCCTTCCCAACTGTCCCTCTCCAGATGAGTTTAAAGCTGAGACAAAGAGAGAGGGAAAGAGAGAAAGAGAGAGAGATACAACTCCTAGGGGAGGTGGGTGGGTTGTGAAGACTAAATTCCTGCTGTTCCTGGAGATCACCTGTTACAGGTGAGTAACTATGCTATCTCCAGGAACAAGCAGGAATGTAGTCTTCACATATGGGGACTCCCTAGCTGCAGATGCAAGGGAGAAGGCCCCAGAAGCTGTGTGCCCTTGTGAAAAGGCTCCACTTCCCCCCATGGATCACTGGCATTCCTACCAGGGATGGTGGGTAGGAGATGATTAAGTATGGAACAGGTATTGAAGAACAGCCTGACCAAACAAGGCATCTCGGCAGGAGTCCTTGTCTAAGCAGTAATGGGCTGTGAAGGTACGAACCAAAGCACAAGTAGCTGCTCGACAGATGTCGTCGATAGACACAGAGTGAAGATGAGCCATATAGGCTGCCATGGCTCTCACATTGTGAGCTGTGACATGGCCTTCAAGAGGAAGATTTTTACCCTCATGGGCAAAAGATATACACTGTGCAATCCAGCTGGGCAGTGTTCTTTTGGAGACTGGAAGTCCCAAATGACTAGGATCAAAAGCAACAAAGAGTTGAGAGGACTTTCTATGTTGCTGTGTCCTTTGCAAGTAAAAGGCCAAAGCCCTATTGCAGTCCAAAATATGAAGATTCCTTTCTGCATTTAAGGTGTGAGGCCTTGGGACGAATACAGGAAGGTAAACCGCTTGGTTTAAATGAAAAGGTGACACCACCTTTGGCATAAAGTGTGGTTGAGTCCTAAGGACTACCTTAACCCTCCATAGCCCATGTTCCCTGTAAATAGTTATCTCCAAGTTATAATGCCCTGTCCAATGTAATTTCAGTTTGTTCAATGTAAACCGCACTGATGCAGAATAGCGCGGTATATAAGAAAATGTAAATAAATAAGTAAGTAAAAATAAATAAATAAATAATCATGATGGAACCTTGTATAAGGAGGATCAGTCACCAACGCTTGCAATTCACTGATGCGACGTGCTGATGTGATTACAATAAGAAAGATGACCTTCCAGGAAAGGAATTTCAAAGAGGTAGTGGCTAATGGTTCAAAAGACGGTTTCATGAGCTGCCCAAGAACCAGATTTACGTCCCATGCCACCGGTGGTGGTTTAATGGGAGTTTAGTTAAAAGAAGGGCTCTCATAAATCTCGCTATGAGAGGAAGAGAGGAAATAGGTTGTCCATTTAGAGGCTTGAAAGAAGCTGCAATAGCACTCAAATGAACTCTCACTGAATTGATCTTAAGCCCTGCATTTGATAAATGAAGGAGATACTCCAGTAATGATTCAGAGGTATCGCAAGAGGGTTAAGACCCTTCTGCGAGCACCATATGGTAAACCTTTTCCACTTAAATGCATAAGAGTGTCTTGTGGAAGGCTTCCTGGAAGCATAAAGGATATCCTTTACCTGCTGGGAAAGGTTAAGCCGTGAAGTTCTAGGCTTTCAGCAACCAGGCCCTGAGATGCAGAGACTGGGGATTGGGATGCCACAGCATCCCATCCTCTTGAGAAAGGAGATTTAGAGCAGATCCTAACTCCAGAGGCGGAGCTTGAGAGAGATAAAGCAGCAGAGGGTACCACATTTGCCGTGGCCAACATGAAGCTATGAAGATCATATGACCTCTGTCTCTCTGAAGCTTGAACAGGGTTTTGGGAATTAGGGGAATGGGTGGAAAGGCATACAGGAAGTCCTGACCCCAATGGAGGAGGAAAGCATCCCTGGCCTGACAACCCTGAGCCGGAATTCTGGAACAAAATGGGCAAAGTCTGGCATTCAGCGGACTTGCAAAGAGGTCTATGTCCGGGGTTCCCCAAATTTGAAAACTTTTGGCCACCTGGTCTGCATGGAGACCATTCGTGTGGAAGCAGAACTCGACTGAGTCTGTCTGCCCAAGAGTTTTGAATGCCCGCAAGGAGATGAATCTGATGCTCTCTGGCGAGGGCCCATAGTCGCAAAGTTTGGTTGCAAAGCGACAGAGAGCCTGTTCTGCCCTGCTTGTTAACGTAGGACATGGCTACTTGATTGTCCGTTTGAACTAGGACTGACTTGTAGCTGAGCTGGGTGTGGAATACTCTTAGAGCAAGGAAAATTGCTCTGAGTTCTAGGAGATCGATGTGTAAATAGGCCTCCTGTAGAGTCCAGGTACCCTGGGTAGAAAGGCCTTGCAGGTGGGCTCCCCAACCCACCTGTGAAGCATCTGTTGTTAGAGTGGCCTGGGGTGGGAGTTTCTGAAAAGGAGACCCCACCAAAAGGTTTTGGGGTGATTGCCACCATTGGAGGGACAAAATAAGGCAATCTGAGTTTGCTATTTTGTCTGACAGGCAACCTGATGTCTGAGTCCACTGAGTGGATAAAGTCCACAGGGCTGCCCTCATATGGAGGCGAGCATAAGGAACCACATGCATGGTGGATGCCATGTGGCCTAGCAACTAACATTTTCCGAGCAGTGAGGTGAGGTTTTAGCACTGCTTGGGAAGCTAATTGCACAATGCAAAGGCAGCAGGGCTGTGGAAGGTAGGCCCTTATCTGTCTGGTATCCAGCAGAGCTCCTATAAACTCTAGGGACTGAGTGGGAGCAAGGTTGGATTTTGGGAAGTTTATGACAAGTCCCAAATACTGAAGGATGTGCATTGTGCGAGAGGGGGCAACCCTGGCCTCTGGCTCTGAAGGGGCTCGAATGAGCCAGTCGTCTAAGAAAGGGAAGACGAATATTCCCAGGGTGCGGAGAAATGCTGCCACCACAGCCATGCATTTTGTGAACACCCTTGGTGCACAGGCCAGGCCAAAAGGAAGAACCCTGTATTGGTAGTGCTTCCCTTGAAACAGAAAGCGAAGGAGCTTTCGGTGAGTTGGATGGATGAGAACATGAGTGTACGCATCCTTGAGATCTAGAGAACAAAGCCAATCCTGACTCTGAAGTTATGGCAGCAGAGTTCCTAGAGAAATAATTTTGAACTTTGCTTTGAACAGGAATTTGTTCAATTCTCTGAGGTCTAAAATGGGTCCGTGTCCTCCTGTTTTCTTTGGAATAAGGAAATAGGGGGAGTAAAACCCTGTACCCCGTTGGGTTATGGGTACCTCTTCTATTGCCCCTTGAGCAAGGAGCACAGTGACCTCTTGACCTAACTGGTCGTTGAGAGAGGTCTGAGAATTGAACTGTCTTACCATTGTAGGAGGGGGCATGCTGAGGAAATGAAGCTTGTACCCCTCTATTACAATAGACAGAGTCCAATTTTCTGCTGATATCTGACCCCATCTGGGGGCAAAATGACATAAGCTTCCTGGGATGGTGGAGGGTTCTGGGCCGTTCAGGGCCAGGAAGGCAAAGTTCTCTAGATAGGAGTCAACGCCCCTGTGGAGGCTGAGTCTGCTGAGCCGCTTGAGGCTTAGCTGCTTTTGTCTTTCTTTGTCTAGGTTGTTGCTGCTGTCCCTTTTGGGCAGACTGACCTAAACGATGCCCCTGCTGGGTATAGGAGGGATAACATTTCTTCTTCTTACTGAAGAATGGTTTCTTAGAGGATTTTTTCCTCGCAGGATCAGCTGTAGATTTAGACAACCTATCCAAAGTGATATTGTCAGCATCTATCTCATTAGCTTTTTCCTGCCAATTCTTGCCAAAGAGATTCTCTCCTGTGCAAGGAATATTCCCTAGTTTATCCTGTACCCAAATTTCCAAGTCAGATGCCTGGAGTCAGGCAATCCTACATGCACCTATGGCAATGGCAGAGGTTCTGTTTATGCACTCAAAGAAGTCAAAGGCTGCACGATTCACAAACTTGGAAACATCCTGGGCGTGTTTGACAAGGGCGAGGTAATCTTGCCTCTTATCATCAGGAAGGAAAGGGCTCATAAGCTCTAAATCTCCTGTGACCTCCTTAAGAAACATTCCCACATATAAGATATAGGAACTGATCCTAGCAGAAAGCATGGAAGCCTGGAAGGTTTGACGTCCAAAGGCGTCAAGAGTCCTACACTCACGTCTTGGAGGATTAGACGCATGCCTTTTTGCACTCTTTATCCTTCTCATAGCTGATTCCACCACCATGGAATGGTGTGGTAATTGAGTCTTCTGAAACCCAGGACAAGGAGGAACTCGATACATGGTGTCGAGTCTTCGAGAGTGAGGAGATGTGGTTAGAGGTGTTTCCCACATCCTTAACATGAGATCATGCAAGATATCATGAATAGGTAAGATAGCTGCCTCCTTGGGAGCTTTAGGGTATTGCAGGATTTCTAATTCGTTTGTCCTAGGCTCTTTTTCAGGAGCCACTGTGATGGAAAGACCTCGGGCCACATCTCGGATAAAATCCTGAAAGGACATATCCTCAGGTGGAGACATCCTATGCTGAGAAGAGGAATCCTCAGGAAGAAGTACTCTGGTACCGGCAGAGCTTTCAGAGTCTTCAGACTCATCCGCGGATTCGAAGTACCTCCGATCCAGGTGATTGTGCAAGGCATGGTACCGGTACCGATCAAAGTCGGTATCGGAGTGGTCCAGTACCGACTTGTCGATGCCGGATAGACACGCATGACTTGGTCCCGGTAGAATACCTGCCGATGTCGATGCAGTCAATGCCAGCACCGGAATCGGTGCCGGTACCGGTTGAATTGTCTGAAGCGGTTTCAGGGGCATCGAGGCCGTGAGAAGAGCCGCCAGACTGCGTTCAATAGCCAAGAATCTCTGGTCTATTGACGCTGCCGATGCTTGGGTATCGGTACCAGATGAAGCGGCCGGTACCCCAGAGCATGGCACCAGTAGTTCTGCCAAGGTTGAAGCCTTGAGAACATCCTGGAGCCCCGTTAGTGCTTTGGAAGCCGAAGCCTCCCACAATTTTGCCTTTGAAAGTCTCTCAAGGGCAATGCCAGAGGCATCTCGATGTCTAGAAGGAGATCTACCCTTTGAGGACCGACTAGATTTATGTTTAGTTACCTGAGATCCATGGGAGGAAGACGAAGCCCTGGAAGACGTCGATGCCACGGAAGCTGCATCGGAGGGAAAAAGGGTGCTAAGGTTAGCAGCTCGGATTTGCCGGCCCCTTTTCGACATCATCCCACAGGCAACACACTCAGAAATAGAGTGGTCAGGACCTAAACATTTGAGGCACCACTCATGGGTGTCGGTGACGGAGATGGTACTGCCACACTTAGAACACTTTTTAAAATCCGAAGCGGGTTTTTCCATTTTGAAAGAAAATTTGGGCCTAGTGCCCAAAATGGTGCATGGCACCTGAAGAGAAAATTACTGTAAAGACGCCACAAGAAAGTTTTTTTTTTTTTTTTTTTTTAGAAGAAAAGAAAGAAGAACCGGTGGTACCGGTGTAGCGTCGAAGGAAGGCAGACATGACCATAAAAAAGAAGAATAGAAGGGATTTTTTTATGTGGTGACAGGATGTGCGACCTGTCGGCTCCACGGAAAACGAAGAACTGGTGAGAGGCAGTTGGGAAAGGCGGGAAGGAAGCACGCAGGTGCTGTGGGATGCTCCCAAAAGCTTTCACCTGGAGATTAGGGCTAAATGGCCAATTTTCTCAATAGAGAAAGGTGAATAGTGGAATACCTGAGGGTTCTGTGCTGGGTCTGCTGCTTTTTAATATATTCATAAATGACCCGGAAATGGAAATAATGATTGAGGTGATGAAACTTGCAGATGACACAAAATTATTCAGTTATTAAAACACAAAAAGATTGTTAGAAATTTCAAGAGGATCTTGATAAATTGGAAGACTGGAAGTCCAAATAGCAGATGAAATTTAAAGTGGACAAGTGCAAAGTTATGCACCTAGGAAAGAGCAACCCAAACTAGGGTTACACGATGCAAGGTTCCACATTAGGAACCACCACCTAGGAAAAGGATTTAGGTCACCATCATGGATAATACATTGAAACCTCTGCCTAGTGTGCAGTGGCAGTTAAGAAAGCAAATAGAATGCTAGGAATCGTAAGGAAAGGAATGGAGAACAAAAACAATTTTATAATAATGCCTCTATCATTCCATGGTGCGACCGCACCTTGAATATTGTGTGCAATTCTGGTTGCCATATCTTAAAAAGGATATAACAGAATTAGAAAACGTACAGAGAACAGCCACCAAAATTGTAAAGGGGATGGAAGGATATCCCTATGAGCAGAGGCTTAAAAGGTTAGGGCTCGTCAACTTGGAAAGAGACAGTTCATAAATTAATGAAGAGTGGACCGGGCAAATGTAGATTGGTTGTTTACTCCTTGAAAAGGTGGAAAGACTAGGGGACACTCAATGAGCCTACAATGTAGCCCCATTTAGGATTAATAAGAGAAAATATTTTTTCATTCAATGAGTAATCAAACTCTGGAATTCACTACCGGAGGATGTAGTAAAGCTGTTAGTGTAGCTGGGTTTAAAAAAGCTTGGGACAAGTTCCTGGATATAAAGTCCTTAATTCATCCAACCACACCACTCCAAGGAAACTATAAACAGACCAACACAAACCCCCCTTGGATACAAACCAAAACCCGATGAAGCTGTTTTCGGTGCAACAAGGACCTTGTTGGGCTAGCGTTTTAGAGAATCTACGAGGGATTTCTATATCATGGAAAGTTAAGTATGATATAGTTGAGTTGGAAATGAAAGCGAGTGTCACTGTTTGGTGTTTTGCTCTAGGTGTGGCCTAAAGAGATCAGCTCTGTTGGCGTTCGCGGCTTTTTCCCCAATAGAATTAAAATTTGTTTCTTAAGAATGGATTATTCTAATTATATTGCAACACAGTATTGTATTATATATTGGACTTTTTATGATGGGCTAGAGAAGCTAAGCTTAGATACTCAGCATTTAAATTATTGAGTATTGGAGAATAAAATATATAATACAGAGGAGTTTTTTAGATCACTGATGGTATTTGAGTGTTTCCCCTGCTGGAAGGTGACTGCTGATTAGAGGGATAAACTATTATCTGATATCTTTTCTTTATTATTTTGGTTTAGGTTGAGGTCTCCTCTTAGTATCAATTTTAAGGATTTTGGTTTGTATCCAAGGTGGTTTGTGTGGGAAAAGTTCTTGAATCAAAGAGGACCATGGAAATCCACTGCTTACCCTGGGACAAGCATTGTGGAACCTGTGTACCTTTTTGGGAACCTGACAGGTACTTGTGACCTGGATTGGCCACTGTTGTAAACAGGATACTGGGCTTGATGGACCTTTGTCTGACCCAGCATGGCATTTATTGTGAATAGGATAGATAGGGAAGCGGTAAGGAAGATAAAGGTGTCAGAAAAAGATTGAGGAGATGGAAAGGGAAGTTTCACACCCTCCTTGCTCACTCGCTCATGTACATGTACAGTATACATCACTTGCCCCCACCTACTCACTCACACAAATACACTCCAGCTGCCTACACAGACACCTCACCCTCCACCTAAACCCTATCCCACATCCCATACATATAGACATTACGCCCCACAGAACGTCTTTCAACACTTTCTCTAGCATGTCCTGAATTCACCCTTCACCGTCTTCTCCATTACTCTAGTCATATCTTGCATACATCTGCTACCTAGCACCTTAACCTGTCACTCTTAGCATATCCTGTACTTGTTCTCCCGCAGTACTTTCTCCCTGTTCCACACCCCTCTCTCATCTCACGGTATTCGCTCTCTCACTTATGTCTTGAAGCATTCTCTATTATCTCTGACAGAAACTGCTCCAGGTAGTATGTAAGTAACACTCACCCAGGTGCCGGATTCTGCCACTTCTTTCCATGTTGGCTTGGGCTGCATATTGCTGCTGTCTTCCTAAGGGGTGCATGATGGTGATGGGAAAGGTGGTGGTGCCAGACAATTATTGGGAGTACCCCACTCTCCCATGACCAAGAGTATAGGAGCTGGTACAGTGTGTCACAGCTGAGCTGTAAGCACTGGAGGTGGCCTGTGACTGGGATGCAACAAAGATTAGCTCTGAAGAAGAGGGAAGAGGAGAAGAACAGCAATGTGGGACCTGAGACAATGTGAGACAGTGAGGAAGGGGGTTGCAGAGTGTCCGAGATGAACTTTAATTATGCGAAACCAGAAGAACACATCTCTTAGCAATACTTCTAGCATGTATTTATCATGTTTTCAAACTACAATATAGTGATGCTGTGTTAATGATTGCTATTGTAACCTTTAGATTTTATTAACAATAGAAATATGAAAATTCAGCAGTACTGTATCCAATTAACCATATTGTTAAATAGATAACCAGTTAAGTCGATCTCTTTGAATAGCCCTGGAAAAAGAAAAGGGGAATAAAAATAACCAGATACATACTTAAATGAAGTCACAGAACTAATGGATAACTTATCTATAACTGGACAGTGCTAACAGCACAATCCAATTAAATCTTAAGCATGCCCCAGACCACTTTTATTTAAATAGTCATCTATCTGTTAGCCAGGTTTTGAACTGTGCAGGGAAAGTTACTTAGTAAATGGACCTAAATTTTTTTTTTTTTTTTTTTTTTTAAACTTTTATTTTCATTTTGCAACAAACAAAAGAAACAACACACCAAAAGAGACAAAACAAGTATACAATAAGGAAAAGTAAACCCATTACCCCCCACCCCGATGCTTCTTCTCTACCCGATTATATCAGCATGTGAGCGCTTCCAATTAACAGTGATTATACATCAAACGATCAAAAGAGTATCTACAATACAGCATGATCATGGGACAAAGATATATACAAAGTCAGACAGTCAAATGAGAGCATTTAGCAAAATGTATATAGTCATTGAGCAGCTTCCATTGAGACCAATGAGAAGGAGTCTGAACGGAGAAAGCGAACAGACGAGGTATTTGTTCATATTTACTGTGAAGACAGGCATGATTCCACCATTCATTGGGGCTCAAATGGGAGCTAAGTTTCCAGTATTACTTAATTAGGGAAATAGCAATGCTAAGCATAAAGTTCGAAAGGAGATAAGCCATTTTTGGGAGAGAGGGGATCCCCGCAACTGGGCGAAGTCCCACTATCCTCCAAGAAAGGGGCTCCTGAGAGTGCGAGATAGACTAAATACGACCCCAGACCCGACGCCAGTAATACTGTAGTGCGGGATATTCATGCATAACATGAGGCAATGAACCAATGGCCGCAGGACGCGTCCAGCAACCATTGCCCTGAGTAGTGTTCCATTTGTCTAATCTGTGAGAAGTGTAAAAACACCGGTGGGCTAGAAAGGAGAGGGTCTGAATGAGTGAGGCGGATCGGGAACCCGTGTCCCTCTACTCCTGATAAGGCTCTATTGCTCCGAGATCAAAGTCACATGCAATTCTCTCTCCCATACTTTCTGCGCTATAGGGGTATCTCTAGGTATAGCATTACAGAAGGTTTAGTAAAATTGGATGCTACACCCGGTGAATTACCGAGAGGTCGGAAAGTCTCCAATCAACCTTATATAGAGAATGCCGATGGCGGGAGTACTCTAGTGGATCAAAGGCGATGCTGAAGTTGCACTGACCAGAGTCGGGAGTCTAAAGATTGCATAAGAGTATTAAAGGCACCTAAAGTGTCTAAAAGCATTGGTGGATAGTGGGAGTCTGATGGGAGAGTCATACCAGGGAGAAAGGTAAGAGGAATCGGTTCGCAAAGGCCCGCTTCTGTATCTAGCCACACAGGTCTACTCGGTACTGGCTCTTCCAACCAACGAGCACCTTGTTTGAGAAGAAAAGATTGAGGGAACACTTGAGTAAAATCGCCACCAAGTATTAATGGAGCATTGGCAGAGGCCGAGGCCAACTGCGCAATACTTGCATAGTAAGCAGGGTTGTCCACATTCGGGGCATAATGCAAATACACGTGAATTAACTATCTCCAACCTCAAGGTGTACACGGGCCCATCTACCCTTCTTGTCAGCGCTAATATCAAGTACAGTAGCGTGCTAAGACTTCTTAACCAAAGTGGCTATCCCGTACCATTTGAAAACGGTGGGAGAATAGGCAGCTACCATGTGAGGCTTAGCATTGAGTTTCAGTGTTTCAGCAGAGTTTAAATGCGTTTCCTGAAGAAACACTAAATCAACATGCTCATGGCTAAGATAGCTAAGGATTTTCTTTCCTTTGAGTGGACCATTAATGCCTTTGACGGTGAATGATAAGATTTTACATAAGGCCATACAGAAAAGTTAAAATTCTGAGCATGATAGCACACATTATTTCACTGTGTCCCTCAAACTGACTGTATCTGGCTGTACACATGACATAGGAAAAATAAACTAATATAATACAATGAAGCGCCCCACATTAACAAAGAAAACCGCAGTACGGTAGAGGAGAAGCAAAACCCCAAAATTACTGGCGACCATGTGTCTGCGGGGAGAAACCCCAGAGAAGGCCAAAATTGAAAAAACACATAACCTGTAGGACTGTGCGTGCTCCGAATCCGACCGAGGCACACATCATGAAGGGATAGGAGACCAAAAAACAAAAGTCATATAGAGAAAGAAAGAAAGTCCAGGCTATTTCTGTGCTTGGCTATGACCGCCGCATCGGGCCCTTCAAAATGGCGGATAGAGCCGGCAAATAAGAGTCCAAACTTTGGGATTAGCGCATCTGCTCTGCTTCTTTGGAGTCTAAAAATGTTGATAGTAGATCAGGATCTTCGAACGTCCTGGTTTGGTTATGGAGAGTCACTCGGAGCTTCGCTGGATACAACAGGCCAAAGCGAGCCTGTAGCTGTTGAAGTCGAGGGCGAAAAGCAAGGAGTTTCTTCCGACGGTCAACGGTAGGCTTTGCCAAATCAGGAAAGAAGGAGACCTTACGACCTTCAAATTCCAAATGATGATTCGCTCGGGCAGCATGTAAAATTTGTTCCACTTGTTGATATCGTAGCAAGCTAAAGACAATAGGCCGGGGGGTCGTGCGGTTGAGCGCCATGTGAGCAGGAACACGGTGTGCACGATCGATTTCCAGTTCTTTATGAAAGGTGATCTTCAGCAAGGAGGGAAGAGTTTTGAGCAAGAATTCTCTTATATCTCCTGCTTCCACCCCCTCCGGCACTCCGAGGAGCCTCACATTGTTGCGACGGGCTCGATTATTGCTATCTTCTAACTCCTTTTGAAGATTCTGTATCTGACGCTCAGCCTCGTCCAGTTTGCCCAAACGCACCTCGTGCGAGTCGAGGACCCCCGCCATGTTGTCCTGCCGTAATGAAAGACTTTCAAGTCGGTCTTGGAGCACTCCAAAGTCTTCTCGCATGGCTCGAAGCGCTTCTCCATTGGACTGCACCAATTCCTTCACGCCGCGTATTTCTTCCAAAATCTCCAGGTGCATCTCGGGGTTTTCACGAAATGGAACCATCTTCTGTGGGGAGGACACCTCTGTTTTGGAGCGTTTTCCGTGAGAAGAAGAAGGAGACCCGAAGTCCAAGCGCGCTGGTTTATGGGCCGCCATTCCCCCCGAGGTGCCCCGGTCAGCTCGGAGCGAAATAGTAAATTTGTGTAGGTATTAAGTCAGGATTCTAAGTAGGCCTCTCGGGAGCTTCAACGCAAAGCGTCCTACCCGCTGGACATCAGGCTCCGCCCCCCGGACCTAAATTTTTTAAGCTGATGATTTATCCATTTGACTCTTGAATTTAACCAGATAATTTTAAAATCAACCCCTGAGTTTATTTTGTTAAGCAATCAAAGGTGTTCTCACTTATAGGTCAATAGCCCCAAAATAACATGGTTTTGTATAATTCACAGGCCATAAGGATAAACATATAAGATGCTGCACTTGAAGCCAGCATAAAAGTTATACCTCAAATAAGTCATAGCCCTCAGCTTCAGTCCTGTCATATGGACGGATGATGCCGTCTTCATTAATGAGCCGTGGAGGGCGGAGCTTAGGCACATCTTCTGTTGATTCTGCCACCCTGTTTGCAATCAATATGTTACAAAAACATGTAGAATAACCAGAACACTTTTCCACATAGATAACTAGACTTAAATTAGATTTGAAGTTGATACTTATGAACAGTAATCTATCATTAGAATTAACTACATGATTCATGTTACTGAAAAACAAACATCTCACATGTGAGCAAAGTAAATTAGACCACGCTAAGCCTATAATGATTTTATCATCTACATACACCTATTTATCTTATTCAGGTAATTGTGCAAATATTACATTTACATAACATTGAATGAGTTCTGAATTTTCAAAATAAAAATGTATTTCTTATCTATGAGAAATTGATCTAGTTTTTGGGATTTCCAAGGTACTTGGGATCAGACTAGCTTGTGCTGGGCCTTGGTCTGACCCAGCATGGGTTTTTCTTATGTTTCTACTTATTTATTAAGATTTATTAACTGCCTTTATGAAGAGATTCACTCAAGACAGTAGACAGGTATAGATGGAAACAACTTACATTGTAATAACAGTATACCTACAATAAAAAGACCAAATGACAGCAAAATACACAATTAAAACAGTAATATGAGAAGGTCAGTAGGGATATATGAATGTTCTACTGTGATATTTTTATATAATAGAAATATGTATACATTGTCAGCATAATACAAATGAAAAAATAGGCAGCAGATGAGAGATGTACAGTTGGGACATAAGATGAGCAAGACAAAGGTGTTAGCATAAATGAAAGTAGATAACTAGACAAAGTAAATTGTACATGTATTCAAAGAAGGCATATGGAAATGGTCTCAGAGGGTGTGAAAGGCTAGTTCTGATGCAGAGTATCTGAGTGATTAGTCAGCTGCCACATCCACTAAAGGCTTGGGAGAAGAGCCAGGCTTTCACCTGTTTCCTCAAATAGACTTACATCTCGAATTAGGCATAGCCCCTCTGGGAGTGAACTCCTGAGTGTGGGGGCTGCTCCTGGCAAAGCTCACTGGCAGATACCATATGACTTAAATTGTATAGAAATGTAAGGCAGTACTGTAAGAAACAGAACATATTCAAACCTTTTAGACTTTACCTCTGTATTCCTTGGAAGGTACTGCTCGCCATGTCTATGATTCCTCCTGTTGGCCTTGCCACAACACCAACCAGCCCTTTTCCAATCCCTTTGAAGAATCCAGCTGCACCTTCTTTTTTAGCACCTTTGGAAATAAAGTATCATATTACTAAACAGTGAATATTTTCTACAAAGCCTCCAAATTTTTGCATTAACAAAATTTATGCATGGTATGTACTAGTTATAAGCTACATTTTACACTACTATCTCAACTTAGATAAAATATATAAAACCAACAAAAAATGCAAAAGAGGGGCCACCTAATAAAAGTAATTTTCAAATTATTTTAATAGGTAAAACAGTTTTACCCACAAATGCTTTTTATAAAACTACCCACCCTGTTAAGTGCCACTGCATCAACGTCAACTCATGGCGACCCTCTGGATAGTTGTCCTAAACTGTGTTCATTCTTTAGTAAGGAGGCTATTGTCCATAGAGAGGCATCCATATCTGCTCTTATTGCATCAATCCACTGCACTGCAGAACTCTTTTGCACCTGTAAGGGTGTGCTATGCCGATCGTACTACTGATCGGCACAGGGGTTCCTTACAGCACCGACCTTCAACCTTGCCAAGCAGGCTTCTCTCTCTCTCTCTCTCTCTCTCTAATGAACCTTACTTTGCATGAAGTGTTCAATTATCATTTGAGTTTCTAAGGAAAGCTTAGTTTTGATCTCCTCTAGCACTGATTGATTTATTCTTTGGGCAGTCCATGATTTACACGGTCTTCCTTACCAGCACCATAATTTGAAAGCATCAATTTTCTTCCTAGCTTTCTTCTTCGCTGTCCAACCTTCGCATCCATACAACATTGAAAATACCCTGCCTTAGACAAGTCAAGTCTTTGTATGCAGAAACATCTCTGCACATGAAAATCTTATCCACCCTAAATGCAGCTTAAAAAAAGGTAATTGGGGCAATTTCATGCATAATTTTACCAACAGTAGGGGAATGCGTTTCTTAAGGTAGGCTTGGGGCAGGGTATGAACTATAGGCATGTTTCATCCAAGTAGTCACACAAAATAGATAAACGTTTGAGAATACTTTCCTGGGATAATTTTCAAACTGAGCAAACACATATTTACTTTGAAAATACTACAGTCTATGAAAAAACATACATGTACATCTCACCAATGTGGGCAGTAATACAATTAATTTAATTTAGTTTCTTATATTCCGCTTCAAGCATACTAAGTGTAGAGCTCAGAGCGGATTACAAATAAAGAGTTAGAATACCTGAAGTAAGGGAAGAGGAGAAAGAATAAAAAGCATAATGCTGAGACTGAGTTTCTTGGACTTTAAAAGTGGCCTATGAAACTTGTGATAAATAAAGTTGAGTAGAAGAGGGAAACACCCCCTAACCCCGCTGAGCCTACACTTCCATGGCTTGCTGCGCTGCTTCCAATCCAGGGCCATTGGCTCTCTCTCCCAAATGAAGTCTTGCAATTCGTGACACTTCAGCCATGAGGGTACCAATGGCCATGGATTGGAGGCAGCGCGGCAAGCCACCCGGCTTTTAGGTAAGCTTGCCACACTGTCACAGAAGAGTGGCCCAGTGGGCGTGCACCTCCCTCCTGGTCAACACCCAGGGCAGGCCACACCGACTGCTCCACCCCTGGTATGCCACTGGTTTGAGGGAAGACCAATAGATTTATCCTGATCAGAATCTTCTGATATATACTGTAAGCATAATCCCACAATTGCTGTCTGCTTCAAATTACTGTTCTGTTGAAGAGGTCCGAATATAAAACCTGACCATCTACACTCTGATGCAGACTGCTTCATAATAAACAGATTTGATTTTGTTAATCATTTAAGTTTCTGAACACCGGAATCCAATTTATCATCATATTAAGTTCAAGATACTAATGCTTACATTCAAAGCTCTTACAAAGGCCCCAGAGTATCTTGTCAAATTTCCCATGTTCCAGCAAGAGCCTTATGCTCTCTATATGGCAATCTATTGGTTCTTCCACTTCATACCCAAAGTCAAATATGAGCACACCTATAAAACTCTGCCTTTTGTTGTGCTTCCACTCTCTGGAATATTCTTCCTCATTATCTTAGACAAGAAACCTCCCTCATAAGCTTTAAAACATATTTGAAAACTTAGTACTTTAAATCAGTGTTCGGTTGTACCTTGGGGAGCAATTTATGGTGCCTCCTTAGAAAATAGTTCCTTTATTTATGTTGATTTTAATGCAAAAATGTTTTAGTGTAAATTGTATTTAACTTTAATTTCCACAACGTTAACACTGCGACTGTAATTAATGCACTCTGCTTTGCTGTATCCATACCTTAACTTAAGGCTTAATTTTTGCCATTTAGGACATTTTTTTATAAAGACAAGTGATAAACAAATCAGTGTCCTGGTAAAGCTTCCGCCACAAATTTACTGGACAAAAGAACTGGAGTGACCAAAAGGAATGCTGATGCTCTTTGATGTCTTGCTTCCAGTTATCACCATGGACTCCTTGATTGATCAGATAGACTTCCTTCAGCATTGGGGTCGATGCAGCATATGTCAGTACAGCAATCCTTAAACAGCTGTTCAGCATCTCCAGGGCCTTCCTCACTGAGGACTACTGATGCCAATGATGCTTAGGGTGCAGAAAGAAAGGTGATATCCTTTAATTTACTCAAGGTAGTTACTCACCTGTGTTCTCCATGGACAGCAGGAATAAGTCCTCATGTATGGGTGATGTCTCCAACAGAGCCCCGCGTAGGAATGCTCCCCATCTTCTAATGGAAGCTTTTGGGAGACTCCACTGTGCCTGTGCCTCCTTTCCTGCCTGCCACTGTGGCACCACCTTCTCCAGTCTGATAGCAAAGCTATAGCAAAATACAACTCCTTTGGGATGTGGGAGGGTTGTGAGGACTTATTCCTGCTGTCCATGGAGAACACCTGGTTAGAGGTGAGTAACTACATTTTCTCCATGGACAAGCAGGAAGTAATTCTTCAAGTATGGGACTCTCAAGCTACAGGCTACTGAAAACTGATAAGGCCACCAAGAAGCACAACAGGGGCAATACTGAATCAAGAACTGGAAAATTAATTATGTACAGTAGTAGTAGTTCATAATATCCTCATTTGATTCAGTTTCCTCGCCACTTAAGTTATTTTTTCTTTTTTGTAGCTTAGATGGACAGAAAGGCCTTGAGGGGATGGCGTTGGATTTAATCCACAGATACCGGAGTACAGATTGGCGAAATTTGTCGTCACGTCGGGAATCCCCATCCAGACAGTAGTGAGATATGAATGTGTTGGACAGAAGGCCGCGTTGCACCCTGCAGCTCTGTTCAATGGAGACCTAGTGCAAGTTAGCGACCGACATAGCTATGGCTCTGATGTTATGAGCTATTGCATGACCATCAAGGCTCAGGTCAGCCTGGGCACAAGCAAAAGAGATGCAGTCTGCCAGCTAAATTGAGTGTGTGTGTTTGGAAATGGCAGTCCCTAGCTTGCTGGGGTCAAAAGAAACAAACAGCTGGATGGATTTTCGGTAGGCCTTCATCCTCTCTAAGTAGAAAACTAAGGCCCATTTGCAGTCCACCATGTGCAGCATTGCTTCCCCTCTGTGGGCATTAGGTCTCTGGAAAACTGTTGACAGAACAACTAAGATAAAAAGCCAATATCACCTTTGGAGCGAAAAGAGGATGAATGCACAAGACCACTCATTTATTTATTTATACCGCGCTCTTTAGAATCAGTGTGGTTTACATGTATACTAACAGGTACTTTTTATTCCCTTGTCCCCGAAGGGCTCACAATCTAAGTGTACCCGAGGCAATGGAGGGTTAAGTGGCTTGCCCAAGGCCACAAGGAGTGGCCATGGGACTAGAGACCCCAGTCCCTCCGGCCTGATGGACCGTGGTGTATGGCAGATGAGCTACTAGAGCCTGGAGCTCACTTACCCAGCATGCCGACATAACTGCCACCAGAAACAAGACTTTCAAGGTCAAGAACTTCATAGGGCAGGAATTGAGTGGCTCAAAGGAAGTTAAACATGAGTTGCACCAGAACAACAGGGCTTGAAGGGAGATTGAGAGAAGCAAACCCTGCATGAAGCGAACCATTAAAGGCTGAACCAAGATGGGCTTCCTTCTATTCCACAATAGTATGTCCCAAATGTATTGAGGTGAATCCTGACAGAGTTGGACTAGAGACCCAACTCAGAGACGTGTAGGAGGTACTTGAGTAGTCTGTCAATTCAGCAACTGAAAGAATCTAGTTCCTTTTCCAGCAACCAGAAAGCAAATCTCTTCTTTGGAATACATAAGACCTTCTCATCAAGGCCCTCCTAGAGGCCAACAGAACATCTGTTACTTTGTCAGGCAAGTTAATCTCACACAGGACTACCCTCTACACATCCACGCAGTTAGGGCCAAGGACTGGACGATGGGATGTAGCATCCTCCCGTCTTTCTGTGATATGAGGTCTGGGACAGAGCCCAGCTGTGGAGGTTCCCACTGGGAAAGTTGAAGCAGAAGGGGAAACCACAGCTGTCTGGGCCAATATGGTGCAATCAGTATCATTGTACCCGTCTGTCTGGAGTTTCAGCAGGGTCTTTGCTATGAGAGGTATGAGAGAACATGCATATAGCAGACCCTTCCCCCAGTGCAGGAAGAAAGCATATGGCACCAGCCTGCTGTGCAAGGTGACTCTGGAGCAGAACTGATCCATTTGGGTGATTGGTTTAGTGGTAAACAGGTCTATCGAGGAGATACCCCACCTCTGAAAGATGTGGGCCACGATGCCCCTGTCCAGTGCCCACTTGTGAGCTGGAGGACACAACTCAGCTGATCTTCCAGGGTATTCTGCTCCTTTGGCAAATATTTGGCCCTTGGCTCCATCCCATAAGTAATGGCAAACCTCCATAACTGGACTGTTTCCCAACACAGGAGATATGAACCTGGGCCTCCCTGCTTGTTTTATATAGTACATCGCAACCTTATCAGTCTGAATCAGGATAAATTGGTTGGCTAGCCATTCTCAGAAAGCCATAAGGGCATTCACTATTTTATTTATTTAGCTAGGCTTATATACCACTTTTCACCAGGTCTAAGTGGTTTACATTGAACAAAACATCAAGTACATAGAAAAAGAGAGATCTTTGTTAACAAATAAGAGTTACCTGAACTAATAATTTACTGGTTACATTGTGTCTAAAGGCCAATTTTTTGCAACAAAGAACTATATACATCAATGAACTATATACAATTGGACAGCAATACACAATGGTATATGTTTTGCTATTTACAAGTGTAGGTTCAGTCTTGCGGGTGTCTGTTTTTTGGTGTCATGTCGTATGGTTGGTTAGGTGGTGGGTCCTTAGTGGTCAGAGAATAAATGAGTTTTTAAGGGTTTTGGAAGGAGGGGAGGTTGGTTATATTTCTTATTGTATCTGGTAGCGAGTTCCAAAGGGATGGTGCGTATATTTTGTATGCTCTGTGACATGTTTGTTGATTACACTTTGTTTTGGATTGCGGTATTTTGAGTTTGTTGGTTGTAGTGAGTCTTCTTGGTCTATTTCTATTGAGATCCTGGAGGAGGGTTTTGGAGGAGAGTGGCGGGGTGTGAGTATAGTGCTTTGTGTGTTAGCAGCAGGGATTTGTACCTAATTCTGCTTGGGAGGGGCAGCCAGTGAAGTTGTTTTAAGATAGGAACAATGTGCTCATATTTAGCAGCTCCCTGGATTATACATGCAGTAAAGTGAAGAGCAGATTGAAGGGGGGAGGAGAGTAGTTCGTGGTAAGCCTTGGTAGATAATGTTATAATAGTCAGCATGGGGGAGGGGGAGGGCTTGAAGTGCTGAGCAGAAGTCTTCTGGTTCTAGTAGGGGGGGGAGTCATTGTGGGATCTTTCTCTTGAAATAGATTGTTTTGGCTGTTATTGTTATATGAGTTGAGTGATAGTTGTTGGTCAAGTGTTATTCCAAGGTATTTCAGCTCCGGTCTAACATTTATCTGGGGGTGTTGTTTAATGTTATTGTAGTTAGAGGGGTGAATGCAGAGTCCCTTGTAATGAACAATGCTTCTGTTTCCTTGTAGTTTATTGAAAGGTTATTTGCCATAAGCCAGTGGGCAATATCCATCAAACAGTCTTGAATCCAAGTGTATGATGGTTGTTTGGTGTGGAGTGGACAATACAGCATAATGTTGATGGCATATATATGGAAGTGGATATTGTGCTTTTTAATGATCGAGCAGATGGGCCGGAAATATAAGCTGAAGAGTGGTGCGGACAATGTGGACCCTTGGGATACTCATTTCATTTGTTTGTATGGTGTGGAGGTACTCATACCTAATTTTATTTGCTGTTGTCTGTC
Organism: Ichthyophis bannanicus; assembly: GCA_033557465.1. Lineage (NCBI taxonomy): Eukaryota > Metazoa > Chordata > Amphibia > Gymnophiona > Ichthyophiidae > Ichthyophis > Ichthyophis bannanicus. The sequence continues at coordinate 122,446,896 of CM066043.1, read as the reverse complement.
AGTGAGGTAGGATTGAAACAATTTCAAGACAGTATCTTGTTTTCCATATGTCTGTAGCCATTGAAGGAGAATGCCATGGTTGACATATCGAATGCTGCAGAAATGTTCAGGAGTATCAGAAGGCAGGCTTGTGAGTGGTCTTGCATTCTTGGGTTAAGGTGTTGATGAGTGTAGTCAGAGTTTCAACTCCATGCAGTGAGCGGAAACAATGCTGTCGTGGATCAAGTAGATGGTTTTTATCAATGTGGTCCTGAAGCTGGAGCTGGACTGTTTTCTCAATGACTTTTGCCAGGAATGGGAGACTGGCAATAGGTCGGTAAGATGCAGGGTCTGAAAGGTCAAGGCTTGGATTCTTTAAGGTAGGGTGGATAGAGGATAGCTTGAGACATTTAGGAATTATTCATAGTTGTAGTGTTTCATTTGTAATTTTGGAGAGGAATGGGCCGAGTTCGGTCTTTGTAGCTCTGATCCAGTTGGCTGGACATGGATCAAGTGGTGAGGCGGAGGTGTTGAGCGCTGATAGAATATTTTTCAATTTCTTCATTACAGGTTGTCCGAAAGGAGGATCAGCAAGTAGTGTCAGAGGTAATGGTAATGGAAGAGGTGGTGATGAATTTCTGTTGGGGGTGCAGTTGTTTATAATGTGCAGCTAGTTGTTGGTGGCTGACAGCAGGTATTAGGCTATAGTCAGTGGGCAGTTCTGTGAGATGTTTGACTATTTCAAATAGTTCTCATGGGTGATTGATAACGGTGCTGATGATCTTTGTATGATATTCCTTTTTGGCTTTGTCTGTGGTTGCATGGTAATTCTGAAGCAGTGTTAAGTACTCGTTGTGGTCTTCATTCTGAGTAGTTTTACGTCATTTCCGTTCCAATTGTCTTAGTTTGGTTTTTAAATCATGCAGAGTGCGGGAGTACCAGGGAGTTTTGCAGATGTATTTTGTGCATACATTGTTTTGATTAGCAGGTAACTTTGCTGAGTCTTCAAGCACTTTGTTCCAGGTTTCCACCAGTATTGTTGTTATCTGAGGGTTTCATTTTTAAGTTTATTGTGGTATGCTTTAGAAAGGCTTCCTTGTTGAATTGTCTGAATCATTGCTTAGTCTGATGTTGATTTGTTTGAGTTGCTGAGGATTTAAGGGGAAGAGAGAAGGTGATGAGGCTCAGATCAGTCCATAGTATTGGGTATGTTCATATTGTGTATAAAGGGCTGGAAGGGTGGGGGCGAATATTAGGTAAAGTGTATTACCTTTGTTATGCATAGGGGATGTTAATTTTGAGTGAGGTCCATTGAATCTATAGTTGAGAGGAAAGTTTCTGCCACATTGGTAGGTAGGAAGGGGAGGTTGAAGTCTCCCATGATAAGATCTTTCTTGGTTTTGGAGATTTCTACAATATGTTCTATTATGGCAGATAGATCATTGGAGGAGGTGATGGGAGTCTTGTAGTTGAGGTTGATGGTCATGTGGTTATTCATGATGTTGATTGAGTCCAATTCATCGGTGCTCCTGGATGTTAGGGGACGGCTGCTTCTCTAGCAATGACACGATGTGGACCTCAAACGCCAAAAAGAGGAGCTCCTCCATGGCTGACAATTCCAAAGGTTTTGGGACAGCAGTTTCAACCAATGTTTCCAGCATCTGTGCGGGGGTATCGGTGCCATGGCCTCTGTTGTTGGAAGACGGTCAATGCCCCTTCGATATTCTGGAGGTTGAGCGGTCCTCTCTCTAGGGTGCTCATGTCCCTCGTTCTCATCATGCTCGGAAGGGTGCCCCTTTGATGCTGATGGAGATGAGCTAAATCCTTTCTTGACTCCAGGTGGAGACTGACCAATGGCCAATGCTCTGGGACACTGTGGGTGCTCCACTCTGAATAAGCCAAAATAACTTCAATGTCAATGCACTGTCAATGGATTCTTGGGAAGCCATCGACACTGAAGTGGTGCCAAAGATGATGAATCAGACCTCAGGCCAAAAGGTTTCTCTGTTTTTCCCGACCTTTTCAGTCTCTCCTTGTCATCTGCAAACACATATTACAAGAGGCGGGCTGGTGATCGGGACCCAGGCACTGGAGACACCAGTTGTACCTGTTGGTGACAGAGATAGTTCTGGCATTTGGTGCCCTTCTTAAACCCACTAGTTGTTTGGGACATGTCCAGGAAGATGGCCATGGCTAGATCAAATGGATAGATGGTAACCACAAGCTCGGCTGGACCACAGTGAAAGAATGATAAAAAAATAAAATATTACCAAAAATGCCAGAACAGATAAAGGAACCGCAACAGACAGAACCATGACAAGGACACTTAAGCTAGGAAGGCCGCCAATGGGGAAAACCAATGTTTACTGGTGAAGGAACAAAACTACATCCGTGGGACTCCACAGAAATTGAAGACTGGAGATGGCGGCACCATGGTGGCAGGTGGGAAGAGAGGCATGCAGGCGCAGTGGACCCTCCCAAAACCTTCCAATAGAAGCTGGAGAGCATTCCCATGCAAGGTTTCATTGGAGACGTCACCCATATGCGAGGACTTACTTCCTGCTTTTTCACGGAGAACTGAGTGATCCCCCAGATCTTCTAGAGGATGACTGATCTTCTGTGTTGTAGCTTGGAAGAAGGCAAGATGGTTGCCTCTGTCTCCTTATGCTTGGCAGTGTGCCTTCACATATATCTGGCAGGACTTTGGTGATGATCTATCCGGATGGCATCTATTGATCCTCGACATTAGGGGGACCAATGCTTCCTTGATGTCAGTGCATACCCAGGACTCCTGAGGGGGAGGGGCAGGAGGCTAGATGTCACTGATATACTTGTAGGAGACTTAGATGAACTAAAGTGCTTTTCCTTTGGCTCTTGACAGCCATGAAAACCCCTATGTGTAATCTTTGACAGGTGACAGTTAGGGTTATGATATTTGGGGGCAAGCCATTCAGGCCCAATTTGTAAGTATTAATGACAAATCACTACCCTTTGGGACTGCCCATACTTATTGAAACTGCTTGGCGTGTTCTGTTTCTGTGAAACTGGTAGAAAATATGGATATAAAAAGCATGGCTTGACCGTGATTTCTGATGAATGTTGCTTAATGCACAGATAGTGCTGCAGGTTGTAGCACAAAAATTAAGGAAATGTTAGAAAAAAAAATGCTTAACTAAGTTTTCTCAAAGGAGTAGAAGAATGATACAGAGGTGGTCCTGCAGCAAAAGACATTCATTGGGTTACATGGAAAAGTGCAAAATGGGGTGGCCCTATTGGATGATGTTAATACAGAAAGTTCCACGCAAGGGGGCTTTACTTCAAAACTCCTACGGCTGTTTGTGTTTCTCTAGCTTGGGGCTCCATTTGATGTCACCCATATGTAAGAACAATGGACATTCTTCTTGCCCTCTGAGAAAAGTATTCTAATCATCCTCCTTTGAACAGTTAGCGTAGTTACTCACCTGTAACAGGTGTTCTCCAGGAGCAGCAGGAATCAGTCCTCACTTATGGGTGACGTCGGCGCCGACGGAGCCCTCGCGGAGCAATTTTCCCCAGCTTTCAAAGAAAGCCTTTGGGAATTGCAGCGCGCAGCGCGCATGCGCGGTCGTCTTCCCGCCCGAAGGTGCCATCTTAGCCAGTCAGATGACATAGCTAAAAAAGACAGCATAAAAATTTGCAAAAGAACATAAGCAGACGATTGCAACTCCAAGGGGAGGAGGGAGGGTAGTGAGGACTGATTCCTGCTGCTCCTGGAGAACACCTGTTACAGGTGAGTAACTACGCTTTCTCCAGGACCAAGCAGGAAGTCAGTCCTCACTTATGGGACTCCCAAGCTCAAGGCTACCGGAGACCCTAAGCACAAAAATGAGCTCCCTCTAGCTCAGCAGCACAGAAGGATAGAATCTTCGCTGAATTATCACCCACCGGTAGCCCACATCCGGGATGGAGGGTAGGAGTTGCTCAGACCTCAAAGAGATTACGGAGGACTGCCTGTCCGAAAGCACTGTCCCTACGGGACTCCCTCTCGAGACAGTAATGGACCGCAAAAGTCTGGCTCGAAGACCAAGTAGCGGCCCGGCAGATGTCTGCCAGCGGAACAGAGCGGAGGTAAGCCACTGACGTGGCCTTTGCCCGAACGCAATGAGCCGTGACTCGACTTTCTAAGGAGAGTCCGGCTGCCCCATAAGCCCAAGAGATACAGTCCGCAACCCAGATGGACAGAGTACGCTTGGAGACCGGGAGCCCCAATTTATTGGGGTCAAAAGACACAAAAAGCTGAGCAGCTTTACGGTGCTCCCGCGTACGGTCAAGGTAGAAGTTCAATGCCCTTCTACAGTCCAGGGTATGGAGGACCGTTTCAGCTCGGCTGGAGTGTGGTCTGGGAAAGAAGGTTGGAAGTACCACCTCCTGATTGATGTGAAAAGGGGAGACCACTTTAGGCAGAAATTTCGGGTGAGTCCGAAGGACTACCCTATTCTTGTAGAACCTAGTGTAAGGGGGATCAGACACGAGGGCCTGCAATTCACTTACGCGCCTAGCGGAAGTGAGGGCTATCAAGAACAGTGTTTTCCAAGACAGAAAACGGAGAGAACAGGTAGCCATAGGTTCAAAAGGCGGACAGGTGATCCGCTGTAAAACCACATTCAGGTCCCAGTCAGGTGCTGGCGGGCGCAGAGGTGGTTTAAGTAGAAGGAGACCTCGGAGAAACCTCGCTACGAGAGGGTCGTTGGAGAGAGGTCTGCCGTCCACCGGCACATGATGTGCTGAAAGAGCACTGAGGTGAACTTTGACGGAGTTGGACTTAAGTCCCAGATTAGAGAGGTGTAGCAAGTACTGTAAGATCACCGACACCGGGCAGGAGAAGGGATCCTGAGACTGTTGGGAACACCAGATTGCAAAGCGACGCCATTTAAGGGCGTAGCATTTGCGGGTAGAAGGCCGTCGCGAAGCCAAGACGACCTCCTCCACCTCCGCCGGCAAGAGAAGAGGAGCAAGGACTACCCTTTCAGCAGCCAGGCCATGAGGTTGAGAGACCGGAGGTTGGGGTGCAGTAGGGACCCCTGATCCTGGGTGAGGAGATCCGGTTGTACCCCCAGAGGGATTGGATCCTCCACCGCCAGTTGCAGCAGGAGCGGAAACCACGGCTGCCTGGGCCAGCGAGGGGCCACCAGGATCATGAAGGCTTTGTCTCGGAGAACCTTGAAAAGAGTCCGAGAGACTAACGGGATGGGAGGGAAAGCGTACAGAAGGCTCCCCGACCATGAGATCAGAAAGGCGTCCGCCGCAACCCGAAGGGGGTGTGGCTGACGAGAGCAGAAGCGAGGAAGCTGCCGGTTGTGAGGACTGGCAAAGAGATCCACCGTGGGGAGGCCCCACCTGAGGAAGAGCTTCTGAACGATCAAGGGATCCAGACGCCACTCGTGCGGCTGGAGGACCCTGCTGAGTTTGTCCGCCAGGCAATTTTCTTGGCCCGGGAGATAAACTGCCTTGAGGAGAATGCCGTGACTGACGGCCCAAGAGCAGAGCTTCTGTGCCTCCCGGCAGAGGAGGAAGGAGCCCGTGCCCCCCTGCTCGTTCACGTAGAACATGGCAACTTGATTGTCCGTCTGGACAAGGACGGACTGTTGGGAGGTCAGGTGGGAGAAGGCCCTGAGAGCTAGGCGGATCGCCCTGAGCTCCAGGAAGTTGATCTGCTGAGCAGACTCCCACTTGGTCCAGAGGCCCTGAGTACGAGCCTCTTGGCAATGTGCTCCCCAGCCCAGGAGAGATGCATCGGTGGTCAGCACCCGGGTCGGCTGAGGTGACTGGAAAGGCATTCCCAATATCAGGTTCGGCTGCCGGAGCCACCACCGGATAGACGAGACCAGCGGCTCGGAGACGCGCACAAGGTCTGCTAGGCCGCCTGTGGCTTGCCGCCACTGCCGGCGGAGACACCATTGAGCAGACCGCATATTCAGGCGGGCATTGGGGGTCACATGGACGGTGGAAGCCATATGGCCGAGCAGTCTCAGGAAGCGCCTGGCGGAGACCAGGGGCTGGCTGCGAAAGCGGTCGGCTAGGTCCATGAGCCGCTGAGCCCTGTCGAGCGGTAGGTACGCTCGCGCCTGAGGAGTGTGCAGCCTTGCGCCGATGAACTCGAGATCCTGTGAGGGGAGCAAAGTGGACTTGGCGAAGTTTATGACAAAGCCCAAGTGCTGCAGCAGAGTCACCGTGCGGCACGTGGCGTTGGTGACCTCCTGAGCGGACGCTGCTCTGATGAGCCAGTCGTCGAGGTACGGAAAGACATAGAGGCCGTGAAGCCGGAGATGGGCCGCCACGACCGCGAGACATTTTGTGAAGACTCGCGGTGCGGAGGACAGGCCAAAGGGCAGTACTCTGTACTGGTAATGATTTCCTGCCACCACAAACCTTAGGTATTGGCGGTGGCTTGGGTGGATGAGGATGTGCGTGTAGGCATCCTTTAGATCCAAGGAGCATAGCCAATCTCCCTGCTGGAGGTAGGGCAGAAGGATTCCAAGGGTAAGCATTTTGAACTTCTCCCGCACAAGGAACTTGTTGAGGTTGTGCAAGTCCAGGATGGGTCTGAGGCCTCCTGTTCTCTTTGGTATCAGAAAATACCTTGAATAGAAGCCTTGACCTCTCAGGTGGTGTGGCACCGGTTCCACCGCCTGTTCCTGCAGAAGACCTGCTAACTCCTGAAGGAGCAACTCCCTGTGCAGAGGGGGGCGCGGAGGCTCTCCCGGAAAATAGGAGGGAGGGACCTGATGGAAGTGGAGAAGGTAGCCCTCTCGCACGACCTGAAGCACCCAGGCATCTGCGGTGATGCTGGACCACCTGTGGGCGAAGTGAACCAGCCGGCCTCCGGTGCTGGGGGGAACCAGCGGGGGGGGAGAGGCTATGCTGAGCGAGTCAAAAACCCCCACCCTGCTGAGCAGGGGCTGGTGGTGCAGGCTTGGGGGCTTGCTGCCTACGGGACCCGTTACCCCGTCCCTTGGCCTGCTGGCCCTGTTGGGGAGCTGCAGGGGCCTGATAATGGGGGTATTGTTTGTAGGCAGCTGCCTTCCTCGGGTAAAAGGACTTTTTTCCCGAGCCCTTCTTTTTCTGGGAAGGGGCGGAGGTCTTCCTAGAAAGCCTGGTCCTGGTGAGAGTCTCAGTCTCAATTTGTGCAGTCTTTTCCGCCATGGGCTTGCCAAAGAGGTTTTCGCCTCGGCAGGGGACATCGACCAACTTGTCCTGTACCCAGGGCTCAAGGTCGGACGACTGAAGCCAAGCCTGTCGGCGGGCACCGATGCCGGCTGCGGTTACTCGAGCCGAGGCTTCAAAGCCATCATAGGCTGCTCGGGACATGAACTTTGAGCATTCCCGAATACCCGTGGACAAGGCTAGGAACCTCCGCAAGGGCTCCTCGGAGAAACCAGCGGATAATCCGGCTAGCTCTTTAGCCAGATCCCTGAGATACATGCCCATGTATAGCTGGTAAGTCTGGACACGACAGGCGAGCATAGAGCCCTGGAAGCACTTCTTGCCAAGGCCATCCAGGTTACGGGCCTCCCTTCCAGGAGGCACCGAGGAGTGCATCTTCTGGCTCTTAAGACGATGCATGGCCGATTCCACTACCATGGAATGGTGTGGCAGCTGTGCCTTTTGAAAGCCAGGGCTCTTGCGGACTCGATAGATAGAATCGACCCGCTTGCTCAGGACCGGCGAGGAGGCCGGACTCTCCCACATGCGGAAGAGTAGTCGTTCCAGCATAGGAGGAACCGGCACAGTAAAGTGTTCCCTCGCGGGAGAGTCATACTGGAGGGCGTCGAGCTCTTCGGCTCGAGGCTCCTCCTCGGGATCCGCAGGGAAGGCCAAAGCCTTGGCCATATCCCTAACGAAGTCCGAGAACCGGGCATCCTCCGGGGGGGACTGCTTCCGAGGCTCGGACTCCGGAGAGTCCGATGGGACACACCGAGTCCGGAAAGAATCAGGTGACTCTTCCTCCTCAGACTCCCAGACCGACTCCGACGAGGACTCGGTGGGGTCGGCCCGGGCAGGGTGCGGCGCCAGCCGCCCCGACGCCGAGGGAGTCGGAGTCGGCGTCGGCGACCTCGGTCCCGAACGGGAGGCCGAGGGCGACCTCGACCGAGGATCGACTTGAGTTCTCATCGACTCGAGGATCGGCTCGGTCTCCGGGGTCGACTTGGACGTCGACGTCCCGGCGGTCGGGGCAGCGACGCCAGCGAAGCCAGCGAGCAGTGCCCGCTGCTGGTCCATGAAGGCAGACAGTCTGCTCTCCAAGGCCGTCAACCTGAGTCCGAGCTCAGGTGACCCAGCAGCCCCCGACTCGGGCCCCGACGGCGTCGGGCCCGACGTCGGCTGTCGCGGAGGCGAGTCCAGAAGGACTACAGGACTTACCCGGGCAGGCATCTCCGACTCCAGGCGAGGTCGCTTCGGGAGGTGTTCCTTCTCCAAGGACCCGGGGCGGCTGTCGGGGCTATGCGACCTGGCCCTCGCGGAGCCAGGAGCGTCCACCGACGCCGCCCTCGCGGGTTTTTCCTTCCGACGATGGTCCCCGGAGGGAGAACCCCGGTCGGAGGAGCTCCGGCGACGGTCCGAGCTGGAGCCTTTCGACACGGAGGCCTCCGACGAGGTCCGGGTACGGCTGGGGTCAGCGAAGATTCTCTCGCGCTGATGCCGCCGACTTCTCAACGCCTTCGAGGACAGTTTGCTGCAGGGCCCACAGATCAGTTGGCAGCGGAGGCAAAAGTCGTGTGTGTCGGTTAGTGACATATTTCAGTCACACCGACCACACCGCTTAAAGCCACTGGCAGCCATCGGGGGAAAAAGGGCCCCTGCGAGGTCAAAGGACCGGGCTGCCAGGGAAAACGAAAACGAAAGCTGACTAAGTCAGAAAAACCGAAAAAAACGGAAGAGGACTCGAGACCGGCGTCGCGAGTCCGGGCGGGAAAACGATCGGCGTCGAACCGAAAGAAAAAAGTATAAAATAAAGAGGAAAATCAACTTTTTCGCGGGGACAAGACGGGGACGTCTGTAGGGCTCCGCGGAAAAAAGAAGACTGGCTAAGATGGCACCTTCGGGCGGGAAGACGACCGCGCATGCGCGCTGCAATTCCCAAAGGCTTTCTTTGAAAGCTGGGGAAAATTGCTCCGCGAGGGCTCCGTCGGCGCCGACGTCACCCATAAGTGAGGACTGATTCCTGCTGCTCCTGGAGAATAAATGATAACCAGATCTTTTTAAACACATTATCACTGGTAATGAAATGTTATGTTGGACAGCTCAGGCCCCTAAATATAGTTCACACCTGAAGTACCTTTGTTCCTCTAGAACTGTATCACATAAAATGCCTGACCTTTGCTCTGTGTTAACCTTTATGTTATCAATGCATATCCAAAAGATGACTTAGCTAAAAAGAACAACAGAACAGAGAGCTACATAAATTATTACATTGCTTACATTATGCAGAATGGTGACATGCATTTGAAATGGAAAGGTCATGTGAATCAACATAGCTGATTAATGGACACTTAAATCTCAAAGAAATGATCAAAGCATACCATTAGCATAATGAAACCTACTAGGATATCTAATTCAACACTGACACTGCTGGCTGGCAGCCAGAAATAGCTACAAACTACAGATGTTAATTTTTTCAGTGTTGCATTTATGCCAGATACTTCAACAAGTACTGAAAATCTGCTTACCTTCCACAGGTTTTGTAATAATTCCTGTTACACCGCCAAGGACACCCTGAAAATCAAAAATTGTTTCATTTCATAATTATGAAGTGGCTGCGTTTACTCAAATACATGAAACTGAGGCCAGCAGACCTGCTGGACTAAACAAATGCATTTCTATCTTTCAGTCAGACCGTCTTCATCAGATCAGTAGCATACATTGGGGGAGACCTCATTTTCACAAATGTGCTAGAGATGCAATAGACTATCCGCTGGGGGTCTCTGTTGCCACACTTTTTAATTAAGCTTTGCAGTGCAAGGAAAAATGCTTGCCAGAAACCAAAAGGTGGAAAAAAAAACTATGCAATGCAGTTTGCCACCTTAATTCCCAAAGAAGCAACCAAGTAGACAGCATTAAGATTGTTAGTTTTTCAGAGAATGTCTGTATTTAGCATCATCTCTTCATATGAGATGGTGGAAAATAGTTTTGAAAAATTTAAAAATGTCTTCAACCCTTGTGGAAAGAGTATTACACTCAATAAGTGAGAGAGTCTTTACCCTTGCAAAGAAGGTATTATGTAACCGCCGTCTTCAACTAACAGTCTGTATGATTCAACATTGCTGAAACCATCTAACGTAGTTTTGACTAGAGGAATGTTGATCAATAATTTTAGAATTCTGATTCAGAAAATTTAAAAAAGTACCACACGTCATTTTTGAGGCAGATTTTAAATGTTTTTTCCTGATCTGTGTAAACTGATACAAGCTATTAGGAGCTGCTTTATACTGTAGATATGCAAGATACAGGATATGGATAGTGTGGCTACCTTAACTTTTCATATAGGAATGCTATTGTTTTTCAGAAAAATACTTTATTACTCTGAACATCTGAAGAAAATTTTGGCTAAAAATTTGGCCTCACAAGAAATATCATCAGTCTCTGACTCTATAAAACCCGAGATATCTAATGATGAAGGCGGCTGATGTTCACCCAAGGCAACTAACTCATCACTATCCCTCCCCTTATCCAATTTCCCTTGAGGCATATAATACAACTTAGACACAGCAAGTGAATCAGCATCATTAATCAATAAAACCTCCCTCAGATACTTCCGTAAAAGGATCATGGGGGACAAATAGTGAGTTTTTGGGAAATTAAGAAACCGTAAATTTCGAGATCTTAAAGAATTTTCCAAAAACTCATCCTGACGATGTAAGTTAGCAGAATCAAAAGAAATTTTTCCATTAAAGTCTTTCTGTGACAATAACTTAGATTCTTGCTTATCAAACCTCTTTTCCAATGATAAAAGTTTATCTTCATGTTCAGCCAATTTCGCAACTGTCTCCTTAGAAAAGTCAGAAACTTTTTTCAAGGAAACAGTCAAAGATGACTCCATGCGGGACACTATTGCCCATATGTCTCTTAAAGAAACGTCTGGGGGAGGAACTTGAGAGTCAGTGACCGGAGGAAAATCAATCACAGACGGCAAAGAAGAACTCAAAGATAAATTAAAGTCAGGTCTCAAAAACGAAGAAGGCAGTAAAGCTGAGCCGAGATCAGCGTTCTCCATAGCTACTAATGGAGGAGCCTCACCAGGCAATACTTCTAGCTCAAAGATGGGCGGAGTTACACCCCGTTCGCTCAGAGAAGACATAGAAGGAGTACTTACTGCCGAAATGTTCACACTAGTGTCCTTAGACATAGAAGCCGAAACCGCAGTCAAAACCTCACCCACTTTAGCATGGGCATCCATTGGGCCAACAGTTTTGACCGCTTTCGTTTGGATAGTCGGCGGATACTTCTTCTTTTTCCCCATACCAGGAGATAGCCTTCTCGCACCGAAGTGCGCCGAAGGGGCGCCAAAGGGGCATGGCCTGCCCCTTTGGTCACACCCCTTCGGGCACACACCCGAGGGACGCCCGCGACTGCGTCCCACAGTGGGGCCAAGGATCTTATAGCCCTCAGCACCTGCAGCCAATTAGTGCAGTATCTCGCCAGGAACCAAACAGAAGCATGTAGAGGAAAAAGGTACACAGCCAAACACCTCTGCGTCCCGCGGTGGGGCCAAGGATCTTATAGCCCTCAGCACCTGCAGCCAATTAGTGCAGTATCTCGCCAGGAACCAAACAGAAGCATGTAGAGGAAAAACGTACACAGCCAAACACCTCTCGAGCTTTGGTCTTGGGGGCGACTTTCTATTTAAAATTTCCCTGTAAATGTCATATTGTCTATCGGGGCAAAGATGTATATTTACAGAGGAGGATCAATTGATGGTTTTTTTAGACAGTAAAACTTAATTTGGTATTGATTCTTTCTTCCATTTTATTTTTTCTTAGCTCATTGATTATTAATGGAGTTTTAGAAATTACAGGAATTGACTTGGGCTTACTTTTGGATTCCTTTAACCATTCACCTCCTTGATGTGGACTAATTTATTTGATTTGCTTCATTTTTTTGAGCTATATAATTTATGGCTATGTTGTTTTTTAACATTTTCTTCTGTATATTGGAAATATTTCATAAATAAAAAAAAAATAAATAAATAAAAAAATTTGGCCTCTAACAAAATTCTGACCAGCATAAAATTATGGGCTTTGGTAAGATGAAGCGTACTTTACTGGTAGGCAAGCACAGGGGTGACGTTTCAGCAGAGCGTAGGCTGAGTCTGCAGGTGCATGCATAGATTATAAAATGCTATAACCTAGATGTGTACTTAAAAATTATAGGTGGAGGCATTTACGTCAGCCCCGTAGCAGGTTTAAATGTAAAGTAGATGTGAAATCTGTCACTTAAGCTGGTAGTTTATAAAGATAAGTTGGTGCCTACTTGTCTTTATAAAACTGCCTTAATATTAGAGCTTGAAAATATGGTTAAACTAGGAATCCCCTTATAAACGTACCTTCCACATGTCTCTGGTCTTTAGCTATTTTACATGCAAAAAGGCTGTACAGTGCTGCCTATAGCTTGTATGCATTATATAAATGATCATAATAACCAGCACACTTGCAGTTTATTCATTTAATAAAAGTGAAGAAAGGGAAGCTGTAATATCTTTTGCACCCAGGCCCCTTCCAGCACTAGAAGTTCCAAAACAGGACTATTCATACTTCAGAAAACATGTCAAGTTATGACCAGGCCTTTGGGTCCAAACAACTTGTAAGCTTGAGGAAACTTATCTGTATAGTGCTACCAGCACTTTACAGACACACAAGAAACATGTATGAGGTTGAGAAAAAGCAAGGTACCAGCTCTTCGCATAGGGAATGCTAATTGGGAAGAGCTGTAACAAATCTGTACTGTGCCCAAAACCAATCTATAAAAGACCAGCAGAACTAGGAGATAGATGACAGAGGAGGGAAGGTGGGATTCTAGAGTTTCAGAATAGTACTACTTTCTAGAAAGTTAATGGCCACAACAGAAACCTTCAAGTAATACAAACATATAGGATAGCTGCATTTTTTTTCTAACTGAAGACCAAGGTTTCTAACCATGCTAAAGACTAAAACATCTAAATCCACCTTTCATACTAAACTTTCCAGTTACACTGCCAGGCATCTTGTTTATTTGCTGAAATTATCACCCAGAATATCCATGGTTTTAAGCAGAGTATAAAACACAATTATAATAAAACATAAGAACAATTTAACATACACAGCACTTCATTAGCTATATAAATCATCCTCAGATAATATGCTGCTTCCAGAAATAAACTCAGTTTGAAATGCAAAATAATTACTCCTCAGCATAAAAGCAAGCACTCAAAGGCCTGTTGAAAGGAAAAGGTTTTAAGATTTATTTTTAAAGGTGGAAAGTAGTACCTCCAATCTCAACTCTATAGTTACAGCATTATACAGAGACGGGGCCATGACTCACTCAAAAAACCTGGCTGCTGAATGAATCCATCTTATTAGTCCCAGAAACCCTCAATGACCTAGTGGGCCTATAGATCTGTCGGACAACACTGATGTAGAGAGACTTCACCACTAAATGCATAATGGATTAGGGTTAGAATTTTAACCATCACTTGACATATCAAATTTAATGAAAGGTAGTGAACAGCAAATAGCAGAATATGATCTAAATTGCATGAGACTCAACATGTAGGCTATTCAGAATGTGGCTGCCTTAAAGGAATACAGTATGCTAGCTGACAGGCCCAAATAAATGGAATTATAAGGCCTGATAAAACTAGTGCCTGGATCACAGTTCTTGAGTCAGTGATAAATTAAAAAAGAAAGAAAGGCTCAAGTCTATGCCTGAAATCGTAGTTTAAAAAATGCATTTCACATACTGGACCTTAACTTGAGGATGCAGTGAAATACTGGGTTTGAGAGCACTCAAAGTTCAGTCTTGTCAATGTTCAGAGTTAACTTAACATCCACTGATCAATAGCATTAATACAACCTTCAAGACCTATGTTGGTTCAAGCTGAATTTAATAATTGTGTGCCTAAGAAATGGGAGGATGAAGAACCGCATGGATGAGATACAGGGTTTAGGATTAGAAATGTTAACTTCCATACTGTATATGATTTATATTATATTGCTGCATTTTAATTGTACTCCACATTGGCTGCCAAGGAAAGGCAGAAAATTAAGTATAAAGATGATCACACCTATCACAAACATTTATCGTTTCTAGGTGGAATAAGCATATTTAGCTCTCAGGCTTCTATTTCTAATACTAGCCATGGATCTGAGGGGGATGATAGGGATGAATATTAGTAGTACTATATTTTCAGTTGGTTACATAAGATTAGTACTAAAGTGTATAAGGCAGATTATGCTGAATAAACCTTCTTAGCTATATTACCCAGAGCAGTTAAGACATAGATGCTTATTAAGAAGCCTGATCACAAAAAGAAAAAACAGAGGAACGTTTCAATGTTACACACACGGGAGAAACATATTCAACTATCATTACAGACCTAAAATGATTTGAGGGTGCTAAGCGTAAGGACCCCCCTTTTACTAAGGCCCATTAGTTGGTTAACATGAATTTTTAATGCATGGCAACTGGCAGTCAGGAACACTAATGCATGTGTGTCTGTCACTGCATGTTAAAATGCATAGGATGGGGGTGTGGAATGAGTGGTGGGGGTGTGGAGAGCATATTACCATTAGTGCCAAGGTTATTGCCATGTGCTCAGTAGCAACATGACTGTTAATAGCAAGTTCACCTAACGACTCTTCTATAGAAGTCATTGTGAACTTGTCTTGGTGGAGCACACTTTAGATTGGCCCATCAGATGTTAGCAGTTGTGACCAGACATTCCTAACAGCGACTGCGGAGGCTTTGCAATTAATATGCATATATTTGGTGCATTACCTGCAAATCTTTACAGGGCTTTCGTAAAAGGGGCCATAAGAGTTAAAGTAAATGATTTTGAAGGTATACGTACTGACGTACCTATGATGCTACCTGCATAAAAAGCATGAGTTAAATCATAAAAAGAAGCTAACATTACTAAAATAAGAAAATGCATTCCAAGATTCTCCTGTAATTACTGGGAAATCTGTGGGTTCGTACTATCATTTATCACCCAACATGAGCGACTAATTACTATACATGTTTTTTAGAAAAATACAGTGCTAGGATAACTAGAATTCTATTTTAAACTGCCAGTGACTGACTGGCACTCTACTCCTTTAAACCACAAAGGAAACAACCTGATAAAACAAATTCTAACTAAAGCCGTGCAACCCAGGCAAATGTAATATTTGGATTTTCTGATAAGGCTGCCAATTACGATGCTTACTAAAGCTAACAATAATGATAAAAGTGAACTAAATGGCAGGCCCCAGGAACTGGGCTGAGTACAAAACTTCATGTCACTTGTTTAATTTATATCCATCAATAATTTTCTAGACAGTTTACATAACATTAATATGTTTTATTTAATATTCAAAAAAACAATATAAACTAAAAAATAATTAAACTAAAATCACATAAACATGTTCAAAAATAGAAAAGCCTTCAGTTTTTTATGAAATAGCCATCAAATGATGATGAACTTCAGCTATTGTGCTTGCGTATGTTTGTTGCAGCTCCTATTCTTTGTATCATGTCTGTGAAACTGAGGGTGATGGCAGATATTTGCCACTATAGAAAGCAGCTTAATACCCAGTTATTTGGACAATTATTATTAATGGATGAACTCAATTACTTGCAGGTAGAAACAGAATTTATTGTTTTTGTCTGTGACTTATTATGTTTTATGTTCCCTTCCTAGTACCGTATTATGATAGGTAGTCTGTAAATTGTTTAAGCAAAGTATCTATCTCCCTTTGCTTAAAAATGGGACAGCATGAAATTATCCATTAATTGTATGACAGACTGAATTGGGGATGTTGCACAGTCCAGAGAGAAGGCAAATTTCAAAGCAATTTCCGCACATAAAGCACCACTTTATCCAAGGAAATAGGCTTTTATAGAACTGCCCGTGCTATACACAGAGCTATGCACATACAGCATGTAACTTTACTCAAAGGTTGAGAAGGCATTCCCAAGAGAAGGGTTTGGGGTCAGATTTGACTTATACTGGCTTAAATGTGCGTGCAGTATTTTCCTGGGGTAATTTTGAAATTAGAAGAATGTGGTGGCAACGAGTATTCGGCGACTCCTCATCCTCGGTCTCCCATTCTGAGTAGTCTGTTGAAGACTTGAGGGAGGGGCGGCCTGCAGACTCCAGAGCTGAGCCCTGCCCACGTCCCTCAGAAGCCCCGTGGCTGGTGCCATGTGTGCTAGCTGGGGAGGACCCTGGTCTCGTGTCAAGCGAGAGCCGGATAGAGACCTCGGCCAAGTTTCAACTTGAGGCCGTATGGTCTCGAAGATTGGCTTGGCCTCCAGGGGCATCCTCTAAGTCTGGGCAGAAGGTAGACAGACTGCGCTCCAGAGCTGCCATTCTGGTTTTGAGTCCAGAAGGCTCCGCAGCCATCAGTGTGGGCACAGAGGAACTTGGGCCCTGCGCTAGCACCCCCGAGGGGGGAACCCCTCAATGAGGATAGGTTCTGGCGTCAGAGGTCAATCTGTGTTTGATTCCTTCCAGGGGACCTCGGTAGGCCACTCCTGCTCTGATCCCTCAGATGAGCGTCTAGGACTGCGAGACCTGGCTTGGGGTTTACCCGGCCTGTCAGAACAATCCAGGGACACTGCCTTAGAGGTTTTTTTCCTTCTTATGTCCCCTCGAGGGAGATCCCCTTTCTGGGGAGCCACGATGTTGACCAGGGTCTGCAAGGGCACCCCAGGATTCTGTGGCTTTAGAGAAGGCTTTGGCTTTCGGAGGCACTGGGGACTCCGGAAAAAAATTATCATGCTGCTGCTGGCAGCTTTTGAGGGCCTTGGTGGACATCTTTTTGTAAAGACCGCATGTCGTGGGGTCATGGTCCAGCCCTAGGCAGCAGTCATGTGTATCGGTAAGGGAGATGATTTTGGCACACCAATCACACTTCTTGAACACCACTGGTAGCCATGGGGGGAAAAAAGACCCCAGGGAGGTCAAAGACCTGCAGTACTGCCAGCTGGAAAAAAGGGCGCGAAGGTGCCAAAATGTAAAAAATGTATGAACCAGAGACTCAATGTCAGAACAGCAGGTTCATGTGGCGGGAAGAGTACCAGGGGCACAACTGGAGAGAGTATGAAACTCAGGTCGAAAAAAAAAATCAACTTTTTCTGGGAGAAACCAGACATATGAAGGGCTCCGCGGAAAAAAGGAGACTGAGCAAGATGGCACCCTGGGGGGGGGGGGGGGAGGAGAAGGCACCACACATGCATGATGGCATCTCCCGAAGTCTTTCTTTGAAAGTTGGGGAGGATGCTTCTGCGAGGGCTCAGTCGACGCCAACATCATCTATATGTGAGGACTGACTTCCTGCTACTTTCCAGAGAAAAGGTGATGGTGCAAGGAAGAGGGTTTTGGATTTGTTGGGAACAGAACAATATTCTGGGGAAGAGAGGCTTTTCTGTGAGGATGGGTGCCACCTTAACTGGGCTGGAACCAAACTGTTGGCATTAACCTTTAAAAAGGAGATAGAGCAGAGCAACTTTTAAACTAGTTAATAGGGGAAAGCAGACAGTCACCCAAGAGTGTATGGTTCAGAAAGATGTATCCTTGAAGGGACACTAGCAAAAGAGGGAAGTTAGGGCATCCTGATAGACAAGTTCCAATAAAGATAAAAGTAACCCAGATGCCGTTAAGTACAGAGCAGACAAGCTGAAATATTTCAAATTACCCCTATCAACTGATAACCAGAATAATATGAATAAAATACAACCTGTAAAATACCTGTATGCACATGCTAGAAGTCTAAAATATAAGATGGGAAATCTAGAATATATAGCACTAAATGAAAGGTTATTGGCATCAGAGACTTGGTGGAAGGAGGACAACCAATGGGTCACTGTGATATCTGGGTACAAACTATATCACAATGATAGGGTAGATCAAATTGGTGGAGGGGTTGAGCTCTATGTTAGAGAGGGCATTGAGTCACACAGGATAAAGGTTTTGCAGGAAACAAAACACTGTAGAATCTCTATGGATAGAAATCCCATGTAAAAAGGATAAGGAGATGGCAGTAGGGATGTAATACTGACTGCCTGGCCAAAATGAACAGATGGATGATGAAATGCTAAAAGAAATCAAGGAAGCTAACAAAAGTTACAACACAGTAATAATGGCTGACATCAATTGCCCCAGTATTGGCTGGGTCAATGTCACAGCAGGACATGCAAGGGAGATAAAGCTTTCAGATGAAATAAATGACTGCTTCTTGGAATAGCTGGTTCATGAACCATCAAAGGAGGAAGCTATTTTGGACCTAGTACTTAGCAGAACACAGGATCTGTGCAAAAGGTAAGGGTATTGGGGCCACTTGGTAACAGTGATCACAGCATGATTGCATTTGATTTAATAAATGGAAGGAGGATGGCAAGGAAATCTACAGAACTACCTTTTAACTTTCAGAAAGGGTGACTATGATAAAATGAGAAAAATAGTTAAGAAAATCTAAAAGGAACAGCTGCAAAGGTTAAAGATTTACATCAAGCATAAGTGTTTAAAAAAAACTATCTTGGAAGCCCAGACCAGATGTATTCTACACTTTAAGTGGAAGGAAGACAAAAAAATTGCCAGCATGGTTTGAAGGTGAGATCAGAGAGGCTGTTGTAGAAAAAAAAGCATCTTTCAGGAAACGGAAAAGGAGTCAAATGCCGACAATGGGAAACATACGCACTGGCAAGTTATATGCACGACATAAGCAAAAAACATGTGAGAGTCAGCTGGACCACTAGATGATAGAGTGATAAAAGGGACACTAAAGGAGACGGCCATAGAGAGACTGAACGAATGCTTCAGTCTTTACTGAAGATGATGTAGAGAAGTTACCAATGCCTGGAATGGTATTTAAAGGTGATGTACTGGAAGAATTAAAAGAAACATTGATAAACTGGTAAGATGTATTCAACTATTTGATAAACTGAAGAGTAGCAAATCACCTGGACTGGGATGATATACATCAGAGGGTGCTGAAAGAACTGAAATATAAGACTGCAGGCCTACTATTAGCATTCTGTGAACTATCATTAAAATCATCTGTAGTACCTGCAGATTGGAGAGTGGTCAACGTAACACTAATTTTTAAAAAGGATTCCAGGGGTGATCCCGGAAACTACAGAACGGTGAGTCAGACATCAGTACCGGGCAAAATGGTAGAAACCATTATAAAGAATAAAATTACTCAACATGTAGATAGCCATGGTTTAATGGGAGAAAGCAAGCATGGATTGGCCAAGGAAAGTCTTATCTTACTAATCTGTTATATTTTTTTGAAGGTGTGAACAAACAAGTAGACAAAGGTGAGCCAGTTGATACTAGCTTGATTCAGAAAGCCTTTGGCAAGGTCCCTCATGAGAGATTCTTGGCGAAATTAAAGTCATGGGATAAGAGGCCATGTACTATTGTGGATCAGGAATGAGTTAAAAGATACAAAGCAGAAAGTAGGGCTAAATGGGCAATTTTCTCAATGGAGAAAGGTGAATAGTGGAGTACTCCAGGGATCTGTGCTGGGCCTGCTGCTTGTTAACATATTCATAAATGACCTGGAAATATGAATAATGAGTGAGGTGATCATATTTGCAGATGGCACAAAATTATTCAAATTTATTAAAACAAAAGGATTGTGAAAAATTGCAAGAGGACCTTGATAAACTGGAAGACTGGATGTCCAAATGGCAGATGAAATGTTATGTGAACAAGTGCAAAGTTATGCAATTAGGGGTAGATTCAGAGGGCTAAACAGCAGGATTGTACGCCCAGGTTGTATTTACAACCCATGCTCAGCTGCTGCTCCTAATTCCGTCCTTTGTTCTCCTCGCACGCACAAGGCCTTTGTGCGGGGAGTGCCGGACGGGGCAGGAGTGGGCGGCATGGAGGCGGAGCAAGGATGGGCCGAAGCAGTCAGACGTAGAGTGGCCATTCAGGCTGAGCAGCCCCAATTTGGAAACCCGGCTTATTCCACCTTGAAGGTAGAATAAGTGCTGGGCCCCAGTGCATACAGCCTCCCCAATAAAACCAGGGCTGCACACCCCTATCTAGTTGTGGCATACGCCTCATCTAGGGCAGGCACAGAAAGCCACACCTAGATTTTTCAGCAATGCACATAGTTATGAAATACTATAAGTTACATGCATAAATTTGCGCTCCATTCATGCACACACCCACACTGAAAGTATGCATGTGCTTACAGAATTGCATCCGCCTAATGCAGATGCATAACTGCCCATTAATGCACAAAGTCCTATAAAATAGTGTGCGTCCCTCTTATAAAACCAACCCTATTAGCATACACTTGTGGACAAAATGAAAAATCTCATTTTCTAGTGATGTAAGTCAGGTACTTTCACCATAAACACTAAATTAAAGCCATAGAAAGTATTGCAAATACAATGTGTCAGTCCTGACTCCTGGCGACCCAGAAGCTCCTGGGTTTTCTTGGCAGTGTCACCGGAAGTAGATTGCCAGGCCTTTCTTCCGAGGCAATGGAGGGTTAAGTGACTTGCCCAAGGCCACAAGGAGTGCTAGTGGGATTTGAACCCTGGTTGCTTGGTTACCAAGCCAGTGTTCTAACCACTAGGCTACTCCTCCACTGAGATAGAAAGTATTAGGAGGCCTCTAACAGTTGGGTAGAGATAGGATATTGCTTAAGGCTTCACCTTAGTTGTGGGTTTCTAAAAAACATGAATAATACACTGAACACCTATTTTTTAAACATTTACCCGTATAAGGCCCTTTCCTCCTTTTGCTAGACTGTCACCAAAATCCTTAGGCTGACGGCTTATCTCCTCTCTACGTTTCTGTTGGTATTCTTTGTCCATTGTTATAGCAGCCAAACCTTTCCCTACAGAACCTGTGATGCGGGATACCACTCCTGCTGCTCCACCTGTAGAATACAGAAAATAAGTGATGCCATTTCTTGACAAACTTAACAGCTAATTCATAATCACTATATAAACACAGCTAAATATCCTGAATTTTATTTTTTTCTAAAGACACCAGCAAAAATGAAACGTGAAGTATCAACGATATCACATTAACAGATTTAACAACTGTACATTTGAACAGCAGCAGCTGCTATGAGAAACAGGATGGACAGCAAGGCACAGTATAGGAAATTACAGAATACACGCAGAAAGATAAGAATTCCAAGAGAGCCTGGATTACTATTGTAAAGTGAGTGCTCAAGGGAGTGATTTGACTTGATAAATATCTTCTATTACATTAAACACAGAAGATAATCACATACATATTTATATACCGAACAGCAACAAGCTATGGTCTATGAGATTACCGCTATTAGAATTCTGTTTTAATAACTCAAACAGAAACTGGTAAAAGTATAAACTATGTGAAAGTATAGAATTAAGCCTCTGGTAATAATTACATATTCAAATTCACATCTCAATTTGATTCTGAAATCTACAATTCTTTCAGCAACATCGAAGAATAGATATATCTTAAGTAGGAAATTTTATAGTATTGCATATGCTGATCTGCCATGTGCTTTCCAGAAGTCTGCTTTTTAGAGTATTTTCTTTAACAAAATGATTTCAGAGAACGTACTCTAAGAAGATGGTGCTATGAACATGGATATAGTATGCAATGCCCACATTAAAACACTGTATTCTTATGATATCAACTGTTAAATTCATAATGTACCTCAACTTTTGTTGTATTAGTAAATAGTAGCTGATACATACCCACTGTATGTCCTAGAAGACTTCTTACTCCAATTATTAAGCCTTCAGCAAATTCTTCAGGACCTTGAACAGCTCCCTGAAGAGGACGATTTTGTTAAAGATATTGTACCATAACTGTGAGCATGCCGCACTTCATCTCTTCGGCTCCATTTTTCATTTTTCCTTCCCTCCCCTATCCCCGATGCTTCCCACCCTGCCCACACTACCATCACCCTCCTCCTACCCTTTCTTGCGCTTGACCTAATGACCATTAGCTGAGATGTTAGTTGGCAAATAATTAGTGGGTTCAATAGGTTAAAGCTTCCAAACAAGGTATAATATAACCAAAAACATGAAACATATAACATTCAGTCTTATTGTAAAAACCAACCACCTCATGAAGGGATACTGAATCTCTTTGGTTTGTTATTGGCTTTGGCCCCTTAGCAGCTGTCCTAGCCTACTCTGTGGCTGAGATTGCCATCACCTGGCCACCAGCTGCTCCATGCTGATTGCTCAATCAGGTTTAGGTCAACATTTTGGTCTCTATCAATGTTTTCTACCCTCATTGCCAGGGAAGGGGTACCAGACAAGCTCAAGCACAGGCATGCACAAACATGGCACTGACCACCCCATCTTCCAGGCTCATGGCACTCCAGTCCAGTATCTGAACCTTCCTTGAATCTGCCTAAATCTAGGCACTGCTATTCTTGGCACTTAAGCCTCTGAAAATGTCCATATGCCCTTCATCATCACTGAGGTCCCACCAGACTGCACCTAGATATTCCTGAACTGTGATAGCCTAATCTGACCAGATGTTCTTGTCAGAGTGCGGTGGGTATGTCTCATGATGCCTATGCTGCCATTTCTTCCTGTCCTTGCCTTTTATCCTTTCACCTTCCCCTGGGCACCCTTCATACTCCAAGCCTGTTTGTTTGCTTTCTCCTGAATTAATTTCTTGTTATTCTTGTTATTCCCCTTTTACAGAGCTCTGCTAGTGAGGGGATATTTGCCTCCTGGGACATCTTACTGTGAGTTCTAGCTGTTTATTTAATTATTTACTGTTTGTCTAACTGTTTGTTTAATTATTTATTGTTTGTTTTAGTGGTGTGCTAGTTCAGCCCTCTCAGCTGTACTTACCTTGCCTCTCTCAACTAACTGGGCTTTGTGTGTTAGCCATTTTGAATTACATCTCTCTCCCCAGAACCTGCTGTTTGTTTAAACTTTTTTCCTGTCCTTGCCTGCCTGACTCCTCCCCCCCTCCCCCTGAGGTATTGTGTAGCCTTCTTCCTGTTTTCTCCACGTGTGCATAGTCTGTTTTAGTTTGCTTTTCTCTGACCAGAGAAGGGCTGTACTTTTACAGAGCTCTGCTAGTGAGGGGATATTTGCCTCCTGGGACATCTTACTGTGAGTTCTAGCTGTTTATTTAATTATTTACTGTTTGTCTAACTGTTTGTTTAATTATTTATTGTTTGTTTTAGTGGTGTGCTAGTTCAGCCCTCTCAGCTGTACTTACCTTGCCTCTCTCAACTAACTGGGCTTTGTGTGTTAGCCATTTTGAATTACATCTCTCTCCCCAGAACCTGCTGTTTGTTTAAACTTTTTTCCTGTCCTTGCCTGCCTGACTCCTCCCCCCCTCCCCCTGAGGTATTGTGTAGCCTTCTTCCTGTTTTCTCCACGTGTGCATAGTCTGTTTTAGTTTGCTTTTCTCTGACCAGAGAAGGGCTGTACTTTTACAGAGCTCTGCTAGTGAGGGGATATTTGCCTCCTGGGACACCTTACTGTGAGTTCTAGCTGTTTATTTAATTATTTACTGTTTGTCTAACTGTTTGTTTAATTATTTATTGTTTGTTTTTAGTGGTGTGCTAGTTCAGCCCTCTCAGCTGTACTTACCTTGCCTCTCTCAACTAACTGGGCTTTGTGTGGTACCCCCATCCCCCTGCTGAGGGTTGACAGGGTACCTTGTAACTGCCCTCTTTAATAGGACTTATCTCCCTCCCTCCCTCCCCAGCACCCACCCACCCCTGGGGTAATTGTAGTTTTATAGGTACTTGCACATCTTAGAGGAAAGGGGCTGCTCTCAGGTGCAGCTCTTAATCCAAATCAGTCATACACAGAGGACCTGAGATTAATTAAGCTTCAGGTACACAGGGTGTATTAGGGGTATTAGATACACTTTTATTAGTATAAGCATCTACACCAATCCTTATTATATACCGAATTTAAAAGACCTAAACACAAGCTTTAAACTAAGATGCAGACAGAGGTCCAGCAACGAGATGGGGGTTCTCCAGTCTTTTGCATTGAGTGTCACATGTATGATTTTCTCCCAGTTGGTGAGAGGTCCTACATATGCACTAAGTGCAGGGAGCTCTTTGCTCTCAGGGAACGAGTCCGTTCTCTAGAGGCTAGAGTAGCAGACCTGGAAGACATAAGAAAGACAGAGAAGTACATGGACGAGACCTACAGGGATGTAGTCCTGAAGTCCCACCTCCAGTCTGGCAGCATCCCTGTTGCCATGGAGGAGAGAGGTCGCGTGACAGGAGAGCATCACCCTGGTGTGGCAGGAAGTGATCCTGTAACTAGGACCTGTCCTCCAGGTGATGTAAAACCCTCTCGCACCGAGGACGTTTCTCCAGGGCCATGTCCCCATGAGGGGAGGGTCAGGACAGCTGTTATAGTTGGTGATTCAATCATTAGGAATGTAGATAGCTGGGTGGCTGGTGGACGTGAGGATCGCCTGGTAACATGCCTGCCTGGTGCGAAGGTAGCAGATCTCACACACCGCCTAGATAGGATCATAGATAGTGCTGGGGGGGAGTCTGCTGTCTTGGTACATGTTGGTACCAATGACATAGGAAAATGTGGTAGGGAAGTTCTGGAGGCTAAATTTAAGCTTTTAGGTAGGAAGTTGAAATCCAGAACTTCCAGGATAGCGTTCTCCGAAATGCTTCCTGTTCCACGTGCAGGACCCAAAAGACAGGCAGAGCTCCGGAGTCTCAATGCGTGGATGAGACAATGGTGCAAGGATGAGGGTTTTGGATTTGTTAGGAACTGGGGAACATTCTGGGGAAAGGGGGGGCTCTTCCGAAGGGATGGGTTTCACCTTAATCAGGATGGGACCAGACTGCTGGCATTAACCTTTAAAAAAGAGATAGAGAAGCTTTTAAACTAGAAAATAGGGGAAAGCCGACAGTCACCCAGGAGCGCATGGTTCGGACAAAGGTATCCTTGAAGGATACTACCAAAAACAGTGAGGTTCCAAAAGGGAGTATAGTAGCCCAAATGCCCTTGAGTAAGGAGCAGACAGAGCATAAAGATTCCCAATTACCCATGCCTACCAATAGCCAGATTAATATTAATAAAATTAATAAAATACAGTCACTAAAATGCTTGTATGCCAATGCTAGAAGTCTAAACAATAAGATGGGAGAATTAGAATATATAGCACTAAATGAGAGGTTAGATATGATTGCACTCTCAGAGACATGGTGGAAGGAGGATAACCAGTGGGACACTGTGATACCTGGATACAAACTATATCGTAATGATAGAGCTGAACAAATTGGTGGAGGGGTTGCGCTCTATGTTAAAGAGGGCATTGAGTCAGAAAGGATTAAAGTTTTGCAGGGAACACAATTTGCTGTAGAATCTCTATGGATTGAAATTCCATTTATGAAAGGGAAGGTGATGGCAGTGGGAGTATACTATCGACCGCCTGGCCAGAATGAACAAATGGATGATGACATGCTCAAAGAAATCAAGGAAGCTAACAAAAGCCACAACAGAGTAGTAATAATGGGTGATTTCAATTACCCCAGTATCGACTGGGACAGTCTCACAGCAGGACAAGCTAAAGAGATAAAGTTTCTAGATGAAATAAATGACTGCTTCTTGGAGCAGCTGATTCATGAACCGACCAGAGGGGAAGCCATACTGGACCTAGTCCTTAGTGGAACGCCAGATCTGGTGCAAGAAATAAAGGTGTTGGGACCACTTGGCAATAGTGATCATAGTATGATCATGTTTGATTTAATCAGTGGAGGACAGATAGTAAAGGAATCCACAGTACTACCTTTTAACTTTCAAAAGGGAGACTATGATAGAATGAGGAATATAGTTCGGAAAAAACTAAAAGGAGCGGTTCCAAAGGTTAAAGACTTACAGCAAGCTTGGGTGTTATTTAAAAATACTATCCTCGAAGCCCAGACCAGCTGTATTCCACGCATTAAGAAAAGTGGAAGAAAGTCCAAAAAACTGACAGCATGGTTTAAAGGTGAGGTCAGAGAGGCTGTTGCTGCCAAAAGAGCAACCTTCAGGACATGGAAAAAAGAGCCAAATGATGAAAACTGGAAACAACACAAGCACTGGCAAGTTAAATGCAAAGCATTGATAAGGCAGGCAAAGCGGGAATTTGAGAAGAAACTTGCTACGGAAGCAAAAACACGAAATAAAGACTTTTTCAAGTACATTCGTAGCAAAAGGCCTATGAGAGAGTCAATTGGACCATTAGATGATAGAGGGGTAAAAGGGGCAGTAAGAGGGGACAAGGCTATAGCAGAGAGACTGAATGAATTCTTTGCTTCAGTCTTTACTGAGGAAGATGTAGGGATGTTACCCAAGACTGAAGTGGTATTTAAAGGTGATACTGCAGAGGAATTGAGAGAAATATCGCTACACCGGGAAGATATATTACAACTATTTGATAAACTGAATAGTAACAAATCACCTGGACCGGATGGTATACATCCCAGAGTGTTGAAAGAACTGAAATATGAGATTGCAGACCTGCTATTGGTAATCTGTGAACTTTCATTAAAATCATCTGTAATACCTGAAGATTGGAGGGTCGCCAACGTAACACCAATTTTTAAAAAGGGTTCCAGGGGTGACCCGGGAAATTACAGACCGGTGAGCCTGACGTCAGTACCAGGGAAAATGGTAGAAACCATCATAAAGAACAAAATTACACAGCATGTGGATAGCCATGGCCTAATGGGAGACAGCCAACATGGCTTTAGACAAGGAAGATCTTGTCTTACTAATCTGATCTGTTTTTTTGAAGGTGTGCATAAACAGGTAGACAAAGGTGAGTCTGTTGATATAGTGTATCTGGACTTTCAGAAAGCTTTTGACAAGGTCCCCCATCAGAGACTTTTGGCAAAGCTAAAAAGTCATGGGATAGGAGGCAGTGTACTATTGTGGATCGGGAACTGGTTAAAAGATAGAAAGCAGAGGGTAGGGCTAAATGGCCAATATTCCCAATGGAAAAAGGTGAATAGTGGAGTACCCCAGGGATCTGTACTGGGTCCCCTACTTTTTGACATATTCATAAATGACCTGGAAAAAGGAATAACCAGTGAGGTTATCAAATTTGCAGATGACACAAAACTGTTTAAAGTTGTTAAAACCCAAGAGGATTGTGGAAAACTGCAGGAGGATCTGGATAAATTGGAAGACTGGGCATCCAAATGGCAGATGAAATTTAATGTGGACAAGTGCAAAGTTATGCACCTAGGAAAGAACAACCCACACTATAGTTACACGATGCAAGGCTCCACATTAGAAACCACCACCCAGGAAAAAGATTTAGGAGTCATTGTGGATAACATGTTAAAACCCTCCGCCCAGTGTGCAGCGGCGGCCAAGAAAGCAAATAGAATGCTAGGTATCATAAGGAAAGGGATGGAGAATAAAACAAAGGATATTATAATGCCTCTGTATCGCTCCATGGTACGACCGCACCTTGAATATTGTGTGCAATTCTGGTCACCGTATCTTAAAAAGGATATAGAGTTATTAGAAAAAGTACAGAGAAGAGCCACCAAATTGGTGAAGGGGATGGAAGGCTACTCCTATGAAGAGAGGCTAAAAAGGTTAGGGCTCTTTAACCTGGAAAAGAGACGGCTGAGGGGAGATATGATAGAGGTCTATAAATTAATGAATGGAGTGGAACGGATAAACGTGGATCAATTGTTTACGCTATCAGAATATAGAAGGACTAGGGGACATGTAATGAAGCTACAGGGTAAACTATTTAAGACAAATAAGAGAAAATATTTCTTCACTCAACGTGTAATCAAACTCTGGAATCTGTTACCGGAGGATGTAGTAAGGGCTGTTAGTATAGCTGGGTTTAAAAAAGGTTTGGACAAGTTCCTGGAGGAAAGGTCCATAAACCACTATTAAAAAGGGACCCAGGATATCAATGCTTGACCTAGTACAAGCACTGCAGAACCTGTGTCTTTTGGGGAAACTGCTAGGTACGTATGACCTAGATTGGCCACTGTTGGAAACAGGATACTGGGCTTGATGGACCTCGGTCTGACCCAGTATGGCATTTCTTATGTTCTTATGTTCTCCCTTAGGGTCATTAGAGGAAAGCCTGGGATCAACCATTCTCCCTCTTAGCAGCAGCCATGTTATAGGCCAATGTCTATCTAGATAGGCCCCCTTAACTTTGGACACAGTGAACTTCATCTCTCTGGCTCCATCTTCCATTTTAACTCCTCTGCTGACTGCTGCTTCCTTCCTACCTGTGCCCCCACCTCTCCCCCCCCCCCTTTCTTTCCCTTGACTTAATGACTATTAGGTGAGACATTTACTTAAAAAAACACTCAAATTAGTGGGTTCAGTGGGCCACAGCTTTATAACAAGGTACAACGCTGTGACAAAAAATAATGAATCATAACATATTTGATCTTATTCTAATAACCAACTGGCAGCTATCAGGGACCTGGTTTCATCTCATGAAGGAGTACTGAATATCTTTTGTCCATTATTAGCCCTAGGCCCCTTAACAGCTGTTCTAGCTCACTCCATGGATGAGACCATTGTTGCCCAACTTCCAGCTGCTCTGTGCCAGCTTGATCAAGTAAGGTCATGTCAGCATTTTGGTCTCCATAAATATATTTTCCATCTTCATTATCAGGGAATGGGTACAAGACTAGCTTCAGCCCAGGTGCCCCCAAACATGGCATCTGACCTCCCCACTTCCAGGTCTATGCACCCCAATCAAGTATCTGAGTCCTTTAAATCTACCCAGACTTAGAAACCCCTATTCTTTGCAGCTAAGCCCCTGAAATGTCCATACACGCTTCATTATCAATGAGGTCCTGCCACCAGAAGAGACAGGCTAGTCCAGACTATCTCTATTGCTGCCTTAAGCAGATCAGCACTGAAAAGTCAAGACCTCTTTGTTAGGTGTATCACATTGTCCCTATACAAAGTGATCCATTTATGTTTAATTATCCTTCCCCTTAAATCCTTATTGAAATTCTTTATTTCCTTGTTCAGCTTGTTTTCTACTTTTTCTATTCCTTTGGGTTTTGTTTTGTTTTTTTGGCATCTAGCCACTTCAGTTTTGAGATGATCTGGGCCCATATGATACCAGTCCTCTAGCTGGATTTAAGCGATACCCATATTCATTTTGATGATCAAATCAATATTCTTTTGCTCCAATTGTTGCCACCCAGATGCAGCAGCACATAGTCTAGTGGTTGTTTTCCTCTGATCCGGTTGCTCCATGCTGGCTTCATTTGGTTCCAGAGCATTTGCCACTTCCCTAGCCACTGTATTTCTGTTTCTTCTTTTGCAAAACCCAATTGTTTCCTGTAGTAGCTGCCTATTACTTTTCTCCTTGCCCAGTACACAAGCAAATGAACACAAGTATTAAATTGTGGATCATTATGATCTTTAATGATAAAAGCGACTGTTACTTCGCTTTATTATGTTAGGGGGATTTTTTAAATTTCTGTTTTTAATTTTTTCATACCCTTACTTTTTTGCACCCTTATATAACTCTCTGTATCTACTAGATTCCCATCTCCGAATTTCCTTTATCCTGTCCATTTCAAGGCTTAATTTATATGCTGTTGTAGCTACTCCTATATTATGAGGTATAAACCATCCAATGTCACTGTGATAGTCCCAAAAGATAAATTTCAGTTTTAAATCTTTTTGTCAGGCAACGCTGAGGGAGGATAGTACTGCAATCAATCCACACCAGTCAAGCGGTGCCCATTTTATTTATATAAATTGTCTCTAAGTTGTTTATCGTTATTTAGAAAAATCCATCTATGAATCTATAAATAAACTTATCTTAATCCAGAGAAAATCACACGCACGACGTGCACGTTTCGGGGTGCTTCTACCCCTGCATCAAGTGCTCCATGGGATATTCTCATAAAATCTGTGGTATCTCAGGAAAGACCGACTCATCCTGATGTGAGTTCTTGTGGTCATTTCGCTTGTAACGAGTGTGTTTATTGTGCCACTACTTTATTAGGCGTTACCTGGACTGATCCAAAAACGGGACAGACATATCATCGACATTGGTTTACCACTTGCACGTCCAATTTTGTGGTATATATCTTACAGTGCACTTGCCCTTTGCTTTATGTGGGGCGTACAACACGTTCTATAAAAGTTCGATTGGGTGAACATGCATCCAGGATACGCCAACAGTTGCTTTCGGCACCTATTGTCCAATATTGCATCACACACCATCATTCTTTTGATCAACTCTCTTGGACTATTGTTGATCACATTCCAAGGGATCCCAGAGGGGGTGATCGTACAGCTCGATTGCAATGGAGAGAACAGCGATGGATTTATGAATTACAATCAGTTCATCCATTTGGCATGAATCGTGAGATCGAGTGGACCAGCTTGTTCTGACATAGTACCAATCACTGATGGGCTTCCCCTGGAATTGTGGGAATCCCCATTCGTATTGGTGTGTTCAAAGATGAATAGCAGTTATTGTTAGCCAATCATATGACTTCTGGTCCCTTATACGATTGGCTGCTTTTACCGGCATTTTGTAGCAGTTGCAAAGCCACGGAGCACTTGATGCAGGAGTAGAAGCACCCCGAAACGTGCACGTCGTGCGTGTGATTTTCTCTGGATTAAGATAAGTGATTTAAAGATTCATGGATGGATTTTTATATGAATAAAATGGGCACCGCTTGATTGGTGTGGATTGATTGCAGTACTATCCTCCCTCAGCGTTGCCCGACAAAAAGATTTAAAATTGAAATTTATCTTTTGGGACTATCACAGTGACATTGGATGGTTTATATTTCTTAATGGTCACTGGTTGTTTTGGGAATCTTTGATTTTTCCTGTATTAAGAGGCTCATTTTAAAGATCTTAGTCATGATTTAGACATCTGAAGACATGCACAGACATCCAGATCACACAGATGTCTCCAGAGCCATTTTACAAGCATGTCTCGGGGGGGGGGGGGGGGTGCGATGGACTTAGATGTCCCCAGTTGATTTCAGAAACGTTGGAAACATTTGCAGGCACATCCACATTCAGACCTTGCTCCAGGCACAGACAGACAACAGGAAAGTGCTCACTTTGGCCTTAAAACATCCAGAGTGTGTAGAGAATATGGAGAGTTAAATGACTAGCCTAAGATCATAAAGGTCCACATTGGGATTTGAACCCTGGCCACCATGTTTCTAACCCACTACTCTAACCATTATCTTATTAGATATCTCTGTTCAGAAATGCTATTCTGGGGTCATGTCAAAGCCTGTACTGCCTGGAGTATCCATGGACAATTCTGTCTCTACACTGCAGGTGCATTTCCCCCTCCGTATACAGTATTATTATATATTATTATTACATCATTGGAATTCCTGCCATGTCTCAAGATCTTCCCTAATGTTCCTACTTACTCTAATAAAGTGGTAACTCACCCCTTTTGTGAGAACTAAAAAAGCCTCCTAATAAATGCCTGTCTGATGAGCATCACTCTATATGCAAACTTAAGGTGCCTGTGAGTGATCAGAGCTGTTTCAAAGTGACCTTCTTTGCCTTAATCGTAGTGGGCACTGCTTCTCGTAGCCTACATTTTCAGCCAGCAGTCTAATGACCATTTCCACTGTGTCTTGGGCCTTCAGTCTATTTTGTCAGTGGAATCCCTATTTCTGTGGCCTTCTTTTGAAAAGTTGCTAAAACCCTGTCACATGAGTCTCTATCTTTCTCTATCAGCAGGACTTTTTCCAGATACTGTATGGCTCCACCCTCAATGATTTCTCTTTACAATCCTTTGGACAGCAATACTAAATTTTTCAAAATATGAGCATGTCTTAAGCGTGACTGCAGTACTTGCCCACTGGATGCTTCACTTGGATGGCAGTTGTCTGGGACTGTGCCTGTATCCTTATTAGAGACCTTCCTGATTCAACCTGCTCCAACATGCTCATGTTTCTGCCGATTCCCCAGGCCAGATATCAGGGCTTGCAGGCATCCTGCTGCATGGACTGCTGCAATTGCCCTGACTGTCCACCAGCTCATGTATTCCTGCTTCCTCCTGGGATGCGACTTCCTGCTGTGAAGGTAAGTTGTTACCAGTGCCAAGGCTACTGACCTATCCACCCACCATGAGATGAGGCCTCTGCTGGTGTCTTGACGTATCATTTTGTTGTTTTTTTCTCCAGTTCTCTTACCGCAGTTCTTTCTTTTTCTGTTCTTGCGTTGTGTGTTTTCTAATCCATCCAGAGTGATACCCAGAACTTTTTCCCGGATGATTTATTGTTCATTTGCTGCTGAAGTTTACTCTGACTTCCTTCCTTCTTGCTCCATCTCTTAACCTCTTATTCCTTTTAGCTTTTGGATCTTTTTTGCACAGGCTCAGTGCCGTACCTAGGCCTGTGTGAGCAGTGCAGTCACACAGGATGCAAAAAGATAGGGAAGCATTTAAGGTTGTTGACCGCCAGCTTCTGCTCCCCCCTATGCTGCCTGCCTGCCGCCGCTTTTCCTGTTCTAGTGGTAGAGGTGACAGCGGACCTCCAATTAAAAAAAAAAAAAAAAAAAGTGGATCTTTGCAACTCCACGCTTGCATAGCTGGTCTGGACCCTCCCTGCTCTGATGTGAATATATGTCAGATGAGGGAGAGATCAGATTAGCCATGCAAGCACGGAGTCAGAAAGACTCACATTTTTTAAATTGAAGGTCTGCCACTGCCAAGGGAACAGGAAAAGTGGCAGCGGAACATAGGCAGGCTGGGCAGGCAGTGCAGGGGGGGGAATGTGGGGGGGGGAGTCGACTGGACATGAAGAGGTGAGGTAAGATGGGAAGATGCTGGGCATGGGGGGATAGGGGAAGAAGGGCTATGGAAGGATGGGGCAAATGACAAACGTCTGATGTCATGGGGGGGGGGGGGGCGCTAGGTTTGTAAGTCACACAGGGCACATTCATGGCTTGGTACAGCCCTGCTATTTCTCTTGACTCTTTCCTTTTATTTCCTCTGGGTCTTGTATTTTCCTTTCCCTTATCCATTGCTGAGTTGCTCTTGTCTAATTTGCTGTATATGCAGCAGGAGCTGAAGATGATGCAGATACCTCTGCTGTGAGCCTCACACCATCAGTGCGCAAGTGTGGAGTGTGGGGGGGTGTTACTCTGATGCAGGGTTGTTGCTTGCTGATACTGGTTAGCAGTTAGATCTTCTGCACGGGGTGATGACATTACTACCATCACATCTCCTGTGGCATCATCATATATGGGCTGGAGTACCCTTGCTGGCCTGCTGACAATCACCTGCATGCTGCCATGTCCTCCCTGGTCAACAGGCTGATGATTTATTTATTTATTAGTATTTATATACCAAAAACTTCCAAAGATCAGTGGTGATTTACAAGGAACAAAACAAGAACTTTACATTATAACATCAGAGAACGTATGTACAAGGCAATTGCGGTAACTGAAACACAGACAAAAATTAGTTACTGTATAAAGAACGTATAGGTGCATGAGAAGGAATAAGGTAAAAGAGCTTAGCAAGGGGATTGGAATGTTTGTGGCTGCTGGTTGTTGGTGGAGGAACCATAGTGTTCGACAAACAGGTGAGTTTTAAGCTCTTTGCGGAAGGATTGGAGGTCTTTAATAACTCTTAGGTTGTCTGGTAGTGCATTCCAAATGGATGGGGCAACATACGTGAAGGCTCTATTGCTGATGGTTTTGTTGGCATTGCGGATGTGAGTAGGGATTGTTAAGAGTATTTTGGGAACAAATCCTCCTGGTTCTTGTACTGCTGGGTGAGCTGAGAAGGGAGCTGAGGAATTAAGGGGCAATTTTGTTGTATAATTTGAAGATTATTGTGAGGCATTTGTATTTAGTCCTAGTTGCAACAGGTAGCCAGTGGAGGGAGTGGAGTAGCAGAAAGGTGTGGTCAGAGTAGTTGGCTTTGTTTATAAAGTGGTCAGCTAAGTTTTGTTCTAGTTGAAGTTGATGGATTTTTTTTTTGGGTAGGGCCATACAGAATGCTATTACAGTAGTCAAGGGGTTGAGTATAATCAAGGCTTGCAGGACAAAATCATGGTTATCCAATCAAGGTTGGAGATGCTGCAACATTTTTATTTTGAGATATATGATCTTTGTGATAGCTTTAATGTGGGGGACCATGGAGAGGGATTGATCTAGGATGATTTCTAAATATTTGATTTCTTGTTTAACTTCCAGATCTGAGTTACATAGGTGAAGTTTTGATGGGGAGTTGAAGTTTTGATTTTGGGTAACGTGTAGTACATCTGTTTTCTTGATGCTAATTTTTAAGTTGTATATGTTAAGCCAGTTGGTTAAGTCAGTGAGGCAAGCTTGGATTTGAGGGCAGATGGGGTTACTGATGTCTACTGGATGATATAGCATACTATTAGCCGCACAGAGATGATAGTACACCTTGTGTTGCTTGAAAATGTCACATACTGGTTGCATATAGAAATTAAATCGAAGTGATGAAAGGGAGGAGCCTTTGGGAATTCCTTGTACCTGTATGAAGGTTGAGGAGGATGCTGTGCCAATCTGAACTTGTAGGGTACGCTCAGTGAGATATGATTTAAATCACTCTAGCACTGTGCGCCTTGGAGGCCAAGTTGTTGTAGTCTTGATATCAATATGGTGTGGCTGATGCAGCCAAAGACAGCAGCGATATAAAGAAAGATGCGTATGAAGGCTTGTTTGTTATTTAGTCCATAGTGGAGTCTGTCCATAAGGGCTAGCATCAAGGTTTCCACACTGTGATAAGGCCTAAAGCCATGTTGATGATCTTCTAGGGGGGCATTCAAATCAGTGAAGTCTTGTAATTGGATTTGAACTATTTTTTCAATGATTTTTGCCAGAAATGGTAGGCTGGCTATGGGCCTGTATGAGTTAGGGAGGGCTTTGTCTGTTACATTGGATTTTAAGATAGGACATATGATTGCTTGTTTTAGTGCCAATGGCATCTGCCCTGTTTGTAATGACCGATTGACTATTTCAAGGATAATGGGTTTAAACTCATCTTTAGCTACCTTGAGACAGCTGACTGGGCAGGGGTCTGATGGGGAGGTGGTTGTATTGAGGTTTGTAATAGTGCTTTTTAGTTGTTTGAGATCTATGTGGTGGAATGAAGACCATGTGGTTTTGTTGTGAGGTATGGTCTTATTGGGATTGAGCCAGTTGGGATGGGTAACATTATTATTCAAGGGGACAAGTTTTTCCATAAGATAGTTGGCTAGGGTTTAGGGTTCTATTGGGGGGAGTTCAGTGTCATGATTGGGGGATTTAGTTAGAGATTTGACTATTAAGAAAATCTCTCTTGGTCTGTTAAGGGATTTTGTAAGGAGCTTGGTGTGATATTCTTTTTTTCTTTTGTTAACGGCTTCTTTATAGGCTTTAACACTAGAAGCCCCAAAAGGCATTTTACCTAGAAACCCCCAAAGTGCGTCAATTGACACATTATCATGACGACTGCGTTTAGCATGAAATGCAGATGTGAATTAATTTGAAGTTACTTATTTGTTAAATACGTGCAGTATGTGATGTCATTACATGACGTAATCATGTGTTTATTGCTTTGTAATGTTGGAGTAAAACTGTAAACAGTGATTGATTTAAAACCAAAATTTACTCTGTTACACAGGTATGTACAATGTCGTGACTTTCGAACATGCCTTAGAACAGGCCGACACTCCAGAACTTTTAGCATATTTCTTACTCCCTGAAATTTTATTCATTTTTTTCTACAATTCTATTTACAGAATGCCGAGACCTCGTAAGACAGCAGTGCCTAGATGTGCTGGTGCAAAATCAGATTCAAACGTTGACCTATATGTTACAGGTTGTGCAGGCGTACATGCTTATCCTGTTCGTTCGTTAACTGACATGGACTTTGCAGTTACTTTTACATTTAGTTAACACTGTTCTTATGTTAGTAGTTGTATGAAACTTGTGAAAACCACTCAATTTTCTTGGTTGCGTCAACTGCCGTACTTTGGGGCTTCTATGTGTACAGTCATTTTCCCCCTAGGTGGCGCATCTGTCATTAATTTGCGATGCACATATTTGAACATCTTGACCTCGCTAATAAAGTCATGGAACATAACTGACATGGTTCTAGCAGTGGGACTGGTATCCAACTATGAAGATGCATTTGCGTCAATTGAAGCACTTTGGGGCTTCTAGGTATAAATTCATTTTCCCGCTAGGTGGCGCATCTGTCAATTTTCGATGCACATATTTGAACATCTTGACCTTGCTAACAAAGTCATGGAACATAACTGACATGGTTCTAGCAGTGGTGCTGGTATACAACTTTGAAGATGCATTTGCGTCAATTGACGCACTTTGGGGCTTCTAGTGTTAAGAGTGGACTTGTAAATCAGGTTGTCTGTGTCTGACCTAGTGATTCTCCATTTGGTTTCAAGTTTTCTGAGCTTTTGCTTTAGCTTTCTTAGTTCGGAAGTATACCAAGGTTTGTATTCTTTCAGTTTTGATGAGTGGTATGATATGGTGGTCTTAGCAGCTTTAGCAATGGTCATATTCCAGTTAATTATGAGGTCACTGAGCTCCATTATAGAGGGGTTTATGTTTGGTATTGCATCATTTAGGAATGATTCTTTATCAAACGCTTTAAATTTGTTTTTAAAGTGGTTAGCTTCATGGGTTTTGGGGGGGGGGGGGTAATGGTAGATGGGATAGCAAACTCTAAGAGGAAATGATCTGTCCATGGGAGGGGAGGTATTTTGGGAGGGGAGAAGTGAGTGTCTTGCAAAATATTATGTGGGAGGAATACGAGATCAAGTGTATTGCCTTTCTTGTGGGTAGGTGATTGCACTATTTGCTGATAACCTAGGTCATGTAGGGCATTTATGAAACGAGCGGAGTATGTGGGGGGGGGGGAGTGATGGCAGGTTAAAATCGCCGAGGATAATGTGGCACTTGCTTGGGGTGAAATTGCATGCGGTTTGTAGGATGGAGGACAGATCATCTGGGTTGAAGGAGGGGTGGGGGGGTCTGTAGATCAAGCTGATTTGTGATGGATTTGTTGTTAATGATTAGAACATCCATACCTTCTATAGTGTTATTCAAATGGGGAGAGAATTTGAGGGCTTTTTTTTGCTTGGATTAGCATAACACCTCCATGCTTGTTTGACCTAGGGCATTGAAATAGGTCATTGGAGAGGGCTAATTGGTTGATTAGGATGTTCCCAGTAAAGTGCAAGTGCACTACACCAGTGACATGACCGCTCAACTGCACAATGGGGGGCAGGAGCAACACCCATAAATTCACTATAAACAAGTTCTTCTAAGTGCATTGAGTGGCCAAACACTGATTCTTTTTATAGCATGTCAGTTGCCAGCTCTCTATGCTCACAACATCCTGCACCTTCCAAAGAAGCACAGTTAAAGCCTCTACTGCTATCGATAGGAAGATAGCAGCAACAGTTTTACTAACTACTCCATTTGCAAGTTTTGCTCAGTTCCGATACTAACTTTGTGCTACTGTCCCACCCTCCTTTTTCTTCCCATATGTCTTCACGATCTCACAACCCTTCCTTTCCCACCAATGGTTCATGAATCCTCCCTTATTTCACTGGTGAAAACCAGCTTCTCTGCTGTAGTTAAATTATGATTTTATATTAAAAAAGACTAAAGAGCTCTGATCCCTTCTTAATTTAAGTTGGTAGGCAAGGATAATAGTGGTTAAAATGGTTAAAGTTCCTGAGGCCTATTTTCTTAACATACCAGCTTTTCCTAAGAATATCTATAAAGCTGTAGAGCATTTATTGGTTCAATTTTTGTGGTGGGCCAAAACTCAAGAGGATCCCTTTGGCCAAATCAAAGCTCTCCAAGGATCAGTATGGGATTGGTTTTCACAATTTCTTTCTTATGTGGCATTTTTGCTTCGACAGACTTGTCACTGGTTACTAGAATCTTCTTATTTACACAACTCATGGAAAACTGAAAGATAACGTGAAGCCTGCTGATTTGAAATTGTTTCCAGTGATAGCATGCCCTCCAAAACTTTAGCACTCATCTGATCCTGCCTCTCAGAGGAGTGTTTGTCTCCTAAATTGTACAATCCTACTTTACTAATTAATAATCCCTTATTGATGGAAGTGTCTCATGTGGGTATTTTGGTACTTAAAGATATTATGCAACAAAGTCATCTGTTGTCCTTTGAGGATCTGAAACCAAGGTATGCTTTAGCAGAATCTAAAAAGTTCCATATATCTAATTTCAGCACGCCTTTACTGCAACCTTTTCTAAGGTGCAACTGTCTCATGCTGTGCTGAAGCTTATTTAAGTTTGCAGGAAGCTGGATTCTTTGCGGCTCTTGGTTCTACAAATTATTGCATTTAGAGGTTAAAATATGTGTTGGCCTGCAGAAGGTTTGGGAATGTGATACTAGCTGGATCTTCTTAGACCTTCAATAGGCCGAGCTCTGGAGCAAGGTGAATAGAGCTGTTCTCTCAATTGACATCCTCCAGTCCCTATTTTTCTGGAGTCATAAGGTAGCATGGTCACCGATTAAATCCCTTAAAGCAGTTAAGCAAGCTTCTAATTTGTGTTGATGATGTTGCTCAGAACTGGGCACATTGGTGCATATGCATTTTACCTGCTCTAGGCTAAGTTCTCTTCTGAGATATGGAGTCAGATCAGATTATTGCTGAAACCTAAGGTGCAACTGTCCTTCAGATTGATGTTATTTATGTCAGCTTGTCTGGATTTCTCTGTTCTCATGCCTACTAAAGTCCTGTTGGATATCTTGCTTTCTTCAGCTATAAAGGTGGTTTTCAGTGATTGGAAAGAGGGAAAATGTACAGAATGATTTTGGTGGAACACAGACTCCTATAGATTTGAGTTGTTTGCTGCAGGAAAGAATGGCACAGTACCTAAGGAGCCAGAGCAGTTACATCCTAAGGAATAAACTAAACCATCCCAATGGACAGTCTAAAAATATACACATGTAAAAACCTGCATAAGCAGAAAGATCTTAAGTTTCCAACACTATGCAACTATACTCACACTGAAAATAGTAATACATTGGATGTCATTGATGGCACCACTAAAAAAATTCTCATCCCTGACATTATCAGTCTAAAAATATACACATGAAAGACTGTCAAAACAAAAAAAAGCACCTAACTTTTCTGAACTCTAACAAACCATGCTCACATTGCAAATCAAAAGACTGTCCTGTGTATTTACTGTACATTTTTAATATCAGGGAGAGGCAAATGAGAAGATTTGTTAAAATGTACATCCATATTCTACATCAATTAATTATGCATGCTGCAGAATACAATTTACTTATAAGACTTTAGCTATTAATGTCAAATATGGAATAAGACACCACCAGCGGACATCATTTATCTATCAGCAGTTTACATATCTAATAGTATATTACATCAATAAAAAAAAAAGAAACAGAGGCTGATGATAAACATTTACCTGACCAAAATAGAATTTTAGTTGAATCAATGTACCTGGTTAAAAACCTGCCCTTTCTCACCAGCTAAATTTATATAGTTAAAATCGCTAACTGCATAATTTAGTTGGGCAAAAGTAGGACTGTCTGAGGTATTCTCAAGGTAGGCTTTTATCAAGCTTAGCCTGTTAGCATGATATTCAGCACTAAATTTATCAGATGACCCCAACTGTCCAAATGGATATTTGCCAGCAAAATTAGCCAGGTCAAGTGTGACTGAATACCCACTGAAAGTTAAAGTTTACTTGGTTCTCTTACCTGATTTTGAATTTTTGATCATCAACCTCTTTGCTCTTACAAAAGAATTCCAGTTATGTATAAAGTGAAAAGCAAGGTACAGAAAAGAACAGCAATGATGAAAGGGATGGAAGAAGGGCTAAACAGATTAAGGCTCTTCAGCTTAGAGAAGGCATGATATAGAGGTTATTCACCCTTTCAAAATGTCCATGAAACTAATAAACAGACCTAAAACAAATTGGAGAAATTTGTTTCATTCAAAACACATTCAGTTTGTAAAATATGCTGCATGAAACTGTCAAGGGTAGTAGCATGGCTAGGTTTAAGACTACACTTTTCCTCGAGGAATGTGTCTAAATGCAAACTATAATTAGCAAGATCCACTTGGGAAAACCACTGTTTATCCCTGGGAGTGAGCAACAAGGAACGCATTTACTCTGAGATCTGCCAAGTATTTCATTATGACCCAGAATTGGCCATTGTTGGAGCAGGACAAAGGGCTCAATGAACCTTTGATCTAACTATGCATGGCACATATTATATCATATGCAATGTGTCACTGTAGCCTTATCAAGCTAATCAAAATACTAAATATATAGAGACACACCTGGAATGGTTCATAGAAAAAAGCTTCTACACCCTCAGAGAGACCTCTGATTAATCCAAATGGGTTTCCCAGGACGTCGAGACCCAACAAAAGCACATACATCTGCTTTAAAAACTGAAATGAAATGATTATAAAATAATCAATGTGCAGTCATTCTCAAAGAATATTTAGTCCTATGTTAGAAAAACACAAATCCTAGAGACCGGCTTCAGAGAATATCTTATGCATGTCAAAGGTATTCACAAACAAAGGTTTTGAGAGTTGATACTACATGACAGATGCTACTGTTCCAATATCTATGATAAACTACCAAACGTTTCAAGGGATAACTGCACTGGAGAAGCAGTCTGATATATCTGACTATCTTTTGTGATAAAGGAGATGTAAAGAGTTCCTTTGCAAGCAAAGGCTCAACAAGTTAGGGATTTTCATATTGGAGAAATGAGGATATGATAGAACTATACAAAATCATGAGTGGTGTAGAACACTAAGGGGCTTGTTTACAAAGCCGCGGTAGTGGTTCGCGATTGCAATCGCAGCCGCGGCCCCATTGAAATCAATGGGGCCGCGGCTCAGATTACGATCGCAAACCGCTACCGCGGCTTTGTAAACAAGCCCCTAAGACTAGAGGACGTTGTGTAAAAACAAGCAGCATATTCTAATCACATTTTTAAAACATTTTAAGTCAACAATTAAATTATGGAATTTGTTGAAAAGATTGTGGTCAAAACTAATACTAATTATTTATTTAAACAGATTTGTATACCACCTGATCCTTCAATCAAAGTGGTCACATCACAATAGGAGGGTTACATTTAACATAGGGGTACATAACATAGAGGTACTTAACATCTAGACAGTACAATTGGAGGGTTGCATTTATCATAGGGGTAACATATAGACACTACGAGGTAATTAACAACGTTATATTATGTTTGTTTAGGATGAGTGTTTGGGGTGAGTGGGTACTGAGTTGATGTTATGTCATTAACTTATATGTCTATTCGGGATGAGTGAATATCGCAT
This sequence comes from Ichthyophis bannanicus, assembly GCA_033557465.1. Lineage (NCBI taxonomy): Eukaryota > Metazoa > Chordata > Amphibia > Gymnophiona > Ichthyophiidae > Ichthyophis > Ichthyophis bannanicus. Next base: position 122,405,368 of record CM066043.1, on the reverse strand, counting down.
TATTGGCAGTAGATGTATTACTGTTTGGGTGGGGAGTGTTTTCCCTCTGCTGATAAGTTTCAATAAAGAGATAAGTTTTGAGGTCCTTTCGGAATTCCATTAAGTCATCTAATGCTCTCAGGCTTGTTGGGAGGGAATTCCAGAGTGTGGGCGCTAGTAAGGAGTGAGCTCTTTTTGAAGTTGTTTGTTTAGTCTTGTGGAATCCTGCAGGTGTGATGATCATGTTGTCTTTATTGGTTCTTCTCGGTCTGGGGGAAGTTACAAGCTCCTCGAAACATGAATTAATGTTGGGTAAGTTTGATCAAGATTATGTCAATGATAATTCTACATTCAGATAAGTTTTATGCTTTATAAATAAATGATGTGCCTTTAACAGTTCATGGAACCAATGATAAGTAAAGACATTATGGTCTGTCAAAGTCAAATGGACGAGACTAATATTTGATAGTTCATTTCATAATTTTTTGGATTTCTGAAAATTGTGGATAACAGTAAAAATTGTTTTACCTTCCTTGCTTCAGGTTCAGTTTTTTTTATTTTGTACTATATTTTCAAGCGACAGAACACAGATATCGAGTGCCTCCCTCTGGAGTCAGACTATGATACCGGGGGGCCAGGAACAATCTGCTGTCCTGTCTTGGCAGGAACACACTGCCCTTAGCCCCCTTACCTGCTGTTGAGATAACACTACCACTGGTGCTCTCAGCCAATATCTTCACACATCTTCTCCCATGCTGCCATGACCTATGGTAGCTAAGATTATAAAATCTTGTGTATCTGATCAGTTAAAAGATTTTCTTGGAGATTTTGGTCAACTTGAAAGAGCTTGTGCTAGTCTGTCAAGAACAAAGGGCAAAAATTGCACCATTCCACTGTGCGAAGTTGGTGGACACTTATTCTAAATGCCTCATTGCCGCCATTTCTGAAAAAGGGCATCCACAAAGTACTGAGTCAAGGGGGTGAAGACTAATAAGATCAAGATTTTTTGGCCCCTTATTCTTAACTCTTTGAATATTCTTAGAATTGTTCTTTCACATTGAAAGTATGCGCATGTTGTGGATATCCATGAAAAATTCCCACTTTTATGCTTTTTGAATAATATGCTACACAGCAGAATGGGAAACAGTACAAGGTGTATTGCTTTGAAAGTAGCATTTGCAATATCTATCATTTTTTGTCTTCTGTTGATATCCATTCATGTGTGAAGTGACCTACAACTCTAAGTCATTACTGTATATGTTTTTTGTAAACCACTTTGACCTGCAGTGACTAAGCGGTATAAAAAATTTGTTAAAAAAATAAACAAAAGGGCTGCAAACCTAACTTAGCATTCAGCAAATCAGAGGGCCTGATGTATTTGCTATGAAGTGGACCAGGAAAAGTTAAGAACGTCTAAGAAAGATGCTCTTCCTCAGAGCAAATAAACAATCTTGAGTGGTAGCTGGTCCCTTTCTTTTATATGGAAAGTTATCAAGATGTCCCTAATAGGGATGGCCCAATCATTAGGCAATCTAGGTATATGCCCTCTGCAAAAAGCAGGACATTCAAAGCCAAACAATAGATTTGGACAGCCAGGGGGAATGTAAAGCTTAAAGTTTGTCTAGCATGCCAAGACCTTGAATCAACTATGGGGATGGGGCTGGCTCTGGCCCCTTCAACAACATATAACAGGTCACATGGCTTTTTTGCACCTCTCATTAACCATTTTAGGATAAATTACCACAAAGCTTGGTAGAGATAGTTACAGAATATTTCTAAACTTTTAAGTGGTGGATAGCGAATTGATTGTTGATATTGCAAAGACAGCCACGAAGGGGGAAGTGATCATATTGGGTGACTTTAATCTACCCAATGTGGATTGGACGTTCCTTCTGCAAATCTGGAAAGTAGCAAAAAAATTGTGGATGCCTTCCAAGATGAATTACTTAAACAAATGGTGATGGAACCGATCAGGTAGAGCTCCGTGCTGAATTTAGTGCTCACCAACGGAAATAGCGTGTTGAATATCCAGGTGGATGACCATGTGAGCAGCAGTGATCATCACACGGTGTGGTTTGAGATAAAAGCCAAGATGGAATCAATCATAGCAAACTCAAAATTTTAGACTTCAAAAACGCTGACTTCAGTAAAATGGCCAAGTACCTGAAGGAGGAGTTGGTAAGGTGGGAGGGGCTAAGGGAAGTGGAATTGTAATGGGCTAAACTAACGAAAGCAATAAAAGGTGCAACAGATACATATTGTGGTGAAGAGCGCCCTCCTGAGGCAATGGAGGCCAAAGAAAATCCTGAAGGCAACAGGATTTACGCCAGATTGACAATACTGGAAGGAAAGAAAAACTCCTTTCTGCTGAGCTAAGAATGGATACCAGCCCAGGGGAGGAGTTGAGTAGTCCTGATTGGGCACACCCAGTGGTTGGAAGGGGCGTGCCTGGAAGAGAACCTCGTTTTAAACCTGAAAATGACCCTGCTAAAGAGAGCAAAGGGAGCAAAGGGAGCAGTGCACAGAGCTGCACAAGGAACTCTGAGCAGAGGACCTCAGAGCAAAGGACCTGTGAGAGGATGAGCTGTGGAAGGATGTTTGGTACGTCAGCTGAGAGTGAGTCAGAGAGTGAATGGAAGACCAGGAAGCAGTGTGGCAGTACGTTTGACCCTGGTAATAAAAGAAGACCTGCAAGGATCTTTTCAAGGGCTGTGAATGAAAGTCCTGAGGAAAGTGGACGTAGCCCTGGATTAGACTCCTGGAAGAAGGCAGAGCCCTGGAAGAGGAAGCCTCCACGGCAGGCAAATGAGAAAGAAAACTCATTCTTTGGAATACAGTTGAGACCAGAGAGACACAGGAACCCTCACAGCTGGAAGACGTCTGAGCCACCTAGGATGAGAGGGGCTTGGCAAAAAGTAAGCAGTTTTCCTAGGAGTTACAAGAGTGAAGGTAAACTCAATTCTCCTATGTTTGAAGCCTTACTAAGAGAGCCTAAATGTTACCCTGACTTATTTAGCCTGAGAGGGGAGAAGGGAAACATTACTGACCAAGAGAGAAGCTTAATAGCTGCTGACAATTGCTTATCTAGCAACCAACAGGCTGAATTGCTTCTCCAAAGCTTTAAAGAGTTTTTAGAACAACAAGCAGGCAGACAACCAGTACTGAATGAAGATACTAATTCTATACAGTCTGAAGAATTAATGCAAACTGATTCTGACTTACCTGACTGTAATAGTATGGATTGTTCATTGTGTTGTATGGAAATACCAGAGTAAAGAAGTTTGCTGTGCCGTGTATGAGTGGAATACAACGGAGCTGTTTCTTCTGCCATGCTTTGAGAACCTTAATTGCTTGCACCTGAATTAAGCTCCCACTGTGAACGTAACAGTGCATATAAAGAGGCTGCATTAAATGGAATCACTTCTTGGGGCAGAGCTGAGTCAAACTTCCTAGAAGTAAAGCTGAAGTTAAAGCTGAATTCTACTTTAGTTGACTTTATTCCTAAGTTTATTCTGTTCATGTTAAAGCACCAGTTTTGTTCATGTGTATGAATTTGTGATGCGCTGGAAGAATCTCCCTAACAGCAATAAAATACTTGCAAACAAGCCTTACCGTCTGGCGCACAACTACACTTATTTCGGAGTGAAAGGAGCACAAGAACTACATTACCCAGCATTACCAGGGAACAGTTTTTAACTCCATTCCTCACGAGGCAATAGGCCGCTCCTGTCTTTTAGCCCTAAGGCGGGGCAGGGGCGTCGCAAGTGGCTACGTTGGCAGGATTCCACGCATGCGCAAGGTGCCACGCAGAAAAAGCTACAGGAAAGCAACTGCCCAAAAAGACCCCGGCTGCAGACCATCCTGAAGGGAAGGAGTCACAGTGTCGGAGGACTACTGGCTGCAACGTGACTGAGAAAGCTTGAAGCAACACCTGAGCCAGGTAATAAGTATCCACCTGGGGACGGTCAGGATACAGGGCTAAGGGGTGATTGCTAGGCCAGTTGAAAAAAAGAAAAAAAAAAAAGGAAAGTTTTTTTTTTTTAGTGTGAGATACCGCACTTGTTTTTTTTTTCTCTATGTTTGTCTTCACAGATGTTTCGAAGATGTCTCTGGATCCAGCTGAAGTGTTCAAGTGGATGGCCACGCAACTGGAGAGACAGAGGGACTTAACCTTGGAGTCCCAGGCAAGAAATGCTGCCACCCTTCAAGCCCAGCAGCAACCCTTATTGGACATGCTACAAGCTTGGGTAGCCGAGCAGAAGAAACCACCGGAGATACCAACCGCTCCCCCAGGTTTTTCCGCTGCAGCTGCGCTTAGTTTAAACGCAGGAACAATGTTCAATTTTGGGCAATTGAAGGACACTTATGATATAGATGACTATATTGAATGCTTTGAGAGAGTGGCACAGTTAAGTGCATGGCCAAAAGAGTGTTGGGCCATTAGGTTTGCGGCTTCCCTTACGGGCGACGCTATGGCCGCGTATAGAAGTATGCCACCTGATCTCGCTGGAAATTATGAGGTGGTGAAAAGAGCGGTCAGGGAAAGGCTGGGCCTTACACCGCTAGCTTATCATACTCTCCTGCGAGCAGTAAAGTTAAAACAGAATGAAACCCCGAAAGCCTTACGTTATAGAATACGTATGTTGTTAAACAAATGGCTTAATCCAGGGGGTAGATCCAAAGAATCTATAATAGACAGTCTTGTTGTAGAGCAATATATGAATGCTGTACCTGCCGAAATAAGAACCTTCCTGATTCTGCAGAGCTGCAAGACCCCACAAGAGGCGGTTGATCTCACAGAGCGCTTCTTGGAAGCCAAATTAATGGCTCACGAAGGCAGTAGCGCTACAAAGGGGGCAGCGATACCCGAATCAGAAAGGAGGTGGGGGTTTAAAAAGGAAACAGGAAAAATGTGTATGCCAACCATGAAGGCTATGATTCCACCTAGAAAATGTTTCAAATGTGGGCGAGAAGGGCATGTGCAGAAAAATTGTTTTAAAACTGCCTTAGTAGCAGTAAATGCACAGAAGGCCAGAGAAGGATTTCTCATTGAGGTAGAGGTGCAGGGAATTGCCACCACCGCGTTACTTGATTCTGGCGCGGAGCAGACAATGCTCTCCAAGGCGCTGTGGCAGCAAGTCCAAGCATCGGGGGTAGCAATTCAGCCTGTCCACAATGTAAAAATCCGCTGTGTTCACGGAGGCACCGTTATACCCCGTGTACAACCTCCAGGTGAAAGCGCTAGGAGTTGTTAGAAAAGTTCCCATTGCAGTAGTGCCCAAGCTTCCGAACCCTATGGTTTTAGGAAGGGATTGGCCCCATTTTTATAAGGAAATGAGACAAGGCCTAACCCCTAAGGGAGCCATGGTAGCTACAAGAGCCCAGGCTAAGGACTCAGAAAATGGAGAAGATCCTACTGATGAAGCCTTTGGAAGTCTTCCTTCGCATGAGGATCTGATAGACGCACCAGGAAGAAAAGTTAAGAAAACGAAAGCGCAGAAGCGTAATGAGAGACAGGATCGCTCTCAGCATAGGGCAGAAACTCAGGCTGGCCGAGAATTGCCCTGGGTGCCAGAAGAACTAGTTGGGAAATTTCCAACATTCCCCAATGAGCAACTAGCTGACCCTGCTTTAAGTCAGGCGTTTAAATGGGCCCAGAGTGATAGGGATACCCTACCCAGATTTTTTCTGGATACCGGAATACTGTACAGAGAGAGCAAGGATCCCTATACTGGCGACACACGCAAACAGGTGGTGGTGCCCGCAACTTTCAAAAACTTAGTTTTGAGGCTGGCCCACGACCATCCGGTCGGAGGACACAAGGGCATCCGAAGCCCGTTGGATCAGATCCTGGCGAGGTTCTATTGGCCGGGTGTTTTTAAAGAAACAGCGAGGTTTTGCGAAGCCTGTCCAACATGCCAGCGGGTCTCTGCCATCCATCCGAAAGAAGTCCCGATGATATCATCCCCGGTTATTACAGAACCCATCCATAGAATGGCTATGGACATTGTTGGTCCTTTAATCAAGACACCTAGGGGGTTTCAGTATATTTTAGTGGTCATTGACCAAGCAACACGGTTTCCTTGCGCCATGCCACTACGTAGTATATCAGCTAAGGCCGTGGCGGCTGAACTCATAAAACTGTTTTGCGAGGTTGGCTTCCCTCGCGAAGTTCTGACAGATAGGGGAAGCAACTTCTTATCTAAGTATTTAGCCCAAGTTTGGGAAGCGTTTGACATCCGCCATATTAAGACCTCAGCCTATCATCCACAAACCAATGGGCTAGTGGAAAGACAAATCAGACTATTAAAAGAATGTTGCGCCGCAGTCTGGAAGGAGATATGGCCAATTGGGATACTATGCTCCCGTTTATCCTCTATGCTTGTAGGGAGAGGAAGCAGTCATCCCTAGGGACAGCGCCATATGAGCTAATGTATGGTCGATCACCCCGAGGGGTATTGGATATCCTAAAAGAACAGTGGGTAGAGCCCGACATACATGAGGTAGGAGTACCTGAGTTCCTAAAGGATCTAAAAGGTCGCTTACGCCGCACCACACAAGTGGCAGAAGTCAATCTACGGAGCAATCAGCGAAGGCAGAAGACTTATTATGACCAAGGCACACGGCCGCGCCAGTTAGCCGTCGGAGACAAAGTTATAGTGATGGTGGCAGGCCCAGACCCGAAGTTTGAGAGCCAATGGAAAGGCCCGTGTAAGGTAGTCCAGCCGGTGGGTCCAGTTTCTTATCTTGTGGAGAATAAGAGAGGACGCCAACAAGTATACCACATCAACCTCTTGAAGCCTTGGCATGATAGGACAGCACTAGCTCAGGTAGCCACCGTTGTTCACGACATAAAAGTTGTAGAAAAAACACAGATCAGCTCCAAATCACTAAGTAGAATCACGTGCTGTGCCTCTGGTCAGAAGGCAGACCGTGATATCTTAAGGGGGGGGATCTGGGATGAAGAGTGCCCTCCTGAGGCAATGAAGGCCAAAGAAAATCCTGAAGGGCAACAGGATTTACGCCAGATTGACAATACTGGAAGGAAAGAAAAACTCCTTTCTGCTGAGCTAAGAATGGATACCAGCCCAGGGGAGGAGTTGAGTAGTCCTGATTGGGCACACCCAGTGGTTGGAAGGGGCGTGCCTGGAAGAGAACCTCGTTTTAAACCTGAAAATGACCCTGCTAAAGAGAGCAAAGGGAGCAGTGCACAGAGCTGCACAAGGAACTCTGAGCAGAGGACCTCAGAGCAAAGGACCTGTGAGAGGACGAGCTGTGGAAGGACGTTTGGTACGTCAGCTGAGAGTGAGTCAGAGAGTGAATGGAAGACCAGGAAGCAGTGTGGCAGTACGTTTGACCCTGGTAATAAAAGAAGACCTGCAAGGATCTTTTCAAGGGCTGTGAATGAAAGTCCTGAGGAAAGTGGACGTAGCCCTGGATTAGACTCCTGGAAGAAGGCAGAGCCCTGGAAGAGGAAGCCTCCACGGCAGGCAAATGAGAAAGAAAACTCATTCTTTGGAATACAGTTGAGACCAGAGAGACACAGGAACCCTCACAGCTGGAAGACGTCTGAGCCACCTAGGACGAGAGGGGCTTGGCAAAAAGTAAGCAGTTTTCCTAGGAGTTACAAGAGTGAAGGTAAACTCAATTCTCCTATGTTTGAAGCCTTACTAAGAGAGCCTAAATGTTACCCTGACTTATTTAGCCTGAGAGGGGAGAAGGGAAACATTACTGACCAAGAGAGAAGCTTAATAGCTGCTGACAATTGCTTATCTAGCAACCAACAGGCTGAATTGCTTCTCCAAAGCTTTAAAGAGTTTTTAGAACAACAAGCAGGCAGACAACCAGTACTGAATGAAGATACTAATTCTATACAGTCTGAAGAATTAATGCAAACTGATTCTGACTTACCTGACTGTAATAGTATGGATTGTTCATTGTGTTGTATGGAAATACCAGAGTAAAGAAGTTTGCTGTGCCGTGTATGAGTGGAATACAACAGAGCTGTTTCTTCTGCCATGCTTTGAGAACCTTAATTGCTTGCACCTGAATTAAGCTCCCACTTTGAACGTAACAGTGCATGTAAAGAGGCTGCATTAAATGGAATCACCTCTTGGGGCAGAGCTGAGTCAAACTTCCTAGAAGTAAAGCTGAAGTTAAAGCTGAATTCTACTTTAGTTGACTTTATTCCTAAGTTTATTCTGTTCATGTTAAAGCACCAGTTTTGTTCATGTGTATGAATTTGTGATGCGCTGGAAGAATCTCCCTAACAGCAATAAAATACTTGCAAACAAGCCTTACCGTCTCTGGCGCACAACTACACTTATTTCGGAGTGAAAGGAGCACAAGAACTACATTACCCAGCATTACCAGGGAACAGTTTTTAACTCCATTCCTCACGAGGCAATAGGCCGCTCCTGTCTTTTAGCCCTAAGGCGGGGCAGGGGCGTCGCAATATATAAGGAAAGTAAATACAAACAAGAGGAAAAGGAAACCTATTTGGTTCTCCAAAGAAGTGGCTGCATAAATGAAGGCAAAAAACCACAGCTTTCACAAAATTTAGAAGCTCGCAAACAGAGGAACACAGAAAAGAATACAAGATCAAACTAAAAGACAAAAAGAGAAATAAGGATAGCAAAATCAAAGGCAGAAGATGGCTAAAGATGTAAAGTGTGGTGACAAGACTTTTTTCAGGTATATTTGGGAGAGTTAGAAAATCAGAGGTGGAATTGCAGGACTCAAAAGTGCTGGGAACGGATTCATGGAAAGTGACATTGAAAAAACGACAATGCTAAATAAATATTTATGCTCTGTTTTCACTAGAGAAAATCTTGGAAAAGGACCACCTGTGATTAACAAATATACAAATGGTAATGGCGTAGATACCACACCATTCACAAAATAATGGTTGGGGCAAGGTACTTCAGGCCGGAAGGTCGGGGGTTCAAATCCCACTAGAGGACAGCAACCTTGAGCCGGAAGGACTGGGGTTTCTAGTCCCACAGGCGCTCCTTGTGGTCTTGGGCAAGCCACTTAACCCTCCATAGCCCATGTTCCCTGTAAAATAGTTATCTCCAAGTTATAATGCCCTCTTCAATGTAATTTCAGTTTGTTCAATGTAAACAGCACTGATGCAGAATAGCGCGGTATATAAGAGAATGTAAATAAATAAATAAATAAATAATAAAAGATGGTGTTAGAACAGCTTGCAAAACTGGACAAGTCTATGGGACCAGATGGGATGCACCCCAGGATACTGAAAGAGCTCAGAGAGGTTCTTTCAGGGCCTTTAAAGGATTTTTTAATAGACCTTTGGAGACAGGAGAAGTTCCACAGAACTGGAGAAGGGCTGATGTGGTACCTCTCCACAAAAGTGGTAATAGGCAAGAAGTGGCAAACTACAGGCCAGTAAGCCTTACCTCAATGGTGGGAAAAGTAATGGAGGAGTTCCTGAAAGAGTGAATAGTGGACTTCCTCAAACCAACAGGTTGCATGATTCAAGGCAACATTGTTTTACCAAAGGACGACCTTAACAAACAAATCTGATTGAGTTCTTTGACAGGGTGACCAAGGGCATGCGATGGATGTGATCTACCTAGATTTCAGCAAAGCCTTTGATACTGTTCCTCATAGGAGACTTATCAATAACTCAACAGCTTTGGGATGGGTCCCAAGATGGTGAACTGGATCAGAAATTGGTTGACTGACAGATGATAGGTAGTGACGGTAAATGGAACGCACTCGGATGGAAGGAAGATGATTAGCGGTGTGCCCCAGGGTTCGGTCTTGGGACCGGTACTATTCAATATATTTGTGAGTGATATTGCCAAAGGGCTGAAAGGAAAAGTCTGTCTTTTTGCAGATGACATGAAAATTTCCAACATAGGGGACTCCCCTGAGGGAGTAGGGAACATAAGGAAAGATCTACAAAAGCAGGAAGAATGGTCTAATGCTTGGCAGTTAAGATTTAATGTGAAGTACAGTGTCATGCAAACTCAAAGTTTTGGGAATCAGAAATCCAAGGGAAATGTATACGATAGGGGGTGAGAGATTGGTGTGCACGGACCAGGAGAAGGACCTTAGTGTAATTGTTTCTGATCATCTCAAGGTGGCGAAACAGTGTGACAAGGCAGTAGCAAAAGCCAGAATGATGCTGGGTTGCATACAGAGAGGAATTACCAGCAGAAAGAAAGAGGCACTAATGCCACTGTACAAGTCTCTGGTGAGGCCTCACTTGTAATAATTGTGCTCAGTTTTGGAGACCGTATCTCGCAAAGAATATAAAAAGACTGGAAGTGGTTCAGAGGAAGGTGACCAAAATGATTCGGAGCCTGCATCAGAAGACTTATGAGAAGATACTAGAAGGCCTAAATATGTATACTCTGTAGAGGAGGGACAGGGGAGATATGATTCAGAACTTTAAATACTTAAGAGTTTTAATGGACAAACAAACCTCTTCCAAAGACGGGGAAGCTGTAAAAATAGAGGGCATAACATGAAGCTGCAAGGGCGTAAACTGAAAGGCATGTCAGAAAATACTTTTTCTCTGAAAGGGTGGTGGATGCTTGGAATGCCCTCCCGATGGAAGTGGTAGGGGCAAACACAGCGACAGAATTCAAATTGGCATGGGACAGAGGATCCCTTTATAGCAACAGGATAAAATCAAAATAAGCATAATTATCTCTTATATCTGAACAAATAGGAGTGACCTACACAGAGCGGTGGGTACACCCATAAACAAAGGCATGGGGAGAGGTGAACTGCACAGAATGGCAAGTGCACCTACTCTTGCCGCCTTGCTGGACAGACTAGATGGACCATACTGGTCTTTATCTGCTGTCATATATTATGTTACTATGTATCTACTTACTTGTTCACTATAATGTCTGACAACAATCCTCATCAGCTCATCTCTCTTGTAGAACCGATACTTCACTTCAAAGCAAGCAAGTCTAATGGAAAGTAAAGGCCAAGATTAAAATATACTGCATAACATGCATTTGTGAAAACAAATGCAAAACAAACCTATCTGCATGACACTTATTTAAATTTATCCAGGCCCTGACAAACTATATGGATTTAGGGGCCAGGCCAAAATCTTAGGCGTCCGTACCTGTGACCTTCTCATGCCGACCCCATCCCCCCTCCCAGTTCTCTTGTACTGGTCTCATAGTTCTCATCTCGTGACACCAGTATAAGCATTCCTACACTATGCGTCATCTTTAGCTTCAGATAGCAAGTGTCTGTGTGGGTGTGTGGTGCAACGGTGATGTGCTAGTTAGTGCATGAGATATAGTGGTAGATGCTTTTGTGTGGGTAGGGCTGTGGTGCATGCATGTGTTTTGCAGAGATGAGGAGGTAAGGTGTGTGTGTGTGTGTTTGTTTGTTTGTTTTTGCAGTTTGGAGGTGGGGTGCCTGTGTGCAAGTGTATCAGGTGTGCTTGGGTATATATGTGTGTTCTGGCGGAAGAGGAATACACCTTTTGTTAAATAGGCATTGCGCTGCCATTTTGTCCCCATGCACTCATCCCTTTAACTTACACTATTCCTTCCCCCCCTCCTCACTCTGTGTTCCCCTTCCAGACACTCTCCCTTCCCCCTAGCAATCCCACCCCCTGCCCTTGTTCCCCCCCCCATCCTCTTTCCTTTGTAATTTTTTTTAAGTAACTGGCCCTTTAAGATTTTGTAGTTCAGTCCCCCCACCCTCCCGTCTTTTATTTATTGATCTTTATTGCAGGCCTCAACTGGCTCTTTCCTCTTCTGCCTGTGGGAGGATGGGATCCCTGCAGGTAGCCTGCTGCCTCCCAAGCTATGATCACAGCTTTCACCCTCCTGTTCTGCTTGCGGGGATTGAATCTCCTGCAGGCAGATAGCTTGCATCTGCACCACAATTGTGGTCTTCCCCTTCTCTTCTGCCCGTGGGTAGTCTAGGCTGATCTTCATGCTGCTGCACATGTGTTCCGAGTGCCAGGTCAGATTTTTTAGTCACCATGGCAACCTGGTGCCAGGGATGTTTTCGAGCCCTACATTCATAATTAGGACTGTAAAATATTAAATAGTTAACTAGCAAAGTAAAGTCTTACTGTTTACAGTTCCTTTAACATGGCTAACTGCACACTAGGTATGCTGAGCCATTATTGGACCACCTAGGGAGCTTGGGAGCATGTCTGTGGAGGGCTCACTGTGCCTCCCCTGAATGTTTGAAAGGATATCATCATATGTGGGTGGGGAGACCATTTTCATTAACTATAGGTTAGTTAAGTCTACCAATAAATTTTCCCATGTCTTTTACAACAGTTCTTAAAAAGTATTCACATGCTTTCCATTTGGACTCTAGAGAAAAACTACCATGCAGATATATTTTCCCTTTAAAACAATGTCCAGAATATTTGTTTAGAGATATCCCAGACAGAGCCAATAGACACTTGAGGAGGTCTCAGTTGTCACCGACATGTCTCACTAGGTTTAGAGCATGGATTTAGTTTTAGCAGCAGGATCCAAAATTCTGGAATGATCCTGCTTTGGGATGATCAGACTATAAAAAGTAAAGTAGTAAAATAAAACCCTGTGTTTTTCCCCAGAGACTTAATTGTTTAATTTATTTCTTAAAGGAGCCATTGGATGCTCAGATAAGGTGTGTTGGGGAGAAATAATCTGGGCCCAATATTTAGCACTGGTGGCTAGCGCTGCTAAAATGGCTAGCCACTGGCGCTGAACTCTAAATCCGGATATTCAATGTGGGGGCCATATCCGGGTTCTGGCACTATATCCTAGCTGCCTGGACTGCCAAGAAGCTAACTGGGAAGCAGCAATAGTCAGCTGTTTCCTAGTTAGCTTTTGAGGCCAAGGTTAGCCCAGGATTGCCTGCGCCTGGCTTTCGCCACATATTGCTAAGCAGGTAGCGGCTCATTATCACTGCTACCACCCCGGAACACCCTCAGCTTGCTCTGATGCTAACTGGTTAGCATTGGTGCATGTAGCAGCAACAGCCACAGATATTCAGTGGATCTAACAGCGTTAATGTTGCTGAATATCCCACTGAGCGCTATATATGTGGTTTGCAGGTCTGCAAACTGTGTAAATGTCCCCCCTCCCCCCTATGTTTTTAAGGAATGGTATGAATATCAGGGTGGAACAGGTTTTGTTTGTGGCAGAATTAGAGTTACAGGGTAATATTTCTTTTGTTTTGTTTTTGGGACCTGGCAGTTACCTTATGCTCCTTTTTACTTCTAACTCAATAGGAACCAGGGCAGTCTTCACCTGCAACCACCCAGGGATTAGTCCACATTTTATGTAAAAGGATTTATACAACATTTTTCTGAAGGAAAGTCATTCTAAAGTGATAAATAATCATTCAAGTTATATCAAACATATCACAAAAACAAATCCACAACCTACATTAACACACCCCTCTTCCTACCACCAACATACCTTACTGTCATTGCAATGATGAATCTGAGCAGGGGCATGCACCAAGGTTCCTTTTGAAATCCTGCAATCATGGGCCCTGTCATGTTTAAGCAATGAACAGGACTCCCTCCCACCCCTCCTTCCCTCTCCAGAGGGATTATGAATGCTGTCTTGACTGCATTCCCAGTTCACATGGGGGGGCAAAGATAGGGCTAGTCCAAGGGTATCTGATGCTCTAGGTGCACATTCAGCCATGCTCTCAAATCCTCATCTGCACAAGGCTCTCCCCCCTTCCATAGTTCACCATCTTTCCTCGTTCCCTCTTTTCCCCCCTCGTTTCCAGCATCTCTCCTCTCCTTTCCTTCCTTCTCCCCACTGTGGCTCAGCATCTTTCCCGCCCTTCCTCCTCCTTGTAGCCAGCTTCTCTCCTTCCATTCCCTTCCTTTCTCTCCCCATCCAGTGTCGGTTTTCTCCCCCACACCCCATGAAGTAGCCTAACGGTCAGAGCAGCAGGCTTGTTCTTCTGATCTTGGGCAAGTTGCTTACTTCTCCATTGCCTCAGCTACAAACTTAAATTGTAAGCCTTGCAGGGAAAGGAAAGATACTGACTGTATCTGTCACCTTGAATTCCTGAAAAAAGGCATGAGCTAAATCCTGCCCCCCCCCTCTTCCCTTCTGTGGCTTGATAACTCCATTCTGTCGCTGCAGTCTCTTCCCCGATCTCATTTGACTGCTGCAGATCTAGAAGCCATCATTGTGGTGGTGGGGCTTGAGCACATGCACCCACTCAGTATCTTCTATGTTCTGCCTCCTCCGAGGCAAACTTCCTGTTGGAGGGCATGGGATGTAGCAGGCCTTGACTGCTTGTATGTGCTCAAGCACTGCACGCCCATAGCAGCATTTAAACTGCAGTGCCATTGTCCATCACCATGCCAGAACCACACTGGAGCATGTGGCCCCTTATACCCTCCTCCCCCCAATTCTGGCATCCTAGGCAGACACCTAGTCTGCCTAACAGTAGGACTGGATCTAAATAAGAGACACGATAGCTGAGGATTTATTTAACTATACATATCAAAACATTTGAATGTAAATGAATTTACATTAGTATTATGAAAATGAATCCAACCTGGTTAAAGTCACAAGACATGGCTCAAGCTGCCTCATTCTGCCTGGCAACTGTAATATCCTGTTTACTGTGCTTGATGTAGAGATTAGCTACCTCCAAACTATGAAAAAGAGACTAATTTAAGATCCCCCAAATTCACTAAGACATTTGACAATTTTAAACTCAATCTCTGAAGGTGAAAGGCCACTGCACCAACCCACCCAATAAAAAATATTTGCACAACCAAATTTGACATTTTAGTACGCGTTCCTAAAGTAAAATCTTACAGTACAAAAGTGTTCTTAAATGATGGTTATGGAAATGAAGTCCTTCAGTACAGTACGCACAACTTGTTCACAGTAACTTACTTGAAGATTAAGTCATCAACATCAGTAAGCGTGGCACCAATACTTTTTAATAGAAGGTTCACAGAATGGATAGCGACAATTTCTTGCTCCTTGTTTGATTCTTCTTCCCCTGCACCCAATGACAGGCTCAAATGCAGCTAACAAGATAAAAATTAATTTCAAAATGTTAACATTTTTATCTTTATTCAAACATTTGCTATACGCTTAAATCAAAGGACATAAGGTATTTTTAATACTATCTTGATTATTTTAATCTCACTTGGGGCACATTTAGTAAAGGATAGTATGGTGTTAGCGAATAGTTGCAGTGTAGGACTGGAAAGTAGCAAAGGGCTCTGCACCAAAATTCATGTGCTACCCTTGTAACATGTTTTGGGGTGGTGACTGAGCAGGATGGGGGTGCTCCCACCATGGTGCAGCTAGTGTTTGGTGCCTACTCTGTCCAAGTATATGCTATGTGCTAGTAGTCCATATCTTTATGCACATATATCCTTGGGCAATCTTGTAAGTGCCCTAATCTGCAGGTACAATAGCATTATTTACACAAAAAAAGATTGAGAAAAATGACCCTGGGAGGTAGTTTTAAAAGTTAATTTTCACACACAAAACAGGTGTTTGGCACAGAACTAAGTTCTTTTAAAAAGTCCAGACTACAATGGGGATCAAAACTGTGTGAACACTACTATAAATTGTGATAATTTTGATCATTTTGGCATGTTGCTGCAAACAAAATATACAAATTATGCCCAATACACATGCCAGGACATGGTTTCTAGTCAGTAAGCAGTAATAGCAGCCAATTAGAGAGGAATAGGGGCCTATTGGACTTTTGCACCATTTAATTCTTAGTCAGAAACTCACATAAAACATACAAATGCTTACATTATCATGAAATCAGTGATACCTTATATGGTTAGAAGGTTGTTTCAAAATAACAAACTAACAGATTTCGGTTCTCCACAAGGCTGGTTTTGCTCTTTATCATATTTATAAAACACAAAATTTTAATGTTAAACAAACATTTAGATGTCATTCCATTTGGCAGTTTTTATGCCATCTGAACAGCAGACAACCAGAATGTCTGGTAACGGTGGCCACTGAAGGTTCTGCACCATCTTTTTCTTTGTTTCTGCTGAGACTCATCAAAAAGCGTTAAGTAGGCCTGCAGAATGTTCATACAAAAAAAACAGAGGTGCCTTGAAAATGAAACAGCCTGGCTTAGGTAAGTCTTAACTGATAAAAATCTGATGTCACAGAGAGGAGCTCGGATTGCAAATGGTGCTTCATTCCACTGTCTGACATAAATAAGACTGGCATACAGAGCCAAATCTGTGATATTCTTGGACTTGGTGCAATCATCCTGAACTGAGTCTTAAAAAGGAATATTTTCAGTACATAAATGCTTTTTCCCATCCATAAAATGTTCAGAATGGGGTGACCTCTAAATGTTTCTCAATCAAGCTGAAATGTCACAGGTAAGCAATCTATCCCTAATTGACAAAAATAAGCCTTGTGGAGAAATGATTCTACAAACACTAACGTTTTGCATTGGTTTGTGGACCATCCCAATGGTTAACATATGTATACATACCTACTGCACTGTACATTATATCTGACGCATCATGCAACATACTTAATTTCAAAACAAACATAATTATTATACAAACAAAACAAAAGAACCTTTGTTTCTTCTGTATATCATTAAAAAAATTCACTGCAATGAAGTCTACTTGAAAAATAAACAAGAGAGACAGCATAATAGAAAGAGACTGCACATTCGGAAAAAAAATAGCCCAAACCACTAGAAATTCACACACTATTTTCACCTACAACTAACTTTTGACCAGGCTTTCATGAACTTCTGCACTCCAGAACTGAATGGAGGAGTTTCCGTGGGTGGAGATGGGAAGGAATTATGGTTTACAAACGCATTATTAAATATACATGTATGCACATAAAGCAATGGTTCCCAACCTGCAGTCAGTGGACCCTTGGGGTATATGAGACTATTACAGGAGTCTGCAGGACACAGAAAAGAGGCAACAGAAAGACATCAGTGGGGAACAGCTGGGAGGATGCAAGAGAGATGGGAAGGAACTAGCTGGGGAAAGAGAAAGGAAAAGAGACAGAGTCTGGTAGAGAATGGCTGGAGAAAGAGAGCGGGACTGGTGGTGACAGGAAGATAAAGGGAGATAGAAGGCTGGTGGGGGCAGGTTTGATGCAAAGGAGAAGGGATCCAGGAAGAATGAGCTTGGGTTCTCTGAATATATAGGGGGTTAAAAATAGGTCCAAACTAAAATGTTTAGTAACCTCTGGCAGTGTAAGTTGGGAAACATTTAGATACTAAATAGCAGGTGTAAAGGTTTTCATGTTCTCACTGTGGTGTACTTTCCAAAGGGAAGGCAAGCAAATATGTTCCCTCTGAAAATTGGTGTAACTTATGTATATATTTACTCCCTGAGGCAATTTTATACCCTTTCCACTCAGCTTGCAGGCCTGTCAGTATTTGGTAGCCATCGGACTGCAGTCAGATGTTGAGAGGTAAACGTCCAGCAGAGTTTCACTTTAAAAATCAACCAGTGCCTCAGGGAGGATGTTAAAGTACAGAGTATGTGGTGAATAATTAGGATAAAAGCAAGAATGGAGATTTCAAAATGAAATCTGTGCATGTGCTTCAGCGGGCCTGCCAGTGTCCCACCTCCAGCACCGCCTCAAAAATGTATGTGCTGTCAACTATATCTTTTTCCCTGCTGAAAGCCTGTGGTGGTTTTCAAAGGGAGGGTTATTCACAAGAAAACGCTTATTTCCCAGCAAAAATCTCTTTCAAAATTGCCCTCTAAATAATCACAGTGAATGTCAGAAGAGACATCAGGATTAGGCGGAAGGATTAGTGACAAACAAAAAGTTATAGTTTCCTTACATGAGGTAGAAAATATGTAATGCTTAGAAGGCTCCTAATCCTTAACACTAAAGGAGGCACATTTTATCAGTATCAAACATGATTCTTTCTGTATCGGGCCGACAAGCATTACATAAAATGCTGACCATTTTAAATTTTATTGACCGCTATGATTATTCTTTAAAGATGAATATAACTTTGGTGCAGAATGCTTTTCTTTAATCATGGTATAGAAAACTAGTCTCTTTCAGAACCTTTGCCTTAATTTCATTTTCTATAACATACCTTTACAGGAGAGATATGGAAATGTTCAAAGAAGCTGAAGGCTGACATAGCTGACACAGATGACTGCATTAATTCTGTGTTCAGGGCATCCAAATCATTTTGAATTAGCTTGGTCTGTTAAACAAATGATATAATGTGGTCACAAAGTTTATTTTAGTACAATTGATTAGATCCTTTTCCGGAATGTCCACTACATGAGGAAGGGCAGAGGTGGAACAGTAAAACTGAGGGATGAACAAGAATGCTGCATGAAATTTGATGAGGAATTAAAGCAAGACTACTACTATAGTTATTTGTTTATTTTAGCAAGTTTTATATACTGCTATATCTACAAGTCATAGCAGTTTATTAACAGAACTGTTAAGCGGTTTACAAGGAACTTTAATTTTACAACGAAGAGGTTTACAATGAACTATATCTTAACAATAAATACGAGGAAGGGGAAGGACAGGGTGTGGGGAAGGAGGGTAAGTTACTGATTTTTGATATGTACAAGCATTATAAGGGAGGATTACATTGATGCAGTTGTGCGCAACATTATAGGTACCCTTGCATTTTAGGTATGTTGTGTACAATATCCTGAGAAAAAAATTGAAGTATTCCAACTGTATGTCACTGTAATATTTTACTAATATTTTCAAAGGTATACAACAAAAAAAGATGTCTGTGCAACCTAGACATGGTATTTTCTGAGAAAAAAAAATAAAATATGGCCTGGACAGGATTAATGGCACCCTTCACTAATATTTGGTTACACAACCTTTGGCAGTAATGACAGCCTCCAAACGTTTCTTGTAGCCATTGTGATGAAGCTGACACTACTTAAGCCATGGAGTTAGGAGAAAACTCTGTTTCTTTTAAAGAAACTGATTTACAGAGAATGCAGTTACCAAGAAGTGCAGCTAGAGGGAGTAGGCATGAGGCTGCAGAAGGTAGGCTGACACACCCAGATTGTAATGATGCAATAGCTAATCAAACACACCTGAGTAGAGGGCCAGAAAGCTCACTAGAGAAACGGCTTTATAAGCAGTGCTCTGTCAGGAGAATACAGAGAGGACCACCAATACGGAGAGGACCACCAATACGGAGAGGACCACCAATACAGGGAGGACCACCAATACAGGGAGGACCATGAATAGAGAGACGACCACAGGAGCAGAGAGGACCACAAATACAGAGAGCAATAGAAACCCCTGCTACTAAGGAGAGAGAAAGGGGAAAGCTCCAACTACGGAAGGAAAGGCAGTTAAGCTTGCAGTCCTTACAAGGAAGAGATAACTTCCAGGAAGGACAAGCCCATGCTGAAAAGCTCCAGAAAGAAGTCTCCAGGGAAGACAGTGTAAGCAGGAGAGTGCCTGGTAGAGGGAATACCAGCAACGCAAGTCTCAGAGAACAAAGGTACATAAACACCTCCTTTCCTGAATGTGTGCCAGGTCCTAGAAAGGCTTGTAAACCAGAGAGCCATAGATATGAGAAACAAAGCTGGGGAAAGCTTTGGAAACCTGTGCAGAAGGTCCTAGATAAAAGCCATATTAATTGTTGGCCAGACCAGGTCCAGCCAGGCTGGAAAGTCTTGGAGAGAACTACTGAAGTACAACCAGTTTTGCCTAGGGAAAGCTCAGGCTTAGCAGACACCATATCTGAGCAAGAAGATATGCAAACAGACCCTGTAGAACCAGAACCATTGCTGCCTGAATATCCTATGGACTGTACTCTCTGTGTAGCTGAGAGTATAGAATCTTTCACTGAGTCATAGCGTAAGACATGCTCTAAAATGTCATTGCTTTGTTGAGCTGAAAAGAAGAAGTTTTTGTGTTTATTTAACCTGTTTATATTGAAAATATCCTGCTTGAATGGAAAAGACTGTGAAGCTCTTATAACAGTTTTGGACTTTGTAAATACTTTGGTAGAAACCCTGAATCAAGGTGAATTCTGTTGTCTTCTTGGGTCCTTAGCGCATCAAGGGAATAAAACCTTATATTTAACCCAGCACAAGGTTCACACAACTATTCTTTATAAAGAAGGGAGCTACAAGGACCATAATGCACCCGGTTTAAGTTAGAGTTCCGAGCTTCAACAAACAATAAATGTCCACCCTGACCCTTCAGCACGCTGCCACCGGGAGGGGCTGTGACACCATCTAGAAGTTTCGTACATCTGTCTGCTGGTAGTTTCTCCCACTCTTCAACTGTGATTTCTTCCAGTTTAGAAATGTTTCCAGAATTCCTTTTACCAATAGCAGATTTCAGCTCTTTCTAAAGGTTCTTAATTGGGTTGAGATCAGGACTCATGGCTGACCAGTTTAAAACAGTCCATTTGTTCCTTTTTAAGCATTCTTTTGAACTTTTGGATGTATGTTTTGGATCATTGTCCTGCTGGAGGATCCATGGCCTATGACCCAGACCTAGCTTTGTGACACTAGGTAGCACATTTCTCTCCAAAATACCTTGGTAGTCCTCCGACTTCATGATTCCTTTAATACATAGTATATGATGGCAGATAAAGACCATCATGGTCCATCTAGTCTTCCCAGCAAGGTGGCAAGAGTAGATGCACCTGCGCTCTGTGCAGGTCACCCCTCCCCATGCCTTTGTTAGGGGTGTACCCATCACTCTGTGCAGGTCACCCCTATTTGTTGAGATAGCAGAAACAATTAAGGTTATTTTGATTTTATCCTGTTGCTATAAAGGGATCCAATGTGTCTGTCCCATGCCATTTTGAATTCTGTCACTGTATTTGCCCCCACCACTTCCATCAGGAGGGCATTCCAAGCATCCACCACCCTTTCAGTGGATGCTTCCTGAGGCCCCACAACATTATGGAACATCCACCATATTTAACTGTAGGAAGGGTGTTTTTTTCCTTATAAGCTTCATTTCTTCTCCTGTAAATATATCACTGGTCTGCATTGCCAAAGAGCTCAAAGTTTGGTTTCATCGGTCCACAGAACATTTTCCCAGAAGGATTGTGGTTTCTCAAGGTGGATTTGGTAAAAGATCAAGCGTGCCTTTTTGTCTTCTTTGTTTAGCGCACAGCATATAATGTCGGTTCAAATCACCACTCCAGATTGCTCCAGTCAGTCTTAAGCTCTTTGAATGATGTACGTAGTATTTTTCCAACAGTTCACACTAACCATCCAAGACCTTTTGGATTTTCCTCTTCCCACCATGTCCTGAAAGGTTCCTGACAGTTCCATGAGCAGAAAACCTCTTAATATTGCAAACTGTAGACACTGGAATCCCAAGGTCACTGGAGATGGCCTTGCATCCCATTGAAGTTTGATGTTTAGTGATAAAGGCTCTCTTGTCTTCATCATTTTGAAAATGGAACAAGGAGTGAATGTGGTCATTCTAAACATTAGAACCATCATTCATTGGTTGATTCAAGACATGTGAGTACTGACGATCACAGGTGCATCTAATTTTACTGCAATGGGAACGTGAATCTTCTGTTCAAACTGAAATTTTTTATAAAGGTGCCATGGCAACATCCCAGTTTTTCTACTATTTTCTACTATTTCTTTTATTAATTGGTCTTGCTTAATTTGATTCTTTTGTGTGTCAAATATGTGTGCCTATATAGTCCAAAGTCATTTCATTGGCCACTTTATTTTAGGAGATATTGGACATTAAGGGGTTGAATGCAAGGGTGCTATCATATGCTATATAAAAACAACCCCACAGGAATACAAATGACATTGTTGTGATCTTACAGAAAAATGATTACCCTGCCCCACCATACTCCTTTAACCCTGGAATTACCGAGATTTTTTGCACACACTGAATACCGTTGGGGTCATAAATGACCCCACGACAAATTTTAATTGTTAACCATGAAAATTTTAAACTAAACAGACAAAATATTATTCCAAATTAATTATTTATTATATGAAGGTTAAATGTTTTGAAATTTAATGCTTTATCATAAAATTACATGAAGAAGAGTTGTCATGAAAGCAGTTTTTGCATGCACTTGATGAACACAGTAAAGTACTACAGTCAATTGCATGAGACACAGACAATTTCTGTCACTGGCCAGCGTCTTGTCATTCGTTTTGTGGTATACGTGTGCAAAATTTGATCTCCCGTATCTACTCCACCTTTACTAGAATTATAGTCCAAGATCATGCGTGGTTTTTTGTCTGGACGTGTGTTATCTACTTCTTCTTGATCATGCAAACTGCTCAGAAAGACAACCACTTTTCCTTTCTTCAGGCAATAGGAAACCAGAGTGGTGTCATCGCGAAAGGCAAACAGTGAAGTGAATACCTCTCGGCCCTTTGCTGTTACAAATTCTTTTCTGTTCTTTCGAATTGTCCCCAAAAGTGTCATTTGTTTTTCTAGCAATTTCCATGACAGGGATAAACTGTAGAAGAAATTGTCAACAGTAACATTTCTGACAGATCACATCAATCCTTCAGTGAGTTGCAGCACAATCCTTTCACCCTGATTCTGTTTCCTGTTTTGTCCGAGTTCCCTTCCTGTATATACTTGAAAACGCAGAACATATGACGTTGCACTGCCACACAGCATCCATAGCCTTATGCCATATTTCCCAGGTTTGCTGGTAATATATTGTCTGAATGAAATGTAAGCAGTTTCTCATCCACGGTAACATTTTCACCAGGAACAAAGGCGTCACTTAGAGTTGCTTCCCAGGTATCAAAAACATGTCTGATTGGAGCAAGCTTATCCACGTCTCGTTGTTCATGTCTGTTGATTGCATCATCAAATCTGAGAGCACAAGAAATTTGCTGAAAACGGTTACGGGCCATATTTTTGCCGAAAACAGAACGACCATAAAATGACTCAAAGATTGTCCTTCTCTGCCATGGCCTCAGCTTTGTGGAATTCATTACCCACTGTATTACAGATAGAACCAAACTCTCAAAGATTAAAAAAGGCATTAAAGACCTATCTGAGACAGCTTTTGGAGTAACTGCATCCCCCGAGTAGGTGGTGCTTTCAGCCGTTGGAATGGTGTAGTCCTTCCATGCCTGTTGACTCCTCCCCCCCCCCCTCCCATATATGGCTATTAATATGTGTCCTGGTATTGGTCTTTTCTCATTTCTTTCCTGTCAAAAATAATGGTGTTTCTTTTCATGATTTTTATATGGGTATTTTTTTTTCATTTTATTGTAAACAGCATAGCTTGAATTCAGATCTAAGGTATATCAAATAAATACAAATATAAACATAAATAGATATAACAAACAATTTCATTAGTTCATATCTTTACTTCCTGCTACTGCCTTATCATGGTTTCAGAAGAGACTGTCAAGTGGTTCTTCACAGTTTAGTAAAGATGTTAACACTCTCTCTCTCAAAAAAAAAAAGGTCACTTATACATTTCACATAAGTTACAAGGACAGAAAGCAAACTGGCAAGTTTGTTGCAGCTATGACAGTGTCGCCGTTTATCTTGCTTATTGAAGAAGAAAGCAAAGTTGCTTACTTGTAATAGAATAAATAAGACTTGCAATCTCACCCAGTTCCTGGAGAGTGAGCATCCTAAAAACTTAGATTAAACTATGGATTCTCAAAACAGTCCTCTGGAAAACATCCTGCTGATCAAGTTTTCAGGATATCGACCGTGAATATACATGAGACAATTTGCATGTGTTGCCTCCTTTGTATGCAAATCATTCATACATACGTTCATTGTGGATATCTTGAAAACTTGACTTGGCTGGGTGTGTCCCAAGGTCTGGGTTGAGAACCACTAGAATAGACTGGCATGGGAATTTCCATGAATGCCCAGAAAAGTTTATAGTCTTTTCTGATCTTTGAGGGAGCTCGTGCTCATTTGTATCTGATTTATCCTGCTATTTAAGGAAACATTCCCATTAGAGATGGGTAACACTTTGCTTTTTGCCAACTGGGAGAAGAATAGGGAACCCTGAGGAGAGTATGGAGTCGTCTAATCTCACTTTGCACTGCCTAGACTTCTCTAAATGTTTGGAAGACATATTAACCCTAGGAGTACCGATGGGGTCAGAAGTGACCCCATTGCAAGTTTCACAACGCGTATCTCGGAAACTAGTTGTTCAAGAATGCAATCTTTTTATGACTTTTCATATGTCAATATTCTCTTTTTATTGCGCCATGAGAGGAATAATTTTCATCCGCTAGGTGACACTAGTGATGAATTGCAGCACAGAGTACCAGTGGGGTCATTTTTGACCCCAGTTGCTTACGTTCGGTTTGGATCGTGATACAATTTGCAGTTTTGTGATTTTTTTGATCTGACAAAGGTATTTATCATTAATTATGTATCATTTATTTTTTGTACTTTTATTTTATGAAAATTACACATTTTCTGTAATTGATATCATCCGTTCTCTCATTATTTCCGATGAAATCTAAAGGCTTTCAGCTCATTCATCACGATTATTGTACACCTATAGTAAAACTGCTTTGCGTTTTATTTAACTTTATCTTTGTTTATTTATTTTAGGTTATTGTTTATGATGTCAAAACAAAAGTATTCAGCTTCCTAAGAGAAATATTGCAACGAGATGCTGACAGTGACGGCTCTGAGTCATCTGATGATGCAGCATATTCAGCAAGCGAAGAAGCATATCAGCCAAGTTCGGGCGATAAATCTGATGATGACAGTCATGATTCAGATGGCGACAGCAGTTGGTTGCCAAGTGAATGTGAGACTGATGTTGAGCTAGTAACATTGCTTGCAGCAAAGAGTCAAGTTACAGGTCGAGGCAAAGGTCAAGGCTGTGCTGGATGGGGAAGAAGGCAGGAGTCCTCGGTGTCAGTATCATCTGTGAGGAATCTTAGTTGTGGTCGTAGAGGAGCTAAGAGGTCATCGACTATAAGCACAAATGTTGCCATTGAAGCCTATGTATCTAAGGATGCCACATCATGGAACAGAAAACCTATAAAGCAAGCTGCTGGAAGATACGCCAGAGCTAATATCATGCCTGTACAACAAGGTCCTACAAGGTATGCTGTATGAAAATGTTGATGGCCCTCTCGCAGCATTCCACTTGTTCATGAGGAAGAACTTATTGAATGAAATCATGAAGTGGACGAGCAAACAAGGAAGACACATTTATGACGACACCTGGAAAGATTTGACAGAGAATTTCAACGTTTTCTTGGACTTCTGATCCTCTCATGCATGTACAAGTCATGAATCCATAGTTCAGTTCTGGAACCTTGAAGATGGTCGTTCTGTTTTCAGCAAAAATATGGCCCATAACCATTTTCAGCAAATTTCTTGTGCTCTCAGATTTGATGATGCAACCAACAGACATGAACAACAAGGCATGGATAAGCTTGCTCCAATCAGACATGTTTTTGATACCTGGGAAGCAACTCTAAGTGACGCCTTTGTTCCTGGTGAAAATGTTACCATGGATGAGCAACTGCTTACATTTTGTGGCCGTGTTCCGTTCAGACAATATATTTCCAGCAAACCTGGGAAATATGGCATAAAGCTATGGATGTTGTGTGACAGTGCAACATCATATGTTCTGCGTCTTCAAGTATATACAGGAAGGGAACTCGGACAAAACAGGGAACAGAATCAGGGTGAAAGGGTTGTGCTGCAACTCACTGAAGGATTGACGCGATCTGGTAGAAATGTTACTGTTGACAATTTCTTCTGCAGTTTATCCCTGTCATGGAAATTGCTAGAAAAACAAATGACACTTTTGGGGACAATTCGAAAGAACAGAAAAGAATTACCTCCAGAATTTGTAACAGCAAATGGCCTAGAGGTATTCACTTCACTGTTTGCCTTTCGCGTTGGTTTTCTATTGCCCGAAGAAAGGAAAAATGGTTGTTCTTCTGAGCAGTTTGCATGATCAAGAAGAAGTAGATAATACATGTCCAGACAAAAAACCACGCATGATCTTGGACTATAATTCTAGTATAGGTGGAGTAGATACGGCAGATCAAATGTTGCGCACGTATACCACAAAACGAATGACAAAACGCTGACCAGTGACAATCTTCTACAACATGTTGGACATCAGTGCTTTGAACGCCTTCATTGTTTGGATGTCACTAAATCCAGAATGGCAGTCCAAGTCAACGCACAGATGTCGTCTATTCCTCTTGGAATTAGGAAAGCAGCTGCTTCAGAGTAATTTCAGCAAGACTTCTTCCAGCATTGAAGAAGGCACTGATGCTGTTTGCAATGTCGAGATCCCAAAGAAAAGGGCAAGGTGTCACTGCTGTTCCAGAGAAAAAGACAAGAAAAGCAACATAGTTTGCACCTCCTGCAAGCGCAATGTTTGCAAAGAACATTCTGAAATTGTCTGTGTCTCATGCAAATAACTGTAGTACTTTACTGTGTTCATCAAGTGCATGCAAAAACTGCTTTCCTGGCAACTCTTCTTCATGTAATTTTATGATAACGCATTAAATTTCAAAACATTTAACCTTCATATAATAAATAATTAATTCGGAATAATATTTTGTCTCTTTAGTTTACATTTTTCATGGTTTAAATTTAAAATTCGTTGTGGGGTCATTTTTGACCCCAACGGTTTTCAGTGTGTGCAAAAGCTCTCGGTAATTCCAGGGTTAAGGGATGCATCAGTATGGGAGTATTACCTTCGTTGTTGTGGTAAGATTCATTTGTTTTGAGTTGGAAATGTATTTACCTCATGCCTTTCTCAAACATTCAAAACAAACTATATGCAGAAACAGTCACAATACTTTCATTGATGGCCAGTTAGGGAACAGTATATCAAGATTAAATCAGGCAATGGAAGGCAATCAGCTTCTGCATCCTGCATCAACTGGAACAAACATTTCACTTGAAGATGTTTTTTTTATACTTTCTCTTCTAGATTTCCACAGGAAGCTGGAATGTGACTACCACTGGGCTTTCCATCTACAAATTGTCAGTAACAGAGAACGTAGGTTGGATATTAGTGCAAGGATATGGGTCAATTGTACTGGTGATTTTATGAAATGGTGATAAAGTTGTGGAAATAATGCTTGCCTTGGTCAATATTTTTTTGCAAAAAATTTAAAAAAATTAATGGCAATGAAAAAAAACTTAGGAAAAAAGCAAACAGTAGTCCTGAACCCCAATGAATCTCAAAAACATCTTCCTCCAGTCTGTTCCATGCAAGGGAGTCCCTGTTGGCATTTTTTGGGAGTAATGGATAACCCCACTTATAATCTAGCCCCCCTTCTGCCCCTATAGTCCCATTAATTAAAATATCCTAGTTTAAAGGCCACTTGTGCAAGTCTAGAAAGCGACTTAAGATTGCCTGCTAATACTGTGCACATATGCATCTACTACATGCACATGGTGTAGATGGGAACTACAAGAAACATCTATTTAGATCTTGCCCATCTCCAGATAATTAATGCCTCCCTTCAAAGGCGGTATGTTTATGTTTGTTAATTTTATTAACCACCTTTTAAATCCATTCCAGCAAGCTGATGTACAAATACAAAAGCTGTATACACCAGTATTCCCTTTCTTGTTTATATAGTACTGGCTTGATATTTGAACTCCATAGTCTTTTTTTTTTTAACGTTAGCCATGGTGCTTAAATATAATACATATAATTCAACACTGCTATCAGGATAACTAGCAATGCTTAATAGAGGTATAGTGCAGTAAGTATTGGAGTTATTCAGATAACAGCACTATTCTGCCCATCTGGAGAACTCAGTGCTTCATCCACAGACCATCCCAGCACTAAACGGAAAGTGCCAAAGCAGTCTGGAAATACTGTCAGTGACATTATCCATAGAGATATGCTGCAAATCCTGCTGTTTTCTGGATAATTCCTTCTGAATATAAACCTGCATATGACAATCTGATTTTCTGAACAGTTTTGCCAGCGAGGACAGCCTGGAAAGCTATGATAGCATTGAAGACTATTCTGAGTTCTAGGAAACTGATTTGATAGGGATATTCTGTTAATGACCTTACACCATGAGTTAAAAGGTTTCCTCTGTGTGTGTGTGTGTGCACCAACCTAACTTGGAGGCATCTCTGTTTAAGAGAATCTTGTATTGAGGTTGCTGGAATGGTTCACCATTGAATAAATTACGGACTGTTCACTGATGAAGAGAAAGTAGAACAGTAGCTGTAATTTGAACCTCTCGTGACAGAGGCTGTGTTAATTTAACCAACAGAGAAATGCATTCAGTGCAGTAGTATTACTGTACATAGTTAATTGTACATAGTTTAAATTGTACATAGTTCTCCAAAGTTAAAAGTTTAAAAAAGTTAATTTATTCATGTATATAATTCATATAATGTTCAATGTAAACAGAAATGCCATTCTGTCTCCTCAACTGTTATTTGTAAACCGCACCTGATCAACAGAAGGTTGCGGTATATAAAAGTTTGTTAAATAAATAAAATAAATAAAAAATAAATAGATGCATGTTGAGGAAGACAAAAGGGAACATGTACAATAGCCTCCAAATGAATCAGTCTACATAATGCAAAGGGAAAGCCAGGTTTATACTAGCTGAACAAGAGCCTTCACTCTTAGATCTGGTAGAAATATGACATTGCTGATAGTGTCAATATTAGCTCTGATGAATTGCAGCTGTTGAGTGTTGAAATATGGATTTCTATATGTTCAAAAAGAGAGTAATTAGACTTTACCTGCTAATTAGCGTTCCTGAAGGAACTCCAGTCCAGTCCCTTTCCTCTGGGTTGTGTCCCCCTTCTAGCAGCATGTAGACTGAGCATGTCATCTTTTTGATGACCCTAGGATATATATATACCTCTGGCACCACTCACCAGATCAGTATTCTACTGACAAAGCAGACTTAATGGAGAGACAAATTAATTAACCATAACTCAAAACTCTTACTAACTGTGAAATAAATTTGCCAAACACCCGAACCCGCCTCCCCCAGAAGGGACTTCCCCACCCTCCATAAAGAGGAAGAGGCTTACCTGAACTCGCACTTGCTCTTACCAGGCATCTTGCCCATCCGTCCTGCCTCTGCACCGGAACCCTCAGCGGAAAAACTCCGAGCTCTTACTTCTCTTACCTGCTTACTGCTTCGGACCAGCGCACCTATCAAGAAAATGACAAACTCCGGGTGGGATCAGGGACTGGACTAGAGTTCCTTCAGGAATGCTAATTAGCAGGTAAGGTCTAATCACTCTTTCCTAAGCATCCCTCCAGTCCAGTCCCTTTCAACAGAGCAATTCAAACATGGGAGGGGCCTGCAAGACTAGACCGAAGCACCGATCCTCCGAAACCCGCATCTCCAGAGGCCTGAACATCTAATCTGTAGTGTTTGGCAAAAGTATGCAGCGAAGACCAAGACACTGCCTTGCATATCTCCAGAGGCGGAACCAAACTGAATTTTGCCCAAGAGGCCGCCTGCGCTCGCGCAGAGTGAGCACAGAGTCTGGCTGGAACCTGCCTTCTCTTTACGGCATAAGCAGCGGCAATGGCCTCCCTGACCCATCTGGAGATGGATGCCTTGGCTGCCGTCTCAACCTCACGCAGCCCCCCCCGAACAAGGCAAACAGTCTCTCGGACTTGTGAAAGGACGTGGTCCGATTCAAGTACCTCTTCAACACTCTATGCACATCCAAAAGATGCAATCGGGCATTGCCCTCGAGTCCTGCCCCTCCCCCAAGAAGGTGGGAAGAGAAACTGATTCACATGAAAGGAAGAAACTACCTTAGGCAGAAAGGATGGAACTGTTCATAGGACTACCTTCTCCTTAAAGGAGAGAAAAGGCGGCCGACAAGACAGAGCCTGAAGCTCCAAAATACGTCTGGCCGAACAAACGGCCAACAGAAACAGCCTTTATGGTCATGTCTTTCAACAACGCATGCCGCAATGGCTCAAAAGGCTCAGTAGACAGGGTGTCCAACACTAGGTTAAGGTCCCAGGGGGGAACCGGTGACCTCTGTCGGGGCTGCAGGTGGCTCACTGCCCTAAGGAACCAACTTACATCCGCGTGTTCCCCCAGGTGCTTTTCCTGAATCTTGCCCCTGTAACACAAAATAGCTGCCAACTGCACCCGCAGGCTGCTAAACCGGTCTCAAATCTGGCTTGCAAAAACTCCAAGACCTCCGGGATGGACACTGCCAGAGGCCTCTTTCGCTGATCTGCGCACCAGCCCTCAAACACCTGCCAGACCCTCACATAGGAAAGACAGATGGAACGCTTACAGGAACTCAACAAGGTGGAAATCACTGCTCTAGAGTAACCTCGCTTCTGCAGCCGTGCCCTTTCAATAGCCATGCCGTAAGCAAGAACCGATCCACCTGCGGCATGCGCACTGGGCCCTAAGTGAGAAGATCTCCCCTCACCGGAATGCGCCAAGGACAATCGGCCAGCAATCGCATGAGATCGGCATACCACGGGCACCAAGGCTAGTCTGAGGCTATGAAAACCACCCAACCTTGGGGTGCCTCCAAGCGCTGGAGGACCCTGCCTATGAGAGCCCATGGAGGAATCATGTACAGGAGGCCATCTGTCGGCCACTTCTGAACCAATGCGTCCAAGCCCTCCGACATCCTTTCTTTTCTTCGGCTGAAGAACCGGCTTGCCTTTGCCGATTCCCATCGCGACATGAGATTCATCCTGGGGGTTCCCCAACGGCGTGCTACTTACTCGAACACTTCCTGACAGAGCTCCCCGTGGTCCACTCTGTTCCTGCTTAGGTAATCTGCTGTCGTGTTTTGCACTCTGGCCACGTGTAGCGCAGACAAGGCTGTAATCTGCTGTCGTGTTTTGCACTCTGGCCACGTGTAGCGCAGACAAGGCTGCTAGATGGTCTTCGGCCCACTCCATGAGACCCTTGGCCTCCTCCTCCAGGGGAGGGCTGCCCGTGCCGCCCTGCTGGTTGATATATGCCACCGTGGTCATATTGTCTGATAGCACTCTGACCGCCTTCCTTAGGAACTACCGACTCGAACGCTCTGAGAGCTAGTGCCACTGCTCGCAACTCCAACCTGTTGATCGACCACCGGGCCTCCCGGGCACTCCAGATACCTTGAGCAAAGAGGCCCTCACAGTGAGCTCTCCAGCTGGAGAGAGAGGCATCCGTCAACAACTGAACCCACAACGGCATCTCGAGAGGCATCCCTCTTTCCAGGCACCCTGGCCGGAGCCACCACAAGACCTCCTTGATCTCCGGCGGGCAAGGGAGAGTCACAGGCATGGGTTGACACTGATGAGACCAGCGCCTGAGCAAGGCCCACTGGAGAGGTCTCATGTGAGCTCTGGCCCAAGGCACCAGCTCTAACGTAGCCATCATGGTTCCCATAACTTGCAAATAATGCCAGGCTGAGGGCGCCTTCATGGCCAGGAACTGCTGCACTAGCCTCCTCAGTTCCTTTGCTCTGTGATCCGGCAGGAACACCATGCCCTTGCCAGTGTCGAACCTCGCCCCCAGATACCCAATATCCTGAGAGGGTCGCAACTTGCTTTTGGCCAGGTTGATAACCCATCCCAGACTTCTTAGGAAAGCAACCACTTTGGCCATTGCTTTCTGACTCTCTACCTCGGACTTTGCCTGAATCAACCAGTCGTCGAGGTATGTGTGGACTAGAATCCCTTCCTTGTATAGAGCCGCGGCAATGACCACCATAACCTTGGTAAAGGTGCACGGAGCTGTTGCCAGACCGAAGGGTAAGACCTGAAACTGAAAATGCCCTTCTGGCACTGCGAATCGCAGAAATTGTTGATGAGCTTTTCAGACGGGAATATGCAGATACGCCTCAGTGAGATCTAGGGAAGTCAGAAACTCTCTCTGTCTTACTGCTACAATCACTGACTTTAGAGTTTCCATCTGAAAGTGAGAGACCCTGAGGCAATGATTGACCCCCTTTAAGTCAAGCATCGGGCGGAAGGAACCTTCTTTTTTTGGGTACCACAAAATAAATGGAGTATCGACTGCATCCGCACTGGTCGGAGGTAACCAGAACCACGGCTCCCAGAAGCTGCAATCTCTCCAAGGTGGCCTTCACCGCTGCAGCCTTGGTTGGAGACTAGCATGGGAACTGAACGAAGGAAGGAGGAATGAGTCTTGCAAATTTGAGAGCATAACTCGCACTACCTCCAAAACTCAACGTGACCCGGGCCCAGGCCGAGAAAAACTGCTGCAAACGTCCCCCCACCGGCAGAACTCCTCTTCTGGGCCCTCGTTACTTCATTGTGGCTTCCTAGGCCCTGAGACAGAGGAAGAGGTGTCAAACCCCTTAGCTGCCCCTGGAAGCCCTGCTCCCTGGAGAGGAAGCGAACTCTCTGAAACGGGGCAGACCATGCCAACCAAAACCTATGCACCTCACGAGGCTGAGTCTGCGCTGGAGTGGGAGTACTGTGGCCGATCCACCCCTTTACAGCCAAGCTACTATAGGGCCACCCTAGGCGGTCGCCTATAGTGGGGTGCCACCTCTATATTTCGTAGTTGTGGGTTTCCATATTGAAATGAAAAGCCCGAGAGGTTAAGGCAAGCACAGGAATTTTATTTGATTTATACTGCTTCTCCAAACAGTGCTTGTATAAAGCTTAATGCAAAAATAAGAAAGAAAAATAAAGGATTTTCTTCTCCTGACAGAATCAGCTTCAAATGTTTCCAGATTCCAAAAACCACAGCTTCATTACTTCTTCAAGCCTTATTAACATCAGTGCTAGGTTACTTTGCTAAACTTCTTCAGATGAAATTACTTTCAGGTTTTACTCCAGGAACAATAAAAAGAAAACAAGGCTTTTAAAACATAGTCCAGCCTGTTTATACCTCTTCAATTATAAAGGCTGTTGTTTGAGCTTCTTTCCTTCCAGGGCTCAAATGTTTGTTTTATAACAGATAGCACATTCCATAAGACTGTCACTCTCACTCTCAGAAGGGTAACTCCCTATTTCCATATCCTCTACGAGTGACTCTGGGATCTCATGGCATACATTCCTCTTGATAAAACCTGGATCTGCAGTTTCTAAAAGCTTAAGGATATCTTTCCACTTAGAGGCTTTCCTGTCCCTAGGCTGCTCAGCACATGTAGACAATTCTTCCCTTCCCTCCAAATGGTTTAAAGCCTTCAGCTTATTTAAGTGCTTATTAGACAGAGGATTACTCACGGTTCTCCATTTCTCAGTTGGGCTTTTATCAAACTTTTGGCTTGTGATAAAACTGTCCTCATTCAAACTTCTCTCCCCAGCAAAGCTTCTTGCCTTGTGGCCTGTTTGTTTGAATGTCCTAGCAGTTTCCCTTAAGGCTGGGCTGTCTTGGGAAATACCTCTCTCCTCTGAAACACGAGAGCTTTTTCCTCTCCCCAGTGCCTTGGGCTCTCTGCTCCGTTCAGAGTCTCCAGTAGCTCCTCCCCTGGGAATTTCCTTTCTCCTGCAATGCTGTTTCTCTAGCTCAGCATTTGCACCAGCATCAAAATATGCTTCAGGAAACAGGCTGCTTTTCAGACTTACTTCATCACTATCTGTGCTGTCTGACTCAGCCCTCTGCACTCGGTATCTGTGTGCCCAATGCTGTCTCCTTCCCAGCTTCTTGAGTTGCTTCCGCTCCAACTCTCTCTGTCTTTCTCTGGATTTACCACGGCATCTGGAACGTGGTCTCTAACACTCTCTCCAGCAACTTCTTGAGTGACTTCCTCTGTTTGCTGAACCTTGGAGACAACCTGCAACTCTGCTTGCTGAACGTTTGAGAGAACCTGCAACTGCTTCCTCTCTCTGTTACTTCCTTTTTGTAATCCCCTGGGAACTCCCTCTGCACGTATCAGAGCAGAGCTCACGTGCTGGCTCTCCAGCTGGTTTTCATTACCCCTGTAGCTTGTTCCTAAGCTAGGGTGTGGCCTGCAGCTATTCCCTAGGTGAGTTTTTTCAGGTTTCAAAACATTCTGTGTTTCACCTCCCCGCCTGCTGCATCTTTCCCTAAAGGTAAAAGTAGGCTCTTTTCCCTTTTCTAAGGGCTTGGGGACACTTTGGCCACCACAGTACGTCCCTGCTTCGGTTTATCCTCGGGGAGTCTACCCCCTTTAGACTCCCCCAGTTCCTTCACCAACTTATCCAGGTCCTCCCCAAAAAGAGAGCTCATGTGCTGGCAGACAGTGATGCCATCAGAATTCTGTCTATTTAAACCCAAATGATAAACCTAACTGCCCTAACAAATACTAGAGGAACAATTTTTTGTCAGAGCGTATGCCATGAAGGAAACTGATTCTGTTGGCATTCATCATTCAGTGTTCCACATTTCCTCGGACATGGGTGTCGCCCACAACGCTGCAGTTGGGGTGAGCCGCCAGAAGCGCTAGAGCTGAAAACTAGAAAAAGCATCAGCTATCTCACTGCACTCTCCCAGCACATGGCTGGCCGTGATATACACATTCAGCTCCAAGCTCAGCCAAACCAGCTTCCTAACCAGCCCCATGACTCTTCCTGCCTTCGCTGACTATTTATTAATGGCGTACATGACTGCTGCATTGTTGGACCCAAATATTAACCTTTTATACAAGAAATGGGGCCTCCACATAGCCAACGCAACCACAATCAGGAACAACTCGAGGAACATAATGTCCCAACTGGTGCCATTCCTCAGGTCATCTCATCTGTCAGGTCATCTGTGTGTATCTCATATCCCTTGGCCTCCTGTGTGTGTCTCATATCCCCTCGTGTTAAATGTATCCCCCAATTGACCGCTTTGACCTGGTGAAAAGCGGGATATAAATACAGCTAAATATAAATAAATCTCTCGTGGCACCACAGGCCCTTGAAATAAATCCTGAAGCTGGTTGCCATCTGCCGTGTCCATAAACGGCTCCAAGTCACAGTTACTGATTGTGGCTTCCCTCCAAATGTTCCTGCCTTTGTAGTTAGCCAGGAACTCCTATCACCCCACTAGATCCTCCCTCAGAGGCATTGACACTAAGGAAGTGATGCCTCCTGCAAACACCTCTTCGTGGAGTCTGCTAGCTGCCTTATGAAGGCCCTGCCCATGGGCATCTCTCTGTATGCAAAGTTCAGGTGCCCAATCAGGAACTGCATCTGCCTCAGGGTCACCTTCCTTGCCATGAAAGTCACTTGGACGGTAAGTGTATTTCAATCCCCAGAAATGACAGCCACTGAGATGGCCCTTCTGTCTTATTCATCGCAAGGGGGACTCCCAATTTTGCGGCCTTGCGCTTAAAGCTCTCCAGGTAGAACAGGCAACCCTGTTGATCACCTGCTACCAACGAAAGATCATCCAGGTAATGTATGACTATACCCTCGCCTATGTCCTTCTCCACCATCCACTGGATGGCAGAGCTAAATTCCTTGAAATATGCACAAGATATGGAGCACCCCATTGGGAGGCATTTGCTGAAAAAATAGCTGCCCCCGAACCAGAATCCCAATAAATGAAAGCTATCCAGGTGTATTGGCTATCTGAAAGCTGCCTCTACATCTGCCTTGGCTAGCCAAGCCCCTCCACACAGCACCCTTAGGAGATCCAGGGCCTGCTCCACAGAGGTGTACTTCACCAAGAGACCACCTGTTACAGATGGTCATTCAACAAATTGCTGTCAGGGTATGATAAGTGGCGTATGAGACGGTACTCCCCTGGTTTCTTCCTTGGGACCAGGCCTAACCGTGAAATTATCAAGTGTAGTGATGAAAGCTTTCTGGAAGATATGGAGCTTGAAGAAAATCCTGATTTCCCCTTTGAAGTGAATGGCAATGCACACGTGCAGGGGAATTACAAGCCAGATCAGAGGAAAAGTCAGCTCCCTGCTAAAGTCAGGGCACGCCCTAGCTCAGGGGTGGAGACAGGCTTCCCTGCTGATTGGTCACACAGGTGCAGAGAACAGGGAATGCCCAGCAGGCAACGGTGTTTAAAACCACGAGCAGAGCAAGTTAGATTTACACACGGACAGAGAGAGAGTCAGGGGAAGAAGCACTGACTCAAGGAACGCAGAGACAGGCACAGGAGGTACAGATACGGAGACAGCAACAGAAGGCAGAGGCACAGGTGAACGGAGGAGAGGTGGACGTGGAGAAAGGAACAGGAACAGCTGTTGGAGTTGGAAAGGTGAGAGAAGCTGAAGCTGTGCTTAGCTGGATGAGAAAGCCAGAGGAAATCTCCCAAGGAAGCAGCTACCTCAGAGGGACTGGAGGAGGACATAAGGAGGCTGCATTTCAGAGCCTGGAGGAACCCAAGAGGAAAGAAAGCAGCATTTGTCTGAGGAAACATCCCCAAGGTAAAGCCAGCATTTTCATTACTGATAATTCAGCAGAGAGACAATTTGCCAGTTTTAAAGGTCAGGAAGCTGAGTCCTCACCGTCTACTGTTAAGAAGTGGGTAGAGAGTTTTTCATATGAGAAAAGCCATAGCCCTGATAAAAGCACAGCCTTTGAAACTCCAAAGCTAGAAGCATTAAGAAAGCTGTTTTCTGAGGAAAAGGTTCACTCCCCTAATGTAAAGGAGCCTGCACAAGCTGAATTGCTGTGGAACCAATTTCAGGAGTTCTTGAAGCAGAGAAAGTTTGAGAAAGCTTATAATCCTGAAAGAGATACTGTTTGCCCTGATACTATTGAAGGAATGCAAGTAGATTCTTGTTTGCCTAATTGTGAATGTGACCCCATTCCAATGGGCTGTTCTTTATCTCTAAGAGAAGATTCTGCAGTGTTGAATAGGAACTGAGAATCTGTGAAACCGTATAGGAAATAAGGGCAGTTCCTGCTTTGAGCTGAGGAAAGCTAAGTCTGTGTTTCACTGAGTTTTATAACTTGCTGAAGTTAAGAAGCAGTGCTGTGAAGAAGTTTGCTTTCAAAAGAAAAAAAACACAGCTGTTATAAGTTTGCTTGTGTTGCTGTTAACTGACCACACGAGGCAGTCCTCGGTGCGAGTGTGTGTGAGAAGCAGAACAGCTGAATAGTGGAAAAGGTTTTGTTACGTCATTCTCATTATCCTGTTTTCATCTTTATGTTGGAAGATGTATCCTTCTGCCTTTGTTGTGTACTGAATTTTGAATGCCCTGGAAATCCCCACAATAAATTTTCTTGCTGCCTTACAACCACCGACTCAACTACATTTTGTCCTTCAAGAGTAAAAAAATCACTACAAGTCCCAGAATACCCTGGGGCTACAAAGAGAACTTTATTCAAGGAGGACATATAAGGCCGTTTCCAGATTTTAAGCCCTTGGGCCCAACTGGAGGCGTCGCACAAATCAGAAATGGGCCAGATCCCAAAGGGGCCTGCTATCCTGCCCATCCTCTGCTCCTTCTTAATCTTCTCCTGAACCACCTCATTTCGTTCCAATGCCGATTTGAGATTTCCTGCCACCCGAGAGCCTGTAGGGCCACTATAAGGAATTCGGACACCATGAGTAAAACCCTGTAATGATCCAGTGAGCCTTCCACCCAAACTTTGCTGCAAAGCCCCCAGTTTAATGGGCGTAATGACTCACACAAAACTCCTGGCTTCAGCGCAGCCACTGGAGATCTACCCCTTGCTTCTTCCCACATCTAGACTGGGGGTGCCCTTCCCCGCAAATCATGCAGGCATGCCTATACTTGCATGCATTGTCCTTTTGGTCCCTGATAAGCCCCATATTGACTGCCATATTCCTACAGAACTGCTTATCATATTCCAACCATGCACTGCCATCATACACCCTGTGTTGTTGTTGTTAAGTGCCGACGCGTTTGTTGTCGACTCATGGTGACCTTCTGGATAGTTGTCCTAAACTGTGTTTGGTCTTCAGTCAGGCAGCTCATTGTTGACAAACTGGTAGATGTAGCTGCTGTTATTGTATCGATCCATCTCATTTTTGGCCTTCCTCTTTTGTGTTGACCTATCTTGCCAAGCATGATGTCTTTCTCTAATGATTTCTCTCTTCGCATAATGTGTCCAAAGTATGAAAGGCGAAGTCTTGTCATCTGAGCATCTAAAGAAAGCTTAGGATTGATCTCTTCTAGTACTGACTGGTTTTGTTCTTCGGGCAGTCCATGGTATACCCAGTATTCGCCGCCAGCACCATAATTCAAAGGCATCAATTTTCTTCCTGTCTATCTTTTTCACTGTCCAGATTTCGCATCCATTTGATGTTAATGAAAATACCATGGCTTGAACGAGTCAAATCTTTGTATAGAGAGAGACATCTCTACTCTTGAGAATCTTGTCTAGGTCTGTCATAGCCATTCAGCCAAGAGCAATGCGTCGTCTGATTTCTTGACTGCTTGTTGCTTCTTTATTGATAGTTGATCCAAGTAGGATAAAGTTGTCCACAATTTCAATTTCTTCTCCTTCAACGACGAACTTATTGATTTTGCCAGTTGTCATGATCTGTCTTTTTTACATGAAGATGCAGGCCCATGTTAAGATTATGTTCCTTGATTGTGAGAAGCAAATGTTTCAGATCATCTTCACTTTCAGCAAGTAATGTAGTATCATCAGCATAGCGAAGGTTGTTGATGAGTCTTCCACCAATCTTCACACCTCTGTTGTCTTCATACAATCCTGTATCTCTGATGATTTCTTATCCATAAAAATTAAACAGGTA
Source organism: Ichthyophis bannanicus (assembly GCA_033557465.1). NCBI lineage: Eukaryota > Metazoa > Chordata > Amphibia > Gymnophiona > Ichthyophiidae > Ichthyophis > Ichthyophis bannanicus. The sequence continues at coordinate 122,366,853 of CM066043.1, read as the reverse complement.
GGGGGAAAGTATGCAGCCTTGCTGTACACCTTTGCTTATTTTAAACCATTCTGTTTCTCCTTGTTCCGCTTGAACTGTTGCTTCTTGATCAATGTACAGATTATGCAAGAGAACAATCAGGTGTTCTGGTATACCCATGCTTCTTAATGTGGCCCAGAATTTCTCATGGTTTACACAGTCAAAAGCCTTGCTGTAGTTGATAAAGCACAAATAGATATCCTTTTGGTATTCTTTAGTCTTTTCAAGGATCCATCTCACGTCCGCGATGCCCTTTCCTGAACCCTGCTTGCACTTCAGGTAGTTCTTGTTCCAGGTATGGTTGTAGTCTCTGTTGAATAATCCTCAGTAGAATCTTGCTGGCATGTGGGATCAGAGTGATTGTGCGATAATTTCCACAGTCAGTTGGATCACCTTTCTTTAGTATAGGTATAAACACAGATTTTTTCCTGTCAGTTGGCCATGATGTTGTCTTCCAAATTTCCTGGCAGAGTCTTGTAAGTATGGTAACAGCTGCCTCAGATTGCTGTAATACTTCTATGGGAATGCCATCAATGCTTGGTACTTTGTTTGTCGATAAGCCTTTCAGTGCTGCTTTGACTTCTTTCATCACCAATGGTTCCGGATCATAAGGTACAGGTTGAAACGGCTGTTGGTCCACCTGATCTTTATCATATAAAAACTGTTTGCATTATCTCATGATAGAGACTGGTTTTTGAAAATGTGTTTTTGTAAACATTTGACAATGTTTAGAGGGTTCCAGGTATGGGTTTTTCCTGACTTGTGTCGGGAAACCCAGAAAAGGTGGCGAGAGTTTTTTCTCTTGCGCCCGGGAGTCCAACAGTTGGGGGGTCATTTTTCCTAAAGTTTCCACAGGGAGAACTATTCAGGCAATTGGTAACAGACCACACATGTGAAGGGGCCATACTGGACTTGATGCTTACCAATAGTGAAAGTGTTTCTAATGTTGTAGTGAGAGATCATTGTGCATCCAGTGATCACCAGATGGTGTGGTTCAGTATTAGGACTAGGGCTGTTAGAATCCATTCAAAGGTGAGGATCTTAGACTTTAGAAAGACTAACTTTGCCAAGATGGACCAATACCTCAGGGAGTCAGTGGGATGGGAACAGTTGGGGGATGTAGAAAAACAGTGGGCAAAACTGAAAGGGGATATTTTAAGGGCAACCAACCTTTTTGTTAAAATGGTAAATAAAGGTAAAAGGAAAAGGAGACCGCTATGGTTTTCGAAAAAAGTAGTTGAAAACGTGAAGAAAGAGGGAGGCCTTCATGAAATACAAGAGATCACAGACAGAGGAAGACAGGCATCTGTATTTGCAAAAACTTAGAGAAGCTAGCAGTCAGGAAGGCAAAGATTCAAAAGGAGGAGGAAATAGCCAATGCAATAAAATAGGGGGATAAGACATTTTTCAGATATATTAGTGAGAAGAGGAAGGGCAAAAGTAGTATTGTCAGACTCAAGGGTGCAGGGGAGAAATATGTAGAAGCTGATAAGGATAAAGTGGAATTGCTTAACAAATATTTCTGTTCTTTGTTCACAGATGAAGAACCAAGAGCAGGACCTCAGAAAACACCCACAAACAGGAACAGACGTGAGGGACATCTTGAACAATTTTCAGAAGACTGTGTTCGTGAGACACTAGCTCAACTTAAAGTAAACAAAGCGATGGGACCGCATGGGATACACCCTAGAATACTGAGGGAACTTGGGGACGTTCTAGCAGCTCCACTGGCTGACCTTTTCAATGCCTCGTTGGAGTCGGGAGTGGTGCCAAAGGACTGGAGAGAGGCTCATGTGGTGCCTTTACACAAAAGTGGAAGTAAGGATGTGGTTGAAAACTACAGGCCGGTTAGTTTAACTTTGGAGGTGAGTAAATTATTAGAAACACTGCTGAAAGAGAAAATAGTGAGGTTTCTGGAGTCCAGCGGATTACAGGATCCGAGGCAGCATGGATTCACCAGAGGCAGGTCTTGTCAGACAAATCTGATTGATTTCTTTGACTGGATGACCAGGGAGTTGGACCGAGGGAGAGCCCTAGATGTGGTGTATTTAGATTTCAGTAAAGCCTTTGACACTGTTCCTCACAGGCGACTTATAAACAAACTGAGCACCCTAGGGATGGATCCTAAAGTTACTACTTGTGTTAGAAATTGGTTGGGTGGGAGGCGACAAAGAGTACAGGTAAATGGAGCTCACTCTGAGGTGAAGGATGTTACCAGTGGTATGCCCCAGGGATCTGTCCTTGGTCCAATTCTTTTTAACATCTTTGTTAGTGATATAGCTGTCGGGTAAGGTTTGCCTCTTTGCGGATGATACCAAAATCTGTAATAGAGTAGACACCCAGGAAGGTGTAGATAACATGAGGAGGGATCTAGCTAAGCTTGAAGAATGGTCTAGAATCTGGCAGCTGGGATTTAATGTTAAAAAATGTAAGGTCATGCATTTGGGCTGCAGCAATCCAAGGGAGCAATATAGTATAGGGGGTGAAGTACTTTTGTCCACTAAAGAAGAGCCGGACCTAGGCGTGGTTGTGTCTGATGATCTTAAAGTAGCTAAACAGGTAGAAAAGGCAACGGCAAAAGCTAGAAGGATGCTTGGGTGCATACAGAGAGGAATGGCTAGCAGAAAATAGGAGGTGATAATGTCTCTCTCTAAGTCTTTGGTGCGACCTCATTTGGAATATAGTATGCAATTCTGGAGACCGCACCTTCAAAAGGATGTGAACAGGATGGAGTCGGTGCAGAGGGTGGCTACTAAAATGATTAGTGGTCTTCATTATAAAGCATATGAGGACAGACAAAGATCTTAATATGTACACCTTAGAAGAAAGGCGGGATAGAGGTGATATGATTGAGATGTTTAAATACCTCCGTGGCATAAATGTTCAGGGGGAGAGCCTCTTTCAATTGAAAGCAAGTTCTGCTACGAGGGGACATGGGATGAGGGTGAAGGGAGATAGATTCAGAAGTGATATGCGGAAATATTTCTTTACGGAAAGAGTGGTGGATCCGTGGAACAGTCTCCCAGTGGAGGTGGTAGAGATGAGGATACTAACTGAATTCAAAAAAGCATGGGACAAACAGAGGATCTCTAAAGGTAAAAAGGGGACTGTTTTAGTTGTTGATATGGAAGGACAGACTAGATAGGCCATGTGGTCTTTTTCTGTCGTCATATTTCTATGTTTCTATGTGCTGTTATCTTCCCACCCAAGGATGCCATCTTACCTCAGCAGATGACATAGCTTAATCAAGCATAAAAAAGTAAGAACTCCTCCATGGGTGTGGGGGGGAGGATTGTAAGGACTGATTCCCTCTGTCCCCAGAGAACACCTGTTATAGAAGAGTAACTACGCTGTCTCCAGAAACAAACAGGAAGTCAGTCCTCACATATGGGGCTACCAAAAAAACCTGTAAGAGCCACGGGTAACCCAAAAGGTGAACCCTAAAGGGCAGGAAGGAGCGCAGAATGGCTTGAAGTCCAGTGATGCAGTCCCAACACTGACGATGGAATCACCTCTCTGGTAGCCTGGAAACAAAGGGCTGGAGGGAAGTAGCTGCACTATTCTCCTAAGAGGTGACTAAGTATTGCCTGGCCGAAGGCACCATCACACCGTGAGCTCTCCTCCAAGCAGTAATGCGTTGAGAAGGTGTGGACCAAAGGCCAAGTGGCATCCCGGCAGATGTTCGGCAGAGGATCTGAGCACAGGTGGACCACAGAGGCCGCCATGGAGCGCACATTATGCACGATAACATGACGCTCCGGGAAGAGTCTGGCCTGCTCGTAGGTGAATGAGATGCGGTCTGCCACCCAGGTAGACAGGGTACGCTTAGAGACCGCACCGCCAAGTTTGATGTCATACGAGACAAACAGGATGAGCGGCAATGGGGCTATGTCCTCTGAAGGTAGGACAGTGCCCTCTTGCAATCTAGGGTGTGTAGCAAGGCCTCTGCTCAGGATGTATGAGGTCTAGGGAAGAAGGTGGGGAGGATCACCTCCTGGTTCATGTGAAAAGTGGACATCACCTTCGGCAGGAATTTTGGGTGGGTCCAGAGAATGACCCTGTTTCTGTGGAATCTGGTGTAGGGTCATGGGCCACTGCTGCCTGCAGCTCACTAACCCTCCTGGCATATGTGAGTGCTACTAGGAATACTACTTTCTTTGACAAGAACTTGAGCTAGCACGTAGCCAGAGGCTCAAAGGGGGGGGGGAGGAGCGATAAGCTTCCTGAGGACAATGTTCATATCTCACACCACCGGCAGTGGGTGAACAAGGAGCCACGAGAGGAGAAGCCCCTTCATGAAGCGGCCCACAAGGGGGTTCACAGAGATGGGCTGGTTGTCGACAAGGTGGTGATGTGCCATTGGGGCACAGAGATGCACACTAATGGAGCTGGACTTTAGATCAGCCCGTGACAGGTGCAGAACATGAAGCAGTATGTTCTGCACTGAGCAAGAGAAAGGGTTGAGATTCTTGTCGGCACACAAAACAGAGAATTTACGGCATTTAAAGGCATATGTGCATCGTGTCAAGTCTTTGCATGATGCCAGGATGTCCTCCACTTCCTGGGAGAAGGGGAGGTGTGCTATAGCAAGCCATTCAGCATCCATTCAATCAGGGCAAGGGACCAGAGGTTGTGATGGAGAAGGGTCTCGCCCTTTTGTGAGAGCAAGTCTGGGTCCTGGCCCAGAGGTATCAGGGCCGCTCGGGTCAGCTGCAGGGGCAGAGGGAACCATGGCTGCCTGGGCCACCGAGGGGCAATGAGGATTAGAGGCCCTGTCTGACTAAACTTGAGCAAGGTCTTGGGAACCAAAGAAGTAGGCAGGTACGCATACAACAGACTCCCGGACTATGACAGGAGAAAGGCATCTGCCGTACTTGTTTTGAAGCCAGCCTCTGGGAGCAGAAGTGCAGCAACTGCGTGTTCTCGGGGCTGACAAAGAGATCCACTGTCGGGGTCCCCCAATGTTGAAAAAAGGAGCTGGCCACCTCTAGGTTGAAGCACTACCCATGGGGCTGAAGAGATTCTGCTGAGTCTAACTGCAAGCAGATTGTCTTGGCCCAGTAAATAGACAGCCCAGAGGATCATGTCTCTCTCCACAGCGAAGGTCTACAGGCAAACCGCCTCCCAAGAGATGAGGTATGAGCCCGTAGCCCACTGCTTGTTGATATAAAACATTGCTACTTGGTTATAAGTCTGTTTCAAGCACAACCTAGCCCGCCAGATGGGCCTGGAACAACCAAAGGACATTTGCCACAACTCTGAGTTCCAGAAGGTTGATCTAGAGGGCATTCCCCCCCCCCCCCCGAGTCCATATGCCCTGAGATTACAAGCCATCACAGATGAGACTGGAGGCGTCCATGATCAGAACACATTGGACTAGTGGGCCCTGGAAGGGAAGGCTGGCTGGCCAAGAGGTTCTGTCGAGTCTGCCACTGGGCAAGAGAGGCCGCCAGGGACTGGGTGATCCAGGCATGATCCTCCAGTCAGCCCATGGCCTGAGTCCACTGAGAGCTGAGGGTCCATTGGGCCTGTTGCATCCGGAGATGGACCTGTGGGGTTACATGAACCGTTGAGGCCATGTGCCCCAAAAGACACAGAGGAGATGGGCAGACACCGATGAGCGACCCAATACCTCTCTTGCTAGGGCTGTTCCATATCTAGGAGGAGGAAGGCTCTGGCCTGGTTCGAGTGCAGAAGTGCCCCATGAACTCCAGGCACTGGGTCAAGAGCAGATGCAATTTTGGGAAGTTGATCATAAACCCCAGATTTTGCAGCACCTGTATGGCGCGCTGGGCCACATGGTGTGCCACCTCTGGCAAGGTGGCTTTCAGAAGCCAGTCATCCAGAAAAGGGAAATCAGACTCCCCAGTAAGCGGAGGTGAGCAGCGACTACCACCAGGCATTTGGTGAACACCCTGGGGACCGAGGAGAGGCCAAAGGGGAGCACCCTGTACTGGCAGTGGCAGCTTCTGACAACGAAGTGGAGATACTGACAGTGCCGGGGATGGATCAGAATGTGGGTATAGGCATCCCTCTTTCTTCATCTTTTCAGGTACGTCTTCATAGCGGCCTCCTTTTACTTTTACATTTATTTACCTTTCTAACAAAAAAGGTTTGTTGCCCTTAAAATTATCCCCTTTCAGTTTTGCCCACTCTTTTTCTACATCCCCCAGTTATTCCCATCCTGCTAACAACTCCATGAGCTATTGACCCATATTGACCCCATTTTCCTAAAGTCTAAGGCCCTCGCTTTGAATGGATTTTTATCAGCCCTAGTCCTAATACTGAACTGCACCATCCAGTGATCACTGGATGCGAGAAGATCTCCCACTAACATTTCCCCATTGGTAACCACCAAGCGCAGTATGGCTCCTTCACATGTGGGTTCTGTTACCAGTTGCCTGAATAGTTCTTCCTGTAGAGAATCCAGGATCTCCTTATTTCCAGGAGACACTGCAGCAGGGATGTGCCAACCAACCAATTTCTGGCATATTGAAATCACCTATCAGTAGCACTTCTCCTATCATGGCAATGCTGCATATGTCTTCTATTAAATCTCCATCCACTTCTCCCTGTGAGGGGGGATCTGTATACCACTTTGATGCAAATGGATTTCCCTTTCCCTCTCCCTCTTTCTAGTTTAACCCATAGTGTCTTCTCTCTCCCTCTTAAGCCCTGTAATTCTATAGCTTTAATATGCCCTTGTATATAAGGATCCTTCGTATAAATTGTAAATAGGTTTAAGTACCCTGTATGTAGCTGCGATATTCAATCAACTGTAAATCCTGTAACCCCATGCTTGCTGTGCACTATCTCCCTTCCCTAATCGAAATGTACATACTCTAATTACTGGCCGGTACAGCCAACTCTCCCATGTATAGCAACCGCTGCTGATCACTGGAAGCAGCGGGATACAAATGTACGTTAAATAAATAAATAAATAAAATAAATATATTTTTTTTACATATAGTGCCGTTCCGCCCCTTCTTCCTACCCTGTCTTTTCTGAATAAAGTACAGTCTGGTATGATTACATCGCAGTCATGGTTGTCCATGAACCAGGTCTCCATAACCATCACTAAATCCAAGTCAGCTTCTTCCATTACAGCCTCAAGATCTGGGATCTGATTTTCCATGCTACGGGCATTTATAGACACCGCTTTCCAGATGTTGCCCCTTTTGCCCATTTCTTCAGAGATATTTAATGTTTCACTTACCTGAGGGCTTTTCTTCACCCATCCTCAATGAATCTAGTTTAAAGCCCTCTTCAGTAGGTTAGCCGTCTGCTGCTGAAGACACTTTAATCCTTCTTGGACAGATGGACGCTATCACTGCTCTGCAGCCCTTGGATCATAATCCCATCGTCCAGGAAATGATAACACTCTTGATGGCATCATCCACACAGCCATGAATTCATCTCCAGGATATGAGCTTCTCTGCCTTGGCCTTTACCCTCCACAGGGTGATTAAGAGAACACGACCTGTGCATCTGCTTCACCCTCTGTCTCAGAGCCATGAAGTCACTTTTGATACGTTCAGAGATACATCCAGCAGTATCATTTGTGCTGACATGGATGAGCAACATTGGATAATAGTCAATAGGCTTGATCAGTCTCAGCAAATTCTCCGTAACATCACAGATTTTGTTATCTGGTAGACAGTGCATATCTCTGGACATCGAGTCTGGTCAGCAGATGGATACTTCAGAATTCCTCAGAAGAGAGTCACTAACTACTACTATCCCTTTGCTTCCTTGTGGTCACGGATTCTGCAACTTTGGGGTGCTCAAACTGTGGTTCTTCCCTTTCCTCAAATGCTTCCATTTTCTCCTCTTCTAAGGCTGCATACTGGTTCTTCAATTTGAGGACTGGACAAGTTGGAATGTTGATACTGCAGGTTCTGGTGACTCGTGTCCAACTTCTTCCCTCTGTAGCCCCCCCCCCCCCCATCTTCACCTCTGTTGGAGAGCTTGGATGTTTCAAGCAGCATCTCATCAATGAACTTCTTGCTGTCTCAAATGCTTCTCAGCCTTGCCACCTCTTCTCTGAGCTTCTCCACTTGTTTCCTGACAGCTTCAGAATTCACACATCCTGCACATGGAACTGGTCTTTCAACTGGCACTGGGATCTCTGGACAGAAGACGACACTATAATGGGGGGCAACAGCTTTGTCAATACGATTTTTTCCAGCCATTGTTCAATTGGTGGAGCTTTGGTACCTGTTGAAGTAAAAAAGAGCGACCTACCAAAATCTCTACCTGTTTCCTGTAGACCCTTATACAGCACTGCCTAGCTCCTCAGCAAGCTAATCAAGTACCACTAACATCTGATGAGGTCACTGACTTCAAAGAGCTAGCTGTGAATTGATAGCTGGAACCAAAGACAATGAACTCTGACACAGCTTTGCCCAACAGCACAAAAATTCCACCTCTGCAGTATAGAAAAAGAATTAGCTTTTAAAAATGAAAATCCTTTAAAAGCTTTCAGGCAGAGAACTTGTATTTAAAAGCCACACAGAATTACCTTGCTTGTAATAGAATCCCTGTTAGGAATGCCCAGTTTACATTTGTTGTGGCAGCCTAATCATTCACAGTTAATGTCGCTCCGCCGAATAAGCGGTGAGAAACTGTCCATGTACTCGCCCCTCCAAATCTTTTCCTTTATTGCTGTGGCACATGGCTATCCAACACATTCGTGATGCAAATGTATTCCGCTGGCCTTGCATCTGACTCAGCTCCCTTTCATCCCTATGAGAATCCCCCAGCTGACCGGCCATGGGCGTGGCGGCAGTGCTCTCAGGGGTGGCACCATGGTTTCCCGGAGGGCCCAGGGCTGTCTGACAAGCGCTTTGTGCCAAACTATTCCTCATTACCAACTGCACTGGGCTCCGTAACTGCCCACTGATGCTTGGCTGCTCACCCCCCCCCCCACACCCCTTTGTTGCCACTGTATTCCCCTCCCCTCCCTGCTTCAGAGACTCTCCTACTGTGGAATAACTGAGATAGGCTTACTGCCCAGATCCCTGCTCCCCCTCTACCACCATTCATTCCCCCATTCACACCTGCCAGCAGTGCCTCTTCCCCACATCCACCCATTCTGCTCGCCTCCCCTTGCCACATTATTTTGAAGTACGTCTAGCAATGGTTCGTATTCACCTCTCAGTCCATGTGCTCCGGGTACAGCCAAGTTCACGTCTCTGTCCCTTGGTGTCCTCAGCTCCACACCTGGCATTCCCAAAAGAACTCAGCAGAACCTGCACGCATCCTGCTCTGTGGGCCATGACCATGTTCACAAGGTCACGCAGTATGGGTGTCTCCAACCCTCCACCACTGAGGTGGCGCTGTGTCCACCTCTGTCGTCTCCCTGCATGTTCTGTGTTCTCACTGACTGGATGAGGGCCTGAGCCAGGCCGTGCGCTGTTATTCCCTGCCCTGGTTCCTTTTCTATTGTTCCGAACCTTGCTCCTCCTCTGGGCTGGCCTGGATCTGCTCTTTGCCGCTCCATTCTGTGCTTTTGTCTTCCTCAGCTACTTTATCACCTGACCTCCATCCTTGCCACCCTCGGTCTTCTTCTTGGCTCCCTGGTGCTGGATACTGGTGCTGGATACACCTGGTGCTGGATACACAGCCTTGATTGGAATTAGAAAGGCGTTTTTTATCAAATAATTAAACATAAACATATTCCCTCTCTGTGTGCAAGTAGAAGCCATGCCATCTTTCCTTGCCCAGTCCAATTAAGAAGAGAGCTATACATTGGACTGGGCAAGGAAAGACGACATGGCTTCAACTTGCACACAGAGAGGTGTGGTGGCCTGCAGCTCCGCTCCCCCTCCCCTCTCTCAGCTGCAATGCTTCTTGGAAGTATCTCTGCTTTTGGGCTTCCTCTCTCTGTTATCTCTCTTTTTTCCGCCCTCCCAGGGGCTCTGAATGATAGTAGAGCCATGTAACAAGGGGGAAGGAGGAGAATGAGGGGGGTGGATTATCTTGCACTACCTTTTACCAGAGATCCCACAGCCACTACTGCTGCCCACTCCTCCCCACTGTTTTGCGGCAAGATTTAAACTCTGCCCCTGATGCCACTGTACTCTGGTGGTGGCCAAGTGGCAGCCCGCTGCCAGCCTGGGCTGTGTTCTGCCTCTGGGGCCTGCCACATGTACGTGCTTGTGGTCTGCTTCAGCCGCCCCTCTGTAAATCTGGTTAAGCCTACTGATGTGTATCCACGCCCAGGCATTGACGTTGAATACCGGGCTGTTGAAATTGCTCAATGCCGGGCTGCCTCGCGATCGCATATGCTTCAGAGGTTGGCGTTTCACGTGCATTTGGTTGCTGGAGGAGCTTGTGTTTCTGGGCAGAAAGAAAGGGCAGCACTTCGCCCTGACCTTTAAATCCACCATGGTTCTCTCCCCCCTCCACTGGCAACCTAACTGGTCTGTCCCTGGAGGCCCTCCTCCAACCAGCAGCCTGATTATATAGTCAGCAACCTTTAGCTGCTGGCCCGCCATTAGCAGTAAATTTGAGAGCCTGAGATCATCCTCCACGTACCCTGGGCTTAGAAGTGAGGTTCATGACTGTCATGGTATGTTCAAAACTACCCCATTTGGAGAAATTGCTGCAAAGGTACTGTCTATGAGTGGCACATATGAGTACATGCGTGTTCACACCCTGAATAGCTATGGCGTATAACTAGAACCCTTTATTTGTGAAAGGGAAGAATCCTTTCCAGTCTCATTATTTTGAGCTTGTCCCTTATGAGAAACTTGTATCAGAGCTCAAATTACCTCTATTGTGGGAAAGTATATTTCATTGCAATTAACATTACCTAATATTTAACTAATTTACTTAGTGCTCAGGTCTAAAATAATTAAAACTCCAGGGGGTTAACAATCAAGATTTATATTGTTAACAGCTCCTGGAATTATTTTATAATACATCATTAAGGCTTTTGATTTCTGGGGATTTTTGTTTTAAATTCCTGGGAACTAGCGGAACGGATTTTAGCCGTGTGACTCACATGTATCGGAAAGGAAGTAGAAAGCAGAAATGACTAATGGCTCCAGAATGCTTTAATCCCCAATGCATGGGTATTCACCAGGATCCTTCATTGAATGAGATCATATACTGTGTTCAAAATAACCAGAATATATAACCAAATCCATTAAAAATATATATACAAAACTGCATTTCATGACTTTCCATTGTGGATATCCTGAAAATTCAGGCCATTCTATGGCTCAGGACTAGAAGTAAATACCCCGGCTTAATCCAGGGCTTCACAAACATGCCCAGGGGCCCTTATAGCCAGCTGAGTTTTCAGGATTGCTACAATGAATACACATGAGGTTTATTTATATAAATTGGATCCCTGATGTATGCAAAGATATACCACACATATTCATTGTGGACAATCCTGAAAACCTGAATGGCTGTATCATCCCCAGGCAAGGTTTTGAAAGCACTGGCATAACGCCTCTTATGTTTTTCCATCTTCATAATGCAAGCATGTAGGGTTAGGAAACATACCCATTTAACTGTAGAACAAACAGAACAGAGACTCTAGAGGAAAAAATGTTTTGAAAATAATTACCCTCTGTTTTTCAACCTCATGGTCCATAGCTGGTGTGAATAATGCAAAAAGGGCACCTAGAAACCCTTGATCAACCTTCAGTGCCATCTCCTGGACAAGAACCATAAAGTATCTGTGAACACAATAAAAGATGGAGAAGAAAAAAATACTTTTATAATTTAAATACACAAAACCTTGGCACTAATTGATGTCTACACAATAGCATAATGTATGTTTGGTAACTGGTATCATAGAAGTACTAAGAGGGAATTAATGATGAATGTAATTAAGAGTTAAAAGGATGTATTTATAGATATTATGCTGCACTAGCAGCACATCAATAGAAATGTCCTGTTATAGTGAAAGAGGAACATTTGTCTTTTCTTTCAAACAAAGTGGAATGTTCTAGAATGTTGGATAACAGATTTTCCAAACCACTATAAACCTTTCAAGCAACCAAACAAAGGAATCTCTTGTATAAGGCAGTACACTGCTGAAGGCATAAATTAGCCGTTTTAGAGGACTAGGTAAAGGGTTCTCACTCTTTCTCCAGTCACATTGAACAGCTTTCTCATGCATGGTCCCTTAAATTCTTCACTCACAGGTTAAAGCTGAGTAAAACTATTTAAACTTTAGGTATGAGGTGATGTTTGCCTGGGCGGCTTGCAACTTTTGATCGATATTACAAGGTGATAGTTTTATATGTTTTGCTTTCTACTACTACTACTGTGCATTTATATAGCGCTACAAGATGTATATAGCGCTGCATAGACATGTAAGACAGTCCCTGCTCATCAGAGCTTACAATCTAGTCAAGACAGGCAGCACAGTAGGTGTAGACAGGGATACATCTAGGGAGATTGGTAAGGAAACACAAAGGAGATCAGGTCAAAAGCAGCAAAGAAGAGGTGTTTTCAGCCTGGATTTGAAAAGGGCCAGAGAAGGTGCCTGACGTACAGACTCAGGCAGTTTGTTCCAGGCATAAGGAGCAAGGTGAAAGGAGCAAATTCTGGAGTTAGCAATAGAAGAGAAGGGTACAGATAGAAGCAATTTGCCAGAAGAGCAAAGTTTCCGGGGAGGGGTGTAGGGAGGTATAAGACAGGAAAGGTAGTGAGGAGCAGCAGAATGAGTGCACTTATAGGTCAGCAGGAGAAGTCTGAACTGGATACGGAAACGGATAGGGAGCCAATGAAGTGACTTGAAAAGAGGGGTAATATGCTGTCCTTTGGTTTTCTGGTTTTGTTTAAAAATGATGCAAATGAAACTTGTGAGCAGAGAAAGCTCACTTGTAGTTCTGGCATCTCATGTGTTACTGTACATGATATAAAGTCAGGAAACCAATACTATCTTCTTCCATTGCTCTCAGATCGCTGTTAGAACTCATGGATCAAATGTGTCCTTGCTTAAACCTAGTGCTTTTCTTTTAATGTCAAAACCATGAAGATAATTTTCTTGCACCACTGGCTTCAACCAGACCCTTTGTCACCTTTTTAAACATATTTCTATTTGATCTTGTATATGAGTGATTTAATAACACTTTTGGTATTTCTTCAGACAGGCAGCTAACTATTCTCATGTTATAATGAGCAAATGAGAATTTCAGATTGTTTAAGAGGATAGTATGGTGGTGTTTTGTAAATATAATGTATTAAGAAAATAGCGATTTAGGAATTTATTCTTGGTCGTTAAGATGAAAATCAAGAACTCAAAGTGTTGCACCAATGAGCAAAAGGCATCTTCTATTTGTAGCTTTTTTAAATAAACACTCTGGCCTATAAATAACCATTTTGTACATTTTATAGAACTTTGTACACATATACAATATAATCTCCATGTTTTTTCTGCTTTTGTCAATTACAGAATATTGTTTGCAACTATCCCTGCTTCGTTTAAACAACCTTCAGTAGCACACAAAAAACATCAATATGGCAAGTTAAAAGGTACAACTGAGATAAAAAACCATGAAGAAAACAACTTGCAGATTGTCATTTGCAGCCAATCATGCATTTTTTGTTCAATACTGCTGCTTGTTTATCTAGGGCAATTACTGTGCATTAGCAGCTTCATTAATACACATCTGCATACAGAAGTGTACTGACCCCTTGTCAAACTGTATGTTTTGATGACTCCCTGAGTGAACAGAGGCTGACATGACCTCCATATGGTATGAAATTAAGCAGATAAGACATGGTACTGAAATACCATTAATATTCTTTTATAGATCTCAGATCATACAGTTCAGTCCTCCTTTGCCTGAATCTCTCTTTAGCTTTGGACAGTGTCAGTCATCTGTTCATTGACCAATTGGTATTCACCAGGTATTAGCGGCTGTGTTAAATTGTGGTTGGAATCTTTGACTAATACAAGTACAATTCAGTGAAACATTTTCTGGATTTGTATCTCCAACCTTTTGCATATTTAATAGTCATGGTCTGAGATGTACAATTTATGTGAATGATAGTCAAAAAATCAGTGAATTGAGTACCCAAAGATATCTTTATCTTTATTCGTTTCTTGATACCAAAGAAACCAGCGCGATTTATGTAGTGCATCAGTGTTTACCTTTTCGCAGAAAAATATGGGGGATAATCAGGGCCGGATTTAGCTAGAGTGAGGCCCTACGCCAAGAAAAATTGTGGGCCCCCCCCCATGTCCCCGTGCAGTCCTGTGCCCCCCCTGTGCAGTCCTGGGCCCCCCCGTGTCCCCCCCCGTGCCTCCGTGCAGTCCTGGGCCCGCCCCGGTGCAGTCCTGGGCCCCCCCCGTGCCCCCGTGCAGTCCTGGCCCGCCCCGTGCAGTCCTGGGCCCCCCCATGCAGTCCTGGCCCCCCGGACAGCATCGCGGCTGTCTGAGGGGCTTCAGAGGGGGCCGGGGAAGCCCGCGCGAGGCCCCGGCTCCCTCTGTACAGCCGCCAGCGTGAAGAGCCTTTTCCTTCACGCTGGCGGCTGTTTCTGTGAAGCCGGGAATGCTGGGAAAGGTTAAAGCAGGATATCTCCAATGCATATATATCTCATGCATATTTATTAGGGATATCCTGAAAACCTGCAGGATTGTGGACCACCAGGACTGGAATTGAGTAGCTCTGCCATACACTAACTTTTAGTAAACATGCCTCTTAATGAGTATATGGATAAAGAAAGACTAAAAGGTTTCTACATTACTATAATCCAGTACCAACCGCCAGGCACATTAGGAACTACTACAAACACTGCCCATTTAGAACCCATAGCAAACCCGCCATATCCTAACAGCACTACCAGGACTCACAAAGCACCATACCCTAACTATCAAAAGGCAACACTGCAAATATTAAACCAATACATTTCAGAGAACAACAATACATGACCTACTGGGGAAAGAACAAGTGGCAATGTCAAATAGGAATTATATAAACAGAATACCTCAGCTCAGTTACACATGCACAACATAGACCATCACCAAACAAGGAATCACAATTTAGAAACAGGAAGACAATAATTAAACTGGGAACCCCAAAAGCCAAACTTGGAATATACAACAACACTGTAGAAATAAAACTATAAATTAATTTCCTCTTGTACTAAACAAAGCGCAAAAATTAATGATGCACATTTCCCAGAGCTGACATATTCCAGTTAATAAATTCAAAATAAAGAGATATTTTTCTACCTTTTGTGCATTTTTTTTCAGTTGCAATTGTTCCAGCCACTTTCTTCTGGTTTCTTTGTGTCTTCTGCTAACTCTCCATCTGCTGTCCATTTGTCCTTTCTTCTGTCTTCTTGGTTTTTTTTTCCATTCTCTCTCTACATCTGCTTTAACATACTAATCTTTCTCCTTTTGCTCTTTCCTCATTCCTATTTCATCTACTCAAAATTTACCCCTCCATCCTCAATCCCCACTTACTCTCCCAATACCCGGCCAATTGTAGATTTTTTATCCCTCCCACACAAAATATTTTTCCCCTCTCCATTTTACTCTCCCAGCACCATCCCATTCTAATCCTCCCCCAACACCAGCTCCCTTCTAGTTCCAGCCTCACCCAGCATCCATTCCCTTCTAGTCCCTGCATCAGCCCATTTCCAGTCCTAGCCCCCCATTAGCCCATTTCCAGTCCTAGCCCCTCCCATCAACCCAATACCAGTCCTAGCCCCCCCATCAACCCACTTCCAGTCCTAACCCCCCATCACCCCATTTTCAGTTTAAGCCCCCCCTATAACCCATTACCAGTCCTAACCCCCCATCAGCCCACTTCCAGTCCTAACCCCCATCAACCCATTTCCAGTCAGCCCCCCATAGCCCATTGCCAGTCCTAACCCCCCCCCCCCATCAGCCCACAGTCCATTACCAGTCCTAACCCCATCAGCCCACCTGAAGTCCTAACCCCTCCCCATCAGCCCATTTCCTGTCCTAGCCCCCCCCCCATAGTCCATTATCAGTCCTAACCCCCCATAGCCCATTATCAGACAGCCCCCATCAGCCAACAGCCCATTACCAGTCTTAACCCCCCCATAGCCCATTGCCAGTCCTAACCCCCCCATCAGCCCACAGTCCATTACCAGTCCTAACCCCATCAGCCCACCTCAAGTCCTAACCCCTTCCCATCAGCCCATTTCCTGTCCTAGCCCCCCATAGCCCATTACCAGTCCTAACCCCCCCCAACAGCCCACAGCCCTTTACCAGTCCTAACTCCATCAGCCCACCTTCAGTCTTAATCCCCCAACCCATTACCAGTCCTAGCCCCCCATAGCCCACTCCCAGTCCTAATCCCACCAGCCCATTTCCAGTCCTAATCCCCATCACCCAATTTTTAGTTTAAGCCCCCCCCCATAGCCCATTACCAGTCCTAAGCCCCCATCAACCCACTTCCAGTCCTAATCCCATCAGCCCATATAGACTTAGCTCCCCCATAGCCCATAGCCCCCCCCATAGCCCATCACCACTCCTAACCCCCCCATAGCCCACAGCCATTACCACTCCTAACCCCCCCCCCAGCCCATCACCAGTCCTAACCCCCCCAACAGCCCACAGCCATTACCACTCCTAACCCCCCCCAGCCCATCACCAGTCCTAACCCCCCAGCAGCCCACAGCCATTACCACTCCTACCCCCCCAGCCCATCACCAGTCCTAACCCCCCAACAGCCCACAGCCATTACCACTCCTACCCCCCCAGCCCATCACCAGTCCTAACCCCCCCAACAGCCCACAGCCATTACCACTCCTAACCCCCTCAGCCCATCACCAGTCCTAACCCCCCCACCCCCCCCCAATTTTTTTTTGAAAAAAGATGTCGCTGCCTCTGCCGGGGCCGGGGCCGCCGCAGCAGAATCGATTGTGCCGCGGGGCCCCCCCTGCCCAGCAGAGCCTGGCCTGCCCTCCCCGGTATCACCTCTCGAGTCTCAGCTGCCTCCCTCCAGTCACACGCGTCGGCTTTCAGAGCGCGAGGTGAGTTTCTCCCTCGCTGCTCTGTTAAGCCCGCGGGGGCTGATGGGAAGTCCCATCAGCCCCCGCGGGCTTTAAACAGAGCAGCGAGGGAAAAACTCTTCCCTCGCGCTCTGAAAGCCGGCAGCTGAGACTCGAGAGGTGATACCGGGGAGGGCAGGCCAGGCTCTGCTGGGCAGGGGGGGCCCCGCGGCACACTCGATTCTGCCGCGGCGGCCCCGGCAGAGGCAGCGACAGCTTTTTTTTTTTTGTTTTAATTTTAATGATGAAATGAATGTTTTTTGCGCGGGGCCCCCTGAAACGCGGGGCCCTGTGCAAAAAACATTCCCGGTGGGCCCTTGCCAGCTGTGGGCCCTACGCCACGGCGTACGTGGCGTATAGGCAAATCCGGCCCTGGGGATAATAATCTTTTTGGAATTGGCCGAAATCTGATTCATTTTGGGTTTAAAGATTTACTCTCGACCTTGTTCCTCTTACTTTTACTTATCAAGGGCTATTTTCGGCGATGACAGAGGTTAAAATCTTGGGAATCATTTTGGATGGATTCAGAGTCCAATATGTAAGCTCAAAATAATCTGATGAAGATGGCAATGTGGCAATTACACACTTACTCAACACAAGAAAACCAGGTTATTGTGATTTAGGTGTAGAAAGAGTAGACGAACTGTGGTTCTCAACCCAACCCTCAGGAACCACTTGGCCTGTGGGTTTTACAGGATTGCCACAATGAACATGCATAACATAGAAACACAGAAAAATGACGACAGAAAAAGACCACATGGCCTATCTAGTCTGTCCTTCCATATCAACAACTACAACAGTCCTCCTTTTTCCTTTAGAGATCATCTGTGTTTGTCACATGCTTTTTTGAATTCAGATACTGTCCTCATCTCTACCACCTCTACTGGGAGACCATTCCATGGATCCACCACTCTTTCTGTAAAGAAATATTTCCATATATCACTCCTGAATCTATCCCCCTTCACTCTCATCCCATGTCCCCTCATAGCAGAACTTGCTTTCAGTCAAAAGAGGTTTTCCCCCTGTGCATTTATGCCACAGAGGAATTTAAACGTCTCAATCATATCACCTCTATCCCACCTTTCCTCTAAGGTGTACATATTAAGATCCTTAAGTCTGCCTCATATGCTTTATAATGAAGACCACTAACCAGTTTAGTAGACACCCTCTGTACTGACTCCATCCTGTTTATATCCTTTTGAAGGTGCGGTCTGCAGAATTGCACAAAATACTCCAAATGAGGTCGCACCAAAGACTTATACAAAGGCACTATCACCTCCTTTTTTCTGCTTGCCATTCCTCTCCCTAAACACCCAAGCATCCTTCTAGCTTTTGCTGTTGCCTTTTCTACCTGTTTAGCTACTTTAAGACCAGAAACAACCACACCAAGGTCCTGCTCCTCTTTAGTGGACAAAAGTACTTCACCCCCTATACTATATTGCTCCCTTGGATTGCTGCAGCCCAAATGCATGACCTTGCATTTTTTAACATTAAATCCCAGCTGCCAAATTCTAGACCATTCTTCAAGCTTAGCTAGATCCCTCCTCATGTTATCTATACCTTCCTGGGTGTCTACTCTATTGCAGATTTTGGTATCATCCGCAAAGAGGCAAACCTTACCCGACAGCCCTTCACTAACAAAGATGTTCAAAAGAATCGAACCAAGGACAGATCCCTGGGGCACACCACTGGTAACTTCCTTTTCCTCAGAGTGAGCTCCATTTTGCCGCCTCCCATTCAACCAATTTCTAACCCAAGCAGTAACTTTAGGGTATATCCCTAGGGTGCTCAGTTTGCTTATAAGTTGCTTGTGAGGAACGGTTTCAAAGGCTTTACTGAAACCTAAATACACCACATCTAGGGCTCTCCCTCGGTCCAACTCCCTGGTCACCCAAAGAAATCAATCAGATTTGTCTGATAAGATCTGACTCTGGTCCTGTAATCTGCTGGACTCCAGAAACCTCACTATTTTCTTTTTTAGTAGTGCTTCCAATAATTTACTCACCACCGACGTTAAACTAACCAGCCTCTGGTTTTCAACCACATCATTACTTCCGCTTTTGTGTAAAGAGACCACATGAGCCTCTCTCTAGTCCTTTGGCACCACTCCCGACTCCGAGGCATTGAAAAGGTCAATTAGTGGAGCTGCTAGAACGTCCCCAAGTTCCATCAGTATTTTAGGGTGTATCCCATCTAGTCCCATCACTTTGTCTACTTTAAGTTTAGCTAGTTTCTCACAAACACAGTATTTTGAAAATTCTTCAAGATGCCTCTTGCTTCTGTTCCTGTTTGTGGGTATTTTCTGAGGTCCTGTTCTTGATAGATTTGCAAATGATGCAGTGCATATAAATCTCATGCATATTCATTCTGGATACCCTGAAAACCCCACTGTCCAAGTGGTCCCTGAGGACTGGGTTGACAACCACTGGAGTAGCTTATTGAAATGTGTTAGTGTGTGGGCTGAAGAAAGCCAGTTGTATAAAGAGTTCATTCAAAGTATTGCTGTGTGGATTCTTAAAGGCTTCAAATTCTTAGACCACATTTATCCTGTTACAGGAGTTACATTTGTTACCCTTTAGTCAAAGAATTAACTTTAAATTTTCTGTTACCTTTCGTACCTTGAAAAATCAATTGTCACTTTAGTTAAACAAATTGACTGATATGTACCTAATAGACAATTAAGATACTCCAAAGACTCTTATCTTTGCCCTCTCTTACTGAGGTGTGATTTACTGAGACTTGCACCTGGGCTTTTTCTTATGCATCCTTTTTTTCTATGCAATTCAATTCCTAGAGAGATGCAGCAAAGTCAAGATTAATTAGCATTTAAAATGTTTTAAAGACATTTCAACTGCATTTCCATGTTTGGTTTTTAGTTTCCTATCCTGCATATTTTTATAGACTGATATTTTATATACGTCTACTACTTTTGCTTTGTGTTTTTATGATATCTCATTTATTGTAGGTCTAAGCTGTTGTCTTGTTCTAATATTGTACACTGCCTTGAATTCTTTTGAGAAGTAGATGATTTATAAAGTAAATATATACATGATTATGGCAGATGAAAAATTCTGGACACCCCTCCTGTTGATTCATTGCTACTTTGTTTTAAAACTTGTTAATAAGGCCCAATAAGTCAGACTTGTTGGGCCATCAGTTAATCAGGTGAATACAATTCCATAATTGAACAAATTCTCTGACCTCTTTAACCTCTCAGCTTCTGAGAACACTGTCTACTTTCTCCAACCATGGGCTTCTCTAAAATGCTAGGTATTTGAAAGTGAACATAAATCACTATTATAAAGCAGAGAAGGCTATAACTAAAATCTTTAAATGCTTCCAACTAGCAATCTAAACTGTGGCTAGAAACAGAAATTAACGGGACTCCTAAATTCAAGACAAGATCTGAAGACCAAGTAAATCACTGATATGATTGCTCAAAAACTGGTCAGATGGGCAAATCAGAGCCACAGGTCAATGCAAATGACCTACTGAAAATATTAGCAAATAGCATTGCTTATACCACAATCTTCATGGCAACCTAGTCAGAAGGAAATCTTTCCTACAACCTCAACGCAAACATTAGCATATTGTTTGATTTTAGGAACTAGCTTAGAAACATGAGCTAGCAACAGACTTTCCACCCATTCCTCCCCAGAGAACTGAAGAGTGGATTGAGGGAAAAGATCCCCCTCTGAAGTCTAACACAGCTCCTTTAAAGGTTGTTTTTCAATTTTCATGTTTAAAATATATATTAAAAAAAAAAGCTTAGCAAAGACCCTTCACGCACCACTGCAAAGTACACATCAATTCTCTCTCTCTCCTCCCCCTACCCTGTTATCGTCTCTCTCTCAATCTCTCTCCTCTTTTCCCACTCTGCGATCACCCAGAGTCTCTTTCACCATCTTCTTGTCCCTAAGTCTCTCTTATTCCTTTCCTCCTCTCCTCCCCCAATCAGCCCCTCCTTCCAGCTAGCCTTTACTATCCAAGAAACCAGTCACTCCTCCTCCAGCCTTTAACCTCCCCCCATGTAGAGAGCAACAAACCTCCCAACCAGCCTCCTCTAACCCAACTAAAAAACGAGCTAATGCCTCCCCCCCTGGACCCTAGTCCTCAGGCTTCCCATTAGGCCATTTGACCTTGATGCTCATCTTACAGTGTGGCCGCTACCATAACAGGAGCTACCTCCTTTTTGTATCATGCAGCTCTTACTGCATTTCAACCACCATGGTGCAGAGCTTCCACACTGACTTTAGACTCCAAAACCAGTGTAGGAGTTCCTGTGCTGTATGGTTCAAAAGAGGTAGCAGTTCCAGTTGTGGTGGCAGCTGAAAATAAAAAATAAATTGGGCACAAAAATCCCAGGTGTCAGGGAGAAGTTTCAAATCTCTATGGCAATTTGGCACCTGGGATTTGTCAAGCCCTGGTCTAGAGTGTGCAAAAGTAAAACATGACAAGCTTGCAACTTTCTGGAAAAAAATGCTTTGGACTGATGAAATGGAAAATGAACTATTCATCCACAACCACACAAGAAACATTTGAAGAAAAAGAGGCAAACCATGTCAATAAAAGAACATTGCACCATTAAGAATGAGGGTGGATCTATTATGCTCTAGGATTGAGTGGAATATGAAATATTCTGCAGAAAGAATACCCAGGGCTGACGAGATGAGGACAGTAACTGAATTCAAAAAAGCATGGGACAAACACAGAGGATCTCTAAAGGTAAAAGGGGGACTGTTGTAGTTGTTGATATGGAAGGACAGACTAGATAGGCCATGTGGTCTTTTTCTGTCGTCATGTTTCTATGTTTCTAAGAAGGATGGATTCGGGGCGGAGCCTGATGTCCAGCGGGATGGTCGCATAACGCTGAGGCTCCCGAGAGGCCTACTCAGAATCCTGAATTAACACCGTACATACTTGGAACTTCTACTCTGATCTTGCCGGGGCACATTGGTGAGATGGCGGGGACCAAACCCACGCGCCTGGAATTTGGATCTCCAGCGGCTTCTCACGGCAAACGTTCCAAAACTGAACCCCCGTCTCCGCAGAAGGGGCTGGCCTTGCGCGAGGGCCCCGAAATGCAGCAGGAAATCCTCGCAGAGATTAGAGGGGTCAAGGACCTCGTGCAGTCAAACGGTGAAGCACTCCGAGCGCTGCGGGAAGATCTTGGTGTACTGCAGGGCAAGCTAGAGGGGCTCTCTTCGCGTCAGGACAAAATGGAGAGCATATTGGACTCCCATGCGGCCCGATTGTCCAAACTCGACAAAGTTGAACATCAGGTACGGGCCTTGCAGAAAGAAGTGGAAGATGGCAATAATAGAGCGCGCCGCAACAACATACGACTCGTGGGCATACCGGAGGGAGCGGAATCGGGAGACATGAAAGAGTTTTTATGCAAAATCCTCCCTTTCCTGCTCCAAACCACCTTTACCAAAGATTTGGAGATCGATCGCGCTCATCGTGTACCCACAAGCATAACGCTCAACAGGAAGACCCCGCGGCCTATCATTTTTCGACTTTTGAGATATCAACACGTGGAGCAAATTCTCAGTGCCTCTCGGGCAAAGGGCCATATGGAGTTTGAGAGCCACAAGATCTCCTTCTATCCTGACTTGGCTAAACCCACGGTCGACCGCCGAAAGCGCTTTCTGGAATTCCGGCCGAGGCTTCAACAACTACAAGCACGCTATGGCCTGATGTACCCGGCCAAGCTCCGAGTCACGCTTCACAATCAGACAAGAACATTTGAGGACCCTGATCTACTAGCGGAGTTTTTGGATTCCAAAGAAGCCGACTTGATGCGCTGACTTCCAGAATATTCCTGCAAGTATTCTTATATCCGCTGTACCTGCCATATTGGATCTGCCGCAGCCCAGCAAAGAGTCTGGTGAAGGCGGTTTGTTGCCTTACTTTTGACGATATCTGCGACCCGACTCCATCTACCCACAGTAGCCTCGATGAGTATCAGAGACAGTGTTAATTATGGACTTTGGTGTTTCTTTTCTTTTTTTTTCATGTCTCTACTTCCTCTCTAGGGCCTCCTTCCGCAGACATATGGTCGCCATATTCATTGGGGGTTTTGCTTCTTCTCTAAGATACTTTGGTACATACTTTTCAATATGGGGTGTATTAGCCAGCATACTCGGTGATTATGTCATTGTTGCACAGATTCTGATTATGTTGTATGTTTTCAAGCGCCCTTACCTAAAATGTCTATTACCGATTGATGGCACCATGTAAGATTTTCTCATTGAACGTAAAAGGAATCAATAATCCGATAAAACGGAAGAAAATCCTAAGCTACCTAAGTCAGGAAGCTGCGGATCTGATTTTTCTCCAAGAAACGCATTTAAATTCGAAGGAAACTCTTAAACTCAATATTAAACCTTACATGGTGGCCGCCTATTCCCCAGCCGTTTCTAAGAAATGTGGGGTTGCCATACTGGTTAGGAAATCTTTGCATGCTACTATTATTGCGACTAGCTCAGATACAGAAGGTCGATGGTCCAGAGTTCACCTCAAGATAGGTAGCCTTGAAGTTACATGTATATGCCTTTACGCTCCTAATGTGGATGACCCTGCCTTTTTTGCTACCATTGCTCAGGTTGCGCAGGCCTCTGCTAATACTTCATTGATAATTGGGGGGGATTTCAATTTAGTCCTTGATCCCCTGATTGACAAACAGCCGCCTAGGACAAGTGGTCCCCCCAAGAGTCACACCACGCTTACCTCTTTGATCAAAGATCTTGCTTTAGTTGATCTATGGAGGTTACTACACCCCAATGAGCTTGACTTCACCTTCTTCTCTTCCCCTCACAAATCCCAGTCTCGCATAGATTTCTTTCTAATATCAAAACTGTTAGTTCCTCAGGTGGACACTGCAAAGATTCACTCCCAACATATTTCAGATCATGCTGCTATTTCCTTTCAATTACACACTACTGCACCCCAAGGGAATTCGGGGGCCTGGTTCTTTGATAGAGCCCTGTTAACTCAGCCAGAGTTCCAGTTAGAAATTCGAGCAGCCATACAGGATTACTTCCATTTTAATCTACCCCAGGATACTGCGAATTGGGCTTGGTGGGAGGGCTTCAAAGCGGCCATTCGAGCAACGATCACTAGCTATCAAATCCGCCTGCGGAAACAACGCAAACAGCAGTTACTCATACTAGACCAACAAAGCAAAGCAGGCGAACGAGTTCTAACTTCACGTACTGATCCATGTGTATTAATTCGATTACAGCGTCTCCGTTTTCAATATAATTCAATCCTCTCAACTGCAGCTTCTAAGAGTATTGAGCTTCAACGAGGGACATATTATCGTGAAAATAACCGAGCCGGTCGACTCTTAGCCAACGCCTTGAAAGGTCAAAAAGAAGCCAAACGCGTAGCGGCCCTTCGAGCCCCACAGGGAGGGGGCATATTGACCACAGACTCCGACATTATAGAACTCTTTCGGGATTTCTATACCCGCCTATATCAATCTGAATGTGAGTTCTCGTCAGAGACATTCGAGCGATTGCTTTCTGGCATCCAGCGGCCGACCCTCTCTGAAGATTATAGGGATGCGATGGATGAACCCTTCTCTACTTCAGAGATCCAATCTGCCCTAAAACGAACAGCCTCGGGCCGTGCCGCAGGGCCTGATGGTCTCCCGACCGAATTCTACAGAACGTTCAGTGCAGATTTAGTTCCCTATTTAAAACTCTATTTTACTGCCCTTGCGGTAGATACATCCTCTTTGGGATCCTTTTCTGCAGCTAATGTGGTAGTATTTGAAAAAGAAGGCAGAGACCCGCTGCTAACCGCCAACTACCGTCCAATCTCCCTACTTAATGCCGATTATAAGATCTTCGCAACGATCTTGGCCACCCGGCTATCTGACAGGATGGCCACCCTAATCCACCCCGACCAATGCGGTTTTATACCCGGCCGATCCACCGCTGACAATGCTCGGACCTTGTGCCATGTGCTATCCAGTGCTGCCAATCTAGATCATCCATGGGTGGGTCTTTCCCTAGATGCCGAAAAAGCCTTTGATCGCCTAGAATGGCCCTTCTTATTTGCAGTTCTCCGATGGTATGGCTTTGGGGAGGGCTTCCTCCGATATCTCCAAGTCATGTATACTCAACCCGTCGCCAGTATTTGTGTAAACGCCATCAAGTCTCAGCCATTTAATCTCCAAAGAGGCACGCGTCAAGGTTGCCCCCTATCACCAATGCTCTTTGATCTAGCTCTTGAACCCCTCGCCCTCCTTATTAGACAGTCTGTACGTATTCGAGGTGTCCCCTTCAGTCACAGAGAGATTAAACTCTCTGCATATGCAGATGACCTTATGCTTTTCGTATCCCTTGATTCGGTTCCAGCTGTCTTGGATCTGATTGACGGATACTCGCAATTATCGGGCTATAAAATTAACTGGACCAAATCTGTAGCATTCCCACTGAACCGCTGGGTACATGAGGCTGACATGCAGGCCTTTCCCTTCCTTTGGCAATCCCGCATGGTGAAGTATCTCGGGGTCCATTACTGTTCTCCTTTAGAAGACACTATCAGTTTTAATGCCAAAGAGGTAGTCTCCAAAGTCCGTGAGCTCACAAATCGTTGGTCTCCCTTATCTCTTACATGGTGGGGCCGCCTAGAAACTGTGAAAATGATGATAGTCCCCAAAGTGAACTACATTTTAGAAATGCTGCCATGCTTACTCCCGCTACATACTTATAAAGATATTGAGGGCCTTCTCGTCCGTTATCTCTGGCAGGGCAAGCCACCAAGGATAGCTAAACAAAAACTACAGTCTGCAAAGGAACTAGGGGGTACCAGATTTCCTGATTTTCTCAGATATCATCAAGCCTTCCTACTTAAGCAAGGTGCCCGATGGCTAGATGCCTCAACAGACAGCAGACCAGTTTGGCTTGATATAGAAGAGGAGCTTAGTAGCCCAATTCCGTTGACCCATCTCCCCGGTATGTCCTATCAAGTAGACACCCGCCATCCACCAATGATTGTTGATACTCTTGCGGCCTTTAACACTCTCATTCTATCACTGGGTCCGAACGTATGTCCTCAGGACGGACTCCCGCTATGGAATAACCCCAGAATTCAAGTCCTAAATAGAACGATAGCATGGAAACCCTGGTACTCAAGGGGGATCTGGACACCCCAACAACTTTTCTCTGCAGCTCGTTGGAAAACCTTTTCTGATTTACAAAAGGAATTTGCGTTACCAGCGAAACACTACTTTCAATTGATGCAGCTTCAACACTGTCTCAAAAGTGCTCAAATCATGCCGCCCTCTGCCCCTACTGAGGACGGGCTATTAGAGATAGTTCACTCTATTAGTAGTACACATGGGGTAGCCTCTAACTTTTATAAAATATTATGTCAGGGTACAGACACTGCCACTTTTAGAGCCCAACAAGCCTGGGAGCGCGAACTGCAAACCACTTTAACCCCTGTGCAATGGAGCGTTTTCTGGAGCAAAGTAGTGCGGGTTTCCCGGTCTGCCTCTGTTACCCAAACTCTCTTCTTTTTTGCACACAGATGCTTTTATACTCCAGAAAAAATAGCCAAATGGAACACAACTGCTAGGGACCAGTGTTGGTCTTGCCATACTGCTGTGGGAACCCTCGCTCATGTTATTTATGAATGTCCTCAATTACAGGTTTATTGGAGGCGGGTTTGGGGTTGTATTCAATTTATCTTACACCTTCACGAACCTCTCTCTTGGAAGATCGTGGGACTCCGCTCTGTGGCGGAGGTCCCCTCTCTTCCTAAGAAGGGTCGCTTTCTCCTTGATTTCATGCTGGGTATAGCCATATGTTTAATCACGAGGAATTGGAAGGATAGCTCTCGACTTACTGTCAATGAATGGTGGAACCTCGTCTGCTTATATAGTAAATATGAGCAGATACCTCGGAGAGCTATTCCCCATGCCCAAACTCACTCTCGCTTGTCTAAATGACAGATGCTCAATGATTATGTACAATCAGCTCATTGTTCCGACATGCCTGTTTAATGTGCACTCATCATGTTTCAGATCACCGTTAGGTTTTGTAACACAATAATGTAAGTACACGCCCGCTTCGGGAATGATTAGTTTTCTAGAGAAGAAGCAGGGGGGAGGGGGGTGGCAGGGGTTTACTTTGGTGTATGTATTACACTTTATGTATCTGTCTTTTAGCTGTATGTCTTCCTTTTCCTTTGTTGTTATAAAACGAAAATAAAGAATTAAAAAAAAAAAAAAAAGAAGGATGGATTCAACTAAACAACAGCATATCCTAGAAGCTAATCCATTAGGTTCACCTGCGCTAATGCAACATGCACTATGGGACAGAGCTCCATATTAACTGGCACAGTAGTGTTTCCACGTCCCCAACAGTTAATGTGGGGGTGTTGCATGTAATTTGCCACGGTTTTGGCACTAATCATGCGTTAGTTGCAACAACTTAGCTCCCGTTAGTAGAAGACCTCCTTAGTTAGCTACAGGTTTGTAAGATGTTACTTCTGCTAATGGAAGTGTAAAGGTCCTGACTTAAAGCATGTCCACCTCACATTCACTACTTTCAGCAAGGAAATGGCAATCATACACTACAATTTGCAGAAAAATGTCTTTTTGTGTCAATATCCTCTATCCAAAACTCTTCACATTTAAAAATTCTTTTAACCATATATAGTTGTTACTATCAATAATGAGAAAGGGAAAAAGACCTCAGTCTTCTACATTTACTGCCAAGTTTTGAGCAAAGTAAAACCTGGGTGGTATACAGGAAAGTGCACAATTTGGGCTGATAGGTGACATGGAAATTGAAGATCAGAGAGGCCATTGTAGTTGTGACCATTGTCAGTTAGGTAACATCACAGTGACCATTGTCATTTGTAGTGTATTTTATTTATTTCATTTAAAAGGATTTATATATCGCTTTATCCTGAAATCAAAGCGGATTACACAGCAAACAAATCAAGTGGTTGGGTTCGTGGGTGTGGGCATGCAGTGAAAAATCGGGGCGTGTGTGTGTGAGTGGTGTGAGGAGGTTGATAGCTCATACTGTATACAGCTCACCATGCAATGTACAGGAACTATTTACATTTTTTTACATTTATGTTTACATTTACACATTTTGTTTGGGCAGTTCATGTGATGTCATTGTAGTGTTCTGTGAAGAGCGTTGATTTTAGCATATTCTGGACATCTTTGAGGTCTTTTGTTGATCTCAGGTTGTCGGGGAGTGAGTTCCAGAGCGCGTGAGTGGCCAGCTTTAGTGTTCTTCTTTAAGTGTCTTTTCTTGTTTTAGCAAAGGCACTGGGTATGATGATAGTGTCTGATGTGTCCTGCCTTCTGGCTCCCCCGGCTCTACCCCGATGTAGGAGGGTCATAATGGGGTTGCATATATCAACTTATTCCAGGAATTTGAAATATCAACAGTAACATTAAGAGTAATGGGGTGTTCGTTTGGTGTGGCTGTTGTGGCTTAGGTTTGCTTGTGGGGTGATTTGGGTGGTTGGTGATTGGTGATCTTCATTGAATTGCTTGATGAATAGAGTGGTTTTGAGTAGCTTCTGGAATTCTTTTATATCTGTTGTTTTCAGTTTATCTGGGACAACATTCCAGAGAGCAGGGGCAGCAAGAGAGAAAGCTCGCATGGATGTGGATTTGTTTGTTCTTGTGAATAGGCTGGGTGTTGGTATGTTGTTCTTGGTGCTGTTTCTGCCTGGTCTTTGGGTTCCGATGAGTTCCTGTAGTATTTCTGCTGACATGTTTTTAATTTTGAAGATGGTGAGTGCTGCTTTATATTTTGCGCATGATGAGATCGGTAGCCAGTAAAGATCGTATAGTATTGGAGTTATGTGGTCTTATATTGAAGCGCTTGTAATAATGTGGGCAGCAGTGTTCTGGACTATTTGTAGAGGACGGGTGGTTTGTTTGGGTAGACCTTGGTATATTATATTATAGTAGTCCAGTATAGGTGTAATGATGGCCTGGCATACTGTGCGGAAATGTTCTTTGTTGAGGAGAGGTTTTAGTCTCCGGAGCATTGCGAGTTCGAAGGCTGTTTTGGATATCTTGTTGATATGCGGTTGGAGGGCGAGTTGCTTGTCTAGAATCACTCCAAGGTATCGGACTTCATCTTTTATTGTGATTGGTGTACTGGATATGTTGATAGAAGTAGCAGGAATGAATGTGGAGTCTCTCGTGATGATGATTGATTCAGTTTTTTTATGTTGATGTTTAAGTTATTATTGGTTAGCAAGGTCGTCATCTCTTGAATGCAGTTTGATATGGTGGTATAGTCTGGGGAGTCCAGTTGAATAGGGGTGTATGCCATGATGTCATCAGCATATATGGCGTATTGTATCTTGTATTTGTTGAATATTTTGCATATAGGCTGAATGTAAATGTTGAAGAGAAGAGCTGATAGTTCTGAGCCTTGGGGAACTCCTTGAGTAGTCTTGAAGGGTTTTGAGGTGAGGTTACCGGATTTTACTTTCTGCTGTCTGTCTTCTGGGTATGATTGAAACCATTTAATGGTGGTATCTTGTAGTCCAATCTCCATTAGGCGTTTCAATAGTATGTGATGGGAAACTGTGTCAAAGGCTGCTGATATATCGATAAATATTAATAAGAAGCACTGTTTTATTTTGTCTATTCCTTTGATTATGTTATCGAATAGTTGTATGAGGAGTGTCTCGACCCCATGTTTTGGACGGAATCCGTGCTGATGATCTAGTGGGCCAAATTTGTCAATATGATCTTGGAGCTGTCTCTGTACAATTTTTTCAGTTATCTTAGCCAGGAATGGGAGGCTGGATATCGGGCGGTAGGTTGAAGGGTCTGTGCTGTTGGATGAGGTGGTTTTAGGAACGGGTCAGATAGTAGATTGCTTGAGTGTTTTTGGCATGTAGTCCTGAGAGAGAGAGGTACTCACTACCTTTTGGATGAATGTGTTAAATTCTTCTTTGGTGGATTTGATCCAAGTCACCGGGCAGGGGTCCAATGGAGAAGTGGTGGTGTTTAGAGCAGTAATGGTTTGTTCTATTTGTTTAGTTGACGGAATGCTGTATGTGATTATTTGTCCCTATCAGCAATTGTATGTGGGAAAACAGAGTTGACTATGAAGTGCAGTTACTCACCTGTAACAGGTGATCTCCGGGAACAGCAGGAATCAGTCTTCACATATGGGTGATATCGGCACCGATGGAGCCCGGCACAGGAACACTGCCCAGCATCCAACAGGAATGCTTTTGGGAGCGTTCCTCCATGCATGTATGGCTGCCTTCCTGCCTTCACTCTTACAGTAGTCTTTCTCAGTCAGGTGAATAGTGGAGAAATAAAATTTTTGTAGAACAGTAATGAAGAAAGCACAACTTGAAGGTGAGATGGGCAGGTTGTGAAGACTGATTCCTGCTGTTCCCGGAGACCACCTGTTACAGGTGAGTAACTATGCTATCTTCAGGAAAAAGCAGCAAAAGTCAGTCTTCACATATGGGACTCCTTAGCCCAAGACAACTGAGCGAGAGAAGAATTCCAGTGCAGCTAGAGGTTGCAGCAGGGATCCAACAGACTCAGCCCATTTGGAGCACTCCTTGCAAAGTAGTCAGATGGGCAGTGAGCAAGTTGTCTAAATTTGAAAAAGGTTATGCAGAACAGCCAGTCCGAATTGAGCACCAACTCTGGAGTATTTGTCCAGACAATAATGCATTGCAAAGGTATGCAGTGAAGACCATGCTGCTACTTGTCAGATCTGAGATAGGGACAGAATGGAGATTAGGTACTGTGGTAGCCATGGTTCTGACTTTATAAGCTGTAACACATTGTGGTAGACACAGCCCGGCCTGCCAATAAGCAAAAGATATGCAATCCGCTAGCCAGTTTTAAAAGTGTTCTCTTGGATACTGGTGCCCCTAGATGACACTGGTCAAAAAAGAAACTGAGAGGACTGGCGATAGGTCTTAGCATGGTCTAGATAAAAAGCCAATGCTCTCTTACAATCTAAGGTATGAAATCTGGCCTCAGCCAAAGAGGTGTGAGGCCTTGGAAAGAACATTGGTAGTGAGACAGATTGGTTCAGGTGGAAGGCGATGACAACCTTCGGCAAGAACTTAGAATGTTTGCAAAGAACTACCTTGTCTTGGTGTGGTAATTTGGTATTTGGAGTATAGTTCACAAAAGTATGTGGTTCACTGTCTCTTCGAGTTGAATTGACTGCTATGAGGAAAAGAAGCTTCCATGTTACAAACTTTAAAAGAGCTGAAACTATTGGTTCAAATGAACTGCGCATGAGTTGTGAAAGAACAACATTTAAATTCCATGGTTCGAGTGGTGGGCAGAAAGGAGGTTTGGTCAGAAGGCCCTGCATAAATCTGGCCACTAGAGAGTGTGCTGAGATAGGGCGGTTCTCTAAAATATGGTGGGAGGCCGCAATGGCAGATAAATGCACTCACACCAAGTTTGTCTTAAGGCCAGAGGAGAACAAATGGAGCAGGCACTGGAGTAAGTCTGGAATGGGACATGTGAAAGGATCTAG
Organism: Ichthyophis bannanicus; assembly: GCA_033557465.1. Taxonomy (NCBI): domain Eukaryota; kingdom Metazoa; phylum Chordata; class Amphibia; order Gymnophiona; family Ichthyophiidae; genus Ichthyophis; species Ichthyophis bannanicus. The sequence continues at coordinate 122,335,309 of CM066043.1, read as the reverse complement.
TGTTTTATGTGAACATCAGATGGAGAACCTGTGCCATTTAAGGGTGTAAGATTGTCTGGTCAAATCTTTTCTGGAAGATAGGAGCAAGTGCAATACGTCCTCTTGGAGATCTAAGTGTGAGAGGACAAAGCGATCAGCCTCCATGCTGTCAAGCGGAGCATCCTGAGGTTGGGGTGCAGAAGGGTCCCTTGCTCCTGAGAGAGTAGGGTTGATGAATAACCCAATCTGAGGGAAGGCGCTTGAGCAAGTTGAATAAACAGAGGAACCACGGTTGTCTGGACCAATAAGGGCAATGAGAATCATTTCTCCCCAGTTGGCCTGAAGCTTGAAGAGTGTTTTTGCTGAGTGGAAGGGGAGGAAAAGATTAAAGGGGATCCTGCACCCAATGGATGAGAAACACATCCGAATTCTCCCTGTGAGAGGAAGGAATCCTCGAGCAAAAATGAGGTAGTTGGGCGTTGAGAGAAGAAGCAAAGAGGTCGAGTAGCGGCGTCCTCCAGAGGTGGAACAAGTACTGTGCTACCTGGAGATTCCAGCTTCCACTTATGTGGATGGAGGATCCAGCTTAGCTTGTCAGATAAGTGATTCTCTGCTCCTGGAAGGTATACTGCATGTAGGTGAAATCCTCTAGGAATTGCCCAGTTCCAAAGGCCTCCGAATGGCCTCCATACATAGGGGGAGACAGCCTGTTCCCCCCTGCTTGTTTATATAAAACATAGCCAACTGATTGTCTGTCTGTATGAGAAGAGACCGTCTCCTGACTTGGGGAAATTAGACTTTGATGGCATTGAAATTCTGAGTTTGAGGAGATTGATCGGGAGGAGCACCTCCTGAGTAGACCAGAGGCCTTGTGTTGTAAAGCCCATTGAGATGGGCTCCCCAGCCTAGTTTTGATGCATTGGTCATTAGGGTATACTGCAGTGCAGACTTCTGAAAAGGTGATCCTATGACCAGGTTTTGTGGTGTGCACCACCACTGAAGGGCCTTTCTCATCTGAGGAGTGTTGATGAAGTCGGATAGGTGACCTGCAGACTACCTCCATTTTGTAAGAGTCCACTGCCACTGTCATGTTGAGACAGGCGTGGGGCACGATATGGACTGTGGAAGCCATGTGGCCGAAGAGACATAGAAACTTTCTTGCCATAACTGATGATTGTTACTGGATCTGTGGAGCTAAGGCAATCAGACGGAGGCATCTGTCCTCTGGCAGAAAAACCCGGCTTCTTACTGTGTCCAGTCAAGCTCCTATGAACTCGAGGTCCTGGGTTGCAGTGAGATGTGTTTTTGGATAATTTATGATGAAACTTAACTCCTTTAGGACAGGGAGAGTTTGATTTACAGCAGAGGTGACTGCTGAAGCAGTATCTGCCCTTAGCAACCAGTCGTCTAAGTAGGGGAACAGAAAGATCCCCAAAGTAAGAAGGTATGCTGCTACAACAGCCAAACACTTTGTGAAGACTCTGGGTGCTGAGGCCTCGGTACTGATAGAGGTTGCTTGCGGAAGCCATGTGCTCCTCCCTTCCCCTGCATTCCGGAAGCCAGCGCGGGAGTGGGCGCGAAGGGTGGGTAACCCCGGTAGTGGAGCCCCTTTCTTTGAAAGAATGGCTTCTTGGTTTGTTGCTTCTTCCGAGGGAAAGAGGAGGTCTTACGTGAGAGGTGGGCCTGAGTCATGAACTACGTTTCTATAAGAGCGGCCTTATCCTCCATAGGTTTACCAAACAGCTGCTTGCCAAGGCAAGGGACGTCCAGAAGCTTCTCCTGGACCCACTGCTCCAGGTCCGAGGACTGGAGCCACGCCTGACATCAGGCTACGATGTCGGCTGTCTCCACTCGTGCTGAGGACTCAAATCAGTCATAAGCGGCACGGGAAAGCTACTTTGAGCACTCCACGACGGACCTCAGGAGAGTTTGGAACCTGAGAATGGGTTCACCCCTGAGACCTGCGGAGAAGCCGCTGAACTCCTTGACAAAGTCATGCAGGAACATGCCCATATACAATTGGTATGCCTGAATGCAGCATTTGAGCATGGACCCCTGATAGGCTTTGTGCCCTGCCCAGGGGCCGAAGAGTGTGACTTCAGGCTCTTTTGCTTTCACATTGCTGATTCCACTACCATGGAGGTGTATGTAAGCTGGGTCTTCTGGAACCCCAGCCCGCATTGGACCCTGTACATAGCGTCAATGCGCTTGCGCACAATGGGGACCGAAGCAGGTGTCTCCCACATGTGCAGGAGCAGCCTGGACAGAATGGGAGGAACTGGGGCAGTGAGAGACTCCAGAGGCGGGGACTGATACTGTAAGATGTCAAGCTCCTCAGCTTGCGGCTCCTCTTCAGCCTGTGTAGCCAGGTTGAGGGTCCATGCCATGTCCCGCACAAACACTAGAAAGGATGTGTCCTCAGGTGACGAAGGGAGGTGCCTGTGGGCACAGGTCAATGGGAAAGTATCCCCGTCTGACTCCCAGCCTGAGAGGTCCGAGAAGGAAACTGACTCAGGCTGGTTGTCTGCTTGGAGCCAGAGGCCTTGGAGGATCTCGCTCCCGAGGAATGGAAAGGCGAGCGAGACAGATGCTGAGGACCCTCACGAGGCCCACGGCTCTCGGGGGGTTTCCAGGGCGGGTTTGGGTGTCCCTCTTGAGGGAACCTCGGTCTGGAGGCGTGGGCCAGCCGTACCAGGCATGAGCGCCTGCTGGGCAGCTAAGGCGGCAGAAACACTGTGCTCTAGTGACAGCATTCGGGACTCCCATGTGGATGTGGGTCCCTGCGACACCGACACCGGGGTTACTGGGTCTGGCATGGAGGAGGAGAGGGGGTCCTCACCAGGACAATCCTCAGGAGAACAGGCATCATCGCCGGAGGCCTCTGTGTCTGTACATGGTACCTTTTGAGGCTGCTCCTTGTCCGACTCTCGGGAATGCCAGTGGGGGGGCTGAGTGACCGAGCGGGAGAGCGCTCGCACTTGTCTGGAGCTCCTGACAGCGACTTCAAGGTCGTCGTCTTCTTCTTACGCCTCTGCACTTCGGGGGACCCCTGGTCGGAATGCTGCCGCGAACGCGGGGCCGAAGTGGGGGATCCCACCAGTGGAGGGACAACAGAGGGTGCCACTGGGGATTCCTTCCAGAAAACGTCATCGGACTTCTGCTTACGACTTAGCAGGGCTTTGGAAGACATTTTCTTACAAAGAGAGCAGAGCTCCGGGTCATGGTTGGCCCCAAGACACCGAAGAGAGCAGTCATGGGTATCCGTAAGCCACATGTTTTTGGAGCATCTGTCAAATTTTTAAAAACCGGTGGCCACTGGGGCAAAAAGGGCCCCCACAAGGTCGAAGACCTTTGCAGCCAGCAGTTGAGGGAAAAAAGGGCGTGAAGCCCACAAAAGGGACATTTTCACACAAAAGGACATCCCCTCTCTCATGGGAAAAAGAGAGCAGGGGAAGGACGGGTGCTACTAGAAAGAAAACAGGCTAGAGGCTGAAAACGAAACACTTTTTCCGAGAGACAAGGACGTGCTTCCAAAGGGCTCCACAGAAAAAGGGAGACTGAGCAAGATGGCACCTTTTAGAGGGAAGAGGACAAAGTATGCGTGACAGCAATCCCAAAGGCTTTCTTTGAAAGCTGGGTAATTGTTCCACACAGGCTCCATTGGTGCTGACGTCACCCATAAGTGAGGACTGACTTCCTGCTTGTTCCTGGAAAAGGGAAAGATTATGGGAGAATTGGCCATGCTCCTTCTGAAGCAGTCAAACTCTGAGGAGGTTGAATAGTAGCTGCAGGCTGTCACTTGGTAACCTTGGATTTCCTGGCCTGTTTCTGGCACAGTTGTCTCTGTTGCTGTTGTGGGGCAGAGTAGCCAGAATAGGAATGATATGGTGGATAAAACAGTTTCTTCTTTGGGAAGAAAGGCCTTTTAGTGGCAGTTTCTTCTTAAAGGGTCTGTGGTCTTCCTTGAAAGCCTCTTCATGGTAAGGTCATCAGTCTATTTCTCTGTCTTTCTTCCTCCACCTATGGCCAAAGAGGTTCTCACCATTACAGAATATGTTGATTAACTTGTCCTGGACCCACTGTTCCAGATCAGATGCCTGGAGCCATGCTGTTCTAATCCCAATGCAGGATGCAGCAGACCTACTACTGGCCTCAAAGGCATCAAATGCTGTTCTTGTTAAACATGTTGATATATTCTGGGCATTTGTTACTAAGACTTGATGAGCTGCCTGCTTGTCAGGCGGCAGCAGGGTGGTAAACTTTGACAAGTCTCTTGATACATCCTTGAGAAACATGCCCATATAGAGCATATAGGCGTCTATCCTAGAAGATAGAATGGTAGCTTGGAATGTTTTCCTTCCAAAGGCATCCAGGGTCCTGGCTTCTCTCCCAGGGGGCACCAAGGAGTGATTTTTCTGGCTGTTTACCCTCCTCATGGCTGACTCCACTACCATGGAGTGGTATATTGCTTGTGGCTTCTGGAAACCTGGGGATAGAGGGTCCCTGTAAAGGGCATCAAGCCTCTTACTCACTGCAGGGTAGACATGGGGGGGGGGGGAGGGGACTCCCACATCTGAGCCATTAAATTCTTTAAGATGTTATGCACTGGGAGGGTAGCAATTTCCTTCAGTGCCAATGGGTATTGGAGAATATCGAGGTCCTCAGCTTTTTGCTCCATTTCAATAGCCACTGAAACTTTGAGAGCTGTTGCCATGTCTTTAATAAAGTCCTGAAAGGACAGGTCCTCGGGCGGCGAACGTCAATGCTCATAGGAAGGTGATGGATCCGACGGCACATCCCTATGGGTATTGAAATCGATGGATTCCACCTCAGATGCTTCAAATTCATAATCAGAGTCCAGAAGGAATTCAAAGTAATCCTTATTGGATGCTCGATAACATCGAAGCTCTGTGCATTGAAGGTAAGGGCATCGGACATGGTTGTGCCGAGGACCTTGGTATCAGCTGCTCTGTGAAGATACAGAGGATGCCTGCATAAGTGTGCCAAGTTCTGTGGGCGACATCATCATCGGAAGAACCGGTGCTGGCTGCTGAGCACTCGATGTCAGAGTTACTGCTGCTAAGAGCATAGCGATGCTGTGCTTGATAGTGATGACATGGTCATCCAATGACGGTACCAGGGGACAGGTGGCTCCAGACACAGCTATATTGGCCACAACTCCCGATGCCGGTATTAGGGGTTCAACTGAGGATTGAATGTTGGGGGCATCCCCAAACCCCTCTGTGGCTTTGGAGGGTGAAACCTCCCGTCGGGGTATCTTTGTTGGATGTCTGCATCGGAGTGCGATGAATGATGGTACCAATACCAATGCTCTGTGTCCGAAGCAGACGCCAACCTGAAAGTCGAGGATCTCAATGCCAAAGCAGATGTCTTCTTTTCCTTAAGCCCTGGTGACTCCAAGCAATGCTTTTCCTTTGTTGGTGAGGACTTGGATGCATGGGAAGACACTGATAGAGTCAACATCCCTGAGGAGTGCACCGAAGGAGCTGAGCCCATAGGAAAAAGCTTAACCTTCTGTTTGTCCCATTTTTTCCCTATCTCTAGAAGTCATATGATGACAGGAGAGACAGGAATAGACAAGAATGCTCGTCAATGATAGAAATTGTATGGAACACTTGGAGCATTTTTTGAAACCACTCTGGGACTTCTCCATATTTAGAAATAGTATGAAGGCAAAACCAAACTGGGCAATGGTGCCTGGGCAGGCTGTGGGCCTCAAGGTTTTGTGAGAAAAAACTAAAATAAGTTAAAATATATCTAAAGAAAAATAAATAAAAAGGAACTGGAATAGACGGGGAGTCAAGCCGGTCGAAGGGAAGGCAACCCAAGTACTTCGATGATACTTAGTGAAAAAAAATTTGAAGTCTCTTGACGCGGCTGACAGGGACAAGGTCCCACTAGCTCTGGAGGGAAAAAGACGACTGAGGAGACTAGGAGTAAAGGCGGAAAGGCAGCCACACATGTATGGAGAAATGCTCCCAAAAGCATTCCTATTGGATACTGGAGCGTGTTCACACGTCGGGCTCCTTCAGTGCATACATCACCCATATGTGAAGACTGACTTCAAGCTTGTTCCTGGAGATAAGCAAATTATAGAATCACGGAAGCACCGACTGTGAAACACTCTGTTGAAGCTAATCATCTTTTTGAAAAACTGAGGTGTGTGTATTGATCACACACCCATGAACCACAGAGAGTATGATCGAGGGAAGTGGTTTCTAATCAGAAACAATGGATTTTTCAAGTAAACACAATAGAGCCAAGTGGGCTAAATGCAAACTCTAACTGGGCAGCATGATTTTAATTTTAGAATGTATTAAATAAGCTTGGTATTTTCAAGCTGCATGCTTTAGACAGGAGGGCGGGTTGTGTTGGAGGAAGCCAGTTGTATGCTGTCAAAAGACATTAGTTGTAATGGTGGGCTCTTTGATTAATTGTTTCATATGAGAAATTGATAAGTGGTTTGATGAACTGATTTTAAGGATGGCTGGCATGTTACAAATATCAAATAGCCAGGCAACATAAGAGCAGAGTAGGTACTGCCAGATAGTGACAGTAATGCAGTTTAGTGAGAATGACTTAGACAATTCTGTTAGTGTTGGGTGTGTGTTTTCATTATGGTTATACATTGCCTTGAATGATGTAGCACATACTGGCATAGTAAAAAAATAAATAAATATAAATGTATGCTAGGTGTGAGTCTAAATATAAATTTAGTTTTTAACTTTGGAGTGGCATAAGATTGTGGGTTGTGTGGATCCACAAAATTTTAACAGGGTAGAACAGGCCCATCATTAAGAAAGAATAGGGGCGGAGACATTCTAAGATGGCTGCGGAGTGTTTCCACGCAATCTGATGCCTAAGCGCAAAGGGCAGTTGAGGGCTTTCCTCTCTGAAACCCAACAACCGATTCTCGGTCCAATGGATCGTTTTGTTCACTTACCCTCGGACCATCGGCAGGAGATTCGAGCCGGCTTGGTCGTGCCAAGTGTGGAGGCTCGTGCGTTTCCTTCAGACGGTGAAACTTCTCTCTCTCCTGTGTTGAGGATGCCGCCGCCACGCCCAGCTGCTTCGGCTCCATCCCTGGCAGCTGCGACGCCGTTGTCTCCTGGAGAGGGGACTGCAAGCACCACAGATGGGGCGCGTGCTGGCGGATTGGCTCCGTTGACCCCTGAGAGCAACGGGGAGGCTGTGGGTGAAATTTCGACGGCAGAAGTTCTGGTGACGTCTTTGGTGGATGGAAAGGTACCTTCTCAATCTGCTTCAATCCATGCAGTGTCCGATCCACCTCTCTTGGTTCGCCCTAAAGTTTTCACTTTGGAGTCTATTTGGGAGGCCATTGCATCTCTTTCTTTGGTGATTCATTCTCAGACTTCTGCTTTATCCACTCGGGTTCAAGAGAATGTGGCCAATATTCAGAAGAAAGTTGCAAATATCGATATAGCTGTGTCTGTGTGTAACCAGATAAAAACTCAGATAAAAGATCTTGGTTCTCAGTTGGAAACTGTTTCTGGTACGTCTGAGGCTTTATCCAAAGATAATGGGGCAATTAAATATAAACTAGAGGTGTTGGAAAATGCCTCTAGGGCTGCTAATCTTCGAGTCTTAAATTTTCCAAGACTGTCCTGTATTACTGCTATGGACATGTTTAGGAGATATATGCAGGAGATCTTAAAAGTCCCTTCAGAACTGATACCACCTTTAAATAAGGTATATTATCTGCCTCGTGGGAAGAAGAGTACTGAGACCCCAGTGGCTGTCTCTAATGTGGACTTTAATATTCTGAATGTTTCTGGCTTGCTCAAAGACTCTGGTGGAGATTCTTGTGTTCCTTCAACTTTACTGGTACATGTAAGGGGAAAATAAGTTTCTTGTTGTACAGAGGGACCATGAGGCCCATATGTGAATACCTAGATAGAAAGGAATGTGTTGTGCTAAGACAAGATTCAGTGATCTACAGAGACAGGTACCAGTTTGTACGGTTGCTAATTAGCAATATCAGGAGCAGGGCTATGCTGCTGGGATTGGTTTATGACGTATATATGTTTTTGATACTGTATAAAAGATAGACTGCACTTCTAACGTACGGAATAAACTTACATGCTACTTATGTGCGAGTGTGTGTGTGTGTTTGTTCTCCTGGGATCCCAGACAGAGAAGGTAAGGTAATTCCTCGACCCAGAGGATTAACGGACGTCCCAGGGTAAGTGATATAAGTGCTGGGAAGGAAAAAGGACCCTACCCTTACAGTACAATGTGCATTAGTCTCAGATAAAGATTGGCTCTTAAAAATGTTTTTTAAGAAGCGGTTAGATACTTTTCTGGGCCTAACCATATCTATGTTTCTTGATTTAACCAGGGAGACCCAGAAGCGGCGGAAACAATTTCTTCTTTATAAAGCTGGGGTCTTGCAAATTGGGGGGGGGGGGGGGGGTTCTGAGATTCCCTTGAAGATGTTTGGTTATTATTAATTCTGTTAGATATGTTTTTTCTGACCCAAACGATTTGGGTACTTTCATTAATGCCAGACTTTCCTCTACTGCACTCCCAGAATAAATTGTAATCTCTTCTTCTTGTTTTGTATATGTCCTGGGTACTTCGGGGCCATTTTGGTTTCTTGTTTAGATACATAAAGTTGTCTTATATTAATTTTACTTTCCAGAGTACTCCTGCTCTGGTCTGTATTTCCTCTCTCCTTCTTCCAACATGTGGACTGTATGGAGCTGAAATGGATTTGATGTTTATTGATTTTTCTTATGGCTGTTTCCTTATCTACTCCATTTTCTTTGCAAGATTGTAATATTGTTCTTGCTGTTTGGTGTAAAATTCTATAAATTTAAAAAAAAAAGAAAGAGTAGATCTACTGTAGGGGTTGAATGTAGTAATAGTCACAGCATAAATATGAATTGAAATGTAAATGTTTCTCGATTATAAAAAGATCATGGAAGGCGCTAGGGGCTACTGAATGCAAGAGTATGTCAGTAGTTTGAAGGCATGATTTGCACTGAAAGCGAGGTTTTAATTGGTGTGGAGTTATGATGTATGTTGATGGTACAGGATAGGTAAAGGTCTCATCACTCCTGTGCAGTTTACAAGCATTGGAAAGTCATTTTCTTCCTCGAAAGCCAATGATGTTTTGATGATTTAAGTTTTCCCAAGTGAGCAGCAGTGGGAATGTTGCTGGTGAATGAGGCTTTTGATATGTAAAAGTAAGTTTAAATTAGACTTACCTGCTAATTGTAGTTCCTGAAGGAACTCCAGTCTAGTCCCGGGAACTCTAGGGTTATCAACCTCTTCCAGCAGCTTGGAGACTGATAGGTGTCATTCTTTGATGACACTGGTATAAGGACACAGGCACCGGCTCCTCCTACTCCAGTAACCTATTGACAAAGCAGACTCACCAGAGCAACAATTAAGTTAGAACACTTCCTAACACCCAGTGCCCACTAAATGCACAATTACTAAAGAGTAATGTAACCCTAATATAACAACATTAACAGAATATAATTCCTCAACGATATTTAAGTTGATTCGGAAGGGTCTGGCTTCCGTCCCAGAAAGAATAACAGAGCTCGGAGCTTCGCAAAACTTTTAAGACCCCGAAGAATCCGCCCCGAGCCCAAAGCACCACAGCGCTGCATATACTCTCACCGGTAAAGCTGTGCTTCAGGCTCCACCACCTAGCAAAAACTCGAGACGGGATCCGGGACTAGACTGGAGTTCCTTCAGGAACTACAATTAGCAGGTAAGTCTAATTTAAACTTCCTTATCATCCCTCCAGTCTAGTCCCGGGAACTCTAGGGACGTAACAGAGCAGTAAAAAGAAGTCAACGGGTGGGACCTGCTAGCCCAGCCTGAAGCACCGCTGACCCAAAACAGGTATCCCTACCCGCCTGAATATCCAGACGATAATGCTTCACAAAAGAATTCAAAGAAGACCATGTCGCCGCCTTACAAATCTCGGCCGCTGGCACAAAACCAGACTCCGCCCAGGACGCCGCTTGCGCCCTAGTAGAGTGCGCTCTCAGGCCATCAGGTACCGGCCTGCCTTTTAGAAGATAAGCTGACTCAATTGCTCCCTTAATCCACCTAGCAACTGACGCTTTGGACGCAGCTTCCCCCTTGCGAGGGCCGCTGAACACAAATAATCTATCCGACTTCCTGAACACCGCAGTCCTCCTGAGATAGCGTTTCAAGGCCCGACGGATATCCAAAAGATGCAATTGAGGCGCCGCAAGACCCTCCGAGGACTTATGGAACACTGGCAGAGACACTACCTGATTTACGTGAAACGGAGATAGGACCTTTGGTAAAAAAGATGGCACGGGACGTAACACTACCTTGGACTCATGAAAAGTTAGAAACGGTGCTCTGCAAGATAACGCCTGTAGTTCTGAAATCCGCCTCGCCGAAGCAATGGCCACTAAAAACACTACCTTCAGGGTAAGATCCTTTAGAGATGCCTTAGCCAAAGGCTCAAATGGAGGCGAACTCAACGCTGTCAACACCAACTGCAGATCCCAGGTCGGCACTAAGAGCCGGCCCGGAGGCCTCAAAACACCCACCGCTTTCAGAAATCTCTTAACATCTGGATGGGTACAGAGCCCTTGACCCCTGACCTTCCCCCTATAACAGGAAAGCGCTGCCAACTGCACCTTTAAGGAGGCTGCCGCCAACCCTCTTTGGAAACCATCCTGTAAGAACGCTAAAACCTGTGGAATAGAAGCCCGTAAAGCCTCACACCCACGCTCCGTACACCAAGCCTCAAAAATGCGCCACACGCGAACATACGCTAAGGAAGTAGATCTTCTGCGTGCCCTCAACAACGTCATAATCACATCTGACGAATAACCTCTAGCTCTCAACCTCGCCCTTTCAAGAGCCATGCCGTAAACGAGAACCGAGCTACCTGTGGCATCCACAGCGGACCCTGCTGTAAGAGATCTGGTCTGGGCGGTAGTCGCCACGGCTTCCCCACGATCAACCGCTTGAGATCCGCGTACCACGGCCTTCTTGGCCAATCCAGCGCGATCAGAATCACGCATCCTCTGTGGCGTTCGATGCGCCGCACCACTCGGCCTATTAACACCCACGGAGGAAAGACATACAGGAGCCGACCTGAGGGCCACTCCTGGACTAACGCATCCAGGCCCTCGGACATCCGCTCCCTGCACCTGCTGAAAAAGCGTTCTACTTTTGCCGAATTGAATGTCGCCATGAGGTCCATGATGGGCGTCCCCCAGCGACAATCGCGTCGAACACCTCCGGATGAAGTGTCCACTCTCCCGGATCTACTCTCACCCGACTCAAAAAATCGGCCGCTACATTGTCTACCCCGGCGACATGAGCCGCTGACAGAGCCTGAAGGTTTTGCTCGACCCAGTGAAATAACTGATCCGCCTCGGCCTCTAACGGAACACTGCTGGTGCCGCCCTGCCAGTTGATGTAGGCTACGGCGGTCGCATTGTCCGAAAACACTCTGATCGCTGCACCCTGCAGAAACTGCTGAAACTCCTGCAACGCCAAGACCACCGCACGAAGTTCCAACCTGTTGATTGACCACGTCTTTTCCTGAAGCGTCCAAATCCCTTGCGCAAACCGTCCCTGACAATGTGCTCCCCAACCTAGGAGACTTGCATCCGTAGTCAGTGGAATCCAGGCCGGCATTTCCAAGGGCATGCCTCTCCCCAGAGACTCCGGAAGCAACCACCACTGCAATGCCTCCCGAACTGAGTCTGGACAGAGAAGTCTCTTGGAAAGCGGATCGTTTTGATGAGACCACCGTCTGAGTAACACTCTCTGTAAAGGCCGCATGTGCGCTCTCGCCCAGGGCACCAAGTCGATCGTTGCCGCCATCGTTCCGAGAACTTGCAACTAATGCCACGCTGTTGGTCTCGGCCGTTGGAGAAACCCGCGAACCAACCTTTGCAAGGCCAGCACGATGCGGGGGCAGAAAAACCATGCCTACCGCGGTATCGAAACGTGCCCCGAGATACTCGATCTCTTGAGAAGGAACCAGACTGCTTTTGGCCACATTTACCACCCAACCGAGCTTCTGCAGACAAGTGACCACCTTGGCAGTAGCCTCCTCGCTTTCCACTCTGGATTTTGCTCGAATCAACCAGTCGTCCAGATAGGGGTGCACGAGAACACCGTTCTTCCTCAATTCCACTGCCATGACTACCATCACCTTGGTAAAGGTCCTTGGCGCCATAGCTAGCCCGAAGGGTAGTGCCCGAAACTGAAAATATGCCATGGGAACCGCAAACCTGAGGAATTTCTGATGTTCTGGGTGAATCGGAATGTGGAGATATGCCTCGGATAAATCCAGGGAGGTCAAAAACTCCCCTCTTCGAACCGCCATGATGACGGACCGTAGCGTCTCCATATGAAAATGAGAAACTCTGAGACACCTGTTGACCTTTTTGAGATCTAAAATTGGCCGATAAGCCCCTTCTTTCTTTGGGACCACAAAATAAATGGAGTATCGACCTGAACCGCATTGATCCGGAGGCACCTGTTCGACCGCCTTGAGATCCAGTAACCTTTGTAAGGTCTGTTTGACTGCCACTCGCTTGTGCAGTGACTTGCAAGGGAACTGAACGAAGGCTTCGGTCACCGGTCTTTGAAATTCTAAAGCATATCCCTCTCGAATCACCTCCAGCACCCACTGGTCTGAGGTAATCCCGACCCAGGCAGCGTAAAAATCCTAAAGACGACGACCCACTGCTACGGCCACCTGGGTCCCCCTGACTTCATTGTGGCTTCTTGGCCCCCGAGGTGGCGGCCGCAAAACCTCTGTTGGCACCACGGAATCCCCGAAAACTCTGGTTTCTAAAGGCAAAACGCCCTCTCTGGCCCTGTGGGAACCTAGGGGAGCGAAAACGCCGAAAATCTCTCATTGGAAATTTCGGCATCGGAGAAAATTTCCCTGGCTTCTGTTTGTCTTCCGGCAGCCATCCACCCTTGGACTCTCCCAGATCTTTAACTATCTTCTCCAAATCCTCTCCAAACAGTAGCCGTCCCTTAAAGGGAAGCTTACTTAAGCGGGCTTTGGAAGAAGCATCCGCTGCCCAATTGCGTAGCCAGAGATACCGCCTGGCGGCCACTGCCGAAGCCATACTGTTCGATAGCCCCCTAATGAGATCATAATGAACATCCGCTAGATAGGCCGCTCCGGACTTGATACGAGCTGCCTCACCAACTGAGTCTCCAGCCTGCTCACCCTGAAGCCTCTGAGCCCAGCGGAGACAGGCCCTGGCCACCCAAGCCCCACAGATGGAAGCTTGAATGGAAAGAGCATTAACCTCAAAAACCTGCCTCAACAAGGCCTCCAGCTTCCTGTCCTGAGTGTCCTTAAGAGCCGCAGCGCCTTCGACCGGAATGGTCATCTTCTTAGTCACTGTCGAGACCGTGGCATCCACTTTGGGAGATTTGAACAACTCCTTATCTAGCTCTACCAACGAATAAAGGCGAGACATTACCCGAGAACCTCTGAGAGCGGACTCAGGCATATCCCACTCACTTTGTATCATCTCTTTAATGACTCTATGTATGGGGAAGGCCTTTTGCGTCTTCCTAAAAGCTTGCAAGAGTGGATCTTCCAAAGTAGCCTCTTCAACCGGCTCAGCCACCGGCACATTTAGTGCTTTCAACGTCTCTGAAATTAGAGCGGATAACTCTTCCCGTCTAAAAATACGCACCACTCTAGCCTGATCCTCCTGTTCAATGATTTCTCCCTCTTCCAGCTCCTCGTCCATCTCAGGATCATGCTCCTCCTCCTCGGTACGCAAATCCTCCGAAAACTCTGACTTACTCTGCTTATCCGGCTCCACCCAGGCTCTCTTTGGCCCGAGGACCGATGGAGACGTGGAGAGAGGAGAGCCAGGTCGTTTGTGCCCTAAGTCGGCTGGCACAGGTGCCAAGGATGAGGCGGAAAGATCTTTAGGAGCCCTGACAAATGCTCTTTGAATAAGAGCTACAAAATCGGGGGAAAAAATGGAAGCTAAATCAGTAGCAAAGGGGGCCTGAGGACGAGGCACATCCGGAGCCGAGGAAGGGCCAGGTACAGGTTCCACGGGATCAAGCAGAGGAGACAGTGGCCTCTGCACCACTACCTCCTGGTCCTCTGATGCATCGGACTGCTGCTGCTCCATTGCTGAAGCCTGGCTGCAGCTTTTACAGATGCCCGCTTCAGACACAGTAGACCTTTTAATCCCACAGATCAAACATAAGGTTTTGGCCGGCATTCTAGCACCCTGTGCTGCTATGGGGAGAACAAGCACGAATTGCCTTTAACCACCTGCTCAAGAGACTTTCTGTAGCCAGAGACAAAATTGACAGGGATTCCTAGCTGACCTGCCCTGCTGACTCCGGGCCGTTTTTTTTTTTTTACAGATAAAAAAAGGAAGCAGGAGGTCACCCGACCTGAATAGTGAAGGAAATTTTGCTAAACGAAGCTTCCTGAGTCAGGAACGTAAAATTGTTTCCCCCAGCCGCGCTACTGCTTTTCCCGCCGAAAACAGCCCGCGGCGGGAAAATGGTTCTCACACAGGCCTCTCAGCTAAAATCACCCCCGGTCGCTGCACCCTTCAGACATGCCAGAGAGAGGGAAATCAAACGCTTACCTCAGTGAAAGGAGCGCAAAAAACAGCCTCAAGAGCCCCGAAGCTGCCAAACTTATTGTGGCCGAACTCAGATTCAAGGCACTGATCCTGTAAGAGCTCAAGACCAATCTCACAACCATGCTCGTCTGCCGACTCCCCCAAAACGCCTGCAGGCAAAACCTCTGCATCGCGCTGGAGGAGACAGGTACTAAGAATCTGAGCCCAACCGGACTTACTCCGGCTCTGAAATCTTCCTGCCCCTGTCACACTGCTAAGAGGGAGGAAGAAGGGAAGAGAGGCCCCTCCGTCGTCAAAATTTAAAGCGGTATAGCCCCATAAGCTATGCTCAAGAAAAGAAAGAAAAAGAATTTGGAAATAAAAGAAATAATGCCAATTTGAGATTTCAAACTCCAATTAACTAACACTAAAGTCCTTAATTGCTCCTCCAGTGAGCCAGAAAACTCTGGCTCACATCCTCCAGCTGCTTGGAGACTGATAGAACTGGAGTAGGAGGAGCCGGTGCCTGTGTCCTTATACCAGTGTCATCAAAGAATGACACCTATCAGTCTCCAAGCTGCTGGAAGAGGTTGACAACCCTAGAGTTCCCGGGACTAGACTGGAGGGATGATAAGGAATTTGTATATAGTACATTACGGCCATGTAGGATTCCATAGGTTTGGAATGACTTATGTTGCTTTGGAGAATAAAATGAAAAATGTTCCTAGATCTATTAAGGGTGCATGCTACCATCTAGTGAAATGTTACTGTTTCTTTCTTCACAACTGAAGTTTCACTATAGTTCTGTATATCCAGATGGCTCCTTCTAGGGGGGCTTTGAAATGAAGTAATGCAACTGTGGGTTTTAGAAAGCTGAGAAAGTTATTCTGAGTTTTGTTTATGTGCTGTAGCTCTTGTGAAATGCTGCCAGGGTCAGAGTAAATGGATGAATGAGGTGGATAAAAAATAAGGCCACTGGATGTCTCCCCTTGCACATAATTATAGGAAGTATTGAAAAAAACAGAATGAATTTTAGATTGGCTGGTGGGTTTTTTTGACCTGTGATGTTATAATTCTGATGCCTTGGAAATAGCTAACTATTTAGACTGAGGTCTTTTTTCCTTCCCTATTATTGAAGCCATAACTGTATGGTTAAAAGGATTTTTTTTAATGTGAAAAGTTTTGGACAGAGGATATTGGTGATTATTTTTGACCGATATTCATATCAGAGTGGAGAAGCAGCCTAATGGTTAGTGCACTGGCTTGGGAACCAATAGACCAGGTTTCTATTCTGACTAGCTCTCCTTGTGGCCTTAACCCTCCACTGCCACAGAAAATATCAAGTTATCAATGTCCCTGTTTAATGTACATTGCCAAGTTTAAGTTACAATGTAAACCGCTTTGACTGAAAGGATAAAGCGGTATTAACCCCCCCTCCCCCTCAAAAAAACCTGTTAAATAAATATCCTCTGGGGTTCTGTATTATATTGTCTAATTTGGTACCATGTCAAGACTAAAAGCAAAGAAAAGCAGGGGTACCACTATTTTCACTACTTACAAAGAACCCTTCATTATGCCCAAAACAGCCTTATTTTGGTAGAAATTGCTTGTGTCAGGGGCAATATATCAACAAAATACTAAAAATCATTTAATTACCACAGGCGATTTTTAGTATTACGTTGATATATTGTCCCTGCCACAGGCAATTTCTGCCAAAACATGACTGTTTGGGGCATAATAAAGGGATCTTTTTAAGTAGTGGTACCCCTGTTCTTTTTTTGCTTTTATAGTCTTTATATGGTACCAAATTAGACAATATAAAACAGAACTCCAGAGGATATGAATATCGGTCAAAAATAATCACCAACACTCTCTGTCCAAAACTTTTCACATTAAAAAAATCCTTACCTTTTTTTGCTTGTACTTTTTGTGGGAGTGTCCCTTTGCTTTGCATTTTTCTGTCCATATAAGGATTGCGGCAGCTTCTGTTCACACTTGTATTCATACTATTTGACCATGGGTAGCTAAACCTTTGCATACAACTGGAACTGTATAATTAGGGAAATCTAGCTTTGGTGACAGATTTCATGAACAGCCGATCAATTCCATAGCAGCATGGTAGAACACTTCTAATAATCTTTGAAACAGCCCTTATTGTGTTATGACTACAAATGATTTAGTTATTAAAAACAAATTAAACAATGTGCAACAGGAAAAGGTTCCACCATACTATGGAACAATCAAAAAGCAATTGTGAAAGGCAAAAGGGAAATACAAATTGCTTCAAGACAATCAGAAAAATATATTAACAGATATTAACAGCAAACCTACTTTTTAGCTACAATTTCAACAAAAATGTAAATGTACTCCATGTATATTGCTTACTTAAATTGTGTTACTTTACTGTATTCATTAAATCTTGTTATGATGCTCACATCAATGAATGGTCTTGGCTCTGTAAGAAATTATAGATGATTGAGCTATAATTTATTCAAACTGATTACTCAATTTGACAACTGACAGAACTGTGCAAGTAAGAACAAAAAAAAGTCAAGAACAATAGCACCATACAAGTAAATTCAGTTATCTGGGAAGATAAATCCTAAACTGGAAGGTAAATATATACTCATTTCCAAAAGGATGCTGGAAAATAAGTATATAATCAGAAAAGGATGGATGGGTTTGTTTTCAAAGTCACTAACCTACGGCATCCCAAACTCTCCTTGAGTATGCATAAGATAAATTTTCATATACTGGGTTTGCAATTAATGCTAATTTATCTCCTGCATATTCATTGCAAATATCCTGAAAATACAATGGGCTCTCAAGTCACTAGGACATATTTGGGAAGCCCTAACCTATCCATTCTTTTGTATCACATCTTCCTTTCTCTTGTTCTTGTCACAAATCAACAAGGAGTGCACTAGAAGTAAGATATCCACAGGACTCAGAAATGGAGTGCAATAGTAACTCTTCTCTACAGCACATAAACCGTACTAACATTTTGAGGTTCTTAATAAAGCTGCTCTGGATTTCCTAGAGGTGTCTCAGCTTCGCCTTGCTCTAGCTGTGCCGTTTTGCTTGCAAGCGTTTGTGCCTCCCTTCCACTCTCCTGAACAATATTTGAGTCAGTGATCTAGAGATAAAAGGCTCTCCAATGCTAAGATGAGCATAAGTCCTCCATTTCCCACACTGGGTCTGACACACCATCCTGGAGAAGTCAATACATATAACCCTTGCTGTCTTCTAGAGTTCTTCCCCAAGGCAAATGAGTACAAAGGAAACAAATATTAAATCTGTGAATCACTGAAGGAAAGTAAGGAAACATGTTTTTATGTGGTGAGTGAGGAGGATGAGATAAATATAAGAAAAGAGAAGAAACTGAATTGCACAGAAGTCAGGTTTATAACATGCATCAGGGAGTAAACTAGTATATTAGGTCAGAACTATGATACTAACCTGCCATTATATTCTATGGGCCCCATATTCAGCAGCTAGCAGTTGCTGCTGAAATGAACACCCAGACACTCAATGCCAGGGCCATATCTGGATAGTGGCTAAGTTTAGGTACCTATCGCAGCTGCCCAGCTAACCCTGGATATCACCTCCACTCTGCCGCCAGAATGCCCTGATACTAGCCAGTGAACATTGGGGGCATGTTCGGTGTTGGCACCTGCAGATATTCAGCAGCACTAGTGGCACTGAATGTCCCACTTACTGCAAATAATGTGGTTAGTAGATCTGCTAACCACATTAATCACTTCCAATATCGGGCCCTATGTTTTCATTTCTATGTTTCTAAATACGACTGTGCTAAAGGAGAATAAAACTGTTATAGTTTTAAGAAACAGAAAAAAAAGTTATTAGAGAAGAGTGTGCATCACTGGGCAAAGATAAGAAAAACTGCTTCTCGAGGAGGGTAGAGAGAAGAGGCAGAAGAGATCATGTCTATGGCAAGTAGCACCACTTAAGGGAACTGGTTCCAAAACGTCTTTTCTAAACAAGCCAATTATCTAATTTTTCACATTGCACAGATTCATATACTTTACCTGTATCTAAAGCAATTGATTTTGGAGGGGCAACAGGATGAAATCCAACTGGAAATATAGCCCCAGGTAACTGGTTATCAATCTGAAAATAAAATAATATTTTAAAGTCACTGAATAACAGAAGACAAATATCATATTCTAGTCTCCAGCTTCGTAATAGCCAGGAAGGAGAAATTTTACTTACCGATAATTTCCTTTCCTGGAATCCAGCTAGACCAGTCCAAACCAGTGGGCTATGTCCCCCTGCCAGCAGATGAGACAGAGAAAAATTCTCGAAGCTTTGTGACATCACCCTTGGTATAAAAACCCATCCTCCAAGGGGAGCTTCAGTATTTCCATAACAAGCAGCAGGAGTTCAAAACAGCCAAGCAAGCACAGCAACAGATCAAAAGTAACCTCTTAGAGAAATGAGTCTTATAACCACCACATAAAATGAACAAAGTGAAACTGTAAGCCAAGGAAGTATGTACATGGCAAGCCAAAGACGTATGTACATGGCAAGGTAAAAATGTCGCCGATAGGTAAGCAATGGACTAGACAGTCTAGAGGGGCGGGGTCCTGGACTGGTCTAGCAGGATTCCAGGAAAGGAAATTATTGATAAGTAAAGTTTTTCCTTCCAAATACATCATGCTAGACCAGTCCAGACTTGTGGGGCGTACCATAGCTAAACCACTCCAGGGTGGGAATAAACAGCTGCAGCCAGATCAGAGGCTCTGAAGCGAGCTGCTTCTCGAGCTTGGACATCCAAGTGATAGTGATGTGCAAATGTAGATAGGGAGGACCAGGTAGCTGCACTACAAATATCTAACGGAGCTACTCACGGGCATTCTACCCAGGAGGTAGCACGAGTCTGCCCGAAGATCTATGGGCACAGGTTTGTTCACTAAAATATAAGCTGACTCAATGGTCTGCTTCATCCAGCAGGCAATGGTCGCTTTTGGAAGCAGCCACCCCTTTTTTGGGACCAGAAGTCAGGACAAAAAGGTGATTGGAGAGACGAAACAAATTAGTTTGAGATAATGGTGTAACGCCCTACCGACATCCAAGAGGTGAAAGACTCGATTGTCAGCCAAACACTGCTCCTTAAAAAAAGGAAGGAAGCAAAACAGATTGATTGGCATGAAAATCCAAAAGGTCCTCTGGCAGAAGGGATGGCATTGTTTGAATGGTAGCAGCCTCCGGGGGAAAAAGACAGAAAAGGATTCCGGCAAGAATGAGCCTGGAGATCCGAAAGGTGCTGTGCCAAAGTGACTGCTATAAGAAAAACAGTTTTGAGAGTCAAATCTTTGATAGATGCCTTATGGAGAGGCTCAAACTGGGTATGAGTGAGAGCACAAAGCATTAAGGACAGATCCCAAGAAGTGACAATTGGACAAACGGGGGGCCTCAGGGTGCAAATGTCCCACAGAAAACGGAAAATGTCTACATGAGAAGCAAAAGACCATGCACAGAGAGGCCCCTGAAGAATGTAAAGGCCACAATATGCACTTTTAATGAATTAACACTAGAAGCTCCAAAAGGCATTTTACCTAGAAACCCCAAAGTGCGTCAATTGACGCATTATCACGATGACTGCGTTTAGCATGAAATGCAGATGTGAATTAATTTGAAGCTACTTATTTGTTTAATACGTGCAGTATGTGACGTCATTACATGACATCATCGTGTGTTTATTGGTTTGTAATTTCGGAGTAAAACTGGAAACAGTGATTGATTTCAAACCAAAATTTACTCTGTTACACGGGTATGCACAATGTCGTGACTTTCGAACACGCCCTAGAACAGGCCGACACTCCAGAACTTTTAACATATCGCTTCCTTCCTGAAATTTTATTCATTTTTTTCTCTACGATTCTATGTACAGAATGCCGAGACCTCGTAAGAAGACAGCAGTGCCTAGCTGTGTGGTGCAAAATCAGTTCATCTGTTGCCAGCTGCGGCTACCACTTCAATGCAGAAAACGAGAGAACCTCGTCCACAGCGCATGACAGCAGCACAAGCACTTGCCAAGCTGCAAGATATTTTGGAAATTGACAGTGACTCTGATTCGACTGAATCAGATTCAAATATTGACCTACATGTTACAGGTTGTGCAGGCGTAGAGGATTTGACTGGTTCAGACTACAGCAGAAACACTGATGAAAGTGATGATGCTCATTCTCATTATCCAATAATCGCTGAAAACAAGAGCAGGACGACAGGGTCAACAGTGGTAGCAAAAGATGGGACTGAATGGAAGATCATGTCACAAGGTGAAAGCAGTGGCAGATTGCAGGCCCAAAATGTATTCACCTGGGGATGCATATTGTCGTAATGTTGAAACACCAGTGGATGCATTTAGACTGATCGTTGACCCTGGTTTTGTGAGTCACATCAGGAGCTGCACTATGGAGTATGCCCATTTATCAGGCCCATCATGGGATGTAGCTGAAGATGAAATAGAAGCGTTTCTGGGACTGGCATATCTAAGAGGTTTCACGAATGCCAAAAACTTTCCAATTGATTTGATGTGGTCCGAAACTTATGGCTGTGCAGCATTTAGGCAATGTCAAAAAACAGATACGAAGAAGTAAAGAAATTCATGTGATTTGATGTCAGAGCTTCACAGCAGGAAAGAGTGAAGTGTGACAAATTCGGTCTAATGACATGGGTGTTATCCAGATTTGTTGATAACAGTCAAAAGTGTTATGTACCAGAAGAATCACTTACTGTAGATGAACTATTCCCAACAAAAAGCAGATGCAAATTCACGTAGTACATGCCAAATAAGCCAGATAAATTTGGAATAAAGTTATGGATCTTGGCAGAATTGCAGTCCAAATACTGTTTGAATGTGAAACCGTATACTGGGAAAGATGATGAAAGAGTTGGCAGATCAGAAACGCATGTGGTCATGACTCTAATGCAGCCATATTATCAGCGAGGATACAATGTTACGGTTGATAATTTTTTTACGAGCCGTGACCTCGCTGAGAAACTATTGGAGAAGCGCACTTCGTTGGTTGGGACCATTTGTCTGAATAGCAGAGAACTACCATCACTTACAAAACTCGAACTGTACCAATCCAAGTTCTACACCAATGGATCAATGACCATAGTACAGTACCAGACGAAACAGAATTAGACTGTTTCCATTTTGTCGACTTTGCACAAAGGTGCGATATGTGAAACCAGCAGCAAGCTGAAGCCTGGAAACGTGTTGTACTACAACAAGAATAAATGCGGTGTTGACATGCTTGACTCGATGTGCCGTCAAATGTCCACCAAATCTGCATGTCACAGATGGACACTAGCCATTTTCTTCAATATTCTCGACTTGGCGGCCATCAATGCCTGGATTTTCTGCAAGCAAACTGGTGTCACCATGCCAAGGAGACAGTTTCTTCACACACTGTAGTAGCAGCTGCGACAAACTTGTGCTGCTCGATGTTCGTACTACGAGTCAATGCCAGCCACTGTTGCGACAAACAAACTGGCAAAGCGAGTAACATGTGCAGTCAAGGCCAGCTGCAAACAAAATCGCACTGTTACGCTGTGCGATAAAAGTTTGTGGACAGTGTATGTTGACAATCTGCGCCAGTTGCACATAGACTCTAAATGTACAATAGCAAACCGTACATGCTTATCCTGTTCATTTGTTAACTGACATGGACTTTGAAGTTACTTTTGAATTTGCAGTTACTTTTAAAATTTAGTTAACACTGTTCTTATGTTAGTCGTTGTAAGAAAACTTGTGAAAACCACTCAATTTTCTTGGTTGCATCAACTGACGTACTTTGAGGCTTCTAGGTATAAATTCATTTTCCCGCTAGGTGGCGCATGTGTCATTAATTTTCGATGCACATGGAACATAACTGACATGGTTCTAGCAGTGGCGCTGGTATACAACTTCGAAGATGCATTTGCATCAATTGACGTACTTGGGGCTTCTAGTGTTAAGAGCAAATCTGCCCTGAAGGAAGGGAAGGATGTCTGGAACATCAACACGCCAAGGGGAGAGGTATCTCTTAGAACACCAGGAAGAAAAAAAGATGCCTGATCCGAGCATAGACATGTGAGGTAGACCACCATCAAGCCCGTAGTAGAGTGGCCACTACCTGCGGCGAGTAATCTTTGCACAACAAGTGACACCACTCAGAAGCCAAGCCATAAGTGAGGAGCTGGCTCATCCATGAGAACCGGCCCCTGGAATAGGAGACCTCTCCTGCCACCAAGGGATAGGGGCACATCCTGCAGGAGGTGAAGGAGATCGGCATACCATGGACACAGAGGCCAATCTAGGACTATCAGCACTACCCAGTTGGAGTGTGACTAACAGCGTACACGGCCAATTAGCAGTCAAAGAGGAAAGATGTAGAGAAGCTGGTTTGAGGGCAGGTCTGAACCAGAGCATCTTCAGTTCCTTTCGATGACTGAAAAAGATTGACGTCTTGGCATTGGAAGAAGTGGTCATCAGTTCTAGAGTCAGATGACTCCACCGATGCACTATGTTTGCAAATGCCCACGGAGCTAGTTCCCACCTCCTGGGGTCCAGGGTATGACGATTCAGGAAATCCGCTTGAATGTTCTCCATTCTCGCTATGTACTGTGCGGAGGGAGCCAAGAGGTTGGATTCTGCCCAGGGAAACAGAAGGCACATTTCCAGAGCCACTCTGGGACATTTGGTCCCACCCTGCCTGTTGCGATGTCACACTGATGGAATTGTCAGTGAGTACTCTGACTGCTCGACCCTGGAGGTGGGACTGAAAGAAGAGTAGAGCCAGATGAACAGCCCGGGCCTCGAGGCAATTGATGGTTCAAGAGGCTTCTTGAATGGACCAAGACCTCTGCGCTGTCTGTCTCTGGCAGTGCACTCCCCAACAGGCAAGACTGGCATCCGTGGTAACCACCACCCACTGTGGAACTTCCAAGCGAAGGCCCTTCAAGAAGTGATGAGGACAAAGCCACCAGCAGAGGCTGCGCAAATCACTGAGGAAAGGGGTAGTCCTGGATGGATGGGGACCAGCGCGATAGGAGAGAGTACTCAAGCAGACACATGTGAGCATGGGCCCAGGGGACTACATTGAGAGCAGCCGCCATGTTGCTGAGGAGTCACAGGTAATCCCAGGCAGAGGGAGCTGCCATGAGTTAGAAGGCATGGAGCTGAATGCAGAGCTTCTTACATCTGTCCTGAAAGAGGAGGATGTGACCTACTCATGTCAAAGCAGGCACAGAGGAACTCCAGACTGCACTGGGTGCAGATGGCTTTTGGCATAATTGACCACCCAGCCAAGATGGTCCAGAAAGGAGAGGACCTGAGAGACCCAGAAGTAGCCTCTTCGAAAGTCATTGCTCTGATCAGCCAATCGTCCAAATAAGGATAAACCCGAATACCTCAGCGCTGCAGGGAAGCTGCCACTACTACCATCACCTTGCAGAAAGTGCAAGGAGTGTGGTAAGACCACAAGGCAGGGCACAAAACTGATAATGTTGACTGAGGACTGCAAAATGTAAATACTGATGATCTACTAGGTGGATTGGAATGTGAAAATATGCTTCTGCCAAGTCCAGGGATACAAGAAATTCACATGGCAGGACAGCCTGAAAGATTATCCTGAGGGTTTCCATCTGGAACTCTGGCACCTGAAGACAGCGGTTGACCCCCTTGAGGTCCAGAATAGGATAGAAGGAGCTGTCCTCCTTGGGAATGACAAAGTAAATGGAATAGTGTCCAGAACCTCTTTCTGAGAGAGGAACTGGGCATACCACATTGAGCTGAAGGCGGCAGTGGAGCATCAGGCAGAGATCCACTGCCTTGGCCGCGGATCCATATGGAGAGATGAGGAAAACATTTAGCATGTGCTCAGCGAAGCTTAGAGCATTACCCTGTGTTACTACCTCGAGCATCCACCTGTTCGATGTTACCTGGGTCCATTTGCAGAAAAAATACTGCAAATAGCTGCCCATAGGTTGCATCCCAGAATGGACTCTGAATCCATCAATGGGAAGATTTGACAGATCCAGAAAATGTGTTGGAGAAGAAATTGTGCCAGTTGCAACAGATACCCCGAAATGGATTTGTCAGGGTGGTAACGACGAACATCTCTAAAGCAGACTCTAAGATGAGGAAATGGAAGACAACACGGCAGGATGACTAGAAATGGATTTGGGCTTATCCTCCGGCAAACAGTGAGGTTTGACGTCCCCCAAATCCTTCACAAGCTTTCCAAATCCTCACTATAATGAAGGCGATCTTTGAAAAGAAGCTTGGCAAGATGAGACTTGGAAGACGCATCTGCATGCCAGTGATGGAGCCACAGCCAATGCAAGGCACTGTGGCAGCACTCACAAAACGAGCAGATAAGCAAAGCAGATCATAAAAGGCATTTGCTAGAAAGGCAGTAACCAACTTTAAATGAGGTATAGCTGGATCATCTAGAAGTAACTGAAGCCATCATAGCAGAGCTCATGCAGCAAGACCTCCACAGAGGCCTGCAATGCCAAGGTCGATGATGAGAAGTTGCTTTTAAAAGGTCTTCCACCTTGCGATCCATCAGATCTCTGAGGGCAGCACCACCCTTTACAGAAATGGTTGTGTGTTTAGTGACTGCAGTGACCAGGGTCTCTACTTTAGGGAAATACAACCACTTGTCAAGATCATCTGAAGACCAAATGTAAAAGCACCCCAAGTGACAAGCCAAATGTAGAGACACATCTAGAGAATCCCACTCGAAGGAGAACATCTGTTGTAGTTTGAGGAGAAAGGGAAAAGCTTTAGAAGTCTTCTGGTTTCCTGATGCCCACGATGATGGAGTCTGCCTGAGGTTTAGAGAGATCTATAGGTTGTTAACCTTGAGGGTCCGAGAAGTGCAAAGCCTCCGTAATTTGAGCAGTGAGAGCTGAGAGCTCTTCCTTACAGAATAACTGGATATCTTGACCGTTTTCTTGAGACTCCTGATTGTCTTCCAGTGGTGAGAGCTCTCTTCCTTCCTGACCGCACTCAAAAGTAATAGAATGTTCATCTGAAGGACAGTCACCGTCTTCCCCTGCATGGCACCAATCCCCTGGAGGAGAGGATGTATCCTTGGTCTGATCTAAAGAAGCTCCAGCTGAACTCCAGTGGGCATGCTTTCTAGACAGAGGAGCACCGGAGTAGTTGGAGTCCCCAAGCGCCACATATCCCAGACCTGATGGAACAGCTGCATAAACTAGTGATCAGAGCTGTCCATTGAAGTCTGCATAGGATGGAGAGGCTGAATAGAGAGTTTTAGAGGGCAAGTAGGCTGCTCAGGAAACAGAACCAGGGGAAGGGCTTCTTCAGCACACTGAGGTAACCCAGAGGGTCCTAAAGAAACAGACATGGAAGGGCTACCAGAACAAGGGTCTTCAGCGGCAGAAGGACCCTCTTGATCAGAACTGCAGGAGGAAAACAATCTATCTGTAAAGACAAACAGCGCTGTAAGGAAGAAGGCATATTCATGACAGAATAAAAGAAAAAAGCAAAAGTAAATGGCAACACTGAAAGTCACAATAAGAGCTGGAGAGGCGAAAATCAGACTGAAGAAAAAATGGCAGCCGCGGCACAAAAATTATAGCGGAAAGCTGCAAACCAGAGCCGGGAAGCAGAAAGAAATAGCATCAACTGACTGCATGAAAAGAAGCAGAAAAAAACCCACACCTGCAAAAAATGGCATGAGCATTTTGCCCCGGTCAGAAGAGAAAAAGTTATTGCTGAAAACAAATCGGACGCTGCCTTAAAAAAAGAACCGCTAAATAAATATAAAACTCACAGCTCTTGCAGGAGGAAACTGGTAACTTAGAAAAACAAAAAATAGTAAAAGATGACTGGCAAACGTAGCTGAGAGAAGTCTTAATTGCAGAACAATCAGAATGGAAGGCTGCAACTGTTCCTCATGAGCAGGAGCACTTCCCTTCAGAGGTGCTCTACTGGTCCTCTTGACCAGGAGCAGCTCTGGAAAGTGAAGAAAGGAAAACTGTTGGAAAAGGACAGGGCACCGCTGTGTGCACATCTGCCAAGGAAAGCTACGCCGTGCACACATCTGCCAAGGAAAGCATAACACAGAGGGTATAACATGAAGCTGCAAGGGGGTAAACTGAAAGGCAATGTCAGGAAATACTTTTTTCACTGAAAGGTGGTGGATGCTTGGAATGCTCTTCCAATGGAAGTGATGAGGGCAATTACAGTGACAGAATTCAAAATGGCATGGGACAGACACAGTGGATCCTTTTATAGCAACAGGATAAAATCTAAATAAACAATCTCTCATATCGCAACAAATAGGGATGACCTACACGGAGCGGTGGGTACACCCCTAAACAAAGGCATGGGGAGGGGTGATCTGTACAGAGTGGCAGGTGCACCTACTCTTGCCGCCTTGCTGAGCAGACTAGATGGACCATACTGGTCTTTATCTGCCAACATATATTATGTTACTATGACACAAAATCACTTTTCAGAGGCTGCCAGGAGTTAGGAGACGTCCATCACCTGCTGAGACAGAGAAAATATTTTAGCTCACCTTGGGGGATGGGTTTTTATACCAATGGTGATGTCACAAAAATTTGTGAATTTTTCTCTGTCTCACTATCTGCTAGTAGGGGGACACAACCCATTAGTCTGGACTGGATGAGCAGAATTTATTTGGAATGGAACATTTGACCCTTCCCACAGAACTCCTCATTTCGTCTGAAACTGCCATAAGACAGCAAGGACCAGAGTACCTGCAAAGTTTAAGGCAATGCTGTACTTTAAGGCACAAACTTCCCCTCTACTTCTGGGCCGACCACCATGCTTTCAACCATGTGGTTCAACCATCTGGTCTCAAAGTAGAGAAGGAAGGATGCAGCTTATAGTGCAGCACTGCCAATGGCCATCTCCTTTTGCAACCTGGAGGAAGGGCAAGGGAGAGCATGGAAGAGATATGCAGGAAGAGAAATCAAAGACACAAAACAAGTGGTTTAGTAACTGAAATGAACAGGTGCGAACTAGAAATCTGAATGTCCATTAACTAAGTAACTCCTTTTTGTACAGTAACCCTTACCATTAGAGAGGCATCCTTCAAGTCAAGTATTGAATGTTTTTGTATTGCAAGCCTATCTAAATGTGGCTAGGGCGAGTGTCTGCAGATTTGTATTTATATTTAGTTCACGTCTTTCCAGTGGTAGTTCAAGACAAGTTGCATTCAGATACAGCAGATATTTCCCTGTCTCTAGAAGGCTTACAATCTTAGTTTGTACCAGAGACAATGAGGGTTAAAGTGATTATCTCACAGTCTCAAGGAGCATCAGTGACGTTCTGAATCATGGCTTTTTCTGGTTCCAGCCCACTGCTCTAACCACTCAAGATAACTGTCTTTTAGCTGGCTGTCAAGAGTGCATGAACAAAGCTCTTTGGTTCATCTACACTGGATCTGTTTACATTGACATCAGTTCCTAAAGACCCCAAAGTTACACCTAAACTGGCGATGCATCAACATCAAAGAAACAGTGCTCCTTCCTTTTGAGATCAAACTTCCGTAGAGACCATCAAGGTGAAACATTGAAGAATTCTACAGCATTGAGAAGTGGAGCACAAAGCAAAGATGATAAGGTACATTCATTGCTCTAAGTAAGGAGCAGATATAAGGAGCAGAGAGACTTACCAATGCCATACACCTCGCATGCTTCTCTACAGAGAAGACAGCTCATCCTTGAGTAGATAAAGAGCAGAGAGATTTTGAAAAATATCATGCACCTTTCATACATCTGGGGGATCACACCAGACTTCAAAGGCCCAGATCTACTATTACTACTGCTACTACTATTATTATTACTGAACATTTGTTGAGCATTACAAGATGTATGCAGCGCTGCACAGACACATGTAAAAGACAGTCCCTGCTCATCAGAGCTTGCAATCTAGTCAAGACCGACATCACAGTAGCTGTAGACATAGAATACAGCTAGGGGCAATGTTAAGGAAACACAAAGGAGATCAGTTGAGTCAAGATCTAAAAGCAGCAGTGAAGAGGTGAGTTTTCAGCCTGAATTTGAAAAGAGTCAGAGAAGGCGCCTGATGTACTGATTCAGGTAGTTTGTTCCAGGCATAAGGAGCAGTAAGGTGAAAGCAGCAAAGTCTGGAGTTAATTATAGAAGAAAAGGGTAAAGATAGAAGCAATTTGAAAGAAGAGCAGAGTTCCCAAGGAAGGGTGTAGGGAGAGATGAGAGAGGAAAGGTAGTGAGGAGCTGCAGAGTGAATGCACTTATAGGTCAGCAGGAGATGTTTAAACTTGATGCAGAAATTGATATGGATCCAATGAAGTGTGACTTGAGAAGAGGGGCAATATGAGCATGAGGCGGCTGGTGGAAGATTAGCTACATAGCAGAGTGTTGAACAGATTGAAGGGGAGAAAGATGATTCAGAGGGAGACCAGTAAGGAGGATGTTACAATAGTCTAGACAGGAGATGACTAAGGAGTGGATAAGTGTCTTAGTAGTATCTTCATAAAGGAATGGGCAAATTTTGTGGCTGTTGTAGAGAAAGAAATGGCAGGTTTTAGTTATCAGTCTGATGTGTGTGGAGAAGACGACAGAAGAGTCAAAGACTATCCCGAGGTTGTGAGCTGCAGAGACAGGGAGTAGAGAATTATCCACAGAGACTGAGAAAGGAGAGAGGAGGGTTTAGGGAGAAAAATAAGCAGCTCAGTTTTGGCCATGTTCAATTTCAAGTGGCGGGAGACATCCAAGCAGTAATGACAGAAAGGCAGGCAGAGATCCTGGCCTGGATTGCCAGATTGATTTCAAGTGTAGAGAGGTAGATCTGGGCGTCATCAGTGTAAAGATGGTACTGAAAGCCATGGGAAGAGATGAGTGCACTAAGGGACTGGGTATAGAGAGAGAAAAGGAATGGACCCAAGATAGATCCTTGGGGTACACCAACTGACAGTGGGATAGTAGTAGAGAAGAATCCACCAGAACAAACACTGAAAGAGCAATGGGAAAGATAAGAGAACCAGGATAGCAAAGAGCCCTTAAAACCAAGCAAGGATAAGGTATCAACGAGAAAGTTGTGGTCAACAGTGTCAAAAGCAGTAGAAAGGTCAAGAAGGATGAGAATTGAATAAAGGCCCTTGGATTTTGCCAGGAATAGGTCACTGGAGACTTTGGCAAGAGCTGTTTCGTTAGAATGTAAAAGACAAAAGCCAAATTGTAAAGGATCCAGAAGGATCTGAGAAGAGAGAAAGTCAAGGCAGCGGCGGTGAACAGCACATTCAAGTAGTTTAGAAATGAAGGGGAGGAGGGAGATGGGTCGATAGTGAGGAGGACAGATAGGGTCTCAGTCATCATTTCACCTCGTGACCAAAAAGATCTCTTCCTGCACTCCAAGAGACCTTAGCATCAGCAGTGTTTGTAAAGGAGTTGGACAGGATGATCCAAGAGATAAACTAGCAGGCACTGCTACATTAGCTTTGGCTGAATAAATCTTGAAAGCCACTATGATGCTTGGAAGCACTGCATTGATACCCTTGTCAATAGAAGGATATGGTATCAGTACCAGCCATCCTAATGTCCCATATCTACTGTACTGGGAATAGAAGCTGCACAGAGGCATTGGTCTACATTGAAGTCGAGGCCCTAATAGATAAGAACCACACTCACAAGACCTTGCCTACTAACTAGGCACACTCAGGCAATTCCACCAGTACACTTTTCTGAACGGAGTCTGAGCACTACCAGTAATCTCCAGATTTCTCTGATCAGGAGTCATCAACACATTTTACTTCAGACCCCTCTCCAGAATAAAGTCTCCAACAAGGCTTCTCTTTGTGATTTCCTTCCATTTATAAAATGTGTTTTTTGAAAAAATAAAAAACTTGGAGCATTAAACATTATACACAGACTTTGTAAAGAAAATGACAACGATCATTCCATTTTAGTCAGAAGAGGAGGAGGAAGACCCCAGGGGACACATGTTTGACATTCTATCATTTCAACCTTCCAAATGGAGGAGGGACAGTAGCCATTCATGACATCCTTTAGAAGATCCAAACAAGAAAGTGGGAGACCACCTCTGATGCCTGTTTAGAGTCCAAAAGGCTTCCAGATTTGATAAGCAGCAACTACAACGCCAACTGTGTAGGGTAGGCCTCGGGCATAAAAACACAAATCATGGGTGTCTGTGCCCAATATTATCTTGCGCCCCAGGCACGCTTCCTAAAACTGCTAGGTTTAGGGACATCAGATGAAAATTAGAACCATTTGATTTTCTTTAGGCTATGGTAAAAATAATGCCCAATGCATCTATACCAGTGTAGGCCACAGCCATACCTAAAATTCAGAAAACTACTTGTAAAGCTTTCTAGAGTGCAAGAGAGTATGAACCAAAGTCGTCCCAGTACAACAGTTCAAGGTTTTGAACTAATACAACTTATTCCTGTGGCAAAACAAGCATCAGCCTGCCAAGTGAAAGTGGAGTGGCCTCCCACAATGAGATGCAGGAATTCCTGAACAGGCTCAGTAGAGCATTCTTGAAAGCTCTAAAGTTTTAACAACATTATTCTGGCCTAGGCTTCGAGTGAAGGCTACTATTTATCTTGTCTTCAGAGAAGCAAGCTTATTGTGTAAATGTTAAACTACACAGGAGCTCTTGAGTATGCCAGACCTGCCCAATGTTTAACATTTGTGATCATTAAAGATGCTTTTCACTAGGCATGCATCATATAGCACCTATGCAGTTTAAACTGATCTGTGTTTTATGACATTTCTTCAAAATTTTAAGTAGACAAGATGATATCTGCCCCCCTCCTCAACCAGATGCCAGCTAGGGGAAAATCAGCCATCTCCATGTTATGAACAAATTCATTTTAACATACTACTTCTGTGTATATTATTATTGATAAAGTACCATAAGTATGGTTAAAAATTAATGGTCAGATTTGCAGATGGTGTGGCAACCACATTCATTTAAGCACTAATTCTTAAATTGAATAGTAAAGTTAAAATACACATGAATGTTTCTGGCACAACTATATTTCAGAAGGACTTGGCACCGTGCCACACTGCAAAAACAGTCAAAAAATGGTTCGTGGAGAACAAGATAGAACTGCTACCAAGTTGGACAAACTCTTCGGATCTCAATGTAATTGAAAACTGTTGGAATCTTATGAAGATAAAGGTGGCAGCACACCGTCCAACTTCAGAAGCAGATTTAAAGGACATACTCAAGCATGTATGGGTCAACGAAATCACTCCAGCATACTGTAAAACGCTAGTTAACAGTATGCCTACAAGAATCCAGGCTGTGCTGAAAAATAATGGACACCCTATCAAATATTGATACATATATTGTTTCCTGATTAAAACTTTGAAAATGACATATATATCTTTGGTTCTTAAAGCTTTTGACCATGAAAGTGACAACATGTACTTGTCTAATAAAATTCTGATATTTTGGACTTTGCCTTAATTTTTTGGCCACTACTGTATACTGTATATTCAGCACTACCATCTATATAAGGAGGAGTATTGAATACGTGGATAGGCTTATTTGGCTGACTATCGCTGCTATATGGATTTTTTATGGCTTGTCCTCATCCTCAGTCTCCCCCCTTCCTTATATGAACAGTATTGTACCATTCAGTCAGATTTTCAGCCCAATAAAAGATAAATAGAAAGAAAATTGATGCCTTTGAATTATGGTGCTGGTGAGGAATACTATGTATACCATGGAATGCCTGAAGAACAAACCAGTCAGTACTAGAGGAGATAAAACCTAAAGCTTTCTTTAGAAGCTCAGATAAGACTGACTTTCATACTTTGGAGACTTCATGCGAAGAGAGAGATTAGATAAAGACATCATGCTTGGCAAGGCTGAGGGTCAGCGCAAAAGAGAAAGGCCAGCAATGAGATGGATTGATACAACAGCAGCTATGGATACTAGTCTATCAACAATGAGCTGCCTGACTGAAGACTGAACACAGTTTAAGACAACTATTCAGAGGGTTGCCATGAGTCAAGAACGACTTCAGGGCATTTAACAACTATCCATATATGTTTCTAAAATGGAAAGATAGTGAAGCTATATATTTACTAGTCACCAGTGAACGTATAACTTCCTTTAACTATCAGCTGAAGATTTATTACAATGTGTTGCCCATGCTTTACGAAACACCAGTAGGTATCTGTCAAGTGTTTTATTCATTCATTTATTTAATGAATTTGTAGTCTGCCTATTAGGCAGATAACAAGAACATCCATAAAATGAAATACATAAAAACAAGTTGACAAATACCCAACATGCTTTCAGTTTCTTTCGAAACTCTAAAAAATATTTTTAAATAAATTTCAACAGGAAGTAAATTCCATTGTTGGGGAGCAGTCGTTGATAGCCCCATGAGAATGTGTGGCATTGTACCTACTTAAAGTACCATCAACAATTCTTTTTGACAAGAAAGTAGTGAGTGAGATGGCTCATAACACTGGAGGTCCTTAAAACGGCAATGTATTTACTTTACTATAAGATCACTTCATATACAAATAACCCCATTTCTGAGGCAGGTAAATTAAGCACCACAAATACCATAAGCCTCTGGAGGTCAGCTAGATCATGTAAAAAAGTAAATTTAAACTTTTTCCTGCTATTTCATTCCCTTCTCCCCCCATCTCTTTTCTTGCTCTACGCTTTGCTTCTTTCTGTACTGTTCCTTTTGCTTATTTCCTCCAGTTCAAATTATGGTATTGCACTTCCAGCTGGGTAAAGGGCAATTGCCGATTCCTCTCTACAGCTTTTATCCTCTCTCACTTTTGCTGAACTTTGCCCTTGCAGACTGGTGACCCAGCTGTATGCTTCTGCAATTTGCATGGACCAGACCACCATTCAGTCCTGGCAATCACACAAACTCTGTTATCTTGCTGGATTCACTAAACATATGGGGCCTGATATTCTAAAGGCATTTACACAGATTACTGACCTGTAAACCGTGTAAATACCACTGAATGGGATATTCAACAGCACTAACATGGATAGTGCCATTGAATATCTCCAACTAACCCTGCTAAATGCTATAATGCTACCCGCTTAGCATCGGGGCGTGTCGAGGGCATTCTGGAGTGTGTCATGGGCAGTGACAGTAGCTAACCAGCTAGCAGCAATACTGCACTGCTACACGGCATAGAATAAATATTTTAGTTCCTTGGTTATGAAAAGAAATTAGAAAGAAAACAAATTTCGTAATGCTAGATTTCAAAATGGATACCTACCTGAAGCCAATATAACTGAGCACGTAAGCTTCTTTGGTGAGGAGACTGACTGAATTCAATCTGAATGCCTGACAAGAAATTCCGTCTGATGTCACACTTAAATGGAAGACGCATGGCCATTGGGATTCTCCGAAAATTTACCTAAAACATATGTACAGATTTTAATTATGCTTTTATCCAGAATACTTAGATGGTAAATCATATGTAGACCCAAAGGCAAAATATGCTGGAAGACCAAAAGACTTTAAGGCGTTTGGGTAGTTTCAGTGTTAGGGCAAAAATTGTCTTTTAGTAATGCTTGTCTTTTGCAGTGTGACTTTTAAATACAAGCTCTTTGCCTGAGAGCTCTTAAAAGGGTTTTGACCTTCATTATTAAAAGCTAAATCTTTTTCTGTATTGCAAAAGGGGAATTCTTTTGTTGTTGTTGGGTTAAGCTCTGCCTATTAGAGTTCATTGTTTCCTTTTCACAGCTTTCCATTCAGAGACAGCTCTTTTAAGCCACTGACCTCATCAGGTGTTAGATTCCTTCCCTACCCACCACATATAAGAATTCTTGCTTTATAGGGCAACACACCAATTAGCTACACACGGCACTATTAGAACAGCACTATTAGTACACACAAAAAATGAATTGCTTTTTCTCTTAAGCTAGAGCTGAAAAAAAGCTAGGGTCTTTGGTATGTGTCTCTCATTTACTTCAGCAGGTACCAAAGCTCCACCAACTGAAAGATGGCTGGAAAAAATCGTATTGCCAAAGTTGTAGGCCCCTTTACAGCTTCTGCCTCTGTCCAGAGACGGATGCCAGTCAAAGAACCAGTCCATGTGCAGGATGCCTACAAGCTGAAGCCCTCATGAAACAAGTGGAGGAGTTCAGCGAAGAAGTGGGTGAGGCAGAGAAGCATTCAAGGCAGCATAAAATACATTGATGAGATGCTTCTTGAAACACTCAAGCTGTCGGACAGAGATGAAAATGGGAGACTACACAATGAAGAGAGTTAGATAAGTCACTATGACCAGCAGAATGAACAATCCAATTCCACCAGTTCTTCAAATGAAGAACCAGAATGCAGCCTGTGATAGGGTGTATGAGAAGCTCCCCACCCCCCATACTGATATACCTCCAGCCAGGCTAAGAACATTTCCCTTTAACCAACAAAAGCCGGGTCCCTTTAAGGAACCTGGCTTGAATATACCTGGGAAAGGTATGGCCGGGGACAGCCCTTTTAACCGGGAGGGAAGAGAGAGGGAGAGAGAAGAGTCTGAGGTATTCCACAGTACAGAGTGACCACCTACCTCTAAGGAGATTCTACAGGAAGATAGGAGCTGAGGTGTTCCTACGATGGTCAGCAGACTTGTGGTACTACTGCTGTGAAGCTAAGAGTGAAGGAACTTTGGGGGAGGGGAGACCTGTGTCTCTGCTACCACTGCTGTGAACTCCCTGTAAATAAAGCATTTTCCTTTAACCCTCCGCCTGTCTCCATGTGGGATTTGTGTTCTGACCCGCTCGCAGTCATACACAGCCCTAGAAGTGGAGGAGGTAAAAGCATCCCAGAAAAGTGAAGAACCAGAGCACTAGCACCCCAAAGTTTCAGAATCAATGAGCACAAGGAAGCAAAGGGTATTGGTGGCTGATGACTTTGAGGGGTTCTGAGTCGTCCATCTACTGACCAGACTATGTCCATAGAGGTGTGCTGTCTGCCAGGTGCCAAAATCCGAGATGTTATGGAGTGTTTGCCAGGACTCATTAAGCCTATTGATTTTTTTATCAAATGTTGCTCATCCATGTTGGCACAAATGATACTGCTAGCTATCTCTTCGAGCGTATCAAAAGCGACTTCATGGCTCTGGGACAGAGGGTGAAGTAGATGGGTGCGCAGGTGGTATTCTCTTTAATACTCCCTGTTGAGGGTAAAGGCTGAGGCAGAGAAGCTTGCATCTTGGAGATGAATGCATAGCTGTGTGGATAGTGTCATCAAGAGCGGTTTGGTTTCTTGGACCATGGGACGATATTCTAAGGGCTGCAGAGGAGAGATGGTATCCATCTGTCCAAGAAGGGTCGAAGTGTCTTCCGCAGGAGACTGGCTAACCCACAGAAAAGGGCTATAAACTATATTCGTTGGGGATGGCTGAAGAAAGACCCCAAGGTAAGTGAAACATTAAATACCTCTGTAGAAATGAGTAAAAGGAACAATATTTGGAAAGCGGTGTATATAAATGCCCATAGTATGGGAAATAAGATCCCAGATGTTGAAGCTTTAATGAAAGAGGCTGATTTGGATTTAGTGGCAGTTACAGAGACATGGCTCACAGACAGCCATGACTGGAATGTAATTATACTAGGCTATAACTTTATTCAGGAAGGACAGGGTAGGAAGAAGGGGAGGAGGAGTGGCACTATATGTAAAAAATAATATTACAGTTATAGAATTACAGTGTTTAAAAGGGAGCGAGGAGGCACTGTGGGTTAACTAGAAAGAGGGAAAGGGAAATCCATTTGCATTGGTGTGATATACACATCTCCCTCACAGGGAGAAGAAGTTGGCAGGGATTTAATAGAAGACATATAAAGTATGGCCATGAAAGGAAAAGTGCTACTGATAGGTGATTTCAATATGCCAGATGTTGATTGGCACATCCCTGCTGCAATATCATCTAGAAGTAAGGAAATCTTGGATTCTCTACAGGGAGAACTATTCTGGCAAGTGGTAACAGAACCCACACATGAAGGGGCTATACTGGACTTGGTGCTTACCAATGGGGAAAGTGTTTCTGGTGTCATAATGGGAGATCATCTCACATCCAGTGTTCATCAGATGGTGTGGTTCAGTATTAGGACTAGGCTGTAAAAATGCATTCAAAAGAGAGGGCCTTAGACTTTAGGTAAACTATCTTTGCCAAGATGGGACAATACCTCAAGGAAGCATAAGCACGAGGGGAACAGCTGGGGGATGTAGAAAAGTAATTGGGAAACCTGAAAGGGGATATCCTGCTGGGTGACCATGAGGAGAAAAATGGCAGATTGGGTCTCCGAGACCGGGTGGCAGGAGGATCCCAAACCAAATACGATACTGGCAGTTCTGGGAACAGTTCCATGGCTGTTAAGCTCAAACCCGGCCCAAGGATCGCTACCGCATCTATGGGTAGAGGCTCGCAAGGGGGGAGGTGGGGGTGAAGAGGGAGAAAGGAGCAGGGAGGTGGGGGGGGGGGAGGAGGGTAAATAAGGGAAAAATGCGGCCATGCCAGACAGAGGCAGTAGTACAAGGAAGGGCGTCAGGGTTTTCCTCATACTGTAGAAAGTTGTCAGGTTTGGTTTGAGAAGATATGATGTAATAATGTACACACAGTTTTAGTGCAAGGTGTCTTCCCCCCCCCCCCCTTGTCTTTTGTTTTTCTTCT
Organism: Ichthyophis bannanicus; assembly: GCA_033557465.1. NCBI lineage: Eukaryota > Metazoa > Chordata > Amphibia > Gymnophiona > Ichthyophiidae > Ichthyophis > Ichthyophis bannanicus. The sequence continues at coordinate 122,298,023 of CM066043.1, read as the reverse complement.
CCTTCACTGTATCTCTGGATGAGTAAATGAGGGAATACTTGTGGATGTGCAGTGGGAGCACCATGTTATATAATGCATATGATGTGTACATATATACAACTTTTAACCGTGTGGTATTGCTGAGCATTGATAAACAGATTAAAAAAAAAAAGAAAAGGAATATTTTAAGGGAAGCAAATGTTTTTATTAGACAGGTAAATAAATGTAAAAGAAAAGGAGATTGCTATGGTTTTAAAAAGAAGTAGCTGAAAGGATGAAGAAAAGGAGGGTGGCCTTCATAAAAATACAAGAGATCACAGAGAGAAAGACAAGCATCTATATTTGGAAAAACTTAGTGAAGTAGTCAGGAATATAAAGATACAAAAAGAAGAAATAGCCAGTGCAATAAAATGGGGGGGGGGGGGGGGAATAAGTCATTTTTCAGATACGTTAGTGATAGAAGTACGTACAAAAGTGCTATTTTCAGGTCAAGGGTGAAGTGGAGGAATATGTAGAAGCAGATGAGGATAAAGTGGAATTGCTTAACAAGTATTTATATTCTATGTTCACAGATGAAGACCCAGGAGTAGAACCTCAGAAAACAACCACAAATAGAACAGAAGCAACGTGAATCTTGAATGATTTTCAGAAGACTGTTCGTGAGGAACTAGCTAAACTAAAAGTAGACAAAGTGATGAGACCAGATGGGATACAACCGAGAATATTGAAGGAACTTGAGGACATTCTAGTGGCTCCACTGACTGACCTTTTCAATACCTCTTTAGAATCAGGAGTGGTCCCAGAGGACTGAAGAAAGGCACATGTGGTCCCTTTACACAAAAGCAGGAGTAAGGATAAGGTTCAAAACAAGAGGACTGTTAGTCTAACCTCTGTGGTGAGTAAATTATTGGAAACGCTACTAAAAGGGAGGACAGTGAGGTTTCTGGAATCCAATGGATTGCAGGATCCGAGTTAGCATGGGTTTATCACAGGTAGGGTTTTGTCAGACAAATCTGATTGATTTCTTTGACTAGGTGACCAGGGAGTTGGACCAAGGGAGAGCCCCAAGTATGGTGTACTTTGATTTCAGTAAAGCCTTTGACACCGTTCCGCACAGGCGGCTTATAAACAAACTGAGCACCCTAGGGATGGACCCTAAAGTGACTGACTGGGTTAGAAATTGGTTGAGTGTGAGACGCCAAAGAGTACAGGTAAATAGAGCTCACTCTGAAGAGGCGGTGCTAACCAGTGGTATACACAGGGATCTGACCTTGGTCCAATTCGTTTTAACATCTTTGTTAGTAATATTGTGGAAGAGCTGTCAGGTAAGGTTTGCCTCATTGCGGATGATTCCAAAATCTGCAATAGAGTAGACACCCAGGAAGGAGTAGATAGTGAGGGGGGGATCTAGCTAAGCTTGCAGATTGGTCAAGAATTTGGCAGCTGAGATTTAATGCTAAAAAAATGCAGGGTCATTCATTCAGGCTGCAAAAATCCAAGGGGGCGGTACAGTGTAAGGGGTGAAGTACGAAAGAGCGAGACCTGGAAACAATTGTTTCTGATGATCGTAAGGTGGCTAAATAGGTAGAAAGGGCAACAGTAAAAGCCAGAAGGATGCTTGGGTGCATTGGGAGAGGAATAGCCAGCAGAAAAAGAGAGGTGATAGTGCATCTGTATAAGTCTCTGGTGCAATCTCATTTGGTGTATTGTGGGCAATTCTGGAAACCACACCTCCAAAAAGATATACACAGGATGGAATCGGTGCAGAAGGTGGCTACTAAAATGGTTAGTTTTCTTCATTATGAAGCATACGAGGACAGACCTTAATATGTATATTTTAGAGAAAAGGCAGGCTAGAGGATATATGATATAGATGTTTAAATACCTCCATGGAATAAATGCACAGGAGGATATTCGCTTTTGACTGAAAGCAAGTTCTCTTATGAGGGGACACTGGATGAGGGTGAAAGAGGATAGACTCAGGAATATGCGGAAATACTTCTTTACTACCTCTTTCCATAGAGATGAGGACAGTATATGAATTCAAAAAAACATGGAACAAAGAGAAGATCTGTAAATAAAAAGAAGGGACTTCAATATTTGATATGGAAGGGCAGACTGGATAACCCATGCAGTCTTTCTGCAGTCATGTTTTGATATTTCTATATTCTATGTCTTACCAGACCAAGAACAAGGGTATGCCTAGTGATGGCGTCTTTACATACAGATCCAAATGGCAACTTAAATATGCAAGATGTAAGTCAAAACCCTCTTAAGGTTTGTGTATCATAGCACTAGACACTTAGTCAAGGTTCCTTCTACATTACTGGCAATGGTCACACTGAGGTGCATATAATCCAAAACAATGACAAGTAGTTGGGTGAAGATGAGGCAGAACACCAGAGGCAATGGGAACTACTTCTGTAATTTTAACATGTGCTGATTGGAAAGGACAAAATGTTGTGGACTTTGTACCTCATTTAACAGTTATAATGTTAAGGTTATCCTGGGCCAAGGTAATTATTTTCCTGGGGACTAATTTCCCCAGGAAGGAAAGAATGAAATACAGATTAGCAGAACTAAGATCTCTGCCTTTCTCTGTTTTGCTTATCTGTTTCTGGTCAGGGAGAGATCTCATTGCTGTGATTATTCTAGGTCTGTTTCTTTAATAGCAGAAAGAGGAAAGAGTGTTTGAGTAGATGTACTAAATGGAACTATGTCCTCTCTAGGTCTTTTATTACTCTAGCCCAGGGCTCCACAAATTAAGTGGGTCAGATGTGGCTTTCCATGCTTTTCGTGACCCAAGATTAGATCCAGCCCCAACAGCACGTCTTTGCTTCTTTTGATTTGTGTAGTAGAGAATGCCACATACACTCCCCAGCTTTATCCACCCACCTCCCACCCCTCAGGGGACAGATACTGGGCAAAACATGGTGTAAGGTTATTTGCCTTACTTCTGGGAACCTCGGGCCCCTGCCTCATTCCTTCAATATTTGAAATAACTGATAAGGCCACTTCCTACGCAGAAAATATATCCGTGGTAGACCACACTCCTGTCGCATTTGAAGTGCCTTATGTGGCCCTTCATATGAAGAACTTTGGGAATATACAGGATTATTACAGTAGTAATTAAGTCCATGCACACAGAAAAAAATAATCATATGCTGAGGAGCCTCAAAGACTTTGGATTGAGGAAATTGTAAAGGATTGTTTGGAACTCTGTTTTTCAAGTATGAGAAATGGAACAGATTTCTTTATTTTTGTTTTCTTTACTGATGCAAAGGCCAGAAGCGAGCCATTCAAAAGTCTGATGTCACCCATTTGGGAAGACTGCTCTGCAGTTTGTCTTTTGAGAAACATTCTTATCTAACAAGCTGATTCTTAAGTACTCAAATACTTTAAATAGTGGTAGAAAGACAACAAATTTAAAAAATTCCTAAAGCATTTTTAAAGACATAAAAATGCAAGTCAGATCTATGTTAAGAAGTACTAAACATTTTTGTCTTACGATCAAACCATTTCAGACAGAGTGCTTATAAATATATTTTACCTCAAAATTGTTGTCTGTTACAACCCAATCCATGTCCTTCACAGTGCCCTTACTAAGATATTTCTGATAGGCCTGCTCCAGGAGGATTATCTGCTTTTGATTAAATGGCTTCCAACGTTGCTTTGGCTTCATTTCCCATACAACTCCAGAGCTAGAAGACAAAATGGTTTCTGTTTATTAAACACAAATCATTTTGTAACTATAGTGAAATATATTACGATTTTCACAAAGTCATTTATACAGGCAAATTGCTTTTGAAAACTGACTTGCCTCGAAATCACAATCAATATTGACATGCTGAAACTCATGAGTACAAGACAATTTATGACAACTTCAGCTAGCATCCAGAGCTCAGAGTAGCTACAAAGGAACAGCTTAAATATTTGACAAAGAGAAATGATATTTTTAAATAACAGAGGGTCCGCATCACTACTTTCCTTGTGGGTTTCTGAAATGATTCACTGTGAATGGTGAAAGCAGAGTTGCTTATCTGTAACAGAGGATAATGCAGCCACAGAAGTGGTGATGACATATGATGAATCCAGGGATGGACCTCTCTCCACCCAGAGCCCAAGGAAAAAAACTGCAAAGCGTTTCTAGGCATGCACAGGTGTTCCTATGCTAATATGCCTCCTTGTGCTAGCTCAGTAACAAAGCTGGACTACTCTTCAGCAGGGGAAGGCAGTAATAATTGTGTGGCTACATTATTTTGTTGACTATGCCAAACCCCTGTACAAATAAGCAAGTCCGCTTTTTTGTTGACAAAATGTAGTTACTCACCTGTAGCAGATGTTCTCCGAGGACAGCAGGAAAAATCCTCATATATTAGTGATATTAGAGCCCTGCATTGGAGTATTCCCAGTTTCTTCTAGACGCTTTTGGAAGCTTCACTGCATAGGCACAGGCGTGTGCCTTCCCGCTGACCATGGTGCCATTTTGGCCTCAGTTTAGTACATAGCTGAGGAGAATACGACTCCTAGGGGAGATGAGAAGGTTGTGAGGACTACTTCTTGCTGTCCATGGAGAACACCTGATACAAGTGAGTAACCACATTTTCTCTGTGGACAAGCAGGAAAACAGTCCTCACGTATTGGATTCCCTAACTACAGGCTACCTTGAACAAAAAAATAGGGGACAGAGTCTAACATGGCAATAAAGCATAGTTACTCACCTATAACAGGTGATCTCCGGGAACAGCAGGAATTTAGTCTTCACATATGGGTATCGTCGGTACAGACGGAGCCTGCGCGGGAACGCTCCCCAGCGTTCAATTAGAAAGCTTTTGGGAGCATCCCACAGCGCCTGCGTGCTGCCTTCCCGCCTTTCCCAACTGCCTCTCTCCAGTTGAGTTTAAAGCTGAGACAGAGAGAGAGAGAGAGGGAAAGAGAAAGAGATAGATACAACTCCTAGGGGAGGTGGGTGGATTGTGAAGACTAAATTCCTGCTGTTCCCGGAGATCACCTGTAACAGGTGAGTAACTATGCTATCTCCAGGAACAAGCAGGAATGTAGTCTTCACATATGGGGACTCCCTAGCTCTAGATGTCAGGGAGAGACCCCAGAAGTTATTTGTCCCTGTGAAAGGGCTCCACTTCCCCCCATGGATCTCTGGCATCCAACCAGGGATGGCGGGTAGGAGTTGACTAGGTATGGAACAGGTGCTGGAGAACAGCCTGACCAAACAAGGCATCCCAGCGGGAGTCCTTGTCCAAGCAGTAATGGGCTGTGAAGGTATGAACCGAGGCCCAAGTGGCTGCTCGACAGATGTCGTCGATGGACACAGAGTGCAGATGAGCCACTGACGCTGCCATGGCTCTCACATTGTGAGCTGTGACATGGCCCTCCAGAGGAAGATTCTTACTCTGATAGGCAAAGGAAATACACTGTGCAATCCAGTTGGACAGTGTTCTCTTGGAGACTAGAAGTCTCAAATGAGAATGATCAAAAGCAACAAAGAGTTGAGAGGACTTTCTATGTTGCTGTGTTCTTTGCAAGTAAAAGGCCAAAGCTCTTTTACAGTCCAAAGTATAAAGATTCCTTTCTGCATTTGATGGATGAGGCCTTGGAAAAAACACAGGCAGGTAGACCGCTTGGTTAAGATGAAAAGGGGAGACCACCTTTGGCATGAAGTGTGGATGAGTCCTAAGGACTACCTTGTCATGATGGAACCTTGTATAAGGAGGATCAGCCACTAGTGCCTGCAACTCACTAATGCGATGTGCTGATGTGATTGCAATGAGAAAGATAACTTTCCAAGAAAGGAATTTCAACGAGGTAGTAGCTAAGGGTTCGAAAGGTGGCTTCATAAGCTGACCAAGAACCAGGTTTAAATCCCATGCCACCGGTGGTGGCCTAATGGGAGGCTTAGTTAGTAGAAGGCCTCTCATAAATCTTGCTATAAGAGGATGGGAGGAAATAGGTTGTCCATTTAAAGGCTTGAAAGAAGCCGCAATAGCACTTAAATGGACTCTTACTGAGTTAGTTTTAAATCCTGCATTGGATAAATGAAGGAGATACTCCAGTAATGATTCCAGAGGTATCGCAAGGGGGTTAAGACCCTTCTGCGAGCACCATAAGGTAAACCTTTTCCACTTGAAAGCAAAAGAGCATCTTGTGGAAGGTTTTCTAGAAGCATAAAGGATATCCTTTACCTGCTGAGGAAGGTTAAGATCTTGAAGATCTAGGCCTTCAGCAACCAAGTCCTGAGAGGCAGTGATTGGGGATTGGGATGCCATAAAATTCCCTCCTCCTGAGACAGGAGATGTGGAGCAGACCCTAACTCCAGAGAGGGAGCTTGAGTGTAGAAGCAGAGGATACCACACTTGCCGTGGCCAATGTGGAGCTATGAGAATCATACGGCCTCTGTCTCTCTGAAGCTTGAACAGGGTTTTAGGAATCAGGGGAATGGGCGGAAAGGCATAAAGGAAGTCTTGCGCCCAGTGGAAGAGGAAAGCATCCCTGGCCTGAGAGTCCTGAGCCAGAATTCTGGAACAGAACCGGGGAAGTTTGGCATTCAACGGACTTGCAAAGAGGTCTATGTGCAGGGTTCCCCAAATTTGAAAAATCTTGGCCACTTGGTCTGCATGAAGAGACCATTTGTGTGGAAGCAGAACTCGACTGAGTCTGTCTGCCCAAGAGTTTTGGATACCTGGAAGATATACTGCCAGGAGATGAATCTGATGCTTTCTGGCGAGGGCCCACAGTCGCAAAGCTTCGTTGCAAAGTGACAGAGAGCCTGTTCCTCCCTGCTTGTTCACATAGAACATGGCTACTTGATTGTCCGTGTGAATGAGGACTGTCTTGTAGCTGAGCAGAGTGTGGAACTCTCGAAGAGCAAGGAAGATTGCTCTGAGCTCCAGAAGATTGATGTGTAGATGAGTCTCCTGTGGAGTCCAGGTGCCTTGGGTGGAGAGGTTTTGCAGATGGGCTCCCCAACCCACTGGTGAAGCATCTGTTGAGAGTTGCTTGGGGTGAAGGTTGTTGGAATGGGGACCCCAGCAACAGGTTTTGAGTGGACTGCCACCACTGGAGGGACAAAATAAGGCGATCTGTTTTTGCTATTTTGTCTGAGAGGCATCCTGATGCCTGGGTCCATTGAGTGGATAAAGTCCACTGGGCTGCTCTCATATGGAGGCGAGCATAAGGGATCACATGTACGGTGGAAGCCATGTGGCCTAATAGTTGTAGCATTTCTTGAGCAGTAAGATGAGACTTTAGCACTGCTTGAGAAGCTAACTGCACCATGCGAAGGCAACGGGTCTGGGGAAGACAGGCCCTTGCTTTCCTGGTATCCAGCAAAGCTCCTATGAACTCTAGAGACTGAGTGGGAGTTAGACTGGATTTTGGAATGTTTATGACCAGACCCAAATACTGAAGGATACGCATTGTGCAAGATAGAGAAGTCCTGGCCTCTGACTCTGATGGGGCTCGAATGAGCCAGTCGTCTAAGTAGGGGAAGACGAATATTCCTAGAGTGCGAAGAAATGCTGCCACCAAAGCCATGCATTTCGTGAACACTCTTGGTGCTGAGGCCAGGCCGAAAGGAAGCACCCTGTATTGGTAGTACTTTCCTTGAAAAAGAAACCGAAGGAACTTTCAGTGAGTTGGATGGATGAGAACATGAGTGTACGCATCCTTGAGATCTAGAGAACAAAGCCAATCCTGGCTCTGAAGGTATGGCAGCAGGGTTTCCAGAGAAATCATCTTGAATTTCACCTTGAACAGGAATTTATTCAATTCTCTGAGATCCAAAATTGGTCTGTATCCTCCTGTTTTCTTTGGAATAAGGAAATAGGGGGAGTAAAACCCTGTACCCTGTTGAAAAATGGGTACCTCTTCTATTGCCCATTGGGCAAGAAGCACGGTGACCTCTTGATCTAACAGGTTGATGAGAGAGGTCTGAGAATTGAACTGTCTTACCACTGTAGGACAGGGCAAGCGGAGGAAGTGAAGCTTGTACCCCTCTCTTATAATGGAAAGAGTCCAATGCTCTGCTGTTATTTGCTCCCATCTGGGGGCAAAGTGGCACAACCTTCCTGGAATGGTGGAAGGTTCTGGTCCACTGAGGGCCAGGAAGGCTTAGTTCTCTAGATGGAAGTCAAAGGCCTTGTGGAGGCTGAGACAGTTGAGGCTTAGCAGTCTTTGCTTTCCTTTGTTTGGATGGTTGCTGAGTCTTCCAGACAGGCTGACCTGCAGAACGTCCCTGCTGATAAGAGGGATAAAACCTCTTCTTTTTGGAAAAGAATGGTTCTTTGAAAGATTTCTTTCTTGCAGGATCAGCTGTGGCTTTGGATAACCTATCCAAAGTGGAGTTATCAGCATCCAATTCATTGGCCTTTTCTTGCCAGTTTTTGCCAAATAGATTCTCACCTGTACAAGGAATATTGCCCAGTTTGTCCTGCATCCAGAGCTCCAAATCGGATGCCTGTAGCCAGGCAATTCTACGTGCACCCATGGCAATGGCAGAGGTTCTGCTTATGCACTCAAAACAGTCAAAAGCTGCACGATTAACAAATTTAGAAACATCCTGGGCATGTTTAACCAGTGTGAGAAAATCCTGCCTCTTATCCTCAGGAAGAAGAGGGCTCAAAACTTCTAAATCCCCTGTGACTTCCTTAAGGAACATTCCCATATATAAAATATAGAAACTGATCCTGGCAGAAAGCATGGAAGCCTGGAAGATACAATGTCCAAAGGCATCCAACGTTCTACACTCACGTCCTGGAGGATTAGAGGCATGCCTCTTTGCACTCCTGATCCTTCTCATAGCTGACTCCACTATAATAGAGTGGTGAGGCAACTGAGTCTTCTGGAAACCAGGACAGGGGGGAACCCGATACATGGTATCCAGTCGACAGGAGTGAGGTGAGGTGGTCAGGGGGGTTTCCCACATTCTTAACATGAGATCATGTAAGATCTCATGGATAGGCAAGGTAGCTGCCTCTTTAGGACCTTTGGGATATTGCAAAATCTGCAACTCCTTTGCCCTGGGCTCTGTTTCAGGAGCCACAGTAATGGACAGACCTCGAGCCACCTCCCTGATAAAATCCTGAAATGAGATATCCTTTGGAGGAGACTTCCTCCGTTTGGGAGAGGAAGGCTCCTCGGGGAGAAGTATCCCGGTACCGACAGATGTTCAGATGTAAATAGTTCAATGTTATGAATCCCAGTTAATATGTCCTGTTTGATGTAAGCACAAGGCACTTCCCCGCCTCGTGTAAAATTGTTGACTGTAAACCGCACTGATGTCAAATAGCGCGGTATAGAAAAGCTAGAAATAAATAAATAAATAAATAAATACAGAACTGTCAGAATCCTCAGAGTCCTCCGAGGATGCGAAGTACCTTCTCTCTGGATGCTCCTGTAGAGCACGATACCCGTACCGACCGAAGTCGGTACCGGGGGGAATTGGTACTGGGGTATCGGTACTGGGGGGGGGGGGGCATAGCTTGACTGGGTGACAGCAATGCGGACACCAATGTTGATGCTATTGGTGCCGGTACCGGTTGAACCGTCTGACGCGGTTCCGAGGGTGTTGATGCCGCAAGGAGAGCCGCCAGACTGCGTTCAATAGCCAGGAACCTCTGGTCTATCGACGCTGCCGATGCCTGGGTATCGGTACCGGAGAAAATCGCCGGTACCCCAGAGCATGGCACCAGTAGTTCTGCCGAGGTTGAGGCCTCGAGAACATCCTGGAGCCCCAATAATGCTTTGGAAGCCGAAGCCTCCCGCAGGGGCAATTTTGCCGGTGCAGAACCCTCAAGGGCAATGCCAGAGGCATCTCGATGCTTAGAAGGAGATCTACCCTTTGAGGACCGACTGGACTTATGTTTAGTTACCTGAGATCCATGGGAGGAAGACGAAGCCCTGGAAGACGTCGATGCCACAGAGGCTGCATCGGAGGGAAAAAGGGTGCTAAGCTTAGTAGCCCGGTTTTGTCGACTCCTCTTGGACATCATGGCACAAGCCATACACTCCGAGATGGAGTGGTCAGGACCTAAACATTTAAGACACTACTCATGGGTGTCAGTGACGGATATGGTACCGCCATACTTGGTGCACTTCTTAAACCCCGAAGCGAGTTTTTCCATAATGGAGGAAATTTTGGGCCTAAGGCCCAGAATGGCGCGTGCACCTGAGGGAGAAAAAATTGGAAAAAAGAACTAATTTTTTTTTTTTTTTAAAAGAAAGAAAGAAGAACCGGTGGTACCGGTGTAGCGTCGAGGAAGGCAGACGCGACCACAAAAAAGAAGGAGGAGGAAATATTTTCTGCGGTGATAGGAACGACCTCCTGCTGGCTCCACCGAAAACGAAGAACTGGAGAGAGGCAGTTGGGAAAAGCGGGAAGGCAGCATGCAGGCGCTGTGGGATGCTCCCAAAAGCTTTCTAATTGGATGCTGGGGAGCATTCCCGTACAGGCTCTGTCGGTACCGACGATACCCATATGTGAAGACTACATTCCTGCTTGTTCCTGGAGATTCTTTTTTTTTGTTAGTAACGGGCCTTTCAATTAATTTTTAGATATTTATTTATTTATTTAAAAAGGTAGCTTAAACTGAAACAAATGGGCTTAGGAGGAATGGAATTGGATTCTAGGCGACAAACAGATTACTGAGTACTGATTGGCCAAAACTGCTATCACATCAGGAATCTCCCTCAAGACAGTAATGGGATGTGAACGTGAGGGCGGATGTCCACATTGCGGCCTTGCAAATCTCTTCCATGGAGACCGAGCGCAAGTGGGTCACAGACACAATTATGGCTCTGACATTATGAGCTGTGACATGGCCCTCAAGGCTAAGGCCTGCCTTTGCATAAGTGAAGGAGATGCAATCTGTTAGCCAAATTGACAATGTGTGTGTGGAGGTCAAAAGAAACAAAAAGCTAGATTAATTTTCTATGGGCTTTTGTCCTCTCCAAGTAGAAATCTAAGGCTTGCTTGCAGTCCAACATGTGTAGCATGGCTTCCCCTCTGTGAGAATGAGGTTTTGGGAAAAATATTGGAAGGATGACTGATTGGTTGATAAAATTCTGTAAGCACTTTCGGAAGACATTTGGGATGAGTACGAAAAACCATTCTGTTCTGATGAAATCTTGTTTAAAGGTGGATGAACTATTAAGGCCTGAAGCTCGTTCACTCTGCATGCTAAAGTAACCACCACCAGAAACAAGACCTTCTAGGTCAAGAACATCAGAGGACGGGTATTGAGTGGCTCAAATGGAGCTTTCATCCATGCCCAAAGCAAAAAGAACTTACAGTTAATTCAACAATACAATCACATGCCTCAGAACACAGTGTAAAATAAGGTCACTTGTCAAAATATACATTATTGTTGAAACAGTTTTTTGCAAACAATACCTGGTAATCCCTATGTAGGAGATCTCATGTTTGTTGTCATTGTTGACAAGAGAAAGCCCTAGACTATGAAGAGATACGTTTACTTCTTGATCAGGCTGCTCCATTTCCTCTGCTTGCCGTGCTCTGGAAACCAGAGCTACATCATCCGTAAAAAGCAGAACCCTCTGTCGTCCATCCAGAAAAGACACCCAATGTATCTGAATATTCTGATTGTATGGAAACTGCCCACATTCATCCTGGGTTGAAAAAAAAATCAATTACTTTAAGAACAGCCATAAAACAATATAAAGTCAATGTCTCTGTGTAGTCACAATTGTGCTGCAGGCTACTATATCATAACCCCATCATTGTAAACAGAGGGGGTAATTTTATAAGGGAGTTTATACTTTTAGCTGCAACATACACACATCAATGACTAAAATAATCGCAAAGCTGGCCACACACATGCCTCATACGCGTGTTAACCTCATATAAAATACCAGCCAGAATAAAAATATGTGCATTGCATGATGCTGCATACTTTGACAGTGGGCGTTGTGGTACTGCAGAGCCTATGCAAACAGAAAAAAAGGTTTTAAATTCAGAAAAAAGATTCCAACACCAGATGCGACATTACGAGGAGCCAGATAGGGGGAGCAAGAGAGACCTTCCAAGGCCTAGAGAACCGCACCCCAGAGCTTGTGATGTGATGCCGGCCAACAGCCAATCCAGGAAAGGGGGAGTTCCTTTTAAGAAAGGCTGGGAAGTTGGAAATGGAAGAAGAGAAGAAGAGGAGAGGAGAAGGAGAAGGAGGAGTCTTGGCAAAGAGACCCGAGAGGAAGGAGTTCCTGGCAAGGAGACACAGGGAGTCCGGCGCAGCAAGATACCAGGAGTTCTTGGCAAAGAGACACTGGGAGGAAAGGTACCAGGAGAGAAGCAGAGGTCAGAGGTTTATCTGATGAACCGGTACCAGCAGACTCAGGACCCTGTGGAAGTTACCAGAAGGGTGGTGAAGTCATTGCCATAGGAGGTAACACTCCTTATTCAAGGAGAAAGAGGTATGGGTGTGAAAGAGAGATAACTCCACCCGAAGGCCAGCTGGACAGTGGGAGGCCTGCTACTCGAGTAAGGCTGAATTGCAGCAGGACTAGGCCTCAAACCTCAGCTCACTGGGATAAGCTTGGAGAACAAGGTAATCCACATTTTTATACTTCTAATCGTTATAACCTGGTGACACAGGGAGCACAAGGAGCAAGGGTGTGCTCGCCTTATCAAGCTGTTTGTAAGACAAGACACAAGCTTTTACCAGATAAAAGACTGTTTAATACAAGGCACCAAGACAAAGGAAGGTATTCTCATAGCAAGCATTCGTATGACCAAGGCCCAAACCTAGGCCCAGAACATTGGAGGCTGGTACAAGCTGTGTATGAAAAGCCTCAGCGTATTTCACCAGACTGCACTGATACAGAGTCACAGCTCTCAGACCCACAGCCCATGCAGGTGGAATTTATTGAGGACCCTTCTGAAGTGCCCATGGATTGTAGCTACTGTCAGGCAGGAAGCCTAGAATCCCTGCCTAGTGTATAAAGCAGGGCTCAGCAAGCAAAGACTGTGTGTTTTAAATGTATAAATTCCTGTGAAGATAACAGTGGATAAAGCAATCTGGTTATGTTACTTTTCTACCTGAAGTAAGGTTTCTTTATGTTGACGTAGATTCCACTATCTGAATCATTGTGCATTAAGGGAAATAAAAAGCCTTTCTTTCCCTACTCTCGGACTTTGTGTTCATTTGAGGCTTTGGTACACGGAAGGCCACTGGGAACAGATACCCAGACCCCGCATACAAGGACCAAACTCAAACTAGAAAAATAACTCATGTCCACCCGACCTGCCTTAACCACCTTTGACCACTAGGGCGGTGGTGCGACAGCGTGCATGTGGGTGGAGCAAACAAGTATGCACATAGGGCCCTGATATTCAGCTAGCTGTCACCACTGAATGAAAGACCTGGGTATTCAATGCCGGGGCCATATCTGGCGGTGGACATGGGAGAAGCTAACCAGGTAACAGCGATATTCAGCCACTGCCCAGTTAGCTTCAGCATCGAGGGTTAGGCCAGCCTTTCAGGTACCTAACCTTTGCCACTTAGCAATAACGAGGCAGCAGCTCATTATTATGTTACCTTGTTATCGCTGGGTGCGCTGCCACTCTGGTGCAGGAAGGTGGCACTTGCAGATATTCAGCAGCACTAAAAGTGTTAAGTGCTGCTGAATATCCTAGTTAGTGCAATTAATGCAGCCTGCTAACTGCATTACTTGCTTTGAATACGCCCCGCTCCCCATAGATTATAAAAGTACTATAACTTATGCACATTCATGACACACCAGGGAAAAGAATGCATACCTGCAGGAGAGTTCAGAAACAGTTTGAAAACAGCCCTCCCCATATCATAAAAATTCATTACAAAGACAGACATCTGTTATGATTTGGCAAAATAGGCTCTCTTGCCTGAGGAGGATTCAGTAATTCATATCACTGGCAAAATACTGAAGATATATGATGTTATGATAAAAGATAAAAAGTTTTTAGTAGCAGCATTGTGGCATTTGGCTGTAGCTGGCCTCACCTGGTGTAAAGAATAACCAGTACACGATCAGTGCAGATAGCCACAAAAAAATCCCCCATACTCTTCGGAAGCTGTAGAAAAAGAATCTTTTGTTGATTCTACTCTTTATACAGTGGTACATCAACCATGTTCTTGAATTACAAAGGCGGCAGCTGGAAATGTCATCGCGAAGGCTGCTGTAATGACCTGTGATAAAATCAGCTATACTGACTGAATGACTGGAAATTTTGAAGGGAAAGAATAAGTACAGTCATTGCTCATATATGCGCCTTGTTTTCCCTGAAACATGACAAAAAATGTTTGTGCCTGTCATGCCAAACATAGTGCTATATAATATAAAAAAAAAGACTGAGGTCAACACTACAAAAATATTCAAAAATGAAAAAGAGCTTGACTACAAAAAGGCCCCAAAATTTCTTATTTTTTGAAACTACTATAGAGATAATGATTTACACACCTATATTGCTTTTTTGTTGGAGAATTTCTCATAAAAGGGAAAAACATTTCTCAAAACAAACCTTCCATTTTATTCTATTTAAAAAGAGCAAATAGATGCCCACTCACATGTGAAAATGCTATACCAGCATACTACACAAAGAAGATCTAAATGACTTATCTCCGTTGATGGATTCTACCACCGTGTAGACAACCGGAAAAAGCAGCAACAATGTAGCAAAGGTCCCAATATGAATAGTATTTCAGGGACGTAGTCTCCAACAAATGGTTTGTTTCGAGAAATGGTTTTCCCTTTCATGACAAACTAACAAAAAAACAATATAGGTGTATAAATCATTATCTCTATAGTTTCAAAAAATAAGAACTTTTTGGGCCTTTTTGTGGTCAAGCTCTTTTTCATGTTTAAACAGAGTACTGGAGGAGGATCCAAGGAGGTGTGGTGCGGAGGCAGCTGTTCCTGACGTCATTTCCTAAATGCTGCGTCGGAGGAAGGTTCGGTTCTGGTCAGTTCCCCAGACTCCCCTGCCAGCGCCCTCTGATTTACCTGTGGTTGGTCCTTTAGATGCATACATTCGTCGGGAAGCTCAGCCACAAGTGGGGGTGAGAAGCTCAGCCACAAGTGGGGGTGAGAAGCCCAGCTGAGAGTTCGCTGAAGCCAGTGAGCTTGGCGTCCCCTTTGGGCAGTGATCTGATGCCCCCGAAAGTGAGGAGACCGTCGAAGCAAGCGTTTGTTGGGGAGCGTCCAGACGGCAACAACACTGTGGCGCCTTATCGAGGTGAGCCTTCAGAGTTGCTGGGGTCACCGCTGAACGTGTCTGCGAGTGGGGGGGGGGAGTGCCCTCGCGATTTCTTTCTGCCCCAGAGACGCTGGGAGTGCAGCAGCTGACGGTGGAAGCAAGGGGAGCAGTTTCTTCACTGGTATTGGCTCCTGAGATGGCATTGGCTTCAGTTGAGCAGTTACCCTTTTCCTTTGAGTTGCAAAGACCGGAGCAGTTTACTCTTGAAGCCATTTGGTCGGCTATTAAGCAGCTAGGTGAGGCTATTATTCCTCAAGTTCAAAGTTTGCAAGCCCAGGTGGTACAGACTGAGAGGAATTGTTCTTTGAACTCTGAGGCTGTTGATTCTTTAAAATCTACTGTTACTGAATCTTCTGTCCAAGTTGAGCATTTGGATTCTCAGATGGAGGCCTTGATGAAAGACTTTAGCAACTTGAGGAGCCGGATGGAAGACCTGGATAACCATTCAAGATTGACTAATTTACGTATGATTAATTTTCCAAAAGTGGTGGGTATCTCTGCTAAAGAAATGTTTATAGCTTATATGTTAGAGGTTTTTGGGGTTTCCCCCGAGCTCTGCCCATCATTGGTTAAGATATATTATTATACCTACGGGTCAAAAGATTTCCTCAGATGCTGTTGTACCTGGTCTACAAGTGGTTGATGTTTTAAATGTTACTTCTTTGTTAGAATTATCAGATACGGATATAGCCTTCCCTGACAGGGAAGTTTTGGAAAATTTTTGGAATGGTTGGTTATCCAGGGCTTCCATCCAGCTCCTCAAGTTGCTAAAGTCTTTTGGAAAATTGGCATCTGACAGGGAATTGCTTCTAAAAATGTTCTTTAACCCTTCATCAAACATGTTAAATTACCGACGACTTTACACACCTGGGGTCAAATTGACCTCATCAGTAAATGACCAGAAACCGTGAACAATTTCATCCACATAGGATTGGTATTTTAATGCATTTATTAAAAACAGTTCTCAGTTTTTGCTGTTTACAAATGTTCAGTGTTTATGATATAAAAGTAGTCTAACTATTAACTTCAGTTTATCACTTAACTGTAATTGACACCCCTCGTATAATCATTTATCTAGGCGTCTTTTAGTCAGCACATTCATTGCATAACAGCTAGCAATGTTCTGGGCATATGGCTGTACCAATCGCTTGCAGTATTTTGATGTTTTCTTATCTGATGATCTGGTGCAAAGCTGGCAGCGTGATCATGCCCCTCTGGATTCATAGCCTGTAGGACCAGGTAAGCTGAATCCAAGTAGTTGCATGCAGATCCGCACCCCTTTCTGAAGTGTTCTTGGGTTCTGCAATTGCAATGTCTGCTGTGGCAGAACTAACTCCTTTGCCAATTCTGTTGTGAACAGTTGCCGTTTGTGGGACACCTGTTTGTCATTTGGGTTTTTGCTGCACCCAAATTATGTATATGTACGCCAAGCTTGTCCAGATTGTCTACTCCAGACTTAGTAGCATTATAGTGCAGAATCATTGCAGGCTTCTTTTCATTCTTGTCGTCTATCGTCTTGTCATGATGCATGCTGCTCAAAACAATGACCATTTTGTTTTTCTTTGGAACATAACTCACTAGTGTGATCTCTTTGCAAAAAACAAACTGTGATGAAAACAGTTCCTTGTTCTGCGAAATCAGCAGTTCACCTGGTATGTCCCTTTTGTTTTTTCTCATGGTGCCAACAACTGTAGTGTGTTGAATCAGATCTTCAGCCAGTCCTACATCAGTAAAGAAATTATCACATGTAACATTGCGGCCAGTTTTCCACCAGTGTATAGTCAATCTTTTCACTACTTCAACTCCTTTCTTCAGTTTGACCGCTGCTCCTGGTTGCTTCTCCAGATAAACTTCTCCTTTTAGTGGATAGCTGGCCTCTGCATCGCAGTTCCATAATATCTTTATTCCATACTTTCCTGGCTTTGTGGAAATGTATTGTCGAAAGCTGCACTTGCCTCTGAAGCTGACCAGTTGCTCATCAACTGTCATATCCATTCCAGGTAACTACATTATTGATAAGTGTGCATTTAGCATGTCCCATATATCATGGATGGGTGCCAACCTGTCAGTGGCTACACGTTCTGGATGAGTGCACAAGTTATCCATTATCACAAACCGTAAGATATCCTGGAAACGATTTATGTTCATTACAGAGCGATAAAAAGGTTTTGAGTGAAGTGCAAACAATGATGTAATTGCTTCTTTTGATGATCTGTCTTTACCGGCATGCAGCAATATTCCAATGGTTGCCTTTAGTTCAACAATGTCAATATCTGTCCACTCTTTTACGTTTCCATTAATTTGTTCGGCTTGTGTATGGTAGTAGTTCTTGGCATATCGATTAGTCTCTTTAAGAAAGATGTCCAACATTTCATCGGTAACGAACAAGAGAATGCCTCGCCTATTGACTGAACTTTGCCTCCCCTTGTAACGCCAGGCATCTGACGAAGCAGATTATCAGCTGTTGTACGTAATGCAGCACTAGGCTCGTCTTCTGACCATATGCGTCCACGCTTTGCCTTGTAGATTTTACCTGATTTCTTCTGTTTATAAAATCCTGAGTTAATTTTTCTTTTCTTGCTTGGTTGTGGATCATCATCATCATCATCAGATGATGCATTGTCTTCATTCTCCACAGTATCACCTGCCAGGTACTGTGCTTCCTGTCCCTCAATTTGATCATCATAGTCACTAGTTTGTTCAACATTGTCTGGCTCACCAGAGTCTTCACCTTCTATTCCTGTTTTATCTTCTGATGATTCATTTTCAAGTTCAGCTAATACTGCCTGAAGTACAGCCTGGCTTGTTAGACGACGAGGACAACTACTACTTATTTCACTCAGAATTCTTGTAACAATAAAATAACTGAAATCATAATAAATAACTGTTATTACCAATCAAATATATCTCAGAAAAAAGAAACAATGTTGGCAGCAAAGCGCCATTACTTCTATAACAACAATGAATAGGTCTATACGAACACATGCCTGGTATGAACTCAAACGCAAAAAAATGTCACCTTAATTTCACATGAAGATCACAGTAGCCTACAAATAAAATAGCCTAGCAATGCCAAATTAACAATAACTACAACATGAACCTGAAACAGGAATTCTGACAAGGCTGGTTTCGCTAAGCTGGGGTCAATTTGACCCCAGGTGGGTATAATAGGTATATACACCATAAAAATGTTAACAAAAAATTACTGTTCCGATTAAATGATAACACTCTACAGGAAATTCAATGGCTGTCAATACTGAGAAGCTACCAGAAGTTTTAAGTCATGGCTGAAATAAATAAGTAATCTGACATAACAAAAGGCTTGGGGTCAAAATGACCCCACGTGTGTGGTGAACGTTTAAAAAGAGGAATGTTGTTTTTAAGGGCTGCCTGGTCCGCATGTTTCCTGATTTAGCTAGGGAAACCCAAAGACGCAGAAAATAATTTTTAATCCTGCGCCCAAGGGTTTCTCAATTGGGCGGGCTCTTCTTTTTGAAATACCCCTGTAAATGTCTTGTTAAGTTAGAAGGTAATTCTTATATTTTCTTTTTCCATCTCAATTGATTTCCTTTTTAAATGCCCGAGGGGTTCTTACTGTTGGATCTATCTCCTGTTCTACTCCGTCTTGATTAAGGTGGGCTGATATGTCTCTGTATATTTCCTATTAGAGTTCTATGTTGTATTATTTTCCTATTTCTTGGATTCTGTCATATTGTGGGCTAGAGCAGGAATTTCAGGCTAATTTATTTCTTCTGGATTTTCTTTTATCCTATGTATTTTATTTATTTATTATTTATTTATTTATTTACATTCTCTTATATACCGCGCTATTCTGCATCAGTGCGGTTTACATTGAACAAACTGAAATTACATTGAACAGGGTATTATAACTTGGAGATAACTATTTTACAGGGAACATGGGCTATGGAGGGTTAAGTGGCTTGCCCAAGACCACAAGGAGCACCTGTGGGACTAGAAACCCCAGTCCTTCCGGCCCAAGGTTGCTGTCCTCTAGTGGGATTTGAACCACCGACCTTCCGGCCTGAAGTACCTTGCCCCAACCACTAGGCTACTCCTCCACTAGGCTACTCCTCCACTCTCCACTCTCTGATTTACCGATTACCTGTGCAAGGGCATCTATCCTTGTAATTATTGTTTATTCTATAAATAAAAAGTAAAAAAAACAAAAACATAGTACTGTGGTAGGACATATAAAGTTGTAGAAAGAATACATGAAGATAACTGTGTATGATGAATTATAAAGAATCTGGAAAAATGGACCTAGTGATTGAAGAACATCATTGATGAACCACTGTATAAAGCAGTTACTCACCTGTAAGAGGTGTTCTCCAGGAACAGCAGGAATCATTCCTCACATATGGGTGACGTCGAAACCAATGGAGCCTGCGTGGAGCATTTCCCCCAGCTTTCAAAGAAAGCCCTTGGGAATGCCACCACACATGCATGGTCCCCTTCCCACCCAAGGGGGACATCTTGATCAGATGACATAGCTTAGGCAAAGGATAAAAATCCAATAAAAGAGTGGGAAACTCCTAGGGGAGATGGGTAGGTTGTGAGGACTGTTTCCTGCTGTCCCTGGAGAACACCTGTTACAGGTGAGTAATATGCTTTCTCCAGGGACAAGCAGGAACTTAGTCCTCACATATGGGAATCCTCAGCTACAGACTACTGAGGACCTGTAGAAAAATGCCACGGCGAGCCATGAGCAATCACTGGTAATCGAAGATAGCCCAAGGACCCCAGGTCCCCGGAAGACCACACTCCCGGTAGCCGGCACTGTCCCAACGGGATTCCCTCTCCAAGCAGTAATGTGTCACAAAGGTGTTAGCCGAGGACCAGGTTGCGGGTCAATAGATGTCCGCCAAGGCACAGATCCCAGATGTGCCACTGATGCTGCCCTCGCATGGACACCATGCGCCATGACTCGGCGGTCCAATGGTAGCCCAGCCTGGATCTGGGCGAATACGATGCAATCTGCCACCCAGAGGGAAAGGATCTGCTTGGTGACCACGAACCCCAAACGGGTAGGGTTGAAGGAAATGAAGAGCCGCTTGGACCTGCAGTGGGCCTGCAATGAGCTGCAGGTAGAAGGAGAGAGCCCTCCTACAGTCGAGGGTGTGGAGGATCACAGACGCCTGGTCAGCGTGAGGATTTGGAAAGAAGGTCAGTAGCACTATCTCCTGGTTGAGGTGAAACTCCGAAAAAACTTTCAGGAGAAACTTGGGGTGCGTTCGGAGGACCACCCAGTTCCTGTAGAATCTCATGTAGGGAGTGTCAATCATCAGGGCCTGGAGCTCACTGGCCCTCCGACCGAGGTGAGAGCTACCAGAAAAACCACCTTCCAAGAAAGGTGCCAAAGCGAGCAGGATGCCATCGGCTCGAAGGCTGGTTGGATTAGTCACATGAGGATGACATTGAGATCCCACTCCACCGGAGGCAGTCGGATGGGAGTCCTGAAAAGAAGCAGCCCGTGCATGAAGTGGAAAAACCAGCAGCTGGCCCAATAGAGGTCCGCCCTCGACTGGGTGGTGGTTGGCCGAGATCGCGCTCTGGTGGACCCTGCCCGAGTTGGACTTCAGGCCTGCCTGCGAGAGATGTAGTAGGTACTGCAGGACCAGGTGGGTGGGGCAAGAGAACAGGGCGGCCCGTACCTCTGAGCACAACACCGAGAACCAACACCACTTAAAGGCGTAAGCCCTCCTAGTCGAATCCTTGAGCGAACACCAGCAATATGTCCTCGATCTCCACCGGGAGATGAAGAGGGGCTAGAATGACCCACTCAGCTGCCAAGCTATGAGGCACAGAGACCGCAGGTTTGGGTGAAGCAGGAGACCCTTCTCCTGTGTCAACAAATTCGGTGCGCTGCCGAGAGGAACTGGAGGCTCTGACAAGAGACGGAGCAGCAGCAGGAACCAGGGTTGCCAAGGCTATTGCGGGGCCATGAAGATCACCGAGGCCCCATCCCGCTGAATCTTGAGGAGAGCCTGCACTATAAGCAGAGTAGGAGGAAACGCATACAGAAGGTCGTGCGTCCACGGCAGCAGGAAGGCATCGGGGGCTTCCCTGCCCGGGTGGGGAACTGGGTTGCAGAACCGCAGGAGCTGCAAATTCATAGGGCTGGCAAGAAGGTCCAGGAGCAGAGTCCCCCAGTGACAGAATAGCCCCTGCGTTGTTTGTGGGCAGAGACGCCACTCGTGTGGCTGGAGAATCAGACCTGGTCTGTCCGCCAGGATGTTGTCCTGCCCTGGGAGATAGGTAGCTGATAGGGCTATGCCCTAGCGGATCACAAAGGACCATAAGGCCACCGTCTCCAGGCAGAGGCTGTGAGAGCCGGTGCCTCCCTGTTTGTTCATATAGAACACTGCCACCCAGTTGTCTGTCTGGACAAGCTCTGTCCGATGATGGACACAATGCTTGAATACTCGGAGGGCGAGGAGAACTGCCCGGAGTACGAGGAGGTTGATCGGCAGTCAAGACTCCTCGAGGGACCATGTCTTCTGTGTGTGGAGCTCATCACAGTGTGCTCACTAGCCCGTTAGAGAGGCATCTGTGGTCAAGACCACATTGTGCTGTGGAGCCTGGAATGGCATGCCTCAAAACAGATTCCAGATGTTCTGCCACCAGTTAAGGGACTCTGAGATGGCCCATCGCCTGAGACCACTGAATGCGAAGGTACCATTGCGCTGCTCGTGTGTATAGACTGGCATTGGGGATGACGTGGACTGTCAAGACTATATGGCCGAGAAGACGGAGCATTGTCTGGGCCGAGACTCTGTCGCGGATCTAGACTGCAAAAGCCAGAGCAATGAGGCAGTCTGCCCTGTTCTGTGAAAGGAAGGCCGTCGCCCAGTGGGTGTTGAAGCACGTGCTGATGAACTCCAGGGATTGGACTGGAGTGAGGTGAGACTTCGGGTAGTTCACCATGAAGCCAAGGCGCTTGAGGAGATTGGTGGTGTGGGCCGTGGCATGCTGTGCTTTGTCGGCCATCTACCCTGTAATGAGCCAATCATCTAGATAAAGGTAGACGAAGGTGCCCTGTAACCAAAGGTGGGCTGCAGCTACCATGAGGCACTTGGTGAACACTTGCAGAGCAGACGCGAGACCAAAGGGAAGCACCCTGTATTGGCAGTGCTTCCCTTGTATTCTGAAGTGTAAGTATTTTCTGTGCTTTGGGTGGATATAAGTGTACGCACCCCGAAGGTCCAAGGGTTATAGCCAGTCACCCTGCCGGAGGAATGGCAGTAAGGTGCCAAGGGAGAACATTTTGAACCTCTCCCGCACCAGATATTTATTGAGATTTCTTAGATTGAGGATGGGTCAGAAACCGCCTGTCCGCTTTGGCACAAGGAAGTAACATGAATAGAACCTGTGACCTCTGAGGTGCGGTGGGACCACTTCCACTGCTTGGTCCTCGAAGAGTTTGGCAAGCTCCTGCACCAAGAAGACCTGGTGCATGGGGAGCAGAGGGGGTTCCGCAGGGCAGAAGGATAGAGAATGTTGGTCCAGATGAAGGAGGTAACCTTCTCAGATGACCTGGAGGACCCAGGCGTCTGAGGTGACAGATTCCCATCGGGGAGCAGTGGACCAGGCGCCCTTCCACCAGTAGCTAGGTTGCCGGAGGGTGAGCAGCTATGCATATGGAGTCAAAAACCCAGGGCCCACTGGGCCGGTGCTGGGGTCTGGCTGTTGGGGCCCTTTTGCTTACGTGGATCCTGCTGGCCACTCTTGTTCTGTCCACCTGGAGGTGGAGCTGGCACCGGAGTGGATAAAGTCGGTAGCCCTGATAGGGGAGGCCCTTCCTCTGAAAGAAGGGCCTCTTGCCCTGTTGCTTCTTTTGCAGGAGGGAAGAATTCTTCTGAGACAGACAGATGGGGGTTACGTACTCCGCCTCAATCTCCGCTGCTTTGACCTCCATAGGTTTGCTGAACAATTGTTGCTCAGGCATGATACATCGAGCAGGATTTCCTGGACCCATTGTTCGAGGTCAGAGGACTGGAGCCAGCCTGTCGTGTGGCTCCAATACCTGCAGCCGCTACCCGAGCAGAGGACTTGAAGCTGTTGTGTGCAGCACGAGAGAGGTACTTCTAACAGTCCCCCACTGATTTCAGGAGGGACAGGAAACCACGGAGGTAATCGCCATTGAGGCCCGCTTGGAAACTCCTGAGTTCCTTCGTGAGGTAACGAAGGAATATACTGATATATAGCTGGTAAGCCTGGATGCGGCAAGCCAGCATGGAACCTTGGTAGGCCTTATGCCCGAGGGCATCGAGGGCGCGAGACTCCCTACCTGGCAGAAGCGAAGCGTGGGTTTTTGGGCTCTTCTACTTCCGCATGGCAGATTCCACTACCATCGAGGTATGGGGGAGCTGGACCTTCCGGATGCTGGGCCTCTACTGGACCCTGTACATGGTATCCAGTTGCATGCTGACAATGGGGATAGATGCAGGCGTCTCCCACATGTGGAGGAGCAGCCGGGTCAGAATAGGCAGGACCAGAACCATGAGAGATTCCCTTGCCGGGGCCTTGTATTGCAAAATATCAAGTTCCTCTGAACGGGGCGCCTCCTCGGATTGAGTACAGAGCACTAGGGGCTCGAGCCATGCCCTGCACAGACTCCAAAAAGAAGGTATCCTTGGGAGGCGATCACCGGTTCTGAGCAGGTGGGGAAAGATCCGAGGGGAGGTCCTGATGAGTCCGGGATTCAGGAGAAGTATCCCCGTTGAACTCCCAGTCTGAAATCTCTGAAGGGGACTCGGAACTGGGCTGCTCGAGCAGAGCTCGTGAAGTGCGCTGGGCTCGAGGCCAAAGCCCTTCTGGAGCCGGAGGCGCTGGCCCGGGAAGATCTCACACCTGAGGACCGGGACAGAGATAGAGATCTCTGCCGGGATCCCTCACGAGGCCCCTGGCTCTCAGGAGTTGCCGCAGCAGAATGGGGAGCCCTCGAGGTATCAGAGCGCGTGCCAGTGGCACCAGCTCCTGCTGGGCAACAAGGAAGGCAGAGATGCTGGGCTTCAGTGCCAACATTCGGGTCTCTGACTCAGGAGTGGGGCCCTGCGATGTCGACACCGGGGTAACCGGGTTTGGCATCAAAGAAAAGTGGGGGTCCTCACTGCAACGACCCTCAGGAGACCGGGCACCATTGCCGAAGGCCTCTGTATCTGTACAAGGCACCTTTTGGGGCCGCTCCTTCTCCGTTTCTAGGGATTGCCGAGGAGGGCTAAGGGACCGAGCACGAGAACGCTTGTTCGGAGCCCCCGAGAGGGTCCTCGAGGCGGCCTTCTTCCGCTCCTTTTCCGGGGACCCTTGCTCAGAGTGATGCTGGGGCCGTGGGGGAGCCACGGGGACCCCAGAGGCAGAGGGTTGGTGGAGCAGGAATCTACCGGGGACACCGGGGCTGTCTTGTGGAAAATATCATCCACTTTCTGCTTACAGCACTGGATGGCTTTGGAGGACATCTTTTTACAAAGGGAGCAGAGCTCCGTGTTATGGTCCATTCCCAGACACCTGAGACGAGTGATGGGTGTCCATGAGGGACATGTTTTTGGAGCATCTGTCACACTTTTTGAATCCGGAGGCAATGGGGGCAAAAAGGATACGCACAAGGTCAAAGACCTTTGGTTCAGCCAGAGGTTGAAAAGGGCACAAAACGTGCTGGAGCGAATTCCAAACAGAAAAGGGGAAAAGAAATAGCAAAGTTCTGGGATCTGCTCCTGAAGCAGGGCCACTGGGACGGCGGGAAGAGGACCGGGAAACCGGAATAGGAAACAATATGAAAAACGTTTTCCAAGCTACAGGGACGTATGTCCGTAGGACTCCGGGGAAAAAGGAAGACTGATCAAGATGGCACCCTTGAGCAGGAAGGGGACCACGCATGCGTGGTGGTATTCCCAAGGGCTTTCTTTGAAAGCAGGGGAAATGCTCTGCATGCGCTCCATCGGTGTTGACGTCACCCATATGTGAGGACTGACTTCCTGCTTGTTCCTGGAGAAAGAGCAGAATCTGACAAAAAAGTTGTTTTTCTACAGCTTGTGAATAGTGTGTGAGTTTTTTTTAATGACACTAAGTTGTGCATGTATAATCCTTGACTAGTTATCAGTAATGACAGTCAAACAAATCAGGATGACCAAAGCATTACACAAAATTGTGTAACAGTGCCCAAATATTAATGAGTGAGCTCAAGTCCTGTGTACCCTGACACAAAGTGTGTGCCCCCAATAGAAAAACCAGGATTTTCAACCAATTGCTGCATGTCCACAACAGAATATCAGATCTGCACCTGCCCACAGAAGACTGGGGAAATGCATGCTACAATTGGCACACTATAGTCCAGTCACTGCAAAATGTATAAAATACGAGCTACAGAGGTTGAGCTGTCCAGACAGTAAAGGTAGAAAAAAACATTTTAATTTTCTTTAGTGATTTAGCTAGCTTTTGAAATCTAAACATGAAGCATCTCTGATAGCTTTATAGTTTGCACAGTACAAGAGGAAATGCAATTATTTTTCTATTTCTCTAGTGTTGCACTACATGCAGAGTTCTAGCTTAAGAGTTTACAGTTCAGTTTTGTCAGCACATTCACATTCTAATTTGGGATGATTTATTCTGCATTTGGTGAGGCTCTATCCACATTATTCTGCATTTGGTGAGGCTCTATCCACATTATTCATATTTGACTTGAGTTGAGCTATTTTGTGAGTATGAAGATTTTGTGTGGTCATTTCCAGCAGTGACACCCCCTCTCTCCCCTCCCCCCCACAAT
Organism: Ichthyophis bannanicus; assembly: GCA_033557465.1. Taxonomy (NCBI): domain Eukaryota; kingdom Metazoa; phylum Chordata; class Amphibia; order Gymnophiona; family Ichthyophiidae; genus Ichthyophis; species Ichthyophis bannanicus. The sequence goes on along the minus strand of CM066043.1, from coordinate 122,271,999 downwards.
TAAGAGTGTTCTAGAGAGCAGGAATGGCTAACTCCAGTCCTGGAATGCCACGATCCAGCCTGGTTTTCAGGATGTCCCTAATGAATATTCATGAGATCATTGCATAAAGTGGGAGGCAGTGGATGCAGATCTCATGAATAGTTATTAGGGACATCCTGAAAACCAGGCTGGATTGTGGCACTCCAGAACTGGAGTTTGCCATCCCTGTTCTAAAGGCTGGTGCAATATTTGCAGTGCTACTGTTTTCATGGGCGCTATGGCTATTATAGGGAGTGAGACTATTTTGGGGGTGCATCAGTCCATAAGTAGTCGCCCTATCACAAAAGGATAGCCCTGTATGCAAGCTACTGGCACACTATTTTCTAGATACAAATAACTGAATAAACCAACTGAAAACATTTCTTGTATCACTATTTCATGATCTCCTCGCTACTAACAGGAGAAATCTCTGCAGATCTCAAACACATCTGGAAATTTCCAAACAGCTAAAAAAATGTATTCTTGCAACACAAAAACGTATCAGAAAAGTTATATGGCAATATAACTCAAAAATTATATTAAAACTCAAAAACTTCATTTTAAACCTTACCTTGAGCAAATCATGTTCTCCAACAATCTCAGCATATCTCCAAGTTAGTTTTCTGGTACCAGTAGGCTCAGCCCATGCAAACAGCCGTACCTCGCCTGGTTTTAGCTCCATTTCATCTTCTGACCCACTGCAGCATAAGCAGTAGGATAAAAATTAAGAAAAACTTTTTAGATATTCAATTTTTTTAAACTAGTATTTTGTTTTAAATATGCAATCAATATTTTCCATGCGAGATTTCACAAGTGATGCTTCATATATCCTGGTGCACATAAGAGTACTGTAATTAGATGATTTGTTTTCATAACTACTAAGCCAGCTATATAATACAACTCCAAAGACTCATTACCAAACATGATCCAATTCACAGTGGATGGGAACAAATAGCTATCTAAAGAGTAATCCATCAATAGAGAAGATCAATTTCTAAGTGTTTATGTAGGCAAAAAATCTGTTTATTTGCCTAGAAAGCACAAAAGGAGTGAAGACAGACCAGCCTTGTAAACAGAAAATGTTTACTTCAGAAAGCCTGACTTGGACAAGTTTTGGCGGCTAAACCTTCGTCAGGGGTCTACAATAACATAAAACCAACCTACAATAATAGCAACAAATAAATATAAAAATCAACAAAGTATTGAAATTAGTAAACATAAAACACAACATCAGAAATGAAAATAAGCAAATTTAAAATGATTATATAGCGATAAAAAAATATTGCAGGGGAGGCTACTTGGGGCTTGGACAGTGTTTGCAGCACTTCCTTCTACATCTTCCACCTATCACAGACCGGACTACAGCTGCCCCTCCCTTGCGGTGAGGTTTAAAAGATTGTATGTGCTGTGGTGTATTGGAGGCTACTTGGGGCTTGGACAGTGTTTGCAGCACTTCCTTCTACATCTTCCACTTATTACAGACCAGACTACAGCTGCCCCAGCCTTGCGGTGAGGTTTAAAAGTTTGTGAGTGCCGCAGTACACGGGCGCGCAGCCGTAGGCACATGCCTGAAGGGGCATGACCTAATGGGCACGTCTGCCCCTTAGGAGCCCCTTTGGAGTACTTGGGAGCCTTTGTGATAACTTTTTTCCATCCTGGTAACAATGGGGAAACGGAAGGCAATGGGGAAAGCTGTTGGCCCTATGGACCATCACGTAGTGAACATTGCTCCCCCCTCTGTCTTCTGGAGTCTCTGCTTTGGACGTAGTTCCACCTTCTGAGGTTTCTTTAAGTTCAGGGGTGTGTACCCCTCCCCCTCAACCAGGTTATAACATTTTCTTTGATTTTCCCCGTGTGGAGTTGCATTATCCAGTGCCAGTAACACTAGCGGTTGCTGGGCCGGTAATGGGAACCTCTTCCCCCTCGGGGGTAGAGGTTTCCTTGAATGATGTGTTCTCAGCTATTCGTCGGGTAGAGGGAGTTTTGTCGGGTACTCTTGCTCAGCTGTGTGAGTTTACGGAGAGCACTTCTGTAGCCCTTCGGAGCCATGGGGAGACCTTATCAGCTGTTTGTGAAAGAACCCACAAGATAGAAGCCACTGTAAACAGGGTTCAAACAGCAAGTAATGCTTTTATTAAGGATAGTTTCTTCAATCCAAAATGGAATCTTTGGAAAATGTTGCCTGGGCCATAAATCTTAGATTTTTGCATTTTCCTACGATTTGTCTCATTTCCCCTTTGGAGTTGTTTAAAAAATATGTTAAAAAGATAGTGTTCTTTTGATGATTCTTCTATTTCTTCCATATATTATTTACCACATCAGGTTTTGGATAAAGCTCCAGAAGGGGAAATAGATCACCTAGTTGATCTGGATGAATTAGATTTAACTACCTTTCTGGAGACCTCCTTTGAAAAGGTCTCTCAGAGGGTGACATTGTTGGTTACTTTTCATTCTGAGGCGGTGAAAGGGATGATTTTTCGTCTTTACTTTTCTAAGAAGAATATTTCTTTTTGTGGTCAACCATTAATGGTTTTTCCTGATGTTGCAAAAGTCACCCAATCACGTCGAAAAAGTTTTCTTCAAATTGGACCTAGGGTTTTGGCTATTGGAGCTACGTTTTATTTGAAGTACCCCTGTAATTGTTTGGTCACCTACAGGGGTACAAAATTTACTTTCATGAAACCATTGCAGTTGGAATGGTTCCTGCTTGATAAGGATAATGATAAGTAAGGATGTTAATTTTCCTTGCTTTTTGGGGGGTCTTGGTTGTTTGTATGATTGGGGTCTTCATTATTAGTGGGGTGTGGGCCCTTAGATAGCCTCTCTTGATGCGGGGCTTGTATTTCTTCCGATTTAAAACATTTTCCTTTGCATTTTCTTATTTCCTAAGTCAAAATTGGTTGTTTATTTTTCCTAAATGTTTACTTTGTATACATTTGAAAATGTTGAAAATAAAAAATAAAAATATTGCAGTATAAATTATGTATTTTCTATGTGTTTTTTGTAGAGGTTTTTATCTCTTCCTTTCCTCCTCCCTTTACCCCTTTCCCTTCTCTCTTTCATCCCTCCCCCTCTTCTTTGCTATATAGCATTTTTGTATTTATTTTCTATTCTTTTTTTTTAAAGATGGTTTTTATCCTCCTCCCCTTTTTTCCTCTTCCCATCTCCCTCCCCCTTCCCATTCCCTCTTCTGCCTCCCCTTCACTCTTCTCGCTCCCCTTTCCCTCCTCCTCTTTGCAATATAGCAGGGTTCTTTTTCTATTCGTTTTTTTCTGGATGTTTTTTATGGGTGCCTTCATTTTTGGCCGATGATACAGCCCAGAACTTTTCTACATGTTTATTTGTTCAATTCTTGAAGTTACCTGTTGGTCCTTTTTTGGTTAATGAACATATTATTCACCAAAGGGATACAGGATGTTCTAGATGGGTGGTCGTACTGGATGCCTACAGCAAAATGCATTATATATTTTTTTTTATTGTCCTGGCCATTATTGTTTTTTTGTTTTCTATTAATTGTTTTTGTCTAGCAATGTTATTTTTTTGTACACTTTTAAATTTTACTTATGGATCTATTGAACGCTGTCCAGATAAGAAGTGCACCGAACATGTTTCCAGTCAAACGGCACGGCAAAGTTTTTTGCTTTTAAGCTTCTTTAAGTATTCTTTTATTGTTGGTTCCTGTTTCAAATGTGTTTGGATATGTTTTGTCATACCCCTTTCCCCCCTTTTTTGATTGTTTTTTTGATGATTATGTTAAATGTATCTTTATTTGGACACTCCTTGTTTTTGAAACTAGTTTTTTTTAAATGGTGATATTTTGAGTGACTTTTGGATTTTAATGCCCTCTGATGTCGAATTTTTACTGGTGAAGAGGTTTGAAATTACAAAGTCTGTCTTTTTTGCGCTACTAGGCATGATTTAGCTGTCCCGCATGCACGGCACCTCTCTATTTCGACTTGAGACCCGTGAGTACATTTGCACTTCTATTTGTAAATACCCCCTTTTTTGTTTATGTTTTTTTAATAAGCTCTCTGCTATTTACCTCCAGAGGTTGATGTTGATATTTAGCGTGAGGCTGTCTTACTTCATGAAGCTAATATGTTAATATACATGCTCATAATGAAGTGCTTGCCTTGTGGGTTTTTCATGAGAAAAGTAATAACTTGATTAATGGTTCCTTAAATTACAACTATCCTCTGCCCTAATAAAATTTGGTTTATATAGATGAGGGCAACATGTATCTGTCTAAGAAGGGAAAGGCATATTGAAAAGAAGCATTTCTGATCCGTTCATACTAGTATTTTAAAACGGCTTATTATTGCAGCTGTGAGCACGATTGGAAGTATTCTTTGTGGTACGTTACTTTTATTATGCAATTACAGTTGTGGTCAACATCACTGGCACTCTTGCTATTCAACCCCTTAATGTGCAATATTTCCTTAAAAGAGTAGCTAGTGAAATGGTTTTGGACTATATATGCACACATTTTACACATAAAAGAATCAAATAAAACAAGAACAATTAAACAAGGAAATAGTAGGAAACAGTATACTAACAATTCAAATCAATTTGAACATATGAATCACATTCTCAATGTAGTAAAATAAGACACACCTGTGATCAACTGTCAATACTCACATGACTTGAATCAACCAATGGCTCTAATGCTTAAAATGGCCACATTCACTCCCTGTTCCATTTTCACAATGGTGAAGGCAAGAGAGCTGTCTGAGAACATCAGAAAAGCTTACCTAAATAGACCCTCCACCCATTTCAGATGCCCCAGAACACTGCAGCACGAACAATCTTCGGAACTCCCCACCGAGCTCACATTTACCCCCATACTGATGTAGCTTCATTGGCTTCCCATCACTGCTAGAATCAGATACAAGGCTATCACCACAATATTTAAAACTTACATAAGGAATCTGCCACCTGTCTCCAGACTCTGATTTAGAATCCCAAGAGCAATTGGCTATGAAGAAATAGCACCCTCCACTTACTTTCGATCCTGACTCTGGGGATTAAGAGCAATCAGTCAACCTGCAATCGAGCATTCACACTTTTTGCCCCCATTTTATGGAACTCCCTACCCCCAACCCTAAGAGGATGCTCAGACCTGACTGAATTTAAAAAAAATGCTAAAAATGTATCTCTTCCAGGATGAAACCAGCACAACCGGAGACCCAATGGCCTTAGCAACATAGTGTTAAAACACCCTATACACATACTGCTAACAATCCCTTGGATCCAACACACTGCAAAAATCTTGATTTTTGATTAGCTATACCATATACGCATGCTGTAAATAGTTCATAGTTTCTGTGTAAGTTATTATGATGGTTATACTGTTTAGTTCCCTGCACAACAGAGTGCTTCCTAAGGCCCTGTTCCTATTGTTGCTAAATGTAAACTACTTTGAATGGTAGAAAGGCAGTATAAAAATAAGTTTAAATAAATAATAGATCACCACCAATCATCAAAACTTCAAAAGGGTACAAGGCCATCTCCAAAGACCTTGGGATTCCTGTCTACAGCTCGCAATATTAAGACATTTTCTGCTCATGAAACTGTCAAGAACCTCCCAGGACGTGGTGGGAAAAAGAAAATGAAGCCAATAAATCTTCAAAGGTTAGTGCAAATTGTTGGATAAACACCACATAAGAACATAAGAAATGCCATACTGGGTCAGACCAAGGTCCACCAAGCCCAGTATCTTCTTTCCAACAGTGGTCCATCCAGGTCACAAGTACCTGATATGTTCCCAAAAAAGGTACGCAGGTTGCAGAATTCATGTCCCGGGGTAAGCAGTGTATTTCCCACATCCTCTAAAAATGGTTTATGGACCTTTCCTCCAGGAACTTGTCCAAACATTTTATAAACCCAGCTACACTAACAGCTTTTACCACATCCTCCGGTAATGAATTCCAGAGTTTGATTACACGTTGAGTGAAAAAATATTTTCTATTATTAGTTTTAAATGGGTTACATTGTGCTTCATTGCATGTCCCCTAGTCTTTCTACTCTGATGGCATAAAGAACCAATCAACGTTTACTTGTAAAACTCCATTCATTAATTTATAGACCTCTATCATATCTCCCCTCAGCCGTCTTTTATTCCAAGTTGAAGAGCTCTAACCTTTTGAGCCCCTCCTCATAAGAGTATCCTTCCATCCTCTCTACGATTTTTGTCGCTCTTTTCTCTACCTTTTCTAATTCTGCTATATCCTTTTTAAGATATGGCGACCAGAATTGCACACAATATTCAAGGTGCGGTTACACCATGGAACGATACAGAGGCATTATAATGTCCTTGGTTTTATTCTCCATGCCTTTCCTCATGATTCCTAGCATTCTATTTGCTTTCTTGGCCACCATTGCACACTGGGTGGAGGGTTTCAATGTATTATCCACGATGACGCCTAAATCTTTTTCCTGGGTGGTGGCGCCTAATGTGGAACCTTGCTTCGTGAAACCATAGTTTGGATTGTTCTTCCTTAAGTGCATAACTTTGCACTTGTCCACATTAAATTTCATGTGCCGTTTGGACATCCAGTCTTCCAATTTAGGAAATGGAGGCCTAGAAGGCATTAAAGGAATCATGAAGTCAGAGGACTACCAAGGTATTTTGGAGTGAAACGAGCTCCCTATTGTAAGAAAGCTAGGTCTAGGTTGAAGATCGTGGGTCCTCCAGTAGGACAATGACCCAAAACATACAAGCAGAAGTACAAAAGAATGGTTAAAAAGGAAAAGATGGACTGTTTTAAAATGGCCAGCAATGAGCATGGATCTCACTTCAATCGAGAACCTTTGGAAAGGAATCCTGGAAACAATCATTAGCTGAAACAAATGAAAGTTGAAGAGTGGGAAAAACTACAAGCAGATAGATGTACGAAACTTATAAATGGTTACGAGAAATGTTTGGAGGCTGTCATCACTATCAAGGGTTGTGCAACCAAATATTAGTGAAGGGTTGTATTAATCCTGTCCAGGTCATTTTTTTTTCTCAGAAATTACTACGTTTAAGTTGTGCAAACATCTTTTATTTTGTTGTATGCCTTTCAATATAATATTAAAATATTATGATGACCTACAGTTGGAATATTTCCAATTATTTCTCAAGATATTATACACATTATCTCAAAACTAGGAGTGGAGGAGTGGCCTAGTGGTTGGAGCAAGGTACTTCAGGCTGGAAGGTCGGGGGTTCAAATCCCACTAGAGGACAGCAACCTTGGGCCGGAAGGACTGGGGTTTCTAGTCCCACAGGTGCTCCTTGTGGTCTTGGGCAAGCCACTTAACCCTCCATAGCCCATGTTCCCTGTAAAATAGTTATCTCCAAGTTATAATGCCCTGTTCAATGTAATTTCAGATTGTTCAATGTAAACCGCACTGATGCAGAATAGCGCGGTATATAAGAGAATATAAATAAATAAAATCTCCTTTTCTGGCAGATCTCTTCTATTTGTTGATTTAACAGGGTTTTTATACCGCTTTAGCCTTTACTCAAAGTGGTTTGCCCTTCTCTTCTATTGCCAACTCCAGACTTCGATCCTTCCACCTTGCTGTTCCCTTATACCTGAACAAACTAAGAGAATATAAATAAATAAATAAAATAAATAAATAATATCGGTATGTTTGGAGATAATAGTTTACACTGAGCCATTTAGTACACTTGATGGACTAGGTGGCAGTAAGGTTTAAAGTATAAACAGAATGAGTGATGTTTTGATTGTTCCACCTGTAAAACAGCAATAAAGGAAATTCTCTTACTGATGAATCCTTGCCAATGTGGTATGATAAGGCAAATATTAAGCAAATGCTGTGTGCCAGATTTGTGTGCAACTGAATACTCAAAGTTTATACAGTGCGGTTGAAATTCTAGATTTCTCTTATTTATTTAACAACGCTTATATACCGCCTCTTACATACCATGATCTCTCAGCCATTACAAACGTATTTCATTGAGAATACCAAGTTGAAAAAGCATTGGCATTTGTAATATCTCCTATTGTCAAAGAATACAGGAGACTGAAGGGCTACATATAAGCGTCAGCAAAAATGTTGGACAAGTGTGAGTTATTTATTGAGACTGGCTGGTTGTGCTTATAGTAGCATAATAGACAGGTGGTCAAATTTAATAAAAATTTAAAATGCTAAATAAATCACTGCGCACTAAAATCATGTGAGGCATGGACCACATACTTACTCACAGTAACAGTTCTAGGGTATCTATCGTCTACTTCCAAAATTCACTAAAATGGAAACAAATTTTGAAGAATTTGTATGTATTTACCTACCTTTGGTTGTATTTAAGGCTCGTCAGTGATGTGTGGTTAATAATAAGAGCAGGAGCAGCTCCCTCATAGTAATCAGAAAATGTTATTACTATAGAATGATCAGAAATGTTCACATCAACCATTATACCTCCATTCTGTTAGATGAGAGAAAAATTAATTTTATATTGCATTTATTATAATCATCTGTAGATAGTCAAGTATATGCAGTACTTTACAGAAATATGGTAGAAAGCCACAACTTCTTAAAGTATACAATCTAATAAAAAGACAGATAACAGACAAAGCATCTGTGATGGGGATCTTAGAGTTAAAACAGCTACAAGGAGTGAGGCCTCTACAGTCTAAGAGCAGGACTGCTATATTAAATCACTATTCACAACTCTTGAAGACATTTGTGTTCAGTTTGCAAGTAGACTGGAGGAGCCTGTGTTCCTTGCACAGCTCCTCAGGGTGCCTAAAGCTTCACATCTTGGCCTTTCCACCCCTCCAATATTTTTATGTAATTCACCATCAGATAAAGCGTAGTTACTCACCTGTAACAAGTGATCTCTGGGAACAGCAAGAATTTAGTCTTCACATATGGGTATCGTCGGTACCGACGGAGCCCGCACAGGAATGCTCCCCAGCGTCCAATAAGAACGCTTTTGGGAGCATACCACAGCGCATGTGTGCTGCCTTTCTGCCTCTGTACCTCTCTCACTTCAGTTGAGTTTATAGCTGAGACCAAAGGAGAGAAGTAGAGAAAGAGATAGACAGAGACAACTCCTAGGGGAGGTGGGTGGGTTGTGAAGACTAAATTCCTGCTGTTCCCGGAGATCACCTGTTACAGGTGAGTAACTACGCTATCTCCAGGAACAAGCAGGAATGTAGTCTTCACATATGGGAACTCCCCAGCAGAAAGATGCCAAAGGGTTACCCCAGCAAGCTGCGAACCCAGGTGTGATGGGTCATGCTTCCTCCTATGGACCTCTGGCATACAAACCGACGGTGGGTAGGAGTTGTATTAAGTATGGAAGAGATGCTGGAGAACAGCCTGGCCAAATGAGGCATCCCGACGGGAGTCCTTGTCTAAGCAGTAGTGGGCTGTGACGGTGTGTACCGAAGCCCAAGTGGCTGCTTTGCAGATGTCATCAATAGACACAGAACGAAGGTTAGCTGTTGAAGCTGCCATTGCTCTCACATTGTGAGCTGTGACATGGCCCTCGAGAGAAAGTCCTTTACTCTGATATGTATAGGATATGCAATCTGCAATCCAATTTGATAGAGTTCTTTTGGAAACCGGAAGTCCCAAATGACTAGAGTGAAAAGCCACAAAAAGCTGAGAAGATTTTCTATGTGGCTTAGTTCTTTGGAGATAAAAGGCTAAGACTCTTTTACAATCCAATGTGTGAAGATTCCTTTCCACACTAGAGGCATGAGGCCTAGGGAAGAATATAGGAAGATAAACCAACTGGTTTAAATGAAAAGGCGAAACCACCTTTGGCATAAAGTGAGGATGAGTCCTAAGGACTACTTTATCATGGTGGAACCTTGTATAAGGAGGGTCAGCTACTAACGCCTGTAGTTCACTAATGTGTCTTGCAGAAGTGATGGCAATTAGGAAAATAACTTTCCATAAAAGAAACTTTAGGTCTGAAGTGGATAAAGGTTCAAAGGGCGGTTTCATAAGCTGACCAAGATCAAGATTCAGATCCCATGCCACCGGTGGTGGTTTAATGGGAGGATTTGTTAAGAGTAGGCCTCTTATAAATCTTGATACAAGTGGATGAGAGGAAATAGGTTGTCCATCAAAAGGTTTATGAAAAGCAGCAATAGCACTAAGATGGACTCTCACTGAATTGGTCTTCAGACCAGAAGTTGATAATTGGAGGAGATACTCTAGTAGCGACTCTACAGGTATCAAAATGGGGTTAAGTCTCTTTTGTGAGCACCAGACAGAGAACCTTTTCCACTTAAAAGCGTAGGAACATCTTGAGGTGGTTTTCTGGAAGCCAGAAGGATATTCTTTACTTGTTGAGAAAGGTTAATATCCTGGAATTCTAGGCTTTCAGTAACCAGGTCCTGAGATGTAGGGACTGGGGATTGGGATGCAGTAAGCATCCGTCCTCCTGAGACAGAAGATCTAGAGCATTCCCCAACTCCAGAGGAGTGGCTTGAGAGAGACGCAGAAGAGGATACCACGTTTGTCGTGGCCAACGTGGAGCTATGAGTATCAAATGAACTCTGTCTCTCTGAAGTTTGAATAAAGTTTTGGAAATGAGGGGAATGGGTGGGAAGGCATAGAGGAAGTCCTGACCCCAGTGGAGTAGGAAAGCATCTCTTGCCTGACAGTTGAGCCAGGATTCTGGAACAGAATCTGGGAAGTTTGGCATTCTGTGGACTTGCAAAGAGGTCTATATCTGGTGTTCCCCAGATTTGAAATACTCGAGCAAGCTGATATGAGTGGAGGGACCACTCGTGTGGCAGCAGTATTCGACTGAGTCTGTCTGCCCATAAGTTTTGAATGCCTGGAAGGTATACCGCAAACAGGTGAATCTGAAACCCTCTGGGGTGAGGGCCCATAGTTGCAAAGTTTTGATCCTGTTCCGCCTTGCTTGTTCACATAGAACATAACTACCTGATTGTCGGTTTGGACCAGAACTGTTTTGTTGCTGAGATGGGCCTGAAAGACTTGAATAGCATTGAAAATGGCTCTCAGCTCTAGGAGGTTTATTTGAAGGAAAACCTCCTGTGAGGTCCAAAGACCCTGAGTAGAGAGATTGTGCAAAGGAAGAGTGAATAAGATGGCACCCTTGGGTGGGAAGGGGACCACATGCATGCATGGTGGCATCTCCCAAAGGCTTTCTGAAAGGATGGACTAATTTTCGTCACTGAAGTTAACTGGGCAGCAGCCAAATATCACTGTTAATTTATTTATTTACATTTTCTTATATACCACGCTATTTTCCATCAGTGCGGTTTACATGGAACATTTTACATACACATTTCAAATGACTTGATTTGTGTTTACAAATAACAGGAATAGGAACTTGGAAAGAAACAGGGGCCATATCCAACCACCAGCATTGACTAACTGTTGCCCAGTTATTCAATGCTGGTGGTTGGATATGGCCCCAGCATTGACTATCCAGGTCTAAGATTCAGTGGCAATAATTAGCCGCCAACGCTGAATATCGGGCCCTACCTCTAATATTTTGGAAACTAAAATAAACTTACCAGCTCATACAAACTTAAGAGTGTGCCGTTATCTTGCTTGTTGTAAAAAAATGGCTTGGAGGCTCTTTCATACCCCACCACTCTAGCACAAAGCTTGCCAGACAAATTTTCAGGCCAGAATGGAAGACACTAAAACATAAAAAAAAAAAATCTCGAACATTTTCAAAATTTATGGTACAGATTTTAAAATACATTGTCTTAGCATGTTTCTATTTTATGTGCCCTTAACCATACTCTTGATTAAATAAATGAGACAAAGTATTATTTCCTTTTATTGTATTTTCCTTCATCTGTTCTTCATAACTCCATCATCAGATATGTTATTAAAAGCTTCTGCTGTCAGGGATACAACAGGAGGTATCTTCCTCAAAAGCTATCAGATTTTGGTTAAACTAAAATGCCAAGGTATAAAACTGAAAGGATTTATGCTTTATTAAGACAACAATTATGTCTCAAAGAAATTACCTCAGAAGATGAAATGTAACTCCATCTTTCAGATGGCAATAAACCATCAGGCATGACCTCTCCAACTTCCAGTTCCAGTGAGCAATTATTGAGTAGCGTGTAGAATGGTGTTATAGTAACTATCCTTGTGAGGTTAAAACTGCTCATTTTGATGCTAACCCCAACCTGGTAAATAGAAGTGAATTGTTATGCCAATGTATTTTGCTATTAGTAATCCCATTCAAGAAAATGGACACATTTCTAATATCCTGAACAACAAAACAAGGCCACAAATGTGGCGAAGAATGCAGCAGGAAGAGGAGAGTAAGGTAGGCTAGAATTTGGGGCAAGAGAGATGCAGAGAAGTCGGGAGAACTTTTAAAGGGATAGTGCACCTGGATAAAAGAAGAATGGGGGGGGGGGGGGAGGAAGAGTCTTGGAAGGGGAATAGAATGGGAGGGGCAGCAGGAGAGGGGACGAAGGGTGGGAGAGAAGATGAATTCATGGGGACAAAAAGCCACAATGTATATATGCTAACAGTTGCAATCCCTTCCAAAAGACAAAGGCATAATGAAAGCACCCAACCCCTCCACCATGCTTACAAACACAAACATACACACATACACCATGGCACACTATCTGAAGACAGACCCAAATATATAGATAACATCAGTTAGAAAAAAAAACCTCATACATCCTTGGCTATCATGACACACTTTTATCATGTCTCTGAACTTTTACCCCCCACCCCCAACATCTAGACTTAGATGAGTTTGCAACTGGAGGAAGGGGAAATGCACCATTTTATCACACTGTAAGAAAAAGCACACTTACACTTAAAATTTAAGATTTAGGAAAATTGATTAAATGCAAGTTCGCTTGAGTAACATTTTCTAACTGTTCAACCTTAGCTCTTAACATGTTGGAATCCTTCATAAATGCTTCCACATAATTCTCTGTTTTCTGCACCTGAGTGGACAGTCCAGATACACTAATCTGAATAGTCACAATATCTTCCTTGTTTTTCTGAACCTGCTCCTGTGCGGTAGCAAGGCACGAATGCAGAGAAAACTTGCAGAAGCAAACTCTCACCAAGATGTTGAATTGCAGACCAAATCAAATCCTAAGTAATCTGTTCAGCTTTTCCTGGAGAAAATCAAAAGTAGTCTCCACAGAAACAGTTCCCAGCTGAAATAAAGCTGAAGCCAAAAGGCCCGCAACGTCAGACGCTGGTCCTCCTCTTCCACCAGGATCCACACCGCTGAGGATTCTACCCGCTGCAAGTTGGTCAGGCGGGAAATCAACTTCTCTCCCGCTACTTCATGGCTACTTCATGTCTTCATGCATGTCTTCATGCATCAGCAGGCAAACCAACTAACTTCAGGACCACTGCCAGAACCCAAGCTAACTGGAATCACAGCAACCAGGGATAACCTCAGAGGGCGCCGCACTTCAGGAGGGGTAAGATCGATGCCTGAAGAGGACGTTGAGCACTCCTGCTCTGACAAATCTCCAACTAGTCTTAAAACCCCTCCAACTTGCGCTGACTGCTGCTCCAGAGGTGGAAGAAAGGAGTCCAAAGGTCCCCGAATTAGAGGAAATCCAGCCACAGACTGACTGGGAGCTGGGGGGGTGCAGCTTCCCAACTTTAGCTTTGTGCTTTCCTATCAGGTAAACGCTGGAGCAGAACGCTCGAGCTAACGCCATCTTGGAAATATGCCCACACCCAGATCCTTAACCTCCAAACCCTTTTCTAAGTTTGCAGCAGCAGCAGCGGCGGACTGGGCACTGATTTAAAAATAAATAAAAATGCAGGGGAAAGCAGTTCCTTGCTAGGAAGGCTGGTCTGGTCCTGCCCCCTCTGAAAAGAAGCATGCCTCAGAGAGGGGAGAGACCAGACCAGCCTTCCTATCAAAGAGATGCTTAACACCGGGGGTTTTATTTATTTATTTTCAAATAAGAGGCCAGTCCGCCGCTGCAGGCACAGAAAAGGCAGTGGTAGCAAAGCGTTGTGTGTGTGTGTGTGGGGGGGGGGGGGTTGGCAGGGGGAAGTGGGTGTGTGGAAGGCCAGAAGGGAAATGTTGGGCAGATGGACACAAAGGAGGGGAGGGAGGGAGTGGAATGGTTGGAAGGAAAATGCTGAGCAAATATTGCACATGAAGGAGGACCGATGTTAAATAGGAAGTGTGGAGGGGATCACACAGGACAGATGCTGGACACAAAGAGGGGGAGAGTGAAGCAAAATACTGGCCTCACAGTATTTGGGGGTGGGGGGTGGAAGGCTGATGCAGAACATAGGGTGGGGGATATAAGGGGACAGATAGCTGATGGTGGATATGGAGTGGGTGTATATGCTGGACATGTAGTAAAGGATTTAGAGGGATAGAGAACAAATGCTGGACATGGTATAGGGGCCATAAAGGGATAGAGGGCCGAAGCTGAACACAGGGTAGAGATCATAGGGGGATAAATAGTAGATGCTGGACTTGGGGTGGGGAGAGAGGGGCATGCTGGACTTGGGGTGGGGGTGAAATGGGGAAATGCTGGACATGTAGTCAGAGAGAGAGAGGGAAGGCTGGACATGGGGGAATAGGATGAAAAAAGGGGAGAAAGGGAGAGACAAGACAGAGCAAGAGAGAAGGGGATACATGCTGAACACAGGGAGGGTAAAAGAGAAAGGAAAGCACAGTTACTTACCTGTAACAGGTGATCTCTGGGAACAGCAGGAATTAGTCCTCACATATGGGTACGTCGGAACCGACGGAGCCTGCGCAGGAAAGCTCCCCAGCTTCCCAGAAAGGAAGCTTTTGGGGCCTCCCACAGCGCATGCGCGCTGCCTTCCCGCCTTCCTGACCAACTCTCCTCAGTTCGAGTTTAAAGCTGAGACAATAGAGAGAGGAAAGGAAAGAGAGAGAGAGAGATACAACTCCTAGGGGAGGTGGGTGGGTTGTGAGGACTAATTCCTGCTGTTCCCAGAGATCACCTGTTACAGGTAAGTAACTGTGCTATCTCCAGGAACAAGCAGGAATGAGTCCTCACATATGGGGACTCCCTAGCTAAGATGCCGGGGAGATCCCCCTCCAAGGGTTCCTCATCTTCCTATGGATCTCAGGCATCCATTCAGGGAAGGTGGGCAGGAGTTGTTTAAGAATGGAACAGGTGTCTGAGGACAGCCTGACCAAACAAGGCTTCCCGGCGGGAGTCCTTGTCCAAGCAGTAATGGGCTGTGAAGGTAAGAACCGAGGCCCAGGTGGCTGCTCGACAGATCTGATCGATGGATACAGAATGAAGATGAGCCATAGATGTGGCCATGGCTCTCACATTGTGAGCTGTGACATGGCCTTCCAGAGAAAGGTTCTTACTCTGGTAAGCAAAAGAAATACACTGAGCAATCCAATTGGACAGTGTTCTTTTTGAGACTGGAAGTTCTAAATGAGAAGGATCAAAAGCAACAAAAAGTTGAGAAGACTTTCGATGTTGCTGTGTCCTGTGGAGGTAAAAGGCAAGAGCTCTTTTACAGTCTAGAGTATGAAGGTTCCGCTCTGCATTGGATGCATGAGGAGCTGGAAAAAAGACAGGTAATATACCTCTTGATTAAGATGAAAAGGTGAGACCACTTTAGGCATAAAGTGAGGATTTGTCCTAAGGACTACCTTATCATGATGGAACCTTGTATAAGGTGGATTAACCACTAAAGCCTGCAGTTCACTGATGCGGCGAGCAGAAGTGATTGCAATAAGGAAAATGACTTTCCAGGAAAGGAATTTCAAGGAGGTAGTGGCTAAGGGTTCAAAGGGTGGCTTCATAAGCTGACCAAGAACCACGTTTAAGTCCCATGCCACCGGAGGAGGCCGAATGGGAGGCTTAGTTAAAGTTAGACCTCTCATGAATCTTGCAATAAGAGGATGAGAGGAAACAGATTGTCCATTGATAGGCTGAAGAGATGCTGCAATAGCACTCAAATGGACCCTTACAGAATTGGTTTTAAGTCCTGCATTGGAAAGATGCAGGAAATATTTGAGTAAAGAATTCAAAGGTAGTGCTAGAGGGTTAAGACTCTTTACAGCACGCCAAATGGAAAATCTTTTCCATTTAAAAGCATAAGAACGCCTGGTGGAAGGTTTCCTAGATGCATGGAGGATATCCTTCACCTGTTGAGAAAGATTGAAGTCTTGAAGGTCTAGGCCTTCAGTAACCAAGCTCTGAGGTGAAGGGACTTGGGGTTTGGGTGCCACAAAGTCCCCTCCTCTTGAGACAGAAGGTCTGGAGCAGCTCCCAGATCCAGGGAGGGTGCCTGGGAGAGATGCAGAAGTAGAGGGTACCACACTTGGCGTGGCCAGCATGGAGCTATGAGGATCATAGATCCTTGATCCCTCTGAAGTTTGAATAGAGTCTTGGGAATCAAAGGAATGGGTGGAAAGGCATATAGGAAGGCCTGGCCCCAATGAAGGAGGAAGGCATCCTTGGCCTGAGCTCCCTGACACGGAATTCTGGAACAGAACCGGGGAAGTTTGGCATTGCACGGACTTGCAAACAGGTCTATGTCCGGGGTTCCCCATTTCTGAAAGATTCTGAGTACCTGATCCATGTGCAGGGACCATTCGTGTGGAAGCAGAACTCGACTGAGTCTGTCTGCCCAAGAGTTTTGGATTCCTGGGAGGCATACTGCCAGGAGATGGATTTGATGCTCTCTGGCGAAGGCCCACAATTTTAGAGCTTCGTTGCAAAGCGACAGAGAGCCAGTCCCTCCTTGTTTATGTAGAACATGGCTACTTGATTGTCGGTATGAACAAGGACTGTCATGTTGATGAGGAGGGTATGAAAGACCTTGAGAGCAAGGAAAATTGCTCGGAGCTCCAAAAGGTTGATATGAAGGGTGGTCTCCTGTGGAGACCAAGTGCCCTGAGTGGAGAGGTCTTGGAGATGAGCTCCCCAACCTGTTTGGGAGGCATCTGTAGTGAGAGTTGCTTGGGGTAACAAAGGTTGGAAGGGGGTCCCCAACAACAGATTTTGAGTGGATATCCACCATTGGAGAGACCAAAAAAGACGTTTTGAGGTTGCTATTTGGTCTGAGAGAGCTCCTGATGCTTGGGTCCACTGGGTGGACAAAGTCCATTGAGCTGCTCTCATATGTAGGCGAGCATAAGGCACCACATGAACTGTGGATGCCATGTGGCCTAGCAGTTGTAGCATCTCCCTGGCAGTCAAGTGGCTTCTGGACTGAATTTGAGAGGCCAACTGCACTAGACGGTGGCAATGGGCCTGAGGAAGATAGGCCCTTGCAGTGGTGGTATCTAGCCAGGCCCCTATGAATTCTAGGGACTGAGTAGGGGTGAGTTGAGACTTTGGCAGATTGATGACAAGTCCCAGATACTGCAGTATGCGTCTGGTGTGGTCCAGGGAAGTTTGAGCCTCGGACTGAGATGGAGCTCGGATGAGCCAGTCGTCCAGGTATGGGAAGACAAAGATTCCCAGGGTGCGTAGAAATGCAGCTACTATTGCCATGCATTTGGTAAATACCCTTGGAGCAGAGGCTAGACCGAAGGGAAGTACTCTGTATTGGAAATGTTTTCCCTGGAACAGAAACCGTAGGAATTTTCTGTGGGATGGATGGATGAGTATATGTGTGTACGCATCCTTGAGATCTAGAGAACAAAGCCAGTCCTGACTCTGTAGGTATGGAAGGAGAGTGCCTAGAGAAAGCGTCTTGAATTTCTCCTTGTATAGAAATTTGTTCAATTCTCTGAGATCCAGAATGGGTCTGTACCCCCCTGTTTTCTTGGGGATGAGAAAATAAGGGGAGTAAAAACCTGACCCTTGTTGAGGAAGAGGAACCTCTTCTATTGCCTTTTGGGCGAGAAGAGTGGTCACCTCCAGGCCCAACAGGTACAGGAGAGATGGGGGAGAATTGAATTGTCTCACCATGGTATGGGGAGGAAGACTGGAGAAATGTAGTTTGTAGCCCTCTCTGATGATAGAGAGGGTCCACTGTTCTGATGTGATTTGTTCCCATCTGGGAGCAAAGTGAGTTAACCTTCCTGGAATGGTGAGAGGCTCTGGTTGTTGCAGAGCCAGAAAGGTTAAGTTCTCTAGAATCAAGTCAAAAATTCTGAGGAGGTTGGGACTGCTGGACTGTAGCAGCCCCTGTAGACTTTGTTCTGGCCTGTTTAGATTGCTGACGCTTAGGAGCAAAGCGAACTTGGGAAGATTGCTGGCCAGTATTTGTGGAAAATCTGGTCTTTTTATAGAAAGGCTTCTTAAAAGGTTTTTTCTTGGCAGGGGTAGAGGTAGACTTAGAAAGTCTATCTAAAGCAGCATTCTCTGCATCCATTTGAGTGGCTTTGATTTGCCACTCCTTGCCAAACAGATTTTCACCTGTACAGGGCAGATTGCCCAAGCCTTCTTGTACCCAGGGTTCCAAATCAGAGGCCTGGAGCCAAGCAAGTCTGCGAGCAGCTATGGCAATGCCGGAGGCTCTGCTAGCTCCCTCAAAAGAGTCAAAGGCTGCTCTGTTGGAGAACTTTGAAACATCTTGAGTTTGCTTTAGCAAAAGAAGGAACTCCTCCTTTTTATCCTCTGGGATAAAGGGGAGAAAATGACGTATCTTCAGTGCAATCTCTCTCAAAAACATGCCCATATAGAGGCTGTATGAATTGATTCTGGCAATAAGCATGCTAGCTTGAAAGATTTTTCTACAAAAAGCATCCAGAGTCCTACATTCTCTTCCTGGAGGAGTAGAAGAGTGCCTTTTGGTACTCTATCTTTTTCATAGCAGACTTCACCACAATAGAGTGGTGAGGGAGCTGTGTTTTTTGAAAACCAGGAGGAGGAACCCGATACATGGTGTCCAAACGTCGAGAATGTGGAGATAGGTTGAGAGGCGCCTCCCACAAGTCCATCATGTGTTCTTGAAGAATTTCATGTATGGGTAAGGTGGCTGCCTCTTTGGGAACCTTAGAGTATCCTAAAATATCCAATTTCTTTGCTCTAGGTTCCTTTTCAGAGGTTACAGATATGGAGAGTCCTTTAGCTACTTCAATAATGAAGTCTTGAAAGGACAAATCCTCTGGAGGAGACATTCTCCTTTTTGGAGAAGAGGGCTCCTCAGGAAGAGTAAAAGAGACATCAGCAGAATCATCTGAGGTATCAGAATCTTCAGATGATTCAAAGTACCGCCTATTAGCTTCCAGAGATCGATACGCGTACCGGGAATCGGAGCGGTATCGAGAAAATCTCCGGAACCGGCATACTACTGGAAGTAGATGCTCTGGGTACCGGTATCGGTTGCGGTACCGGAACCGGAGTCGGAACCGATTGTCGCGGTACCGAGGGCGTTGCAGCGTTAATGAAAGCCAGTATGGCCTGCTGCATGGATTGTACCGTAGTACCCATAGATGCCACAAATGCCTGGATATCGGTACCGGTGTTAGCCGGTACCCCAGAGCAGTCTAACAGGAGATCGGTCGAGGCCGTGCCATCGATGTCTACCTGTAACCCCATAGGAGGAGCTTTGGAAGCCGGAGCTTCCCGCCGGGGTTGTTTGGCTGGGGCAGGGTCCTCAGGGTCAAACCCAAGGGCCTCTCGCTGCTTAGAGGGAGATTTGCCCTTTAAGGACCTGCCTGAAGAATGTTTGGTTACCTGAGATCCATCAGGAGAGGAAGACCTGGAGGATGTTGATGCTGGAGTATCCGCAGAAAACAGCATATGAAATTTGGCTGCTCTGTTCTGTAAGCCCCATTTGGACATCAGAGAGCAGGATGGACAATCCGGAATGGAATGGTCAGGCCCCAAACATTTAAGACACCACTCATGGGTATCTGTGACTGAAATAGTACTGGTACACTTGGTGCATTTTTTAAAACCAGAGGCTGGTTTCTCCATGAGGGAGAATCTGAGAAGGCCTAGAGGCCTCACAGAAAAAACACACCAAGTGAGGAAAGAGTAATTTATTTTTTTTTTTTTTAAGAAATAAATGAAAAAAGACCGGCGGTACCGGTCCGGAATCGGGGAAGGCAGACACGCGGTCAAAGAAACAAATTAAAATAACAATTTCTTCAGCGGTGACAGGAACACGACCTGCTGGCTCCGCGGAAAAAGAAGAACTGAGGAGAGTTGGTCAGGAAGGCGGGAAGGCAGCGCGCATGCGCTGTGGGAGGCCCCAAAAGCTTCCTT
This sequence comes from Ichthyophis bannanicus, assembly GCA_033557465.1. Lineage (NCBI taxonomy): Eukaryota > Metazoa > Chordata > Amphibia > Gymnophiona > Ichthyophiidae > Ichthyophis > Ichthyophis bannanicus. The sequence goes on along the minus strand of CM066043.1, from coordinate 122,251,849 downwards.
TCTGGGAAGCTGGGGAGCTTTCCCATGCAGGCTCCGTCGGTTCCGACGTACCCATATGTGAGGACTCATTCCTGCTTGTTCCTGGAGATAGTAAGTTAAAGAGTGGGGAATAAGTGGCTGGGAAGGACAGAGATGGAATGAGAGGGTTGTTAGAGGGAGATTGAGAACTGGATATAAGAAAGAAATGAAATCTGAGTTGATAAAGAGAAAAAAAGAAAAGGAAGTAAGCTGAAAGGAAAAAGGTAATCAGATATGAATGTATGGGAGCAAGCGAAGAAGACAGGAATGGAGAGAAATGGCAGGTGGCTTGCAGACTCTGGAAAAGAGTTAAGAGGATGCAGAAACCAGACACCAGGATCAATGCAATTAGAAAAATAAAATGGCTAGACAAGGTAAAGAATTTATTTTCCGTTTAATGATTGGAATATGTCCGTTTTTGGATTTTATATATGCCATCTTTATATTTTGCACAGTACAAGGGAAATGCATCACAGTTTCTATTTCTTGTGTTGCACTGCATGCAGAGCTTAGCTTGCTGGGGTTTTAATTTAATTTCTACATTGAGTGTTATCATTTATTCTGTACTTCGTGAGGGTCTAACTATGTTCTGTCTGTGTCCCCGAGACTGTGTTCTGTTAGCATGGTGTTTCTTTGGAGGATCTGTAGTAATCTGGCTTGTTCCATATTCCGAATAGGTGTAAGGATGTTCTAAGGCACACTGCAATATTTATGGTGCTGCTGTTTTCTGGGTAGGCTCCTTACTGTGTTAATTTTAGAAGCTGGTGCTGCTATTGTATGGTAGATTTGCTTTATAGATCTTCAGTGACTCTTGTAGGGTTGTGTTAGTTCACAATCTGCCTGATACTGGAGAGGCTGTTAATGAGATGATACCAGAATCTGATTTTTTTTTCTTGGGTTATTTATTTATTTAAATCTTTATTTTAGAAGATGGTGACTTGAGCAGACGCTCGCTGACACTGCTCCGAGGGGTCTCCTGCTTTATTCATTACTTTACTTTTTTCCGCCAGCTGAGGACTCTCGATGCCGCATGCAGGCAGGAAGAGGAAAGCCAAGCTGGCTTCGACCCCTGCAGGTGAAACTTCAGTTACTGTGAAGACGGCGAGTGCTGGACCCATGGATTCGTTCATGGTCCCAGTTGGGAGTAGTGGATTAACTCCAGTGCGCCCGCTGAGCGTTGTGGAGATGGAAGGAAGGCCTCCCAGCGCCAAGGGCATAGAGGTTTCTCTTAGCCCGGAGCTCAGATTGCCGCCGGTGCAGCCGGAAGGAGAATTCTTGCAGCGGTCGCCGAGTGTGGGTGTGAGTGCATTGGTGCGCATGTCGTGTGATCCGCAGATGCAACTGCCCAGCCCCGGAGGAGGATTACTGGTGCTGGTCTCTCCAGCGGTGCTTCCTGGTGGTGAGAGTGGAAGAGAGAAGGCGTCATCTTCGGCATTGCACTCTTCAGAGGAGCTGCCAACTTCTTCTTTGGGTAAACAATTTTATCTTGGTGGGGACGACTCAGGACAAACTGGTGAAACCTGAAGTAGTTACTCCAGATACAATATGGTCTGCCTTTTTGTCTATGTCTCTCAATATTACAGTACAGCTTCAGTCTATGGTGCAGCAATTTCAAACGTTTGGGCAGCAGTTAAAGCAATATGAATCTGGTCAGACTGAGCTCATTGCCAAAGTGGCCTCCATTGAGTCGACTGGGGCAGGTTCAGGAAGTCTCCCAAACCTTTGCTAAGGACTCTGGTGTGTTGCACAGGCGGTTGGAATTTCTTGAAAATGTTGCACGAAGCTGGAACCTTAGAATATTGAACTTTCCAAAAGTTCCTTCAGTGGCTCCTATTGAACTGTTTAAAAAGTTTCTTGTAACTATTCTGAAGGTTTCAGCTGACTCGGTTCCTCCTATATCCAAGGCCTTTTATCTACCAACTGCCAAGGCTGTTCCTGTGGATACAGATGAGCATCAGGTATTGTCTGGGGACAGTTTGGATCTATCTACATTTTTAGAGAGGTCCCCGTCCGGGGCTGGGATGACAGCTACCCTGCTCGTCACTTTTGCCCTAGAGGCAGACAGAGACTGGTTACTGAGATTGTTCTTTCGGTCACCGTGAAAGGTGTTCTTGGACTCCCACCTACGCATATTTCAGGATGTCTCCAGGGCTACCCAGAAGAGAAGGCGACAGTTTCTAATGTATCGTCCTGGGGTGCTTCAGCTGGGAGGGCTGGTTTTTTTCTGCTTTCCATGTCAATGCCTAGTAAAATATGCTGTGCATAGTTACTTATTCTTTGAACCCTCTCAACTGGCTGGTTTTATTTCCTCTAGATTATCTAATGTGCAGTGCCCTTCCTCTGTTCCCTATCAAAATGGCTCTCTTGTTAATGAGAGTTAGTTCGGAATGTAATAGTACACTCTCTCTTAGTCTACCTTATTTTCTTTGTCGTGCAATGTGTTCAATTTATCCTGTATTTTGTGACCCATCTTGCCTCCTTATTGTGGTCTAATGGGCTTTAATACCTGGTGATTGTGTTTTCTTTGGGAAGTGTTTTATTCTCTGTTAGATTTTTTTGCCCTTTCTGTACAAGGGTTTCTTGTATTTTTTGTTAAAACTGCATAAATAAATAAATAAATCTTTATTTTATACCGCGCTCTTTTGAATCAGTGCGGTTTACAGGTAACATTAATTGTACAATGCAAGCTGAAACATACATTGAACTTTACAAAGAACAGGTATTACAACTTGGGTTTCAACAGCGGTAACTATATACAAACTGGGCAATTGTGTCACGGAGTGTTTGTGTCATCATGACATGATTTGACAACTATTTACAGGTTGAGATCTTGTATTGGTGGATATGGTTACGTCAACATGATGTGTGTGAGCTGGTGGTGTCGTCATGATGTGTGGGAGGTATGCTGGGCTTTGTTATGTCACCTGTGTGGGAGTAATGTTGGAGGAAAAGATTGGCGCTTTAGTGCTTTTCTAAATTGCACAAGGTCAGTATGGCTCGAATAGTGGTTGGGAGGGCATTCCAGAGTGAAGGTGCGTAGAACACAAAGGCTCTGTTCTTTGTTGCAAGGGAGCATTTTGTTATTGCGTTGGAGACTGCGAGTGTGTTAGCAGCGAATGATCTTCTGGATCTGTTCGGAGGAGTGGGGTGGACAAGGTCCGTGAGCGAGGTGGAGGACAGTTTGTTAATGGCTTTGAACGTCAACAGTAGTACTTTAAAGGTGAACCTGCAGTGGATGAGATATGGTGAAATGTCCTAGTTCTGCTCTGTACTACTGTTGAAGAGGTTTTTTTGAAAGCAAAATAGATGTTGAAAAAGAAAAAGAGCCACAGCACAGTTTCTAACACTAAAATAAAATTAGTAAATTATAACTAATTTTATTTTGGTGTTACAAACTGTGCTGTACTTCTCTTTCACTTTTTATTCCTTGGCTTGAGAGCACCTTACCATCTCCTTTGTTTTTTGCAGATATATATTTATAGGTGTCAGTATTTATCTTAGCATGCCAGGCTCAATAATTAAACAGCTGCAATTCTTACTGCATTTTAATTATATAGGGGGTCATTCTGAACTGTGTTTAGCAGGTCTGAATATCTGATCCGTACGTCCTGTAGGGCTATTAGCTGTTACCGGATTTGCTGAAGGTGACATACAAGGTTCAAGTCCAGCCAATCACCAGGTCTTCAGGACAAAATTATTTGTTGGTGAACCATTTTTCTGATCGTTTTGTTGTTTGCCTGGTGGGTCTGATGGGAGGAGTGGAAGTATTTTGTATGGAGTTGTTCCATGTAATTATAGAGGAGTTAATGTCATTGGAATGGGTTGTAAGTTGTGGCAGAACTTTATTTAAGAACGCTTCTTTATTGAAGTGGGCAAATTTCCTTTGTTGTGGTTCTGTGGTTGATGTAGATGTGAAGGTCATGTATATGGGTAAGTAGAGTGTCACCAGGTGGTGATCAGACCAGGGTACTTCATTTTTTATGGGGGGCATAGACATGCAGTTATTTGTAATGGGGGTCGGTAGGAAGATTAGGTTTCCCCTTCTGTGCATTGGGGAGTGTACGATTTGTTGGAATCCCATTTGTGACATTGCATCTAGGAAGTTAGAAGCGTGAGAGGGATTGAGGGATGGGAGATTTAGGTCTCCAAGTAGTACAAGCGGTTTGAGTGCTGCTGAGCAAGCTGCTTCTAGAATCATGTTATCATGTGAGGGGGGTCTGTAAATGAGACAAATGGATATGTATCTGTTTTCTACTTTAAGAAAATCCATTCCATCTAGGTTGGTGGAGATGGAGGGGGTATGTTTAAGTTCTGTTTTACTCAGAATAAGAATTCCCCCACCTCTTTTGGAGTTACAGTAGCAGTTGAATAGGTTGTATCCGTAGCATTGTAATTGGTTTATTAATATACTGTCGGCTGGTAACAGCCATGTCTTGGTGATGCAAACAATGTCTGGATTGGCATCTTTAATTAGATCATTGATTAGTGTTATTTTATTTGATACTGATATCACATTGCTGAGGATGCACTTCAGTGGGGTGGGGGGTTTAAGGATATCTGGGGTAGTATTTATCTGGGAGGTTTGGATTTGTATTAGTCTAATTCTGTGTTGGTAGTTACTTTGGTGTGTTTTATGGTTATGATTATAGATTCTTGGTTGAGGGTGTGTATCATATCTGATGGGGTTGTGTATGACAGAGATGGGATTGTAATTGTGTGCTTCTTGTTTGTACAAAAGAGCTTTTGTTATCTGTGAAGAGAGGAGAAGGAGAGTGATTATGAATACCGTTTTCGGTTCCATTGCAGTGGGATGGATGGCTTTGGGGGAGAGGAATCGGGAGGATCATAGGGCTTTTGTCAAAATCTATTGTTTAGTTTTGAATGCCCTGCTTTTTGCTCCAACCCCCCCCCCCCCAAAGGAAACTGCCACCCTAGGCAACTGCCAGGTTTGCCTGATGGTTGGGTTTGCCCTGGTTTGAATTAGACGGGTAGGCAGCAGAGCCAAGAAACCATGAGGGAAGAGCACGGGCATAGTTTGACTGCTTCAATTGGGGGGGGGAGCAAAGGACAGGGTGACATATTTGCATATTAATATGCATACCACTTGCATATTTGCAATCATTTGCATATTATGGCTATTTAAAAAAAAAACACTAGATGGCTAGGAAGCCAGTATATCAAATAGGCAAGGGATGACTTGGTGCCCCAAGATACTCAGGGGGTGCAGAGGTTCTCATTCAATGGCTATGAGGACAATTCCATTCTGGGTGTGTCCCGCTTATCTGGGTAGTCAGAATTGGGACATTCTCCAGTGCACCAGATTCTGATCCTGCAGGGGCTAGACATGCCTGCGGGATCAGAATTGGGTCTACCGGCCTGGATGTGCAGGCTGTGCCCAAATTCTGGCCACCCAGATGTCCAGCAACTCCCCCTGCTAGCCCAGCCTGGCTTCTGCATGGAGCAGTGGTTGTATGGCGTCCTGTTGCCATGCAGGAGCCGCGAACCCCAGCAGCAATGGCAAAGATCCTTTCCACGCAGCCTGACCCCGATCGGAGATCCCCCTGCACTTCCTTACCTTTTCGTTCCGGTCCAGCCATGTCATTTGGCTCCATCCAATCCACCGACCCTGGATGTACAGGGCCAACCTCTGAATTGGCTCTGTATGTTGGGGGTCTGGTTCCCTCCCACTGTCTGTCCTTGTTCCGCCTGTGGCCCGCCCCTTCCACCCACAAACAGAGGTCCCTGTACAGCTCGAATCTACGTGCGGGGATCTCTGTTTCCCGGATGCAGGCCAGGCATTTAGCGGCTCTGGACTGTAGGATATATTAGCAGTAGCAGATAAATACACATGTATAAATACTCGTTGGTCTAGGGGATACTGATACACTCCTTTTCCCAGGATTCCATAGGACCACCTGGCAAACAAGCCACATGATAAAACAAGAACCAGCCCTGTTTGTATGAAAATTAGACATTATTTCTGATAACAAAAATAGTGGAAATATTAGAATAAATTAGATTTCTGAGGTAGTATGTTGTTCAACTCTATTACAATTACCAAGAGATCTACTCTGTTTTAGAAACCAATGTCACTGATTCATATGCACTCAGATGTACAGTAAATTATCTGTCTAAGCTAGCCCCAACCTCTGAGAAATTAAAGACCAGTACCTTAGCTCTTGCCAAAACACTCATGGCTGGGGTCTGAGGAATCGTCTCAGGAACGGCACGAAGTCAAAGTATGGCAGAGGTCCAACGTCAGCTGAAATGAACTGCATGGTCACACACTGAGCTGCAGGTCTATGGGGGAGATTCCCTCCATCCCAGGAGTTTGCCCTTTGGCAGTATCTGACTATCCAGCCAGAGAGAGAAGGCAAGCAAATAGTCTGTATTAGAAATTAGAGTTCCCGGGTGTTCTTCCAGCCTCTGTGTGTGTCAGAGTGCAGCAGATGTGTTTGCTGGGCTGTGTCTGTTCTCTTCCATCTTGTTCTCTTCTCTGACCAGACATATTCCAGTTAATAAATTCAAAATAAAAAGTATTTTTCTACCTTCTGTTTGGGCATTTTTTCAGTTGCAATTGCTCCAGTCACTTTCTTCTGGTTTCTTCGTGTCTTCTGCGACTATCCATTTGTCCTTCCTTCTCTTTTAGATGTTTTCCATTCTCTCTCTATTTCTGCTTTAACATACTGATTGTTTCCCTTTTGCTCTTTCCCCCAATTCTTTCCTTATTCCTTTATCATCCATTTAAATTTCACCCTTCCATTTTCAAGCCCCTCTTACTCTCCCAATACCCAGCCCATCATAGACTTTTCTTCCACACAAAATATTTTCCCCTCTCCATTCTCATTCCTCATCCATTCTAGTCCTCCCCCAAAATCAGTTCCCTTATAGTTCTAGACCCACCCAGCATCCACTCCCTTCTAGTCCCATTCTCCCATGCCCCACATCAGCCCATTTCCAATCCTATTCTAGCTCTTCATCAGCCCATTTCCAGTCCTAGCCCCCACCATCACATCCCATTTGCAGTCCGAGTCCCCCTGCACCATCACATCCCATTTGCAGTCCGAGTCCCCCTGCACCATCACAGCCCATTTGCAGTCCTAGTTCCCCCCCCCCCCCACCATCACAGCCCATTTGCAGTCCAAGTTACCCCCCCCATAGCCCTTTTCCAGTCCAGGTCCCCCTCCCCATCACAACCCATTTCCAGTCCATGTCCCCTCCCCATAGCCCTTTTACAGTTCAGGTCCCCCCCCATCACAGCCCATTTCTTTCCAGTCCTAGTCCCCCCCCCCCATAGCCCTTTTCCGGTCCAGGTCCCCCTCCCCATCACAACGCCTTTCGCGTCCCCGTCACCCCCCCCCCAGAGCCCTTTTCCAGTCCAGGTCCCACTCCCCATCTCAACCCATTTCCAGTCCATGTCCCCCCCATCACAGCCCATTTCTTTCCAGTCCAAGTCCCCCCCCCCCCATAGCCCTTTTCCGGTCCAGGTCCCCCCCCAATCACAGCCCATGCAGTCCTTGCCCCCCCACCGACCAGCACCACAGCTGTCTGAGAGGCTTCAGAGGGAGCAGGGTAAGCTCGCGCGAGGCCCCGGCTCCCTCTGTATCTGTGAAGCTGCGAATGCTGGGAAAGGTTAAAGGGTATTGCCTTTAACCTTTCCCAGCAATCGCGGCTTCACAGATACAGCCGCCAGCATGAAGGAAAAGGCTCTTCACGCTGGCGGCTGTACAGAGGGAGCCGGGGCCTCGCGCGAGCTTACCCTGCTCCCTCTGAAGCCCTCCGGTGTGTGGGCCGGCCCCGGGTGGGGGTTTTCTCAGTGATGGACTCTTGTTTGTGGGCCCTACGCCACGGCGTACCTGGCATATAGTTAAATCCGGCCCTGCCCGCCCCCCCCAAACCATCACAATTAATGACGTGACTCTCCCAGTTAAGCAGGAGGTAAAATACTTTGGAATAATATTAGATCAATCCCTCAGCATGATACCCCATCTAAAACAAACAGAACAGTCTACTTCAAGTTAAAAACTATCCAACACCTAAGACCCCTACTTCATACTCAAGATTTCAGGTCAGTAGTCCACGCTCTCATTATGCCCCATGTAGACTACTGTAATAACCTGCTACAGGGCCTACCAGTCAAAACCTTAACAATCCTCCAAAGAGCGCAAAACTTAACAGCAAGAACAGTATACAAGGCTTGATTGACTGACATAACCCTGATCTTATATGACCTTCATTGGCTCCCAGTAGGGAGCCGAATAATATACAAGCTGCTGATAACATTCAAACTGATCAACAACATAGCCCCATCATACCTATCTACTCTCATACAAACCCAACCAGACTCCAGATCCCGTAGGCAAAATGCAAAACATTCACTGGTAACACCAACCTCCATCAGCAAGACAAAACAGTCCACCAGCTCCAGAGCCTTCTCCTACACTGCTCCTAGTCTCTGGAACTCACCGCCATTGTCAATTTGTGCGACCAAAGACCTACAGTTATTTAGAAATCAAAACATATCTCTTTACTGAACACTATGGTAACATCAATGATAACCCAACCTCACAAACACCTAACTCACCTCACCTTATGATCACCACCCAATGCCCTGTACCTCCCCCCAATCAAAAACCCCTATTCATATCTAAACTCACAGAAATACACAAACAGTAAACTATAAAGAGTTACTAGTCAGTTCAGACAACAATGTATATAAAGCATTCGCTTCATGTTAAATGTACCTATGGATTTATGTAAATAGTTCAACTTCTGTTCTTTGTAATATATTGTGTTAAATGTAAACCACCCCTGATCTCTGGAAGGGGCGGTATAGAAGAACCAAATAAATAAATATAAATAAAGGTTTGCCAATTCTGGGACCAGCCCCGATCAAAACCGATAGGGTTCTTTGCACAAGTAAAAAGAACAGTGCGCATACGGACAGATAAAAAAAAAATTAACAAAAGATAAACACAACACATGGACAGAGCCTTGGCAAGAAGCGCCATCACTGATGCAAAACCCACCTTAAAAGATTAGCTGGTTTTAGACTACTTACAACAAACACTGTCCAGTGAAAAAAGTGAAAAACTGACCAGTTCGGCTGGCTGAGTGACTTTTCCATTGAAGTGCTCCAGATATGCACTTTTATAAGCATTTTTAACTGAGCTCTATGTGACTTAAATGGGATTCCACACTAAGTACAAAACAGTTTCGTTCTCTCTCTCAAAATATTAAAATTTCACAGTTTATAGTTTGCTCATTCCACTCCATGGTTGATAACAGCTAAACTCATATGCATTTAGAAGAGATACACAACAGTTAGGCAGGAAGACCTTACCAAATATTCCATATTACTGGCTGGACACTTAACACATCCATAACTTCCCGCAGTATCCAAAGAGAAACTACTAGACCATGAACTTGTTGAAATGCACAGTTGTATCTGTATCAAATGAAAATATAATTTTTAGAATGTCAAATATGAGGGTAATTTTATAACTAGCCACCGAGTTTTAGGCACCCAGAATACACCTATCTTAAGCGTATTTTATAAATAAACCTAATTTTCTTGAAGAAATAGGATTATAAGTGTCCAAAAATGCACTTTAAATCTAGGTGCAACCACTTACACCAGCCCTAGAGTTGGCATCAATACTTACGCCTAGATTTTTAAAGAATGTGTGTGAATTACTGTATTTGATAACTTCTGCATGCAGATTTGCACTCTGTCCCTCTACATGTCCACAGTTAAAGTAGACGACATCAGTCTGACATATATACTTTTAAAATAGTGACTGGCTGATGTTTGTGCATAGAAGGAGCATCAATATGCGTAAGCCATTGAAAATATGACTTATACGTGTTGCTGGCTCATAACTTTACGTGGTTCCTTACAAAATTATGTCCTCTATGAATTATAAACTCATGTTTTTTGTTATGGGCATGTTTACTAAAGAATTTATTGCATGTTAAGTGTCCAAAGCCCTTTTATTTCTATGGATGCAGTGCACTTAATGCACATTTAGTAAAGGTTAACGTGTCTTGAAGAAGTTAACAAGCCCTTTAGTTTAAGATGACCATAAGTCTGAAACTCTCCCTTTCACATCAGATAACAACACAGTATGAAGACTATTACATTATAGTATTAATTAACCCAAGCTGATATACTATAGTTAGAAAACAGTAGGGATCAATAACAATGTTAAGATTACAGCAATATATGAGTTCATACAAGATCATATTTTCATAAGCTCACTGCTCATGCACGACACTTGTATAGTTAAAAACCTCCTCTTGCAATAATGTCTAAGTGTGCATACTAAAGCATTGTGCAGCTTCCTACAGTGGTGTGGATTCTACACAAAGATTAGTCAACAAGAGGAAAAGACTTAATGTTCTGACTTCCTAACCTAACGTATAGCACTATTACAGCCCTTGTTTTCTTAATAAAGTCCTCAGATAGATGCTCAGCAGAGGTGATAAAATATATAAATCAAAGCAATAGCACACATCTATGCTTTTGTTTTTGCTTTTGAACAGCAATGCACACCCCAGAAGTATGTGCATGATTTTCACTGTGTGGATTTAGTCAAATTTTCAAAGCAAAGGTACACATACCTCTGCTTTCAAAGTAAAACTATAAACACACACACTTCTCCATGCTCTGCCAGCAACTTAAAGTTTTAGCACTCCCTTATGAGCATGCAACCCAACTTGCATTTATCTACATACTTCTGAAAAATCCTCCCTAGTCCTGTCCCTAGAAAATACCTCCAGGAGAGCTTATAAGCACACAGGCTGCATGCACATAGGCTTATTAAATATCAGGTGGATTTTTTCAAAAAACTTTCTACAAGTAAAAGACTGTTATTTAATCCCACTGTAATGCCTTTGAAAATCACCTACCCTATTTGTAATCATAGTTCAATTTAACGTATTATAAATATAGTCACAATATGTAACTCCACAATTGAAAGCAATCTAAAATTTCAAAGCCAAATTTAATATATTGACTTTCATCTTGTTCTCAATACTAGACAGATCCCTGAGTTGATTTTTACCTTGTAAACTTAATATCGTAAAACGTTTAGTGAGATTAATCAGAAACGCACCTTATTTTTGCGGAAAATGTTCTTCTTTTTGAATGAAAACAAGATCACATCCCTGAAATCGGCTGGGTGTTTTACATGTGTATCTTCTGCTCGGTACTGAAGAACTCTGGAAGTTTTATTGATAATCCAGTAAGGGCTGAACACAGATAGGATCATCTGACTACCAACTCTCTGGACATGCACTGTCAAATCTATAGTCATCAAGTCAGTAGAGTCAGACTTAAAACAGATAAGAAAAAATTCTGGTAGTTCCTCAGACACCCTAAAATGTCCATTCCAGTTTTTGCCTTGATATTTTATTAGAACCAATTCCATAATTTCCCCACTGAGTCTTGAATGAAGAACATCAGCAGTACTTCCTTCAGCCAGCTCATGAGTTTCTGCTGTTCCCTAAAAAGCATTAAATACAACAGATTTACAAGACTTAGTAAATTAGAATTATGATTCTTGTATTCAAAATATATTTTAAAATCAGTAAAAAAAAAAATGTAAAAAAGCATCATGTGGTGTCGTTGCAGGGTTCTACAAACAGCTTCTCACAACGCTTGTTCCTTCATAAAACTGGACATTAGCGAAGTCTAAACGCAAGTTTAATATTTTATGATTCTTTTTATACTGTTTCACACAGATGAGTTCTGTTTGGATACACTTTGATGGTGTTTGGTACACTAATTATAAAAACAATTAAAAAGGAAAGTTTGTTTCAAGAGGATTTTATTCTCATGATAAACGCTCTGACAATTTGGTTTCTGATCAGATGCTCCGAGTTGTATGATTGTCTGACTTCATGTACTGGAGTTTTTTGTGATGGACTTTTTTGGGTCTAATATTGTTGTTGAATTAGGACATGAATATTGGCACCCTTATAAACAATTCAAATCAGTTTGAACAGAAGAACCACATTTCCATTGCAGTAAAATTAGACACACCTGTGATCAATTGTCAGTACTCATATGACTTGAATCAACCAGTAAATGATGACTAATATTTAAAATGGCCACATTCATTCCCTGTTCCTTTTTCATAATGGTGAAGAATAGAGAACTGCCTGAGACTGTCAGAAAAGCCATTATCACAAAGCATCAAACTTGAGGGTACAAGGCCATCTCCAAAGACCTTGGTATTCCAGTATCTACAGTTCCATGAGAGAAAACCTCTTAATAACATTGTGAACTGTCAAGAACCTCACAGGACATGGTGGAAAGAGGAAAATTAATTCAAGAAGTCTTCAAAGATTAGCGTGAACTGCTGGAAAAACACCATGTACAACATCCAAAGATCTTGAGGCTGATCTAAATCGATCTGGCGTGGTGGTTTCAACCCACACCATACACCATGCACTAAACAAAGAAGGACTTCATGGACAAAGGCAAAGGAAAACCCCACTGCTCAAAAACAGACACAAAAAGGCAGGCCTGATCTTTGCCCAAACCCACCTTGAGAAATCACAATCCTTCTGGAAAGCACAGTTACTTACCTGTAACAGGTGATCTTTGGGAACAGCAGGAATAAGTCTTCACATATGGGTACGTCGGTACCGACGGAGCCTGCGCGGGAACGCTCCCCAGCGTCCAAAAAGAAAGCTTTTGGGAGCATCCCACATGCATGCTCGCTGCCTTCCCGCCCATTCACTTCCCTCTCATCAGTTGGGTTTGTAGCTGAGACCGAAGGAGGGAAGTAGACAAATTAGAGAGAGAGAAACTCCTCCTAGGGGAGGTGGGTGGGTTGTGAAGACTTATTCCTGCTGTTCCCAGAGATCACCTGTTACAGGTAAGTAACTGTGCTATCTCCAGGAACAAGCAGGAATGAGTCTTCACATATGGGGACTCCCAAGCTAGAGATGCCTAGAGGAGGTCCCAGCATGTTGCAAATCTGATAGATGGGCCATGCTATTTCCGAGAACCTCAGGCATCCAAGGGCTGGAGGGTAGGAGTTGAATTAAAAAGGGTGCGCTGTGGAACAGCTTGACTAAACAAGGCATCTAGAGGGGAGTCCTTGTGTAGATCATAAATGTTAGTAAATATTGAAATCCAATTTTCTAATGTGGACCTTAGTCAAAAGTATTGCGAAAGTATTTATTGAGGCTAATAAGGGTATGGTGGTAAGAGCCAGTACATTATCCTCAAAGAAAATATCTCACTGTGAAGTAGAGGAAATAAATTTTGCAATACAGGCAGAGGTCAGAACCCTAAAAGGCTAGAACTAATCCCAGAAGAAAAAACTGGGGGAGTTTAATGGGGTTGGACTTTGGATGAGAAGCTAAAGCTTCTGTAGTCCAAAGTTTGAAGCTCTTTGTCCTTGGAGCAGAATAAGGCTCTAGGAAAGAGAGAAGATAAATCTGACTGGTTTGCAGAAAAAGGATGGGTCTTTAAGACCCCTCTATCCAAATGAAAGAGAAACATTTGTAGTAGGCGGTGTAGCCTCCAATTTCTTGAAGATCAGTAATGTCTTCCCTAAGTGATGTCACTTAGGATAATGACTTTACATGGAGAGCTTCAGATGTAACGTAACCGGAGAGGTTACAGTAAAAGAAGGTAGTTTCTAATTACCATAGAAATTGGTTGTCCATTTAAAACCCCATGGTATGCTGGAACAGCATTAATATGGACAGTAACAAATCTTTCAGAGTGAGATATGTGTATTTATATAATACACATATATATATATATATATATATATATATATATAAATATATATATATATATATATATATATATATATACACACACACACATATACTGTGGTGACGAATCTGCTCCAGAGCCTGGGGAAATAGAAAAAACACAGACCTTTACCTCCAGGCAGAAAGAAAGTGCAGGGAGCCGTGACTTTAAAAGTTCAGCTGGAGAGAAAAAAAACATACCTAAAGCTGCTGTCCTAAGGCCACGCCCCAGCACCATAGCAACTAAGGGAGGTAATGAGAGACAGCTGAGGGAGGAGTGGAAAGGTGCAGGGCATCCCCACTCATTTAAGCCCCAGAGAGTAGGAAGTGAGAGACGAGATGGAAGGGGGAACGGAAGAGAAATCAGGAGCAAGCACAACCAAGAGAACAGCAGAGAAACAGAAGTGGAAGAAATTCTGAAGGAAACAGAAAGAAAGGATTTTAGCAGAGAGCCCAGAGAAAGGTACTCTAATGACAGCTTAAGGGAAGACTCTCCTCATAGCCAGCAACAGAGTCTTGAGCAGACCCAGTGTGGTAGAAAGGCTACAGCTGGTCTAGAAAGCAGGAGGTTTAATCCTGAAGAGACTGCTGTCTATAACCCAGGTACGGGGACTTTCCAGGAGGAGCTGGGTCAAAGAATTTTACCTCGGGGAAGGCTGTTAAAGAGAGCTGTTAAAAGAAAGGAGCTGAATTCTTTAGAAGTTCTAAATAGCTTGCTACGGGATAAGAATTTCCTGTGCCCTGATAACACCCCTGAGCCAAGAGGGAAGTCTCATTGGGAACGGGTTGCTAAGCTGCTGGAAAAAATTAAACCCACACTGTCCCAAGCTGTTTCCAGTCTGGAGACTGCAGAGTCTGACTGTGAGTGTATGCAAATAGATGAGGCTGATATTGAATCTGATTTCTCAGAATGTGAGATGGACTGTGCTTTATCTAGGAGGGTAAAGTGAAAACCTATAGATTGTAAACCTGAAGAAAATCTCAGACTTATTATGCTTGAATGTCTGTGGTTAAAACAAGCCTAAGAAGATTTGATATGAAGTTGCTGCTGTGGTTTTAAAATGCATGAGACCGTCAGGACTGCATTCTGAATGTGTCTGGAGCAATTAACAAAACCTGTGATAATCCAACTAAAAAGGAAAACAAAGTATAAGTGCTGCAGTTTAAAGACCATTGTTTTGGCTTAAAGTATAAGTGTTGCAGTTTAAAGAGCACTGTTTTGAAGCTAAAGCTAGCCAAAGACTGTAACGTGATAATTTGTGGCGTGAAGAGATATTTACCTTGCTGAGGGAAGCAAAGGTAATTATAGACTCTGGAAAAGGTTTTGTACAGAAGTTATCTTTCTTTTGAGGAAAAGTATCTTACCTTATATGATGTGCTAAGCTTCTATGGAGGTTCCTTGAACAAAGGAGGCAAAATACATTTCCTGTGTTGCTTTCAAACCCTCGGCTTAATCATTTATTCACAACTACAACTCAGTGCAAGCAACTACAACTCCCAGAAGCCCTAGCTCTGGGAGCTCACATAAAGGGGACATTGAAAGGGCCCCCTTTCCCTTCTATAGGCAACCGCTAGGCGGGGCAAGGAGGCCACAATACACACACACACATACATATATATATATATATATATATATATATATATGAAGAGAGACTCACTTAATAACAAGAAGGGGTAAGACCTGCTTGAGAATATGGATAGAGAACCCCTTACTGGTTACACGTGGGAGAACCATGAAGGTAGTTACATGGAAACCAGTGGAATGTTCCTAGTCAGAAGGATAGGTCTACATGTCTTTAAAAATGCTAGATTTTGAATAACTAGACATGGAGATCTACGTGAAGGGGTGCAGAGAAATCCTTAGTCTTAAGACCACAAATCTGGATCCTTCTATAACTTCAGTGTGGAGAAAAAGACGCAATATAAGGGAATACCATATTTTCCCATCTATGAGGGCAATATGAGTATAATGCGTTCTTTCTTCAGCGTAAGCTCCAATGAAGTATTGGAAATTAGAAGGAATCCACTAGACAAGGACCGACTGCAGTGAAAAGAAATTCATCCCTGTTGGAAGAATTCCACTGGAGATGTGGAACAACTCAGGGAATTAAGCAATTCTTTATGCTTTTACGTGATCTAAGCCCTGGTTTTATTTTCCCTAAAATGAAATTTTAAGGAAGATGGTAAGAGTAGGAAAAAACCTGGTCATGTGGAAGCATGACTGGGCAAAGCCTTTTAACCATCTGGAAATTACCCACCAGGAATGACTCTGACGCTCTCTGGCAAAGGCCCATAGTTGCAGAGCTTTTTGTAGAATTGCAGAGAGCATGTTGTAGGTTGCTGAGGTGAGATCTGGCTGTTTAATTGCCAGTGTGCAACCTAATCTATTCTGTGAGAGCCAAAGAATTGAAGATAGCTAAGTATAGTAGACAGGCCGGTTGCCTGCAACGATAAATTGTCCAAGTAGGTTTAGGAACCTCTCTTGGAATTATCTGTTAAGGCAGCAGAAGTGGTTAGGTCCTATAGATTGGAAAAGGACCGACAGACATAATTAGAAGTGATAAAACTCAATTATGGTCTGATAAGCTGTCTTAAAAGAAATATTTGAAAAGATTGCAGAGGGGAGAAACTCTGTATGGAAATCACTTACTGGAGTAGGTATTGAAGACAATCCTATGGCTTAAAGGGTAAGCCCTCCAGTCAAATAGTATCACTCTTAGAGTGAAGTCTCGAGTAAGAGGGTTAGGAAGTAATACAGAGTTGTGAAGACTTACAATTTGTTAAGTGTCTGAAAAAGGTAAAGCTCCCCTGCAGTCAAAAATATGAGATATCCTCGTACAGGACAACTGTCAAGGTGAAGGGCATAGCATACCTTGTAATTAATTGTTACTCCTCTATTTGCTTTAAAAGGAGAGGAGAAACCTGTTACCTGTAGGGCATGACTATGCTTAATAGCTCTAAGAGCTAAAAGAATGGATTCCTATTGGCAAAAGATTCATGCCTAAAGTGGAGGATTGAGCCAGTGTATCACTGACCTCTCAGTAAGGATGAGAGAACTGTAAACGCTTCTGTTGTTAAGAAGTAGCGGTTCTAAAACTCAACAGGAAAAAGATTTAATGAATAAAATATCAGAAACCCTGCGACTGCTGGGTTTGCTGAGCCTGTTGTGGCTTTGGTTTTCTTAGCCTGGTATGATGTTGCCATTCTTTGCAAACATCTGCATGATGGGTAGACGATGAATAAAACTTTTTCCCCTTGGGGGATAAGGTTTGTTAGGAGATTTTTTTACTAGCTGGGATAGAGGAAAGTTTTGACAATCCTCTGCAAGCAATATCATCAGTGTTTAACTGATTAGCTTGGAATAAAGCATCCTTGTTAAAGAGATTTTCACCAGTACAAGGAGTATTTCCCAGCCTTTATTGTACCCATTTGTCTAAGTCTGAAGCTTGGAGCCAGGCCATGCGTCGTGCTCCTATGGCTATAGCAGAAGTTCTGCTAATAGACTCAAAACAGTCCAGGGAAGCACGATTAAGGAATTTGGAGACATTTTGAGCATGACTGACTAATAAGAAAAAGTCTGCTCTTATGTTCTTGAAGAAAAGGGATCAAAAGCTTTAAGTTCTTTGTGACCTCTTCAAGAGATAATCCCATATAGAAAATATATGAGATAATTCTTGCTGAAAAAGCATGGATGCCTGGAAGCATCAATGTCCAAAGGCATCTAAAGTCCTAGACTCATGACCTGGCGGATAAGAAGAGTGCTTCTTTGCACTCTTAATCCACCTCATTGCTGATTCTACAACAGAATGATGAGGAAGTTGAGTCTTTTGAAAACCTGGAGAAGGTGGCACCTTGTACATAGTGTCAAGTGTCTTAGAATGTGGGGATACAGTTAAAGGAGTTTCCCACATTCTTAATAGTAGATCCTGTAAGGTCTGATGCAAAGGAAGTTTGATAACCTCCTTTGGAATCCAGGGGAATTGCATGGTCTCTGAATCCCCTGGTAGGGATTCTTTACCAGGTATAGAAATGGCAAGTAAACTTTGCCATATCAAGCAGAAAAGCTTGAAAAGAAATCTCCCCTGAGGAGGACCCTCTAAAATGAGGGGTAAAGGCTAGACTTGTTGAAAATTTAGTCTCGGTACCGATGGATTCATCCCAGTCATCGGGATCGGAAGACTTGAAAGGATGAAGCATCAGATTTTTGCTAAAGCGATGTCTTCGGTACCGCCCGAGGCCGGTACCGAGACGAGTCGGTACCGAATCCTCCATGCTAGAGATTGATTCCAGGCTCAGCATTGAAGGAAGCGAGTCTGTCGAAGCAAGCATGGACGGTACCGACACCGATGCTGATACTCAAGGAACGGTCTGCAGCAACTCCAATGGTACCGAAGTAGCCGAGAGCGCTAGACTACGTTCATCGGTGAGGAGTGTTTCATCCATCACCATAGCCAATGCCGGGGTGTTGGTACCGCTCGAAGCGGCCACAACCCCCGAGCATGGCCCAGGTATGTTCATCGAGGTAAGAACCCAGGGAACAACCTGGAGCCCCGTTAATGCTTTGGAGCCCGAAGACTCCCACCGGGGCTTTATTGCCAAATTGTCCTTGAGGGCAAGGCCAGAGCCATCTCGATGCTTAGAAGGAGATCTACCACTCGAGGACTGTCTAAGTCTTTACAGACTTTTGTTTGGTTACCTGATCCTGTGAAAAAGATGATATTCTAGCTGACAACATCGAGTGCAATGTGAACTGGGTATCAAGTTGTGCTCGATCCTGAAGACTTCTTCTGTTTGAGCTCCAGCAGGAAAGACACTCCAGTGGGCAATGGTCAGGACCTAAACATTTTAGACACCAAGTGTGAGTGTCTGAAAATATATCTGTACCGCCACACTTTGAGCATTTCTTAAGGATAGTGGCTGGCTTTTCCATAATGGAAGGATAGAGGCCTAGTGGCCTAGAAACCATCAGGCACTAAACAGGAAAAATTTCTAAAGAAAAGAAATTCTTTAGTAAAAAGAAAGAAAAGCACCGGCGGTACCGGTGGCGTCGGGGGGATGGCAGACGCGACCACAAAAAACTAAGAATAAAAAGAAGAATTTTCTGCGGTGACAGGAATACGTCCTGCCGGCTCCGCGGAAAACGGAAAACTGATGAGAGGGAAGTGAATGGGCGGAAAGGCAGCACGCATGCGTGTGGGATGCTCCCAAAAGCTTTCTTTTTGGATGCTGGGGAGCGTTCCCGTGCAGGCTCCGTCGGTACCGATGTACCCATATGTGAAGACTCATTCCTGCTTGTTCCTGGAGATAAATGTTATGTGGACAGATGAAACCAAACTTGAGCTCTCTGGCAATGCAGACCAGTGATACATCTACAGGTGAAGAAATGAAGCTTATAAAGAAAAACACACCCTTCCTACAGTTTAACATGGTGGAGGTTCTATAATGTTGTGGGGCTGTTTTGCTGTCTTGGGAACTGGAGGCCTGGAATGTATTAAAGGAATCATGAAGTCAGAGGACTACCAAGATATTCTGGAGTGAAATGTGCTACCTAGTGTCAGAAAGCTAGGTATGGGTCAAAGGTCATGGTTCCTACAGCAGGACATGACCAAAACATATCTAAAAGTACAAAAGAATGATCAAAAAGTTTAAAAAGGTGTGTTTTAAACTGGCCAGCAATGAATCCTGATCGCTATCCAATCGAGAACCTTTGGAAAGAGCTGAAATCTGCCATTGGTAAAAGGAATTCTGTAAACATTTATGAGCTGGAACAAATCTCAGTTGAAGAGTGAGAGAAACTACCACCAAACAGATGTACAAAACTTATAGAAGGCTACAAGAAACGTTTAGAGGCTGTCATCACTGCCAAGGCTTGTGCAGCCAAATATGAGTGAAGGGTGCCATTAATCCTGTCCAGGTCATATTTTGTTTTTTTTATCTCAGAAATCACTACGTCTACATTGCACAGACATCTTTTCTTGTTGTATACCTTTAAACATACTATTAAAATATTATGACATACAGATGGAATATTTCCAATTATTTTTCAAGATTTTATACACAATATACCTAAAATACAAGGATGCCAATAATGTTGACCACAACTGTATGCATATATTTCAAGTTAACAGTCTTCCCCACTATCACTTCTTTTGAAAATTCTGATAGAAACTGAATTTTTACTTTTGAAAATATTCTAAGACCTTTGGTTAGATGTGTTTTATTTCAATTAAATGTCCACAGCAAAAAAACCACAAGTGGTGTTTGTGCTGGATAGGTGGGAACATTCATGTACGCAGTGGAGTGATGGGGGTACCTCTTGGAATATAGGTATTTAGGCTCCCTCTTACCTGCATGGATTCATGTCCTCAACCTCCCATCCCCTTGCATTCTTTTCTCCCTTTCTTGCTACTCCCCACCCATTCTTCTCCTCCTTCAACCTATATTCCCCTCCTCCAGACTCTCTCCTCTGCCCATGCTCGTAATCCGCCATTGCCTCTACTCATTTCTCACTCCCTCTGATCCTATATTTTCCATCCCTACTTCCCCCTTTCATTCTCACCTTCCTTCATTTCACCCCCTTCCTTCCCTATGCAGCTGCAAGACCTTTTTTGTTTAGGCTTCCTAGCCTCAGCTAGTACAGAGGCTTCAATCCTAGTGCAGGTGCTACAGATCTTCAGCACATTTGTGCAAGCCCACAGCCTGATTTCCTCTGTCAGAGAGGAACAGTGTCCCAACCAGTGGGTGTCGCTACTCTTCATCAAGGCCCCAACCTTTCTGCCAGTGGGGGCATGTTAAAGATAATGCTATCATGGACATTTGAGTCCCTGTCACACCTCTTGGGGTGTCAGGGCCAAAATTTGCTATATTTATCAGAATGCAGAAGCTTGTTTGTACAAGTGCAAACAAACCTATGCATACAGACAGATAAATATACAGGCAGGTTGATGAAACCCCCCCACCCCACAATAGGTTCTATCGCTAGTGCAAAACACGTCTTAAAAAAAGAGTATATCCGTTTTAACAGTTACATACCTCAAGTAAATATCTCAGCGAGTATGGCAAAAGATTCCTTATAGTCAGTGGAGGATAAAGGTGAATAATGTAGGCTGGATCCCAGTCATTTTCTCCATGGCTGGCAATAAAGTTTATTTGATCAGGGATAGCAGTGCAGTTCACTATTAGAGGCAAGAAACTGATTTCGGTAGATGGGCACTGCAGCATACATCTTACTTCACTACTCCGATGAAGCTCTTCTTTCCAAGTGATGTAGGTAGTAGACTCTTTAAACTGACCTTCTAATACTCCTACTGGCTCAAGGAAGAGTTGGCACCTGGAATGCACAAATTATTACAAATCAATCTATCTTCCTGGATATAGAAGATTTTTAGAGTAAAACCATAAACTGAATACTAGAACTCCTCCAGGCTAATTGGCATCTGGGAGAGGGAGGAGGAGGAGGAGGGGGAGGGGAAGGGAGGGAAAGTTCCCCCTTCTGATGTCAAATTCTTTTGGGAATGGGGCTCCCCTCTCCAATACTGTTCTGGATCCCAATCAATCATGGTGGTTGGCTAGCACCTCTACTAAGCACTCAGTCTTTGTAGTAGTTGCTTCACCTTTATGGAATGGATTACCACTGGATTTCCAATTAGAAATCTCTTACAAGAAATTAAAAAAGGTTTTAAGACCAAATACTTTAGACTAGCATTTGATGCATGATTTGTAGGTTC
This sequence comes from Ichthyophis bannanicus, assembly GCA_033557465.1. NCBI lineage: Eukaryota > Metazoa > Chordata > Amphibia > Gymnophiona > Ichthyophiidae > Ichthyophis > Ichthyophis bannanicus. The sequence goes on along the minus strand of CM066043.1, from coordinate 122,230,325 downwards.
AGACTGATTGCTAGAATGGTGCCCTGGGATCCCAGGATAGGAATGGGTATACTGGAAGATCACTGCATTCTTAGTTATTTTACTTTTTGTTTTATTTAATTTATTAAAAAATTTTGTTTTATCTTGCTTCCAAATTTTAATAATATGTAATGTATAAGGTGACATTTTACTTATCAGATAATGCCCTTTCCTTGAGTCCTGCCAGACCAGTCTAGTCCAGACAAGTGGTTGTGTTCCCCCCTACCAGTAGATTGGTGAAGACAAAGAACCAACGAAAAGCCTACATTCCAATGACATCACTCCTATGACCCTATCCGCCTTAGCCACCAGAGGTCCCTTCAGTTTTCATCCCAAAGCAAATGGGAGATACAGAGCAAACCTCACGCAACCTCAATGTGGGCAACAATGAATAAACAGCAGAGAACTATGTACAGGAAAGTAGAAAAAGAAGGCTGTCAGTAGACGACGAACCTGCATAACCAAATACAGAATTATGTCGCACTATTCAGGAAACCACAGACCGGTAACCCTGATGTCAGTACCGGGCACCATGGTAAAAACCATTATAAAGAATGAAATTACTGAACATGTAGACAGTTATGGTTTAATGGGAGAAAGCCAACATGGATTTAGCCATGGATAATCTTGTCTTACTAATCTGCTATGTATTTTTTGAAGGTGTGAATAAACAGGTAGACCAAGATGAGCTGGTTGATATAGTTTATCTGGATTTTCAGAAAGCCTTTGACAAGGTCCCTCATGAGAGACTTTTGGTGAAATTAAAATGTCATGTGATTGGAGGCAGTGAATTATTCTTGATCAGGAACTAGTTAAAAAGTGGAAAACAGAATGTAGGGCTAAATAGCCAATTTTCTCAATGGAGGAAGTGAATATTGGCATACCACAGGGATCTGTGCTGGGACCGCTGCTTTTTAACATTCATAAATGGCCTGGAATAGGAACAAGTGAGACGATCAAATCTGCAGATGACAAAAAATTATTCAAAGTTATTAAAACACAAGAGGATTGTGAAAAATTGGATGAGGACCTTAATAAATTGGAAAACCGGATGTCCAAATGGCAGATGAAGTTTCATGTCCCAAGTGTAAAGTCCTGTCAGACAGGAAATGCCTCTTTTTTAACCTCTATGTAGTGACCCATGCTGCCAGCAAACATAGCCATGGGAGAAAAAAGAAAACGCTCCGGCAGGTCTTTACTCTCACAGCTGTGCAGAAGTGAGTCAGACGGCTGAGGGGAGATATGATAGAAGTCTATAAATTAATGAACGGAGTGGAATGGGTAAACGTAGATCGATTGTTTATGTTATTAGAATATAGAAAGACTAGGGGACATGCAATGAAGCCACAGGATAAAATATTTAAGACTAATAAAAGAAAATATTTTTTCACTCAACGTGTAATCAAACAATGGATTTTGTTACCAGAGGATGTAGTGAAGGCTGTTAGTGTAACTGGGTTTAAAAAAGGTTTGGACAAGTTCCTGGAGGAAAGGTCCATAAACCATTAATAAGGGGGGACCCAGGATAACATTGCTTGACCCAGTACAAGCATTGTGGAACCTGTGTCTTTTGGGGAAACTGCTAGGTACGTATGACCTAGATTGGCCACTGTTGGAAACAGGATACTGGGCTTGATGGACCTTGGCCTGACCCAGTATGGCTTATCTTATGTACCAATTTTCCCCTCCTCCTCTGGCTACCAAAAACACAGCAGTCTAGTGGAGCAGTCAACCTTTTAGGGCTTTAGGTGTCCATTTACAAACATTTAATCAATCTCTTTTCCTCTCAATCTTCAGATTTTCTACAGAGAGGAAAAAATACATCCACCATCTGCTGGAAACACACTGAAAGGACTTCTGGTGGCTGAGGCAGATAGAGGCACGGGAGTCACATCATTGAAACCTGGGCTTTTCATTGGTTCTTTGTCTCCACCAAGTTGCTGGCAGGGGAACAAAATCACTTGTCTGGATTGGTCTTGCAGGACGATATGGAATTTTAATTACAACAACATCTTTTAATTAAGTTACTTATTGTAAATTATTTTTGTGGGGTTTTTTTTTCTACAGATGCCCATACCCCTGACGAAGACTAGTGCTGAAACACAGCCGTGTCGGGTTCTGAGGCTTCCAGTGGTTCTCCTCCTACAATAAATTTGCCTTTGATACACCTTGCTCTTGTCTGGTTTCTGATGATTACTACAAGTATGTGGGTGCTTTTTGGTTGGACTTCAGATTAATTTTTTTTGTTTGTTTTTTATAGTGCCTTTAAGTCAGTGCTGACTTCTGGTGACCCAGCTGCCTCTGGGTTTTCTTGGCAATGTATTACTGGAAGTAGACTGCCAGGCCTTTTCTTCCAAGGCAATAGAGAGTAAAGTGTAGTTACTCACCTGTAACAGGTGATCTCCAGGAACAGCAGGAAAGTCTTCACATATGGGTATCATCGGTACAGATGGAGCCTGCTTGGGAACGCTCCCCAGCATCCAAAAGGAAAGCTTTTTGGAGCATCCCACAGCGCATGCGTGCTGCCTTCCCGCCTCACTGCCTTTCTCACTTCAGATGAGTTTGAAGCTGAGCCAAGGAAAGAGACAGAGAGAGAGAGAGAGAGAGAACTCCTAGGGGAGGTGGGTGGTCTTGTGAAGACTAAATTCCTGCTGTTCCTGGAGATCACCTGTTACAGGTGAGTAACTACGCTATCTCCAGGAACAAGCAGGAAAGCATAGTTACTCACCTGTAACAGGTGATCTCCGGGAACAGCAGGAATTTAGTGTTCACATATGGGGTATCGTCATTACCGATGGAGCTTGTGCGGGAACGCTCCACAGCGTCCAATAGGAAAGCTTTTGGGAGCATCCCACAGCGCTTACATGCTGCCTTTCCGCCTTTCCCAACTGTCCCTCTCCAGTTGAGTTTAAAGCTGAGGGAAAGAGAGAAAGAGAGAGACAGAGAGATACAACTCCTAGGGGAGGTGGGTGGGTTGTGAAGACTAAATTCCTGCTGTTCCCGGAGATCACCTGTTACAGGTGAGTAACTATGCTATCTCCAGGAACAAGCAGGAAAGTAGTCTTCACATATGGGGACTCCCTAACTGCAGATGCCAGGGAGAAGGCCCCAGAAGTTGGGTGCCCCTGTGAAAGGGCTCCACTTCCCCCCATGTATCTCTGGCATCCCACCAGGGATGGTGGGTGGGAGTTGATTAAGTATGGAACAGGTGTTGAAGAACAGCCTGACCAAACAAGTTATCCCGGCGGGAGTCCTTGTCTAAGCAGTAATGGGCTGTGAAGGTATGAACCGAAGCCCAAGTAGCTTCTCGACAGATGTCATCGATAGAGACAGAGTGAAGATGAGCCATAGAGGCTGCCATTGCTCTCACATTGTGAGCTGTGACATGGCCTTTAAGAGGAAGGTTCTTACTCTCATAGGCAAAAGAAATACAATGTGCAATCCAGCTGGACAGTGTTCTTTTGGAGACTGGAAGTCCCAAATGACTAGGATCAAAAGCAACAAAGAGTTTAAAGTACTTTCTATGTTGCTGTGTCCTTTGCAAGTAAAAGGCCAAAGCCCTTTTACAGTCCAAAGTATGAAGATTCCTTTCTGCATTTGAGGCGTGAGGCCTTGGGAAGAATAAAGGAAGGTAAACTGCTTGGTTTAAATGAAAAGGTGACACCACCTTTGGCATAAAGTGTGGATGAGTCCTAAGGACTACCTTATCATGATGGAACCTTGTATAAGTAGGATCAGCCACCAACGCTTGCAATTCACTGATGCGACGTGCTGATGTGATTGCAATAAGAAAAATGACCTTCCAGGAAAGGAATTTCAAAGAGGTAGTAGCTAATGGTTCAAAAGGCAGCTTCATGAGCTGCCCAAGAACCAGATTTAAGTCCCATGCCACAGGTGGTGGCTTAATGGGAGGCTTAGTTAAAAGAAGGTCTCTCAAATCTCGCTATGAGGGGATGAGAGGAAATAGGTTGTCCATTTAGAGGCTTGAAAGAAGCTGCAACAGAACTCAAATGAACTCTCACTGAATTGGTCTTAAGCCCTGCATTAGATTAATGATAGAGATATTCCAGTAATTATTCCAGAGGTATCGCAAGAAGTTTAAGACCCTTCTGCGAGCACCATATGGTAAACCTTTTCCACTCGAATGCATAAGAGCGTCTTGTGGAAGGCTTCTTGGAAGCATAAAGGATATCCTTTACCTGCTGAGAAAGGTTAAGACCATGAAGTTATAGGCTTTCAGCAACCAGGCCCTGAGATGCAGACTGGGGATTGGGATGCCACAGCATCCTGTCCTCCTGAGAAAGGAGATTTGGAGCAGATCCTAACTCCAGAGGCAGAGCTTGAGAGAGATGGAGGAGCAGAGGGTACCACATTTGCCATGGCCAATGTGAAGCTATGATAATCATATGACCTCTGTCTCTCTGAAGCTTTAACAGGGTTTTGGGAATTAGGGGAATGAGTGGAAAGGCATACAGGAAGTCCTGGCCCCAATGGAGGAGGAAAGCATCCCTGGCCTGACAACCCTGAGCCGGAATTCTGGAACAGAACCGGGGAAGTTTGGCATTCAGCGGACTTGCAAAGAGGTCTATGTCCGGGGTTCCCCAAATTTGAAAAATTTTGGCCACCTGGTCTGCATGGAGAGACCATTCGTGTGGAAGCAGAACTCGACTGAGTCTGTCTGCCCAAGAGTTCTGAATGCCTGGAAGATACACCGCAAAGAGATGAATCTGATGCTCTCTGGCGAGGGCCCATAGTTGCAAAGCTTCATTGCAGAGCGACAGAGAGCCTGTTCCGCCCTGCTTGTTCACATAGAACATGGCTACTTGATTGTCCGTTTGAACTAGGACAGTCTTGTAGCTGAGCTGAGTGTGGCATACTCAAAGAGCAAGGAAGATTGCTCTGAGTTCCAGGAGATTGATGTGTAGATAGGCCTCCTGTGGAGTCCGGGTACCCTGGGTAGAGAGGCCTTGCAAGTGGGCTTTCCCCAACCCACCTGTGAGGCATCTGTTGTTAGAGTGGCTTGGGGTGGGGGTTGCTGAAAAGGAGACCCCACCAAAAGGTTTTGGGGTGACTGCCACCATTGGAGGGACAAAATAAGGCGATCTGAGTTTGCTATTTTGTCTGACAGGCAACCTGATGCCTGAATCCACTGAGTGGATAAAGTACACTGGGCTGCCCTCATATGAAGGCGAGCATAAGGAACCACATGCACGGTGGATGCCATGTGGTCTAGCAACCGTAACATTTCCCGAGCAGTGAGGTGAGGTTTTAGCACTGCTTGTGAAGCTAACTGCACAATGTGAAGGCAGCGGGGCTGTGGAAGGTAGGCCCTTATCTGTCTGGTATCCAGCAGAGCTCCTATAAACTCCAGGGACTGAGTGGGAGCAAGGTTGGATTTTGGGAAGTTTATGACAAGTCCCAAATACTGAAGAATGCACATTGTGCGAGAGAGAGCAATCCTGGCCTCTGGCTCTGAAGGGGCTCGAATGAGCCAGTCATCTAAGTAAGGGAAGACGAATATTCCTAGGTTGCGGAGAAATGCTGCCACCACAGCCATGCATTTTGTGAACATCCTTGGTGCAGAGGCCAGGCCAAAAGGAAGAACCCTGTATTGGTAGTGCTTCCCTTGAAACAGAAAGCGAAGGAACATTTGATGAGTTGGATGGATGAGAACATGAGTGTACACATCCTTGAGATCTAGAGAACAAAGCCAATCCCGACTCTGAAGGTATGGCAAAAGAGTTCCTAGAGAAATCATTTTGCACTTCTCTTTGAACAGGAATTTGTTCAATTCTCTGAGGTCTAAAATGGGTCTGTGTCCTCCTGTTTTCTTTGGAATAAGGAAATAGGGGGAGTAAAGCCCTGTACCCCATTAGGGAATGGGTACCTCTTCTATTGCCCCTTGGGCAAGAAAGCACAGTGACCTCTTGACCTAACTGGTCGTTGAGAATTGAACTGTCTTAACATTGTAGGAGGGGGCATGCTGAGGAAATGAAGCTTGTACCCCTCTCTTACAATAGACAGAGTCCAATTTTCTGCTGTTATCTGACCCCATCTGGGGGCATAATGACAACCTTCCTGGTATGGTGGAGGGTTCTGGGCCGTTCAGGGCCAGGAAGGGAAAGTTCTCTAGATAGGAGTCAAAGCCCCTGTGGAGGCTGAGTCTGCTGGGCCGGTTGATGCTTAGCTGCTTTTGTCTTTCTTTGTCTAGGTTGTTGCTGCTGTCCCTTTTGGGCAGACTGACCTAAACGATGCACCTGTTGGGTATAGGAGGGATAAAACGTCTTCTTTTTACTTAAGAATGGTTTCTCATAGGATTTTTAACTCGCAGGATCATCTGTAGATTTAGACAATCTATCCAAAGTGATATTGTCAGCATCTATCTCATTAGCTTTTTCCTGCTAATTATTGCCAAAGAGATTCTCTCCTGTGCAAGGAATATTCCCTAGTTTATCCTGTACCCAAATTTCCAAGTCAGATGCCTGGAGCCAGGCAATCCTACATGCACCTATGGCAATGGCAGAGGTTCTGCTTATGCACTCAAAGCAGTCAAAGGCTGCACGATTCACAAACTTGGAAACATCCTGAGCATGTTTGACAAGGGAGAGATAATCTTGCCTCTTATCGGGAAGGAGAGGGCTCATAAGCTCTAAATCTCCTGTGACCTCCTTAAGGAACATTCGCATATATAAGATATAGGAACTGATCCTAGCAGAAAGCATGGAAGCCTGGAAGATTCGACGTCCAAAGGCATCAAGAGTCCTACACTCACCTCCTGGAGGATTAGACGCATGCCTTTTTGCACTCTTTATCCTTCTCATAGCTGATTCCACCACCATGGAATGGTGTGGTAATTGAGTCTTCTGAAACCCAGGAGGAACTCGATACATGGTATCGAGTCTTCAAGAATGAGTTGATGTGGTTAGAGGTGTTTCCCACATCCTTAACATGAGATCATGCAAGATCTCATGAATAGGTAAGGTAGAAGCCTCCTTGGGAGCTTTAGGGTATTGCAGGATTTCTAATTCGTTTGCCCTAGGCTCCTTTTCAGGAGCCACTGTGATGGAAAGACCTCGAGCCACATCTCGGATAAAATCCTGAAAGGACATATCCTCTGGTGGAGACATCCTATGCTGAGGAGAAGAGGAATCCTCAGGAAGAAGTACTCTGGTATCGGCAGAGCTTTCAGAGTCTTCAGACTCATCCAAAGATTCGAAGTATCTCCGATCCGGGAGATTGTGCAAGGCACGGTACTGGTACCGATTGAAGTCGGCATCGGAGTGGTCCGGTACCGACCTGTCAATAACGGATGGGCACGCATGACTCGGTCCTGGTAGAATACCTGCCGATGTTGATGCAGTTGGTGCCGGTACCGGTTGAATTGTCTGAAGTGGTTTCAAGGGCATCAAGGCCGTGAGAAGAGCTGCCAGACTGCGTTCAATAGCCAAGAATCTCTGGTCTATCGACGCTGCCGATGCTTGGGTATCAGTACCGGAAAAAGCGGCCGGTACCCCAGAGCATGGCACCAGTAGTTCTGCCGAGGTTGAAGCCTCGAGAACATCCTGGAGCCCCGTTAGTGCTTTGGAAGTCGAAGCCTCCCGCTGGGGCAATTTTGCCGGTGAAAGTCCCTCAAGGGCAACGCCAGAGGCATCTCACTGTCTAGAAGGAGATCTACCCTTTGAGGACCGGCTAGATTTATGTTTAGTTACCTGAGATCCATGGAAGGAAGACGAAGCCCTGGACGACGTTGATGCCACGGAGGCTGCATCGGAGGGAAAAAGGGTGCTAAGCTTAGCAGCTCAGTTCTGCCGGCCCCTTTTCGACATCATCCCACAGGCAACACACTCTGAAATAGAGTAGACAGGACCTAAACATTTGAGGCACCACTCATGGGTGTCCGTGACAGAGATGGTACTGCAACACTTAGAACACTTTTTAAAACCCGAAGCGGGTTTTTCCCATTCTGAAGGAAAGGTTGGGCCTAGTGCCCAAAATGGCGTGTGGCACCTGAGAGAAAATTACCGGAAAGACTCCAGAAGAAAGGGGTTTTTTTTAAGAAAAGAAAGAAGAACCGGCGGTACCGGTGTAGCGCTGAGGGAAGGCAGACGCGACCACAAAAAAGAATAGAAGGGATTTTTTTCTGCAGTGACAGGATATGCGACCTGTCGGCTCGTGGAAAACAAAGAACTGGAGAGGGACAGTTGGGAAAGGTGGGAAGGCAGCACACAGGCGCTGTGGGATGCTCCCAAAAGCTTTCCTATTGGACGCTGGGGAGCGTTCCCGTGCAGGCTCCGTCGGTACCGATGATACCCCATATGTGAAGACTACATTCCTGCTTGTTCCTGTAGATTGTAGTCTTCACATATGGGGACTCCCCAGCTGAAAGATGCCAAAGGAATGACCCAGTGCATTGTGAACCCGTGTGAACAGGGTCATACTTCCTCCCATGGATCCCTGGCATCCTACCAAGATGGAGGGTAGGAGTTGCATTAAGTTTGAAATAGATGCTGTAGGACAGCCTAGCCAAAAGAAGCATCCCGACTGGAGTCCTTGTCCAGACAGTAGTGGGCTGTGAAGGTATGCACCGAAGCCCAAGTAGCCGCTCTACAGATATCATCTAAGAACATAAGAACATAAGATATGCCATACTGGGTCAGACCAAGGTCCATCAAGCCCAGCATTCTGTTTCCAACAGTGGCCAATCTAGGTCATACGTACCTAGCAGTTTCCCCAAGGGACACAGGTTCCACAATGCTTGTACTGGTTCAAGCATTGATATCCTGGGTCCCTTCTTAATAATGGTTTATGGACCTTTCCTCCAGGAACTTGTCCAAACCTTTTTTAAACCCAGCTACACTAACAGCCTTTACTACATCCTCCGGCAACAAATTCCAGAGTTTGATTACACGTTGAGTGAAAAAATATTTTCTTTTATTAATCTTAAATAGTTTACCCTGAAGCTTCATTGCATGTCCCCTAGTCTTTCCATATTCTGATAAGGTAAACAATCGATCTACGTTTACCCGTTCCACTCCGTTCATTAATTTATAGACTTCTATCATATCTCCCCTCAGCCGTCTCTTCTCCAGGCTAAAGAGCCCCAACCTTTTTAGCCTTTCTTCATAGGAGTAGCCTTCCATCCCCTTTACCATTTTGGTGGCTCTTCTCTGAACCTTTTCTAAAATCGCTATATCCTTTTTAAGATACGGCGACCAGAATTGCACACAATATTCAAGGTGCGGTCTCACCATGGAACGATATAGAGGCATTATAATATCTTTTGTTTTATTTTCCATTCCTTTCCTTATCATACCTAGCATTCTATTTGCTCTCTTGGCCGCCGCTGCACACTGGGCCGAGGGTTTTAACAAGGTATCCACAATGACGCCTAAATCTTTTTCCTGGGTGGTGGTTCCTAATGTGGAACCTTGCATCGTGTAACCATAGTTTGGGTTGTTCTTCCCTAGGTGCATAACCTTGCACTTCTCCACATTAAATTTCATCTGACATTTTGATGCCCAGTCTTCCAATTTATCAAGATCCTCTTGCAATTTTCCACAATCCTCCTGGGTTTTAACAACTTTAAATAGTTTTGTGTCATCTGCAAATTTGATAACCTCACTTGTTATTCCACTTTCCAGGTCATTTATGAATATGTCAAAAAGCAGCGGACCCAGCACAGATCCCTGGGGTACACCACTATTCACCTTTCTCCATTGGGAAAATTGGCCATTTAGCCCTACCCTCTGCTTTCTATCTTTTAACCAGTTCCTGATCCACAGTAGTACACTGCCTCCTATCCCATGACTCTTTAGTTTTGCCAAAAGTCTTGTCAAAGGCTTTCTGAAAGTCCAGATACACAATATCAACCGACTCACCTTTGTCCACCTGTTTATTCACTCCTTCAAAAAAACATAACAGATTAGTAAGACAAGATCTTCCTTGTCTAAAGCCATGTTGGTTGTCTCCCATTAGGTCGTGACTATCTACATGCTGAGTAATTTTATTCTTTATGATGGTTTCTACCATTTTTCCCGGTACTGAAGTCAGGCTCACTGGTCTGTAGTTTCCCGGATCACCCCTGGAACCCTTTTTAAAAATTGGTGTTACATTGTCGATCCTCCAATCCTCAGGTATTAGAGATGATTTTAATGATAGTTCACAGATTACTGATAGCAGGTCTGCAATCTCAAATTTCAGTTCTTTCAACACCCTTGGATGTATACCATCCGGCCCAGGTGATTTGCTACTCTTCAGTTTATCTAATAGTTGTAAGACATCTTCCCGATGTATCAATATTTCCTTCAATTCTTCCACACCTTTAAATACCACTTCAGTCATGGGTAACATCCCTACATCTTCCTCAGTAAAGACCGAAGCAAAGAATTCATTCAGTCTCTCCGCTATCGCCTTGTCGCCTCTTAGTGCTCCTTTAACCCCTTTATCATCTAATGGGCCAACTGACTCTCTCACAGGTTTTTTGCTACGAATGTACTTGAAAAGGTCTTTATTTCACGTTTTTGCTTCCGCTATAGACACAGAGCGGAGATAAGCAACTGAGGCTGCCATTGCTCTGACATTATGAGCTTTAACATGGCCCTCGAGGGAAAGACCTTTACTATCATAAGTGAAAGATATGCAGTTTGCAATCCACTTAGATAGGGTTCGTTTGGAAACTGGAAGTCCCAAATGACTAGAATCAAAAGCAACAAAGAGCTGAGAAGACTTTCTATGTTGTTCAGTTCTTTGAAGGTAAAAGGCTAAAGCTATTTTACAATCTAAGGTATGAAGGTTCCTTTCTGCACCGGAGGCATGAGGCCTAGGGAAGAATACAGGAAGGTAGACCGACTGGTTTAAATGAAAAGACGAAACCACCTTTGGCATAAAGTGTGGATGAGTCCTGAGGACTACTTTATCATGGTGGAACCTTGAATAAGGAGGGTCAGCCATTAAAGCTTGCAGTTCACTAATGCGCCTGGCAGAAGTTATTGCAATTAGGAAAATGACCTTCCAGGAAAGGAATTTTAAAGTTGTAGTGGCTAAAGGTTCAAAAGGCGGCTTCATAAGCTGCCCAAGAACAATATTCAGGTCCCATGCCACCGGTGGCGGCTTTATGGGAGGCTTTGTCAATAGTAGACCTCTCATGAATCTTGACACAAGTGAATGAGAAGAGATTGGTTGTCCATCTTGGGGCTTGTGAAAAGCCACAATAGCACCGAGATGGACTCACATTGAATTTATCTTAAGACCAGAATTTGAAAGATGGAGGAAATACTCCAGAAGCGACTCCATGGGCACGGAAAGGGGGTTAAGCCCCCTTTTCGAACACCATATAGAAAACCTTTTCCATTTGAAAGCATAGGAATGCCTTGTAGAAGGTTTTCTTGAAGCCTGAAGCCAGAATGGGAAAAACCCGCTTCGGGTTTTAAAAAGCGGATGGTTCGGAAGAATGTATCCTTGAAGGATACTACCAAAAGCAGAGCGGTTCCACAAAAGAGTAAAGTAGCCCAAATGCCCTCAAGTATGAAGCAGACAGAGCTTAAAGATCCCAATTTACCCATGTCTAACAATAGCCAAATTAACATGAATAAAATACATTCTCTAAAATGCTTGTATGCAAATGCTAGAAGTCTAAAGAATAAAATGGGAGAGTTAGAATATATAGCACTAAATGAAAGGTTAGATATGATTGGAATATCAGAGACATGGTGGAAAGAGGACAACCAGTGGGACACTGTGATACCTGGGTACAAACTATATCGTAATGATAGAGCTGATCAAACTGGTGGAGGGGTTGCGCTCGATGTTAGAGAGGGCATTGACTCAGAAAGGATTAAAGTTTTGCAGGAAACAAAATCTGCTGTAGAATCTATATGGATTGAAATGCCATATTGAAATCCACATTAACCCCCTTACAGTTGGCCATGAATGCCGTTATGGTCGTTAAGTTATGATGTAAACCGCGCTGATACTAAATAGCACGGTATATAAGAAATTGTAATAAATAAATAAATAAAAAATAAATAAATATAAAAGGGGGAAGGCAATGGCAGTGGGGGTGTACTATCGAGCACCTGGCCAGAATGATCAAATGGATGATGAAATGCTCAAAGAAATCAAGGAAACTAACAAATGTTACAGCGCAGTAATAATAATGGGTGATTTCAATTACCCCGGTATAGACTGGGTCAGTGTCACGTCAGGACATGCTAGGGAGATAAAGTTCCTAGATGAAATAAATGACTGCTTCTTGGAGCAGCTGGTTCATGAACCAACCAGAGGGGAAGCCATATTAGACCTAGTCCTTAGTGGAACACCAGATCTAGTGCAAGAGATAAGGGTGTTGGGGCCACTTGGCAATAGTGATCATAGCATGATCGCCTTTGATTTAATTAGTGGAGGAGGGATAGTAAGGAAATCCACAGTACTACCTTTTAACTTTCGAAAAGGAGACTATGATAAAATGAGGAAAACAGTTAAGAAAAAACTAAAAGAAGCAGTTGCAAAGGTTAAAGACGTACATCAAGCTTGGGTGTTGTTGAAAAATACTATCTTGGAAGCCCAGACCAGCTGTATTCCACGCTTTAAGAAAAGTGGAAGGAAGTCCAAAAAACTGCCAGCATGGTTTAAAGGTGAGGTCAGAGAGGCTGTTGCCAAAAAGCATCTTTCAGGAAATGGAAAAAAGAGCCAAACGACGAAACCTGGAAACAGCACAAGCACTGGTAAGTCAAATGCAAGGCATTGATAAGGCAGGCAAAGAGAGAATTTGAGAAGCAGCTTGCTGCGGAAGCAAAAACGCGAAATAAAGACCTTTTCAAGTACATTCGTAGCAAAAAACCTGTGAGAGAGTTAGTTGGTCCATTAGATGATAAAGGGGTTAAAGGAGCACTAAGAGGCGACAAGGCGATAGCGGAGAGACTGAATGAATTCTTTGCTTCGGTCTTTACTGAGGAAGATGTAGGGATGTTACCCATGACTGAAGTGGTATTTAAAGGTGCGGAAGAATTGAAGGAAATATCGATACATCGGGAAGATGTCTTACAACTATTAGATAAACTGAAGAGTAGCAAATCACCTGGGCCGGATGGTATACATCCAAGGGTGTTGAAAAAACTGAAATATGAGATTGCAGACCTGCTATCAGTAATCTGTGAACTATCATTAAAATCATCTCTAATACCTGAAGATTGGAGGATCGCCAATGTAACACCAATTTTTAAAAAGGGTTCCAGGGGTGATCCGGGAAACAACCGACCAGTGAGCCTGACGTCAGTACCGGGAAAAATGGTAGAAACCATCATAAAGAATAAAATTACTCAGTATGTAGATAGTCACAACCTAATGGGAGACAGCCAACATGGCTTTAGACAAGGAAGATCTTGTCTTACTAATCTGTTTTTGAAGGAGTGAATAAACAGGTGGACAAAGTTGAGTCGGTTGATATTGTGTATCTGGACTTTCAGAAAGCCTTTGACAAGGTCCCTCATCAGAGACTTTTGGCAAAACTAAAGAGTCATGGGATAGGAGGCAGTGTACTATTGTGGATCAGGAACTGGTTAAAAGATAGAAAGCAGAGGGTAGGGCTAAATGGCCAATTTTCCCAGTGGAGAAAGGTGAATACTGATGTACCCCAGGGATCTGTGCTGGGTTCGCTGCTTTTTGACATATTCATAAATGACCTGGAAAGTGGAATAACGAGTGAGGTGATCAAATTTGCAGATGACACAAAACTATTTAAAGTTGTTAAAACCCGAGAGGATTGTGATAAATTGCAAGAGGATCTTGATAAATTGGAAGATTGGGCATCAAAATGGCAGATGAAATTTAATGTGGACAAGTGCAAGGTTATGCACTTCGGGAAGAACAACCCAAACTATGGTTACACGATGCAAGGTTCCACATTAGGAACCACCACCCAGGAAAAAGATTTAGGCGTCATTGTGGATACCATGTTAAAACCCTCGGCCCAGTGTGCAGCGGCGGCCAAGAGAGCAAATAGAATGCTAGGTATGATAAGGAAAGGAATGGAAAATAAAACAAAAGATATTATAATGCCTCTATATCGTTCCATGGTGAGACCGCACCTTGAATATTGTGTGTAATTCTGGTCGCCGTATCTTAAAAAGGATATAGCGATTTTAGAAAAGGTTCAGAGAAGAGCCACCTAAATGGTAAAGGGGATGGAAGGATACTCCTATGAAGAAAGGCTAAAAAGGTTAGGGCTCTTTAACCTGGAAAAGAGACGGCTGAGGGGAGATATGATAGAAGTCTATAAATTAATGAACGGAGTGGAACGGGTAAACGTAGATCGATTGTTTACGTTATCAGAATATAGAAAGACTAGAGGACATGCAATGAAGTTGCAGGGTAAACTATTTAAGACTAATAAAAGAAAATATTTTTTCACTCAACGTGTAATCAAACTCTGGAATTTGTTACCGGAGGATGTAGTAAAGGCTGTTAGTGTAGCTGGGTTTAAAAAAGGTTTGGACAAGTTCCTGGAGGAAAGGTCCATAAACCATTATTAAGAAGTGACCGAAGATATCAATGCTTGACCCAGTACAAGCATTGTGGAACTTGTGTCTCTTGGGGAAACTGCTAGGTACATATGACCTAGATTGGCCACTGTTGGAAACAGAATACTGGGCTTGATGGACCTTGGTCTGACCCAGTATGGCATATCTTATGTTCTTATCCTTCACTTGCTGAGAGAGGTGGATATCTAAAAATTCTATGCCTTCAGCAGCCAGGCCCAGAAGTGCAGGGACGGAGGATTGGGATGCAGAAGCTTCCCGTTCTTCTGAGAAAGGAGATCTGGAGCACATCCCAACTCTAGAGGGGTTGCTTGAGAGAGACGCAGAAGCAGAGTGTACCACGACTGCCTTGGCCATCGTGGAGCTATGAGGATCATATACCCCCTGTCTCTCTGAAGCTTGAACAGAGTTTTGGGAATTAGGGGAAAGGGTGGGAAGGCGTAGAGGAAGTTCTGACCTCAATGGAGCTGGAAAGCATCGTTTGCTAGACAGTATTGAGCCGGAATTCTGGAACAGAACCGGGGAACTTTGGTATTTTGTGGACTTTCAAAGAGGTCTATATCTGGTGTTCCCCAGGTTTGGAACACTCGAGCCAGTTGTTCTGACTGGAGAGACCACTCGTGTGGCAGCAGTATTCGACTGAGCTTGTCTGCCCACAAGTTTTGAATGCCTGTAAGGTATACCACTAGAAGGTGAATTTGGAGCTCTCTGGCGAGGGCCCATAGTCACAAAGCTTTGTTGCATAGCGACAGAGCCCATTCCGCTTTGTTTTTTTATGTAAAATATGGCAACCTGATTTGTCAGTTTGGACCAGAACTGTCTTTTGACTGAGCTGGGCCTGAAATGCTATTATATCATTGTAAATGGCTCTTAGCTCTAAGAGGTTTATTTGAAGCGAGGCCTCTTGAGAGGTCCAGAGACCCTGAGTGGAAAGATCGTGAAAGTGGGCTCCCCAACCCAGCTTGGACGCATCTGTTGTCAGGGTGATTTGGGGCAGTGGTTGCTGGAAGGGGGAACCTACCAGGAGGTTTTCGAGGGACTGTCACCACTGTAGGGACAAAACGAGACGTGTGGAATTCTTGATTTTGTCCATTAAGCGACCTGTTGCTTATGTCCATTGCGAAGAGAGGGTCCACTGAGTCGCTCGCATGTGTAGGCGGGCATAAGGGACCACATGCACAGTGTATGCCATATGCCCCAGCAGTTGAAGCATTTTCCGAGCAGTTAGGAGGGTTTTCTTTACTGCTTGGGAAGCCAATTCTATTATTCGTAGGCAGCGCGGCTGTGGCAGGAATGCCCTTGATTGCTGCATGTCTAAGCGAGCCCCTATAAACTCTAGGGACTGAGAAGGAGTGAGAAGAGACTTTGGGTGGTTGATTACCAGACCCAAATATTGGAGAATTCTCATGGCACGAGAAACAGCTCATTCTGTTTCTGGAGCTGTTGGTGCTCTGATGAGCCAGTCGTCTAAGTAGGGGAAGACGAATATCCCGAGTTCTCAAGAATGCTGCTACTACAGCCATGCATTTTGTGAAGACTCTTGGGGCAGAGGCCAGCCCGAATGGAAGGACTCTGTATTCGAAGTGGCTTCCTTGAAAAAGAAATCTAAGGTACTTCCTGTGATTTACATGGATGAGGATACGCGTGTACGCATCTCTTAGATCCAGAGAACATAACCAATCCTGATTCTGAAGGTATGGTAAAAGTGTTCTGAGGGAGATCATTTTGAACTTTTCTCGGAACAGATATTTGTTCAATTCTCTGAGGTCCAGGATAGGTCTGTATCCCCCTGTCCTCTTTGGAATAAGAAAATAGGGGGAGTAGAAACCCCTCCCCTGTTGGGATATGGGTACCTGTTCTATTGCTCCTTGAGCAAGAAGTGAAGCGACCTCCTGACATAGGATGTCGGAGACAGGGCCTTGAGAATTGAATTGTTTTATGACTGTAGGCGAGGGCATGCTGAGAAAGTGAAGTTTGTACCTCTGTCCTACAATGGACAGAGTCCAGTTTTCTGATGTTATTTGCTGCTATCTTTTGGCAAAATGGCATAATCTGACTGGAATGGTCAAGGGCTCTGGACACTTCAGAGGCAAAATGGTTAAGTTCTCTAGGTAGAAGTCAAAGCACCTGCGGAGGCTGTACTTGCTGAGCCGGCTGAGCTCTTTGAGCTTGCGGCTTTCTTTGTTGTCTAGGTTGCTGCCCTTTCTGGGGAGCATGAACTGGACAGTGAATTGGATGGGTATAAGAATGGTAAGATCTTTTATTTTTGTTAAAGAAAAACATCTTGCCTGTTTTTTCTTTGATGGGTTGGCTGTAGACTTTGACAGTCTATTCAAGGTGGTATTGTCAGATTCAGTCTGATTAGCCTTGGTCTGCCAATCCTTCCCAAATAAGTTTACACCTGTGCAAGGAATGTTTCCTAACTTCTCTTGCACCCGCTCCTCCAAGTCTGATGCTTGGAGCCAGGCAATGCGCCGTGCTCCGATAGCAATAGCAGAGGTTCTGCTAATAGCTTCAAAGCAGTCAAAAGCTGCACGGTTCACAAATTTGGAGACATTTTGAGCATGCTTGAGCAGAGTGAGGTACTGATCCCGTTTATCTTTGGGAAGAAGAGGGCTCATGCGTTCCAGATCTGCTGTAACCTCCTCTAGAAATATTCCCATGTAAAGGGAATATGAGCTAATCCTAGCTGCTAGCATGGAGGATTGAAAGCATCAACGCCCAAAGGCATTGAGTGTTCTCGATTCACGGCCTGGCGGGTTGGAAAAATGCGTTTTAGCACTCTTTATTCTCCGCATGGCTGATTCCACTACCATGGAATGGTGTGGTAACTGAGTCTTCTGAAACCCTGGAGAAGGTGGGACTCAGTACATGGTATCGAGGCATCGAGAATGCGGTGACACCGTTAAGGGAGTTTCCCACATTCTGAGCATAAGATCTTGAAGGATCTGATGAATTGGCAGCATTGCTGCCTCCTTGGGAGCCATAGGGTATTGCAGAATTCTTAGTTCTTCTGCCCTA
Source organism: Ichthyophis bannanicus (assembly GCA_033557465.1). Lineage (NCBI taxonomy): Eukaryota > Metazoa > Chordata > Amphibia > Gymnophiona > Ichthyophiidae > Ichthyophis > Ichthyophis bannanicus. The sequence continues at coordinate 122,212,752 of CM066043.1, read as the reverse complement.
GGTTCCTTCTCAGGAGTAACCGTAATTGAAAGCCCCTTAGCTACATCACGTATAAAATCCTGAAAAGACATGTCCTCTGCAGGAGACATTCTGCGCTCAGGAGAAGGAGATTGATCCTTCAACAGAACTGCTCTTGTATCGGTAGAGTCATCAGAATCGGAAGACTCATCGGAGCTTTGCATCGATCGATGCTGGTACCAATGAATATCGGTACCGTGGCGTTTCGGTTCCAACCCTTCGATGCCGGAGAAACTCTCGAGGCTCGGCATGGAGGAAGCCTCCCCACCTGAGTGTGTGCCACTGGAGCCGCTACCGGTGTTGGTACCGAGCTCAATTGAACCATCTGTAGCGGTCTTAGCGGTACCGAGGCAGCTAAGAGGGACGCTAGACTGCATTCAATAGCAAGGAATCTCTTATCCATTGCCAATGCCGATGCCTGGTCAGTACCGGTGGAAGCGGCTACGACCCCAGAACATGGCAACAGAAGTTCTGCAGAGGTGAAGGCCTCTGGAACATTCTGTCCCTGTTTGTGCTTTGGAGACTGAAGATTCCCGCCGTGGCAATTTTGCCGGTGTACTTTCCTCGAGGGTAGTGCCAGTGGCATCTCGATGCTTTGCAGGAGATTTACCCTTCAAGGACCGGCTAGTCTTTACAGACTTCTGTTTAGTTACCCGAAATCCATGAGAGGAAGATGAAGCCCTGGAGGACGTTGATGCAACTGACATCGTATCAACCGTGAAAAGAGAACCGGCCTTTGCAGCTCTGTTCTGCAGGCCTCTTTTGGTCATCTTTCTACAGGAAAGACACTCCGCTGGACAATGCTCAGGACCTAAACATTTAAGACACCATTCGTGGGTGTCGGTGACGGAAATAGTACTGCCACAGTTTGAACATTTATTTAAAACCACTAGTTGGCTTCTCCATATCTGGAGATTTTTGGGCCTAGTGCCCAAAATGGTGCCTAACCCCAGGAGGGGTGAGGCACCGAAGAAAAGAAGAAAAGTTTCTTTTTTTTTTTTGAAGAAAATAAGAAAAGAGAATCGGTGGTACCGGTAGGCGTCGAATGAAGGCAGACACGACCACAAAAAAAGAAGAAAACGTTTTCTGCGGTGACAGGAGACACGCCTTTTGGCTCCGCAGAAAACAAAGAACTGAAGTGAGAGAGGCAATGAGGCAGGAAGGCAGCCCGCATGCGCTGTGGGATGCTCCCAAAAGCTTTCCTTTTGGATGCTTGGGAGCGTTCCCGCGCAGGCTCTGTCAGTACCGACGATACCCATATGTGAAGACTACATTCCTGCTTGTTCCTGAAGATAGTGACTTGCCCAAGGTCTTCTGAGTACTAGACAGTTGCTCTAACCACTAGGCTACTCCTCCGCTGCCTGATTAGATTAATATACATAAAAAACCTTTGGGAGATTTAATCCAAGGGGTTTTTACTTTCACTGATTTGTTCCACAAGGACAGTTTTTATAGTAAAAGATTTAAAGCCTTAAACAAGCATTTCAGGGTCCAATACCTAAAAATCGAATTTAGGTTTTCTTGTAAATGGTTTTAGGGAGCAGTCCAATGAAATCTTGGCAAAGTTGCTGGAACAAAATTGTTGTTAGCAATAAGGTAAGCTCCCACTGCAATTAGTTAAGCAGCTCAATGAGAGTCTTGCTCAGATCTTAAACTGACTTTTGTTCAATAGATTGGCTTTGAATGCTGGTAAAACAGAGGTGTTGGGAATCAGAATTATAGATCTTTTGGTCTTATTCCTTGAGCTTCAAATTGAAATTTCTGCCTGAGGTGGTTAAGAATTTGGGAGCCAGATAGGATTTTGCATTTACTGCACAGAATCGCATTGCAGCTGTTTCACATGCCTTTTTAGAGGTAAGCCAACTTCAGTTCTTGGATTCTGATGCACTCAGAAGCATAATGCACTCTTTGCTTATTTCAAATTGAATTATTGCAATGGTATTTGTTTTGTCCTTTCTGGAAAGGGGGGGGGAAGGCTACCTCATAAACTTTAATTCAAAATACAACTGCTTGAATTGTATTAGAGCAGCCCAGGTATCCTTCAGTGACTCGTTTTCCCATCAGTTACAGTGGTTTCTTACTCAGGGCATACAATATTTAAAATACTGAGCTAAGCATTTTTATGCTTAGCACAAATCCTGCAGCAACTGCCCCTAAATTGAAGGTGTGGACATTATGTCTGTATAAATGTCTGCATAGAGTATGCAAGTATATGAGTACAATAACTGCACAATCAATGTGTCCTCGCTCCACCCAGTCACCTATAGTCAAAGTATGCCTGTTCATGACATCGTATGTACTTTTGCGGCTGCTGAAATCTTAGAAGAGCCATTTTATGCACATATATTGCCATATACATGCTAAAACAACTTTACTAAATTACCCCTCTTAAGAGTCTTTTGTGCATCTAGCAGGTTGAGAATTTAGCATTTATTTTTCACTGGTTTTAGAGAATACTTGAATGCCTCTGTACTGAAGAGTCAGATGAACTCATGAGGGTATTTCTACTAAAGGGTGGTAGCTGCTACTGTGAGGCTAACACAGAATTAATGACTTGCAGTAGCGCTAACCTATGGGGGGGGGAATCAGATATTGTAGGCAGTTTTCTACGATATCTGACTTTCGTGCAGTGCAGGCCACTAGGAGTGTGATTGGGGTGGGGTGTAGGGGTAGCAATGGACCTGCTAACCAGATAAGACATGGTTAGCTCAATATTCAACAGATAGATAAAAATATTTCTCAAGGATATGCAGACTAACTATCCAGTTAGCGTCTGAAAGTCACCACTATCCAAATAGCTGCCACCATTGACCACAAATTCCAGACAGTCAGCAACAACTGCTATCTGGATAGTGTCACTGATTATTATAGATTTACTTCACCTGTAATGACCAGCATTTAAAAAATGCTGACCACCATGGGCTCAGTATAGGACTGATATTGCCTGTGCATCTGCAGTTCAATATTATCCTAGTCAGAAACAAAATCATAGTTCACAAAATATGGCACCCACATCACTTAAGTATATGACTGCAAGACTATGTACCTGTAGGAGTCTAAAGGAACATGGAATTCCTCTTCAGGCCTGACTATTCCAATGGGCTCAAGCAACTTCACATTCATGACATGCTTGTACACTCTGAATGGGATAGAGAAATGGTTCTTGATCTATTGGGGGGACAATAAATAAATTATATAGCCATTGCCATTCTTTTGACTAAAATACGGTTAGGAAATATTTGTATTAATAAAGATGTGTGTGTGTGTGTGTGTGTGTGTGTGTGTGTGTGTGAAGAACAGGGCTGGTGCATAATTAAAAATGCAATAGCCCAAATTCATAAAGATAACTATTAACTGCCTATGATAATCACCTAATAGCAATCTAACTCGAAAATCAGGTAGAAGGGTCCATAGCCATTAACTCTAAAGGACAAAGTCTCTTGAAAGCAAGTATGAAGACAACATAAGACTGCATACAAAAATAGGAAACACTGAATGAAAATGATAGACTAGAATTCAAAACAAGCTCACATAAGAGGAGTTGAGAAGTCCTGATCTACATTAGACAGTATGCAATACAAAAAAGTTTGCTGAAAGAGGAGATACTGAAAAAAAATCTACATGCTGAAGATTGCTATCAGGGCCACAGACTAACAGAAATGGAAGATTAATGCTGACTTAGAAGCAGGCTCATCACTGGGCCAAACTGCACCCCAAACAGGCCAGAGAACAAGGCTGGCCATGGGCAATATCCCTTCAGATGACAGCCACAGTATTGACCACAGAAGAGCTTCTTGGAACTCCTACCGCTACAGATGCAGCATGGAGCGCTGGTGGCCAACCCCCTGAGTGGATGCATTGGGAAGTCCATGCAACACCTTTCTTTTTTGCTTCTTTCAATCGTCTTGCACAGAAGGAAACCTCACTTACAAGTTGGCATGAAGCAAAGCATCAAGAAAATGCATGTTAAACCTCTCAACTAATGCAGACAGACAACCAATATAAATTAGAAAGGAATGAACATTTTGATTTTGAATAGCTTATGGAACCAAAAAGAAATACCTGTGGTAGAAAAACAATCACATTTAAATACAGAAATCTGAAAATAATGACATTAACATGAGGGAAATAAATTCCAATTAAAGACCAAATGGTAGAAAATATAATTTAATCTTTTTGTATTAATTTGGAGAATTTCTGTATTTACAAAAAATGTTTACCTGCAGAGGAGATCGCACAGTAATGATTTTATTGCCTTCAGTTGCATCTATTTGTACTAGAACAGAGTCCGAATATTCAGCAAGAGGACTACGGACATTGTATAATCGGCGTGCAGGCTTTGCAAAAGGGATATTTGCCACCTCCGTATATCCCTGGGGAACTAAACAAAAAAAATATATGTGGATGTACGTTTAATAAATCATTTTCTAACTACTGGCACAAAATTATTCCTCTTAAAGATACAAAATACTACCCAGTTAAACAGTGATTATTCAGAAGCCCTAATCTGGATAACTATTGAGATGGCCCAGATAAGTATTCTCAGCCAAATATTCAGTGGCACTATCCATATTGTGCTGCTGATAAAGTGTAGCTATTCACCTGTAACAGGAGCCTACTCGTAGGTGAACAAGATTCAGTCTGCCATCCAAGTAGACAGGGTATGCTTAGAGACTGCAACGCCAAGTCTGTTGATGTCACAGGAGACAAACAGTTGTGATGAGCAGTGATGGGACTGTCTCCTCTAAAGCTAGGACAGTGCCCTCTTGCAAACCAGGGTATGTAGCAAGGCCTCCGCTCGGGATGTGTGAGGCCTGGAGATGAAGGTGGGAGGATCACCTCCTGGTTCATGTGAAAAATGGACACCACCTTAGGCAGGAATTTCAGATGGGTCTGGAGATCGACTTTGTTTTTGTGGAACCTGGTGTGGGGGATGTGGAGAAGGGTCCCATCCTCCTGCAAGAGCAAATCCAAGTCCTGGCCCAGAGGTATGAGGGCTACTTGTGACAGCTGCAGGAGCAGAGGGAACCATGGATGCCAGGGCCATTGAGGGGCAATGAGGATTACGAAGGCCCAGTCCAACTGAACCTTGAGGCAAGGTCTTGGGAACCAGAGGATTAGACAGGTACACATATAGCAGACTCCCAGACCAGGACAAGAGAAAGGCATCCATTGCCACTCGCTCTGGGGCCGGCCTCTGGGAGCAGAAACATGGCAGCTGTGTGTTCTTGGGGCTGGCGAAAAGATCCAACATTGTGGTTTCCCAACATCAAAAGATGGGGTTGGCTACCATTGGGTTGAGGTGCCACTCATGGGGCTGAAGGACTCTGCTGAGTCAATCTGCAAGCAGATTATCCTGTCCTGGCAGGTAGGCTTCCCTGAAGATCATACCCTTCCATGTGGCGAAGGTCCACAGGTGAACTACCTCCTAACAGAGGAGGTACGAGCCCGTTCCTTCTGCTTATTAATAAAAAACATTGCTACTTGGTTGTGCATCTGAACAAGCACACCCAGGCCCGCCAGGTGAAGAGTGTTTGTCACAGCTCTGAGTTCAAGGAGGTTGATCTGGAGGGCACTTTTCTCTTGAGTACAGGTGCTCTGTGACTGTAGACAGTCACAGTGGGATCCCCAGCCGAGCTTGGAGGTGTCCGTGGTCAGAATACATTGGGCCGGTGAGGCCTGGAAGGGAAAGCCGGTTATGAGATTCTTTCAGGCGAGAGGCCACTAGAGGCTGGGTGATCCAGACTCATTCCTCCAGTTGTCCTGTGGCTTAAGTCCTTTGAGAGCTCAGGGTCTACTGGGCCTGTCATATTTGGAGACGAGCCTGTGGGAATTACATGAACCATCGAGACCATGTGCCCCAAGAGGCATAGAGGAGACCAGTGGATGCCGATGAGCAACCCTGTACCTCTCTTGCTAGGGTTGCCACATGCTGTGCCTGGTCTACAGGGGGGAAGGCTCTGGCCTGGGCAGAGTCCAGATGGGCTCCTATGAACTCCAGGCACTGGGTAGGGAGCAGATGTGACTTTGGGAAGTTCATCACAAACCCCAGATGTTGCAGTACCCTTATGGTGCGTTGGGTCGCATGACGTACCTCCTCTGGTGAGCAGGCTTTCAGAAGCCATCTGTCCAGATAAGAGAAGACAAGGACTCCTAGTAAGCGAAGGTGAGTGGCGACTATCGCCAGGCACTTGGTGAACACCCTGGAGGCCAAGGAGAGGCTGAAGGGGAGCATCTGTATTGGTAGTGGAAGCTTCTGATGACAAAGTGGAGGTACTAACAGTGCCGGGGATGGATCAGGATGCGGGCATAGGTAACTGAGATCCAAGGAGCATACCCAATCTCATCACAGGAAGTAGGGCAGCAACGTTCCAAGGGATAGCATCTTGAACCTCTCCTTGACCAGAGAGTGTTTTAGGCCTTGAAGATCCAGAATGGGCCGAAAGTCATCTGTTTTTTGGGACGAGGAAGTACTAGGAGTAGAACCCTGGGCCCCAGAGGGGCTGAGATATTGGCTCTGCAGGAGCTCTCTGTGCAGGGAGGTCATGAGAAGTTCCCCTGGAAAGAAGGGAGGAGGTGTCTGGTCAAAGTGCAGAAGATGATCTACCCAAACCACCTGAAGCACCAAAGTATCAGTGGTGATGTCCATTCAGAGGTCAGTGATATGGACCAGACATCTTCCCATGTACCTTGGACCCAGGCTCTCTGTATGAAGAAGGGCTATTCCCAAGGAGTCAAGAGCCACCCTTCTCCCAGGCTGCAGCTGGGGCACTGTTTGGGGCTTGGGGGCTTTCGGATTACGTGGACCGTGCCCCGGACCTTGGCTTGCTGACCCTGTTGGGCAGCCTGATAGGCCGGAAATGGAGGTATTTTCCATAAGCCTTTTTTTGCCTTCATGTGGAAGGGCTTCTTCCCCCAAAGCCATCCGATGGGAAGAGTCAGCCATCTTCCAGGACAGCCTAGCCCTGGTCAAGAACTCGGACTCCAACTCGGTCACCTTGTCAGTCATGGGTTTGCCAAAGTGGTTCTCTCCTCAACAGGGGACATTGGCCACTTTGTCTTGCACCCATTGCTCCAAGTCCGAGGACTGTAGTAAAGCCAGGTGGGGGGCACTGCTGTCCACTGCAGCTACATGAGCCACAGACTTGAAGCTGCCAAAGACCACGTGAATCTGGAATTTGGAACGTTCCTTGAATGTGTAGACGAGGGTCTGGAAATGCTTGCGAGATTTACCTTCCAGTACAGCTAAGAACCCCACTAGCTCCTTCACCAGGTCCCTCAAGTACATGCCAATGTAAGCTGGTAAGCCTAGATGCGGGCCACAAGCATCGATCCCTGGCAGCACTTTATGCCAAATCCATCCATGGTGTATGGCCTCCCTACCAGGAGACATCAAGGAGTGCCTCTTCTGACTCTAATTCGATGCATGGCAGACTCCACCACCATGGAGTTGTGAGGCAGCTATGTCTTTTGAAAACCATGGCTCTTGCCAACTCAATACTGGGAATAGACTCGCCGGTGCACTATTGGCCCTGTCACCAGGCTCTCCCCCATCCTGAACAGGATGGGGAGGGGGGATCTGCACTGTCAGTGCCTCCTTCGGAGGGGCCTCATACTGGAGGATCTCTGTCCTCGACACGAGGCTCATCCTCTGGTTCCACCATGAAGGCCAGAGCCTTTGACATTCCCCGGACAAAGCACGGAATGTGAGGTCTTCAGGCGGGGACCTCTGGCACTCCTGAGGGGGAGATGGCTCAGAGGAGACATCCCTATACAACATGGTATCAGGCGACTCGTTGTCTGTCTCACAGCTCGACTTGGAGCTGCACAAGACCTTCGGTCCCAGATGGACATCGGGTTGATAAGCTGCTTGCATCAAAAAAGAGAGAGGTGCCTAATGCGTCGGCCTAGAGGTGCTCGGGGGCAAGTTGCGCCTTGAGTGGGAGACTGACCGACACTGTTCCGAGCGGGTGAATCATTCCAGCACCAGTTGGACCTTCTCTGGGGAGGTCCTCGCAGTAGAGGTTACCATTGTCAGCACTGATGACCCAGAAGCAACAGGCATCAGGCCCCGCTGCACCTCAAGGAAGGCAGCCAGGCTGTGTTCCAAGGCCACCATCCTGGCTTTGATACCAGTAGGCTCCACAATGGCCAGTTCAGGCCTCGATGGAATCGAGCCTGAAGCTGGCTCCCTTGAAGTGGAATCAGCAATGGTAAATACAGAGGACCGCGCCCAATCCCCCAACATGGTGGGAGTCTCCTTCCACTGGGGCAGCTTCAAGGGCCACCCCTGGCATTGGGTCGAGGACTCCAAGACTGGGTACCGGAAGTCTTACTCCCGGGCTCCGGGATTGGACTTAAACTTCGACAATGTTGTGGACCCACGGTGGAGGTCCTCCGAGGACGACCCCTGGTCCAAGACTCCATGACTTCTAGGCTTGGATCAAGCACATGCATGTGACACCATAGGATGCTGTCCCAGAGGGCAGCGATTCCATACTTGATGCCGGCCCCGTGGCAGAGGCCTTTGAGCCAAACAGCTCCCTCGCTGCTTTTCACAATTCCTCAAGCTCTTGCTCAACATCTGCAAGCAGAGCAGGCAAGTGGAGTCATCATGATTTGCACAGAGGCACTTGATTTGGAAACTGTGGTGGTCCATTATGGACATAGAATGAGTGGCATTTACCAAATTGCTTAAAACCGCTGCCAAAGACATAGTGGGGAGACAGCACCCGCAAGATCAAACTCAGATGTCTCAGTCAGAGAGCGCAAGAAAAAAAAACCTGTGCTCTGAAAAAGGAGCCGGGAAAATGCGATGCTAAGGTGAGGGCAGACTCGCGCGGCCAGGTGATCAGGAACCGACCAGTAAAAAGGAGCGCAAAAACGCTAAGAGAAAAAGGGTAGGAAAAAAATCAACTTTTACCGGAGATGACAGACAGGATGTCTGCAGGGCTCTGCAGAAAAAAGAAGACTGGGGTAAGATGGCACCCTTGACAGGAAGGTGAACACACATGTGCGGTCTAACTCTCAAAGGTTTTCTTTGAAAGCTGGGGAGTGAATCCGCATGAGCTTCATCGATTCCGATATCACCCATATGTAAGGACTGACTTCCTGCTTGTTCCCAGAGAATTATCATGGACCAATTCAGACCTATCTGGATACTGACGGGGTGGAGTGTGGCTAGTACTGCCACTATCCTGATAATGACAATTATCTGGAGCATACTGATTTTCATCCTCTATTTGGATCATTTGGATAGTTTAGACTAGCAAAAAAGCTGGCCTAATTGCTTTCCAGAAAAATTATTCAGATAGTGGCTGAAACATTGACACTATTCAGAAAATCGTGACCATTATCCAGGTAGTGAGCATACCATTCGACTATTCAGCAATAGCCACTGCCTGGATAATGCTACTAAATATCTGGTGGATATTTGAATGCTGCAGTGTTTAAATATCCCAGTCTTTGAACATTGATTCCTAAGTAAAATCTTATTTACTCTTAAATTCAGTGCTGCTCTAGGGACAGGCTCAAGTCAGTCCATGGCAGACTTCTTGATCTCCCCTTTTCCTGTGTATTCACACATAGGTTCCCACACTGGGGCAGGTTGGACAAGTACTGGGCTGCTATGGGTTAACCTGGGGGGCATGAGGGCAAGTCAGGGGCAGAGGGTGCACACGGAGATGTTAGGTCCTCCCTCTTCCCCAACTGCAGATAGATACTTCAATGATAAATACAAGAGCAGCCAACTATTCAAATTTCAGTAATTGAAATTAACTATTTAAATATTTAGATCCTTATTGGCTCTTTATGCATAAAAATTATAATTTTGCAAAATGAATTTTAGCTAATTCAATGCATTTGCGGAACTTTAGGCCTTTCGTTTTAAATTTCTGCCTGAGGTGGTTAAGAATTTGGGAGCCAGATAGGATTTTGCATTTACTGCACAGAATCGCATTGCAGCTGTTTCACATGCCTTTTTAGAGGTAAGCCAACTTCAGTTCTTGGATTCTGATGCACTCAGAAGCATAATGCACTCTTTGCTTATTTCAAATTGAATTATTGCAATGGTATTTGTTTTGTCCTTTCTGTTAAGGGGGGGGGGGGGGAGGCTACCTCAAACTTTAATTCAAAATACAACTGCTTGAATTGTATTCGAGCAGCCCAGGTATCCTTCAGTGACTCGTTTTCCCATCAGTTACAGTGGTTTCTTACTCAGGGCATACAATATTTAAAATACTGAGCTAAGCATTTTTATGCTTAGCACAAATCCTGCAGCAACTGCCCCTAAATTGAAGGTGTGGACATTATGTCTGTATAAATGTCTGCATAGAGTATGCAAGTATATGAGTACAATAACTGCACAATCAATGTGTCCTCGCTCCACCCAGTCACCTATAGTCAAAGTATGCCTGTTCATGACATCGTATGTACTTTTGCGGCTGCTGAAATCTTAGAAGAGCCATTTTATGCACATATATTGCCATATACATGCTAAAACAACTTTACTAAATTACCCCTCTTAAGAGTCTTTTGTGCATCTAGCAGGTTGAGAATTTAGCATTTATTTTTCACTGGTTTTAGAGAATACTTGAATGCCTCTGTACTGAAGAGTCAGATGAACTCATGAGGGTATTTCTACTAAAGGGTGGTAGCTGCTACTGTGAGGCTAACACAGAATTAATGACTTGCAGTAGCGCTAACCTATGGGGGGGGGAATCAGATATTGTAGGCAGTTTTCTACGATATCTGACTTTCGTGCAGTGCAGGCCACTAGGAGTGGGATTGGGGTGGGGTGTAGGGGTAGCAATGGACCTGCTAACCAGATAAGACATGGTTAGCTCAATATTCAACAGACAGATAAAAATATTTCTCAAGGATATGCAGACTAACTATCCAGTTAGCGTCTGAAAGTCACCACTATCCAAATAGCTGCCACCATTGACCACAAATTCCAGACAGTCAGCAACAACTGCTATCTGGAAAGTGTCACTGATTATTATAGATTTACTTCACCTGTAATGACCAGCATTTAAAAAATGCTGACCACCATGGGCTCAGTATAGGACTGATATTGCCTGTGCATCTGCAGTTCAATATTATCCTAGTCAGAAACAAAATCATAGTTCACAAAACATGGCACCCACATCACTTAAGGGTTCACTATGGTGCCCTGAGACAGAAGAGAGGACACCTCGTCTTGTAGGATAGCAGTGAGTGGGGGTTGCGTTTGACATTCCCCCGTGAAAGTGGAGGGGGGCAGAGTTTGCAAATAAAGTCTGTACCCTTCCTGGTCTATTGTGAGTGTCCACTGAGGTGATGAGGAGCCATCTGTGGGCATAGTGACACAGTCTGCCTGTTATGTGGAGGAGGTGGAGGTCCTCCAAAGGCAGGGTGGCAATGTTCTATAGAAAAGAATCAAGAAACAGGTGCAGAGTGGCTGCAGAGCTGGTTGACATTTAGCCACCTGTGGCTTCTTTTGTTGCTTAGGACACTGCTGCCTCTTCTGTGGGGCCTGACCCTGGTACTGAGGAGGATAAGAAGAGAAGAATCTCTTCTTAATGTAGAAAAACTTCTTTGCAGGTGTCTTTTTCATAGTAGGGTCAACTATTGCTCTGGTAGTCTCTTTAAAGTAGTATTTTCTGACTGAGAGGCCTTATCTTGCCAGTATTTGCCAAATAAGTTTTCCCCCCTGCAGGGTATGTTGCTCAGCTTATCTTGAACTCATTGTTCAAGATCTGAGGCTTGAAGCCATGCAATTCTACATGCACCAATGCATATTACTAAGGCCCTGCTTATGCATTCAAAGGCATCAAAGGTAGCCCTATTGACAAACTTTGAAACATTTTGGCTATGCTTGACTAGGGCAAGATAATCAGTCCTCTTGTCATTTGGGAGGAGAGGGGCAAAGGCCTCGAGATCCCTGGAGACCTCTTTGAGGAACATTCCCATGTAGAGGATATAGGAGTTGATCCTAGCCGATAGCATGGATGTCTGGAAGCATTGTTGCCCAAAGGCATTGAGAGTTCTCTATTCTATACCTAGAGGATAAGAGGAGTGAGTCTTTGAGCTTCTGATTCGGCACATTGCCAATTCAACCACCTTGGGGTGGTGGGGAAGCTGCGGCTTTTGGAAGCCAGGACACTCCGGTACCAGATACATGGTATCAAGACTTTGACTTTGAGGTGAGACTGTGCATCTCCCACATATGAAGGATGCAGTGCACCAGTAGAGTGGCTGTCTCTTTGGGTGCTGTTGGGTATTGGTGTATCTCTAATTCCTTTGCCCTTGGCTCCTTCTCTGATGTTACCATGATAGAGACACTCTTGGCCAGATCTCAAATGAATTCCTGGAAGAAAATGTCTTCTGGAGGCAACATGAATCATTGTTGAAGTGGAGAAGAGTCCGAAGGTATGTCCCGGGGCCCCCAGTAATAGAGCAAGTCCACATCCAAAATGGAGGAATCAGAGGACTGGAAGTATCGACAGGCATGGTGTTCGTCCAAAGCTAAATTCCGGTACCGATGCTCCAAAGTATCTGCCTTGGTGAGCCGCTTAGGTTTGGTACCAGAAACTATGATAATTTCAAGGGAGGGCATGGGTGGGAGCAATGTCAATGTCATCTGCAGCAGCCCTGATGTCGTGCCCACATCCAGTTTTCCATGTTGGTTCTAAAATCGGTATAGACAGGACGGTGCCTGTAGCCAAGGGTTTTATAGGTACTAAGGCTGCAAAAAGCTGCCAAGCTCCACTCGATGGCCAGTTTGCGTTGGTCTATCAATGTTGCCGATGCTTGAGTGTCAGTGATGAATATTTGCACTACCGTCCCAGAGCATGGCACCAGTAGCTCTCCAGAGGTCGAGGCCTCTGAAGCATGCTGGGACCCTCGATGGATTTGGAGGACAGGGCCTCCCGCCGGGGCTGTTTGGCAGGCTGATCCACCCCCGAGGTAACGCCCGAGGTTTCTTGATGCTTTGAGTGAGATCTTACCCTGGAGGTTTTGTCAGACTTCGATGCAGCCTTATGCTTGGACTTTGAAGATATCAGAGATCCATGGGAGGAGGAGGAGGCCCTCGACGAAGTGGATGCCATCGATACCACATCAGAGGCGAAGAGTGTCCCAATTTGAAAGCCTGGTTTTGTAGGCCTCTGTCATTTTCTGACAGAAGGGACAGTCTTTTGGCTGGTGGTCTTGGCCGAGGCATTTTAAACACCAGTCAAGTGTGTCAGTTGCCAAGATGGTACTGACATAATTAGAACATTTCTTGAAACCACTGATTGGTTTCTCCATGCCTTCGAGGAAATGAAGGCTATGGTAGACTTAAGGCCTAAAAAGGGCGTTGATGCCCACGTTTTTTGTGGTTTTTTTTAAAGAAAGATAAAGGAAGAATTAAAAGAAAAGAATAAGGGAACCAGTGATGTCTTCAGCAGTGCCAGTGTCGATGTGAAGGCAGAAGCGCTATCCACAAAAAAAGATTTTCTGCAGTGAAAGGATTTGCTTCCTGCTGGCTCCATGGAAAATGTAGAACTGAAGAGAGGGGGTTGGGAAGGCAGTCGCACAGGGCAGTGGAGTGCTCCCAAAAGCTTTCCAATTGGACGCATGGCAATTGGCACTACTATATTAAAGCAGTGGGGACACAGAAGCTTGTGAAGATCGATGGAAAGATGAATGATGCAAAGAACATATAGATCTTGGAGGAAAACGTGTTCCTGTGTGCCAAAGTAGTGAAAGAGGAGAAAAATTATATTTCGGCAGAACCGTGATTCCAAGTACAAAGCAAGAACAACAAAATGGAGGATGTAGTAAAAGCTGTTAGTATAGCTGGGTTTAAAAAAGGTTTGGACAAGTTCCTGGAGGAAAGGTCCATAAACCATTATTAAAGAGGACCCGGGAAATCCACTGCTTGCCTCAATTCAAACATTGTGGAACCTGTGTCTTTTTGGGAACTTGCCAGGTACTTGTAACTTGGATTGGCCACTGTTGGAAACAAGATAATGGGCTTGATGAACTTTGGTCTGATCCAGTATGGTAGGAGGTGCTAATGCCTCTGTATGTCTCTGGTGTGACCTCATTTGGAATATTGTATTCAATTCGGTAGACCACACCTTCAAAAGGATATAAGCAGATTGGAGTCTGGGCAGAGCATGGCTACTAAAATGGATAGTGGTCTTCGTTATGTAGCATATGAGGACAGAATTAAAGATCTTAAAATGTAAACTTTAAGTTTAGAGAAAAGACGGGATGGGGCAATATGATAGAGACATTTAAATACCTCCATGGCATAAATGCACAGGAGGGTCTCTTTCGATTGAAAGCAGGCTCTGCTATGAATGAGAAAAATGCACAAGGACATGAAGACTTTCACAAGGCATTGTGTATCACTCTTTACAGCAGATAGGATTTCAAATAATACCAGCAATTATACAACAGGACATATGGCCTCTTAGGATAGGGAAATTCAATCATCAAATGCATCGAGTTGTGTTCTATATAGTAAGTGTAGTAAAGATTTGCAGTTACCGCATATCAGCTGCAAAACGTAACACAGTAAGTGCAAAGCCTCTGCCCGGCATGTTCCCATACAGTTAACATACATAAAAAACATTTACCACATTACAAGCACGACAGTAACAGTAAATGCGCAGTAAGTTAGAACGTTGTAACAGCAGGATGCGGCCTATGCCCATTCCCCACTAAATTCACACTCCATTCCATGCTATGCACTTAAGGCACGAATTAATGCATGCTAAGGAGATATTTTATAAAGATGTTTTCATATGTATGCAGCAGCATATATGCATAAAAGGTCTATGAAATTACCTGATGCATACAAGTACACACTGTATGAATTTTTTTGTGACCTTAGAATAGACCTGTTCAGATATGTTTTGAGGGAGAACAGGCAGAATCACAATTTACATGCTTACATAAGATGGTAACGTTTACAACTGCTCTGAAGCAGGCATAAATGCTAACTGCTTCAATCTACCTGTGATTTCTGCTGGATTTGTGCTAGTATTTTATGAAGGCATATAATTACTTACATGTCTTTATAAAACAAGCAAAAAATATGTGCCCATGTGGCCTTCAGAGAGTAATTTTATAATAGGTTGCCCAAGCGTCAAGCCAGTACTGTAACCATTAACTCAGCTCTGCGCTAGCAGACCACACTAGTTTACCTGTTAAGTGCTTAGTACACTTTAGTAAAAGAGCCTCATAGCATATTTAAAAGGACAAATTATTTTACTACGAAGAAAAACAGATATTTAAGTAGTTTTCAAAGCACAATATGTATAATAGATACGCTACCTATACTAAGGGTAAACCAATCACTTTCTTGATGGTGTAATGCCGAAGGTTTGCGCTGGGGAGTTTCTGAAGCAGCATATTCTAGCTGTAACATCTGGTCTACATCCACATCATAAATATTAGCTTGTAGAGATGAACCCATCACACGGAGATTACAGCTATGCTGAACCACAAGTGGGACACCCAGTGCATTTTTCACCGTCAATGGAGCTCTGTCTTTTAGAGAGTAGTCAAAGGTTGATGCAGTCCCTTCTGAAAAAGCCTTTAAAAAAAACCACAATAAATAAAATGATTAAGTTATAAACTAATGAAATTTATTAAAATCTACATGACACCACCACTAAAATTTGTTGGCTGAATTTTTATTTGCCTCATTTGATTTTTCTGCGGAAATAAAGGTGCTGCACACATTTTTTAAAAAGATGCCCAAGTAGCAAAACAGCACAAGTCAAATGACAACAATTACACAGGTACACTAAAAAAAATTTTTTTTAAACTGCCTTTAATGTTTCGATTGATTTTTACGTTTTTTGGTGCGCTGAATTCAAATCTGGTAACCAATTTGCTCCATCACATACAGATTTTTTGCTACATTGGGTTAGCAGTTTGAGGTGAACGTTTCAGATTGAGTGCGATCGAGATAAAAGTTTCTTGGATGAATTCTTTATACTAATTGTTTAGTAGTTATTCAAATAAGAATAAAGAAAATTGTAACAAGGCATCACATAAGAATAGAGTAATGTCAACAAAACACACTGTGATGGTAGCAAAATTGTCTGCACTTAAAACAGCCACATACATGTGCACAAACATTGAGCATATAAGAGCGAGGTTAGACACAAAGCAAAGCAAAGCAATGTGCAAAAAATGTTGTACAGGTATGTATGTAAGAATAGAAAACGCAAACCGCACCATTGCAATACATGAAGACAAACACCCGATGGTGTGAAAATAAAATTCTAATAAATGAGATCCGACACTGTGGTAATAACTAGCAAATTTTTATTTCAAAGTTTAGTAAAAACACGATATTTGTCAACACAGTTTAGATTTTAAAGTCATTCTTGGGTCAATCAATCTCCTGGTGGGCCCGTTTCTTCTTCCCCCGAATGCTTCTCTTGGTGCGCTGCTTGGCGTATTTTTCATCTGGGGTTTCCCGCAGCAGCAACCAGCAGAAATCAGCCATCATAGTGGTGTTCCATCTTCCTTGGTACCTTCTCTCTGCGTCCTTGATGTCCTGGTGAAACCTTTCACCTTGTTCTTCACTGTACGCCCCCAAGTTTTCGGGAAAGTAGTTCACATGGGAGTGCAAAAAATGGACTTTCAGGCTCATGTTACAGCCTTGTTCTTTGAAGGCATTGAGCATCCTGGCAACAATATCCTTATAGTTCTCATCCCGCCTGTTCCCCAAGAATTTGAGAACAACATCCTTGAAGGAATCCCAGGCTTCTTTTTCCTTCTCAGACATCGTTTCAGCGAATGCTCCATCTGAAATGAGTTTCCTTATATCAGGGCCAACAAACACTCCTTCCTTTAGCTTTGCTTCAGAAAGTCGGGGGAACTTTGAGCAAAGGTACCGAAAGCACTCACCATCTTTTGGAAGGGACTTGATGAATTGCTTAATGAGACCCAACTTAATGTGGAGAGGTGGTAATAGAATTTTATCACGAGGTACCAAGCTCTCATGAAGAACATTTTTCTCACCGGGTCTCAAATACTCCCGAATTGGCCAGTCTTTTTTCCCCCAGTGTAGGTCGCGGGCCCGGCTATCCCACAAGCAAAGGAAGCAGGGATATTTGGTGAAACCGGATTGCTGCCCTAATAGCATGGATAGAATTTTAAAGTCTCCACAAATCATCCACTTATGCTCATCATAACGAATCTTCTGAAGAATCAGGGCCAAATTCTCGTATTTTTCTTGGAGAATAACAGAGTGAGCAATAGGAACTGAAGCGAATGTGTTGCCATTATGAAGAAGAACACCTTTTATGCTGTCTTTTGACGAATCAATGAACAGCCGCCATTCAGCAGGATCATACTTGAGTTTAAACTTTTCCATCACTCCGTATATATCGTTGCAAAATACCAAATCTTCCTCTTTGCTGAAATACTTCAAAAATTGTGTCTCGCGGTTGCGGTACCAATAAAAGTTGTTCCTGGTGACAATAGATTTTTCTGTTTAAGCCGAGAACCTAGCAGTTGGGCAGCATCTTTTGGGAGTCCTAAATCCCGGACTAAATCATTCAATTCAGCTTGAGAGAAAAGTTCAAGTTTCGGATCTGGTTCAGTTTCAAACTCGGAAGTACTGGACTCATCGGGAAAAGCCATCTGATGAGTCTCATCATGATCAGAACCGTCCACACAAATATGATCCAAAGATTTTGGTGGTTCAGGCACAGGTACTTCGTTGCTATGAGGCATAGGCCTAATTGCTGAGGGAAGGTTGGGGTAACTTATTACGTTCTTATTTTTTAAGCTGTATCCCTTCACAATGCAAGAGCAAAAATAGCAGTCACTGCTGTGGTCTCTTTGTTCACGCCACATCATAGGTATTCCGAAACGAAATGCTTGTTTTTTACCTTTCATCCATAAGCGTAGATCTTCCTCACATGTCTTGCACACTTTGTGAGGAGCCCACGGTTTGTCTTGATCGCCTAACTTCAAACCGAAATAGGCGAAATATACTTTTTTAATAAATGCAGAAATGTTCCTCTGCCGCTTTTTCACGGTATATTCCCCACAAATAAAACAAAAACTGTCCGGAGAGTTGACGCAACCTCTGGCTCTGTGAGCCATCACAAATACACAGCACTGCAAACTACAACTGTAGTGAACCACTTCGGAATAAAGTTGGATTACGACTGAGCAAACAAAAGGTAATAATGAACTTGCAAGAAACTGAAATTTGACAGGAACGTTCATGTCGCAACCACCGTGTTTGAGCGAGCGACGCGAACGAGGCGAGGCGTACAGGAAAGAACATGCGCCAGTGCGAGTACTGGATTTAGCCCCCCGCCTCCCAATTGTCCTGTTAATGTATAAAATGAATACAAAACACTCTAAAATATCATGAGGGAGTGTTTCTAGTTAGTTAACCATTACAACCTCTATTTTGGGCCAAGAAAATAAACTGCAGTCGGCTAAAAAGAAATTATGTGAACATTCCTTATATGGGTAAGAAATCTAATTTTGCAAGAAAACGTGACGTGATGGAACATTTTGGCTATTTTTCCTGGATTCAGCACCCCAAAATCTATAGGAATCAGTTGCAAAACTGGAGGCAGTTTTTTGGTAGTGTACCTGTGTTATTAGAACATGCCAGTTTTATTACTGCATTGCTGAAAAAGGGAGACTAAACCGGCCTTAAAAAAATACATTTCTGTAAAAGATTAACTGTTTATTTCTGATTGCTACCTGCAATGACACAAAATTATATATAAACAAAGCTTATGCATTAAGGTGTTTATTTTTGCAGGTATTAGGTGAGTTCCCAGGGTTGCAAAAACCAGAGGTTTATTGGTATATTTAAGTCATGAAAAAAATCTTTTAGTGGCTTTTTAGGTGGATTTCCTTCACAATTTTCCAATGCTATCCTTTCTCCAAACCCCAACAGCATAAGACCTCTTTTCAGCCCCTACACGTGTCCCATTTCTCCTAACTCCTGCATCAGTTTCCACTTCTCCTAGCCCCTGCATCAGCAATCTCCTCCTTAACTACTAGAGCGGCAGAAGCTTGTGCTTTTGCTCTCGCTGCTCTCTGCTCTTTTTTGTTGCTTTTTGCAGCAGACACCCAAGGGAGGTCTCAGCATTAGGCAGCCACCTAGGGTGGCACACTTAAGGGTGGTAAACGAAGCACAAGTTGCACATCAAAGTACAATTAAATTAAAGAGCAATTCAAGCAACATGCAATTGAATTGTCAGTTGCACCAGCAACAAACAGGAGTCATCAATCAAACAGACTGAGGACAATGACATACCAAGGCAGACAATGCAGGGGCGATCTCTTCTTCACTAAACTAATTTAACAAGCAGATCCAAGCTGTGTGCCTAGTGGAGAAGAAAGCTGATCCGCGAAAGGAAAATGTCACTTGCCACTGCCAGCCCAACCTACTCTCCCCCCACCCCCGCCAATCAGTGCCAGTCTTGGCTTCCCCTACTAGCGATCATTACACTCTTCCTCACATATGGTCCCAATCACTGCTGTGATCTTGGGCCTCCCCTGTGGTCAATTGCTGTTGCCATCCTGGGCCTTTTCTCTTCCGCTAACCAGCCAGCCAAATGTCACTATTCAGGCTTTTCTCCCTTAACCTATGTGCCAATCACTGCCATGATTGCAGACCCCCTGTATAATGTTCCGGTGAAGCTGTGAGGGAGTCTTTGGCCTGTGCTGCTGGGGGAGATGCTGCACACACAGCATCTTCCACCCCCCCCCCACCCCTCAGCAGTAATGCAGGTCAAAGACTCCAGCACAGGTGGACTCCAGGTGTTCTCCGTGGACAGCAGGAATAAGTCCTTATGTATGGGTGATGTTATCTGATGGAGCCCATGCGGGAATGCACCCCAGATACTAGTGGAAGCTTTTGAGCATTTCCATCATGACCGTTTGTCATTTTCCTGCCTGCCACGGCAGCACCATCTTGAACTAGTCTGTTAGTTTGTTACTATAGCTATAGTAGAATTTAACTAGCAGGGGAGGTGGGACGGTTGTGAGGGCTTATTCCTGCTGTCCATGGAGAACACCTGCTAAAGGCGAGTATCTTTTCTCCGTGGACAAGCAGGAATGAAGTTCTCACATATGGGACTCCCTAGCTACAGACTACCAAAAGCCCTGAGAATGCAGAAAGCCTAACAGGGCAACATTCTGTCTACATAATGGCAATAGGCCTTAGCAACTCAAGACAGAACTATGTGCAGTAGAAACCATTCTCTTTTTTTTTTTTTTTTGGGGGGGGGGGGGGGGTAGCCTGAACAGAATATAATAGGCCTAGAGGAATTCTAATTCCCAAACAGATTCTGGAGTATAGATTGGCCAAAGTTGCTGTCACATCAAGAATCCTCTTCTAGACAATAGTGAGATGTGATGAGCCCGGCAGATCTCTTCCATGGAGACTGTGCAAGATGGCCACCAATGCAGCTATGGCTCTGACATTGTGAGATGTGACATGATCATAAAGGCTCAGGCCTGCCTGGACATAAGTGAAAGAGAAGCAGCCTACTAGCCAACTTTAAAGAGTGTTTGGAAATGGCAGCCCCTAGCTTGCTGTGGTCAGAAGCATCAAAAAGCTGGATGGGCTTTCTATGGGCTTTTGTCTACTCCAAGTAGAATGCTATTTGCAGTCCAACTTGTGCAATGCAGCTCCCCCTTTGTGGGCATGTTGTCCTCAGAAAAAAGCTGGTAGAACAATTGACTGATTAAGATGGAAATCCGATATCACTTTTGGAAGGAATTTAGGACGGGTACACAGGACAACAATTATGGAATTTGGTGTAAGGCAGATGACTACAAGAACCTGAAGTTCACTCACTCTGCGAGCTGAAACGATTGCCACCAAAAAGCAAAATCTTCCAGGTCAAGAACTTCAGAGGGCAGAAAATGAGTGGCTCAAAGGGAACTTTCATGAGCTGCACAGGAACCAGAGTCCCAAGACACTGTGGGAGTTTGTAGGTAGGCATTAAGAGAAGCAAGCCCCACCAAGCTGCCTTCGACCTGGTTGATCACCGCACTCTACTATCTCGCCTTCAGGATGCCGGTCTTTCCGGCTTGGTTCTTCATTGGTTTCACTCTTTTTTGTTCAGTCACACCTTCTCAGTTCACACTGGTTCGGGGTCCTCCCCTTCTACTCCCCTTCCCTGTGGTGTTCCTCAAGGCTATGTTCTCGCTCCTCTTCTCTTCAATGTATTCCTAGCCCCCCTTGCCCTTCTTGTTCAGCAGCATGGTGTTTCTGCCTATTACTACGCGGACGATATTTTTCTTCTTTATCACACCGATTCCGCTGCACCCGACATCACTGCCTTTAATACCTGTCTCTCTTCTGTAGCCTCCTGGCTTTCAACTAATTTTCTTCACATTAATCTCTTGAAAACTTCGGCTATCTGGTTCACCTTCGGTAATCCCCCTCCTATCCTCACTCCTTTGTTTTCTTCTTCACCCATCCCCACCGTCCCCTCCTTGCGGTACTTGGGTGTGATTCTTGATTCCTCCCTTTCCTTTAAAGAACATATTTCCTCAGTTGTTCAACGCTCCTTCTTTACCTTAAAACAATTCCGCGCCGTACGTCCTTTTCTTACCATTTCTTCTATGGCTACTCTCATCATCTCTCTTGTTATGTCTCATCTCGACTACTGTAATGTTTGTCTTGCTGGTCTTCCCCAATCCCAAATTTGTCGTCTTCAACGTGTTCAAAATGCTACTGTTCGTGTCCTCTCCCATGCCTCACAGTTCGATCATGTCACCCCTCTGTTAATGCATTTCCATTGGCTCCCTGTTGTCTTTCGTGTTCAGTTTAAAATCCTTATTTTTGTACACAGGGTGATTCACTCAGGTATCCCCCTGTATCTTGCCAGCCAGGTTCACCTTCATAACCCTCATCGACCTCTACGTTCTATTCGTGCTAACCGTATGTTTCTACCCCCCCCCCCCCTCCCAAGCACACTTAGAATCCACCCGGTCTTCAGCTTTCTTTTTTCTTGGTCCAAGGCTCTGGAACTCCCTTCCCCCTTCTCTACGTCTAGAAACCTCCTACCCGTCCTTCAAAGCCAACCTGAAAACCCATCTTTTCTGTTCTGCATTTAATCTTTCTCTTCCTGCCCCACCCTCCTCCCCTCCCTAGGCCTATGACACTATATCCCTACCCTTGCTTTACATCTCCCTCTTTGTTGTTGCTGTGTTCCTCTTCCCATCTGTTAGCCATCTTTGTCCCCTGACTGCTCTCTGTTTCTATCCCTTTCTTCTTTGATTTTATGGCGTTCCTTTTCTGGCTCTTTTTCGCAGCCCTCTCCTTTTAAACAATTTTATGTATTGTGAACCGCCCAGATGCTAACTGTATTGGGCGGTATATAAAGTTTTAATAAACATAAACAAACACAAGACATGAACAACAAAAGTCTGTACCGAGATGGAATTCCCTTCCACACCTTGATAAGCTCCAATTGCACTGAGGTGGACCCTGACTGAGTTGGACTTATTCAGACTCAGAGAGGTGTAGAAGACATTCCAGCAGTTTTTATGTGGGACAGAGGAAAAGATCTAGGGCTTGGCCCTCACATCAGACAGCAAACCTCCTTCATTTACAGGAATCAAACTCAGAGGCCCTCCTGGAGGCCAAAAGGACATCAGTTACACCAACAGGCAAGTTGAGCTCAGATATTAGCATCTTAACATCCACGCTGTGAGGGCCAAGGACTAGATGCTGGGGTGCAACCTCATCCCATCTTCCTGAGAAATCAGATACAGTGCATGTCCCAGTTGAAGTGGTTCCTGACTAGAGAGCTGTAGCAGGAGAGGAAACCAAGGCTGTCTGGGCAAGTAAGGAGCAATGAGAATCAATCATCATGCATCCATCTGTTTTGAGCTTCAGGAGGGTCTTTGCAATGAGACAGATTAGAGGCTATGCATACAGAAGACCTTCCCCCCAATGGAAGAGGAAAGCATCAGAGGCTAGTTTGCTGTGTGATCTTACCCTGGAACAGAATTGATCCACCTGGACATTCTGTGGAGTGCAAAAAGATCTTTCAAGGGGGTGCCCCACTCCCAAAAGAAGCAGGCTGCCACCTCCCAGTCCAGTGCCCATTTGTGCTATTGGAAGACCCGACTCAGTCTGTCTGACGGAGTGTTTTGTTCGCCTGGCAGGCACATGGTTCTACAGTCCATCACATGTGCGATGGCAAACTTCCACAATCTCAGTGGATCCCAACACAGAGGTATTAGCCTGTTCCTCCCTGTTTGTTGTAGAGCATTGCAACTTGATTGTCGGTCTGAATAAAACAATTTGGTTGGCCAGACGATCCCAGAAAGCTTTTAGTGTGTTTGCTATGGCTCTTAACTCCAAGAAGTTGATCTGGTGAATACTTACTTGGATGGACCAGTTGCTCCAAGTGTGAAACACACTGAGATGAGCGCCTCACCCCACTTTGGATGCATCTGTCATCAAACTTTCTGAGGTGGAGCAATTTGTAAGGGGAGAACATAAGAAATGCCATACTGGGTCAAGACCAAGGTCCATCAAGCCCAGTATCCTGTTTCCAACAGTGGCCAATCCAGGTCACAAGTACCAAGAAGGTTCCCAAAAACTTACATAGGTTCCACAATGTTCATCCCAGGGTAAGCAGTTGATTTCCTGGGTCCTCTCTAATAATGGTTTATGGACCTCTCCTCCAGGAAATTCTCCAAACCTTTTTTAAACCAAGCTACACTAACAACTTTTACTACATCCTCTGGTAACAAATTCCAGATTTTGATTATGCATTAAGTAAAAAAAAATGTTCTATTATTAGTTTTAAAAGGGTTACATTGTAGCTTCATTGCATGTCCTCTAGTCTTTGTACTTTTTGATGGTGTAAACAACCAATCTATATTTGCCCATTCTATTCATTAATTTATAGACCTCAAATCATATTCTCCCTCAGCTGTCTCTTTTCCAAGTTGAAGAGCCCCAACCTTTTAAGCCTCTCCTCACGGGGAAACCTCTGAGCAAATTGTGGTGTGTGTGGTCCACCATTGTAGTATCTGAATAGGAGGACTGGCAACATACAAACGATCAGAGTCTACGTGTGGCCTGGGTCCACTGAGTCCTCAAAGTCTACTGAGTCTGCCTCATATGGAGGAATGCTAAGGGTGTGACATGCACAATAGAGGCCATGTGGCCTAGTACAGTTACCTGCTGACTCAATTGAGCCCTCACACTAGTGCTTTCACAAACTGTGAAGTCAGTCATGCAGGAGGAAGTATCTCACCTGAGTCATGTCGAGCAGGACTCCTATGAATTCCAATTGTTGGTTGGGTTGTAGGTAGGATTTGGGGTAATTTATAACAAACCCTAATAGTTCCAACACCCGAATAGTCAGTGTTGATTCTTGCACCCCTTCCCAAAAGGTACTCTTGATCAGCCAATCATCTAGATAGAGGACAAAGAAACACTCCCAACATCTGGAGGTACAGCTACTACAGAGAGGCATTTTGTGAAGATGTGAGGTTCTGAGGCTAGGCCAAAAGGCAGCACAATGTTTTGGAAGTGCTGTCCCCACTAGGTCAAATCTGAGATTCTTCCTGTGAGCAGAATGTATCTGTAAGTGGGTATATGCATCCTTCAGATCCAGACAGCAAAGCCAATCTCCTTTTTGAACATAAGGAAGCAGGGTGCCTAGAGAAATCATTCTGAACTTTTTTTGTACCAAGTATGTGTTCAGATCGTTTAGGTCTAGGATAGGAGAGTATCCTCCATTTTTTTGGGGAATAGGAAATACCTGAAATAATATCCTCACCCTTTTTGCTACAGTATCATGAGCTCGATGGCAAGATCTGTCAAAAGGGTAGTGTTTTTTCTCTGACGCAGTTCCTGATGCAGAGGATCGATGTGATGGAACAGAGGGGCAATTTGGAGATAACTTGAATAAATGTAATTTATAACTGCTTTGGATGATTTGCAGGACCCATGTGTCCGAGGTTATGAGGGACCATATTTGGGCAAAGAGTGAGCCTTTCCCTGACTGGAGGATATGTCACTGCAGTTACTGGTAGAGTGACTATGCTCTCAAGAAACCAGTCAAAATCCCACCCCTGGCTTTGGCTACGGAGAAGCCGAGTTTTGAGGCTTTTCTCATCATGGTTGTGGGTGAGGAGCCTGTGTTTGTTGAGAGGTTTGGGAATCAGGAAAGTACCTATGCCTATGAGAGTAATAGGTCTTTTTCTGGCCCCCTCCTTGGTATCTCCTGTGATCAGAGGCTGGCTCAGATGTGCACCTTGAGAGATGAGGATGACATGCTGCTTTTTGATGAAGCCAGCTTTCTCTTTGACCTGTTCTCCAAAGAGATTCTTTCCATGGCACGTCAGCAAGCTTGCCCTGCATTGATTGTTCCAGGTCTAACGACAGGAGCCAGGTGAGACTCCGGCTGCCAATACGCAAGGCAGACGATCTTGATGCCATTTTGAGCAGTCCTTGTTGTGAGCCACTAGGGAACCATACTGTTCCCATTTCTCTGGAGGGAGATACTGGGACAGATCAGCAAGGTCACACATGATGTTCTTCAAAAACTGATAAGAGGCCATGTGGGCTATGAGAATGGAACTCTGAAAACACCTTCTCCTGAAAGAGTTCAATGTCCAAGCCTCCCCCCCAGGGGCATCAAGGAATAAGTCCTGCAACTCTTGGATCTCAAGTGTAATTTTGACCACCAAGGAATTGTGCTGAAGCTGGGGCATCTCAAATCTGGGAGCCTTCTGAACTCTGTACATGGAGTCAAGCCTTCTACTAACCGGAGATATAGTAAGAGGGTTCTCCCACATTTTCATCTGTACTCTGTAGGATGTGGTGCACAGGGACTGCCACTGCCTCCTTATGTGAATTTTCTTTTATTAGACAGACTCCAAATCCAAATAACATTATCATATTATATCAAAATGTACATGGTAAACCATTCATCAAAAACATATACAGACCATTCTCTAGCCTATATCATTTATTTTACCCCTCCACCCTTTTGTCCCCCCTTATCCCCCCCAATATCTACCTGATGGTGTACCTCTGCCCTCCTCCCCTACCCCATGCCCACTCCCCCAGCGGGTGATGACTCTTACACTCCGCCCAGGGGTCCATTCACTTCCTCCATTCAACTATACCTCAACGACCATCCCACCGCCCAATTAAGCACTCGTTTGTCCCCCCTTCCCTCCAACCTCCCTTCTTCCCCACTCCCTACCCTCCCTGCCTCTTTCCGTCCTATCCCCCCACCCCTCTGCCATATCCCCATTGCTAGTGGTCCAAATACTCCCAATGTCATACATAATCGGTTCGCTACCTCAATGTATTGAGTATCCTGCTCCTCTCCCGCACAAACAGTGTCTGTAGAAAAGGTCCCCATTCTATCAGGAATCGTTCCAATTTGTCATTCCCTTGTATGCCAGCCCTCTCTACCAACATTAAATCATATATTTCCTGCCTCCAATCGGCCAGCCGGGGCCTGCTCCGTGACAACTATCTCTTAAGAATAAGATGTCACGCTACCAACATCGCACGTTGCATCCACCGGGTGTATTTTCTTAGTATCTTCCCACCAGTATCCTTCAACCCCAACACTGCTGACTGAGGCTCTGCTCCTATATCAACCGCAAACAGCCCCCCTAGAAATCCATATACTTCCATGCCTCCTTAGAATCTAATGAATATTGGCTGATCTTCAACTCTTCTGCCGTGGGCTCATGCTCTCTCTCCAAAGAAAATGGTATGGCCTTAGCCATGTCCCTGACAAAATCTTGTAAGGTCATATCCTCAGGAGGGGACTTGAGCTGCTCATGAGGCTCACCAGACTCGCCCTCCGACGAGGCTCACCAGACTCGCCCTCCGACGAGGCTCACCAGACTCGCCCTCCGACGAGGCTCACCAGACTCGCCCTCCGACGAGGCTCACCAGACTCGCCCTCCGACGAGGCTCACCAGACTCGCCCTCCGACGAGGCTCACCAGACTCGCCCTCCGACGAGGCTCACCAGACTCGCCCTCCGACGAGGCTCACCAGACTCGCCCTCCGACGAGGCTCACCAGACTCGCCCTCCGACGAGGCTCACCAGACTCGCCCTCCGACGAGGCTCACCAGACTCGCCCTCCGACGAGGCTCACCAGACTCGCCCTCCGACGAGGCTCACCAGACTCGCCCTCCGACGAGGCTCACCAGACTCGCCCTCCGACGAGGCTCACCAGACTCGCCCTCCGACGAGGCTCACCAGACTCGCCCTCCGACGAGGCTCACCAGACTCGCCCTCCGACGAGGCTCACCAGACTCGCCCTCCGACGAGGCTCACCAGACTCGCCCTCCGACGAGGCTCACCAGACTCGCCCTCCGACGAGGCTCACCAGACTCGCCCTCCGACGAGGCTCACCAGACTCGCCCTCCGACGAGGCTCACCAGACTCGCCCTCCGACGAGGCTCACCAGACTCGCCCTCCGACGAGGCTCACCAGACTCGCCCTCCGACGAGGCTCACCAGACTCGCCCTCCGACGAGGCTCACCAGACTCGCCCTCCGACGAGGCTCACCAGACTCGCCCTCCGACGAGGCTCACCAGACTCGCCCTCCGACGAGGCTCACCAGACTCGCCCTCCGACGAGGCTCACCAGACTCGCCCTCCGACGAGGCTCACCAGACTCGCCCTCCGACGAGGCTCACCAGACTCGCCCTCCGACGAGGCTCACCAGACTCGCCCTCCGACGAGGCTCACCAGACTCGCCCTCCGACGAGGCTCACCAGACTCGCCCTCCGACGAGGCTCACCAGACTCGCCCTCCGACGAGGCTCACCAGACTCGCCCTCCGACGAGGCTCACCAGACTCGCCCTCCGACGAGGCTCACCAGACTCGCCCTCCGACGAGGCTCACCAGACTCGCCCTCCGACGAGGCTCACCAGACTCGCCCTCCGACGAGGCTCACCAGACTCGCCCTCCGACGAGGCTCACGAGACTCGCCCTCCGACGAGGCTCACGAGACTCGTCCTCCGAAGCACAACTTTGTTTTTGTAGAACCTGTGATAAGGAAGCTTATCATAATTCAGGAAGGAGCTATAATAGAGGTGAAGTGACTCTGAACAAGCAACCTGTCTGTTCTGGTAGAAATAATAAAACAGAATGTTTCCATAAAAGACTACCAGTCCCAGAATGCACCAGGTTTCCAACAGCCATTAGAAGAGCTGAAGTGGGGAAACATGTGTTCAATCAGAAGGGCTATGAGGTAATCCCCAAGCACTCATCTCCAAGGGCAGGGCTTGATTCAGCACAGCTGCGCTGTGCTAGGGTGGAGCATTCATCTAAAGCAGGATAAAAGAAAAGCTTATTCTACAGAGAATCATCAGGAGCATCTTGATCATCAGAAGCACCTTGATCATCCTGACCATCATCAGCAGAAGCCAGAGCTGACGGACAGAGAGAGCAAGAAACACTTTGGAAGAAAGAAGAGAAAAGCATTTGGGAGGTCTAAAGGAGTCCATAGCAGTACGTATACTGGGAGGCATTCCAGAGGCAAGCATACACCATTGGACTGGGGAAAGTCAGAGGAGTGGGGTTGCAGAGCCAGGAATCCCCGGACGGCACCTGTGAGGGAGACGGCTGCACTTGGAAGGGAGCCTAAGACCAGTGCCAGAAGGTATGTGAAGAGAGATCCAGTGTCCAGGGATCTTGATTGGAAGGCTGGACATAAGAACTGGACTACATACTGGCCAGGATATTTAGAGAGGAACTCTAACAGCAATGGAAGCTCAGGTATGAACTCTGATCTATGCCCTAGCTCTTCACTGGGAAGACAGCAGGGAAACAAGTATTGTCCTGAGAGTGTTCCATTGAGAAATTCCTCTGTGCCAATCCATGATAGTGAACCTATGATAATTGAAGAAGGGGAAGATGTTGTAAATGAGGATTTTGAATACATGGATTGCTCTCTGTCTAAACTTCTGTGGTAATATGCTGTTACAAAATACAACCATCACAAAGAAATATAAACTTGTTCTTTAATCTACTCAGAAAGGCTTCTGAGTAGGATTTGAGCCACGTAATAGAAAGTAAACCAGCCAAGAGGTTTTCAGCTGGTACTTGTTAGCAATTGAGCCTTGCCTAATTGCCTGTGAGCTCTGAAGGGACACTTCTGAGTGTGTGTGCAGATACAAGAAGTTATCCCTGAAAAAGAACAGTTTTTTTTCTACTTTGTGGGTTTTGTTTGTTCTTTGAAGCACTGCTAAGAAGATATTAGCAGAAGCCTACAGAAAAGACCTTTCTGTTTCCATCAAGGTCTTTATGCTTTGATTTGATTGCTTAACAAGTTCAGCTGTTGTTTTTTCCTTATTTGTTTTTCTAAGTATAATACTGAAAGCAAGTATAATACTGAAAGCTTTTTTATGTGCTACCAAGTATATCTGTGTTGGGAGAAATAACCCCATAAATAAAATATCTTCTTTGCTTTACATTCGAGCAAGCACAACTAATTTATAGTGAACGGCTGAGTCTGGTATGAATGGACTACATTTCCCACAATCCTTTGCAAGTCATATTAATATTTGCCTTTGTCAAGACTGTGGACATTCTCATCCAGCGCCCCCGTTTACAAACCTGATAAAGGTGGCTCTGCCACCAAGGCTTGGAGCTTGCTGACCATGCAAGCAGATGTGAGCTCCACCAGGAAGATGACTTTCCATGAAAGATACCTCAAGTGGCAGGAAGCCAGGGGTTCGAATGGTGGCCTAGTGAGCTGCGCTAGCACCACATTGAGATCCCACTCCACCACTGGTGGGCGGATGGGGGGCTTAAAACAGGATTCCTTGCAGGAAGTGGGAGACAAGGGGCTGCACCAAGAGGGGCTTGCCCTCGATAGGCTGGCAGTGCGCTGCAAGAACACTCATGTGTATCCTGACTGAATTGGATTTGAGCACGGATTGCGACAAATGAAGTAAGTATTGCAGCACCAGCTGCACCGATCAGAACAGGCTTGCCGGTTGCTCTGCGCACCACAACGAAAACCTGTACTATTTGAAGGCATAGGCTCCTCTGGTGGAGGTCTTATAGGAGGCCAGAAGGACCTCCTCCACCTCCTCTGAAAGGTTGAAGGGGGCCAAGGCTAACCTCTCAGCAGTCAAGATGTCAGACAAGGACCCCAGATTAGGGTGCAGGAGGGAGCCCTCCTCCTAAGACAATAACCCCAGGGCTCTCCCCAGGGGGGTGGAGGCCTCCACCGCCAAGCAGAGAAGCAGAGGGGACCACAGTTGCCCAGGCCACCGTGGAGCCACTAGAATCAATGGACACTCTGTCACGAAGAACCCTGAAGAGGGTCTTGGCAATTAACGGCATGGGCAGAAAAGCGTACAGAAGGTCCTCTGACCATGGGATGAGAAAGGCATCTGCAGCCACCTGAGATGGGTGGGGCTGCCAGGGGCAAAGTGGGCTAATTGGGAGTTGTCTGAGCTGGCAAAGAGATCCATTAGAGGGGTTCCCCAAAGTCAGAAGAGCCGACTGGTCATTCATGTGGCTGGAGGACCCTGCTCAGTCTGCCTGTCAGGGTGTTGTCCTGTGCCACCCTCATATGAAGATGGGGTAACATGGACCATGGAGGCCATGTGGCAGAATAGGTGCAGCAGGTGGTGAGAAGACACCAGTGGTCGGTGCTGAATGTCTGCGGCCAGTGCTCCGAGATGATTGGCCCTGTCCAGAGGGAGACAAGTTCTGGACTAAACTGTGTCCAGCCTTGCCCCGATGAATTTCAGACACTGCGTTGAGAGGAGGCGAGACTTGATGTTTATTATGAACCTCAGATGCTGCAGGTCAGATGGTGTGAGCCATGACCTGCTGCACCTCAGCAGCCGTGTCTACCTTTATGAGCCAGTCATCCAGGTAGGGAAAGACGAAGTCCCCCTGGAAACGGAGGTAGGCAGCAACTACCACCAGGCATTTGGTGAAGACTCTGGGTGTGGAGGCCAGGCTGAATGGTAGTACCCTGTACTGATATTGGCAGCCCCACACCATGAATCGGAGATACTGCCTATGGCTGGGATGAATGAGGATGTGGATATAGGCATCCTTCAATTCCAAGGAGCATAGCCAATCTCCCTGCTGGAGGTAAAGCAGTAATGTTTCAAGAGAGAGCGCATCTTGAACTTCTCCCTCACCAGAAACCTGTTCAGGTCCCATAGGTCTAGGATGGGCCTTAGGCCCCCGTTCTTTTTGGCACAAGTACCTAGAGTAGAACCCTTTGTCCCAGAGGTGCTGGGGCACCAATTCCACTGCCCTGTCCTCGAGGAGACCTGTGAGTTCCTGCAGCAGTGGATCCCAGTGAAGGGGAGTCCTGGGAGCCTTTCCTGGGAAGAAAGGCAGAGGCATCTGTTAGGTAGAGGAGGTTACTCTCCTCCTTGACCACTTGGAGTGCCCAAGTGTCAGTGGTAACAGCTGGCCACCGATGGGCAAAGTGGATCAGCTGTCCCCCTGTGGGCTACTGACCTCCTGGGGATGGAGAGGATATGCCCAAGGAGTCAAAAACTCCAGCCAAGCTGGGAAAGGCCTGTGCCTGGGGCTTGGGAGCTTTTGGCTTACAAGGGCCATACCCTGGTCCCTTTGTCTGCTGACCCTGTTGGAGAGCTAGGGATGCCTGATACTGTGGGTAGTTTCTGTAAGCAACTCCTTTCCTTCAGTAAAAGGGGTTTTTTTGTTCGTTTTATACTCGAGCCCTTCCACTGGAGGAGGGTAGCGGTCTTCTTGGAGAGCCTGATCCTCATCACGAACTCTGTGCCTCCAACGTGGCAGCCTTATCAGTCATGAATTTGCCAAAGAGAGTATCTCCCTGGCAGGGGGCATCAACCAATTTGTCTTGAACCCATTGCTACAGGTCAGAAGACTGTAGCCAAGCCTGGCATCAGGCACCGATGCCTGCCACAGCTACTTTAGCCGCCATCTTGAAGCAGTCATAGGCTGCTCGAGACAAACTTGGAGCATTCACGAATGGCTTTGGCCAGGCTCCAGAACTGCTGTAGAGGCTCCTCGGAAAGGCCAGTTGAGAACCCGGCGAGTTCCTTCACAAAGTCCCTCAGGTATATGCCCATGTACAGCTGGTATGCCTGAATCTGGCAGAAGAGCACTGAGCCCTGATAACACTTCCTGCCGAAGGCATCCAGGGAGTGGGTCTCCCTACCCGAGGGCACCGAGGAGCAAGTCTTCTGACTTTTGAGCCAATGCATGACCAACTCCACCACCATGGAGTTATGCGACAGCTGTGCTTTCTGCAAGCCAGTGTTTCCCACATGTGGAGAAGCAGCCGTTTCAGGATGGATGGGATGGATACTGTCCGTGCTTCCCTCGGCGGGGCCCCATACTGGAGGATCTCAAGCTCCTCCATGTGAGAGTCCTCCTCAGACTCAGTGGCGAATGCCAATGCCTTCGACATGTCCTGTATAAAGTCGATGAATGCTATGTCCTCAGGCGGGGATTGGGATTGAGTCTCTTAAGGTGATGGGTCCAAAGGTACGTTTGCGGTGGTGATGGGTGTCTGGGGCCTCCTCGTCCTTCTCGCCCAGTCAGTGGAGTCGTCGAGGGAAAACTGGGACAGATGATCCAGCCCCAAGCCTGGTCTGGGTCCCTTGGAGGCTCTGCGGCCGAAGCTTTGGGCACTCGCTGGGGAGGACCTCTGTCCCGTGGAAAAGGACCAGGATCAAGAGCACTGTCAAGGATAGACTCGAGGCTGCATGCTCTCAAGGATTGGCTGCACATCCGGGGAGGTCCTTTATGTCGACAGCCCGGTGTCCAGGGCAGATGACCCGGCAGAGCTGGGCATCAGGGCCCACTGCTGAGCCATGAAGGCAGACAAGCTGCACTCCAAGGCCGCCAGTCTGATCTCCAGTCCAGAAGACTCTGCAGCCATTGACGCAGGCACTGAGGGACTCTGGTACGGTGCCAATTCCATGAAGGAGAGTCCTCAACAAGGATGGCCTCGGGGGTCCAAGGCTGATGACTAGAGGATTCTTTTTGGGGGACCTTGTTAGGCTGCTCCCACTCTGTGCCCTCAGATGAGCGGTGTGGACTTCAGGATCTGGCTTGGGACGTACCCACCTTCCCGGATATGTCTACAGATGTGGCCCTCAAAGGTTTCTTTTTCTTCTTGTGTTCCCCAACTGGAGAGCTCTGCTCAGAAGACCCGTGGCCTTGCTTGGGGCCCAGGGAGTCACCATGGGAGTCTGAGGCCTCAGAAGGGGCCTTGTAGCATGGCATCACTGGAGAGTCCGGGAAGAACTTGTCATTCTGCTGCTGATGGCGGCTCTTGTTGGCCTTGGATGACATTTTCTTGCACAGGCCCCAATCCACTGGGTCGTGGTCCGGTCCAAGGCAAAAGTCATGCATGTTTGTGAGGGACATGACCCTCGAGCACCGATCACACTTCTTGAAGCCACTGGAGGCCATGGTTGGGGGGGAAAGACCCAGCTAGGTCATAGACCCAAGGTGACATCTCCCAAAGGCTTTCTTTGAAAGCTGGGGAGATGCTTCCATGAGGGCTCTGTCGGCACCTATGTTACTCATATGTGATAACTGACTTTCTGCTTGTTCCCAGAGAAATTACATGCGTTTTCTGTGAACTATTTGATAATTGCCCATCCTTACTGTGGGGAGAAGTACATGCTGGTCTCCTGTATTTGGGTGGCTATCAAGACCTATTTGGCCTTGAATGTAAGTGCTCTTTGTCCCACCCCCCTCCTCCTCAAGAAGCTGCTACCCTAGGTACCTAGTTCATCTGAAGATTAAGACAGCTCTGTGTCGAGCAAGTAAAATCCTACATCAGTACAGCCATCATTGCTTAGTGTTGTTCTGACAACTATTGCATCTCTAATTCATTCAGGATTTAAAATATGATGCCCAGCTATCAGTGAGTCAAAGTAGGAAAAGTAATAACATCCTTTTATCACTTTGGGAAGATTCATAGTCTGAAAAAATTCTTAATGCCCAAAAAATATTTTGGTATTTTACTGGTAATAGTGGCATGTGCTAATTACTTTAACTGTTTGAATTTGGGTAAGGGAAAGGGAATTGGATTTAGCTCACGTCTTTTCTCAGAAGTTCAAGACAAGTTACATTCAGGTAAAGTAGGCATTTTCCATAGAGGGTTTACAATATATTTGTACCTGAAGCAATGGAGTGTTAAGTGACTTGCCCAAGATCACAAAGAGCAACAGTGGGATTTGAACCCTTGATCCCCTGGTCCTAGTCTGCTGGCTCTAACCATTAGGCTACTCCTCCACTCCATTCATGGTTCATAAATCAATGATAAAGTCACAGCTTTTATAGAATACTGTGACTCCACTATTCAAAAAGAAACTAAATTGGATCATGTTAGACTGATTTTGAAAAGCCTGCATTGGCTCCCAACTGTAGCTCAAATTAAAGCTTCTTTACCTACTTTTTAAATTGGTTTTATGTGAATTCCATTATATCTGGCCTCTGGACTTCATTCTTATGAGTTTGCTAGGCAGTTGTGGTCCTCCCAACAGGATTTATTAATTAGAACTGCCTCTCTCAAGTGGCTGTCACCAAGAATAGATAGATAATTTTGTTACCCGGATCCATTACTGAGGAATGGTATTCCACTTGAAAACAAGAGATGAATTTTTCTAGCTGTCATATAAGAAATTGAAGACCTGATTTTTCATCCAGTCCTACAGAAATAATTAACATTCTGATGGTGCTTGCCTTTTTTTATTTTATGAACAGGTACAGTAGTTATTTCCTTGTTCCTGGAGTGTTTAAAATCTAAGTTCATACCTGAGGCAATGGAAGGTAATGCGACTTCCCCAGGCCTCAAGGAGTGCCAGTGGGATTAAAGACCACTACGAATTTAGTGCACTTATGACCTATGGAAGTCAAGAATTTTTACAAACAAAAGTTATATTTTGAAAGTACTGATCTCCCTTTCTAATATTTCACAGATTGGTATGGTGGAGATTTTGCTTATATTTTCCTCCTATTATTAACTTATACAATTCAATGCACGAAAAAGAATAAGCAATCAGGCTCTAGGACACACAATGAGGAAGAAAAAAACCCAGTATTTCTCACATTCTATTCACATTCAAGGTATTCAAATACCTATGATAGAACCGTTATTGGGTCTTGATGTACTAAGGCTATAACCTCATTCTGAGACTTTCAAGAATACAAATTTATGAAATCAGGCTTTTAGAGGCATGTTTACTAAAGACCATGCTGGTAGTGTGCATTTGGGCTGTGATTTAAGACGCAGAGGCTCGCACCAACTTCAGGGAGTGAATGCGTCTGTACCCCTGTTGTTGGTGTGTTGCTAACGCACAGTACCGTGTAATCTGCCTTAGTGTACCTATGCTAACAGCAACATATATGTAATCAGAGCCAAATTAAATAATTTACATAGAATGCATACTAGGTACAGTATTTTGGCAATCTCCATTTTAAGAAGTATGCATTTTCAAACAAACTTTGCGGAAAAAAATCTATTTCATGTTTGTTACACTGTAAACCGCCCATGATCTCTGGAAGGGTTGGTACAGAAAAACATTACAAATAAAATAAATATTTCCATACCTTGGCTAAATTACTGAACACACCAAGAGAACATTTGGATATCGTAATATTCATGGTGTCCTTTGAAGAAATGTTAATAGCAGTCTGCGGGTCAGGATGGACAACAAAATCATCTCCAGGGATCATATTTTTATCCTGGACAGGGTTAGTCTTCATCTAAAGGGAATAGGTGACAATTAATTTCCCCATTAAAGCAGTCTAACATTTGCATTATGTTGGCATTCAATTTTTAAAAAGTAATTAACCTTTACAAATTTAAAACTTCCTTTTAGGCATATCACAAAACATATGGCTAACCTATTAACCATTTAAAAGATAAATTCAAGTTCACATTTTATGGCAATCCAGAAGATATTTATTCATGAATACATATGGATATCCTGTCAACCAAACTACTGAGATTATAAAGGGTAATTGAGCTACTGTGATATGTTCTAGCAGCATGATTAAAATCAGTGAAATTCAATTTATCACCTACCCCCTGCAGTACAGTTACTGATCCTGCACTGTTTAATTGGCTGTTAAAAATTAATAAGCAATTGAACAGATAATGGAGTAAGATGACACATAGGGCAAATGCAGTTGATAAATAACAATTTTAAAGAATGAATATTACTTTTGCTTTGCATATCACAAGCGTGGCACCTCTTACTCTATTATGCTGGCATGAGCATTCTACTATGAGCTGTACTTTGCAGAAGAGTTTGGGATGGGGCAGAAAGAACAGCAGGAAGTGATGATTTTGCAATGACAATAGTCAGCGTACAGAAGGAACCAAAGGAATTTCCAGCATTTGGGATGAAATGGAGGATGTGTGTATAAGCTTGAAGGACTACAAAAGGGGACTGCTACTTCTGGAAAGAGATCTGGAATTGTAAGTATTTACTTTGGGAATTTTTCTAAATTTGGGGAAAAAGGTATTCTTTATATTAAAGCTGATCAATCTGTGAACCCAGTGTATTTGTTAAATCAGTCAGGGCCTAGTAAGCAGCAAAGAGCTTTCAGTTTAAATTTAAAACACAGCAGAGGACCTTCCAGGGGGCAAGATGGTGGCGGTGATTCGCTCTGAATGAGCTGGCTCACTTGACAGGGTCCTGTTTTGGCGTTTTTTGTGCTGCGCTACAGGCTGCTATGGGCAGAAGGAAGCGTAAGCAGGTTTCCCTACCCTCGGGTGAAACGGTCTCCAACGCCGCTGTTCAGAAGACTTTGCCAATGTGTGGCTTTGCTGTCGCGGGAGCGGCGTCTTTGGGAGGAACTTTTACCGGATCTCAGCACATCAGGAGTACTGTTGTCTCCTGAGATGCGGGGGAGAGGGGGCCCCCCCCCCGCCCGCCATGCCCCAGAAGTGCTGCGGCCGCCAGAGGAGTGCTTCCCTCCAGTGTGGAGACAAGCACGCCGTTGAAGGGAGGTGAAGAGGGCTCTTTGGTTGGCTTTGCTGCTCCGCTGGATAACCCCAGGGTTGAAGTTAGATCGGTGGCTGTTCCTTTGTTTGGGGATAGCCCTACTCAGGTGGAGGTTTGTCCATTGACCTTTGAAGGTGCTGGCGTTTTAGTGAGGCCCCCTAAGGTTACTATGGAGGTGCTGTGGGACGCTCTTGCAACCATAGATTCCTCACTTAAGGCTACTGCTGCATTTGTCAGTACAGAAACTAAGTCTTTGCGTGTGGATTTGCAAGACGTTTTGCGAGTCCAAATGGAACAGGAGGGGAAGTTGATCCATATGAATGGAGAACTTGAACAGGTTCAGGCCCTCCAGTGTGCACACATTAAAGATCGGACTGTTACTGCTAGGAGAATGGAATATCTTGAAAACCAAGTCTGGAAGAACAATTTAAGACTGATTAATTTCCCTAGATCTCCGTTACAGTCACCCTTGGAAATGGTTCGTACATACCTTCAGGTGGTTTTGAAATTCTCCAGGGAGGAGCTACCTCCATTGACTAGGGTTCAGTATCTTGCTGTGGGCCCGGGAGATCAAGGAGCGAGTGGTGGAATTCCAGGGACACCCTGGAGACCTTACAGGGTTTCTGGAGAGTTCCCTGGAATTGGTTACCGCTCGTACTACCCTCCTTATTACTGTGGCTCTTGAATCTGATAAAGCGTTAATTCTTCAATCATATCTTAGAAAATTCAGTGAGCAGTTTATGGGCTCTTATGTCCGCATTTTTCCTGATCTTGCTAGGGATACCCAATTGAGGAGAAAAGAGTTTCTGGGTTATAGAACTAGAGTCTTATCCCTCGGTGGGACATTTATCTTGAGATTTCCTGCTAGATGTCATGTTTCCTATAAAGAGAGATTATTTTTGTTTTTTGAGCCAGGCCAGCTGCTGGAGTTTCTAGTGGTTAGGGAGGATTCAAAGGTTGTTATTGCTTCTCATACGGCTGATGTATAAGTCTCACACTGCCAAGTATTATTAAATTGTGATTTTTGATTTTTTTTCCTATTTGCCCCCCTTTTAAACTTTAGTGGGCTAATTCAGGTGATTGTTAAATTTCTTGTATTAGATTTTCTGTAATAAGTGTTTTGTTTTTGCCAATTTTCCTTTCATTCAATTGTTTGAATGTAATGGTATATATGGAATAAAATAAAAAAACAAAACACAGCAGAGAGCTTTCTGGTTAAATTTAGACCCCCAAAACTCCCTCTATCCAAGCAAGGGCTGTGGGACTCCCCCTGGAGATTGGTCACAGATTATCTTAGAAGCACAGGACAGGGTATTGTGTAGCAGTCAGCTTTTAATAAGTCTTCTTAACCTCCCTCCCTGATACCCACCCACCCCTCGGATAACCATAGCTTTATAGCTGCTTAAACCTCTTAAAGGAAAGGCGGTACCATATTCACTCTCAGGTGCAAATGTTTATTCTCATCAGCATACATTAAGGACCTGAGATTAATTAAGCTTCAGGTGAACAAAGTACACTAAACATATTAGGTATAGTTTTATTAGTATATGTATACCCAGCAACCCTTTGTAAATAAAGAACTTAAATATCTAAACACAAGCTTAAAACTAAGATGCAGATAGCAGTCCAGCAGCGAGATGGGGGCTTTCCAGTCTTTTGCATTGAAGGTCACATGTATGATTTTCTCCCAGTTGGTGAGGGGTCTTACATATGCACTAGGTGCAAGGAGCTCTTTACTCTCAGGGAATAAGTCCGATCTCTGGAGGCTAGAGTAGCAGACTTGGAAAACATAAGGAAGACAGAGAGGTACATAGACGAGACCGGCAGGGATATAGTCCTGAAGTCCCAACTCCAATCTGGCAGCATCCCTGTTGCCATGGAGGAGAGAGGTCATGTGACAGGAAAGCATCACTCTGGCATGGCAGGAAGTGATCCTATAGCTAGCACCTGTCCTCCAGGTGATGTAAAACCCTCTCGCACTGAGGAAGTTTCCCCTGGGCCATGTGCCCATGAGGGAAGGGTTAGGACAGCCATTACAGTTGGTGATTTGATCATTAGGCATGTAGATAGCTGGGTGGCTGGTGGATATAAGGATCGCCTGGTAACATTGCCTGCATGGTGCAAAGGTAGTGGACCTCACGCGCCACCTAGACAAGGTCTTAGATAGTGCTGGGGAGGAGTCTGCTGTCTTGGTACATGTCGGTACCAATGGCATAGGAAAGTGTGGTAGGGAGGCTCTGGAGGCTAAATTTAGTCTTTTAGGTAGGAAGTTGAAATCCAGAACTTCCAGAGTAGCATTCACCGAAATGCTTCCCATTCCACATGCAGGACCCAAAAGGCAGGCAGTGCTCCGGAGTCTCAATGCATGGATGAGACAATGGTGCAAGGCTGAGGGTTTTTGCTTTGTTAGGAAATGGGGAACATTATGGGGAAAGGAGGAGCTCTTCCGAAGGGATGGACTTCACCTTAACCGGAGCAGACAAAGCTTAACAATTCCAAATTACCCCTGCCAAGCGATAGCCAGATTAATATGAATAAAATACAATCTCTAAAATCTTGTATGTAAATGCTAGAAGTCTAAAAAATAAGATGGGAGAGTTAGACTATATGGTACTAAATGAGAAGTTAGAAATGATTGGTATCTCAGAGACATGGTGGAAGGAGGACAACCGCTGGGACACTGATACCTGGGTACAAATCATATCATAATGATAGAGCTGATCAAATTGGTGGAGGGGTTGCGCTCTGTTAGAGAGGGCATTGAGTCAACAAGGATTGAAGTTTTGCAGGAAACAATTTGATATAGAATCTCTATGGATTTAATTCCATTTTAAAAGGGGAAGGCAATGGGAATGGCGGTGTACTATCGACCGCCTGGCCAGAATGAACAAATGGATGATGAAATGCTCAAAGAAATCAGGGAAGCTAACAAAAGTTACAGCACAGCGATAATGGGTGATTTCAATTACCACGGTATTGACTGGGTCAGTGTCACGGCAGGACATGCTAGGGAGATAAAGTTTCTAGATGAAATAAATGACTGCTTCTTAGAGCAGCTGGTTCATGAACCGGCCAGAGGGGAAGCCATTTTGGACTTAGTCATTAGTGGAACACCAGATCTGGTGCAAGAGATAAGGGTGTTGGGGCCACTTGGCAATAGTGATCATAGCATGATCGTGTTTGATTTAATTGATGGAGGAGGGCTGGTAAGGAAATCCACAGTACTACCTTTTAACTTTCAAAAGGGAGACTAAAATAAAATGAGGAAAATAGTTAAGAAAAAACTAAAAGGAGCAGTTTCAAAGGTTAAAGACTTACAACAAGCTTGGGTGTTGTTTAAAAATACTATCTTGGAAGCCCAGACCAGCTGTTTTCCACGTTTTAAAAAAAGTGGAAGGAAGCCCAAAAAACTGCCAGCATAGTTTAAAGGTGAGGTCAGAGAGGCTGTTGCCAAAAAAGCATCTTTCAGGAAATGGAAAAAAGAGCCAAATGACGAAAACTGGAAACACTGGCAGTTTAAATGCAAGGCATTGATAAGGCAGGCAAAGAGAATTTGAGAAGAAGTTTGCTGTGAAAGCAAAAACGCATAATTAGGACTTTTTCAAGTACATTTGTAGCAAAAAACCTGTGAGAGAGTCAGTTGGACAATCAGATGATAGAGGGGTAAAGGGGGCACTAAGAGGGGACAAGGCCATAGCAGAGAGACTGAATGAATTCTTTACTGAGGAAGGTGTAGGGATGTTACCCATGATGGAAGTGGTATTTAAAGGTGATACTGCGGAAGAATGGAAAGAAATATTGATATACCAGGAAGATGTATTATAACTATTTGATAAATTGAAGAGTAGCAAATCACCTGGACCGGATGGTATATATCCTAGGATGTTGAAAGAACTGAAATAGAGATCACAGATTACTAATAGCAGGTCTGCAAACTATCATTAAAATAATCTATAATACCTGAAGATTGGAGGATGGCCAATGTAATGCCAATTTTTAAAAAGGGTCCCGGGGTGATCCAGGAAACTACAGACAGGTGAGCCTGATGTCAGTACTGGGAAAAATGGTAGAAACAATCATAAAGAACAAAATTACTCAACATGTAGATAGTCATGGCTTAATGGGAGACAGCCAACATGGCTTTAGACAAGGAAGATATTGTCTTTATAATCTTATGTTTTTTTGAAGGTGTGAACAGGTAAACAAAGGTGAGTCAGTAGATATAGTGTATCTGGACTTTCAGAAAGCTTTTGACAAGGTCCCTCATCAGAGACTTTTGGCAAAACTAAAGAGTCATGGGATAGGAGGCAGTGTACTATTGTGGATCAGGAACTGGTTAAAAGACAGAAAGCAGAGGGTAGGGCTAAATGGCCAATTTTCCCCAACGGAGAAAGGTGAATAGTGGAGTACCCCAGGGATCAGTGCTGGATCCGCTGCTTTTTGACAAATTCATAAATGACCTGGAAAAGGGAATAACGAGTGAGTTTATAAAATTTGCAGATGTCACAAAACTATTTAAAGTTGTTAAAACCCATGAGGATTATGGAAAATTGCAAGAGGATCTTGATAAATTGGAAGACTGGGCATCCAAATGGCAGATGAAATTTAATGTGGACAAGTGCAAATTTATGCACCTAGGAAAGAAAAACCCAAACTATAGTTACACGATGCAAGGTTCCACAGTGTGAACCACCACCCAGGAAAAATATTTAGGCATCATCGTGGATAACATGATAAAACCCTCTGCCCAATGTGCAGCGGCGGCCAAGAGAGCAAATAGAATGCTAGGTATCATAAGGAAAGGAATGGAAAATAAAACAAAGGATATTATAATGCTTCTATCGTTCCATGGTGCGACCGCACCTGGAATAGTGCATGCCAATTCTGATTGCCGTATAGTAAAAAGGATATAGCGTTATTAGAAAGGGTACAGAGAAGAGCCACCAAAATGGTAAAGGGGATGGAAGGATACTCCTATGAAGAGGCTAAAATGTTTAGGGCTCTTCAACCTGGAAAAGAGACGGCTGAGGGGAAACATGATAGAGGTCTATAAATTAATGAATGGAGTGGAACGGGTAAATGTAGATTGATTTTTTACATCATCTGAATTTAGAAAGACTAGGGGACATGCAATAAAGCTACAGGGTAACCTATTTTAAAAAAATAAGAAAAAATATTTTTTCACTCAACATGTAATCAACTCGGGAATTTGTTAACTGAGGCTGTAGTAAAAGCTGTTAGTGTAGCGGAGTTTAAAAAAGGTTTGGACAAGTTCCTGGAGGAAAGGTCCATAGACGATTATTAAAAGGGACCCGGGATATCACTGATTGACCCATTGAAGCATTGAGGAACCTGTGTCTTTTGGAGAAACTGCAAGGTACTTTTGACCTAGATTGGCCACTGTTCGAAACAGGATACTGGGCTTGATGGACCTTGGTCTGACCAAGTATGGCATATCTTATGTTCTTAATCTTTTGCAATCCAGTGACCACAGCCAATCTCCTTTCATCAACTAGGAGAGGATGGAGGGAAGAATATTCATTTCAAACTTCTTTGTATACGAACAAGTTTGTAGTCTGATCTACAGTAATTGTCCTATTTTGGAATCAGAAATAACTTGGAATAGAAACCCTGATTGCTCTCCTGAGGTGGAACAAGTTCTACTGCTTTTAACTGAAGGAGGCGTATGGTTGAAGTAGATGGGTATGTGTTTGAGGCATCTGAGACCAAGTCAGGGCTCGCTCCGGTGGTAACGACTGAAACCTGAGGTAGAAGCCCATTATGATATTGAGCATCCAGGAATCAGTTCTGATCCTTTCCACAGCTGAAGAAAGAACTGCATATAACCCCCTACAAGTAACGCAGCGTGTGCAATTTGGAAGATAGTGAATTGCGATTATAAAGTACGATGAAAAGGTAGACAGCTGCTTTTAATGCACAGATGTGGCCTGCTTTGTTTGCCACTTTTCTCACTGGCAATGTTTAAGTAAAGGGCTAGACATTGGGCTTGCTGAGATTGCCTAGCTAAAGAAACTTTCTATGACAGCAGAAGCGTCTGTGACCACAAGTTCTGTTGGTTCACCTAGAGCAGGGGTTTTCAACCCAGTCCTCGGGGAACCCTAGGCCAGTCAGGTTTCCAGGATTCCCAGAATGAATATGCATGAGAAAGATTTGCATGTTCTGCCTTCATTGTATGCAAATCTTAGACATATTCATTGTGGGAATCCTGAAAACCTGACTGGCCTAGGGTTCCCCGAGGACTGGGTAGAAAACCTATGCCCTAGAGGATGAAGTAAATGGTGGAGAGTCAGCTGAGAAATGTTGTAAGATAAAACACTGCTACCTTGGGTTTTTATCACCAAGGAGGAGTCTGTAGTGCATGGAATGTCTCCTAGCTTTATATGAGCATCTTCACTGCTGCAGGGTGCATGCAGTCATATGACATCTGGCAACAATAGTGGAAGCGAAGATTCTAGATTATGTATTGAATGTGTCATATGATGAGGGTGTGAGATGGGTTCTACATTCATCTGCCTCAACTACCATTACTGCAAGTTCAGGCTGACTGGGAAGACTGGAAGAGAATTCCTAAGCCCTTTGAATGATGGCACATTGAACCATGTAAAGTTGATGAGCTGCAATTCAGACAAATAACATTGCCTAAATGTTGCATATTAGAAACATCCATCTCTGCAACACAGTTCAAGCTTGTAATATGAATCAGCAGCTGTCCTATATCATGATGCACATCACTGATATAGAATCCATCCACTGTAAATAATCTACCTCAAAATCTGTAAATAAGTTTCCCAAAGTTCAAATCCCAGTTGCCTTCCCTGTTCTATGTAAACTCAGGACAGATTATTTGTCCGAGAGTCATTTTGTTTCATTGTAAACCGCACTGATAACAAAGAGCGCGGTATAAAAGAACTATCAAATAAATAAATAAATGCTGCACTTTCTTACCTTCACTGCCAACCCCACTCCTACTGAGGAGTGGGAAAGATGGAATTTAAATCAGGCGCTGGATGAACTTTATTAAAAGTACTGCAAAGTGTAAAGGGTTTTTCGTGCAAATGTGCCAGTATATGCTCATAAAAGGCCACTTATAAAATTACATGTGCAAACCTATGCATGGTGCTATTAGGTGCATATTTGCATGCACATTCAGGGTAGGCATTTTCAGGGAAGGATATGGGCTGAGTACAGGCAGCGTTGCAATTTACACATGTATTTTATATGACAGGTTTACTCCCCCCAGATGATCCAGGCCCTCTCCTGACACCAGCCAGACTCCCAATTGGCTTCCCAAATTTCTACCAAATCCCCTCATAGTACTCCCCAGCACATAAGATGCTCCCATC
Organism: Ichthyophis bannanicus; assembly: GCA_033557465.1. Taxonomy (NCBI): domain Eukaryota; kingdom Metazoa; phylum Chordata; class Amphibia; order Gymnophiona; family Ichthyophiidae; genus Ichthyophis; species Ichthyophis bannanicus. The sequence goes on along the minus strand of CM066043.1, from coordinate 122,168,384 downwards.
CCCTGATTCCATCACAGCTCTTACCAAGTGTCTACTGGGGGCAGGAGTAATCCGTGTTACTGATATTCCACACTGGGTTCCATAATTTATGCAACCAAGCCTCTGCCAAAGGCGGCCAACATCTGACTAAATGGCACCCCATCTGCCTCCATGATTGCAAAACATGTGTGGGGGAGAGGGTTTCTCCAGTCCTCCTTGCCCTGCCCTCTTCATCTGCCTCCGGCATTTGATAAATGTAAGTAGGAAAATTGCCAGTACACCTCCACTGAATCACCCTTCCTTCCTCACTCTTATTGGCACTTCCTTGACATCCCCTACACCATCTCCAAGCAAAGCCTGGAGGAGGAGTATGTCTTAATTTCCTCGGGCTCAACTGAAGACTTACTGCAATAGCTTTGACAGTTCCCACCACTTAAATGCCTTTATTTCACTCAGTAAAGCAGCCAATCTCTATTCAGAACTGGGGAGAATTCAGTTTCACATTAGCCAGCAACCACGTTCTACAGTAATGGAGGGTCCTCTTTGGACTTTTAACATCCCACGTTGCCATCAAGTCCACTTCAGTTCTACCCTACATACCACTGGCCTAGACAGATTTCTTTTAGAATATTATTTGCTGCAAATAGAAAGATTACTTGCAGGGTTACAGAATTTTGGCTCATTCCTCAAACTAACTCTTTTACATATCTACCCAGCAACCAGTTCTCTAATGCAGTGGTTCCCAACCTGTAGTCCATGAGACCATTACCGGGGTGGGGGGACAGAGGAGGACCAAAAGCCTTTTTGTGTTGCTGTAAATCTTGGGTGTAGAGAGCAAATCTGCTGTATTAGCATGATCAGCACTGGCTACATGGATCGCAGTAGCAGCATCAGTGGCCATAAAGCCCAAGGAGCAGCAGCTGGGAGGAGGGGATTGGGGATGACCATGCAGACCAGCAGCAGTGGTGGCTGTAAGGGTAGGAAATGGAAGTAGTCATGAAGATGGAATAAGGGACCGCAGAGACTGGAACCAGAAGCAGCAATGGCCATAAGAGTGGCATCAAAGGAAGCTGTGCAGTGGTGGTGCTACTGAAGAGATCACAGGTGGCCATGTAGACCGGAAGTGAAGGCAGAAACCACAGGATTGGAACAGTTGTGGCTAGGGCTTTGATCAGGGACAGCCTTGAAGCTCTAAAGTAGGAGTAGCAAAATCAGCAATGCCACAGTGAGGGGGGGGGGAGGAGAGAGATTAATGGTGGGGACAGAGAGAAAGAATAGTGGTGAATGGCCAAGGAGAGACCAGCTGGAGAGGAAAAGAAGAGAGATTGCTTGAGAAAGGAAGATGAAGGAAAAAAAGAGAACAGAGACCGGCTTGGCGATAGTGGACAGGGACAGAGAGTGATAGGGATGAACTGGGAGTCCCTGAACGTTTTGGAGATTAATAAGCAGGTCACACAACCAAAATAGTTGAGAACTCCTGCTATAAGCCCACCCTTTATGTTGTACTGCAGTATTTCATCAATTTCCTTACAGCGCAACTCCTTTTGAAATTCATTTTTCCATTCATAACATCTCTAGGTAATATTTATAAAATTACTGAACTTTGGAGATCTCTTTGTAAAACATGGATTATTTTACATATATCAATAACCAGTCAAATCTGCTGTAATATTAGAAGCTAGCCATTGTGTTAAAATATGTATACAGAAAAAGTTTTATGAACAGAAGAGTGAAAAACAGAAGAAAAGACCTCCGAATATGTCCTTTTATCTTTCAGTCAATGTTTCATTTGACTAAGGGCTAATCTTCACTGGTCATTAAAAAAAACCCTCCATAACATTAAAAAGTGAAATTAGATTTGGTTTGTACATCATAATCTTCCCCATATTTAATACGAGTATAATACCACTTACATTTCATTCACTTCAAATGGTCCTGCAATAAATATTTTTGCAATCCCATTAAAGTGATCACCAGCACCCAATGGTTGACATTTTTTAAATATGGCATGAAAAAAATGCAGGGCCTCAATATTCATGCTCCTAAACTAGCATCTTTGAAAATTTACTAGGGCTGAATTCCTAAACTTTACACTCAAATTTCACTAAACACCTAAATTTAGAAGCGTGAAAAGTGGGTGGTGACAGGGGAAAATTTAGGACAGGGAAGAAGTTACAAGCTTCTCACCAATTTTCAGCACTAGGCTCATAAATTAACCTATAATCTAAGCAAGTAAATGACAGGTCTAAATTTATAAGCACAGCAGCCGCAGCCACCAAGCAAATTTAAAGCACCTAGTTGCCTGCCACTCTATCTACACTACATATTCCGTGCTGGAACCTATGGCATCCAACGTTGAATATATGATTTCAAAAGACAGCACCCTTCGCAGTCCGGTCAATGACGATACTCAATCACTAACCGGATAGACAAAACCACTTAATATTCGGACAACCATTGACCTGACCTAACGTTTTCCAGTTTAGCTATCTGATTAGCAGCTGAATACTGCCGCTGATCACATAATTAGGATTGCTGCGATCTTCCCACAGACCACTTGTTTTACCAGAGTGTCTTTTGTGGGTCTGTGGTGATAATCAGTGGCACTATCCAGAAAGCACCACCGAATATCGGACTGCCACAGTTTAGCTAGTTAGCAGGTCCTGATAACTAGCTAAACTGCTTTGACTGTGACCCCGCCCACTCCCCATGACTTTAATCTCCTAAATTAAGATTAATTTTCAGCTGAAAACTTAGACTCCTACATTTGGTTGATAATATGGCACAAATTTAAGAGAACATCTTTTCTTTTCTTTTTTTTAAGACTATCAGGCTCACAATGTTTTAAATTAACTTACTGATATGACCTATTGTAAAAAAAGCATAGTTACTCACCTTTAACAGGCGATCTCCGGGAACAGCAGGAATTTAGTCTTCACATATGGGTATCATCGGTACAGATGGAGCCTGCGTGGGAACGCTCCCCAGTGTCCAATAGGAAAGCTTTTGAGAGCATCCCACAGTGCCTGTGTGCTGCCTTCCCGCCTTTCCCAACTGTCCCTCTGCAGTTGAGTTTAAAGCTGAGACAAAGAGAGAGAAAAAGAGAGAGAGATAGAGAGATATAACTCCTAGGGGAGGTGGGTGGGTGGTGAAGACTACATTCCTGCTTGTTCCTGGAGATAGCATAGTTACTCACCTATAACAGGTGATCTTCAGGAACAAGCAGGAATGTAGTCTTCACATATGGGGACTCCCTAGCTGCAGATGCCAGGGAGAAACCCCAGAAGTTGTGTTCCCTTGTGAAAGGGCACCACTTCCCCCCATGGATCTCTGGCATCCTACCAGGGATGGTGGGTAGGAGTTAAGTATGGAACAGGTGTTGAAGAACAGCCTGACCAAACAAGGCATCCCGGCGGGAGTCCTTGTCTAAGCAGTAATGGGCTGTGAAGGTATGAACAGAAGCCCAAGTAGCTACTTGACAGATGTCGTCGATAGACACAGAGTGAAGATGAGACATAGAAGCTGCCATGGCTCTCACATTGTGAGCTGTAACATGGCCTTCAAGAGGAAGGTTTTTACTCTCATAGGCAAAAGATATACACTGTGCAATCCAGCTGGACAGTGTTCTTTTGGAGACTAAGACCCAAATGACTAGGATCAAAAGCAACAAAGAGTTGAGAGGATTTTCTATGTTGCTGTATGCTTTGCAAGTAAAAGGCCAAAGCTCTTTTGCAGTCCAAAGTATGAAGATTCCTTTCTGCATTTGAGGCGTGAGGCCTTGGGAAGAATACAGGAAGGTAAACCGCTTGGTTTAAATGAAAAGGTGACACCACCTTTGGCATAAAGTGTGGATGAGTCCTAAGGACTACCTTATCATGATGGAACCTTGTATAAGGAGGATCAGCCACCAACACTTGCAATTCACTGATGCGACGTGCTGATGTGATTGCAATAAGAAAGATGACCTTCCAGGAAAGGAATTTCAAAGAGGTAGTAGCTAATGGTTCAAAAGGGGGTTTCATGAGCTGCCCAAGAACCAGATTTAAGTCCCATGCCACCGGTGGTAGCTTAATAGGATGCTTAGTTAAAAGGCCTCTCATAAATCTTGCTATGAGAGGATGAAAGGAAATAGGTTGTCCATTTAAAGGCTTGAAAGAAGCCGCAATAGCACTCAAATGAACTCACTGAATTTGTCTTAAGCCCTGCATTTGATAAATGAAGGAGATACTTCAATAATGATTCCAGGGGAATCGCAAGAGGGTTAAGACCCTTCTGCGAGCACCATATGGTAAACCTTTTCCAATTAAATGCATAAGACCATCTTGTGAAAGGCTTTCTGGAAGCATAAAGGATATCCTTTACCTGCTGGTAAAGGTTAAGACTGTGAAGTTCTAGGCTTTCAGCAACCAGGCCCTGAGATGCAGAGACTGCAGATTGGGGTGCCACAGCATCCCATCCTCTTGAGAAAGGAGATTTGGAGCAGATCCTAACTCCAGAAGCGGAGCTTGAGAGAGATGTAGGAGCAGAGGGTACCACATTTGCCGTGGCCATTGTGGAGTTATGAGAATCATATAACCTCTGTCTCTCTGAAGCTTGAATAGGGTTTTAAGAATTAGGGGAATGGATGGAAAGACATACAGGAAGTCCTGACCCCAATGGAAGAGGAAAGCATCGCTGGCCTGACAACCCTGAGCCGGAATTCTGGAAAAGAACAGGGGAGGTTTGGCATTCAGCGGACTTGCAAAGAAGTCTATGTCCAGGGTTCCCCAAATTTGAAACGTTTTGGCCACCTGGTCTGCATGGAGAGACCATTCATGTGGAAGCAGAACTCAACTGAGTCTGTCTGCCCAAGAGTTTTGAATGCCTGGAAGATACACCACCAGGAGATGAATCTGATGCTCTCTGGCGAGGGCCCATAGTCACAAAGCTTTGTTGAAGAGCGACAGAGAGCCTGTTCCGCTCTGCTTGTTCACACAGAACATGGCTACTTGATTGTCCGTTTGAACTAGGACTGTCTAGTAGCTGAGTTGGCTGTGGCATACTCGAAGAGCAAGGAAGATTGCTCTGAGTTCTAGGAGACTGATGTGTAGATAGGCCTCCTGTGGAGTCCAGGTACCCTGGATAGAGAGGCCTTGCAGGTGGGCTCCCCAACCCCCCTGTGAAGCATCTGTTGTTAGAGTGGCTTGGGGTGGGGGATGCTGAAAAGGAGACCCCACGAAAAGGTTTTGGGGTGACTGCCACCATTGGAGGGACAAAATAAGGCAATCTGAGTTTGCTATTTTGTCTGACAGGCAACCTGACGCCTGAGTCCACTGAGTGGATAAAGTCCACTGGGCTGCCCTCATATGGAGGCGAGCATAAGGAACCACATGCACGGTGGATGCCATGTGGCCTAGCAATTGTAACATTTCCTGAGCAGTGAGGTGAGGTTTTAGCACTGTTTGGGAAGCTAACTGCACAATGCGAAGGCAGCGGGGCTGTGGAAGGTAGGCCCTTGTCTGTCTGGTATCCAGCAGAGCTCCTATAAATTCTAGGGACTGAGTGGGAGCAAGGTTGGATTTTGGGAAGTTTATGAAAAGTCCCAAATACTGAAGGATACGCATTGTGCGAGACAGAGCAACCCTGGCCTCTGGCTCTGAAGGGTCCAACAAAACAAGCACAAGTCCACGTGCTATGCAGAACCCAGTAAGGAAACGTGGACAGCAAACGGGAAGGAAAAACTTTTATTGGTCACCTTTAGCCTATGGCCCGACACAGGCCGTGTTTCGCTACCTTCTTCAGGAGCAGGCTAAACTAAAACATAAATACAACATTAAGATCATAAATAAATACATAAAAATAAACATAATAAAAAATGATAAAAAGGAAGGCTAATAAATATGAAAATGGTTATCAATCAACAAATATCTCTATTAATGATCACATATATATAAAACCATAACATCATAATTATATGTGAGTAATTAAATGAATTCATACTGTTAAAATAATAGCACAACCAATATAAACACATAAACATATATAAACTACCCTAAACATGCGTAAAGAATAAAAATATATTAATAAAAACAAACTATACACATTCAAACCTAAAAAGGGGTCATAAAAATGTATCATAAAAATGTATGGTATGTATCCATGTGTGCAAACAAGACATTAAAATGTGACTAACTTCTAAGTAGACCTCATATCTTGCATTTCATCAGGTAAATTCTTACCTAAAGGAAGATGAACTCAGTGGAATCAGAAAAAATGTCCCATCTATTTCTATGGAACATTCTAAAAAAGTATGTAGAAAAAAATAGTATACCTGTGAGGACGTGACACTTGTTCTTCGAGGTTAAAATTTCAGCATTTGCCAGCTCTAATAGTGACCCGAATAAAAAGAAATACACATCCTTCAAATTAAAAAAAAAATAAATGCAGAATCCCATAAGATATGAAACTATAAAAACCTTATCACATAATTGTGTATTACCCGCAAAGACCTCTATCGCGTAAAAATGCCTTCACGTGACTCATTAAAATTGCTCTATACTTTTCATACCTACCCAATGGAAAAGCAGGTGAAATATATCCTAATACATCAATAATCACGGTCATTGTAAAGTGAAACGCCAAAAATATAATCAAACATTTTAACTCACAACTTCGATTGAGTGTCAGTAACATCTTGTCATAGTAGGGAGTGTCCAGCCAGCATACTATCGTTAAGATGCCAGCGTATGCGCATTAAACGAAGGGTCATTCCCGCGAAAAATGCAAATCTCATGACGTCTCAGTAAGCATCAATACGTATTCAAATATCAGGGAACGTCAAGGTAAAACCTTTTTCCACACACGCTGTGCTGACTACCAGAGAAATAAATTAATCTAAAACATTAACATAGTAGAGAGTGTCCAGACAGTATACTATCTTTAAGACATCGGCGTATGCGCATTAAACGAAGGGTCATTCCCGCGAAAAATTCAAATCTCATGACGTCTCAGTAAGCATCAATACGTATTCAAATATCAGGGAAACGTCAAGGTAAAACCTTTTTTCACAAACGCTGTGCTTACTACCAGAGAAATAAATTAATCTAAAACAAATGTATGAAATATATTGTACTCTAAAGTGACTATAACAGTTTTAACCCTGCATATGAGTAATTGTCCATGACGGCATGAAGGTTGCATATATAAATTTCATGACGTGTCAATAAACACCACTATGTCCTCAGATTTCAGAGGATGTCAAATTAGAAAACCTTTCTCACATACATTGTACTGACCACCAGAAGAAACAAATTAATTTTAAAGAATGTGTGTGAAATCCATTATACTCTAGATTGACTATGAAAAGCATTAGGTACATGTAAAACCATTAATAACTACAATTAGCACACGCAATAAAAAAACATCCTAAAAAATGCGTATCAACAATAAAAAATCCATCTGAGGTTCCCATTAAAAAATTGTAAGATAAAAATATTAACCTACATATGATAAATTGCCCATGATGGCATTATAAACGTAACGATGCTCCACCTACACTACCATCATAAAAACCAGGTGTCTATGCATTAAAACCAAACATTCCCACATTGGGTTGCGAACGTATCAGCAACCACAATAACTATTTAAATTTTAGAAGACTTTAAACGAAACCCTCTGTTCTACAATGGTAGAGCACATACTGATCTAAGGACATCTTATTTATATTTATGCGCATAAATCGCAGATTTACAAACCGCCTTACATGTATGTACTACCTAGCAGCCACTAAAGGATCATGAAAAAAAAAACCTTTTAAACTTGAACACGAAACACCCCCTACAAAGTAACCTCATTACGGACAATAAATCTGAAAAAAGTGAATGAATTACAAAAAAACGGATAGGTCACTATCCATGTTTAATCCGTTGGGATGCAAACTATCCAGTGCAAAGATATATCGCTCTTCCAATCTCCGGATCGTTCTCTCAACATCCCCACCTCTCCAATTCATCTTAAACTTCTTAATCACAAAAAAATTATAGATCAGAGACTTTATGCTGGAATTCCTGCCAAGAGGTTTAACCACTATCCCTCTCTTAAGGCAACTTCTGTGTTCTATGATTCTAACACGAACTGAACGTGTAGTCATGCCCACATATAGCTTCATACATGGGCATTGTATCACATAAACAACATGCCTGGTATTACAATTAGAAAAATCGTCTAAGGGAAAAATATGTCCATTTACTGGATGTGTGTATTTGCTCTTAACAGTAAGGACATGAGTGCATACAGAGCATGCACCACATTGAAAGTGGCCCTTATGAGTAGATAAAAATTTCCTTTCAGTCAATGCAGACGGCACAAGCATATTTTTTAAATTTGCATTACGTCTGTATGCGATTGTAATCTTCACGTCCTGAAATGCTGGAATAGTTTGGATCAAATTCCAGTGTCTCATTATTTTGCTATTCGATATGATTGATGAGAATATAATAGGGGACATACCAAACCTACATCATTGTTCTTTTTTTGGGGTTTCAATAATTCTTGACGAGAACAAAGCATAGCCCTATTGTATGCTTTCTTGATGTTTCGCTGTGGATGATGTCTAACTTCAAATCTATTAACCATTGCCAAGGCTTGTTCTTTAACATCTTGATCCAAAGTACATATTCTGTGTACCCTTAAAAATTGCCCCACCGGTAAATTATTCTTAAGCGATAAATTATGAAAGCTTTCATAATGGAGTAGCTGATTTCTGTCTGTGGGTTTCCTAAAGAGTGTAGTAATGAAACCCTGGTCTGTCTTTTTAATCAATAAGTCCAAATACGCAATTTGATTGTCATCAAAGGTTAACTAAAAGCACAAATTATCATCACATGTGTTGATCCAGATGTTGAATTCTTCTAATAGATCCACAGTGCCGTCCCACAGCATAAGAATGTCGTCTATATATCTCACCCATAATTTCACATTCTCTTTGAAAGGATTATCTTTAATATAAATTTGTTCAAAATTAAAAACATACAAGTTTGCTATATCAGGGGCCATGGACGAGCCCATGGCTACTCCCTTGACTTGTTTATAAAATAATCCTTGGAAACAAAAACAGTTTTTACCAAGAGCAAAACGAGCGAGATCTATGAGAAATGCTGTGGGAAGGCGCCTGTGGAAATGTCTATTAATCAAATACTGTTCAACAATCTTCAAAGCTTCTTTCTGTGGTATATTAGTATACAATGATTCTATGTCTAATGTGACTAGAATCCAATTGGGATCAAAATCTGGTATGTCTGTACCTGATGAAATGCAAGATATGAGGTCTACTTAGAAGTTGGTCACATTTTAATGTTTTATTTGCACACATGGATACATACCATACATTTTTATGATATATTTTTATGACCCCGTTTTAGGTTTGAATGTGTATAGTTTATGTTTTTATTAATATATTTTTATTCTTTACGCATGTTTAGGGTAGTTTATATATGTTTATGTGTTTATATTGGCTGTGCTATTATTTTAACAGTATGAATTCATTTAATTACTCACATATAATTATAATGTTATGGTTTTATACATATGTGATCATTAATAGAGATATTTGTTGATTGATAACCATTTTCATATTTATTAGCCTTCCTTTTTATCATTTTTTATTATGTTTATTTTTATGTATTTATTTATGATCTTAATGTTGTATTTAATGTTTTAGTTTAGCCTGCCCCTGAAGAAGGTAGCGAAACATGCCTGTGTCGGGCCATAGGCTAAAGGTGACCAATAAAAGTTTTTCCTTCCGGTTTGCTGTCCACGTTTCCTTACTGGGCTCTGGCTCTGAAGGGGCTCAAATGAGCCAGTCGTCTAAGAAAGGGAAGACGAATATTCCTAGGCTGCGGAGAAATGCTGCCACCACAGCCATGCATTTTGTGAACACCCTTGGTGCAGAGGCCAGGCCAAAGGGAAGAACCCTGTATTGGTAGTGCTTCCCTTGAAACAGAAAGCGAAGGAACGTTCGGTGAGTTGGATGGATGAGAACATAAGTGTACGCATCCTTGAGATCTAGAGAACAAAGCCAATCGTGACTCTGAAGGTATGGCAGCAGAGTTCTTAGAGAAATCATTTTGAACTTCTCTTTGAACAGGAATTTGCTCAATTCTGAGGTCTAAAATGGGTCTGTGTCCTCCTGTTTTCTTTGGAATAAAGAAATAGGGGGAGTAAAACCCTGTACCCTGTTGGGGAATGGGTACCTCTTCTATTGCCCAAGGGCAAGAAGCACAGTGACCTCTTGACCTAACTGGTCTTTGAGAAAGGTCTGAGAATTGAACTGTCTTACTATTGTAGGAGGGGGCATGCTGAGGAAATGAAGCCTGTACCCCTCTCTTACAATAGACAGAGTCCAATTTTCTGCTGTTATCTGACCCCATCTGTGGGCAAAATGACATAACCTTCCTGGAATGGTGAGGGTTCTGGGCCGTTCAGGGCTAGGAAGGTAAAGATCTCTAGATAGGAGGCAAAGCCCTTGTGGAAACTGAACCTGCTGAGCCGGTTGAGGCTTAGCTGCTTTTGTCTTTCTTTGCCTAGGTTGTTGCTGCTGTCCCTTTTGGGCAGACTGACCTAAGCGATGCCCCTGTTGGGTATAGGAGGGATAAAACTTATTGAAGAATGGTTTCTTAGAGGATTTTTTCCTCGCAGGATCAGCTGTAGATTTAGACAATCTATCCAAAGTGATATTGTCAGCATCTATCTCATTAGCTTTTTCCTGCCAATTCTTGCCAAAGAGATTTTCTCCTGTGCAAGGAATATTCTCTAGTTTATCCTGTATCCAAATTTCCAAGTCAGATGCCTGGAGCCAGGCAATCCTACGTGCACCTATGGCAATGGCAGAGGTCCTGCTTATGCACTCAAAGCAGTCAAAGGCTGCACGATTCACAAACTTGGAAACATCCTGGGCATGTTTGACAAGGGCGAGGTAATCTTGCCTCTTATCATCAGGAAGGAGAGGGCTCATTAACTCTAAATCTCCTGTGACCTCCTTAAGGAACATTTCCATATATAAAATATAGGAACTGATCCTAGCAGAAAGCATGGAAGCCTGGAAGGTCCGACGTCCAAAGGCATCAAGAGTACTACACTCACGTCCTGGAGGATTAGATGCATATCTTTTTGCACTCTTTATCCTTCTCATAGCCGATTCCACCACCATGGAATGGTGTGGTAATTGAGTCTTCTGAAACCCAGGACAAGGAGGAACTCGATACATGGTGTCGAGTCTTCGAGAGTGATGAGAGGTGGTTAGAGGTGTTTCCCACATCCTTAACATGAGATCATGGAATATCTCAAGAATAGGTAAGGTAGCTGCCTCCTTGGGAGCTTTAGGGTACTGCAGGATTTCAAATTCCTTTGCCCTAGGCTCTTTTTCAGGAGCCACTGTGATGGAAAGACCTCGGGCCACATCTCGGATAAAATCCTGAAAGGACATATCCTCTGGTGGAGACATCCTGTGCTGAGGAGAAGAGGAATCCTCATGAAGAAGTACTCGGGTATCGGCAGAGCTTTCAGAGTCTTCAGACTCATCCGAGGATTCGAAGTATCTCCGATCCAGGTGATCGTGCTAGGCACAGTACCGGTACCGATCGAAGTCGGCATCGACTTGTTGATGCCGGATAGACATGCATGACTCGGTCCCGGTAGAATACCCGCCAATTTTGATGGAGTCGGTGCCGGTTGAATTGTCTGAAGCGGTTTCAGGGGCATCGAGGCCGTGAGAAGAGCCGCCAGACTGCGTTCAATAGCCAAAAATCTCTGGTCTATCGACACTGCCGATGCTTGGGTATCAGTACCAGATGAGGCAGCCGGTACCCCAGAGCATGGCACCAGTAGTTCTGCCAAGGTTGAGGCCTCGAGAACATCCTGGAGCCCCGTTAGTGCTTTGGAAGCCGAAGCCTCCCGCCGGGGCAATTTTGCCGGTGAAAGTCCCTCAAGGGCAACGCCAGAGGCATCTCGATGTCTAGGAGATCTACCCTTTGAGGACCGGCTAGATTTATGTTTAGTTACCTGAGATCCATGGGAGGAAGATGAAGCCCTGGAAGACGTCGATGCCACAGAGGCTGCATTGGAGGGAAAAAAAGGGGTGCTAAGTTTAGCAGCTCGGTTTTGCCGGCCCTTTTTTTACATCATCCCACAGGCAACACACTCAGATATAGACTGGTCAGGACCTAAACATTTGAGGCCCCACTCATGGGTGTCTCTGACGGAGATGGTATCACCACACTTAGAACACTTTTTAAAACCCGAAGCGGGTTTTTCCATTTTGAAGAAAAAAGTTGGGCCTCGTGCCCAAAATGGCGCGTGGCACCTGAAGAGAAAATTACTGGAAAGACTCCAGAATTAAGGTGTTTTTTTTTTGGTTTTTTTTTTAAGAAGAAAAGAAAGAAGAACCGGCGGTACCGGTGTAGCTTCGAGGGAAGGCAGATGCAAACACAAAAAAGAATAGAAGGGATTTGTTTCTGCGGTGACAGGATGTGCGACCTATCAGCTCCACAGAAAACAAAGAACTGGAGAGGGACAGTTGGGAAAGGCAGGAAGGCAGCATGCAGGCACTGTGGGATGTTCCCAAAAGCTTTCCTATTGGATGCTGGGGAGCGTTCCCGTGCAGGCTCCGTCGGTACCGACGATACCCATATGTGAAGACTACATTCCTGCTTGTTCCTGGAGATAATCAAAATCACAGCTAGAAGGGGGAAAATGGAAACTATGATAAACTATGATAGTAGCCATGTATATAGTTTTTTTGTCTATAGTTACCCTGATTTTCACCAAGTTTATGTACCTTGTTCTATGTAAAAAACCAATGCTGCTTGTACCATTGTGTTTATATTTGTTCATATGTAAACCGCACTGAATTAAGAGCGCGGTATATAAGAGAAATAAATAAATAAATAAATAAATTACTGAACATTTTGCAAATTTGTTTAGATGTGTTTGTTTAGATTAATCATTGCCAGTTTTTTGTTATTAATTTCGTTGCATGTTCATGCATGGTGATGGTGAATGGTGAGAAGTTTTTTTATGACCAATGATGTGGTGCTGTAAAGATCAGTATACACCGACAGATTAGCATGGAGGTCTTTTTTTTCCTTCTCCTGGTGTGTGATCATTGCTAGATTGTATGAGAGTGGACTAAGCATGGATTGTTAAAAAGAATTTTTTGGAAAGGGTTTCTCTTTTTGTTTCTGGTTTTCCCTTTCTCTGGGTTTTTGTAGTGGCACTTGTTTAGATGTATTCATACATGAGAATTTATCAAAGGAAATACTGCAACTGGAATCTGCATAAACACACACTAGTTAACAAAACATTCTGAGAAATTGCTGTCAAATTCCATACTTCAATTTCCAGATTCCACTGCCTTCTCCCTCCATCTACTCGTTCGATAAGTGGCTCCCAAACAGCATAGTTTTCATTGAAATAATGAACCTGGAAAAAAAGTGGGATATTATTGGCTCAAACTGACATACTATTGTAGAATAAAATAATCTCTTATAGTCCCTGCTGTAATTCTGCACACAATTCAAAATTGTGTGTCAAAAGGTTTGAATTATGCAAAATTCAGCATGCTATGTTTGTCAAAAAAGCATATTACTTGAGTGGTATTTAATTTAAAATACTATACAGAGAAAAAACATTACAATACACAATTTGGAATTGTATGCAGAATTCCAGCAGGAACAATTCTTAGGAACTCAGTATTACATAATTTTTCTTAATTTTAGAGAACTCACAATATAATACAATTTTTCACAATTTAAAATACTTTTAGCATGCCTGATTGCAAGTTATAATGGGATACCTTAAATATTTATGCCTCCCCGCTAAAATGCAACCCCTTTAGCTAACACACTGACCTCCTCTTCCTATACAGTAGTATCAAAGTCTGTGACTGTCCCAATGGACCATTCTAGGTCCCATGCAGCACATCAAGGCCCTAGAAAAAGGATAGCTCCTTCAAGAAAAGCAGATTAAGGTTCCTATCAACTAACTGTCCTCTACCTCACAAAACAGTTTAAGTATTCTGGAAGCCTCAATGGACCCCCTCAACTCTGGGCCCCAAATCAAAGAGTCACCATGCTCTGATTGTTCCTTCTTGCCAGCAAGTCATGTTGTCCATTTCTACCCCTTCCAATGAGATCTTTAGAAAACTGAGGCAGAATCAATCATAGTCCCACCCCCCAGCCTGAGACTCACTTTAAAAATGGAAATGGAATTGGCTGACCACTACTTTGTCTCACACATGTGAACAAATACTAAAGGGGAGCCAAGTGATTTGAGCAAAGGAGGCTTTCATTACAGAGGCAAACTAATTCTGCATTCATTCAGCTGAGTGGGAAGGTCTGTCAGGGCTACAGAACCCACCAATCTTGAGCTGATGGGAGAGGGGGAAATGCACCAGTGTTGCATGAGATCCTAGTCTACCATGTGAGAGAACAGACAGGGGAGGGAAGTTGGCAATGCTGGGTCCTTGAGGTGCTTGTGTGTAAAGGAACTGCATTGGCTCTGCCAGGGAAGTTAATCTGTCCTTCAAGGGGCCTTTGTCTGAGCACTTTCATTAAATTAGAGAAAGTATCTGGGGGTCCACTAAAGCCATTTTCTCTGGTGTCATGGGAAGGGAGAATTGGAGGCACAGACTCTTCATTTTCATGTCAGTGAGAGATGAAGGCATGCCAGTCCTGTAGTCTGGTACTCAAGGGGAAGGGAGGGTACAAGGATGTTGGAAGGGGGGCAGGGCAACATGCATTGTAAAGAAGCAGGCCGATAGAGCTGCTGTTATTGCAGAAGCAAGATCTTTCTGGAGCTCAAACTTAACCATTAACATGCAGCTGGCCAGCAGTATCCAAAGCAAGTTATATTCTCAACTTAAGTGAGTCCACAGTAAATACCATGCATGGGGACAGAATCCCATATTTACTTTGTGCCAAACAAAGCCTAATTTGCATATGCCAATCCCTCATTTACATGCTAATATGCATTCGTCTGCACATATCTTGGTCTAGCATGCATATAGCCTCCTCTTCCGAATGCATAGGGTCTGTGGGCACTTTGCATCCATAGACTTGCTGCAAGCTAAGTTCCAAAAAGAATCTCCCTGCAGGTACCTTTCTACCACAGGTGCAAAGTATGCACTGTAAAGTATACACGGGTATTTTAAAAGTTAAAATCCTTTACATATTTTACTACTATCTCATGTGCCTTTTTGCAGAGGGTTCTTGATGTCTCGCTGGTTGAGGAGATAGCGATTTTTAGCCAGGAAATTCTCCTGGAATAACTGTGAAATGCCTTTGAAAACTGTCCCCTCACACATAGGCCCCAAACTGCACTGATTTGTTTAACTCAGTTTTCCATGTAAAACACAAATGTTGAAACACTGAATAGCGAGAGGAAATGATGTCACCATGTCTGATGGCGGCATGAGCAAGGAGCTCCGCTGTCCAAACTGCCCACCAATGCAATCCAGGACCCAGGAGAGAAAATAAAATGTGCGGCAACAGCGGCGATAAGGGGAGTGCAGTAGGCAGCCACGGAGAGGTCGAGGGAGCGCTCAATGCCCATGAGACGCCCGAGTGAGCGGCAGTAGTGGCGGTGAGAAAAACGGCGCAGGAGGGCTAATGAGCAGAGCGAAGGCCCGGTGAAGAGGGGAGCAGTGGTGAGGTGCATAAAGTGAGCACCGTGGAGGCGAAGTGGCCAGAGAGCAGCATGCGAGGCTGTCAAGAGTGGAGCAGAGGGGTGAGTGGAGCGAGCAGTGGAGGAGTGGGCAAGAGCTGCATTTAGGCACCCAGTGAGCAGCATAACTGAGTAGAGGAGGCAGAGGCTGGAAAGCAGAGTGGCAGACATCAGAAGGGATCCCTGGAGGAGAGAAAACCGGAGAGAGTGGAGAACACTAAAGGGGCTGAAGAGATACTGTCTGAGGCGGCACAGAGCGTGAGGTGGTGATCGGGAGAAAAGGAAAGAGGCGACTGAGGTGAGAGTGGACCGAGGCAGCCGATCATGAGGAAGGAACAGGGGCCTGGAGGCCATCTTAATATCTCTGCAAAGACAGCCAGCCTAAGTGAGTACATAAAAGTTATTGGCAAACAGAGAAGGGCTGGGAAGAGCAAATGGAGAAAGCCAGGGGAGGCTTTACAGCACGAAAAAAGCTGGCAGAGTTCCGGTCATCTTATACACCGGTTAAGGGAGGGAAGGAGACCGGCAAAGACAAAGCAGAGAAAATAGCTGACGAAGCAGGGAGAGACGAAGAAGAAGAGGGGGAGGGAAGCTGGAACCCTGGAACAGCGGAAATGTTAAAGCACTGGCTTACAGAGCTGAAGGATGAGCTTAAATTGGAGATCAATGGAATTAAAACTGAATTGCAAGAGACGTTACAAGCATTAAGGCAAGATATAATTGATCTTAGATACCAAGTGGAAGAAACTGAAAATCAACTGGATCAGCATGCGGAAGCGATAGGAGACCTGCAGAAAGGCTGGGAGGAGTTGAAACAGGAACATTTAAAAGAAAAGACAGAAGATCTTGAAGACCGATTGAGGAGGTGCAATATCAGAGTGAGAGGTATTCCCGAGGATCCTCAGTATAAGGACTGTGATAAAGTAATAAGGAAAGTCTTTGGAACCCTCCTGCAGGAAGCAGAGACAGAACAGGCAGGGGGTGAGTCGCCAGTGCAACTAGAGAGAGTACATAGGGGCCTGGCCCCTATAAGAGACAATCGGCCCCGAGACATAGTGGTCTGTATGAGCTCTTACAAAACAAAGAAGCGAGTCTTGGGAGCAGCGCAGAAGCTGGGACATTTTCAGTGGAATGGACATAATATTGAGCTATACCAGGACTTGTCGATGGGAACCTTACAATGTCAGAGAGTTAAGAGAAGCAACAGTGCTGTTGAGAAAAGAAGGTCTGAGATATAAGTGGCTATACCCCTTTGGACTATTGATCACAGTGAAGGGGATATCACGACAGGCAAAAAATAGTACAGAAGCTTGGGGCGTGTTAAAGGAGCTTGGAGTCTCGAATATACCAGAGCCTTCGGGAGGACAAATTCAAGCGAGTCTGTCATCGGTCTCCAAGGTTGGACGTTTGAAGTGGCCGAGGGTGCCAGCCAATGGGAGAAGGTTGGTGAGACCCTCAAAAGGAAAACATGGCATAGACAGAGCTTCAAAAGATCTGGGATGAGAGGAGAGCTAAGTGATGAGTGAGGAGTTCTACATTTGTGGATGACGAAGATGAGACCATGTCGCAGGAGGCCTGGAGGGAGGCTATATCACGGAAGAGTGGACTATGAGACCAGTTTGATGTTTCTATGTTGTAGTTGTGAAATGTTTAAGGGATTGTTGGTTAAACGGGAATGTTCAGTAAGGGAGGGGTGGAGTAGCATAAAGGCAAATGGATAGTATTATGCTCTGTAAGGAAACAAAATGGGGGGGATGGAAATGGAAGGGGGGCTCGCTGGGAGGAGCAGGTGTTATAAGCAGATGGTGTTAAATGGTAGTAGTGGGGGTGACACAGGGAGAGGCAGGGGTGGATGCAGGGTGGACAGTCACTTCCCATGTGTTGTCAGTTTCCAAGGAGGAGACTGCTTAAGGGGGGGGAGGGGGTAAGGGGGGGAGGGGGTAAGAGGGAGGAGGGGTGGGGGGGAGGAGGGGTGGGGGAGGGAAGGGAGGGAGATATAAGCGAGGTACAACATCATACATCCAACAGATGAGATGATACGAATAGGTACAATAAATGCTAAAGGGCTAAATAGTCAACAAAAGAGGAGACAATTGGTGAGGGAGGCAGATAGATTAAACTGGGATATTATAATGATACAGGAACTCACCTCAAAGTCCGGGATGAAGGAGTGTTAGCTTTTAAACAATTTCCGATTAGGTATTTTGGGAAGGTGAGGGGAGAAGGTATAAGAGGGGAGAAAAAGGGGGGGCAATTTTGATACGGAGAGGGAGTCCTTTTCAGGTAGGGGAGGTGATCAGGGGTAGAAGGGGCCGAGTGTTGATATTGAGTGGTGAATGGAGTGGAGAGATTACACTGGTGAATGTGTATGCACCAAATTCAGCACAAGTCATATTCTGGAGGGAGGTGTGTGTGTGTGTGTGTGGGGGGGGGGGGGGGTTGTTGGAAAGGCATGTGCAAGGGAAATTAATAATGGGAGGAGATTTTAATTTGGCCCTACTACCAGACTAGGACAGGCAGAAGAGGGAGGGGGATGAGAGTGCAAAAAGCAAATGTATAGTGAAAAGACTGATGAAGAAATATCATTTAGTTGATGTGTGGAGGGAACATAACAAGGGAAGCAGAGAATATACCTTTGATTCATGTCCCCACAAAACTTTCAGTAGGATAGACTAGATACTGCCCGATAAGTTATGGGAAATCAGGGTGAGGGAGGCGGAGATTGTGAATATAACATGGTCAGATCATGCACCAGTGTGGTTGGAAATTGGGGAAGAACAAAGGGGGGGGGGAGGAATTCAATTCTGGAGGTTAAATGAGAGTATACTGAAAAAGGAAGAGGTGGTCAGGGATGTAAAGTGCCTCAAGTATTGTCAGTTAAATAATGGGGAGGTGCGAGATGTGGGGGGTGTGGGAAGGGATGAAGGTGGTTGTTAGGGGGCGATTATGTGGGCAGCCCGGTTTAAGAGGCTAAGGAAAGAAAGAGGAGAAGTTACATGAAGAGATTAAAATTGCTACGAAAATATATAGTAAGCAGGGGAG
The DNA here is from genome assembly GCA_033557465.1 of Ichthyophis bannanicus. Lineage (NCBI taxonomy): Eukaryota > Metazoa > Chordata > Amphibia > Gymnophiona > Ichthyophiidae > Ichthyophis > Ichthyophis bannanicus. Next base: position 122,149,667 of record CM066043.1, on the reverse strand, counting down.
AGTGGGGCAATTAAAGCATTTGAGTGCATTACGGTTGGAGCTGAATCAACTACAGTTGGAGTCTATCGCCTTCCAGTTAGATAGGGTGAAGCAGAAGTATTATGAGTGGGGAGATAAGGTGGGGAAATTATTGAATCATAAGCTGAGGAGGAGGGAGGTAGCCAATGCAATAGTGGCAATTAAGGGACGGGATGAGGAAATCTTACGAACGGAGAAACAAATTGGGAACCGGTTTTGCCAATTCTATTCTGAATTATATATGCAAGGGAGAGACGGGAGTGAAGCAAGGCGTCTTAGGGAATTTTTGGGAGGGACTGAGCTACCGATAGTTGGGGAGGAGTTAGGGGCAAGGCTTGAGGGATGTATCTCTAAGGAGGAAATTGAGCGAGTGATCAAAGAATTGCCAGGAGAAAGGTCCCGGGGTTAGATAGGTTGGCAAATTCCTTTTATAAGATTTTTAAGGCAGAGTTGATTGGGTTTTTAGTAAGGATGTTTAATGGGCTTACAGAAGGAGGGGAGCAATTTTCTCAGGAAATGTTAACGGCAGGGATTACGGTGTTGCCCAAGGGGGGAGGGATCCCTTGAGTTGTGGTTCCTATTGTCCAATCTTTCTACTTAATACAGATGTGAAGATTTTGGCGAAGGTATTGGCGAATAGGTTAGCAACGGGGCTACCCACTTTAATAGATATAGGCCAAATGGGCTTTATATGTGGGAGACAGACATCCGATAATATCACGAGGGTACTAGAGGTGATCTGGGCAGCTGGTATGAGGAAAATAGATATGATGGTACTAACTATCGATGCTGAAAAAGCATTTGATAGAGTGAAATGGGACTTCATGTTTGGGGTTATGCAGAAGATGGGATTTGGTTCTAAGTATCTAGCTTGGGTGCAGGCATTGTACCATAGACCACAAGCAAGAGTATGAATTAATGGCAAGTACTCGGCGGTGTTTGGACTGGAGAGGGGCACAAGACAGGGATTCCCATTATCTCGACTGCTGTTCGCAATAGCAGTCGAACCCTTGGCACAGATGATACCAAGGGAGGAGGGAGTTTGTGGGATAGAGGTAGGGGGTCAACAACATAAGATTTTTCTATTTGCAGATGATATTCTTTTAATGTTATCTGAGCCGGAACGGACGTTAACAAGGGTGATGGAAGTAATTGAGAGGTATGGTGCGGTGTCGGGTTTTAAGATGAATAATAAGACAGAGGCGCTTAATATAAATATTAGAGAAGAGGAAATAGAGCGAATTAGAGGGAAGTACCCATTTAAAAAGACACGGGGGGGGGGGAATAAAATATTTAGAGGTGCATATACCAGCAAAATTTGGAGATTTGTATGAGGCAAATTATCCTTCATTATGGAAAGCAGTAGAGCAGAATTTGAGGGAATGGATGGATATGGAGATGTCGTGGTTGGGCCGAATAGCAGCAGTCAAGATGAATATACTCCCCAGAGTGTTGTATCTTCTTCAGGCATTACCTATAGCAATCCCAGTAGGACAAATGAGGAAACTCCAGGGAAAAGTATTCCATTTTATCTGGCGGAAACGACCACCGCGCGAGTGGCACAAACAATTTTGTTCAGGGCCTGGGAGGAGTGGGGGGTTGGGGGTGCCAGATTTGGTGGCTTATTACTGGGCTGCCCAGATTAGGCATGTGATGGATTAGAGAGAGGGAGGTGAATGGAAGACTTTTGTGAAGTTGGAGGAAAGTGGATTAAGAGGGATGAAAATGGAAGCGATCCCGTGGTGAGGGAGAGGGGTTCTAAGAAGGACGGGAATCCATATGTGGGCCATGTTCTTGAAATTTGGGATAGAGTAAGAAAAATGGGTAGGGCGGGGGGAGATGCCACCTTTTCTGTGATGCAAGCTTTGTGTTATACAGAGGACTTCAAACTCGGAAAGGAAGGGGGGATATTTAAGATATGGGAACGGAAAGGCCTTAGGTAGTTTTTTCAATGTTTGGATGGAGGGGAATGGGTTACCTATGCAGATCTCCAAGAGGATTATCAGTTAGGGGAGGGGGGGACTCTCACTATAGACAGGTACTACATTATATGCACAAAATATTAGGTAAGGAGGGGTTAATGAGGGATTATACGGGACTGGGGACAATATGGTATGGGAAAAAGCTGTCGAGGGGGTTGATATCGGGGCTTTATAAAGTGGTGAGGGGGGATACCACAAAGAGGAGAAAGTCAGATATATGAAGGCCTGGGAGAGGGAGACGAACCTGCAATTAGATTCCCTACAGTGGAAGGCTATTATGGGACAGGTTAAGCAAATGCCCATCTCTATTGCAATTAGGGAAAATTGGTATAAAGTAGTCACAAGATAGTATTATACCCCAGTGAGGTAGAATAAAATGTACCCGACGGTATCAAAGGGGTGTTGGAGGAATTGCAGGGAGGAGGGGAGTATGTACCATATGTGGTGGACATGTCCACAGCTTCAGGTATTTTGGCAAGAAGTTCAACAGTGGATAAATCGGGTGGTGGGGGTAGATATTGAAAGGAACCCTTAAATTTTCTTGTTCGGGTGGTGGAGAGATGGAAGACCCCGGGAGGGTGAAAAGCAAATTATGGCATGTTTGAATGCGGTCCAAACAACGCAAAAGCACAAAACACGCTGAACACAAGAGAGCCAGTCACAAGCGTGATTATCGGAAAGACAGAGTTCTTTATTAAACCAACGGCCGCCCGACACAGGCCATGTTTCGTACCCTTCCTCAGGGGCTAGCCAGGCGAAAAAACTAAAAACAAACATATTAATCATTACAATGATAAAAGAACAAACAAGCCAAGCCAGTAAAAACGTTAAAAACAATAATCATACAAACCATAAAACAATAAATATAAAAAGCAAAATAAAAGCAATACGAACAATACTGTAATAAATAAATATATATACACATAAATAAATACATATATACATATGCATACATATACATATATATACATAAACAGTGGAACCATGGTGCTCGGGACCTAATACAAAGTGTACATAAATGGAATTTACTAACCTCTGTTATGATTCACGAAGTAAATCTTACTTCACACTATTTGTGCAAACATACAGATTATAAACTTATGCTAGAAAACAAATACAATAAAAATGTTGAAACAAAACATGTTGAATTTAACTAGCAATGGAAGAACAGGACAGGATGTAAAAACAAATTATCCATGCTTCTAGTGCAATATTGACCTATATAGTCAGAAAACAAAAGAAAAGAGGAGGAGAAGGACAGGATATGAAATCCAACCAACATGTTTTGTTTCAACATTTTTATTGTATTATTAAAGTTTTCTAGCATAAGTTTATAATCTGTATGTTTGCACAAATAGTGTGAAGTAAGATTTACTTCGTGAATCATAACAGAGGTTAGTAAATTCCATTTATGTACACTTTGTATTAGGTCCCGAGCACCATGGTTCCACTGTTTTTATATATATATATATTTATTTATTTATTTATGTGTATATATATTTATTAATTTATTACAGTATTGTTTTTAGTTCATATTGCTTTTATTTTGATTTTTATATTTATTGTTTTATGGTTTGTATGATTATTGTTTTTAACGGCTTGGCTTGTTTGTTCTTTTATCATTGTAATGATTAATATGTTTATGTTTTTAGTTTTTTCGCCTGGCTAGCCCCTGAGGAAGGATACGAAACACGGCCTGTGTCGGGCGGCCGTTGGTTTAATAAAGAACTCTGTCTTTCTGATAATCACGCTTGTGACTGGCTCTCTTTGAACGTCACCGTGCGCCCCCAGCAGCTGACCCTGCACCTTTCCCCAGTAACAGGACAAGGCCGCCAACTGCACTCGCAACGAACTAGCCGCGAGGCCCTTCTCTACTCCATCTTACAAAAAGGAAAGAATCTGAGGAACCGACGCCCCTAAGGGTCACAGCTGCTGCTCCGCACACCAGGCCTCAAAAATGCGCCAGTCCCTAATATAAGCTAACGAGGTGGATTGCTTCCGTGCCTTCAACAATGTAGAAATGACCGCAGCGGAATAACCCTTGGCCTTCATCCTAGCCCTTTCAAGAGCCATGCCATAAGCGAGAATCGATTCACTTGGGGCATACGCAACGGTCCCTGAAACAACAGATCCTCCCACTGAGGTAGCCTCCATGGCTTGTCCAGTAACAGCCTCATCAAATCCGCATACCACGGTCTCCTGGGCCAGTCGGGTGCCACCAGCACCACTAGGCCCTGGTGCCTCTCTATGCGCTGAACTACTCAGCCTATGAGAGCCCATGGAGGAAACACATAGAGAAGACCTTCTGCCGGCCAACTCTGGGACAAGGCATCGAGTCCCTCTGACATCCGCTCTTGCCTTCTGCTGTAAAACCTTACTGCCTTCGCCAACTCGAAGGTTGCCATTAGATCCATGAGCGGAGGTCCCCAGCGCTTTACGAGTAGAGCAAACACATCCGGATGAAGGACCCACTCTCCTGGGTCCACTCTGCGTCGACTTAGAAAATCCGCTTTGACATTGTCTACTCCAGCCACATGTTGTGCCGAGAGACCCTTCAGATTGTGCTCGGCCCAACTCAACAGCTGACTCGCTTCTGTCTCCAATGCCGCACTTCCTGTGCAGCCCTGGGGATTGATGTAGCCCACTGTAGTCACATTGTCGGACAATACCCTTACCGCCATCTGGCTTAACCACGACAAACTCCAGAAGGGCCAAGTACACTGCCCTCATCTCCAACCTGTTGATTGACCACTCCTTCTCCACCAACGACCACTGCCCTTGGGCTAACCTTCCCTCGCAATGTGCCCCCCATCCCAGAAGACTCGCATCCTTCGTCAATAGTCTCCAGGATGGAGGCTCCAGTGGCATTCCCGCCTCAAAACTCTCCGTTCGTAGCCACCAGAGAAGTTCCTGCCGGACCTCCGGAGGACAGGCTAACCGCTGAGATAACGCATCAGTTTGATGCGACCATCACCGGAGTAGCGCCCTCTGCAACGGCCGCATGTGTGCCCTGGCCCATGGCACCACCTTGATCGTGGCCGCCATAGTCCCAAGCAACTGTAGATACTGCCACGCCGTCGGCGCCTGTCGGGACAAGAACTTCCTCACAAGCTCCCGCAAGCCAAGTGCCCGCTGAACCGGGAGAAAAACCGCTCCCTGCTCCGTCTCGAAACGTGCCCCCAAATATTCTAGGGACTGCGAGGGGATTAGCCTGCTCTTCGCAAAGTTGACCACCCAGCCCAGGCTTTCCAGCAACTGCACAACCCTGGTGGTGGCTCTGATGCTCTCTTCCCTTGTCTTTGCTCGAATCAACCAATCATCCAAGTAGGGATGCACCAGCACTCCCTATCTGCGGAGCGCTGCCGCCACAACCACCATGATTTTGGTGAAGGTTCAAGGCGCCGTCGCCAGCCCGAAGGGCATCACCTGAAACTGAAAATTCCCCATGGGAACCGCAAAACGCAAAAAACTTTGATGCTCTTGCCGAACGGGGATATGCAGATACGCTTCCGTGAGGTCCAGCGATGTCAGGAACTCTCACTCCCTGACTGCCGCAATCACAGAGCGTAAGGTCTCCACCCGGAAATGCGTTACCTGCAGACACCGATTCACCCGCTTTAGATCCAGAATTGGCCGAAACGTGCCTTCCTTCTTTGGCACCACAAAATATATGGAGTATTGACCGCAGCCACACTGGTCCGAAGGGACGGGCACCGCTGCAGCGTCTGCTGAACCGCTTTGACCTTGTGCGGGGCTCTGCAAGGGGATCGGACAAACGAGTCTAACATGGGCCGATGGAGTTCTAGAGCATAGCCCTCTCGAATGACCTCCAACATCCACTTGTCTGAGGTAATGTGGACCCAGGCAGGGTAAAACTCCCGCATCCTTCCTCCCATGGGCACAACCCCCGCCTGGGCCCGCCTTATCTCACTGCGCCTTTTTAACACCTGAGGACTGGAAGGGCATAAAACCTCAGCCCACCCCCCGAAATCCTCGAAAGCCCTTGCCGCATCCCGGGAATCTTCCACGCTGCGCCTGGCCAAAGCGAGAAGATCGAAACCGACAAAACTTTGGTCCCAGCCGAACTTTGGCCCTGCTTAGGCTTATCCTCAGGAAGCCGACCTCCTTTGGACTCCCCAAGATCCTTAACCAACTTCTCCAAATCTTCGCCAAATAGCTTCCCCCTAAACGGAAGCTTACTGAGACGAGCCTTAGAAGAACCGTCCGCCGACCAGTTCCTTAACCGCAGATACCGCTGCGCCGCCACTATGGACGCCATACTCTTTGCCAGCCCTCGGATGAGGTCATAATGAATATCCGCTAAATAGGCTGTCCCAGACTCTAGCTGCGCTGCCTCCTCTATCTGGTCCTCCAACTGCTCCCCCTGCAAATGTTGGGATCACCTCAGGCAGCCTCTCGCCACCCACACCCCCACAATCGAAGCTTGCATAGAGAGAGCGGAAATATCAAACACCTGCTTCAACAAGGTATCCAATTTCCTGTCCTGTACATCCTTCAACGCCGCGGCACCCTCTACCGGAATGGTAGTCTTCTTAGTAACTGCTGATACAGCCGCATCTAGCTTAGGAGAACAAAAAAGCTCCATATCTTGGTCGGAGAGCGGGTACAGACGAGCTATAGCCCTAGAACCTCTCAAGGTAGATTCCGGCAAATCCCACTCCTCCTGAATCATATTCCTAAACACCCTATGCACCAGAAATACTCTGTGTCGTTCACACCGCCTGCAACAGCGGGTCCTCCAACGCTTCCTCTGATGACGGACCCACTGCGGGCATGTGCAGCATCCTGAGATTCTCGGCAATCAGCGCTGGTAGCTCCTCTCGTCTAAACACCCTGACTACCCTATTCTGTTGGTCGGAGTCAGGAAACTCGCCCTCCTCTAACTCCTTCTCCAAGACCTTTTCTACATCCCCATCTCCTGCCCCTAGATCCTCCCAGAGCGGAGATGCTGGACTCTCGACACTTGCCCCCTTAGCCTTTTTGTCAGGGGCAGCCTGCTCCTCTGAATGGCACGAGGATCCATGCCGCTTCTCTGCACGCGAGACCGGAGGAGGGGACGCTATCCCAGGCTGTAGCAAGGCAAATGCCTGCTGCATGAGGGAGAAGTCGTCTGGCGGAATTACCGCAGAACTCCCCGACTGCCCCAAACCCAGCACCGGAGAAGATGCACCTTCCGAGGATGGCCCCGCTACCAGATACGCAGGGCCGTTAGCCGGTGGCAGAGGCTCCCCTTCCTGCTGAGACCCTACCCCTTGATCCCCGGACCGCTCATCCAACACCCTTTCCATTACAAACCCCTCTAGCATGCAGGTCCGACACACTCCTGCCTCAAACTGTGCCGCGCCTCATGCCGCAGACCAAACAGCGAGGTTTAGCAGGCATACTCTGCTGGAAAGGAAAGGATGCACCCCCCAGCAGCCCCAGGCAAACACACACGCTACCCTTTCTTTTTTTTTTTAAACTGCCCCCCCCCAAAAACAGCTAAGGCCTGGTCCCCTAACTACACTCAAACCGAGCCCTTAGAAGCCTCTAAAGCCCGAAATCAAGAGCTTGCAGACTTTGCCATTTTCAAAATGGCCGCCGCCGCGCTTCCCGTGCTAATTCATGCGGCCATGCCTAACAGCTCGACAACGGAGACCAGGCTCGTTTGGGGCCTCTAACACTACCTACCCCCCTGCTCAAAATCGTATTGTGCGGCTAGACGCTTGCCCAAACCCACCACTTTTACAGAAGAAGATAGAAAAAGGGCCCCAGGCCACGTCGGAGCACAGCCGGACTGTGGCTTCAGCTCCGACACTTCAACAGCACCCGACAGTGCCTGCCTTCTCTGCTCCTCCGCTCTACAGACTCACCCTACTACCTGCTCCTCACCCGTTAACGCGGGTTCGGGAGCAGGGAGGCAAAGAAACACCGACAGCCCTGCGATGCTCATTAGCGTGCCGGGGACTGAAAGAACAGGAGGGGGGTGGGGGGAACAAAAAACAGAAGGGAGCCCTTGTCAGCAAGCAAAAGGGAACACCTCCAGCAGCAGCACTCCTGTAAAAACATAAAACCTTAATTAGGATCTGATGCCCTTCAAAATAATAAATCTAAACACTAAATGCAAAAGTTAAATCCCTAGCTCTGCTTATTTGTGCTGAGTGAGCCCAGTCTCAGGCTCAGAACGTTCTCCAGCTGCTTGGAGACAAACTACTGGAGGAGAGGGGCAGTCCTTGCCTATTTATGCAGGTGTCAAAGCGATGACGTGTTTCAGTCTCCAAAGCTGCTGGAGGAGATTCTCAACTCAATGGTTCTGGGACTGGACTAGAGAGACGACAAGGAACAGGACTGTACTGCTTAGTGGTTCCTATAGAAGGGCAGACTGGATAGGCTGGATGGTCTTATTTGCTGTCATGTTTCTATGTTAACATATGGTAAGTGGAATACCTTAGCAAGATTTAGTAAAGGGGTCCCTAAACAAACTTTCAGACTTGATCGCACTACACTATAGATTAATATCTTTAAAAAAAAACACAAAAGTGAAAGAGTAGAGTAAACAAAACTTGAGTTCCATATTTACTGAAGACCGCTTTTACTAAAACCCATTAGTTAGCTGGTTAACGGGCATTTTAATACATGGCAACAGAGTGCTGGGTAAAGTAATGCGCAAAGGGGTTCACAGCCTCAGCTGAATTGCTCATTAAACGGTGATCATTGGATGGGCGGGGAATGGACGAAGTGTGGACGTATAAAGAGCATCACTGCTGTAGCCCAGGTAATTGTCATATGCAGAGCAGCAATGTGGCCTCAATGTGGTTTCACCAAATGACTCTTCTATAGGAGTCATTAAGTGAACCCGCCTTGGTGGAGCTCATGTTAGGCAAACCAGTCATCCATTAGCTGCCAAGAGCATGCTGATCACACCCCCAATATCTAATAGAGGCTTGGCAAATAGCACGCATGTCTTTGGCACGTTATTTGCAAATTCTTAGCGGGCTTTAGTAAAAGGGACTCTCAGAATTAGAAAAAGTCTTATATTAATAAATGAAAACTTTTCAGGGAACCCCACATCCTGTAACATATTACTTATCCTAGAAATATTCCACTTTTCTCCATTATTCCCAAGTAGATCAACAATCATTTGAACAAATCTTATCAAAATAAAATTCAAACAGAATTTGTTAGATAAGACGTTTAAATGTAATAATTTGTATATTATCTTCTCTAGATAAAACTACTGAAGAAGCAGAAGGATGGCCTAAGTCTTATTATACCAGTATTCTAAGATCCCTTTAATTCTCAGCATACCTCCAGTGTAGTGTCAGCAGCTGCACTCATCATTGATGTCCAGTTTTGAATTTTTCCTTTAAAGGTGGATTCTGCCAACAATAATGGCACAGTACGATGCCCCAAACCGCATTCCAAGGTGAACTGAATTGACTGCACATCAATGTCAAAGTTCTCCCTTTTTGATATCTGCTCAGAACTCAAAACTTCAGTTGTTTCTTTGCCCGTTTCAATGGCTAAAAACCAGTTATTGCAAGTATTTATAGTTTTCACATCCCACAAATTCCTGGTATCACTTGGCATCCCTTTATTGGTATCGTCTTCCTTTGCCTTTGGTCTTAGGGCAGCGCCAATAGTCATTACAGTATTCAGAATAATTGGTGATATCTTAAAGAAAAGACATTGAACAAAAAATGTAATGAATTACCATATGCTATTTTTGATTATAAATAAAAATTCCCTAAGCTCACCTGAGTGCACCCATGGGCTTGCAATTTTACTTTCCAAGGAGGGACAAGGTGAGAGTTTCCTTCTGCTGCTGTAGCAGCAGGTGGTTTCTGGAACTTTAACATGGCGGCTAACACTGTACTGCATCATAAGAAAGACATTGGCCGGCTGATTGCATCATATGAGGTGGCCTCATCCACCATGACAAACCTTGCCGCAAAGTTGGTAGGCAAGAGAATGCACAAGGATTTCAAAGCTTTATCGCCACATTTGCAGTTGTTCCTTCTTACCCACAGAGCTAGATGGCAATTGTAAAGTGTTTAATTTTACTCAGGAAACTACTGTTACCTGGGTAAAACATTTTTGAAAATTACATACACACCCCCCTTTGAATCCTGCCTTTCTTGGCTACAGAAGTCAGCAAAAGCTGGTTTACTGGAACTACTGAGGCAATTGAATTGGTAAAATTGAAGGATGTTTGCATATGGAGGCTACTAAAAGCAGCAGTAATGTGCCCAACTATTCAGGGCCAGCCTCAGAATTGGTTCAATGTGTTGGCACCCTAGAAAAACCTTAAGTCTTATGCTCTCCCTGGCTGTCAGGATCTATTGTTCAGCTCCGAATGTTCTGTTTCTTGCTGTCACCCTCCCCCCCTCTCCCTGCTGCCCTTCAAACAAGCTGCTACCCTAGGTGACCGGAGTTTGGCCAATGGTTGGGCCGACTCTGTACCTAGTAAAATAAGCCACTTGATCCAAAAACCCTTGAAAACTTTCAACGAGTTTACAATCATCTTTAAGTGAGGAATTAAAATTCAGTAGCTTGCCTACTGAAATAGTTTATATATGACCATATTCTGGATTCTTGCCAGTCAGGGTGTAAAAGGAGGTCCAACACTGAAACTGCCTTGCTGGCTTTAACAGATGACCTAAGACACGATACAGACAAGGCCGCAAAACTAGGTTAAATTATCTACAATAGACATGGAAGTTTGTGTGCTAAAGTGAATAACTGTAATTTAATGTAAATATTTCCCTTTACTGTTGATATACTGTTGGTAGTATGTTTTGAAACATTATCTAATTCATACCCAGTTCAAACGTTCCTACCTCTCCTGTTATCTCATTGTATTTTTGAGTTACATTTAATAGTTGAATGTTCTTTGTTCTAAATCTGTTCTATGTAAAATAATAGTACTCTATTATTAAAGTTTATGTTACCTGTAAACCGCCACTGATCTCTGGAAGTGGCGGTATAGAAAAGATGTATAAATAAATAAAAAAATAAATAAAGTGGTTTCAATCTAACTGGCAGATTATAAACAAGTTACAATAGGGGAAATATTTGCCATTTCCTTGAACTTAAAATTCACAACTCAAATATTAAATTTTACTAGTTCCGAGATGACCTAACTATATACTGCACTTTGCCTCAACTGTGAAGAAACAATTACTATATTGAAGCAGTGTCTAAGGGGCATGCTTGCTAAAAGTTAAACACGTTAGATGCCACTACGCCCATTCAAATAAAAAAGGACTGTAGGCACTTAATGCATGTTAACATCATTAATGGATATTAAATCTTTACTAAAAACATGCCCTTAAAATTTCATCCTCAATACAGAGTAATAATCTAAAACAAAATTCAAAGACAGAGGTTCTATGAGTTAAAAAAGTTATTTTGTCATATGTATTGGATGGGTATCAGTAACAGGCAATGTTTAAGCAACTCTTCAGGATATTATCACTAATTCTAGTTTAAATTAAATGGATGCTTATATTTTACCTATACCTCATTGCTGGACATAAAGTAGATTGTATAAAATAAAGGCATAAATATCACATTATGATATTTTAATGCACATATGAAGAATTAAGGGCCCAATTTTTAAAAGGGTTGAGTTTTCAAAATACCAAGGCAATCAGACATGGTCCTTAAATATTGGTGGGATACTTAGGGGCAGTATCCAGGATAGGAGATGCCACTGAATATCTGGTCTAAGCAGCTATCCAGATTAGTGCCGACATTTATATGGTTAGCAGAATTTTCAGCTGGCACTTAGCTAGATTGCAGCTTAAGACTGCTTTTCATGTGGTCTAAGTTATCTGAAAATCCCACTAACCAGTTCAATTTTAGCACATTTGATCAACACTGACATCGCCCTTGTTCTGCCAACAGACCACCCCTGGACTAGCTGATAGTACCGGGATAGTCCATGGAAATATTCCGTGCACTATGTAGATAATGCTGCTGAATACTGCAGTGAGCATCCTTAACCAGACAGCTTCCCATTGCCCAACTGGCTAAGGGTTCAAAATATCAACCCCTAAAATTACATAAAACTTTACAAGTCACTAAAAAGAGGTTATTGCTATAACTAATATTATTCAACACCTTTGTTAGAAGGAAACCTACGCATCAATTTTCTGAACAATTCTACAATAGACTTGTGAGAAAAATCATGTCCAATTTCTTCTGAAATGGAAGATACTTCAAATCAGTTTTTAAATCTAATGGTAATGTGGCACCCTGCCAAAGGAAGTTTGATTTTGAGTGGAAAATAAGTGAATTTCTTGGACTAATGGAATCTCAGATTAAACTACCAAAGAACAGTGAAGATCAAGACGTCTAAATCAATTCTTCTGGCCAGTGGAAGCTAGTGCAACAAATTTAAAACAGGGGTGGCCTCTTCCATTTGTTTCTGTCAGTAATAACTCTTGCAACAGTAAATGTATAATAGTTCTAAGATCATGATAATGGATCAAAGGCCGGATGTGATGAACCTAACAGATTAGATTTAATCTGATCTTCTAACACTGAAGTAGTGCAGAGAAAGCATAGTTACTCATCTGTAACAGGTGTTCTCTGGGGATGGCAGGAATTAGTCCTCACATATGGGTGATGTCAGCACTGACTGAGCCCGCGCGGAAGCATCTCCACAGCTTTCAAAGAAAGCCTTTGGGAGAGGCACCACACACATATGTAGTCCCCTTCTCGCCCAAGGGTGCCATCTTGCCTCAGTCTAATGACATAGCTAAGACAGCCAGAATTAAAATACAGTAAAGAAGCAACTCCAAGGGAAGGAGGGAGGGTTGTGAGGATTGATTCCTGCTGTCCCTGGAGAACACCTGTTACAGATGAGTAACTACACCTTCTCTGGGAACAAGCAGAGGGACTCCTCAGCTACAGGCTACCAAGAAAATGTACAAAACGCCATGGGTGACCAGAGAAGGTGAACTGCGAACTGCAGCAGTTGAGTCCCAACTGAGAGACTCTCGCAAGACCCAAGTGTCTGGCAGAAAACCAGCATCCTGAACCATGAACATAGAAGGGTCAGAGGACAGAAGTTGCCTACACCCCAAAAAGATAACAGAGCATGGCCTGGCTGAAGGCACTGTCCCATCGGGACTCCCTCTCCAGGCAGGAGTGAACTGCGAAGATATGGACTGAAGACCAGTGGTGGCCCGGCAGATTTCTGTCTCAAGTACGGAACGCAGATTTGCCACATAGTTAGCCATGGCTCTGACGCAGTGCACTATGACCTGGTGGTCTATTGAAATCCCAGCCTGCTCATAGGCGAAGGCAATGCAGTCTGCCACTTAAGTGGCCAGAGTTTGCTTATTTACTGGAAGCTGCAGTCGACTGGGATTATAGGAGGCAAAGAGCCGAGGCACTTTGCGGTGGCCCCATGTCCATTGCAGATAGAAGGACAGGGCCCTTTTACAATTCAGAGTATGGAGAATGGTTTCCGCCTTGCCAGCGTGAGGTCTCGGGAAGAAAGTGGGGAGCACCACCTCTTGATTGAGGTGGAAAGGGAACAACACCTTCAGCAGAAACCTGAGGTGTGTGCAGAGCACCATCCTGTTCTTCTAGAAGCTCATGAAAAAAGGCTCTGCCATCAGAGCCTGGAGTTCACAGATCCTGTGAGCAGATGTTGAGAGCCACGAAAAAGACAACCTTCCAGGAGAGGTATCACAAGCGGCAGGTAGCCAGGGGTTCAACAATTTGTTTAGGAAGCTGTGAGAACACCACATTGAGATCCCACGCCGACGGTGAGTGAACGGAGAAACGCAGAAAAGGAGAGAAAAGGGAGATGAGTAGAGAGGGGCTTGCCCTCGACAGCATAGTGGTGTGCCGCAATAGTGCTCAGGTGCATTCAGACTGAGTTGGACTTCAACCCAACTGGAACAGGTGAAGTAGGTACTGGAGCACCAACTGCACTGAGCAGAATGGGTTTGCCTGCCTCTTGGTACACCACACCAAAAATAGATGCCATTTGAAGGCGTACATCCTTCTCGTGGAGGCCTTATGGGAGGCCAGAAGGACTTACTCCACATTATGTGTGAGCTGAAGGGAGCTAGCGCTACCCTTTCAGCAGCCAAGCCATGAGCGACAGGGACCCCAGGTTGGGGTGCAGGAAATAGCCCTCCTCCTGTGAAAGTAGTCCTGGGGTGCAGCCCAGGGGAATCAGAGGTGCCAACAGAGAAGCAGCAGGAACCAGGGTTGCCTGGGCCACTGGGCTGCAACCAGAATCAGTGATGCCCTGTCATGCTGGATCTTGAAGAGGGTCTTGGTGACCAGCGGTGGGAAGGCATAAAGGAGGCATTCCATCCATGGGATGAGGAATACATCTACCACTAGCCAGGACAGTTGGAGGGAGCAGAAGCAGGGCAACTGAATGTTGTCTGGCCTGGTGAACAGGTCCACTAGGGGGATGCCCCAGAGTTGGAAAAGAGGGGAGGCCACTCTGGGGTCCAGGTGCCACTCGTGTGGCTGGAGAATTCTGCTCAGCCTGTCCACCAGGACATTGTCCAAGCCTAAGAGGTAGCTTGCCCGCAGGAGCATCCAGTTACGTGTCGCATATGAGGAGAGAGCTACTGCATGCTGGCAGAGAGAGTACAACCCTGTCTCTCCTTGTTTTTCAACAGAGCATTGCGACTCAGTTGTCTGTCTAGATCTGCACCGACTGGTGTTGCAATCGGTGGCAAAAGGCTTGGACGGCTAGAAATATCGCCCAGAGCTCCTGGAGGTTGATCTGCAACTGGTACTCCATCTGAGACCATGTGCCTTGGGTGCGGAGGTCCTCGCAATGAGCTCCCCATCCTTGCAGGGAGGCATCCATAGTGAGGACTCTCTGGGGGGTGGGTGCCTGAAAGGGCATCCCGGCCTGAAGGTAGTGGGGGATTTGCCACCAGTTGAGGGAGTCCGCCATTTGGCGGGTCACTTTTACTCTGTCCCAAGGTCTGCCTGTGGCTTGTGTCCACTGGGAGCGGAGGCACCACTGAGCCACCCTAATTTGCAAGTGGGTGTACAGAGTTACATGGTCTTGGAGGCCATGTGTCCTAGCAGACAGAGGAGACTATGAGCGGGCACAGACCGGCGGTGTTGCATTTCTGCGGCTATCACCCTGATACACTCTCTCCTCTCTGGAGGGAGGAAGGCCTTGGCTTGGAGGGTGTCCAGCTGAGCCCCTATGAACTCCAGGCATTCTTCTGGAGAGAGGTGGGACTTGGGATAGTTGATGAACCCCAGATGCTGCAAGATGTGGGTGTTGCACTCAGTGATGCGGTGCACCTCTGCAGCTGTGCCTCCCATTGTGAACCAGTCCTCTAAGTAGAGAAAGATGAAGGCCCCTTGAAGCCAAAGGTGGGCTGCAACAACTGCTAGGCACTTGGTGAAGACCCTTGGCAATGACATAAGTCTGAAGGGTGGCACCCTGTACTGGTAGTGACCTCCTCCCACCATGAACCGCTGTTGGTCGGTGGATGGGATGGATCAAGATGTGTGTATAAGTACCCTTCAGGTCTAAGGAGCATAGCCAGTCTCCCTGCTGGAGATAAGGCAGCAATGTTACAAGGAAGAGCATCTTGCACTTCTCCCTCACCAGAAATCTGCTCAAGTCCCGTAGGTCCAGGATGGACCTAAGCCCTCCGGTCCGCTTTGGAATGAGGAAATAACTGGAGTAGAAGCCTTTACCCCTGAGATGTTTGGGCACTGGCTCAACTGCCCTGTCCGTGAGGAGGCCTGTGAGCTGAGCAAGGAGAAGAGTTTTGCGAAGAAGAGGACTTGCAGGTTCTCCTGGGAAGAACAAAGGTGGCATCTGTTGCAGGTGGAGGAGGTTTCCCTCCTTTACTACTTGCAGCACCCAGAAGTCTGTGGTGATGGAATACCACCTGTGGGCAAAACAGGGCCAGACGGTCTCCTATGGGCTGATAAGGGCCTCCTGGGGGTGAGGAAGCCATACCCCAGGAGTCAAAAGTTCCCTCCAGGCTGGGTCAGGGCCAATGCCTAGGTCTTAGGCTTGTGGGGGTCGTGTCCGTGCCCCTTGGACTGCTGCCCCTACTATGGAGCAGAGAAGGCCTGGTAATGTGGGGCATTACCAAACATCCCTTACTTTCTCGGAAAGAAAGGCTTCTTCCCCCTGGGGCCTTCTTATGGGGGTGCACAGAGGTCTTCTTTGAGAGTCTGGTCAGGAACTCAGTCTCTATCTCAGTAAACTTGTCTGACATGGGTTTTCCGAAGAGGTTCTCTCCAGTGCAACGGACATCGATGAGCTTGTTCTGGACCCATTGCTCGAGATCAGACTGCAGCCACGCTTGACGTCAGGCCCCGATGCACGTGTATTCGAGCACTCTGACTGCCGAGGCCAGTGACTTGAACCATAAACATCTTAAAATTGGCACAAAATGTATCAGCCAGGATCATCTTGAATAAGAAACTAAGGGATCACATTACACCAGTACTGATTGAGCTTCACTGGCTCCCAATCTCAGCACGAGCAGTATACAAAATACTGGTAACTACTTTCAAAATCATTCACAGGATAGCCCCATCATTCCTCGACCACCTCATAACCACACAGCCCCCCAACAGATGCCGAAGGACTACTAACCTGAATACTCTTCTGTGTTCCCAGTAGTATAAGAGATGTTAAAGAGGGAACGAGCAACCGGGCATACTCGTACATTGCACCCATACTCTGGAACAAGCTTCCGTATGAGTTACGACTGATCAACAATATTCAGGACTTCAGAAAGCAGCTTAAAACCCACCTTTTCCAAGAACATTACGGTATCACCTAGACAGTTTTTTCATCACCCTCTCACTACCCAAGTTGCCTAACCCCTGAAGCTTATGAGGCAAAATAGACCCGATGTCAATGTTAGTAGGATTGCATATACAAATGTATTCTATGTACTTGAAAAACCTGTAATGTATATTTAAAATCTGATCAAACAAATGTTTATTTATTAGCTCACTTTGTTGCCCAAACCTGCATGATCAAAATGTAATGTATATTTGTAATTCTATGTGATTGTAGCTCATTTTTGTTACTCGCACCTGGATGATCAAAATGTAATGTATATTTGAAATTCTTTGTGATTCTGGTGTACCCTTCCCTCAAATCATACTGTATCTTTGATTGAATAAGTTACTCCCTGTATTTACACCATGGTCCGCTGCTGATCGCTGGAAGTGGCGGCTTATAAATGTTTACCAAATAAATAAATAAATAAAATTGAAGAGGTTCCCATCGATGCCTGCACAGAAATTAGTGAGCTCCCTTAACAGATCCTTTAGGTACATGCCGATGTACAACTGGTAGGACTAGACTCAGCAAACCAGTATCAAGCCCTGGTAGCATTTTTGGCCAAGGGCATCCAAAGTCTGGGCCTCCCTACCTGGGGACACCAAAGAATGAGTCTTTTGGTTCTTGAATCACCACATGGCTGACTCGACAACCATAGAATTGAGAGAGGGTTTTTTTTGGGACCCCGGGCTTCAGCAGACTCGGTACATGGAGTCAAGCCATCTGATCACAATGGATATTGGCACCGGTGTTTCTCACATATGGAAGAGGCGGCGCTAGAGGATTGCAGGGACGGGCATAGTGAGGGCCTATTTTGAGGGGGCCTCATACTGGAGGATCTCAAGTTCCTCCTTGTGGGGATCCTCCTCCACTTCGGTCTCTAACACAATGCCTTTGCCATATCCAACACAAAGTCGAGGAAGTCAACATCCCTGGGTGGGGAACAGCGCCAAGACACCGGTAGAGACAGGTCTGTGGACACATCTCTGTGTTGCCAGGTGTCTGGGGACTCCTCGCCCTAAGTCTCACAGTCTGACTCAAAGTCAGAGAAAGACTCCAAGGCTCCGTGACTCTCGTGGTCGGGTCCTAAGCCCAAAGGCTTGTGACCCCCAGGAGACCTGTCTGAGCAATGCGCATTCGCCAGAGAGGACCGGTGTCCTAAGGAACAAGACCAGGACCTCATCCGAAGCATATGGGTCTCTCGAAGCGGATGGCTCTGTAGGATTGGTTCGACAACAGGCAAAGTCCTCAGGGCCAAGGGTCCGGTCATTGGGGTGGAGGAACTGGACATCAATGCCTGCTGCTGTGCCAGGAGGGCAATGATAATGTGCTCCAAGGCCGCCATTCTGGTCTCCATGCCAAATGGCTCCGTAGCTTTTGACTTGGGCACAGATGACTTCAGGCATGGCATCTGTTCTGTTGAGGGGAGTCCGAGGCCGGTCACCCGATGCCAACTCCTCCTTCCAGGGCAGCTTCTAAGGCCACTCCTGCTCCGACCTCTCAGACTCTCACCAGGGAATACAGGGCCTGGTCTGGGATTTATCCACTTTCCCAGATCAGTCCTCCAAGGCGGCCTTCGATGTTTTTGAGTTCTTCTTGCATACCACCTCCAGAAAGTTCCTCTCAGAGAAGCCATGGCCATGGGACTCCAAAGCGGCCTGGGCACCGTGGGGCACAAAGGTATCGGAGGGGACCCTGGCATGTGATGTTACCAGGGACTCTGGCACAGAGTAAGATCTATGGAACAACTTCTCCTGCAGCAACTGATGGCTCTTGATGGCCTTTGTAGACATGGACTTGCAAAGGTCGCAGCTCAAGTTGTGGTCTGGCACAAGGCAAGGGAGGCAGCAGTCATGTGGGTAGGTGAGGGACATCTTACTGCACCGATCACATTTTTTGAAGCCACTGGAGGTCATGGGAAAAACAGGTTCTTTAACCTGGTCAAGAGTCCGAGGCCTACCAGCCAAAAAAGGGTGCAAAGTGTTGATCGAGGGACACCAAGAAAAAAAACAAGAAAATGAACCTGGGGAGAGATGACAAGGCGAGCTGGCTTGAGGATGGAGAGAGGAATCAGTATGCTTACCAGAAAGGAACATTTTAAGACAAAATAAAGACACTTTTTCTAGGGAAACGGGACAGACGCCCAGTGGGCTCCATGGAGAAAAGGAGACTGAGGCAAGATGGCTCCCTTGGGTGGGAAGGGGACCACGCATGCGTGGTGCATCTCCCAAAGGCTTTCTTTGAAAGCTGGAGAGATGCTTCCACACAAGCTCCATCAGCACTGACGTCACCCATATGCGAGGATTGATTTCCTGCTTGTTCCTGGAGAATAGCCCCTAAACCTTTTACATTAGAAGTTAGGTGACCCCTAACCTACGCTCCTGCCCTGTCTCCTCTTTCCTGCTGTTGGTATGAATGTATATCTTCCATATATTACAGTGGCTATTTATTTTCTATTTCTCCCCATATATTTTTTTTTTGATTTCACACTGCCCTGTTTCAAAGATGTGGTATATCAAGTAACAACATAACCCCCCACCCAAGTTTAAGCGATAGAGCTGGCAAATAAGATATATGCTTCCTGATCTTTAACAATTCAGCTTTGTATTTTTTTCACTCAAAAGAAAAAAATGTAACCACCCAACCCCATCCTACAGACCAAAAGAACTATTCCAGGTGAAAGTCAAGGAACAGCTCCAAACATCAACCAATTTAACACCCCATTGTTCCCGTTTGTTAGCTCTTGCAAAAAGCTTTCACAGACCACCAAATTTTACTTCTCTGTACCATTTAACCTGTTTTACTCACTACCATCATCTCATACTTGCAGGCAAGACAGACTTCTCCTTTCCTAGCATGCATATTAAAAGTGGACTCCGCTTCAGGGATCATGTCCTTTGCCTGAGACTTATAAATCTCAATGCCAATAGTGAGTGTGAAGTCTGAAGGTTTGACATTTTTGAGATACATCCCCACACCTGGTTCCAATATTGTTTATATTTAACCATTTTTTTATACCGCCTTATCCTTCAATCAAAGCGGTTTACATTACAACTCAACTAACAATTAAAACAAGAGTAGATACATTAAACTAAACTGATTATAGTACAACAAGAGTAGATACACTATAACTTAAATTACAATTAAAAGTAGTGTACATTAATCCTGTGGGTTAGAACATTAAAACGAGAAGATACATTGTGGGGAGGGGGAGAGGCTGGCATGCAGGACTATTTACATATTATCTACAGTTTCTTCTTGTGGTGGTATGTGGCTGAAACATGTTGGCTGGTGATCAGGAAGCCAATAATATTGCATTTGCTGGGGTTAGGTGACATTTCCACAATGTTCCGAGTAGTGTTTTCAGTTTCTTCCGGAAGTTCTTAATGTCTACTGTGCTTTGTATGTCCTCAGAGATAAAGTTCCATAATGCTAAGGCAGAAAAAGAACGTTCTTCAGGATGTGGATTGTTAGATTTCTGGTAGACAGGTGTGGTAATCATGATTTTGTTATTTCTCCTGGGGCGTGTGCTTGAGTCTCTTGTGATTAGGTCTTGTAGGATGTTTGCTGAGGAGTGATGTATCATTTTGAAGATGTTTAGTATTGTCTTGAACCTGGTGCGAGCATATATTGGGAGCCAGTGAAGTTGGTCGAGTATGGGGGTATGTGGTCATGTCTGGAGGTTCTGGTGATGATACGTGCTGCCATATTTTGTGCCAGTTGGAGGAGATGTACAGTAGTGGCCAAAAAATTAAGGCAGAGACCAAAATATCAGAATTTTATTAGAAAAGTATGTGTTATTGTCACTTTCATGGTCAAAAGCTTTAAGAACCAAAGATATATATGTCATTTTCAAAGTTTTATTCAGGAAACAATATATGTGTGATAGGGTGTCCATATCTTTTCAACACAGCCTGGATTCTTGTAGGCATACTGTTAACTAGCGTTTTACAGTATGCCGGAGTGATTTCGTTGACCCATACATGCTTGAGTATGTCCTTTAAATCTGCTCCTGAAGTTGGATGCAGGGCCAGCCCGTCCATTGAGCAAGAATGTTTTTTGCACAGGGCCCGTGTTTCAGGGGGCCCCGCGCAAAAAACATTCTACATTAGTGCAAATAGATTTTAAAAAAACAAACCGGCTGCTGCTGCCGCTGCTGCCGTGGCAGCGGCAGAATCAAATGTCCCGGCCGCGGGGCCCCGGCAGAGCCTCCCTGCAGCATCAGCTCCCGAGTCCCTCCCAATGCGCAGGCTTTCAGAGCTGCGAAGGGAGAGCTTCTCTGACCTCTCGTGGCTCTGTTAATCCCGCCGGGGCTGATGGGAAATCCCATCAGCCCCGGCGAGTAACAGAGCCGCGAGAAGAAAGGGAAACTCTCGCGGCTCTGAAAGCCCACGCATTGGGAGGGACCCAGGAGCTGATGCTGCAGGGAGGCTCCCCGCGGCGGGACATTTGATTCTGCCGCTGCCACGGCGACAGCGGCAACAGCAGCCGGTTTGTTTTTTTTAATCTATCAGAGCTAATGGGGGGAGGGGGGTTAGGACTGGTAATGGGCTATGGGGGGGGGCTGAGACTGGAAGTGGGTTGATGGGGGGAGGGGGGTTAGGACTGGTAATGGGCTATGGGGGGGTTAGGACTACTAATGGGCTATGGGGGGGCTAAGACTTGAAATGGGCTGATGGGGGGTAGGACTGGTAATGGGCTATAGGGGGGCTAGGACTGGAAATGTGCTGATGGGGGGTTAGGACTGGTAATGGGCTATGGGGGGCTAGGACTGGAAATGGGCTAATGGGGGTTAGGACTGGAATGGGCTATGGGGGGGGCTAAGACTGGAAATGGGCTGATGGGGGGTAGGACTGGTAATGGGCTATGGGGGGTTAGGACTGGTAATGGGCTATGGGGGGCTAGGACTGGAAATGGGCTAATGGGGGTTAGGACTGGAATGGGCTGTGGGGAGGCTAAGACTGGAAATGGGGTGATGGGGGGGCTTAGGACTGGAAGTGGGCTGATGGGGGGCTTAGGACTGTTAATGGGCTATGGGGGGTTTAGGACTGGTAATGGGCTATGGGGGGGGCTAGGACTGGTAATGGGCTGGGGGGGGGTGGCTAGGACTGGAAATGGGATGAGTGGAAGGAAGGCTTGAACTGCAAATAGCTGATGGGGACGGGGGCTTGGAATGGAAATGGGCTGTAAGGGGAGGGAGCTAGGACTGGAAATGGGCTGAGTGAGGGGGGGGCTAGGACAGGAAATGGGCTGATGGAGGGCTAGGATAGGACTGGAAATGGGCTGTTGGGGGGGCTTGGATTGAAATGGACTCATGGAGGGGCTAGAACTGGAAGTAGGCTCATGGGGGGCTTGGATTGGAAATGGGCTGATTGGAGGGGAGCTAGGATTTGACATGGGCTGATGATGGTGGGGCTAGGAAAGGAATAGAAATGGGCTGATGGGGGGCTGGGATTGGAAATGAGCTGATGGAGGGACTCAGATGGGGGAGCTAGGACTTGAAATGGGCTGATGGGGGTTAGGACGGGTAATGGGCTATGGGGGGCTAAGACTGAAAATGGGGTGATGGGGGGCTTAGGACTGGAAGTGGGCTGATGGGGTGCTTAGAACTGGTAATGGGCTGGGGGGTAGCTAGGTCTGGAAATGGGCTGAGTGGAAGGAGGGCTTGAACTGCAAATAGCTGATGGGGACGGGGGCTTGGAATGGAAATGGGCTGTGAGGGGAGGGAACTAGGACTGGAAATGGGCTGATGGGGGGCTGGGATTGGAAATGAGCTGATGGAGGGACTCGGATGGGGGAGCTAGGACTGGAAATGGGCTGATGCGTGGACTAGAAGGGAGCGGATGGTGGGTGGGGCTGGAACTAGAAGGGAGAACATAAGAACATAACATAAGATATGCCATACTGGGTCAGACCAAGGTCCATCAAGCCCAGTATTCTGTTTCCAACAGTGGACAATCTAGGTCATATGTACCTAGCAGTTACCCCAAGGGACACAGGTTCCACAATGCTTGTATTGGTTCAAGCACTGATATCCTGGGTCCCTTCTTAATAATGGTTTATGGACCTTTCCTCCAGGAACTTGTCCAAACCTTTTTTAAACCCAGCTACACTAACAGCCTTTACTACATCCTCCGGTATCAAATTCCAGAGTTTGATTACACATTGAGTGAAAAAATATTTTCATTTATTAGTCTTAAATAGTTTACCCTGTAGCTTCATTGCATGTCTCCTAGTCTTTCTATATTCTGATAAGGTAAACAATCATCTACATTTACCCGTTCCACTCCGTTCATTAATTTATAGACTTCTATCATATCTCCCCTCAGCCGTCTCTTTTCCAGGTTAAAGAGCCCTAACCTTTTTAGCCTTTCTTCATAGGAGTATCCTTCCATCCCCTTTACCATTTTGGTGGCTCTTCTCTGAACCTTTTCTAAAGCTGATGTTGGGGGAGGATTAGAATGGGATAGAGCTGGGAGAGTGAAATGGAGAGGGAAAAAATATTTTGTGTGGGAGGGAAGACAAATCTACAATTGGCCGGATATCGGGAGAGTAAGTGGGGATTGAGGATGGCGGGGTAAAATTTGAGTGGATGAAATAGGAATGAGGAAAGAGCAAAAGGAGAAAGATTAGTATGTTAAAGCAGATGTAGAGAGAGAATGGAAAAAAACTAGAAGAGTGAAGAAAGGACAAATGGACAGCAGATGATGGAGAGTTAGCAGAAGACACGAAGAAACCAGAACAAAGTGGCTGGAGCAATTGCAACTGAAAAAAATGCACAAAATGGTAGAAAAATCTCTCTCTATTGAATTTATTAACTGAAATATGCCAGCTCTGGGAAATGTGCATCATTAACGTCTGCGCTTTGTTTAGTACAAGAGGAAAATTAATTTATAGTTTTATTTCTACAGTGTTGTTGGGCTTTTGGGGTTCCAGTTGTCTTCCTGTTTCTACATTGTGATTTCTTGTTTGGTGATGGTCTATGTTCTGCACGTGTAACTGAGCTGAGGTATTCTGTTTATGTAATTCCTATTTGACATTGCCACTTGTTCTCTTTCCCCAGTAGGTCATGTATTGTTGTTCTCTGAAATGTATTGGTTTAATATTTGTAGTGTTGCCTTTTGATAGGTAGGGTCTTGTGCTTTGTGAGTCCTGGTAGTGCTGTTATGATATGGCGGGTTTGCTATGGGTTCTAAATGGGCAGTGTTTGTAGTAGTTCCTAATGTGCCTGGCGGTTGGCACTGGATTATAGTAATGTAGAAATCTTTTAGTCTTTCTTTATCCATACACTCATTAAGAGGCATGTTTACTAAAAGTTAGTGTATGGTAACATTATGCAAATATGGTCCCTTATGCAAATGAGGCCCCGCAGCGAGTCTCCGCACATGGCCCCGCACCCCCCTTGGGCCGCCCCTGGTTGGACGGTGTGCTGCCACCTTTTTCTTCATAAGATTCCAACAGTTTTCAACTACATTGAGATCCAGAGAGTTTGATGGCCAACTTGGTAGCAGTTTGATCTTGGTAGCAGTTTGATCTTGTCCACGAAGCATTTTTTGACTGTTTTTGCAGTGTGGCACAATGCCGAGTCCTGCTGAAATATAGCTGTGCCAAAAACATTCATGTGTATTTTAACTTTACTATTCAGCACGGATATGTATTTTGCAGCATTTACTCTTTCACCTTTCTCAAAAATGTGCAGGCCACATCGTCCATTTGACGAGATACCATCCCATACTTTAACCAATGGTGGGTGTTAAACAATCTTGATCGTGTACTTCGGATTTAGTCTCTCGCCTGCTGGTCGACGGACGTAGTTGTAACCACTCCCACGTACTTGTTGAAATGTACTTTCATCTGTGAACATTACCCTCTCCCACCATTCAGCAGATTTGTCTTTCATCTTGCTACAAAACTATGCGGGCAGCAATTTGTTTCCTGGTCATCATAGGCTTCTTGGCAGGTCTTCTGGCCATGAGTTTGAATTCACCCACAAGCCGTCGTCAGACAGATCTGGCACTTATCTTTATTCCTCAATCATTAGTTAACTGAGCCACACGTTGAGATGAAGTATGTGGACTAGATGTAATAATGCTTTTGAGGAATAGGTCATTTCGTCCAATAGTTATCCGTCTGCGCCCACATTTTGAACGACGTGTATGGCCACCTGATTTCAGAACATTCTGAACTGCACACCTTGATATATGCAAATGTTTTGCAATAGCACATTGCGAATATTCTTCAGCATGGAGTGTGACAACTTCTCCCTTTACAAAGTCATTAATATCGCACTTTCTACCCATCTTGATTGTATATTTCACATGTAACTTTCAATCTTTTCCTAGTTGTAAAAATTCAAAACTTCATCCAAGAAACCTACTACAGAGTGTAAGTAAACTAAAATGGACGCCAGACGCATGGTGTGACTAATCGCCATGCTGATTAAATAAGTAAGCACGTGTGACATCTCCACAGTACATTATTTAACAATAAATTGTAGAAAAAGATACCTGCCTTAATGTTTTGGACACTACTGTATAGTATGTTTTGATAGTTCCTGGTATAGTGAGTTGCAGTAGTCTAGTATAGGTGTAATGACAGCCTGACAAACTGTGCAAAATGATCCTGAGATAAGGCTGGTTTCAGTTAAAAGAATGAGTTTCATTCTATGGTAGGCTTTTGCAATGGTCTTATTTATGTGGGACTGTCGATTTAGATTTTGTTCCAAGGTGACTCCAAGATATCTGACCTTGTTTTGCACTGTGATTATCCTGTGTAGTATGTTGATTGTGGGGGGGGGGGGGGGGTGTGAATGAGATATCTCTTGTTATGTAGAGTGCTTCTGTCTTGCTATAAGTTTACTGTTAGGTTGTTGTTGCTGAGCCAGATGGTCATATTTTCCCACACATGTGATTATGTTTGAGAGGTCCAGAATGTGTACTGATTATATACCGACAACATCATGGTATTACCAAATGGGATACCATGATGTTGTCGGCATATAATCTGTACTATATTTTGTGGTTTTTATGTTGCAGGTGGACTGTATATAGATGTTTTAGAGTAGTGTGGAGATAGAGGATCCTTGTGGTATGCCCTAGTGTATGGGGAAAAGGTGTGGACTTTTGTGCTCCACATTTGACTTGCCGTATAGTTGCTTGTTTGAGAGATGCTGGCATGTAACCCTGGAAGGGAGGGAAGTTGTTGCTATTTTGTGTATGAAGTGTTTGAGCTGTTCCTTGGCTGATTTTATCCATGTTACAGGGCAAGGGTCAGAGGGAGAGGTGGTAGTGTTCAGGGAGGATGTTATATGTTCTATTTGTTGACAGGTTGGCATGGTAAATTTTCCCCATGTTTTGGTGAAGGCTGGCTCATGTTTCTTGCTTGTTAGAATGGGGGGGAAGATGTTCCGTCTGAGTTTCAAATGTTTGTCCATTAGGTGGTTTGCTATGCTTTGTGGATATATTTCAGCGTCATTTTGTTGAGATGGGTCTCTAGTGAGTGTTCGTACTATATCAAAATGTTATCTGGGTTTATTTGCCAATTTCATGATGAGATTGGTGTGAAATTGTTGCTTCCATCTGTTGATCAGGTCGTTATATTCTTGTTGTTTGGTTCTGTATTGCAGTGTCTTGGGTTTTATTCTGTCGGCATTTCCTCTTGAGTTAGTACAGAATTCTCTTTGCTTCTCTGATTTCTGTGGAATACCATGGTGTGTTTTTTTTTTTAGTTTCTGAGTGGTTGTATGCTTTCTATTTGGTGTTGTTGCTGCTGTAGTTATGATGTGGTTACAGTTTTCAATCGTGTTGTCAAAGTCATCTATGTCTTACAGTTTTAGAAGTATTTCTTGTAGGAAATTTTATTTGTTGAAGCTCCTGAACCTTCTGTCTTTGCACTGCTGGTGTTTAGTATCAATGTTTTTTTCAATTTGCATAATGAATGTTATTAGGTAACATGGAATTGGGGTAATTGATGGGCGTGTTGTGGTGTGTGCAAGCCATACTCTAGGGAAAAAGATGAGGTCGGGGTTTGTACCTAGTCTGTGAGTGGGGGCATTGATTAGCTGGTGGTATTGTAGCAATTCCATTGCTTTCAAGAATGATCTTGCATCTTTCTTAGGCGTCACACTGATGTTGAAGTCTTCCAAGGCTATGAGAGGCTTACATAGTGAGTTGTGGGCACAGACTGTCTCAAGTGGAGAGTTCGTCAGACTTGGCATTCGGGGCTCTGTACATGAGGCATATATTAACATAGTTGTTGGAGATGGTGATTGTGTTGGAGTCTGCTGTGTTGCTTGATATGATAGTCTTGAACTTAAACTGGCGGCGTCTTGCTAGAATTAGCACTCCGCCTCCTCTTACGTGTTCTGTGAAGTTGAAAGCAGAGTATGTGGGATGATTTGGTTAAGAATGACCTGGTTGGTATCATTGAGCCATGTTTCCATGATGCATAGTATGTCTGATGAGTCTGTAGGTAGTCAGTGATAGCATTGGTTTTATTTCTGACTGATCTGGCATTAATGAGTGTGCATGTGATAGAGGTGTCCAACAGGTAGTTGGGATGTGTGGGTTGTATGTGATGAGTAGGTATTGTCATGAGGCTGGAGCCATGGAAGATGCAGCTTTAGAAAAAAAACCTGTTTTGCATAGAGCTGAGAATGTGCAGAGAGTGCAGTTGCATCGCAGCACAGCCAGAGGGGGCAAGAGTAATCCCACAGAGTCTGAAGCAACGTGCTCAGACACTGATTGTATAAGTGGCAATCAGTTGCACCTGAGGCCAAGCCCGGGACGTTCAAACCAAAACTCCCTTTATAAGGAGAAACAGAGAGCAGCAAGAGGGAAGGTGGGAAAGAAGGTGGAGAACCTGCAGAACGTGCAGGAGCTGCAGGACAAGGAGAACGTGGAGCAGGAGAGATTCCACGCAGAGCCACCCCAGAGGGACAGAATCCAGAGGAAGTTTACTCAGACGGATAGAGTCCAGAGGGGCAGAGCACAGAGAGACAGAGTCCAGAGAAAAGCTGCCAGAAGAAACAGTTTGGCTGGTAGGAGTGACTCTCCCAGCCCAAGTAACCTTGTTGGATCAGGATTACAAGGAACAAGGAAGAGAGGTTCCTATTATAAAGATACCTTTTCAGAGAACCATGGTGATTGGGAATCCTTACCAGGTTTTCCTGAACTCCATGAAAGCAAAACATTGCACAGAAAAAACTATCTCCCGAGAGAAGTACGTCAGAAGGAGAGCTCTAGGTGTGGCAATTCCAGGAAGCCAAGGTATGCTGGATCTTTAATTATAAAAGAAAGCCTTGCTAATAGAAACCCTGATAAAGCAGCTATTCCCTATAAGGGGAGGGGAAGCAAAGCAGAGCTTTTTAAGACAATACCTCACGGCTTAACAGAAAGGTTTTACTAGAAGCAAGATAGACCCTGTAAGTTTGTAACAGGGAGTGAAAACTACTATTCAAGGGAAGAATCCAGTGATGCAGAGTCTATGGAAATTGAATGTGAGAATATTATTCCCATGCCTCAGGATGAATCCATGGACTGTAATTTCTGTACTGCTACTAGTATTGAATCCTTGCTAGAATTATAGATAGAAAAGAACTGTGCAACAGATGGTGAACCTTATAACCGTTTGTTTCCTGAATTGTTTAAATTGCTTGAACTAAAAGAAGCCTCAGCTAAGACTTGCGTTTAACTGTGAAGCCTATAACAGTTATCTGCTTGAATATTGGTGGAACCCCTTTTGTAAAGAAAGGACTGTCTTTATTTACTACTTGTCTTAGTGAATCATTGCGTTAAAAGGGGAAATAAAGCCTTGTTACCCTACACTCTTGGCTTGGATAATTTGTGCTCACAAGGAGCTAGAACTTCAAGGACCAAAATGCACTAGGTCCTTAAAGTCACAGCGCTCCTTAAAAATAATAAATGCGCAGGATGCCCTTATAGCCATTGGCCACTGGGGGCACCTGACGACAGTATTTGTATTAGGGGATGTGTTTTACAGGTTGTTTGTTTGTTGGGATGTTGCCATAGGATGCTGTGCTGGATTTGGGTTAAGAGGGTACACTAGTGTTTTGACCTGGTTTGGCCAGCTCCTATATAGTACAAGAGCAGCTGAAGTGCCAGGAGGATGGAAAGAAGGTTGTTACTGTGAATCTTATGGATGAGTTGTGGAATGTAGAATTCCAGTTGGCTAGGGTTCCTATTAGTCAGGGTTTGTTCAGGTATGGTGTGTTAGGTGTGCTTGGGACTGCATGGGGCAAATTCTCCCTCTTCTCACAGAGATTGCCATTGTCCTTGTGTCCTGCTTACTGCCGGTGATCAGTGGCAAGTGGATGGTTCTCCTATATATCCTTATGCTGTGGTGGTGGTGAGTTTGTAGGTGCAGAGGTGTGGGCCGGAAATGAGGTCTCTGAGGCAGTGGGAATCAAAGGGTGCTGCAAAGATGCGGCCAAGGCAATTGAAGTTAGCGTTGGGAGCTCTGGTGCAGTCATTATTGAAAGGTGTTTCAGGCCATCCAATCCTAAAGGACCATGCCAAAGGGCACAGGCCCACCAGGCACAAGCATGCCTTAAGCGCTGCTGCTTTTAAAATCTTATGGAGAGCACCAGTTGGATGGAGCTTCAGAGCAGGGAAGAGCTCACTCCTGCTCCCTTCGTCCACCGATGTTCCCATCAATGACCGTGATCCCAACATTGAACAAGATTCAAAAATTACAGTGTATGAATTTAAGCTCCACAGGACAAGCAATCAGAATCCTCTGAAGACATTTTTGCTATTTTCACCAGATCCAAATAGCTCATTGCAGGACAAAACATGACTGCATAAAGACAGTTGACCACATGCATCTCAAAGATTTTCCCCATAGCTTCTCCCAGTGTTTACAAGAAAAGTGATGGCATGGTGGGTCTATTTTCACATACCAAAAAAGGCTACAAGTCAGGAGCTATAATTAAAATCCTTTGATAACTTTCTACTTCAGATGTTTCAAAAGCAATAAGGGAGGAGATGCCTAATGACTAGAATTGAAATTGAGAACCATGGAAAAAAGGGTGCAAAAACCCACTGTCACTCCTTATGATCGTAGGCAAGTCACTTAAGCCTCCATTACAAACTTACTTTGTAAGCCCTCTGGGGAAATATACCTACTGTACCTGAATTAACTCACCTTAAGCTATGACTGAAAAGGGCATGAGCTGAACCAAAAATCTCTTCCCTTTCCTCCCCTTCCCTTTTGACACTACACTGGTAGTTTACAATGAAAGGACCCACTAGCCTGAATTCTTTTCTCTCTTTCCCAGGGATCTCATGGCCCTGATGGGCTAGGGCCCTCCGAATTACTTGCCCAGCCTCAACTTAAGGAACAATTGTCTAAGCCCTTCCCCCTCTAACAGCTGAGGCTGCAGGGACCCCTCCTTTGCCCAACCAAATCCCTCACTCACAAAACTAGGGATAAGACATCAATTTTCAAAATGCTGCCATGGGTCGGGGTGAACAGTGATCACTCCTGTCCCCATCATCCACACCATCACTTTCATGAATTGTGACCACAGAAGGGAGATGTGCAGGGTCCCTTAGAGCCATAAGTATTTATAAAAGTCTAGGATCTAAAGCCTGTGGTGTCTGGGACACTTTTGTAGCAAGCTGGGTCTCGGCACTAGCACACCTTGGACATGAGAAACCCCCCCCCCCCCCCCGGGGCTTTTTTTCTTTTTTAAATCGTCAAAGATTCGCTCCAACAAGGATACATGCCGCAACCCCTAAAGCACGCGATGATACGACCAATACTTAAACGTAGTAATCTAAGCCCATCCGAACCAAAATCATACTGTCCCATCTCCAGCCTGCCATTCCTTGCTAAAATCGTAGAAAAAGCAGTCCAAAGGCAACTTCAGGACCATATAGATATCAATGCCCCACTGGACATACATCAGCATGGATTCAAGCCCCAACACGGCGTGGAAACACTATTCACCTCCCTCTTTGACAATCTCCTAAGAGGCATAGACAACATAAAAAACAGATTCCTGCTAGTATTCATGAACATCTCGGCGGCTTTCGACACTGTCACACGCTAAGCTATTACAACGTTTACAACAGATAGGACTATGCAAGAATACCCTGAAGTGGTTTACATCATACCTCAAAGGGAGAACGCAACAAGCCAAATGCAACCAAAAGAAATCACTACAATTCCCCATCATGCAGGGAATACCTCAAGGCTCAGCCCTATCTTTAATGCTCTTCAACATCTACATACAGCACATATGCAACATCAAGCACCACAAACTACATTACCACATTTATGCTGACATCATGGTTTACACTCCAATCAACTTACTAGCACTAAACACTACAACAATAACAAAATGCCTCGAAGACATGAATGACTGGATCATAGCCAACAACTTAACAGTCAACTACGACAAAACTGAGGCAATGTTTGTTACCAAGAACCCCACCTTCATATCCCCACAAACTATCAGCATCCTAGACAAACACATAGTAGTCAAAGAAGAAGTTAAGTATCTGGGCATAACACTAGACAGAGCTCTGAACCTAAAATCCCACATCACCAAAACCGCAAACAAGGCATATCATTGATTGAAAACAATCAGACAAATCAAACCAATGCTCCGTCAAGACCACTTCCACACAGTGTGTCAAGCACTCATTACACCACTGCTTGATTACGGAAACCCACTATATCAAGGCCTTCATCAGCAGACACTCCACCCACTACAGATGGTACAAAACACCACAGCGCGCATCATTACAGACACTCCAAGGACTGAGCACATCACTCCCGTCCTACAACTACTATACTGGCTCCCAATGGTGGCAAGAGCTAAATACAAAACAATCATGATCATCTTCAAAGTCATTCACCATCTCTCAGCAGACGTACTCCAAAACGTTATAACAAGGGACATCAGCAACAGACCAAGAAGAACTAACAATAACATGATCGGCACACCTGCAGGCTATCACAAAACCAAACAACTTCAAAAAGAGCACCACCACTACTGGCATCCACACTATGGAACTCCCTACCAATGAGCCTGAGAGCTTTAGATGACCTCACAGACTTCCGCAAAGACCTCAAAACATTGTTAGTTATAGAAACCTATGAGCATTCAGGCAACATCACCTATCCAAACAGTAACACTACTACCTCCGTCAACACACACACATCCTATCCATACACACAAATCTATCATACCACATTATTAAATACCTCACTTGTACTGTCTAAATACTGTTAAGTAACTGTACTGTCTAAATGTTTACACGTGCCCTAATGTTAAATGTAACCCTCCAATTGTGATGTGACGTGACCACCTTGATTGAAGGAAAAGGTGGCATACAAATCTGTCTAAATAAATAAATCATCTACCACTCCCCACAGCAAGGAACACATGAAGTTCCCAGCCCTGGGAATATGAGTAAAGTATATTTGATATTTAGCTACTGGTTGATGCAGACTGAAGCCAGGAACATATCTACATCCCATGGTTAAATATTTATATTTCAAGAAGAGGTACTGCTCAATAACTGAGGATTAGTACACAAGACCTTCTGTGTGTTATATGAATTTTGAGAAAACAATTTGAAAGATACTCTCCATGATTTGCCACACTAAAAAAACATGTTTCCATCAACATAACTATCGGAGATACTGATCGTTTAAGATAAATGTATGAAATATTCCAACCGAGAAAGTAATCACAAAAAGATACTTTATTTGGAAGTCTAAGAGAAATGTATATATACTACTTAGGAAGAATGTAAAGTTAATTCTTAAGGAAGTATACAATCTAGAAAAAAGGACAGAAAAAAATTACCAGTAACAATTTACTATAGTTTCATGAATTATTCTGAGAAGAGAATTCACTTATTCTAAGATAAGGAACAGGGGCACATACCTTTATAACAACATCTTCAACCATCAGTGCCACATTTTGTTCTTCTGAAGAAAGCATCATACTTTCTAGCAACAAAGAGCAGGGCTGTAATACCTAAAGATTGGAAGAGAAAAAGTTCTACTGCAAAGCTACCATTTATATAGCACTATTTGAAGATAATTGTATAATGAGCTGTGTAAGGGACAAGGCAGAGACAAGGAACTCACTCTTCTAAAAAAACAGAGAAGATAAGGCCTCAGAAGAGCCTAGTAGTGGAGGTTGTACAGGGCCATATTTTA
Source organism: Ichthyophis bannanicus (assembly GCA_033557465.1). Classification (NCBI taxonomy): domain Eukaryota; kingdom Metazoa; phylum Chordata; class Amphibia; order Gymnophiona; family Ichthyophiidae; genus Ichthyophis; species Ichthyophis bannanicus. The sequence continues at coordinate 122,116,646 of CM066043.1, read as the reverse complement.
ACAGATTCCAAACATGCTTGGGACCGACATGGATGGCAGTGGTAAGAGATTTCTATTTCTATTTCAGTCTCATAAACCTTTCTTCCCCAAAACAGATTAAAGCCAATTTAAATGTAAGCAAAAAAAAAAAAAAGAACATAACACAAAATCAAACATAAAAGAATATGATATAACAAACAGAAAACAAATAGAAATCTATACCGATCACAACCTTCAGTCTCACTGAAACAAAAAACAGCAAGGTTTAAAGTTAAGATAAAAAGCATGGTGATGAGGAACTAGTGCTTAGATAAATAACTATATAAATTCACATACTCTACTCCAAGTAGAACTGCTGCAGGATGGACCAATTCAGTAATTTCTGCTATCATCTATTAGGTTACTCAACTATATTTAGTTTACTTAATTTAAAATTTTGATATACTGCCATATCAAGCCATCATGGTGGTTTACAATAAAAACAGGTAGCTAGAACGTTAAAAGAATTCCAAAATCAAAAAGAAAAAACACACATACCAGAGAGAAATACATAGTAGAGAAGGAAAAAAAGAGAATTACAGAGCACAGACCAGTCTGCATCAGGAGGTGAGAAAAGCTTTTTGAAAGAAATCTGACTTGAGTGAGGATTTAAAGCTGAAATAGGATAGCTACAAACAGACATCGGGGGGGGGGGGGGGGGTGTTCCAGAGCATAGGTACAATAAAGTACAGTAGAATGCAGAGAGTCTGGTGGACTCGAACCTAGCTTGAGAGGCAGCGGGAAGGTACAGGTGATTAGCATGAACAGACCGCAGAGCTCTATGTGGCATGTGTAGAAGGATCTGAGAGGAAAGCCAGAGAGGAAAACCCAATGTATAGGGCTTCGTGGGTGAGAATGAAGATTTTATAATGAATTCTGTATTCGATGGGCAAGAGGAGAACTTCCAAGGTTTGTGGGATGACTTTGGTTAAGTTATTTAAGGCAGCATTCTATGTATTTATTTATTTAATCGTTTTTATATACTGCCCCTTCCAGTTTACATTGAACAAAAACTCCCCAACACGGTTACAGAGAACATGTAAAACTATAATATAATGAACTATTTACATGTCAGCTAGATACCTAAACAGGTGTCGTGGGAGCCGAGTCTACAGAATCTGATGACCAAGAGACAAGTTACAGGGGAAGCTCTAAGGGATGTTGCTGTCAGAGAGGGGAGGAGGATAGTGGAGGGAGATAGGATGTAGGGGGTAGTGTAAGTGAAAGAATTATAATATTCAGAGAAAAGTAGAGTTTTTAATTCTTTGCAAAAAGTCTTTAGGTCTTTAATTTATCTGATAGAATCGGGGAGAGAGTTTCAAAGGGTGGGTGCTGAATAAAGGCCCTATTGCTGGTAGTTTGCCTGGATTTTTGAATAGAGGATGGTATGGATAAGAGGTCTTTTGTATATTTTCTTCCGATTCTTACCTCAGATTGTGCATGGATCAGGGTGGAAAGGTAGGAGGGTGAGATGCTATTGTATAATTTGAATGTTATAACTTATCTTGTATTTTACCCTGAAACAATGGGGAGCCAATGTCGATTATAGAGTATTGGGGTGATGTGATCGGTAAGGCTTGATTTGGAGATTATCCTAGCAGTAACGTTTTGCACAAGTTGAAGTAAGTGGAGTGTCTTTTTGGGTAGACCTTGTAAGAGACTATTAATGTAGTCCAAGTGAGGAGTAATCAAAGCTTGGACTATTGTTCTAAAGTCGTGTGATTCCAGGATTGGCCTGAGGTACTGTACTGTTTTTAATTTAAAGAAAATTGTCCTAGCAGTTTGTTTGACCTGTGCAGTCATACTGAGGGTTCTGTCGATAATGACACCAAGGTACTTTACCTCCTGTTTGACTGGCAGATCGATATTATGGAGTTTGAAGGTAGTGGGGGTGTAACGTTTTGGTTTCTTGTCGTAAATAGGATTTTAGTTTTTTTGAAGTTTATTTGCATGTTTGTATTGAGCCATGATTCTGCTTCAATTATACAATAATGTTGTTGTAATGAGGGGGTTTTTATGTCAACTGTAGCATATAACATTGTACAGACTAATATTCTTCACAGTGTTCAGAGTACATGAGGTGGTAGTATGATCAAAAGTGGACTACCGGAGTGGAGTTTTAAGAGCTGAAAATATTAGATTACTTGGTGACCAGGGCCGGCCTGCCCATTATGTGGCAATGTTCTTCACACAGGGCCCTGTGCTTCAGGGGGCATCATGCCAATATGGTGTTCAGCTCCCAAGTCCCGAACGTTTGTAGGACCAACTTTAGAGGAAGCCAGAGAGGGCCAAGGCCCCGGCTCACCTCTGTACAGCTGCCGGACTGAAGAGCATAGTTTTCCTTCACCGAGTCAAGCGGCTGTGTTCTCATGGAGCCTGCTGGCACGCCGGAGGTTAAAGGGCATTTCATGTTTCCCAGCACTCAGCAGGCTCCACGAGAACACAGCTGCCGGACTCGGTAAAGGAAATCCCCGCTCTACATTCCGGCAGCTGTACAGAGGTGAGCCAGGGCCTCGGGTCTCCCTGGATTCCTCTGAAGCTGGTCAGACAGGCGCAAGGTTCTTTAGGGAGGGGGAGGGGGTGGCTAGGACTGGAAATGGGCTAATGGAGGGCTAGGATAGGACTGGAAATGGCTGATGAGGGGCTAGGATTGGAAACGGGCTGATGCGGGGGGGGGGGGATGGGAAGAATGGGACTAGAAGGAAGCAGATGCTGGGTGGTGCTGGAACTAGAAGGGAGCAGATGGGGGAGGACCAGAAGGGGGTGGGGTCTGGAGGAGTGAGAATGGAGAGGGGAAAAGATATTTGGTGTGAGAGGAAAGAAAAATATACGATGGGGATTGAGGATGGAGGGGTGAAATTTGAATGGACGAAAAAGGAATAAAGAAATAAATGGAGGAAAGAGCAAAAGGGGAAAGATCATTATATTAGAGCAGATGTAGAGAGAATGGGAAAAACTAAGAGAAGGATGAACAAATGGACAGTAGACAATGGAGAGATAGCAGAAGACACAAAGATAACAGAAAAAAGCGACTGGGGCAGTTGCGATGGAAAAATAAAAAGTCATACAACAAAAAGGTAGAAAAATACTATTTTATTGTGAAATCATTAACTGGAATGTGTCAGCTCTGGGAAAGTGCATCGCTAACGTCTTTGCGTTTTTGTTTAGTACAAGAGGAAATTAATTTATAGTTTTATTTCTCTAGTGTTGTTGTACATTCCAAGTTTGGCTTTTGGGGTTCCCAGTTTCCATATTTCTAAATTATGATCCCTTGTTCTATGTTTGCTGACGGTCTATGTTTTGCTTTTATAACGGAGCTGCAGTATTCTGTTCATGTAGTTTCTATGTGAGTTCTCTTTCCCCAGTAGGAGATGTATTGGTTTAATATTTTCAGTGTTGCCTTTTGATAGGTAGTGTTTGGCGCTTTGTGAATCCTAGTAGTGCTATTATGATACAGCGGGTTTGCTATGGGTTCTAAATGAGCAGGATTTATAGTACTTCCTGGAAGTTGGCACTGGAGTATAGTAATATAGAAATCTGGTAATCTTTCTTTATCCTCAATGCCCATGCAAATAGTATTCAGACACTCATTAAGAGGCATGTTTAAAAGTTAATGCACATGCACAAATCTTAATGTGAGCTAAGTGCAGGAACACTCATTTATTTCTATTGGTGCAGTAGCACTTAACGCACATTAATATTTAGTAAACATGCCCCCAAGTAATTACCAGGACAAAAGAGGCTTGTTTAGGACTTTTGAAAGCCACCTAAAATTTTAATTGGCAACATATACATTTTAAAATAAAATAAATTTATGTAAATGAGGTCCAATGGATATGCAAATAAGGTCCTGCAATGGCTCCGTACCATCCTTGGGCCGCCTCTGTTCGTGACAGACTAAAAAATACACTTGAGGAGCTACAAGATGGATGAGGTAGGAAAATGACTGACCTAGTTGCACAGAGTCAAAGGGTAAGACTCATGTCCTTAAGGGGAGGAATACATGGACGAATACATGCAAGTTAGACCAGCAATGGAGGGAGTATTCCTAAGGCACAGGAATGGGATGTATTTATCATATTAATTTAGGGCCATATGGGCTTCTGTGCTCAAGGCTGCAGAAGAGGCAGCGAGCCCCACAACACATTACTTCAGGATTGGGACAGGGATATCAAGCTGGGTTAAACTTCAGAAAAAAAAATAGACAGGGAGGTGGAAACCAGAAGACATAAGACATGTATGTGATGTCTAAGGATACAGCTTAGAGGAAAAAGCTGGATAACTGCATACTCACATTCACACTGGGCAAGGAAGCAAGATAAAGGAAGCTACTACAGGAAGCAGCTAGACTTTTTGACAAAGGAAGCAGAGATTTAACAGCTGGGTAAGAGGTATGCACTGGAAATGGAAATTACACTTACCTGGTAATTGTTGTTCCTGGAGGGACTCCAGTTTAGTCCTCCAACTCTGGGTAGCGTACCTCCTCCTGCAGCATGGAGACTGGACCAATCAGAATCTTGCCCTCACTGGCTGTATGCTGCTGGAGATCCCATCAGCCCCAGTGAACTATTGACAAAGCAGACTAAAAGAAGCAACACATGAGTAGGTAAAAAACAACTAACCATAACTGTAAACTAGTAAGGTGAAACATTAACCTTAAACTATCCACCTGAACCTCCCCCCCCCCAAGAACGAGGAAGCCAGTATTACGCACTTTGCTTCTGCCCCATCACCCCAGAATAAGTGATAGACACAGCAGCAGACTAAGAAAGAAACAGAAAGGGAAAGACAGACTGGCCATGGCCAGAGTCTCCAAACATGAACCATACTGTGTTCTGCCTACTGGAACCATCTCTTTTCACAAACACGGTGTCCTTCAGAAAGAAACTGACTCCCGGGTGGGAATGAGGACTAAACTGGAATCCCTCCGGGAACAACAATTACCAGGTAAGTGTAATTTCCATTTCCTGATCGGTCCTCCAGTTTAGTCCTCCACCTCTGGGATATAACAGAGCGGTTATCATTGGGTGGGACCTCTCCAACCGGCGTGCAATACTGCCGATCCAAAGCATGAATCCCCTGCCGCCATAATATCCAGACGGTAGTGCTTGCTGAAAGCATGAAGAGACGACCAGGTAGCCGCCCTGCAAATTTCCGCTAGCGGAACTAAGCTGTGCTCTGCCCACAACATCGCCTGCTCCCTAGTAGAGTGCGCCCATAATCCCACCGGAACCGGATGCCTTTGCAAAATATATGCTGACGCAATTGCTTCCTTAACCCATCAGGAAATGGAAGCCTTTGCCGCCACTTCTCCCTTTTGCACACTGCCAAACAGCACAAAGAGACGGTCCGACTTCTGAGACTTTTAGGTACCAGCGCAACGTCCAGACGATGCAAGCCCCGGTCCATGGTCTGTTCCGCCCCCGAGCTGAACACTGGAGGGAAGACCAACAGGTTCAAATGAAATGGAGAGACCACCTTAGGCAGAAAGGATGGAAGCGGCCTTAAAATTACCCTGTCTCTAGAAAAGGACAAGAACAGCTCTCTGCACGACAGCGCCTGCAACTCCGAAATGCACCTTGCAGAACAGATGGCCACCAGGAACACCGTCTTCAACATTAAATCCTTAACGGATGCTTGGCTCAGGGGCTCAAAGGGTTTCTTGACCAAGGCCTCCAAAACCAGATTCAAATCCCAAGGTGGTACACACACTCTGCGCGAGGGCCGAAGCCTGAACACCGCCTTAAGGAAACGCTGCACATCCGCAAGCGAACCCAGAAGTACTCCCTGAATCCTGCCCCTGTAACAAGAGAGAGCTGCCAGCTGGGCCTTCAAGGAACTGGTGGCTAACTCTTTCTCCAAACCATCTTGCAAGAAACTGAGTACCACCGGAATGGAAGCTGTCGCCGCCCGGATTTGCCATCAGGAACACCAGTCCTCAAAGATCCGCCACACGCGCACATACACGAGATGTGGAAGGCTTTCTTGCTCGAAGCAGCGTGGCGATGACCGCCGCCGAATAACCTTTTCTTTTCAACCTCGCCCTTTCAATGGTCATACCATATGCGAAAATCGATCCACCTGGGGCATTCGCAGGGGACCCTGAACTAGCAGATCCACCGATGTCGGAAGCCGCCAGGGCTCTCCGTCGAGCAGGTGAACCAGATCTGCATACCATGGGTGCCTTGGCCAGTCCGGGTCCACAAAGTACCATGCCGCGGTGCACCTCGATGCGCTGAACCACCCGTCCAATAAGTGCCCATGGTGGGAAGACATATAGGAGCCCTGATGCCAGCCAGGGCTGAATGCGAGTGTCGATGCCTTCGGACATCCTTTCCCTCCATCTGCTGAAAAACTGACTTGTTTTTGCTGACTGAAAGGTCGCCATGAGATCCATTATCGGCAACCCCCACCTGTAGACAATTTGCGCGAACAGCTGTGGATGAAGCTCCCACTCTCCGGCGTCCACCCACAACCTGCTGAGGAAATCTGCCATCACATTGTCCTTTCCTGCGATATGCCCTACCGAAATGGCCTGCAGACGAGGTTCTATCCACAAGAACAACTCCTCTGCCTCTTCCTCCATGGCCATACTTCCTGTTCTGCCTTGTCAATTGATGTAGGCCACCATTACCAAATTGTCTGAGAGAACTCTCACCGCTCGACCCTTCATTGACCTCTCGAACGCCTGCAGCGCTAGGAACACCGCCCGCAGCTCAAGGCGATTGATCGACCAAGAAGCCTCGAGGGGAGACCAGATCCCTTGCGCAAACTGGCCCCTGCAATGGGCTCCCTAACCTGAAAGACTCGCATCCATCAGAGGGAGCCAATCTGGTTGTTCCAACGGCATGCCTGCTTGCAGGGACTCTGGGGACAGCCACCACTGCAGGGCTCGTCTGACCCGCATCGGGCAGGGAAGGCGTTTGTTCAGCGAGTCCGTCTGGTTCGACCAGTATTGCAGCAATGCCCTTTGTAACGGTCGCATATGATACCTGGCCCACGGCACCACTTCCAGAGTTGCCGCCATGGTCCCCAACAGCCGCAGGTATCACCATGCCGTCGGCGCTGAAAACCCCAAGAACCTGTGCACGAGCTTGCATAGGATATGCGCCCAGCAATCTGGAAAACATACCATCCTCTTGAAGTGTTGAAACAAACTCCTAGATATTCGAACGTCTGCGATGGCGCTAAGTGACTCTTTTTTGCGTTGACTACCCAACCGAGACTGTAGAATCTTCACCATTCTGTCTGTGGCTTGCATGCTCTGGACCTTGGATTTTGCCCAAATTAACCAATTGTCAAGATAAGGGTGGTCTAGAATTCTCTCTTTTCGTACCGCCACCACCACCACCATGATCTTGGTGAAAGTGCGCGGGGCCGTAGCCAACCCGAACGGCAATGCCTGGAACTGATAATGGCCCCATGGGAAGGCGAACCTCAGGAACATTTGATGGGCCACCCTGATCGGAATGTGCAAGGCGGCCTCTGTGAGATCGAGTGACGTCAAAAACTCTCCTTGACGCACTGCCACTATGACGGATCTCAGGGTTTCCATGCAGAAATGAGGAACCCGCAGACGATTCACTCCTTTGAGATCCAGAATAGGTTGGAGACCCACGTCTTTCTTTGGCGCCACGAAATAAATGGAGTAGCGACCTACCCTGAGGTCTGAGACAGGTACAGGAACTACTGCTCCCAAGTTTAACAGTCGATCTAACATTAGCTGAATCGCTAGAGCTTTTTGCTGCCCTTTGCTGGGTGACAGAACAAATGCGTCTCAAAGCAGGCAAGCCAACTCCAGCGCATAGCCTTCTCGAACTATCTCCAACACCCACTGATCTGACGTTATTTGGACCCAGGCAGGAAGAAACCCCCGAAGCCGACCTCCTATCACTTGGCTTCCTACCGGGGTCCGCCTCGTTTCATTGAGGCTTTCAGTTGAAGGATGAGGAGGCCACCGTGAAACCTCTGCCTGCCCTGCAAAACCAATGAAACCCTTGGGCTCTGTAGGCAGACCTGCCGCGCTGAAATCCTCCCAAGCGGGAAGACCGAAATCTTCTGAAGTCTCTAAACTGACCACGAGTGGGCGGAAAGGAACTCCCCTGCTTAGGCTTATCTTCCGGCAGTCTGCCCCCTTTGGACTCTCCCATGTCCTTCACCAATTTGTCCAGATCTTCTCCAAACATCAACCTGCCTTTGAAGGGGAGTTTGCTGAGACGCGACCTAGACGACCCATCGGCCGCCCAGTTCTTCAGCCAAATGGACCTCCGTGCGGCCATCAGGGAAGCCATACTATTCACTAACGCTCGGATCAAATCACAGGGTACATCTGCCAAATATGCTGAACCGGATTCAAGCTGAGTTACCTCCATCAAACCCTGCTGATCCAGGCGAGGGTCCTGCCTTAAGTGCTGAGACCACCACAGACAGGCCCTTGCCACCCAGGCGCCACAGATAGAAGCTTGTAAAGATAGTGCATCGGCTTCAAATGTCTGTTTCAATAAACCATCCACCTTTCTGTCCTGCGCATCCTTTAAGGCCGCACTACCTTCCACCGGAATAGTCGTCTTCTTGGTCACCGCCGACACAGCAGCGTAGACTTGCGGGGAACAAAACTTTTCCTTGTCTTTGTCCACCAAAGAGTAGAGCCGGTTCATTGTTCGGCTTCCCTTCAATCCCGCTTCAGGTTGATCCCACTCATTCTGAATCTACAACTCTATGAACCGGGAATACCGTCAGACTCTCTCACCGCCTGAATGAGGGGATCCTCTAGTCCCACCTACTCCACAGGCTGAGTCGTAGCTAGATTAAGCGTCTGGAGTGACTCTGTTATCAGAGGCATAAGTTCCATCTCTTCTTTGAACACTTTTCCCTTCCACCTTAGATCATAACCTTTACACCCTCCTCCCTATCCCTTCTGCAAAACTCAATTTCCTTAACACAACCATATGCCTTATTGCAAATTCATATGTAAATAGTTGATCTTTGATCTTTGTATATAGTTCTTCTCGTTACCATATGTATTCATCGTTATCTTGTTCTATGTAAACAGTTGAAACATACTGCTAATTTGTTCCATGTAAACCGTCTTGACTTGTAGAAAGACGGTATATAAAAATCGTTAAATAAATAAATAAATAAGTTCATCTTTGCGAAAAACCCGTATGATCCTTGACTGATCCTTAGGCTCCGGAATCTCCCCCTCTTCCAATTCCTCTACACCGTACTCGGGATCTATTTCAGCGTCATCCGCTTCCTGCCACTCCGGATCTGTCTGTTCCAAGTCCGCGCACCGAGGTCTCTGCCGGCTTGGGATTATCGCCTCTTGTGTCCTCCCCCTTGGGTGACAGCAGAGACGCCCCCAGCGAGAGGGACTCTGGCAACTTTCCTAGTCATCCTAAGAGAAAGGCCTGATGCATGATGAGGACAAAGTCCAGGGAAAAATCCCCCAAAGCCGCTTCGGCACCTAAGACCGGCTGAGCGCCCAAAGACCTCGCCAGTGTAGCTGTGGGGGACCCCGCCGGAGCCTCCACAGACGGCTCGCCTTCAGCACTTATTGCGGGGCCTAGGGAGTCCTGGACCACCCTGTCCTCTATTTGCTGTTCCACGTTGGAAGAAACAGCAGCGCAGCCTCTACAAATCCCGGTATCAGACACTGTCCCTCTGCGCGAAAACCGCAGACCACACACTGCGGTCTAGCAGACATGAGGCAATGAGCTGCAATATAGCCTTAAAGGGGGGGGGGGGGAATCGGTGTTGACAGGCTTCAGAAGTGGAAACAAACCGATCTGTCTAAAGGAAAATAACAAATATATATATATAGTGTGACGTAGAAGCCCACACAGAACCTATGCAAATAGATAGAAAGGAGGAATTTACCTTTGAAACTGTTAGTCAGCCAGCATATACAGCTCATGAGAAACAGGGAAAGAGAGAAGCAGAGCTGACACACCCAAGCTCTGATGTAGCAGCAAGCTCAGAGTTTGATTACACTCACCTGGGCAAGAAAGCCGAGCCAGCCTGCAGGGAATGGAGAGATAAAAGCCGGAGGGTAGCTCCAGAAGGGAGTGCTGTGATTCCCCAGAGAGAAAGGAGTGCTGTGATTCCCCAGAGAGAAAGGAGTGTTGTGATTCCCCAGAGAGAAAGGAGTGCTGGGATTCCTCAGAGAGAAGCAGTGGGCGTGTCAGAGAAGCAGGAAGCAGCAGAGGCGAAGCCTCAGAGAAACGTGGCTGGAAAAGCACACAGACTACAGGCAGCTGGAGGTCCTGTGAGGAAACAGGTTGCAGCTCAGAGAGAGAAGCCAGGGCAACAGAAGGAAGGAAGGCACACCCTGTGGCTAGGAACCTACCTGGACCACGAGAGCAGGGAGTCTCCCAGACCTCACTGCCAGAGGAGAAGCTTCAGCATTCATACAGGTGGGAGCCTAGCACTATAATAAGGAAAGCCAGAAGTTCTGTTCGGAACAGAGGGCCAGGGCATTGCTCAACACAAGAAGTGTCAGCAGAAAGTTATAAAGGAGTTCCTGATAACTGGAGGGAACAAAAGGAGAGCCAGGGAAGAAACACTACAGCTACAGGTACTTTTAAACCTCACTGTATGGAACTGTGTTTTTATGAGATACCCGAGTTCTCAGCGAGGGTTTTTTTTCCAGAGACAGCAGTAAAGGTCTGAAGCCAAACCCCACACACACTGAATGTGAGGATATGCAGTGGGAGTGTAGCACTAGTGAATCTGAATATGCTCCTATGGATTGTACGCTATGCCTTGCAGACAACATTGACTCTTTATGCTAAGTTTTGTAATGTACTCCTCTACTCAAAAAAGTGACTGTGTGGTGGACATAGTTGGATACCATGTTCCTTTCCTGAAAACATCCGACAAAAAAAAAATATTTTTGTATCTTGGGGGTTTGCTTTGGTGATTTTTTTGAGTAGTTTACTTGTCACCGAAGGGATAGGGTTTTTGTTTGTTCAAGTTTTGTAATATAGCAAAGAAAAAGATGATATTTTTCTTTCAGTTGTTTGTTTTCCATGTTTTGTTTGCACTTAAAAATCCTTTGGGAAGGGGAATAAATTCCTTGTTATGTTTTGCCTTGAACACTCGACTTACGACTATTATTTGCTAACAGAAGATATCAGGGTACCCCAACCTTCACACCCTAGGCGAAGGCCTGGCACCCGTTTACAATCGTTTTTTTTTTTTTTCAGGAAATAAAGCCCTAAACACTGCCAATCAAACCAAACCAAATCTTTCCTACAATCAAGGGATCCTAACTGGAGCAGAAACTAAATCCAGACAGCAGCCCTCCTGCCTCAAGCCCGTTTCTGCAGTGAACCGAGCGAGACGCTGCTCTGAAGCCCACCCTGCGGTGCTGTCAGCGCAGGAAGGGAAAAATAAAATGGCCGCCGCTAAGAAGAAAAAGGCGTGAAACACACTGGACAGGCCCAAACCGCGATCCCCCGTCAAACAGCTGACTTACCCCCCCCCCCCCGTAGGGCAGCTCTATCAGTCGTGATGTCACCCGACTCCTCTGCGAGCGACGTCGGCGGCGAGAGCTGCTCTGCCAGCTTGAACACGCTGCTCTTCGCTCCGGGCCGCTCAGCGCCGAAGAACAAGGCACCTTGCGGCAGAGTGTGTGACTGACAGATCTCTCCCCCGTACAGCCTAGGAGGAGAGATCTGGTGCTGCCCACCTGACGAAATGAAGCCAAGGAAGAGCGGGAGAGGGACAGAAGGGCAGCGGCAAGACCGGTTTCTCTTCAAGTTCTTTTTTTTTTAAAGCTACAGCACCCTGGAAATGACAGAACACAAAGTAAGCTAAAGTGAGGAAAACAAATACTAAAAAACTATCTAGTGTTGCCTGTTCAGTCCTTAAGTGAGCCCAGCTCTAAGCTCACACGTCCTCCTGATGCATGGGGACTGGACCCACTGGGGCTGATGGGATCTCAAGCAGCATACAGCCGGTGAGGGCAAGATTCTGAATGGTCCAGTCTCCATGCTGCAGGAGGAGGTGCACTACCCAGAGGTGGAGGACTAAACTGGAGGACCGATCAGGAAACAGCTTTTAACAGGGTTGGTGGACTAAGCCAGGAACAGACAAACCCAGATATGTACTACTGCATTTGGGAAGAAACAACTTAGCACATAGAATATTGATTTGAAAATACAGATGAACAGAGACTTCGTCTGGCTGAAATTAAATTGTGTGGTGATTGGTATCATCTGGTCCCAGATCATCCCACTCTTCAAATGAAAAGTGCCAAGACTCCAAGGGGCAATGAGAAGTCCAGAAAAAAAGCTCAAAGGAAACAGGGGATTTTGTCAAGAGTTTAATTGGGCAGGTCATACATTATGAAGTAATAATGCTTGGGGGGGGGGGTACTACATTATTCAAGGATGATGGGGTGCACTTATCAGATACAGTGGTTCTCAACCCAGTCCTCCAGGACCCCCAGGCCAGTCAGGTTTTCAGGATATTCACAATGAATATGCATGAGATAGATCTGCATGCACTGCTTCCATTGTATGCAGATCTATCTCATGCATATTCATTGTGGATATCCTGAAAACCTGACTGGCCTCAGGGGCCCAGAGGACTGGGTTGAGAACACTGGGCTAGATATTTAACGCCGACTGCAGAAAACTATCAGTTCAGTTCTGAAAGTCTGGGGATGGTTGAGGCTTTGAGGGAGTGCTAGGAACCTCTTCTTGGTGGGCTTAACTTTGTGACTTTTGTTTTCGAGTTGGATAATGATTTAGTTATAAAGCTTTACTTTAAGCATAAAAGAGCAGCCATTTCATAGCATGAAAGTTATGGTATTTTTGGATTTGCAAGACCTGCTCAAAAGAGGAAAAAGCAGTTTCTCCTAAGGCACACTACGGTGCTCCAGACTGGGATCCTATTCTTTCTAAAATTCCCATGTATATGTGTGATTAAACTGAAGAATCATAGGGGCCAGATAGCATGCACTAACACGGAGCAACTGCAGCAAATTTCTGTATTATCTGCATGAATGAGTGGGAATGACCAGGGAGTGGGCATGTATGTAATGCATGGTTATCGTAAGCCACAGTGGGAAGAATGATGTCCGACTGCATTCTCTGCATGATCACTGCATTAGTTGGTGGGGATCTGCTGTGCATGCGCTCAACAGATAAGGCACTACGATCGCAGATAATGCGGCATTATCTGAACTTTTTTGCCATGTTAGTTGCAAAAGTGATTCAGTCACTCTGCTCCTTAATGTTTTTTCTGATCCATCTCAATTGTATAAGTTAAGTGAAAAAACTAGGTCTCCATTGGTTAGTTAAAGTGTTACCCTAGAAGTAGTTCCTAAAACTCGATAAGCCAATGCCTTCAGTACATTTCTGTGCCAGCAACCAACTGCCATCCTTTTTTTTTTTTTTTTTGGAAATGTGAAAATTATGTATTTTCAGTTTTTTCTTTTGGATTTTTGGACTGTTCCGTTCCCCATATTAAAAAATTTAGATAGCATCTCGTTTGTTATTTAGTTCTCTTTAGATTTTTTTTATGTTGAAAATGGTGTTTCTTTGAGTATGCTACATTCTGAACAGGTGGTATTTTTATTAATGCATTTTAAAAAAGTTAAAAAGGGGGGGGGGAAGAGGGTGGGAGGTCCTTTTGTGGTGCTTCATATGGGGGGCGGTGGGGTTATGTCAAGAAGCAGCAAGCACAAAGGTGCTCTGTGGTCAAGATCATTGCTATTTTCATTCAGTAAGCCCAGAAAAATATGACCAAAAATATTCATTATGACCCTTATTTAGGTGAACTGATATGGAGTACTTTTCACATACTCTGAAAACTCTAAAAAGATACAGTCATACTCTCAAAATCAAAGATGTTTCATAACATATAAAATTTTCTAAACCCTCTCCAACAGACCCAAGAACTACAGAACAAACTGTTTCTTACTGTAGTAACATTATTTCCTCTTTTTTCATGGAGAAAAGGGCAAGCTAACACTTTTAAATCCTTCATAACAGCAGTCATTTTCTGTGAATTGTTGACTGATACTAAAGAAAAGTCACATTGGAATGAAGCTGCCAAAGCTGGAGCATCGGATTTTGTTAGATTAGCCACAAAAACAATTTCTGGATCCTTGATAAGTGCTTTCATGCACATCCTGGGCTTCTCAGAATCTGTAAAGAGAAGAGAAATTTATTTATTTATAAAGAGAGAGCTTAAAGAGATAAATAAAGTCCAGATCCCTTCCACTATGCAATAGAGCACTTACATCCTCAATTCTTTTCCAAAATCTTCTATTATGTAAAGAAAAGCTCATGGGTTTTGTCTCATATCCCCTTAAACTTGAAAATGTCCAATTATCTGAAATCCTGTTATTAGAAAATGTCTATAAATAACTACCATTGCCAAAGAAAAGTCTGCCCCAACCATTCTGGACTAAAAGATGGTCTGCTGTATTACATTAAGGTCCCATTTATTAAGCTGGGCTAAGTATAAAACGACTGCGTTAACTTCCAGGAACTTACTGCTTTCGAAAAGGCAGCCATTTGGTTAATGTAGAGAAACTGTTTCTACCATATGTAAATGGCAGGGCACAGTAGATAATACATGCTGCTGTTAGCTATACCTCTTTAAGGTGATGTTAACCGCTCTGCTTTAAAGTATCTGCTATGGCAGCTAACATGCGGTAAAGACCTCTGTGTTAACTGCAAGGCGCAGCTTCCACCCATTCCCTGTACCCAATCGTGATTTTTGTTTCTTTAACAGTGTGTGCTAACTGCTGTGTTACACTCCTAAAATGTAGTTAGTAGGACATTTTGCTGTTAGCACATGTGAAAACCATATAAAGCACCTATTGTAGCTTAGTTAACAAGCCCCTAAATACTTTTATTAAAAAAACAAAAAAAAACACCCTAATTTGAAACAAAAAAATGATTCAAAGATTAGAAGACCCAATATTCAAATACCAACAGGAGGCTCTTATTTTCAGTTTTCGGGTTATATATTTTTTGGCAGTCATTTTTTGCTCCTTGTGTTTCGACATGAGGAATGCCACGCCACACTCAAAAACAAGTGAAACAGAGGGTAAATATTAAGGCGATTTCCGAGTTAAGAGTGTGTTACCCATGAAAATGGGCTTTTATATAACTGTCTGTCCTATATGCAGATAAAATTACATGACGTATAGCCTGTATATACAGCATAGTTACTCACCTGTAACAGGTGATCTCCGGGAACAGCAGGAATTTAGTCTTCACATATGGGTATCGTCAGTACCGATGGAGCCTGCACGGAAATGTTCTCCAGCGTCCAATAGGAACAATTTTGGGAGCATCCCTCAGCACATGCGCACTGCGTTCCTGCCTTTCCAACTGTCCCTCTTCAGTTAAGTTTGTAGCTGAGTGAAAGGATAGAGGGAGAGAGGAAAGAGACAAAGAGATAGAGAGACAACTCCTAGGGGAGGTGGGTGGGTTGTGAAGACTAAATTCCTGCTGTTCCCGGAGATCACCTGTTACAGGTGAGTAACTACGCTATCTCCAGGAACAAGCAGGAATGTAGTCTTCACATATGGGGCCACCCTAGCTGAAGATGCCAGGGAGATGGCCCCAGGAAGGTGCCACCCTAGAAAGGTAGGCATCCTTCTTCCCATGGATCTCTGACATTCGACCAGGGTTGGTGGGTAGGAGTTGAATTAGGTCTGAAAGAGATTTTGAAGAACAGCTTGGCCAAAGAAGGCATCCCGATGGGAGGCTTTATTCAGGCATTAGTGGGCTGTGAAGGTGTGTACTGAAGCCCAGGCGGCTGCTCGACAAATGTCATCGACAGACATGGAGTGGAGATTAGCCATGGAAGCTGCCATGGCTCTCACATTATGAGCTGTGACATGGCCTTCAAGAGGAAGACCCTTACTCTCATAAACAAAGGATATGCATTGGGCAATCCATTTAAACAAACATAAAAGGCTAAGGCTCTTTTACAATCCAAAGTATGAAGGTTTCTTTCTGGATTAGAGACGTGAGGCCTCGGAAAAATACAGGAAGATAAATTGATTCAAATGAAAAGGAAAAACCACCTTTGGCATAAAGTGTGGATGAGTTCTAAGAACAACCTTATCATGATGAAACCTAGTATAACGAGGATCAACCACTAAAGCTTGCAGTTCACTAATGCGACGTGCAGAGGTGATTGCAATTAGGAAGATGACCTTCCAGGTCAAAAACGTAAGGGTTGTAGTGGTTAAAGGCTCAAAAGTAGGCTTTATGAGATGCCCAAGAAATGGAAATTACACTAACCTGGTAATTGTAGTTCCTGGAGGGTCCAGTTTAGTCCTCCAACATCGGGTAGTGCCCCTCCTCCTGCAGCCGGGAGACTGGACCAATCAAATCTTCTGTAGTATATATGCAGCAGGAGCTCCCAGAAGTCCCCAGTGTACTAGTAACAAAGCATACTTAACGAAGCAACACATTAGATTAATATACAAAATGACCTAATTAAAGAACAATTTGTTCCCCCCCAAGGAATATCCAACCCCCTCCCCAAACGAGGAAGTCAGAACACTGCATTGCGCCGGCACCGACGCCGCAGGAATCAAAACACCGCTCCCCACCAGAAGTTCAGGAGCTGCCTGAACCCCCGAGACAGGGAAGAGCCTCTGCAAAAAACGCGGCTGCCACAGAGGGACCGAACGGCAAGAGGAACCGTCTTAATATCAACCGTTCGGAAAGGCGCGCCGCACCACATTAGCAGATAGTCGGGAGGGAAGGAGGACTAAACTGGACCCTCCAGGAACTACAATTACCAGGTTAGTGTAATTTCCATTTCCTGTTCGGTAATCCAGTTTAGTCCTCCAACATCGGGATGTAACAGAGCAGTTAAGACCGGGCGGGACCTTGCCATCCGGCGCGCAGAACCGCCGAACCAAAACAGGAATCCCGAGCTGCTGACACATCTAAGCAATAGTGTCTACTGAAAGCATGCAGAGACGACCAAGTGACCGCCTTACAGATATCTGCCGGCGGAACCAGGCTATACTCTGCCCAAGAGGTCGCCTGAGCCCTAGTAGAATGAGCCCTCAGACCCTCTGGAACAGACCGCTGTTGCAACAGATACGCGGACGCGATCGCCTCTTTGAGCCATCTAGCAATGGAGGCTTTAGCCGCCGCTTCCCCTTTACACGCACCCCCGAAGAGCACGAAAAGCCGGTCAGATTTCCGAAAAGACTCGGTAACCTTTAAATAACGATGGAGCGTACGACCCACATCGAGCCGGAGAAGACCTTTGTCCGTAGACCCGACAGATTGCGAAGAAAGCACTGGAAGAAACACTGCCTGATTCATGTGAAAGGGAGACACCACCTTTGGCAGAAAGGAAGGAACCGGACGGAGAACGATCCGAGCCGCGGAAAAAAGACAAGAAAGGCTCTCGACAGGACAATGCATGCAGATCTGAAATGCGCCGTGCCGAACAGATGGCTACAAGAAAAACCGCCTTCAGCGTGAGATCTTTCAGAGACGCCCTGCGCAGGGGCTCAAAAGGTTCACGAACCAGGGCCCTCAGAACTAAATTCAAGTCCCAAGGAGGAACGAAAACTCTGCGGGAGGGCCGCAAATGAAAAACAGCCGTAAGGAATCAGCGTACATCCGGATGAGCCCCGAGCAGACGACCCAAAACCTTGCCGCGGTAACACGAGATAGCCGCCAGCTGGACTTTTAGGGAACTAGCCGCAAGGCCCTTATCGAAACCATCCTGAAGAAAACTTAAAACGACCCTCTAATACAGGGCAAGCGAAAAAAAGCAGGAAAAAGTGCAATTTGGAAGCCAGGGGAGCCGACAGAGCCTCTGCCCAAGCAAAGAACAGAGAGCTTAAAACAAGGAAAATTCCTACCAGCTCTGGGAACAGCAAGGAACTCAGCCCACTTCTCCAAGTGACAGGCAATGTTGCAGCCGGTATGGCTCTTCCCCGAACAGCCTTGGGGAGAGCTCAACCCAGGCTTCAGAGATTCCCAGGCAGAAAGGCAGGAGCCCAAGGCAGGTCTGGCTTTCCCCAGAAAGTCTCCTGTGTCTTTTTCTTTTTTTAAAGATACAGCTACCTAGCAAAAGAAATAGAATATAAAGGACCAGAAATAAACCCCAAAAGAACTAACTAACTAGTGTTGCTCCTTCAAATGTCACTTAGCGTGCCCAGCAAGGGCACAGAAGTCCTCCAGCTGCAGGGAGACTGGACACACTGGGGACTTCTGGGAGCTCCTGCTGCATATATACTACAGAAGATTTGATTGGTCCAGTCTCCCGGCTGCAGGAGGAGGGGCACTACCCGATGTTGGAGGACTAAACTGGATTACCGAACAGGAACTAGATTTAGATCCCATGTCACCGGTGGTGGCTTAATGGAAGGTTTGGTCAACAGAAGACCTCTCATAAATCTGGATATGAGTGGATGAGAGGAAATTGGTTGTCCATTCAGAGGCTTATAAGAAGCTGCAATTGCACTAAGATGGACTCCTACCGAATTGGACTTTAGACCAGAATTTGATAAGTGAAGGAAATACTCTAGTATTGATTCTAAAGGTATGACAAGGGGGTTTAATCCCTTCTTGGAGCACCATATAGTAAAACGTTTCCACTTGAAGGCATAAGATCTTGTGGAAAGTTTTCTAGAAGCCTGAAGGATATTGTCATGCCCTTAGCCCCTTACAGACAGTATGGAGGGGCATGCTCGTCATAGGAGAGATTCACCATTTAGCCTTTACCTGACTGACTGCCTTGTAATGCCTCATGGGAAAGGTAGTTCAGTCAGGAGGTACTTGGCTCCAGAAAAAAACACACATTTGTAGTTGGCTTTGAGTGGTAAGGCTTGTGACAGAAATTTATTGATGGGGTAAATGCTAGGCTCACAAATTAACACCTTTGGATTGTTTCTCCAGGATTCTTTCAAAATACATCAGGATATAACTGAACTCAAAACAAAACAGCTTATAATGTTCTTCAGCATAAAGAAAAGTCCTTTCAACAGCCAGTGCTATCAGATATGGCTAGCAGTGCTGTTTTAAAACAAACAGAAACAGCTTTTCCTAAAACAAGTTTCTTTTCTCTCAGTCCAGAACACTTCCCAGCTGTTTGTCTCCTTAAAACACAGGAAAACTTTCAACAAGAAGTTTAACTCTTCATAGGCAAACAATTCTCTATGCAAGGCTTTTAGGAATAGTGAAAACAAAATCAAAGCTTTCCTTACTTTCTCCGTCGGCATGGCTTCAGGCTGTGCACTGCACTGGCTAGCAGCTCTTTAACAAGTTTTAATTAGACAGCTTCAGTTTCTTCAGCAACGGTATTTCTCCTTTAATACAGGACTTTCACAAGTTATCTACAGGCTCTTAGGGTTACCGGACTCGGGAGGTTTTCCTTACGGTTGACTCCCTTCCAAACCTTCTGTATTTGAAGATTGGCATAAAGAGCAATCCATGTATGAGTCTTCTTCTTCTACAGCTAGGTCCTGTTCACCCAGTTGCATTGGCTCTACCTTCGTTTCTGGCTCAGAGGGCTAAGCTGACTGCCTTCTGTTAGGGCAAAAGCTGTCTCTTGCAACTCTGTAGTGCTCCAAATTAGACAAGCTTCTAATGCTCATACCTGGGCCAAGGCTTGTATCAGCTTCTCCTCTCTCATGCTCTGGCCACCATTCACCTGAGCTTCCTCGTCCTTTCCTCCAACTTGTTTTCCTTGTTCCTGCTGTTCTTACTGTTCCAGCTCCATTCCTCTTCCAGTAAGCATTCCTACTCCTCTCTCTCTCTGGATAATCTGACCTAGACTTAAACCTCTCAGGCTCCAGCTCCACCCCTTCTCCTCTCAGGTGTTGGAGATCAAACTGCCTCGTGGCAGCTGAGTAATTGAGGAATTCAGTGACGTAAGGGTTCCTTACCCTGGGCCTGCATTCCCTCTCCTTTCCTCCACTAGGGGCATTCTGCAACCTACTGTAGCTAGGAATTACCTGCTTTCTAGGTGTAAATGGAGTTTTGTGTCTCTGACCTTGTAAAATAGGTCCTTTGATAAGGGTGAATTCCTTCTCTTTATCCCTGTCTCCTAGGTCCTGATAAACTTCCTTATCACAATATCCTTTACCTGTTGGGACAGGTTGAAATTCTGGAGGTCTAAGCCTTCAGCAACCAGGCCGTGAGATGCAGGGACTGGGAACTTGGATGCCATAGCGTCCCGTCCTCTTGGGAAAGATCTGGAGCATGCCCTAACTCTAGAGGTGCAGCTTGAGAGAGATGTAGAAGCAGGGGATACCACACTTGGCGTGGCCATGGTGGCGGTATGAGAATCATGTGACCCTTGTCTCTCTGAGGCTTGAAGAGTGTTTTGGGGATGAGGGGAATGGGTGGGAAGGCATAAAGGAAGTCCTGACCCCAGTGAAGGAGGAAGGCATCCCTTGCCTGACAATTGTGAGCCGGAATCCTGGAACAGAACTGGGGAAGTTTGGCATTCAGTGGACTTGCAAAGAGGTCTATGTCTGGAGTGCCCCAGAGATGAAAAATCTTTGCCACTTGGTCTAGGTGGAGAGACCACTCGTCAGGCAGCAGTACTCGACAGTTTGTCTGCCCAAAGGTTTTGAATACCTGGCAGATATACCACTAGAAGGTGAATTTGATACTCTCTGGCGAGGGCCCACAGTCCCAGCTTTGTTTCATAATGACAGAGAGCCTGTCCCACCCTGCTTGTTGTGATAAGGAAGCTTATCATAGCTCAGGTAGGAGCTATAGAAAAGATGATGTGACTCTGAACAAGCAACCTGTCAGTTCTGGTAGAAGCAAGAAAACAGAGTTTTCACATAAAAGACTACCAGTCCCAGAATGCACCAGGTTTCCAGCAGCCATGAGAGGGGCTGAAGTGAGAGAATGTGTGTGCAATCAAGAGAGCTATGAGGTAATCCCTAAGCACTCATCTCAAAGGGCAGGGCCTGATTCAACACAGCTGCGCTGTGTTAGGGAGCAGCACACATTAGAACAGGATAAGAATAGAGCTTATTCTTCAGATAACAGTTACTACAAGCTCCAGCCCAGATTCAGGGAGAGTTGGAAGAACAGCTTCAGCAAAAGCCACGCAGATAGAGAGAGAAGGAAACTCTCTGGAAGGAAGAGAAGAAAGGCCATTGGAAGGTCTGGGAGATTCCAAGGCAGTACTCATACTGGGAGGTATTCCAAAAGCCAGCAGAGTCCATTGGACTGGATTCAGCCAGAGGAATGGAGTGGCAGAGATAGGAATCACCAGTGGCTACCTGGAAGAGAGAAGACTGCACGTGGAAGGGACTTTCAGACCAAGGCCAGAAGGTATGTGAGAGGAGATCCAGTGTCCAGGGATCAAGATTGGAAGGCTGGACATCAGAATTGGATTACATATTGGCCAGGCTTTACAGAGAGGAATTATGATGGCAGGAGAGGCTCAGGTATGAACACTGATCCAGACCCTATCTATAATAGAGAATGGCAGCAAGGGAATAAGCATTCTCATGATAGTGCCTTAATGAAAGACTCATCTGTGCCAATGTATGATATTGACCCTATGATTGTTGATGAAGAGGGAGATACAGCAGATGAAACTATTTATATGGACTGTTCTCTATCTAAATGCTATTGCTAGTTTTCTCTGAGCAAACACATCAGCCATCACAAAGAAACCTAACTTTGTTCTTTATTTCCACTGCAAACAGCTCTTAAAGCAGGATTTGGGCTCACACAGTAGCAGCCAGCCAGCTAAAGGCTTTCAGCTGGTCCATTGATAGTAATTAGGGCTGCACCTGATTGTGTGTGTGAGCAAGGGAGAATCACTGCTGAGATCGGCGTGGAAAATAAGCAGAAGTTAACCTAACCAGCAAAGTTTATTCTTTACTTTGTGACTTTTTGTTATCCATTTTAAACACTGCAAGCAAGTAACCTCATTTATAGTGCTATCAAGCATACATGTGCTGGGTGAATTAAACCCCATAAATACATAGTATTTTATTGATCTTACCACTTGGTTTCACAACTCAAATTATTGTCATCAGCTGTGTTTGGGAGTGAATGAACTACAATACCCACAATACCTTGCAAGAATCATATGAATATATGCATCGTCAAGATTGTGTAAGTTCTCACCCTAGGCAGCCGTCTGACATTGTTCACATAGAACATGGCTACTTGATTGTCTGTCTGGACCAGGACTGTCTTGTAGCTGAGCTAGGTGTGGAATACTCGAAGAGCTAAATAGATTGTTCTTATTTCCAGGAGGTTTATGTGTAGACCAGCCTCCTGTGAAGTCCAGGTGCCCTGGGTAGAGAGATGATTCAGGTGTGCTCCCCAACCCACCTGTGATGCATCTGTTAGGGTGGCCTGAAAAAGGGGTTGATGGAAAGGAGACCCCCACTGTCAGATTTTCTAGTGATTGCCACCATTGGGAGGGACAAAACTAGTCATTGAGAGTTTACTATTTTGTCTGATAAATGTCCTGAGGCCTGTGTCCACTGTGTGGATAGGGTCCACTGAGCTGCTTGCATGTGGAGGCGAGCATATGGGACTACATGAACTGTGGATGCCATATGTCCCAGCAACTGTAGTAGCTCCCGAGCAGTTAGGGAGGATTTCCCTGCTGCTTGAGAAGCTAGTTGCATTATGCGAAGACACCAGGCCTGTGTAAGGAAAGCCTTTGCCTGTCTGGTATCTAGACAGGCCCCTATGAATTCCAGGCATTGGGAAGGAACAAGTTGGGATTTTGGGAAGTTTATTACCAACCCCAAGTATTGGAGGATTTGCATTGTGCGAGACAGTGCAGTGCTAGCCTCTGCAACTGTAGGGGCTCGAATGAGCCAGTCGTCTAAGTAAGAGAAGACGAATATCCCATGCATTTCGTGAATACTCTTGGTGCTGAAGCCAGACCAAAGGGAAGAACCCTGTACTGGAAATGTTTTCCCTTGAAAAGGAATTGTAATTTCCAGTGATCTGGATGGATCAGAATGTGAGTGTATTCATCCTTTAAGTCTAGAGAGCAAAGCCAATCCTGGCTTTGAAGGTATGGCAGAAGAGTTCTTAGAGAAATCATTTTGAACTTCTCTCGGAACAGATATTTGTTCAATCCTCTGAGGTCTAGAATGGGTCTGTGTCCTCCTGTTTTCTTTGGAATAAGAAAATAGGGGGAGTAGAACCCTGCACCCTGTTGAAGAATGGGTACCTCTTCTATTGCCCCTTGGGCAAGAAGTGTTGAGACCTCATGATCTAGCAGATTGTCTGCGGAGGTTTGAGAATTGAATTGCCTTAGAATTGTAGGAGGGGGCATGCTGTGAAAATGAAGCCTGTACCCCCTCTCCTACAATGGACAGAGTCCTATCTTCTGCTGTTATTTGATGCCATCTGTTGGCAAAGTAGCATAACCTGCCTGGGATATTGAGGGGTTGGGGACCCCTCAGAGGCAGGAAGTCTAAGCTCTCTAGGAAGGAGCAGAACCTGCAGAGCTGGTTTGGCTCTCGGGCCTTTTGGCTTCTTTTGCTGTCTAGTTTGTCCCTTTTGGGCAACCTGACCCTGAGTTTGACTCTGCTGGGTATAGGAAGGATAAAATTTCCTCTTTTTGCTGAAAGAGGTTTTTTATAAGGCTTCTTTTTGGCTGGAGTGGCTGTAGATTTTGACCATCTATCTAGAGTGGTATTGTCAGCATCTAACTCGTTTGCCTTTTCCTGCCAGTTCTTGCCAAAGAGATTCTCTCCCGTGCAAGGAATGTTGCCTAACCTGTCCTGCACCCAAGTCTCCAAGTCTGATGCCTGAAGCCAGGCAATCCGCCGTGCCCCAATGGCAATAGCAGAGGTTCTGCTGATGCATTCAAAGTAGTCAAAGGCTGCACAATTCACAAATTTGGAGACATCTTGAGCATGCTTAACTAGAGCAAGAAAGTCTTGTCTCTTATCATCTGGGAGAAGTGGGCTCATAAGCTCCAAGTCTCCTGTAACTTCGAGGAACATTACCATACATAATATATATGAACTGATCCTAACTGAAAGCATGGACGCCTGAAAAGTTTGGCGCCCAAAAGCGTCCAGAGTCCTGCATTCACGACCTGGGGGATTGGATGCATGCCTCTCTGCACTTTTCATCCTATGCATGGCCGACTCCACCACCATTGAATGGTGTGGCAGCTGAGTCTTTTGAAATCCAGGACATGGCAGGACTCGATACATAGTATGAAGCCTCTTAGAATGAGGAGATGTAGTCAGAGGTGTCTCCCACATTCTGAGCATCAAGTTATGCAGAATTTCATGGATGGGCAGAGTGACTGCCTCCTTTCGAGCTTTAGGATACTGGAGAATTTCCAATTCCTTTGCTCTGGGTTCCTGTTCAGGAGCTACCGTGATTGAAAGGCCCTTGGCCACATCACGAATAAAATCCTGAAAAGACATGTCCTCTGGAGGTGACATTCTGCATTGGGGCGAAGAGGGATCTTCCGGGAGAAACCCTCTGGTACCAGCAGACTTGTCAGAGTCTTCGGAATCAGAGGATTCGAAGTATTCCTGATCACGATGCTCATGCAAAGCACGGTCCCGGTATCGATCGAAGTCGGTATCGAGTTGATCCGGTACAGATCTGTCGATTCCAGCCAAAGATGGCGTGGGAAGAATTCCCACCGGGGCTGGTATTGTTGGTACTGGTACCGGTGTCTGTACCAGTGTAGGTACCGGCATCGGTATCAACGTCGGTACTGATGTCCGTTGAACCATAGGTGTCAACGGTACCGCAGCTGTGAGAAGAGCTGCAATGCTGCGTTCGATAGCGAGGAACCTCTAGTCTATCGACGCTGCCGATGCCTGGGTGTCGGTACCAGTGAAACCGGCCGGGACCCGAGCATAGCACCAATAGTTCTTGTGAGGTCGAGGCCTCGAGAACATCCTGGAGCCCCCCTTGATGCTTTGGAAGCCGAAGCCTCCCACCAGGGCTGTTTTGTCAGTGTGGTTCCCTCAAGGGCAATGCCAATGGCCTCTCGATGCTTAGCAGGAGAGCTACCCTTTGAGGACCAGCTTTTTTGTTTAGTTACCTGAGATCCATGGGAGGAAGAGGAGGCTCTTGAAGATGTCGATGCAATGGATCTGGCATCCGAAGAAAAGAGAGTACCGAGCTTTGCAGCCAGGTTCTGTCTTCCTCTCTTAGTCATCCCCATACAGGAGAGACATTCAGATGGAGAATGTTCAGGCCCTAAACATTTAAGACACCAATCATGTGTGTCAGTGACGGAAATGGTATCGCCACACTTAGTACATTTTTTAAAACCACTAGTTGGTTTTTCCATGTTTCAGGAATATGAGGCCTAATGTCCAAAATGGTGCCTAGCACTGAAAAAGAAAAGTTTCTTTAGAGAAACAGTTTGAAGTATAAAATTTTTGAGAAAAGAAAAGGCAGTACCGGTAGGCGTCGTGCGGAGGCAAACGCGACCACAAGAAAACAATTTTAAAGATGGCATTTTCTGCGGTGACAGGGTATGGGTCCTGTCGGCTCCGCGGAAAATGAAGAACTGAAGAGCAACAGTTGGAAAGGCGGGAAGGCAGTGCGCATGTGCTGAGGGATGCTTCCAAAAGCGTTCTTATTGGACGCTGGGCAGCGTTCCTGCACAGGCTCTGTCGGTACCGACGATACCCATATGTGAAGACTACATTCCTGCGTGTTCCTGGAGATTCAATTTTACCTCTCATTGAGGAAGCATTCAGGGGCAGAAATAGGGTGGGATTTTCCACCTTGTGCACACTTTTGAATACACAGGAAAATGATGTGCCCTTAAAAGCAATGACAAACATGTGGCACAGTTTCCAGAGATAATTTTCCAGACAAGAAGTATATGCGCACTTAAATTTTGAAAATGCAACAGTTAATTCGGTGAGATGCATATGCATGCTTTTTACTAAATTTGGGACAGTTTTAAATGACTGCTAAAGTGCATTTTCCCCAATAAAAAGGTAACCCTTTACATATTCTTGTTTATTGACCTTAAATTTCTATGTATACATTTATAGGTAATCTTCAGAACTTTTTACCTGTGTGCACAAACATTTAACTTTGAAAAGTAAACCACCAGCTGGTAAAATTGAGTTCAATGTAAGCCACCTTGACTTAAGGAAAAGGTGGTATATAAACACTGTTAAATAAAATAAATAAAAGTATACCCCGTAACTCCCAGGCAGGAAAAAAAAGGACACCGACATGATGGCACGCATCACCAACTCTAGCTGTAAACGATCAGGGTCACTAGTCATGGATAAAATGACTTAAGCTGAAAACTGTCCTCTGCCCAACTAAAAGTACATGCCATTGCCAACTATCAACTTATGGGAGTAAAACCACGTATGTACAGCTGACTTAAATGTACATACACACTGTCCCACGTGGCCACATATACAAAAAGGAGGTGCAAAGCATGTGGGTAATTTTAGCACATATACTTTGTGGCTGCTGTCAAAAATAGCATGGCTCATTTGGCTGTGAAAATGATCTGCAACGCTCATGGATGCAGAAATGCCCATGTACTTAAACAGTGGGTTATTCAAAACTGCACACTCTCTGCGTACTTCCCACATCTGAAATAAATAAACTGCACTCTGCGTACTTCCCACATCTGAAATAAATAAACTGCACACTCTCTGCGTACTTCCCACATCTGAAATAAATAAACTGCACACTCTCTGCGTACTTCCCACATCTGAAATAAATAAACTTCACACTCTCTGCGTACTTCCCACATCTGAAATAAATAAACTTCACACTCTCTGCGTACTTCCCACATCTGAAATAAATAAACTTCACACTCTCTGCGTACTTCCCACATCTGAAATAAACTTCACACTCTCTGCGTACTTCCCACATCTGAAATAAATAAACTGCACACTCTCTGCGTACTTCCCACATCTGAAATAAATAAACTGCACACTCTCTGCGTACTTCCCACATCTGAAATAAATAAACTGCACACTCTCTGCGTACTTCCCACATCTGAAATAAATAAACTGCACACTCTCTGCGTACTTCCCACATCTGAAATAAATAAACTGCACACTCTCTGCGTACTTCCCACATCTGAAATAAACTTCACACTCTCTGCGTACTTCCCACATCTGAAATAAACTGCACACTCTCTGCGTACTTCCCACATCTGAAATAAATAAACTGCACACTCTCTGCGTACTTCCCACATCTGAAATAAATAAACTGCACACTCTCTGCGTACTTCCCACATCTGAAATAAATAAACTGCACACTCTCTGCGTACTTCCCACATCTGAAATAAATAAACTGCACACTCTCTGCGTACTTCCCACATCTGAAATAAACTTCATACTCTCTGCGTACTTCCCACATCTGAAATAAATGGTTGATGAAGGAACATAAGCCCACCTAATGTTCAGATATTTCAATGTATTTTCAATGTTCTCTAATTTTCACATTTTAACATAATAGATTTTGCCAAATTCTGTGAGTTATCAGACTTCTCTCAACTTCTCTCTGCACTTATGCTGCTGCTACTTATCTGTCTTCCTCCTTTCTTTGCATGACTATTCACTTTTCCATAGCTACTCTTCCCAAGCACAATATGATCAAAGTTGGCTGTCCACGCCACAGGTCAGGAACCATCTCACTTGTGTGTCTTTATTACAGTACTCTTCACCAGCTAGTAGTGTTTTGGAACTTGGAAATACTGTAAACCAGTGGTCCCTAAACTTGTGGCGGGACCTCAAATGGGGTCACATCAGTGGAAGTGTCACATAAATATGGCCATTTCCCCTGCTTTATGGGCTTTCACTGTGACCTATGCCAAGTAGTGTCAGTCACCAGTCAGTATGTGGCCTGTGAGACAGTGAACATTCTATAGGCCCTTGCCACCACCTGGGTAAGCTTCCTGTTAGACTGGAAACTCATGCTGAGCACTGGAGTCTGTAAATGCACACTGTACACTATGCGCTGACTGCTTCTGCTGCTTCCACCAGAGATGGGCCAACCACAAGGCAAACCAGGCGGTTGCCTAGGGCATAAATCTCTGGAGGATAGCTAAAGTGGGCCATTCAAAGCAAAATAGCAGCTTTTGACAGCCAGAGGGGGTGTAAAGGTTGGGGTCTGCCTAGGGCTCAAACACTTTGGACCAACTCTTCGGCCAGCCCTGGTTGCCACTACTGTTGCTGCTGCCTTCCTGCTTTAGATAAGTGGAAGGACGGGGAAGGAGGCTGGAGACCACTATTTTCATTTCATCATCTGGGGTCACGTGATTTTCGCTTGTTAAAATGGGGTCATGCAGAAAGTGTAGTTAGTCACCTGTAAAAGGTGTTCTCCAGGGACAGCAGGAATGAGTCCTCACATATGGGCGATGTCTGTGCTGATGGAGCCCTTGCAGAAGTATCTCCCCAGCTTTCAAAGAAAGCTTTTGGAGATGCCACCATGCGGGGCCTCCTTCCCACCCAAGGGTGCCATCTTACTCAGTCAGATAACATAGCTAGAATAGACAAAGAAGATGGTCAAAAACGTACAGAAACTCCAAAGGGAGGAGGGAGGGTCGTGAGGACTAATTCCTGCTGTCCCTGAAGAACACTTGTTATAGATGAATAAGTATGCTTTCTCCAGAACAAGCAGGAAGTCAGTCCTCACATATGGGACTCCTTAGCTAAGGCAATCAGGAACCTGTAGAAGAAGCACAACCCAGCTGTGAGCAGCTGCAAGAAAATCTGAGGACAGACTGAGGACCCCAGTGTCCAGGGAGAACCATGGCTCCGGTAGCATGAATAAGAAGGGTCTGAGGGCAGGAGTACAGCCTGGCCGAAGGCACTGTCCTGTCGGAATTCCCTCTCCAGGAAGTAGTGAGCTGCAAAAATGTGGACGGAGGACCAGATGTCTGCCATAGAGACAGAGTGCAGACTCACAACTGAGGCTGACATAGCACTGATGTTGCATGCTGTGACTTAGAGCTCTAACAGTAGCCCAGCCTGATCATGAGTGAAGGTGATACAGTCCGCTGCCCACGTGGAAAAGGGCCTGCTTGATGACTGCCTCCCTCAGTCGACTGGGGTCATATGAGACAAAAAGCTGAGAAGCTTTGCAGTGGCCATGAGTATGCTGCAGGTAGAAAGACAGGGCCCTTTTGCAGTCCAGAGTATGGAGAATGGCCGCTGCCTTGTTGGCATGGGGCCATGGAAAGAAGGTAGGGAGCACCATCTCTTGGTTGAGGTGAAAGGCGGATACCACCTTCCAAAGGAATTTAGGGTGGATGCGAAGCACAACCTTGTTGTTGTAGAACCTAGTGTAGGATGGCTCAGCCACCAAGGCCTGAAGCTCACTGACTCTGCGGGCAAAGGTGAGTGCCACCAGAAAGACAACCTTCCGAGATAGGTAACGCAAATGATAGGTGGCCAAAAGGTTCAAAAGGCGGCTTGGTAAGCTGCGCCAGAACCACGTTGAGATCCCATTGCACCGGGGGTGGCCGGATGGGAGGCTTAGAGAGCAGCAAGCCCTGCATGAATTGGGTAATGAGGGGCTGCAGATAAAGAGGCTTGCCCTCTAAGGAGTATTGATGCACGGACAGCGCACTTTGGTGCACCCTGATGGAGTTGGACTTAGGTTCGGCTTGCACCTGGCAGGAGAACGGGTCAATCCATTGTTCTGCACACCATACTGAAAATTTGCACCATTGGAAGGCATAGGCTTGTCTTGAGGAGTTTTTACAAGAGGCCAGGACTTCCTCCTTCATCTCCCTGCAGAGGTTGAAGGGCGCTAGGGCAACCCATTCAGCAGCCACACTGTTAGTAAGAGGGACCCCAGACTATGGTGGAGAAGCAGCCCTCATCCGGGGAGTCAGCAGTCCTGGGGAACTCCCCAGAGGGACTGTGAGCTCCATCAAAAGGCGGAGCAACAGTGGGAACCAAGGCTGTCTGGGCCAGCGTGAGGCCACTAGTATCACGGAAGCCTTGTCCAGCCAGACCTTGAAGAGGGTCCACGTGATTAGTGACATGGGAGGGAAAGTGTACAGAAGGTCCTCTGACCACGAGGTGAGGAAGGCATTTGCCGCTACCCAGGATGGGTGCAGTTGGGGAAAGCAGAAGTGGAGCAGCTGAGCACTGGCTGGGTTGGCAAAGAGGTCCAGAAGTGGGGTTCCCCATAGTCTGAATAGCTGCTGTACCACCCTGGGGTCTAGGCGCCATTTGTGAAGCTGGACGACCCTGCTCAGTCTGTCCATCAGGGTACTGTCCTGGCCCGAAAGGTATACCACCCCGAGGAGTATCCCTGACTGATCACATATGAGCAGGGGGCTACTGCCTCCTGGCAGAGGAGGTAAGACCCTGTGCTTCCCTGCTTCTTCAAGAAGAACATTGTGACCTCATTGTCTGTTTGGATCAGCACCGACTGGTGATGCAGGTGGTGTTGAAAGGCCCCTGATTGCCAGAAAAATGGCTCTGAACTCCAATAGGTTGATCTGCTGCTGACTCTCCTCGAGAGACCAATTGCCCTGCATGCATAGTTCCTCGCAGTGGGCGCCCCAGCCCAGCAGGGAGGAATCTGTAGTGAGGACACTCTGGGGTTTTGGGTGCTGAAAGGGCATGCCCTTCTGCAGGTGCTGTGCATCCTGCCACCAGTTGAGTGACTCAGCTAGTTGGAGAGACACAGATCTTGCCCAGAATCTGCCCATGGCCCGAGTCCACTGTAAGCAGACACACCACTGACCTGCCGCTTGTGGAGGCGGGCACTGGAGACCACATGGATTGTGGAGGGCATGTGGCCTAACAGGCGGAGCATGGACCATGCCAACACAGCATAATGGTGCTGTACCTCGGTCATCAGAGCCCTGAGACAATCCACCCTGTCCAGGGGGAGGAAGGCCCTGGCTTGGAGGATGTCCAGGCGAGCCCCTATGAACTCCAGGCCCTGTGTTGGAGTGAGATGGGATTTGAGGTGGTTTATCACGAACCTCAGATGTTGCAGGACCTTGATGGTGCGGGCTGTGGCCTGTTACATCTGAGGCAGTGTCTCCATTTACTAGACAGTTGTCCAGGTATGGGAAGACAAAGGCCCCTTGGAGACTGAGGTAGGCAGCCACCACTGGTAGGCATTTGATGAAGACTCGGTGCGGAGGCTAGGCCGAAGGGTAATACTGTGTTACTGGTAATGGTCACCCCCCCCATCATGAACCTTAGGTACTGTCTATGGTTAGGGTGATCAGGATGGGAGTATAAGCATCCTTTAAGTCGAAGGAGCGTAGCCAGTCTCCCTGCTGGAGGGTAGGGCAGGGCAGCAATATTCCAAGGGAAAACATTCTGAACTTCTCCTGAACCAGGAATGAGACCAGAAAGTACCTGGAGTAGAATGCCTGCCCCCTTAGGTGGGGAGGTACCGGCTCCACAGCCTTGTCCCCGAGGAGGCCTCCGAGTTCCTGTAGTAGCAGGATCTGGTGCAGGGAAGTCCAAGGGGGCTCTCCTGGAAAGGAAAGGGGGGGGGGAAGAAGTGTCTGGTCCAGATGAAGGATTACAATTCAACTATTCCCCCTATCCCATCCCCCTCCTCCATCTGTGACCCCTCTCCCCCCCCCCCACCCTCCTGGGCTAAATTCACCTCTGTAAGCTGCTCTTCTGTCCATATATCATGTAAATAGTTCAATCTCAGCTTACACTATGCTTCTACATAAGTGCCTAGCTGACCTGTATATAGTTTATTGTATCATAGTTTAAAATGCTCCCTGTAACCAAGTTTTTGGAATTCAGTTTTATATAAACAGCCCCTGATCAATGGAAGGGGCGATATATAAAAAGCATTTGTATCAAATCAAACAAATAAATAAATCAATAAATAAATCAATAAATGATGTAACCACTTCTGACCACCTGAAATGCCCAGGAATCGGTGGTGATGGCAGCCCACTGGTGGGCAAAATGAGTCAGGCACTGCCCTGTTGATAGCTGATCACCATGGGTAGAAAGGCTATGCTTTGGGAGTCAAAACCCTGATTCAGTCTGAGATGGAGATGCTGTCTGGGGCCCTGTCCTGCTCCCTTGTCCTGATGATCCTATTGAGGTGTCTGGGTAGCCTCGATAAGGCTGGCTCTTTCTGTGGAAGGGAGACCTTTTCCCAGGTGGTTTCTTCCTGGAAAGAGTGGAGGTCTTCCTTGAGTCTCGAATCCTGGTGACATACTTGGTCTAGATCTCAGCCACCTTATCCTTCATTGGCTTGCCAAAGAGGTTTTCCCCGAGGCAAGAAAAGTCGAGGAGTTTTTCCTGGACCCATTGCTCAAAGTCTGATGCCTGGAGCCAGACCTGGCGTCGGGCACCGATGCCTGCAGCAGCCTCCCTCACATTGGACTCAAAGCCATCATAGGCCACTCGAGACAAGTACTTCAAGCACTCGCTGACAGACTTTGAGAGGGTCTGGAAGCAATGGAAGTGGTCTCCATCGAGGCCTGCTGTGAAAACCCTGAGTTCCATGGTTAGGTTTTGAAAATACATGCCAATATACAGTTGATAAGCCTGTATGCGGCATGGCAGCATCGAGCCCTGGCAACATTTATGCCTGAGGGCATGGGAATCCCTGCACTGGGGCACCGAGGAGTGCATCTTTGAGCTTGTTTGCAGATGCTGGCCGACTTGACCACCATGGAGATGTGAGGGAGTTGCACCTTCCTGAAGCAGGGTTCTCACTGGACCAGGTACATGGTGTTGGCTAACTATCAGCACTGAAGCTGGTGCCTCCTACATGCTGAGGAGTCGTCGACCGAGGATGAAAGGGATGGGGGACCATGAGGATCTCCTTGGGTGGGGCCTCGTACTGGAGGATTTTGAGTTCCTCCATACGAGGGTCCTCCTCTGAGTCCATGGTAAAGGAGAGTACCTTTGCCATGTCCTGGATAAACTTGAGGAATGAGGTGTCCTCGGGTGGGGACCGCTGCCTCAACACTGGTGGAGACGGGTCCGAGAGAAAGTCATGGTGTGCCTGTATCTCTGGGGAAGTCTCGACATCAGACTCCCCAGTCTGAATAGTCCATCGAAGACTCGAGGCCCGATAGCTCTAAGGGCATTGTTGGATCCAGCTTTCAATGAATCGTGGCTAAGGCTTGGCCGGAGCCAGATGCGCTTGCTAGAGAAGACCTTGCTCCCAAGGACTGGGAGCGGGATGGAGACCCTCGCCGAGGATCTGCTCAAGGCATGTGGCTCTCAAGGATTTCTTCGTTAGCCCGAGAAGTCCTCGACATTGAGGTCCATGTAGTCTCAGCACGTGCACTGGTGGGGCCGGGCATAGATGCTTGCTGCGAGGCAAGGAATGCAGAAATACTGTGTTCCAATGCCAACATTCTGGCTTCCCACTCGGGGGTTGTGGCCTTCGATCCAGATGCTGGGGTGACTGGGTTGAGTGTCAGGGAGGAGAGGGAGTCCTCGATAGGACGGGCCTCAGGAGTTCTAGACCACGCACAGGACTTGCCATGTTTGTCTGCTTCCCAATAAGAGGCCCTCAAGGATTTCTTCTTATTCATATGCTGTTGCTCCAGGGAACCCTGATCAGAGTGTCTGTGTGCCTGCTTGGGAACTGCAGGGGCTTTATGCGACTCCAAGGATCCATGCTGGGCCTTAGAGCATGCGATTACCGGGGATACCAGGGTTGAGTCTGCCCTGTGGAAGATGTCATCCTGCTTCTGCTGGTGACTCTGGATGGCCTTAGCGGACACCTTTTTGCACAGGGAGCACACATCTGAGTTGTGGTCGGCACCCAGACACCAGAAGCAACAATCGTGTGTGTTGGTGAGGGATATGTTCTTGAGGCACCGATCACACTTCTTAAATCTGGTGGCCATTACAGCAAAAAGGGCCCCAGCAAGGTCAAAGATGTTCGACATGGCCAGTGCTTGGAAAAGGCATGAAACGCATTGGATGGGAAAAAAAACCCTAACTGGTTCTGAGGCCCGATGCCATGACAGCTTGACTAGGAGGTGGGAATGGGACTGGTGTTATCCGGGAAAGGCACAGAAGTGCATGAGAAAACAACTTTTTCTGGGGAAGAAAGACGAATGTCTGTAGGGCTCCGCAGAAAAAGGGCTACTGAGTAAGATGGCACCCTTGGGCAGGAAGGGGACCACGCATGCGTGGTGGCATCTCCCAAAGGCTTTCTTTGAAGGCTGGGGAGATGCTTCTGCAAGGGTTCCGTCGGCACTGATGTCACCCATATGTGAAGACTGACTTCTTGCTTGTTCCTGGAGAATAGAAGTTTGAAAAGCACTGCTGTAAACCCAAAGTATGATTTCTCAGATATCTGTACTGTACCTTTAAGTGTTGAATGCCCTGCCTTCCTGTTGATAATGTTCTACTTATTTGGAAGAATACAACTTAACAAGGTGTAATCCTTTCTCAAAGTTAGATGAACTTTGAAAAAGAAAAAATAAATTCTTGCAATGCAGTGCAACGTATGCCTTCAAGTCAATACGGACTCTTGGCCGCTCAGCAGCTCCTGGGTTTTCTAGGCAGTGTGACCTGAAGTAGATGGCCAGGCCTTTCTTCTGAGGCAATGAAGGGTTAAGTGATTTGCCCAAGGCCACAAGGAGTGCTGATGGGAATTTAACCCTGGTTTCTTGGCTACCAAGTCAGTGCTCTAAACATTAGGCTACTCCTCCACTCCTTATAGGCAAACTAAATTATTTTCTATTATAACTTTGTTCTAGTGGCTTATGATTTCTATGCAGGCATAGGTGAGAAAGCTCATCACACAAAAAATTATTTCTTTGTATTTGATTGTGAGATAGATACAGTAAACTGGGATCATCTCCTTCCTCCAACCAGGGCCGGCCCGTCCATTGAGCAAGAATGTTGTTTGCACAGGGCTCCACGTTTCAGGGGGCCCCATGCAAACAACATTCTGCATCAGGCCCAGGTAGATTAAAAACAAACAAACTGGCTGCTGCTGCCGTGGCGGCGGCAGAATCAAGCGTCCCGGTGGCAGTGGCAGCAGCTGGTTTGTTTGGTTTTTTTTTAATCTACCTGTGCTGATGGGGGGGAGGGGGGTTAGGACTGTTAAAGGGCTATGGAAGGGGGGCTAAGACTGGAAGTGGGCTGATGGGGGGGTTAGGACTAGTAATGGGCTATGAGGGGGGGGCTAGGACTGGAAATGGGCTGAGTAGAAGGGGGGCTTGAACTGCAAATAGCTGATGGGGACAAGGGCTTGGAATGGAAATGGGCTGAGTGGAGGGGAGCTAGGATTTGACATGGGCTGATGGTAGGGCTAGGAAAGGACTAGAAATGGGCTGATGGGTGGCTGGGATTGGAAATGAGCTAATGGAGGGACTCTGATAGGACTGGAAATGGATGGGGGAGCTAGGACTGGAAATGGGCTGATGGTGTGGCTAGCATAGGATTGGAAATGGGCTGATGGGGGGCTAGGACTGGAAATGGGCTGATGCGGGGACTAGAAGGGAGCGGATGCTGGGTGGGGCTGGAACTAGAAAGGAGCTGATGTTGTGGGAGGATTCGAATGGGATGGAGCTGGGAGAGTGAAATGGAGAGGGGAAAAATTATTTTGTGTGGTAGGGAAGACAAATCTACAATTGGCCGGGTATTGGGAGTGTAAGTACGGACTGAAGATGGAGGGGTAAAATTTGAGTGGATGAAAAATGAATAAAGAAAGAGATGGAGGAAAGAGCAAAAGGAGAAATATCAATATGTTAAAGCAGATGTAGAGAGAGAATGGAAAAAAAACCTAGAAGAGAGAAGAAAGGACAAATGGACAGCAGACGATGGAGAGTTAGCAGAAGACACGAAGAAACCAGAAGAAAGTGAATTGCAACTGAAAAAACAATCCACAAAAGGTAGAACAATTTCTCTTTATTTTGAATTTATTAACTGGAATATGTCTGTTCTGGGAAATGTGCATCATTAACGTCTGTGCTTTGTTTATTACAAGAGGAAATTCATTTATTGTTTTATTTCTACAGTGTTGTTGTACATTCCAAGTTTGGCTTTTGGGGTTCCCAGTTTAATTATTGTCTTCCTGTTTCTAAATTGTGATTCCTTGTTTGGTGATGGTCTATGTTCTGCATGTGTAACTGAGCTGAGGTATTCTGTTTATGTAATTCCTATTTGACATTGCTACTTGTTCTCTTTCCCCAGTAGGTCATGTATTGTTATTCTCTGAAATGTACTGATTTAATATTTGCAGTGTTGCCTTGAATGGAGTGGAACGGGTAAACGTAGATCGATTGTTTACGCTATCAGAATATAGAAAGACTAGGGGACATGTAATGAAGCTACAGGGTAAACTATTTAAGACAAATAAGAGAACATTTTTTCACTCAACGTGTAATCAAACTCTGGAATTTGTTACAGGAGGATGCAGTAAGAGCTGTTAGTGTAGCTGGGTTTAAAAAAGGTTTGGACAAATTCCTGGAGGAAAGGTCCACAAACCATTATTAAAAAGGGACCCAGGATATCAATGCTTGACCCAATACAAGCATTGTGGAACCTGTGTCTTTTGGGGATACTGCTAGGTACGTATGACCTAGATTGGCCACTGTTGGAAACAGGATACTGGGCTTGATGGACCTTGGTCTGACCCAGTATGGCATATCTTATGTTCTTATGCCTTTTGATATGTAGAGTATGGTGCTTTCTGAGTCCTGGTAGTGCTCTTAGGATTCAGCGGGTTTGCTATTGGTTCTAAATGGGCAGTGTTTGTAGTAGTTCCTAATGTGCCTGGCGGTTGGCACTGGATTATAGTAATGTAGAAATCTTTTAGTCTTTCTTTATCCATACACTCATTAAGAGGCATGTTTACTAAAACTTAGTGTATGGTAACATCATGCAAATATTTATGCAAATGAGGTCCCTTATGCAAATGAGGTCTCGCACAGAGTCTCCGCACATGGCCCCGCACCCCCCTTGGGCTGCCCCTGCCCCCAACCCATAGCTCTACTACCCTGTGCTTGGTCTCGTCGTGGTGTCATGTGACTGCAGTGCATACCTGCTAACACTCACAAACTAGGAAACTAACATTTTGTAAGCATTGGCAAATTAAGCATACAAAGCTCTAGCCTCCCTGTCACTTTGCTAATCCCCTCCCCACTCCTTACACACTGTCACCCGTAACCTCCCCCAGAGAAAGGTCGGCCTGGGAAAATCCTGACTCAGGAAGTAGGGCAGTGCACTGATTATGCACGGTCTTCTGTGTGTTGTAGTCCCCTTCCACTCCCCAAGCAAGGAATAACTGTAGTCGAGTGGTTCAGGCAATAAATGACAAGGTTTTATTTCCCCTCCGGGTGGATTAATTGCCAATAAAATACAGAACAAAAAGGGCCATGCTTCTGGCATAAGAAAACAAAACTCAGGAACTGAAACAAAACAGCTTCTTCCTTTTCAGCTTTAAACAATGCAGTGCTTCAACAAACTCAAAGAAACATTTCCTTTTAAACCCAAAAGAATCACTGTGTTCCTTTGCTGCTATTCCAACAGCTTTGCCAACAGATATCAGCAAAGGGATATGATATCATCTGCAAATGATAGCATACAGTCCATTTGTTCCTCAGAGTCTTCTACAACAGATCCTGTCTGCATTTCCTCATCACTTTCAGCTGAGCAGGTTTGTACAAAATCATACGGAGTTTTAAAACAGAGTCCCTCTCTATTTCCCAGAGGTTTCTCTTCAGAATGCTCCCTAGAGCAGGGCTGATAACTGCCGTATACTTGGGAACTAGCACATGGAGAGTAACAGAGCTTGGCAATCACAGGGAAAACTTTTCTGCTTAGCTTTCTCTTTCAATGCTTTATACAGCCTACCTTCTGGCTTTTTCCTATAAGACTTTCTCAGCACTGCTTCCTCAGTCATGCAAACGTCCTCTGGCCAACACCCTCCTCTCTCCAGAGTTTCTGAGCACTCCCACACTGACCTCTCAGGCAGTCTCTCTCTCCAACTGCCCTCACGATAGGGCTCTAATTGAGAGTAGCTCCCACCTGGCTTTTGGGCTTGGGCTCTCCGGGACTTTGTAGCTTTGAATTCTTGTGCTTTATCTCCTGTTTCTCTCTCTGCTGCTCTTTGAACTCCTACAGCTCCACCAGCTCCTCTTATTCCGCCATCTCTGCTCTCCTGGTTCCTGCTCTCCTTGCTCTGCTCGCTCCTCCTGCTCTCCTCGTTGCTCTCCTTGCTCTGCTCTCTGAATCTTAGTGAGCAATTCTTATATCCCTGTTTTCTAGGGCTTAACTCTGCCCCGCCTCCCACCAGGTGTTTCCCCTTAAGACCGGGGCTCAGGGATACTCTGCAGCTTGGGCGTGTTTGCTGCACTCGTGACTCATACTGTTTACGTTGCCCATGGCAACCCTGGGCCATGTGCTTTGCTTGCCTGTCAGAAACTGCAACAGAATCTTCTGTTTCACCCAGCTCCATAGCCTCGGAAGGACCTTCTACATTACAACACACAAGGATGGTCTCCCTCCAGGACCAGCCAGCCAGCAACACTTCAAAAGACAGACAACAGCACTTCCCTTGTTTGCAACAGGAAGGCACTCTAATGCCAGTGAGATTTTTTACTCATCTCTCTCGTTATAAGTGCTGTTTTTGGCATAAGTCCAGCCTCAGCACCAGCTTACTCACTCCCTTAAAGTCACATACAAAATGTTTCACTCAGGCATAGTGCTGTGCTGAATTTTCCAGCCCAGCAGGGACATGACTTGTGGGATGTGGACAACTCAGGAAGGGACAGGGTAGGAGTTTCAATACTATTGGCTGAAATGTTTTATGCTTCTCGTATGTCTCTCCGCTCTCCTTCTCTCCCTCCCAGAGTGGCTACAGAATGTTGGGCTGCGCACACGTATTTATGACAAAAACAAAGGAAACATAACAATTCAACAAAAAATAGCTGTCATGTGCATTTGGTTAATTTACCCTGGGACAAACCAGAATTGCATTTTGCCATTAGTTTAAAAACAAATACATATCCCTAGCACATGTACTTAACTCTGAAACGTTATAAAGCATAATCAAAGGATATAAATAACAAAAATGATAAACCTTTATTGGGTTTGGATTTCAGATGGCTGATTTGTTTTAGCTGAATCTGTGCAGTCTTTTCTATGGATGTTGCAGGACTCTGAGGAATGGCTTTTACAAAAAAATCCGCCACCGTTAGTAGAAACTCCATACTAGCACAAACATATAACTGGTCAAGGAAAGCAACAACTGATCTTTCTTCTTTATCTTGCTTGTAACTAATATTAATCATAGGGCTGTCACTTTTAAGACCTTTCTTGTCAATCATTCTGGAAAACAAATACATTTTAGTGCAGTCAATATACATTCCCTCATGTACTGTTATATAAGCAATCAGAATTACACACATTACTCGAGGTGTGGACACACCATAGAGCTATAAAGCAGTATTGTGACATTCTTTGTTTTATTCTCTATTCTTCTTCTAATAAAATGCCTCTGAATATCGAGCCTAGTATAACTAAAGTAACCAAATGTCAGTGTAACATACCATCAGAACAATGAGATAAACTTGGAAATTGGCAAATGATAATTTGATAAAATGTCATTAAAATAGCACAGTAAAACATATTATATATATTATCGGTGATAATAGTATAAACCGAGTAGAAAGAATATTAACCATTAGAATGGAATCAAATGTCATTCACAGTAACGTTACAAGTTGCCTCTTATTTATTTTTTCTCTCTTATATACTGCTTTTCCAAGGATTAATGTGGTTTACAGAGAACACAACATCACATGAAACAGCTTTGCAAGGAGCAGATATACAAAAACTATTTATAGCACAAAACAGTAACGGGAGGGAGGAGTAGCCTAGTGGTTGGGGCAAGGTACTTCAGGCCGGAAGGTCAGGGGTTCAAATCCCACTAGAGGACAGCAACCTTGGGCCGGAAAGACTGGGGTTTCTAGTCCCACAGATGCTCCATGTGGTCTTGGGCAAGCCACTTAACCCTCCATAGCCCATGTTCCCTGTAAGTGTTAGTGTATGTGTCTCATATCCCTGCGTGTTAAATGTATCCCCCAATTGTGCTGTGACCGCTTTGATTGAAGGATAAGGCGGTATACAAAAACTGTCTAAATAAAATAAAATAAATAAATTAAAAAGTCACTTACATCTGAGGGTTTCTTGAGGGGGGAAGGACAGGAGTAAGAGGAATAAGGAGATGAAGCGCAGGTCATGTAATGCCATCAAAATGTTCCTTAAAAGCGGGGGGTGTCTTAAGCAGCTTCCAGAATGTTGAAAGGTCAGAAGTGTCTGATACGTAAAGCATTCCATAGGTGAGGGGCATGCAGGGAGAATGCCTTAGCACAGGTCAACTGATTGCATTTGGTTAATGCTGGAGGAAGGATTAGAAGATTTGATGTATTGCTCCTCCTCTGGCGATTTTCTGGGGTTTTTGTTATAACTGGAGATATTTAGTGTAGGAGTTAAGGACGGGTTTAAGGACTAATTTGGCTTACTTAATTTGGCTCACTTTGATAATGATGTTGAAAGTTATGATCCTATCCCAAAGAGCTGACTAACTTCTAAATGGCACAGAAGAACTGCATGTGGGCTGTGATTGACAACATGTATAATCCCTGCTGAAACATGTAGGATACCAGACTCTGGACAGGAGTGTGCAGAGAATGGACTTACAGAATGGAGCAGATGCCAGCCTAATATAAGGTTGATGAAAAAGTTTGCAGAGCCTTGAAGATTCTAACTTGTGCTTGAAGCGAAAAGAAAATCACCCAAGCGAAACTACAGTGAAACAAAGAAGAAGATGCAGGGCGGGGACCGAGCAGCCCAGCAGGGAACGGCCTACAGCACATTTAGTTATATGATACTGAGTGAAGGGCCTCAAGACAGAAACAAAGACAGAAACCTGATAATGGGGAGGGTCCCAGGGCAGAGCCTGCAAATATATGCAGAATGTTCTGGAACTATTTGCTGCAGAGGAGTATATAACAGAGGTAACGGCCGAGTGTGGGCGGGACAGCCTTCTCTTTCACTATTATTCAGAGCCAGAGAACTCTGTCCTCATCAGGCAGACTGTTTATAGCTTTGCTTGTAACTTTCTTACTATTTGTTTTTGCCCAAATAAATTATTTTATTATGGAATAAGCAGAGTGTCGCCTGATTGATTATTGTATCCACCCCAGGGGAGATTTGTCCGAGCACCCTGGCGGACATTAGGAGATAATTAGTGGATTATTTTGAAGGTTGTCATTTTTTTTTTAAATTAATTTGACTGGGAAGAGATAGCCAGTGTAATCCTTTTAGAGGGGGCATGATGTGGTTAGGTCAAGGTGAGCATGTCAGAATTTGTGCAGCAGTATGCTGTGCAAGCTGTAGAGGGTGTAGGGAGCTTTTCGAAAGAGGGTGTGGGATGGCGCTTCAGAAATCAAAGTGCGGTATAATAATTGCTTGAAAGACTGTACGAAAATCATGTGACTCAAGTACAGGTCATAAGTACTGGAGTGTCCTCAGCTTGTATATGCATTGAGTTACTTTGTTTAAATGTGGTTGGAATGTGAGATGTTGGTCAATGATAGCGCCTAGGTATCTCACTTCAGGCTTAACCTTTAGGTTAGCGTCGTCAACCTTTAAAGACTTCTGGGGAAGAAATGAACGATTTCTTTCTGCAACATCTTAATACAAGACTGCCTCTTTTTTCATCCTACAATATCCTAATACAAGCCTTTGAATATGAACAATTCAATTTTCCTGTTTGGTAGTGCTTCATTAGGTCCACTCATATTTTAAAAACCACCACTGTATACTGTTCAACACTTGGAATATAAAAAAATCAATGTCATTACAAATGTTAGGATTAGCCTTGTAGCTGAGTTGGAAGCACTATGCCAGGTGGAAAACCTGTGTTTGATCCCCTGGCCAGGGACTCTGTTCCGTGGACCAGCTGGGGATACTGTGGCAGTAGTGTTCATCAGCTCTGGTAAGGACAGTCCTAGCCATCATGCAATAACACCACCTAATGGCCAGACTTGAGGTCCATAGCTGAAGGGTTCTGGAGGAAGCTTTGGTGTATGGCCCCCAGCTGTAATAAATGGCTAAGTGAGGGGAGGATGACAAAAATAGGGAAAAATTCCCATGTAGTTGTAAACGAAGGGTCAAGGTGCCATAATCCAACAGAGCCTAGCTCTGAGATGTAACCCCAAGAATTAGGGAGAAAACAGCTGGGAATAAAGCACTATTTAACATGTAAAATATACAAAACATAATACATTAGTGAAAATTTAACAATAAAACTAAAGTAATGACTGGATTTGCTGAGACTAACCTGGAAGTTACTTTTGTTATTCCTTCTCTCAAATCATCTAATGTACAAGTTTGGAGTTTAGTATTAACACCCATTGATCCATCCTTGAACATTTTCCCTGAAGATGATATGAGATACAATATAAGCTGGCCAAGACACAGACGGTCACTCCGTGGAGATAGCGGAGATGTCTGTATCACAACAGAAAATAG
Organism: Ichthyophis bannanicus; assembly: GCA_033557465.1. Classification (NCBI taxonomy): domain Eukaryota; kingdom Metazoa; phylum Chordata; class Amphibia; order Gymnophiona; family Ichthyophiidae; genus Ichthyophis; species Ichthyophis bannanicus. The sequence continues at coordinate 122,074,183 of CM066043.1, read as the reverse complement.
AAAAACAATGGTTTTGTACTGCATATACAATTTAAAAGCTCAATGTTTTTGAAGAATTTTCTCAACAGAAGAAACCTTTTTGAAAATCAAGCACTAAGGCATAGTGGTAGGATTGTATACCTCTATAAAAAATATCCTGGGATTGGTTACAAACTGAGATTTTCTTTAAAATGTTTCATTAAAGTAGAATTTTAATTTATGTCCATAGTTTTCAGAGAAAGGCACATATTTTGGTTCTCTTTTATTTCTCTAGGAGACAGGATTAAGGTAAATATGAAGCACATGCTAACACAATTGTTAAATGATCACCTTGTGAGATATGAAAGTAATATCAAATAATGGTTTCAAAACTCCCGACCTCAAGGTACGCTAGTCCTTGCCATTTTGATCAAGCTCCCCGTAATCTCTCATGATCTTCATAGCAGACTTGACAGATGCGCTTTGTAGATGAAATGCAGAACTATGCATTCTCATCTCCTATATTCTCTATTCTTTTAACTTTTCTTTAAAGTTCCCAATGAGAATGAGTGAAAAAGTAACAGTTCACCTACTACTGTAAAAAAAAAAAAAAAAAAAAAAAAGGGGGGGGGGCTGCATATGCAGACGACATTTTTATATGTATTTAGAATGCTTGCACAATATGCTTGCACAATATGCTTTTCTCTCGGACTCGAAATCGTATTTCCTTTAAGCATATCCAGAACAAACACTAGTACCTGGGGATTATAGAATAAACTTTGGCATGCATGCTAACGCCCTCAAGTGCTAAAAATAGTGGGCTATGCAGGAAGGCCTTAATATGAGCATTTTTTAGTGTCCCAGAGGACATTGTGCCATTTTTATTTACACTTGCAGACATAACACAAGAGTACTTACCAAGCTCATACTAAGTAATGTGATACACCCACCCTTCATGCTACTTTGTAAGCACTTGATAAATGGCCACCTTATGATAACATGGCATCTATCCAAGGTAGATAACATGTCCTTGGTGTTTACAAAAAGGAAGCTAAATAATGAAGTCACATTAAATTGAGCGCACACAGTTCTTTTTCTCATTAGTCCTCCTACTGGCTTACATGGAGCATATAAGTAAGCTTGGCACATAGAGGATGCTCAAAAGAACAGAGTGTCGGAGACCTACTACACTCCAAGAGGTGGTCCTCAACAGAAAATTACAACAGAAAACCACACCAGAAATCTTTTACACACCTCAGTGACTAGCAAGTACATTAAGAGGAAATATGAAGTGCAGGCTATCAAACAAACTCAGCTACTAACATTTCAGCTATCTCCTCCTTTGTTGACAATTAAAAATTCTTTATGTTTATCCATGTGGAAGACTATTACAATTTATTATTTAACAGGTCTTTTATACTGCCTCATCTTCCATTCAAGGCGATTTACATTACAACAACTTTACAATGAACAGGGACAATTAACTTGGCAACTTATACATAACATTTGAGGACTTAGGTATACTATTGTGCAATAATACTGTAGAGCGGTATCATATTAGAGCCTTTGCAATTACATTGTGAGAGGGTCATATTAGAGTCTTAGTAGGGGGGTAGGGAACTAGGATAGGTGCTGTGGTTGGGGACAGGGTAGTGTATAGTCAGACTAGACAGTATTAGTCAGGTAATACTAGCATATTGTTCCGAGAACAGGAGTGTCTATTACTTTCCAGAAATCCTGCAGGTCTCTGGTAGCTCTTATACTTTCAGAGAGGCATGCCAAAGTGTTGGTGCATAGAGGGAGGGCACCCTTTTGCATGCTAGATGTTTTGCCTTAATCTTGGCCTCTGGTGTAAGTAGTATGTTTTTGGTGGATGTTTGTCGATTTCATATTTCTGGATCCCTTTCTATCAGTGGTTGTAGGGTGAGTGGTGCTAGCTGGTGAATTATCTTGAATATATATAGAGCATGTGCAGATGCCTGCCTTTAAGGCATGATACCTGCCACTTAATACTAGGTTTTTGCTTTTTTTGGAAGACAAACTAGGCACCTAGGAGCCTTTATAAAAATAACTTAGAGGAGGCGGAGCCTGGTGCAAGGCAGGGTGGATGCATAGAGAAGAGCTCCGGAGGGACTCCTGAAAAATCCAGTGACTGCACTGTCATTTCTACAAAGAGAATGACGATTTCTGGCAAGGCTGAAGCAGGACGATGTCCGGACCGAAACCAACTCGGTTGGAGTTTGCTGTAGTACAAATTACAAGTGCGAAGAGGTCCAAAATGGAGCCCCCATCTACACAGAAAATGGCGGCTGCACGAGAATGCCCGGAGGCCATTCAAGAGCTGTTGGCAGAAGTAAGGGCAGTCAAAGAAATAGTAACAGCAAACAGCGAGTCACTTACAAATATGCAGGAAGACATCGGAGCGCTAAAAAACAGCATGGAAACACTCACACTGTGGCAAGATAAGATTGAACAAAGAGTGACTGTGCACGAGGAACATTTGAGGGTGCTCGACAAGCAGGCCAAACAAATAATAATGCTGCAAAGAGAGTTAGAAGACAATAATCGGTCCCACAGAAATAATGTGAGGATAGTGGGAGTCCCAGAAGGTGCCGAGGGGAAAGACATCTATGCTTTCTTGAATAAGCTGATCCTGACGGTGCTAAAACTATCCTTTGAGATGCCCTTTGAAATAGAGAGAACACATCGGGTTGCCTCACAGGCCTTACCAAATAGCAAAAGGCCACGGCCAATTATTCTCAAAATTCTCCGCTTTCAGCAGGTATCTAAAGTCATGGAGGCAGCACGTGCACGTTCTCCACTGGACTTTGAGGGTCACAGGTTGATGTTTTACCTGGAATTCGCAAAGAGTACGGTGGATAAGAGAAGGAGCTTTTTGGCGTTGAGACCTCAACTACAGCAGTTACAAGCAAGATTTGGGCTTTTCTACACTGCTAGAATGAGGATCACGCTCCACAACCAAACAAAAACTTTCGAAGATCCAGAGGCACTGCACGTTTTTCTTGAAGAAAAAGAGATGGAGCAGATGTGAAGAGGACTTTCTGAGTGAAGATATATACTGTGTATCTCAGGGTGAAGGCTGGTAACAGTGGAGAAAGCAATTACTCACCTGTAACAGGTGATCTCCGGGAACAGCAGGAATTTAGTCTTCACATATGGGTAGCGTCGGTACTGATGGAGCCTGCGCGGGAACGCCCCCCAGCATCCAATTAGAAAGCTTTTGGGAGCATCTCACAGCGCCTGCGTGCTGCCTTCCCGCCTTTCCTAACTGCCTCTCTCCAGTTCAGTTTAAAGCTGAGACAAAGAGAGAGAGAGGGAAAGAGAAAGATATAGAGATACAACTCCTAGGGGCGGTGGGTGGGTTGTGAAGACTAAATTCCTGCTGTTCCCGGAGATCACCTGTTACAGGTGAGTAACTATGCTATCTCCAGGAACAAGCAGGAATGTAGTCTTCACATATGGGGACTCCCTAGCTTTAGATGCCAGGGAGAGGCCGCAGAAGTTGTGTGTCCCTGTGAAAGGGCTCCACTTCCCCCCATGGATCTCTGGCATCCAACCAGGGATGGCGGGTAGGAGTTGATTAGGTATGGAACAGGTGTTGGAGAACAGCCTGACCAAACAAGGCATCCCGGCGGGAGTCCTTGTCCAAGCAGTAATGGGCTGGGAAGGTATAAACCGAGGCCCAAATGGCTGTTCGATAGATGTCGTCGATAGACACAGAGTGCAGGTGAGCCATTGAAGAGCTGCCATGGCTCTCACACTGTGATCGGTGACATGGCCCTCCAGAGGAAGATTCTTACTCTGATAGGCAAAGGAAATACACTGTGCAATCCAGCTGGACAGTGTTCTCTTGGAGACTGGAAGCCCCAAATGAGAAAGATCAAAAGCAACAAAGAGTTGAAAGGACTTTCTATGTTGCTGTGTTCTTTGCAAGTAAAAGGCTAAAGCTCTTTTACAGTCCAAAGTATGAAGATTCCTTTCTGCATTTGATGCATGAGGCCTTGGAAACAACACAGGCAGGTAGACCGCTTGGTTAAGATGAAAAGGCGAGACCACCTTTGGCATAAAGTGTGGATGAGTCCTAAGGACTACCTTGTCATGATGGATCCTTGTATAAGGTGGATCAGCCACTAGTGCCTGCAACTCACTGATGCGACGTGCTGATGTGATTGCAATGAGAAAGATAACTTTCCAAGAAAGGAATTTCAATGAGGTAGTAGCTAAGGATTCGAAAGGTGGCTTCATGAGCTCACCAAGAACCAGGTTAGTGTCCCATGCCACCAGTGGTGGCCTAATGGGAAGCTTAGTTAGAAGAATGCCTCTCATAAATCTTGCTATAAAAGGATGGGAGGAAATAGGTTGTCCATTTAGAGGCTTGAAAGAAGCTGCAATAGCACTCAAATGGACTCTTACTGAGTTAGTCTTAAGTCCTGCATTGGATAAATGAAGGAGATACTCCAGTAATGATTCCAGAGGTATCGCAAGGGGGTTAAGACCCTTCTGCGAACACCATATGGTAAACCTCTTCCACTTAAAAGCATAAGAGTGTTTTCTGGAAGGCTTCCTGGAAGCATAAAGAACATCTTTTACTTGCTGAGGGAGGTTAAGATCATGAAGATCTAGGCCTTCAGCAACCAAGCTCTGAGATGCAGAGACTGGGGATTGGGATGCCATAACATTCCGTCCTCCTGTGACAGGAGATCTGGAGCAGATCCTAACTCCAGGGAGGGAGCTTGAGAGAGATGTAGAAGCAGAGGGTATCACACTTGCCGTGGCCAATGTGGAGCTATGAGAATCTTATGCCCTTTGTCTCTCTGAAGCTTGAACAGGGTTTTGGGAATTAGGGGAATGGGTGGAAAAGCATAAAGGAAGTCTTGACCCCAGTAAAGGAGGAAAGCATCCCTGTCCTGAGAGCCCTGAGCCGGAATTCTGGAACAGAACCGGGAAAGTTTGGCATTCAACGGACTTGCAAAGAGGTCTATGTCTGGGGTTCCCCAAATTTGAAAAATCTTGGCCACCTGGTCTGCATGTAGAGACCATTCGTGTGGAAGCAGAACTCGACTGAGTCTGTCTGCCCAAGAGTTTTGGATACCTGGAAGATACACTGCCAGGAGATGAATCTGATGCTCTCTGGCGAGGGCCCATAGTCTCAAAGCTTCGTTGTAAAGCAACAGAGAGCCTGTTCCCACCTGCGTGTTCACGTAGAACATGGCTACTTGATTGTCTGTCTGAATGAGGACTGTCTTGTAGCTGAGCAGGGTGTGGAACACTCGAAGAGCAAGGAAGATTGCTCTGAGCTCTAAGAGATTGATATGTAGATGAGTCTCCTATGGAGTCCAAGTGCCTTGGGTGGAGAGGTCCTGCAGATGAGCTCCCCAACCCATTGGTGAAGCATCTGTCGTGAGAGTTGCCTGGGGTAAAGGTTGTTGAAATGGGGACCCCAGCAACAGGTTCTGAGTGGACTGCCACCATTGGAGAGACAAAATAAGGCAATTTGTGTTTGCTATTTTGTCTGACAGGCACCCTGATGCCTGGGTCCATTGAGTGGATAAAGTCCACTGGGCTGCTCTCATATGGAGGCGAGCATAAGGAACCACATGCACTGTAGATGCCATGTAGCCTAGTAGTTGTAACATTTCTCGGGCAGCGAGATGAGATTTTAGCACTGCTTGAGAAGCTAACTGCACCATGCAAAGGCAACGGGTCTGAGGAAGATAGGCCCTTGCTTTCCTGGTATCCAGGAAAGCTCCTATGAACTCCAGAGACTGAGTGGGAGTTAGACTGGATTTTGAGATGTTTATAACCAGACCCAAATACTGGAGAATACGCATTGTGCAAGATAGAGAAATCCTGGCCTCTGTCTCTGATGGGGCTCGAATGAGCCAGTCGTCTAAGAAGGGGAAGACGAATATTCCTAGAGTGCAGAGAAATGCTGCTACCACAGCCATGCACTTCTTAAACACTCTTGGTTCTGAGGCCAGGCCGAAAGGAAGCACCCTGTATTGGTAGTGCTTTCCTTGAAAAAGGAACCGAAGGAACCGTCTGTGAGTTAGATGGATGAGAACATGAGTGTACGCATTCTTGAGATCTAGAGAACAAAGCCAATCCTGACTCTGAAGGTATGGCAGCAGAGTTCCCAGAGAAACCATTTTGAATTTCTCTTTGAACAGGATTTTTTTCAATTCTCTGAGGTCTAAAATAGGTCTGTGTACCCCCGTTTTCTTTGGGATAAGGAAATAGGGGGAGTAAAACCCTGTACCCTGTTGATGAATGGGTACTTCCTCTATTGCCCCTTGGGCAAGGAGCATAGTGACCTCTTTACCTAACAGGTTGATGAGAGAGGTCTGAGAATTGAACTGTCTTACCATTGTGGGAGGGGGCATGCACAAAAAGTGAAGCTTGTACCCCTCTTTTATAATGGAGAGTGTCCAATGTTCTGCTGTTACCTGCCCCCATCTGGGGACAAAGTGACACAACCTTCCTGGAATGGTCCATTGAGGGCCAGGAAGGCTAAGTTCTCTAGGTGAAAGTCAAAGGCCTTGTGGAGGCTGAGACTGCTGAGACGGTTGAGGCTTAGCAGTCTTTGCTTTCCTTTGTTTAGATGGTTGCTGACTCTTTCGGGCAGGCTGATCTCCAGAAAGTCCCTGCTGGGAATAAGAGGGATAAAACCTCTTCTTTTTTGAGAAGAATGGTTTCTTGAAAGATTTCTTCCTTGCAGGATCAGCTGTGGCTTTGGATAACCTATCCAAAGTGGAGTTGTCAGCATCCAACTCATTGGCTTTCTCTTGTCAATTTTTGCCAAATAGATTCTCACCTGTACAAGGGATATTGCCCAGATTGTCCTGCATCCAGAGCTCCAAATCGGATGCCTGGAGCCAGGCAATTCTACGTGCACCTATGGCAATGGCAGAGGTTCTGCTTATGCACTCAAAACAGTCAAAAGCTGCACGATTGACAAACTTAGAAACATCCTGGGCATGTTTAACCAGTGTGAGAAAATCCTGCCTCTTGTCATCAGGAAGGAGAGGGCTTAAAATCTCCAAGTCTCCTGTGACTTCTTTAAGGAACATTTCCATATATAAAATATAGGAACTGATCCTGGCAGAAAGCATGGAAACCTGGAAAGTACGACATCCAAAGGCATCCAAGGTTCTACACTCACGTCCTGGAGGATTAGAGGCATGCCTCTTTGCACTCCTGATTCTTCTCATAGCTGATTCCACTACAATGGAGTGGTGAGGAAGCTGAGTTTTTGGAAACCAGGACAAGGAGGGACTCGATACATGGTATCCAGTCTGCGAGAGTGAGGAGAGGTGGTAAGAGGTGTCTCCCACATTCTCAACATGAGATCATGTAAGATCTCATGGATAGGCAGAGTAGCTGCCTCCTTAGGAGCTCTGGGATATTGTAAAATCTCTAACTCCTTAGCCCTGGGCTCTGTTTCAGGAGCCACAGTAATGGACAAACCTCGAGCCACCTCCCTGATAAAATCCTGAAAAGAGATCTTCTGGAGGAGACATCCTACGTTTAGGGGAGGAAGGCTCCTTCGGGAGAAGTATCCCGGTACCGGCAGAGCTGTCAGAATCCTCGGAGTCCTCCGAGGATTCGAAGTACCTCCTGTCCGGATGTTCTTGAACAGCCCCATACCCGTACCGACTGAAGTCAGTACCGGGGGGAATCGCTACCGGTGTATTGGCACTGGAAGGCATCGCATGACTGGGTGCCGGCAAAGCAGACACCGATGTCGATGCTATCGGTACCGGTACCAAAAATCAACTACATACTGGAAATGTTGCCACTCTACATGCCGGCACAGCTATATTGGCAGATGGAGAGATTATTAACACACTTCTTATGGAATAACAAACCTCCCAGAATAGCTTTTAAAAAGCTTAAATCATGTAAGGAGGGGGGAGTGTGGTTCCCAGATATTCAGTCCTATCACAGCGCTTTTTTTGATGAAGCAAGGTTCTAGATTGACGGAACAGCTGTCAGAGCAAAGTCTGGTATGGTTCGCCCTAGAGGAAAAGACAGTAGCCCCCTTTCCTTTGAACCTTCTCCCTGGCATACTTTTCAGAGATAAACCTGTGAGACCACAGATGGTGGTAGACACACAAAGGGCTTTTCAAAGGCTAATTCATACTCTTGCCCCGGAAAATAGAATTCCCATGTTCCTCCCTCTGTGGTACAACCCCCTCTTTAAGATCCAGCAGAAAACATTTGCTTGGAAACAATGGTATTGCAGAGATATTTGGACCATAGGACAGTTAGAGGGTAGTAAATGGAAGAATTTCAATAAACTGCAACAAGAATTTAACCTCCCAGGGTCTCTATATTTTCAATGGTTACAACTGAGACACTATGTTAAGAGATCAGTTGGAGATATTAAGTCTCTGAAGGAAGACTGGGGGTTAAATGGCAAAATTCAACAGGCACAGTTAGCCTCAGGGGTGGCCTCCTTTCTTTATAAGGAACTAAACCAGATGACCTCTACACAGCTAATAGGTTTACAGCGTGTATGGGAACAGGACACGGGAACCACATTGTCACAGCTAAGTTGGAGGAGATTTTGGTCAAAACAAACAAGAATAGCCAAATCCACCTCTATTACGCAGACCTTATTTTTCTTTGCCCGTAGAACTTACCTCACCCTGGTGAGAGTAGCCAAATGGGACAGCGCGGCTAAAAATGGGTGCTGGGGAAAGTAGGCACCCTTAAACACAGTTTTTTAATGTTCTAATGTGCAGACCTTCTGTTTGCAGATATGGGATCGTATACAGACAATTTTAGGCTTCGGGGCTACTTTTACTTGGGAGCAATTAGTCTTCCATTCAGCCATAGACATTCCATCTCTACGTAGGGAGGATTACTTTCTGCTGGATTTTGTGTTAGGGATAGGTGCGTAACTGGAAACAAACTTCTGGCCTTCACTGGCAAACATGGTGCAATCAAGTATGTTTGTATAGTAAATTCAAACAAATGCCTCGAAAAGGGTCGTCGCATAACCCTCTTATTAAACTTAAATGGAAGGCCCTGTTAGATTTTGGAGCTGCTGCGAGTTATGACTAAAGGTGATATATTGTTAGCCATTGTTTAACACGAAGTTACCTACTTTTGAATAACTAATAACCATAGAAAAAATGTAACGTACTAGTTCTGATCCCAGTGGGCCAAGGAGGGTGGGGGGGGGGGGGTAGGGGGGTTAATTACTTGTATTCACATGTTCAAAATGTGGTTCTTTGTTGTGTAAAGCTGAAAAGTTAAATAAAGATATTTTTTAAAAAACAGCTTAAAGTACCTACTTATTCTAGGCATCCTGTTAGTAAAGTACCCCTATTTATGTGAGCCTGTGGGGTAGAGGTCTAAAGAGATGTTTCTGTAATAGCATCATTTTATTTTACTTTTTAAGCTGTATTATATATTTTGTTCTGTATTGTTTTCTATTTTGATTGATACCTCTGGTCATAAATGAACCACTAAATTAATACAACAAAGAGGGCATAGGATAAGCACAAAATAGTCTTTATTACTTAAGAAAAAAGCCAACAGAAGAATCAACAGTTGGGTCGGTCAAGTAAGCTATACTTTACTATTAGAGACATTTGAATGGCTGTTAACTACGTTTTCCATGGTTGGGAGGAGGGGGGTCCAGGTTCCACTCCCTGGTTAGTCACAAAAGCAGGGTGCTTCTTGTGCAAGAGGAAGCTCTTTTGGACAAATGATTAGTCAGAGGACCCCTTTACGTCTGGAACAAGATACCAAGTAAGACAGGGAAGACGAGGAGGAGAGGAAGAGAATGACAGAGGTTGTGATGACAGAGGAGATGCCATTCAGAGCTTCAAACTTCTTTACCTTTCTTTATCTAAAGAAAATAAATCTCCAAGCAGTAGGTTGCCAGAGAAAGAAGATATATTGTTACAGTGGCTAGAAGAGCAGTCTGAACTCCAAAATGTTATTTTTAAGTCGATCCGTTTTGATTTGAGTGCAAAGCCTGTTTCTATGAGTTCTAAGATAGTAATAGACTGTGTGGTGTGTCTATTGCAGTGATTATATGACAGGGTGCTCATACAGTAGGAAACAGTCATATGCCAATGTCCTTATGAGTCAGGGACGCTACAGTTAGCCCACTATGCATACTTCATTCTCTCCCCAATCATGTCTTCTCATATCACTATTTCATGATCTTTAATAACGCATAAGACAAAAGGCTTTAAAACTCTCATGTCCATTTTCTGTCATAGGAACTCTCCACTCATTGACCTTCTCTTTATAATTTGAGGTTTTTATTAGCAAAAATACATGTAATTTTTCACATATAGTAGTAGGTATTTGCATACAGACCTGATCTCTCTCATTGTTATAAAGAATGATTGAAAGTGATTCAAAGTAAAAATCAAATTGAAGTGTTATACATGGTTCCAGAGGAGGTTGAGATTCAGATTCTACGAAGCAGAAAAAAGTACAGAATTCAGAACAGTAGGCACATGGTGATGCTGTGAAGAGTCTTGGAAAAATACTAAATTCACCCATATTTTTCATTATAGTATATTTTAGGTTGATGATAATAGTGGCTGCCAGTTAATAAGACTTCAATCTTACAACTAGTGTTGCCAACTGGCTCCAGATGCACCAGACAGGTTCGATCCAGTCCTGGGTTTACCTCATTGCAGGGATAACGGAGTTACTTACCTGTAACTGGAGTTCTCCGGGGACAGCAGGATAAGTCAGCCACACTTGGTGACGTCATCCGACGGCGCCGAGACGGAAGTACTCTCTCCATAGCTCAGAAGGGCTTTAGCCCTTCTGAGCATGGGCCAACTGGCCCTGCCCCCGGCCCGCCCCTAGCTAGCCAGTTTGTCACTAGCTGAGCCTTAGCCGCTAGGAGGCGGGCACTGGTCAGAAGCCGAGCCCTTCCCAGGGGAGGTGGGCGGGTATGTGTGGCTGACTTATCCTGCTGTCCCCGGAGAACTCCAGTTACAGGTAAGTAACTCCGTTTTCTCCTAGGACAAGCAGGATGAGTCAGCCACACTTGGTGCCTCCCGAGCTGACATGTGATGTGGTGGAAGGGGGAGGCTGAGATCAGGTTCAATGACACTTTATCAGGGCTGGATGTTGCAAAGGTGTGCCCTGTGGCAGTTTGGAATGTCATCGTTAGGCACCTGGTGGCGGGGCCAGTGCCAGCGTGCAGTTTGAGCGTGCAGCGTGTAGTGGTACGGGTGCACGCTTATTAGAAGTAGTTTGCTATGCAGCCGCAGTGATGCGGGAGTATATGGTCTCAATGGGCCACTGTAGAGGCAGGTGCAGAGTGATGATCTCAATGGGCGGCCGCGGGAGGGCGGCAGCAGGGGAGTACCAACGAGCGGTTGCGTTGTTTCCAATGCAAGCATGAAGTCGTAGTAGGGGTACTGGAAGCATCGCCGTATTGGTGCAAGATTGACACCGCGTTGCAATATCGGCATGGATGGAGCAGCAGCAATACCGACAGTGTTACAGAATGATGCAATAGAGCAATAATACGGTAAGGGACGTGAGTCATGAGTCAGTTCATGGCTTGATTAGGTGTGTCAAGGCAGGGGTAGCAGGCAAAGGCCTTGAAGCTGCTAGGTGCCGAGTTGGTCTGTAGTAGGTGTCTCTGCCAAGTATGAGCCGCAGGCTGTCCATGGATCGTCGAGCAGGCTGCCGATGGATCGTTAGCACTACTATAGTCCCTTGACACGACTTGAGCGCCTGCTTGTGGCCACGGCTGGCCAATGGTGGAGCAGGCGTATTTGGCATGCGAAATTGGGGCAAGCAGATGTAGGGTCTGCTGGGAGCAAGAGACAGAGTTCACTGGGACCTGGTCCCATGCGCTGAAGCGTGTATGTGCGCGCATGACCTGGGCATTAGCTGCGTAGGACTGCGACGATGACGTGTGTAGTGACTCTGGTGGCCGAGGCAGCCTTACGCGCATGGCGAGTACGCCATCCCAATTAGCAGTTTTGACCACTAAATTGCCATAGGAGCAGCCTGAGTTGTTATCGAGGAATCTCACTGTTGGTCCACCAGCTGTGTCCGCGATTGTCCAGACTGGTTGCTGATGTTTCTGCTAGGTAGTGATGATGGATTCCCATTAGGTTTTAGGAGGATAAGGAATGACACGTCTGGCCTGAATGGACGGTATGCCGGGTCAGCATTTGTTTGTGCCAGGCCATGTGGGACTTGTAGAATGGGTTTTCGGTAGGACTTTACTCATGGCAGATCAGTGGGCGCTGCCCTGTGCTGATCCGGGTCGGTTGGGATATAACCAACCCCTCCTCTTACTGGTATGGCTTGGCCCATACTCAACCACCGTCAAGCATGGTAGAACAAATACTCAACACCCCATAACGATGGGGACAACAGATAACGAGCGGGAACTTCCGTGACCGGTCTCTGCCCGAGAAGACGGACGGTTACTCCGCATCACTGTGATAATAATAAGGTCTGAACACCTGAGACGAGCATAGCCTATCAGGGAACGACATGCCAGGATTGACTTGACAGTGCTCCTTGTCCGTCGCACTTGATGGGAGGAGAAGGTATCCAGTAGACCTACGGGTACGATGAAGATGGCTTGGGTCTGCCCGTCTTAAACAGTCACCATCCTGCTCGCCACGAATTGGTAGGTCGATTTGTGGTCAGCACTCTGCTGGGAGAAGGGGCTGAGGCGAAGGGTTGAGAGCTCCTACTTGTAGGGTATTCTGTTGGTCAAGTCAGGGGCTTGTTGGGCCCTTGGCCATGGAAGGTCTGGGCTAAGCCTGGTAGGCCCTGCAATACACGTGCAGGAGTAGTACCGTCTTGTTGACTGTGCATGGGGCCTTAGTGTGCAGAGCCATAGGGATGCTCTGGAGGGCTTAGGTTCCATGTCACGGATTTCGCTGGGGTCCAAGTAGTGCAAGATTCTCCCTGTGAGGATAGCATGATGGTAGCCTGTTTTCCCCCGTTTCTGGGACGTAGATGGGCCAGCTGTACTATTCTCTGGAAACAGAGTGCAGCCACCGAGCGCAGCTGGGGGCTGTGGACCTTGGAACTGCCATTGTCCTTGTGAGGGCCTGGTATTACCATCGGCCATGTGACCTTCATCAGAGGTGCGGGTTTTACGCGGTAGGCCATGATAGGCCCTTTCGGTTCTGGGAGGCACCCCGAGTTGGGTGCCGCGGTCCTGATGTTCACACCAACAGCACCCAGTCAGTGCTACTGCTCACTGTGCGTGTCAACAGCACCAGTTAGTTCTGACGCGCACTCCGGCAGTGCCCAGCCGATGCGAGGCTTCTGGGTGCTTATGGATAGTCATATTTTGCTGGATCTGCCTCAAGATGGCAGGGCGGAGGTCGGCTCATTCTCGAGATGGGCGAGACACCAATATCTGTCACAGGAGTGAGCTGCGATCCTCCGTTGTGAGGTATGCAGCATGGACCTCTGACCATTCCTGAGCTGTAAGCGTGGGAGTGCCGGGAACGAGATGTACCGTCCGATGTATAGAAGCAGTAGGCTTGGTAGTAGGGCTACTTCTGTTGCCAACCTGCTCACCAGTCCGCGGACATGAGTCTTTCACAATGCACCATCGCCGTCGCTTTACCCCTGGCAGCAGAGGCTGGTTGCCTATGTCATTTGTGGCAGGTGGTTGCCGAAGCACATGAGAAATTGATTTGGCTCCGGGAATTTCCTCTGTATATTCGTGCACTGTTCATGACTGTGCTGTCAGAGTCGAAGGAGCACTAGGCCATCCCTTCATTCCGATATGGAGGTAAGTCGAGTGGGGTAGTCCGGTGGTTGTGCCCAAGGTATGCGCCCTCTTGGGTGATGCCAGCTGTGGTGTGGTATGCTCCTTCAGGCCTATCGGTCTTAACGAAGGGCCTTGGAGACCTGCCTGTGGAGGGAACTGTGATCTGCTCGTAGTGACAGGTCAAGGGCCGAGAGGTCCTGTACGTGTTTACAGCTCCAGCTGGAAGATGTCACATTGGAAGTTCCTGATCTGGACTGCAGGAGCCACGGCTGTGACTTGAACCTGTGACCTACTGCCCCTGAACACACTGGTTGCAAGTGCTGCACTGAACCGATGCCAATTTTGGAGGGTGGCGCTGGCCGGGCTCAGCGGGTGTTGGCCGAAGACCCTGAGCAGGTCCCAGCCTTGGCCTGGAGTAAGAGTGCGATTCTAGTGGATGGCTTGCATCCTAGTGGCCAGACTCCTACCTATAGGAGGGGAGAATGGAAGGAATGACCCATGTAGTCAGCATAGGAGCAGTGTCTTGAGCTACGGAGCTGTGCCGGAATACTCAGGCTCAGAGTAGGTGTAAGCTGATGTGGATGTTAAGGTGCAGGCATCAGGCAAGCCGCCAGCTGGATGGTACTGCCCCTGGGGCAGCGAGAGAAGGAGTGTGAAGGAGACAAGCGCCTTCCACCGGGCAGTGGGTGCCAAGGAAGAAGTACCTTCCGCTGGCTAGCCATCGGCTCCTTCCACGTTATGCCTGTGAGTGACCTTGACGCTGAGGAAGGGGGGTGTCTCAGATTATCCCACGCAGACCCCGTGCTGTTATGTGGCAAGAATTGATGCCTCGAGAAGCCGACGAGGATCTTCGCCAGGGCCGAAGGTCCCTGCAGCGGGTCGTCTGTGGATGTTGGCCTCGGGGCCTGACCGCCAGGGAGGGGACCTTTGGCAGTGCTGGGCTACAGGGCGCCATGGCACTACTCCAGGTTGCAGAGAACCGCCTATCCCAAGCATTTAGCTGCAGGATAGCTGAAGCACACCTGGACCCTAAGAACAGAGGTACAAGATTTTGCCAAGTTCGCTACTCGTGAGAGATGGTGCGGAGTTCCTGTCAACTGGGGAGTGCAGCTTCTTTCCCTTTCCCTTTTAGTTAACAACCTCTGCTTGTCCATGGGGCAACAACGGGTAAAATGTACAGGAGCCACGGCAGACGGGCTGCTTGTACTTGGACATCTTGCTTTCGAACCGAGGACCTCTCGAGCCACAGGTGGTGGTGCTTCCCCTCCGCCACAGAGCTGCATATGTCTGGGTTGAGCAGGCATAGCCTACAAGTGA
The DNA here is from genome assembly GCA_033557465.1 of Ichthyophis bannanicus. Lineage (NCBI taxonomy): Eukaryota > Metazoa > Chordata > Amphibia > Gymnophiona > Ichthyophiidae > Ichthyophis > Ichthyophis bannanicus. The sequence continues at coordinate 122,059,143 of CM066043.1, read as the reverse complement.
AGGGAGATATGTATTCTTGATAAGACCAGGCAGAGACAACCATGAGCTCAACCTTTTCTGATTTGCCTGGACGTGATTGGAGGGACTGATTGGCGTGGAGCGTCCTCTCCCCACTGGGAGGCTCCGGTGGGGGTGTAGTCTCAGCCTTGCTCCCTCCTCACCCCTTGGTGCTATTTGGCGCAGATCGGGACTTGGCCGCAGATCCCCGAGTGCTGATTACTGCGGTGGTATTTGCTGGCGCAGTTCCAGCCAAGGCGCTGAGGGACTGATCCGGCCTTAGAAGTAATGCTTCAGCCACGGGCACTGTGGGGGATTGAACCCCTGATCCCTGCACCAATAGTAAGTGCCTTAAGCATTGTGCTGTGGCTCAGCTCCTGTTCCAACCCAAGGCGCTGTGGGGGCTGGTTCTCACGTCGGCACGGAGGAATTGGTGGCGCGTGCGCCTTAGAGAAACACCAAGATGCAATTGCCAGATCTTTCGGAGTCCTTCTCTTGGGATGACTAAGTATCTTGTTCTTAGCCCCAAGCTCCTCCGGCTCTATTCCATCCCCAGCCTTGATCGAGAGGGCGGTGCCGTCTCAGCCTTCAGTGCACTGAAGATCTGCACGGCCAGACCAGGTGCTGTTAAGGCAAGGGGTCGGCGATGGGAAGAGTGGCGCAGCGCCGAGGAAGGAACTCCTGCTGCTTGTGGTGGTGGACGGGCCACTGCAGTTGCCGTCTTGGTGCTGCCCTTATCTTAATTGCTTTTTCTACCGTGCCGGTGCTCAGAAGCCGGCACGATCCTTGGTGATGCTTCGGCGCCGTGATGTTTCGGCGCCGACGGCGAAGGGGTCTAATGAGCGGCTCCTCCTTTCCTGAAGGTGATAGGATCGACGCCGACCAATAGCGCCGAAGGGGAGGAGCCGGGAGCGTGACGACATCTGAAAGATGGCCGCCGCCATGGGAACCACGAGGCCGGAGTTGTTGGCTGATCAGGCCGCAGATCACCGGAAGAAAGTGGAGCTCAGAGCCGCCGGGATGGTCGACAGAGGCCGCAGCGATTTCCAGACAAGCAGCAGAATCGCCGATCCAATCTAGCAGAAGAGCTGCAATTTACTAATCCAGCAGCTGTGTAGCAGTAGAGCTGTGAGTGGAGGCCCGAGGGCACACTCAGAGCCACCGAGGTGGAGAGCTGCAGTCGCGATGGTAGAGCAAAGCTTGTGCAGCCGCAGAACCGAAGGGACCAAGGCCACCTTCTGCAAGAATTCCTCTCCCGAGGTCTTCAGCCATAGGGGGAGCGAGGAGAAAGCTAGCCGGGACGGAGGCCTATTTGGCACGTCCTGGGCTGCCGTGAGAAAGAGGAAGCTGCTGAGACTGGAGCGCCGTGCTCGCAGGAATCCAAGCTCCGCTGGAACAGCTCTGAAAAGAAGCTTTGGAAAATTTAATGCAAGCAAAGTTATATACATACAAGGTAAGAGTGAAAATTAGAATTTCTTAATGTTTGGATTTGTGGAGAGTAGAAAAGTCCGTCTTGCTGGCAAGGCGGAAGAAATGAAACTGGCTAGCTAGGGGCGGGCCGGGGGCAGGGCCAGTTGGCCCATGCTCAGAAGGGCTAAAGCCCTTCTGAGCTATGGAGAGAGTACTTCCGTCTCGGCGCCGTCGGATGACGTCACCAAGTGTGGCTGACTCATCCTGCTTGTCCTAGGAGAAATGTAGTTCTGATTTCTCCATTGCACTCCATAAGTAAAGAAAAACTACAAGTAACTGCATGTAATGGGGTAAACCCAGGACTGGAGCAAGCCTGTCGGGCGCATCTGGAGCCAGTTGTCAACCCTACAACTCACACAGAATGTACATTACAGCAATCCCAGAAATTAACATATCATTTTGTATACTCACACCCTTGAAATGTCTAGTTTCCAGGACATTTACAAGGGAAGTAATTTTCTCCTATGATTTTGTAAAAATGAAATCCAGAAAGTCCTCAGAGTTATTTAAAAAATCCAATGCCATATACATAAAAAGGATTGTGGAGAGAGATAGTAGTGAAAACACATAATTAGCTCATCTGGCAACTGACATCAACTAAGAAGTATATCCAATTGTAAAAGCGGGTACTTCACATACTATGAACAGTTGATTGCAAATAGAAAAGGAGTGCTTAATGATGCTTATACATGTTCTATTCTGAACTGCGGTGATCTTACAAAAGTGCAACTAAAAACTAGAGCTGTAAAAAACTTAGGGGCAGTTCTAAGGACAGTTTGTGGTCTAAACATGTTATTTTAGTTTGCATAACTTGAATGATACGTCATTGTTTTAAATAATGGGTCTTTTTAACGTATATATTTTATGTAATATTTTTATACAATATCTAAAGTTATATTTTATAAATGGCTTTCACTAGAAAAGCAGTTTAGAAAAATCTATTTTCCCATATTTGCATTTACAGAAACTAATCTTTCAGAATAAACCCTTTGCTTTAGGCATAACACGTACTCGGGGAATAACAAATTGAAGTAATGATCCATCCAAAGAAGTATGTTCTATTACTCTTCTTGGATTTTTAGACTGAGGATTTACTTCTAAGGTGCTGAATAGATTACTTAGTCATATTAACTTCCATTTGAGGTTTATTTGGTCTTCCACAGCATCCACAGATACAATACTTCACAAACTTCATGATGATTAAATCTTAAGCCTCTAGCTAGACTAAAATAAATACATCCTCTGGGTTGTAGAAAACCTGCCAAATCTGCTTTGCAAATAACCGAGTAGGCCTCAGTGACAATGCGTTAAGTGCTGACATGACAAAACAAATGCAACTATCTACTTGATATTCTTTTAAAGTTTGTCACCACCACTGAAGCATAATGGAATTTCTTATTGCAAAAAATTCAAAATATTTAATATTAACTGAACAAATAAACAAACGTATTTGGCCTTTCCATTCCTAATTTGAACACTGCAAAAAAATAAAACAAACAAAAAAATCCTTACAGGAAACCTTCCATAAAAGCATCTGTGCCAGTGACTCCAGGACTAGTGTGTTGTATGCTAGAGAGACATGGACTTTATTCATAAGGTCTTTAATATGTATAGTAGTGACAACGAAGAAAGCTTAAAGAGAAGGGATAGCGACACAGATCCCATGGATAGTCCAATATTTTTTTCAGTGATCTTAATGTCAAACCAGTAAGACTAGAAATATGATGAGTCGGGAAAACCTTGTGTGTTTACTATGAACTGACCCTGGTTCCCATTTCTCATGTCATTCTTCCCCACCACCAAGCTCACCACCCTTTCCTCTCATTTAAAAGAAAAACAATACAATATTAATCAAACATGCAAGAACAAATGATACTTATTCAAGTTGATGCGTGTTACATTTAGTTTTCAATGCTGCCTTAACAAATGGACATGGCATTACTGGATTGTCCACCTTGCTTTCTGGCTCCTCCCCACACCCACTGTCCCTGCCCCACTCCCCAACCCCTTTCCATCACCCTGCCCTTCACATCAACAATTAGCACCACAGACCTTCTCCTTACATGTAAACAGCCCGTCACAGCTATTTATAGCAAAGCTCACAACTTTTTAACAGCCAACAACTTAATCCCTTTGAACGGCATTCAGTGACCTTATATGACTTTACCAGCTTGAAGAGGAATTTCCTCCTGCCTGTCACTTTTGCCTATATCTGGGCTTCACTTTTGCCTTTCCACCCACTCACTAATGGGATGCTGTTGCTGTAGCCCCAGCATCGGCCGCTGTGCCATGACACCAGTGAAGTCCCCCTGGTTTTATTGGTCACCAGCTGCCCACTGCACTAGGCTCAGTACTTTAACGTCCCTTGGCTTCACATGTGACCAAGGTTACCACAAGTTCCAGACTCCCTAAGATGATACCAGGACCCCCTCTTGCTTTGAGCCTAAATACCTCGATTTTGGTGCCCGAGCCTCCCAAGCCTTCACCCTCCTCTTTTCTTGCAAGGTGGCCCCCACTGCTATAACAATCCTAACCAGCCCCTTCCTACCTCCATGTTATCTCAAAGTGGTCCTATTGAACATGCCTTGCCATTTCAATAAAGGCTAATACCCAAAGCTGCTAACAATTACATCAACAATTCATAGATACATTCTCTTTACAGTTCAGTATGACATGTACCTTTAGCCATGTCAACTTCACTTTTATTTTTCTCTGCTTTTGTTTGTTGAGTATGCAGAACTGTTTGCTCAGCAGTCTGTTGTGAAGAAGCCTCTCCGAGATTTTCCAGCAATATACTCATAAGAACAGTTAGGTCATCTTGACTAAGAGCTACCTGTAATGAAATTATCAAATCACCTTATTCACAAAATAAAAGGCATCAAATAAAATGGTTCAAAGCTCAGATGCTGGCATGAGCATTCTCAAACTTTCTTGAAGACATTAGACTAAGCATTGTTTTTCACCTATAAAGTGGTGTTTTCTCCGTACACAGCAGGATTAATCAGGCACATAAATAGGTGACATCGCATGTCACCGGAGCAAACAGTTCTCCCAGAGCTCAGAACTTAATGTGAAGTTTGGAGCAAACTCAGTTCTTCATAAGGGCAACAGTCTTAGGAGGTATTTTGTGCCTGATGAATTCTATCGACCAAATACACCTGAAGCATTTTTCTTTTATCAATGAGCAGGATTGAGTCAAGCACATAAGTAGGCCACCCCCAAGCTTAGGGCTGCTAGTCTTGCTTTCAAGTGTGCATTTTCAAGAACAGCCCAATCATGAATAAAATACAAGAGCTGTGATGATGCAAAGAAACTGGCTAGCACAGCTTGACCAAATGAATTGTCTCTGATTGTGGACTAGTTCAGACAATGGCAATAAATAAATATACAAAGCAAGGATCAACTCATTAACTTTGCATATAGTATCTAGTGAAGCCAGGGGCGGCCCAAGGGGGATGCGGGGCCATGTGCGGAGACTCAGTGCGGGGCCTCATTTGCATAAATATTTGCATAATGTTACCATACACTAACTTTTAGTAAACATGCCTCTTAATGAGTGTATGGATAAAGAAAGACTAAAAAATTTCTACATTACTATAATCTAGTGCCAACCGCCAGGCACATTAGGAACTACTACAAACACTGCCCATTTAGAACCCATAGTAAACCCACCGTATCGTAACAGCATTCCCAGGACTCACAAAGCACCAGACCCTACCTATCAAAAGGCAACACTGCAAATATTAAACCAATACATTTCAGAGAACAATACATGACCTACTGGGGAAAGAGAACAAGGGCAATGTCAAATAGCAACTACATAAACAAAATACCTCAGCTCAGTTACACAAGCAGAACATAGACCATCACCAAACAAGGAATCACAATTTAGAAACAGGAAGACAATTAAACTGGGAACCCCAAAAGCCAAACTTGGAATGTACAACACTACTGTAGAAATAAAACTATAAATGAATTTCCTCTTCTACTAAACAAAACACAGATGTTAATGATGCACATTTCCCAGAGCTGACATATTCCAGTTAATAAATTCAAAATAAAGAGATATCGCTACCTTTTGTGCATTCTTCTTTCAGTTGCAATTGCTCCAGGCACTTTCTTCTGGTTTCTTCATGTCTTCTGCTAACTCTCCATCTGCTGTCCATTTGTCCTTTCTTCTCTCTTCTAATTTTTTTTCCATTCTTTCTACATCTGCTTTAACATACTAATCTTTCTCCTTTTGCTCTTTCCTCATTCCTATTTCATCCACTCAAATTTTACCCCTCCATCCTCAATCCCCACATACTCTTCCAATACCTGGCCAATTGTAGATTTTTCTTCCCTCCCAAAACAAAATATTTTTCCCCTCTCCATTTCACTCTCCCAGCCCCATCCCATTCTAATACTCCTCCAAAATCAGCTCCCTTCTAGTTCCAGCCCCATCCAGCATCCACTCCCTTCTAGTCCCCGCATCAGCCCATTTTCAGTCCTAGCCCCACCATCAGCCCATTTCCAGTCCTAGCTCCCCTGTCCATTTCCAGTCCTATCCGAGTCCCTCCATCAGCTCATTTCCAATCACAACCCCCCATCAGCCCATTTCTAGTCCTTTTTGTAGCCCCATCAGCCCATGTCAAATCCTAGCTCCCCTCCACTCAGCCCATTTCAATCCAAGCCCCCTGTGAGCCCACTTCCAGTTCTAGCCCCTCCATGAGTCCATTTCAATCCAAGACCCCACCACAGCCCATTTCCAATCTTAGCTCCCCCAACAGCCCATTTTCAGTCCTATCCTAGTCCCTCCATCAGCCCATTTCCTGTCCTAGCTCCCCTCCACTCAGCCCATTTCCAGTCCTAGCCCCCTCCCCTCACAGCCCATTTCCATTCCAAGCCCCGCTCCCCATCAGCTATTTGCAGTTCAAGCCTCCCCTTCCACTCAGCCCATTTCCAGTCCTAGCCCCCCATATCCCATTACCAGTCCTAACCCATCAGCCCACAGCAAATTACCAGTCCTAACCCCATCAGCCCACCTCAAGTCCTAAACCCCCCCTCCAGCCCATTACCAGTCCTAACCCCCCTCCCTCCCATCAGCCCAGGGAAAATTAAAACTTAAAAAAAAAAAGCAGCAGAATCGAGTGTCCCGTGGGCCCCCCCATGCCCGGCAGAGCACTCCCTCCCTCCCTGCTTGCTTGCCTCAGTCCCTATCCACTTCGGCTTAGAGCCGCGAAGGGAGAGTTTCTTCCTCATGGCTCTGTTAAGCCCACATCTGCCCCGGTGGGCTTAACAGAGTGATTCGCGAGGGGAGAAGCTCTCCCTTCGTGACCCTGAAAGCCGAAACAGAGAGGGACAGAGGCAAGCAAGCAGGCAGGGAGGGAGGGAGTGCTCTGCCGCTGCAGCAGCCAGCTTTTTTTCTTTTTAAATTTACTTTTAAAGCGGAATGTTTTTTGCGTGGGGCCCCCTGAAACGTCGGGCCCTGAGCAAAAAACATTCTTGCTCAATGGACGGGCCGGCCCTGAGCGAAGCAAACTTAAGGATACTGTACTGCAGTGGTTCAGATTGGATAAGATTTAGCTTTTCTGGTTAGATGAATTTCTGTGTACCTTTTTTGGGAACCTGACAGGTAGTTGTGACCTGGATTGGCCACTGATGCTGGGCTTGATGGACCTTAGTCTCACCCGGTATGGCATATCTTATGTTCTTAGTTTGTTTTGTAACAAAACTGCATACAGGAAGCCAGACAATTTGCTAAAGTCTGCTTGCTATTAGAATGCCAGCTATGTGGGGGTCAAAAGAGACCAACTGCATAGACGTTTTGATGGTTTTGGTTCTTTAAAGGTAGTAACAGTCTGTTTGCTGCCCAGAGTGTAGAGGGACTTCTTGTGTGAATCCTTATGAAATTTATAGCAAACTGTAGGGATCACCATGTCCTCATTAACATGGAAAGGTATTATTTTCTTCAGTAAGAACTTAGGATGAGTTAAAGGAACTTTATTGTAATGCGAGAGAGTATATTGGTTCATATGTTAGTAAGGTTTGAAGTTTACTTCTAGCCAAAGTAACCATTAAAAAAAAAGTGCTTTCCAGGTGATATCAGAGTAAACCAGATTCCATGGGTTCAAACGGCTTCATAAAAGATATGAGGATCACGTTGAGATTGCAAGGTACAGGAGAGTTCTGCAGTGATGGTTTAACATGCAAAAGCCCTTTCAAGAATCAATGCATGACAGGGAAATATATCCCTATTGATAACCTGCCAGTTTTCTGACAGGCCAAGAAAACATGGAGATGTACTCTGATGGAGTACATTTACAGTATGGCCCCAGGAGAATAGCAAATGGGATTGTGGCTATTTGTAAAACAGATAGACCTTCTCTTACACTTAAAGGTGTCTCTGTGTCCAATATATAGTTTGCTTGCAGAAACCAATTTATCTTCAACATTGAGAAACCTAGAGGAAAAACGAAATGCTGCTCAATTTCCATGCTGCAAGGGCTAACCATTTGAGTTTGGAATGAAGAAGGCAGCTCTCATTTGAAGTGATCAGTTATGGAAATCAATAGTTTGCACAGAAGTATGTTAAATAAATCTTTTTAGGAGTGCATTTTGTAATGTTATGTTTTATTGTTATGAATATTTATCTATATTTTATTTGTGAATTGTCTTTTAGACCTACCAAGAGAGACAGTATATAAAAAACAATAAATAAAACAGAATCTAAGGGAACCAATTCCACTGTGGCTAGTAAGCATTATAGAATCATTGTGCAAGTCCTTTAATGAAAAGTGTTAGAGCCTTTTGCTATGGTGGAGATAATTAGAAGAGGATTAAGCACAGGCTATAGCAACCCTTTCCAGTTGTCCCACAGAAGGTGAGACTGCACAATAGAGAGGTAGTTTTGTTTTTTGTTGCTGGAGAAGAGATCTATTTGGTGGGTCCCCTCAAACTTAAAAATGTTGTGCAGCATTTTCTGGTTAAGAGATCACTTGTGAGTTTGATAAGAGAAGCATCTTGGATTTGCTCGCAATTGGCTATGGCAAAGTACCAAATCCTTCCTGCTTCCTGGCATAGACAGAGGGATCCTGCCCCTTCATGCTTTATGATGGAGTTGAGGTAACTAAGACCACGATAGAGGTGATCTGGTGGCACTATGAAACCAGGAGGTAGTATCCCAGCTTTATTATGCAGAGAACCCAGGTGATCTGGTGGCACCATTGAAGAAAGCAGCATACGTAATATCCCAAGTGAAGGGCAGGGCAAATATTCTGGAAGGTCACTGGCAATGATAGTAGGAGACAGTCAGAAAGTAGGCAGCTGTTTCAGTTGGCCAGGTGTAGCCTACCTGGTTTGTCTCTTTTCTCACTAACAAGGCTTAGTGACTAAGATGCTGAGACTACTGAGGCTATCTTGTGAAGGGTAGAAAGGCTCTTCTACAGTAGCAACAATGTTCTCTCTAATTTTCTGTAGGCTGTGTGCGCATAAAATATCAGCTGTGCAGCTTTTAAAGAAAAGTTAAATTTTTGTGCGCCACATAACGACACTCAGAGTTATATACTTTAAAATTTGACTACACATCAGAATACAGTACGTACACCACATTGATTGCACTAGAAAATATTGTAGAACTTGTGAAAACCGTAAATACACAACAACTTTTAAATTTTAAGACGTCTGTGGTGTTTTATATCAGAATCAGAACCGTACTTTTTGTGCGCTCTGTTGTAAAGTATGTGCGCTCACTCGGCGAGGTGTGTGCGCGCGCACACGTGCACAGCTTAGAGGGAACAGTGAGTAGCAATAACTTATGATATTGAGATGCACTTGTTCAGCTAGACCAGTGTTTCCTAAATCCATCCTGAGTCAAGTTTTCAGGATATCTGCAATGAATATTGTCGTGAGCCCTCTCGGTGCACCTACCGGTGAGATCAGGTATTGCACTGGGCCTCAGTGTAACTGGCCTCCTGGTAGTTGTAGTTGCTGCCAGTTACAAAAATTAGTTGTGGACAACCGATGTAAGGTAAACAGGGCTTTATTTCCCTTTCCCAAATAGGATATTTCAATATGTACAAAAACAAAACATAACCCTTCTTGGGTAAAACAGAAAGAAAACTAACACAAAAATGGCTTTCTTTCAGCTTCTTAACAAAAGAAATATAGTTTAAACACAGACCTGTAGCCACACAGAATAAGGCCTTCTCTTCACCTTGTCAGGCTGCTTATTCTTCTCTATCTTAGGGAGATTATATTATCTGCCAGAGAAAGGCTACAATCCATTTCTTCAATATGCTCTTCAATCACAGAGGCTTCACATTGCATCGGCTCCTCAATAGGAATACCTCTTTACTTTCTCCCTGTGAAGGCTTGGCAAACAGTCCGTCCTGGCTATGACGTACTTCTTTTTCCCTAAGGGAAAACTGTCTGCTGTTACCACAATTACTGGGGTTTTGGTAGAAGGAGCCTCCCCTCTGTTGATATCTGTTTGGCAGGCTAAAGAATTCCCCTGCCCATCTATTAGGAGGAATTACTCCTGCTCTGAGCTCTGCTCTGTTTAGGAACCTGGAACCAGCTGGAACTTCTGATGGCAGCCCTTCTGAAACTCTGTGTCTCACGTACCTCTCAGAGTGTTTTACTTCTGCAGGTAAAAAGCCTTTCTTTTGTTTATTATAAGGGTACTGGAGTTTCTCTGCTCCCCTTAGGCTAGCTTTGGATGGCTTCTGGACTTCCACAAACTGTCCCTTATCTCCAAGCCATAAACTCCCCCTTTTTGGACCGGAATAAAACTTCCTGGCTTGTACCTTTTTTCTTCTGTCTCTGCTCCAATCTAGGCTGTTACATTCACTCATTTTCTGTGTCAAGCTGTCTGTACCTTTCATTCAAGCATTCCTCGGACTCACTCAGACCTCCGTTCAGGCTTCCAATGTGGTAATTAGACACGCTCTCTTCACAGCTTCTCTCGTCCTCCTCATTCATCCAGCTCCTTCTCTGGGTTTCTCTCCAGCTCCTATCCTGGCTTTTGGTCTGGCTCTTAGGCTGTACCTTGCTCTCGGTCCTGTTCTTGTTCTCCCTAACTGCTTGTGAGCTGAGTTTATCTAGGTATTTCCTAGCTGCACCACTCCCCAGCTGATTAGAGTCAGGTGAGAACCTCCTGGCTTCTCTACTGGCTGGGTGTGTCTCCCTAGCTCGTGACCTCACTTGCTTACGTTGCCCATGGCAACTTTCTACCATGTGCTTTCCCCAAACGTTAGTATTTCCTTGCATTGCAATATCATCTGTCTCCATAGGGGTCACTAATGAGTCTGCTCTGTGACAATATTCATGAGATAGATTTGCATGCACCACCTCCATTCAATGCATATTTCCAGGACAGGTTTGGAGGAAGTCACTTTTCTATGAGATTATTGATTCTACAGTGGAGAGCTGTTGTAAAGTAGGGCAATGTTCCTTAATGGTGCCTATGGTTTCCTATACTTTCACAAAACTAAGAAGTCTTCAGTATATGGAGTGGCTACCAGTGTTGTACGAGTGTCTTTAATGCACACCAACTGGCAAGTCATCTGGCTGCAAAATCAGATGCTGAAATTTAAGACAGTCATTATCTATATTTATTAGATGGGTCGCACACTCTTCTGCAAGAATAGCTGCTAGCCCAATCTGTACCTGTGGAGACAGGCTGGGCAAGAAAGCTTGCACCTTGTGAAATATGGTTATACCATATAAAACTGGTGAGATATAATGCAGGAAGACAGCATTGCTCCCTAGAAGTCAAAATGTCAAAGAGCCAGGGGCCATTACCAGTGATATATTAGAATCCACTCTACATTTTCTCACTTAATAAGGCCTGATGCTTGTTGGACATTACAGTTCACATCCTTTTTTTTTTTTTTTTTAAAGGGATTGGGTGAATGAAAAGGGGACAGGGGACTGCCTCATACAAAGCTGCTGTTATTGTAGGAGACCATGAATTCTTAGTTATGGTAGATTTTGGAGTCTATAAACTTAAAGAAGCTGCACACATATACATGTAGTTCTGCTTCCTGCTGAAGAGGGAAGGGGAATTCTCTTAACATTTCTGTATAAACCTTGGGTAGATGTCTTTACAAGGCAATTCATTTTGAGCAGGAGAAGGATCAGAGGAAATCCCTATAGAGTACTCCTAGTTCTGAGGAGGATTTGCTGTTGTTAAGTGTCGTCGAGTCGAAGTCAACTCATGGCGACCCCTCTGGATAGCTATCCTAAATTGTGTTCAGTTTTCAGTCAGGCGGCTCATTGTGGACAGACTGGTACCCGTAGCTGCTGTTATTATATCGATCCATCACATTGCTGGCCTTCCTCTTTTGCGTTGACCTTCTATCTTGCCAAGCATGATGTCTGCATCTCTGCTCTTGAGAATCTTATCTAGGTCTTTCATAGCCATTCTGCCAAGAGCAATGTGTCACCTGATTTCTTGACTCCTTGTTGCTTCTTTATTGATAGTTGATCCAAGTAGGTTAAAGTTGTTCATGATTTCAATTTCTTCTCCTTCAACGATGAACCTATTGATTATGCCAGTTGTCATGATCTTCCTCTTCTTTACATTAAGGTGCAGGCCCATTTTGAGACTATGTTCTTTGATTGTGAGAAGCAAATGTTTCAGATCATCTTCACTTTCAGCCAGTAATGTGGAATCATCAGCATAGCGAAGGCTGTTTTTGAGTCTTCCACCAATCTTCACACCTCTGTTGTCTTCATACAATCCTGCTTCTCTGATGATTTGTTCTGCTTATAAATTAAACAGGTAGGGGGAAAGTATGTAGCCTTGTCTTACACCTTTGCTTATTTTAAACCATTCTGTTTCTCCTTGTTCCGTTCGAACTGTTGCTTCTTGATCAATGTACAGATTGTGCAAGAGTACGATCAGGTGTTCTGGTATATCCATGCTTCTTAACGTGACCCAGTTTCTCTCATGGTTTACACAGTCAAAAGCCTTGCTATAGTCAATAAAGCACAAATAGATATCCTTTTGGTATTCTTTAGTCTTTTCAAGGATCCATCTAACATCCGCAATGATGTCTCTCGTTCCTCGCCCTTTCCTGAACCCTGCTTGCACTTCAGGTAGTTCTTGTTCCAGGTATGGTTGTAGTCTCTTTTGAATAATCTTCAGTAGAATCTTGCTGGCATGTGGGATCAGAGTGATTGTGCGATAATTTCCACAGTCAGTTGGATCACCTTTCTTTAGTATTGGTATAAACACAGATCTTTTCCAGTCAGTTGGCCATGATGTTGTCTTCCATATTTCTTGGCAGAGCCTTGTAAGTACGGTAACAGCTGCATCAGATTGCTGTAATACTTCTATGGGAATGCTATCAATGCCTGGTGCTTTGTTCTTTGATAAGGCTTTCAATGCTGCTTCAACGTCTTCTTTCATCACCAATGGTTCTCGATCATAAGGTACAGGTTGAAACGGCTGCTGGTCCACTTGATCTTTATCATGTAAAACCTCTGTATATTCCTTCCACCTTTTCTTGATCTTCTCAGCATCATTCAACACAGAACCCTGAGCATCTTGTAACATTCCAATTCGAGGCTGGAAAATTTTCTTTAACTCTCATAGCTTTAGGAAAGCCGATCTTGTTCTTCCTCTAATAGTTTCTGTTTCTATTTCCTTGCATGCATCGTCGTAGTACTTTTCCTTGTCCTGTCTTGCTGCATGCTGGAAATCTCTGTTGAGTTCTGTGATTGTCTTTCTTTCTCCTCTGGCTTTAGCTTCTCTGTGTTTCTGGGCAATTTTCAGAGTTTCTTCCGTCATCCATTTTGGCTGTTTTTTCTTTTTCACCTTTTGTAGAGACTTTTCGCTTTCTTCCAACACAACCTTCTTGATGTCATTCCATAACTCTTCTGGAGCTCTGTCATTTGTATCTAAAACAGCAAATCAATTTTGCAAGCAGTCTTTAAATTCCAGTGGTATATTCTCAAGGTCATATTTTGCTGCATTCATGAGTGGTTTGCTCTTTTTCAACTTTAGCTTGAGTTTGCATACTAGTAGTTGATGATCTGTACCACAGTCAGCTCCAGGTTTTGTCTTTGTTGATGTTATAGAGCTTTTCCATCATTGACTTCCACAGATGTAATCAATTTGATTTTTATACAATCCATTGGGTGAAGTCCATGTGTACAGTCGCCGCTTGTGTTGCTGGAAGAAGGGGTTTGAGATGAATAGATCGTTGGTCTTGCAGAATTCTATGAGTCTTTCTCCAGCTTCATTTCTGTTGCCAAGTCCATATTTTCCAACTACTTTGCCTTCTTCTTTGTTGCCAACTTTTGCGTTCCAGTCACACATGACTATCAGGATATCCTGTTTGCATGTTCTGTCAATTTCAGCTTGTATTTGTTCATAGAGCTCTTCAATTTCATTCTCCTCTGCAGCTGTTGTTGGGGCATATACTTGAATTATAGTTGTGTTGATAGGCAATCCTCGTAGACGAATAGAGATTAAGCGTTCGCTGACTGCATTGTATTTCATTACAGTTCTTGCAAGTTTCTTCTTTATTATAAATGCAACACCATTTCTTCTTTGTCTTTCATTTCCAGCATAGTAGACCATGTGATCATCTGATGCAAAATGCCCGATGCCAGTCCATTTCAGTTCGCTGACACCCAACAGATCAAGATGTACACGTTCCATTTCATTCTTGACCACTTCCAACTTCCCTTGGTTTATACTTCGTACGTTCCATGTTCCAATGTGTAAGACATCTTTACAGCTTCTGAGTCACATTTCAAGCGCAGCTACATCAGCAGTCAGACGTCCCGAGGGCTTTGATCCAACCACATCATAAATGCTGGTTTACTCTGAAAAGTCTTCAGCTCTTCCCCAGTAGCTAGTTGAGTGCCTTCCAACCTGGGGGTCTCATCTTCCAGCACTATAGCACAATTTGTTTTGTTGTAACTATCCACTGGGTTTTCATGGCAAGATACAGAAGTAGATTGCCGGGCCTTTCTTCCGTGCAGTTTAAGTTTAGCGTTGTTGCCGTTGTCACAGAAATGTGATCCTCCGCCGTCAACACTATCCCATTCTGCTGCTGCCCAGATGGGTGGTTTGTCTTGGTCTGGCACCTCAGCTGAGACCTGTCCATCTTGGGAGACCCTGCCAGTAGTTAAACTATCGACAGTTTAGCTCTCAGCATCACTGATGCACATAAGCCCTCACAGCACGACAAGCTGCAAACCAAGTGAGGGCAGAGAAAGATTTAGGAAGAGTGAAATATGGGTCTAAGTAGTCCTCCAGAGTATTTAGGAGACATCTGAATGTGGGGAAGAGGGAGAATTAGGAAATGGCCTCCTTGAGGTTCAGAGTCAGTCAAATAGATGAGACACTATTGAATCTTGGAAAGAGCAACTGTCTCTCTCAGAGTAATGCTATTGGGCTTACTGAATATTTGCTGGGTCCTTACAATAACCTTTGAAAAATTCATTGAATTCCTTTTGCAGAAACAAGTATTTTTATTTATTTATTTAGACAGTTTTGTATACCGCCTTATCCTTCAATCAAAGCGGTCACAACACAATTGGGGGATACATTTAACATGTGGGGATATGAGACACATACACTAATACTTACAGGGAACATGGGCTATGGAGGGTTAAGTGGCTTGCCCAAGGCCACAAGGAGCATCTGTGGGACTAGAAACCCCAGTCCTTCCGGCCCAAGGTAAAGTTATTTGAAAAGGGGCAGTGAAGCAGATGGAGAAGACTCATCTGCCACTGTGACAAGGATTGAAATAGAACCTCTTTGGCTGTACAAATTATAATTGAACATGGAATGAGAGTGGCTGGTGAGCAAAAATACATTTGTGCTGGATTTGCACTCGTATGAATACTGAATTAGTATTCTCACTGTATGATGTGTCCAAAGTCACTGTACTGACAGAAAACTGGACCTGTTAGCGGTACTGTCCTGGTACTATCATTTTGATGTAATGGACAACAGTGGAGATGGATGCATAGGGAAAGTGCAAGTTCAAATTTAAAGTTCAAATTCTGGGAGGTGGGGAATTGAAAACTGCACTTTTCCAGTTTCATCTCAAAGAAATTTATCTACCAAAATTCAAATTTCCCACCAATCCAGTTTGAGAACCCCTATATATAGACAAACATCCAATGCAAATCCACTTCATCCTGAAGAAAGCCACATGATGGCTGAAACTTTACTAAGATGCGGCATGACCTGGAAAACTGCAAAGACTGGTATTTCCCTGCCTTTGTCAGCAGACATTTCATGCTGTAAGAGGGTCCTATTTTGGACTTCGGGTGACATTCCAAAGAAGCTTCTGTTTTATCTAATTCACCATAAGCCATGATAGTTACATTTTGGAGTAAGTATTTGGAAGAGACAGCAATTCTACTAGCAGGGTTTGCTCATTATTTTGCCTGGTCAACAGAAAGTGGATCTCATCTCTATCAACATGCTCGCTCTCCAGCACCCCAGACATTCTTTAAAAACTGTCAAATCTAAGAAAGATTTGGCAGAAAAAACACATCTACAGTATAGTACGTGGATAATTTTTTGGGCAATATATTGTGCCTAAAAATCCCTTCAATAAGTTCCTAAAAACATTCCGTGACTACAAACACCTTATTAAGCAGAGTATTAAAGAGCTGCTTTCATAATTATAGCTCAATATCAAACATTTGCTGCTTAAGTGAAAATTTAACTCTCTTACCTGCATAGGTTTTAAGTCTCCTTTGATCTCCATTACTGGGATCTGTGGATACCAGGCTGCTGCTAAATTTCGCCGGACTGATAATATCAAATTTACTGGCTGCAAAATCTCCAAATCTGGCTGCGATGAATCAGCTTGTAAAATAGTCCTATTTTAAAAAAAACATTTTAGGCTTGATTTCAACAAAGAATAACTCTGTTAAGTCCAAAAATGGAAGCTTAACACACACCACCTATATGTGGAACATTTGTCAAATAACAATTTAATTACTAGTTCACATACTCTATTTTATAGTTTTATGTACAATTTTTTCTTTAAATCCTTGTTCTATGTGAAGCCTCATTGGCCTTCTTGTTCATTGAAAACTGCTTAGACTTTTATATTTGTAGCATATAAATTTAGCTAAATAAATAATAAATGTACTTATTTTAAGTGCATTTTATAAAGGCAACATAAAAGCCTATGCATCTTTATAGAATAGGCACCCCAGACCCACTTTCATAAATGCCAATGCAAACATTTACATCTTCTCCAAAGCAAGAGTAAATGTGTATGTGTACTCACATATTTTATAATATATACAGATACACTGCAATTCTGCTCACACTGGAAATTTAGTATTTTTTTTAATTCTTGGGGCTTTGGTAAATACAAAGTCTGTTGCAGACTGGTCAGAAATCACAATTGATGTTTAACTCTCTATGCAACTGTCAATTGTGATTTCGGACCAGGATACAGCAGACTTTGTATTAGCAGAAAGTCCCAAGAATGATTTAAAAAAAAATTCAATCACAATATATTTATCTTATGTTCTACACCACCTTAATATTTTCAAGCAGAAGCACTTCTAGAATGCCTCCAAAGTACGAAGCAGCATATGCTTCCTTAGCAGTTAAGCGAGGAGCAGGAGTTAAGCACCACAGCTCAAGCAGCTCAAAACCAGTGCTTTCTTTAATGAGCATTTTTTCCATGCATCACCAATTGGTTCATAAACATATGCCCTGCTTTTGTGTTTCACCAGGTCTTCATATTAAAAAGGTACCATATGATTGTCACTAACAGATGAGCGCCAAACATTACAAAGCTTTTAAGTCATAGAGCAGTATAAATTATAGATATACATATTCAACCCTGAAAAAGAATGCTCATCAATCTTAAAAAAAAACCAAAAAAAACCCCCAAAAGGCCTGATATTCAGTTGCACTGGCTATGCGCCTCATAGCTGTCAGTGCTGAACTTTAACCCTGGATATTCAATCTTGGGCCATATCCAGCAACTGGAAATGAATATCCGGGTCTGCCACAAAGTGCCGCAATGCTTGCATGGTACAGAAGCTAACCGGGCAGCAGTGATATTGAGCCGCTGCCCAGTTAGCTCCACTGGATAAAAATAGTCTATGTCCTTCTCTTCCACTGCCAACTCCAGGCTTTGCTCATTCTGCCTTACTGCACTCTGTCAGTACACCAGGCTCCATCTCTGGCCCTATTCAAATCCAGGCTAAAACCCACCTCCTCGAGACTGTTCTTGGATCCTGACTCCCTTATTCTCCTGCTTACCACTCTTCTGCATTATAACTATTTCCCCTTTGTTCTGCCCTAATCCCCAGTGAGTTGTCTGCATCTGTCTTGGATAAACTGTGAGCTGCTTGAGCAAGGACTCTTACATATTTGTATAGAGCACTGCATTCACCTTGTAGCGCTATACAAATGTTAAGTAGTAGTTATGTTTTTAATGTAATAAAGTACATCCATTTTAAACATATTCAGGGAAAGCATCTGACTATAAGAAACAATAACTAATAACTGAAAAACTAGAGTCAACAGAACATCAATTTTTTAGCAAGGGCTCCTGGGGTGATTTGGGAAACTCTAGACTGGTGAGCCTCATTTTGGTTCTAGGGAAAATGGAAGAAGCTATTAAAAAAAAATAAAACACCCACAACAAATGACCATATACACAGACACTGCTTCATGGCAATGTGTCAGCCCACGTTTAACAAAGTTTTGCCTTACCAGTTTATTAGATTTTTTTGAAGGTGTAAACAGATTAAAGTGAAACAGATGAAATACTGTCAAATGCCATCTGATAAGCCAAATGCAAAGTCCCTTAAGAGAGATTCCTCAGGAAATTAAAGTCATCAGATAGGAGATAGTATTGTAAGGTGAACTGAAAACTCGTTAAAAAAGAGAACATAAGAACATATGATATGCCATACTGGGTCAGACCAGGGTCCATCAAGCCCAGTATTCTGTTTCCAACAGTGGCCAATCTAGGTCATATGTACCTAGCAGTATCCCCAAGAGACACAAGTTCCACAATGCTTGTACTGGGTCAAGCATTGATATCTTCGGTCACTTCTTAATAATGGTTTATGGACCTTTCCTCCAGGAACTTGTCCAAACCTTTTTTAAACCCAGCTACACTAACAGCCTTTACTACATCCTCCGGTAACAAATTCCAGAGTTTGATTACACGTTGAGTGAAAAAATATTTTCTTTTATTAGTCTTAAATAGTTTACCCTGTAGTTTCATTGCATGTCCCCTAGTCTTTCTATATTCTGATAACGTAAACAATCAATCTACGTTTACCCGTTCCACGCCGTTCATTAATTTATAAACTTCTATCATATCTCCCCTCAGCCGTCTCTTTTCCAGGTTAAAGAGCCCTAACCTTTTTAGCCTTTCTTCATAGGCGTATCCTTCCATCCCCTTTACCATTTTGGTGGCTCTTCTCTGAACCTTTTCTAAAATCGCTATATCCTTTTTAAGATACGGTGACCAGAAGAGGAAGCAGAGTAGGACTAAATACAGTTTTCCAAATGGAAAAAGGTCACTAGTGAACGGCCCCAAAATATTTGTAACGAGATGCATAGTGTTTAATATTTTAAAATGAGCTGAAAAAAGAAAACAGCAATGAGTGAAGTGACTAGATTTTCATGTTTTCTGCACCACTTCAATGTTGTTAAAACAGCAGAGGACTGTGAGGAATTGCACAAGTATTTCATGAAACTTTAAGACCGAGCATTTAAATGTTGGGTGAAATTTTATGCGAACAACTGCAAAAAGATGCACACGTAGAAACCATCCCAACTACAAACATACAATGCTGGGTTCAGGGTTAGGAGTCACCACCCAAGAAAAAGATCTTGGAGTCATTGTGAAATTTTCAGTCCAATTTACTGCAGTTATCAAAAAATAAGCAATATTTTAGGGACTATATGAAGAGGAATGGAGAACAAAACATTATACCTGTACAGGTCCCATGGTGCATTCACAAGCAGAGTACTGAGTGCAGTTCTGGTAGTTCCATCTCAAAAAGAATATAGTGGAACTAGAAAAGGTTCAGAAAAGGGCAACTAAAATGATAAAGGGAATAGAACACTTCCTTTATAAAGAATGGAAGTGAGACACCGAGTCTCTCTCTCTTCCTAAGTGAGGAAGCTTTAAATGGGGATATAACTGAAGCTAAAAGATCACGAATGGGGTGAAACATATAAATAAGAGTTGATTGAAAAATTAAACAAAATCAACAGGTTGTTCCTGAGACCAAACCAACAGAAAAACAATAGAAAGTATTTTTCCCATACAGCACAATGTTAAGTTCTTGATTCTGCTGCCAGCAGATTTGGTAAAGGCAACGAACAGAGATTCAAAAGACATTTAGAGAAGTTGAAGAAAAAAATCCACTGGCTTGGGAACCAAGAGACCATGGTTCAATTCCCACTAGCACGCTTTGTGGCCTTGGGCAAGTCACTTAACCCTCCATTGCCTCAGCAAAGTCCAGGTTATCAATGCCCCTGTTTAATGTACACTACCAAGTTTAAGTTACAATGTAAACTGCTTTGACCGAAATGCTAAAACGGTATAAAACCTGTTAAATAAATAAAGATGTAGCCAGGAAGAATTGGAAATAAAACTATAAAACATCTATTTTTTAGGATCTGCCACACAGCTGTGAGCTGGACTGGTCTGTCCGAATGCTGAGCTCAACAAACCTTAATCTTACTCAGCATGACTTGTCTTGTTACAATAGCAGAGAGAATTCCATATTTAAAGTGACAGGGATAAAGAACAGAAATCAACCATGCCTAACCTCTGAGAATATGAGATGATAGTGAGAAAAATGGGAAAGTAGAATCACATTAATCCTGCATTTGAAGTGAAAAGAAGCTTTTTTTTAAAATTAACTTATATTTACACAGGAGGCTAGAATGCATTTATAAAAAAGCCTTATTGTGCTCGGAGAACAGCCATAAATCATTGTTGTTTCTGGAACCAATACACTAGTCTCATCTTTGCAAAGGCAAAAGCGGTGGAGTAAGAAATACAAGTAAGAAATACAGTATAGTACCAATACAATTAGAAATATTTAATTAAATATCTAATATCTGAAAAACTGTAAATCATATTCTTACCTCGATAACTTTAACTGTGTTAGCTGCACATCCATAATGTCAATGACTGGAGGAAGGGAACATTTTGCTGTGGAGACCAGGCTGTAGCTGTTCTGAACTCTAATCAGACCAAGGTCTGCTACTATGCTATTGTGGGAGGTTGATGACTGAGGTATTATTATAACTGGAGCTTTCAAGTTGATATCCATTGAAAGACGAAAACTTTTCTCAGCAAAATCTTTCATTTTAGAGGCTGCCTTTTCAGCAGCCTGAACAGTGGCTGCGCTTAAGGCTTCTTTTGCTGTCTGGAAATTGTTGAGGAAATTCTGTTGGAAGATATCATTGTCTTAGATGGTATGAAAACAGCATGTGCTGCACGTCCATTCCAGTTCCAAACAATTACCAAACACATATGAAACTAAAATACGCTAGTTGAAGTTCAAATTCTGGGATGAGGTTGTTTGAGCATAATGTACACCATTATAAATGGTTAATAACTAATGGATTTTTTTTTTACTTCATATGATCTGCAATTTCAAACATATTAAGAAAATGAAACACAACCACCACATATACCATGGGCATAATTTACTAAGGATTTTTCCCACAAACATAAAATAAAAACTTTTGCTCATCTGTTCCTGTATGAGCAATACCATTCTGTGTCATCCTATCCTATACCCCCACCCATGGCTCACTCCTGGATGCTCTTCATGCCATACCTTCCCATGGTCTACTCCTACATCCTCCTCCCTCAGTCCATTTCCTCATCATATCACTGCCATCTCCTCTTCCTAGTCCATTCCCATGGGTCACTTACCCTCTAATCATTCTCCAGCCTTGACCTCATATGACTCATCCCAAGCCCATAGACAGTAAACAACTTCTTGTCACAGAGAAAGCTACAGAACAACCACCAGGTCTAGCTTAGTGCCAGCTAATAAAGACCAGCCCAAAGCAACCTGCAGCCAGCAGAGGCAACAACATGAGCAAAAATCAGTGCAGGGCGTCTGAAGCACCTCTGCCCCTTTATCCTACATGGGTTTCCTGTCATTACACAAACTTGTGTAAGATGTGCTGACCTGCCAGAGGCCTTGTAAACACACTGTGCTGAATTTTGCTAATATTTCTGCTATCTGTAAATCACTAAAGGCCAAGGGCTAGCACTGATTAACTCTTTCGAGGCACAGGACATTCAAGGGCTGGGGCCCTTCCAGACTGTTAGAACTGCTTTGAAGGATGCTCTACCATTACTAAACTAATTGCAGGTTTCTTTAAAACAGAGTTTCCCAAACCTACCCTGGGGGATCCTTAGCTAGGTGTTCAGGATATCTGAGATGATTATATGAGATAAAGGTGCATTCATGAAAGCTCACATCCCCAGGACAGGTCTGGGAAACAATGATCTAAAATAAACTGGAATAAACTCCCCCCTCGCATTAGAGCAATTAAGGACCTTAAACAATTCAGAAAGGCCCTCAAACAACATCTCTTTATCACTCACTTTAAGCTTCCAGACTTACCTCCCACCCTCCCATACTTACCCTCTTAACCCCATACCTATCCATATGAATGTACAAAGCTAACATAAATCATATCAGGTATTCTAATGATTGTAATTAGTTCCCCTGTTTACCTCCATTTTATCTCCCTGTTATCTGTAAACGAAGGCCAGTCATCTGACCTATGTGTTTTATTGTTACACTGTGAACCGCACTGATGATAAATAGCGCGGTATATAAGAAATATTAAATAAATAAATAAATAAAATGCTACAAGTGGTGGTAGCTTGAAGGGCCAGTGCCCCTCATCAACTGTCAGCAAAAATTGGAGACTGGAAAGAAGGCTCATGTATAGGACTGATTTAATGGGAAAAATCACATTTATTTTCTCACAGAAACAAAGTGCCATTGAACAGGTCACTGTGTGAAGCTGATCTATCCATCCGTCCAGAATGAAATACAAACTGAAGACAACCCTCCTCTACATTAAACAGCTCTCTAAGAGCTGTCCATTAACATAGGTTCTATGCCAACATTGCAACAGAGTTGATAACATTTATAGCAGATAGCTTGAACTTCAACAAGGCCATAACTATAGTCTAACTACATGATGATCTACTGTTATGGGCTGTATAATGCATACCTGTAATTAAAAAAAAAAATCTGACAAGGACCAGATTATTATTATTATTATTATTATTTTTTACTAATGATCAAATTTAAGTTAACTTTCACCCCGAGGGAGCTGCCCTTTTATCCCAATTTAAGTTAATTACATGTTAACTTTCTACACTGAAAATGGGCATTATAGGGCAGTTGGAAATCTGAAGTAATGAAGTATTTAAATCTTCTATGCTGGCCAAAACAAAATAAAAATCCTCCAAATTGCTAACAAAGTTGTGTCACTTAGTGCAAAAAATGTGCAAGTTATTTTAATTACCTACTGTTACATTTAATCAGTAGTTAAAGGAAATATCAATCAGAATCCTCTTTTTTATTCCAATTGTTATTTATGAGCTAAAATAAAATTTTGCTAGAAAACTATGGAAATTTAGACAGTACTGAGATGTCTCTTAACAGAAGGTACCAACACAAAAAAACAGCACGTACAATGGAAGAATGGACTGCTCAAGGTTTTTAAAAAGAGAAACCGTGCATACTAAAACATGCATGCTTTTATTTTCAAAAATATACATCTTCATATGTTCTTCTTATATATATTCATATAAAGTATTAGGACAAAAAGAAAGCCAATCAAGATCTAAGAATAAGACCTAAAGAGGGAAAAAAATAACCTACTTACATTGTGAAATTTAGATAGTTCTGTCACTTTATACAACTTTGAAAACAAATTATACTCACCAAAAGTGACATTAAAAACTTATGGATATATACTATCTGAATGCAGCCTACTTTCAGCAGCATTTTGCCATCTACTTTGGACATATCAGTGTAGGCTTCTCCCTCAGTAGCCTCTGGATATAGAAACATATTGAAGCTGAAGACTTCATCGCCAACCATAGAGACAGCCTAAAAACATGGTAACTGCTTTTATAAAGATAATATAATTCATTGTGGGTATTTATCAAACATACTATACAACAAAAATGTCACAAACATTATGCCATTTAAAACAGGGGTGTCAAACTCTAGTCCTGGAAGTCCACAAACCAGCCTCGTTTTCAGAATGTCCCTAATGAGTACATATATATGAATATGTTCTTTGGCTTCCGCACCTAGCATGATAAACTTTACAATTTTCCGAGTCATGCTGCATCGTCGTAACTGGAATAGACGTTTCAGCTACCATACTGTGGCTTTCTTCAGGACGAAGTGGTTGAGCAGTAGATGTCTGTTCTTTTATGTAGTAGTTCTCAAACAGGATTGGTTGGATTGGTGTCTGAAAGACTGGTTCCAATTACAAAGACTCAGCATGACCTGGAAAACTGCAATTTATGCATGAGATGTATTTGCATACAACAGGAGTAGTGCATGCAAATCTCATGCATATTCATTAGGGATATCCTACAAGCCTGGTTTGCTGCCCTCAGAGAGTGGTTTTTGACTATCCCGATTTAAAAAGTACACACTTCCATTAGCCTATCAGATCTAATTTGCAAATACAATAATGCAACTTACATTCATGAAACCTGTATGGCTATAATTAGGCCAATACAATAGAATTCTGAAAACAAAGTTGCTCTCCAAAGACAACAGTTCACCAATCATACATATGTAAGGGAAACACTGTCCAACAGCACAGACCATGGAAATCATTCCCAGAGCTTTCTAGAATTCAAAGGACCCTCTGAGCATTTGTTGATCCTGCAACCAACTCGTATACTTCAGTTTTGAAATTAAGCTAATAAGTTCTACTCCAAAAGGAGAGGAAGGAAGATTTGAAGGTAGGTGCAAGGAGCTCTTGCTCTCAGGAAACGAGTCCGTTCTCTAGAGGCTAGAGTAGCAGACTTGGAAAACATAAGACAGAGAGGTACATAGACGAGACCTACAGGTATATAGTCCTGAAGTCCCACCTCCAGTCTGGCAGCATCCCTGTTACCATGGAGGAGAGAGGTCACATGACAGGAGAGCATCACCCTGGTGTGGCAGGAAGTGATCCTGTAACTAGGACCTGTCCTCCAGGTGATGTAAAACCTTCTCATACTGAGGACGTTTCTCCAGGGCCATGTGCCCATGAGAGAAGGGTTAGGACAGCCATTATAGTTGGTGATTAGATCATTAGGCATGTAGATAGCTGGGTGGCTGGTGGACGTGAGGATCGCCTGGTAACATGCCTGCCTGGTGCGAAGGTAGCGGACCTCACGCACCACCTGGATAAGGTCTTAGATAGTGCTGGGGAGGAGTCTGCTATCTTGGTACATGTCGGTACCAATGACATAGGAAAACGTGGTAGGGAGATTCTGGAGGCTAAATTTATGCTTTTAAGTAGGAAGTTGAAATCCAGAACTTCCAGGGTAGCGTTCTCCGAAATGCTTCCCGTTCCACATGCAGGATCCAAAAGGCAGGCAGAGCTCCGGAGTCTCAATGCGTGGATGAGACAATGGTGCAGAGATGAGGATTTTGGATTTGTTAGGAACTGGGGAACATTCTGGGGTAAGGAGGGGCTCTTCCAAAGGGATGGGCTTCACCTTAACTGGGATAGAACCAGGCTGCTGGCATTAACCTTTAAAAAGGAGATAGAGCAGCTTTTTTTTTTTTTAATTTAACTTTTTATTCACAACAGTACATAACAGTTCCAACACATGCAGGTAAGCTTACAAAGTAGTTGGACAGGGGTCTTCAAACCACCATATACATAATACACAACCATCAGCAATTTCCCGGCCACCCCACAGCCCTGCATTCCCTAAGCGAGGTTGTGTAGAGTTTTTTGAAATACTAACCCAGGGACCTAGTGGGGGCCACCCCCTTGCATCCCCCCTCCCCCCCCCGGACCCCCCTTACACCCCGGGTCTACCCTCCCCCCCCTCTCCCCCCCTCCCCCCCCGTCTCCCCCCTGCCCCCCAACCCCCCCCCTTGTATCCCCCTCTAGTACTGGATATCTTTGCGGAGATAGCACAGTACCTTTTCCCACCGCTGCTCAAAGGATTCCACCCGTTGTCGTCGCGCTGCGGTCAACTTTTCCATCAAGTACACCTGTCGCAAGCGCTCTACACATTGCCCCACCTGTGGCCCATCCCTCTGCCGCCAGCAGTAGGCCAGCTCGCAGCGGGCCGCTCTCAGGCACGCCTGAATCTGCCGCTGATCTCGGTCAGGCCCCCCTGCACTCCACCACCCCATTAGGAACCCACTTGGATCCAGCGGCACCTCTCGTCCCACCACCTCTGCAATCCACTCCCAAATCTTCCCCCAGAAGGGCTTTATCCGCGGGCACTCCCACCAGATATGGTAAAACGTGCCCACGCCCCCGCACTCCCTCCAGCATAGATTGGACACCCCGGGATACATCCGATGCAATCGGTCGGGGGTGTAATACCACCTCATAACCACCTTGCACCAGTTTTCCCGGATAGCAATCAATATGGGTAGCAACCGCAACTGGTCAAACACCATCTTCCAGTGTCCCTCTTCAAGCTCCATGCCCAGGTCCCCTTCCCACTCCCGCATGTAGCGATGCTTCCCTCCCATTGGCCCCTTGATCGCCCGGTAGAGCGCTGAGGTAAGCCCCGGGGATGTCCGCTTCCCATACCAAACCACCTCCAAGGGGGTATAATCCCGATCCATCCCCTCCCTCCCTAGCTTCTTCCGGAGGAAAGAAACTACTTGCCTATAATAGAGGCGGTCCCCCTCTCGCAGCCCATATTGCTCTTGCAAGGTCTCAAACGGTACCCACTCACCCCCATCGAGGAACTGATAAAAGCACAGCAGCCCCCCTTTCGCCCACCGCCGAAAGCCCCCCCTTCTCGCCCTGGGCGGAATTCCACCGTTTGGCACAATTCCCGCATCAGCGCGAACTCCCCTCCCCCTCCCTCCCCTGCTCCCTTTCTAATCTTATCCCACTCCCCGAGCACATGGCGCACATACGGACTATCCCCCACCCCCATCCCCCTTTCCCCCTTACCCATCCAGGGAAGCCCTGCCAGGGACCTTCCCCCCCCCCACTGTGCTTCTCTAGTTCTACATAGGTCTTACCCTCCCCCCACCCCGCCCCGCCAGTTCATCACATGTCGCGCTTGGGCGGCCCAATAATAAGCCTGCATATTGGGGACTCCCAACCCCCCTTCTTCCCGCCTCCGGTACAGCACCTCGCGCGCCACCCGAGGCGGGCGCCGCCGCCAAATGTACTGGTTCACCTGCCGCTGCAGGCGCCTCATATGCGCTCCCGGGATGGCCACCGGCAGAGCCTGGAAATAATACAGGACTCGGGGGAGGACGTTCATTTTTACCGATGCGATCCTGCCCAGCCAGGAGACCTCATATACTACCCACTGCTGTAAATCCCTCTATCTCCCTCCATAATTTGCCATAGTTAGCCGCATACAGCCCACTAGGCTGGGGGGTGATATGGACCCCCAGGTAGCGGATAGCCCCCTCTTTCCACCGAAATGGGTAGGCCCTCTGCAGCCCTGCCAGCCGGGCCGAAGACAAATTAAGATTCAGGGCCTCCGTCTTATCTGGGTTCATTTTGAACCCAGACACCTCCCCATATTGTCCCAGCAAGTCAAGAAGCGCTGGCAACGACTCCTCTGGCTGTGTCACCACCAGAAGGACATCGTCCGCAAATAGCGATATTTTGTGGTGGCCGTTCCCCTTCTGCAGCCCCTGCACCCTCCCATTATCCCGATTGGCACAGGCCAAGGGTTCAATGGCAATAGCGAAGAGAAGAGGAGACATCGGGCAGCCCTGGCGGGTCCCCCGTTCCAGCTCCAAGGCCTCCGTGTACCGCCCGTTAATTTTAACCCTGGCCTTAGGGCCCCTGTATAGCGCTTGCACCCACCGCATAAACTTGGGGCCTATACCCATCCGCTGCATCGTTAAGAAGAGAAAGCCCCAATCCACCCTGTCGAACGCTTTCTCTGCGTCGATGGAAAGCAACATGGCCTCCATCCCTTGTTCTTGTACCCCCCATACAGCTTCCAATGCCCTCTTGATGTTATCGGAGGCTTGTCGCCCCATGATAAAACCAGTCTGGTCTAGCCCTATCAACCCGGGCATCCTTGGCGCTAGCCTATTGGCCAGCACTTTGGCTAGGATTTTTACATCCACATTCAGTAGAGAGATGGGCCTGTACGACTCACAGTATAGCGGGTCTCTACCCCCCTTGGGCAGCACCGTGATCCCTGCTGTAAGCATATCTGCCGACAAGTGCCCGCCTTCCCTTTGCACACCGTTCGCCACCCGAACCAACCGGTCCAAGAGTTCCTCCCGGAATACCTTATAGAATGCCCCTGTCAGACCATCCAACCCGGAGCTTTCCCCGCCGGCAGCCCTTTTAGGGCCAGAGCCACCTCCTCCCTGGTAATATCCGCCTCTAAGGCTTGAGTCTCCCCTTCCTCCAAGCACCGCAGCTCTACCCCATCCAAGTAGGCCTCCCAGGCCCCTACCCGCTCCCCCTCCGGCTTCTTATATAATTCCCGATAGAATTGACAAAAACGCTCCCCAATCTGTTTCTCCGTCCTCAGCAGTTCCCCAGCCCCTCCCGCCAGCCCCATTATCGAAGTCTGGGCTTCCCGCTTCCGCAGTTTGTTAGCTAGTAATCTTCCTGCTCTATCCCCCCATTCATAGTATCGCTGCCTTAACCTCGTCATCTGGAACCCTATCTCATCCACCTGCAGTTTGTTCAGTTCCATTCGCAGCTGGTTGAGGCGCTGAAGGTCCCTCTTGTTCCCCCGCCCTTGGTATTTCGCGGTCGCCTGCTTGATCTCGGCTTGGAGCACTTCCTCCTTCGCCATCCTCTGTTTCTTAAGGCGAGAGGACCACATCACTAGCCGTCCTCTCACCACCGCTTTCATCCCCTCCCACAGACCCACCTCTCCCACATCCACCGTGTCATTCAGCTCCCAATACTCCCGCAGACAACCCTTAATATACTGCAGAACCTCCGCTTTCCTTAGTAAACTCTCGTTAAGTCTCCAAAACCGAACGCCCCCCCCCCCCCGTCCCTAGGGCCCCCCACACTCACCCAGGTCGGGGCATGGTCCGACCACGTGATGTTCCCTATTTGCGCTTCCTGGATCCGGGGCCCCCACCCTTCCGGCGTCAAAATATAATCGATCCTACTATAGCGGTCATGAGGGGCTGAGTAAAAGGTATACTCCCTGCTCCCTTCATGGAGTTGCCTCCACCCATCACTGAGGCGATGTGCTGCCAAGATGCGCTTGAGGATCGTACGGGCCTTTCCCTTCCCGTCCCCTCCCCCCACTTGTCTGTCCCACCTAGGGTGTAAAGCCAAGTTAAAATCTCCCCCCATAATTAACCTCCCTTGGATATGCCTAATTAAGAAAGACTGCACCTCTCTCCAGAATGTCGCTTGCTGCACATTAGGGGCATAAATATTAACCAGGGTAACCTGTTCGCCCTGCCACTCCCCCCCCAATAAGAGCACCCGGCCCGCTTCATCCCTCTCCACCTTGCCCACCCTAAACGTACTATCCCTTCGGAGCAATACCGCCACTCCCCCCTTCTTGCTCGCAGGCTCCCCCCTCAGGCTCCCAAAGTACTGAAGTGGATATCGGGCGTTCTTCATCAACCCCTCGTGTTTCCTCCTCAAGTGGGTCTCTTGTATCAGCACTATTTCCCAATCGAGCCGAGCGGCCTCCCTGTATATTTGCCGCCGCTTCTGAGGGTTATTGAGCCCTTTGACATTAAGGAACCCTATCCTCCCCATACTGACCTATCTTGCACCCCCCTCTCTCCCCATCCAGTACCTACTGCCCCCCACTGCTTGTCCCCCAACCCCTGCCCCCCCTCCCCCCCACCCCCCCCACCATCCCCCTCTCCCTCCCTGCATTACAACTCCCTCCGGAGTATCCCCGACCCCCCCAGTGACCTTCCCGGGCGCTACCTCTTCCCCCTTACCCCTTCTTCCCCCTCCCCATCCGGCTCCTATCCCCGCTACTTCCTGTGCGCCCCCTTACTCCCCCCCCCCAAAAGGGGGGTGCGTGGCCTTTCCCCCAATAGTCGCTCACCCACCCCCGCCCCCCTATCTCCTACCCTCACAGTTCCCCCGTTCCCTCCATATGCATCAGGATACACAAAAACAGATATCCACATTTGTTAACATTCTACAACATACTATATAACAGCCTATAAAACAACTTATACAACATACCCCCCCCCCCACCACCCCAAAGAGCCCCCCGGTGTTCCCCCATTCATAACATGCTCTGCTTTGAGAAGTCTCAGCCCGCTACAGTCTTACCCAGCACTGGGGTGTTGGGCTATATATTAAGGCTTAGTTCCCTCGGGCCATGGCCCGTTGTGGTTCAAGTCGCAGAGTCCCGGACCCACCTGAGGTCCCCCCCCCGCCAGTGATCCGTCCATCTCGGGGGGGAAGCTGCATGGGAGGCCCGGTGCAAACAGAGTGTAACCAACTGCGATGCTGTCAGGGGATTCACCTCTGACCTGACAATGGTCTCTGGGCCCTAAGGGAGAGGAGCCCCTAGTTCAGGGCCCCCAGGATAGCACCACACCAGAGCTCTCTGAATACAGCCACCGCCAGGCCAGCTTGATAAGTCTGCCGCGGGTCCCCCAGCCAAGTCCCAGGTGAAGCTGGTTTAGCGTCCAGAGTGTTGTTCAGACCCCTTTGTCCTCCCCCATCGATGCTCGCTCTTTGCCACCAGAGAGCCTGGTTAGCCTCCGGCTCTTACTCTCCACTCTCTGCCATTTCGTCGCCGCAGGCCTCTCCTGGGGTCGTAGGCCCTTTAGCGGACTCCGTAGCTGTGCCTCCGGGATATTGTCTACTCCCATGTCTCTCAAGGTCTGCCAGGCCCCTTCCACGCTCTGGATGCGGCGGGTGCTGCCCTTAACTGTCACTAATAGGCCAAAAGGGTATAGCCATCTGTACCTCCACCCTTCGAGGCGCAGCACTGATGTCACCTCTCGTAGTTCCCACCGCCGTTGCAGCGTGCCAGCCGAAAGGTCCTGATACAGTTCTATTTTGGCCCCCTCCCACTGGTAGGGTCCGAGCTTCCGCGCCGCCGTTAGAAGCTTTTCCTTCATCTTGTAGGAGCTCAGGCAGGCAATCACGTCTCGGGGCTTATTGTCTTTCAGGGGGCCTAGGCTCCGGTGGGCCCTGTCCATAAGCAGTGGTCCACTCGCCCCCTCCCCCTCAGGATCTGCCTCCTGCAGAATGGCGGAGAACAGCCGCGTCAATGTCCCCTCGCAATCTTGGAAGCGCTGCTCCTCTGGGAGGCCCCGCACACGCACGTTGCTCCGACGCGGTCCTCGAGGTCCTCCGTTTTCGCCCGGAGTGTCTCCTGGGCTTGCCGCAACTCCAACCAGCCGCTCCACAGATCGTTCACCGTCTCCTCTTGTAGCTCTAGGCGATCCTCCGCCGCCTCCACTCGGGCCCCAATCTCCTTCAGGTCCTGCTTAACCGTATGCAGCGTTTCCCTCAAATCTTTCTTAAAGGAGCCCATTTCCGCCTTCAACTCTTCCTTAAAGGCTGTGAGCCACTCTTTCAGGCTCCCCAGCGAGTCTGGACCGCCATCTGAGTCCCCGTCGGAATCGGACCTCTCCACCTCCATGCCCGCCATGCGATCGGGTGGGCCTTTCTCCGCCTTCTCCTCCTTCCTCACCGTCGTGGCATAGGAGGATCGGAATTCGGACAGCCGCTTTTTCACCGACATCCTCTCCTTTGTCGGGGGTATTGGACTCTGCCCGCGGCTTCTGCCGAAAGGGTAAGGGTCGCTCTAATTTTTAGCGAATTTCACCAGCGCCCCGGAGCTCCCTCAGAGAGCAGCCACCATGCTCCCCGACGTCACCGGAAGTCTCCGATAGAGCAGCTTTTAAACTAGATAATAGGGGAAAGCAGTCGCCCAAGAGCGGATGGTTCGGAAGAATGTATCCTTGAAGGATACTACCAAAAGCAGAGAGGTTCCAAAAAAAATAGTAAAGTAGCCCAAATGCCCTCGAGTATGAAGCAGGCAGAGATTAAAGATCCCAAATTACCCATGTCTACCAATAGCCAAATTAATATGAATAAAATACAGTCTCTAAAATGCTTGTATGAAAATGCTAGAAGTCTAAAAAATAAGATGGGAGAGTTAGAATATATAGCACTAAATGAGAGGTTAGATATGATTGGAATATCAGAGACATGGTGGAAGGACGACAACCAGTGGGACACTGTGATACCTGGGTACAAACTAAATCGTAATTATAGAGCTGATCAAATTGGTGGAGGGGTTGCGCTCTATGTTAGAGAGGGCATTGAGTCAGAAAGGATTAAAGTTTTGCAGGAAACAAAATTTGCTGTAGAATCTCTAGGGCTTGAAATTCCATGTAAAAAGGGGAAGGCAATGGCAGTGGGGGTGTACTATTGATCGCCTGGCCAGAATGAACAAATGGATGATGAAATGCACAAAGAAATCAAGGACACTAACAAAAGTTACAGCGCAGTAATAATAACACAGGTACACTAAAAAAATTTTTTTTTAAACTGCTTCTAATGTTTCGATTGATTTTTATGTTTTTTGGTGCGCTGAATCCAAATCTGGTAACCAATTTGCTCCATCACGTACAGATTTTTTGCTACATTGGGTTAGCAGTTTGAGGTGAACGTTTCAGATTGAGTGCGATCGAGATAAAAGTTTCTTGGATGAATTCTTTATACTAACTGTTTAGTAGTTATTCAAATAAGAATAAAGAAAATTGTAACAAGGCAGCACATAAGAATAGAGTAATGTCAACAAAACACACTGTGATGGTAGCAAAATTGTCTGCACTTAAAACAGCCACATACATGTGCACAAACATTGAGCATATAAGAGCGAGGTTAGACACAAAGCAAAGCAAAGAAATGTGCAAAAAATGTTGTACAGGTATGTATGTAAGAATAGAAAACGCAAACCGCACCATTGCAATACATGAAGACAAACACCCGATGGTGTGAAAATAAAATTCTAATAAATGAGATCCGACACTGGTAATAACTAGCAAATTTTTATTTCAAAGTTTAGTAAAAACACGATATTTGTCAACACAGTTTAGATTTTAAAGTCAATCTTGGGTCAATCAATCTCCTGGTGGGCCCGTTTCTTCTTCCCCCGAATGCTTCTCTTGGTGCGCTGCTTGGCGTATTTTTCATCTGGGGTTTCCCGCAGCAGCAACCAGCAGAAATCAGCCATCATAGTGGTGTTCCATCTTCCTTGGTACCTTCTCTCTGCGTCCTTGATGTCCTGGTGAAACCTTTCACCTTGTTCTTCACTGTACGCCCCCAAGTTTTCGGGAAACTAGTTCACATGGGAGTGCAAGAAATGGACTTTCAGGCTCATGTTACAGCCTTGTTCTTTGAAGGCATTGAGCATCCTGGCAACAATATCCTTATAGTTCTCATCCCGCCTGTTCCCCAAGAATTTGAGAACAACATCCTTGAAGGAATCCCAGGCTTCTTTTTCCTTCTCAGACATCGTTTCAGCGAATGCTCCATCTGAAATGAGTTTCCTTATATCAGGGCCAACAAACACTCCTTCCTTTAGCTTTGCTTCAGAAAGTCGGGGGAACTTTGAGCAAAGGTACCGAAAGCACTCACCATCTTTTGGAAGGGACTTGATGAATTGCTTAATGAGACCCAACTTAATGTGGAGAGGTGGTAATAGAATTTTATCACGAGGTACCAAGCTCTCATGAAGAACATTTTTCTCACCGGGTCTCAAATACTCCCGAATTGGCCAGTCTTTTTTCCCCCAGTGTAGGTCGCGGACCCGGCTATCCCACAAGCAAAGGAAGCAGGGATATTTGGTGAAACCGGATTGCTGCCCTAATAGCATGGATAGAATTTTAAAGTCTCCACAAATCATCCACTTATGCTCATCATAACGAATCTTCTGAAGAATCAGGGCCAAATTCTCGTATTTTTCTTGGAGAATAACAGAGTGAGCAATAGGAACTGAAGTGAATGTGTTGCCATTATGAAGAAGAACACCTTTTATGCTGTCTTTTGACGAATCAATGAACAGCCGCCATTCAGCAGGATCATACTTGAGTTTAAACTTTTCCATCACTCCGTATATATCGTTGCAAAATACCAAATCTTCCTTTTTGCTGAAATACTTCAAAAATTGTGTCTCGCGGTTGCGGTACCAATAAAAAGTTGTTCCTGGTGACAATAGATTTTTCTGTTAAAGCCGAGAACCTAGCAGTTGGGCAGCATCTTTTGGGAGTCCTAAATCCCGGACTAAATCATTCAATTCAGCTTGAGAGAAAAGTTCAGGTTTCGGATCTGGTTCAGTTTCAAACTCGGAAGTACTGGACTCATCGGGAAAAGCCATCTGAGTCTCATCATGATCAGAACCGTCCACACAAATATGATCCAAAGATTTTGGTGGTTCAGGCACAGGTACTTCGTTGCTATGAGGCATAGGCGTAATTGCTGAGGGAAGGATGGGGTAACTTATTACGTTCTTATTTTTTTAAGTTGTATCCCTTCACAATGCAAGAGCAAAAATAGCAGTCACTGCTGTGGTCTCTTTGTTCACGCCACATCATAGGTATTCCGAAACGAAATGCTTGTTTTTTACCTTTCATCCATAAGCGTAGATCTTCCTCACATGTCTTGCACACTTTGTGAGGAGCCCACGGTTTGTCTTGATCGCCTAACTTCAAACCGAAATAGGCGAAATATACTTTTTTAATAAATGCAGAAATGTTCCTCTGCCGCTTTTTCACGGTATATTCCCCACAAATAAAACAAAAACTGTCCGGAGAGTTGACGCAACCTCTGGCTCTGTGAGCCATCACAAATACACAGCACTGCAAACTACAACTGTAGTGAACCACTTCGGAATAAAGCTGGATTACGACTGAGCAAACAAAAGGTAATAATGAACTTGCAAGAAACAGAAATTTGACAGGAACGTTCATGTCGCAACCACCGTGTTTGAGCGAGCGAAAGAGGCGAGGCGAACAGGAAAGAACATGTGCCAGCGCGAGTACTGGATTTAGCCCCCCGCCTCCCAATTGTCCTGTTAATGTATAAAATGAATACAAAACACTCTAAAATATCATGAGGGAGTGTTTCTAGTTAGTTAACCATTACAACCTCTATTTTGGGCCAAGAAAATAAACTGCAGTCGGCTAAAAAGAAATTATGTGAACATTCCTTATATGGGTAAGAAATCTAATTTTGCAAGAAAACGTGACGTGATGGAACATTTTGGCTATTTTTCCTGGATTCAGCACCCCAAAATCTATAGGAATCAGTTGCAAAACTGGAGGCAGTTTTTTGGTAGTGTACCTGTGTAATGGGTGATTTCAATTACCCCGGTATCGACTGGGTCAGTGTCACGGCAGGACATGCTAGGCAGATAAAGTTCCTAGATGACATAAATGACTGCTTCTTGGAGCAGCTGGTTCATGAACCGACCAGAGGGGAAGCCATATTAGACCTAGTACTTAGTGGAACACCAGATCTAGTGCAAGAGATAAGGGTGTTGGGGCCACTTGTCAATAGTGATCATAGCATGATCGCCTTTGATTTAATTAGTGGAGGAGGGATAGTAAGGAAATCCACAGCACTACCTTTTAACTTTCGAAAGGGAGACTATGATAAAATGAGGAAAATAGTTAAGAAAAAACTAAAAGGAGCAGTTGCAAAGGTTAAAGACTTACATCAAGCTTGGGTGTTGTTGAAAAATACTATCCTGGAAGCCCAGACTAGCTGTATTCCACGCTTTAAGAAAAGTGGAAGGGGGGAGAGAGCAGAGAGGCGGCGCAGAGGTCCGGTGAGGCAGGCACCTGCTCCGGCGGTCCCGACGTCATCGGGGGCCTGGTGAAAAACCGGAGCAGTGGGAGAGTTTGCCTGGGAGAGAGCAGAGAGGCGGCACAGAGGTCCGGTGAGGCAGGAACCTGCTCCGGCGGTCCCGACGTCATTGGGAGCCTGTTTAAAAGGTTCCCTGGGTTGGCGCAGCCGGAGGCGCTAGTCGGGGCAGCGATAGAAGGGGCTAGATACAAGGGGAATTTCACGCCCCTTGGGAGCCCCTTGGAGCAACGAAGGAGCAAATAGCCTGGGTCGTCGTCCTCTGGTTGTGGGGATTGAGATGGGAAAATGTAAGAAGAAGATTGAGCCAGCAGTGGCAGCTGAACCTGCGGTGGGCCCTATGGACAAGCATGTTAAGGTATTGTCTGGTGTGGATGCTACGCTTGACCCTGACTTTCTTGTGCTCCGGCCCTCTCCGGTGTCCTTGAGCTCTCCTGACCGGACACCACCTTCTCCCCCAGTCTATGCTTCTCCTCCTTTGTCCATCTCAGAGGGTATGCGGTTTCAGCAGAGTACCCCGGTGGTAACCGGGGGAAAACTAAAGCCTGTGGTATGGGTACCCGTTCCAAATGAAGCCAGTTTAGTGCCTGATGAGCAGGTAACTCTGGCTGACATTTGGAAGGTGGTTACCCGTATTGAAAGTTCTTTAGTGCCTACTGTTGTGCAACTTTGCAGTTTCTCTTCGGAGATTACTGCTAAGTTGTCTGAGGTGAATAATAAGGTGGAGATTGTTTCTAAGCAGATTACTAATTGTGAAAATCAGTGTCAGGCTCTCGAAGCTGTGAATGCTTCTCATATTAAAGATAGCTTAGTCTTACACCACAAAATGGAACAGTATGATAATTTGTCTCGTGCAAACAATGTTAGGATGTTGAATTTTCCTTATTGTCGGTTGCTTTCAGCTGAAATACTTTTGCGAGGTTTTGGGATTGGCTTCGGCTGATTCCATCTGTCTCTCTAGATTTTATTATTTGACTGGTAGAGTTCTGTCTCGGGGTTCCCCTGGGGGGTTTGATGAGGTTCAAGGTGGTGTTGACCTTGATCTCACCAAATTCCTGGAGGACTCACAAGATAATATTTCTTCTAGAGCCACTTTGGTGGTTTCATTTCTTTCCGATCAGGATAGAGCTCTTGTATTTCGTAGTTATTTCAAGAATATGTCTGTACCTTTTTGTGGTGCGAAAGTGCAAATTTTTCCGGATGTCTGTAGGGCGACTCAAACTAGGAGACAGGGTTTTCTGGCCCTTAAACCTAGAGTGATTGCCCTCCCGGCCACCTTTTTTCTTCGTTATCCTTGTAAGTGCTTGTTAACTTTTCAGGGATCTAGGTTTGTTTTCCTTGATCCTACTCAACTTGAGTCATTTCTTTGTGATAGAGGGGCCTGGCACGAAGGTGGGTTTTGTTAATTTAGCTGTCTAGAAATTCAAGAGTTATGACTCTTGGTTTTTTCTTTTTGATTGTTATTATGGTTATTATATTCTCCCCATATTGTGGGCTAGGTATGATGATGTATTGTTATTTTGTATATTTTTTCTGTTTTGTATTCTTTTCTTAATGAATCATCAGTATGTTTCTTTATGCTTGCTTTGTAAGTTTGCAAAAAATTTCAAGAAAAAAAAGAAAAAAAAAAGAAAAGTGGAAGGAAGTCCAAAAAACTGCCAGCATGGTTTAAAGGTGAGGTCAGAGAGGTTGTTGCGAAAAAAGCATCTTTCAGGAAATGGAAAAAAAGAGCAAAATGACGAAACCTGGAAACAGCACAAGCACTGGCAAGTCAAATGCAAGGCATTGATAAAGCTGGCAAAGAGAGAATTTGAGTAGAA
The DNA here is from genome assembly GCA_033557465.1 of Ichthyophis bannanicus. Lineage (NCBI taxonomy): Eukaryota > Metazoa > Chordata > Amphibia > Gymnophiona > Ichthyophiidae > Ichthyophis > Ichthyophis bannanicus. The sequence continues at coordinate 122,021,829 of CM066043.1, read as the reverse complement.
GCTTGATGCGGAAGCAAAAACGTGAAATAAAGATTTTTTCAAGTACATTCATAGCAAAAAACCTGTGAGAGTCAGTTGGTCCATTAGATGATAGAGGAGTTAAAGGGGCACTAAGAGGCGACAAGGCGATAGTGGAGAGACTGAATGAATTCTTTGCTTCGGTCTTTACTGAGGAAGATTTAGGGATGTTACCCATGACTGAAGTGGTATTTAAAGGTGCGGAAGAATTGAAGGAAATATTGATACATCGGGAAGATGTATTACAACTATTAGATAAACTGAAGAGTAGCAAATCACCTGGGCCGGATGGTATACATCCAAGGGTGTTGAAAGAACTGAAATATGAGATTGCAGACCTGCTAGTAGTAATCTGTGAACTATCATTAAAATCATCTATAATACTTGAAGACTGGAGGATCGCCAATGTAACACCAATTTTTAAAAAGGGTTCCAGGGGTGATCTGGGAAACTACAGACCGGTGAGCCTCATGTCAGTACCGGGAAAAATGGTAGAAATCATCATAAAGAATAAAATTACTCAGCATGTAGATAGTCATGACCTAATGGGAGACAGCCAACATGGCTTTAGACAAGGAAGATCTTGTCTTACTAATCTGTTATGTTTTTTTGAAAGTGTGAATAAACAGGTGGACAAAGGTGAGTCAGTTGATATAGTGTATTTGGACTTTCAGAAAGCCTTTGACAAGGTCCCTCATCAGAGACTTTTGGCAAAACTAAAGAGTCATGGGATAGGAGGCAGTGTACTACTGTGGATCATGAACTGGTTAAAAGATAGAAAGCAGAGGGTTGGGCTAAATGGCCAATTTTCCCAATGGAGAAAGGTGAATAGTGGTGTACCCCAGAGATCTGTGCTGGGTCCGCTGCTTTTTGACATATTCATAAATGAACTGGAAAGTGGAATAACGAGTGAGGTTATCAAATTTGCAGATGAAACAAAACTATTTAAAGCTGTTAAAACCCAAGAGGATTGTGGAAAATTGGAAGAGGGTCTTGATAAACTGGAAGACTGGGCATCAAAATGGCAGATGAAATTTAATGTGGACAAGTGCAACGTTATGCACCTAGGGAAGAACAATCCAAATTATGGTTACACAATGCAAGGTTCCACATTAGGAACCACCACCCAGGAAAAAGATTTAGGCGTCATTGTGGATAACATGTTAAAACCCTCGGCCCAGTGTGCAGCGGCAGCCAAGAGAGCAAATAGAATGCTAGGTATCATAAGGATAGGAATGGAAAATAAAACAAAAGATATTATAATGCCTCTTTATTGGGAAGGCCGCGGGGTCACGTGCCAGCTGGCTGCTGTTAACCGGGGGGCGGTGCGATGCGTGGCCCCCACCTCGGGGATTGAGGGGGAGGGGCAAGGAGCTGGTTAGGCACATTTTTTAAAGGCACTGGCTCCCGCAGGTGAGTGAGTGGTGCGGGAGCCAATGGCCGCGGAGCGGGTGGGTGGGGGCTGTAGGGCTGGTACCCCTGCAAGTCTACATGCAAATCTCCAGCCTGCTCAGCAACTCAGGCCTGAACCAAACTGAACAGACAAGATGGATTCTTCACTACACTTTTGCTGTGTTCAGCTACAAACCTGACCTCCAAGCAACTGCTTGCGCAGCGTTTCTAAGTGTGCATACAGAAGCTATTGTCCATGGCTAATTTACTGCCCACATGCAAGAACATCTGCTGCTCCGGTGTCCTTGGACACTTGTACATATGCCCAGAAGTTACATACTGTTGCTTTTGCATGACTTCTTACTATGGATCCCTTGTCTGCAAGAAGATGCCCATCATCTACCTCCTGATTCGCTGAGAACACCTCAGACTGCCTGGTGCCAACCAATCATCGGACCTATGACGGAGTATTCTTACAGAGAATAATGCAATCTGCGCTGGAACTTTAGTAAGAGTTGGGGGGGCCTTTGCCACCTGTTCATACAGACTTCTGCACCGGTTCCTTCCTGCTGTGCACTGCGTACCTGATTCCTGCGACCTGAGCCTTCCGCAAGACGGCCACTACATGTGGGCTAGGCCGTCCTCCAAAGGTCTGAGATAAGACTTTCACAGATACCTCCGGTTTGGACGTACTGCGGCTCGCCTCTGACGGGGCTGGAGCCTGCATTAGCCAGCAGCCGCCTCCTTGGACTGTGCTGTTCCTGAGTGCCCGACGAAGCTAAGGTACTGTCTTGTCTCTCCTCCCCCGGATCGGCAAGGGGTTAGCAATATATATATTTTATACCTTTCCTCAGTGCAGAGCGAATCAGTGACGTCTGGTTACTAACTAGTGATTTATTACGTTGTCCAATTGTACATCTGTAGTATAACAAATTTCTACCTCATGTTTCTAATTAGCTATATGTATGTTTCTATATTTTTCTACTTGGCTGTCCATAATAAAGTCTAATATATATCTGCAGACCAGACTCCTTTCGTGGCTCATTGCCAGAATAACTCACCGAACTTTGGGCTGGGTATTAGTAGCCATTCCCCCTGGACAACAGAGAGTCTAACTTATTTTTATGCTACTAATAATCCCTACATAATAATGGGGGCTCGTCCGGGATGAGTCTTTCTGAATGAGCTACGTCTCTCAGAATTTGTGTACTATTTCTGAATTGTCCTATTGTGGTCCAAGCAGCTGTTTATGCTGAGGTTTGTGGCTAGAGAATTGTCTGTTGAGACGGGTTTGGAACCCACATTACAGTATCTTTGAATGAGTTGCATCTTACTGAGTTAGCGTAATTCTAGCAGCTATTCCTGTGTTTGTTCTTACAGACAGTCTCAGCTATTGATTAACGATGGCTCACGCAGATAAGGTTGATTTGGCATTCCAGAAATTAGCTTCCCTATGTTGGTCGAAAGATACCACTGCCGACCACATTGAAAGAATTTCTAAGTGCCTTACAACAGATACGCAAGAGCTTGTTAGGGCTGATAGCTTTTTCAGTGAGTTCCTAGACCGGCTTCTTGCTCATAAGGCTAAATTAACGGTGGATATGGTAGCCGAGCATGCCTGTGTGCTGCATATTTTTACTGACAAACTGCAGAAGGCATTATGTCACCTGCAAATTAAATCTGAATCGCTGGAGGCTGATTTAATGACAGCTCACAGTCAGCTACAGTGTACTAAGGATACAGCAAAACAGTGTGAAAAGGAGAGTGCTGAATTACGTCATCAAGTCGAACTTCAGGCTGAGACGACCAGACGGGCTAGCAGTAGCCTCTTCTCACCAGGTACTACTAGCCTGTGGTGTCTGAGATGCCAAGAGTTAGTGGCTCAGGTTTCCGCTCTTAAGAAGCGGGGCGAACAGGATCAAAAGGAGTTGCAGTTTCTAACCGTTTGTAGGACTGAGATGGCTGCTCAGACAAAGATTAAAAGCGGACGCTGCTCTTTATGAGCAACGAGAGAGAGCTCTGATGGCTGAGCTCGAGCCTGCAGAGACTGCTCTAAATGCAGCGAAACGGCGTACAGCCGATCTGCAAAGGGAGCTTGCTGCTGCACGTCAGGAATGTGGGCAGGAAATACAGAGAGTTAACCTCGAAATCCAGCAATTAAGAGCTGATTGTTTTGAATTGGCCTATGAGTCTACCTCTCAGAGTAATGAGACAGAGTACAGGGATAATTTGATCCCTCTAGGCTTCTCAAATTACCGAAGGGTAGATGACGGCCGTTTGCCACTGGAAACCCTGCCCAGTGTTGAAAGGCAGCTTTTCCAGCATAAACTCAGTTCTCTCCCATCAGCGCATGAGTACAGGAGAGAAACAGGGCGGAGTGAAACACCCTACTCTCGACCCCTCCCCATCCAGGGAGCGGTAGGGGGGGGTGGGAAGTCCCCCTAGTGATGGACAACTGTACCAGCAGCGACCACCAGAGGGAGCTGAAGGCAAGCGAAATCCTCCATGCTCCCATGTCCTTTAAGGAAAACAAACAAATGAAGGTGCTTCTGTCGCCCAATTGCAAATTATTAAAACCTTGCGGAGCATGGTCACACCTTTTGAGAAAAATGGTCATGCCACCATAAATGAACATTTAGCTGCAGTCAAAGATGCCTTTCGGGCACTGAACATTACCAGGGGGGAGGACATGGTTCTGTATCTTCCATGGTCCTTTGATGTACCCTGTCAGCAGTTTATCAGGGCTATGGCAGACGATGAAAAGAAGGACATCGTCATCTTTGAACAGGCACTAAAGAAACATTATGGGCCATACCCTGATATCGCTTCAAAGCAGGCAGCATTTAGTATGACTCATAAGGAAAATGAAACACCCCGAGAGTTTGCTTACAGACTTAGGCAGACCTTCTTCCAGAGTGACCCTTTCTTGGGAAACGATAGAACACCATCAGGAGTTTCGTAATCTTTTCTGTCAGTTGCTCCTTCCATCTATTAAGCCTTATATGTCTGACAAGCGTCACGAACCCCTGTCACGTGTGATAGAGCATGCTGAGTGGATTTGGGAAGCTGTTCCTAACATGAGAGCCACCAATTGTGGCAGCACAGTAAAGGCTCTGAGCAAAGCCAAGGAGCCAAAACAGAGTGTTAGTGCTGTAAAATCTACTCTTTCTTTGGAAAGTAACTCTTCTCCTTCTGTTCCACAGAATCCTCCCAGGCCACCCCAGAATAACCAGTCATCTGGGTCTAAGCAGCGCTCTGGGAATCAGCGTTTCACTCATGAGAACCGGAACTGGAAGAGAAAGCCAGGTTTTGATAAGTACCAGGAACTGGAAAAGAGAATAAGCGAGTTGACAGATATAATGAAGGCTACCATTGCATTCAGCTCCTCACAGGAGGCTTCTGCTAGTAGTGCGCCACCTAAGCCACGAGCATAGCCTCAGAAGCCAGAGGAGGAACTGGTTGACTCCTCTTCCCCTTCTAATGAGACTGAATGACTAACCGACTTTGTTTCTGTCCCACAGGTCACTATTGCACAGGTGCAGCCAGTTCAGATATCCAGACCAGCTGGAGATGCCACCCCATGGACACAGAGTGACAGTCCTGCAATGGACAGCGAGGGTCCAGCCTTCGACACCATCAGGAAGCACAAGTACTTTCTGGGTAAACTCAAGCCAAAAGGACAGAGGTACACTGTTCCTGTTACAATTCAGCAGGCTTTTCTCTGTGAGGGCCTGATAGATTCAGCCTCTGAGGTTACCCTGATTACCTCGAGTCTCTTTGATAGACTCACTGCTTACTTGGGGAGTCAGAGGACCCTACGTCACACCCAGTGATTTGTCACTCACAGCTTATGGGAATCAGCCCATAGAGTCAATGGGGCAGGTCTGGCTTAACCTCCAAATTGGAAAATTACAGGTGAAACATCCTGTCATCATTACTAAGTGCCCTGGGGAAGAATTCTTGATTGGCAATGAGCTCTTGAAACGGTTCCGCCCCATTCTGGACTACGTCCAGGAAGTGATCTGGACACAGGTCACACATCCCATACCTTATGCTAGGGTAAAACATGACAGCAGAGTCAGTGGTCCTTGTTCGGTGGAACGCACAAACATGTCCTAGCTCCGGGAAGGTGAGGACGCACTTCTTGCGCGCTGTCTTCCCCCTGACTTTTCAGCAGCCTTCGTCCCCCGCCGTGGCCGGTCTGGTGGTGGCGTAGCTGCTCTGATTCATCCCTCTCTTCCCTATACCCAGATCTCTTCCTCTCACTTGCACTATCCTGAAGCTCTCTTACTTCACCTTCATACTTCCCCTTCTATTTACATTCTTCTGGTTTATTCCCCTCCAGCTCTCCGTTCTCATCTTTGGGACGCCCTCCTACTAACCATTACTAAGGTTTCCTTGGCGTTCCCCTGTCTGGTTATCGCTGGTGACTTTAATCTACACTTAGATGCTCCTTCTTCAGCACGGGAGCACTCCTTTCTTTCTTTTCTCCAAGATCTCTCTCTCTCTCAACATGTTACTCTCCCAACTCATCAGGCTGGCCACACTTTGGATCTCCTTCTGACTCCTACATCCTTCCCTCTTACTCTATCAGGTGTTTCGGCTACACCCCTTCCATGGATGGATCACTTCCATCTTACTTTCTCGTGTTTTCTCCCCAGCTACCCATCTTCTGTTTCTTCTGCATCCCCCTCGTCCTCAAGGCATCTCTCCCATGCCCTCACCCCCTTCACTCTCCAACAATTTCCCCCAGCCTCTGAACTTCTCCCTCCTGATTTTCCACTTCTGTCCCCTGACTCTCAAGCTACTACCTGGTTCTCTTCTCTTTCCAACGCACTTGACCGTTCTGCTCCTCTGCGTTCCCGGCCACCTCGTCACCGCCCCTCTCATCCCTGGTACCACCATGGCTTACGACTACTCCGAACGCATCTCCGGAGTGCCGAACGCCTATGGCGCAGGGACCCTTCTCCTATTCATCTATCCATCTTTAAGTCTCACCACTCATATTACCGCTCCCAGCTTCACTCCGCAAAACGTGATTACTTTTCCACTGCTATCTCTCTTGCTCCTAACCAGACCCGTCATTTATATTCTACCTTTCAGTCTCTCCTCTCATTACGCACCCCGTCCTCAGCCCCCGCAGTCCATCCCCATCCCTCCCCCTCCCGTCTGGCTTCTTTCTTTATTTCTAAAGTCGACTCCCTGCGTGACTCCCTTCCTTCTTGCCCTGCCCCTATCACTTCTCCTCCCCCCCTCCCCTCTCCCCCACCAGTTTCTCAACTTTCTCACTTCTGGGCTACCTTTTCCCCCATTACAGCGCCTGAACTCAATCATCTCATTTCCTCCTCCAAGAAGACTTTCTGCTCGCTTGATCCTATCCCCTCATCTTGGCTTCTCACTCCTTCTCTTGGCTGTTTTCCATATATTCTCACTATGTTCAACTCTAGTCTCTCTACAGGTATCTTCCCTAAACCCTGGAAGCACGCTTTGGTTCGCCCTATCTTAAAGAATCCCTCTTCTGATCCCTCACTTCCTTCTAATTATCGGCCGGTGTCTAACCTTCCTTTCCTGTCCAAACTTCTGGAAAAATTTGTTTTCGCTCAGCTTTCTCACCACCTTGACTCCACTAACTATCTTCACCCCCGTCAGTCTGGTTTTCGCCCCGGGCACAGCGTTGACACTGTTCTCTTAGCTTTCACTAATGCACTACATGTAGCACATGATCGTTGTGAGGTTTCGGTGGCGGTTGCTCTGGATCTTTCGGCTGCGTTCGATCTTGTCGACCACTCCCTTCTTCTTCACCGTCTTCGGGAAGCTGGTCTCTGTGGCACTGTTTATCACTGGTTTCATTCCTTCCTTTATTCCCGCTCCTGTGCAGTTCTTTCCTCTTCATCTGCAATTCCCCCTTCCGACTCACAATGTCTTTCCTGTGGGGTCCCTCAGGGCTCTGTCCTTGCTCCCCTTCTTTTCAACCTTTTTCTGGCTCCTCTTGCTCTTTTAATCCAGCAGTCCGGTATATCAGCTTTCTTCTATGCCGATGATATTCTTTTGCTTCACCATACCTCCTCCTCCTGTCCTGATCTGTCTCCCTTGAACTCCTGTCTTTCTTCTGTTGCTCACTGGCTTACTCTTAACTGTCTCCATCTGAATTTGACTAAGACTCTTGCTATCTGGTTTTCTGGTGGGGGTCCCTCCCCTTCACTGGCTCCCTCCTTCTCTGGCACTCCTGTTCCCCTAGTCTCCACGTTTCGTTACCTTGGTGTTCATTTTGACTTATCTTTCCGCACTCATCTCTCTCATATCGCCAAAACTTCCTTTTTCTTTCTTCGCCAGATCCGCTCTGTGCGCCCCTTTCTTTCTTCTTCTGCCCTAACTACACTGGTTCTATCTTTAGTAATGTCTCGGGTTGATTTCTCTAATTCTTTATTTCTCGGTCTCCCAAAAAATCAGATAACCAGACTCCAAAGGATACAAAACACTGCTGCCCGCCTTATCACCTCTTCTACCATTCGCGATCACGTCACTCCCCTACTTTTTCATCTTCACTGGTTGCCTGTTTCTTTCCGTCCTCAATATAAAATGTTGATTCTGCTACACAAGGTTTTTTATACTGGCGTTCCCTCATATCTGGCTGACCTACTTTCTTTTCACGCTCCCAGGCACACCCCACGCTCTTTTCATCTTAATCGTCTCTCTCTTCCCCCTCCCTCCCGTGCTCACTTACAGTTCACCCGCCTCTCTGCCTTCTATTTTGCTGGCCCTGCTCTCTGGAATTCCCTCCCTTCCTCCCTCCGTCTTGAACCTCTTCACACTACCTTCAAGCACAACCTGAAAACTCACCTGTTCTCGCTAGCGTTTGATGTTCCATCTCCTTTCGTATGATGTCCTCCTCTGTATGTGATTTAATCCCCCCTTTTCTGTTTTGTCTAATCTTAGTTGTCTTCTCTTTCTCTGTCCTTTATAATTTTTATAGCTTATACTTGATGTTTTAATTTAATTTTCTTTTTTTTGTAAATTTTATATTTATTATTATTGTATATTTCCTTTTTACCCTCCAGCTTCGGCTGGATTTTATGTGATTTATTTTTACTTTTATTGTACACCGCCTTGATTACACTTGAAAGGCGGTTTTATCAAGCCTAATAAACATAAACATAAACATGTCCATCAGGATTAATTTCCAGAGGTCAGCTGATCCCCAAATCCTTCAGCTCCAGTATGAAAGGGCTGGAGATGAGGATCAGGGCATCAGCGACGTGGTTGCCATTGCAGTGGGTTCAGTAGCTAATATTGTCCTTGATACTGACTGCCTGCAGATATTCCTGAAGGAACCTGTGGAAGGTTGTGAGGTGCAAACCCCTCCTCCATCCCATCCCTGCCTAGATCACCCTAGGAGACTGACGGACATATTCTCGGCTGAGAAAGGTCCCTTTATATATGTGCAGGTGGGCATGTCCCAAAAGGAAAGGGCCTACCTATTACCCCACTGTGACCACTCCCTCATCAGTGAGACTCTTTTCTATCGGCTCAAACAGCTTACCCTTGATTGGGTAATGGGAGCGAAGACTTTGTTCCAAGTGCCTGGGGAAGGGCTCAAGACATTAATGGGCTACTGCAATCTCCCCTTGCAAGTTGGGGTCAAAGGTTTTCGGCACACTTTCTCCATCATCAGAGGACTTGAGGTGCCCCTCTCCTTAGGCTCAGATTGCCTTGTTCGACTGGGAACTTATGTGGATTTCGTGAACAACATCCTCTGGAGTAGGATGGACGGAGATCCGGTGGATTTCTCTGGTGCCTGCCCATCCCTACGGGCTGGTCAGACTATTCCTCAAGTCTGTGAAGTGGTCAGTGCAGAAGACATCCACATACCTGGGAGGGTACAGGATTGTCCCCTGCCGATACAGGTGACCCGAGGACATGTGGTCTCAGACAACTTGGTCTTCTTCAGTCCAAATTCCCGTTTTGAGGAGCTGGGTCTAGCCATAGGTCCCATACCCTGCATGGCGGCCACAGCTCCCTCCTTACACTTATTGCTCACCAATCCAAACCCAGATCGCATTCACCTTGTGAAAGGCGAACCCCTGGGATTCCTAGTGGGAGAATCGTTCCCAAGTGTGGAATTGAGTCTCCAGATTATTGGGGAAGCCCCTGTTTCCTGGAACATCTGTGAGGGGGGGGGACCCCTGCGTGTGTATGATCCTCACCCCGAGGCCTCCTCACCTTACAGTTTGTCTGGCCACATAGTGCTGTGACCTCTCAGGTGGCCCTCGAGAGTGTGCCGGGGATCCCGACAGTCCGGCGAGGTGGAGGATGAGGACGGGCATCGGTTCTCTGGTGGCGGCGGTGGGGGTTATCTTCTGCAGTGTGGTTTTTTTGGGCCCCGTTTTGGCGATTCGCTGCCGCGGAGCGGAGGGACGGACGTGTGGGCCGGAGCTGGGCGGCGGATCAGTTTGGAATCGAGTGCCATTGACCTTGTCCTTCCCGGATGGCGCTTCAGGACGGTGGACTCTTGCCGATTGCAGCTGCGAGACTAGAGGCAAGTGTTTGGCCAGGGGGGGGAAGTCGGCCCGAGGTCCAGGACTGCACTTAGTTAACCTTTTATTAAAAGAAAAAGGAAGAAGATCAACGCTGAGATCGAGCCCTAGCATGCCTGCACAGGGTCAGGGGGCTAGGCAGTCTAAGGGGAGGGCTCGTGGAAGGGCGGCTATGGCACGGGGAAATCCAGTTGGGAGGGGTGGGGGAGCACATGAGCGAGGAAGGGGCAGGAGGGGTAATAGGAGGGGGGCCAGGGAGGGGGAAGTGGTAGGACCAAGGGGGCCCAGGGGGGTGGGGGGGAGCAGGCACGGTTGTCGGCCAGGGGTAGGGGCAGCGCCAGGGGGGCCTGGAGGGGGGTTTACAGGGGGGTTGTGGCGGAGCAGGTTTCTGGTGGGCAGGGCAAGACAAACAGGTGTGGGGGGCATCACAAGGGGAAAGGGAGAATGGGGGTGGCTGGGGTCTGCCCAGGTGCCTGGTGGGTCGCAAGGGAGCATGGCCGGGCAGGACGGTCGGGGTGGGGGGGCCCATGGGGTTGGCCTTTCGTGCCTGGGGGCTTCTATCCCACAGCTTGGGAGCATTGGCGTGGAGGGGGACAGAGGTCTTCTAGGGCTGAATGGTTGGGGGCTTGGCAGCCATGGTTCCCCTTCATTGTTTCCCTCCTTGTCTTCACAGATGCTGGCTGGCGAGTTGCGGAGCCCGGATCAGCTGGGAGTGACGACAGGCCGAGGTGGCGAGCTGGATGCGGATCCTCCGAGAAGTTCGGTGGCGGAGGCTCGGGTGGACCAGGTCGAGGAGCTACAGGCGGCAGACCGGCCGCAGGCCGCGGATGGCCTGACAGGGGCGTCGCAGCCTGGGACTTCTGCAGTTGGTGAGTTGCCGGAGGGGCAGGGACCACGACGTGATGGCGACGCGGGTATCGGGGGGGGGGGAGGGCAAGGCAAAAAAGAAGGGTAGGCACTCCCGTAAGCGGCGACGCAGATCACGGTCCTCTTCATTGTCATCAGATGAGTTTTCCTCTTCTTCGTCAAGCTCGGGGGACAAGGAGCGCGTTGACAGGGGCGGGCTGGAGGGGGAGCCGCGGCCGGCGGGGGGGGCTCTTCCCTAGTGATTTATTCGGAGTTATGGGAGGGGGTGCCACGAAAGCTGCGACGAAAAATTCTTAAGAGGAGATATATTGATATCTTCCATCTGCTGGAGGGCAGGAAGCGGTCGGGGGATAGCAAACGGAAGAGGAGGGAGGATGAGAAGGCGGGGAGGGTCCGAAAGGCGTCGCGCAATGTCGTCAACTGGACAAGGTCCTTCTTGCGGTTGGCTAGTGTTTGGGGGCATCATTACCCAGGGCAATATGGGATGTTGCTCGCTTACGCGGACTCAATTATGGAAGCGGCACAGACTCATGACAGTTGGGCTTGGCTCAACTACGATGAGAAGTTCCGTGACAAAATGGAAGAGAATAGGCTGCTGTCTTGGGGGACACAGGACATTAACCTTTGGCTCACGCAGATGTCAGCGAGAGGCGGTGCAGGAGGAGGGGGTGCAGGGGGCGGTGGCGGACAAAAAGGGGGCAGTGCCTTGGCATCGGGCATGGTGCGGCCCCTTTCGCGGTGGAGGGGCTCTCGGGTTCCAAAAACCAAGTGGTGCGGGAGCCGGGGACGTCTGTTGGCATTTTAACAAATCCTCTTGCCCCTTCCCGGACAGTAAGTTCTGGCATAGTTGTTCAGTCTGTGGAGGGGGGCACTCGGCCATCAAATGTGTTAAGAAAGGGGCCCCGTGCGTCCCGGTGCCTACTCACAAGCAATAGTGTTTTCCTGGATCTGGCCCCGACTCCTATTCAACTCGCGGCTCTTAGGCCTTGGCTGGGATGCTATAGGAGACACGGGGCGAGGGTATTGAGAGGGGTTTTCAGTATGGTTGTGTCATACCAGTGGTATGGAAAGGGGGTTCGGAGAGGGCGCGTAACTCACCATCGGTGCGGCGTTTAAGTCAAATTGTTAAGGACAAGTTGGCCACGGAAGTGGAGATGGGTAGGATATCCAGTCCCTATGCGGAGCGGCCGTTCAAGCCCTTCGTGGTTTCCCCGTTGGGCATCGTTCCCAAGAAAGAACCCGGGAAATTCAGGTTGATCCACAACCTGTCATTCCCGGTTGGCGTGTCCGTCAATGACTGTATTCCTCGGGAGTTGTGTGCGGTTCGTTACGCATCTTTCAATGAGGCGGTGGATTTGGTGCGGGAATGTGGGGCAGAGTGCCTCATGGCAAAGGTGAACATTGAATCTGCTTTCCAGTTGCTGCCGGTACATCCGGACTCTTTTCACTTGCTGGGTTTTAGTTTCGAGGGGCGCTATTATTTCGATAGGTGCTTGCCGATGGGTTGCTCGGTATCCTGTTCGTATTTTGAGATGTTTAGTTCATTCATGCACTGGGCATTGCAGGACTCGGTGGGATGTGCAAATGTGGTCCACTATTTGGATGATTTTCTATTCGTGGGCAGTGCGCATTCGGGTCAATGTCAGGAGTTGCTGGATTGATTTGTCCGGTTAGCGCGGGACTGGGGTGTCCCGTTGGCAGTGGAAAAAACGGAGGGACCTGCGACGCGTCTCACTTTTTTGGGAGTTGAGTTAGATTCGGTGAACATGGTGGCTCGACTGCCAGCGGATAAAGTGGCGAGGTTGCGGTTCTTGGTGGCGAACATGATGGGGTCCGCTAAAGTAACGCTGAGGGAGTTGCAGGCTTTGATTGGTTCCTTGAACTTTGCTTGTCGGGTTATTCCGATGGGGCGGGTGTTTCTGCGTAGGCTTGCGACGGCTACGTCGGGTGCTGTCAAGCCGCATCATCGCATCAGGGTATCCCGGAGCATGAGGGCGGACTTGGGGGTGTGGGATGAGTTCCTCCAAGGCTTCAATGGCATAGTGGTTATGCGTGAGAAAGAAATGTCTACTTTTGATTTGCAGCTCTTTACGGACGCAGCAGGCGGTTTGGGGTTAGGCGTTTATTTCGGAGGTTCTTGGTGTGCGGCGCCTTGGCTGCGGGAATGGCGGGTGGCGGGACTGACCGACAGTATAACCTTCTTGGAGCTTTTTCCAGTGCTGGTGGTGTTGGAGTTGTGGCCGGACCGGTTATGCAATCGACGGGTGCTCTGGTGGTGTGATAACGAAGCTGTAGCTAGCGTTATTAATAGGTATGCTCCGCGTTGCCTGCGGGTTGCAGCCCTAATGCGGGAGGATGTGCTGGCTTGTTTGCGATTGAATGTGGTGGTGAGGGCTCGGCATGTACCGGGGTGTTCTAACCAAGTGGCTGATGCTCTCTCCCATTTCAAGTGGGACCTGTTCCGGCGATTGGCACCAGAGGCAGATGCAGTTGGAAGGTGGGTCCCGGAGCACTTATGGCAGACTGGCCTGAGGGCATGCTGTACCTGCTGTGGAGCTCAATGTCACCGGCGACTTGGCGGTCTTATTGCAGAGGCTGTGACAGAGTGGTGGAATTTCTGGCAGCCCTGGGCTGGCGGCAAGGTCCTATCCTGGACCACATCCTAAGTTGTTACATTCTGGCGGCGAAGGCTGCGGGAGCAGGGAGATCGACTGTGCGGGCGCACTTAGCGGGATTTGCATTCTTCTCTAGGGCAGTGGGGTGGGGAACACCCGGTTTGGGGTTCCTTTCGCGCCGCTTGCTGTTGGGTTGGGAGCAGGGTGCTCCGCCGCGGTCGGATCAGGGGCGGCCGATCAAGCATGACCTGCTTGGGAAGCTGTGCGCCATTCTGCCGTTGGTGGCGGAGTCGGCATACGAGGTCACGCTTTTTCGGGTGGTGTTTTGTGTGGCCTTTTTTGTGGCTTTCTGGATGGGGGAATTGGTGGCGCCGTCCAGCGTGGCGGTTTGGGGAGGGGCTTTACAGGTGCATGATGTGCGGGTGGGTACTTCGGGGTTGCGCATACGTTTGGCGAGGTCCAAGACTGATCAGGCGGGCAAAGGCGTATGGGTAGTATTAAATGCCATTGGGGACCCCCTGACGTGTCCAGTGGCGGCCATGCAGGCCTACTTGCAGGTGCGGCCGAGCAGGGGGGGGATTTCTCTTTTTGCATGAGAATTCGTGCTGCCTTATGCGGTTTCAGTTCATGGCAGTCTTGCGGATGGCAGTGCGCCGGGTGGGCTTGGAGCCTGGCGACTTTGCGCCTCATTCATTTCGGATTGGCGCAGCCACGAGCGCTGCAGAAGCGGGTTTAAACGAGCAAGCGATTCAGCGGATAGGCAGGAGGCGATCTAATGCATTCCGGGGATATGTGAGGTTGTGAGGGGGATCAGGGTGTACTAATGCCGGACTGTGTTGTTTCTTTTAGATGGGGGCTCGGCGCCATGCTGCTGCTGGATGGTCGGCCATTCGTTTGTGTATTGGGCAGGTCAACAAGCAGCGACGAGGCCCCTGGGAACGAACATTGGGTTATGCGAAGCGGAGGTGACCATATCATGGCTGGGCGAGCGCGGTCTTTGTTGGTCGCAGCTCTTGCCTTTGCTTCGGCACCACCAGCGGGTCCGTGGATCACCGGAGTTGCTGCTGATGCATCTTGGCGGCAATGACTTGGGGGCATGGACAGTGAAGCAGCTGATCAGAGCTGCGAAATGGGACTTGGAACAAGTGTTGTTTATGTTTAAGGGGGTTGTATTGTTATGGTCGGATATAATTCCGAGGCCGGCTTGCTGGGATCAGCGGCGGTGGTCTCGGGGGTTGATTAAAGTTAATTGGCAGATTGGCCGATGGGTGTGTGAAAAAGGGGGTAGGCAGATTCTGCATAGGAGTGGAGGAGTGGCCTAGTGGTTTGGGCAAGGTACTTCAGGCCGGAAGGTTGGGGGGTTCAAATCCCACTAGAGGACAGCAACCTTGGGCCGGAAGGACTGGGGTTTCTAGTCCCACAGGTGCTCCTTGTGGTCTTGGGCAAGCCAATTAACCCTCCATAGCCCATGTTCCCTGTAAAATAGTTATCTCCAAGTTATAATGCCCTGTTCAATGTAATTTCAGTTTGTTCAATGTAAACCGCACTGATGCAGAATAGCGCGGTATATAAGAGAATGTAAATAAATAAAAAATAAATAAAATAAATAAATCCATGGGTGGAAGTGGGGTGTGCGGGCCTATATCGGTTAGACGGAGTACATCTATCCCCGGTTGGGGTAGATTTGCTCCTGAATGATTGGCAAGAGGCCGTGGAGTATGTGATGCAGGGCAGGGTAACTGGTCGCAGCTTGGTGTTGGGGGGGGGCTCAGTGGCAGGTGCCGCTGAGCCTGTGGCGGGATCCCGGAGGTGTCCGGTGTCCGGAGTATTGGCACTCCGCAGGGTGGGGGTGGGGTACCCCTGACCCGGAGAACCCCTCGGGGCTTTTGCTAGTAATATGGCGAAGCCGGAGGAGGGGGGGTGATGAAGTTGCCGGGGGATGGTTCCCGGTGGAAGCGGGATAGAACTCACTTTGCTATGCACATGGCTGGTGAGGGGTCGTCCCGCTGCCGGAACCGGTATGGTGGAAGATGGTTCTTGTTAGATGGTGTGTATAATGTTATGTTAATAAACAGCTGCGACCAGTTAGAATGCCAACAACTTGTAGTTTGTGATTATTTCTGGGGTGTGGGCGGGTGGGGGGGGGGTGCGGGGGTGCAGGTGGGGGCGGGATAGGGGCCGGAGCTCCGCATCCACCTTACCCGGTTACGTTCCATGGTGAGACCGCACCTTTAATATTGTGTGCAATTCTGGTCACCGTATCTTAAAAAGGATATAGCGTTATTAGAAAAGGTTCAGAGAAGAGCCACCAAAATGGTAAAGGTGATGGAAGGATACTCCTATGAAGAAAGGCTAAAAAGATTAGGGCTCTTTAACCTGGAAAAGAAACGGCTGAGGGGAGATATGATAGAAGTCTATAAATTAATGAACGGAATGGAATGGGAAAACGTAGATCGATTGTTTACGTTATCAGAATATAGAAAGACGAGGGGACATGCAATGAAGCTAAAGGGTAAACTATTTAAGACTAATAAAAGAAAATATTTTTTCACTCAACGTGTAATCAAACTCTGGAATTTGTTACCGGAGGATGTAGTAAAGGCTGTTATTGTAGCTGGGTTTAAAAAAGGTTTGGACAAGTTCCTGGAGGAAAGGTCCATAAACCATTATTAAGAAGGGACCCAGGATATCAATGCTTGACCCAGTACAAGCATTGCGGAACCTGTGTCTTTTGGGGAAACTGCTAGGCACGTATGACCTAGATTGGCCACTGTTGGAAACAGGATACTGGGCTTGATGGACCTTGGTCTGACCCAGTATGACATATCTTATGTTCAAAGACCACCAGTTAAGGGTAAGCAACTTTGCTTTCTCTGAAAATCAGTTTACCAACCACACCGATAGGATTTCGTTCCTTAAGGAATACCTTCAACATAAAAAGAAGAAAGTGATCACCACTTGCCCAAAAGGCAACAAAACTCATTGATTTTTTTTTTAATTTAAACTCAGAAGACCAGACTAAATCATAAAAAATGGACTCTATGGGTGCTGGAGAAGAGTACTAACCTTCAAAGATCCTGAAGCAGCTGCCAAACATGCTGGCATGCAGGATCACTATTCAAACAGCAATTGTTCATGTCACCCTAGGAAACGCATACACTCCCAACTTGCAGAAAATGAAAGTAAGATATTTTCGTAACACCTACACAGTTTAAAACAAGGCCAGCTTTTGAGTACACTCTTTCAATTTGCAAAAATCTAGCTATTCCCTTTACAAACTGTGAAGGCAAAATCATCAAGGACAGCCTAAAGGGAGATTAGATGAGGGGCTTAATGGGACGCACTGAAACAGATGCGCTCTCAATGTGATTTTCGTTTACATGTGGATAACTGTTATGATACTGCACAACATTTGTTCAACTATTACTTTCTTTTAATTTATTGCAAGTTTTAACTGGCCCAACTCAGTAAAATAGTCAGTTTAGATCTCATTTGCTGATTATTTTTGCTAGGCTCTTGATTTAAAGTTCAAAACGGACTCAACCTGTACCATAGTTCAACCCCATTATGAGTTTCATTTTACAGTTTTAGTTGGACATCAGGTTGATAGACCTTGATCTAAGGGTTATCTTCACTGCTTCAAAGATGCAGAATTAATCTTGCTGTGTTTGTCTAACTCTTATCGAAACCTGTCTTGATTCTTCACTACCACTTGAGTCTTGGCTGGACTCATTGATGGTTAATACTAAAGATTTTTGGTGATAACATGTCCCTTATCCACCTAAGGCTCTCCCTTGGTTTTTATAAGCTTTTACAAGATAAAGCGAAAAACTGATCTCAAAGTATCTTGGTGAAGAGAACGGATGCAAATAGTAGGTGATGCTGCTTTAGATAAATCACTGTCATGCTGCAACTATTAAAGCAAAAAAATAATTCCCACCCCCTCCCTACCACAGTAATTTTGCTGCTGGCAATAGTGTGAAAGCTTTTGAACAATGGTGGGGAGTTCCTAATTGTAATATTTTGTTGCATATTATGCAGAGAAGGCTCAGCAATTGGGACTGGAAGCAAATTTAAAACAATCAGACTTCATCACCTGCTACACATTTGAGCCTCTGTCTTTTTTTTACATAATCAATTAATTCTGTTTTTGTACAATCTGATTTAATATCAATTATGGATTTTGAGCCTCTGGTGGAAATAGACTTTTGGAGTACTAGATTCATATTCTTTTTTGTCCAGTTTACCCACTGAAACTTTGCAATTTATATCATTGTTTGGTGTCCTTTGGAAGAGTGCATTTTTCCTACACATCTTACTCCTGCTGGAATTTTGCACACAAAATTCAATACTGTGTCAAAAAGGTCTGAATTCTGCAAAATTCTGCATGTGTTGTTTGTCAAAATAATAAAGAATATTGTTTGGAATGAAACTTAATTTAAACAATACAGAAAAAAATCACCAAAAAGTGCTACATTTTGAATTACTGTGTGCAATACTGTTCAGTTTTGACTCACAGGTTTGTTCAAACTACAGGGCAATTGCTAACAGTTCTTGTTGTCAAAAATTACACAGGTACACTACCAAAAAACTGCCTCCAGTTTTGCAACTGATTCCTATAGAATTTGGGGTGCTGAATCCAGGAAAAATAGCCAAAATGTTCACGTCACGTTTTCTTGCAAAATTAGATTTCTTACCCATATAAGGAATGTTCACATAATTTCTTTTTAGCCGACTGCAGTTTATTTTCTTGGTCCAAAATAGAGGTTGTAATGGTTAACTAACTAAAAACACTCCCTCATGATATTTTAGAGTGTTTTGTATTCATTTTATACATTAACAGGACAATTGGGAGGCGGGGGGCTAAATCCAGTACTCGCGCTGGCGCATGTTCTTTCCTGTTCGCCTCGCCTCGTTCGCTCGCTCAAACACGGTGGTTGCGACATGAACGTTCCTGTCAAATTTCAGTTTCTTGCAAGTTCATTATTACCATTTGTTTGCTCAGTCGTAATCCAGCTTTATTCCGAAGTGGTTCACTACAGTTGTAGTTTGCAGTGCTGTGTATTTGTGATGGCTCACAGAGCCAGAGGTTGCGTCAACTCTCCGGACAGTTTTTGTTTTATTTGTGGGGAATATACTGTGAAAAAGCGTCAGAGGAACATTTCTGCATTTATTAAAAAAGTATATTTCGCCTATTTCGGTTTGAAGTTAGGCGATCAAGACAAACCGTGGGCTCCTCACAAAGTGTGCAAGACATGTGAGGAAGATCTACGCTTATGGATGAAAGGTAAAAAACAAGCATTTCGTTTTGGAATACCTATGATGTGGCGTGAACAAAGAGACCACAGCAGTGACTGCTATTTTTGCTCTTGCATTGTGAAGGGATACAACTTAAAAAATAAGAACGTAATAAGTTACCCCAACCTTCCCTCAGCAATTAGGCCTATGCCTCATAGCAACGAAGTACCTGTGCCTGAACCACCAAAATCTTTGGATCATATTTGTGTGGACGGTTCTGATCATGATGAGACTCATCAGATGGCTTTTCTCGATGAGTCCAGTACTTCCGAGTTTGAAACTGAACCAGATCCGAAACCTGAACTTTTCTCTCAAGCTGAATTGAATGATTTAGTCCGGGATGTAGGACTCCCAAAAGATGCTGCCCAACTGCTAGGTTCTCGGCTTAAACAGAAAAATCTATTGTCACCAGGAACAACTTTTTATTGGTACCGCAACCGCGAGACACAATTTTTGAAGTATTTCAGCAAAGAGGAAGATTTGGTATTTTGCAACGATATATACGGAGTGATGGAAAAGTTTAAACTCAAGTATGATCCTGTTGAATGGCGGCTGTTCATTGATTCGTCAAAAGACAGCATAAAAGGTGTTCTTCTTCATAATGGCAACACATTCGCTTCAGTTCCTATTGCTCACTCTGTTATTCTCCAAGAAAAATACGAGAATTTGGCCCTGATTCTTCAGAAGATTCGTTATGATGAGCATAAGTGGATGATTTGTGGAGACTTTAAAATTCTATCCATGCTATTAGGGCAGCAATCCGGTTTCACCAAATATCCTTGCTTCCTTTGCTTGTGGGATAGCCGGGCCCGCGACCTACACTGGGGGAAAAAAGACTGGCCAACTCGGGAGTATTTGAGACCCGGTGAGAAAAATGTTCTTCATGAGAGCTTGGTACCTCGTGATAAAATTCTATTACCACCTCTCCACATTAAGTTGGGTCTCATTAAGCAATTCATCAAGTCCCTTCCAAAAGATGGTGAGTGCTTTCGGTACCTTTGCTCAAAGTTCCCCCGACTTTCTGAAGCAAAGCTAAAGGAAGGAGTGTTTGTTGGCCCTGATATAAGGAAACTCATTTCAGATGGAGCATTCGCTGAAACGATGTCTGAGAAGGAAAAAGAAGCCTGGGATTCCTTCAAGGATGTTGTTCTCAAATTCTTGGGGAACAGGCGGGATGAGAACTATAAGGATATTGTTGCCAGGATGCTCAATGCCTTCAAAGAACAAGGCTGTAACATGAGCCTGAAAGTCCATTTTTTGCACTCCCATGTGAACTACTTTCCCGAAAACGTGGGGGCGTACAGTGAAGAACAAGGTGAAAGGTTTCACCAGGACATCAAGGACGCAGAGAGAAGGTACCAAGGAAGATGGAACACCACTATGATGGCTGATTTCTGCTGGTTGCTGCTGCGGGAAACCCCAGATGAAAAATACGCCAAGCAGCGCACCAAGAGAAGCATTCGGGGGAAGAAGAAACGGGCCCACCAGGAGATTGATTGACCCAAGAATGACTTTAAAATCTAAACTGTGTTGACAAATATCGTGTTTTTACTAAACTTTGAAATAAAAATTTGCTAGTTATTACCACAGTGTCGGATCTCATTTATTAGAATTTTATTTTCACACCATCGGGTGTTTGTCTTCATGTATTGCAATGGTGCGGTTTGCGTTTTCTATTCTTACATACATACCTGTACAACATTTTTTGCACATTTCTTTGCTTTGTTTTGTGTCTAACCTCGCTCTTATATGCTCAATGTTTGTGCACATGTATATGGCTGTTTTAAGTGCAGACAATTTTGCTACCATCACAGTGTGTTTTGTTGACATTACTCTATTCTTATGTGCTGCCTTGTTACAATTTTCTTTATTCTTATTTGAATAACTACTAAACAATTAGTATAAAGAATTCATCCAAGAAACTTTTATCTCAATCGCACTCAATCTGAAACGTTCACCTCAAACTGCTAACCCAATGTAGCAAAAAATCTGTACGTGATGGAGCAAATTGGTTACCAGATTTGGATTCAGCGCACCAAAAAACGTAAAAATCAATCGAAACATTAGAGGCAGTTTAAAAAAAATTTTTTTTTAGTGTACCTGTGTTATTGAATGTGCTGTACTGTGTCAAACCATCTCTTATTTGAAAAATGACGACACATTGGATCACTACAAGCTGTTGGGCATGGGACTGAAATACTGCTGTTGGTTGTACAGGATGAGGTGCTGTGCAATTTGAGCCATGGGGAGGTGGTTTTTCTAATCGTGCTTGATCATCTGCCTTTGATCTTGCTGATCATGTGGGGGGGGGGGGGGTTCACAACATACCACGACATTAGTCCGATGAGCATGATTTCTAAATGACTGGAATCTTTTGTCCGATCATGTGGTCAGAGTAACAATAGTCTAGTCTTTGTCAGCCCCATTTGGGATTCAATATGGATCCTCCTCAGGGGTCTTCTCTCAGCATTGTGTAATACTGTCTTGTAAACCTCTGGGATGCCTACAATATTCTTGGCATTCAGAAGGTACTTGTATGCAGATGATGTACACTTAATAGTCCCATTAGACAAATAAATTAGGCTGCCTCTTTCCTTGTTATATAGTAGTTGGAGTATGATTTTGAAATAATATATAGACAAACTTCTGCTTAATGTTCAAAAGCTACTGATTTTACATGTGGACATAAGGGAGTGGCATATGATACCCCCATCCAGGGCTGAATCTGGGGCAGGGAGACGAAGTGTCAAAACATTTAGGGGCAACAGTTGAAATTACCCGGTTGTTAGGTCAGGTTTCTCACATTGCTCGTGCAGCTTATTTTAAGCTTCATCAAGACAGACATTTGTATCCTAGTTCATTCTGAACTTTTGTGCTAGCTCTTGTGCTGTCTACTGCTTTTTAGACTAATGAAATCATTTGTTCATGGGGTGCTCTGGCTGACTCATGCTTATAGATTATAGGATGTGCAGAGTGTAGCAGCAAGATTGATTTTGGGGCAGCCAAAATGGGTTTTGGCCACTCTACTGTCATGTCATCTACATTAGCTGCCAATTGTCATCAGGGCAAAATTTAAGACCTTGACTCCTGCACAATGAAGGAAAACTACCTACAATATTTGAAGGAAAATGTATCTTGGTATTAACCTGGATGACAACTGTGGTATAGTCAAGGGGCTGCGTTAGCTATACCTTCCATGAAATGCATTGTTTAAAATTAAAAACTTACCATTCTAGAACTTTATTACCCCTGCACTGTACAATAAGTTGCCTGATAAGCAGTTTTCTAAAACATAAAAAATAATTTCGTGTCTAAACTTAAGACTTCTATCATTCCCTTAGAGGAATGATTTTATACTTAAATCGATTGTAAAGCACAGTTACTTACCTGTAACAGGTGATCTCTGGGAACAGCAGGAATAAATCTTCACATATGGTACGTCGGTACCGACGGAGCCTGCGTGGGAACATCCCACAGCGCCTGCGTGCTGCCTTCCCACCTTTCCAACTGTCTCTCCTCAGTTGAGTTTTATAGCTGAGACAAAGAGAGAGAGGGAGAGAGAGAGAGACAACTCCTAGAGGAGGTGGGTGGGTTGTGAAGACTTATTCCTGCTGTTCCCAGAGATCACCTGTTACAGGTAAGTAACTGTGCTATCTCCAGGAACAAGCAGGAATGAGTCTTCACATATGGGGACTCCCTAGCTTTTGATGCCAGGGAGAAAGCCCAGAAATTGTGTGACCCTGGGACAGGGCTGCACTTCCGCACCTGGATCTCTGGCATCCCATGAGGGATGGTGGGTAGGAGTTGATTAAGTATGGAACAGGTGTTTGAGAACAGCCTGACCAAACAAGGCATCCCGGCGGGAGTTCTTGTCTAAGCAGTAATGGGCTGTGAAGGTATGAACTGAGGCCCAAGTGGCTGCTCGACAGATGTCATCGATAGACACAGAGTTCAGATGAGCCATTGAGGCTGCCATGGCTCTCACATTGTGAGCTGTGACATGGCCCTCCAGAGAAATGTTCTTGCACTGATAGGCGAAAGAAATACATTGGGCAATCCAGTTGGAAAGAGATCTCTTGGAGACTGCTTGTCCCAAATGAGAAGGATCAAAAGCAACAAAGATTTGGGAAGACTTTCTATGTTGCTGTGTCTTCTGTAAGTAAAAAGCCAGAGCTCTTTTACAGTCCAGGGTATGAAGATTCCTCTCTGCACTTGATGCATGACGCCCTGGAAAAAAGACAGGTAGGTAGACCTTTTGGTTGAGGTGAAAGGGCGAGACCACCTTAGGCATAAAGTGTGGATTAGTCGTAAGGACTACCTTGTCATGATGGAACCTTGTGTAAGGTGGATTAGCTACTAGTGCTTGCAATTCACTGATGCGGCATGCTGATGTGATTACAATAAGAAAGATAATCTTCCAAGAAAGGTGTTTCAAGGAGGTAGTAGCTAAAGGTTCAAAAGGCGGCTTCATAAGCTGACCAAAAACCAAATTTAAATCCCATGCCACTGGAGGTGGTCTAATGGGAGGCTTTGTTAAAAGGAGGCCTCTCATGAACCTTGCTACAAGGGGATGAGAGGAAACAGGTTGTCCATTTAGAGGCCTGAGGGAAGCTGCAATAGCACTCAGATGGACTCTTACTGAATTTGTTTTAAGGCCTGCATTAGAGAGATGCAGGAGATACTCCAGCAACGATTCCAGAGGTATTGTGCGGGGGTTAAGACCCCTTCCAGAACACCAGATGGTAAACCTTTTCCACTTGAAGGCATAAGAACGTCTAGTGGAAGGTTTTCTGGAAGCATAAAGAACATCTTTCACTTGTTGAGAAAGAGGAAGATCCTGAAGATCTAGGCCTTCAGCAACCAAGCCCTGAGATGCAGAGATCGGGGATTGGGATGCCACAACTTTCCGTCCTCCTGAGAGAGGAGGTCTGGAGCAGACCCTAACTCTAGGGAGGAAGCTTGAGAGAGATGTAGAAGCAGAGGGTACCACACTTGCCGTGGCCAATGTGGAGCTATGAGAATCATACGCCCTCTGTCTCTCTGAAGCTTGAACAGGGTTTTGGAAATTAGGGGAATGGGTGGAAAGGCATACAGGAAGTCTTGACCCAGTGAAGGAGGAAAGCGTCCCTTGCCTGAGCCCCTGAGCCGGAGTTCTGGAACAGAATTGGGGAAGTTTGGCATTCCACGGACTTGCAAAGAGGTCTATGTCCGAGGTTCCCCAAATTTGAAAAATCATGGATATCTGGTCCATATGTAGGGACCACTCGTGTGGAAGCAGAACTCGACTGAGTCTGTCCGCCCAAGAGCTTTGAACACCTGGAAGATAGACTGCCAGAAGATGAATGTGATGCTCTCTGGCGAGGGCCCACAGTCGCAGAGCTTCGCTGCAAAGCGACAGAGAGCCAGTGCCCTCCTGCTTGTTTATGTAGAACATGGCTACCTGATTGTCCGTGTGGATGAGGACTGTCTTGTGGCTGAGCAGGGTGTGGAAAACTCACAAAGCAAGGAAGATTGCTCTGAGTTCCAAAAGACTGATATGTAGAGAAGTCTCCTGTGGGGACCAGATGCCCTGGGTGGAGAGGTCCTGAAGATGAGCTCCCCAGCCCATTGGAGAAGCATCTGTTGTAAGAGTTGCCTGGGGTAGAGGCTGTTGAAAGGGAGACCCCTGCAACAGGTTTTGAGGGGACTTCCACCACTGGAGGGACAAAAAGAGGTGACTTGAGTTTGCTATTTTGTCTGACAGGCAGCCTAATGCCTGGGTCCATTGGGTGGATAAAGTCCACTGAGCTGCTCTCATGTGCAGGCGAGCATATGGTACCACATGAACGGTGGATGCCATGTGGCCTAACTGTAATATTTCTCGAGCAGTTAGTAGGGGTTTTGACTCTGCTTGAGAAGCTAACTGCATCAAGCGAAGGCAGCGGGCCTGAGGAAGATAGGCCCTTGCCTTTGTGGTATCCAGCAGCGCCCCTATAAACTCCAGGGACTCAGTAGGGATCAAATTGGATTTTGGGATGTTTATTACCAGCCCTAAGTATTGAAGGATACGCATTGTGCAGGTTAGAACAGTCTTGGCCTCTGATTGAGTGGGAGCTCGAATGAGCCAGTCGTCCAGATAGGGGAAGACAAATATTCCCAGGGTGCGCAGAAAAGCAGCAACCGCTGCCATGCATTTCGTGAACACCCTTGGTGCAGAGGCCAGGCCAAAGGGGAGCACTTTGTATTGATAGTGCTTCTCCTGGAAAAGGAACCTTCTGTGAGTTGGATAGATGAGAACATGAGTGTACGCATCCTTGAGATCTAGAGAACAAAGCCAATCCTGACTGTGAAGGTATGGCAGCAGAGTTCCTAGAGAAACCATCTTGAATTTCTCTTTGACTAGGAATCTGTTCAGTTCTCTGAGATCTAAAATGGGCCTGAAGCCCCGTTTTCTTTGGGATAAGAAAATAGGGGGAGTAGAACCCTGTGCCCTGTTGTTGAGAAGGCACTTCCTCTATTGCCCCCTGGGCTAGAAGAGTGGCAACCTCCTGCTCTAACAGGCTGAGGAGGGAGGTTGGAGAATTGAACTGGTGCACTTTTGTGAGAGGGGGCAAGCTGGAAAAATGAAGTTTGTACCCCTCTCTTATGATGGAGAGTGTCCAATGCTCTGTTGTGATTTGCCCCCATCTAGGAGCAACGTGACATAACCTTCCTGGGATGGTGGAGGGCTCTGGTCCTTCTAGAGCCAGGAAGGCTAGGTTCCCTAGCAGAGAGTCAAAGGCCCTGAGGGGGCTGAGATTGCTGGGCTGGAGCAGGCCTCACAGCCTTTGCCTTGGTCTGTTTGGAGGATTGCTGACGTTTGGAAGGAAACTGAGCTGCAGAAGATGCTCTCTGACTATAAGCAGGATAGTATCTTCCCTTTTTAGAAAAAGGTGTTCTCTTGAACAACTTTTTCTTAGCAGGAGCAGCAGTAGATTTGGATAGTCTATCCAAAGCAGAATTTTCAGCATCCATTTGATTGGCCTTTGCTTGCCAATCTTTACCAAAAAGATTCTCACCTGTACAGGGGATATTTCCCAATTCATCTTGGACCCAGGTCTCCAAATCAGATGCTTGAAGCCAAGCAATTCTACGTGCACCTATAGCTATAGCTGAGGCTCTGCTTACGCATTCAAAGGAGTCGAAAGCTGCACGATTGGAGAATTTGGAGATATCCTGGGCATGTTTGAGCCCAGAGAGAAATTCTGGCCTTTTACTGTCCGACATAAAAGGACTTAAAAGAAGTCACTGACCATTTGCTTACTTTAAGAACATTCCCATGTAGAGACTATAGGAATTAATTCTCGCAGCCAGCATGGAAGCTTGGAAGATTCTTCTACCAAAAGTATCGAGGGTTCTATATTCACGTCCTGGAGAATTAGAGGCATGTCTCTTGGCACTTCTAATCTTTCTCATTGCAGACTCAACCACAATAGAGTGGTGAGGGAGCTGAGTTTTATGGAAACCAGGACAAGGAGGGACACGATACATGGTGTCTAACCTGCGAGAATGAGGAGAGGTGGATAGAGGTGCTTCCCACATCCTTAACATGAGATCATACAGAATCTCATGAATAGGCAGGGTAGCTGCCTCTTTAGGAGTTTTAGGATATTGTAGAATATCTAACTCCTTAGCTCTAGGCTCTGACTCTGGGGCTACTGTAATAGAGAGACCCCGAGCCACCTCTCTGATAAAGTCTTGAAAAGACCTCTGGAGGAGACATCCTTCGTTTAGGAGAGGACTCCTCCTGTGGAAGAATCCTCAGAGTCAGAGGAATCGAAGTATCATCTGTCAGGATGCTCTTGCAAAGCCCGATACCCGTACCGACCGGGATCGGTATCGGGAATCATCGGTACCAGGGTATCGGTACCGGAGGGCTGCACAGGGCAGAGTACCGGCATGGCTCACAGCGATGCCGATGTCGATGCCACCAGTACCAGAATCGGTGCCAATGGCGATACCGGAGCCGGTACCTGCAGAGTAGTCTGTTGCGGTACCACGGGCGTCGATGCCACAAGGAAGGCCGCCAGACTGCGTTCGATGGACAGAATCCTCTGATTATCGACGCTGCCAATGCCTGGAAGTCGGTACTGGTGGAAGCCACCGGTACCCCAGAACATGGCACCAGGAGATCTGTTGAGGCCACGCCATCTAGATCGTCCTGGAACCCCGATGATGATGCTTTAGAAGCCGAAGCCTCCCGCCGGGGTAATTTTGCTGGTGCAGAATCCTCGAGGGCAAGGCCAGGGGCATCTCGATGCTTGGAAGGAGATTTGCCCTTCGAGGACCGGCTGGATTTATGCTTAGTTACCTGAGATCCATGTGAGGAAGCAGCAGCCCTGGAAGACATCGATGCCACTGAAGCTGCATCAGAGGGAAACAGGGTACTGAGCTTGGCAGCTCGGTTCTGTCGACCTCTCTTAGACATCATGGAACAGGACACACAATCTTTAATGGAATGGTCAGGGCCTAAACATTTGAGACACCAGTCATGGGTGTTGGTGACGGAAATAGTACCGCCACATTTTGTGCACTTCTTAAATCCTGAGGCAGGTTTTTCCATATTTAAGGAAAACGTTTTGGGCCCAAGGCCCAAAACTTTAGTACACCTGAAGAAAAATAAAAGGTCTTTTTTTTTTTTTTTAAAGAAAAGAATAAGAACCGGCGGTACCGGTATAGCACCGAGAAAGGCAGACGCGTACAGAAAAGAAATAAAGAAAAAATAAGGAAATTCTTCTGCGGTGACAGGAACACGACCTGCTGGCTCCGCGGAAAAAGAACAGCTGAGGAGAGACAGTTGGAAAGGTGGGAAGGCAGCACGCAGGCGTTGTGGGATGCTCCCAAAGGCTTTCTGATTGGACGCTGGGGAGCGTTCCCGCGCAGGCTCCGTCGGTACCGACGTACCATATGTGAAGACTCATTCCTGCTTGTTCCTGGAGATTGTTTTATTAGCTCTTTTATTGCTGGTTTTTAGTTGCACGCCACATTGTGCAACTTAACACTATCCACACAGCATCTTTGAATATCAGCAGCTTGAGTTTAACATTTACAGGTTGCTGATAATCTTAAATTTTGAAGTTTTCATATGTCTGCACGTGAAAGCAATAGGTAACTTATAATGCAATCTAAACTGTAGATTTACCTTTTTATGGATTGTGTTAGGATCAACATCTGTGACTACAATGTCCTGGAGTCTTGCAAAGACCTCAGTCTGCTTAGACTGCACAGAGATAGATGCATCCATACCTATTAAAATATTTAAAAACTGAAACCCTTGTCGATACCAAACAAACAAAAGCACATAGGAATGTAACATGATACACTAACTATAAAACCACTTCCCATAGCACATTGAGATGGGAATCGGGAATCGAGATGTCCAGGTTGAGTGGTCCACTATTTCCCCAGTATTTAATAAACAGCTCTGCTGGATATGGAGATTGATGTAAAATATGTATAAAGATGCCAGCAAATGCATGTGTATTTGCTGACACATGCAGCAGGAATATCAAATCTGTACAAATAAAACTGCACCACTCAGCAACCACCATGTATAAGGGCTTACAAAATTGCCATGTATAAGTGCTTTCCATCTCATGTATAATTGTTTTATCTTAGAAAATAAGTGTGTGCATTAAATTGAGCTAATTAAGCAAGAAATCCACTAAAGGTTTTAATTTTTCACTCACAACAAAAATAAATCAGGGATTAAGGACATTAACACCCTCAATTCTTTGTGATAATCCCTGGCCAAAAAGCATAATTACTCACCTGTAACAAGTATTCTCCGGGAACAACAGGAATCAGTCCTCACATATGGGTGATGTCGGTGCCGACAGAGCCCTCACGGAAGCATCTCCCCGGCTTTCAAGAAAGCCTTTGGGAGATACCATTACGCATGTGTGGTCCCATTCCCGCCCAAGGGTGCCATCTT
This sequence comes from Ichthyophis bannanicus, assembly GCA_033557465.1. Classification (NCBI taxonomy): domain Eukaryota; kingdom Metazoa; phylum Chordata; class Amphibia; order Gymnophiona; family Ichthyophiidae; genus Ichthyophis; species Ichthyophis bannanicus. The sequence goes on along the minus strand of CM066043.1, from coordinate 121,993,153 downwards.
GCTCAATCAGATGACATAGTTAGAGCAGACAAAAGAAGATGGCAAAATACAGCAACTCCACAGGGAAGAGGGAGGGTTGGTGAGGACTGATTCCTGCTGTCCCCAGAAAATACCTGTTACAGGTAGTAACTACACTTTCTCCGGGAACAAGCAGGAAGTCAGTCCTCACATATGGGACTCCCTAGCTACAGGCTACCGCGAACCTATAGAAAACCACAGTCAAATCATGAGCAGCAGCATGAGAGTCTGAAGGCAGACTCTGAAAAGACCCCAGTGTCCAGGGAGAACCATCACTCCGGTAGCCTGAACAAGAAGGGTCAGAGGGTAGGAGTTGGCTAGACCCTGAAGAAATTATGGAATACAGCTTGGCCTAAGGCACTGTCCCGTTGGGACTCTCTCTCCAGGCAGTAGTGAGCTGTGAAGGTGTGGACTGAGGATCAGGTGGTGGACCGGCAGATGTCTGTCATGGGAACAGAGTGCAAGAGAGATCGCTATAGCCCTGACGCTGTATGCCATAACCCAATACTCCAGTGTGGGACTCTGCCTGTCCATAGGTGATGGCAATGCAGTCTGCAACCCAGGTGGAGAGTCCACTTGGTTACCGCCTCCCCCAGCCGACTGGAGTCATAGGAGAAGAACAGCTGGGAGACTGTGCGGTGGGCCCTGGGTACACTGCAAGTAGAAGTACAAGGCCCTGCTACAATCCAAGATATGGAGAACGGCTGCCGCCCTGCCGGCATAAGCCATGGAAAGAAGGTGGGGAGCACCATCTCCTGAATGAAATAGAACAAGGACACCACCTTCGGAAGGAATTTAGGGCAAAGCACGACTCTGTTCTTATAGAACCTCGTGTAGGGTGGCTCTGCCACCAAGGTTTGTAGCTCGTTGACCCTGCGAGCAGATGCAAGAGCCACCAGGAAGACAACCTTCCAGGAGAGGTACCGAAGGTGGCAAGAAACCAGGGGCTCGAATGGTGGCCCAGTAAGCCGTGACAGAACTACATTATGGTCCCATTCCGCCGGAGGTGGGCGGATGGGGGGGGGCTTAGTGAGCAGGAGTCCCCATAAGAACTGAATAACGAGGGGCTGCGCACAGAGGGGTTTTCCCTCAATAAGGTGGTGGTGGTGCACCGAAAGAGAAGTGCACCCCGACGGAGCTGGAATTGAGTCCAGCCTGCAAGAGATGAAGCAGGTACTGCAGTGGGCAGGAGAACAGATTGACCCATTGCTCTGTGCACCATACTGAGAATCTGACACTTTGAGTAGGTCCACCTCGTGGAGAGCTTACAAGAAGCTAGGAGGACCTTCCCCACCTTCCTCGGGAGGTGGAAGGGAGCCAAGGCTACCCGTTCAGGAGCAATGCTTTTAGCGCCAGAGACCCCAGTCTGGGGTAAAGGAAGGAGCCTTCTTCCTGAGTCAGTAATCCTCGGGCATTCCCCAGAGGGACCGGGGGCTCTGTCGAAAGGCACAGCAGCATTGAGAACCAAGGCTGCCTGGTCCACCTCGGGGCCACCAGGATCAGCAATGCCCTGTCATGGAGGACCTTGAAAAGGGTCTTGGCAACCAGTGGCGTAGGCGGGAAGGCGTAAAGGAGGCCCCCAACCACGGGATGAGGAAGGCATCTGCTGCCACCCAGGATGGGTGAGGCTAGAGAGAGCAGAAGCAGGGCAGCTGGGCATTGGCCAGGCTGGCAGAGAGGTCCACTCGTGGGGTGCCCCAGAGGCAGAAGTGCTGTTGGGCTGCCCTGAGGTCTAGCTGCCATTTGTGCGGCTATAGGGCCCGACTCAGTCTGTCTGCCAGGGCATGGTCCTGGCCCAGCAGGTTCACAGCCCTCAGGAGCATTCCTTGACTGATCACGTATGAGCGGAGGGCTATTGCCTCCTGGCAGAGGGTGTAAGACCCTGTGCCTCCCTGCTTGTTCAGGTAGAACATCACTACTACTACTGAGCATTTGTATAGAGCAAGTCGTACGCAGCGCTGCACAGACATGTAAGAGATTGTAAGCTCTGATGAGCAGGGACTATCTAGTCAAGACAAATACAGAAGGTGTACACAGGGATAAAACAAGGGGAAAGAAAAAGGAGACCAGGTGAGTCAAGATCCAAAAGCAGCAGCGAAGAGGTGAGTTTTCAGCCTGGATATGAAGAGGGTTAGAGAAGGTGCCTGGCGTACAGACACAGGTAGTTTTGTTCCAGGCATAAGATGCAGCAAGGTGAAAGGATCAAAGTCTGGAGTTAGCAGTAGAAGAGAAGGGCACAGATAGAAGCAGTTTGCTAGAAGAGTGGAGTTCCCGAGGGGAGTTGTAAGGAGAGATAAGAGAAGAAAGGTAGTGAGGAGCCGCAGAGTGAATGCATTTATAGGTTAGGAGGAGAAGTTTGAAATGGATGTGGAAACTGATAGGGAGCCAGTGAAGTGACTTGAGAAGAGGAGTAATATGGGCATGACTAGGCTAGTGGACAATTAGCCGCGCAGCAGAGTGTTGAACAGATTGAAGGGGAGACAGATTATTCAAAGGGAGACAAACAAGGAGTAGGTTACAGTAGTCAAGATGGGAGGTGATTAAGGAGTGGATAAGCGTTTTAGTAATATGTTCAGAAAGGAAAGGGCAGATTTTGCTGATGTTATAGAGAAAGAAACGGCAGGTCTTAGCTATCAGATGGATACGAGTGGAGAAAGAGAGAGGAGTCAAAGACAACCCCCAGATTGCGGGCTGAGGAAACAGGAAGGAGTACAGAGTTATCCACAGAGACTGAGAAAGGAGGAAGAGGAGGGGAGGTTTTAGGGGGAAAAATAAGTTCAGTCTTGGCCATGTTCAATTTCAAGCAGCGGTGAGACATCTAGGCAGCAATGTCAGAGGCAGGCAGAGATCCGGGTCTAGATTGCCAGAGAGATTTCAGGCGTAGAGAGGTAGGATCTGGGAGTCATCAGCATACAGATGGTACTGAAAGCTATGGGAAGAGATAAGCGCACCAAAGGACTGGGTATAGAGAGAGAAAAGGAGCGGACCCAAGACAGACCCTTGGGGTACACCAACTGGGAGCAGGGTAGCAGAGGAGGAGGAGCCACCAGAACACACACTGAGTGATGGGAGAGGTAGGAGGAGAGCCAGGATGGTACAGAGCCCTTAAAACCAAGTGATGACATGGTATCGAGGAGAAGGACCTGGATGTCTGTCTGGACCAGCACAGACTGGTGCTGTAGGCAGTGGTGAAAAATTTTGAGCATCAGGAATATGGCCCTGGGAGATCCAAGATGGCGACAAGCACCGTTTAGGCTCCTGCGTCGTTTTCCCGATGGGACGGAAGAGAAAGGGGAAGCGAGAGGTGCAGCCTCAGGCACTCTCGCGTACCTCGACTCCTGTTGCTGGTCCGTTAGATTCCTTCGTTGTGCGGTCCCGGGAGCCCCAGCCTGCTGCGGGGAGTGGTGTTTCACTTGGAGACTGCTCGGGGCTGGGAAGCTCGGAGTCTCCTGCGAGTTGTGATCTCACACCCCCTGAAGCGCGTCGTGCCCCGAGGCAGCCCTGTCCGATGGCTGCTCAGCAGAGTGTGGAGACGCTGAATGCCCCCGAGGTAGGGGTTTCAGCAGGACCTCTGAGGCCGCTTGCGACCACCGTGTCGATGGGGGTACTCCCCTCGACCGGGCAGGAAGATGGAAATCTGCACGGGTCGGTGAACCTGGTTGAGGCGTCGGTCGGAGACGCTGCTCTCCCCTCTGGAGCCCCAAAGCCTTGCGGTATTTTGACAAGCACTCAACAACAACGAGGGTCGGTTTTCTCTTTTGCCTTGCCACGGCCAGACCATTTCACCCTAGAATCTATTTGGATGGCCATTAACCAACTTGGGGAAGCGTTTGTCTCTCAGGTTAATCATATCCAGGAACAGGTCGTATCTAATTCAACGAATGTCTCAAACTTGGAGCAGGATTTGTCTTTGTTAAAAGTGTCGGTAGAAGAAATCTCTGTTAAGAATACTCAACTGGAGACTTTGTCTGAGTCCTTTGTTAAGGACTCTAATCAGATGAAGATGAAGCTGGAGCAATTTGAGAACTTTTCTAAACTGGCTAATCTTAGATTGATTAATTTTCCTTCTTTGCCAAATATTTCTCCAAAGGAAATGTTTAAATCATATTTAGTTGAATGTTTGGGGGTCCCAGTAGATTCATGTCCTCCTGTAGTTAAAGTTTACTATCTTCCTACAGCCCGTAAGTTCTCGACTTCTTCCGGGGCCGCCGGGCTGGGTGGATTTGATGAATTAAATGTGTCTGAATTGCTTGAGATTTCGGATAATGCGTTAGTAAAACCTGTAACTTGTATTGTTACTTTTGCTTTAGTATCTGATCGTGATTGGTTATTGCGCCTATTCTTTAGAAAAAGGAATGTTTTATTTAAGGGGTGTCTTGTCCGCATATTTCCTGATCTGGCTAGGAAGACCAGACGCCTTAGGAGTGAGTTTCTAATCCTGCGGCCACGGGTTTCCCAGCTAGGAGGGTTTTTCTTCCTTAAGTACCCTTGTAAGTGCTTGATAAAACTGCAAGGAAATTCCTATATCTTTTTGTATCCCTTTCAGTTACTTTCCTTTTTAAATACTCGAGGCTCCTTAGGGGGTGAGTCACAAGGTTCTTGAAGATGTGTGATTTAATTTAGGGCTGTTCGTATGCTTGTTTTTTTCTCATTGCATATTGTGTAATTTTTTTTTTCCTATTGGATCTCTCCTTGTGGGCTGTTAGTGGGTTTTTTTTTTCTTTTTATTGCCTTGTGATTTGTTTCTGGATTTGTTTGTATTTACTGTAATTTCCCCCATTTCAAATGCAAGTGTTTTACTTGTAAGGTTGTTGGAAAAACAATAAAAATATAAATGAGAGGAATATGGCCCTGAGCGCCAGCAAGTTTATCCGTTGGCTCTCTGCCCTGGACCAGTTGCCCTGCATGTGGAGACTCCTGCAACGGGAACCCCACCCCAGCAAGGAAGGTGAAGAACCGTAAGGGCACTGGGTTCTCGAAAGGCATGTCTGTAGGTGCTGTGTGGCTTTCCACCAGTTGAGTGACTCCGCCAGTGGGCAGGTCATGCACACCCTGTCCCAAAGCAGGCCTGTAGCCTATGTCCACTGGGTGCAGACCCCCCCCCCAGAGCTACCCCCATTATGAAGGCGGGCGTTGGGAACAACTGAATGTTGCTGCCATGTGGCCGAGTAGACGGAGCAGGGAGCGAGCCGACAGAGCGGCAGCACTGTACCTCTGTGGGCAAAGCTACAAGGTGATTTGCTCTGTCTAGGAGGCGGCCTTGGCTTGAATGTCCAGTCAAACCCCTATGAACTCTAGATCCTGTGTAGGAGTCAGGTGGGACTTGGGGAAGTTTATCATGAACCCCAGGTGTTGCAGGACACTGATGGTGCAACCCATGGCCTGCTGCACCTCTGCGGCTGTGTCCCCTTTTATGAGCCAGTCATCCAGATAAGGGAAGACAAAGGCACCCTGGAGACAGAGGAAGGCCGCCACCACTTCTAGACATTTGGTGAAGACTCTGGGTGCAGAGGCTATACCAAAGGGTAGCACCCTGTAGTGGTAGTGGTCACCCCTGATAATGAATCTGAGGTACCGCCTTTGGTTGGGATGAATGAGGATGTGGGTATACGCATCCTTTAGATCCAAGAAGCATAGCCAGTCTCCCTGCTGAAGGTATGGCAGCAATGTTCCAAAGGAGAGTATCTTGAACTTCTCCCGCACCAGGAACTTGTTTAAGTTTCACAGGTCTAGGATGGGTCTTAAGCCCCCAATTGGTTTTGGGACTAGGAAGTAATATGAGTAGAACCCCTTGTCCCTTAGGTGATGGGGCATTTGTTCCACAGTTTTGTCCATGAGAAGACCTGCAAGTTCATGCAGTAGCAGGGCCCGGTGCAGGGGAGTCCGAGGGCTCGCCTGGGAAGAATGGGGGGGGGGGGGGCACGTCTGGTCCAAGTGGAGAAGGTAGCCTTCTCTGACTACCCGGAGTGCCCAAGCATCAGTGGTGATGGCAGGCCACCAGTGGGCAAAGTGGACCAGATGTCCCTCTGTGGCCAGCTGACGTCCTGAGGGTAGAGAGGCTATGCTCTGGGAGTCAAAAACTCCCCCCAGGCTGTTCTGTAGCTGGTGGCTTGGGGCCTTCTGCTTGTGGGGGCCCTGACCTACTCCTTTGGCATGGTGACCCTGCTGAGAATCTGGAGGAGCCTGATATTGTGGGTATCCCAGGTAAGCCTGAGATTCTCTCCCTGGCATGGACATCAATGAGCTTGTCCTGCACCACTGCTCCAGATTCGAAGACGGAAGCCATGCCAGGCATCGGGCAAACTCTGACCATTTGAAGACCTCATCATGCTTCTGCTGACTGAATTTGATGACCTTAGCAAGACACCTTTCTGCAAAGGCTGCAGGCCTCCAGGTCGTGGTCAGCCCCTAGACACCAGAGGCAGCAATCGTGTGTGTTGGTGAGGTACATATTTTTTGTGCACCAATCACACTTTTTAAAGCCACTGGCCATTGTGGAAAAAAGTTCCCCAGTGAGGCTGAAGACCTGAGGAGCAGCCAGTGGTGGAAAAAAGGCACAAATCCGTGCAGAGGGAAAAACCTACAAAAAACAGGTCCAAGACGCAATGCTGGGGCAAGCAAGCTCAGAGGCAGGAAAGAAACTGGTTGCAACCGGAGAAACTAAACATTTTACTGAGAAAATCATCAACTTCTTCCGGGGAAATCAGACACATCCGGTGGGCTCCATGGAAGAAAGAAAACTGAGCAAGATAGCACCCTTGGGCAGGAAAGGGAACAAGCATGTGTGGTGGCATCTCCAAAAGACTTTCTTGAAAGCTGGGGAGATGCTTCCGGAAGAGATCTGTCGGCACAGATGTCACCCATATGTGAGGGCTGACTTCCTGCTTGCTCCCAGAGAATGAGCACTTTTATAACAGTAGTACTTGCTTTGGAGCAGATGCAAAAGCCAGCTGGGAATCCTTTTGAGTTTATATGTATTCCCAGTGGAAAATGCACATAAACACACCCACATGCCCCCTTCGATTCTCTTCATCCCATGCATCTTCACACGTAAATAGTGGCTCTCTGAAATAGTTATTTACATGTGCAGATGTCTTCAAAATGACTATTTTTGTTAGACAAGTTTTTTGTTTTTAAAAATAATCTCAAACTTAAATATCCAAAACTACAACACACAAACAAAATTTATCAGTAAAAATTGGCTATTAGCATATTAAAAGATTCTGGCTTCTTATTTTCATGGAAAAAGTGTTTCAGCTGCACAATTTTTTTTTTATTTCGAAACACAGGGGTCTAGACTTCTAGTAAGTTGCAATAGTACCACGTTACCTGCAAAAGCCCTGTTATCTTTTGGGACATGCACAGCATTTCCCCGGAAGATAAGGCATGGAAAGAGAACACGGCACGGCACGGCAGCACAGTTGATGCAGCTAACACCACACATTCAGGAGGTGGTAGTTGTACCCGCGATGTCTACAAAACCAGCAGTTACTGCACACTACTGATGCTCGAGGTAAACACTCATTGCAGACTGGGCCACTCTCTGCCCACACACTGTGCTATCTGAAGCTGCCCTGCATTAGTTAACACGGCAGGCTTTTCCCACACTATTGGCATGTTAACAGCTAATGCTAGGGTTAGAAGACTGACCCTATAGTCTCAGAAAACACATACTTGACACACATGAAAAACATCTGTAAAGACACCATGTTCTATTGAATTTCTCTTAGACCAATAACAGATAAATGTATACAACTTAATTGATCCTGTTTGTCAGGGCTTTATCCAAGTAAATACATGTGTGTGTGTGTGTCTGTGTCTATTGTGATGCAGTGGGTAATATAGAGCCTATGGAAATTCAGGAAAGTGAAGAGCTTACCTCAGATTCAGCTGTAGGAAAAGACACAAGGCACAGAGAAACAGCTGAGCAGAAAAGACTGTTAGTGCAAGCAAAGCCAAAAGCTCATCAGGAGCACCTGTGTTCTAACTCTCACGTAACGTGCAGGGCAAGGAACCATATAAGGGAGAGTTTTAGTCAGAGAGAGAGGAGGAGAGACGGAGACAGGAGCAGGAACAGCAGAGGAGTGCTGGGAAAGGAAGCTGCAATCCAGGAACCAGGAAGTGAAAGCAGAAACAGTGCTCGTGAGAGAAGGGTTGGAAGGAGCAGTGCTGGGAAAAGCTATGCTACAGAAAGCAGACCTGGAGAGAAGCCAGGAGGGGCCAGCAGCTCAGGAGGACGGTATGTGCAGCCAGTAAGCACAGGTCAGCCCAGAGGGAGTTTACCGGGTGAAGGGAACTTCAAACATGGCTGTAAACTAAGAAACAGCTGGGAAGCTGATACAGAGTTTGTTAACTCACAGCTTGACCGGGAAGCTGGGGAGAGAGTCCACTACAACCCAAGAGCTAATGCTATCACCAAGATAAAAAGGTGGGAGCCTTATACTTTTGAAGAAAGGTTTAAAAGCTATGACTGTTGCAAAGGGCGGGGCCCTGAATATAATGTTATAAGTGAAAGGTATCCAGAGCTCTCACTCCGTGAGGGGAACAAGCAGAAAGCATTCCTCAGGCCAGGCAGATATAATCCTGGGATTAAAGGAACTTTTGCAGGAAGCGATAGTGAACTATCACAGGAGGCTGTGCCAGATTTTAGCACATCTGAAGAGGCTGATTCAGACGGTTTTGGGAGTGAAACTGAAGGGATGTTATGGGAGGATAACAGCCACCCTTCAGACCCCATGCCAATGGATTGTACTATATGTTGTAAAAGTGACCACACTTCTTTATGTTGACCTTTTGAAAAGAAGAGCTTTGTGAAGATAACAAAGGAAAGAAGTTTTCTGTTACCATTTTTCATTGCTGTGTTTGTATTTTTGTTCCTTGAAGAATGTCTGTTCGGGAAGGGGAATAAAACCCATACTTAATTTTTCCTTACCACTTGACCACAAGACTCTGTTTTTATATCAAGAGCAGAGTAAACTTCAACAACCCTAGGCAACCGCCTAGAACAGGGTTTAAAAGGGCTCCACTATACGGGCCCCATCACAGTATATACACACACATATACCTATATGTACGTGTGTGTGTGTTTTACTATTTAAATTTTTACATGCAATGTCTTTCCTCCACTCTCTTCCCATCCCGTCATTGCAGAGTAGATTGTAGCCTGGTACTACTATATTTCTGCCATTGTTCTCTGTGAACCACATTGTCCTGACTACCATTAAATCCACATCAGCTTCTTCACTTACAGCCAGTAGATCCAGAACTTTATTTCTCCTCTTACATGCATTGGTAAAACACAGCTTGCCAAATGTTGCCCTTCCACTTCTCCCCCATTTCTATCAAGATATTTAATGGTTTACTTAACTGGAGAGTTAGGAGATTTATTCACTCATCCCTGACGAATCTTGTTTAAACCCGCTTTTCAATAGGTCAGTCAGTTAGCTGCAAAAGACTCTTTGCCTCTTCTTTGATAAGTGGGTCCCATCTTTGCTCAGCAGCAATTGAAAAATAATCCCATGATCCAGGAAGCTGCAACACTAAGACATCATTTACACAGCCATGCCTTCATCGTTTGGCTTTTACCACCTTTTTGCCTTCTCCACCAATGACTTAAGGCAATTACTTTTTTTCCCCCCCAAAGGAAAAAAATTGATAGACCTCTGCCTTGTCCAGAATGTTTTGCCCAGGAACAGCTATGAAGAAGCTATGTGAAAAGTGAGCATAGCTTTCTTATAAAAAAAGTTCAGGGTTTGAGCATCCCTCCCACAGCCACAGAAGAGCAGGTTCTCATTTGCTTCACCTTCTTGAGAGTTCATTCAACCACCAATTATTGGCATGGAAACTGCTGTTTCTCAAAATCTAGGAGCAATCTGAACTAATAGTCTTCTCATTAACAGGTTGCATGAATAAGAGGCCTCTCATATTTTCATCTGTGCATTCTTTGGGATCTTGTTAAGTACTTCCCTGCAATGGAGGGTGGGGGGGGGGGCTGCAAAAAAATGGGCTCAGTCCCCATTTCTGCCTCAAGTTCCTCTTTCTCTGCCTGCAACATAAATGGAATTCTCTACCATTTCTTTGACAAAATCAATTAAGAACAACTTTGCATGTCAGATGTTTTCCTTTCCTGTGGAAGAGAAGGGTTTGAGGGGAGAACAACAGTGATTATTCATCAGAGAAGCCCTCTTATCCAAAGCAAACTTCTGGGACTGCTCAAATTATATGGAAAACATTCAGAAGGAGATGTTTAAGTATGTGTTTGGCTAGCAGACCAGGCCTCTGAAAATTCTTTGTCTTTTGGAATCTAAACCGATGCAGGTCAGTGTCCAGGTTGAGCAACTTCCCATGATTCACTCAATCACTAAAGGAATAGCCAGACCTAATGCTGAGGTCTTTATGTTTCAGCACCAACTCTTTGCCTCCAGGAATCATCATAGCATCCAGATCAGCAGAACTTCCATCCTCATCTGTGTCATTGCAGGGATCCAAGTCATATGATAGTTCAATATCTCCTAGATCCTCCTATCAAACTTCCTTTCTAAAACTGCTGATGCCAAAACTGGTGATGGGCTGCAGAAGGAAATGCATTATCCTCCTGCATCATTTAAAGGAGGATACATTCCCCCAGATGTGTTTGAGATTTTTCCATGTGGGAATGCTTAGGAGATGGAATGGCGGATGTCCTGATCACCCTGTTCCTGTCATCATGCACTGACAAGGATCAATGTCCCTTGATCTTTACTTGACATCAGAATCTCTCAATGCTGGTACATCATCTTCGGGTGGAAGGGTCAGTTATCGTTGGTCCTGATGAGCATCTATAGATGCTCATCTCAGAGAATGACCAATGTTTCCTTGATGCTGATGTATCTGGAGTGTCTGACAGAGCTCCAGAATCTTTGGAGGAGGCTAATGCCTCTGAACACAGTACAGTTGAGTCCAATTTGGTTGTATGCCGGTTATTTTGATTGTTTTCTTTACACAGTACACTTGACAGCATAAGTGTCATTTCTAAAAAGTTCACTATGACATGCCATGCTTAGATCTTTTTCCTTTTTTGTTACATCTAAATATGTAATCAATTTTGATGAATGCATTGGAAACAAGCCAAGTTGAAGCAAATACTTGAGATTTAAAAGTTGTCATCCTTATACACTGAAGGCAAACTTGCCTATGAATCATTTTTAACACTTCTCTATGGAATCTTACTAGTTATTTATTTACTTACTAGTATTTAGCTCATGCTTTTCCAGGAGTAGATCAAGGCGAATTACATGCAGGTACGTAGGTATTTTCCTGCCCCCAGAGACCTTACAATCTAAGTTTATACCTGAGGCAGTGGAGGGTTAAAATGACCTACCCAAGGCCACAAGGAGTGCCAACAGGATTTGAACCCTGGTCTTTCTGGTCCCAGCAGCTTTGACCAAAAAGACCAGGGCTCAAATCCCACTGGCACTCCTTGTGGACTTGAGCAAGTCATTTAACTCTCCATTATCTCGGGTACAAACTTACAGGCTGATGCAGAAAGCTAGCAGGGGCTTTAGAAGCCTATAACACCATGTTCAAGCATACTTTATGATATTTTAAATTCAGAAAACAGACGTAAACGCCAACAGAAAAACTAGTGCCCAACTAACGCCACACGTATTTAAATCTATTTACATGAATTTAGTTATTTAAATATATTTTAATCAACTGGTCTGGTATGTAAATCAATGCAGAGACAGGTATAGAGGATTTCGCAACTAGTCATAGTGCCAAAATTTTACTGCAGGGTCTAATAGACATTAACCTCTAATGCTTGCCCCGCCAGTATTTTGATGGCACCGGGTCCTTTCCCCAATGCCTAGATCTTCTACTCAGATGATCAGGCATCGGGAAAAGCCCCCGATGTCATCAAAATACTGTCAGGGGCCATACCCAACAAAAAAAGAATCACTGGTGGCCCAGCAGCCCCCCCCCCAACAGTATTTTGATAGCATCAGGGATGATCACAGCATCAGGATAATCTCCCCATGCCATCAAAACACTGTCGGAGGCCGGTACACCGACAGAAAGTAAGCACCTGGTGGTCTAGTGGATCCTGTACTCCCCACCCCCATTCTCACGTTAAAGAAAAGTGAAATCCTAGTGTTCTAGCGGAACTTGAACACCCCCAGCCCCCAACCCAAAGTAAAATAAAGGAAAAGTAAATCCTGGGGTTCTAGCGGACCTTGAACCCCCAACCCAAAGTAAAATAAAAGTAAAATTACCTGGTGGTCTAGCGGTCCCTAAATACAACCTCTCCATACCTTAAAATTCGGTGAGAGCACTGTCTATGCGTTCCCGTTCTGGTCTGCCATTTTGTAAAATAGCACGCCTGGCCTGCGCAGTGCATCCTGAAATGCCCCGGGTAAGATCAGATAGCAATATAAAGTAGACTATGCCTTATATGGGAGTCCATATAAGGCAGACCAGAGCAGGGGCATGTAGGCAGCGCTCCCGTCTATTTTAAGGTATGGGGGGGGGGGAGGGTGTTGGATTTAAGGACCACTAGACCACCAAGAAATTTTACTTTTATTTTATTTTACTGTGGGTGGAGGGTTCAAGGGATGCTAGACGACCAGGATTTACTTTTATTTTATTTTACTTTGGGTGGGAGTTAAAGCATAGTTACTCTCCTGTAAAAGGTGTTTCCCAGGAACAGCAGGAATCAGTCCTCACATATGGTTGACGTCAATGCATAACAGGCCCTTGTGGAACCATCTCCCCAGCTTTCAAAGAAAGCCTTTTAGAGATGCCACCAGGCATGCGTGGTCCTCTTCCACCCAAGGGTGCCATCTTGCTCATTCAGAAGACATAGCTAGAGCAGACAAAAAAGAGACAGCAAAATACAGCACAGGGAGAAGGGAGGGTTGTGAGGACAGATTCCTGCTGTCCCTGGAGAACACCTGTTACAGGTGACTAACTACTACTACTATTAAACACTTGTAAAGTGCCACGCACACAGCACTGCACAACCAAAGGTACCAGAGAAAGTCCCTGCTCGTCCGAGCTTACAATCTAATCAAGAGAATACAAAACATTAGTCAATTCGATGGGTTTTACAGTTCGGTCATGAAAAGATGGGGGTTAGGTTAAGATGAAGGATAGAAGTCAGGATCTGAACGCGACAGTGAAGAGGTGGGTTTTTAATCTGGATTTGAAGAGGGCCAGGGAAGGTGCCTGGTGTATAGACACTGGTAAGCTGTTCCAGGCATATGGTGCAGTAAGGTGGAAAGAGCGAAGTCGGGAGTTAGCGGTACGAGTGAAAGGCCTACATAGAAGTAATTTGTTAGCAGACCGAAGATCCCGAGCTGGGATGTGGGGAAAATTAAGAGATGAGAGGTACTGAGGAGCTGCAGAGCAAATGCACTTATAGGTGAGAAGAAGAAGTTTGAACTGAATGCGGAATTGGATGGGGAGCCAATGAAGCGACTTGAGGAGAGGAGTAATGTGGGCATGGCGGGATTGGCGGAAGATTAGTCAAGCAGCATAATTTTGTATGGATTGAAGGGGGAGGAGATGGCTCAAGGGGAGACCAGCAAGGAGTAGGTTGCAGTAATCGAGGCGAGAGGAGATTAGGGAGTGGATAAGCGTTTTGGTGGTGTGTTCCGACAGGAAGGGGCGGATTTTTCTAATGTTGTAGAGAAAGAAGCGACAGGTTTTGGCAACGTGCTGGATATGTAAGGAGAAGGAGAGAGAGGTGTCAAAGATGACCCCCAGATTGCGGGCCGAGGGAACAGGAAGGATCGTAGATCCATCCACAGAGACTGAGAAGGGGGGGGGGAGAGAAGGAGAGGAGTTAGGGAGAAAGAGGAGGAGTTCAGTCTTGGCCATGTTCAGCTTCAAGTGGCGATGCAACATCCAGTCGGCGATGTCAGAAAGGCAGGCAGAGATCTTGGTTTGGATTGCTGGAGAGATATCGGGTGTAGAGAGGTAGATTTGGGAGTAGTCGGCATAGAGATGATATTGAAAGCCATGACAGGAGATAAGCGCGCCAAGGGATTGGGTGTAGAGAGAAGAGGAGGGGGCCCAAGACGGATCCCTGGGGTACACCAACATGGAGCGGGGTGGGAGAGGAGGAGTGCCACCAGAGCTTACACTAAAGGAGCGATAGGAGAGGTAGGATGAGAACCAGGACAGTACGGAGCCCTTGAAGCCAAGCGAGGAGAGGGTGGAGAGGATGAGGTTGTGGTCAGTGTCAAAGGCAGCGGAGAGGTCAAGAAGGATGAGGACAGAGTAAAGGACCTTAGATTTAGTGAGGAACAAGTCATTGGAGACTTTTGTAAGAGCCATTTCGGTGGAGTGTAGGGGATGGAAGCCAGATTGGAGTGCGTCAAGGAGGGCCTGGGAGGTGAGGAAGTCGAGGCAATGTCGGTGGACTGCTCATTCAAGAAGTTTAGATATGAAGGGGAGGAGGGAGATGGGTCGATAATTAGAGGGACAGGTGGGATCGAGTGAGGGTTTTTTGAGGAGAGGTGTGACAAAGGCATGTTTGAACTTGATGGGGACAGTTGCAGTGGAGAGTGATAAGTTGAAAATATGAGAGATAGAGGGGATAACGGTGGAGGAGATGGGGTGGAGAAGATGGGTGGGGATGGGATCGGAGGAACAGGTGGTGGGTTTGGAGGAGGAAAGGAGATGTGCAGTTTCCTAATCAGAGATCGTAGGGAAGGAGGAGAGGGTAGCAGAGGAAGTTGGGATGGGGGGAAGAAGTGGGGAGGGGGGAGGTAGAGGAGGGTGTGGGGAACTGGAGGGTAATCTTTTGGATTTTGTCATGGAAGTAGTCGGCAAGGGTTTGGGCAGAAAGTGAGGGCGGAGCTGAGGGAGGGGGGAGCTTGAGAAGAGAATTGAGGGTGTTAAAGAGATGGCGAGGATCAGAGGCTAGGGAGTTGGTCAGATGGGTGAAGTAGTTTTGTTTGGTAAATGCTATGGCTGACTGGAAGCAGCCAAGCATGAATTTGAAGTGTAGAAGGTCTTCAGGGGAGCGGGATTTGGTCCAGGCACTTTCAGCAGAATGGGCACAGATGCGTAAGTAGCGGGTTGTAGATGAGAGCCAGGGCTGAGGAGTAGAACATCTAACGGGACTGGAGTGGGCAGGGCAAGAGTATCAACAGCCGAGGATAGTGCAGCATTATAAAAGGCTACTGCCTCGTCGACAGATTTGAAGGACAAAATGGAGGAAAGAGATGGAGAGATGGTGGAGGAGAGAGTTAAGGGATCAATATTATGAATGTTTCTGAATAGGTCGGAGCAGACGGGCCAGGCTTCAGGCAGCGAAAGCTGAAGATTGAAGGTTAAAAGGTGATGGTCAGATGGGGGAAGGAGTGAGTTGTGGAAGTCTAAGGATGAAGAGTTAAAGAATATCAGGTCAAGGCAATAGCCGTGTGTGTGGGGGGGGCATTGGAGCAAAGTTGGAGGTTAAATGAGGAGGCGAGGGCAAGGAGGTTTAAAGCATGGGGATCGGAGGGGTTATCGACGTGGATGTTAAAGTCGATCAAGAAAGTTGGTAAGCCAGGAGTCAAAGTCGGTAAGGAAGACTGATTTGGATTTGTTGGGTGGGCGATAGATAACAGCTACACAGAGGGGAAGTGGTGTGAGGAGACGAATGGCGTGGACTTCAAAGGAGAGGGCAGAAAGACTGAGGCGGCCGGAGGGGTTGGAATTGGAAAGAGGGAGGAAGTAGGAGCCCAACACCCCCACTGCGGTCAGTGGGGCGAGGTGTATGGGAGAACTGGTAACCCCCATGGCAGAGAGCAGCAGCATATGTAGTATCATCAGGATGGAGCCAAGTCTCAGTTAGGGTAATAAGGTGTAGTGCATTAGAGATGAAGAGATCATGAGTAAAAGGAAGTTTGCTAGTGAGTGAGCATTCATTCCATAGGGCACATGAGAAAGGGAGAGTGAAGGGGGAAAGGAGAGGGATATGGATAAGGTTGGATAAGTTACGTGAGGACTTTGACAATGAGGCAGCGGTCTAGGGGGACTGTTACATGAGGATCTATTGCCAGGGCAAAACAGAGGTCTGGATGGACCAGGGTATGGGTGGGTGCCTCTGGATGAATGTGCCCTCCAAGAGGGAAATGAGGGATGGGAAGTGAACGGGGAGCAAGGGGGGCATTGATGATATCAGATAGGATGTGTGAGGAGTTCTTTTTAGGGTGGACAAGACTCTAAAGGGGATAGGGTTGAGGTTGGGGTCGGTATCTCTGGTTGAGAGACTAGGGCATGAGTGAAGGAGTGCAGAAGGGGAGAGTAGAAGGATATGGATGAGATTAGATAAGGTGCGTGAGGAGCTCTTCTTGGAATGAGAGAAATATTGAGGGGGGCCAGGGTTGGGGTTAATATTACCTGATGAGAGAAGGAGTAGTAGAGAGCGGGGTAGGGTTGAGACAGTATGGCAGAAGCGAGGGTGGGGTTGTCTTAATGAGAGGGGGGATGGTTGAATGAGGGGGAGGGGGAGATGTAGCTCAAGGGCTGATGCTATGTTGGAAGATAGAATGGAGGGAGTAGTGAGGAAGCTAGAGGGAGAGTAGGGGGGAGAGGAATGAGGGCGTTGGTAGGAGGGGAGACAATTGGGGAGTATGAGGAAGAGAAGGACAATGTAATGTGGGGCCATAGTAAGGGAGTAGAGGGAGCAAAGCAGCATGAGTTATCTTGCAGGTGATGAGATAGCGTCAGATCAGTACAAGCAGCGGGTAACCAGTGGACAGTCAGTTCAGTGCAAGCAGTGGGTGACCAGTTCAGTGCAGGCAGTGGGTGACCAGTTCAGTGCAGGCAGTGGGTGACCAGTTCAGCAATGGGTAGCCGGTTCAGTGCAAGCAGTAGGTAACCTGATTAGTGCAATGCAGGGTTAGCTGCAGTACAGGGGAGAGGTAATAAGGGAGCGATGGGTAGCTGTGGAGTCAAATGGCTGTGGGTAGCACTAGGAGAGGGGTGCTTACCTCGTGAGGAAGTTGGATAGGGTCAGGTGGCAAGGTGTAGAGGAGCAGTGCGCTAAAGCGCCTTGGTCCCCGCCGAAGGGCCATGCCTAAGAGCCCTCTGGCGCAGGCCCCCCAGGCACGGGCGCGCCCGATGGTGCCTCCCCTTAAGGCAGCAGGGCCCGAATGAAGAGCAGGCCATCCACGCGGTGGAGGAGCACCCGATAGCGCTTCCCCCCTTAAGGCAGCAGGGCCCGAATGAAGAGAGGGCCATCCACGCGGTGGAGGAGCGCCCAATGGCGCCTCCCCTTAAGGCAACAGGACCTGAATCTCCAGGAACAAGCAGGAAGTCAGTCCTCACATATGGGACTCCCTAGCTACAGGCTACCGGGAACTTGTAGAAAACATGGCCCAGCTGTGAGCAGTTGTAAGCAAGTCTGAGTAGAGACTCTAAGGACCTCAGACTCCAGAGAGAACCATCATTCCAGTAGCCTTAACACAGAAGGGTTGGAGGGTAGCAGTTGCCTAGACCCCGAAGAGATTACAGAGTATGGCCTGGCCGAAGGCGCTTCCTGTCGGGACCCCCCTCTCCAGGCAGTAGTGAGCTGCAAAATGTATGACTGAGGACCAGGTGGTGGCCCAGCAGATGTCTGCCATAGGGACAAAGTGCAAGCTTGCAACAGAGGTTGACATAGTCCTGACTGTGTGCCATGACCCGGCACTCCAACAAGAGCCCAGCCTGATTGTGGGCAAAGCCGATGCAGTCTGCCTCCCAGATGGACAGGGTCCACTTGGTAACAGCCTCCCCCAGGTGACTGGGGTCATAGGAAATGAAAAGCTGTGAGGCTTTGAGGTGGCCCTGCATTCGTTGCAGGTAGAAGGACAGGGCCCTCTTAGAATCCAGAGTATGAAGAACGGTCACCTTGTCGGCATGGGGCCGTGGGAAGGTAGTGGGGAGCACTGCCTTCTTGTTGAGGTGGAAAGCAGACACCATCTTTGGAAGAAAATTAGGGTGGGTGCAGAGCACGACAATGTTCTTTTAGAACTGGTGTAGGGTGTCTCAGCCACCAAGGCCTGAAGCCCACTGACTCTACATGCAGAGGCGAGTGCCACCAGGAAAACGACCTTCCATGAGAGATTTTGCATATGGCAGGTCGCCAGAGGCTCAAATGGTGGGCTTGGTGAGCTGTGTCAAGACCACATTGAGATCCATTCTGCCAGAGGCAGGGGGATGGGAGGCTCAGAGAGCAGGAGGCTCCACATGAACTAGTAATGAAGGGCAGAGCAGAGAGGGATTTACCCTCAACAGAATGGTGATGCGCCAAAAACGCACTCAGGTGTACCCTGATTTGGACTTGAGTCTGGCTTGCGAGAGACGAAGCAAGTACTTCAGCACCGTGTGCACATGGCAAGAGAGTGGGTCAATCCATTGCTCTGCACACCACACCAAGAATCTGCGCCACTTGAAGGCATAGGCCCGTCTCATGGAGTTCTAATGAGAGGCCAGGACCTCCTCCACCTCCCTTGGGAGTTTGAAGGGGGCGAAAGCTACCCATTCAGCAGCCATGCTGTCAATGTCAGGGACCCCAGGATGGGGTGGAGAAGGGAGCCCTCCTCCTCCTGAGTAAATAGCCCCGGGGCATTCTCTAGAGGGACTGGGGGCTCCGTCGAGATGCAGAGCAACAGAGGGAACCAAGGCTGCCTGGGCTACAGTGGGGCCACCAGGATCAGAGAAGCCTTGTCCTGCAGGACCTTGAAGAGGATCCAGGTGATTATTGGCATGGAAGATAAGGCTTACAAAAGGCTTTCCAACCACAAGACGAGGAAGGCGTCCACCGCTACCCAGAATGGGTGCGGCTGGTGACAGCAAAAGCAAGGCAGCTAAGAATTTTGGGGCTGAAAGGGCATGCCCTACTGCAGGTGCTGTGTAGCCTGCCACCAGTAGAGTGACCACCAGCTTGCGGGTCATATCTGTCCCAGAGCTGGCCTATGGCTTGTGTCCACTGGGCACGGAGGCACCACTGGGTCGCCCGCATGTGAAGGCAGGCATTGGGAACAACATGGACCGTGAATGCCATATGGCCCAGCAGGCAGACCATGGACCGCACTGACACTGTGTGGCAGTGTTGCACTTCGGTGGCCAGAGCTATGAGACAACCTGCCCTGTCCAAGGGGAGAAAGGCCTTGGCCTGAGGAGTGTCCAGTCGAGCCCCTATGAACTCCAGGTCCTGTGTCGGAGTGAGGTGGGTCTTGGGGTGATTTATCACAAACCCCATGTACTGTAGGACACTGATGGTGCAGGCTGTGGACTGTTGCTCTTCGGTGGCCATGATTCCCTTTACAAGCCAGTCATCCAGATATGAGAAGACGAAAGGCCCATGGAGATGTGGGTAGGCAGCCACTGCAGAGGATAGACCGAAGGGTAGTACTCTGTACTGGTAGTGGTTGCCCCTGATCATGAATCTTATGTACTGCCTCTGGCTGGGATAAAAGAGGATGTGGATAAGCGCATCCTTTAGGTCCACAGAGCATAGCCAGTCTCCCTGCTGGAGGTATGACAGCAATGTTCCAAAGGAGAGCATCTTGAATGTCTCCCGCACCAGGAACTTGTTCAGGTTTTGCAAGTCTAGGACAGGCCTTAGGTCTCCCCTTCTTTTTGGGACCAGAAAGTATCAAGAGTAGAATCTCTTGCCCTTGAGGTGATGGGATACTAGCTCCATTGCTCTGTCAGTGAGGAGGCCTGCGAGTTCCTGTGGTAGCAGGGCCTGGTGTAGGGGAGTCCAAGAGGGCTTTCCTGTTAAAAAAGGGGGAGGAGTCTGGTCCAGGTGAATTAGATAACCTTCTGTGATTACTTGGAGTGCCCCGACAGTATTTTGATGGCTTCAGGGGCTTTCCCGAAGCTGCGATCGTCCGCGATGCCATCAAAATACTGTTGGGGCTGATATGTAAATTAGCCACATGGTGCCCAGAGAGCGAGCCAAACTAGTGCAGACTTCCTGTGTGCGCTAGTTTGGCTTGCTCTCCCAGTTTAATGCTGTTGTGGCTCATTTGCATGTGCATGGTTACCATGGTGTGCATTTGCATACTCTAACGTTCCTGCATTGCACGTTAAAATGTGTGCATTGTCAGAAAAAGTTTTAAAAAATCAATCCAGCGCAGTCTAGTGCGGCTTTCTGCATCAGCCTATTAGATTGTAAACCCTCCAGGGACAGGGAAATGCCTGAATGTAACTCACCTTGAACTGGAAAGGTGTTAGCTAAATACTAATAAATACTGGTGGTGGTGGTTATGGGGAACACAGACTTATTTCAAGAAATGGTGGCTACTGCGTTGGATACAATTGCCCCAATGACCTTACTGTGGAGACCAAATGGCTCCCTTTGTTTTAAGATTACTCTCACATAACTTAAAGCTATTTGAACGCTGGCCCCATTTTCAGGTCCCATCTCTTAAGCAATGACTTGGACATCCCGTTTCTGACCTAGACACCCTATATAAAATTGGGCTGTATGTCAGTTGATTCTGCAGTGCACCACATAAGCATTAGCTGCAGTGCATATAATATTTGTGAGGTAAATGTAACAAGCTGCACTTTAAGGTGGTGCAGTGAAAACCAGCACACAGTTTCTTCATGTAACCTAAAAGAAACAGTTGATTCTTGATGCAGTAAACTAATAGCTTGCAAATTACTGAGGTGTCAAAGAGAGCACAAAGCTATGATTATATGCAGCCAGTTTTCTGTTCAGGTCTTTCTCTGCACCAATCTTGTTTTATTCACCTTCACTGAAGAACAAACCACTGTTGAGATGCAATGAGCAATAAATATCATCTCAGAGCTGTGATAGCACTTAACATTCATCTCTAAGGAATGTGAAAGTCTGTTTTCCTCCCATTGGGCTTGGTGGACAGTTCTTGCCTTCCAACTATTTTTAATATATTAAGACTGAGAAGTGATATATATCATCACTACACTGGGGATGGGGCGCCACTGGCCCATCTTTTTTCTTTATTATGAGACAGGAGGGTGATCTATGTTTTGCTTGCCCCAGAAAGCTAAGTAAGCAAGAAAAAAGAAATCACAAGTACATCATGCTGGCACAGCAATCTACCTTAGCACTAGCACTTTAATTCCTGGTCTGAGGTGAGGTAAATTCCCAGCATTGAGACAGTGCATTAAGCCTTCAAGGATGGTGCACACTTCTTTGCACTGAAGAGGAATAGTTTACTGCCTTCATTAAGATAGGATGTAGATGGCAATGCAATAAACATGTGCAGTTATTCTTGCCCAAGCAGTTTCATGTGCAAAAGTCTGTCCCATATTAAGCATTGAGCTATACACCCATAACTGTGCATGCAACTGCACACTAGGCTATGTGCACAGGGCAATGCTCTTAATTATGTTGCCATTTGTAACTTTACAAAGATATAGAACACTAAAGGTGGTTACTCACCCTGTATTCGAATGTCTGCTATACTATGCTTTTCATCACAGACAAAAACATTGAATGCATTCAGTTTTGCTGAAAGTTTCAGGTTAAACACATCTTCATCAACTACATTACTAGGCACTAGAAAAAACACCAAACATAATATACTGATTATAGTGAAAGTTTAACAAAGGTGTACAGCATGACAGTTTGGCAACAATCCCAAAGGCAACAGGTCATTACTCCTAACAGTATGACATTTACATTATGAAATGGCAAATTTTAGATTTAGAAATGCGATTAGCATGATACATGGCATTAACAGCTTTCTTCCAATGCTTAGTCTGAGAAATTACCAATATTCTATGGTCTACCATTAATTTTCAATGCAACCTAAATACCGACACTTATAAAATTTGATCAGTGATGTAAAACAATGGCAAAATATGTGGTCTAGTGTAAATTGTATTATTTCTTTTAAAAATTTAGGATTTAGGGATCATGTCTATAAAAGTCATATGAGCACTTACATACACTTATGCATTTTGGGCTTATCGATGCATTTCCTACATGAAATGGGGAATACAGGTATAGATTTTTGTCCTGCCCATGCCATGCCCAGACCTCATCCCCTTGAAATTAGCATTTATTTAAAGACATCCACATATAAAATGGACCTTTTATTTACTAGCTAATGCCCTTGACTTGAGTCCTCCTAGACCAGTTCAGACAAGTGGGTTGTGTTCTCCTCTCATCAGATTGGTGGAACAAAGAACCAATGAAAAGCCCAGGTTTCAATGACATCACTCCGATGCCTCTATTCACCTCAGCCACCAGAGGTCCCTTCAGTATTCATCCCAAAGCATATGGGAGAAACATGGCAAGCCTTGCACAACCTCAACCATGGAGCAACAATGAGTGATCAACAGTAGAGAGCTATGTACAGGAAAGCATAAACATAAGGCTGGTCAGTAGATGAACCTGCAGAGCCAAATATAGAAAATCAGAGAGGACCCAAGGATACTGCAACAGAAGAATAGAGCACAACACTTCCAAGGGTGGGCCCTGGACTGGTCTAGCAGGACTCGGAAAGGACGTTAACTGGTAAGTAAAATGTCACCTTTTATATCGTCCTGCTAGACAGTCCAGCCAAGCGGAATCTACAAAGGCTACAACTCCAATGGGCAGGAAAAAGGCAGTAGCTCGAAAGACCCTTGAGCCAAGGCTGTGTCCGCCCTAACATGGATATCCAAGCAGTAATGTTTGACAAAAGTGGAAAGTGATGCCCACATTGATTCTCAAAAAATGTCTGCGTGGCTATTAAGCTCTGCTCTGCCCATGAGTGCAGGTGTCCTCAGGTAGAATGGGTGTGCAAATCCTCCAGAACAGACTGGTTCCATAACAGACATGCCAAGGCAAAGGTCTCCTTAATCCGGCGCCCCAAAGTTGACTTAGCCACCACATCACCCTTGCGTGGGCCAGCAAACAGCACAAAATGATAAACTTACAAAAGAAATTCACAACCGACAAATACCAGAGAAGCACCCTCTGGACAACCACAAGGTGAAGATCCTTATCCTTCCCTCAACACTACTCCTTAGAGAAGGAGGGCAGACATACCACCTGGCTCACATGAAAGGGAGAAGCACCTTATGCAAGAAGGAAAATGGCCTCCTTGAAAAAGACAGAACGATCTCGGCAAAACAGAGCCTGCAGAATGGAAATCTGCCTTACGGAACAAAATGCAACTACGAAAACCATCCTGACAGTCAAATCCTTAAAGTAGCATGCCTCAATGACTCCAAGGGTGCTGCTATCATGGCTCTGAGCACCAGACACAGATCTCAGGAAGAGAACAGACCAGAGGGAAGGGTGCAGATGCCAAACCCCCTGGATTAAGCGCGAGATGTCAGAGTGCAAGGCTGGAGACTTATGAGCCACCAAACCTTGGAAACAGGTCAAAGCAGCTACCTAACTTTAAGGGAGCTAATGGAAAGGCCCTTCTCCAGGCCATACTTTAGAAAGGACAACAGGAAGCACCACCTTGGCTGCCTCAGGAGCCAACTGTCTAGCACTGCACCATCGCTCAAAGAGGCACCAGATCTGCATGTATGCTAGCTTGATAGACCTCCTTCAGGCACAGAACAGAGATCACTGCTGTAAAGTGCTAGCCATCTCCTTTTAAGAGTCATGCTGTAAGTTAGAAAGGAATTGGGACCTCCAATACAATTGGTCCCTGCTGCAATAGATCCCGAAATGGAAGCAAATGAAGAGGTGGCACCTGCAGGAGCTACATCAGGTCTCTCCTCAGCCAATCCAGCACCACTAAAACAATCCTGCCAAGGTGGGGTTCTATGTGCTGAATCACATGCCCTACCAGGGGCCATAGAGGAAACACATAAGCAGTAACTGACAAGACTGGGTCAGGGCATTGATGCCCTCAGACCCCTATCTCCGTGTGGCAACTGAAGAAGCAGCAAACCTTCGCAATGGAGCAGGTCACCATCAGATCCATTCTGGGGCAACCACAGTGGCACAGAATCAACTGCAATGCCTCCTGACTCAACTCCCACATTCCAGGATCCAGAGTGTGCCAGCTGAGGAAGTCCGCTTCCACAATATCCACCTCAGCAATGTGCTGGGCCAACAAGGCTAGGAGGTTCCTCTCTGCCCAAGCAAGCAGGAAAGCCATCTCCAGATATATCCCAGCACTCCTCGTGCTGCTTTGCCAAATGACATAAGCCACCGCTATGGCTTTGTCTAAACACACTTGAACTGCCCAGCCCTTGACCAGGGGCCAGAAATACATTAAAGCCAACCTGATGGCCCTCGCCTGGATGTGGTCAATGGGCCACACCGCTTCCCTGAAGTTCCAATGGCCCTGGCCCTGTGGTTTAGGCAATGGGCTTCCCAGCCTGAGAGACTAGCATCCATTATCAGCAAGATGAAGGAGGAAACATCCAGTGGGACGCCCTTCCTCAGATGAAAGATGATATTTGATGTCTGTTAATCACATGTTGCTTTTGCAGTGCTTCCATTCACTGGGAATCACAGGGCAAGTGTTGAATTGGTTTGCATCTTATTTAACGGATCGATTTTTTCAGGTCCATATAGGGTCGGATGGCTCAGACTGGACTCCTCTAGATTTTGGGGTGCTGCAAGGTTCCGCGTTGTCTTCCTTGATATTTACCTTATATATGGCTCCTGTGTGTGCTTCATTTCAGAGTTTTGGTGTTTTTTTTACCATGTTAACGCTGATGATTTTCTAGTGTACATGCCTTTTGATGTTTCTGCAAGGTATGCTTCTTTGCCACTGCTGCACTATTTGGAGGTTATTTCATTGCGGTTTTCCCAGCATGGGCTGAGTATTAATAATCGTAAGACAGAGGTATTGTTTGTCTCCCGTGATAGGTCCTTTGTTGCCCCTGAGGAGGTTTGGTTAAATGAGCATAGGGTTTATCAGGGCTCTGTCTCGAAGTGACATTGGATTCAAGTTTGAATATGAGAGCTCATGTAGCTAAGCTTGTTCACCGTTCCTTCATTGTGATCCAACTTTTGCGCAGTCTTCGTTTTTTGTTGTCACCTTCTGAGTTTCGTTCTGTGTTTCAGGCAGTATTGTCACCAACATTTGATTATGCCAATGTGGTGTTACTGGGTTTGCCCATGTCTTTGTTGGTTGTTTAACTGGCACAGAACACTGCAGCAAAGGTCGTTTTAGGTAAGATATGTTTTGATCATGTTACTCCTTGTCTGCGTTCGTTGCATTGTTACCTATTCAACAGCGGATTATTGTTAAGGTTCTTTGTGAGGTTCTGAAGCTTCAGCTGGGTTTGTCTGTGGCTTGTTTGGCAGAGTTATTATCCTGGCATACCTCTTCCTGTCCGATTCACCAGGGCTTGAGTGATACTCTTCTTGTTTCATCTTTGTTTCGGTCTAGTTTCAGGGTCCCATGCTTTTGCTTTGGCAGTACCTGTTTTATGGAACTATTTGCCAGTTTCGTTACATGGCCATTTGAATGTGTTGTCTTTTCGTTGGCTATTGAAGAGTTCTTTGTTTCGTCAAGCTTTTGGTGCTTGATTTTTGTTTAATATGTGTTATATATTTTTGTACTGCTTTGAACTTTTGTGATTAGGTGGTTTATAAATGTTGTAAATAAAGGGCTGCTACCACTACCACAAACTGGCCTTCACCATCAATGGGAGTGGAGGCCTGCGCTTGAACTCCTGAGAACTCGAGGACCACAGATTTAACAAGGACTGTTGGAGTGGTCGCATGTGAGCACGCCCACTTGGCCCCATCTTTATGGTTGCCGCCATCAATCTGGGGAGCTGAAGATGCTCCCAGAGTCTGTGATTCTGCTGTGCACAGATCACCACCAGACAATCCAACAGTCTTGACTTTCTCCTCTGGCAGGAAAGCTCTGCCCACTCAAATGTTGAAATGTGGTCTAAGAAACTCCAGGGATTAGGAAGGCAAAAGCTGGCTCTTTCCCTGACTTACCACACAGCCAAGGATTTCCAGAAAGGACACCACTCAGGACACCGTCAAAGGCTTCTGAAAAGGAACATGTTCAGATGAGTCAGTTGTCCAGATAGGGATGGACAAAGATCCCTTGGCACCACAGCTGCGACCACCATGACCTTGGAGAATGTCCTTGGGATGGTGGATAGATCAAAAGGGAGTATGGCGAACTGATAGTGAGACTAGCACAGCAAAATGCAGATACCTTTGCTAATCTGCCCAGAAGAGGATCTAAAAATATGCCTCAGCCAGATCCAGAGAAGCCACGAACTCCCCTCAGCACACTGTTTAAATCACACTGCACAAAGCTTCCATTCAGAAGCGCAGGACGTGCAAGTGCTTGTTGACCCCCTTGAGGTGCAGACTGGGTCAGAAGGAACTATCCTTTTTTGGTACCACGAAATAGATGGAGTATTTGCCCTTACTCCACTCATCCGGGGGGGGGAAGACAGGCACCACTGCCTACAGATGCAACATCTTGTCCAAGTGGGTCAACATAGTAGCACTTTTGGTTGCAGACACACAAGGGGAAATGATGAAAGCATCCAGAATCGGCTCTTTGCATTCTAGGATGTAGCTAAACTGAATTGTGTCTAGCACCCAGTTATCCTTGGTAATCCAGGCCCATACCTGAAAAAAAGGCAAAGCCTGTCTTCAACTGGAAGAATCAGGTAATGGGCCCCAAAATCTTTATTTTGCAGCCTGGAGGGGACAGTCTTTGGATCCACATGCTCCAAGAAAGGACTGAGAACGAGTCCAAGGCCTGAAAGCAGAAGGGAAGAAAGGTTTTCCAGGTCAGTAATGACAGCCCCGAGATCCCAGGGAATCCAGCCAGCGCGCCCTTGGTGGACAAGGCGAAGGGTGACAAGAAAAGGGCACCAGCCTGCTTCACAGGTTCCTTGGATCTGGCCCAGGTCCTTCACCAGCTTCTCCAAAATCGGCTACAAACAGAAGTTTCCCCTTAAAAGCCAATTAGACCAACTGGGCTTTGGAGGATGTGTCCACTGCCCAATGCCAGAGCAGAATCCAATGCTATGACACCATCATCATGGCACCATACCTGGCTGCCAAACATACTAGGTCATACATGGCATCTGAAAGGAAGGCTGTAGCCAACTCTAAAAGAGTGCTAATATCCTCTGGTGAAAAAGACCGATTCCACTGGAACAAGACTCGCGACATTAGGTTGATTCATACCGCTAGCTGTAGAATAGCTGCCACCATGGCAAACTGGCTCCTCAGGAACGAATCTACCTTATGGTCCAGAAAATCCTTTAAGGCCGATCCGCCTTCCACAGGAATGGTGGTCCATCTGGTAACCACTGTGCCCTATGGATCCACCTTGGGAATGCTAAACCACTCAACGTACTTGTCTGGGAGAGCTGAGATCTTCTTATACATCTCTTTAGGCAGGCAGTTAGGAAAATCCCACTTCAACCGGATCAGTATCCTTGGATCACATCCAGAAACAGTAGTGAATTTTTGTACCCCTTCGGTGTACCTTTGGCTCCTGCTCTGTACCAGAAGCATCCCTCAAGTTCAAGGCGGATGAGACCCTGGCAATCAACACCAGAAGCTCCTCCATCTGGAATAGGTGGATCACTCCGGCCTCTTCAGTGTCTTCTGAAGGCAAGTGTACTTCTACATCCATGTCAGAGTCTGGTAGCGAGCTATCTGAACTAAAGTCATAATAAAAATCTGACACTGCCCAGCTGTTCTCCATCTCCAGGGGGCAATCTACAGCTAGGGATGCTTAGTTAAAGGTAATCAAACAGGGCTTTCACTGTCCATCTGCCCTGCATGAGATTGTGCCTGGGGGCACCCATAAGCCACAGGGTCTAAATTTCCATGCAGAAAGACCAGGCCTGTTGCAAAAATGAAAAGAATTCTGAGGAGAACAATCTGGAGTCCAGAAGCTCTCCTCTTGGACATGACCTCCTAACACAAATGGCTGGTTGCCCAACAATTTCAGGCTTGTCGTGTTCATGCTGGTGCTCTACACTCTGCTCAAACTGGTTTTTGTCCTAAACTTTCTATCGAGCACTCACTTTTGGCCATCCAGATTTCCTCTGCTCTGTACTTGATTCTGCTCATGAAGTTCTTTTGGCATCCTTGGATCTTACTGTCACGTTTGATTTGGTTTATCACGCTCTTCTCCTTTCTCAGTTGTTTTCTTGGTATTTTTGACTCAGCATTGGCGTGGTTCCATTCCTATCTGTACGATCGCACCTTTAGGGTTTCTTGGTCTTTGCTTTCTGCCCCTCAAGCTCTCCACTGCAGTGTCCCTCAGAGATCTGTTTTGGGACACATTCTCCAATATTTTCCTCTTCCCATTGGCTTCCCTAATTCAAATCCCTCCATCTACGCAGATGACGTTCAGCTTCTTTTTTGTCTGCTCGTATGCTTCTGTACTACCCCTCTTGGCCGTTTCTCAGAAACTGGATGTCAACTGCAGATTGGCCTTAAGCTTAACATCTTTAAACTGCGGCTATGCTCTTTTCTACTGATGACTCTCCCCTTCTCTTCCTATGCGTCCTTCTATTCATGGTACCTCTATACCCCTAGAAGACAACATTAAGATACTCTAATCGTTTTTCAACTGTAACCTCTCATTCTATCACATTCCTTGCACTGTTCAGTGGTGTTTCTTTCTTCTCCAGCAGATCCCTGATTTGCCATCCACCTGTCTGCTTATTCTCTCCCTGGTCATTAATCATTTGGATTATGCAAATTCCCTCCTTTCTGGCCTTTCTCTGTGTCAGCATCACAGTCTTCAGTTAATTCAAAATACTGCAATAAAACTTCAATATGGTGCCCATAAATTCAATAGCGTCACCACTCTATCACTGAGCACTGGCTACCCAATACCTATCGCATCCATTACAAAATCCTTATTTTCACATTTCATGTTCTATATTCAGGTAACCCTTTGCTCCTCTCCCAGTTCCTGGTGTCTTATGTCCCATCACGTGTCGTAAGATCTGCTTCACAGAATTTCTTGGTTGTACCTGGTCTTTGCCAAGTTTGTTCTTCTGTGGCTCATTCCTCTGCCTTATGGTTGTCGCACAAAGTTCTGTGGAACTCTTTTCCCCACTCCCTTTGCTGTCAGCTCTCCTCATGCTTCAAAGCTTAGCTTAAGGCTCATATTTTCACTCAGGCCTTCCCTTCGGCTGCCCCCCCAATGTTTTCAGTCCTTTTGTCTTTGTGGCTCGCTGATGGCTGTGTCCTTCAGTACTGCACTGTAGGCTTGCTCAAGACACTTGTCCCATCTTGGTTTTTGTTTGTTGTTTTGTGCCCTTTGTTTATAATTGTGCTACTTTTACAGTAATAGTAATAATGGTTAGAGCACTTGCTTGGGAACCAAGAGACCAGGGTTTGAGTCCTACTAACACTCCTTGTGGCCTTGGTTAAGTCACTTAACCCTTCAGTACCTCAGAAGAAAGTGCAGTTACTCACCTGTAACAGGTGATATCAGAGAACAGCAGGAATTTGGTCTTCACATATGGGTGACATCGGTACCAACAGAGCCCGCTTGGGAATGCTCCCCAGCGTCGAATAGAAAAGCCTTTGGGAGCATCCCACTGCACCTGCGTTGCTGCCTCCTGCCTTTGTGACTCTCCCTCCTCAGTTGAGTTTGTATCTGAGATAAAAGGATAGAACAGAGAGAGAGAAACCCTACAACCCCTACGGGAGGAGAGTAGGTTGTGAAGGCTAAATTCCTGCTGTTCCTGAAGATCACCTGTTACATGTGAGTAAGTACGCTATCTCCAGGAACAAGCAGGAATGTAGTCTTCACACATAGGACGCCCTAGCTCCCAGATGCCAGAGAAATGTCCTCCGAATCGGTAGATTTGCCTCAAAGCAGGCCTCAAGAAGGCATGGAGCCTTCATGGACATCTGGCATCGAAAGTCCTGGGATGGAGGGTGGGAGCTGCCCTAAGTCTGAAAGAGGTGCTGGAGTACCGCCTGACCAAACATGGTATCCTGACGGGAATTTACGTCAAGACAGTAATGAGCAGCAAAAGTATGTACCAAAGACCAGGTGGCTGCTTTGCAGATTTCGTCAATGGCTGCAGAACAGAGGTTTGCCATGGTGGCAGCCATGGCACGAACATTATGGGATAGTCCTGCCTTATCATAAGCAAATGAGATGCAAACTGCTATCCATTTGGAAAGGGTATGTTTGGATACTGGCAACCCTAGGTAACTGGGATCAAAGGCAATGAACAGCTGAGTCTTTATGGTGCTGAGCTGTCCTTTGATGATAGAATGCCAAGGATCGCTTGCAGTCAAGGGTATGGAGGGTTGCCTCTGCCCTAGAGGAATGTGGTCTAGGGAAAAAGACAGGAAGGTAGACTGACTGATTCAAATAGAAAGGAGACACCACCTTGGGCATGAAATGTGGGTGAGTCCGAAAGACCACCTTATCATGGTGAAACTTGGTATAAGGCGGGTCTGCCACCAATGCCTGAAGCTCATCAATACATCTAGCTAAAAGTGAGTGCAAGAAGGAAGATGATCTTCCAAGATAGAAACTTCAGAGAAGTTGTGGCTAATGGTTCAAAGGGCAGCTTAAGGAGTTGCCCTAAAATGGCATTAAGATCCCATGCCACCGGTGGTGGCTTGATAGGAGGCTTTGTTTATAAGCGTTCCCTCATGAAACGCATCACATGCAGTTGTGAGGAGATAGGCTGCCCATCCAAGGGATGCTGAGAAGCAGCAATAGCACCAAGGTGAACCCTCATGAGTCTGTCTTGAGACCAGAGGACAAAAGATGGAGGAGATACTGAAGGAGAGCCTCCACAGGAGCTGAGAAGGGATTAAGATTCTTTTGGGAACACCAAGTGGAGAACCTATGCCATTTGAAGATATAGGAACATCTGGTGGACAGTCTCCTGGAGGCTAGCAGGATTTCCTTTACTTTTTGGGGAACGTTAAGATCTTGCAGCACTACGCTTTCAGCAGTCAAGCTATGAGATGGAGAGACTGTTGGTTGGGATGGAATAGGAGATCGGGAGCTGATCCCAGAGGGCGAGTCTGGGACAGACATAGTAGGAAAGGATACCACGGTTGACATGGCCAGCATGGGGCTATGAGGATCATGTGACCCGTGTCCGTTTGAAGCTTGAAAAGCATTTTGGGAATCAGGGGTATGGGAAGAAAGGCAGAGAGGAAATCCTGACCCCAGTGAAGGTGGAAAACATCCATCTGTTGTAAGCTGGATATCAGGGTTCTGGTGCAAACGAGGTAGTTTGGCATTTTGCGGAGTGGCAAAAAGGTCTATCTCAGAGTTCCCCAGGTCTGAAAGATGTAGGAGATTGTCTCCTGATGGAGGAACTATTCGCGCAGAGGGAGGATTTAACTCAACCTATCTGCTATGGCATTTTGCTGTCCTGGCAGATACACTGCTTGAAGGTGTATTTGATGAGCAATGGCAAAGGACCAAAGATGGAGAGCCTCCTTGCAAAGGGGCCAAGAGCCCGTTCCCCCCTGCTTGCTCATGTAGAACTTAGCTACCTAATTGTCCATCTGGACAAGAACTTTGTGGTCCTGTAAATTTTGAAACACCTTGAGGGCATTTAAGATAGCACAAAGCTCCAGTAAATTTATCTGAAGCTGTGACTCCTGCTCTGATCAGAGGCCTTGGGTGGAGAGAGAGTTCAAGTGGGCTCCCCAGACCATCTTGGAGGCATCTGTTGTTAGGATGCATTGATGTGGAGGTATCTGAAAAGGTGACCCTACGAGAAGATTTCCTGGGGTAGACCACCACAGAAGGGAGGGTCTATGAAAATGTCTGACTTGGATCTTGTCTTGCTTCCACTGGGAGTCAAGAGTCCACTGAGCTGTCCACATGTGGAGATGGACATATGGAACTACATGCACTGTAGATGCCATATGGCCTAGTAGTTGCAGCATCTCCCTGGCCAAGAGACTATCTCCGGGTTCTACCTGAGATGCTAGCTGTATTAGTCAAGTACAACGGTCCTGGGGTAGAAATGCCCTTGACAGTCAAGTGTCTAGAAGAGCTCCTATGAATTATAGTTTGAGTGGGAACTAAATGGGATTTTGGAAGGTTTATCACAAATCCCAGATCTTGCAGTACCTGTATTGTACGAAGGAGGGAAAGATGAACCTCCTGAGAAGTGGCTGCCCTTATTAGCCAGTCGTCTAAGTAGGGGAAGATGAATATTCTGAGAGACCTTAAATATATGGCTACATCCGCCATATACTTTGTGAAGACTCTTGGGGCAGAGGCAAGACCGAAGGGAAGGACTCTGTGTTGATAGCGATTTCCCTGGATGATGAAGCATAGATACCTTTGTTCTGGATGAATGAGGATGTGTATACGCTTCTTTTATATCTAGAGAACAGAGCCAGTCCTGACTCTGGAGATAAGGCAGAAGGGTTCCTAATGAGATCATCTTGAATTTCTCTTGTACTAGAAACTTGTTGAGGTTTCTGAGATCCAAGATGGGTCTGTATCCTCAGTTTTTCTTTGGTATGAGAAAGTACGGGGAATAGAACTTCCTTCCCTGTTTGGATGTTGGAACCTCTTCTATAGCCCACTCTGACAGAAGAGAGGTGATCTCTTGCTGTACGAGAGCAGCGAGTGGGGGTTGAGAATGATATTCCCCCATTAGAGTGGAGGGGTGTATACTTTGTAAATGAAGCTTCTACCCCTCTCACACTGCTCTGAGGTGATAAGATGCCACACCTGTGGGCATAATGGCAAAGCCTGCCTGCTATGTGGAGGGGGTGGGGGTTCTCCAGAAGCAGGGTGGCTATGTCCTCTAGGAAGAAGTCAAAGGCCAGGCACAGATTGGGTATGTGCAACTGGTTGGGATTTAGGAGCCTTTGGCTTCTTCTGTTGCTTGGGAAGCTTTTGCTTCCTCTGGGTACCCTGAGGTTAGTATGGAGAAGCTGGGGTATAATAAGAAGGGTAAAACTACTACTTCCTACCATTGAAAGGGTTTTTGCAGATGCTTTTTTCTTGGCGTGATTGGTAGCTTTGGCAAGCCTATTGAGTGTGGTATTCTCAGATTCTAACTGAGAAGTCTTATCTTGTCAATCCTTTCCAAACTACAGGCAACATTAACCAGCTTGTCTTGAACCCATTGTTCAAGGTAGGATGCCTGAAGCCAAGCAATCCTACATGCACCTAATACAGATAGAAGCTGCTCTGCTAGTGCATTCAAAACAGTCAAAGGGTGCCCTATTGACAAACCTGAAAACATTTTGGGCATGTTTGACTAATGTAAGATCTTCTCCCGGATGATAAGAGGGCAGACTAACAAATATTGATTCGAGATCCCTAGTTACCTCCCTAAGGAACATACCCATGTAGAGTATGTATGAACTTATGTGGCTGAAAGCATGGAGGCTTGAAAGCAGCAAAAAGCATTGAGGGTTCTTGATTCTCTGCCTGGGGGACTGGAGAAGTGTATCTTAGAACTCTTAATTCGATGCATAGCTGATTCCACTAACATTGAGTGCTGTGGAGGCAGTGTTTTCTGGAAGCTGGGGCTTTCGAGTACCTGATATATGGTATTGAGTTGTCGAGTATGGGGAGCAATGGTGAGAGGCATTTCTCACATCCAGAACATAACATCCTGGCATTTATGGTGAACAGGCATAGTCGCCTCTTTAGGAACTGTAGGAGAATTTCCAACTCCTCTGCTCTGGGTTCTTTCTATGATGTAGGAATAATGGATAGACCCCTCGCCATATCCTTGATAAACTCTTGGAAAGACATATCTTCAGGAAGGGACATGCGCCGCTGTGGCAACAGTGAGGGTTCCTCCAGAAGACTTCACATCTTTCGGGTACCGATCAATTCATCACCCGAAGAATCAGAATTGGTAGAATCAAAGTATCAGAGAGCAATGCTCCTGCTCTTGTAATCGGTATCAGTGCGAGAGACCTGCTGTACCGGTACCTAGGGACCAGGAATGGACTAGAGGGCTGGTATGGGCGGGAATGTGGCATGCGGCATGAACCCCGATGCCGACTGACTTTTCCATCGTGTCAGTAGACTGGATGGAAGGTCTAAGGCTTGAAATGGCGTCAATGCA
Source organism: Ichthyophis bannanicus (assembly GCA_033557465.1). NCBI lineage: Eukaryota > Metazoa > Chordata > Amphibia > Gymnophiona > Ichthyophiidae > Ichthyophis > Ichthyophis bannanicus. The sequence continues at coordinate 121,959,175 of CM066043.1, read as the reverse complement.
CCTGAAAGAATTTAAGTTCTCTTGTTTTTTGGGGGGTTTTTTAAACACAAAGAAAGAAGTAGAATTGAAGAGATCGGTTCCGGCGTTGACGGGAAGGAAGACACGACCACAAAAAATAAAGAAGAAAGAAGAAATTTTCTGGAGTGACAGGATTTGCTTCCTGCTGGCTCCATGGAAAATGAAGAACTGAGGAAGAAGAGTCACAAAGATGGGAAGGCAGCAATATAGGACAGTGGAATGCTCTCAAAGGCTTTCCTACTGGACGCTGGGGTGCATTCCAGCACGGGCTCCTTCGGTACCGGTGTCACTCATATGTGAAGACTACATTCCTGCTTGTTCATGGAAATTCCAAGTTATCAATGTCCCTGTTTAATGTACATTACCAAGTTTAAGTTACAATGAAAACCGCTTTGACTAAATGATAAAGTGGTATAAAAAAAACCATTAAATAAGTGAATATATACTGTAACCTAGGCCTCCCCCTCCCCATCTCTGTTGTGCGTTGTCTCCCTATCTGCTTCTTGTAGTTTTTATGTTTGATTTTTTTGTATTTTCTATTTTTAAGCTATATTTTATTGTTAACTGCCCAGATGTGTATGAGAATGGGCAGTATATCAAATCTAATACACTAACACCACGGGGCACAGCTGCCACAGACCCCCTTGAGGATGAATTGCTCACAGCATGGTCACCAGATCCTCCAGCCAGCTGAATATCCTTACCCATAGCCCTATCTATCACTTCTCACCCTGAGGCAGGCAAGGTCAGACTAACTGCATCCCTGGCTGACAGAGGAAAGTAAGTCCTCCATGACTCAGAAGCTGCCATGCAGGAAAGAGTAGTTACTCACCTGTAACAGGTGTTCTCCAGGAGCAGCAGGAATCAGTCCTCACATATGGGTGTCATCGGCGCCGATGAAGCCCCAGCAGAGCATTTCCCCAGCTTTCTATGAAAGCCTTTGGGAATGCAGGCACGCATGCGAGGTTCCCTTCCCGCCTAAAGATACCATCTTACCTCAGTCAAATGACATAGCTAAGAACAGCACACAAAAATGAAAAAATAACTATGTACAACTGCAACTCCAAGGGGAGGAGGGAGGGTTGTGAGGACTGATTCCTGCTGCTCCTGAAAAACACCTGTTACAGGTGAGTAACTACTCTTTCTCCAGGACCAAGCAGGAAGTCAGTCCTCACATATGGGTGACTCCCTAGCTCTGGGCTACCGAGGAACCCAGGCTGAACAAGAGTACTCCCTCTAGTCTCAGCAGCAAAGAAAGGCTTTTCAAGGACACAACCTCCACCGGTAGCCCAACAGAGGGCAGGAGTTGCCTAAACCTCAAAGAGATTCTGGAGTACTGCCTGGCCAAAAGCATTGTCCCTACGGGACTCTCTTTCCAGACAGTAATGGGCCGCAAAAGTCTGGCTTGAAGATCAAGTTGCAGCCCTGCAGATGTCTACCAAGGGCACAGAGCAGAGATGAGCCACTGAGGCAGTCATTGCCCTGACACGGTGGGCCGTAACCCGACCCTGCAAAGGAAGGTCAGCCGCCTTGTAAGCCCAGGTGATACAGTCAGCCACCCAGATGGACAAGGTACGCTTGGACACAGCCAACCCCATCTTATTAGGGTCAAAAGAAACGAAGAGCTGAGTAGACCTTCTATGCCCCTGCATACGGTCAAGGTAGAAGGATAAGGCTCTCCTACGGTCCAGGGTATGCAGAACTGCTTCAGCCTGGCTTGCATGAGGCCTAGGGAAGAATGTTGGAAGAACCAACTCCTGATTGAGGTGGAAAGAGGAGACAACCTTTGGGAGGAACTTTGGATGAGTCCTGAGGACTACCCTGTTCCTATAAATCCTGGTGTAAGGCCTATCACAGACCAGGACCTGAAGCTCACTTACTCGCCTAGCCGAGGTAAGGGCTATCAGGAAGAGTGTCTTCCAGGATAGGAAGCGTAGTGGACAAGTAGCCATCGGCTCAAAAGGTGGGTGAGTCAGTTGCTGCAAGACCACATTCAGCTCCCACACAGGGGCAAGGGGACGGATTGGAGGCTTGAGCAAAAGCAAGCCCCTGAGAAAGCGGGACACCAAGGGGTGACCTGACAGAGAATGTCCCTCCACCAGTGAGTGGTGAGCTGCTAGAGCTGAGAGGTGGACCCGAACAGAATTGGACTTAAGTCCTTGATTTGATAAGTGCAGTAAGTACTGAAGCACTACTGGCACAGTACAGGAGAAAGGATCCTCTGTACGTAGCTGACACCACACAGAAAACCTTTTCCATTTGAGAGCATAGGTTTTCCTAGTGGACTGTTTCCTACAGGCTAGGACAACCTCCTCAACTTTCTGAGGCAGGCCAAAGGGAGCCAAAACTACCCTTGCAGCCTCCAAGCCATCAAATTGAGAGCTTGGAGATTGGGGTGCAGAAGGGAACCCTGCTCCTGTGAGAGAAGGTTGGGTTGCAACCCCAGAGGCAGTGGGAGATCCACCGCCAGTTGAAGCAGAAGAGGAAACCAAGGCTGTCTCGGCCACCTGGGAGCCACCAGCAGGACCGAGGCCTTGTCCTGAAGAATTTTGAAGAGAGTTCGGGCCACCAAGGGCGTGGGAGGAAACGCATACAGGAGGCCCTGAGACCATGGAATCAGAAAAGCATCTGCTGCTATTCTCAGAGGATGCGGTTGCCTGGAGCAGAACTTTGGCAGTTGCTTGTTCATTGGGCTGGCAAAGAGATCTACCAAAGGGAGACCCCATTTTAGGAAGATCTTCTGAACTACTGAAGGATGCAGCTGCCATTCGTGGGGCTGCAGAATCCTGCTTAATCTGTCGGCCAGGTAGTTGTCCTGGCATGGAAGGTACACAGCCTTGAGGAGCATGTGCTTGAGGGCAAATGAACAAAGGTCCTGAGCCTCCCGACAAAGGATTCTGGACCCCGTCCCGCCCTGTTTGTTCACATAAAACATGGCTACCTGGTTGTCTGTCTGAACCAGGACAGATTGATGAGCCAGGGTAGGAGAGAAAGCTTTGAGTGCTAATCGAATAGCTCTGAGTTCGAGGAGATTGATCTGCTGTGCAGCTTCCCAAGGAGACCATAGGTCCTGGGTGCACTTGCCTAGACAATGAGCTCCCCAGCCCTGCAGGGAGGCGTCTGTGGTCAGTACCACCGTGTACCCAGGAATCTGAAAAGGCACCCCCTTTAGTAGATTAGGTGGGTGCAGCCACCAGTTGAGGGAGTACAGAAATTGTCTGGACACCCTTATCCTGTCTCTTAGGCTGCCTGTGGCCTGTGACCACTGAGTCCGAAGGCACCACTGTACAGGCCTCATATGGAGCCTGGCATTGGGGGTCACATGCACTGTCGAAGCCATGTGGCCAAGCAGCCTTAGGCAGAGTCTGGCGGAGACCAGTGACCTGTTGAGAAACTGGTTTGCTAAGTTTATCAGTCATTGGGCTCTGTCTGCTGGCAAGAAAGCCTTTGCTAGCAAGGAGTCCAGCCTTGCTCCTATGAACTCCAAGTTCTGGGAGGGGAGCAAAGTGGACTTTGCGAAGTTTATTACAAACTCCAGGCTTTGAAGAAGAGCAATAGTTCTGAGGGTGGCTTGTCTGGCCTCCTGGCACGTCTGACCCCTGATGAGCCAGTCATCCAGATAGGGGAAGACAAAGATTCCCTGATTTCTCAGGTAGGCCGCTAGGCATTTGGTAAAGACCCTGGGAGCGGAGGAGAGGCCAAAAGGCAGTACTCTGTACTGATATTGGTTTCCTCCCACAATGAACCTGAGGTACTTTCTGTGGTCTGGATGATTGAGGATGTGGGTATACGCATCCTTTAGATCTAAGGAACATAGCCAATCTCCCTGCTGGAGGTAGGGCAGAAGTGTTCCAAGAGTAAGCATCTTGAACTTTTCTTTCTCTAGAAACTTGTTGAGGTTCCTGAGGTCCAGAATGGGCCGAAGGCCACCGGTTCTTTTGGGGACCAGGAAATATCTGGAGTAGAATCCGTGACCTTGCAAATGGGGAGGCACAGGCTCCACCGCCCTGTCCACCAACAGACCTTGAAGCTCTTGAAGGAGAAGGTCTGTGTTCAGGGGAGGCCTTGGAGGCTCCCCTGGAAAATAGGGAGGAGGCAGTTGGTGAAAATGCAGTGCATAGCCCCTGTGGACTATGTCCAACACCCAACTGTCCCCGGAGATGAGGGGCCACTGGTGGGCAAAGAGGGCGAGGTGACCTCCTGTGCAGGGTTGGGAGAGCAGGGACTGAGAGGCTACGCTCAAGGAGTCAAAAAACCCCACCCTGCTGAGTGGGAGCAGGGGCCGGAGGCTTGGGGGTCCTCTGCCTATGGGGCCCATTACCCTGCCCCTTGGCTTGCTGACCCTGGGGTGCAGCTTGGGCAGCCTGATATTGAGGGTACTGTTTGTAGGCAGTGCCCTTCCTCGGGTAAAAGGGCTTTTTACCTGAGCCCTTCTTTTTATGAGAAGGGGCAAAGGTCTTTCTAGACAGCCTTGTCCGTGTTTCGAGCTGGGCGGCCTTCTCGGTCATGGGCTTGCCAAAAAGGTTTTCACCTCGACAAGGGACATCAACCAACTTGTCCTGAACCCATGGCTCGAGGTCCGATGACTGCAGCCATGCCTGGCGTCGAGCTGCGATGCCGGCTGCCGCAACTCGGGCCGAAGCTTCGAAGCCATCGTAGGCGGCGCAGGACATGAACTTTGAGCAGTCCCGAATCCCCGAGGACAAGGACTTGAATCTCTGCAAGGGTTCCCCGGAGAGTCCAGCAGAAAACCTGGCCAACTCCTTGGCCAGGTCCCGCAAGTACATGCCCATGTACAGCTGGTAAGACTGGACACGGCAAGCAAGCAACGAGCCCTGGAAGCACTTTCTACTGACGCCATGGAGGTTTCGGGTCTCCCTGCTGGGGGGCACCGCAGAGTGCATCTTCTGGCTCTTCAGACGATGCATGGCCAATTCCACAACCATGGAATGGTGTGGTAGCTGTGCCTTTTGAAAGCCAGGGCTTTTTCTGAGTCGATAGATCGAGTCGACTCACTTGCTTAAAACCAGCGCCGAGGCCGGTGTCTCCCACATCCGGAAGAGGAGCCGTTCCAGCATCGGAGGAACCAGGACAGTAAAGGCCTCCTTCAGAGGAGAGTCATACTGCAGGGCCTCGAGCTCTTCAGCTCGAGGCTCTTCCTCGGGGTCCGCCGGAAGAGCCAAGGCAGTGGCCATATCTCGGACGAACTCCGAGAACCGAGTACTACTAGGGGATCTACTCCGGGGCTCAGACTGCGGTGAGTCCGACGGGACGCACCGAGTCTTGAACGTATCGGGGGACTCCTCATCCTCCGTCTCCCAGGCGGACTCGTCCGACGAGGAGTTAGGGTCCGACCCCGCGGGGTTCTGGAGCACTGGCGTCGACGCCTTCGGTCCCAAGTGGGAGGTCGAGGGAGACCTCGACCGAGGTCGACTTCGAGCCATGATGGACTCAAGTATCGGCTCGGTCTCTGGGGTCGACTTTGAAGTCGGTGTCCCGGTGGTCGGAGCAGATGTCCCAGGCAGGCTGGCCATCAGTGCCCGCTGCTGCTCCATGAAGGCAGACAATCTGCTCTCCAAGGCTGTCATCCTGAGACTCAGCTCGAGAGACGCAGCAGCCACCGACTCGGGCCCCGGTGGCGCCGGGCCCAACGTCGACTCTCTGGGAGGAGAGTCCTCGAGGACTACGGGGCTTACGTGTCCAGCAGACTCTGGCTCCACGCGAGGAACTTTGGCAGGCTTCTCTTGTTCCACGGGCCCGGTGCAAAGGTTGGGGGTCTTAGACCTGGCCCTCGAGGAGCCAGGGACCTCCTCCGACGATGCCCTCATGAGCCACTTCTTCCTCTTGCGTTCCCGGTCGGGGGACCCCCTGTCCGAGGAGCTTCGACGGCGCTCGGGATCTGAATCCCGAGATGTCGAGGCCTCAGACGAGGTCCGGGCCCGGCCGGAGGCTGAGTCCGAGAAAAGCCTTTCTTTCTGCTGCTGACGACTTCGGAGTGCCTTGGAAGACATCTTCCCACATGGTCCACACGACTTAGGGTCGTGGTCAGGACCAAGGCACCGAAGGCAGCAGTCGTGTGTGTCAGTGAGAGACATTAATTTCTTACACCGATCACACTTCTTGAAACCGCTGGAAGCCATCGGGGAAAAAAAAGAGTCCCCGCGAGGTCAAAGGACCGGCCTTCCAGGGAAAAAACAAACAAAAAAGGGCGCGAACGCCAGCCACAAAAAGGGCAAAAACCGAAAAAGAAGAATCGGGCTCGATACCGGTGTACCGAACGCGGCGGGAGGGAAACCGGCGTCGTACCGGGAGAAAAAAAACAGCGAGAATCGCCGAAAAAAATCAACTTTTATCCGGGATGACAGGACACACGTCTGGTGGGCTTCTCGGAAAAAAAGAGACTGAGGTAAGATGGCACCTTTAGGCGGGAAGGGAACCGCGCATGCATACCTGCATTCCCAAAGGCTTTCATAGAAAGCTGGGGAAATGCTCCGCTGGGGCTTCATCGGCACCGATGACACCCATATGTGAGGACTGACTTCCTGCTTGGTCCTGGAGAAAAGCAGAGTCCAGAATCCAGGATGAAGCACCTCGCTTGCCACAGGTCAAACATTTCCCGGAAGCACAAGCACAAGCACGTGTTAACTGAATTTTTACGTTACGTTCATTACAGGTGCTAGGGAAAGAACAGGCATTGGAATCACATGGGAGGAATGCATGTTAGGACTATGCAACCAACAGGCACACAATAGGTAAAAACATTACTAATGTGTACAGAAAATGGCTGGAAACCCCCACACTGCACTAATGGTCCTCCTACACAGACTCCAGGAAATAGGCATTAAGGACACCGTACTACAATGGTTCCGCTCCTACCTGACAAACAGACAACAACTGATCCGCACAAACACAGTAACCTCCCCCCTCCCCCTTTTCAACAACATCAAGGAGTACCACAGGGTTCCACACTATCCGCCATGCTCTTCAATATCTATCTACAACCACTCTGCTCGATCATACGAGAGCATAACATCAACTACCATATATACGCAGACGACATAATGCTCTATGGACCAATCACAACCACCAACCCAACAAATGACCACCTGTCAGACTGCTTCATTGAGGTCTCTGACTGGCTACAAAGGAACAATCTATCCATCAACATCAAAAAAACTGAAGCCCTCATAGTAACAAAGGACCCAAACTTCACCCCACCACCACACCTCATACTGGGAACCACCCAAATAAAGATTGAACCCCACATAAAATAGCTGGGAATCACTATAGACCAGGCACTCACATTTACTCCACAGATTAAAGACTACCAGGACAATATTCCACAAAGCAAAAATGATACAACGGCTCAGACCACTCATTAATCCACAGGACTTCAGAACTGTCATGCACACCTGGACTACTGCAACATAATCTATCACGGACGTCCTGCGACCCACACCAACGCACTACGGACTGTCCTGAACACCACTGCAAGAATCATCCAGAATGCAAAAAAACATGATCACATCACCCCAGTCCTGAGGGAATTACACATACTGCCACTCGAAGCAAGGATCAAATACAAAGCTGCCCTGCTTATCCACAAAGCCCTCTATCAAACACAGACTTCCCACCTCCGCTCCCTACTACCCCAGCCCACCCACAACAGACCAACCCGACAGACCACCAACATCCTCCTTACCATCCCCTATGAACGAACAAAATATAATCAACGAACCTGCAACAGAGCTTTCGAACTATACGCACCCTCCCTCTGGAACTCATTAATGAGCCAAATCAGAAACACTGGTGATCTATCCGCGTTCCAGAAACAACTAAAAACCATCCTCTTTCATGAATACCTTGGACCAGAAACAGACAACCTTCACCGACAACCCACAGTCCTTCTGCCAAATCCCCAAAACACCCTATAAAAGACTCATGTCTATTGTCTAAGTCTTTACTATCTGTTCGGATCATCAATGTTGGCCCCCCGGTGATGGCTCTCCCCCCCTCTCTATAATGATTATTGTCCACCCCCCCTCTTTGTTAAACCGCTCTGACCCGGTGAAAAGCGGTATATAAATGGTTAAATAAATAAAATAAATAATGGTCACCAGCAGTCAACCCTGAATTGTGTCCTAAGATGACGGAATTGGAATCTCCCAACAAGGACAATAATGAGGTCAAGTCTTGGTACTCACCCCCCCCCCCCCCCTGAGAGTCCAGGCAGAGAATATGTGCCGGGCTCAGCTCTACCCCCTGAGACTGTTTCACTGGCTGGCTTTGCAGCACTGCATTTAAGGTGACTGGCAGGCAGACCCCTCAGAGCCTTCTACAATCTTCAGGAGAGAGCAAGGAGGACAGAGGGGGAGTGAGGGGTGCTGAGGTTGTGTGAGGCTACTGCACTCTCAAATATCTTTCCAAATCCTTCCAATTTGTGGCTGCTCAGTAGGCTCTTATAACAGCGTAGAGCTGAACCAATTTTCCCTCCTCCTATGGCTACCAAAAAAGACCATAGCCTAGTGAAGCCTCCTGTGTCATGCTCAAGTGAGAGAGCCACCTTTCTTCAACTCAATGTGGTCATTCACGAGCGTTTAGTCAATCTCTTTTCCTTTCAATCCTCAGATTTTCTGCGGAGAGGAGAAAATCCATTCACCATCTGCTGGAGACAAATACCAAAGCAACCTCTGGTGGCTGAGGTGAACAGAGGCATGGGACTGATATCACTGAAATCTAGGCTTTTCATTGGTTCTTTGTCTCTATTAGTCTGCTGGTAGGGGAACACAACCCACTTGTCTGGACTAGTCTAGCAGGTTGATACAGAATGACCATTTATATATTTATATGCCTACAAGTGCAATCTGGAACATCCAGGGCTAAACATGTAGGAAAACACGAGGGATATCTGTTTCAGCCTGACTTTGAAAACATAGATGTCGCCACTACCAAAAAAAGTGGGGTGGGGACGTCTATTGCATGCTAGTTTTGAATACATGGACATCCATTAGCAAGGCAAAACAAAAACAAGAGCCTATATTCCCAGTCAGTATTCACTGCCAACATGGAAATTATAGGGGATATGAGTGTACTCCTCTACGCCTTCTGAATGTTTTTCTGGCAAACCAAGCACTTTCTTGATGTCTATTCATGCAAGGAGCAGGTATAAGCTTGGACGAGGCTCGGGACATGCAGGGCGTTTCTGAAAGTAGTTGAGGATGTCCAGGATCTTGGATCGCCCATGACACATTTACACCATGCCCCTGGTCTGATTTGGATGTCTTCATGCTGAGGACATCGAACACCACTTTCTAAAATGGCTTCAAGGATGTCTCTGTGCTTTGGACATCTGTATGCCCATTTTCCAACGTCCAAAGCACCAATAATGCTTCTAAGATAACATCCATAGCCTCTAAATTTTTTCTGCAACACTAGTCCTGTTATCACCCACACTTCTCTTGCAGTGCATTAAGATGAACTTGGAAAAATTCACTGAAAATCCATGAACGAAACTGAAGTTATCAACATCAAAGGAGAGGAGAAGAGGGTGGATCTACCAGATATACAGAGAGAAATGTATCCTTTACAGTAATTGCATGAATATCTGTGTTCTTATTTCTTTAGCAAAAACATTGTTTGCAGTTACATGACAAGCGGTCTACCATTAAATCCGTTCCCTTAGACACCTACGATCCCTGCTAGAGCCGGATGATTTCAGAACCATCTACCAGGCCCTAATCATACCACATTTTGATTATGCGAACTCTATCTTACAAGGACTCCCTCAAGCCACCTTACACCCACTGCAACTGGCAATGAACTCCGCAGCAAGAGTCCTTCACGGAGCATCCAGGAAAGATCATGTCTCACCCATCTTAAAACAACTCCATTGGCTTCCGATACGAAGTAGACTCACTTACAAGCTATTACTACTTACATTCAAGGCCATCAATGGACTCACATCCGCGTCACTAACGGACCTGATCCAGATGATACCTCAAAACAGGGACAGACGGTCAGTAACACTTAACACACTAGTAGTCCCAAAATCCATAACACAATGCACCAAAGCAACAGCAGACAGAGCTTTCAAGTTCTGTGCACCAAGGGGTTGGAACAGCCTCCCTCAAGGCATCAGAGCAATCCCGGATCTAATGCAATTCAGAAAAGCCTTGAAACACCACCTCTTCCTCTTGTATTACCCAGTAACCAATGCAGACACCTCAACCACCTCACAGTTCTCCCAAAACCCCTAAGACTGAAACAAGAAGAGTTCATGATTATGTTATAAATTGTAAATAGTTACCCCTGTTATCCAAGTTGTTTATGCCTGTTCAACTGTAAACACAAAGTACCATCGGAAATGTGTAAATTCTTTGTTCACTGTAAACCACGCTGATGCTGAATAGTGCGGTATAGAAGAGACTATAAATAAATAAATAAGGAGCAACCCTGCAGAGACCCCACAACAAGGAAAAGGGGAAATATTTATAAAGAAACAGAGTGCCCATGGTATGGTCCCTAAAGTGAGTGACTAGGTTAGAAACGGGTCAATGGGGAGGCAACAAAGTGTTGTAAATGAGAAAATGGGCGATACCACTGGTATGTCCCAAATATCAGTCCTTAGTGTGGTTAATTTTCGACATTTTCATAAGCGACACTGGAGAATGGCTATTGAAAAAGGTTTGCCTTTTTACAGATTCAAAAATCTGCAACAGGGTAATGAACCTGGGAGATTCAGAAAACATGAGCAACGTTCTAGCAAAGTTTGAGGAATGATCTGGTACTTGGCAGTGAAGACTGAATGCTTAAAAAGGCATGGCATGAGCAGTCATGAAATTGGGCTGCATAAAACCAAGGTAGAAGTGCTGTATGAGTGGGAGGATTATCATTAAGTAAGGAGTGGGGGGTTGGGGGGGGGTAGAAAGACAATCCCAATTGCTTACAGACTAAATTGTGGTGTTTTTTTATTCTACTTTGCCTCAAACGTTTTGAAGAGGCAAGCAATCAAGTGAAAAAGGTCATCTTCTTCCACTTCTGAGGCATCCAACAAGCATTTAGAACTTACATATTTTTAAGTTTGTGTAAAAATATTCTGCTACCTTGAATGGCATGGAGATTGGAGGCATTCTGGGGCTCTTATAACAAGAGGATATGACACATTTGTGCATGTATGGCGAAAACTGATTCTCCATTACAATCTGGTGCAGTATAGAACCACAAAGCAAGCTTTAAAACACATTTTTCTAGGTTTTCCTCCCGGGGTATTTTTTATTTTGTTTTTGACTTATAACTAGCATAAGCTCTCGCTAAAAGATGTTTACCACAAAAACAGAAATATTGCAGCAGTTGGGAATAAAGTGGGGAGGGTCCCACTTAAAAGCATCCCACAGATTACAGAAATACTAACTCTTATTAAAAAAAAAACAAAGATACATATTTCCAACACGACTTTACCTGCTTTTCTTGCAATATCTTTTTGGCTTTCTGTTTGTGGCTTTGGTCTATATCTCTTAGAGTCAAGATTACTGGATGGAACAGCAGATGTTAGGAAGTTAAGCAAGGAGAGTAAAGCTTCTGTATGCAGCACAAGGTCTAGAGATGAAAAGAACACCTAATTTGGAGGGTAAGAGATTAGAGACATTAATATATATTTATTAACATTCAACTACAGTATTTGCTATAATAGGGCCAGATGTAGTAAGGATATGCACTCATTCCATCTCAATAGAAAAATGATTAGCACATTTCCAAGTTATAACTGTTATTACCAGACAGGCAGACATTCTGTTGTCAAATTTTAATACTGCATCAAGTTATTGTGTGTTAGCAATTTTTACTTCACAAGCTACAGAATGACAGAATGATACAGTCAAGGTAACAGCCATTGCCATGGGATTTCCTTTTTTTTCAGCTGTACTGCCTTAATCCATATTTCAGAGTGAAGGAGCAGCACTGTGGTTAGAGCAGCAGACTGAGAAACAGGAAAGACAGGATTTAGATCCTAATGAAGCTTCTTAGACAATGGGCAAGTCACATCACTTTCCACTGCCCTGCATTTAAATTTAAGGGCTAGATTTACAAGCGTGTTTTAATGCACATTAATGCGAGTTAACACAAATTTATCATAAGATCCATTACTTCACTGAAGAGGGTAATTTTTTTTTTAACATGTGTATATATGAAGAGCAAGTAGGTGCTTATTTTAACCATATGTTAACAAGACACTTGGGAACCTTTACAAAATCCTACGGAAACCGTAGGTAAAATGAATCACTAAAATATTCACATACAATGCATGTGATATCTGTAGAAAGTCATCACCATCGAAACTTCTGTGAAAGTAATAGAAACATTTTGAAAAACTCCTGTGAGTACATCACCTTGACTTGCATTTTCAGCTCTGTGCCTTCAAAGGTTTTTGAATACATACCTTCATTAAGGGCTTTCAGCAGCAAACATAATTGGGCAGTTTTAGCAGTAGTTAAGCATCTTTCTCAAGGCTCTTGGAGTTGTGTTCTATTATCAGGATGCTTTTCTACTATGTACGCTATTTATTGGCAATTTCAGAGTTCACATATTCAGTGTGCTATTAGCAAGTGAACTTTAACTGGACGTGCCCCAATTGAGTGGGATAGATTATCAAAAGATTTGCACAGGAGAGAACTTTTGAAGCCTTTAGAACAATTAGCTTTAGATGTCATGTTATCTGCCTTGAATCTAATGTTTTAGAAAAAGCAGGTTATAAATGCCCTTGCTAAATTATTTAAATATTTATCACTAGGGATCTGCATTTATTGGAATGCATTTGGTTCATTATGATGCCTCACATTTTGTGCACATTGAATTGACTTAGCATGACTTATTCATCTCAACACACTAATTTGTTTGTTAGTACACATTAAATCAGTTGTACATAAATTTCTCATTAAAACAAATCTGTCAAAGCTAAAATTGGAAAAAAGTCAAGAAAAAAAAAACGAAACAAATTTGTTTTGTCTGTGCACATCCTATTATTTATACTTTTTGATATAGATTATTCTGTGCTAGGTATACTTTTCCATCAGGGCCGTTTCTATACTGGTTGTGCTCAAATACCAGGAATTTTTGTGCTATCTTCCATTCCTGAAATTATAAACACAATGTCACACAATAGTCTTTGTACCAAAATTATCCTTCACCAACCAGTCAGCATCAACATTGGAATTCCATTTCATTCTGAAAGCTCCACTAAAAAAATGTCATGAACTTACATTGATGGTTTGTTCAGTGTTGTGAAATGTTTTAAATTCTGGTCCATTTCGGTCAGCCTATTAAAAAAAATAAGATTAACCAATGAACATGTTACAACTTTTTAAAGTATAGAACTGTAGAACCTTGCTGGTTGAGTGTATTAACATGTGGACATGAGTCCTGAAGGACTACAAAAAGGGACAGCTACTTCTGGAGAGAGATCCGCAATTGTAAATATTTACTTCTGGGAATTTTTCAAATCTTGGGGAAAAAGGGATTCTTTAGATTAAAGCTGATTACTCTGTGGAAATTAGAATCCAGTGTATTTGTTAAATCAGTCAGGGTCTAGTATCAGCAAAAAGCTTTTAGTTAAATTAAAAACTCAGCAGGTAGCTTTCAGTTTAAGTTCAAGACCAAGCAAAGAGCTTTCAGGTTAAATTTAAAACCCAGCAGAGAGCTTTCCGGTTAAATTTAAAACTCAGCAGAGAGCTGCTAGTTTAAATTTAATACTCAGTCAGGGCCTAGTATCAGCAAAGAGCTTTAATAGCATAAAAGGAAAAACAGGGTCAGTATTCTTTGAGCAATAAATAGTTTCTAGAGACCTTTACAAACAGGCCTTCAAGATAGAGGGCAAGAGACCTGTGAAATTGTTTGAAATAGGAATTAAAGCCAAGGGACAGATTAAAGGGGCATTTTGAAAGACTCCCTCTATCAAAGCAAAGGCTGTGTGAATCACCCATGAAATTGGTCACAGATTACCTTAGAAACACAGGAAAGGGTACTGTGTGACAGCCAGCTTTTAATGAGTCTTCTTCCCTTCCCTTCCCTCCCTCACACCCACCCCTGGGATAATCGTAGCTTTATAGGTGCGTAAATCTTTTAAAGGGAAGGAAGTGCCCATATTCACTCTCAGGTGCAGCTGTTTATCCTCATCAGGCATACATTAAGGACCTGAAATTAATCAATCTTGGAGGTGAGCAAAGTCCGTTAAACATATTTGTTCTAGTTTTATTAGTGTAAGTATTCGCAGCAAACCTAAGTAAACAACTTAAATACCTAAATACAACCTTAAAACTAAGATGCAGACAGCAGTCCAGCAGTAAGAAGGGGACATTCCAGTCCTTTGCATTGAGTGTCACATGTATGTACGATATTCTCCCAGTTGGTGAGAGGTCTTACATGTGCACTAGGTGCAAGGAGCTCTTTGTCCTCAGGGAACAAGTCCGATCTCTGGAGGCTAGAGTAGCAGACTTGGAGGACATAGGGAAGACAGACAGGTATATAGACAAGGCCTACAGGGATGTAGTACTGAAGTTCCACCTCCAGTCTGGCAGCATCCCTGTTGCCATGGAGGAGAGAGGTCAAATGACAACAGAGCATCGTCCTGGTGAGGCAGGAAGTGATCCTGTACCTAGGACCTGTCCTCCAGGTGATGTACAAAGTGTGACAAAAAAGAAACGAGACTGTGGCAGCCACGCCCATGACTCAATGCCAATTGACTAGTTGCTTATGTCACTGTGTTGTACAACATCTCGTCACTATTTGCTATAATATTTTTCATATCTCTCTCTCTCTCTTTTTCTTTTTCAGGTTTTTATGTAGCACACTGCTCCATCGCTTTGTCACGCAAATGGAGGTGGCAGAAATGTGGAGCAAAGAATCAACTTGAAATTTCTGGTTAAGTTGGAGAAGGGCCCAACTGAGTGTCTCCAACTTCTCCAAAAGTCTTATGGAGAAGATGCAATGTCAAGGCCGCAAGTCTTTGAGTGGCACAAATGCTTCAAGACTGGCCGCGAGGAGGTAGAGGATGACCACATCAGGATGGCCTTCCACAACAAAGACAGCTGAGAACATTGACGGAGTGAAACAGATAGTGCGGAGTGATCACAGATTGACTTTGCATATGATAACTGAGGAGCTCAGCCTGAACAGAGAGCCAGTGCGGACCATCTTGGTGCAGGAGCTGGGGATGTGGAAGGTGTGTGCCAAGATGGTGCCCAAACTTTTATCTGACGACCAGAAAAAGCACCGGGTCAATGTTTGTCAAGACTTGCTAGAGAAGATCGGAGAAGATCCAGAGTTCATTGGCTGAGTCATCACAGGAGACGAGGCTTAGGTCTTCCAGTATGACCCTAAAAGCAAGAGACAGAGCCTGCAGTGGAAGACTCGACTGTCACCCAGCCCAAGAAGACATGCAAGTCCAAATCAAGGATCAAAGTCATGCTGATCACATTCTTTGACCAGAAGGGAGTGGCCAATCATGAGTTTGTGCCTGAGGATCAGACAGTCAACCATCACTTCTACCAGCAGGTCCTCAATCGCCTCCATAACTTGGTTTGGCGCAGCAGGCAGGCTCTCTGGAGAGAAGTCTTGGCTGCTCCACCACAACAACGCACCCTCACACGCTGCGCTCAGTGTGAGGCAGTTCTTGGCCAACAAACAGATCACAGCTCTCAACCACCCTCCTTATTCCTCAGATCTAGCACCATGTGACTTCTGGCTCTTCCCCAGGCTGAAGACTGTGCTCAAAGGAACTAATTTTGACTTTACTGAGTGCTTCCGTAGGTGGCAGAAGCAAATGCAGATGTGCCTAAACTCTGGGGGAGATTACTTTGAAGGGGACAATGCATAATTTCTCTGTAGATTTTGTAATAAAACAATTATGGGACAGTCTCATTTCTTTTTTTGTCACACCTCGTAAAACCCTCTTGCACAAAGGAGGTTTCTCCAGGGCCATTTGCCCACAAGGGAAGGGTTAGGACAGCCATTATAGTTGGTGATTCAATCATTAGCTATATAGTTAGCTGGGTGGCTGGTGGATGTGAGGATCGCCTGGTAACATGCCTGCCTGGGGCGAAGGTAGCAGACCTCATGTGCCACTTGGACAAGGTCTTAGATAGTGTTGGGAAGAACATAAGATATGCCATACTGGGTCAGACCAAGGTCCATCAAGCCCAGTATTCTGTTTCCAACAGTGGCCAATCTAGGTCATATGTACCTAGCAGTTTCCCCAAGAGACATAAGTTCCACAATGCTTGTACTGGGTCAAGCATTGATATCTTCGGTCACTTCTTAATGATGGTTTATGGACCTTTCCTCCAGGAACTTGTCCAAACCTTTTTTAAACCCAGCTACACTAACAGCCTTTACTACATCCTCCGGTAACAAATTCCAGAGTTTGATTACACGTTGAGTGAAAAAATATTTTCTTTTATTAGTCTTAAATAGTTTACCCTGTAGCTTCATTGCATGTCCCCTAGTCTTTCTATATTCTGATAACGTAAACAATCGATCTACGTTTACCCGTTCCACTCCGTTCATTAATTTATGGACTTCTATCATATCTCCCCTCAGCCGTCTCTTTTCCAGGTTAAAGAGCCCTAACCTTTTAGTCTGTTGTCTTCGTATATGTTGGTACCAATGAAATAGAAGAATGTTGTAGGGAGGTTCTGGAGGACAAATTTAGGCTTTTAGGAAGGAAGTTGAAATCCAGAACTTCCAGTGGAGCATTCTCCGAAATGTTTCCTGTTCCACATGCAGAACTCAAAAGGCAGGCAGAGCTCAGGAGTCTCAATGTGCAGATGAGACCATGGTGCAATGAAGTATGTTTTGGATTTGTCAGGAACTCAGGAACATTCTGGGGAAAGGAGGGGCTCTTCTAAAGTGATGGGCTCCACCTTAACCGGGATGGAACCAGGTTGCTGGCATTAATCTTTAAAAAGGAAATAGAGCAGCTTTTCAACTAGATATTAGGGGAAAGCCGACAATCACCCAGGAGCACATGGTTCAGAACAATGTATCCTTGAAGGATACTAGCAAAAGATTAAAGTTAAGGTATATCAGCAGAGAGGGTCCAATAAAGGCAAAGGTAGCCCAAATGCCCTTGAGTACAGAGCAGACAGCGTAAAGATTCCAAATTACCCCTGCATACTGATAACCAGCTTAATATGAATAAACTACAGCCTCTAAAATCTTTGTATGCAAATGATAGAAGTCTAAAAAATAAGATAGGAGAGTTAGGCTATATAGCACTAAATGAGAGGTTAGATATTTGTGGTATATCAGAGACATCGTTGAAGGACGACAACCAGTGGGACATTGTGATACCTGGGTACAAGCTATATCATAATGATAGAGCAGATCAAATTGGTGGAGGAGTGGCGCTCTATGTTAGAGGGGGCATTGAGTCACAAAGGATTAAAGTTTTGCAGGAAACAAAATTCACTGTAGAATCACTATGGATTGAAATTCCATGCAAAAAGGGGAAGGGGATGGCAGTGGGGGTGTATGATCAAACGCCTGGCCAAATTGAAGACATGGATGATGAAATGTTCAAAGAAATCAGGGAAGCTAACAAAAGTTACAGCACAGTAATAATAATGGGTGATTTCAATTACCTCGTATCGACTTGGTCAGTTCACAGCAGGACATACTAGGGAGATAAAGTTTCTCGATGAAATAAATGACTGCTTCTTGGAGCAGCCGGTTCATGAACCGATCAGAGGGGAAGCCATTTTGGACCTAGTCCTTAGTGGAGCACAAAATCTGGTGCAAGAGATAAGGGTGTTGGGGCCACTTGGCAATAGTGATCATAGCATGATCGTGTTTGATTTAATAAATGGAGGAAGGACGGCAAGGAAATACACAGTACCAACTTTTAACTTTCAAAAGGGAGACTATGATAAAATGAGGAAAATAACTGAGAAAAAAAACTAAAAGGAACTGTTGCAAAGGTTAAATATTTTCATCAGGCAAAAGTGTTGTTTAAAAATACTATCTTGGAAGCCCAGACCAGCTGTATTTCAGGTTTAAGAAAAGTGGAAGGAAGTCCAAAAAAACTGCCAGAATGGCTTAAAGGTCAGAGAGGCTCTTGCCAAAAAAGCATCTTTCAGGAAATGGAAAAAGGAGCCCAATGACAAAAACTGGAATCATCTTAAGCACTGGCAAGATAGATGGAAGGCATTTATAAGGCAATGAGAGAATTTGAGAAGAAGCTTGCTGTGGAAGCAAAAATGCATAAAGACTTTTTCAAGTACATTCATAGCAAAAAAAAACAACCTGCAAGTCAGTTGGACCATTAGACGATAAAGGAGTAAAAGGGGCATTAAAAGGGGACAAGCCCATAGCAGAGAAACAGAATGAATTCTTTGAGAAAAGATGTCACCCATGACTGAAATGGTATTTAACACTAGAAGCCCCAAAGTGTGTCAAATGACGCGAATGCATCTTCGAAGTTGTATACCAGCGCCACTGCTAGAACCATGTCAGTCATGTTCCATGACTTTGTTAGCAAGGTCAAGATGTTCAAATATGTGCATTGAAAATTAATGACAGATGCACAACCTAGCGAGAAAATGAATTTATACCTAGAAGCCCCAAAGTACGTCAATTGACGCACTCAACTGTCTTGGATGCGTCAAATTGACATACTTTGGGGCTTCTAGGTATAAACTCATATTCCCACTAGGTGGCGCATCTCAATAACTGTTTACAGTTTTACTCAGACATTACAAACAATAAACACACAATGACGTCATGTAATGACATCACATACTGCACATATTTAACAAATAAGTATCTTCACATTAATGCACATCTGCATTTCATGCTAAACGCAGTCATCGTGATAATGCATCAATTGACGCACTTTGGGGTTTCTAGGTAAAATTCCTTTTGGGGCTTCTAGTGTTAAAGGTGATACCGCAGAAGAATTGAAAGAAGTATTGATACACCGGGAAGATGTATTAGAACTATTTGATAAACTGAAAAGTAGCAAATCACCTGGACCAGATGGTATACATCCAAGGGTATTGAAAGAACTGAAATATGAGATTGCTGTCTTACTATTAGTAATCTGTGAACTATCATTAAAATCACCTGTAATACCTGAGGATTAGAGGATGGCTAATTTAATGCCAATTTTTAAAAAAGGGTTTCAGGGGTGAACCGGGAAACTATAGACCAGTGAGCCTGATGTCCGGGAAAAATGGTAGAAACCATTATAAAGAACAAAATTACTGAACATGTAGATAGTCCTGGCTTAAAGGGAGACAGCCAACATGACTTTAGCCAAGGAAGGTCTTGTCTTACTAATCTGTTATGTTTTTTTGAAGGTGTGAACAAACAGGTAGAAAAAGGTGAGTCTGTTGATATAGTGTATCTAGATTATCAGAAAGGTTTTGAGAAGGTCCCTCATGAGAGACTCTTGGCAAAATGAAAAAGTCATGGGATAGGAAGCAGTGTACTACTGTGGATCAGGAACTGGTTAAAAGACAAAGCAGAGGGTAGAGCTAAATGGCTAATTTTCTCAGTGGAGAAAGGTGAATAGTGGAGTATACCAGGGATCTGTGCTTGGTCCGCTGCTTTTTAACATATCGTAAATGACCTGGAAATGGGAATAATGAATGAGGTAATCAAATTTGCAGATGACAAAATTATTCAAAGTTGTTAAAAAAGACTGTGAAAAATTGCAAGAGGACCTTGATAAATTGGAAGACTGGGCATCCAAATGGTAAATGAAACTCTCCATTGCCTCAGGTACAAAAAGAGATTGTGAGCCCTTTGGGGACAAGGGAAATATATACATACAGTACCTGAATAAATGCTGCATTGACTTGTAGAAAAAGTGGCATAAGCGCCTAGTTAAATAAATAAATGTGGCAAGTGCAAAGTTATGCACCTAGGAAAGAATAACCCAAACTATGGTTACACAATGCAAGGTTCCATATTAGGAACCACCATCCAGGAAAAAGATTTAGGTGTCATTGTGGATAACATGTTGAAACCCTCCACCCAGTGTGCAGTAGCAGCCAAGCAAGCAAACAGAATGCTAGGAATCATAAGGAAAGGAATGGAGAATAAAACAAAGGATATTATAATGCCTCTGTATTGTTCCATGTTGCAACTGCACCTTGAATATTGTTTGCAATTCTGGTCACCGTATCTTAAAAAGGATATAGCTTTATTAGAAAAGATACAGAGAAGAGCTACCAAAATGGTAAAGGGGATGGAAGAATATCCCTATGAAGAGAGGCTAAAAAGGTTAGGGCTCTTCAACCTAGAAAAAGAGATGGCTGAGGGGAGATAAGATAGAGGTCTATAAATTAATGAATTGAGTGGAACGGGTAATCGTAGATCAATTGTTTATGCCATCAAAATATAGAAAGACTAGGGAACATGCAATGAAGCTACAGTGTAACCTATTTAAGACTAATACGAGAAAATATTTTTTCACTCAACATGTAATCAAATTTGAATTTGTTACCGGAGGATATAGTAACAGCTGGGTTTAAAAAAAAACATTTGGACAAGTTCCTGGAGGAAAGGTCCATTAAACGGGACCTGGGAAATCCATTGCTTGTCCCAATATAAGCACTGTGGAACCTGTGTGTTTTGGGGAAACTGTTAGGTACTTGTGACCTGGATTGGCCACTGTTGGAAAGAGGATACCGAGCTTGATGGACCTTGGTCTGACTCAGTATGGCATCTCTTATGTTCTTAAAGAAAGTTTGCAAGTTTTGTAATTTTCATCTTTTATCCAGTCACAGATGTGATGTTCTCAACACATTGGGACAGATTCATGGAGGATTTTTTTAACCATTTGTGAGGGGCAGCCTAGTGATTACATCAATGAGTTCTAATCTCATTTCTCCCACTGATATTTCTTCTGACTTTGGGCAGGTCACTATTTCCCACTGCCTCACGTACAAATTTCAGTTTAAAGCTCTTTGGGACAGACTTAATATATATACTGTCACTAATGTGCAGCACAGCATACATCCAGTAGTGCTAAACAAAAGGCAAATAAACATTATTAAATCTCTTTCTGTCTAGGGGGAATTACTTTCTGAAATGTTTGGTTTATCAAGTTAGTGTTTGACCTGAATACTACCTCTGGAGACATTAGCTCAATTAAATAAATAAAAATACACCTTAGTGTCTCCATTGCTTGAGACAATGATGTAGACAATGGTTCTTCAGTTATAAGAAGGTGGAAATTCTCAGAGAACAGATATGATTGGTCATTATTTTATATCATTATTGAATGTACAAAACATTATACAAAGAAAAATGCTCAAATCTGAAGGGTAAATCATTTAAATTCTTGTTTCAAAGAGTGAGTACCTAAGACCACAAGGAGGGTTAGTGGCAGAAGCTTGGTTTACCTTCCTTGGTTCTCCGTGCGGTGTTCTAATCACTAGGGCACTTCCTCCATTTATAATTATAAATCATGAATTATCAAGAAGAAAACATTACACTACCCAAACATTTAGCTGTGTGGTAGCCAGACCATTTTGGTCTTTAACTTTGTTCACTTTATTTCCTAATAAACAATATTCAACATATAAATATTGCGTATGCACTGAAATATAAACAGGGTAATTTTCAGAATACCCCCATGCAAATTTTTGAAGGGAAATCATCACTTTCTTCCACACCACCCAAAGTAGGTACTTAGTGATCATATAAAAAATACATGTAAATTTCCAAATGACAGCTCTGTGTATACTTTCCCTTGCTGATAAAACTCCACTTTTTTTTGTCAAAAGCATGGGTACTTAACATCTGCATGCCACCCCCAGCAAAAGCAGAACACCACCAGAAACAGCCACACTTTTAAACCACACATCAAAAGCATCTGGGAAGAAGTAGGCAGAACAAAATCAATGCAAAATACACACAAGCCAGGAAAATGCTGGAAAGCAATGAGCACAAATGCTCGAAGCTTAGCCAACAAAATTCCAGACCTGGAAGCCTTAATGGTGGAAACGAATTTGGACATTGTGGCCATTACAGAAACATGGTTTAATGAATCGCACAATTGGGATATAGCCATAGCTGGCTATAATCTATTCAGAAGAGACAGAGAAAATGGAAAAGGAGGTGGAGTAGCCTTGTATCTCAAAAGCAATATTAAAGCTACTGAAATGCAGGGAACATGGAGAAAAGAAGAAGCGCTCTGGATTGCGTTGGAAAGAGGAGATGGCACTGTCATCCATATTGCTGTAGTCTACAGACCTCAGACTCCAATTGAAGAGAGAGATAACAAATTGATTAAAGATATTGCCAAGATAGCAGCAAAGGGGGAAGCGATCATATTGGGTGACTTTAATCTACCTGATGTGGATTGGATTACTCCTTCTGCACATCTGGAAAGAAGCAAAAAGATTGTGGATGCTCTCCAAGATGCATTATTTAGACAAATGGTGATGGAACCAACCAGGGAAAGCTCAACGCTGGATGTAGTGCTCACCAACAGTGATAGTGTGTCGAATGTCTGCGTGAGTGCCCCTGTGAGCAAAAGCGACCATCACAGGGTATGGTTTGAGATAAAAGCCATGGTACAGGCCAATCATAGCAAGCTCAAAGTCCTAAACTTCAAATACACTGACTTCAATAAAATGGCAGAGTACTTAAAGGAGGAGATGACGGGGTGAAAGGAGATAAAGGAAGGGGAATTGCAGTGGGCTAAACTAAAGAAGGCAATAAATGGGGCAACAAATAAATATGTAGGAAAAGTAAATAAAAAAAAGAGAAGGAAACCTATTTGGTTTTCCAAAGAGGTGGCTGCTCAAATAAAGGCAAAAACCACAACTTTCGCAAAATTCAAAAGCTTGCAAACAGAACACAGAAATGAATACAGGATCCAACTCAAAGAGTCTAAAAGAGTAATAAGGATAGCAAAATCAAAGGCAGAGGAAAGGATGGCTAAAGATGTTAAGGGTAGCAACAAAACTTTCTTCAGGTATATTCGGGAAAGGAAGAAGATCAGAGTTGGAATTGCAGGACTCAGAAGAGCTGGGAAAGGACTCGTGGAAAGTGACACTGAAAAAGCGGAATTGCTAAATAAATACTTCTGCTCTGTTTTTACTAAAGAAGATCCTGGAGATGGACCAGCTGTGACTCCCAAATATAAAAATGGGAATGAAGTAGATACCACACCATTCACAGAAGACGAGGTGTTAGAACAACTTGCTAAACTGAAAGTGGACAAAGCCATGGGACCGGATGGGATACATCCTAGGATACTGAAAGAGCTCAGAGAAGTTCTTGAAGGACCGTTAAAGGATGTCTTCAACAGATCCTTGGAAACAGGAGAGGTTTCTCAGGACTGGAGAATGGCTGATGTCGTACCTCTACACAAAAGTGGTAACAGGGAAGTGTCAAACTACAGGCCCGTGAGCCTTACCTCGGTGGCGGGAAAAGTAATGGAGGCGCTCCTGAAACAGCAAATAGTGAACTTTCTCAAAACCAACAGGATGCAAGATCCGAGGCAACATGGTTTTACCGAAGGACGGTCTTGCCAAACAAATCTGATTGAGTTCTTTGACTGGGTGACGAAGGAACTAGATCAGGGGCATGCGATGGATGTCATCTACCTGGATTTCAGCAAAGCCTTTGATACTGTTCCTCATAGGAGGCTTGTCAACAAACTCAGTAGCTTGGGGATGGGTCCCAAGATGGTAAACTGGATTAGAAATTGGTTGACTGACAGACGACAGAAGGTGATTGTACATGGAGCTCACTTGGATGAGAAGAAGGTAATTAGCGGGGTGCCCCAGGGTTCGGTCCTGGGTCCGGCACTGTTCAATGTATTTGTGAGTGATATTGCTGAAGGACTGAATGGAAAAGTCTGTCTTTTTGCAGACGACACAAAAATTTGCAACAGAGTGGACTCCCCCGAGGGAGTGGTTAACATGAGGAAAGATCTACAAAAGCTGGAAGACTGGTCTAATGCTTGGCAACTACGATTTAATGCGAAAAGGTGCAGTGTCATGCACTTGGGTAGCAGAAATCCAAGGGAAATGTACACGATAGGGGGCGAGAGGTTGGTATGCACGGTTCAGGAGAAAGACCTTGGTGTGATTATCTCTGATGATCTCAAGGTGGCAAAACAGTGCGACAAGGCAGTGGCAAAAGCCAGGAGGATGTTGGGCTGCATACAGAGAGGGATTACCAGCAGAAAGGAAGAGGTACTTATGCCACTGTATAAGTCACTGGTGAGGCCTCACTTGGAATACTGTGTTCAGTTTTGGAGACCATATCTTGCAAAAGATGTAAAAAGACTGGAAACTGTTCAGAGGAAAGCGACCAAAATGATTTGGAGCCTGCGTCAGAAGCCTTATGAGAAGAGACTTGAAGACCTAAATATGTACACTTTGGAGGAGAGGAGGGACAGGGGAGATATGATTCAGACCTTTAAATAATTAAAGAGAAATGATGAACAAACCAACCTCTTCCAAAGACGGGGAAGCTGTAAAACTAGAGGGCATAACATGAAGCTGCAAGGTGGTAAATTGAAAGGCAATATCAGGAAATATTTTTTCACTGAAAGGGTGGTGGATGCTTGGAATGCCCTCCAGAAGGAAGTGGTGGGGGCAAACACAGTGACGGAATTCAAAACAGCATGGGACAAACACAGTGGATCCCTTTACAGCAATAGGATAAAAACAAAATAAACGGTACCATCTAACTTCTGAACCATATAACGTCTCAACAAATGGGGTGTCCTACATGGAGTGGTGGGTTTACCCCTAAACAAAGACATGGGGGGGGGGGGGCCTGCACAGAGTGACAGGTGCACCTACTCTTGCCATCTTGCTGGGCAGACTAGATGGACCATGCTGGTCTTTATCTGCCGTCATTTACTATGTTACTATGTATTAATGCCGTAAGCAATTCTTAAACACTCCATTTCTGTGAGTAAAAGCTTTGGAAAACTGTATAAATACCACCCTAATATAATCTTTGATAGCCCTAAAAATAACCATCATACTGATTTTCCGTATAAACCAATTCAATAAATTTTAAGTCAAAAACAAATGAGCAGGATAGCTCCCCTCACCCATAGATAAAGTTGTGGGACTGCCATGTTAGTCTACATAAAAGGCATCACTTATTTTTTATTTTTTGCAGATCTTTATTTTTGCACTTTTACATGCGAGTAGAGGAATAACCTAATGGTTAGGACATTGGCTTGATAACCAGAATTCGATTTCCTCTAACACTCCTTGAGGCCTTGAGCAAGTCACTTAACCCTCCATTGCTTTGAAAGAAAAGTCTGGCAATCTACCTCTGGTCACACCACCCAGAAAACCCAGGAGCTTCTGGGTCGACAGGAGTCAGCACCAACTCAAAAGCACACTGCTTTTTTTGTTGTTGTTTTAATATAATACATCATTTCAAAGCATTAAAACTAAATACCAGACCTTTATGTATTCCATCTTCAAAAGGTGTTGACCAGTCTCATCAGAAGAATTCACTGTATGAAAAGGTTCTCCATTTGAGTCTGTACAAAGAGTAAATGTTTAGTGACATCTCTGTTATAAGCACACCTCATTTTATATACCTGCTTTTCATGATGTTTGGATATAGACACTTCGGATATCGTAGCATTTTTTAATCAATGTAATTCCAGTTGGGATCAAGTACCTATTTTTGCTAACCAGCAGTATACTAATTAAGTTAAATTTCACTTTGTCTTTGTAGCTCAAGGATGGGCAGGTTAAAAGTAGTGGAAATGGACTGGAGACTATGATGACCAATTAAAAAAACAATTAAGAGGTCTTTGTACATGAAAACCAAAATTAACATGGCACCTTTGCCCCAATAAATCCTTCCCTTCTTTTCTCCTCCAGCTCTCCTTGTTCTCAGCCACTAGCAGAAAAATTCCCATCCTAAACTGCTCAGCTATATGAATAGCAGCTGAATGTTGCTGCTATCGCTCTAATTATAGTCAGTGCTTCCACTTTTACAAATAGCCACACTGAATATATGTTAACTGCAGGGTTTTACCAGAGGCTGGCATTTTGTTTTTACTTTTTAAAACACTAGATCTGTGGGAACCCATAAACTGATCGGCCACTGTAACAAAGCTTTAGGAGAAGCTATGGTTTGTCACATGTTTTATTTTATTTCCTGCAACTCTTTCATGCAGCATTTACCTGTAAATTCATGACACTTCATGCTTATTTTCTTTAAGTAAGCTACAGCACTCATACTACTGCTCTTTACTCGAGCTTCCATTCCCAGCTGCGCCACATGCAGATCATGTAAAGGTTGCCCATTTTTTGCGACTTGTTTCATCAATGTTAACACAACCTGAAGAATATATGTCAAAATTAAATTAAAAAAAAATACAACACACCAAAATTATAATCTGACATCATACTTTAGAGGCAACTAAAGCTGGGCATATCACATATGTTCAAGTGAAATAATAACACTTTACTAATATATGCAAACATACACCAATCTATCATTTGAGACCAGACCATTTCCTCCTATGATTTTCCATCCAAGTTTAAACATTACATGGTGGTCTCGGTAAGAATCATAGCATATATTGGGAAGCACCAAACTGTACTATACATATATATTATGACAAACTTATTTCACTTCAACACTTAGGAAGGTGTTTGCTAAAGTCTATTAAGTTTTTGTACCTATATGTTATGTGCAAAAACTAAGATGAAATAAGTACAAAGTCTGTGCACTGTTGAGGGTATGCCCAACATCTGCAGTCAGCACATAGGATAGACACACACTTAACAGATGAGACCATGTTCCATGCCTCAACGCAAGTGCACTTGAACCGTCTGGTATCTGCCAAGGCATAGAACACAGGCCCCGGCACAAAATTTAAGTTTTTTAAAAATGTAGTGTCAGATGGCAGTGTTACTGGACCCCCAGCACATAACTATCCCAACTTGCTCCCTCAATCCCTCCCCCTATGCATGGGCAGTTCCCCACTCAGTACTGTTCCCCCTAGCAGTATACCTCCCCCCATAACAACTATGTCCTGACCTTCCCCCCACCAGGGCTCATGCCATGCATTCCCTGGATATCTAGTAGACTGGGGCCAGAGTGATCTTCCTCCACATTCCTACCCAAGAGCCACCTAGGTTAAAAATGGTAGTTATAATCCCTAGCTTTAGTCTCAAGGTACTACCACTAGGGGGTCACTCTTTATATGGCACATTGACCCTTAATGACAGTACCACAAGGCTACTGATAGGGATCATAATCACCATTTTGAACCCCATAGGATCCAGGGAGGGAACAGAAGGGGATCGCTCCTGTCTTGGTTCACTAGATGACCAGGGAAACCCCCATGTGAGTCCTGAGGAGGGCAGGAGATCAGATTGGGGAGTGGAGGGAGCTGACTATAGCCACTGTTTTGCCTCCCTTTGACAGGCCATGTGAAGCTGCCACACTACTGACTGCCGGTCACACTACTGCACTTAACACCACTTCATGATAGCTTTCATCGGACATGTCCAGTTTCTTTCCAGAACTTACCCCAAACCACTTTAGGCACTTACTATGATATTACCACACAGTAGCCATTAGTGTGGGCCCACATAATGGTTTATGTATATTAAATCTCAGGCTAAGTGCTTAACACACTTTAACAAACATGCACCTAAGTAACTTAAATAGCAAGGATGTACACTCAATTTGCGCATTTGGTTCAGAAAAGTTTATGTATGTAAAGAAATGTACATTAAATTTACTTTATGCCAATAAATCCTCCAAATTAAGTTTTATATCCATTATCTATGAACACTAAAATTGTGGTTCTTCTCAAGTGCCACCGAGTATATTGACTCATTGCGACCCTCTTGATAGCTGTCCTAAACTGTGCTCGATCTTTAGTCAAGCGGCTAAATTTTGATAATATAACAGCAGCTATGGTTGCCTCTATCAATTGCATTGCTGGCCTTCCTCTTTTGTGCTAACCTTCAACTTTGCCAAGCACAATGTCTTTCTCCAATGATCAATCTTTTTGCATGATGGTTCAAAGTATGGAAGTCAAAGTCTCAAAAAAAAAAAAAAGGTATAGGTTTTATCACCTCTAGAGCAGACTGACCTCTTCTTTGGGCAGTCTATGATGCACAGTACTGTGTGCCAGCACCATAATTCAAAGGCATCAATTTTCTTCCTGTCTTTCTCCTTCACTATCCAACTTTAGCGTATATATAACATTGAAAATACCATGGCTTAGATAAATCAAATCTTTGTATGCAGAGATAAGTCTCTGCACTTAAGAAGCTTGTCTTGGTCCTTTTCACGGTCATTCCATCAAGAGCATTGTAACATCAGATTTCTTGACTGCTTGTCATTTCATTATCGATCCAAGGAGATTAAAGTTATCTACTGTTTCTAATTCTTCTCAATCAAGGATAAAATCATTGATTTTGCTAATTATCAGGATCTTAGTCTTCATGTTAAGGTGCAGGCCCATTTTAAGACTACCTTCCTTGATCTTTAGGACGTTTCAGATGTTCTTCACTTTCAGCCAGTAATGTGGTATCTCCAGCACAGTGAAGGCTGTTGATGAGTAACACCAATCTTCATTCCCCAGTTAATCTTCAAACAGTCCTGCTTTTCTATTTGTTCTTCATATAAATTCAAAAGTTAAGGACAAAGTATATAAACTTGTTGTACATCTTTGCTTAAACCATTCAGTTTCTTCTTGTTCTGTTAAAACTTAGTTCTCATGCACAACTTTTACATTGATCAAGAAGGATCAGATGTTCTGGTATACCCATACTTTTTAATGCAGCCCTGAGTTTATGATTTACACTTAGATATCCTTTTGGTATTCTTTCATCTTTTCAAGGATTTGTTTCATATCCATGATGTCTCTTGGTCCTCATCCTTTCCTGTATCCTGCTTACATTTCAGGCAGTTTCAGGTATGTATGTAGTCTTCACTGAATGATCTTGAGTAGAATCTTGCTGGCATGTGGGATCCGAGCAATTGTATAAATTTCCAGTCAGTTGGATCACAATCAGTATCAGTACAAACAGATCTTTTCCAGTCAGTTGGCCAAGATGTTGTGTTCCAAACTTCCTGGCAGAGTCTTAGAAGTACTTTAACAGCTGCATCTGCTTACTGTAATATTTCAATGGGAATGCCATCATTGCTCAGTGCTTTATTCTTTGATAATGCTTGCAATGCTGCTTCAACTTCTTCTCTCGTCACCAATGTTTTTTAATAGTAAAGTAGATGAAATAGCTGTTGATCCACTTTATCTTATGGTATAACTATGTAATCTTGCCAGCTTTTCTTGATCTTCTCAGCATCATTCAACATGAATCCTTAGGTATCTGATCATTTCAATTTGTTGGAATTTTCTCTAACTCAAATCTTTAGGAAAGCCAATGTTGTGCTTCCTTTCATACCCTGATTCTACTTCCTTGCCCATCATAGTAGCATTTTGTCTGCACACTGAAAATCTCTCAAGTTCCTTTCAGCACAACTTACATGTCATCCCATAACTCTTCTGGTGCACTCATTTGTATCCAAAGTGGCAAATATATTTTACAGTAGTCTTTAAAGTCCAGTAATATGTTTTCAGAATCCAATTTTGCTACACTGCATTCATGAATGGCTGTGTCTTTTTCAACTTTAGCTTGAGTTTGCATACTAGTAGCTGGTGATCTGTACCACAGTCAGCTTCTGGTTTTGCCTTTTGTTATTGAGTTTTCCATCGTTGGCTTCCATAGATGTAATCAATTTGATTTTTGTACAATTCATTGGGCTAAGTCCATTGTACAGTTGCTGCTTGTGTTTCTAGAAGATGTTCAAGATGAACAGATGGTTAGTCTTGCAGAACTCCATCAGTCTTTCTCCAGCTTCATTGCTATTGCCAAGCCCATATTTTGCCTTCTTTTGCATTTCAGTCGCCCATGAATATCGGTTTATCTGGTTTGCATGCTCTGTCTATTTCAGATTGTAATTGATTATAGAACTGATCAACATCTTCCTTTTCTGCATCTGTTGGTGCATATACCTGAATAATAGTTGTGCTGATGGGTATTGCTCGTAGACTAAGAAATTAAGATTTCACCGATTACAATGTATTTTATTACAGTTCATGCAAGTTTCTTCTTAAATTATAAATGCAACACTATCTCTTCTTTGTCTTTCATTTCCGGCAGAGTATACCATGTGATCATCAAATTCAAAGTACCTAATGCCAGTCTATTTCAGTTCGCTTTTTATTCTTGACCATCTCCAGCTTCCCTTGGTTCATGCTTTGTATGTTCGATGTCCCAGTATGTAAGACATCTTAGCAGCTAATGATTTATTTCCAGTCAGATGTCCAGAGTGTTTTGATCCAACCAAATCATAAATGCTGGCTTTACTCTGAAGAGTCTTCAGCTCTTCTCCAGTAAACCAATGAGTGCCTTCTGACCAGAGAATCTTTAGTTGAAAATATCTATTGCGCTTTTACACAAAGACTGCCAACAATCAGCATGCTTACTCCCCATCCCAATCCATCCCACCACCCCTTCAACGCACGAAAGGCAATATCGCAGAAAAGTGCCTGCAATATCTTTCATGCCCATGTTAGCTGCTACCACCAATCAATCTGCATTAGCCCAGCGGTAGCAGCTAATGCCCTATAGAAGACATAACTCTTAGTGATCAATTCAGATTGTGAACATACAATAACTTGTCATTCTCTGGTATTTCTTTAGACTGAAGAGGCATCCTCATTAAAATCATTCCCCCAATGCATCTGGTCAATAAATGGCACTAATCAGTATAAGATAATAACAAATTGCATGCAGAGTAGTATAAACCAACAAAGACCATGCACAAACAAGGGCTCACATACTGTACCTCTCTGACTTCAAAATTGAGTAGCAAGCTAGTAACATCGTCAGGGAAGCCTTCTTTCAATGGAACAGGTAGAATTTCTTGTAAATCATCCGGGTTCAGCATGGATTTTGGTACTGGCACAGTTTCTTTATGCCTACCTGCTATTTTCAATAATAAGGTCAGCAATTTTTAAGAAAGAAGAAAAAAGTTATAAAAAACATTTGAACAGATGCAGATGAATAAATCATGTAGCTTTTTTCATGACATCTCTAGAATTTAAAGCTCTGCTGTGCTTAAGACACACCACTATCAGCAGTTCACTCAGTTCCCTCCATTCCTATATAGGCAAAAAAGTGAAGGGCAAATACTCGAGAGAAAAATATGGACAAGGCCCTCAGCCTCTCGACATTCTGAGGATGCCAGAAGGGCCACAAAATCCAGTCATTCCCATGGAATCCCAATTCCTCACAATACTGAAGGCTACAGAGGTAGCAGCAGCTGCCCTGTCTGTCTGAGGATGACGGACAATTTAAGTGTGGCATTTACACCTGCTCTTAAAGCGTAATATCCATGTCTGGAATGTAGCTGCAATTTATAAAATACTAGCATAAATCCTGCCTAAAGACAGATAGGAACCTACTTGTTTTTATAAAATAGACTTAAAATAGGTGTGTTTTGAATACCATAACATAGGCACCCTATTATAAAAATTATTCTCCATGACTCTACACTTAAGGCAAACCTTGAAGATGTAGTTCTGCTTCTCTAAGTTATGAAAAACTGAATCGAATGAACAAGGAAACTAAACTTGAGAACTTTAAACAAAAAAGAATTCTAAACAGCAATGGGGAAAGGCAATTATAGAAAGACAAAAATATCCCACAAGCCAACTAGCATAATGAAGCAAGGAAAACAAATTAGTACTTAGAACTATGGTATGCTACATGTCCTTAGAGACTAAGGGCTCCATTTACCAAAACTGGGTGATGGCTGCAAAAAGCATCATTAGCTGCAAAAGTCCCACAGTATGTGCAGGGGGCATTCCCAGCATTTTCCCTGCAGATATCAGAGGAAATGCTGGGATCGCTGGAGGGAGGTTAGCATCATGGATGCAGTTCATGCCATCCATTGAGGTAGTGATAGCTGAAACCACGAAGTCTGCAGTAAATACTGCTACTGTGCAATGTGAATACCCACAGTAGTGGTACAGAACCAGAATGCCCACTCTCTGCCCATATACCACCTACTGGAGAAGTCACTGTGTGAAATGCAGCAACTGTGCAAAAAAGGCCCATAATAGCTTCATTTCTCTCACACTAGTTGTCTTCATGGTGTGATGATCCCGCATTAGTGCCACACAAATCTACCCCAATCAAGCAACATCAAGGAGTACAACAGGAATCTGCCTTAACCCACCTATTTAACACATACATCCAACCAATATGCTTGATAATAAAGAGATACATCCTCTACCGTATATATGTAGATGATATCTATAGATATCTATATATACACACACACACACCATTCTCCATGGCCTTCCCAGTACACACAAAAGAATGCTTCAAAGCAATTGTATATTACAAAAACTACATAAACTACAAAAGAGGTCCTCTACATGTACAAAGAACCAAATTTCAACCCACCACCTACACTAAAGGTTTGGAACATCAACATGGAAGTGATGCTGGAGGTCCATTACCTTGGGATGCTAGACCAGCGACTAGACCTGCATGCACAAGTCAAGAAAACCATATCAACTGCATATCACAAAATGAAAATTCTAAGACACCTTCGCCCACTGCTTAACATCAGCTACTTCCGAATGGTATGCCAAGCCATAATTACTCCTCATCTTGACTACTGGAACATAATATACCAAGGAATGCCAAAGTGTACATTACAGCTATTACAGATTGCCCAAATCACAGTTTGAATCATAAGTAGTGCTTCACGACAGGTTCACACAGCTCCCATACTGAAACAGGTACACACAAGGCGCTACTCACCATCTTTAAGATGCTGCACAATTTATCTTCACACCACCTCCAAACCTCAATATAAAAAGATTCGGATTATCGAGCCAGAAGATGAACACACTCAAAACATCCTCACTATACCAATCCTAAAGTTCAAAAGCATTCAAACTGCATGCAACCAAACCTTTTCATTTTACACACCGATTATATGGAAATCTCTCCTGGCTGAGAAAAGAACTATAGACACACTATTTTACTTTCATAAGAAGCTTAAAACCCACCTCTTTCTAGAACATTTTGTATCCCTAACCTAACATGAGGCTATAAAGACACTTGCCTGTTACACCTGCACATTACACAAACAAGAGACCAATGTAATCACCATGTTATAGTATGTAACAAGTCTAATTTAAATCAAACACTCATTTGATGTAAAGTCTGTTTAAATTTGTTTAAATAAAGTTGTAAGTTGAATTAAGTTACTTTCCTTGGTACACAGAGTTCAGTTATCTGTACACCGCTTTGACTCTTAAATAAAGTGCTATAAAAGAATTGTCAAATAAATAAACAGTAGCATAGAAACGTATCTGAATGTATGGTGAAAGCTCTGGAGTTCCTAGATTACTGCAGCTCCACTGCTCCTCTCTTCACTTAAGTCTGCCAAACTTGTCAGATGTTTTTCAGCTTATCAGTAAGCCTACCATTGTGTGGTATCTCCATTTCCCTCATTAAAAAGCTAAAGTTTCTCTGAAGCAGGCTGTTGTGGTTAATATGTTCACTTTTTTGCACTCAAACCACTTGTATACCCACAATGAATTGCCAAGAATATGGTTGTGCACTTAAGGGAGAGGGAGAAAGGAGATTGGCATAATACCAATGTAAAAAACACACCAAGGTCAATATTCAGCTGATACTTACCTGGATAACTTAGGAGTTCTTTTCATAAAAAGAAAAATGTGGGCAACTTATCTGCTTCCTTTTAGCCAGATTTTCAGCCAGCCTAACCATTTAAGTAGGATCATTGAACATAGTAACAAAGTAACATAGTATATGACAGCAGATAAAGACCAGTATGATCAGTCTAGTCTGCCCAGCAAGGCGGCAAGAGTAGGTGCACCTGACACTCCAGGAAGTTCACCACTCCCCATGCCTTTGTTTAGGGGTGTATTTACAGCTCCGTGTAGGTCACCCCTATTTGTTCAGATATAAGAGATAGTTATGTAAGCCTTAAACAAATGAGTGGTCTGATCAGGTTAGGACAGCGATCCATGTAGACAGCACAGAAAGCACAGTTACCTGTAACAGGTGATCTCTGGGAACAGCAGGAATAAGTCTTCACATATGGGTATTGTCGGTACCGACGGAGGCTGCGCAGGAACGCTCCCCAGTATCCAATCAGAACGCTTTTGGGAGCATCCCACCACACCTGCGTGCTGC
Source organism: Ichthyophis bannanicus (assembly GCA_033557465.1). Lineage (NCBI taxonomy): Eukaryota > Metazoa > Chordata > Amphibia > Gymnophiona > Ichthyophiidae > Ichthyophis > Ichthyophis bannanicus. The sequence goes on along the minus strand of CM066043.1, from coordinate 121,924,892 downwards.
CTTCCCACCTTTCCCAACTGCTCTCCTCAGTTGAGTTTTAAAGCTGAGACAAAGGGAGAGAGAGAGAGAGAAGGGAAAGAGATAGAGAGAACAACTCCTAGGGGAGGTGGGTGGGTTGTGAAGACTTATTCCTGCTGTTCCCAGAGATCACCTGTTACAGGTAAGTAACTGTGCTATCTCCAGGAACAAGCAGGAATGAGTCTTCACATATGGGGACTCCCAAGCTAAGATGCCTGAAGGAGGCCCCAGCATGTTGCAATCTAAAGATGGGCCATGCTTATCCCTAAAAACCTCAGGCATCCAGGGGATGGAGGGTAGGAGTTGAACTAGAAAAGAAAAAGAGATGCTGTGAACAGCTTAAGTAAACAAGGTATCCAAGGGGGGCCCTTGTGTAAATGATATTAGAAAAAAGTTGAGTCCTAATTATCTAATGTGGATCTCACTCAGAAATATTGCAAAATATTTGTTGAGGGTAATAAGGGTCTGTGGTTGAGAGCCAGATCATTATCCTCAGAGAAATTCCCCCAATGTGAAGTAGAGGGAAAAAAATAATTTTGCAATGCAGGAAGAGATGAGAAGTCCTCATGGCTAGAACTAACCCTAGAAGAAGTATTGGGGTTCAATGAGGTTGGACTTTTGAGAATAGGTAAAGCTTCTGTAAAGTCCAAGAAATTGAACTTCTTGTCCTTGGAGCAGAATAAGGTCCTAGGAAGAGTGGAGATAATCTGACTGGTTTGTTTGAAAAGGTAGATATACCCTTTGCAGAAAAAAGGGGATAGGTCTTTAAAAACCCCTTTATTCCAATGAAAGAGAAGATATTTATACTAGGCGTTGAGCCTCCAATTTTTTGAAGATCATTAAAAGTTCTTTTAAGTGATGTCACTTATGATGAAGACTTTACATGTAGAGCTTCAGGTATGACGTAACCTAAAAGGTAACGGTAAAGAAGGTATTTGGTAAAAAACCATAGAAATTGATTGTCTACTGAGTTTATGGTATGCTGGGGCAGCATTAATATGGACAGTAGACAAAATCTTTCAAAGTCAGATGATGCATAGAGATTGACGCTACAACAAGAAGGATTAAGACCTACTTGAGAATGTTGATGGAGAATCTCTGTCTGGTTAAATATGGAAGAACTATAGAAAGTTTCATGGAAACTGGTAGTATATTCTTCACTGGTGTGAATGAAACGGAAAGACAGAGTCCTTTATTAAACCAACGGCCGCCCGACACAGGCCGTGTTTCGTACCCTTCGTCAGGGGCTAGCCAGGCAAAGAAACTAAAAACAAACATATTAATCATTGAAACTGATAAAAGAACAAGCAAGCCAAGCATATGATTAAAACATTACAAACACAAATATTAAAAATCATGAAACAATAAATATGTAGAACAATGCTAAACTTAAAATAAAACAATAATACTGATAAATATGAATATGAAAATGGAACGATAGTGCTCGGGACCTGATAAAAATGTGCACAAATAAAACTTACATACTAACCTCTGTTGCAGTTCCTAAAATGAAGTCTTACTTCACACTGTTTGTGCAAACATATAGGTTACATACTAATGCTAAAAGACATAATAAATACAGGTAAAAATATAAAATCATATGGCAAAACATTGCACACAAATTGAATCTAACTAACAATTGGAGAACACAGAGAGAGGAGGACAGAGACAAGATATGAGATCAAATGAAATGCTAATACATATAACATGGCAATAACTATTGCAAAAAAAGGGGGTATCTAAAGGGAAATAGGAGTGAGTCAGTGGAAACATACCAAAAGCCCGATGAGTTATACAGTTGTGGCCATATTAATGTCAAAAATAGGGAATAATGGCAACTTGCACATATGGGGAAAAGCCGCACATTCTAAAAAAGTTTTTTCCAAAAGATACCGTCATATGTTATCCTAAAAATCAATAAAACGGCGAAATGAAGTTAAATTAAAAATACTAATGACTACTGACCCTTATTGTAAACATGCTTAAAACCATATTGCTAATACGACCGTATTACTATATATAAAACATAAGCTGTGTGGGTAAGGAGGGTCACCTAGAGATCCAAACACACATGTGCAAAGAAATAAATTAAAATCAAACCGAAAGCCAAAGTATAATTAGAACATAGTCCTAAACCAATATAATCTCTGGAATGCAAATACCGGAGGAATCATCAAAAGCGTGAAGCATTCAGCTGAAAAAAGAAGGAAACTCTTACCTAAAAAAACTGCCGTCAAAACTCAGATGACGCGCAGAAGGGAAAGGACGCCCACTCATGCGCATATGAGGAGAGAGAAGGGGGCGGAGCTAATCATTGGCAGGATGCATAGAAATTAAAAATGAGACTAAATAACACAATAGATTGAAAATGCTTATGTGAGCATACAATAATAAGCCGAGAGCATAAAAATTGGATAACTTAAAAACGAAGTCCAAAGCATATGCAGCCCAAAAAAAACGTATATCATTAAAAACATTTGAAGCTATAGACTCTAAACAATATCAATGATACTAACCAGTAGGTGATGAATAGATTAACAAACCAATAGGTAAATAAATAGATTAAAAACCATAGGTTGTGGGGAATACCAAGGAAAACTCCTTAGGTAAAACAAGTGGAAGATGAAGCACCATAACAAGAACAGTGTCATTAAAGAAACCGCATGGCAAATGCCGCGCCAAATCAATAAAGTGTCAATAATGTAAAAACATAAATAAATAATTAAATAAAATACCCAAACGCCTATGGGCACATATAAATAAATAACACTAAAACATCCATAACAGTAAGGCGTGTAGGGGAAGCGACAAAATCTAAAGACTATACTGCAGCGCTGTCAGACAAAAAACCGCATGGCGAATGCCGCACCAAATCAATAAAGTGTCAGTAATGTAAAAACATAAATAAATAAATAAATAATTAAAATACCTAAATAACTATATGCACATATAAATAAATAACAGTAAAACAACCATAAACAGCAAAGCGCATAAGGGAAGTAACATAGTAAAAACTATGCTGCAGCGCTAACAGATAAAAAAGCCAAAATGTCAAGCAACAAAATAAACACAGTGCCGACACTATGCCATGATAGAAGGATAAATAAATAAAAATTATATATATAATAAGCATCCCTACATGATCATGAAGAAACTGATGCCGGAAGGCGCCAACCAACACCCAATGACCATTGCATATAAAGGATCAGGAATCATCAGCAAGCCCAAAAAAATATATAAAATGAGAGCACCATGGGCAAAAAACTATGGGCTCCAAAGACACTGTAGACCGTATGAAAATAATGGTGATGAAAGTTAACGGCCAGAAGACTATACAGAAAGGAGACCAAACTGGATTGGAACCAGAAAATCTGTTAAAAAACAACAAGCAACACGTAATGCCCTAAAAGAAGTAAACACTCACAATGCCAGATCAAAGGAAAACTGACAAATCTGCATCCAAATTCAAACCCGCTGGGGCCAAGGAATCCAAACAAAAGATGAACCTTTGCTCAAGTCTCATAATGGTCTTAATGTCCCCACCCCTCCAATTGGCCTTGACTTTCTTAATGACAAAGAACTTTAGATCCATAACTTTGTGACAGGCATCAAGCCAGTGTTGGACCAAAGGCTTATCAGTTAATTGGCGCTTGATTGAGCTTTTATGTTCTACTATTCTGGTCCTTATGGGGCGGGTGGTTTTGCCTACATACAGCTTTTTACACGGACATTGAACAACAGACAACATTGCTAGTTTCACAATTAGAGAAGTCATCTATGTAAAAAATCTGGTTAGTAAAAGGATGGACGAAGGAATTGCGAACAGGAAGTGAATTTAAGCACACTGAGCATTTGCCACATTGGAATTGCCCCTTAAACTTTGACAGCAGCTTCCTCTCGGTGAAGGCAGAGGGTACTAGTAAATTTTGCAAATTAATATTGCATTTGTGTGCCACTGTAAGCTTAAGATTTCTGAATGCTGGTAGAGTCTGTACCAAATGCCACTCTTTCTGTAAAATCTTAACTATTGATTTAGATTGTGAGGAATATATGAGAGGGCAGACTATGCGTATCTCCTCACTGCGCTTATTGGTCTGAAGCAATTCTTCTCTAGAAGTCTCACGAGCCCTAGTGTATGCCTTATGCAGATACCTCGAATAATCCACAAACTTAGAGTGTCTATATGGTGACTGAGAATTGCTATACCAAGCTAATATAGTATAAAGACGTGAGTCGGCTCATCAAATCGTGAGTTGATACAACCTGGAAAATTTTCGTCAAATCGTGAGCCGGCACACTAAAGTATGAATGATTGTGTTAGAGCACTTTGAGTTTGGTGCCATGATTTCACATTACCATATATACATATACACAAAAAAATTTTAATTAAAAGGGAGGTTACGCCTCGAGAGGGAGTAGTTACTCACTCACGGCAAAAACTTCCGACAAAAACAATCACACATTGATATACTATATTAGCTTGGTATAGCGATTCTCAGTCACCATATAGACACTCTAAGTTTGTGGATTATTCGATATATCGAGTGGCTTGGGATTTATAGTTGTAGTTTATGCAGATACCTAGCAGGATAGTCTCTTGCCAAGAATCTTGAAGTGGCATTTGGTACAGACTCTACCAGCATTCAGAAATCTTAAGCTTACAGTGGCACACAAATGCAATATTAATTTGCAAAATTTACTAGTACCCTCTGCCTTCACCGAGAGGAAGCTGCTGTCAAAGTTTAAGGGGCAATTCCAATGTGGCAAATGCTCAGTATGCTTAAATTCACTTCCTGTTCGCAATTCCTTCGTCCATCCTTTTACTAACCAGATTTTTACATAGACGACTTCTCTAATTGTGAAACTAGCAATGTTGTCTGTTATTCAATGTCCGTGTAAAAAGCTGTATGTAGGCAAAACCACCCGCCCCATAAGGACCAGAATAGTAGAACATAAAAGCTGCATCAAGTGTCAATTAACTGATAAGCCTTTGGTCCAACACTGGCTTGATGCCTGTCACAAAGTTATGGATCTAAAGTTCTTTGTCATTAAGAAAGTCAAGGCCAATTGGAGGGGTGGGGACATTAAGACCATTATGAGACTTGAGCAAAGGTTCATCTTTTGTTTGGATTCCTTGACCCCAGCGGGTTTGAATTTGGATATAGATTTGTCAGTTTTCCTTTGATCTGGCATTGTGAGTGTTTACTTCTTTTAGGGCATTACGTGTTGCTTGTTTTTTTTAAACAGATTTTCTGGTTCCAATCCAGTTTGGTCTTATTTCTGTATGGTCTTCTGGCCGTTAACTTTCATCACCATTATTTTCATACGGTCTACAGTGTCTTTGGAGCCCATAGTTTTTTGCCCATGGTGCTCTCATTTTATATATTTTTTTGGGCTTGCTGATGATTCCTGATCCTTTATATGCAATGGTCATTGGGTGTTGGTTGGCGCCTTCCGGCATCAGTTTCTTCATGATCATGTAGGGATGCTTATTATATATATAATTTTTATTTATTTATCCTTCTATCATGGCATAGTGTCGGCACTGTGTTTATTTTGTTGCTTGACATTTTGGCTTTTTTATCTGTTAGCGCTGCAGCATAGTTTTTACTATGTTACTTCCCTTATGCGCTTTGCTGTTTATGGTTGTTTTACTGTTATTTATTTATATGTGCATATAGTTATTTAGGTATTTTAATTATTTATTTATTTATGTTTTTACATTACTGACACTTTATTGATTTGGTGCGGCATTCGCCATGCGGTTTTTTGTCTGACAGCGCTGCAGTATAGTCTTTAGATTTTGTCGCTTCCCCTACACGCCTTACTGTTATGGATGTTTTAGTGTTATTTATTTATATGTGCCCATAGGCGTTTGGGTATTTTATTTAATTATTTATTTATGTTTTTACATTATTGACACTTTATTGATTTGGCGCGGCATTTGCCATGCGGTTTCTTTAATGACACTGTTCTTGTTATGGTGCTTCATCTTCCACTTGTTTTACCTAAGGAGTTTTCCTTGGTATTCCCCACAACCTATGGTTTTTAATCTATTTATTTACCTATTGGTTTGTTAATCTATTCATCACCTACTGGTTAGTATCATTGATATTGTTTAGAGTCTATAGCTTCAAATGTTAATGATATACGTTTTTTTTGGGCTGCATATGCTTTGGATTTCGTTTTTAAGTTATCCAATTTTTATGCTCTCGGCTTATTATTGTATGCTCACATGAGCGTTTTCAATCTATTGTGTTATTTAGTCTCATTTTTAATTTCTATGCATCCTGCCAATGATTAGCTCCGCCCCCTTCTCTCTCCTCATATGCGCATGAGTGGGCGTCCTTTCCCTTCTGCGCGTCATCTGAGTTTTGACGGCAGTTTTTTTAGGTAAGAGTTTCCTTCTTTTTTCAGCTGAATGCTTCACGCTTTTGATGATTCCTCCGGTATTTGCATTCCAGAGATTATATTGGTTTAGGACTATGTTCTAATTATACTTTGGCTTTCGGTTTGATTTTAATTTATTTCTTTGCACATGTGTGTTTGGATCTCTAGGTGACCCTCCTTACCCACACAGCTTATGTTTTATATATAGTAATACGGTCGTATTAGCAATATGGTTTTAAGCATGTTTACAATAAGGGTCAGTAGTCATATTAGTATTTTTAATTTAACTTCATTTCGCAGTTTTATTGATTTTTATTTATTTATTTATTTAACAAGTTTTTTATACCTCCTTTTCCTTCAATCAAAGCGGTCACAAGAAATACAAGGTATAAACAAGGGAAACAAACAGTATAGACATGACAACATATGGTAATGTAGGAAAAATAACAAGGGTTAACAATATAGTGGATTATTTATAAAATATATACAATAGATGATATCTTAGTCATTTGTTGATCCATAGTGCTGAATGAAAAGTAAAGTTTTTAATTGCTTACGAAAGTCACTTAAAACATCAATTGCACGTAAATCAGGAGGGAGAGAGTTCCAAATCAAAGGGGCAGCCAAAGAAATTGCTCGCTGTGATGTACATTTGCGTGATTTAGCGAAGTTTCTTGGGGTATTGAGGGTGTTTGAGGTGGATAATCTTCTAGGTCTGTTGCTGGTATCACGGGATAAGAGGGCATGGAGGCTGGTTGCAGAACTGTTGTGCTTCATTTTGAAGATGTTTATGATTAACTTATACTTTATGCGAAGGGTTATCGGGAGCCAGTGGAGATCTTTAAGGATGGGGGTAATGTGGTCATGATTTGTGGAACCGTTAATTATTCTGGCTGCTGTATTCTGTGCCATTTGAAGAGGTTTGAGAGCATGTTTTGACAGCCCATTGTAGATAGGGTTGCAAAAATCCAGAATGGGGGTAATAAGTGCCTGGCAGACTGTACGAAAGTGTTCATAAGAGATAAGAGGCTTGAGGCGTCTAATTATTTTCATTCGGTAATAAGCGCTTTTAACAGTTTTCTTTATGTGAGATCGTAGGTCTAGCTTCTTATCGAGGGTTACCCCGAGGTATCTTACCTCATCCTTAATTGGAATCTCAGTACTGTTGCATGTGATGTATTGTGGGGGATTAAAGTTGGTGTTTCTAGTGACAATAAGTGCTTCAGTCTTCTTCAAGTTTATTGCAAGGTTGTTATTTGACAGCCAAATGGAAATGCTGGTAATGCAGTTTGAAATCTTGTTGTAGTTTGGGCAGTTGATATCAATCGGAGTGTAGATCATAATATCATCTGCATAAATTGTGTAGTCTATATGATGAGTTGATATTATGTGACATATTGGTTGGATAAAGAGGTTAAAAAAGTGATGAGAGTGCAGATCCCTGCGGTACGCCTTGTTTGATAACTGTATGATGTGAAGTGTTTAGACCGACTTTAACTGTCTACCAATTAGGTAGGACTCAAACCAGTTTAGGACGGTGCCAGTTAGACCGATGTTCTTTAGTCTGGCTAATAGTATTGAATGGTCCACTGAATCAAAGGCCGCTGAAATATCTAAGAAAATCATTAAGGTTCCTCTATTATAGTTGTCTATGGTTTGAGTGATATCATTAAATAAATAAAGTAGCAGCGTCTCAACTCCATGGTTCGGGCGGAAGCCATGCTGATGTATGTCAAGTGGCGCATGCTCATCAATATGGTCTTGGAGCTGTAGTTGTACTACCTTCTCGATAATTTTTGCCAGGAGTGGTAAGCTGGAAATTGGTCTATATGCAGCTGGATTGTTTTTTTCAAGGTTGGTTTTCTTAAGGATAGGCCTTATTGTGGCTAATTTCAGCTGTTCTGGCATGATTCCTTGATTTAGGGAGTTGGTTACTAGGTGGTGTATAAAATTAATAAAGTTTGACTTAGTAGCTTTGACCCAAGGTACTGAGCAAGGATCTGTGGGTGCGGTACTTGTGTTAAGTGCAGCAATGATGTCTGAAAGCTGCTTAGTTGAGGGAATATGAAACTTGTTCCAAATTGTACTTGGTAAAATAAGATTGTTTTTTTCAGATTGTTTTAAAGGTGGAGTCTGGCCTATTTTTCTCGAAGATAATCCGCAAACACTTCAGGATTGATCAGGATGTCTTTATCAGAACAAGGTTCATTAACTAGGTATTTTACTATCTCAAAAAGTTCTCTAGGTTTGTTATAAGCTTTCTAGATAGTGTTTGTGTGGTATTCTTTTTTTGATTTGTTGATGAGATCATTATAATTCTTTTGCTGAATTAAATATAAATCCTGAGAGGTGGTAGATTTGGATCGTCTCCATTGGCGTTCTAACTTCCTTAATTCTCTCTTAGCATCGCGTATGTTATTTGAATACCATGGTGCGTGATGTTTCCTTTTGATCTTTTTTGAGTCTGTTATAGCCTTGGCTGCAGTGCTGATGGTGTCATACCAATTGTTTACTTGTTTGTTCAAATCAAGTTCAGCTGAGTTAAGGTGAGGTATTGTGTCTAGTAAGAATTGATCTCTATTGAAGGCTTTGAACCTTCTGGGGGTAACCGCAGTAGCTTTTATTTTATCGAGCTTGTCAAACGTGCTTTTGAATTCTATTTTAATTCTATGGTGATCTGACCATGGAACTGGGGTAATTATGGGTGATGAGAAGTTGCCATTATTTATGATGTGGTTGGGGGCAAAGATGAGATCTGGCATGGATCCGTATTTGTGCGTGGGAGCGTTTATTAATTGGGTATATTGTAAGGCGTCCATAGCTTGCAAGAAGGTTTCCTTATCTATATTGGAAGAGGAGTTGAGGTTGAAGTCTCCTAGTAAAATTAGAGGTTTATGGTGAGAGTTGACTGCACAGACGGTTTCTAAAATGGAGGTTAGCTCTTCAGCTGGGGCATGAGGTGCTCTATATAGTAGGCTGATGGCTAGGTGTTTGTTACCCACTGTGATAGTGCTGGATTCGTCAGAGGAATTAGAGGCTATATTTTGAAGATGTAAAGATTTTTTTGCGATGATCAAAACTCCGCCTCCTCTTCTCTGAGTGCGAGGGTTGTTAAAGGCAGAATATGAAGGTGGGACCAGTTGGTTGAGGAGGACGCTGTCAGTGGGAGTTAGCCAGGATTCAGTGATACATAGGATATCTGGCTGTTGGTCACTGATATGGTCTCTGATTGTGTGAATTTTGTTTCTTACTGACCTTGTGTTCATTAGTTCGATAGAAATTGTATTTGGAGTATAATACCTCTTGTGATGAATCTTTGGATTTGTTTGCTGGTGTTGATTAAAGTCGTTGTATTTGTATATTGATGTTATATGTGAACTTAGTGAGTTGAGGAATATATGGTATATTGGCATGAGAGTAGGTAACCAAATATAAAGGGGTCGTAAAAAAGGATCTCCACCTTGAAGAATGTAATGTTGAGTGGGTAAAAGAAAGACAGGATGGTAGGCTGGAGTAGCCATAGTAGTTAAGGATAAAAGGAATAAATCTTTAGCACTTAATGTCTGTGTGTGCTAACTTTAAAAGGATATCTACAGTAGGATGAGTAATAACAACATAACCAATTCTTAAAAGAAGGCAATACGAATCTAGCTACTTCATGTGCACATCATGTGTGATTTCTCTGCTAGAGCAAAGTTCGCTGTACAGGAATGTTCTAAATAGTAACTTTACTCACTTTATCTGTTTCGGTTATTCCGGTCTGATAGTATATCCTCCTTTCGTGCCCCTCCTAACATATAACATATAATATTAGGATAACATATGCCGGTATCTTTTGGAAAAAAATTTTTTAGAATGTGCGGCTTTTCCCCATATGTGCAAGTTGCCATTATTCCCTATTTTTGGCATTAATATGGCCACAACTGTATAACTCATTGGGCTTTTGGTATGTTTCCACTGACTCACTCCTATTTCCCTTTAGATATCCCCTTTTTTTTGCAATAGTTATTGCCATGTTATATGTATTAGCATTTCATTTGATCTCATATCTTGTCTCTGTCCTCCTCTCTCTGTGTTCTCCGATTGTTAGTTAGATTCAATTTGTGTGCAATGTTTTGCCATATGATTTTATATTTTTATATTTTTACCTGTATTTATTATGTCTTTTAGCATTAGCATGTAACCTATATGTTTGCACAAACAGTGCGAAGTAAGACTTCATTTTAGGAACTGCAACAGAGGTTAGTATGTAAGTTTTATTTGCGCACATTTTTATCAGGTCCCGAGCACTATCGTTCCATTTTCATATTCATATTTATCAGTATTACTGTTTTATTTTAAGTTTAGCATTGTTCTACATATTTATTGTTTCATGATTTTTAATATTTGTGTTTGTAATGTTTTAATCATATGCTTGGCTTGTTTGTTCTTTTATCAGTTTCAATGATTAATATGTTTATGTTTTTAGTTTCTTTGCCTGGCTAGCCCCTGACGAAGGGTACGAAACCCGGCCTGTGTTGGGCGGCCGTTGGTTTAACAAAGGACTCTGTCTTTCCGTTTCATTCACGCCCGTGACTGTTTTTTCCTGTGTTCAGCGTGAGTTGTGCTTTTGCGGTGTTGTAGTATATTCTTCACTTACAGGGATAGGATTAGACTTACTGAAAAGATCTATCCCCTAAATTACCAGGTCTCGAGACGTAAGTGAATGAGTGCAGGGGAGCTCCTTAGTCTTAAGACAGCAAGTCTGGAGCCTTCTACAATTTCAATTAGTAGCTGGAGAAAAAGACGCAATATAAGGGGATACCATGTTTGACTCTTTATGCGTTCTCCTGTGTAACATAAGCTACCATGAAGTATAGGAAATTAGAAGGAGAGTAGTGAATAAGGACCAACTGCAGTGAAAAAAATGCATCCCTGTTGAGGAAGTTCCAGTGAGATGTGGAACAACCAGGGAATTGTGCAATTTTTTACACTTTCCTGTAGTCTAGACTCTGGTTACCTTTCCTTAAAAGGAAATTTTAAGGAATATGGTAAAAGTAGGAAAAAAAGAGTCATGTAGGAACCATGACTGGTAAAGACTACCAGCTGAAGGCCTTATTAAGTATCTCGCCAGCTACCTATTAGGAGTAGCTCTGAGGCTCTCTGGCAAAGGCCCACAGTTGCAGAGCTTTGTTGTAGAATTGCAGAGAGCATGTTGTAGGTTGCTTAGATCTGGCTATTGAACTGCCAGTGTGCAACCGAATCTATTCTGTTGGAACCAAGAGAACTGAATGTGGCTAAGAATAGTCGACAGGCCTGATGCCTGCAACAATAAATAGTCTAAATGAGTTCTGGATCTCCTTTGGACTTATCTGTTATTAAGGCAGCATAAAGGTTAGGTCCCATGAGTTGGAGAGGACCGACAGACATAATTTGGAGTAGTAATACCCAATTTCTGTGCGAACAGCTGCCTTAAAAAGATATGTGAGAAGGAGATGAACTGCAAAAAAGGGAGAAAAACTCTGTATGAAAACTAGTTACTGGAGTAGGTTCTTAAGAAAAACCTATGGCTTAGAGGATAAGCCCTCCAGTTGATTAGTAGTACTCTTAAGAGACTAAATGTCTGGATTAAGAGGGATAGAAATTAATACAGAGTTGAAAAGACCTACAATTTAGTAAGTCTTTGAAAGGATAGGTGCCCTTGCAGTTAAAAGTATGAGATATCCTCGTACAGGAAAACTGACAAGGTGAAAGTTATAGTTCACCCTGTTAGTTCTCTTTTTTGTTTTAAAAAGAGAATCCTGTTATCTCTGGGGTATGATAGTCCCTAATAGCTTTTAGCTAGAAGGATAGATTTCTCTTGCAGCAAGAGATTTATACCCAGAGTCGAGGATTGAGTCAGTGTATGACAGATATCTCAGCATGAACGAGATGACCTTTAGATGCTTCTGTTGAAAAGGAGGTGGTTCAAGTTCTAAACCTCACACAGAAAAAGTGAATAAAATATCAGAAACCCTGCGATTGCTGCGTTTGCTGAGCCTGTTGAGGTTTTGATTTTCTTAGTCTGGTGTGGTGTTGCTCATCTTTGGAAACATCTGTAGAATGGGTAGAAGATGTATAAAACCTTTTCCCCTTGGGAGAATAAAGCTTTTTATGAGATTTTTTATTAGCAGGGATAGAGGAGAGTTTGGACAATCCTCTGAAAGAAAGAGTATCAGTGCTCAACTGATTAGCTTGAAATAAAGCCTCCTTGTTGAAGAGATATTCACCAGTACAAGGAGTATTTCCCAGCCTTTCCTGAACCCATCTATCCAAGTCAGAAACTTGGAGCCAAGCTAAGCGTCGTGCTCCTATGGCTATAGCAGAAGTTCTGCTAATAGACTCAAAACAGTCCAGGGAAGCACGATTAAGAAACTTAGAGATATTTTGAGCATGATTGACTAATAAGGAATAGTCTGCTCTTTTATGCTCTGGAAGAAAAGGGTTCAAAAACTTTAAGTTCTTTGTGACTTCTTCAAGAGATAATCCCATATAGAAAATATGAGGTAATTTTTGCTGAAAGCATGGATGCCTGGAAGCATCGACGTCCAAAGGCATCTGAAGTCCTAGACTCACGACCTGGCGGATAAGAAGAGTGCTTCTTTGCACTCTTAATACGCCTCATTGCTGATTCTACAACAATAGAATGAACTTTGCCATATCAAGCAGAAAAGCTTGAAAAGAAACCTCCCCCGAAGAGGACTCTTTGAAATGAGGGGTAAAGGCTAGACTTGTGGAAAAATCAGCCTTGGTACCGATGGATTTATCCCAGTCATCGGGATCGGAAGACTGAAAAGGATGAAGCATCGGATTTTCTTTAAAGCGATGTCTTTGGTAACGCCCGAGGTCGGTACCGAGACGAGTCGGTACCGAATCTTCCATGCTAGAGATCGATTCCAGGCTCGGCATCGAGGGAAGAGATTCTGTCTAAGTAAATATGGACGGTACCGACACCGATGCCGATGTCGATACCGGTACCAGTACCGAAAGCGATACCGATACTCGAGGAACGGTCTGCAGCAACTCTAACGGTACCGAAGTAGCCGAGAGTGCTAGACTACGTTCATCGGTGAGGAGTGTTTCGTCCATTACCATAGCCCATGCCGGGATGTCGGTACCGCCCGAAGTGGCCACAACCACTGAGCATGGCCCGGGTATGTTCATCGAGGTAAGAACCTCGGGAACAACCCGGAGCCCCGTTAATGCTTTGGAGCCCGAAGACTCCCGCCGGGGCTTTGTTGCCAAGATGTCCTCGAGGACAAGGCCAAAGCCATCTCGATACTGGAAAGGAGATCTACCACTCGAGGACTGGCTAGTCTTTACAGACTGTTTGGTTACCTGATCCTGTGAAGATGATATTTTAGCTGGTAACATGAAAGGGGATGTGAACCGGGTATCGAGTTCTGCTCGATTCTGAAGACTTCTTCTGTTTGAGCTCCAGCAGGAGAGACAGTCCAGAGGACAGTGGTCAGGACCTAAACATTTTAGACACCAAGTATGAGTGTCTGAAAAAATATCTGTACCGCCACACTCAGCATTTCTTAAGGATAGTGGCTGGCTTTTCCATAATGGAAGGGTAGAGGCCTAGTGGCCTAGAAACCGTCAGGCACTAAACAGGAAAAATTTTCTAAGGAAAGAAGAAATTCTTCAGGAAAAAGAAAGAAAAGTACCGGCAGTACCGGTAGCGTCGAGGGAAGGCAGACGCGACCACAAAAAAGTAAAAAAATAAAAAGAAGAATTTTCTGCGGTGACAGGAATACATCCTGCCAGCTCCACAGAAAATGGAAAACTGAGGAGAGGCAGTTGGGAAAGGCTGGAAGGCAGCACGCAGGCATGGTGGGATGCTCCCAAAAGCATTCTGATTGGATGCTGGGGAGCGTTCCCGCGCAGGCTCCATCGGTACCGACGATACCCATATGTGAAGACTCATTCCTGCTTGTTCCTGGAGATTATTGGCACTACTGGCAAAACGTCTGCCCCAGCTTCCCCTATTCCTAACCACATAGAAGCCATTTTTCAAAAAGCCTGATATCCACAGCCCTGCCCATAGCATCCAGACATTCAATGGCAATATTTATTTATATAACAATTTTTCTATACCGCTTTATCCACTGGTCAATAACCAGACTATGACTGCTGATAAATATCCAGATAAATGCTGATATCATCCAGATAACCAGATAATGCCAAATGAAAATCACCAGTAATTTTGATCTGCTTTTTCTAAGTTATCCAGGTATCAGCTGAAAAACCACTATCCAGATATTCAGCACTTATCCAAACATGGCACCACATTCGTTCCACCCACAGAACTCCCCTGCACTAACTGGAGGGTGCCAGCGTGGTCTGTGGAGATATTCAGCGGCATCTTGCTCGGCATTCTTATCCTAATAACCCCCACGTAGGCTATCTAGGGAAGGGTTCTGAAAATCAGGCCCATAACTTTCAGCCACACATGGAGATGGCCAACCTGAATTTAGTTTTGTTTCAGGTTAACAAAATTAATACGAGTTATAAAAAAAACAAGCCTGCAATAAGAATTTTGTATTATTTTAATGGAATGGTCACAGAGCATAATAAAATCTAGTTTAATATCCCTTACCTTCTGCTATTGGCTTTACTTCATTTGCTTCATGCTCTGCTTCACCAAGATTTTCTGCTAGTACTTTTAATAGTACAGTTAGATCTTCTGGTCTTAAAATGACCTATAAAATAATGTAATTACTTTTAAGCATGTTCAGTAGCAATGCTTCATGTGTACAATAGACTATAGATACTCGTTAGAGGGCTTCATTTAGAACAGGTGGTCTATATCAATGGCTCGCATCCCAGTCCTCCGGGACCCCCAGGCCAGTCAGGTTTTCAGGATATCCACAATGAATATGTATGAGATAGATCTGCATGCACCATTGTATTCAAATTTCTCTTTATTATTATTATTATTAAGCATTTATAAAGCGCTGCAAACATAAGAAGCACTGTACACACAAATAAGAGGGACAGTCCCTGCTCATCAGAGCTCAATATCTAGTTGAGACAAAAAACTACATAATACAAATTACAGATCAACAGGACAAAGTATACATCTAATGTTAGAGAGAGCAAACACAGCATATATAAAAAAGTCATATCACAATACAAGAGTCAAGAATGAAAAGCAATAGTGAAGAGGTGGGATTTCAACCTGGAATTGAAGATGGCCAGGGAGGACGCCTGGCGCACAGAAATAAAACACAAAGGGCGAAGGTCAATATAGGGTCTGTGATAAGGAAGCTTATCATAGTTCAGGAGGGAGCTATAAAAGAGGTGAATTGGCTCTGAACAAGCAACCTGTCTTTTCTGGTAGAAATACTAAAACAGAATGTTTTCATAAAAGACTACCAGTCCCAGAATGCACCAGGTTTCAAACAGCCTCTAGAAGGGCTGAAGTGGGGAAACATGTGTTCAACCAGGAGAGCTATGAGGTAATCCCCAATCACTCATTTCCAAGGGCAGGGCTTGATTCAGCACACCTGGGCTGTGCTAGGGAGGAGTGTCCCTCTAAGCACGTTAAAAGTAAAGGATATTCTACACAGAGGCAGAACAGAGAGAACCAGGAGAGCAGACAGAAAGAAGAGAGAGGACAACAACAGCAGAAGCAACGTGGAAGGAAGAAGAGAAAGACATCTTGGAGGTCTAAAGAAGGAGCCCACAGCAGTACGTGTGTTAGGAGTGATTCCAGAGGCAAGCATACTCCATTGGACTGGAGGAAGCCAGAGGAGTGGGGTTATAAAGCCAGGAATTCCCAGACGGCACCTTTGAAGGAGACGGCTGCATTTGGAAGGGGCCCTAAGACAGGTGCAAGAAGGTATGTGAAGAGAGACCCATTGTCCAGGGATCTTGATTGGAAGGCTGGACATAAAAGCTGGACTACTTACTGGCCAGAATACCTGGAGAGGAAACCTAACAGCAAAGGAAGCTCAGGTATGAACTTTGATCTATGCCCTAGCTCTTCTCCAGGAAGACAGCAGGGAAACAAATATTATCCTGAGAGTGATCAATTAAGGAATTCCTCTGAGCCAGACCATGATATTGATTCCATGATATTTAAGGAAGAAGGAGATATATCAAATGATCAGAATGAATACATGGACTGCTCTCTGTCTAGGCTGCTGTTTTAAAGTACTTTCTCACTAATAAAACAACCACCAAAAGGAACTGTAACTTGTTCTTTTCTCTACCCAGAAAAGTCTCTGCAAGAAAGCTTTAGGGTAGGATTGAGCCACGTAGAGAGAGTGAACCAGCAAAAGGGTTTGCAGCTGGCTAATTATTGGTAATTGAGCCAGGCACAAGTGCACGTGAGCTCTGGAAGGAAACTTCTCTTTTTTTGTGTGTGTGAATAGAAGAAAGTTATCCTTGATAAAGAACAGGTTTTTTGTTACTTTTGGGTTTTGTTTTTGCCTTTTGGAGCACTGCTAAGAAGGTCATTAGCAGGAGCCATCAAAAAGACCTTTTCTGTTTCCCATCAAGGTCTTTATTGATTTATTGCTTAAGAAGTTCAGTTACCTTATATCATGTTTTGTTTTCCTGAGTACAATTCTTGAAGCAAGTGTCCTTTTGTGTTACCAAGTAAATCTGTGTGGGAGAATTAACCCCATGAATAAAATCTGTTTTTCTTTGCTTACACTCGAGCATCACAACTCATTTTGTGAACGGCTGATTCTGGTATGAATGAACTACATCCCCCACAATCCTTTGCAAGTCATAATAATATTTTGCCTTTGCCAAGACTGTGGACATTCATGACCAGCGCCCCCGTTTACAGGTCTCAGGTGCCAACTTTATTATGTAATCCCCTATGCGTTTTGGTGGGAAGCCTTCATCAGGGGGTATGCATCTAAAAACAATAAATGTCAATAAATAAAATCATCATAAATATGTAAAACAAATCCTAAAAACATAAAAATTATATATAATAAATAATACATAAATATATAAAGAAAGAAGAGTATATAAATAATTCATCTTAATGGTCATAACTAAAATATATGGTACATGAATATACAAACACCAAAGGAAGCCAAATGATAAAAAGAGTGGTGTATAAAAAACAAAAAAATTGTATAACAAGGAGGTAATACAGAGAGGGTACTTACGTTATGCACCTTACGAGTGTGCACTCACAACGGTAACTCCTCTCTGTTCTGGCTCTCTTATTTTCTGTGTTTCTTTTCATAAGTAAGAATATGCGTTTATGATGTTTTTATTATTTATTATTTTTTCTAGTCTTGAGATAATTATTTGAAAGGATTCTTTTTCAAGATTCTCAATCTCTTCCTTTGGTGTTTGATTGTATATTCATGTACCATATATTAGTATCCATTCTATTTTTATGGCTTTTAATTTAGTTATGACCATTAAGATGAATTATTTATGTACTCTTCTTTCTTTATAAATTTTTATATATTATTTATTATATATAATTTTTATGTTTTTAGGATTTGTTTTACGTATTTATGATGATTTTATTTATTGACATTTATTGGTTTTAGATGCGTACCACCCCCCCCCCGATGAAGGCTTCCCGCCGAAACGCGTAGGGGTTTACATAATAAAGTTGGCACCCGAGACCCTATATTGACCTTCGCCCTTTGTGTTTTTTTGCTGCTGCTGCGAGGGCTTTGCTCCCTTTGTGTTCCCGCCTGGCGCACAGAGACAGGAAGGCTGTTCCAGGCGAAGGGTGCAGCAAGGTGAAAGGAGCGAAGTGTAGGATTAGCAATACGAGTGAAAGGCATAGATAAACAAAGACTATTAGAAAAGCGAAGTAACCGAGAGAGAGTGTAAAGAGAGATGAGACGAACGGTACTGGGGGGCAGAAGAGTGAATACATTTATATGTCAGTAGGAGAAGCTAGAATTGGATATGGAAATGGATGGGGAGCCAATGAAGGGACATGAGGAGAGGAGTGATGTGGGAAAAACGAGTGGTGGAAAATCAGACGAGCAGCAGAATGTTTAATAGACTGAAGGGGAAAGAGGTGGTTTGCGGGGAGGCCGGCAAGGAGAAGGTTACAGTAATCAAGGCGGGATGTGATTAAGGAGTGGACAATCATTTTAGCAGTGTTAACAGAGAGGAAGGGGCAAATTTTGCAGATATTGTAGAGAAAGAAACGGCATGACTTAGCAATGAGTTGGATATGTAGAGAGAAAGAGAGAGAAGTCAAAGATAACACCAAGGTTACGCGCTGAGGAGACAGGAAGGATAACAGAGAAAGGGGAAAGAGGAGGGGAGGGATTCAGGGGAAAGATAAGGAGTTCAGTCTTGGCCATGTTCAATTTTAAACGGCAGAGGGACATCCAGCTAGCAATGTCAGAGAGGCAGACTGTGATCTTAGCCTGGATTTCTGGAGAGATAACAGGTGTAGAGAGGTAGATTTGAGAGTCATCATCATAGAGATGATAGTAAAGCCATGGGAAGAGATAAGGGCACCAAGGGACTGGGTGTAGAGAGAGAAGAGGAGCGGTCCCAAGACCTGAGGAACACCTACAGGTAATGGGGTGGAAGAAGAGGAGGATCCACCAAAGCACACGCTGAAAGAGCAATGAGAGATGTAGGAGGAGAACCAAATAAGTACAGAGTCCTTGAAACATAGTGAGGACAGGGTGATAAGGCGGCGGCTGTGGTCAACAGTATCAAAAGCAGCAGAGAGATCAATAAGGCTGAGGTAAAAATAGAGGCCTTTGGATTTTGCCAGGAACAAATCATTAGTAACTGTGGTAAGAGCTGTTTCAGTGGAATGTAGGGGACGGAAGCCAGACTGTAAAGGATCCAGGAGAGCATGAGAGGAGAGGACATCGAGACAGCGGTGATAGACTGCACGCTCAAGTAGTTTAGAGATGAAGCGAAGAAGAGAGATGGGTAGATAGTTAGAAGGACAGGTGGGATCAAGTGAGGGTTTCGTGAGAAGGGGTGTGACCACAGCGTGCTTGAAGTCAGAAGGGAAAGTTGCGGTGGAGAGAGATAGGTTGAGAATATGAGAGATGGAAGGGACGATAGTGGAGGAGATGGAACCAAGGAGGTGGGAGGGGATGGGGGTCAGGCGAGCAGGTAGTAAGTTTAGAGGAAGAAAGAAGGAGTGAAGTTTCCTCATCAGAGACCATAGGGAAGGAAGAAAGGGTAGCAGAAGTGAGGGAGGAGAATTGGGAAAAAGGGGGGGTAGTAAGGGTGGTGGGGAATTGGAGGGTGATCTTGTGAATTTTGAAAGAACTCAGCCAAGGTTTGGGCAGGAAGGGAGGGAATAATCAGAGGTGGAGACACACTGAGGAGAGAACTGAGTGTTAAAGAGACGACGAGGATCAGAGGCAAGAGAGTTTGTCAGATGGGTGAAGTAGACTTGTTTAGCAAGTGCAATGGCTGATTGGAAAGAGAACAGAATGAATTTAAAGTGGAGAAAGTCAGCATGGGAGCTGGATTTAAGCCAGGCACGCTCAGCAGAGCAGGCACAGGAGCACAAATAGCGGGCAGTGGGAGAGAGCCAGGGCTGGGGAGCAGAGCGCCTAACATGACATGGGGTAAGGGGAGCAAGAGCATCCAGGGCAGAGGAGAGTACAGCGTTATAGGAGGTCACAGCCTCATCAATGGATTTGGATAACAGAATGGATGAAAGGGGTGAGGAAATAATGCACCATTGTATTCAAATCTCTGTTTCATATTCATTGTGGATATCCTAAAAACCTGACTGGCTTGGGAGTCTTGGAGGACTGGGTTGAAAGCCACTGGTCTATATGAACAGGCCAAAATGGGTGGCTATTTTATAAAAGCCATTAATTGCAAAATGACCTCAAATGTAAATGTGTGCAATATCCAGTATCTAATGATCATAAAAAAGAGAAAGATATATATCAAAATCACCTCACAGCCAGTTTTAATTGAATATAAACCATGAAACTATAACTTATGATCCAGAGTGCTGGACATGTTAGAGAGACCCCAGAGGTGTTTTGGGTATACATGTGTGTTTCTCTTATTTTATAAAAGCAATATAGGTACCTATGTGCCTTTATAAAACAAGCTTCCTGATCCAGTCCAATAGTGCATAAATGCTGATGCATAAATTTACACCTGCTCCAAATGTAATAATTTGGCATGGACGATGTATATACATGTGTATTTTATAAAATGTGTACACATCGCCACTCCACCTAAAGTATGTTTCTGGGAACACCATCATATCAAAGCTGGAGCACGCTTTTTATTCTCTTACTGATGCAGTTTTGGTGGCGAAATTTATAAAACCCCTTTTCTGCATGTAAAATAGGCTTTTAAAAAGAAAGTGAAAATGTGCACTGTCGAGTCCATGCTGTTTCCTGGCAACCTGGCCCCTGGGTTTTCTTGGCAAGGTGTGACCAGAGGTAGATTGCCAAGCCTTTCCTTCCAAGCAGTATTCCAAGATGGTCTCTCACCCAAATATTAGCCAGACTGGACTCTGCTTAGCTTCTGGGATCAGCATCATTCAGGGTAAATTTGCAAGAGGAAAAAGCTCTCTAACATCAAACCCCCACATTTGAATTATATATACGTCACTCAAAAAATGACAGAATAAAGTTCTTTACAAATACTAGCATCTAGTTCAATTTTAATACAGGAGCAATGCATTGCTGTATCAGCTCATGACACTTTCATAAACCATCCCTGGAATCGCAGCCTTTAGTGAACATCTTCCTTCGGAAACAAATACTCTCAGAATTCCTTCTGGTATAGGGGTCTTTTTACCAAAATGCTGTTAAGTTCTTTCACTTATCGTATGTTACATCTATAAAAACAAATATGCAGTAAGTGCAAAGCCTGTGCACAGTCAGGGGCATATCCAGCACCTGACCTGCAGTTAGCGCACAGGCCCAAAATTTACTGCATAGCCCTGGGTGCATATCTTGGCAGATAACATGAGTACATCCACACTATCTACCAACATGGGTTGTGATATAAAATTTAAAATAATGCAATCCCCCCTTCAAAATCCCTCAATCAGCATCCCCTAATATTGTGGGCAGCAAGCCTCCCCCCCCCCCAGCAGTCCCACCCCCAAAATAGGAATTCCTCCCACAGTCCACAACCCAACCCTCCTTATGACTCACCTGAGAGTTCCTCTAGTCTAGTGTCTAGTGGACAGGAGCAGGATCAGTCCCCCCTCCACTCTCACCCCCCCAGTGGATGACTGATTCCAAAATGGCAACCATTACCCCTAGTGGTAGTCTCACAATACTACTGCTAGGGGGCCAGCCTGCCACAAAAGGGAAGATTTATGGTACTATGGTTAGGAGTCAGGCTATTGCAAGACATCATTGCTACTATTTCAAAGCCCAGCTGCTACCACGTGAGAGCAGAGAAGGACTGCTCCAGATTTGGTCCACTAATATTTGGGGAACCACTGAGTGAGACATGATGTGGGGGGTATGAACTGTAGGAGGGGGCGTCCTTTGAGGGAGGGTTCTTGTTGGGGGGGGGGGGCAAAATAGCATGGGGGACAGGTTGGGATATGGTACCTTGGCAACTTTTTTTGGGGGGGGGGGGAGACCTTATGTGCAGTGGCTGTGCTACACAACTCCTATTAGCACAGCTGCACGTAACACCAGCTGTTGAGATGTTAAGTTCAGCCATGTTACTTAGCACTCATGACAGCTGGCGTACAATAGCAGTCTCAGCACTCTCCCTGGCAGCTACAGCCAAAATCCACCCAGAACCCACCCTAGTTTCGCCTCAGCCTGCATTAGCAACTTAGCACAATTTATTACACCATATGGCAGGCATTATTTATTTATTTATTTATTGAGTTTTATATACCATCTTTTCCTTTAGCACAGGCCCACACAGTAAAATCTGCACCAAGTGCTTAATGCACTTTAGAGCATTGATTACTGTACCATGTGTAGAAAATTTCTACAACAGCAGAAAAAAAAATCTTAGTTTCACCACATTGCATATGGTATAGAGATCCTGGCATGGACATGAGAATAAATTACTGGACTTACATTCATTGTGTCAAGATGTCCTTTGACTTCTATCACAGGAATTTTTGAATACCAACTTGCAGCTAGATTTCGATTCACAGCTAAGTTTAAGTTGATGGGGTGCAGGATCTGAATATCTGGCTGCGAAAGACCTAGAGTTGTCCTAATCAAAAAATGAAAACATTCAATATTCCAAACAATCCATTATCTCCTAATAGCTTAATTTACTGAAGTACTCATCTGAAAGGGACACTTTTTTTGTAAACAAAGTATGTGTTTCTCTAATATACTGATATCCTCTCAAGGATAAAATGTCAGCCAGTCTGGGCAAACTGAAGCAACAAGATTTGCTTAATCTGCTTACACTAAACTGTAAGGGGCCTATTTACTAAGCCATGTAAACTGTTCACTCAGCACTTAAGGCATGCTAACAGTTATACGGAGGTCATCATCATGTGTTAACCAATAATGCAGCAGATGAAGCAGCACAGTTAATTACAACTACAGCGGAGGCATTAATTGCATTGCATTATCTGCCATGCAGATAACATGTGGTAATGACATTTCCTCTTTGTTAACTGAATGCAAAATTGCTGTGAATATTTCTAGGCATTAACACAAAAACTGTGCAGTTACAACACAAATTTTGGCAAATAATGTGCAGCTGCTGCAAAATCTTATGACACTTACTAAATCATTTACCACAGCACTGTAGGAGAGAAGCTCTAGCACCAAAACATACTAAAATCCACTGTAAAGAAAGATGAATCTAAAAATGCAAGATTATTCAATGTAAAAAACAAGATACACAATCCTTTAAAAAAAATCTCCGATTTTGTCAGCTGTTTACACTTCAATATCGAAAAGCTTTTCAAAACAATAAAGCGACCAGTAGTCAAAAGATTTGTACAAGCAACTTTGAAACTTGCCCAGAATTTTTATTTATTTATTTTAATTCCACCACTTATCCCTAACCACAGTGTTTAAATTTAGTTCTGACACTTCTGGTTATGTCAGAGAACTGCCCTAAAACTAATTGCTTGAGCTCGCTGGGCTAGGGTTCCAGCAGCCGTAACTTGTGCCTGTTTGTGGAGATCTTACCTCTTCACAAGGTTAATTTGGGCTTGGTGGGTTGCTAAAGAAAGCAAGGCCTTAGTTTGGGTTAGCAGGATAGGAAGTTAGGTTTGGTAAGGGGGAGATGAGATGGTGAGATCAGTCGGGATGGCAGTTGGAGGGCTGTAAGGGAAGGAGGGCAGCGAGGATTGTTGGGGGTTGGGGAATTTAGATTTTGAAATCCCTTCTCATCTCTATGGGAAGGGATTTCATAAGTCCGCTGGGAGTGACGTCGGGAACCAGGTAGGTGGGGGGAGGCAGGATGTGGAGGTTATTTACCTGCATGGCAGGTTGCCCTCTCTTTTTTCCTTAACTGGCTGAGCAATGGGAGAGTTGTTTTCCCACCCTACCCACCCCTGTAAGGGAGACTGGCATGGGGAGTGGGGATTCATGATTATTTGCTGCAGCTATCGGGGGGGGGGGGGTCAGTTACCCGAGCCAATGGGGTACTTGAGGGTCTTTTGGAGTTTATGCTGTTGGGCTGTGATCAGATGATCTCAGTTCAGAAACTGGAGAAACAAGTCAATGTCCGGACTCAGAGGTCCTCACCTCAATCTGCTAGCCTCTGCTAGTAATATGAAGCCAGCGACAGGGCAGTGGACTGCTGCTGTGACGGCAGAGGCAGGGGATACTGTCCCACCTTGCTAGTAATATGGCTGGTGGTAAACTTCATCCGGTGGCTGAGAGGGGTAGATACTAATGTTGTAACATGTTTTGGTATTTGTCTCTGGTTGTTTAGTATTTTGTTATGTAAATTCAACTAAAGCTGCGACCAACTGTTTTTTTCCCAAGTTCCAGTGTTGTTGCATTTTTGAATTGGTGGGGTGGTTGGTGTGAATCAGGGGGTGCTGTGGAAGGGTCAGGGCTCCCAGGTATGGGCTACCCCCGTTGCTGCAACTGAAACACCACTGAATATCTGAAGTTCACCCAAATGATATCAGGTTGACTTTAATCCGTAAACAGCTCTAATGTCCTGCCTGACAAAGGGTGGTATATTAATTTTTAGATAGGCAAAGAAACCCTTTGAGGTTGTTTTGAAGGAAAGCTTCATGATTTATGAATATATCCTTCTGTCTTATCAAGTACAAAACATACAGTACCTTCAAAATATCCAAACTAGTGAAATGATATATACGTAAATAACAGATTTTACATCTATCTTTCTGCGTATCAAAGAATACATGTGTTTTTTTTTCTGGTACACTTTTTTCAATGTGCCAATAAACTGGAATCCATGTAGACCTTACTTAAACCCTTTGTTGGTCCAACAAAAGGTTTGTTATGTACATATGCTTTTGATAACATACAAATGCTTTTCAGCACCTGCAAAGACTCCAGGTTTCTTAATATACCTACTATAACTTTGTAAAGCATGTGTCAGTTTAATTAAAAACAGTTTAAATACATTTAATCATATTTGCTCATTAAAAACTATGAAGAGACATTACCTAGAAAGTTTTAACTGTGTTAATTGTACATCCATCCTATCAATAACTGGAGGGAGCAGGCAGCTTTCAGCAGACACCAGGCTGAACTCATTCTGCACTCTAATCAAACCAAGATCTACCACCACTGCATTCTGGGAAATGGAAGACTCCGGAATGACAATAACTGGAGCTTTCAGATTGATGTCCAGTGACAGACGGAAACTTCTCTGAGCCATCTCTTTCACGCTGGAAGCAGCCTTTACTGCTGCTTGTGCAGTGGCAGCACTCAGTTTTTCTTTTGCTGTCTGAAAGTTATTAAGGAAGTTCTGCAATTGAAAAAGGGGAGAATTTAAGATAAAAGGTTAAGTAGATATACTGCACACATGGACGATACCCCCATTTGTACAAAGCAGTTTTGATAGGATATTAATTTAGCTGTATATATGTATCCAATGAGGTATTTAACATTTAAAACTAATTTAATATTTAGATAGAATCTTAGCAAATATATATACTTGCTAGTCCATTGGTCTGTAAGGTACTTTATCAAAATGTACCATGCAAGCGGCAGTGCTACCAGTAAGGAGGGCACATGTAGCTCAAAGGAATGGGCAGTGCACCTGGGGAGCCGGGTACAAATCCCACCAATAATCTTCACATCCAGGTGCTGGAAGACCATCTCTTGCTTATCTCAAATCTACACATCACTCATAGGATGAAGGTGAAAGGAGAAAAATACATTTTTCTGTAAGTTATTCCTAAGTCTAAGGAAAGAGTCGTAGATGCATGGAATAGTCTCCCAGTGGAGATAGTAGAGACAAACTATATCTGAATTCAAGGAAACATGGGACAAACACAGAGGATCTCTAAAGGAAAAAAAGGACTGTGGAGCTTAATAGTTCGTATGGAAGGGCAGACTGGATAGGCCATATGGTCTTTATCTGCCATCATGTTTGTATTTCTATTTAGATTCCAGTTCTCCTAGTTTCACATAATGCTTCTGCAAATCCTCATGGTCCTATGCCGTTTTAACAGCTTTGATTAATTTTTGTTCTATCCACAAATCTGATCACCTTATTCATGGTCCCTTTCTCCAGATCATTTAAGAATATATTAAACAGCACTGCCCAAAGTACAGGCCCTTGGGGTCACTAATGGAGTGCCTTTTCTCATATAGAAAACTGGACAGTTAGTTCAACTCTGTCTTTTAGCCAGCTTCCAATCCACAACAGGGCACTGCTTTTTCTCCCACAGTGTTGACCAATTATGCCAGACTAGACAGTCACCTAGGGCAGTAAGTTCTGGAGGGGCAGGGAGCAGTATGCAAAGAAAAATAATAGATTCCGATAGCCACTGAAACTCACAAATTCATCAGCACATTTGTTTACCTGCACGAAGAGCAGGTGCAGACACACTATACAAAGCAAAGTTTAATATTTAAAAAGTAGGATGTCCAGTGATGCATTTTTACAGGATTGTTGGAAGGGTGGCATTCAAATGATCATGACTGTTGAGTGTGATCATCACAATTCCTAGAGGGAGCGGGGGTTTCCAAGGCTGAATGTTTGCCTAGGGCACTCACTACTTTGTGCAATCCTGGAGGGGTTGACCCTGCTCTCCCATGCTATTCATAAATTTCCTGAGAAGCCTTGCGTAAAGTACTTCATCAAATGCCTTCTGAAAATTCAAATACACTAGCAACTCACTCGCTTATCTATGTTTACAGCTTCAAAAAATAAAAAATCTACCGAACAGAGAGGGAAAACGTCTCTTTTCTAAATCCATGCTGACTCATTCCCATTAAGTTGTGTTTGTCCACATGGCCAGTAATGTCTTAGCTATGCTAAAAAACACAACGGTTTTGCCCAAAATTGACAGCTGAGTCACTGCATTTTATAGTTTACTGGATCACCCCTTTTAGGTGTGTTTGGCTTAGCATAGCGCCTATTGTCAAGGGTTCAGCAGACTATTCAAATACTGTCTGTCCGTATATGTGTTTGCCCATGCGTAAGTATAGACAAATATCACAGGTTAGTCTCCCCACTCCTTCCAATAAAAGAAGCAGGATGACGACCTATAGGAGTCCCAGTCTCACAGGCATAGAACGCAGGGATATGAAGGAAGAGCCAGAGCAGCAGTTTGTAGGAGACGCAGGTTCCCACCAACCTGATGAGCAGGGATGTGGGATATGCTGAGGCTGCTACTACTACCTATGATTTGTATAGTGCTACAAGACGCACGCAGCACTGGTACAGGTCAGATAGATTGTAAGCTCTGAGCAGAGACTAATCAATATAGACAATACAACAATGGCAGAATGGGGTAATTCAAGGGGAATGGCAAGACAAGAGAACTAGTATACTATCAGCATCAGAGGAGGAGAACTGCAAGAGAAGGGTTGGGTGAGGAGCACAGCCTAAGAGGTGGATCTGTGAAGAGGCAGAATCTAGCAGGTGGTGAGGGGGCAGAGCCTAAGAGAGGGGCAGGAATAGGAGAAAGGGTCTGTGCTATTAGAGCAATGGAGAACAGGGGTGGAGCATAAGGGAAAGGGCAGGTTTAGAGGAGAAAGAATAGACAATATGCGGATTATGGAATAAGGGAGTGAAAGGCCTGAGACAGCATGAGTGGGTAGAGAGAAAAAAAAAGGCAGCAGTGAATGATAGGAAGGAGGAACACTGCTAGAGGCAGTGTATGTAGAAGTAAAGAGTGCACGCGCGCACACACACATGCACCGCCTGACACACAGATAGGCACGCACTCCCTGTCACTTCCTATGGCACAGAGATGACAACCCCCCTCCCAAATGCCTGATTTTGCAAATGGAGGAAACACACCATTGTGTCACATTGCAAGTGTACACTTTTTAACTTGCTAAAAATTTGTATTATGTTGGACATCTTCCAGTTCTCCGGTACTGTAAATGCTAGGTTGCAGATTAGGTTAGCAAATTTCATAGGTTTTTGTTTTCCATCAATATGATTCCATACTTCCCCTATTTTAGGCTCTAAGGAAGTTACAATACTAGAAGTGCAAAACGTAAAAAGAGTTAAAAGTATCCATTCATGGTTCCGGTGATGTCACCAGGCAGCATGGCAGTGCTCTAGACTAGCTCCGCCATAGTGCCCTGCAAAATGCGATTTTAAGCACCCCCTCGGAGTTTGTACAACAGCAGAGTGAAGCAAGTGCAGGGCGGAGGTGGCCCCGGTGTAGCTTGGCGGCGATTTTGGCTTGCTTGCGGCAGCGTGGAGAGGTATCGGGACCGCCGGTGAGTGAGTGCGTTGGGCGGCTGCAGGCCCTGGAGTGTTTCCCTCCGTTCCATACCTGCCGGCCACGTGTGGGCGGAGAGCAGATAATTGGCCCGGTGAGCGGGGCCAGGAACTGCGGGGCGCTGCATCGTTTGCCACGAGCGGAGAGAGCGGCAAATAACTTCTCCCGGCGGACGGCGAAGAGCGGTGAATCCCGGCGGCGTAGGCACATTGCTGTCCTGGACCGGAGTGGCAGTACTGAAGCAGAGGGGGCCGCGGAGAGGCCCGAGACGGATTGATCATTGTCCCTAGGGGCATTGGGCTGGCGGCGCAGAACCTTGCACCCCCGCGGGGTTTTAAGCCACCGCACGACAAGCTTCCCTCTCTGCAAAGGGCAGTATTGCCTCCATCTTACTGAAGCCCCTCCCGGCTCCTCCTTTCCTTCTTCGTGATTCTGCAGGCCTCCATCTGCAACTTCCAGGAGCGCCTCCATTCTGTTGGCAGATTGGCCTTGTGCACAGGAGTGGAGTACGTATAGAAAACCTGCTGGTGGAAGCAGGCCCTGGGAGGCCCCCTGTGAGGCGTGGTTTGAAGGGCCAGCTTAATTTTTTGTGACCAGATGGCGGGTAAAAAGCCTGGAACGGACTTAAAATCTTTCTCCTTTAAGGGTGGAGCAGGGGGGAAGTCCCTGGCCCCTAAACCAGCGGCGAGTACTACTGTGGCGGTGGAAGCGGGGGATGGCGGGGCCGTACAGGGCACTGCCGGCGAAATCCTGAGCCTGCGTGAGGACTTAAGAAGCTGGTTTGAGTCTACACAATCGGAAATATCCACCTTTAAACTGGAGGTCCAGAACTGGTTTAAGGAGTTGAAGGGTGACATGCACACGCTGGGCGCCCGCCTGGAGGAGCTGGAAAATAGGGCAGAGGAACATGAAGGACAGTTAGGATCTGCGGTGCAGCGCACTGCCGAGATAGAGCATGCGCAGGGTGAAATATTACAGAAGCTGGAAGATCTTGAGAATAGATCACGCCGCTCGAACCTTCGCATACGCGGTCTCCCGGAGGTGGATGGCACAGTAAATTATATCTCCTTGGCGGAGGAGTTCTGCAGCGCTGTTCTGAAGGCCGCTGATATGGAGGTGGAGGTAGAGGGCGTGTGCCTCCGAGTAGATCGGGCTCACCGGTCTCTCGGCCCCAAACGTGATAACAGAGCCAGAGATATTGTTGTTTGTTTGCATGAATATCGGTCCAAAGAACTGGTGTTTAAGGCCGCCAGGAAGCTGGGGAAACTCAACTGGCATGGGGCCGATGTGGAAGTGTTTGCAGACATTTCAAGCATCACTATGAAGAAGCGCCGGGAGTACCAGCAGGTGACAAAGCGGCTTCGTGAGGAAAATGTCCGCTACCGCTGGCTGTTCCCTGTAGGCCTGCAGTTTACCATTAACACAAAGTCATATGTGGCACATACAGTGGAGGAGGCCATCTCGGGTTTGAAGCAGGCGGGCTGGTCTAATCTCCCGACAGCGGAATCGGGGGAGGTGGCAGCGAGAGAGAGTGGAGCCCTCCTCAACTGCTCACAGAGGAATTGGAGTAGAGTGTCCGGCGGAGAGCGGAGGCTACGAAAGACAAAGCCAGCTCTGCAGCCTGCAGAATCGGCCACATGAACTATGTTATAATGGTCCAAATTTAGCTATGTTATTGAGTTTGATCCTGTTGGGTCTGCATGGAGGGTGTGGGGAGGGGGGTGTTGAACAGGGTGTAAGAAAGGGGAGTTATGTTTCTCATCTCTGTTTCTGAGCTTTCTGTGATGCCAAGTGGTATTGGATGGGGATCTATAAGAGAGGTTGGAAGATTTTTTTTTTTTTTTTTTTTTTTTTGCTCGTATGTCTACCAATGGCGAAAGGTACAAATGATGTGTGCTACTTCGAGGGGGGGGGGGTTATTTCCTGAAAGAGGCAGGGGGCTGCTTTGGGTGACGGGACCTGGCTCCGATCTACCTTGCTAGATCGGGTGGTGAGACGGGGGGTGGGGGGAGGGGGGTGTGGATGGGAGGGGAAGGGGGTGGGTTGGGTGGGGG
This sequence comes from Ichthyophis bannanicus, assembly GCA_033557465.1. NCBI lineage: Eukaryota > Metazoa > Chordata > Amphibia > Gymnophiona > Ichthyophiidae > Ichthyophis > Ichthyophis bannanicus. The sequence goes on along the minus strand of CM066043.1, from coordinate 121,894,619 downwards.
TGCGGGGAGGGACTGTCGGGGGGGGAGGGAAGGGGGAGGGGGGGAACGGGGATGGCTCGGGCGCAGAGAGTGAAGGGAAGGGTTTATGGCTGCCTTTAAGCTGGTGACTATTAATGTTAGGGGCCTGAACTCCTATTATAAGAGGCAATTGCTTTTCAAAGAGTGTTCCCGATTGGAAGGGGATGTGGTTTTCATCCAGGAGACCCACCTGCTTCCTAAGGATGAGGGTCGTTTGCGACACTCCCGTTTCCCCCAACAATATTTTGCTTCCAACAAATTAGAGAAGAAAAAGGGAGGAGTGGGGATCTTGATGTCTAGTAGGGTGCTGGGGAGGGTGGAGGAGGTAATTAGGGATAAGAGAGGACGTTTTGTGGTGGTTAAGCTGCAATGGGGACAGCAGATGTACACTTTGGCTAGTGTGTATGCTCCCAACACCGATCAGGCGGCCTTTTTTAGTGAATTAGAAGCAGTTCTTGTAAGCAAGGGAGAGGGGCAGCTGCTGATTGGAGGGGATTTTAATGTAGCTCTTAATCCTTTGGTGGACACCTCTAGGGGGGCATCGTCCCTTACTCGGAAGCATCGCCTGCGTCTGAAGCAGTTGATGGAATCCCTTGATTTGGTGGACCTCTGGAGGGAGGTGCATTATGGCGAACGGGATTATTCTTTCTTCTCTCCCGTGCATGCGGTGTACTCCCGGATCGATTTGCTGCTTATTGATAAAGCTTTGCTGGCTGGAGTGGGGAAATGTGAGATTCGAGAACGGACCTGGTCAGACCATGCCCCTGTTCTTTGTACTTTACCTCTAGGGAACTCGAGCCCGGCCAAGCGGTGGTGGAAGTTGAATGAGTCCCTGTTGGAAGATACGGTGGTAGTAGAACAACTAGGGAAAGATATAGAGGAATATTTGCTATTGAATGATAATGGTGAGTGCTCACCGGGAACGGTTTGGGATTGCTTGAAGGCAGTGGTCCGGGGGCGGCTGGTAGCTATAGGTGCCCACAGAAAGAAAGTGCGGTTAAAAAAGCAAGCGGATTTGCTGGCCCTGATTGGAGAGCTGGAGGTACGCTTGAAACGGAGGCCGCAGGATGTTCTCGTGCAGGGCCAATTGAGGAAGGCTCAGATAGATCTGAGCGAATTACATATGGAGGAGATCCGACATAAATTAAATCTTCTTCAGCAGAGGTTTTTTGAATATGGCAATAAGGCCGGGAGGTTGTTAGCACGTCGGGTCAAGAAACTGGCTGCTCGGAATGCTATAGTAAAAGTGAAGGGGAGAGAGGGTAGATTACTGTGGCTGGGTAAGGAGATTGAAGACAGGTTTGTCCAGTACTATCAGGAGCTGTATACGCCGGAAAAGGTAGTGTCGGAGGTTGAGATTAAGGACTTTTTGGATACGGTTCAGTTACCGAATCTGTCCACTGCAGAGTCGGAGAGTCTCTCCCTTCCTATTGGGGAAATTGAGGTCCTTACGGTGATTAAAGGCCTGCGGGCCCATAAGGCCCCGGGCATGGATGGCTACCCCAACAGCTTTTATAAAGTTTTTGCGGGACAGCTGGTCGGACCCTTGGTGAGAATGTATAATTCCTTTAAAAGGGATAGTATTTTGCCGCCATCTATGCGGTTGGCGGGGGTCAGTATTCTCCACAAGGAGGGTAAAGATCCCCTGGAGTGTGGCTCCTATAGGCCTATCTCCTTACTGGGTAGCGACTTTAAGATCTTTACCCGGGTTTTAGCCAATAGGTTGCTTCCATTTTTGGGGAAGCTAGTACACCCCAATCAATCTGGTTTTGTGCCTGGGAGGTACACCTCCGACAACATCTGCAGAGTGTTAAATTTAATATGGCATGGGAGGAGAGAGGGGGCGGAGATGGCCTTGTTAGCAGTGGATGCTGAAAAGGCATTTGATAGGGTGAGCTGGCCCTTTCTGTTTTTGACGCTAGAGCGGGTGGGGATAGGAGGGGCTTTCTTGGATTGGGTGCGAGCCCTATATCGGCATCCTTTAGCTTGCTTAAAAATAAATGGCTCTACCACCCCAACTTTTGAACTGCATAGGGGGACGAGGCAGGGATGCCCGCTTTCTCCTCTGCTCTTTATTCTTGCTATGGAACCGCTGGCCCAGAGGATAAGGGCTTGTAGGGAGGTACGGGGTGTAGTAGTGAGCAATATTCACCATAAGATTTCCCTATTTGCCGACGATGTTTTGTTCTTTGTATCTGACCCCTTGCGAACGCTTCCGGCTATTCTGGAGGAGTTAACCACATATGGAGCTTTGTCAGGGTTTCGTATGAATCCCACAAAATCAGAAATTCTGAACCTCACCTTGGGTAGGGAGACAATGGCGGGCTTGAAGAAGGCTTTTCCATTCCGGTGGGCCAAATCTAGTATTCGGTATCTGGGGGTGCAAATCACCGGCCAATGCCGGGATTTATTTCAGGAGAACTACTTACCGGCCCAGAGTAAGCTGCTTAGGGAGCTTGAGCGGTGGGGGACGTTTGAGATCTCGTGGCTGGGCCGAATAGACCTCATCAAGATGATTTTGGTGCCTCGGCTCCTCTATCTCTTTATCAACCTGCCAATTGAGGTTCCGGTGGCCTACCTGCGGAGACTACAGGAGAAGCTCCTATTTTTCGTATGGCGGGGTAGGAGACCAAGAGTAGCTCGGAGCATTTTGTATGCAGGCCGTGGTAGGGGGGGCATGGGGATGCCTCATCTGGGTAGATATTATGAAGCGGCCAGGGTGCGAGCGGTTTTTGAGTGGATTCTGAGGGATGCAGTGGACTGGGTGGAATTGGAACAGGCGGGTTTAGGGGGGGGGTAGACGCCTATCAAATACTGTGTGGGTGAGGAGACCCGGTCTTGTGAGTCCGGGTGGGGGGAACCCCTATGTAGCACTCACGCTGCGTTACTGGTTGAAATGGCACGCCCGGTGGAATGGCGCTCGGGGATGTTCCAAGTTTATGCCCCTGTGTGACAACCCGGATTTCCCACTGGGGAGGGATGATGTTGTGTTTCAGAGGTGGGCTCGGCAGGGGTTGGGTTATGTGGGGCAGTTTAGAGATGGGGAGGCCTGGGTGTCCTTTGATGATTTACAGAAGGAGTTTTCGGTGCTGGAGGGTGATAGATATCAATATGTGCAGGCCCGGCATTTTTGTAAAAGCTTGGGGGGATGGGGGGGTGAAGGGCAGGGTGCTGTTGTAGATGGGTTAGTGGAAAATGGGGTGATCAAGGGCTTGATTTCCCAGTTGTATGGATTAATGGAACCGGTGGATATTGGGGGTTGGGCCCACAAGAAAGCTTGGGAGCGAGATCTGCATATGTGTTGGGAGGAGGATCACTGGGAAGGGGTTTACAAGGGGTTGTTTAGGGGTTTTTTATCCAGCTCAATTTTGGAACAAAATTACAAGGTGCTTTATCGGTGGCATTTGACTCCCCAGCGATTACAGAAATGGTGTGGGGGGTTGGGCCTATGCTGGAGAGAGTGTGGTGAGACCGGCTCCGTCATGCATATTTGGTGGGAGTGCCCTATACTCCAGCCTAGATGGCAGGCGGTGGCGGAGTGGATGGATGTGGTGTTGGCTGACGGTGTGGATTTGGGACCCTGTTTGGCTCTGCTGAATGTGGGAGGGGGGTCGAAGTGGCGTAAGGTGGCATGTGGGGCAATGAGGCAATTGATTGCGAGAAAATGGCGGACTGCTTTCCCACCCACTTTGGAGGAAGTCCAATGGCGAGTAGCGCATCTATCTCTCATGTATCGCCTTACGGCCCTGCGCCGGAAACGGCTAGTGAAATTCCAGGAAATCTGGGGCCCTTACCTCCGGTGGGTGGAAGGGAGGACGACCTTACAAGCCCCCGACACCCAGGGGGAGGGGGGGACCCCAATCAGCTGTGGTCCGTAGCGGGAGCCTGTTTCGGCGAGGGGTATGTTTCTTGGGCTTGCTCCCACACTACTTGCCTCGGGCCACAGTTCTCTCCCTCTGCACAACCGGGAGGGGGGATTCCCACCCTGCTTGAATACGGTGAAGAGGCTGGGGGGTCCTTTCTCAGGTTTGACTGGTTGTCTCAAACTCCAAAAAATTTTCAATGTGACTACCATTTAGCTTAATTAGTAGCTAACTGATTAGGGTAATCATTGTCAACTTTCCTTTTTAGTGTTATCCTTTAATGCCACTATAGGAGCCATCCTCGGGGGGAGGGGGGGGTGGAAAAGGCAAGCGGGGTTACTTCGCAAGGGTGTATTGACTTATAGTCTTGGAGGTGTATCAAGTGGAAAAAGAAATGTTGTTATGAAAGTTGTTATGACTTTGTGTGTTAGTGTTGTATAAGAAGTAGCCTGTGTATTGGTATGTGCTGTTTTTCTTTGTGTCAGCTCTCAATAAATATTTAATGGAAAAAAAAAAAGTATCCATTCACAAAATACACATACGCAGAAGATCAAACTAGCATTTTGTAATCCCCATCTCCTCAACCCACAAGCTTTCAGGGCTTTCAACCTTCACATTCTGTCCTCCCACCCACAAATCCACTAACCCCCCCCCCCCCCCAAAACTATAAGCTTCAGCTTTACCTAGAACTTTCTATGTTTTATTAAAACATATGTACTTGCATAACATCTAAATTAAAAAGAGCAAAGAAGATTTTGCATTCTTACCACAAGGGATATGAGAAATTTATGGAGGTAAACTATCTGAATGCAGCCAACTTTCAGGAACACTTCCCCATCCGCCTGGCTCATATCGGAATAGGCTTCTCCCATAGTAGCATCAGGATACAGAGCCAAGGTGAAAGTGAAGACTTCATCTGCCATTATTGACACTGCCTACATAAAGGCATATGAAACAATTAGGGAGAGTGGCAGGGGTGATGTGACCTATATGATAGTTACCTGCTGTGGGCTGAAGGAGCTTGTGGGATACTTTCAATCTAATCGTGTGACTCTGACTGAGCATAGGGTATATATTTTTATTTTCTTGCCAGGGAAGAGTTAAGATAGGAGAGTGAAAAGTTTAGTCCCAAAACTATTCTTGACTGGTAGAAGAATAATTTTGAGAAGCTGAAATAAATTAACCCACCAACCATTTTGAAGTGGATTGTAGAAGTGGATATGCATGTAACACTAAATCCCTTCTCAACCATGGCGAAAGGGAAGTGATGTGTACTTACAGAACAGGAACTTTTTATTCAGTATTTGTGGGAGAGGGGTGCTTGAAGGGAGAGGAAAAGCTTCATTGGTGGCCATGTTTTCTTAGTGTGAGTAGATCTAACCTGCTCCATGTGTGGGGGTGGGGGGAGGGTTGAAAGCCATCTTATCTTGACCATCTCAGACATCTATTATATTAGAATATAGAATATGATATACAATTGGCTCATGTTAATGATTTATGCTGATGCAATAAAAATTAAGATATTAAAAAGATTACGGTTAATGAAATAATTTTGCATCATCCGATTTCATTCATGAAATTATAAGTTTTACGTAAAAAAAACCCCTTTCCTTTTACAAAATTGAAAGAAAAGCATAACTACAATTTTAAGCTACAATCTATAGTGACAATCATCCGCATCACCCTGTGATGTTATACAGTGCAAACACCATGACCTTTAAATGACACAAAGCCTCCAAAGTTTAATTAGACCTATCCAGGACTTGGCTAAAGGTCTTCTAAGCACCATGGGAACAGCAGAAAATGGTGGTAATGAAGTTAATGACTTTACAGAAGGGCTCCTGGTTCTCTCTATCACTAGATGACCCAAAGATATCGATAGAATTAAGCAGAATTATTAAATTACTTAAACTAATTTTTCCAAAAAATGTATTTTTGTTTATAACTATGAAATGTTTGGTGCTAAATCTTAATGGATTACAAGACTATATTAAAAACCTAGTAAGAAGAAAACATCTTTCACAAATAATTTGAAAACAGCTAATTACATAAATCTCCAAAGCAGCACCAATGTTCATTAAAACTAACTCGCATGACATGCAGAACATGCTTATATACTCGAAATATACTTCAATATATTGGCCTTAAAAGGATACCACCAGAAGGATAATTTTGTACATACCTTTTTATGAATTGTATTTACATCAACATCTGTGACAATAAAATCCTTTAGCCTGGCAGAAACCTGAGTTTTACTTGACTGAAGAAAAACTGATGAATCTAAACCTATAAAAAAAATTCAAAATGAAATGAATATCCCTCCAGATGGCATGAATGTAGCATAAAGAGTTGCATGCATACTCAAACATCAGGGATAGCATAGTTACTCACCTGTAACAGATGTTCTCCAGGAACAGCAGGAATCAGTCCTCAAATATGGGGTGACGCCGGCACCGACATAGCCAATGCGGAGCATTTCCCCAGCTTTCAAAGAAAGCCTTTGGGAATGCTACCACGCATGCATGGTCCCATTCTCACCAAAGAGTGCCATCTTGCTCAGTCAGATGACAGAGCTAAGACAGCAGTCAAACCAAAAAGAACTCCTAGGCAACTCCCAGGAGAGGAGGGACGGTTGTGAGGACTGATTCCTGCTGTTCCCAGAGAACACACGTTACAGGTACGTAACTATGCTTTCTCCAGAACAAGCAGGAAATCAGTCCTCACATATGGTACTCCCTAGCTCCAGGATGCCAAGGACTGAACCACTCAAAAAATCCCCAGAGGTGATAATATAATATCAATATACAAATGAATCACCAAAAAGTCCCTCAAAAAAACAAGATTCTCATTTATTTTTATTGGAGTGCACCGAGGGAAGAGGGAACTTACATACATCCACTCCTGCTGGTAAACTCCATTTTATTCAATTACAGGTTCATTCATAACTAGTATATAACTTCTTAGTGAGTCCATGAAAAAGCCAAAACTGCAAACCAAGAACCACAGCCAGGCAAAGCTTCGAGACACGATGTGCACGTTTCGGGACTGACTCCCTGTATCAAGTGCTGCTCACTTCTGTTACTGCCAACTGCCAATAAATGCTATGTATCGAGGCGTTTTCTTTCAAGGACTGAACCATGACAGTAGCAACAGCGACTGGTCAGGTGGCCTGTCCATTGAGCAAGAATGTTGTTTGCACAGGGCCCCACATTTCAGGGGGCCCAGCGCAAACATTCTGCATCGCCCAGGTAAATTTAAAAAAAAACAAAAACTGGCTGCTGGTGCTGACGCTGTGGCTGCAGCAGAATCAAGGGTTCCGTGAGCCCCCCCCCTGCCGGGCAGAGCCCTCCCTGAGTCAGCCCCCTCAGCACTGGTTTTCAGAGCCGCAAAGGGAGAGTTTCTCTCCAACGGCTCTGCTAAGCCCACCGGCACTGATGGGAAACGGGCATTTCCTGTTTCCCATCAGCCCCGGCAGGCTTAACAGAGCCACGAGAGAGAAACTCTCCCTTCACAGCTGTGAAAAGCCCACGCTGAGAGAGCTGACTCAGGGAGGGCTCTGCCCGGCAGGGGGGGCCCCGCAGGACACTTGATTCTGCCGCTGCCATGGTGGCAGCGGCAGCAGCAGCAGCCAGGTTTTTTTTCTTTTTTAATTTATCTGGGCTGATGGGGGGGTTAGGACTGGAGGTGGGCTGATGGGGAGTTAGGACTGGAAATGGGCTATGGGGGGGGCTAAGACTGAAAATGTGGTGATGGGGAGGTTAGGACGAAGTGGGCTGATAGGCGGCTTAGAACTGGTAATGGGCTATGGGTAGGGCTAGGACTGGTAATGGGCTGAATGGAAGGGGGGGCTTGAACTGCAAATAGATGATGGGGAGGGGGGCTTGGAATAGAAATGGGCTGTGAGGGGAGGGCGCTAGGACTGGAAATGGACTGAGTGGTGGAGCTAGGATAGGAATTGGGCTGATGGGGGGCTAGGATAGGATTGGAATTGGGCTGATGGGGGGCTAGAACTGGAAATGGGCTGATGGGGGGGCTAGGACTGGAAATGGGCTGATGGGGGGGCTAGAAGGGAGAGGATGATGGGTGGGGCTGGAACTAGAAGGGAGCTGATGTTGGGGGAGAATTAGAATGGGATGGAGCTGGGAGAGTGAAATGGAGAGGAAAAATATTTTGTGTTGGAGGGAAGAAAAATCTACAATTGACCGGGTATTAGGAGAGTAAGTGGGGATTGAGGATGGAGGGGTAAAATTCGAGTGGATGAAATAGGAATGAGGAAGGAGCAAAAGGAGAAAGATTAGTATGTTAAAGCAGATGTAGAGCGAGAATGGAAAAAAACTAGGAGAGAAAAGAAAGGACAAATGGACAGCAGACGATGGAGAGTTAGCAGAAGACATGAAGAAACCTGAACAAAGTGGCTGGAGCAATTGCAACTGAAAAAAAATACACAAAAAGGTAGAAAAATCTCTATTTTGAATTTATTAACTGGAATATGTCAGCTCTGGGAAATGTGAATTATTAACATCTGCGCTTTATTTAGTACAAGAGGAAATGAATTTATAGTTTTATTTCTACAGTGTTGTTGTACATTCCAAGTTTGGCTTTTGGGGTTCCCAGTTTAATTGTCTTCCTGTTTCTAAATTGTGATTCCTTGTTTGGTGATGGTCTATGTTCTGCATGTGTAACTGAGCTGAAGTATTCTGTTTATGTAATTCCTATTTGACATTGCCACTTGTTCTCTTTCCCCAGTAGGTCATGTATTCTTATTCTCTGAAATGTATTGGTTTAATATTTGCAGTGTTGCCTTTTGATAGGTAGAGTATGGTGCTTTGTGAGTCCTGGTAGTGTGTTACGATACGGCGGGTTTGCTATGGGTTCTAAATGGGCAGTGTTTGTAGTAGTTCCTAATGTGCCTGGCGGTTGGCACTGGATTATAGTAATGTAGAAATCTTAGTCTTTCTTTATCCATACACTCATTAAGAGGCATGTTTACTAAAAGTTAGTGTATGGCAACATTATGCAAATATTTATGCAAATGAGGCCCCACACCGAGGCTCCGCACCCCCCTTGGGCCACCCCTGGCTGTGAGTTGCAGAAGATGAGTCCCTGATGACAGATTCTGCAAGACCCTAGTGTCCAGCAACACTATCACGCCAGTAGCCTGAACACAGAAGGGTCAGAGGGCAGGAATTGCCTACACTTTAAGAATATTATGCAGCACTGCCTGACCAAAGGTGCTGTCCCTGCAGGATTCACTTTCCAGGCAGTAGTGTGCTACGAACATATGAATGCATGACCAAATGGCAGCTCTGCAAATTTCTGTCACTGGCACAGAACGGAGGTGGGCCACTGATGTGGCCATCACCCTCACGCAATGTGCTGTTATCTGGTGCCCCTGGACAGGCCCGCCTGCTTATAAGCGAGGACAATGCAGTCCGCCACCCAAGAGGATAGGGTACGCTTGGTTACAGGGAGCCCCAGTCTGCTGGGGTAATAGGACATGAAAAGCTGAGGTGTTTTGTGATGGCCCTGTGTCCGATGCAGATAGGACAGGGCCCGTTTACAGTCCAATGTGTGGAGTATGAGCTCCTCCCTGCCGGCATCAGTCTGCAGGTAGAAGGTGGGGAGTACCACCTCCTGGTTGAGGTGAAACGGGAATACCACCTTGGGGAGGAACATAGGGTGAGTGCGGAATACTACCTGGTGTACGGGGGGGGGGGGGGGAGGGGTGTCTGTCACCAGTGCTTGAAGCTCGCTGACTTTGCGAGCTTAAGTCAGGGCCACCAAGAAGGTCACCTTCCGAGATAGGTATCTGAAGTGGCAGGTGGCCAGGGGCTCGAACAGTGGTCTGGTCAGCTGGGAGAGCACTACGTTTAGGTCCCATTCTGCTTCTGGATGTTGGAAAGGGAACTTGGAAAGCAGAAGGCCCCGTAGGAACCTGGCGAACAGGGGCTGGCTGGCTGGATAAGGGCTGGCTGGCTGGATAAGTGCTTGCTCCTATTGGGTGATGGTGAGCATCTATAGCGCTCAGATGCACCAAGACTGAGTTAGACTGAGACAGATGCACTAGGTACTGAAGTACCAGCTGTACGTGACAGGAGAATGGATTCTCCTTCCTATCCAAGCACCACAGGGTGAATCTGTGCCACTTAAAGGTGTAAAGCCCTCCTCGTGGAGGGCTTCCTAGAGGCCAGCAGGATCTCCTCAACTTCTTGGGCAGGTTGAGCAGGGCAAAGGCTACCCTCTCAGCAGCCAGGCTGTCAGAGTCAGTGACCCCACATTGGGGACATACAATCGCAATATAGGTCACTTCTAGAGTGCAAAGTGAAAACACTAAATACAGTGGAAAGCACTCAAAAATTTCACCAGCAACATTGGGGTGCAGGAGGGAGCCCTCCTCCTTTGTCAGGAGGTCTGGGGCTCAACCCAGGGGACCTGGAAGTGTTGCTGTCAGCAAGAGAAGTAACAGGAACCAGGGTTGCCTGGGCCACCTGGGGGTGATTATCATCACTGATGCCCTCTCGTTCTGAATTTTGAACAGAGTCTTGGCGACCAGAGTCATCTGTGGAAATGCATACAGCAGTCCCTTGGATCATGAGGTCAGGAATGCGTCTGCCGCTACCCTCTGTGGGTGCAGCTGCCTGCAGCAAAAGCGAGCCAGCTGCATGTTGCGTGAGAGGCAAACAGGTCCATTTTGGGCCAGCCCCAAAGACAGAAGAACTTCTCTGCCATTGTGGCAGACACCACTCGTGAGGGCGGAGGATTCTGCTGAGTCTTTCCGCCAGGTAGTTATCCTTGCCCAGAAGGTAGACTGCTCACAGGAGCATGCCATTGTGCACTGCAAAGGAGAGGAGGGCTACCGCCTCCTGGCAGGAGTACGAGCCCATGCCCCCCTGCTTGTAGAACATTGTGACCTGGTTGTCCATCTGGACCAGAACAGGCCTGTTCCGCAAGAGGGTGCGGAATGCACTTAGGGCAAGGAATGCACATTGAGTGAGGAATACTGCCCGGAGTTCCAGAAGGTTGATCTGTAGTAGACACTCCTCCCTGGACCAGCAGCCCTGAGTGTGGTGAACTCCGTAGTGAGCTCCCCAGCCCTGGAGAGAGGCATTTGTAGTCAGGGTCCTCTTCGGTGGAGGTGCCTGGAAGGGCATTCCTGTCCGGAGGCTCAGGTCTTGCCACCAGTCAAGGGACCTCGCCAGCTGGTGTGTGATCCTGACCCTGTCCCAGAGTCAGCCCATGGCCTGGGTCCACTGAGAACACAGGCACCACTGGGCTGTCCACATGTGTCAAGCAGGCTTGGTATGTGACATGGACCGTGGAGGCCATGTGTCCCAGCAGGTGGAGGAGGCGGTGAGTTGGCACCATCTGTGGTGTTGGACCTCCCCTGCCAGCTGTCTGAGGCATTCTGCCTTGTCCTGAGGGAGGAGGGCTCTGGCCTGCACCGTGTCCAACTGAGCACCAATGAACTCTAGGTCTTGCACCAGAGAGATGTGATTTGGGTATGACAAACCCCATGTGCTGCAAGAGGAAGATTGTATGTTCTGTGCTCTTACTGGTCTCTGCAGCTGTGCCGCCTCTGATGAGCCAGTTGTCCAGTAGGGGAAGATGAACACCCCTTGTAGGTGCAGATGGGTGGCTACCACTGCTAAGGCATTTTATGAATACTCTTGGCGAGGAGGTCAGGCCGAAGGGAAGTACCCTGTATTGGTAGTGGCCTCCCCCTACCATGAATCTCAGGTATTGCCTGTGAGATGGGTGGACCAGGATGTGGGTGTAGGCCCAAGGAGCAAAGCCAGTCTCCCTGGTGGAGGTAGGGCAGCAGTGTCCCAAAGGAGAGCATTGTGAACTTCTCCCTCACCAGAAACTTATTCAGGTCTTGGAGGTCCAAGATGGGCCTGAGACTCCCAGTTCTTTTGGAGACAAGAAAATACCTTGAGTAGAAGCCCTTGCACCAGAGGTGTTGGGGGAACAGGCTCTACTGCCCTGTTCTTTAGGAGACCTGTAAGCTCTGACAGCAAGAGAGCCTGGTGAAGGAGAAATCACACTGGCTCTCCTGGAAAATGCCCTGGAGGTGGCAGCTGGAAGCGGAGGTGGTAACCCTCCTTCACCACCTGGAGTGCCCAATGCTCAGAGGTGACCACGGGCCACTTGTGGGAGAAGAGTGCCAAGCGGCCCCCTGTGGGCTGGTGAGGTCTCCCAGGGGGACGGAGACCCCACCTTGGGAATCAAACTCCCATCAGATTGAACTGGAGCTGGTGTCTGCGGTTTGGGGGCCTTTGACTTCCAGGGTTTGTGTCCCTGGCCCTTGGGCTGGGATCCCTGCTGCTGCTGGCTCAGGAATGCTTGGTAGTAGTGACTATGGTGGAAAGGGCCCTTCTTCCTCGAGAACGTTGGTCTTTTCCCCAAAGTTTTCTTACGGCGAAGGGTAGAGATCTTCTCTGAGAGCCTCTCTGCCTTGCCACCACCTCTCTCACCTCATCAGCCATAGGTTTCCTAAACAGGTTCTCCTTGGTGCAGGGGACATGCAGCAGCTTTTCCTGGACCCATTGTTCGAGGTCTGCAGCCAGGCTTGGTGCTGAGCACAGATGCCTATGGAAGCTGCCCAGGCTGCAGCATCAAAACCATCATAGGTGGCCCGGGATAGAAACTTAGATCACTCCCGGATGGTCGCCATCAAGGTCTGGAACCATTGCAGGGGTTCCCAGTGAACCCTGCTGAGAAGCCCATGAGATCTTGAATGAGGCTCTTAAGATACATCCTGATGTAGAGCTCATAGGTTTGTATCCAGCAGTCTAGCATGGACCCCTGGAAGCATAAGAGCATAAGATATGCCATACTGGGTCAGACCAAGGTCCATCAAGCCCAGTACCCTGTTTCCAACAGTGGCCAATCTAGGTCATACGTACCTAGCAGTTTCCCCAAAAGACACAGGTTCCGCAATGCTTGTACTGGGTCAAGCATTGATATCCTGGGTCCCTTCTTAATAATGGTTTAAGGACCTTTCCTCCAGGAACTTGTCCAAACCTTTTTTAAACCCAGCTACACTAACAGCCTTTACTACATCCTCCTGTGACAAATTCCAGAGCTTGATTACACGTTGAGTGAAAAAATATTTTCTTTTATTAGTCTTAAATAGTTTACCCTGTAGCTTCATTGCATGTCCCCTAGTCTTTCTATATTCTGGTAACGTAAACAATCGATCTACGTTTACCCATTCCACTCAGTTCATTAATTTATAGGCTTCTATAAAGCACTTGCACCCCAGGGCATCAAGGGCTCTGGTCTCTACCTGGGGGTACAGAAGAAGAAGTCTTCTGACTCTTGAGATTCTGCATCGAAGATTTCACACCATGGAACTGTGGGGAAGTTGGGCCTTCTGTAAGCCTGGACTCCTGTTGACATGGGTAGATGGTGTCGAGGTGCCAGCTGACCACCAGCACAGAGACTGGGGTTTCCCACATCCGAAGGAGCAGCTGCTCGAGGATGGGTTGCACCTGCACCAGAGCCTCCTTTGGCGGGGACTCATACTAGAAGAGCTCCAGTTCTTCGGTGCGTAGGTCCTCCGCTGACTCGGTTGGGATCAGAAGGGCTCAGGCCATGTCCAGGACAAAGTTGTGGAATACCACGTCCTCGGGTGGGGAATGACATCAGAGTTCCAGGGGAGACGGCTCAGAGGGGATGCCTCTGTGTCAAGAGGTCTCAGGGGAGGTCTCGACGTCAGTCTCCCAGTGAACCCAACGGTATCAAGGAGTCCGAGGCTCGGAGCTTCCACGCCATGAGGCCTGCATTGGGGAACCGGGATCCCCTAACAGGTCTCGGGTCAGACTCCTGGAAACTAGCCAGGGGTTACCAGATACCCGAGGATCGGGACTGGGACCCTCGATCGGTACAAAGGGCTCACCCGAGGCCAATAGCACATGGGCCCTGCTCGATGACCGGGGACACCACCACATTCGGGGACCCAGTTTTTGGGGCAGATGATGCAGATGAACCTTACATTGCCTGCTGCATGGCTAGGATGGCAGAGAGATCCTGCTCCAGGACCACCATTCTGGCCTCGATACCAGAAGGCTCCGCAGCTTTTGGCATGGGCACTGAGGATGTTGGGCCTGGCACTGGCACTTTTGCAAGTGCGCCCTCAACAAGGACCACATCCCCGGGAAGCATTGCGGAGTCACTGCCGGCTGAGGACTCCTTCCTAGAGACCTTAGGGGGGCGCTGCTCAGAGTCGCCAGAGTCCTGCTGCAGCACCTTACCAGGTTTCCCCAGTGGAACCTCAACCGGCTTCAAGGACTGTTTCTTTTTCTTGCCAGGGTCCAGTGTCTTTCCAGAGGAGCTGCCGTTGCGGGACTCTGAAGATGACCGGGCCTCATGGGATGTGCTTGGCTTTGGACTCAGTGTTGGTGAAGCTGGGGCTGAGCTGGATCGTGGAAACATCTTCTCCTGCAACATCAACCTTTTCTTCTTGGTTTGCGGAGTCATGGCCTGGCGCAGGCTACAGGAGGTACTGTCATGGTCCAAGCCGAGGCAGTGCAAGCAGCAGTTATGGGTGTCTGTGACAGACATAATTTGACTGCAATGATCACACTTTTTTAAAGCCATCGGGAGACATGGTGGCTTTAAATATTCATTTCACCCCCGGTCGGGGTCATCGACCCCTGGGTGAAAAAGGGCATGAACACCTGTCAAGGCAAGCCTCGCTGGAAAAAGAAAAGGGAGCCGAGAACAGTACCGGGGACAGCGCTGGCTCAAAGTGTGAAAACGCAAACCGGAAAAAACTCAACTATAGAGGATCATTTTTAAGGAACCTTTCCGGGGAAACAGGACATGTATCTGTTGGGCTCCATGGAAAAAAGGAGACTGAGCAAGATGGCACCCTTAGGCGGGAAGGGGATCATGCATGTATGGTAGCATTCCGAAAAGCTTTCTTTGAAAGCTGGGGAAATGTTCCTCGTGGGCTCCGTCGGCACTGTCACCCCCTATGTGGGGACGGACTTCCTGCTTGTTCCTGGAGAATCACAATTTTATATTTGGCCCGAACATGTGAGCAGATATCTTCTTTTGGTCAACATAAGACCAAACTAAATATTTCAGTGCATTCCCTAAGTTTGTGAAAAAATTCAAACAATTTGATACAAAGTTCTTTTAAGGAGCAATGCATGATTTTTATAATTCTATATGCTTATACCTATACCACGCACAATAGATATTCTGTTTAGTCTTATAAAAGTCTTTTGGCACTTATTCATATAATTCGAATCCTACTGGAGTTACTTTGAGAACCAGCTGCCTACATCGATGCTGCTGATGAACACCTAAAAAGCAGTGATTTTAGAAGAGAAGCCCATCTATACTTTTCCTTTCTAAAGCTGTTGCTTATACATAAAGCCAACAACAGAAGGCATGCGATTTATAACTACCCCAGAGCAGGAGTAGCAACCTAGTGGTTAGAGCAGCAAACTGAGAATTAAGGAAGTCTGGTTTCAAACTCCAGTGATGCTCCTTGTGAAGTTGGATAAGTCACATCATCTCCACTGCCTCAGGTTCAAACTCACATCATAAGCCCTTCAGAGACAGGGAAATACGTTGAGTACTTGAATATAATTCATCTTGAGCTACTACTGAAAAAGGTGAGAGCTAAATTTAAAGCATGCTGTTGTGTGCATCTGCCACATTATAAATTTTGCAATGTTTACATATAAACCCCAAACTCCATTCAACTGTAAACCCATGAAAACCTAGTTTATACTGTATAAGTATAAATAAGATCCCTTTTATGTCTACTTAGTCAAGTATATGGTGAGAAATTTTGCCTAACATGCCTTCTAAGTGTGGAAATATGTTATACAGATAGCTTTGGAAAACCTATGCATTGGGTCAGTGCAGGGGGTAATATCTAAAATTTTGTTTTTTCTGTTTTGCAGTTTATCTTTCAGGCTGCCATTCAAACAAACAAGAGGAAACAAGTTGCCTAAAGACAACGGGATGTAGTAGATGTTCTGGGCAATACCTCAGGGGATTAGTAGAAACAGCTATGGTATTATGTAAAAAGAAAAATTACTGCTTAAGAAGTTTTTGTAGAATTAAATGTCCTAGTATTCTAAAAACTGTTGATACTTTGAGATCTGAAGGCTGCTGGTGAAATGTAAATTTTGCGTCAAGGGAATTTTTCACAAACTAAAGTTCTCTGGAAAATCTTCACAGGAGAGAGAGTGTCTAGCAGATGGAACGGCATACATTATGTGCAGATATGTTACTTCATGTAAACTATATATTTTTTTGATATTCAGTTGAGTTTTGATGGGTGAATAAGGAGGGGGTAATTGTGTATGTTTTAGTTTGTTTTTTTAAATCATATGACAGCAATATTCATTTAGCCTATGCATGTTATTTAATTTAGTCAAACAGGTTTACTGTGTAATTTAAACTAAACTAAGTACAATAAACAGGAGTGATAAACTTGGATTAAACAAACATTAGAAGTTTAATGAAATATTTAACATTCAAGATATAATGGAGTATTTAGATAACATACAATACAGAAAGCCTAAAGTAGCAAACAGGTTATTTGTATAGCAGCTAAACATCCCTGGCTGCTGCCCTCATTCCACCGTAACTCTACCCTGCCAAATACAGACCACGGCAGAGAAGTCAGACGGACAGTGAGCTTCTTACTATCTGCATAAACCAATGTCTAAAGACAGTGGATTAATACAGATAAGTAGCTGCCGGTATCCATATAAATCCTTTGGAAAAGTGGCCCCATAGTGCTTACAGGTAGAAGTTGTACTATGTAAGTAGGGTTGCCAACTTTTTGAAAGAGAAAAACCTGCCACCTGTGGGTAATCATGCTCCGCCCATGCCCATCCCACCCTTCCCCTGCCCCGCCCCCGGCCCGCCCCCATCCCACCCTTGCTCACCCCGTCCTCAAAAAAATTGCAGAGGGGGCAATTTGCAAACTGAACAAGCAAGACTTCTACACATCCTTAAACAGAAATTGTACACTGACAGAATACGCAGCATTGGTTGTACACACACACACACACACAATACACAGGTCTTCATCAATAAATGAGCACAAAACAAAAAGAAATACATAGACAAAAATTAAACTGAAACCCCAAGAAGACAGACTCTGCATGCAGTGCAATATCAGATAAATAAGAGATGCAGTTCCCCCGTACTGAGTAAAATATAAAGGCAGTACAAAGTCCAATCATTAAATTGAAAATAAAATTATTTTTTCTACCTTTGTCTGACCATTTTATTCTCTGATCATGCTGGTTCCAATCTGAGGCTTCCCTTTTCCCGTCTTCTGTTATCTCATTTTCTATGGTCTATAGTCCAGCTGCCATTTCTTGTCTCTTCTCTTCTTCACTTCCTTCCATCAGCTTAGTTCGTCTCAGTAACCCTCCATCAGCCCCCTTTCCAGTCCTCCCCTCCCAATACATTCCACTGTCAATCCCCTTGTGTTCCCAAGGACTGCCAGTGGTGTCCATCCCCTTCTAGTCCCCCTCCTTCCTCACTGTCCAGCCCCTTCTAGTCCAAACACCATCCCAGGTATCAGCTCACTTCCACTCCTAGTGCCTTCCCTGTGTCAGCTCCCTTCCAGTCACCCTACCTTCTATCCATCCCCTTTCCAGTGCCATCGCCACGTTTCTGCTCCCTTCCAGTCCCAGTGCCCCTTCCCTTCCAGCCTCCTCCCCATTACCCAGTCAATTACCAGTACCATTCCCAGGTGTCAGCTCCCTTTCAGCCCCCTCCTTACCCACTGTCAGCTCCTTTCCAGCCATCTCCTCCTCCCCCTTCCAGCCACCTCCTTCACCCTGCGAGTCCCTTCCTGCCACCTCCTTCCCCTCTTTCAGCTCTTCCAGCCCTCACCTTCCCTGTCAGTCCCTTCTAACATCTCTTTCCCCTTGCAGCCACTGCTCCTGCTTCTTACAGAGCAGCAGCTGCAATAAAGCTAAGTTAAAAACAAAATTAAACCTGTGTAGAGCCTTCTGCCCCCCCATGCAGCTTCACCCCGCCCCAGTGCAGCTTCACCTTCCCCCCCCTAGTGCAGCTTCATCCCCCCCGTAGTACAGCTTCACCTTCCCCCTCCCCCCATTGCAGCTTCAGTCCCCCAGCACAGCTTCACATCCCCCTAGTGTAGTTTCACCTCCTCCCCCCCCCCCCCGAGTAGCTTTACCTCCTTACAGCCGCTGCTCCTGCTTCTTACAGAGCAGCGGCTGCAATCAACTACAAAAAAAAAAAAAAAAAAAAGACAACCTGTGAGGAGCCCTACGGCCCTAAGAAACTCCTGCTGCAGCACCAGGGCTGAAAACATAGAAACATGACAGAAAAAGACCACATGCCCTATCTAGTCTGTCCTTCCATATCAACTACAACCGTCCCCTTTTTTCCTTTACAGATCCTGTGTTTGTCTCATGCTTTTTTTAATTCAGTTACTGTCCTCATCTCTACCACCTCCACTGGGAGACTATTCCACGGATCCACCACTCTTTCCGTAAAGAAATATTTCCGCATATCACTCCTGAATCTATCCCCTTTCACCCTCATCCCATGTCCCCTCATAGCAGAACTTGCTTTCAATTGAAAGAGGCTCTCCCCCTGAACATTTATGCCACGGAGGTATTTAAACAAGTGAAAGGAAGTGAAATCAGAGGGGGTGGGCACTGCAGCAGGAGTTTCCTAGGGCCAGAGGGCTCCTCACAGGTTGTCTCTATTTTTTAAACTTAACTTTATTGCAGCCACTGCTGTGCAAAAAACAGCAGCAGCGGCTGCAAGGGGGGCACGGACCACGAACCACATGCAGGTTTTCTGCTATGGCCGCTCCCGATCTCACGGCCAGAGCAAAAAACTGGCTTTTCAAGTGCCGGTTTCTGTTCTTTGCCAGCAGCCAGCCTGGGCATGGAAAATCCGGCCGGTTGGCAGCCCTATATGTAAGCCAATTTTCAAAAGAAATTATATATTCACTGATGCCAGTGAAAGTATAAAGTTCCTCCCCATTCCCCATCAGGACCAATCAGCGACAGTTGCGGTTTTGAATTTAGGCATGCTCAGGCACGCATGCACCTGAGGGTCCTTTGGCGTAGCCCTTAGGCGCGGGCCTACTCGAATCTGCAAATGCCATAGTGCAGTGTTCGCAGCATTCCATCATCCTGATACAATCAGAAAGAGCAGCTGCTCAGAGCGGCCTACTTACTAAGCCCCAAGACTCATCTGCAGACATACCCTAATCATCAGATACTGTACTTCAAGAGACACTGTGACCGGCTCTACTACCAAAGTCCACAGTTCAATGTTATCAGCATTTTACTGAGGAATGTGAGGAAGCACTTGTTCATTATCTGAAAGCTCTCTGCAGTACTGTGTATATGTTACTATTGCAACAGCTTGAGACATCTGAAGTTATTGCTTTCAATGTACACTGAACACTTAATCACTGTGCCTAGGATGCATTACAGCTCTGATTTGTATCATTGAGCAGCCTTGTACTACTTAAGGCTTTACTTTACCTTATTTTTGTTTTTTCATTTACCCTTATTTCTTCTCTTTCCATTTTTTCAATTAATTTATTAATTATCCCTTTGTTAACCATTCTTATGGCCCCACTTCTTTCTTTGTTCCTCTTTCTACTCTTCCTTAACCTTTTTCCCTCATTCCACAAACCTTTACACCTCCGCTCTCTTACCCCTTCCTTACCTTCTCTCTTTCCTCACTTATCTTATCCACTAATCTCTCCTCATCCCTTGAACTTCACCTTCTCTTTCCTCTTATTCTTTCTTCTTCTTCGCTTATACAACCACATCCTTGTTTCCGTTGTGTTACCTCCTCTCTCTTGCACTTTGCTTCTTCTCCTTGTGTCATCTGACGATATAAATCCCAAT
Source organism: Ichthyophis bannanicus (assembly GCA_033557465.1). Lineage (NCBI taxonomy): Eukaryota > Metazoa > Chordata > Amphibia > Gymnophiona > Ichthyophiidae > Ichthyophis > Ichthyophis bannanicus. The sequence goes on along the minus strand of CM066043.1, from coordinate 121,874,848 downwards.
CCTGGCACCCTTTCATCTTTTCCTCTTTACCGCTGCACTTTAATCAATATTCCTCTCTTTTTTCCCCTACTCTTGTGCCCTATATAACACTCATTCCATCTCTAATAAACTTTCTTTTACACAATCTTTTTCTCTCTTCTGCTTTTAATCTTTAAGCTCTTACTGAAATCTGGTTCTTACCTGATGACTCTGCTTCAGTCACTGCACTCACTTGGTGGGTTCCACTTCTCCAACACCCCTCAGCCAAATGGTCACAGTGGAGGTACTGTCCTATTATTTTCTCCTCCTTTCAAGGTCTCCTGCTTCCTCAATCCCAGCAGCAGCTTCAGGAACACTTGGATGTTAACAACATACTGGACCCCCAACAACACGGCTTCCGTCCGCTACATGGAGTCGAGACCCTCATGACCACGCTGATGAACACCCTCCTCACAGGAACTCAAGGAAGACACTCTGGATACGCCATGATCTTCGATATATCCGCAGCCTTTGACACCATCTCCCACAACATCCTCATATACAGACTGCAGACTATTGGGATCAAAGACACTGTGCTGAAGTGGTTTCAATCCTACTTAACTAACAGACAACTAATCCGCACCAGCGCCTCAACCTCCCCCCCATTCCAGCAACACCAGGGAGTACCCCAAGGATCCACACTGTCAGCTATGCTCTTCAATATTTACCTCCAGCCACTCTGCACAGTCATACGCACCCACAACGTCAGCTTCCACATCTATGCTGACGATATCATGCTCTACGCCCCCATTACCACCACGAACCCAACAAACATCCACCTATCAGCTTGCTTCACCGCAGTATCCGACTGGTTACAAACAAACAATCTATCCATCAACATAAAGAAAACTGAAGCCCTCATAGTAACAAAGGACCCAGACTTTACACCACCCACACACCTCAACATTGGAACTACAAGCATCAAAATACAACCACAGATTCGATACCTGGGCATTATCATTGACCAAGCCCTCACCATGAAGCAACAGATCACCAAAACCTCCGGAACTATATTTCATAAGGCAAGAACAGTGCAACGGCTCAGACCCCTCCTGGAACACCAAGACTTCCGAACAGTGATGCAAGCCATGACACTCCCACATCTTGACTACTGCAATATAATCTACCATGGCCTTCCAGCAACACAGACCAACCCCCTCCGAACTGCATTGAACACCACGGCGAGAATCATCCAGAGCGCAAAGAAAACTGACCATATCACCCCAATTCTGAGAGAACTACACATTCTCCCCTTCGAAGCACGGACTAAATACAAAGCCCTCCTACTCACCCACAAAGCTATCCATCAAACACAGGACACACAGCTTCGCGCCCTACTGGCTCGTCCAGCTCATGGCAGATCTACAAGACAAGCCTCCAGCGTTTCCCTCACCGTCTCTCACAAAAGAACCAAATGCTCGCAACGGACCTGCAATCGAGCCTTTGAACTCTATGCTCCAACCTTATGGAACTCCCTGCCGAGCTACCTTAGAAACAATGCCGACCTACTATCCTTCAGAAAACAGCTCAAAACCATCCTTTTCCAAGAATACCTCAACTCAGACCCCACCGAAAAACCCACAAACCCCTGATCCCAACACAATGAACCTCTAACTCAATGCCACCCCAACCTGTTCATGTCCAATGCCTGCCCCATGTCTTATGTCTGACCAACGTCTGTCCCTTGACCTAAGTCTGTCCCATGACAAAATCTTCAATGTTGCCTCCCGGTGATGGCCCTACCCTCTATTTAATTCCCCCTCCCCTATGTTACACCGCTTTGACCCGGCGAAAAGTGGTATATAAATACAGCTAAATAAATAAATAAATTCTTCTCCCTCCTTTGAGGTTTACTCTGTCTTTTCTATCCCCTTCCTCTTTGGATCACTGTTATTTACAGACCACCTGATAAGTCCATTTCTACAATCCTCTCTGATTTTGACTCCTAGCTCTAATTTTTCTTGGATTCATCTTTCCCTTCCATCATTCTCAGTGATTTCAATCTGATATTGATAACCCCTCTGACCCCTATGCTTCTAAGCTCCTTTCCCTTACCTTCTCCTATAACCTCCATCTCTGCTCCTCTGCCCCACCTCATCAGCTTGGTCACTGTCTCAATCTTGTTTTCTACTCTAATTCTTTACCCTATTCTACTTGTTTACTCTAATTTCTGATCCTCTATTCTGCCATTATCTAACCACCACCTCTTGTTTCATGCTCCATCACTCCCTGCCTCAATCTCAGCCTATTTCAATCTTTCTAGAGGGCATAACATGAAGCTGCAAGGGAGTAAACTTAAAGGCAAAGTCAGGAAATACTTTTTCACTGAAAGTGTGGTGGATGCTTGGAATACCCTCCCGATGGAAGTGGTGGGGGCAAATACAGTGACAGAATTTAAAACAGCATCGGACAGACACAGTGGATCCCTTTATAGGAACAGGATAAAATCAAAACAAACTTAACTGTCTCTGCTATCTCAACAAATAGGGGTGACCTGCACAGTGCGGTGGATACACCCCTAAACAAAGACATGAAGAGAGATGACCTGCACAGAGCGACAGGAACACCTACTACTGCCACCTTGCTGGGCAGACTAGATGGACCATGATTGTCTTTATCTGCCATCATATACTATGCTTCTATGAATCGTCATGCTATTGATCCATTGACTATCAACTACAGTCTCTTCTCTTCTTTACTCCACCTTGTCCTATAGCAATGAGGCCATTCTCTGCTATAACACTGCTCTCTCCTCCACTCTAGATAACATTGATCTGCCTATAACTCATCCTATGAGGCACACTTTACCTCAGCTCTGGCTTTCTTCTACTACCCGCTACCTTAGCTTCTGTGCCCATTCAGCTAAATGCACTTGGCTTAAGTCACGCTCTCTGACTTCCTTCACTTTAAATTCATGCTTCTCTCTTTCAAGTTTCCCCTTGCTAAGCAAAACTATTTTATTCAACTGACCGTCTTTGCCTCCAACCCCCGTCGTCTATTCTCTACTCTCAATTCATTTCTTAGGGCTCCACTGCCATAAGTTCTTCCTTCTCTGCCCAAACCTTAGCTAACTTTTTCCATGCCAGTCTATAATATTAATCTCTTATTCCCTTCTAATTCATCCTAACCACCCCTTTCCCCTCTTCAATATCAGCTTTTCCTCTTATCTTCCCCTATCCTTCCATCCTTTGCCTTAATCTCAGAGGGGGAAACTTTCCTTCTCTCCTCCTCTAAACCCACCTCCTGTTTTTCTGATCCTATCCCAACCCATCTACTCAAATCCATCTCTTCTTCTGTAACCCCTTCCATTCTCACATATTCTTAACCTTTCACTTTCCACTGCACCCTTCCCTTCAGCTTTCAAGCATGCGGTGATCACTCCTATCCTCAAAAACCTCTCGACTCTCTAGCTCCTTCATCCAATTTCACTTCTTCCTTTCATTTCCAAACTTCTTGAGCATGCAGTTCTCCGTCGCTGCCTCGAATTTCTCTTTCATGCCCTCCTGGATCCACTCCAGTCTGGCTTTCATCCTTTTCATTCTACCGAAACAGTTCTTGCCAAAGTCTCTAGTGACTTGTTCTTGGCAAAGTCCAAAGGTCTCTACTCCATTCTTATTCTTCTGGCCTCTCCGTAACTTTTGATACTGTTGCTCATACTTTCCTCCTTGATACATTATCCTCTCTTGGTTTTAGAGACTCTGTACTGTCTTGGTTCACTTCTTAATTCTCAAATTGCTCATTCAGTGTTTGCTCACATGGTTCCTCCTCTTTTGCCATTCCTCTCTCAGTTGGTGTACTTCAAGGATATGTTCTAGGACCTCTCCTTTTCTCCCTCTGTACCCAATCCGTCGGTACCCTTATCTCTTCCCATGGCTTTCAGCATCATTTTTATGCAGACAATTCCCAAATCTATATTTCTTCACCTGATATTTCTCCTGGACTCCTAGATCGTATCTCTATTTGTTAGTCTGACGTCACTGCCTGGATGATATCTCTCCATCGTCAAACTAAACATGAATAAAACTGAGCTTCTTATCTTTCCCCCCTAAACTCTCCTACCCCCTTCTTTCCTTCCTTCTCCATCACTGTTGATAACTCTATACTACTGCCAATCTCCTCAGCCCGTAAACTTGGAGTCATTTTCGACTCCTCGCTTTCCTTCTCCTCACACATTAAATAGATTGCTAAAATCTATTGTTTCTTTCTGTATAACATTAGCAAAATTTGACCCTTACTCTCTGATCACACTACTAAGACCCTTATTCACTCCTTAGTTACCTCCCATCTTGACTACTGCATCCTCCTTCTTGCTGGTCTCCCTCAATGTCATCTCTTTCCTCTTCAATCTGTTCAGAATGCTGTGGTGTGGCTAATCTTCCACCAGTCGTGTTACAAACCACTTTGTTTGTTTTTGTACTAAACGGTGGTATATCAAGTACAGAATAAACTACTCATGTAACCCCCCTCTCTTGAAATCACTTCACTGACTCCCCTTTCCTTTCCACATCCATTTCAAACTACTTCTCCTACACTATAAATGCATTCATTCTACTGTCCCTCATTATCTTTCCTCTCTTCTCTCTTACACCCCTCCTCGTGAACTCAGTTCCTCCTATGGTCTCTCCTCTCTATGCCCTTCTTTCCTAATGCTAACTTCAGACTTTGATCCTTTCACATTGCTGCTTCTTATATGTGGAATAAGCTCTCTCTGTCTCTACATCAAGTCTCTTCTCTCCCCCTTTTCAAAACTATGCTGAAAGTGTACCTCTGAAGTCGCTTTTGGATCCTGATCTTTGTTTCCTTGTATGGTGTGCCACAGGGATCTGTCCTTAGTCAGATTCTTTTTAACATCTTTGTTAGTGATATTGCAGAAGAGCTGTCAGGAAAGGTTTGCTTGTTTGCGGATGATACCAAAATCTGCAATAGATTAGACACCCAGGAAGGAGTAGACAGCATGAGGAGGGATCTAGCTAAGCATGAAGAATGGAGTAGAATTTGGAAGCTGAAATTTAATGCTAAAAAATACAGGATTATGCATTTGGGCTGCAAAAATCCAAAGGAGCAGTACAGTGTAGGGGGTGAGGTACTTCTGTCCACAAAAGATCAGGACGTGGGCATAATTGTGTCTGACGATCTTAAAGTAGCTAAACAAGTAGAAAAGACGACTGTGAAAGCCAGAAGGAAGAAGGTGATAATGCCTCTGTATAAGTCTCTGGTGCAACCTCATTTGGAGTACTGTGTGCAATTCTGAAGACCACATCTTCAAAAGGATATAAGCAGGTTGGAGTCTGTGTAAAGGGTGGGTATTAAAATGGTTAATGGTTTTCATTGTGAAGCATATGAGGACAGACTTAAAGATCTTAATATGTACACTTTAAAAGATGGGATAGGGGCGATATGATAGACACATTTAAATACCTCCGTGGCATAAATACACAGGAGGGTCTCTCAATTGAAGGCAAACTCTGCTTCGAGGGGGACATAGCACACGAATGAAAGGGGATAGACTCAGGAGTAATATGTGGAAATATTTCTTTACGAAAAGAGTGGTTGATGCATGGAACAGTGGCCCAGTGGAGGTGGTGGACATGAGGACAGTATCTGAATTCAAAAAAGCATGGAACAAACACAAAGGATCTCTAAAGGTAAAAAGAGGACTATTATAGTTGATATGGAAGGGCAGACTAGATAGAAACATGATGGCAGAAAAGACCATATGGCCTATGTTTCAATGCATCTCCTCTTCCCTTTGACCTTAGGTTTCTATGTATTGTAACGTCTGTGTCTTTTTAGATTGTAAGCTCTTTGAGGAGGGACTGTCTTCTTTGTGTTTGTATAGCACTGCGTATACTTTGCAGCACTTATTAAATGATAAATAAATAAATATTTTTTCAAAGAACATCCAGAGAAATCTAGGGTGTCCAAGGCAAAATGTAAAAAACCCCTCAAAACTCAGGGATGTTTCTGTGCAGCCTGATTTTAGAAACAGACGTCCCAAAATAAACAGTCGTACTGGTGGGCACAGAAATCTCAACTAAGGAACTTGGGATCAGGAACATCTATGCTAAGCTGAACACAAGCTATTTTGCATGCTGGGATTTGCATCAGCATGCTGAACAGAAAGCAAGTATGCTAGTTTCCCTAATGTTTTCATTATCACCAGTAAAAGGATAAGGGGTATCTTTGTCTCGATGCCTTCCAGGTGTTTGAATGGCAGAATGAGGGCTTTTCTGATGCCTATTAGGGCCCTGAAGCAGGTTTAATCTTGGATGCAGCACAGGATATGTAAGACATTTCTGAAATTGGGTGAAGACATCCAAATTCATGGGAACACCCTGGACATGCCTATACCATGCTGCCGTTTAGCTTTGGGTGTCCTCGTGCCAGGGATGTCCTTAGAACAGTTTTCTAAAATGGCTCCAGGGATGTCTCCATGCTTTGGATGTCTGCATGTCTGTTTTCATACATCCAAAACATGAATAGGGCTTCTAAAATAACCCCATAGTTCTCTATCCATTTATTTAAAAAAAAAATAAGGACTGCACCAACCATATATTCACCACTTCTATCTATATGGATAGGCAGACAACAATTTTCTTTCTGAAATACTTTATTGTATTAATGATAAAAGTTCAGGTTGTCATTTAGGGTTCAACTCTATTTCTAGTCTGTCTTTAAGGATGCACCCATTGTAGTCATTTTTTTAAGAGATTCATGGATCTATTTGGACAGTGGCATTGAATATATGTATTAATTTAAGCACCAGTGCTTAATTGATGTGGTCATCATGCTAGCTTAATACTGAGCTCTAGTTAAATTTGGAATTCACAGATCAGTTTTGAGCTTGGAATTTAGCTTTTCGGCGTAACAATGCTGATTATATTAACTAGCTGACACTCATGCTTTTTCTCCAGAGGTTCAGTAATTCTCATCCCCCAAAGCTCATGTACGGTGCTGAGGCAATATGTGCTGTCTGTAGAGTCCAGTTGACCCATGTGGCAAGGACAACATTGCAAGTGCAAAAGCACCCTATCTAGCAACAGATACCACTGTCAGCTAAGCACACATGTAGACACCAAATAAAAATATGTATTAAATCATGCCTTATGAATGCAAAGAATCCACCCAGACCCAATGTAGTGAATAAATAGAAATACAAAGAGATTCATCAACCAATATCCCAAATACTTTCTTATAATTTTGTTATTATTTATTTATTTTTAATTATTATTTTTTTGTCGGAGCGTGCCGAGGGAAGGTGAGAATTGAAAATCCAACCCACTCCAGACAAGCTACTTTTTTTCTATAAGGTTCTCCACCTTTAAATAAGATTATGCTACGACAAAAAAATAATAAAAAAATAAAAATAAAAAATAACAACAAAATTATAAGAAAGTATTTGGGGTATTGGTTGGTGAATCTTTGTATTATTATGAATGCAAAGGACATTTCACCCACATTCTATGTAAGTAATGTAATATAATTAAGAACCATTTTAATAGCCTCAAAAATGTTTCTAAATACACTCCAGGATACAATTACCTTCAATCTTGATTTCAGCAATAAGACTCTTTTCATCAAACACATTTACACAGAAAGCATCCAGTTTCGCAAGCAGCTTAAAATCAAATATATCTTTATCCTTGGAAGATTTTGTGACTGTTGAGAAAAATAAGATGTGCTAGCATTCATTAAGGACATTATTAGATGGCGCTGACAAAATAATTCATTTTTAACTTGAAATGTGCCAACAATGCTATTCTGTTTATAGTCATGTGCTTCGAATTTCATCCTTAACTTTAATCACAAAATAAAAGTCCATTCCAACAAATAGTGGAGGAGAAGCCTAATGAAGGAGAAGAATGGCAGCCTAGTGATTAGAGCAGCAGCTTGGTTACTGAAGATATTGGGGTTTGAATCACACTGGTGGCTCCTTGTGGTCTTGATTAAGTCAATTAACCTTCCACTGCCTCAGGATCAAACTTAGATTATAAGCTATTCCAGGGAGTGGGAACTACATCTGTTCATGAAACACTTCAACCCAAGTTACAGTTTAATGGCACAGTTATAATGTACTTTACTTTTGTACATTATAACTGTACAAACGGCCTTGATCCGGTGAAAGGCGGAATATAAATACAGCTAAATAAATTTTAACTCATCTTGAACTACTACTGGAAAAGGCATAAACTAAATACTTAATAAAAACACATTGTACTTTTGAACGAACAGACCTGCATTGTACTTGCTTTAAAATAATCCAGTATAGACTTCTAATATACCTTTCTTCAAGACACTTTCTTTGTCAAGCGTCAATATTTTAAGATGCCCTTGCTTATTAGCAATATTTTGGCCACTTGATGGGATAGCAGCTGTCAGGAAGTTTATTGTGGAAAGCAAGGCTTGTGTATGCAACAGCAGATCCAAGGAAGAAAAAGCAACCTGATGAAAAATAGTAAATACACTGTCAGGTGTGCATTGACTTACGTCTGAACTGAATACAGTATAACAAACAAGAATAGGCAGGCAGAAAATTAGTAAAGGGTTTAAGATCAAGGACTGGGTTCTCTTATCCAATGTAACTTTTAAAGATACTACTATACTACTACAGTATAAATTATAGATGCCAAGAAAGAAAACGAAGGGAACAGAAGGTTGAAGGAAAAGGGGGAATAGTTTGCATAATTTAACAGGTAACAGATGAGCAGCTGTTTAAAGTGACACTGAAAACAACAATGTGTTTTGATTCATTTTAACGTTAATCAAGGATGACACAAAATTTTCATTTGATTTTGGAGTTTATGTGCCAGAATGATCTAATGTATGCTAGATGGTCTTAGTGCAGAGGGGGTAATTTTATAACCATGCAGATGCATAACTTGCATGTGTATATGTTCTCTGTGCAGGCACTGAAAATTTTCAAAGCATGCACAGGCTTCATCTTCATAAGTCATCCTAGGAAAATGGACACACTCACATCTGCTCTTGCTGGGTTATTTTGTGCATGTATTTTCATAAGTCTACAATATATTATACAAACCCTTTCCGAAACCTGGACACATCTCTGCTTAGTCTGAATGAAGTTACACAGATGATACAATTGTGCCTGTACCTCTTTGCACACTAGCTGAGAAAATAAACTTGCTCCTAGTAAATAGATTATATTCAAACCTTGCTGAAGTATGTCTATTCTACTTCCGCTTCTTTCTTCATTATCTTAGAAGACTCCAAGTATGACCAGCAAACAATTAATAGATTTCCTTTAAGTACACACTGACAAAGTTCAGGTATTGAGAAGGCCATAAAACAGTTTCTTACCTGTAGCAGGTGTTTTCAATGGTCAGCAGGTTATGAATCTGCACATATGGGTGATATCACCAATGGAGCCCATTATGGGAGGAACTCCTCAGCTTCCTGTTCTAAAAGCTTTTGGAAGCATCTGTTCTTGTCTGCCATTGTCATGCTGCTCTGCTTCTATCCATATGTACAACTCAATGGGGAGGTGGGTGGGTGGGTTTGTGAGGACTCATCCTGCTGTCCATGGAGATAAATAACTTAGCTTTCCCTGGCTACAGGCTGTCTTGAAAGAAAAATAACTGATAGAATGTATTAGGGGAAGTTGGCTTTTTTTGTTTTTTTTTAAGGATGTCTGAAAAATAAAATAAGAGGTCTTAGGAGGGTAGAGTTGGATTTTATTTACCCAATGGATTCTAGAGAACATACTGGCCAAACCTAGTATTTCCTTTGGAGCCTCTTTATAAACAGTAGTGTGATGTCAATGAACAGCTCAACGTCCATGTTGCAGCCTTGCATTATTTTATTTATTTATTTAACAAGGTTTTATAAACCACCCCTTTCAGAGATCAGGGGCGGTTTACATAGAACATCACAACTTTTACATTGAACATTGGAACTATATACATTAACATTCCATAACTATATTCAGTTAACTATGTACAAATTGGTTGCATAGACTTTTTAACATGAGGTTAATTACTGTGATAAGGAAGCTTATCAAAGCTCAGGGAGTAATGACAAAAGAAGAGAATTTACTCTGATTAAGGGACCTGTGCTGGCAGGTTATAGAAATAAGACAGCTTGTTTCCCTAAAAGACTACATGTTCCAGAATGCACTAGTATGCAGAAAATCCGTAGGGGAGCTGGAGTGGAAAAGCATGAGTCTAATCAGAGAAAGCATTATGTCATCCCTAATCAAACAGCCTCTAGAAGAATGCTTAATCCAAAACACCTGAAGACTGCAAGGGTGGAGTTGCAATCTAAGCCCTTTAAAGCTAGAGGGGAATCTTCAGGAAGACAGAAGGAGAAGGAGACGAAATCAGAGAACAGAAGGAACAACCGGAACCCAAAGGAACAAGGACAAGGAAGCAGATGGTCCAAGAGAGGAGCTCATAAAAGTACCTATGCCTGGAGAGATACCTGGGGAAAAGGATCAGAGGACTGGAGAAAGCCAGAGGTCTGTAGAGCCACAGCCAGGGACCCTCAAGCAACACCTAGGAAGAGGTATGTTGCATCTAAGGGGGAAAGGAGTCCAAATACCTCTTGAAGGACGTCTGGAGAAAAGATCCTGAGGTCCAGAGATACCAACTGGAGGACAGGGCACAGAAACTCTATTGCATACTGGCCAGAATACCAGAAGAAGCAGCCTGACGCTTGCCTGGATTCAGGTAGGAACTGTGAATGTTTCTCTAGCTTTGAGCAGTGCAAACAGCAGGGAAACAGTTTCTCTCTGTGTAGAGGTCAGTTCCTAAAGCCCTCTGAGTCAGACGGAGAAACAGAATCTATGCAATTTCAAGAGCAAGGTTCAATATCCGATACAGAGGATAATTATATGGACTGTTCTTTGAGTAGGTTATTTTAGGAAAATCCTAAATATCAGAGCAAACATCAAAAGGAAACATTCTAAATATTAGCTTCCCATAAAGTTTTGTTGAATGAAAAAGCTTTTGGGAAGGTTTTGTACGTGTACTGAAATCAAGCTACTGATTGCAGTTAATTGTCACCTGCTGGTGGAGGAGTACCCAGCACAAGCCCTGCACACGTAGGATTAAAAAGTTCTTTTCTGTATGGAGAAAGTGAGCTATGTTTTAGTATAAAGTTTTCCTCTTTGATTTGTTTTTCCCCAGCTCTGCTAAGGAGTTTATTAGCAGTGGCTGAAAGAAGCCTTTCTGTTCTATAAAGGACTTTGATTCTTATTTGCATAAGATATTTCAGTTGCCTTATTTTGTGTTGAATAAACCCTGGAGAAGTTATCTGGAAGGTGTTACCAAGCATATCTGTGTGGGGGATAATCACCCCATAAATAAACTCTAATTTTGTCTACACTCGACCAACTACAAGAGTTTTCATTATTTTAAGAAGGCAAGCTTTGTGTGATGGACTTCAATAACTACAATCCTTTGCAAGACAGTTAATTTGCATACTTGCCAAGATGGTGGTACCTTCATAACAAGCACCCCCTTTAAAGATGGAGTTGTTTCTAGTTTTTTAGATATCTTGGGAATTAGTGAGATTGTGTGCGTCACCAAAATGTTCAATGAAAATGTATGTTTTTAGGTTCCTGCGGAATTGCAGGAGGTATTTTGTCGCTCTTAGGTCATTGGGGAGTGAATTCCATAATATTGGGGCCACATAGGAGAAAGCTCTGGTGCTGGTGCATTGATTTGTATTGTGGATGTGTGAAGGAATTGTATATGTATTTTGGGAGGCGTTTCTTCTTGCTCTTGAGGTGTTTGGTGTTGTAAGAAGAGTGGATAAGGTAGTGCAGGCAATGTTGGAAAGATGCTTAAAGATAATTATTATAATCATTATGTATTTGTATTTTACCCTTGAGGTGACTGGGAGCCAGTGAAGATTATCTCCTCCATGGGCTTCAAATGCAGTCATGGCTCCAACACTAAGCCATAATAGTGTATGCCCCTTAAAGGTCATGCATGCCCGAGTTTAAGAAAGGAAGCTGCAATCTACTAGGCCATTAGATAGCGTGTGTTTGGATCAAATGAAAAAAAGTTAGGTTGACTTAAGGGCTTTAATCCACTCCAAATAGAAAGCCAAGGCTCTCTTGCAATACGACATGCGCAATGTGCTTTCAACTTTCAGGAAGTAAGGACTGGGGAAAACCATTGGCAGGATTTTTTTTTTAAATTTATTTAAAGGGTATTTCTATCCCACCTTATCCTTCAATCAAGGCGGTGTACACAGCAAACAATCAATAGAGTGTGTTAGTGTTCTCCTGTATTTTTATACTTTACAGTGAGGGTGTATGGTTGTGGGTGGTATGATTAAGGTGAGCTATTTACAATATGAGCTTTATACAGTTAAATACATGTGCTTTCATATCTATACAGTGGGCTTTAGGTAAGGTACTAGCCAGGTCTGGTGATTTGTCATATGCTCGGTCCGTAGTGTTCTATGAATAGCAATGTCTTTAGTTGTTTTTGAAAGTCGTTTGGATCTTCTGTTGATCGTAGATCGTCTGGGAGGGCGTTCCATATTATTGGTGCTGCCTTCGATAGAGCTCTTCACGTGGTCGATTTGCATGCTTTTGTGTAGTTTTTTGGTGTGTTGAATGTGTCTGCTGTGGTCCTTCTCCTGAGTCTTGTGCTGGCGTCTCGTTGTATGAGGGGTTGGAGGCTGAGAACAGAGTTTCTGTGCTTGATCCTGAATATGTTTAGTATTGTTTTCTATTTGATACGGGAGCTGATTGGGAGCCAGTGGAGGTCTTTTAGTATGGGGGTGATGTGGTCTTGCTTTGATGATCTGGCTATTATTCGAGCCGCCGTGTTTTGAACCATCTGAAGTGGTCGGAGTGACTGTTTTGGCATGCCGTTGTAGATCGGGTTGCAGAAGCCAAGGATGGGAGTTATTAGAGCTTGACATACTGTACGGAAATGATTTTGTGTGAGTAGGGGCTTGAGGCATCTTATTCTCATTTTGTAGTATGCATTATTGGTGGTCCGTTTGATGTGTGATTGTAGGTTTAGTTCCTTGTCGAGTGTTATTCCAAGGATGATTGATTAGTTAAGGTGGAAATCCAATATTACCTTACGAAGAACTTAGGATGAGTGTGAAGAGCCACTCTATTAAAAACCTGTGTGTAAGATGGATCAGTAGAGCCTGCAGCTCACACTAATTCTGCATGCTTGCCATAACAGCCACCAAAAATAGGACCTTTTAAGCCAGGTACCTCTGTCCACAAAAGAGCTTTTGTCAAAGCAAAGTTGAGGTCCCATCACAGGATGTAGGCTTCAATAGAAGCAAGTCCCAAATAAACTGAACTAAAGTACATGCAGAAATTGATTTATCTTCACATGAGGGTGGAATGCTCCAATTGCTCCTAGGTCGACCCTAACTGAATTGGTTTTTAAAACTAGCAGAGAAATGTAGAAGGTACTCTAGCAGTATTTGTATGGGACAGAAGAAAGGATCTAGGGCTTTTGTCAGACACAATGACAAACCTTTTCCACTTGAAATTATACTAATGTCTTGTGGAATCTTGCCTGGAAGCCCTAACTCCCAAAACACTGTCAGGCAGATTGAGGAAATCCAAGATTAAACCCTTAACATGCAAGCTGTGAGGGATAAAGATCGGATCTTGGGGTGCAATATTGGATCATGCAAACTCAGGGAACTCTATCAGCAAACTGCCTAGTTTCATGGGACTCTATGTAGAATTCAGGAAAGGAAAAACATAGCTGCCTCAGTTAATAAAAATCTATGAGAATCAATGTCCTCAAGGATCAGGGGAATTTTTGCTATTAGAACTATGGTATGATACACCTATGAAAGGCCTACTCCCCAATCTAGAAGACAGGCACCTGAAGCTAGTTTGCCATGCATTCCTATCCTGGAGCAGAAATGAGGTGCTTAATTGTTCTGGGAAGTACCCGACTCACAAAAGATTGTTTTGACCCACCCATGCCTAGGGACCACATATGTGGTTGCAGAACATAATTCAGCTAGTTTGTCAGGACACAGTCTTCTCCTGAGAATTATCCTGTGAGAGATATTGCATAGTTCCATATCCAGACTGTTTCTCAACACAGGAGGTACAACCCTGTTCTTCCCTACTTGTTGATGCAGTATATGGCTACTTGATTGTTTGTCTGTATTTAACTGATACGATGGCCCAACCAAACTGTCTCTTGAGTACTGGAGATATTGTAGCTTTCAATTCCAGGAAATTTATCTGATGAAATTTCTCCTGGGCAGACCACAATTCCTGAGTATGGAACCTATCTAAAAAAGCTCCCCAGCCCAGATTGGGCATGATGAAAAAAAGGGACTATAGTAGTTGATATGGAAGGGCACACTAGAAAGAAACATGACAGTATAAAAAGATCATATGACCTATATCACATGAGTACTTTTTGATAAAGTAATATTAGGAAGGAAACACCTTTTGCCAGATTGGAATGAACCATCCACTAGGTCAGAGTCCCAGAGAGGTCTAGTGACAAACAGACCACTCATAGGCTCCAGGACACGATGGGTCCAATATTCAAAAGGCATTTACATGGTTTATAGCCATTGAATATCCCCACCTATGTCCCCTACATGCCCCAATGCTATCTGGTTTGCATTGGGCCGTGTTGGGGGCATTCCAGGGTGGAGCAGAGATGTAGATTGCCACTAACTGGGTAGCAGCAATATTGCTTTGCTACCAACTTAGCGATCTGAAGCTAAAACTAGGTCAGCTTTTGGCTTGCCTAGTTTTGGCGGCAGATACTAACCAGGTAGTGGTACAACATAGCTGCTATCTGGTTAACCTCGGTGGCAGTTACCTCTGGGTACCAAAACCAGTTATTCAATGCTATTGCCATGGCATTGAATATCCAGGGTTGAGGTGAGCGGGTAGGGCTATCTGCCATAGCAGCTCATAACCTGCCTAGTAGGATATTGGGCCTGATGAGTCCACTGCATGCTCAAGGTTCATTAATCCTGATTCATTTTGAGATGTGTCATGTGCACTATGTGCACTTTTAAGGTCATACAGCCCAAAATCCTCAACATATAGATTGGTAATCCTCTCTTCTAGAAGAGAGGTTTTCACCTGAGTCTTATTCAGCACAGCTCTTATGAATTCAAATTGAGAAAAATGGGTTAGTTTCGATAGAGTTGCTAGGGCTCGTCAAACTACCCAAACACCCAGTTGGTTATGAACATGGATTCTTGAGTTACTTCTTGGATTGTGTTTCTTGACAAGCTAATTTTCCAGACAGGGAAACATATGCACCCCCAGTCTGTATAGGTATGCTGTGACTACGGCAAGGCACTTTGTGAAAATTCAAGGGGCTGACATGAAGTTAAATGGCAGAATACAGTGCTGGCAGTGGTGTTACCCTCTTATGAATCAGGGATACATCCAAGCTAAAGAAAATATCTAAATATGGGTGTACATGTTCAAGTCCAAAGAACATAACTGGTCTCCTCTTTGGAGAGAGGGAATGAGGATGCCCGGGGAAAACATCTTGAACTTTTCTTATGAGGTGCGTGTTCTGCTCCCATAAATCTAGGATGAGACAGAAGCCCCCAGTTAGTGATCAGGAAATACCTTGAAAAGAATCCCTTCCCTTCTTACACTTGTGGAATTGGTTCAGTCATGCTGATCTTTAGAAGCGAGGAGAGCTCCTTCGGAACTATTTCTTGAAACAAAGTTTGAGACCATGGTGTTCTTGGTTGGCGATTTCAAGGTTCATCCAAATAAAATGAGACATCCCAGCCAGACTATTTTTAGTGCCCACCAATTGGAGGTTATAAGGAGGCCAAAGGTTTGCATAGAACCACAGCTTTCGTTTTTCCATAAAGTTGTCTAGAATGGATATAGGAAACTTCCTATGTTCTCATGGAGGCAATCAAAAATCTCTGCCCATGGTTTTGCCTAAGAAGCCAGCTGGGAATTGAGACTTCTCATGCTGAGTATGGGGGCAAGAATCCTACTTATTCTGAGAAGAGCATGAGGTAGAAAGATACCCAAGTCCTTTGAGAGAAATATGTTCTTCTATGACCTATACTGTGGTACCTACATCCTTGAAGTCATCAGATGTGTCTTAAAAATGTCTCTATGCTACTTCGAGGTGGCAGCCTCTTCCTTCACCTTATCACTGAAGAGATTATCTCAATGGCACATCAGCAAGATTCTCCTGAATGTCATATTTCATGTTTGAGGCTCAGAGCCATGAGTCTCTAAATATCAATATTCAGGGAAGCAGCTCTCAGTACCATAATGAAAATACCATAAGTCACTTGGACCATGTATTTACACATTCCTTCCCTTTGCACACTAGCAAAAGGAGTTGTTCGGCCTTTTCCTGAAGTAGACTGTCAAACTCCTGCATTTGCTTTATGAAGTTCCAAAAGTGCATATCCAAGACGACTAGATAGGCTGTTATGCAGAAGGTGAATATAACATTCTGAAAGAATTTCCTCCCAAAGGGTGCCAGTGTCCTAGGCTCCTCTCCCCAGTGGCAGTGAAGAATGATGTCTTAGAATTTTCTACGACCATAAAGAGGCAGTTACTGAAGCTTCTCAAATCTGGAAGTCTTCTGAACTCGATACATCAACTTTATTTTCTTATTTATAGGTTGAATAGGAGAGGGAGCAGGGGTTCACCACATTCCAATCTGCACATTCTTGCGGATTCTGTGAATAGTCAACTTCCTTAGAGGTATCAAGGAACTGGAGAATGTCCAATGCTTCAGTCCTGGTTACTACTTTGTCTCCAATTTAAATGGAATGGACTTAGCCATTTCCCTTACAAACTCAGTGAATATAGTCTCTCATGAGGATGAGAAGATCTGATCCTAAGCCAGTAGACCCCTCCAAGAAACGTTCTGGTTCATAGGGTCCCAGGAGCACTCAAAGTGTGACTCAGAGAAAAACATATGCGGTGTCGGTGTCAGTGTCAGTGTCATTACCTGGCTCGACCCCCATTCTTCTCTGGATGGATGTGCGTCTTGAGTGAAAGCATTGATACACCAATATTCAGTGCTCCAAAGAGACTGCTCCCTCTGACACAGTGGGGATGGATACCAGATGGGCAGTCATCAACCCGAGGCTCTTTGATGCCTCAGTACTGATACCTCTCCCATATGCAAGGCATGTGTCTCAGATCCGCTGTGCATCTTGATGCATCGACCTTGAAGCAATCTAAGCTGCTGCATCACAGCAAGCAAAAAAAAAAAAAATAAATAAACCACACTTTCCATTCACTCTTCAAGTCTCCTCATAAGCTGCTCATCAAAGGCTGTCATCAATAGAGGCACTGGAGCAAAAAGGAGGCATGTCCCTGTCCTCAAACCAATTCTGAGAGACTGAAAGGCTGGTCTCTGATACCATTTTATCACTTCCAATGACAGGGATTCCTCAATACCTTGTTCTGTTAACACTCAGCTATGATACATTCCAGCTTCTTCCAGGTGCTCAGTATCTCAAACCCTCAATGTCTTATGACAGAGATCAAATCTTTCCTCGTCCTCAGCTAGGATCTAATTGATGTCCAATTGCAATAGATTCTAGTAATGCTAGACGTCAAGGGCGACCAATCTCTTGATACTGATGCACTGTTCAGTGCAGCTCCAAAGGAACCAGTGTTTCCAATGCTGAAGGCAATAGACCAGACTTAATGTTACCAAAAATCCTTTTGCACCATTGTGTACAACCTTTTGAGCCCTCTGTCATCTGCAAACAAAATTACATTGAGAGAGATAATGGTCAGGGGCCAGGCACCAAACATGGGTATCCATGACAGATATACTATATGGCACTGCTATACCTAGAGCACTTTTTAAACTCACTGGGATGTTTGTGATAGGCCTTATGGTCTTTTTCTGCTGTAATGTTTCTATCTAGTCTGCCCTTCCATATCAAATACTAAAGGGAGGAGTGGCCTAGTGGTTGGGGCAAGGTACCACAGGCCAGAAGGTCGGTGGTTCAAATCCCACTAGAGGACAGCAACCTTGGGCTGGAAGGACTGGGGTTTCTAGTCCCACAGGTGCTCCTTGTGGTCTTGGGCAAGCCACTTAACCCTCCATTGCCCATGTTCCCTGTAAGTATTAGTGTATGTGTCTCATATCCCCTCGTGTTAAATGTATCCCCCAACCTCTTTGACCCGGTGAAAAGCGGGATATAAATGCAGCTAAATAAATATAGACCCTTTTTTCCCTTGCATGTTCATCCCATGCTTTCTTGAATTCAGACACTGTCTTCATCTCTACTACCTCCATTGAGACTATTCCATGCATCTATCACTCTTTCCATAAAGAAATAGTTACAAATATTACTCCTGAGTCTATCCCCTTTCACTGTATCCTATGTCCCCTTGTTGCAGAGCTTACTTTCAAATGAAAGTGGCTCTCCTCTTGTGCTTTTATGCCATGGAAGTATTTAAACATATCTATCATATCTCCTCTATCCGCTTTTCCTCTAACGCATGCATATTAAGATCTTTATGTCTATCCCCATATGGATAATTGAGACAACTGACCATTTCAGTAGCCACTGCCTGCACAGACTGTTTATATCCTTTTGAAGGTATGGTCTCCAGAATTGCACATGATACTCCATGAGGTTGCACCCGAGACTTTTACAGAGACATTATCACCATTTTTCTGCTGGCCATTCCTCTCCATATGCACCCAAAGCATACTTCTGGCGTTTTCCATCGCCTTTTCTTTTTAGCCACTTTCAGTGGGCAGAAGTACTTTCCCCCCTACACTGTACCATCTCTTGGATTTTTGCAGCCCAGTTGCATGACCCTGCATTTTTTTAGCATTAAATCTCAGCTGCCAAATTCTCAACCATTCTTCAAGCTTAGCTAGATCCCTCATGTTACCTATTCCTTCCTGGGTGTCTACTCTATTGCAGATTTTGGTATCATCCTCAAAGAGGCAAACTTTACCACATAGCACTTCTCCAATATCACTAACAAAGATATTAAAAAGAATCAGACTGACATCCCTGTGGCACACTATTGGTAACATCCTTCGCCTCAGAGTGAGTGTGCGCCATTTACCTGCAGTTTGTACTTCCCACTCAACCAATTTTTAACCCAGTCAGTCACTTTAGGGTCTATCCCTAGGGTGCTCAGTTTGTTTATAAGTTGCCTGTGTGGAACAGTGTTGAAGGCTTTTCTAAAATCCAAGTACACCACATTAAGGGCTTTTCCTCAGTCCAATTCTCTGGACACCCAGTCAAAGAAATCAAATTTGTCTGACAAGACTACCTCTGGTACACCCATACTGCCTCAGACCCTGCAATTCATTGGATTCCAGAAACCTCACTATTCTCTGTTTAGCAGTTTCCATTAATTTACTCATTAAAAAGGTCAGACCAACTGGTTTGTACTTCTAAATCTCATCCTTACTTCTGCTTTCTCAAGTCCTCTGTGACTACTCCTGACCCTAAAGAATCACTGAAAAGATCAGCAAGTGGAGCCACTAGAACTTCCACAAGTTTCTTCAATATTCTCGGATGTATCCCATCTGGCCCCATCGCTTTGTCTACTTTTAGTTTAGCTAGTTCCTCCCTAACAGAGTCTTCTGAAAAGCATTCAAGATCCCCTTCACTTTTGCTATTTGTGGGTGTTTTCCAAGGTCCTGCTCCTGGCCCTTTATCTGTGAACACAGAACAAAAAAATATTTGTTAAGCAATTCTGCTTTAACCTCATCAGCTTCTACATATATCTCCCCTTCACCCTTGAGTCTGACAAAACCACTTTTGCATTTCCTTTTCTCACTTACATGTCTGAAAAATGTCTTGTCCTCTCACATTTTGCATTGGCTTTCTTCTCTTTGTATCTTTGCTTTCCTGACTTTCCGAGCTTCTCTAAGGTTTTTCCAAAAATTGATGCTAGTCTTCATCTCTCTGTGATCGCTTATATTTTACCAAGGCCACCCTCTTTGTTCACCTTTTCAACTACTTCTTTTGAGAACCATAGTGACTTTTTAAAAAAAATGTTAAGCCAGGACTCAGCACAACAGGCATTTCAACATTAAAATCAGCTCCATCAGAATTCGTCTTGCATGCATGGACATTTATCTCCCACCTACTGCCAGGATCTCCCTATCAGAGGCAGTACTCAGCTCACAATAAAACAAGATGGAATGCATTTTAAAAAGGTCACTGCATTTTATTGTGAATGAGGTAGAAATACACTCCACCAAAACGGCTCTTACAAAAGTCTCCAATGACTTGTTCCTCGCTAAATCTAAAGGCCTTTACTCTGTCCTCATCCTTCTTGACCTCTCTGCTGCCTTTGACACTGTTGACCACAACCTCATCCTCTCCACCCTCTCCTTGCTTGGCTTCAAGGGCTCCATACTATCTTGGTTCTCATCCTACCTCTCCCATCGCTCCTTTAGTGTATGCTCTGGTGGCTCCTCCTCCTCTCCCACCCAGCTCCATGTTGGTGTACCCCAAGGATCCATCTTGGGCCCCTTCCTCTTCTCTCTACACCCAATCCCTTGGCATGCTTATCTCCTCCCATTGTTTTCAATATCATCTCTATGCCGACAACTCCCAAATCTACCTCTCTTCACCTGACATCTCTCCAGCAATCCAAACCAAGATCTGCCTTTCTGACATCGCCGAGTGGATATCTCATCGCCGCTTGAAATTGAACATGGCCAAGAATGAACTCCTCCTCTTTCCCCTAACTCCTCTCCTCCCCTTCTCAGTCTCCGTGGATGGATCTACGATCCTTCCTGTTCCCTCAGCCTGCGATCTGGGGGTCATCTTTGACATCTCCCTCTCCTTCTCCTTACATATTGTGGTGATGAGAGTGACCAGGAAAGAATGGAAATAGAAGAAAATGGTACTTGTGCCTTTAAAACTACTGACAGCCAAGCTTTGCACAGAGGGAGAAAAACTACTTTGAAAAAAAGTCAAGCCAAGCCACGCCCTAGCTCTGACGAGGAGGCAGGCTTGCTTACTGATTACGAGCACACGTGCAAAGAGAAAGGTGTGGCAGGAAAGAAACAGGTTTTTAAACACGTCTCCAAACAGAGCACAAGGGAGAAGGAGAGAGAGCACACGGAGCTTACAGAGTTCACAGAGGAGTTCTCAGCATGCCCGGAGTTCCCAAGGGGAAGGAGCTCAGAGAGCCACGAGGAGGCTGACTTCCAGTTGCTGAAGCCTGAAAGCAGAGAAGGAAGCACTCCATATCTGAGAAAAACTCCCAGACCTAAAGCCAGCAGACCGTTAGTTGAAAAGGCTACAAACCAGCAGGAACAGGTACCCCTGTACGATATCCAAGACCCTATGCTAAAAGGTCCAACTGCTAGAAGGTGGGTGGATACATTCCTTTGGGGAAAGAACCATAACCCAGCCACAAGCAGGGCAGTAAAAGTGGACACAGTAGAGACTTTAAAGCAAGCATTAGAGGGAGGGAAAGCTCACTCCTCGAATGTAAATGTTCATGACCAGAAACAGAAGTTATGGAATGAGTTTTATGAATTCCTACAAGCCAGAAAGTTTGAAGAAGCTGTTGAGTCCAGAGATAAGCCAGCCGTAGTACCAGAACCCATGCAGATTGATTGCTGTGAGTCACAATCCATTCCAGAGGACTCTAATGGATTGCTCTCTTTGCTTTAAAGAAGCTTGAAAAACCTGTAAGCAGGGTTAAAAAGAAGGTTTTGAAAAAGAAGAAAATTACCTTTGCTGAAATTGCTTATAAGGCTGTGCTGTGTTTTGCTTTATTGAAGATAACAGTTTTTGTTAAAGAGACTTGTGCTGTTTACCTTCAGTTCCAGTTTCCTTACTTTACTCTTGTGTTATTGGAGAAGTATCCATTGTGTTTGTGTGCCTGAACTTTAATGCGTTTGGAAATCCACAAAATAAATATTCTTGTTTGCCTCAACCAACGGTTGCACAACTACAGTTTGTCTTTGAATGTGAATCATCAACTACAAGTCCCAGGGTGCTTTGCTGGCAACAAAGAATAAAGTTGCATTTTAAGGACAGACAAAAGGCAGCCTATAGCTGTAAGCCTTAGGACCAGGCTAGGGTCCCACAATATCCAGCACATTGCTAAAACCTTTCGCTTCTTTCTCTACAACATTAGAAAAATCCGCCCCTTCCTGTCGGAACACACCACCAAAACGCTTATCTACTCCCTAATCTCCTCTCGCCTCGACTACTGCAACCTACTCCTTGCTGGTCTCCCCATGAGCCATCTCCTCCCCCTTCAATCCATACAAAATTATGCTGCTCAACTAATCTTCTGACAATCCCACTATGCCCACATTACTCCTCTCCTCAAGTCGCTTCATTGGCTCCCCATCCAATTCCACATCCAATTCAAACTTCTCCTACTCACATATAAATGTGCATTCATTCTGTAGCTCCTCCATACCTCATCTCTTATCTCTCCCCATATCCCAGCTCGGGATCTTCACTCCGCTAACAAATTACTTCTATCTAGGCCTTTCACTCGTACCGCTAACTCCCAACTTCGCTCTTTTCACCTTGCTGCACCCTATGCCTGGAACAGCTTACCTGTGTATATACACCAAGCACCTTCCCTAGCCCTCTTCAAATCCAGGTTAAAAACCCATCTCTTCAGTGTCGCGTTCAGATCCTGACTTCTATCCTTCATCTTAACCTAACCCCCATCATTTTCATGACCGAACTGTAAAATCCATGGAATTGACTAATGTTTTGTATTGAATTGACTAATGTTTTGTATTATCTTGACTAGATTGTAAGCTCAGACGAGCAGGGACTCTCTCTCTGATACTTTTGGTTGTACAGCGCTGCGTGCATGGCGCTTTACAAGTGCTTAATAGTAGTAGTAGTAGTATTTCTTTTAGCTTTATGTAGCTCTTTTCTCCTCCTCGCCCCCCCCCCATCAGCAAATACCTAAAGAGAGAAGGCTGCACAAAAGCTTTCAATTAAAGACTTTCACAGTAGTAAGCCAGGTTTTATAGTAATAATCATCTAAACATCCTATTCGAAAAATACCACTCCCCCACCACTTAACCTGTGAGCACACACCCTTGTGTGCAACCAGCCCTTTGCAATTAGACAGTTGCAGAAGCCGATGAGTACCAGCAATGTCCATACAAGAAAAGCAGGTTGCTGTAATACACACATCCCAATTTATTCTATTCTTGAGCATTTCTAATAGGGTCAATTTCGACTTGCAGGGGGTCCATGTCAGTGAGAAAAAAAAATTGGAGGGGGGTCATGTAAGCAGATCCCCCCCCCCCCAATTAGGCAGATCAACATCAACATTTACATTCAGGCGTTCCGTAAATGTCTTATTACACCCAACACAGATTGTGTGTACATAATACTTATAATAGACATAGACATTACTTATATATATTAATTATATTTCATAAGATAGTTTACATACCTGTCATATAAAGACCATATGACCAATTGGT
The DNA here is from genome assembly GCA_033557465.1 of Ichthyophis bannanicus. Lineage (NCBI taxonomy): Eukaryota > Metazoa > Chordata > Amphibia > Gymnophiona > Ichthyophiidae > Ichthyophis > Ichthyophis bannanicus. The sequence continues at coordinate 121,851,425 of CM066043.1, read as the reverse complement.
AAAATTTAATATACCTCCTTATGACAGGAGACAAAACTAGCAGAGGAAAGGAGGCTTCATATACAAAGGAAACATGTGAGAAACATATCATTCCAAAGTTCTCCAGCGATATTGAGATGGCTGAAAATCGCCAAATTAAAAACAAGGTTAAAAAGGGTCAACTCCTTTTTAAAAGCAAATGCATTGCAATGCAATGTGTGCCTTCGAGTCAGTCCCGACTCCTGGTGACCCAGAAGCTCCTGGGTTTTCTTGGCAGTGTCACCGGAAGTAGATTGCCAGGCCTTTCTTCCAAGGCAATGGAGGGTTAAGTGACTTGCCCAAGGCCACAAGGAGTGCTAGCGGGAATTGAACCCTGGTTGCTTGGTTACCAAGCCAGTGCTCTAACAACTAGGCTACTCCTCCACTCCATTTTTAAAAGCATAAATATAAAAATAGATAGAATAAATAATATATGGGTTCAACAATTCTTTTAAACCTTTTTCCAATTCAAAGGGACAGAGCAGTGAAGTGACTCCAGAGTACGTCAGTACCTATCTGCTTTGTGGTGTACTACATTCATGTGCAAGATTTTACAAGGTTTCATACCAGCAGCAACGCATCGCACTCGTACGTGCAGTGAAGAACACTTATCCAGACTTGTACCAAAGTTTTGCACAGACTTGTTTGATTCATCAATTATAAATAAGAGTGTTAGAGACTAACACTGTTCATTTGTTTTCTGAGTTTTGAGAAGAAAAGTGGTTTGAAAATACGTTCAAAAATATAAATAGGTACAAGTCAAAGTGAATCAAAATCATCTTCTTTAGGAGTGCCTAAGAAAAGTACGTACAAACTTTTATACATATTTTTGTAGTCGCTCCAATTGCGTAGAGCCGTAGACGGTGATCATGACTTTAGGTAAAGTCTATTTTTCCTAAATTCCTAAAAAAATATTTAAAAAATATTTTTAAAATGTGTGTGCTGTCTGGGCAGGAATCAATTTTGAATTGCTCTGTTTTATATTTAAATAGCTTCATTTTTGTCGACAGATAACGTCTACCCAACATGGCCCAGGCTAAAAAGAAATCTAGGCAGTATAGCATTGATTATTTGAAGTTCGGCTTCATTCCATCCCTATCGGACAAACATCTGCCCATGTGCCTTTTGTGCAACAGAGTTTTAAGCAATGATGCTATGAAATCATCCAAGCTGGAGGACCATCTGAGAAGGTGTCACCCTGATAAAACAAGTAAAGATTTGACATACTTTAAAACACTGAAAGAAAAACTTCAGAAGAGAACCACGGTGGACAGTATGTTCGCTTCAACGTCAAAAAGAGACGATGACTGTTTGTGGGAGTCTTACAATATCTCACTACTCATAGCAAAATCAGGTACTTTTCATACTATCGGGGAACAGATGATTTTTCCAGCCATTGAAGAGGTTTTAAAAACTGTTCTACACAAGCCTGCAATAATTCCTTTGAGCAACAACACAGTTCAAAGATGTATTGACGAAATGAGTCATGATGCTGAAAGCTTCTTGTGTAATTATCTGCAAACGAACCATTTCTCTATTCAACTGGACGAGTCAACATTACCTGGTAATGAAGCACTATTTTATTGGCATATGTTCTGAAAGAAAGCTTGATTGTACCAGGTTGGATACACAGTCAGGCCCTGTGTATAACATTATATTACTATAAGCCCTAAGAAAGAGTTAATATCATTTGTAGCTCCTTATTTAATACCATCCTTGAAAACTCTGTAGAAGAAACTGGGTGAAAGGTTCCTATAATATAAACATTAGTCTTGTTATTAGAAAGATAAGTAAAAGGCAAGTTGTTTACCCAGCTTCTCAGTCTCACAGTCTCTGGTCAGAGATATCAAATTGTCAGTGTTAGAATTAAGGCCTACATAGTCATGTCTGAGAATATATGTATGTCTTTTCATGATTGTCTATGACGTGCATGCCTATAGAAAAGTATGTTATGAATATACGTGACACTAGACGTAGAATAGAATATGTATATTATGAATATACGTGATGCGAGACATAGAATAATAAAGTGAAATTATGCTGTGTAATGGAAACTTTACCTATAAATAAAGTGGCCTAAAGCTATGATATCAGAGTAAACATAGGCAGAGGCCTAGCTTGCTCTCCCAAAGCTTTGGTTTGTTTTTATAATATACAAGTGTGTTGTGTGTTATTTACTGATTTATCAATTAACCTACTCATTGCCTTGTGTGTGGATTTCTGTTATACCCAAGAGCCCTGCCTCATTGTAGGTGAGGTGAGGTGCAGAGTATTCTTTCATGTTCGTTTTCTTATGGACCAAGAAATCCATGAAGAACTGCTCTTTGCGAGAACTTTGACAACAGACACTAAAGGTGAATCAATATTCAATGTTTTGAAAGATTATTTATTTATTTAGACAGTTTTGTATACTGTCTTATCCTTCAATCAAAGCGGTCACAACACAATTGGGGGATACATTTAACATGCAGGGATATGAGACACATACACTAATACTTACAGGGAACATGGGCAATGGAGGGTTAAGTGGCTTGCCCAGGACCACGAGGAGCATCTGTGGGACTAGAAACCCCAGTCCTTCTGGCCCAAGATTGCTGTCCTCTAGTGGGATTTGAACCCCCGACCTACCGGCCTGAAGTACCTTGCCCCAACCACTAGGCTACTCCTCCCACGGAAAAAGCGATCCCTTTATCAAATATAATATCGGCAGCAGCAGATGGACCACCAGCCATGTTTGGGCGCTATTGCAGTTGTGTGAAGAAAATGACGAGGACTTTCATCGATTACTCCTTCACACTGAAGTACGCTGGCTCTCAAAAGGCTTATGTTTGACACGATTTATTTCACTTTTTGAGACCGTTTTAGAGTTTTTGGATGCTGAGCATCCCATTTTGAAAGAAAATTTAATCAAATGGAAACCAGACATTGCTTATTTAACAAATTTGTTTACTAAATTTAATGAGGTTAACTTGGTTGCAAGGTGACAGTCTGAATTTAATAAAAACAAAGTCCATCATTGCAGCTTTTCTTGCCAGAATGAATCTAATGAAGCAAAACATTGGACGGAGAGAATTTTCCCAGTTACCCAACTTGTCATTGACAAACGTCCAGGATGATGACGTTTTGGTCTACGTTCAACATTTAAATGTCCTTCGGGGTTCCAAGATGGCGGATGAGCTGGTAGCGTTGTCGGTTGTGTACTAGCCTGCTCCGGCTTGAGACGTGCGAATGGGGAGAAAGAGGAAACAACGGGCAGAGAAACCCCCCGCAAGCTCTACTCCTACCGTTGCTTCGTCTCAGTCGGTTATTCCGGGCTTTTTCCCTCCGATGGCAGCGGTTGTGGCTTCGGCGGATCAGTCATTGATTTCGGCTGACCTGAGCAATGGGGTTAGTTTGAGCCCCCAACAAGTCTTGCCGCCGCAACCCGGAAGTGTTTCGCAGGTGGGTTCGCCTGCAGGAACGGCTCCTGATGGTGAGAGCTCTCCTGCAGTGGGGGGTGCCGCCTCGTCTCAAAGGCAGAGTTCTCCTGCTGTTCAGCCTGCTGGACGAGGGTTGATGATGCAGGCTGTTAGGGGCGGTGAGGTAGAGCCCAGAGAGACGGGCTCCTCTTTTCCTTTGGGTTCTTCAGTGTCGCTGGCTTTGGTAAAACCTGCAAGAATAACGATGGAAAGTTTGTGGGATGGCATATCTTCCCTCCAACAGTCCCTCATTCCCGTAGTGGCGGTATTTTCAGAGGATTTATCTCAGTTGAAGCTACAGAGTGCAGCCGAAAGCTCGAGGGTAGATGGTCATGTGGAGAGACTCTCTCGTTTGGAAACCCAGGCTGAGGAGTTGCAGGATCTGGGGGTGACCCAGACTAAAGGAAATTTGATCTTTGCGCAACGTCTGGAGTTTCTGGATAACCAAGCGAGGAGGAATAATCTACGCCTGCTGAACTTTCCTAGATCTCCCTTGTTGGACTCAAGGGAGTTGGTTCGCAAGTATCTTACTGAGATTCTCCTTATGCCCTCTGATAATTTGCCTCCCATTGTACGAGCTCAATATGTCTCTATTTCCTATTCAGAGGTGGCTGGTGGGAGAGCCTCGGTGGAACCTGGAGGGCCATCCCAGATGGATCTAACAGGCTTTCTAGAGAGCTCGCTTGACGTGGTAACCAGTAGAGCTACTCTACTGGTCTCCTTTGCCTTCGAGTCTGATCGGTACTCTGTTTTGCGTTTATATTTTCTTAAAATGAATGTTTCCCAATTTATGGGCTCTAAGATTTTGATATTTCCTGATTTGGCAAGGGATACCCAAAAGAGGAGGAGGGAATTTCTGGCCATGCGCCAGCTCTCCCTTGCTTTGGGGGCACAATATAAGTTGAAATACCCGTGTAAATGTGTAATTGTTTATAAGTCTAAACAGTTTCTGTTCTTTGAGCCCACACAATTAAGAATGTTTCTTGAGGGTAATGAGAGGGGTGGGATGGATCCCGCACTGGCTGCCACACATAATATCTAAGCTCTAAGGCACTTGTTGTCAGTATGTATTTCTTATGGCTTTTTTTTCTTTTTTCTTGGAACCTTATTGTGGTTATATTTTTTGAGGTCTATACCAAGAGAAATTATTGCTTTAGTTTGATGTTGGTATTGTTTAATCTATTTCTTTATTCACTGTATGCTTAGTTTATTCTTTGTGTATATGAATAACTTTAATAAAGAGAAAATTAAATGTCCTTCACACAGACTTTAAAACCAGGTTTGAGGATGTTTTGACTATGGAAATCCCACAGTGGATTATCAATCCATACAGTGACATTGAAGAATCGGATGTCATATTACAAGAAGAACTGATCAGAATAAGCACTAACGAAGAACTTAAGGTGCAGTTCAGAAAGGGGTATCAGCAGTTCTGGCTTCAGAAAGATATACCTGTTGCTTATCCTGCATTTTGGATTATCACAAGAAAGTTTTTGATAGCTTTTCCATCTTCATACCTCGTGGAAAGGTGTTTTAGCACAGTTGCCAATCTTCTTACGAAAAAAAGAAATCGATTGTAAATCACTGGACGTGGAGATTTAAGACTATACCTCACTAATTCGAAGCCAAATATTGAACAATTGCTATCAGAGCATCAGGTTCATCCCTCTCATTAACAGCATTATTTGTGTATTAATTTTATGTAAGAATTTTACTAGGTTCTGATTTGTTTCGTTTCAGATCCAAATATTTACTTGCATTTTGTGTTTTTTCAATAAAAGGTATGAATAAAAATTGTACATGTTTTTCTTTTACAATTGTCCACTCTACAAAAAACCCTATCAAAGTGAGCAGCACTGTGTCAGCTGTCAAAAACACATTTGAAGTTAATAAGTTTAGGAAAATTCAATATTAGGCAGGCGGGGGGGGGGGGGGGGGGTAAATAGAAAAAAAACAAAAAACAAAAAAATCGGCAAGTGGTCTACGAGGCAAAAAGGTCTGGGAACCTATGCTGTAACTCAACCATTACCTTTTTGTTTTATTTACTTCCATTACCAGGGTGCCAAGACTACCCTTCAGTAAGAAATAGAGGTATCTCCTGATCACCACAAAACATGGCAATCACCCTACTACATGCAGTGCACAAAATAGAAGAGTTGCAGAGAGTTCAAAGTCTGGCAGCTAAGACAGCAAAAGCACACACATTCTAGAGGTTTGTGCAAAATAACTTCGCCCAGATGTTCACATCACAAAAATATTTTTCAAACTGCACAAAATGTGACCGTTTTATATTTCCACTGTCCACAGGCTCAATTCTCCATACCATAACCATCCTCTAACTCAATTCTGTATTTAAAGCCACTTGTCATTAATTAGCATTAGATTTCAAGAAGAGTAAACAAGGTGTCACTTTGTCTATTATTAACAGACATTAGAAAAAGGTGAAATTGCGTATGTTCATTAGATTGATACTATAGTTCTTGGTATGGATCAGCAGACTATCCAGCTACAAAGAAGTCCCATTATAAATGCTTGCTATGAAATCTGCAACCTGTAGCCCCCTCCCTCAAATTCTATTATGAAAAAGACAGTAACAAAAAATAAAAATCAAAACACTTATAAAAGATCATAGGAAGAACCTAATGTGTTAAGAACTCTGACACAGGCCTCCTCCTTTCTGTGGTCATCTTGTTGTCTTCATCCACATCTTCAATAAGACGTGGCAGATGGAAGGGACTCTCAGGCTTGACCATTTCTTCGACCCTGTAGATCCTTTGAACAGTTGGGCTCAGGGCAGGCACTTTCTTCAAGCCCTTTGCCAAGTCATGAAGAGCCGCATCATCAGAAAGACTCAAAGGTGATGGTAGAACCCAGAAGGGAGACAACAACTTTTGAATTTCTTTTGAGGGGAATAGTTTGCTCAATAGAACTGGAAGCATGAGGGTCATTCAGTGCTGCCCGAGCCTTGAGAGATGATCCTTTAAGTACTGGAAGGCTTTTTATCCACTGTAGTTTCTAAGATCAACCCCTGCATTATAATGCCAGACAAGCATGAAGATGACTTCTCTTGCAAGCATGGCTGCTACATTGAGTGGCGTATAGACACCATAGGACTTGATATCAATGTTTAAGGTCTGCCACATTGGCAGGCCACATCAGTTACTGAAGACACTATTTCTCTATTTACACTCCTGGCTGCCCAATGGAGAGTAGTGAACCCGGTCATGAAATCTCTTCTCTGCCAAACCAATATCGCTCAGCAGAAGCCCATGGAGATGATGGGTCCAGTGACCAGATGTTTTTACCAGTCATTCATGTTTGGCTGCATTCAGAGGGACAGTATCCAAAAATTTACTTTCCTCATTGATTCAGTTTTAGAAGCCATTTTGGAATGTGGGGACCTGGAGCCTGACTTATCGAGCTGCCTCCTTTTTATATGAGAGGACTTGAGTGGTAGGGGCTCTGAAGAAAGAGATGACCCTAACTTCTCCTTTGCTATGGTGTTAATCATTTCTTTTTTCATATCCTTTCAAGCAGAACAGCTGGAGGATAGGAGCACCTGCCGGGCAACATGCAGGGCTTCATAATTGGTTCCCTACTATCTTTATCAGCCTTGATTTGGCTTTTGGAATTAGGCACAGATCCTGAAAGATAAATGTGAGCCACAAGGACAGAGACAGATTCCTATGACCCCCTGGTTTTAGAGTTGTCTACACTTTTAACCATCTGGTCTTCCATTAGTCCTTTGCCACTAGATGGATGCCAGTTCCCTACTGCTGCATCTTCACTTCCTGATGCAAATTGGTCTTGTAAAGGGCTGATCTCAGGCTGCTCCACTTGGAGGGGGGGGGGGGGATTGGCTGGTTGGCTATGGTGGTAGACTTGACGACAGCATTCTGCAAGGCACTGGGCTCTTCCTGGACAGTGGCAACAGCATCAGCACCAGGCCAGGAATGTGGGGTGCCCCTCTTTGCTCTTCCCCTGGCTTCCTGCTCTCCTGCAGCCTCTCACTCAGATAAGGCACCAGATGCCAGTACTTCTTCAGCACCACCAGTCTGTCCTCAACCTTCACCATTGCCACGCTACTGACAACTTCTTGAAAAACTCTGTTATTGGTTTGTTTGACAGGGTCAGTGGACTGCAGCAAGGGATTGAACCTGCTCAGGAGCGCCATGTTCCTCACCCACCCTCACAGTTGCATCAGAAACCTAAAGACTTCAGTGTAGGTGAAGGCCATGCCTGGGTCAGGAATCACCTACAACCTCCAATGCAAAATGTTAACAGCCGCCCTGTAGCAATCAGCCCAGTGACGTGTCACTGAAAAAGTCAGTTGATTTGGCAGCAGCAATGAAGAAACTTCCAGCCAGGGTTCCTGAGGCCTATTAATGCATTGCAGAGTCAGTATTTTTTTTTAATACCTCCTTTGGCAGAAAAACTTCCAGAGGTTTTCCCACTGCCAACTAGGTCTTTCTGTTTTTGCATTTAGAATTTTCTCCCGCTCTGCCTTGCAGAACTCTAGGTCAAAAACAGTTGTGGTCAACATTATTGCACCCTTGTAGTTCACCCCATTAATGTCCAATATCTCCTAAAAAAAAAAAAAGTGGTTAGTGAAATGGCTTTGGACTATATAGGCACACATAGTAACATTGTATATGATGGCAGATAAAGACCGGTATGGTCCATCTAGGTGGCAAAAGTAGATAGACCTGCCACTCTGTGCAGGTCAACCCTCACCATGTCTTTATTTACAGAAGGGGTGTACCCACTGCTCCTTGCAGGTCATCCTTATTTGCTGAGATATAAGAGATGTTATGTTATGTTGTTAAGTGCTATCGAGTCTGTCAACTCCTGGTGACCCTCTGGATAGTTGACCTAAACTTTGTTCGGTCTTCAGCCAAGCAGCTCATTGTTGATAGAGTGGTGTCCATAGTTGCTGTTATGGTATCAATTCATCTCATTTCTGACCTTCTTTTATGGTGACCTACTTTTCAAAGCATGATGTCCTTCTCCAATGATCGTTCTCTTCGCATGATACGTCCAAAGTATGAAAGTCGAATGTCTTATCATCTGAGCTTCTAAGGAAAGCTTAAGTTTGATCTCCTCTAGTACTGACTGGTTTGTTCTTCGGGCAGCCCACGGTATACACAGTATTCATCACTGGCACCATAATTCAAAGGCATCAATTTTCTTCCTATCTTTTTCACTGTCCAACTTTCGCATCCATATGACATTACTGAAAATACCATGGCCTGGATAAGTCAAATCTTTGTATGGAGAGAGACATCTCTGCTCTTGAGGATCTCATCTAGGTCCTTCATAGCCACTCTACCAAGAGCAATATGTTGTCAGATGTCTTGACTGCTAGTCCTTTCTTTATTTATTGCTGATCCAAGTTAAAACTGTCCACTATTTTGATTTATTCTCCATCAATGATGAACTTATTGATTTTGCCAGTTGTTAGAATCTTTGTCTTAACGTTAAGGAACAGACCTATTTTAAGGCTATATTCCTTGATCTTGAGAAGCAAATGCTTCAAATAGTCTTCACTTTCAGCCAGTAATGTGGTATTATCAGCATAGTGAAGGTTGTTGAGTCTTCCATCAATCTTAACACCTTGGTTGTCTTCATACAATCCTGCTTCTCTGATGATTTGTTCTGCATATAAATTAAACAGGTAGAGTGGAAGTATGTAGCTTTGTCATACACCACTGCTGATTTTAAACCATTCTGTTTCTCCTAGTTCTGTTTGAAATGTTACTTTTTGATCAATGTAAAGGCTGTGCAAGAGAACGATCAGGTGTTCTGGTATATCCATGTTTCTTAAAGTGGCCCAGAGTTTCTCATGGTTTACACAGTCAAAAGTCTTGCTGTAGTCAATAAAACACATATGGACATCCTTTTGGTATTCTTTTGTCTTTTCAAGGATCCATCTCACATCCGCGATAATGTCTCTCATTCCTCATCCTTTCCTGAACCCTGCTTGCACTTCAGGCAGTTCTCGTTCCAGGTATGGTTGTAGTCTCTGCTGAATGATCTCGAGTAGAATTTTGCTGGCATGTGGGATCAGAGCAATTGTGCGATAATTTCCACAGCCAGTTGGGTCACCTTTCTTCAGTATTGGTATAAACATAGATCTTTTCCAGTCAGTTGGCCATGAATTTGTCTTCCAAATTTCCTGGCAGAGCCTTGTGAATATGGTAACAGTTTCATCCAAAGCAATGAAGATTCCTCCTATCATGGGACACAGTACTGCATTTCGATTTACAAAATTATCATTATGAGTTCTGCTTCAGACACTTTAAAGGTTTCATGTTTATACAGGTTCGGAAATCCTGGTGTTATGCTGTAGCAACCTTTCACATCTAATTATATCAACTAAATGGCATGTGACATCAATAGTGAGACTGCCTGTAATTGGATAGAATAGACTTGCGTTTTGATGGGCTTAAACAGTGTGTTTTATGAATGAGCAAGCAATATAATCAAAGACTCCTCCACCAATCCAATTTGAGGTTAACACCTGATGGAGCCACAGTCTGCAATTTAAATATCCAAGACTGTTATAATATTTGTAGACTACATTCACAATTGTCTCTTTGGAGATCCTTAAGCACATGGTCAATCACTCACCATTGAAAATCACAGAAAGAGTGAGCATATTAGAGACAATATTAAACTATTGCAGCAGAAGAACTCCTGGTGTTTAATTTGGACATATGTTCACCCAAACGAAGTTTCACAGGGTGAATAGTGTGGCTCATGTATTTTAGACCATTAGGGACATATTAGCATATAAACTACATGGTCAGAGATTTATGTAGTATGCCAACTAGATTAATACATTTTTTTCATTGTGTGGTCAGTCCAGTTGGAGCTCATAATATTGGTTGTACAAAATTTACAGTCCATACTTTGAAAATGGCCTGGGTTATCATAAATGTTGACTCTACGATCGTTCAAACTCACTGCATGCACAACCAGGAGTCTGATATTAGGACTTCTATTGTAAGGTATGGTTAGATCTTTATGAGAACAATCATAAAGGGCCAAAATATGCCAATGTTTTCAACGTAAACAGGTTACTTGTACTGCATTTATACTTGATAACGTCAACTATTTTGTCCTCCTGTTCTTTGTCAGATGAAGTGTCAGATGAAGAGGTGACAAGGGGGAGCTTTTTCAGAATAGCCAGTCCCGCTTATATGCTCTTCATAGGATCTGCTAAGGATATCCTCTATAAAGTAATCTTTGGCATGAAACTTGAAATCAGTTAATGTAGAGCAGAGCTCATGATGGACCAAAAGAAGCGGGTACAAAGGACTGGCAGATATCAAATTTCAGTTTTCAAAGACCCCTTTTATTGACCCCTACGCGTTTTGGCCAACAGGCCTTCTTCAGGGGGATTTTGAGGAGACAAATCTTCTAAAGTCCTGTCAGTTCTAACCAAACTATTGCCATGTATTAAGCAGCATATTCTCTTCACAGACGAGTTGTCTTCAAAGCTCATGACATTTTTGTAGCTAGAAATGCAGTACTGTGTCCCATGATAGGACAAATCTTCATTGCCTCATCAGCCTAGCAGTTCTATTGAGATTAAGCCAAGTACAAAATTTTTTGCAACAAGATTGTTTACTCATTTTTATTCAGAGAGATTAAGTTAAGCTCTATTTTGTGTTTGCACATTGTGTGTTTTGCACAGGTTTATTTTGGTCTTTTGACCATTTAAGATCAAAAGGAATGCTTGCACTCAGAGGTGTTTCCTCTAACACAAACAGCATGACATTTGAGAAATAGCTTATATTTGGTGAGGATATGATTATTGGCACCCTTATAAACAATTCAAAACAGTTTGAAGAACTATATTCCCACTGCATTAAAATTAAGACACCTGTGATCGATTGTCTGTACTTACATGCCTTGAACCAACGAACAAATGATGGCTGTAATGTTTAAAATGGCCACATTCACTCCCTGTTCCATTTTCACATTACTGCCTCAGACTGTCAGAAAAGCCATTATCACCAAACATCAAAGTTCAAATGGGTAGAAAGCCATCTCCAAAGAACATGGGATTCCTGCATCTACAGTACGCAATATTAAGAGGTTTTCTGCTAATGGAACTGTCAAGACCCTCCCGGAATGCAGTGGGAAAAGGAAAATTTATCCAAGAAGTCTTTGAAGGTCAGTGCGAACTGTTGGAAAACACCACGTACAACATCCAAAGAGCTTAAGGCTGACCTGGAGCAATCTGGAGTGGTAGTTTCAACCTGCACCATACATTGTAGACTAAACAAAGAAGGACTTCATGGACGAAGGCCAAGGAGGACCCCCTGCTCAAAGACAAACATAAAAAGGCACGCCTGATCTTTGCCCAAACCCACCTTGAGAAACCACAATCCTTCTGGGAAAATATAATGTAGACAAATGAAATCAAACTTGAGCTCTCTGGTGATGCAGACCAGCGATACATTTACAGGCAAAGAAATGAAGCTTCTAGGGGGAAAACACCCTCCCTACAGTATGGTGGAGGTCCCATAATGTGAGGCTGTTTTGCTGCCTCAGGAACTGGATGCTTGGAACATATTAAAGGAATCATGAAGGCAGAGGACTACTAAGGTATTTTGGAGGAAAATGTGCTACCTAGTATCAGAAAACTGGGTCTGGGTTGAAAGTCATGGATCCTCCAGCAGGACAATGACACAAAACATACATCCAAAAGCACAAAAGAATGGCTAAAAAGTAAAAAAATGGACTGTTTTAAATTGGACAGCAATGAGTCCTGATCTCAATCCAGTAAAGAACCTTTGTAAAGAGCTGAAATCTGCCAAAATCTGCCACTGGTAAAAGGAATCCTGGAAACATTCATGAACTGGAACAAATCATAGTTTAAGAGTGAGAAATTACCAACAGACAGCTATATGAAACTTAGAGATGGCTACAAGAAACGTTAGGGGGTGGGGGGGGGGGCGGGTCATCACTCCCAAGGGTTGTACATCCAAATATTAGTGAAGGGTGCCATTAATCCTGTCCAGGTCATGTGTTTTTTTTCAAATTACTACATCTAAGTTGCACAGATATCTTTGAACATACTATGAAAATATTATGACATACAGTTGGAATATTTCCAATTATTTCTCAAGCTATTGTATTCAACATACCAAGAATTCAAGGGTGCCAATAATGCTGACTACAACTGTATTCTTAGCAATCCTTGCATGCACTGCATGTTTGAGATCTCACTGCATATTTTCAATACTTGAGGTTTGAGGGCTGAAGGCCATTCCAAAAGCTTCATCCTTGTAATTACTATATGGTTGTTTTTTAGATAAATTTTGGATTGGTGTCTCGCTGAAATATCCAATCTCTTTACTTCCAATTTTTTCACTGGCTATGAGACATTAGCTTCTAGGATGTATTGATGTTTAGCTGAATGCATTTTTCCTTCAAGTCACACAGTACTTTCTATGCTACTCCCTGCTACACAAACTGAAAGCATAGCCACGTCCATCCCCATACTTAACAGTTGGGTGGATTGTTTTTTTTGTTTTAAACATCAAATGCTTCACCTTTGTTTCCAAATGTATCTTATATGTTTGTGGCCAAATTTTTGTTTCATCAGTCAAAAATAATTCAGGATTATCACAATTTTCTTAGTATACTTAGACAATGACTTATGATGAGGTTGTAGAATTCTATGTAAATGATTGTTCTGTAAGTAGTGCTGCTTTGTGTACAACAACTCCATTGTCGGCAAAATCTTTCGATTAGTGGACTGAAATGATCTGTAGGTTCCGTTTCCTAGACATGATCTGTTTTCTGGTCTTCCAAAGCTTACCTAGACTTCAACAGTCCCATGTAGCTTTCATTTCTTAACAATGTTTCAGACAGTTCAAAGAATAAGTTGAAAACATTTAAGGGAATATTCACTATGCTCCGTGTCTGTAACACGTGTATGTGCTACATTATTAGCATGGTGGGGGCAGCGCTAACATCAGGTGGTGTATGCTTCCATCCCCTGTAGTTAGTGTGGGCCCAGATGTGGCACTGTGCAAGCCAGCATGTGGGTAAACTTAATGTCGCCCATTAAGATGGTAAGTGCACCCACACTAAGGACAAAGTGTGGTTAGCGTGGGCTACTAATGTCCATGCTAGGCATGATGGCAATGCCAGCATTCCACCCATTTCAGTTCCCACACTTCCAATAATTTTAGCACAGCGCCCAAGTCCCGTACTGCACTACCAGGTAGTGCAGTTTGGTAAACATGCCCCTCAGTATTTTATAGAGCAAGGGAGTGCTATAAAGTGCTAATTATCTTTATTTTCAAATGCCCAGACAAGTGCTTAGGAGTCGACCACATCTGCTGAAAGTAGGCAGATGACAAGCTGATAATTCAGAGGGTCAGTGTATTTGTTCAACTATGAAATTATCTTCACTTGACCATTTAAAGGCCAAAAAAAGTCGACGTGTTTAGTGACTAACAACCACTGTTAAAACTCAGTAAATAGTACTAATGGCAAAAGATACCCTGTAACTATCATGCAGCTGTTGTGCACCTGTTTGTTTAGAGATTCACTGAAGGACATGCAATTTAATAAGGGATACCTAAGTGTTTGCACATAACTGTATGTTCAGATTTAGACATACATAGGCTGTACATGTGTAACTTCATACACAGACTTATAAAAATTACCCATTCATGTAAAGCTCTGTAATTTGACCCAGATGGAGTGGGGGGTGTTCGAGGCTGAGATGGAGAGGAGCTACTACACAAATACCTTTCAAAATACATACACTTTGCATGTACATTGAACCTGAAAACTTGCACATGCCCAAGGAGTAAAACAGTCACAGTTTCCATAAGGGAATTTTGGAAGTGGAAGCATGTGCATACTTTCACATTGAAAATTCATCTAAGTGTGCACAGGGAAAAAAGGTATGCACATGCAAATCTATGACATTAGCCCCACAGAGGTCAATTTCCAAACTATCCACATGCTGCAACGTCTATCAGCAGACTTTGGACCATTTCTGTAAGTGTAGCATTTTGAAAATTGCGACAAGAAAAATACCCAGACACTTGGACCTATTTTTTTTTTCAGGTGAATACTTTGTCCAGATATTTTCCTTTGAAAAAAATAAAACCATGCATGTTGCTTAAATCCTTATCCTAAGCCAGTCCTAGGAACATGTGCATTAAATGTGGATAACCCATTCTCACTGTGAAAAACTGCCCCAGATACAGTGTTTTACAAGTGCCCACATTTGTTTATACTGTAGAGCCCATTGATCCCAGCTGGATGGCTAAAAAATATTTGCTGCTATCATATTGCAGTTTTATGAGCCAAATTCTTTAAAGTACACCATTTATAAGTCACCTAATTTCTGAAAAGTCAAGTAATTATGAATACACAAGGGTTGGAAACAAAGCAAGACCAATGCTGACTTTCAGCATAAAATAAAGTGCAATATAGGCGTTTTGATCTCTGTTTCATGTTCCTTATAACCAATTATCAGGTAGAATAGAAAAGTTCAATAAAAAGCCAGCCAGCAGCATTTAGTTATATGTTAGAGAAAAAATGGCAAAAGAAATTAGGCTAATTGCAAGAATCCAAGGTAACCCACTTCTGAGTTTATTATTCAAAGCACTGACGTGGTGCTGCTATCTCAGTAAGATTCTTTAATCAGCTAAACACTCAAAGCTATAATTTGGGAGGGGGAATACTTTGATCAATGGAATGGTCTTCAAAACATACTTTATTTCCATAAAGTAAACTGGATAATCAAGTGCCTGCGGTATAAATGCAATACTGGAATGATCTAGGTCAGTTTTAATCTTTTCTCTGACATGCTAAATTATTCTCTTATAAAATAAACGAACTGCAGAGTCATGATGCTATGTCCAAACAGAAAAAGTGTGATGCAAAGGTAGGGTTAAACACGAGCACAGAAAAAAGTGGTCAAATCCTGGAAGTGACAGTAGTGAGTTACAATGTGATATCCTTTACTAAGGTTATCACCAGAAGGCAAAATCAATACATTTCCACAACTTGGTAACGACTGTGAAAAAAAAAACAGTCTGACCTTGCTGTCTAGCTTATTTAACCAATTAAGTGAGTGAAACTAGCTAAAAGACATCCTCCAAAAATTTATATTCCTATCTGTTGTATTTCCATATCTTAATACAAATAGACCTAACAATTGTCATTTAAATTTCACACAATTTCTTCTTCATACTAGTATCGTCTCTAAAATTAGGCATACATGTTTTGATGATTGTTTAAAGTTATTTTTAAAAGGCAGAAAAAAACGTCTAAACTGCAAAAGGTTTCTGAAGAAACTAGAATACAAATGTGAGTCAAGATAGCTGAGATGAGAGAAAGCTGAATTTAAGAATCAGTGGCCTGTTTACTAAAAATGTGCTAAGCGGTTAACATGAACATTTATTTATTATTTATTTAAAAAATGTATATTCTGCTCTATTAAACCAGTGTATTACAATAAAAACACCCATAAAAGGACATCAGAAACAAAAACGTCTCATAATTGAGGACAAATGAAATATGATAATGAAAATATTTTAATACACTCAGAAAACACATAATAAAATGGACATTTGACATCACATCTTAAGCCATCATTGAACTTCTGGTGGCATCAGCAAGCCGAATGGCCGCACACTGGTGAGGCACTGTGGAGACTTTCCCCATGAAAGCAAGTAAGCGCATCCACAGCACCAAAATAACAATAAATAAAAGAACAAAACCCACACGAGACCTAAATGGAGAGGCAGCATGTCAGTCCGAAAAAAATTAGAAGAGTTTCAATCGACTTAGTTCGGCAGGAGAGATCCAGAGGGTGGAGCTCGGAGTGCTCAGAGCATTCATGCAGGTCAAAGGTCTCGACGGACGGAAGGCCATGAGAAGTACTCACCGTACTGGAGAGGACCTCAAAAGATGGCTACAGGCCTTCCGGCGAGAGATGAAGGCTGATACTAGCTCCCTTAGAATGGATGTAAAGTTGTTGTTGGAGACACTACAGCAGGATCTGACTGAGCTGGACAGCTGCACGGTGGAACTAGAGGATAACGTGGAGTAATATGCAACAGAGCTGGAGGAGCTGGCAACAGGATGGAAGAGCGTGAAGAAGGGACAAGACCAATTGCAGGAAAACATGGAAGATCTGGAGGACAGGTCACAGCAATGTAATTTGAGAGTGCAGGGTATAAAGGAGAGTGAAGAGTTTAAAGATTGCAGTACAGTAGTGCAAACGCTCCCCCCCCCACCCCCATATCCTCCAGTTGAAAGTGGAAGGTGTGGAAGGTAGCCCTGAACTGGTGACGCAGTGGTCTGTCTGGGCTCCTTCCCTGTAAAAGTGTCTATTGGGCATAGCACAGAGATGTGGGCGCATCGCATGGCAGACTTGCAAAATTGAAAATGTATCAAGATCTCTCCCCAAGACATTGATGTGGCAGCAGTTGCTGCAGGAGGTAATGGCATATTTGCGGAAGGCGGGAATCAGGTACAAACGGCTATTTCCCTTCAGCCTATTTTTTTTTAAACCCAAAATAAGAAATTAGTTCTTACCTGCTAATTATCTTTCCTTGAGCTTTCTCCGGGCCAGTCCAGGGAACAGGTAGGGTTGTCAATCCTCTATAGCAGCTGAGGGCTGAAAACTTCATGTTTTGCTGAGATGTGAAGCCACTCCCCCTTAGGGTTATCCAGCAGTCTCCATGTGACAAAGCAACTAAATAGAGAACTAAAAAACACCAGATAAACCATGAAACACTGATAAATTCCTATAGTCCTTGCAAAATGCCGAAGCCATGAAAACGGGCTCCTGTATGAGATCGTGTAATAATTTTTTTTTTTTTTTTATACTCTTTAAACACTATGAGAAAAGCCAAATACCAGTCGGCAGCGAAGGAATCTGAGAACCCCAAATCTGAACTCCGCACGGAGCAAAGTCTAAAACGGTGTAGGAGAGTCAGAACAAAGCTGCAGAAACAGGAAGAGGTGGGACCCTGGACTGGCCCAGAGAAAGCTCAAGGAAAGATAATTAGCAGGTAAGAACTAATTTCTTATTCCTAATCGCTTCTCCGGGCCAGTCCAGGGAACAGGTAGGGCAGTACCAAAGCAGTACCTAACTCCGGGCGGGACCTGCGAGACCAGCGATAAGAGTCGCGGCTCCCACTTTAGCATCATCTCGAGCCTGAACATCCAATCTATAATGCTTAGTAAAAGAATACAAGGAAGACCAAGTAGCCGCTCTGCAAATATCTAAAGGCGGCACAAACGCAAACTCCGCCCAGGAAGTGGCCAGAGCCCGAGTAGAATGAGCCCGCAACCCCATAGGGGGAGAAAGTCCTTTAGCAGCGTAAGCCGCTAAAATAGCACTGCGAACCCAACGGGCTATGGTGGCCTTAGAGGCTGGTTGACCCCTACGCGAGCCGGCGTATTGAACAAAAAGCCTATCTGTCTTTCGAAAAGGCTCGGAAATCTTTAAATAAGTACGTAAAACCCGAGCAAGATCCAAATGTTTGAGAGTCCGATCCATGGGAGAACTAGAAGTGTCTGTAAATACGGGTAAGGCCACCGTTTGATTAACATGGAAAACAGACAGAACTTTAGGCAAGTAGGAAGGCACTGTTCGCAACAACACCCGTTCCGGCAGGAACTGAAGATAAGGCTCTCTGCAAGATAAAGCCTGCAAGTCTGAAATTCGGCGAGCCGAGCACAACGCGACCAAAAAAGCAGTTTTC
The DNA here is from genome assembly GCA_033557465.1 of Ichthyophis bannanicus. Classification (NCBI taxonomy): domain Eukaryota; kingdom Metazoa; phylum Chordata; class Amphibia; order Gymnophiona; family Ichthyophiidae; genus Ichthyophis; species Ichthyophis bannanicus. Next base: position 121,833,190 of record CM066043.1, on the reverse strand, counting down.
CAAGAACATTCACGAATTTCCCGGGAGCCGAGAGAGGCTAAAGACGAACGGGAAAAAGCTTCCAAAACCACATTCAAATCCCAAGGTGGAATGATAGGACGCACCGGAGGACGGAGAATCCGTGCTGCCCGGAAAAAACGTTGTATATCAGGAAGCGCCGAAAGACGGCGACGCTGAACGCATCCTCGAAAACAAGCCAGTGCGGCCACATGCACCTTAAGAGTACTGAGCGCCAAACCTTTTTCGAAGCCATGCTGTAGAAAAAGAAGAAGCTGAGGTAATGTAGACGACATAGGTGGAATACCTCGTTGTCGACACCAAATCTCAAACAGACGCCAGACGCGCACATAAGCTAGAGAAGTCGTAGGTCGCTTAGAGTGAAGCAAAGTGGCTATTACGGCATCTGCATACCCTTTGCTCTTTAAGCGAGCCCTTTCAAGAGCCAAGCCGTAAGTAAGAATCGATCCACCCTGGGCATAAGAATCGGACCCTGATGCAACAGATTGAGACGAACTGGCAGAGGCCAAGGTGGCGCGATAAGAAGCCGAACTAGATCGGCATACCAGGGCCGACGAGGCCAATCCGGCGCAATTAGAATCACCTTGCCTCGATGACGGGCAATCCGCTGAATGACCCGACTCAACATCGGCCAAGGAGGAAAAACGTACAAGAGGGAATCCAGGGGCCACGGTTGCACGAGGACATCTAGCCCCTCGGACATGTGTTCCTTGCGCCTGCTGAAAAACCGGCTGGCTTTGGCGCTGGCACACGTTGCCATCAGATCCATTACTGGACACCCCCAACGCAAAGTCAGTGCGTGAAAAACTGCCGCGTTCAGTTCCCATTCCCCGGGATCGAGGACATGGCGGCTGAGATAATCTGCCTGGACATTGTCTTTGCCAGCGACATGAGCAGCTGAGATCGCCTGCAGATTGATTTCCGCCCAAGCCATCAACTCCTGACATTCGAGAAGGAGAGGCAGAGATTTGGTGCCGCCCTGACGATTGATATAAGCGACCGTCACCGCATTGTCGGAGAAAATCTTGACCGCTGCGCCCTTGATCAAATTTGCGAAATGAAGAAGGGCAAGTCGAGCTGCACGCAGCTCCAGTCGATTGATCGACCACGAACTCTCTTCGGGAGACCAGGAACCCTGAACCACCTGTGACTGACAATGAGCTCCCCAGCCCGAGAGACTGGCATCGGTGGTAACCAAAATCCACGACGGCTCCTCTAAAGGCACCCCTGCCGTAAGATGTTCCGGAAGTAACCACCACTGTAGACTGCGACGCACTTGATCTGGACAGGGAAGTCGTTGCGAGAGCGGATGAAGTTGTGGCGACCACCGGGAGAGAAGCGCCTGTTGCAAAGGCCTCATGTGGGCCTTGGCCCACGGAACCAGATCCAGCGCCGCCGCCATGGACCCCAACAGCTGTAAATAGGTCCATGCCGACGGCGTTGAAAGAGCCAGAAAGGCGTGAACCTGATGCACCAATTTCTCTACCCGCAGATCGGGTAAAACAACTGTCCCCTTGTCCGTGTTGAAGCAAGCTCCGAGATACGTGAGTTGTTGGCTGGGTATCAAATGGCTCTTGGCCTGATTGATCACCCAACCTAGCTGTTCGAGAAGTTGAACCACGCGAGCTGTCGCCGCCACCGACGCCTCTCGAGAATCGGCCAGGATCAACCAATCGTCGAGATATGGATGAACCCGAATACCCTCTTTTCGAAGCGCCGCCACTACTACCACCATCAGTTTCGTGAAAGTACGCGGAGCTGTTGCGAGACCGAAAGGTAACGCGCGAAATTGGAAATGGCCCATCGGAAGGGCGAAACGCAAATAGCGCTGATGAGACTGTCGGATGGGTATATGAAGATAAGCCTCTGTGAGATCTATGGACGACAGAAATTCTCCCGGCTGCACCGCCCGAATCACTGTGCGCAATGTTTCCATGCGAAAGTGTGGCACCCGCAAAGCCCGATTCACACCCTTGAGGTTTAAAACGGGCTGAAAAGAACCGTCCGGCTTGGGAACCACGAAATAGATCGAGTATCGACTGCAGCCGTATTGGTCCAACGGGACGGGAACAATCGCCTGTAGCTGCAACAGACGCACCAGCGTGTCGGAAATGGCGTGCAGCTTCACTCTGTTCGCACAATGAGACATCACAAAGGCTGGCTGTAAGGGGCATTCGAAGTCCAGGGCATACCCGTTCTGAATTACTTCCAAAACCCATTTGTCCGAAGTGACTGCGGTCCAAGCCGCCAGAAAATTCTGTAGACGTCCGCCTACCGGAACTAACGGCTGGACCCGCCGACCTTCATTGGGGCTTTTTAACGGAAGGCTGAGAGGCCGCTCCGAAAGATCGGCCAAAATCTCGGGCGCCGCGAAAGGACTGACTACGAAAACTGGAGCGACCCCTAGAATAGGGCGCAAACCGTGCTCCGCGAAACCTGCGGGAGTCCCGAGCGGAGCCCCTAGCAGCTCCTGAAGTACGTAATGGCTTAGGCCTATCCTCAGGCAAACGTCCACCTTTTGAGTCGCCCAAATCCTTCACAATCTTCTCCAAGGCCTCTCCAAATAGCAACTTCCCCTTAAAAGGCAGTTTACTAAGTCGGACCTTCGAGGAAACATCCGCCGACCAGTTACGCAACCACAGGAAACGCCTGGCCGCTACCATAGAGGCCATTGACTTCGCTGCAATCCGAACCAAGTCATAAAAGGCATCCGCTGCATAAGCTGCAGCGGACTCTAATTTCGCGGTATCCGGTACTTCCGAAGCGGACTCTCCTGCCGCGTCCCCTTGTAACCAACGAATGGATGCCCGCGAAACATAAGCTCCACAAACCGCCGCTTGTAACGCCAAAGCGCTAGACTCAAACGCCTGCTTGAGCAGCACTTCCAACTTCCTATCCTGTAAATCTTTAAGCGCCGCAGCGCCCTCAACAGGGATGGTAGTCTTCTTAGTGACTGCGGACACGAGAGCATCCACCTTGGGCATGCGGAATAACTCCCTTTCTTCTTGCGGTAGAGGGTACAGGCGCGCTAAGGCTCGTCCTCTCCGCAGGGTAGCCTCGGGACACTCCCATTCCGATTCTATCATTTGCCGAATCACCCGATGCAAGGGAAAACAGCGCTGCTGAGATTTAAAACCCTGCAACAAGGGATCCTCCAAAGGCTCCTGAGATGCCGACGGAGGAAGAAGGTGGAGAGCCACTAACGACTGGGCAATAAGAGCCGCGAGTTCTTCCTTACGGAAAACCCGGAAAACATTGGGATCTTCCCCGGGGGCAATCTCCCCCTCCTCCAACTCCTCAAAGTCCTGCTCCAAAAAAGGCTCCGCTAGACCGTCCGATTCCCCCTGCCCGAAGAGCAGAGAATCTTGGGATACCTCAGGGGCCAACGGATCTTGAAGAGTCCCCTGAGGCTGGGAAGGCCCCTCTCCCGGGTCCCCGCTGCTCAGTCCCTTAGGAGACTGAATATCCCCCGTGGACAATACTGGAGCCTGCACAGGCTGAGCTGACCTCAGCAAGAATGCCTTGTGCAGAGCTAAAATAAACTCCGAGGAGAAAAAAGAACTCATCTCACTTTGATCCATGACATTTGCAAGCGGAGACTGAGCAACAGACTCCGGTGCTTTAGAGGACTTCGCCTTGCGCTTATGTGGCCGAGACTGCCCCGAAGGAGAGCTGACTGGCGCCTCTAAAATGGCCGACTTTCCCGCCTTTTCGGCGGGCAAAGAAGGCTCCTTTAATGGATTCCCCTGCTGTTCAGCCATGCTGCACAACGTGACAAAAACAGGGGAAAAATTGACTTCTTGATATTTTAGACGCTTTCACAAATCGGAACGGCCCTCACCCGAAAACCGCGCTAATCGGAGGAGGGAAAAAAACAAACAAACACTGAACCGGCGAAATGAAATGAAAGCAAAAAACTTACCGAGAAAAACAAACCGGCAGGTCAGAGCAGGCAGTCCCGCAGCCAGCGAGAAACAGCCCACCCTAGCAACAGAAACGGCAGCGGTACAAACTGGGGCTCCCAGAAATTAACCTTTTGCCGATGGAGACGGAGACGGTGAAATGAGGCAGGCTCTGCCTCTCACCGGGGAACTGACTCACTGCACGTCTCCAATTTCCTTTAAAGCGATATCACCAATTTGTCAGACCAAGGACTGTAGAAACTGATCAGCTCTGCTAGAGCCAATATAAATGCAGAAATCAAAGAAAAAAACTAACATATCAGAAAGAAACTGAGGGAGAGCTAGAGATTCGACCCTCTTTAGCTGCTGAGGGCTGAAAGACTGCTGGATAACCCTAAGGGGGAGTGGCTTCACATCTCAGCAAAACTTGAAGTTTTCAGCCCTCAGCTGCTATAGAGGATTGACAACCCTACCTGTTCCCTGGACTGGCCCGGAGAAGCGATTAGGAAAGGCATTTTCTGCAAAATGAAGACAGTGGAGGAGGCATGGCATGCACTGTAGTTGCTGGGGTGTGAAGGGGTCCTGTCAGCGAGCATGCACACACAAGAACCACGGAAAGAATTGCCTGCAAAGGAGAAAGCATTGATATGGCAGAGTGGCTGCAAAGGGGATGCACCTGAAATGTTTGTCAAAGGGCACCAGCAGGAGGAAGAAAAGGCAGAGCAGACAACTTGAGCAGGGCAGACTGGACTGCTTGGACAATCTTGAGGTAGAGCACTGGAAATAAGCGGGTTGATGTGGAGAGACCATACAGAGACAATGCAGCTTTGGGAGGGAGGCAAGGGGGCTCTGTTTTGAGAAGAGCCAGTACCTCACTATGGTTTAATAATTGTTGGTAATGTTGCATGAAGTTCGAGTGTACAGCTGTAAGAAGCAGGGGGAGCTGTATCTAAAGGGGTGTGTATTATGAGCGTGCATGGGAGGGGATTTGAGATGTTTGGATTTTTTTTTTAATTTATACATACATTTATATACCGCATCTTCCAAAGTTCAGTTGCGGTTCACAGTGAACAACAATTAACAAAACAAGTTTGTTTTACAGGGAACGTCATATTGCTATGGATGCTATGGATGGATAGGGTGTTGTGAAAAAGAGGGAAGGGGAGTGTGGGAGGAGGGTTTGCTGGCCACTATGGAAACGGAGGCTCCAAAGGAAAGGAGCATTAATGGGGGAGGGGGGTGGGGTGGGGCGAGGGGGGCTGGAAGGATGCAAGGGGTGTAGAAGTAAAGCATAGTTACTCACCTGTGAGAGGTGTTCTCCAGAGACAGCAGGAATCAGTCCTCACATATGAGTGATATTGGCGCCGATGGAGCCCGGATAGAAGCATCTCCCCAGTTTTCAAAGAAAGCCTTTGGGAGATGCAACACACATGCATGGTCCACTTCCCTCCCAAGGATGCCAATCTTGCCTCAGTCCAATGACATAGCTAAGACGGCAAAATTTAAAATATGGTAAAGAAGCAACTCCAAGGGGAGGAGGGAGGGTTGCGAGGACTGATTCCTGCTGTCCCCGGAGAACACCTGTTATAGGCGTGGCCCTTAGGCGGGGTCTGTGGCGAAGGATTAAAATCATACAGAAATTGTGAGTCTATTTGTCATGCCTGTAGTTTGTGAAGATAGTCTGCTGTTCTGTTTTCTCCTATCTTTGCTATCTCTTTGTCTATCTGTTTCTCCTACTCTGTCCTATCTTATTAATGACGTTCTTTTCTTATTTTCCATAACATAAATGTAGGATTGTAAACCGCTCTGATGCTTCTTGGCCTGAGCGGTATATCAAATGTAATAAACATAAACAAACATAAGTCAGTCCTCACATATCAGATTCCCCAGCTACATGCTACCGAGAACTAGTAACCAAAATAAAAATGACATGGCGACCTACAAAGAGTGAGCACTATCAGCAGCAGTTAAGTCCCTACTGAGAGACTCTCACAAGATCCAAGTGTCTGATGGAAAACCAGCACTCTAGGTAGCCTGAACACAGAAGGGTCAGAGGGCAGGAGTTGCCTATACCCCAAAGAGATTACAGAGCATGGCCTGGCTGAAGATGCTGTCCCGTCAAGACTCCCTCTCCAGTCAGTAGTGAGCTGCAAAGGTGTGGACTGAAGACCAGGTGGCGGCCCGGCAAATTTCCGTCACAGGGACGGAATGCAGATTTGGGACAGAAGTAGCCATGGCCCTGATGCAGTGTGCCATGACCCTCTGGTCCAGTGAGATTCCTGCTTGCTCATAGGCAAGGGTAGTGCAGTCTGCCACCCAAGTGGACAAAGTTTGCTTAGTCACTGGGAGCCGCAGGTGACTGGAGCCATAGGATATGAAAAGCCAAGATGTTTTGCGGAGGCCCCTGGGTCCACTGCAAGTCAAAGGACAAGGCTCACTTACAATCCAGATTGTGTAGAATGGTCTCCACCTTACCGACGTGAGGCCTCAGAAAGAAGGTGGTAAGTACCACTTTCTGGTTGAGGTGGAATGGGGACACCACCTTCAATAGAAACTTGGGGTGTGTGTGAAGCACCACCCTGTTCTTGTAGAACCTCGTGTAGGGGGGGGGGGGGGGATCTGCCATCAGAGCATGGAGCTCGCTGACTCTGCAAGCTGATGTGAGTACTACCAGGAAGGCTACCTTCCAGGATAACTACTGGAAGTGGCAGGTAGCCAGAGACTCAAACGGAGGCTTAGTGAGCTGCAAAAGCACCACATTGAGATCCCACTCTGCCACTGGAGGGCGGACGCGGGGTTTGGATAACATGAAGCCCCACAGGAATCAGGACACAAGGGACTGAGCCAAGAGGGGTTTTCCCTCAATGGGATGATGACGCACTGTGATGATACTCAGGTGTACTCCAACTGAATTGGACTTCAGTCCCCACTGCGATAGGTGAAGCAGGCACTTAAGTACCACCTGTACTGAGCAGGAAAACTGGTTCGCCTGTCTTTCCGTGTCCCATACTGAGAATCGGCACCACTTGAAGGCGTATGCTCCTCTAGTGGAGGCCTTATGAGAGGCCAGTAGAATCTCTTCCAAATCCCATGGGAGGATGAAGTGAGCTAACGCTACTCTTTCAGCAAGCAAGCCTTGAATGAGAGGGACTCCAGATTGGAGTGCACGAGAGTGCTCTGCTCCTGTGAGAGTAACCCTGGAGCTCGACCCAGGGGAATCAGCAATGCTGCCAATAGGGAGTGGAGCAGTGGGAACCAGGGCTATCTGGGCCACCGAGGGGCTATCAGCACTAGCGATGCTCTGTCATGCTGGACCCTGAACAATGTCTTGGCTACCAGCATACATGAGGCCTTCCATCCACGGGATGAGGAACATATCTGCTGCCACCTGGGACAGGTGTGGCTAGCTAGAGCAGAAGCAGGGCAACTGTCCATGCTGGCGAACAGGCCAATGACGGGAATACCCCAGTGATGGAACAGCCGTGAGGTTACTGCTAGATCCAGAAGCCACTCGTGCAGCTAAAGGACCCTGCTCAATTTGTCTGCCAGGGAACTGTCCTGGCTCAGGAGGTATACTGCCCTTAGGTGCATCGCTCTGCCTGCAGCGTAGGAGCAGAGGGCTACTGCCTCCTTGCAAAGGGGTATGACCCTGTACTTCCATTTGTTGATGAAGAACATTGAGACCCAATTATCGGTCTGGATCAGCACTGAGCAGTGTTGAAGTTCATGGCGGAAGGCTCAGAGGGCTAGGTATATTGCCCAGAGTTCCAGCAGGTTGATTTGCAGCCAGGATTCCTCCTGGGACCAGCAGCCTTGCATATGGAGGCTCCTGCAATGTGCTCCCCAGCCCATTAGTGAGGCATCTGCTGTGAGGATCTTCTGGGGGTTTGGTGCCTGGAAGGGCATCCCAGCCTGAAGCAGCATAGGTTCTGCAACCTTACGATATAGTTTGTATCCAGATTGGCCACTGTTGGAAACAGGATACTGGGCTTGATGGACCTCGGTCTGACCCAGTATGGCATGTCTTATGTTCTTAACCATCAGAGGGAGTCCACCAGCTGACGGGTCACCTTCACTTTATCCCTGAATCTGCCTGTGGCTCGAGTCCACAGAGCGGATGCACCACTGGGCTACCTTCATGTGCAGGCAGGCAGGCATACGGGATCACGTGAACTGTGGAGGCCATGTGTCCCAATAGGCAGAGTAGGAGCCGGGCAGGTAGAGTCTGGCATCTGTGTACCTCTGTGGCTAGCTCCCTGAGGCTCTCTGACCTCTTCTGGGGTGAATGGATAGAGTCTAAAGAAAAATGGAAGAGCGAGCAGAAGAGAGAAAGATCAATACATCAGAGGCAGATGTAAGGAGGGAAAAGAAAAAATAGAACCAGGAGAGAGGAGAAAGGACAAGTGGAAGGTAGACACTAAAAACAATGTTAGAAGAAGACAGAAAAGAAAATCAGGAGAGAGACAGGCCTTTGTGATTGAAAAATAAAATGTCCAGAAAGAAGTAAAAGAAAGTACTTTATTTTGAATTTTTAAGCTATAATAGCAAGGATGCATATTTTTCACAGCTAACATATTTGTGCTTTGTTCAGTATAAGAAGACATGCATTTCTATTTTTATTTTGCCAGTGTGGCAAGTAACATAGTAACATAGTAAATGACGGCAGATAAAAACCAGAATGGTCCATCTAATCTGCCCAGCAAGATGGCAAGAGTAGGTGCACCTGTCACTCTGTGCAGGCCACCCCTCCCAATGTCTTTGTTTAGGGGTAAACCCACCACTCCATGTAGGACACCCCTATTTGTTGAGACGTTATATGGTTCGGAAGTTAGATGGTACCGTTTATTTTGTTTTTATCCTAAATGTAATGGCGGTATATCAAGTGCAATAAAACATAAACATAAACATTGCTGTAAAGGGATCCACTGTGTTTGTCCCATGCCTTTTTGAATTCTGTCACCGTGTTTGCCCCCACCACTTCCTTCGGGGGGCATTCCAAGCATCCACCACCCTTTCAGTGAAAAAATATTTCCTGATATTGCCTTTCAATTTACCACCTTGCAGCTTCATGTTATGCCCTCTAGTTTTACAGCTTCCCCGTCTTTGGAAGAGGTTTGTTTGTTCATCATTTCTCTTTAAGTATTTAAAGGTCTGAATCATATCTCCCCTGTTCCTCCTCTCCTCCAAAGTGTACATATTTAGGTCTTCAAGTCTCTTCTCATAAGGCTTCTGACGCAGGCTCCAAATCATTTTGGTCACTTTCCTCTGAACAGTTTCCAGTCTTTTTACATCTTTTGCAAGATACGGTCTCCAAAACTGAACACAGTATTCCAAGTGAGGCCTCACCAGTGACTTATACAGTGGCATAAGTACCTCTTCCTTTCTGCTGGTAATCCCTCTTTGTATGCAGCCCAACATCCCCCTGGCTTTTGCCACCGCCTTGTCGCACTGTTTTGCCACCTTGAAATCATCAGAGATAATCACACCAAGGTCTTTCTCCTGAACCGTGCATACCAACCTCTCGCCCCCTATTGCGTACATTTCCCTTGGATTTCTGCTACCCAAGTGCATGACACTGCACTTTTTCGCATTAAATCGTAGTTGCCAAGCATTAGACCAGTCTTCCAGCTTATCTTTCCTCATGTTAACCACTCCCTCGGGGGAGTCCACTCTGTTGCAAATTTTTGTGTCTACAAAAAGACAGACTTTTCCATTCAGTCCTTCAGCAATATCACTCACAAATACATTGAACAGTGCCAGATCCAGGACCGAACCCTGGGGCACCCCAATTACCTTCCTCTCATCCGAGTGAACTCCATGTACAATCACCTTCTGTCGTCTGTCAGTCAACCAATTTCTAATCCAGTTTACCATCTTGGGACCCATCCCCAAGCTACTGAGTTTGCTGACAAGTCTCCTATGAGGAAAAGTATCAAAGGCTTTGCTGAAATCCAGGTAGATGACATCCATCGCATGCCCCTGATCTAGTTCCTTGGTCACCCAGTCAAAGAACTATCAGATTTGTTTGGCAAGACCGTCCTTCGGTAAAACCATGTTGCCTCGGATCTTGCATCCTGTTGGTTTTGAGAAAGTTCACTATTCACTCTTTCAGGAGCGCCTCCATTACTTTTCCCGCCACTGAGGTAAGGCTCACGGGCCTGTAGTTTGACACTTCTTCCTGTCACCACTTTTGTGTAGAGGTACAACATCAGCCATTCTCCAGTCCTGAGGAACCTCTCCTGTTTCCAAGGATCTGTTGAAGACATCCTTTAACGGCCCTGCAAGAACCTCTATGAGCTCTTTCAGTATCCTGGGATGTATCCCATCCGGTCCCATGGCTTTGTCCACTTTCAGTTTAGCAAGTTGTTCTAACACCTCGTCTTCTGTGAATGGTGTGGTATCTACTTCATTCCCATTTTTATATTTGGGAGTCACAGCTGGTCCATCTCCAGGATCTTCTTTAGTAAAAACAGAGCAGAAGTATTTGTTTAGCAATTCCGCTTTTTCAGTGCCACTTTTCACGAGTCCTTTCCCAGCACTTCTGAGTCCTGCAATTCCAACTCTGATCTTCTTCCTTTCCCGAATATACCTGAAGAAAGTTTTGTTGCTACCCTTAACATCTTTAGCCATCCTTTCCTCTGCCTTTGATTTTGCTATCCTTATTACTCTTTTAGACTCTGAGTTGGATCCTGCATTCATTTCTGTGTTCTTCTGTTTGCAAGCTTTTGAATTTTGCGAAAGTTGTGTTTTTTGCCTTTATTTGAGCAGCCACCTCTTTGGAAAACCAAATAGGTTTCCTTCTCCTCTTGTTTTTATTTACTTTTCTTACATATTTATCTGTTGCCCCATTTATTGCCTTCTTTAGTTTAGCCCATTGCAATTCCACTTCCTTTATCTCCTTCCACCCCGTCATCTCCTCCTTTAAGTACTCTGCCATTTTATTGAAGTCAGTGTATTTGAAGTTTAGGACTTTGAGCTTGTTATGATTGGCCTGTACCATGGCTTTTATCTCAAACCACACTGTGTGATGGTTGCTGTTGCTCACAGGGGCACTCACACAGACATTCGACACACTATCACCGTTGGTGAGCACTATATCCAGTGTTGAGCTTTCCCTGGTTGGTTCCATCACCATTTGTCTAAATAATGCATCTTGGAGAGCATCCACAATCTTTTTGCTTCTTTCCAGATGTGCAGAAGGAGTAATCCAATCCACATCAGGTAGATTAATGTCACCCAATATGATCGCTTCCCCCTTTGTTGCTATCTTGGCAATATCTTTAATCAATTCGTTATCTCTCTTCAATTTGAGTCGGAGGTCTGTAGACTACAGCAATATGGATGACAGTGCCATCTCCTCTTTCCAACGCAATCCAGAGCGCTTCTTCTTTTCCCCATGTTCCCTGCATTTCAGTAGCTTTAATATTGCTTTTGACATACAAGGCTACTCCACCTCCTTTTCCATTTTCTCTGTCTCTTCTGAATAGATTATAGCCAGCTATGGCTATATCCCAATTGTGCGATTCATTAAACCATGTTTCTGTAATGGCCACAATGTCCAAATTCGTTTCCACCATTAAGGCTTCCAGGTCTGGACTTTTGTTGGCTAAGCTTCGAGCATTTGTGCTCATTGCTTTCCAGCATTTTCCTGGCTTGTGTGTATTTTGCATTGATTTTGTTCTGCCTACTTCTTCACACATGTTTTTGATGTGTGGTTTAAAAGTGTGGCTGTTTCTGATGGTGTTCTGCTTTTGCTGGGGGTGGCATGCAGATGTTGACCTTCCACATCTGTCACCCCCTTTTCCTAGTTTAAATGCATATCCACATACTGCCTGAATTTTTCACAGGATTCTTTTCCCTGCGACAGAGAGATGTAGTTCATCAGCACAGTATAGTCTCTTGTTGGTCCATCTGTTGTCCCAGTTGCCAATAAATCTGAATCCTTCTTGTTAACACCAGGTCTGGAGCCATGTATTAAAGCTGTTAATGCGATGCAGCCTTTTTGTCCCCTTACCAAGAACAGGTAGAATTTCTGAGAATGCAACAGTGTTAACAACGCGCTTGAGTTTCTCTCCCAGAGATTGGAAGTCCTTTTGGGCTGTGGAGGCACTGTTCCTAGCCAGGTCATTTGTGCCTAAGTCGATAATAACATCAAGTTTGGAGTGCTCACTTTGTACATTCCCAGTTTGGCTTCTTGCGGTTTCTACTTTAATTTTTTTTCATATTTCTATGTCCATCTGTAGTCCCTTGTTCTGTGTTTGATGACTGTCTGTTTTCTGTATGTGACTAAGGTGTCAGAGTGTAGTTTCTGTGTAGCACTCCCACTCAAGGGCAGACTGACCAGTCGAGTACTTGGGCAATACTTGAGTGCCCACAGCAGTAGGGGCCTACTCTCCCCCAGCATTAGTCTATGTTGGATGACTGGTAAAGGGCTAAAGACCATTATTGCCCAGGGGCCCAGATCACTGTCATTCTGCCCTTATCCCCACTTATTGTATTTTTCTAGTAGAAGATGTATTTGTAGTGCTACCTTGCAATAGGTAGGGTTGGTGCTGTGTGAATCCTGGTAGTACTGTTATGGTATGGAAAGTTTACTATAGGCTCTTAGTGATCTTTTTACAAGGGTCTGTATACTTTCTAATGTGCCTGGCAGTTGGTACTGGAGAATAGCCATGTAGAAATCTGGTAACTTTTTCTAATTTTGCTGCACATGTAAATGTTCAGATACTCATTGTTATGGTTGGAACAAAATAGAGGCTTTTGAAGGGCTCTGCTGGTATGGATGGGGAGAGGGAGGAAACAGTAATCACTTACAGAGATGAAAATAAAAAAGTAGCACAGGCCCTGGGTGGTGAATGGAATTAGAACCTGATTGATTGGCAGACGGTGGTGGTAAACGGAATTCACTCGGAAGAAAGGCGAGTAGCCAAATGCCTCAAGGATCTGCACTAGGACAAATTCTGTTGAACATTTTTGTAAGTGACACTGCCAAAGGGTTAAAAGAAAAAAAAAGCTTGCCGTTCTGGGGATGACATGAAAATTTGCAACAGAGTGGACATCCTGGAGGGAGTTGAGAACATAAGAAATGATCTTCTAATTTCTGTAGAATGTCTAATGCTTGGCAGTTAAGATTTAACGGGAAAAAGTGCAAAGCAATGAACTTGGGGGGCAGAAATTCGAAAGAGCAGTATGTGATGGGAAGTAAGAGGATTATCTCCGTGGACCAAGAGAGATCTTGGGGTATAAGTGTCTGAAGAGCTCAAGGTAGCGAAAAAATGTGAAGGTGGCAGCCAAACCAGAAAAAAAATAGGCTGCAGAGGAGCATAACCAGCTGAAAGAGATGATGATAACGCCCCTATACTGTTTGTTGATGAGGCCTCGCTTCTAGTATTGTGCTTTGTTTTGAAGGCCTCTCTATGCATATAAAGACTTGAAGCTGTTCAGAAGAGAGCAACCAAAATGGTATGGTATGCACCAGTAGTCAGAGAACAGACTTGAAAACCTAAATACAGATACATTAAAGGAAATTATGAATAAGGGAGATATTATATAGGTCATTTAACTACTTGATTGCTCATTAATACCAAACCAACCCTTTTTGAAATATGGAGCAAGCTATAAAGCTTGGGAATGAAAAATGCTGAAAGGGGGAAAATTTATAAGCAACATAATACTTTTTCACAGTAAAAAAGGTAGTAGATACCTCAAAAGCCCTCTTACTGGAGATGGTGGAGACAAAGGAGCATTCCTGCTCCAAGCAGAACAAATGACTTTCACACTTCAAAAAATATAGCAGGAATAACTGTCAAAGAGGAGCAGTTACAACCCTAAAGGGTTTGCTGAGCAGACTAGATGGACCATGCCAGTCTTTATCTGCCATCATTTACTATGGAGGAAAGACTTGAGATTCCAAAACAAAATAATGGAAACTAGCAACTAGTTTAATCTAAATGAAAGATATTAAATGTGTTCTACCATTCAAATAAGCTTAATTTAATTAAACCCTCTTCCTCCCTCTGCACATATTTTGGGAAGATCCAAGATTGAAGGCTTAGAATTCTGCAGTAGTTTTCCTTAATGTCCCCACTTCAGCAATAAAGCCAGATTGGATCACATTATGATCACTAGTACTATAGAAAAGTAGTCCAAGTGAGGTAGTGAAGAAGAGTTTAGAAATAAGAATGAGAACAGCTTAGCAGTATGTGTTATACAAGCCAAGATTGTATTCTGCAGATGATGGAAGAGCTAGACAGAATGTTTTAGCTTGCAGGATTTTTCCATGATTAGAAATGGTCAATATCTCTGTGTCCAGCTTGACCTAAAACATGTAGTGTTTAGCATGTAGATAAGTAAAGCAGAAGCATGACACAATGTGGCAGTTTTGCCTAATAAAAAAGTGCTGCGGCCAAGTTAAGGGGGAGGTTTACAGGAGACTGCTCAGGTTTGCAGGCCTGTAAATCCACTGTTTAAAGCTTTAAACAGACTTGTTATGGTATAATAGTGTGTATTTGGATTTCTTCTCACTTGTTTCTAAGATCAGAGCTGGGAAGGGAAGATCTAAGGCCCCGGCCAGGCAGACAGGAACACATTACATGCAATACCACATGGCGCCTCCACTATTACCACTGGCATCAGATCCTGCATTGCACTGAGGACCAATCTAAACTAATTGCCACTTCGTTGCTCAATGAAAGTCATTTATGGCACCTAGACATTTTTGCTCCTTAACACATTCCAATTAGGCATTTGTCCAATCTTTTCTTACCTGAAGGGTTTGTGCTGTGTTGTTAAAAGTAGTTTGAAAATGTGGACCATTTTTATCAGCCTAAGAAAGTAAATTATGAAAATATTAATGAAACAGACATGTAACCCAACAGAACGTAACACAAACATTAGTTGCCTTTCTAGTAAACCAATCCAAATGACCAAACTATCCTATATTGTACTTACAGTATTCAGATCTCCAAGTGTTTCCAGCAATTAGCTAAAACTGGGCATCACTGACGTAATATGAGCCTGCACATTTAACAATTCAACCAACCGTTAATTCCATATACAAGCTATATGTGGGAAACAAAGAATACAGTTGTGGTTAACATTGACTTCTCCCAGGGCAAGCAGGATGAGTCAGCCACAAGTGGTGACGTCATCCAACGGCGCCAGAGACGGAAGTACTCTCATTAGCCCAGAAGGCTTTAGCCTTCTGGGCCTGACCAGTAGCCCCACCTCCCGATCCGCCCCTAGCTGGCCAGTCTTTGTCTTCCGCCTTGCCAGCAAGACGTTTTTTATTTTCACTCTGAGACAACAGAATTGAACTCAAAGAATGAAGAAACCGGGTTTTAAAAAGTGCCCGGGCTGCTCTCGCAAGATGGCCAATTCGGACTCGCACCAGTTGTGCCTAGGATCTGAGCACTCCATTGAAGACTGCCCTGCATGCGGCCGCATGTCGCCCCGAGCGTTGAAATCCCGTCGGCATGCCCTCGCGGACTTCCTGACTCCTGCCGCCTTGAGTACCGCCGCTGCTGAAATCACCGCTGCCGTTGCTCCGGCCGGAGACGCGTCTTTTCAGGCCTCCGTCCCCCGCCACGAACCTGGGACCCCCTCCACGTGTCTCCCTATGGAAGCTGCCATCTTGACCGGGGCACCCCCCCTCTCTGCCTCACTTCCGGATGTTCCATCTACTTCCGGGCAGCTCGGCACAGCGCAGACCGAATCAGCCTTCTTCACACAGGCAGCGTCTACAGCGGGGCAGCTCTCTCAGCACCTTCAGCGGCAAGCAGGATCAGCTCTCCTCAGCAGCACGCTCGTTCTCGGAGCTCCAGACACCATCGGGACAGACGCCGATCGCCGCGCAAAGCAAAGGAGAGCCCGCGCAGACACCGGAACAGCCGCAGATCGCCCAGCAAACAAAGATCCAGTTCCCGGCGCAGATCGAGGTCTCAGCGCAGTTCAAGGTCTCGGCGCAGATCTGAGCCGGTACAGAGCACAGACACGGAGCAGGTCTCAGAACAGGCGCAGACCCAGGAGCATGCGCAGATCTAGGAGCAGACACAAATCTGGCAGCAGTCACAGGTCAGGGAGCCAGCTCAGATGCAAATCTCGGAGCAATTACAAGGCCAGTCCACGGCGCAGGAACCGCCATCGCTCCAGGAGTCACAGCTCAGGATGAGGCAGGCGCAGCACCTCATCATCGTCGGACTCTTCCTCTAACAAGAGATCATGCCAATCCTCCCCTTCTGCCTACAGTGCTCGCAGTTCCTCCTCTGTGCACAGTCCACTCAGTGAAGGAGAGGACCTTCAGGCGCAAGAGGAGAACATCCAGCCACCGGCGCAATGCGCGCAGGTTGTTCCTGACCTTTTGCCGCAGGAGGCGGCTCCAGAGACACTCAAGCTACTTCAGGACATGCTGCAGCAATGGACGTCCTCTCTGGCCACTCTAGTCTCTGGCCACAGCGCCATCGTGCCCCCTCAGCCGGTCTCCTCAATTACCAGCGCGGCTGCCGGGCCTGCATCGCACAAGCTTGCTCCATCCTCCCCATCCCAGGAGCGGGACGGCACTGAGGTACTGTCGCATGCAGATTCTGAGTCACGCTTAGACTCCCTTTCTCATCCCGACGCCCCCTCGGGCTCTACCACCCCCCCCCCCCCGAGGACGTGACATACTACAAGTTCATCCAAAAGGTCAAAACCTCTCTCTCTCCATCACTTCAGTGGACATCCCGGATCAACATGATGAGGTGCAGAGTGCACTTAAGTTCATCGATGCTCCCAAGTCCATCTCTGCCCTACCCGTCCATCAACTCCTCCGTGACAACCTCACGAAAGTATGGCAGACACCGGCATCCAATCACACCTGCCCACGCAGGTTGGACAACAAGTAAACCGTTCAGTCTGTGCCTGGCTTTGCCAAACTGCAGCTACCGCACCAATCCATTGTGGTGGAATCAGCCCTTAAGCGCTCCAAGTCTTCGCGCTCCTCTTCCAACGCGCCACCGGGTAAAGACAACAAGCTCATGGACGATGTAGCTAAGCGGGTCTATCAAGGGGCCCCGCTGAACGCTAGGATCGCGGCTCACCAATTCCAGCACGCGATCTATCAAGACACACTGGTGAACATCAGATCCACTGTCTCCCTTCTCACTGAGGTCCCACCCTCCCTCTCCTCTGCCCTTGCGGAGCTTGATGACTGCACCCGGCACCAGAGATGCCTTTGAAACTGCAGCCAGAGTGGCGGGGGCGGCCATCTCTGCCCGCCAACTAGCTTGGCTCAGGGCCTCCGGCCTTCGGACGGATTCTCACGACAGCATTGCAGACACCGCCTGCTCCGGCGATTCACTGTTTGGCGATAAAGTCAAGGACACTGTCAACGATATGCGCGAGCGCTGCACCACCCTCCAGACCTTAGAGGAAGGCTCCAACCGCCCTCGTGCCTACCGCAAGGGAGGCCCTCAAGGCAATGCCAGCTCCAAGTGGTTCAACTCCTACTGCAAGTGGCAGCAGCAGCCCTGGTACAAGCAGCAGCAGCACTACCAGGCACCCTACAGGCAGAAGCCTCGCCAGCGGGACCGTGGGTCAAAGAAATCCCCGTCTGCTCCCGCGAAAGGGAGTTCTAACTTTTGACTCTCAACCCTGCCAGCACCTTCCGACCGGGGGACGCTTATCCACGTTCCTACCTGCCTGGAAGAATATAACGTCGGACCAATGGGTGCTGTCCATCATAAAGCAGGGTTTTCGCATCAAATTTTCTTCAAAGCCACCCCTTCGGCCCCCCCCACAGAACTCGATTCCACCGGAGCATCTTGCCTCTATGACTGCAGAGATCCAGTCTCTGCTTGCCTCCAGGGCCATCGAACCCTTTCCCCCCAGCGAGACCGGCAAGGGGTTCTACTCGAGATACTTCCTAGTTCCCAAGAAATCAGGGGGAGTTCGTCCCATCCTCGATTTGAGAAAACTCAACAGATGCATAGCCAGGGAGAAGTTCAGGATGCACTCTCTCTCCACCATCCTGCCCCTCATCCAACCAAGGGAATGGCTTGCCTCTCTAGATCTCCAGGACGCCTACACCCACGTCCCAATGCACCCGCAACACAAGAAGTTTCTGCGCTTCCAAATCGCAGGGCAACACTACCAGTACAGAGTGCTGCCATTTGGCCTCTCACCCGCTCCCAGAGTGTTCACCAAGTGCGTAGCGGTGGCGGCTGCACTACTTCGCAGACAAGGGATTTGTGTTTTTCCATACCTGGACGATTGGCTCTTCTCTGCCAGCTCCCCCGCATCTCTACGGAGAGCCGTCAACAAAGCCATCTCTATCCTGTCCTCCCTGGGCTTCCTAGTGAACCACCGGAAGTCCCACCTCACCCAGTCCAGAAACTGGAGTTCATCGGTGCCTGCATCGACACAAAGTGGGCCAAGGCCTTCTTGCCTCGGAGCAGGAGACATGCAATCATCAGGCTTGCGCTGCAGGTCCTAAACAGCCCTCAATCTTCGGCCCGGACCATTCTGCGCCTTCTAGGACACATGGCCGCTGTCACCCATGTCCTTCCCCTCGCGAGGTTGCATATGCGAGTTCTCCAATGGCACCTCCACTCGCACTGGTGCCAGCACACCCAGCCTTTGTCCACCCTAGTCCCCAGAGACGACAGATCTTCCAAGGCAGTACGCTGGTGGACCCATCCCACCTACCTCTCTCGGGGCAAGCGCCTGCAAGCACTCGCCCACCAGATCACCATAACCACAGATGCTTCCACTCGAGGTTGGGGAGCCCACTGCGCCAGCACGTGCACCCAGGGAGCTTGGTCCACCTCCGAAACAGCTCTCCATATCAACATCCTCGAGCTCAGAGCTGTCCGCCACACCCTCTCGGCCTTCCGGAGTCTGATATCCGGCAAAGCCGTCAGAATACTGACCGACAACCAAGTAGCTATGTTCTACATAAACAAGCAAGGGGGCACAGGGTCACGTCCCCTATACAGAGAAGCCCTCAGCACCTGGCATCTTGCCCTCTCACTCAACTGCAGCCTCCAGGCCTGCTACCTGCCGGGGGAGGAGAATGTCCTGGCCAATCGCCTCAGCAGGAAGCTCAGCCCGCACGAGTGGACGCTACACCAGGACATTTCATCGTTCCTCTTCAAGAAGTGGGGCCTCCCAAGCATTGACCTCTTCACATCCCAGGACAACACGAAATGCTGCCTTTTCTGCTCGAAGAGACCTTCCCGGCTCAGGCTGGCGGCAGACGCCTTCGACCTCACTTGGAACCAATGGCCACTGGCCTATGCGTTTCCACCAACCCCATTAGTGGCGCGGACCATCCAACGCATTATCAGGGACCGTGCGACAGTCATCCTGGTGGCCCCATTCTGGCCCAGGCAGATATGGTTCCCATACCTGCACCGCCTAGCGGCGGATCCTCCAATTCGGCTCCCCCTGCGAGCGGACCTCCTCTCTCAAGACAATGGCTCCCTGCTTCACCCCAACCTGCAGATGCTGTCTCTATCGGCTTGGAAGCTGAAAGGCTAAGCCTGGCACCTCTCAGCCTGACGGCCGAGGTCCAGCAGATCGTTCTCGCAGCCCGGCACCCCTCCACCAGAAAATGTTACAGCCTTAAATGGCGTCGCTTCGGCATCTGGTGCAAGGCGCAGCACCTTGATCCATTCTCATGCCCGGTGCCCTCGCTCCTCGAGTACCTGGCATCTCTCTCCACCCTGGGCCTGCGAACCCAGTCCATCAAGGTCCACCTCGCCGCCATCGCGGCTTTCCATCACCGCGTTGGCGACTCGTCGGTGGCGGCCCTCCCAATCGTTGTCAGTTTCATGAAGGGGTTAGCCAATCTGCACCCCCCAATCAGGGAACCGGTGCCCCCATGGGACCTGAACATCGTCCTCAATCAGCTTACCAAAGAACCCTTCGAGCCTCTGCACTCATCCGAGATGAAATTTGTCTCCTGGAAAACCTTGTTCCTCATTGCTATCACTTCGGCCAGGCGGATCAGCGAGCTCCACGCCCTCGTCGCTTACCCGCCTTACACTGTTCTTCTCCATGACCGTGCTCTTCTGCGGACACACCCAAAGTTTGTCCCCAAGGTGGCAACCTCTTTTCACATCAACCAAGTCATTGAACTTCCCTGCTTCCTCCTCCCCGGACCCCGCTCTGATCCGGAACTTCAGCGCCTTCATACACTGGATTGCGTCCGGGCACTTCGATGTTATCTGCAGAGGACTGCCTCCCTGCGCAAAGGGTCTCAGCTCTTCGTTTCATACGACCCTAACAAGCCTGGTCTCCCAGTGTCCAAACGCACGCTGTCAGGATGGATTTCCACGTGTATCTCTCTGAGTCTCTCGCTAGCTGGAGAAGACCCCCCCCGCAGGCGTCAAGGCTCACCACCTGCAGGCGCTGGCCACCTCCATTGCCAACTTGTGCTCCATTCCAGTCCCTGAAATCTGCAAAGCCGCCATGTGGTCCTCTGTCCAGACCTTTCAGAGGCACTACTGTCTAGACGGCCCGGACCACGGCGGCCCCGCCTTCAGCCTATCTATATTGTCAGTGGGCTCGGGGCTGAATCGTGTGACTTGACTCTTACTGCCAAGACCCCTGACTTGACTGGTCTTACCTTGTTACTACTCGTGCTTGACTGTAAGATTGCTCATACAATGTGCCTTGACTGCTGCATCTTATAGTGTGTTGCACCTTATACCTTGCCTATTGGTTGAGTTCACCGTAGGCATAGGGTGTTTACGTGGCGTCTGCCACTGTTTGATGTCCTGTTACCCATTCCTTTGTTAGCGTTGAGCACCTGGTTGTGTTTTTTGCACTTGTGTACCACTTGTTATTTGCACACCTTGCTCTTGCACAGCTTGTGTCACTTACCACTTGTTAATTGCACACCCTGCTCTTTGCACAGGCCTGCCTTGTCAGGCCGCATTAAACCTGCCTTGCACCTTACGGTTCGGCTTGATTCTGTCTCATTATTGATTCCCCGTCGCTGCTTCCGTAGCTGGGGAGACACCACTTGTGGCTGACTCATCCTGCTTGCCCTGGGAGAAATACGAGTTACTTACCTGTAACATGAGATCTCCAGGGACAGCAGGATAAGTCAGCCACACCTTCCCACCCTCCTCCCCGGCGAGGACCTCCTGTCTCTGCTCCGCCTCCTAGCTGCTGGAAGCGCCTCAGCTTGGAAGATCTGGCCAGCTAGGGGCGGATCGGGAGGTGGGGCTACTGATCAGGCCCAGAAGGCTAAAGCCTTCTGGGCTAATGAGAGTACTTCTGTCTCTGGCGCCGTCGGATGACGTCACCACTTGTGGCTGACTTATCCTGCTGCCCCTGGAGAACTCACGTTACAGGTAAATAACTCGTATATCCTTGCAGTTCAACCCCTTAATGTCTAATATCTCCTTTAGAAAGTGGCTAGTGAAATGGCTTTGGACTATATATGCACATACATTTGACACAAAAAGAATTTTAAAAAGACCAATTAAAAAAGGAAATAGTATAAAAACTGGGGCATTGTCAGAACATGATTGTCACCCTTATAAACAATTCAAATCAGTTTGAACAGAAGAACCGCATTCCCAATGCAGTAAAATTAGAAGCACCAGTGATCAATTGTCAGTACTCATTTGACTTGAATCAACCAATGTATAATGGCTCTAATGTTTAAAATGGCCACATTCACTCCCTGTTCCATTTTCAGGATGAAGACGACGAGAGCTGCCTGAGAACATCAGAAACGCCAAACATCTAATAAGTTTGCTGCTCATGGAACTGTCAAGCACCTCCCAGGACATGGTGGTAAGAGGAAAATTAATCAAAGTAGGCATTGAAGGTTAGTGCAAACTGTTGGAAAAACACCACATGCAACATCCAAAGAGCTTAAGGCTGACCTGGAGCAATCTGGAGTGGTGCTTTCAAGCCACACCATACGTTACACATTAAACAAAGAAGGACTATATGGGCGAAGACCAAAGAGGACTCCACCGCTCAAAGAGAAATAAAGGCATGCCTGATCTTTGCCCAAACTCACATTGAGAAATCACAATTGTTCTGGGAAAATGTTCCGTGGACAGATGAAAACAAACTGAGCTCTTTGGCAATGCAGATCAGCGATACATTTATAGGTGAACAAATGAAGCTTATAAGAAAAAAGCACCCTTCCTACAGTTAAATATTGTGGAGATTCCATAATGTTGTGTGTGTGTTTTGCTGCCTCAGGAACTGGATTGCTGGAACGAATTAAGGTAATCATGAAGTCAGAAGACTACCAAGGTATTTTGGAGCAAAATGTGCTACCTAGTGTCATGAAGCCAGTTCTGGGTCAAAGGTCATGGGTCCTCCAGCAGGACAACACAAAACATACAACTAAAAGTACAAAAGAATAATTAGAAAGGAAAAAAATGGACTATTTTAAACTGGCCAGCAATGAGTCCAGATCTCAATCCAATCGAGAACCTTTGGAAAGAGCTCAAAATCTGCCATCGGTAAGAGGAATCCTAGAAACATTCATAAGCTGGAACAAATCTCAATTGAAGAGCAAGAGAAACTACCAGCAAACAAATGCATGAAACTTATAGATGACTACAAGAAATGCTTGGAGGCTGTCATCACTGCCAAGGGTTGTGCAACCAAAAATTAGTGAAGGATACCATTAATCTTGTCCAGGTCATATTTTGTTTTTTTTTCTCAGAAATGATTACATCGAAGTTGATCATTTATTGGTTGTATACCTTTGAACATACTATTATAATATGATGATATACAGTTGGAATTTCCATTTCTCAAGATATTGTATACAATGTACCTAATATGCAAGGGTGTCAATGCTGACAACTGTATTACTGCAAAACCTTATGCCAGTGTCTTCCCCAAGAATTCAAGTAGTGTACTATATATAAGAAGTGTTTGAATTAAATCTTAAACACATTTGAAGTCATTATGTATCCACTTTATTTTTAAGTAATATTGTACATTAGTTGACTAATCTGTATGCATTTCCTGTATGCATCTTCTTCCATCTAATATCAAAACACAAAACATAACCTTCCCAAAGACTGACACACATGTTTACTAATGCTTAGCACTGTCACTACAACCCATTCCATTTCCCTCACCGCACTGGTACTTCAAGCACACTAACCTCCGTTAATGCTCATATGCACCGATAGGTTTATATTTAAATAAAAACCCTTATATATCCTTACCTTAATATATTCTACTTTCAGAAGGTCCAGTCCTAGATTATTAGAAGAGCTAATTAGATGAAGTGGTTGCTTTTTGAGCCCTGCAATAGAGCAGATATAATACAATTCTGTGGAAGTACTGACATGCAAATGTTAACACATCTAAAAATGGCTCAGTTTCGTTACTAAAAAGCAATCAGTCCCACAAGTTTAATGCAACACATTCTGGCCTTTTCATTTTTTCATCTAATTAGAACTTCATTGCATTATCTGATGCATAACATGGGGCCTGTTTACTAAAGCATGGTAAGCAGTTACCTTGAGAATTAGCGTGTGGTAACAATTACCACACAGTCTTGGCATTTACTGTGGAAAACGTCCTGTGATACCAGCTTGCTGTGGCAGAAGGTAGAGACTGGATGGGTTAAGGGCATGGACAGAGCTTACAGTCAGTGTACGGTTAAGCTCCACAATGCAGTTACCACATTCTGCAGGTTAAGGAAATAAAGCCCAATCCCCCCCAACCCTTCCAGGAAGTCACCATAGCGTCGAATACCCACAAGCAGCATCTGCAACCCCCATCTTCCCTTTCCCCATCACCACCTATCAGGGGTATCCCTGGCAGGTTAGTGATAGAGAAGCTTGATGACCCCCCCCCCCACCAGAGATTATACCATGAGACTACCAGTAAGGGTCAGAGCCACCATTTTGAACCCAGGTTGGCAATTACACAGAAGCATCCAGGAACCACTCCTGTCCTGTCACTAACGCACTAGTTGGCAGGGGACTTCTGGGAGGTGGAAATGTTGCTCAGAAGGGGGGGGGCAGAATATGCTGTTACAGATGACAGAGGGCTTGTTTTAATTTTTGTTTGTTTAAAGCAGCAGACAACAGTAACTGCATTAGCAGATCTTATGCTAACTGTATCCACACTATCTGTTAATGCATTTACTGTGCAAGTCCGCACTGTACGATACCACATAACAGATAGTGGGCACGCCCAACAGTTACCGCACTGGCTTTGCACTTACTGTATATGTTACTGTGCATTGCCACCACAAAATGTTGTGCAAAAAACCCCAAATAAAACAAACACAAAAAAAGACAAACTTATCACACCTCAGTAAACAGAGGCTCAAATGTTGTCTTCCTATATAGCTTACAGTTCCTGTGAACAGCAAGTTCACTGTCTAAGATAAAATTTAAGTGGAGTTTCCTTTTGAAACTTTGGCCACCTTGCGCAGCACAGATATAAAAATATTCAAATGCATTGTACTTGTATGGAAGCAAACAATGCACATGCATAAATGTAAAGGAGAGATTTGAAAACGTGTTCTTTTTTTATGCAATACATATTTTTTTTATTGTAAACTACCTTGATGAAGATTAACTACGCTTTCAGTTTCTTATCTATAGAAGGTGTTCTCTGGGAACAGCAGGAATCAGTCCTCACATATGGGTGACATCACTGACGGAGCCCTCATGGGAACACTTCCCAGCTTCCAAAGGAAGCTTTTGGAATGTACTCCATGCATGCGTGCCAGTCTTCCCACCCAAAGGAGCCAGCTTCTCAGTATGACAACATAGCTTAACGAAGCCCAAAAAGAAAAACAACTCCATGAGAAGGGAGGAGGGTAGTGAGGACTGATTCCTGCTGTTTCCGGAGAACGCCTGCTACTAGTGAGTAACTACGCTTTTTCCGAGACCAAGCAAGAGTCAGTCCTCACATTTGGGATTCCCTAGCTACAGGCTACTGAAAAATCTTGTAAACAGCCCAACAGGGCAACCAGAAAAACAAATTGAGAAAACAATGAGAATACTGAGGTTCCGAGAGTCAACACCAGCCTCAGGTATCAACCAATGGTCAACTCTCTGGTACCCTGGACAGAAAGAAAAGCCAGAGGAAAGGAGATGCATTCATTCCTTGGCCGAAGGTGCTATCATGCTGTGAATGCTTATCCAGGCAATTGTGGGCATCCATTGTCATACTTATCCAGGCAGTGGGTGACAACATTCCAGCCCTACAAATTTCCTCTGTGGAGATGGAACACAAGTGAGCCACCAAGACTGCCATAGCATGAACATTATGCACCGTGATGTGGCACTCTAAGGTAAGCCCAGGCTGAGCATAAGCAAAGGATGCAGTCAGCCACCCAGATGGAGTGGAGTGATACATCACTGTACAGTAGCTGCCAGAAGTGAAATAGCACAGCACTGGCAGGGGGAGACCATGCCACAACCGGCAGGATTTGTGAGAAGAGTGGCAGAGATGTGTTTGATGCATAGATTGACAGAGATGTGACAGGGGACATGGGGAAAAGCTGAGGAACAATGGAAGAGTGTGCATAAGTGGTTGGAAAAATAGAAGGATGAGAGAGTGGTAGCGACAGAGAAAAAGGCGAGAGGGACTTTAAATAAAAATGAACATGTAGGCCTTATGGTGATTGGGTGAAAGGGGAGGGGACAATAGTTCAGGAATGAATGAGTGGAGAATGAACGTATAGATGACGAGTGGAAGATGAACGGGGGAGGAAGGGGGAGGGGGAGGTGGGAAAGGGGATGATATAAAGAAAATAGATTATATAAATGTTAACATATATGTAAATGCTAAGTGAAGATTGTAGTGATGTGCAATTGATTTCTACAATACTTAATAAAATGTTCAAATGAAAAAACGGCTACCCCAGCCTGTTGGGGATCATAGGAAATAAAAAGCTGAGTGAAACATTGATGAGGCTTGAAGGCACCCAGTCCCCTTTCAGTCCCAATGCCCGAGATGGGGCCTTTAAGGGCATCTAAGCAGAGGTTGATGCAGGGACTATATCAAGGTCTTGGAACCAAAAAATTCCTGCTGCTTTTCTCAGTTCTCAAGCCCACTGCACATCATCTACAAGCACAGAGAGCAAGTAGAAGATTCATGGTCAGCCCCAAGACCTTGAAGGCATAAACTGTAGCAGTCAGTGATTGGCATGGTCCAACCATACTGAGTGCACTTTTTAAAACTACTGGTTGGGTTTGACATGGTTGGGAAGATAACTCCACCAAGTCAAAGGACTCCAATATCTTCACCAACCAGGGGAGAGTAAAAAGAACCTGTGCACCAAAAAAGAAAGGAAAAAGAACCCGGAAAAAAAAAATCACAGCACTGAGGTACAGACGGTCATCGAGATAGACAAAGGCAGGAAGGGCCATGCAAACTGAGACAACAGTACCGGAACAGTAGAAAAATGAACTTATCACCAGATTCAGATGGACGTCCAAAGGGCTCTGTGGAAAAAAAAAGATGGCGGCTCCTTTGGGCAGTAAGAACGGCAACATGCATGGAATACATTCCAAAAGCTTCCTTTGGAAGCTGAGAAGTGTTTCCGTGCAGGCTCCATTCAATATGTCACCCATATGTGAGGACTGACTTTTCCTGGAGAATGAAGGAAACAAAAATGAAATCTTTGTTCACACTCTTCTGTAACTTAACGCTGCCCCTTTTTTGCAAAGCAGAAAGAATGTTTTTATCTGAAAATAGAGGATAGCCATATCATTTTTTACATGTGTAAAGAACATTTTTTATCCTCATGTTCATCTAGTCAGGAGGAGAGAAATTGGGTCATCGTGAACTTGAGCATGAAATGTTGCTATGGCATTTAAACACACTTTCACAAATATACTCCCTACCCTAACGAGACAAGATACAAATTCAGCAATATAGTCTTTGAACAGGTGAATGGATCGAACACCAGAAAGTAAACCTCTCCATTCAAAGTTGTATGTCTTCCTGGTAGATTTTTTTCTAGAAGTCAGCCAAATAACCTTCAATTCTGCAAAGATGTAGAGGGACACAATTATGTGCTCAGCACCTTATTTGTTTAATATTTCTTTTCTACTGTTTTTCAAGTCATCAAACTAGAACTCAACTTCTAGTTATACAATGAACAAGAATTTAGTGGTTGCATATGATGGGACGGGCAGGCATGAGGATTCTATAATTTACAAAGAGACTTAACAATTTATGTGGGTGTTTGGATACAATGCTGAGGGGGGCAGAGAGCTATCTAGTGGGGTGATAAGAATAATCCAGTTGGTTCGGGGAGAGGAGGAAAGGATTATGTATCTAATAAAAACAATTCTTGGAATAGGTAGGTTTTTAAGGGGGGGGGGGGTCAGAAGTCAGTTACGTCATCAATGGCTCTTAGGATACTAGGCAGCGAGTTCCATAATGATGGGGGTTTTGGGTTCTAAGAGTTGGAATGTTGAGAATGTTGTGGTCACTGGTAAACCTGCCTCAATCTTAGGTTATTGGAAATAGGCAGTTGAATAGATTAAATGACATTTGGGTTGACAAATTGGTGCAGATAAGGAGACCAGCCTTGACAAGACCACAACAGGGATATAAGGATTACTGTAATCCTTCCCCTATTTTACCTTCTGAATCCTATTAGATATTAGGAGAATGGTAGGAGAGACACAAAGATGCCTCATTTCCAGAGTATGCTCAAAATATCCCAGAGGATTCTGTGCCTGCTGGGTGTTCTGAAGTTCACTATTGCTAGAAATATTTACTGCTGGAAAACATCCTGAAAAGAATATTAGAAATAAAAAAATATGGCAGTAAAAGACCGCATGGCCTTTCTAGGCTGCCCTTCCATATCAACTACTACAATAGTCCCCTTTTTTCCTTTAGAGATCATCTATGTTTGTCCCATGCTTTTTTGAAGTCAGATACTGTCCTCATCTCTATCACCACTACGAGAAGCAAAACTGCCACGTAGAAACAAAGACCAAGTCCAGACGTGGTATTTAGGAAAGACAGACCTTTATTATTCATATACCAGGGACTACCCAACACAGGCCGTGTTTCGTTGCCTTCGTCAGGGGTATTTTATCTGGCACACTAAAAACATAAATACATAAATATCAATAAAACCATATCATGATACATCAATGAAAAAAAGAGATAAAAAAATAAAAATTAATAAATATTAAATGAATGATTACACAGGTACACTAAAAAATTTTTTTTTTTAAACTGCCTCTAATGTTTCGATTGATTTTTACGTTTTTTGGTGCGCTGAATCCAAATCTGGTAACCAATTTGCTCCATCACATACAGATTTTTTGCTACATTGGGTTAGCAGTTTGAGGTGAACGTTTCAGATTGAGTGCGATCGAGATAAAAGTTTCTTGGATGAATTCTTTATACTAATTGTTTAGTAGTTATTCAAATAAGAATAAAGAAAATTGTAACAAGGCAGCACATAAGAATAGAGTAATGTCAACAAAACACTGTGATGGTAGCAAAATTGTCTGCACTTAAAACAGCCACATACATGTGCACAAACATTGAGCATATAAGAGCGAGGTTAGACACAAAGCAAAGCAAAGGAATGTGCAAAAAATGTTGTACAGGTATGTATGTAAGAATAGAAAACGCAAACCGCACCATTGCAATACATGAAGACAAACACCCGATGGTGTGAAAATAAAATTCTAATAAATGAGATCCGACACTGTGGTAATAACTAGCAAATTTTTATTTCAAAGTTTAGTAAAAACACGATATTTGTCAACACAGTTTAGATTTTAAAGTCATTCTTGGGTCAATCAATCTCCTGGTGGGCCCGTTTCTTCTTCCCCGAATGCTTCTCTTGGTGCGCTGCTTGGCGTATTTTTCATCTGGGGTTTCCCGCAGCAGCAACCAGCAGAAATCAGCCATCATAGTGGTGTTCCATCTTCCTTGGTACCTTCTCTCTGCGTCCTTGATGTCCTGGTGAAACCTTTCACCTTGTTCTTCACTGTACGCCCCCACGTTTTCGGGAAAGTAGTTCACATGGGAGTGCAAAAAATGGACTTTCAGGCTCATGTTACAGCCTTGTTCTTTGAAGGCATTGAGCATCCTGGCAACAATATCCTTATAGTTCTCATCCCGCCTGTTCCCCAAGAATTTGAGAACAACATCCTTGAAGGAATCCCAGGCTTCTTTTTCCTTCTCAGACATCGTTTCAGCGAATGCTCCATCTGAAATGAGTTTCCTTATATCAGGGCCAACAAACACTCCTTCCTTTAGCTTTGCTTCAGAAAGTCGGGGGAACTTTGAGCAAAGGTACCGAAAGCACTCACCATCTTTTGGAAGGGACTTGATGAATTGCTTAATGAGACCCAACTTAATGTGGAGAGGTGGTAATAGAATTTTATCACGAGGTACCAAGCTCTCATGAAGAACATTTTTCTCACCGGGTCTCAAATACTCCCGAATTGGCCAGTCTTTTTTCCCCCAGTGTAGGTCGCGGGCCCGGCTATCCCACAAGCAAAGGAAGCAGGGATATTTGGTGAAACCGGATTGCTGCCCTAATAGCATGGATAGAATTTTAAAGTCTCCACAAATCATCCACTTATGCTCATCATAACGAATCTTCTGAAGAATCAGTGCCAAATTCTCGTATTTTTCTTGGAGAATAACAGAGTGAGCAATAGGAACTGAAGCGAATGTGTTGCCATTATGAAGAAGAACACCTTTTATGCTGTCTTTTGACGAATCAATGAACAGCCGCCATTCAGCATGATCATACTTGAGTTTAAACTTTTCCATCACTCTGTATATATCGTTGCAAAATACCAAATCTTCCTCTTTGCTGAAATACTTCAAAAATTGTGTCTCGCGGTTGCGGTACCAATAAAAAGTTGTTCCTGGTGACAATAGATTTCTCTGTTTAAGCCGAGAACCTAGCAGTTGGGCAGCATCTTTTTGGAGTCCTAAATCCCGGACTAAATCATTCAATTCAGCTTGAGAGAAAAGTTCAGGTTTCGGATCTGGTTCAGTTTCAAACTCGGAAGTACTGGACTCATCGGGAAAAGCCATCTGATGAGTCTCATCATGATCAGAACCGTCCACACAAATATGATCCAAAGATTTTGGTGGTTCAGGCACAGGTACTTCGTTGCTATGAGGCATAGGCCTAATTGCTGAGGGAAAGTTGGGGTAACTTATTACGTTCTAATTTTTTAAGTTGTATCCCTTCACAATGCAAGAGCAAAAATAGCAGTCACTGCTGTGGTCTCTTTGTTCACGCCACATCATAGGTATTCCGAAACAAAATGCTTGTTTTTTACCTTTCATCCATAAGTGTAGATCTTCCTCACATGTCTTGCACACTTTGTGAGGAGCCCACGGTTTGTCTTGATCGCCTAACTTCAAACCGAAATAGGCGAAATATACTTTTTTAATAAATGCAGAAATGTTCCTCTGCCGCTTTTTCACGGTATATTCCCCACAAATAAAACAAAAACTGTCCGGAGAGTTGACGCAACCTCTGGCTCTGTGAGCCATCACAAATACACAGCACTGCAAACTACAACTGTAGTGAACCACTTCGGAATAAAGCTGGATTACGACTGAGCAAACAAAAGGTAATAATGAACTTGCAAGAAACTGAAATTTGATAGGAACGTTCATGTCGCAACCACCGTGTTTGAGCGAGCGAACGAGGCGAGGCGAACGGGAAAGAACATGCGCCAGCGCGAGTACTGGATTTAGCCCCCCGCCTCCCAATTGTCCTGTTAATGTATAAAATAAATACAAAACACTCTAAAATATCATGAGGGAGTGTTTCTAGTTAGTTAACCATTACAACCTCTATTTTGGGCCAAGAAAATAAACTGCAGTCGGCTAAAAAGAAATTATGTGAACATTCCTTATATGGGTAAGAAATCTAATTTTGCAAGAAAACGTGACGTGATGGAACATTTTGGCTATTTTTCCTGGATTCAGCACCCCAAAATCTATAGGAATCAGTTGCAAAACTGGAGGCAGTGTTTTGGTAGTGTACCTGTGTTATTAAATAATTAAAAACCATAAGGACCAAGCAATAATTAATGATCACACAAAGAATCAAATATTACTAATAAAAATTATATCAATAAAAAATTAAAAGCATTGTATGACAAACATTCATAATGTATATCAACAAAAATAAAAACATCGTGAACATTGGTTAAAGGAAAACAGTATTAAAAGGATGTGACATCAGTAATAATTAAAATAAAATTGTACCTTAATGAGAATCCTGTCCTTTCCATACCTTTGTTGTGCTTATGTACAAAGAATCCTAAACGGGTAAACAACAACTAAAAAGGACAATAAAAATGTAAAAAATGTAACATGTAACCCTAGAGAGACCGTAACAGAGGTGCTGTATTTGAAAAACACAACACCACACCAGAGCAGGAGCGAAAAAAGACGTTAAAAAATGCAAATATAAATTGCATAAAAGAAAAGAGTTCAACAGCTGTGTTAAGCATAAGATTAATGTGCTATGAAGCTGTAACGAAAAAGTATCTGAACATAGGGGGGGACTCTCATATAAAAACCCACATTCCAATTCTATCAAACAACTTTGTGAATACTAATCAGAAATCAAACAAACTTTGTAACATATATATCAGCTAGAAAGGGAAGAATGATGGCTATATATAGAACGTTATGTAAAGGAACATTAAAAACGCCAGCACATGCGCTTTTAAGGAGAAAGAGGAAAAACCACTACTGCACTGAATACTATTATCTAACTAAAATATGTATAAAACAATAAATTATGTAAATGGCATAAAAATATATATAATGCTAGATTATCACAGCAGCTCTGGCAAAGATCTTTCATAATGGGATTGTATTTATGCATGATCTAAAAATCGGGGAATATAATGTGTTCGATCTGCGGAATCGCAGCATAAAAGAAAATAGAATGTGCCCCACTAAAAGGATAATACCTACATAACAATACTCCGAATGTAATAAATCTTTAAAAATAAATAAAAAGTGGAACAAATTAAACAAATTGAACTTTATGGCTTACGTGTCAGCTTGAAAAGAGCTCGATCCGCTGTATGTCAAATGCTGAATAAGCCATTGAAACGCCTACACATGCGCTTTTAAAGAAAGGGGAGGAGAAAAGGAAACTGTGGGGAAAACGAACTGCACTCTAAACATAAAGGTAACTTATATAAACGATTTAGGATGGCTTAGATATTGTGATGCTTGTTATGGCAGCACCGACGAGGATCTGCTTAAAATGAACTATTTGTAACATGATTTTTAAAAAACAAAAACCGTGGCTTGGTCAACACAAAGGAGCATTGTGACTGACGTTCTAAAAAACAAGTGTAGTGTATTGTTACTGCAGCTCAAACCAACGCTCACCTCAGACAAAACATTATAATTGTAAATAAAATGTGTGTGAATAATATATGATTAAACATACAACAAAAAAGAGGAGGAAGAGAGAAACCCATCATTAATACACAAACCGTTAAAAAAACAGAAAGCGGCATCTAAAGCCAGACAATCTAAAAAATGATTATTCAAAAAGGAATGTTAAAACCAGTTTTATGCATAAAGATAAACAATATACTGACCAAACCAAGGTGACGTGGTGTGGAT
Source organism: Ichthyophis bannanicus (assembly GCA_033557465.1). Lineage (NCBI taxonomy): Eukaryota > Metazoa > Chordata > Amphibia > Gymnophiona > Ichthyophiidae > Ichthyophis > Ichthyophis bannanicus. The sequence continues at coordinate 121,800,671 of CM066043.1, read as the reverse complement.
GCTACTCGAACCATCATACAATCCAAAAAACCACAAAGATTATATGATTAAGCTGACAAAAACCATATTAAAACAAACACATAAAACAGTAATATAAACTACTTAGTGTCCATATAGTTAAAAAATTATTATAAGAATTAGGGGAAAAGGTAAAGGAAAACCGAGAGATCACGCTCATTATTGAGACCATTCGGAGCGAGGGAATTGAGTAAAGCGTAGTTACTCACCTGCAACAGGTGATCTCCGGGAACAGCAGGAATAAGTCTTCACATATGGATACCGTCGGCACCGACGGAGCCTGCGCAGGAACGCTCCCCAGCGTCCCAAAAGGAAAGCTTTTGGGAGCATCCCACCACGCATGCGTGCTGCCTTCCTGCCCAACTACCTCTCTCACTTCAGTTGAGTTGAAAGCTGAGACCAAAGGAGAGAAGCAGAAGAAAAATAGAAAGAAAGAGAAAGACAACTCCTAGGGGGAGGTGGGTGGGTTGTGAAGACTTATTCCTGCTGTTCCCGGAGATCACCTGTTACAGGTGAGTAACAAGCAGGAATGCAGTCTTCACATATGAGGACTCCCCAGCTAAAAATGCCTAGGGATGACCCCAGCATGTTGCGGATCTAAGTAAGATGGGCCATGCTTCCTCCCAGGGACCTCAGGCATCCAAGAGTGGATGGTGGGAAGGAGTTGATCTAGGAATGGAAGAGATGCTGTAGAACAGCTTGACCAAACAAGGCATCCCGACGGGAGTCCTTGTCTAAACAATAGTGGGCAGTTAAAGTATGCACAGAAGCCCAAGTTGCTGCTTTGCAGATCTCATCCATAGCAACTGAACGAAGATTAGCTGTTGAGGCTGCCATGGCTCTAACATTATGACCTGGCCATGATGTGACATGGCCTTCAAGAGGGATTCCTTTACTCTGATAGGTAAAGGAAATACAGTCTGCAATCCACTTAGAGAGTTCTCTTAGTGACTGGAAGTCCTAAATGACTAGAGTCAAAAGCCAGAAAAAGTTGAGAAGACTTTCTAAATGGCTGAGTTCTGTGAAGATAAAAAGCCAGAGCCTGCTTACAATCTAAGGTATGAAGATTTCTTACCGTGCTGGAGGCATGAGGCCTAGGAAAGAAGACTGGGAGGTAAACCGACTGCTTTAAATGAAAAGGTGATATCACCTTTGGCATAAAATGAGGATGAGTCCTCAAGACTACTCTGTCATGATGGAACCTTGCATAAGGCAGGTCAGCCACTAAAGCTTGCAGTTCACTAATGCGTCTTGCAGAAGTAATAGCAATTAGGAAAATGACTTTCCATGAAAGAAACTTTAGCTCTGATGTCGCTAAAGGTTCAAAGGGAGGTTTAGTTAAAAGGAGACCCCTCATAAGTCTTGAAACAAAAGGATGAGAGGAAATTGGTTGTCCATCAAAGGGTTTATGAGATGCAGCAATAGCACTAAGATGGACCCTAACATAATTGGTCTTGAGACCAGAAGCTGATAAGTGAAGGAGATAGTCCAGAAGGGACTCTACCGGTACCAAGAGGACATTAAGTCCCCTCTGGGAACACCAGATTGAGAACCTCTTCCACTTAAAAGTGTAAGAACACCTTGTGGAAGGTTTTCTAGAAGCCAGAAGAATATTCTTCACTTGTTGTGAAAGGCCTAGATCTTGAAGTTCTATGCCTTGAGTAGCCAGGCCTTGAGATGAAGGGACTGGGGATTGGGGTGCAGTAGGGATCCGTTGTTCTGGGAGAGAAGATCCGGAGCACTCCCCAACTCCAGAGGAGTGACTCGAGAGAGACCTAAGAGAAAAGAATACCACATTTGCCTTGGCCAGCATGGAGCTATGAGTATCATGCGACCCCATGTCTCTCTGGAGTTTGAATAAGGTTTTGGGAATTAGGGTAATTGGTGGGAAGGCATAGAGAAAATCCTGGCCCCAATGGAGCAGGAATGCATCCCTCGCCTGACAATTTTGAGCTGGCAGTCTGGAACAGTACCGGGGAAGTTTGGCATTCTGTGGACTTGCAAAGAGGTCTATGTTTGGTGTTCCCCAGACTTGAAACACTTGGACAAGTTGATATGAGTAGAGAGACCACTCGTGTGGCAACAGGACTCAATTGAGCCTGTCCGCCCAAACGTTTTGAATGCCTGGAAGGTATACTGCCAACAAATGAATGTGATGCTCTCTGGCAAAGGCCCACAGTTGCAAAGCTTCATTGCATAATTGCAGAGAGTCTGTTCTGCCTTGTTTGTTTAAGTAAAACATGGCCACTTGATTGACGGTTTGCACTAGAACTGTTTTTCTTACGAGATGAAAGCAAAAGACTCGAATAGCATTGGAAATGGCCCTTAGTTCTAGGTTTATCTGAAGGGAAGCCTCCTGTGGGGTCCAGAGACCCTGGGTAGACAGATCGCCCAAGTGGGCTCCCCAACCCAACTTGGATGCATCTGTTGTCAGTACAGCCTGAGGTAGGGGTTGCTGAAAAGGAGAGCCTACTGTAAGGTTTTCCAGAGATTACCACCAATGCAGAGACGCAATCAGGCGTGTGGTAACTTTGATCTTGTTTGATAGGCATCCTGAGGCCTGGGACCATTGGGAAGCTAAGGTCCACTGGGCCGCTCGCATATGAAGGCGTGCATAAGGAATCACATGGACTGCAGATGCCATGTGTCCTAGAAGTCGAAACATCTGTCAAGCAGTGAGGAAGGTTTGTAGCACTGCTTGAGATGCTAGTTCGATGATGCGCAGACAGCGAGGCTGAGGAAGGAAAGCCTTTGACTGCTGTGTGTCCAAGCGAGCCCCTATAAACTCGAGGGATTGAGATGGGGTGAGCTGGGACTTTGGAAGGTTTATGAGCCATCCTAAGTACTGCAGTATTTGCATTGCTCAGGAAAGAGCATGACTTGCCTCTGGAGCTGACGGTGCTCAAATGAGCCAATTGTCTAAGTAAGGGAAGACAAAAATTCCTAGAGTCCTCATAAATGCTGCTACTACTGCCATGCGTTTTGTGAAGACCCTTGGAGCAGAGGCCAGCCCGAAAGGAAGGACCCTGTATTGATAACGTCTTCCCTTGACTAGGAATCAAAGGAATTTTCTGTGATCTGCATGAATAAGGACATGCTTGTAAGCATCCCTTAAATCCACAGAACATAGCCAATCTTGCTCGTGAAGGTATGGAAGAAGAGTGCTGAGGGAGATCATCTTGAACCTTTCTCGGACTAAATATTTTTTCAGTTCTCTGAGGTCCAGGATTGGTCTTAGTCCCCCACAACTTCTTTGGAATGAGAAAATAGGGGGAATAGAATCCTGTGCCCTGCTGGGACATTGGAACCTCTTCTATAGCCCCTTGAGCCAGAAGAGTGGTGACCTCTTGCCACAACAGGTCTGAGACCAGTGGTTGAGATTTGAACTGCTTTATTAGCATGGATGAGGGCAAGCTGAGGAAATGGAGCTTGTATCCCAGACTCACTATAGATAGAGTCCAATTTTCTGAAGTGATTTGTTGCTATCTTTTGGCAAAATGGCAAATACGGCCTGGAATATTTAAAGATTCTGGGCTTAGAACAGGAAGAATGGCTAAGTTCTCTAGGCAACTGTCAGAGACCCTGAGGAGGCTGAGTCTGCTGAGCCTGCTGAGCTTGTGCCTTTGTCTAGTTTGTTGTTGCCCCTTCTGGAGAACATGTGTTTGCTGGGTGGAAGATGAATATAATTATTTCTTCTTAGAGAAATAAGGTTTTTTGAAAAAACCTTTTTCTTGGCTGGGTTAGCTGTAGATTTTGACAACCTGTCTAAAGTTGTACTATCAGTGTCAATTTCATTAGCTTTAAGCTGCCAATCCTTGCCAAAGAGATTTTCTCCTATGCAAGGAATGTTACCCAGCTTATCTTGCACCCATTCCTCCAAGTCTGAAGCTTGGAGCCAGGCAATACGTTGTGCTCCTATGGATATAGCAGAGGTTCTGCTGTTACATTCAAAACAGTCAAAGGTAGCACTATTCATAAACTTAGAGACATTTTGAGCATGTTTGACCAAAGTCAATCTGTCCGTTTATCCTCTTGAAGATAAGGGTTCAAAAGCTCCAAGTCTTTTGTAACCTGCTCAAGAAACATTCCCATGTATAATATATAGGAACTGATTCTTGCTGATAGCATGGAGGACCGGAAGCATCGACGACCAAAGGCATCCAGTGTTCTAGACTCACGACCTGGTGGATTGGAAGAGTGTCTTTTAGCACTCTTAATCCACCTCATGGCGGACTACCACCATAGAATGATGTGGTAATTGAGTCTTCTGAAACCCTGGGCAAGGTGGTACTCTATACATAGTGTCAAGACGTCTAGAATGTGGAGATACTGTTAAAGGAGCTTCCCACATTCTTAACAGTAGATCATGTAAGATCTGGTGTATAGGAAGCAAAGCTGCCTCCTTTGGAGCCAGAGGATATTGAAGAATTCTCAATTCTTCTGCTCTAGGCTCCTTTTCTGGTACTACTGTAATGGCAAAACCCTTTGCCATATCACGTACAAAATCATGAAAAGACATATCCTTGGGAGGGGACATTCTGCGTTGAGGAGAAAGAGTTGAAGCTTGCAAATGTTCAGCTCTGGTACCGGTGGAATCATCTGAGTCATCGGAATTGGAAGACTCAAAAGGAGGAAGTGCCAGGTTCTCCCGAAGCAGATGGCATCGGTACCACTCGATGTCGGTACTGAAATGAGTCGGTACCTGATCCCCCATGCTGGAGAGAGATTCCAGGCTCGGCATCGGGGGAAGCATGCCTGTTGAAACAGGTAGCAAGGGCATTGGCACCGGTGCCTGCGGAACCATCTGCAGCGACTTTAGCAGTACTGAAGTAGCTAAAAGAGTCGCTAGACTGCGTTTCTTTAGCGAGGAGTCTTTTGTCCATCGCTACTGCCGATGCCGGGGCGTCGGTATCGGTGGAAGTGGCCACAACTCCCAAGCATGGCACCAGTAGTTCCATTGAGGTCGAGGCCTTGGGAACATCCTGGAGCCCTGATAAAGCTTTGGAGCCTGAAGACTCCCGCCGGGGCTATTTAGCTGGTGAAGTGTCCTCGAAGGCAACGCCAGTGGCATCTCAATATTTAGAGGGAGATCTACCCTTCGAGGACCGGCCAGTCTTGGAAGACTTGTGTTTAGTTACCTGAGATCCCTGGGAAGAAGTAGAAACCCTGGAAGACATTGTTGCAACAGACATCGTGTCTGAAGCAAATAGGGCACCGAGTTGATTTGCTTGATTCTGAAGACTTCTTTTAGTCAACTTCCTGCAGGAGAGACACTCCGTAGGGCAATGGTCAGGACCTAAACATTTAAGACACCAGACATGGGTGTCGGTAATAGAAATTTTGAACACTTTTTAAAACCAGTGGCTGTTTTTTCCATGATAAGGGGAACAGAGGGCCTAAAGCCCAAAATGGCACCAAGCACCAGAGCAGGGGAAGAAAATCCCTGGGAAAGCACTAAAATTAAGTTATTTTAGAAGAAAAGAAAGAAAAGCACCGGTGGTACCGGTAGGCGTCGATGGAAGGCAGACGTGACCACAAAAAATATAAATTTAAGAGAAGATTTTCTGCGGTGACAGGGGACACGTCCTGTCGGCTCCGCGGAAAACGAAGAACTGAAGTGAGAGAGGTAGTTGGGCAGGAAGGCAGCACGCATGCGTGGTGGGATGCTCCCAAAATCTTTCCTTTTGGGATGCTGGGGAGTGTTCCCACGCAGGCTCCGTCAGTGCCGACGGTACCCATATGTGAAGACTACATTCCTGCTTGTTTCTGGAGATAAATATATATCTTTGTTCAATCCTCAATTGTTTTGTTAATATCCCCACCACGCCAATTGATTTTAACTTTTTTAATTACAAAGAATTTCAAATCCATAATTTTGTGATTCTCAGCCACCCAATGGGAAACCAAAGGTTTATCGGTTAGATTTCTCTTTATACAACTTTTGTGCTCCACAATGCGTGCGCGAATATTACGTATGGTTTTACCCACATATAAAACTTATTGCATGGACATATTATCACATAGAAAACGTGTGACGTCTCACAATTGGAAAAGTCTTCAGTATAAAATTTCTGTTTTGTCTCGGGATGTAAAAATGCATTCCTTACTGGTAAAGGGTTCAAACAAATAGAGCACCTCCCACACTGGAATTGTTTTTTATATCTAGATAAAGGCTTCCTCTCTGTTAAAGCAGAGGGTGCTAATAAATTATGTAAATTGACATCGCGTTTGTGTGCAACAGTCAATTGTATATTCTGGAAAGCTAGAAGTGCATGTATCAAACGCCATTCATTTTTCAATATTGTGGTAATTTTGCGTGAATTAGAGGAATACAAAAGGGGACACACCATCCCAATCCCTTCTTTCTTGGGTTGTGACTTCATAGGGACTCCCGACTGGACTGTCTAGCTCTATGATATGCCTGATTTATATATGATCCTGGATATTGTCTGGCAATAAATCTGTCTTTCATTTCTTCAGCTTGTAACTCAAAATCATCTAAAGTGGTGCAAATTCTTCTAGCCCTAAGGAATTATCCTACTGGAAGGTTCCTTTTCAATGAAGGGTTATGGAAACTTTGGTAATGCAAAAGGTGATTCCTGTCCGTCGGTTTTCTATACAAAGAAGTAGTGAAACAGTTATCTTCTTTTTTGATAAGTAAATCTAAATAGGGAAGCTGATAATGGTCGAATGTAACCTGAAACCGCAGGTTATATTATCTAATTGGTTAATCCATTGATTAAATTGTGACAGTGTCTCTTCAGTACCTTTCCAAAGAATTAGAACGTTTTCAATATAGCGAATCCAGAGGGATATGTTTTCATTAAATTGATTATTTTTCAAAAAATTCTCCTCAAAATTAAACATATATAAATTTTCTATCTCTGGAGCCATGGATAAGCCCATGGCAACGCCTTTCATATGCTTGTAGAAAAGGTCTCGAAAACAGAAGAAATTCTCACACAGCTAATTGTGCCAAGGTGATGAGAAAAGCAGTGGTAGCACGCTTATATGCAGTCCTCTTAAGGAGATATTTCTCAGTGATGTCTAAAGCCTTCACGTGCAGGATGTTGGTATACAAGGATTCCATACGTAGTATTCGCGCACGCACTGTGGAGCAAAAACGTTGTATAAAGAGAAATCTAACTGATAAACCTTTGGTTTCCCATTGGGTGGCTGAGAATCACAAAATTATGGATTTGAAATTCTTTGTAATTAAAAAAAGTTAAAATCAATTGGCATGGTGGGGATATTAACAAAACAATTATGAGGACTGAACAAAGATATATATTTTTACTCAATTCCCTCGCTCCGAATGGTCTCAATGAGTGATCTCTCAGTTTTCCTTTAGCTCTTCCCCTAATTCTTATAATAATTTTTTAACTTTATGGACACTAAGTAGTTTATATTACTGTTTTATGGATTCATGTTTTAATATGGTTTTTGTCATCTTACTCATATAATCTGTGTTTTTTTGGATTGTATGATGGTTCGAGTAGCATCCACACCACGTCACCTTGGTTTGGTCGGTATATTGTTTATCTTTATGCATAAAACTGGTTTTAACATTCCTTTTTTGAATAATCATTTTTTAGATTGCCTGGCTTTAGATGCCCCTTTCTGTTTTTTAACGGTTTGTGTATTAATGTTGGGTTCTCTCTTCCTCCTCTTTTTTTGTCGTATGTTTTATCATATATTATTCACACACATTTATTTACAATTATGTTTTGTCTGAGTTGAGCGTTGGTTTGAGCCGCAGTAACAATACACTACACTTGTTTTTTAGAACGTCAGTCACAATGCTCTCCTTTGTGTTGACCAAGCCGCGGTTTTTATGTTTTTTAAAGATCATGTTACAAATAGGTCATTTTAAGCAGATCCTCGTCAGTGCCGCCATAACAAGCATCACAATATCTAAGCCATCCTAAATCGTTTATATAAGTTATCTTTATATTTAAAGTGCAGTTCGTTTTTCCAGCGGTTTCCTTCTCTCCTCCCCTTTTTTTTTTTTTTTTTAAAAGCGCATGTGTAGGCGTTTCAATGGCTTATTCAGCATTTGACATACAGCGGATCGAGCTCTTTTCAAGCTGACACGTAAGCCATAAAGTTCAATTTGTTAATTTGTTCCACTTTTTATTTAGTTTTAAAGATTTATTACATTCGGAGTATTGTTATGTAGGTATTATCCTTTTAGTGGGGCACATTCTATTTTCTTTTATGCTGCGATTCCGCAGATCGAACACATATTCCCCGATTTTTAGATCATGCATAAATACAATCCCGTTATGAAAGATCTTTGCCAGAGCCACTCTGATAATTTAGCATTATATATATTTTTATGCCATTTACATAATTTATTGTTTTATACATATTTTAGTTAGATAATAGTATTCAGTGCAATGGTGGTTTTTCCTCTCTCTCCTTAAAAGTGCATGTGCTGGCGTTTTTAATGTTCCTTTACATAACGTTCTATATACAGTCATCGTTCTTCCCTTTCTAGCTGATATATGTGTTACAAAGTTTGATTTCTGATTAGTATTCACAAAGTTGTTTTATAGAACTGGAATGTGGGTTTTTATATGAGAGTCCCCCCTATGTTCAGGTACTTTTTAGTTACGGCTTCATAGCACATTAATCTTATGCTTAACACAGCTGTTGAGCTCTTTTCTTTTATGCATTTTATATTTGCATTTTTAACGTTTTTTTTCGCTCCTGCTCTGGTGTGTTATTATTGTTGTGTTTTTCAAATACAGCACCTCTGTCACGGTCTCTCTAGGGTTACATGTTTGTTACATTTGTTATGTTTTTATTGTCCTTTCTAGTTATTTACCCATTTAGGATTGATCCTTTGTACATAAGCGCAACAAAGGTACACAAAGGACAGGATTCTCAATAAGGTACAATTTTATTTTAATTATTATTACTGATGTCACACCCTTTTAATACTGTTTTCCTTTTAACCAATGTTCACGATGTTTTTATTTAGTTGATATACATTATGAATATTTGTCATACAATGTTTTTAGTTTTTTTATTCATTGTTATAATTTTGATTAGTAATATTTGATTCTTTATCATTAATTGTTTGGTCCTTATTTTATTTATTTTTATTTATTTTATTTATTTATTTATTTTATTTAGTAAAAACTTATATACCGCTACTTCCAGCGATCAGCAGCGGTTTGATTACAATTTTGGGATTTGTCAAAAAATCAAGACAGAAAATTTGGGGCATAGATAGAGAGAACAGGGGTAATACACAGCACACATATTAGGGTCTATATTTAGACCATAATTACTATCACAATCGATTATATATTTGTACAAGCAATTATACATTTACACACGCGATTATCCGTCATCTATGTACAGTTTTACTTATTAATAAGTTTTTAATTATTTAATAATCATTCATTTAATATTTATTTATTTTTATTTTTTCTCTTTTTTTTCGTTGATGTATCATGATATGGTTTTATTGATATTTATGTATTTATGTTTTTAGTGTGCCAGATAAAATACCCCTGACGAAGGCAACGAAACACAGCCTGTGTTGGGTAGTCCCTTGTATACGAATAATAAAGTTCTGTCTTTCCTAAATACCACGTCTGGACTTGGTCTCATCTCTATCACCTCCACTGGGAGACTATTCCACGCATCTTCCATTCTTTCCATGAAGAAATAGTTCCACATATTACTCCCAAGTTTATCCCTTTTCACCCTCATCCTATGTCCCCTCATAGCAGAGCTTGCTTTCAATCGAATGCAGCTCTCCTCCTGTGCATTTATGCCACGGAGTTATTTAAACATCTCTATCATATCTCCTCTATCCCGCCTTTTGTCTAACGTATACATAAGATTCTTAAGTCGGTATTCATAAGCTCTATAATAAAGACAACTAACCATTTTAGTAGCCACTCTGGACCAACTCCAACCTGTTTATATCCTTTTGAAGGTGTGGTCTCCAGAACTGCACACAATACTCCAAATGAGGTCGCACCAAAGACTTATACACAGCAATTTTACCTTGAATATCACACCTCCTTTTTTCTTCTGCCCATTCCTTTCCCTATGCATCCAAGGATTGTTCTAGCTTTTGCCATCGTCTTTTCTATCTGTTTAGCTACTTTGATATCGTCAGACACAATCAAGCCCAGGTCCCATTCTTCTTTTGTAGAGAGAAGTACTTCACCCCCTACACTGTACTGCTCCCTTGAATTTTTGCAGCCCAAATGCATGACTCTGCATTTTTTAGCATTAAATCTCAGCTGCCAAATTCTAGACTATTCTTCAAGAGTAGCTAAATTTATTTATTTATTTTATTTAACATTTCTTCTATACCGAGCTATTAAAATCAGTGCGGTGTACAATGAACACAACATACTACAATGCATACAAGCAACATTGAGTTTACATAGAACAAGGGATGATAAATGCATGGGATAACCGGGGAAACTATGTACAGTTGACTTATTATATATATATATATTTAAACTATATACAATATTCTAAACTCGATTGGATAATGTGGGTGAGACATTTGGGTAACGTGGTAATTGGTCATCTTGGTTGTCTAGTGGGCTATCCTGTAGTCTAGTGGTTGTCTAGTGGGCTATCCTGTAGTCTAACCATTTTCTGGTTGTATTAGAGTGCTAATGCACCTGGGGTGTGTGGGAATCTTGGTAGATGTGTGAGTGACCAGGATAACTTCTGGGTAACATTTTGTGAACAAATGGTGTTTCACGGCTTTTCGGAATTGTATTAGGCTCTTGATGCCACGGATTTCGTGGGGGAGTGTATTCCAGTTTAGAGGGGCGAATATTGAGAAGGCTCTGTTTGACGTAGCTTTAGTACATGATGTCATCATCTTAGGAACTATTAAGGTGTTCTTAGCAGTAGTTCTCCTGTTTCTATTTTCGAGGGTGCTGTGAATTAGGTTGCTGATTGGTGTGGGGTGGGTAATTATTCATGGCTTTGAAGGTCAGGATTAGTGACTTATAGTGGAGTCTGGCTTGTAGAGGTAGCCAGTGTAGGTCTTTCATGATAGGTGTTATGTGAGCAGATCTTGGTGACCCAGAGAGGACCCTTGCAGCTGCATTCATAGCCAGACGAAGTGGATTTAAAGTTGATTGAGAGATCCCGTGGAGGATGATGTTAGCAAAATCTAGATGTGGGAGAACTAATGCCTGGAAGGTTGATCGGTAGTCGGTGTAATCAAGTAGGGGGCGGAGGTGGCGTAGTGTTCTGATCTTATGATATATGGTTTTAGTCACATTCTTCACATGCGTTGTCATATCCAGGTGCTGGTCCAGTGTGATGCCGAGATATCGGATTGTGGGTTTGGACTTTAATTCTATGTTGTTGACCAGTAGTGATGGAGGAGGTATGAACTCACGATTCCTTGTAACAAAAAGAACATCCGTTTTGCTATGATTGATTCGTAGGTTTTGTGTCAACAGCCAATCAGCTACTGCTCCGAAGCAATTGGTTATTGGGGAAAACACTGGTTGGTCAATTTTGAACGGCATGTATATGAGGATATCATCTGCGTATGCCAGACATTGTACGTTGAAGGATCGGATCAATTCACATATCGGCTGCATATATATATTGAACATTAGTGCCGATAAGGAAGATCCTTGCGGTACACCTTGAGATTGTAGGAATGGTTCCGATGATTCCTGTCTGTCTTGACTTGTTGCCACCTATTAGAAAGGTAGGATTTACACCATTCCAGCGCTGTGCTCCGAATCCCCTTTTCTATCAGGCGTTGCAGAAGTATGTCGTGATTCACAGAGTCGAAGGCGGCGGAGATGTCTAGAAAGATGAGGACGAACCCTTGTTGGATGCTGTTTATTCCTGTGATAAGATCGTTGAATAGGGTAGTAAGGATTGTGTCGACTCCATGTGCTTCTCTGAATCCATGTTGTGATTGGTCTAGTGGAGCTTCCGTGTCAATGTGATGCTGGATCTGTTGTTGAGCAGCTTTTTCGATTATTTTTGCAAGTTGGGGAATTCATGCTATCTACGCCTTCCTGTGTGCTTACCTCTATTGCAGATTTTGATATCTGCAAATAAGCAAACCTTACCTGACAGCTCTTCTGCAATATTACTAACAAAGATGTTAAATAAAAGAATTGGACCAAGGATAGATCCCTGTGGCACACCACTAGTAACCTCCTTCTCCTAAGAGTGAGTGCCTTTTTTACCTGTATACTTTGTCACCTCCCACTCAACTAATTTCTAAGCCAATCAGCAACTTCAGAGTCCATCCCAATGGTGCTCAGTTTGTTTATAAGTCGCCTATGCATAACTGTGTCAAAGGCTTTACTGAAATCTAAGTACAACACCATCTAGGGCTCTCTCTCGCTCCAACTCCCTGGTCATACAAAGAAATCAAATGTGTCTGAAAAGACCTCTCTCTGGTAAACCCATGCGGTCTTAGATCCTGTAATCCACTGGACTCCAGAAACCTCACTATTTTCTCTTTCAGCAGCGTTTACAATAATTTACTCACCACAGAGATTAGACTAACCGGCCTGTAAATTTCAACTTTTGGGTAAAGGGACCACATGTGCCTCTCTCCAGTCCTCTGTCATCACTCCCAACTCCAAAGGGTTGGGAGTGGTGCCAACACCTATTCATGAGGTAGCAGGTACTGAAATTTGTCTGCAATCATGTTTTGCACATTTGGCAGCTACACAGCCTCCAGCTACATTCAATGGTGGAGGGCTTATTCCTAGATTTTTAAGTTCCTTTGCAAAGCCTGTAAGACCCTGTCCCACGTCACTTGGGCCCGATATTCAAAGAGGTTTATATGGTTAGCACAACCTGAAAACCCTCGTACAAATTCTGCTGAACCAGATATTCAGTGGCACTAACCAGTTAATGATGCTGAATAACCACAAACTGCCTTGGCACTAATCAGATAGTGCCAGGATGGACTATGGGCAGGACTGGGGCTGTCCTGGCATCTACCTGGTTAATAGCGATTTTCAGCCCTCATAATATGCTAAGCATTTTTGTATATAAGTTATAGAACCTTTGTCTCACCATCCACTGTTATATTCCATCATATTTTATTGTTTCAGTGCATACCCAAAATGAGTTCAATGTAAGCCACTTTGATAAACTGAAAAGCAGTATAGAAGAAACATTAAATAAATAAATGAATAAGTGGATATGTAACTGCATAAAGTTAGGAGACATCAATGGCTGTCCTAAGTTTGTGTTTTTTTCTATCCAGTTTCCAACTGAATGTCTCCACTGACCGGATAACAAAAAAGTATAGGTGATGAAACCAGATATTCCGCTTTGAATGCCGGATAAGCTACGGTGTTGAATATCTGGTTTTATTTCTGCCCATGCCAGTAAGATGCTTTACCAGTGCCCACTATTGGGGACTGAATATTGACCCGGTAGAATATATCATTAATCTTAGGAACTGAGGCAGACAGATATGTAGAGAAAATTACAGGGGCAGTCTGGCCCACCTTGGAGAGGTCACCAAAATCAGCATCACCTTGACATGGCTGGAATTACCTTTTTGTGAATCTGACTGATACTTGTGATCTGGATTGGCTGCTGTTGGAAACAGGATACTTGGCTTGATGGACCCTTGGTCCCACCCAGTATGACATCTCTTATGTTCTTGTCTACAAGATTGCTTCCTACATTAGTCCTCCAGAGGGTGCACTATCCTCTTGAACAAAGGATGTGTCTCCAGGAAGAAAGAGTAAACTCAGCCAGTTTAGTTGGCGATTCAAAAAATTAGGTATATAGATTGCTGGTTGGCTGGTGGGCATGTGGATCGCTTGGTCAACTGTTTGCCTAGTGCAAAGGTGGCTGGTCTCATGCATCAACTGGTAAGATTTTAGACAATGCTAGGGATGAACCAGCTGTTTTCGTACATTGTGATATCAACAACATAGGAAAGTCTGGAAGGCCTGGAAGCCACAATTAGGTTCTTAAGAAGAAAGCTGAAATCTAGAATGTCCAGGGTAGCATTCTCACAAATGGGCTTGATGGACCTTTTGTTCGACCTAGTATAGCACCAGAGATCCATTAAAGCACAGCATCCTGTTTTCAACAGTAGCCAATCCAAGTCACAAATACTTGGAAGGATCCCAAAGAGTAGACAGTTTCCATGCTGTCTCCCCCAGGGATAAGTAGCAGCTCTCCGTAAGTCTATTTTAGGAATGGTTTATGGATGTTCTCCTGGAATTGTCCAACTCTTACCACATCCCCCAACAATCAATTCCTGAGCATAACTAAGCTGAATGAAAAAAATATTTTCTTAGATTTGTCTTCAATCTGCTAACTAAATAACTATATGGCATATCCCCTTAGTCCTTGTTCTTTTTGGAACAATAAAAGCATCAATTCGCATTTACCCATTCCACTAATCTTTTGCATCATCTTCTTCAACTTATTATAATGTAGACTGGGAATGCTATTCATGTTAAAAATAAATAAATAAAAGGCTACTAAATCTTGTGGCAGTATTCCGCTTATAAAGACACACCTGTTTTGGACATATATGCCTTGTTCCCCAGACAAAATATTTTGAAACTCTGCTGTAGGACAACGCAACAGTAAACAAATTACTCTATACCAAGCAATTTTACCTTGAATGTCATAATAATCCAGGCTGATTTTTTTTAGGTAGGAGATAGCAGAGAAATCAAATGTTTTAGCAATTGCTTCCGTTCCCAACTGTGTTATATTAAATATAAGTAAAGTTTCTTCCTGCACTTGTTGCTTGGTTAATTCAAGAATCACCTAAAATAAAAATGGAAAATATTTGTATAGAAGCCAGGACATCAGTAGAAAGTTTGCTAGCTAAATACATACTCTGAGGCTCCTGTAGTGAAGTACAGCATTTTGAGCCTGTAAGTTTTTGCACATATTTTTCCCCATATAAATGAACTCTGCAAAAAGAATGCAGAATTCATCTATATAAAATTTCAGAAAATCTTCATTGAGGCTTGCCCAATTCCACAAATAGTTCAACTACACATTAATACATAAGCTGTTTTACATATTCTTCCATCACAGCAGCTGATTAATTTGAACACTTGTACATACAAATTATGCACTAGATTTCTTTGCAATGTAGAAAATACCACAAAGATACTTTGTGATTTCACACACAATTTGATGTTTAGCAACAAACCACCATTTGCAAATTTTCTGTGTTTTACGAGATCAGTCTCTTAGATCTTACTGGAGCTATTAAAGCACAATGGGTGTAATTTCATAAAGAATCCTTGGCTTACATGTGTCTGTACACATGAATCAAATGCATCTTATAAAGTTACCCCTACATAAACGTATGCCTAGTGATAAGAACATGTACTTGTGACTCAAGGGGTGCAGTACCAAGTAAAATGAATGCAGGTTCATTTTACCAACAATTTCTGCAGGATCATAGATGTTATTTTTTCAGGACAAATTGATGCTTACATAGCTTTATAAAATAGTCCAGAATAGACAACTACTTGGCCTCCCTGCCTAGGTGGCCAGCTATAAAAAGTATCTACCATATACCTTCAAAACGAAAGTTTAAATTAAACATATAGGGCCAGATTTCATAAGGGCATGCCTATATGAGAAGTCCAAAAGGCAACATGGGCACCCCCTGGCATCCCCCATTTGCTACTCCTATAACCCCATGCTGCCACTACTGCATTCTACTGGGCACACAATAGTGGCAGCAACAGTGCTAGGAAGTTGCATGACTCAAACGAAATGGGTTGTCCTGAAGTACTCTAAGGGCAGTTCCATCAATGATAGATGGCATCAGTGGAACAGGCCCAGCACAGGAATTCACTCCAAAGTGGCAGGAACATGCTTGTTGGATTTTGCCGTTCAGCCTGCTTTTCACTGCTGGCTGCCAGCATGGGGCCAGGTGCAAGGAGATGAGACACCCTAGGCGAGCCTCATCCCTTGTGAGCCGCCCCCCAGCCAACTGGACAGCCACACACCCCTCATTGGCATGACAGCCCCCATGCAAACAAAGTCTGCATTGGTTGGTGTCAAAGTTTGAAGGTAAGCACTGTGGGGCTGTAGGTCCCAGTGAAGGGTGACAACAGCAGCAATGGGCGCCTCAGGAGGGATGGGCTCTAAGTGACTGCCTAGTTTACCTGATGGTAACACCAGCCCTATGCCAGCATCATGCGAGTAGATCCTTCTTGTGAGGTACAGGAAAGCATAGTTACTCACATGTAACAGGGGATGTCCGGAAACAGCAGGAATTTAGTCTTCACATATGGGTGACGTCGGTACCGACT
Organism: Ichthyophis bannanicus; assembly: GCA_033557465.1. Taxonomy (NCBI): domain Eukaryota; kingdom Metazoa; phylum Chordata; class Amphibia; order Gymnophiona; family Ichthyophiidae; genus Ichthyophis; species Ichthyophis bannanicus. Next base: position 121,784,361 of record CM066043.1, on the reverse strand, counting down.
GAGGCCGCACGGGAACACTCCCCAGCATCCAATAGGAAAGCTTTTGGGAGCATCCCACTGTGTCTGCGCTGCTGCCTTCCTGCCTTTGTGACTCGCTCTCAGTTGAGTTTGTAGCTGAGATGAAAAGAGAGAGAGAAACCCTATAACTCCCAGAGGAAGAGGATGGGTTGTGAAGACTAAATTCCTGCTGTTCCCTATCTTCAGGAACAAGCAGGAATGTAGTCTTCACATATGGGACTCCCTAGCTCCCAGATGTCAGAGAAATGCCCCCAGAATCGGTAGATTTGCCTCAGGGCAGGCCTTAAGAGGGTATGGATCCTTCATGGATGTCTGACATCGAAAAATTCTGGGATGGAGGGTAGGAGGTGCCCTAAGTCTGAAATAGGTGCTGGGGTACAGCCTGACCAAACAAAGCATCCCGGTGGGAGTCCTTATCAAGACAATAATGAGCAGCAAAGATATGTACTGAAGACCATGTGGCTGCTTTGCAAATTTCGTCAAAGGCAACAGAACATAGGTTTGTCATGGAGGCAGGCATGGCACAAACATTATGGGCAGTGACATGACCTTCAAGGGGTAGTCCAGCCTTATCATAAGCAAATGAAATGCAATCTGCTATCCATTCAGAAAGGATATGTTTGGATACTGGCAACCCCAAGTGACTGGGATCAAAGGAGATGAATAAGTGAGAGCCTTTATGGTACTCAGCTGTCCTCTTTGAAGGTAGAATGCTAAGGCTTGTTTACAGTCAAGGGTATGGAGGGTTGCCTCTGCCCTAGAAGAATGCGGTCTAGGGAAAAAGACAGGAAGGTAAACTGATTGAGATGGAAAGGAGGATACCACCTTTGGCATGAAATGGGCGCGAGTCCTAAGAACCACCTCATCATGATGGAATTGGGTATAAAGTGTGCCTGCCACCAACGCCTGAAGCTCACTGATGCGTCTAAGCTTAAATGAGTGCAACAAAAAAGATGACTTTCTTTAGTGAGGTTATGACTAAAGGTTCAAAAGGCTGCTTAAGGAGCTGTCCTAACACAATATTAAGATCCCATGCCACCGGTGGTGGCCTGATGGGAAGCTTGGTCAATAAAAGCCTTCTCATGAAATGCGTCAAAAGCGGTTGTGAGGAGATAGGCTGCCCATCCAAGGTATGGTGAGAAGCAACAATTGCACTGAGGTGAACCCTCACCGAGTTTGTCTTGAGACCAGAGGACGAAAGATAAAGGAGATACTGAAGGAGAGCTTCCACAGGAGCTGAGAAGCGATTAAGATCCTTCTGGGAACACCAAGTGGAGAACCTATGCCATTTGAAGTCATCAAAATGTTTGGTGGATGTTTCCTTGAGGCTAGCAAGATCTGCTTTACTTCTTGAGGAAGGTTAAGATCTTACAACACTACGCTCTCAGCAGGCAAGCCATGAAATGGAGAGACTGCAGATTGGGATGGAGTAGCATCCCTTCCTCCTGTGAGAGGAGATCAGGAGCTAACCCAAGACTCAGGGGGGCATGTCTGGAACAGACGTAGTAGGAGAGGAAAGCACGGTTGACATGGCCAGCATGGAGCTATGAGAATCATGTGATCCCTGCCTGTTTGAAGCTTGAAAAACGGTTTGGGAATAAGCGATATGGGAGGAAAGAAATAGGAAATTCTGACTCAGTGAAGGTGGAAAGCATCCACTTGTTAGAGAATGGACATCAGGGTTCTGGTGCAAAAACAATGTAGTTTGGAATTTTGCGGAGTGGCAAAAAGCTCTATTTCTGGAGTTCCCTAGGTCTGAAAGATGTAGGAGATTATGTCCTGATGGAGGGACCATTCGTGCAGGAGGATCCGACTCAACCTGTCTGCTAAGACATTTTGCTGTCCTGGCAGATACACTGCTTGGAGGTGTAATCAATGAGCAATGGCAAAGGACCAAAGATGTAGCCCCACAGCTTGTTCACATAGAACATAGCTACCTGATTGTCCATCTGGACGAGAACTCTGTGGCCTTGTAGTTGTTTAAAGACAGCACGAAGCTCCAGTAAATTCATCTGGAGTTGCGACTCCTGCTCCATCCAGCAGCCCTGAGAGGAGAGAGCATCCAAGTGGGCACACCAGCCCTGTTTGGAGGCATCCATTGTCAGGATGCATTGATGTGGAGACATCTGAAAAGGTGATCCTACAAGAAGATTTCCTGGGGTAGACCACCCTCAGAAGAGTCAAGACTGTCTGTGACCTGGTCAAGTCCCTGAGGGCCCCAGAGACCTGCTTTCACTGGAAGGCAAGAGTCCATTGAGCTGTTTGCATGTGTAGATGAGCATATGGAACTACATGCACTGTGGAGGCCATATGGACTAGAGGTTGCAGCATCTCCCTGGCCAAGAGACTGTGAGCCTTGAGATGCTAGCTGCACTAGTTGAGTACAACAGTCCTGGGCTAGAAATGCCCTTGACCGTCAAATGTTTAGGAGAGCTCCTATGAATTCTAGTGTTATCACAAATCCCAGACTCTGCAGTACCTGCATTGTACGAAGGAGGGATGGATGAACCTCCTATGAAGAGGCTGCCCTTATTAACCAATCGTCTAAGTAAAGGAAAATGTATATTCCAAGAGTCCTTAAATAAGCAGCTACAACCGCCATACACTTTGTGAAGACTATTGGGGCAGAGGACAGTCTGAAGGGAAGGACTCTATTGATAGTGATTTCCCTGGAAGATGAAGCGTAGATACCTCTTGTGTTCTGGATTTATAAGGATATGAGTATACGCTTCTTTAGAGCTAGAGAACAGAGCCAGTCCTGATTCTGGAGATAAGGTAGAAGGGTTAGACCATTTTGAATTTCTCTCGGACTAGAAACTTGTTTAGGTTCCTGAGGTGTAAGATGGGTCCGTACCCTCCATTTTTCTTTGGTATGAGAAAGTAAGGAGACTATAATCCCCTCCCCTGTTGAGATGTTGGAACCTCTTCTATGGCACACTGACAGAAGAGAGGTGATCTCTTGCTGCAGAACAGCAGTGAGTAGGGGCTGAGAATGATATTCCTGCACTAGAGTGGAGGGGGGTGAAATAAATGACTTCTTGGAGGAGCTGGTTCATGAACTGACCAGAGGGGAAGCCATTTTGCACCTAGTCTTTAGTGAAAACCAGATCTGGTGCAAGAGATAAGGGTATTGGGGCCACTTGGCAATAGTCATCATAGCATGATCACGTCTGATTTAATAAATGGAGGAGGGAGGGTAAAGTAATCCACAGTACTACCTTTTAACTTTCAAAAGGGAGACTATGATAAAATGAGGAAAATAGTAAATAAAAAACTAAAAGGAGCATTTCCAAAGGTTAAAGATTTACTTCAAGTTTGGGTGTTACTTAAAAATACTATTTTGGAAGCACAGACCAGCTGCATTCCACGCAAAGCAGAAGGAAGTCTAAAAAACTGCCAACATGGTTTCAAGGTGAGGTCAGAGAGACTGTTGCCAAGAAACATCTTTCAGGAAATGGAAAAAGGCCAAATGACGAAAACTGGAAACAGAAGCACTGGCAAGTTGATAAGCATTGGCAAGGCATTGATAAGGCAGGCAAAGAGAGAATTTGAGAAGAAGCTTGCTGTGAAAGCAAAAACCGCATAATAAAGACTTTCTCAAGTATATTCATAGCAAAACATCTATGAGAGCGTCAGTTGGACCATGAGATGAGAGGGGTAAAAGGGGCACTAAGAGGGAACAAGGCCATAGCGGAGAGACTGAATGAATTCTTTGCTTCGGTCTTTACTGAGGAAGATGTAGGAATGTTACCCATGACTGAAATAATATTTAAAGGAGATGCTGTGGAAGAATAGAAAGAAATATCAATACACCAGGAAGATGTATTACAGCAATTTGATAAACTGAAGAGTAGCAAATCACCTGAACCGGATGGTATACATCCAAGGATGTTGAAAGAACTGAAATATGAAATTGCAGACCTACTATTAGTAATCTGTGAACTATCATTAAAATCATCTGTAATAAATTGGCCATCCTCCAATCTTCAGTTAACACCAATTTTTAAAAAGGGTTCCAGATCGGTGAGCCTGACGTCAGTACCGGGAAAAAATGGTAGAAACCATCATAAAGAACAAAATTACTGAACATGTAGATAGTCATGGTTTAATGGGAGACAGCCAACATGGCTTTAGACAAGGAAGATCTTGTCTTACTAATCTGTTTTTTTTTTTTGAAGGTGTGAATAAACAGGTAGACAAAGATGAGTCGGCTGATATAGTATATCTGGACTTTCAGAAAGTCTTTGACAAGGTCCCTCAGAGACTTTTGACAAAATTAAAAAGTCATGGGATAGGAGGCAATGTACTATCGTGGATCAGGAACTGGTTAAAAGATAGAAAGCAGAGGGTAGGGCTAAAAGGCCAGTTTTCCGAATGGAGAAAGTTGAAGAGTGGAGTACCCCAGGGATTTGTGCTGGGTCTGTTGCTTTTTAACATTTTCATAAATGACCTGAAAATGGGAACAACGAGTTAGGTTATCAAATTTGCAGATGACACAAAACTATTCAAAGATGGTAAAACCCATGAGGATTGTGGAAAATTGCAAGAGGATCTTGATAAATTGGAAGACTGGGCATCCAAATGGCAAATTAAATTTAATGTGGACAAGTGCAAAGTTATGCACCTAGTAAAGAAAAACCCAAACTATGGTTACACAATTCAAGTTTCCACATTAGGAACCACCACCCAGGAAAAATATTTAGGTGTCATTGTGGATAGCATGTTAAAACCCTCCACCCAGTGTGCAGCGGCGGCCAAGAGAGCAAAGAGATTACTAGGTATCATAAGGAAAGGAATGGAGAATAAAAAATGTAGTTACTCACCTGTAACAGGTGTTCTTCCAGGGACCGCAGGAATCAGTCCTCACTTATGGGTGACGTCGGCACCGACTGAGCCCGCGCGGAGCAAATCCCCAGCTTTCAAAGAAAGCTTTTGGGATTGCTGCCACGTATGCGTGGTCCTCTTCCCACCCAAGGGTGCCATCTTTCTCAGTCAGGTCCCTTAGCTCGGACCCTACCAAGCCGATGGCAAGGGAAGGACAAAAATTCAGCAACTCATCAGGGGAGGCGGCATGATAGTGAGGACTGATTCCTGCTGTACCTGGAAAACACCTGTTACAGGTGAGTAACTACGCTTTCTCCAGGAACAAGCAGGAAGTCAGTCCTCATTTATGGGACTCCCTAACTACAGACTACCGAACCTGTAACCAAAAAACGCCTCCGTGAGGCCGTGAGCAGAAGCCAAAGCACGAAGGAGCCTGAGTCCTCGGGTCAAAGCCCTCGGTAGCCATGAAGGAGGATTGGAGGGCAGGAGTTGCTTATACCCCGAACAGATTACCGAGTACAGCCTGGCCGACGGTGCTGTCCCAGCGGGACTCCCTCTCCAGGCAGTAGTCAGCAGCGAAAGTATTCGTGGAAGACCAGGTCTCAAACCGGCAGATGTCAATCAGGGGTACGGAGCGTAGCGAGGCCACCGAGGCCACTTTGGCTCGGACCCTGTGAGCGCGGTGACTCAATGATCCAGTGGAATGCCCACCTTCGCATGGGCGAAAGCAATGCAGTCTGCCACCCAAACCGAGAGGGTGCGCTAGGTGACTGCTTGCCCTGATCTATTAGGATCATAGGTCATGAGAAGCCGGTCAGACTTGCGATGAGTCTGGGTATGCTGCAAATAAAAGGCGAAGGCCGTTTGCAAATCGAGGGCGTGGGAGCCCGGGAAGAAAGTTGACAGCACTATCTCTTGGTTGAGATGGCAGTCCGAAATGATCTTAGGCAGGAATTTAAGGTAGGTACGGAGGACCACCCTGCTCCGATAAAACCTGGTATACAGGGCGCCAGCCATGAGAGCCTGGAGCTCACTGACTCGGTGGGCCGAGGTCAGCGCCACCAGGAAGGCCACCTTCCAGGACAGGTGCTGGAGCGAACATGTCACCATTGGCTAGAAGGGTGGATAGGTGAGCTGCATGAGTACCACATTCAAGTCCCATTCCGCCAGTTGGACAGCAGCAGACCCCGCATGAAGCAGGAGACTAACGGCTGCCCCGAGAGGGGTTTTCCCTCAATGGGGAGATGATTAGCTGAGATAGTGCTCAAATGAACCCTGACAGAGTTCAACTTCAGCCCTTCCCTGGAGAGATGGAGGAGGTACTGGAGAACCCACCGAATGGGGCACGATAAGGTGTCGATCTGGTGCTTCATGCACTATACGGAGAAGCATTTACACTTAAAGGCGTAAGCTCGCTTAGTACAGTCCTTCCTCGAGGCGAGGAGGACATCCTCAACCTCCTCCAGAAGGGCCAGAGAGGCTAGGGAGACCCGTTCAGCCGCCAGGCCGTGAAGGATAAGGAGATTAGGTTTAGATGCAGCACCCGACCCTCCTCCTGCATTAGCAGACCGTGGGCAGAGCCCAGGGGAACCAGAGGCTCTGTCAACAGCTGGAGCAGGAGTGGGAACCAAGGCTGCCGAGGCCATGAGGGGGCCATAAGAATCAATGATGCCCCGTCCCACTGAGCCTTGAACAGAGCCCTCGCAATGAGGGGGAAAGGAGAGAATGCATAGAGAAGGCTGGAGGACCAGTCCAGGAGAAATGCATCGGGGCCGTCCCTGCTCGGGTGTGGCACCGGCCTGCAAAAGCGGGGGAGCTTGTGTTCTGGGGACTGGCAAAGAGGTCTATCGCCAGCATCCCCCAGCGTAGAAACAGCCAGTCTGCTACTCTGGGATCCAGCCGCCATTTGTGGGAGCGAAGGATTCTGCTGAGTCTGTCCGCCAGGCCATTTTCCTGGCCGGGAGGTATGTCACCCTGAGGGACATTCTCCGCCGAACGGCAAAGGAGCAGATGAGGACCGCTTCCCAGCAAAGGGAGCGTGATCCTATGTCTCCCTCCTTGTTGATGTAGAACATTGCTACACAGTTGTCGGTCTGCACTAGAACCGACCTCCCACTGAGGTGTTCCTCAAAGGCCCTCAGGGTCCACCAAATGGCCCAGAGTTCAAGCAGGTTTATCTGTTGCTGAGACTCCTCGGGTGACCATTGCCCCTGCATGCAGAGTGGTCCGCAATTGGCTCCCCACCATAACAGGGAAGCATCTGTCGTCAGCACCACATCATGCTAAGGGCCTGAAAGGACAATTCCTGCAGGAAGTTGTGGGGGTTTTGCCTCCATCTCAGGCACAAGTGGAGGTTGGAAGGAACCCTGACGGGGTCCCTGGGCTGTCAGGGGGACAGGCTCCATTAGGCACTGAGACACCGAGTCGTCCGCATGTGCAGGTGGGGATAAAGAACCACATGCACGGTCGAGGCCATGTGGCCCAGGAGACATAGCATGGTCCGAGCGGTGACCTGGTGAGTGCTTTTGATGTGAGCCGCCAGAGCTCAGAAGTGGGTGGCGTGATCCTGTGGAGTATCGAGGCACACCCCGATGAACCCGAGAGCCTGCACCGGCTCGAGGTGAGACTTCAGGAAGTTGACTAAGAACCCCAAGCTCTCCAAGAGGACAGCGGGTGACATTGCTCGCCGAGCATCCTCGACCAAGGAGCCCAAAACGAGCCAGTCATTGAGGTAGGGAAAGACCGGTACACCCTGGCGCCGAAGGTAAGCGGTGACCAAAACAAGGCACTTTGTGAAGACCCGTGGGGCGGACGCAAGGCCGAGGGGGAGCACCCTGTAGGGGAAGTGCTCTCCCTGCACCCTGAAACGCAGATACTGCCTGTGTTGGGGGTGGATTAAGATGTGGGCATAAGCATCCTTTAGATCCAAGGAGCATAGCCAGTCACCCTGCCGGAGGAAGGGCAGCAGAACACCAAGAGATAACATCTTGAATTTCTCCCGCACCAAGAACTTGTTTAGCCTGCGAAGGTCGAGGATGGGCCGCAGACCCCCCCCCCCCCCGTCTTTTTCTGGACAAGGGAGTACCGGGAATAGAAGCCCTGACCTCGAAGGTGGGGAGGGACCTTCTCGACTGCCCATTGGGCGAGGAGAGAGTACAATTCCCACTGCAGCAGAAGCTGGTGTGTGAGTCGAGGAGGCTCTGCCAGGGAGAAAGGAGGTGAAAGCCTGTCAAAGTGAAGGCGGTAGCCGTCCTGGATGACTTGGAGGACCCAAGTGTCCGAGGTGATGGAAGCCCACGATGGGGTGAATAGGGACATGTGTCCCCCCATTGGCTGCTGCGTCGCCGGAGGGCAAGGGGCTATGCCAATGACGTCAAAACTCCTGAGTGGGTTGCGGGGGAGCCGGCGTTTGGGCCTTTGGCCCCTTTGGCTTACAATGCCCCTGGCCAGATTTCCCCTGCGCTGGAGTGGTCAGCGTGGGAGTAGCAGGAAATGGAGGATAGCCCCGATACTGGAGACCTTTTCTAGGGAAGAAGGGCTTCTTGGCTGGTTGTTTCTTCCAAGGCAGGGTGGAAGTTTTGTGGGAGAGACTGGTTCTGGTGACCAACTCCTCCTCAATTTCCGCAGCCTTCTCCTCCATCAGCTTGCCGAAGAGCTGCTCACAGAGACAGGGTATGTCTAGGAGCTTCTCCTGCACCCACTGCTCCAAATCAGAGGATTGGAGCCATGCCTGGTGGTGGGCCCCAATGCCTGTGGCTGCCACCCATGCCGATGTCTCAAAGCCATCATAGGAGACTCAAGAGGTTCTTAGAGCAGTCGGTGACTGACTTTAGCAGGGTGCGGAACCTAACAAGGGGCTCTCCCTCAAGGCCCGTGGAGAAACCCCCAAGTTCCTTAGCCAAATCGCGCACGAACATACCAATGTACAGTTGATATGCCTGGATGCGACAAGAGAGCATGGAACCTTGGTAGGCCTTGCGGCCCAGGGCATCAAGGGCCCTCAACTCTCGGCTGGAGGGTACCGACGAGTGTGATTTTGGGCTCTTTTGCTTCCTCGTGGCCGATACCACCACAATCGAGGTGTGTGGGAGTTGAGTCTTTCAGAAGCCTAGTCCACGCTGTACCTTATACATCGTGTCAAGGTGCTTGCTTACAAAGGAGACCAAGGCTGGGGCCTCCCACATGCGGAGCAGCAGCCGAGACAGAACAGAAGGTACAGACACAATGAGGGATTCCCGGGGTGGGTACTCATACTTAAGAATGTCCAGTTCTTCAGCGCAAGGGTCCTCCTCAGCCTGGGTGATCAGGTTAAGGGCCCGTGCCATGTCCTGAATGAACACCAGAAAGGAGGTGTCTTCGGGTGGCGAGTGCCGCTGGAATGCGGGTGGTGAGGGGTCCGACGGAAAATCCCGGTGGTTACGGGTTTATGTGGAGGTGTATCCATCGGACTCCCAGTCCAAGAAGTCGGTCGAGGAGTCCGAGCCAGGCAGGTCACCCTGTCCAATGGCCGGTGGCCTGGTGCCGGAGGCCCTGGACAATGTCGCCTCTGAGGAACGGGAGGGCGAGCGAGACAGACATCGAGGAGCCTCACAAGGCCCGCGGCTCTCGGGGGTTTCCTGGACGGATTCGGGTTCCCACGCGAGGGACCCGCGGTCTCTGGGCGCGAGTCAGCAAAGCTGGCTTTGAGCACCTGCTGGGAAGCAATGAATGCAGCAATGAATGCAGAAATGCTGCATTCCAGCGCCAGCTTGCGGGACCCCCATGCGGGCATGGGGCCCTGCGACGCCGATCCTGGGGTCACCGGGTAGGGCATTGAGGAGGAGAGGGAGAGATCCTCACCGGGATGACCCTCAGGAGACCGAGCGCCTTCACTGGAGGCCTCCGCTTCCGTGCGGGGTACCTTGCAGGGCCACTCCTTGTCCAACTCTCGGGAACGCTGAAGGGGGCTAAGTGACTGGGCGTGGGAGTGCTCACATTTGTCAGAGGTCCGACACGACGACTTTGAGGCCGCCTTCTTTTTGCACCGCTCCACCTCGGGGGACCCCTTGTCAGAGTGCCGCCAATAATGCGGGGCCGTAAGAATGGGAAGCCACCAGAGGTGAGACAATAGAGGGCGCCACCGGGGACTCAGAGGCGGTCTTTCGGAAAATGTCTTCGGACTTCTGCTTACGGCTGAGCACGGCCTTAGAGGACATTTTTTTGCAGAGCGAACAGAGCTCCGGATCATGGTCGGCTCCGAGGCACCACAGGTAGTCGTGAGCGTCCGTAAACGACATGTTCCTAGAGCATCTAGTGCATTTTTTTAATCCGGTGGCCATGGGAGCAAAATGGCCCCCACGAGGTTGAAGACCCATGCGGCCAGCGGTTAGGGAAGAAAAAAGGGCATGAAGCCCAAACAAAAAAAATGAAAAGAAAAGAAATATCCCCGATAGCTCTAAAAGATAGAGAAGGGGAAGGATGGATAGAGGACCGGTGTAACCAGAAAATAGAGAAGCCTGTTAAGGCGAAAAAATGAAACTTTTTCCAAGGGACGAGGACGTGCGTCAGAAGGGCTTGCGGAAAAAGTGAGACTGAGCAAGATGGCACCCTTGGGCTGGAAGAGGACCATGCATGCGTGGTAGCAATCCCAAAGGCTTTCTTTGAAAGCTGGGGAATTGCTCCACGCGGGCTCCTTCGGTGCAGACGTCACCCATAAGTGAGGACTGACTTCCTGCTTGTTCCTGGAGAACAAAGATTATTATAATGCCTCTATCATTCCATGGTGCGACCACACCTTGAATACTGTTCGCCGTATCTTAAAAAGGATATAGCATTATTAGAAAAGGTACAGAGAAGAGCTACCAAAATGGTAAAAGGGATGGAAGGATACCCCTATGAAGAGATTAAAAAAGTTAGGGCTCTTCAATCTGGAAGAGAGATGGCCGAGGGAAGATATAATAGAGATGTATAATTGAATGAATGGAGTGGAACGGGTAAACGTACATCGATTGTTTACACCATCAAAATATAGAAAGACTAGGGGGCATGCAATGAAGCTACAGGATAACCTATTTAAGACTAATAAGAGAAAATATTTTTTCACTCAACGTGTAATCAAACTCTGGAATTTGCTACCGGAGGATATAGTAAAAGCTGTTAGTGTAGCTGGGTTTAAAAAAAAAAGGTTTGGACAAGTTCTTGGAGGAAAGGTCCATAAACCATTATTAAGTGGGCCCAGAATATCCACTGCTTGACCCAATACAAGCATTGTGGAACCTGTGTCTTTTGGGGAACCTGCCAGGTACTTGTGACCTAGATTGGCCACTATTGGAAACAGGATACTGGGCTTGATGGACCTTGGTCTGACCCAGTATGGCATATCTTATGTTATGTTCTTTGTAGATGAAGCTTGTACCCTTCTCCCACTATGGTTAGTGTCCACTACTGTGACGTGATAAGATGCCACCTGTGGGCATAATAGCAAAGTCTGCCTGCTATGTGGAGGGGCCGGGGGTTCTCCGGAGGCAGTGTGGCTATGTTCTCTAGGAAAAAGTAAAAAACCAGGGGCAGATTGGGCTGCGCAGCTGGTTGGGGTTTAGGAGCCTGTGGCTTCTTCTGTTGCTTAAGAGGCTGTTGCTTCCTCTGGGTATCCTGAGGTTGGTATTGAACAGCTAGGGGGTAGAAGGGTAAAATTTCTTCTTCTTACCATAGAAAGGCTTCTTTGCATCTGCCTTCTTCTTGACAGGGTTGACAGCAGCTTTGGAAAGCCTATTGAGGGTAGTGTTCTCAGACTCTGAGAAGCCTTATCTTGACAATCCTTTCCAAACAGGTTCTCACCAGTACAGGGAATATTACCCAGCTTATCTTGAACCCATTGTTCAAAGTCTGATGCCTAGAGCCATGTAATCCTACGTGCACCTATACAGATTGAGGTTGCTCTGCTAGTGTATTCAAAACAGTCAAAGATTGCCCGGATGACAAATTTGGAAACATTTTGGGCATGCTTGACTCATCTGAGAGAAGATGAGACATCGATTCAAGATCCCTAGTTACCTCCCTAAGGAACATGCCCATGTAGAGTATATATGAACTTATCCAGGCTGAAAGCATGGAGGCTTGAAAACATCGATGCCCAAAGGCTTCAATTCCCTGGCCAGGGGATTGGAGAAGTGCATCTTAGAACTTTTAATTTGACACATAGCCGATTCTACTACCATAGAATGGTTTGGAAGCTGAGTTTTCTGGAATCCGTGCTTTCCGGTACTCGATGCATGGTATTGAGTCGTTGAGTAAAGGGAGAAATGGTGAGGGGGTATTTCCCACATCTGAAGCCTAAGATCCGGGAGTATATGGTGAATAGGCAGAGTAGTCGCCTCTTTAGAAGCTGTGGGGTATTGCAGAATGTCCAACTCCTCTCCTCTGGGTTCTTTCTCTGATGTAAGAGTAATGTAAGAGTAATGGAAAGACCCCTTGCCATATTCTCGATAAACTCCTGGAAAGACATCTTTGGGAGGGGACATGCACCATTGCGGTGATGGTGAGGGTTCCTCCGGAAGACTTCACATCTCTTGGGTACCAGATAGATTCATCATGCAAAGAATCGGAATCGGTATCGGTAGAATCAAAGTATCGACGGGAGTGATGCTCCTGTTCTTGCAAGGTCCAGTACCGATCGAAATCTGTATCGGCTCGAGAGACTTGCTGTACCGGTACCTCGGAACCATAAACAGACTAAAGGGCCAATATGGGCAGGAGTGTGCCAAGTGGCATAAAGTCCGATGCAGACTGCATGGGCATCGTTGACTGTACCAGTACCGATGATACCTCCGGTAATGTCCTGAGCGGTACTGACGCCGCTAACAGAGCTGACAGACTCTGCTCAATGGCCAGCATATTCTGATCCATAGAGCTTGCCGATGCCTGGATATCTGTATCAGAAGCATGGGCTACTGTTCCTGAGCATGGCACCAGGAGCTCTCCTGAGGTGGAGGCCTCAGGAGCATCCTGGACCCCTTGTGCAGTTTTGGAGGGGAGGTCCTGCCTGCCGGGGTAGTTTGGTCGGTCGATCCAGCTCCAGGGCAACACTCGAGGCATCTCTATGTTTAGATAGAGATATACCCTTGGGAGGAGGGCCTGTCTTGTGTTTCAATACCTGAGATACATGTGAGGAAGACAATGCCCTCGATGACAAAGCGAGTGAAACGGATTCTGAGGTTAAAAGAGAGCAGAGTTTCGCAGCCTGATTTCTTTGTCATCTTCTTTCATAGGGGACATTCAGATGGCTGGTGATCTGGGTTGAGGCATTTAAGACACCAGTCATGGGTATGAGTAGCAGAGATGGTGCTACCACACTTGGAACATTTCTTAAAACAACTGATTGGATGGAAGGCCTAGGCCTAAGATGGTGTTGATGCACCTGAAAGAATTAAAGGTTTTTTTTGTTTTTGTTTTTTTAATAAATAAATAGAATCAAAGACATCGGTTCTGGCGTCAACAGGAAGGCAGACGCAACCAAAAAAAAGAAGAAGAAATTTTCTGCAGTGACAGGATTTGCTTACTACTGGCTCCGTGGAAAATGAACTGAGGAGGGAGAGTCACAAAGGCAGGAAGGCAGCAGCACAGGTGCAGTAGGATGCTCCCAAAAGCTTTCGTATTGAATGCTGGGGAGCATTCCCATGCGGACTCCATCGGTACCAACGTCACCCATATGTGAAGACTACATTCCTGCTTGTTTCTGGAGATCTACAGTGACAGAGGATGCTCAGAGGCTGACTGAATGGTGGAAGCAAAGTAGAAGGCCCCACTACTCCACATGGCATTTCCGGCACTGAAATCGGGTCGAATAAGGGGCTGGGAATGGCAATGAAGCTACAATATAACCCATTTAAGACTAATAAGAGAAAATATTTATTAACGCATAATCAAACTCTGGAATTCGTTATCGGAGGATGTGGTAAAGTCTGCCAGTATAGCTGGGTTTTAAATAGGTTTGGACAAGTTCCTGGAGGAAAAGTCCATAAACCATTACTAAAGAGGACCCAGAAAATCCACTGCTTGCCCCGGGATGAGCAATGTGGAACCTGTATGCCTTTTTGGCAACCTGCCAAGTACTTGTGACCTGGATTGGCCACTGTTGGAAACAGGATACTGGGCTTGATGGACCTTGGTCTGATCTAGTATGGAATTTCTTATGTTCCTGGTGATCTCACAAGAGGAACGTGGCACCCTGTAAGAGTACTGAACATTTTTCCAAAAAACTGGTCTCATTCATGGAGATCTTCTAATGGAACATAATGAAAATGCAAAAGATAATGCATCCTCTTGTATAGCTAGTTCAACATAGTATAACAGAGAAAGCCTGCTGTAATAGTCACAGAATGATTGGTGCAATTAAAAATGGATTTGGAGGAAAATTTTGAAATGCCCAACTAGAAGCACTAAAGAGAAAAATGAAAAAAAAAATGACCAAGAACCATCACAGCATGGAGAAAATAAGGCGGCCTAAGAACACTCCTCTTCAGATGATAGGAGAAAAAAAGACCCTTAATGCCAGCTAGCCTGAGATTTATTTATTTATTTATATTCTCTTACATACCGCGCTATTCTGCATAAGTGCGATTTACATTGAACAAACTGAAATTACATTGAACAGGGTATTGTAACTTGGAGATAACTAATTTACAGGGAACATGGGCGATGGAGGGTTAAGTGGCTTGCCCAAGACCACAAGGAGCACCTGTGGGACTAGAAACCCTAGTCCTTCCGGCCCAAGGTTGCTGTCCTCTAGTGGGATTTGAACCCCTGACCTTTCGGCCTGAAGTACCTTGCCCCAACCACTAGGCTACTCCTCCACTCCAGGTCCCTTTCTGCAACACTATCAGATATGCACAGTGGTATACAGAATTTAAATTTGATAAAGGTCAGAATTGCTAAAAGGTTTGGGGTTTTCCTTATATTTTTTTCCAGAAAATTGGCAGAATACTCCTTCAACAAAGCACAGGTCATATGGTCCATGTGCCCCTACTTGAGGCTGCTTGCCTTCCAGTCCTGCCAACTAAGAAAATTAAAGCTCCCCCTAAAACTTGAGGCCCAGTCTGGATCCTGCAGTGGGGGCCCATCAAGTCATATGTAAGACAAATGGTAGTGATGTGGTTGGAGCAGCCAGGTAAGAGAAGTGCAAAAGAATCTTCAAAGTGGCAAATAAACAAAAGAAAACGTACCTCTTTCAGTTCAAACTTGAGATGAAAATCTGTTAGTTCCTCAATAACAGTCTCTTCCATTTTTCCTTCAGTTGCATCCACTACATGTTTAACAATGTCTTCAGTTTTTACTTTGCCAGAATCTTCTTGAACTTCAAAATACTCTTCATCAGATTCTAAAGAAAGAGTAAGTTGATAGTAAGTTTATGAACAATTAATTGTTCTAGGCAATGCAACAAAAGCAAGCTCACATCCATAGAAGCTAGTAAAATTCACTTTTGCTGTTAACTATTCTTTCCCAATAAATCACTGCAGTTACACTAGCTTATAAAAATATACAGACCAACATCTGTTAGCAAAATGGGAGACAGGTACAACAGATTGAGGGGCTTATTTATTAAAACATATTTAAAAAAAAAAAACACAAGACATTTAAAACATTGGTTTGAAGACAAGTACACAGGATTTACTAAAAGGTATTAAGCCCATGGTAAATTCTACATCCCCAGTACCATATTGGTAACATGCACACATTACCAGTGGTGCTAATATATGTGCATTAGCAACCTTTTACCCTTATATGCAAATGCAAGTGACAGCTGGCTGATATTGGTCAAGTGTTGTGAAGAACTTCTTCCCTTGATAATGCTTAAGGAAACATTACCAATATCACATTAAGGGCTATTTACTAAGAAACATTAAGGAGACTACTGTGTAATGAAGATTTAAGCCCACTTTAGTGGGAACTGATGGTTAAAAGAAAGAACGTCGTACTGTGAATTTATATTACAGAAAATCTGTACCTTAATTATACTGTTAAAACAGTAAAAGAAATCCAGCATTTCTGTATGTTGTAGATATTTCATATCATTCTTCTTTATGACAATATGCAAAGAAGCAAGGAAGTAATTCTCAAAAAGCATTTGAAATGGTTCTCACCCAATTGTTCTTCCAGGAGAAAAGGCCTTTCAAAGTCATGTTTAAGAAATCTCTCTCTGTCAACAGCAGTACGAATAATAGGCACCTATAGAAATAAAGGCAAGACTGGTCTTCAAAATAATGTGGTCTCTACAATATGAGAGAGCCGATGAAATTGCCATAAAAAGAATGTTACAGAAAAATTTAGCAATTAACCAATAAATGAATAATTGTATGTTACAATCCAGTTGATTACAAAGAGGGAGATTATAATTAGGGATTCTATTTCTAAGTATTTAGAAGTTGTAAATTTAGGTGCTTGCTTATTTTCTGGCTAATTACAGGTTTTTGGAATGTACAAAAAAATAAGTGTTTATGGATGACTTCATACCACAGATCCTATTGCTAGATACCTTTTTCAGGCAGAATAAATTACGTAGCTATGTCACCTAGAAGTTGACAGTGCAGAAAAAGCACAAACAGTGGAGGGTACAAAACAAGCTAGAGAGGGTTGAAAGATTACTATGGGAAGTGACGTCTTTCCAGTGTTTATCCAATAAATACCTATGCATGATATTTTCACATTAGGGATGTTTTAATCTGTTGAAGTCTAAAAACAGCAGCATTATGGAGACTACTGCTTAACTTGGACTTTGGAAAAATTGTTAAGATTTATTTAAGAACAAATGGTAAACACAAGAACCTAAACAGTTTTGATCCATGACACCAAGGGCATGCAACAGAGCCATTCTCTGTATATGCATCGTCTCTATGGAATCTCCTCCATTAAAGACATTTGTGACTTCAGAAAAACAAAAACATTCCTCTTCCTAGAACATTATGGACCTAACACATGACAGCAACAATATGGAACATTAGGTTAGGGTGGATCATGTCAATCACCCTATCTGCAATACTTGAAATTATGTAGAATCCAAGTTCTATGTCCCCATTATAATGTATGCTTCTCAGATTAAGTTATAATGTAAATTGCTTTGAATCTATGATAAAGCAGTACAAAAAACCTGTTAAATAAAATAAACAGAAACCATCTGATTTAAACATACTAAAGCAGGAGCTGGTGATATAGAGGAAAGATGCCACAGCAGTTCAAGTCCTTATCACATAGGCTTCACTCTGCTGTTGCAAACTCGTCTCTCCTTTTTTTTTCCCCTTAAATTCAATTACAGGTCATTACTTCCCCCCCCCCCCAATCCAGTTCTTAAAAAAAAGGAAGAAAGGGGTACCTAGTGAAAGAGGAGCAGAAACAGCCCAGAGAAAGACGCTGTTTGGGAGATACTAACTAGAGCAGTTGTCCAGACAACTGCTAGATGCAGAGGTTATGCAAACAAAAAGAACCATCCCTTAGAGACCAGAAGGCCTTGAGGGAACTTGATCAGTTTTGAAGCCAAACTGAAAATTGTTGCTCCAGAAGCCAGGGTTATGCTCAATGAGAAGAGGAAGCATACAGACTACTGCTCTAGGAGAGAAAAGCTAAATTCTATTCTATGATGGGATGCTCTGAAGCCCAGAGCACCCTAATCAATCTGCTGCACCAATTCAGCATGTGCACCATCTGCTGGAGATAGAGAATACTGGCAACTTCATCTGTGCCACTTTTAATATAGTAAAGTAAAAAAATAAAATTGTGTCTCCATCTGCTGGCAGGGAGGCCTAAACCCATACATTTTCAATACTTCATCAGGATAAGGAATGGTGCTTTTGTTAAGGCTCTCAAAATTCACTCAAAACAAGAATCACCAGGTGATTTTGAGGGCCAGATAAATGCACAAGTCAGATTCTCCTGTATATACCCAAACATGGCTTTGGTCTCAAGATAAGACAATTCATATGTTAAACCATGTGATGGCATGGTTGCCGAGGATAACTCAATCTGAAAAATCAAAAAACGCCAACCTTTAATAGAGTAAATTCCCACCAGAATTATATAATTTTTTGTCAGACTGAATCAATGTGAGGATTCAACCCCTATCATTGACCATGTCCATTTTTATCGAAATTTGCAGTAAAACAACCCACAATCTGGCTTATAAATTTAAAAGATCAATTTAACTGAGTTCATTTTCAGAAAACATCCCCTGTTCCGATGTTGAAATCACACTGAGGGATCCTCCATGACACAGCACTGCAATTCGGGTCTACAGTTCACTCATAAGACATCAGGCACACGATCCCCATTTGATACAGTCTTACCAAGATTGACTAATTCAGTCCGACAAAAAATTATATAGAATTCTGTGAGAATTTACTTTATTAAGGGTTGGCATTTTTTTATTTTCAGATTGTCTATGGCCTTATCCTTTGTGACCTAGAAGGAGCTTTTTGGCTTTATGGGGGACAACTCAATAGCAGAATCATATTGTCTGGGAAGGGTTTCTCCTTGTTTCTTGCTCAAGACATCTGAAAAGATGTGTTAGTATATTGGGAGATGAGAGATGCTTCTGCCAGAGAGGCTATAAGAATAAGTCCCAAATCTGGAATACAGAATGAAAAACAAGAGGAAGATTAAGAGATAATCTGCCTTGTCTATCAATTGATGAGAAGGCTGTACTGCTAGAGTCACCCAGGACTGACAAAAAGGAAAACTCAACAAACAAAAACAAGATGGTTTTGGTGTGCTATGTGCTCACTGAAATGTTCACATTGATTTCAACCTGTGGCATTCTCCTGGATTAAATATTCCACCTTTGATACCTACAATAGAAATGGGTACCCAATTCAATCTAAGGTGTACCTGGTAAACAGATGAAATCCTGTCTAATGAAACTTTCCAGCCACTCTAGATCACTGAAGGCAGACACTCTTGTAGAGCCAGAAGACCAATGGATAAAAATAAGGACCAATAAGCACAGTCACATGAGGCACTGAAAAAGAGTAGTGAAAACCAAAAATATTTTTCAAGCATGACTGTGGGCATTTACTAGATATAGGTTTGCAAGAGCAGCTCTTGGCCAACTACCCCTGACAATAGAAGCTAATGCCTGTTTTTCTTTAGTCCTCATCTTCTTGAGATAACCAAACTTGAATGTGGTATAACTACATAGGGTCTTCCAATGACACAACAAGATTGGGTCGCAAGACAGAAGGTAGCACAGAAGCTAAGGAGAGAAAGTAAATGTGCTAAGATTCTTAAATATGAGTGTCTCACGAAAGGAAGGATTTTGGAGTACAAATCTCAGAGACAGATAAAAGATGAATTAGATTCTTGGAACCTATCCGATGGAGGAGGTATGTTCAATAAAAAGCAACAGAATTCAAGAAGGCATGGAACAGACAGAGGATTCCCAAATAGAATGAGGATATAATCAAAGCAAATTTTTTCTCTTTTTTTTTTTTTTTTTTAAGTGCCATCGTTAAGGCTGACTCCTGATGACCCAGCAGCGCCTGGGTTTTCTTGGCACTTTATGACCATTAGTAGATTGCCAGGCCTTTTCTTCCGAAGCAAGGGAGGGTAAAGTGACTTGCCCAAGGTCACAAGGAGTATGAAGAAGCACGTACAGCCCTAATAAAGGCATAGAGGGAGATATCCTGTATGGAATTGCAATGTAACCCTAGCCACCTTCCAAGGCAGATTAGATGGACCATGCCAGTCTGCCATCATTTATTATGTTACTATCTTTATTAAATATTTGATATACCACTCATGCAGCCCTGGCATCAGGGTGGTTTACAACAGCAGTTCTGGTAGGCCATTCTAGAAGGCCACAAACACAGCTTCACTATTCTAGCATGTCTCCACTGCTACTCTATGGAATTCAATGACATACTAGCTAACTGTACACACTGAGGAGAGCGGTGGATGAGGAAACTATGTGACTAGGATCAAATGTGCTTAAAGGCTGAAACAAAATGGGTCCATATCAAAAATTGGTGACCGGTTGAATTGTAGCTAGTTGGCACTATTTGGTCAAGTCAGATGCCCTTCTTGTAACAAGACATAAAATATTTTGTGAGGATAGTATTTATGTTGGGATATTCCCATTTCTTTCAAAATTGAAATTTGTTATCTTGGTGTGACCTTGGACTCCGTTCCAAAGCGAACACACGTGACAGGTGTACTGAAATCTGCTTTTTAAAAACTTGGATTGTTAAAGTATTTAAAACTCCTACTACTTCTAGTTTTTCAAAAGCTCATTTTTCCATCTCTCGATTCCAATAATTCATTGTATTTGGGATTGCCCAAAAAATACCTGTAGGCATTACAGCTTGCCCAGAGTGTAATTTCAAGGGCACTTTTGGGGTTTTCCAGGTTTCTACGAGGTTTTTTTTATGCAATTGCACTGGTTGCCCATAGATTTTTGAGTTCATTTTAAAGTTTTGGCAATTGTTTTTAAGGCCTTTAATGGTCAGGGACCATCATATTAGCGTGTCACTCTCCAGAAATATCTGCCAACATAAACCCTTTGTTCGGATGTGGCGAACTCATTTGTTGTCCCCTCTGTAAAGCAACTGCACAAAGTTGAATTTCTTGTTAGTATCTTTTCTTGTGCAACATCACTTCTCGGATTCGTTGCCTGTCAAGGCGCATTTACAAACTACCTGTGCTTTAGGAATCATGCATAAACAATTTTTTAAAGAAGCTTTTAGGGCATTGTCAGCAGTGTAGAATTTCAGTTTTAACTTTTTAATTTTTGCTTTATTTTATGTTATATTTTGTATTGACCTTATTGCCTCTATTCACTGTACTCCACCTAGGAATTATGATAGGAGGAATACATATTTAAATAAATAAAATATCACCAAATTGAGAGCACACTCATCTGCAAATAGTCTGACAAAATCACATATACATGTGGATTTCAATGCAAAATGTCATTTTTTCCCCACCTCTGAGCTTTTACCTTTTTTGCACCGGTCATGGGCGAGGTTGATCTCTGTGGAAATGGAATGCTATCAACCAATCCAAAAACACCTTTGATTTTTTGGTCAGAGATTCTCACATGCAACAAGGGAAGCTCTCCTGATACTTTAAACCTAAAAAGTTGTAAGGTTGTATTAAAGAAGGATAAAATGGATTAAAATATATTCATCTTCTACACATTACAGAAATTTATGCTAAAAGCTTTCAGTATAATCTAGATATACAGGTGCTGAAAGCATATAACAAAAGAGAACACTATTAATAGATAAAATAAAGGCCAATGAGTAATAATTCAGACCTGTCAATGAATAAATAAAATGCAATAATGATTAAGGGCAATGTTCAAAAATCATTTATCAGTATGGAAAAAGTAGCTATACTTTTGAAATCATCCAGTACTTATGACCCTCCCTGGCCAAGGATGGAGATGGGATGCTGGCTCAATGGGCCTTGGTCTCCCACTCAGCATGGCTTTTCTTATGTACTTAGAACATATGGCATTTGTTCCACAATATGCATACATTTTCCTGGAGACTTCAGAGAGGCAGGGTTAGGCTGAGGAAGACAATCCACATACTCTCTTTTTCAAAACTACAAGTATTTTTGCAAAACAAAGCAGTGATAGTAGGAAGCGATAAATCCTTTTGCAGATACATTTTATTCTGCAATCTTCAAAGAGGATGTGCATAATTTTCCATTTTTAGACTGTGTGCAAAAGTTGAGGAAAAAATAAAAATTACCTACATTGGTACAAAAGCCATGGGGTCTCTAAGGCGGCAATTTTGTAAATTTGTTTTGTGTGTGTAAAGCCAGTTTCCCATGCAGAAAAGGTCTTTAATAAAACGGTGCATCATATTATATGCAAATAAAACATGCAGGCCATAAGATCACATACATAGGAACGTAAGACATCAACTACAAGTGAGATACGGGAATATTTTCCAAGTGGTTCATAATCAAATTTGAGATAAGTAACCCTGAAGCAGAACTAAAGAAAAAAATAATAAAGTTCGAAACATGACATTATGTCAGGGCCAATGGCGACTAATAACTACAAGGCTCATAGTATATGATTGGATATTTGACTATACATGAAAAGAAAAAAAGTCTTATGTGTAACAAATCATAAAAGTACAATGGACCTTAAGGAAAATTGAACTGGCCAAGATGCTAGAATTAAACTGACATGTCCAAAAAAAACATTTTTTTGTATAATAATTATTGATCTGGAAACTCCAATAGCATGGGGAGTGGAGTATAATTCACATGGGAACATAAGCAATGCCATACTGGATTAGACCAAAGGTCCATCAAGCCCTGTGTTTCATTTCCAACAGTAGCCAATCAAGTTTACAAGTACCTGTCATGTTCCCAAAAGGTAGACAGATTCCGTACTGCTTATCCCAGAGGTAAGCAGTGGATTTCCCCAGTCCACTTTAATAATGATTTACGGTCTTTTCCTCCAGGAACTTCTCCAAACCTCTTTTAAACCCATCTATACTAACAGCTTTTACTGCATTATCCAGCAATGAATTCCAGAGTTTGATTATACAGCAAGTGAAAAAATATTTTCTCCAATCCATCTTAAACATGCTACATTATAGCTTCATTGCATGCCCCCTTTTCTTTCTACTTTTTGAAATGACCACCAATCTTCATTTACCTGTTTCACTCCACTCATTTTATAGACCTCCATCATATCTCCCCTCAGCTGTCTTTTCTAAGATGAAGAGCCTTAATCTTTTAAGCCTTTCCTTATAGGGGTATCCTCCTTCCATCCTCTATCATTTTGGTAACTCCTCTGTATCTTTTCTAATTCTGCTTTATTTGTATTTATTTAGTTAAAGATCCAGCAACCAGGACTACATATTCAAGATGTGCTCACATCATGGAGCCGTACAGAAGTATAATATCATCCTTGGTTTTATTCTTCATTCCTTTCATCACAATTCCTAGCATTCTTTTTGCTTTCTTGGCCACTGCTGCACACAAAGCAGAGGCTTTCAACGTATTATTCACAATGATGCCTAGATCCTTTTCCTGGGTGACAATTTCTGCACTTTGGGTTGTTCTTCCCTAAAAGCATATCTTCTGCACATACATTCACATGCATTGCACATAAGCATTCCTGGAGATGTAGTTTAGGCAGAATTGAGATGTGAATTTGTAAGGCACATGGATACATGATAGAATACATGCATAAATTTATACTGGTTGTACATTGGTGCTCATCAATTTGCATGCTACTGGGATTAGTTTGGGGAGCCTGTTTTATAAGAGTTACATACACGCCTATGATGCTTTTTATAAAATGGGCACCTTTTTGGACTTTTCATTTAGGTGCCCTATTATAAACTATATCCCAAAAGTAGTAATTCTAAAACTTGTTGCAAAGTCCACAGGTTCTTTTACCTGCAGATTTTGTATCAGTATTCAAAGTGAAACTACACAAATAACTTTTTTCTTTTAAAACTGCAGTAAATTAACATATGCAGATATTTCCCGCCATTTCTTCCATATTAAACCATGCACACAATACTATTAACAAATGCATGGACAACTCTTCCAGTCTAACACCATCCTAGACGTTTCTCTGCTCAATGTGGATGAAAGCACGCACATTGTAGAAGATAACGTAATTCTACCAATAGGCAGAATCACAGATTTAATGGAGCCCACTTATTCCAGGTTTTTATGGAAAACGACCATTTAAACATCACTGCAAATATAGGGCAATAGAAGTATCTGTAGCCCCTTGAACCAATAAAATTACATTTTAGTAGCCGCATTTGGGAAAATATCTATGAACATAAAGGTGAAATTAGACCTTACCTGCTAATGCTTTCCTTGAGGATCTCCAGTGCAGTCCCGACATCTGTGTTGTCAGTATTCACCAGCAGCTTTGGAGACCGAGCATGACATCAGAGTTCTCAGGCAGCTGGCAGCACCCACAGACCCAGTAAACTATTGATAAAGCAGACTCCTTTTCAATCTTGAGAAAAACACTCTTCCCTCCAATGGAAAAAAAAAGGGGAGCCCTTCAACTCCCCGAGGCAGATCTTCTTCAGGACTTGGAGAGTGCTAGTCTCCTCAACTGCACCTCTAAACCAACACTCCGCTGTCTTGTACCCAAACTATATACACTCTGAGCTCCCCTGGCAGCTGGAAGGGAATAACTAGCCATTAAGCTGTCACACGTGACCCCAAACTGCTTTAAACCGATGACTTAGTCCAGGTCGCCATCCCTGAAAGAACTTGGGAGAGTCCAGGACTGTACTGGAGGTCCTCAAAGACAGCTAATTAGCAGGTAAGATCTAATTTCACCTTCCTTATTGTCCCTCCAGTGCAGTCCCGACATCTGAGATGTAGCAGTGCTGTACTATTCTCAGGAGGGACCAGCGAGCCCAGCTTGAATGATTGCTGCACTGAATCTTGCATCCCCCATACCTTGCACATGCAGCCTCTAATGCTTCACAAAGGTATACAAGGACACTCAGGTGGCTGCCTTGCAAATGTCCACTGGCAGGATTAGGCTAAATTCTGCCCATGAAGCTGCCTGTGCTCTGGTAAAATGTGCTCATAAAACACTTGGCACCTGCCGGCGCCATAGCAGATAGGCTGAAGAAACGGTTTCTCAAATCCAGTGCAAAACAGAGGACCCAAAATGAACAAGCAGTCCATCTGATGAAAAGTGTCAGTTATCTTAAGTAAATGTACCTTACTTCACCCCCTCACAAACAGAACCTGGGCTCTTGAGCTTTATCCCTTCACTCAAAGCAATGGGAGAGAGAGAGTAATAAGTAATAAAAATTCACACAGAGAATTATTTTAAAAACAATGTACTCTTAAGGCAGAGGTACTGAAATCCAGCCCTGGAGGGCCGCAAACCAGTCAGGTTTTCGGGATATCTCTAATGAATATGCATGATATCCCGAAAACCTGACTGGTTTGTGGCCCTCCAGGACTGGATTTGAGTACCCCTGTCTTAAGGCCTTAAGGGAAAGGAGTCCACAGTCCTGCAAATTCTAGCAGTTTCTGTAAATCCCCTTTAACCTGGCTAGACCAGAGCACCTCATTTATTGATAGAAAAAAAGGGCATTGTCAGCACCACTTTTGTTACAAGTCTTGTTATGGGACAAAGTAAGCAGAGACATATTGCTTAGCTGAATTAGAAGCAGCAAAAATGTTCTGTCCCTTTCTGCTAAACATGGCCTTGGTTTTGGGTTCACTTGTCTCTCCAGGCTGTTAGTGAATTCCAAGCCTTTCTCCATATTAACTCTTTCAAAAGGTTTCTGGTACCCCATTTCAAGTCCCTCTCAACTTTAACATCTCAAAGTCCGACGCACATCCAAGAGTCGCAACCCTGGCTCTTGCAGAGCCACCTCCATGTCCATGAACACCAGTAGCATGAATGGCTAATTCAAATGAAACACAGACAGAACCTTGGGAAGACAGGATGGAACAACTAATTCCACTTTCTCCTTTACGAAGGCCAGATATGGCTTGCAACATGAGTGCTTGCAACTCAGAAATCCTTTGCGTGGAACATATTGCCACGAGAAACATGGTCTTTAATGTTAAATCCTTCAATGTAGGGAGTGCACTAGGTGGAGGAGTTCCTGCCCGTATTGAACCCCGTGTCCAGTGGCGTCCTTCAGGCATCTGCAGGACTTCCCGGGTCATCGACGCGGCGCCTGGCCTCGATATCATCTTTGGGGGCCTTTAAAGCACAGTGGTTCCAGGTTCTACTCGGGAGTGCACTAGGTGGAGGAGTTCCTGCTCGTATTGAACCCTGTGTCCAGTGGCGTCCTTCAGGCATCTGCAGGACTTCTCAGGTCATCGACGCGGCACCTGGCCTCGATATCATCTTCGGGGGCCTTATAGTCCAGCTTGCTCCGCGGTCACGCGGTAGTGGTCGCACCTTAAAGGGGCGCGTTTTAAAGGGGCATGTTTTGCTCCTTATGCGCTCCTTCGGCGCTTGAGGAGCTGTAGAGGTGGAGGTCTTGGAATGGGCAAGCGAAGAAAACAGCTGTTGAACGTGAGTACAGTGAATCCCTCCAAGATTGGTAAAACTGTTGGGCCTATGGATAGGCATGTCATGTTGGTGAACAAGGTGGATGGAACTCCTGGAACTGCCGCCAAGTCTTCATCTCCTTCTAATGACTCCTCGTTGCTTTCGGGGGCGTTTAACTCGGCCCCTCTTGTTGGTTTGGGATCCATCGGCCCAGTGTCGTCCTCCCCTATAGCGGAGGGGCAGTCTCGAAGTGGGAACTTGCTCTCTCCGTCTGCTTTGGTGGGGAGCTCTTTAGAGCCTGTGTCTGTTCCATCACCGCGGACTCTTCAGATGTTTTTGAGGGCCCATCAAGATGGATTATCTGCGTCTGTGGACACTCAGAATATATCTTTAATTGATGTCTGGCGTGTTCTCTCTCGTATTGAGTCCTCTTTAGTATCTGTTGTAACTCAGTTCTCAGAATTTTCAAAGGAGTCAGTGGCTAAATTGGCTCGTCATGATGCCCATTTGTCACTTCTAGATGTCAAGTGTCAGAAATTAGGAACTCAGTGTGAGGTTTTACATAATTCTTCTTTGTCTTTTCTTAAAGATAGTGTAACTTTACATACTCAGCAAGAATACTTGGAAAATTCTTTTAGGGCAACAAATATTCGGTGTTTGAATTTTCCTTGTACTCGTTTGTTGTCCCCCCAGATACTTTTTGATAGACTTTTACTTGAAGTTTTGGGGTTTAGAGAGGACAATAAACCGGTTATTAATAAGTTATACAATTTGCCTGTTAGAGATGTGGCTCCAGGGGGGGTCTCTCAGGGAGCTGCTCCATTTCCTTTGCTTGATTCTTTGGATGCTTCAGAGTTTATTGAATCTTCTCATGATGTGATACCTACTCGAGCCACTCTTCTTGTTTCTTTTTCCTCTGAAGGGGATAAAAATACTGTTATGCGATTATTCTTTCATAATAGGAATGCTGAATTCTGTGGGGGTAAAATTACTATTTTTCCAGATGTTTCAAGGCAAACTCAGCTTAGACGTAAGGCTTTTTTGATGTTAAAGCCTCGCGTTTTAGCACTTGGTGCATCTTTTTTCCTTAAGTTTCCTTGTAAGTGTTTGGTTACTTTTGATGGCACCAAGTATGTTTTCTTTGAAGTTTCCTCTTTAGAATCATTTATTGTGAGTCATGTTCCACAGACATAATTAGTTTTTTTTTTCTAAGTATAGGTATGTTATTTGCTATGCCAACAAGTTGAAATAAACTGAGTTCTTTTTTTTTTGTAAGGGCTTTCTCCCTCCTAGTATGGTACTTCCCGTGATGTGGACTATGTGATTTTCCATATTTTTTGCTTATGTATATTTCTTTTACTTGTTATGTATTATAAATATTAATAAAAAGTTTTAAAAAAATCCTTCAATGTGCATGGCCAGAGTGATTCAAAAGGCTCCATCAGCACTGGCAGTGCTAGGTTAAGGTCCCATGGGGGAACAACCGCCCAGCTGGAGGGCATACCTGCTTGACCACCTGAAGAAACTGAACAACATCTGGATGGGACGCCAAGGAAACTGCCTGGACTCCATCCTGATAGCAGGTAATCGCTGCCACCTGAACCTGCAGGGAACTACTGGACAGACCTTTGTCTAGCCCCACCTACAGAAATGCCAGGCTCTTTGGAAGGCGCAGGAAGAGACTGACAGCTGTTTTCCATGCACCACGCCTCAAAAATCCTTCAAACTCACACGTACAATAGCAATGTAGAGTGTTTATGGGCCTTCAGCAAGGTGGAAATTACTGCTGCTGAATAGTCTCTCTTGCTCAACCTTGCCGTTTCAAGAGCCAAGCCATAAGTGAGAAATGATCCACTTGAGGCATTCACACTGGCCCCTGGCAGAGATCCTGTCTGTCGGGAAGTCGGCAAGGGTGATCTACCATCAGTCATAGCAGGTCCGCATAACATTGCCTGTGGGGCCAGTCTGGGGCAATGAGGATGATCAGCCCCTGATGCCCCTCTATCCTTTACGCCAGATAGCAGATTAGTAACCATACGAAATTGTGGTCTTCTTCCAAGCGGCTATGGTCAACTTTTGTCAAAAAAAAAAAAAACCCGCTCAATGTTAGCAAAATATAACAGTCTTCCACTGATCTCTTTTCACTTTCATTTTTTTTTTTTGAAAGTGAAAAGAGATCAGTGGAAGACTGTGTTCTATTTTGCTAACATTGAACGGGTTTTTTTTGACAAAAGTTGAGATTAGTACCCATGGCAGAAACACATACAGCAGTCAGTCCATTGGCCAAGGCTGTACTAGGGCATCCAACCTGTCGGACATCCGCTCCCTCTGCCTGCTATAGAAGCGGCTCACTTTAGCAGAAGCAAAGGCCGCTATTAGAACGATGATCGGTGTCCCAAACTATTCACTATTTGTGCAAAGACTTCCTCGCAGAGCGACCACTCTCCTAGGTCCAACTAAACCAGACAGAGTCTGCCGTTATGTTGTCGATTCCTGCAACGTCAGCTGCCGAGATGGCTTGTGAGTTTTCTTCTGCCCATTCCAACAACAGAGCTATCTCAGCTTCAAGCTACACACTGCTTGTACCTCCATATCAACTGATATAAGCTACTGTAGTGGCATTGTCTGAGAATACCCACACTGCCTTGCCCTGTACGGTGGGGTGAAACTTCTGCGGTGCTAACTGCCCGCATTTCCAGATGATTGATGGACCACTCCTACTGGTCTCTGGTCCAAACCCCTTGTGTGATGAAGTCCTGACAATGGGCACCCCAGTCCTCGAGACTGGAATTTGTCGTCAACAGTATCTAGATTGGTGGTGGCTGCAACCAGGACAGTTAGTAGGCATGCACCTGGAGGAACCCATGTGCCACCCACGTGTCATTGGGGCATTGTGCCAACCACCGGAGCACACCATGGACCCTAAGAGTTGCATATAATACCATGCCATGGGTAACTTTATGCTGAGAAACTGCCTGATCTGCTTGTGCAACACCAGCATTCTATCTCGTGGCAATGCTACTTTGCCCTCGTCTGTTTTAAACTGGGTTCCAAGATATATGAGGTCCTGGGAAAGCGACAGTTGGCTCTTTGTGAGATTGACCACCCAGCCAAGTTCCTGCAGAAACTATCACTCTTGCCGTAGCATGCCCCCTATCCTCTGCAGACTTTGCTCTGATGAGCCAGTCACCTAGATATGGGTGTTAACCAAAATACCCTCCTGCTGGAGGGCTGCTGTGACCATCACCATAATCTTGCTAAATGTGAAGGCACGGAAATGAAAATGCCCCATTGAAACTGTGAAACAGAGGTACTGTTGATGCTCTGGTCAAATTGGGATATGCAGGTATACTTCCATGAGGTCGAGAGAGGTGAGGTATTTGCCTTCCCTCGCAATCATGATCACCAACCGTAGCGCTTCCATGTGGAAGCGGGCACGTGCAGACACCAATTTACATGCTTGAGATCCAATATTGGCCGAAAAGTCCCTCCTTTTTGGGAACAATAAAATAAATGGGGTATTGACCATAGCCACACTGGCCTCATGGTACCTCCACTACTATCTTTAACTGCAACAGCAGAGTGAGTGTATTTTTATGGCTTGCAGTTTTGCCACCGTCTTGCAAGGCAAAGGCACAAAGGCATAAAGGCATCTGAAATGGGCCTCACCAACTCCAGTGCGAAGCCCTCCCTGATGATTTCCAGAACCCACTGGTCAGACGTGATGCAAACTTAAGCCAGGTAAAATTCCCGTAGCCAACCCCCCCATGGGAATAACCTCCAGATGGGTCTCCCTCATCTCATTGTGGCTTCTTTGGGGGCTGCAGAGGAGGTGTAAAAACCTCTCCCCAAAACTAAAAACTCCCGAAAGGCTTGCCCCTAGCACCCCCTCTGATAAGGGGTAAACCGTACTACCAGACAGCACCAAAAACGCTGAGCTGACCTCATACCAGGCCTGTCAGCTGTCGCAGCTTCTGCTTATCTTCTAGAAGTCTGCTGCCTTTAGACTTCCATAAGTCCTTGACCAACTTATCCAAGGCCTCGCCAAAGAGTAGCTTGTCCTTAAATGGCCATTTGCTCAAACAAGACTTCAAGGAGACATCTGCTGACCAATTTCATAACCAGAGGTAGCATCTGGCTGCCACCACAGAGGCCATCAGTGTAGAAAGGCCCTAGCCACAAATGCACCACAGACTGAAACTTGGAGACAGGGCATTGATGTCGAAAGCCTGCTTCAGCAAGGTTTCCAACTTCGTCTTGCACATCCTTCCTCCTGCATCCATAACTGCTTCCCCTTGCAAAACAAGCTTAATTGGTCCCCTGAGGAAATGGCACCGTTTCCTGCTTAGGGAAAATTGTGTTTGTGCAGCCACATGGTTTCCCGTGTTGGCCTGCAGCTACCTAGCTTGACAGTACACTCCAAAAAGACTGCCCGGCACTCCCTGACTCCCTGAGGAGAATGAAAATAGACCCGCTCTTACCTCGCCAGCATCTAGCACTATCTGGGAAGCCCAGGTGCTCAACTGAAACTTCCTGTGCTATCGCATGCAGCCGCTGCCAGCGAAAACAGAGTACTGCTCAGGGCCCACAACTAAAAAAGTGACTTATCTTCCTTTCACAGCGGCTCCTCATCCAGACAGGGTATGGGAGTCGCTGGAAACCTGGCAACAAACCTGGAAAGCACTTCCCCTTGCTGCCTGCAGGGTCGGGCATTTCCCTGATATTTCTTGTTTGTTTTGAAACTTAACTTTGTTAGGGCAGACACTCTTTCCTCTGCATGGTCAAATAGCCAGATCCAAACTCAAAAACACCCAACTATGCTCCTTATTTGTCTCTGCAGTGAGCCCAGAATCAGGGATCAGCTCTCCAAGCTGCTTGGAGACCAAGTTTGAGGCTGGTGGGTGGTGCCACCTGCCTAAACTCTGATTTCATCAGAGAGGACATGCTCAGTTTCCAAAGCTGCTGGTGAGAGCTGACAACCCAGATGTTGGGACTGTACTGGAGAGACAATAAGGAAATAAAAATAAGGCATAAGAACAGCAGAGGCTAAAGAACAGATACTGAAAATCCATGAGCTTCATACTCCTTGACAAAAGATATAAAACCTTTATGCACCAAGACAAAACATAAGGGACTGCTGATTGGTACAGTTAAGGTGCCTTAAGTGCAAAGACTATGGGATAAGTGCAGGAGGCATGTCAGCATCTGCCCTGCATTTACTGTGCAGCAGGGCAAAAAGATAGTATGGCCCGCGCTACCTGATGAGCCAAGTAATATGGGCGTTTTCCAAGGGGAAAAAAAAAAGTGTAGCCCCACAAACCATCCCTAACCCCAGCACAGAGCTATAAGTGCAGCATACAACCCCCACCCCTCAAATCAGTATCCCCATCACCTGATCAGCAGTACAAAGCATTACAAACCCTCTCCTCCCCAAACCAACCCTTAGCAAAGCTCCCCTCCCTAACTGTTCAAGACCCCTCCCAAACTATAAATTTTCCCCAGAAAACAGCTCTCTCCCACTGAAAAGCCCCTATCCATACAATTCCATACCCCCCACCTCAGGACTCACCCAGGAGATTCCCTGGTGTCTAGAGGCTGGGACAGGAGCAGTTCAAATATCGGGATTTCAAATTGACAACTTGAATTCTAGTGATAGTCTTGCAGTACTACTGCTAGGGATCATTCTTCCATATTTGGAAGACTAACGCCTAACAGTAGTACTGTAAGCCTGCTAGGGGACAAGGATGCCATTTTGGAACCCAGCATCTCTGGGCCAGAAGTGGAGGAGGAACTACTCCTGCCCTAGAAACCAGGGAATCCCTGGGTGAGTCAGAAAAGGGAGGGGTCGGTGTGTGTACTGTGCTAATGGCTATGCATTGGGATGGGCAGAAGTCTGTGACCATCGCTTTTTTCTCTCATTTTTTTTATTAATAAAGAGCCTGGCAGCTGCCTCTTGAGGTGGCAATGGATGCAGTTTCACTTTCAGCACACAACATCCCATGTTAGTTGTCAGCTGCCACACCCACTCTTTGCTCTGATCCTTCCCTGTCATGCTGAAAGCAGTTAGCATGGGGATTTTTACTCACTGCCTATGTTTAGCACATACTAACCGTTACCACGCCCCATATCATCTGTTTTTCTATTAAGTGTATTAGAAATCAATTCCTAGAGGAATTGAAATAAACTCTACTAGAAATCAATTTATATTAAGCTTCTGAGGGATGAAATATCTTTATGATCATTTCAAGTTAACCTTTTAAGAAAACAAAGGTGAATGAGAGTAAATAAGAACTGAAATCTATTTTTATACATACCTTGGAAACCCAACATTCTAATAAACGTTATAGGCCTCTTTGATATCACTAAAGGACTATAATTACCAAAAGATAAATTACCACCATTACCAAAAAACCTTACATAGTCTCATTAACAGTTCTGATTTTGCATACTCCAATAAAACAGATTAATTATGTAACCAGATCCCCAATCTGCAACTCTGGACTGAAATTCTCTTTGCTGAGGGAGGATGAAAACTTCCCTTATTCTTTCAACTAGATGCCTTGGTTCTATCATCTGACTCATAAAAAGCAGCATCAAATAAAGTCCAAAACTACAGGTCACTGCCAACCTTATGTATCAGATATTTCTTTGCTGGACTACAAGTTAAAACCACATTCATATTTATAACTGCACATATGTTATAATTAATGTATTAATGCAGTTTAATATATTACTTAGCCATTCTTTTGTCCTTTTCCACCATAGCTTTGGCGATTTCCAATCGAATATCCATAGGTTGCAATATATGTAATGTTGATGGATGCTGAAATCTAGCCTTTTTCCAATCTTCCCCTAAAAAATACACACCATATTAAAATGAAATATTAGAAAACATGAGGTACTATGTAATGTGCAATCTGCGAAAATACAAATATTTAAGTTCTTCTGTACTGATATCATGCCTGTGCAGGCCCAGCTCAAGTGACTGCAGTCCCCCCTGAGCCAACGTCTGCTTTGTGTTCTCATCATTGGGAGCCTACAGAATGATGAAGGTTGGATACAAGTCACCAGGGCCTGCAGTATCACCAAACCAGCTCCATAAGCCCTTGAATTGAAGAACCATTATGCAGCCCTGGAAGTGAAGGAGGTGAAAGTATCCCAGGAAAGGGAAGAACCAGAGCTCAAGCACCCCAAAGTTGCAGAATCAGTGACCACAATTAAGTGAAGGGTAGTAGTGGTTGGCAACTCTCTTCAGAGGGGTACTGAGGCATCCATCTGCCAACCAGACTTGATGTCCAGAGAGGTATGCTGTCTGCCAGGTGCCAAAATCCAAGATGTTACAGAGAGTTTGCAGAGACTCATCAAGCCCATTGACTATTACCCAATGTTGTTCATCCATGTCGGCACAAATTATACTGCCAGGTATCCCACTGAGTATATCAAAAGTGACTTCATGGTTCTGGGACAGAGGGTGAAGCAGATTGGTGCACAGGTAGTGTTCTCTTCAATACTTCCTGTTGAGGGTAAAGGCCAAAGCAGAGAAGCTTGCATCCTACAGCTCCCAGAATGCACTGTGACACTCCCACAGTGTAATACATAGAAACATGATGGCCTATCTAGTCTTCCCTTCCATATCAACTACAATAGTCCCCTGTTTTCCTTTAGAAATTCTCTGTTTGTCCCATGCTTCTTTGACTTCAGATACTGTCCTCGTCTCTATCACCTCCACTGGGAGACCACGCATCTACCACCCTTTCCATAAAGAAATATTTCCTCATATTACTCCTGAGTCTATCCCCTTTTACCCTTATCCTATGTCCCCTCATAGTAGAGCTTGCCTTCAATTGAAAAAAAAAACCCTTGTGCATTTATGCCACGGAGGTATTTAAACATCTCAATCATATAGTAACCATATAGTCTACTCATGTGTTACCATAATGTAAATAGAATTTGCCTCCATGTTTTCTGTTGGATTGTACATAGTTTACCCCAGTTGTAAGCCCATGTTATGTTCCCTGTTATTTGTAAATTCAAGACATGTCCTAAATGTCTGAGTAAAAATCTGTTTTATGTAAACCGCACTGATAACAAATAGCGCGGTATATAAGAACTGTTAAATAAATAAATCCTGGTGATAAATACATGGCTGCGTGGATGGTGTCAGAACATTTCGGTTTCCTGGACCATGGAATGCTGCTCCAAGGGTTTCAGAGCACAGATAGTGTCCATCTGTCCAAGAAGAGTCGACATGTCTTCAGTAGCTGACTGGCTAACCTACTGAAGAGAGCTTTAAACTAGATTCATTGGAGATGGGTGAAGAAAGCACCCAGGTAAGTGAAACATTAAATACTTTTATGAAAACGAGTAAAAGGGCAACATATGGAAAGAAGTGTGTATAAATGTCCATAGCATGGGAAATAAGTTCCCAGATGTTGAGGCTTTAATGGGAGAGGCCGACTTGGATTTAGTGGTGGTAACAGACATGGTTCACAGACAACCATAACGGAGATGTAACTATACCAGGCTATACTTTATTCAGAAAGGGCAGGGTAGGAAGAAGGGGAGAAGAAATGACACTATATCTCAAAAACAATATTAAAACTATGGAAATACAGGGCCTAAAAGGGAGAGAGGAGGCACTGTGGGTTAAATTAGAAAGAGGGAAAAAGAAAATTATTTGCAGTGGCATGATATACTGACCTCCCTCACAGGGAGAAGAGGTGGACGGAGATTTAATAGAAGATATATTCATTATTGCCAGGAAAGGGAATGTGCTACTGATAGGGGATTTCAATATGCCAGATGTTGACTGGCACATCCCTACTGCAGTATCTTCTAGAAGTAAGGAGATCCTGGATTCTCTACAGGGAGAACTATTCAGGGAACTGGTAACAGAACCCACACTTGAAGGGGTCATACTGGACTTAGTGCTTACCAATGGTGAAAGTGTTTGATGTTATGGTGAGGTATCGTTTCACATCCAGTGATCATCAGATATGTAGTTCAGTATTAGGACTAGGTCTGATAAAATCCCTTCAAAAGCGAGGATCTTAAACTTTAGGAAAACTAACTTTGCCAAGATGGGCCAATACCTCAAGGAGTCAGAGGGATAGGAACAGCTGGGGGATGTAGAAAAATAGTGGGCAAAACTGGAAAGGGATATTTTAAAGACAGCCAACCTTTTTGTTAAAATGGTAACTAAAGGTAAAAGGAAAAGGAGACCGCTTTGGATTTTGAAAGAATAGCTGAAAAGGTGAAAAAAAGAGGGAGGCCTTCATGAAATACAAGAGATCACAGAGAGAAGACAACAGGCATCTATATTTGGAAAAACTTAGAGAAGCTAGCAAAGTAGTCAGGAAAGCAAAGATTCAAAAAGCCAATGCAATAAAATGGGGAGATATGTTAGTGAGCCAGGGAAGGCCAAAAGTGGTATTGTCAGACTCAAGGGTGAAGGGGAGGAATATGTAGAGGTTGATGAGGATAAAGTGGAATTGCTTAAATAGTCCTGTTCTGTGTTCACAGATGAAGAACCAAGAGCAGGACCTCAGAAACCCCCCACAGAACAGGAACAGAAGCAAGGGGCATCTTGAACAATTTTCAATTTGAGAAGCTAGCTAAATTTAAAGTAGACAAAGTGATGGACCAGATTGGATATTGTGATGAAGAAGCCTCTAGTGAGCATATGGAAGTAGAAGAAAAGAATGATTTTACCTTTAAGAAAAGTGACATCCCTGCAGTACACACGTTTCAGCGTTTGCCAAAAGAAAGCAAGCACAGAGAAACTGAAGCTAGGCTGCCACACCAAAGCTCTGCTGACGTAGTAGCAAGCTTGGAACCTAATTACAGACACCTGTCCAGAGAGACAGAGACATGGCTCAGAGAGCAGGAATATAAACCCTGGCTAGAGAGAGAGTCAAGAAGACAAGAAGGACATGGAGGAGGACAAGGAGGACGACGAGAACAAGGAAGAGACAGGAGATCAACGACGACAGCACACGAGAGGGAACACAGGAGGAGACACAGCTGGAGAAGTGGAGGTGAAGCAATCAAAGCTGAAGGGGAGAAGAGAAACCTTCAAACCCCAGTGCCGGATAGAAAGGTTCAGAGAATTCAGAGGTGGGAGCCCAGGACTCAGTCCAAGGATCTACAAAGCCTAGCCTGGAACAGGGAACCGGGGCAGAGCTCCAGGGAGGAACTCCAACAAGGGAACCAGAGACTGCTTCCCCACAGCTGGAGAGAGATTGCTGAACAGCGCCAGAGGGGAGTCTCCACAACCTCAGGTACCTGTAATCCCTTAGGGAGGAGTTACCCTAAGACGTATGATAGTAGCTTGAAGCAAAACACTGCAGTTCAGGAGTTGGAGAAAATGCAAGTGGACTGTAATGAGAATGATTCATTATCATCTGAAGTGCCTATGGACTGTACGTTGTGTTTAGCTGATGACATTGAATCCCTTTGCTAGTGTATATTGGAGAGCTGAGGAAAGAAAGGAAGAGAGAATATTTTTCTTTGTCAAAGGAAGCTGCTATGTTTTTCTTTATCTGTTAAGCAATTGCACTTTTGAGTAAAGAGTGTGAAGCTCAGCCAGCACACTTGTGTAAATAACCTTGAGCGAACAACTGAAGAATTATCCTGATGCAACCTGCATAAAACCTTTTGTTTGGGGAATAAATTTTGTCATCTTTGCCTCTACCACTGGTTTCACGACTATTTCTTCTTAGAAGGCAAAAGAACTACCACTCCAGCAGTCTTAGCTGGAGCAAAAATAGTTTATCCCACCTTCTATAAGGAGAACATAATGGCAACCCTAACCCTCTTAGCCTGAGGCGGAGGGCTAGGGCACGACAATACACCCGAGAATACTGAGGGAACTTGGGGACATTTTAGGAGCTCCACTGACTGACCTTTTCAATGCCTTGGAATCAGGAGTGGTGCCAGAGGACTGAAGTGAGGCACATGTGGTCCCTTTACACAAAAGCAGAAGTAAGGATGTGGTTGAAAACTACAGACTGGTTTAGTTTAACCTCAGCAGTGAGTAAATTATTGTAAGCACTGCTGAAAGAGAAAATAGTGAGATTTCTGAGTCCAACAGATTACCGGATCCGAGGAAGAATGGATTCACCAGAGGCAGGTCTTGTCAGACAAATCTGATTGATTTCTTTGACTGGGTGACCAGGGAGTTGGACCGAGGGAGAGCCCTAGATGTGGTGTATTTAGATTTCAGTAAAGCCTTTGACACCATTCCACACAGGTGACTTATAAACAAACTTAGTACCCTAGAGATGGACCCTAAAGTTACTGCTTGGGTTAAAAATTGGTTGGGTGGGAGGCGACAGAGTACAGATAAATGGAGTTCACTCTGAGGAGGTGATTACCAGTCGTGTGCCACAGGGATCTGTCCTTGGTCCAATTATTTTTAACATCTTTGTTAGTGATATTGCGGAAGGGCTGTCAGGTAAGGTTTGCCTCTTTGCAGATGATACCAAAATCTGGAATAGAGCAGACACCCAGATAGGTATAGATAACATGAGTGGGGATCCAGTTAAGCCTGAAGAATGGTCTAGAATTTGACAGCTGAGATTTAATGTTAAAAAATGCAAGGTCATGCATTTGGGCTGCAGCAATCTAAGGGAGCGATATAGTATAGGGGTGAAGTACTTTTGTCCACTAAAAAAGAGTGAGACCTAGGCGTGATTGTTTCTGATGATCTTAAAATAGCAAAACAGGTACAAAAGGCGACGGCAAAAGCTAGAAATATGTTTTGGAGTATAGGGAGAGGAATGGCCAAGCAGAAGAAAGGAGGTGATAGTGCTCTGTATAAGTCTTTGGTGCGACTTCATTTGGAGTATTGTGTGCAATTCTGTAGACCGCACCTTCAAAAGGATAAACAGGATGGAGTTGGTACAGAGGGTGGCTACTAAAATGGTTAGTGGTCTTCATTATAAAGCATATAAGGACAGACTTAAGGATCTTAATTTGTATACTTTAGAGGAAAGGCAGGATAGAGGCAATATGATTGATGCGTTTAAATACCTCCATGGCATAAATGCATAGGAAGAGATCCTCTTTCAATTGAAAGCAAGCTCTGCTACGAGGGGACATAGGATGAGGGTGAAAGGGAATAGATTCAGGAGTAATATGCGGAAATATTTTTTACGGAAAAGTGGTAGATCCATGGAATAGTCTCCCAGTGGAGGTGATAGAGATGAGGACAGTGCCATCTATTCAAAAAGGCATGGGACAAAGAGGATCTCTAAAGGAAAAAAAGGGGACTGTTGTAGTGGTTGATATGGAAGGGCAGACTAAATAGGCCATGTGGTCTTTTTTCTGCTGTCATGTTTCTATGTTTCCCTTTGAAGAAAGGCCAATCCCTCCAACACTTCAGTCACCCTTTTCTGTATCTTTTCTAGTTATGGTATTTTTATTTTTTTATAGATGCAGCAACCAGAATTACACAATACTCTGAGGTGATTGCACCTTGGGAAAATAGAGGTAAAGCACAGTTACTTACCTGTAACAGGTGATCTCTGGGAACAGCAGGAATGAGTCTTCACATATGGGTATCGTCGGGAAAGACGGAGCCTGCGCGGGAAAGCTCCCCAGCGTCCTGAAAGAAAGCTTTTGGGAGCATCCCACAGCGCCTGCGCACTGCCTTCCCGCCTTTCCTAACTGCCTCTCTCCAGTTCTTCTTTTCCGCGGAGCCAGCAGGTCGTGTTTCCTGTCACCGCTGAAGAATTTCTTATTTTCTTTTATTTTTCTTTAGTCGCGTGTCTGCCTTCTCGATTCCACACTGGTACTACCGGTTCTTTTTCTTTCTTTAAAAAAAAAACCAAAAAAAACCCCCTTCTACTTTTTTCAGTGCATTTTTCTTCTGGGGCCTTAGGCCTACAGAGATATTTTTCCCTCATGGAAAAACCCGCCTCCGGGTTTAAAAAATGCACAAAGTGCAGTAGCACTATTTCTGTCACCGACACCCATGACTGGTGTCTAAAATGTTTAGGCCCTGACCACTCCATTGCGGACTGTGAGTCCTGTTCCATGATGTCCAAAAGAGGGTTACAGAATCGGGCAGCTAAGCTCAGTATCCTGTTTCCCTCCGATGCAGCTTCCGTGGCATTGACGTCTTCCAGGGATTCTTCTTCATCCCATTGATCTCAGGTAACCAAACTTAAATCTGGCCGGTCCTCAAAGAGTTCATCTCCCTCTAAGTATCGAGATGCCCCCGGGCTTACTCTTGAGGATACCACACCGGCAAAATTACCCCGGCGGGAGGCTTCGGCTTCCAAAGCACTACCTATGGGGTCACAGGTTGACATCGATGGCTCGGCCTCGACCGATCACCTGTTACAATGTTCTGGGGTACCAGCAGTTTCTACCGGTACCGATATCCAGACATTGGTGGCATCAATGGATCAGAATATTCTGACCATGCAGCGTGCCATCATGGCATTCATTCAAGCTGCAACGCCTACAGTACCGCAACAAACCGCGTTGTCAGTACCCGTACCGATTCGGGTACAGGATCCGATTCCGGTTCCGATACCAGTACCGCTTGCATCGACATCAACATCGACGGCAGCGGTACGCTATCCAGTGATGCCTATCAGTACCGGCCCGGTACCGATTACTCCCGATGTCGATACCTCCCGGTACGCGTATCGGGCTCTACGAGAGCATCCAGACAGTCGATACTTCGATTCTTCTGAAGACTCTGACTCTTCAGAGGCCTCAATTGAAGCATCGGGGATCCTTCCTCAGGAACCCTCTTCTCCAAAAAGGAGAATGTCTCCTCCTGAAGATTTGTCTTTTCAGGACTTTATTAGGGAGGTGGCCAAAGGCCTGTCCATCTCAGTGACCTCTGAGACTGAACCTAGAGCCAAAAAATTAGATATCCTACAATATCCTAAGGCTCCTAAAGAGGCAGCCACCTTACCAATACATGAGATTCTTTATGAACACATGTTGGGCATATGGGAGACTCCTCTTTCCACCTCCCCTCATTCAAGGTGGTTGGACACCATGTATCGTGTTCCTCCATGTCCTGGGTTTCATACGACTCAGCTTCCTCACCACTCCATTGTGGTAGAGTCTGCTATGAAAAAGATCAAGAGTACAAAAAGGCACTCCTCTGCTCCTCCAGGAAGAGAATGCAGAACCCTAGATGCCTTTGGCAGGAAAATCTTCCAGGCCAGTATGCTTGTAGCCAGAATCAACTCCTATAGTCTCTATATGGGGATGTTTCTAAAAGAAGTTACAGATCATCTGCAAACCTTATCTCCTTTTATGTCAGAAGATAAGAGAGAAGAATACATCACCTGGCTTAAACATGCACAGGATGTATCCAAATTTTCCAACCGTGCAGCCTTTGACTCTTTTGAGGGGGTCAGTAGAGCCTCGGCTATTGCCATAGGTGCACGCAGAGTTGCTTGGTTGCAAGCCTCTGATTTGGAATCCTGGGTACAGGATGGTCTAGGTAACCTTCCCTGTACAGGCGAAAACCTGTTTGGCAAAGATTGGCAAGCAAAGGCCAACCAGATGGATGCTGAAAATTCTGCTTTAGATAGACTTTCATATTATGTTTTTTCAGAGTGATGTGAAGGTACTTCCTGCAATTGGGATGAATGTATATAGATCCTTGATATCCAGTGAACATAGCCAGTCCCTTTGTTTAAACAATAGAGGTTTGTGGGAAGAGTGTTTATTTTGAATTTGAAGGGCATATTCATTGTAGATATCCTGGAAACCTGACTAGCCTGGGGGTACTCGAGGACTAGGTTGGGAATCACTGATTTAGAGGATGAAGAAGACTAACAGTACAATAGAAAAATGCTGTGGTACAATGGCCTTGATTATAACAGATTAACTTTTCATTAAAAAGGATATCTCCAGCACAGGGTGCATCTGCCAAGTTAGCATACACAACACACACCTGATGTTTGCAGCCATACAAGACATCTGTCAGCAATTGTTAGTGTCAATATTTTAGATGAAGTATCAAAGATAAGATAAGTTATATACCTATCTGATTCAGATAAAATTGGCTCCAAGATGACATTTTACTTACCAGTTAATATCTTTCCTTGAATCCTGATAGACCAGTACAGACAAGTGTGTTGGGTTCTCCCACCAACAGATTGGTGGAGACAAATGAAAAACCCATGTTTCAATGACATCACTTTCATGCCTCTATTTGCCTCAGCATCAGAGGTCCCTTCACTATTCATCCCAAAAGCATATGGGAGAAACATGGTAAGCCTCATACAACCTCAATCTTGGGCAACAAGGAGTAAGCCACTGTACAGAACTATGTACAGGAAAGCCTAAATGGAAGGCAGTCAGTAGAAGATGAACCTGCAGAGCCAGGCATAAAAATCATAGCAGACCCAAGGGTACCACAGCAGAAGAACAGAACAATACAGTTTCAGGGGCAGGCCCTCGACTGGTCTAGCAGGACTCAAGGAAAGAACATTAACTGGTAAATAAAATATCACAGAAGGTGTGACCACCAGGTGCACAAGAGGAGGAAACACTATGAACATGTGCAGAAAACAGCAGGAAACCCACACACTTCACCAATGGTCATCAGCAGTCTATTCCAAATTTCATCCTATACAGATGGAATTGGGAGCCACCAACAAAAACAATGACGAGGTCAAGCCTTGGTACACCCCCCCCCCCCCTGAGAGCCCCAGGCAGAGGATCCATGCCAGTCTCAGCTCTACTACCACGAAACTGTTTTACTGGCTTTGCAGGACTGCATTTAAGGTGGCTGGCAGGCAGATCCTTCAGAGCCTTCTGAGATCTTCAGGAGAGAGGGGGTGACAGAGGAGGAGGGAGGGGAGCACTGAGTTTGTGTGAGGCTGCTGCACTCTTCCAGATCTTTCCAAATCCTTCCAATTTGTGGCTGCTTAATTTTCCCTCCTCCTATGGCTACCGAAGAGACCACAGACTAGTTGAGCCTCCCACATCACGTTCAAGTGAGAGAATTATCCTCAAAGTGGTCTGTCACGACCATTTTTATCAATTTATTCCTCTCACTTCAGATTTTCTTCAGAAAGGAGAAAATTCATCCACCATCTGCTGAAAACAAAGAAATACTG
Organism: Ichthyophis bannanicus; assembly: GCA_033557465.1. Lineage (NCBI taxonomy): Eukaryota > Metazoa > Chordata > Amphibia > Gymnophiona > Ichthyophiidae > Ichthyophis > Ichthyophis bannanicus. The sequence continues at coordinate 121,742,427 of CM066043.1, read as the reverse complement.
AAGAGACCTCTGGTGGCTGAGGCGAATAGGGACACAAGAGTGATGTTACTGAAACCTGGGCTTTTCATTGGTTCTTTGTCTCCACCAATCTGCTGGTAGAAGAACACCACTCCTCATCTGTACTGGTCTAGCATGATATGGAAACGTGTGAGTAATTAGGCTAGAGGCCCTTGTATATTCAGGGGCAGAGTATGTATACATTGCACCATATACAATGATGAAAAGCAGTTCTTGCAGATGTGCCTTCTAGGGGCTACGCTTCCTTCCACTGATGGTCCAAGAGTATGGTATGAATTCCTGGTGGTGGATTGGACAAACCTATGCATTTCTTCACGTTTTTCACAGATGATTCAACTATACAAGGTATGTAAAAGTTGTGCCTTGTTGAATCCAGGAGTAGGTTGCATCTTATATTTATGGTTGTACTTCATATGTGACAAATGTCAGCAACTGTGCAACTAGTTTAAGCATTTCTTGCTCATGCAGTAGGCCACGAACTGCAACTGCCACTGCAAGCTTTCTAGCTTCTAGAAATTTCAAGAGGTCAATGACATTAGTTCTACCTCCATTTTTTGCTGTCGAGGAAGTGGGACCTAGACATTCACTGCACAAACCTAGTGTAAGATGTATCTTCCAGGAGATGAATTCGTTGAAGAAGGGTAAGAGGGAAGAATTTCTGTACAGAGCTCTTCATGCTCAGGGGAAGACACTTCTAGAAAGCACAGAGAACTCAGTGTTCAAAATGTTCTTTATCTTTATTTGCACATTTAATATACCGCTCTTTACCAGTGGTACCAGAGCGGTGTACAATAATAAAATATATGGGCCGCTGAAAAGGAAAAAGGAAAAAGAACGCCAAAAAATTGGAGACAGGATAGGGAGGAGAGATAGAGTAAAGGGACAGGCAATACAGCGGAGGACGAAACAAAGTTAAGTACATTCAGGAAGTACATTCAGGTTCAGCGGGATGGGGGAGAAAGGGGAGCAGGTGGAAGGGAAAGGTTAAAAGCGGTGCAAAAAAGGTGGGACTTCAGCTTAGCCTTAAAAGTTTTATATGAGAGTTCTAAATGGAGGGCGACGGGAAGAGAGTTCCAGAGTCGCGGACCCAAAAAGAAAAATGCTGAGGAGCGGGTGGACTCAAGATGAGCCTGTGAGGGGGAGGGAAGGGACATGCGGTTCAAATGGACTGATCTGAGGGAACGATGAGACGAATGAAGATGTATTAAATTGGCAAGGTAGAGGGGAACACCGGTGTGGAGGGTTTTGTGCACATAAATAAGGATTTTGAACTGTATACGGTAAACAAGGGAAAGCCAGTGTAGGTGAATCAAGATGGGGGTAAATGTGGTCGAAGCGGGAAGCGTGAGTGAGAATGCGTGCAGCTGTATGGTGGACTAGTTGTAACCTTCGCAATTGGGTTTGAGGGAGACCGGCGAGGACAACATTGCAGTAGTCCAAGCGGGATACAACCAGGGACAGTAACAGTGTAGACAGGGAGGAGACTGATATAAAGGGACGGAGGGCACGGAGTTGACGAAAGGTGTAAAAGGATCGCTGTACAACAGAGGAAATATGGTCTTTAAAGGATAGGGCAGAGTCTAGGGTGACTCCCAGATAACGCAGGGAGGAAACTACCGGTAGTGGGGCACAGGACAAGGTGGGGGCAAGAGGGGGAGTTGGGGCACCAAAAGTAAACCAAATAGCGAATGACTGAGAGATTCACGTGCAACAGATTAGTGGAAAACCAGGAGGACACTGAAGCCAGGCAGGAGTTAAGGGGGGCAAGATCTGGGACAGAAGGGTCCGTATGGTGAAGAAGAAGAAAATCGTCTGCATAATAGTGGGCCAAAATACTATGCTGCTGAACTAGGAGTGCGAGGGGGGCCAAAAAGATGTTAAACAGAAGGGGGGTCAGGACAGAACCCTGTGGGACACCACAAGGGAGGGGAGTGGGAGGAGAGGAGGAAAAACCTGTGTTAACAGAAAAGGTTCGGTGGGAGAGGAATGAGTGAAACCAAGAAAGAACAGAGCCAGAGAGCCCAATGTCGAGTAAGAGGGTCAGAAGAGTGGGGTGATCTACAAGGTCGAAAGCAGCAGATAAATTTAAGGAAACGGCAATAGAGATGCGGCCTTGGTCGTGTGCGACATGGACTTCATTGAGAAAGGAGAGCAAGATAGACTCGGTGCTGTGGTTGGGACGAAAACCGGATTGACGGGGGTGAAGTGACAAAGTGGCTTCCAAATGAGAGGAAAGTTGTGCATAGACCAGTTTCTCGAGGAGCTTGGAAAGGAAGGGACGATTTGAGATAGGGCGCCAGTTGGCTAGGGAGGACGGGTCAAGAGAGTCTTTTTTCAGGATGGGACAGATAACAGTGCGCTTCCAGACAGTGGGGAAAGAGCCAGAGGATAAACTGATGTTGAGAATGGAGAGTATGAGAGGAGAGAGGGCCAAAGAAGTGTCCAGAAGCCATTGGGAGGGAATGGGATCGGAGATGCAGGTGGTCTTTCGGATTGAAGAGTATACCCTCAAGAGGTCTGGCATAGTCACGGGTTGAAAAGACCATTTATGGGAAAAGGAAGGGAAATTGGAAGAAGGGGAGGAGTTAGGTGGAAGGGGAGAGGGAGAGAGGGGGGGAGGGCAGGAGGGAAAAAGTGACCGGAGATTTTGGATTTTAGAGGCAAAGAATGAGGCCAGGAGAGCAGGATCAGGGGATACCGGGGAAGGGGCCAGGGAGGTGAGAGAATGGGAGGCAGAGAGAGAGCAGATGACAGAATAAAGCTGTCGAGTAGAGTTAGCCGAAGTTAGTTGAGAACTTCTTTTATGTCTGTTGGCAAGCATAACACACAAAACTGAAGAGAGTGAGGCTACTGTTGTGCACAGGAAGGGCCATGAACACTGAGAACTTTATACTAGTTCTGAACTCTGGGCCAGTCATTACGCACTACAGCCATTAAGTGACACCACCACATCTGTGCCTGATTAAATCCTGCTCATTAAATTTGAAACGTGCATTACTGCCATAACATGGCTTAGTAAAGAGACCCCCCAAGTTTGTACTTAAAGCAACAAGATGGTGACATGAGTTGCGCAATGTCAAGAGCATCAATAGGAAAAGCAGGATTTGAACCCCGTAATCTAGGCTGAGATCTACTGTTTCTTGGCAACAGTATATTTTGAAGGAAAGCAAGCACTGAAATTCAAACAAGGACTCACTCAAATGGTAAGTGCTATGCGCTGCTATGTCAATCAAAAAACCCCCATAAATCGAGTGACTACAAAATCATATTAGGACGGAAAGTCATCTAAAAACCATAAAGGATTCTCCCAAAACTTTCAATGAACTTGTCTGAATGTACTTTTTTGTCGGGACCAAACCGACAAGAGAGGGGAGAAGGAAGCTCCCTCCTCGGCGTCGGCAGGGCCCTTTTATTCAACAAGATCAAACAGAGAACGGTGGTGTGAAAAGTAGTGTAACAAACACTTATCTGAGGAAACAGGCGATGAAACTTCACAGTGGATCAGCACGACATGCATGTGTCGGGCATGGACAGCCCTGTATCAAGTACACCTTGGTCGAACCAGAAAATCGCCTCCAAGTGAACCGGAACCCACGGTTGACTTATCCGTAGCAAAATGGCAGCAGATTGGTTGTGCTAAACATGTGATGAGAGGAAGTGGACAACGAAGTTAATGATGAATGACAAGGCATGGTCGGATGATCATTTAAATCACACTCCACCAGTCACACCCAAATTAAGAACAGCGGTTGACTGATTTTCTGGCCTGGTTGAATACCCTCAAGTCCAACATCCAGTTTACGGCTCATGTCAGTCATCAGCGGCTTGAATTTCTTGATGTGTTGGTATTCAAAACTGCGGGCACTTTTTCTACCACGCTATTTCGTAAACCAAGCCAAAAGAACAGCTTACTGCGCTATCATAGTCATCACCCCACTGCTCTACGGCGGGGTCTCCCTTATGGCCAGTTTTTGCGGTTACGTCGCATTTGCTCTTCTTTGCAGGACTACAAACTTCAGGCAAAGGCTCTCCGATCCCGGCTTTTGGACAGGGGGTATCCATGGAAGGTGGTTCATCAGGCATATCTCAGGGCACGCTTTTCACATCGCGAATGGTTGATGGATGCTTCGGTCCCCCACTCCTCTTTGGTGGAGGGGGAGGATTTGACGGTCATAACAGGGGTGCTCCCTTTCATGACTGACACAGCCCAAGTGACTCGTCTTTTGAAGAAACACTGGCATATTCTGCAATTACATCCTTGCTTTCAGAAACCTTTACGTTTGGCTTACACTAGGGGGTCCAATCTTCGCGACCGTTTGGTCCATACCCATCCCCCTTTTTTGTCTCAGTCAGTTTCTAGACAGGGCCATTGGGCTTGTCAGAATTGCAGATACTGTTCCATCACTGTTGAGGGCACCCAGTGGACCCATGTGGCCACGGGCGAATCCTTTACTTTTTTTGGGAGCTCCACCTGTCAGTCTTCGTACGTGGTCTATATGCTAGATTGCCCCTGTGGTCTGTCTTACATCGGCAGGACAATTCGGCCGGTGCGGATTCGATTGGGCGAGCATGCTTCCCGCTTGCGCAACAGGACCATCTCCGCACCTATTGTGGCTCATTGCATAGACAAACGTCATTTGTTTTCAGACCTGCGGTGGCGGGTAATTGAGTTCCTGCCAATTTGCGGGGGGGCGATCGAGAGCACAGACGTCAACTATGTGAACAACGTTGGATCTTTCGTCTGAACACGACTGAACCCTTGGGTCTTAATTTGGAGTGTGACTGATGGAGTGTGATTTAAATGATCATCCGACCATGCCTTGTCATTCATCATTAACTTCGTTGTCCACTTCCTCTCATCACATGTTTAGCACAACCAATCTGCTGCCATTTTGCTACGGATAAGTCAACCGTGGGTTCCGGTTCACTTGGAGGTGATTTTCTGGTTCGACCAAGGTGCACTTGATACAGGGCTGTCCATGCCCGAAACATGCATGTCGTGCTGATCCACTGTGAAGTTTCATCGCCTATTTCCTCAGATAAGTGTTTGTTACACTACTTTTCACACCATCGTTCTCTGTTTGATCTTGTTGAATAAAAGGGCCCTGCCGACGCCGAGGAGGGAGTTTCCTTCTCCCCTCTCTTGTCAGTTTGGTCCCGACAAAAAAGTACATTCAGACAAGTTCATTGAAAGTTTTGGGAGAATCCTTTATGGTTTTTCGATGACTTTCCGTCCTAATGCGCTGCTATGTGGCAGAGCAGCATTTGAATCCTGGGTCAGGTTTGGCACACCCTTGTCGAGCCAGGGCTGGGGATACTGCGGAAGCAGCATTCACAAATCCCAGTGGTGGTAGGGTCCCTGTCATCATGCAATGGCCACATCTAGGGCACAGATTTCAGAATAAGGATTACAAGGTTTCAAAAAAATTGGGTTGGGTGAGCTGGATGAACATTTTATTTATTTAGCTAGGCTAATATACTACTTTTCACCGGATCAAAGCCGTTTACAGTGAATAGAACATCAGTTACACAGAACCAACATCTTGGATAGCAAGTAATACAGTTACATGGAACAAATAACATTTTGGTTATATAGTATATAACAGCAAACTTTGCAGTCATTGAACTATTTACAATAGGAGAGTTATACACAGATGGTATATTCTAACTATTTACAAGTGCAGATTCTGTCTTCTTGGTGTCATGTCAGAGGGGGTGTTAAGTGGTGGTTCCAAAGTGTTCAGAGAAATGGGTTTTCAGATATTTGCGGAAGGAGAGGAGGTAGGTGATATTCCTTATTGTGTCTGGCAGAGAGTTCCAAAGGGACGGTGCATCGAGTTCAAAAGCTCTGCGGCAACTTTGTTGGTTGAATTTTGTTTTGGATTGTGGTATGCTAAGTTTGATGACTGTAGCAGCTCTTCGTGGTCTGTTTGTATTGAATTTCTGAAGGAGGGATTGGAGGTGTGTGGCTGGGTAGGAGTGTAGTGCTTTGTGTGTAAGGAGTAAGGATTTATATTTGATTCTGCTGGGGAGGGGTAGCCAGTGGAGCTATTTTAAGATGGGGGTGATGTGGTCATGTTTAGCAGCTCCTTGGATTGTATGTGCAGCAGTGTGTAGAGCAGTTTGAAGGGGGAGGAGGGCGGATTGAGGGAGGCCCTGGTAGAACATAAAAAGGAAAATACCTAAATAATTACAATGAATGAACCATGACACTTGATCTGTTATAGTGCAAAGCGAGCTGGAAACCAAAGATGAGGAACTGTCAGCCGCCAACCTCCTTCCTCCCATGACCCAAAAAATGACTTGCCATGATAAATTCATTCAGCAAGCACAATCAATTCCTCTGATTTTTCTATGTATGTAATATACATAAGACTATTTATAAAGAGGTTTCTTTAAAAAAACATAAAAATAAAACTCCTAACCTTTAAATATAATTTTATACCTGCTCTGCCAAAAAGTAGTTGCACGCTTTGAAGTCTGACATCAAATTTGTCATATGCCTGGTCCATGATCTCTTCTAAAGATGAAAAACTGGATGCTCGACGACCACCTTGATTTATGCTGCTAAGCTGTAATTAAACAGATCATTAAATGTATTAACTTCAAGTACAATGAATAAGCAGCTGATAAAATGCTACCAACTTTTGTCACATTCTCAGAGTAGCGCCACACCACCAGAATTTGATGAGCATCTGCAAATTGTTCAGGATACTAAAGGTTTTTTGCTTTCTCTCAACAATGAATCTTGGGCCCATTATTGAAAAGCACTTAGTCAGTATCAAGCACTTATGCAGTCAGTATCATGTGCCAACTGTATTACTGTATTTTTTTGTTATTGTTAAATTAGCAGCATCAGAGGAGTGAAAACCTCTGCAAACAGCAAGCACCACTAGAGGAGAGGGAGCACGGCCACACCAAATGAAATCTTTTCTACTAAAGTTCTTTAGTAAAGATAACTTCATTTGGTGTGGTGTGCTCTCTACCCTCTTCTCTTGAGGTGGTGTTAAATTAGCAGCACTTATACAGCTAACTATAAAACTTTTGGTTAATTTTATAAAGGCTTTTTTATACATATATGCAAGTAGACATGCATAAAATGCCTCTTACAAAAATTACACCGCACAATGACGATATATACATGTAGACAATTTTAATGTAGGCATATTCGAGGTGGATCAGCATGAACATTTAAACAGTTCCCAAGCTTGTGTAAATGGATGTGTTCATTACAATTGCAATTTCTGCATTATTTCTAAAGCCCAGTCTCTCAAATTTACTGTTAAAGCTCTGTGCAGGTACTTGCATCATGCCAAAGAGCTCCTCCTTCTGGAGTTCATAAGATGCAATTATATCAAGATATGCTTAGAAATTCCTCTTAAGGACTTCCGGTGACGTCAGGGAGCAAATGGCTGCAGTTTAGCCTAGCTCCGTACTAATCCCATCGAAGTTGCTAAATTATAGCGGAGTCCCGGTGAAATAGTGGTTTGGAGAGCGGTATTTGGAGTGGAGATGTCTGTCCGGAAAAAGTTGGAGAGTTTTAAGTATGCGAAGCCTGAGGAACGGGACCGGCGAGATTCGGGGGAGATGGAGGAGCCGGAGGGGTCGGAGAGTCCGGACGAGGAAATGGAGAGAGGGGGCTGGCTGTCCGATGGCGCTGACCTTAAGGACTGGCTACGGGAGTTCAAGCGCGAGATAAAGGAAGAGCTGAAGGCGATACGGGGAGATCTGAGAGAGACACTGGCCTCATTGTGGCAGGACATGGCTGGTCTGGGTCTGCGGATTGAGGACGTGGAGGAGCACGTGGCGGGCCAGGCCGGGGAAATCCAGCAAGTATCGGAGGCCCAGAGTAAGCTAGCGAAGCAGGAGGAGCTGCAAGAGAAGCTGGAGGAAATAGAGGATCGGGCCAGGCGCAATAATCTGCGGATAAGGGGAGTCCCGGAGTTGGAGAAATTTATGAACTGTAGCCAAGTGGTGCAGAGACTGTGTGAGCACATTTTGAAAATGGATGGGGGCGCGGAGGCAGGGCCGGAGGTGCCCGGAGTGGAGAGAGCACATCAGAGCCTGGGCCCTCGGAGGGAGAAGCAAAGTCGGGATATCATTGCCTGCATGAGTAGCTTCCCCCTCAAAGAGAGGGTGCTGGCGATTGCTCGTAAGTACGGGCGGATCGCTTGGGAGAACAGCGAGATAGAGATTTACAACGATCTTTCCAAGGGCACCCTGGAGCATCGCAGAAGTATGCGGGAAGTGACGGCCTATCTTCTGGAAAAGAACTTGCGCTATAGGTGGATGTTTCCCTTCGGGATGTTGCTGACGGTCGGTGGAGCGTCAAGGAAGGTGAAGACTGCGGATGAGGCGTGGTCTGTTCTTGTGGAGCTGGGCTGTGAGCAGGTGCCGAAGCAAGTGGCGGGAGCCTAGGATCGGTCGGAGAAAGACTTGGACTGTAAAGCACAGGCCGTATCCCGGTGGCAGTGTGTCTGAGAAAGGCAAGCGATGGAAGCGGCTCTCGAATGGCAACCAGCATCAGCAGGTGGAGGAGGAAGGGTGAAAGGTCGGTCGCAGGTCCTCTGGCAAAGCGGGCTCGGAGCGAGCTCAGTGGGGTGATTGGAGGGAGATGGGAGGTGGAAGGGGGTTAATAGAAGAAATTCCTCTTAAATCAAGCCTGTGGCACCCAGCACTATGAGAAAGCTCTCAGTATCTTTCTGCTACTTTTTCTTAGCCTGTGATTGCATTTCTTGGTACTTTAAGATCTAACTCTCAACCCAATTCACAGAAGTAGCTTCAACTGACACCTGTAGAAATCAATGCCGTTCTGGAATTCTTCTCCTTTACCACTATAATTGATTTTCTTGCATCCAGGTTTTTATCAGTTGGAATGGGAGTAGCCCAGGTTATCTTAACATCTTCATTCTCCATAATTCTTGATCCCAGTGTTTTCCCCGTGCAAAGATGTAACATTTACAGCATTTCCAAAAGGATTAGACATACTACTTTATTGTGCCTTGCTGTATAGAACTTCTGCCATCAGAACTTTATGGCCAGCTACAAGGTGAGTCACTCTTTTGAGCCCTTCATTACAGAATCTACATGTATCTGCTTTGCCAATTTTTTTGATGCTGGCTATAAACAGTCTCATCTGAAATCCACTGTCCTGGGCTGCAAGTACCAGTTTGTCTCTCTTTAACCATTTGTGTGTCCAGTGTTGATTAACAAAAGGTTCCTGGAGTAACATGTCATATTTACTACTGTATTTGTATATTTTTTAGTCACTGGAACTGTACAGCTTCAGGTCATAGCGAGTGTGATGTTACAAGTCCATTTCTACCTCTCTCACTGACTGACTCATGGCTTTCCTCATTTCTGGATTCTTCTTCCCCCTCCCTTACTCTCGGTGACTTACTTTCATATTGATAAACCCTTCTGACCCCTATGCATCTCAGCTCCTTTCCCTTACCTCCTCATATAGAAACATAGAAATATAGAAATATGACGACAGAAAAAGACCACATGGCCTATCTAGTCTGTCCTCCCATAACTACAACAGTCCCCTTTTTACCTTCAGAGATCCTCTGTGTTTCTCCCATGCTTTTTTGAATTCAGTTACTGTCCTCATCTCTACCACCTCCACTGGGAGACTATTCCACGGATCCACTACTCTTTCCGTAAAGAAATGTTTCCGCATATCACTCCTGAATCTATCTCTCTTCACCCTCATCCCATGTCCCCTCGTAGCAGAACTTGCTTTCAATTGAAAGAGGCTCTCTCCCTGAACATTTATGCCACAGAGGTATTTAAACATCTCAATCATATCACCTCTATCCCGCCTTTCCTCTAAGGTGTACATATTAAGATCCTTCAGTCTGTCCTCATATGCTTTATAATGAAGACCACTAATCATTTTAGTAGCCACCCTCTGCACCAACTCCATCCTGTTCACATCCTTTTGAAGGTGCGGTCTCCAGAATTGCACACTATACTCCAAATGAGGTCGCACCAAAGACTTATACAGAGGCATTATCACCTCCTTTTTTCTGCTAGCCATTCCTCTCCGTATGCACCCAAGTATCCTTCTAGCTTTTGCCATCGCCTTTTCTACCTGTTTAGCTACTTTAAGATCATCAGACACAACCACGCCTAGGTCCCACTCTTCTTTAGTGGATAAAAGTACTTCACCCCCTATACTATATTGCTCCCTTGGATTGCTGCAGCCCAAATGCATGACCTTACATTTTTTAACATTAAATCCCAGCTGCCAAATTCTAAACCATTCTTCAAGCTTAGCTAGATCCCTCCTCATGTTATCTACCCCTTCCTGGGTGTCTACTCTATTGCAGATTTTGGTATCATCCGCAAAGAGGCAAACCTTACCTGAAAGCCCTTCCGCTATATCACTAACAAAGATGTTAAAAAGAATCGGACCAAGGACAGATCCCTGGGGCACACCACTGATAACATCCTTCTCCTCAGAGTGAGCTCCATTTACTTGTACTCTTTGTCGCCTCCCACCCAACCAATTTCTAACCCAAGCAGTAACTTTAGGGTCTATCCCTAGGGTGCTCAGTTTGTTTATAAGTCACCTGTGAGGAACAGTGTCAAAGGCTTTACTGAAATCTAAATACACCACATCTAGGGCTCTCCCTCGGTCCAACTCCCTGGTCACCCAGTCAAAGAAATCAATCAGATTTGTCTGACAAGACCTGCCTCTGGTGAATCCATGCTGCCTCGGATCCTGTAATCCGCTGGACTCCAGAAACCTCACTATTTTTTCTTTCAGCAGCATTTCCAATAATTTACTCACCACCGAAGTTAAACTAACCGGCCTGTAGTTTTCAACCACATCCTTACTTCCGCTTTTATGTAAAAGCACCACATGAGCCTCTCTCCAGTCCTTTGGCACCACTCCCGACTCCAACGAGGCATTGAAAAGGTCAGTCAGTGGAGCTGCTAGAACGTCCCCAAGTTCCCTCAGTATTCTCGGGTGTATCCCATCCGGTCCCATCGCTTTGTCTACTTTAAGTTGAGATACTTTCTCACGAACACAGTCTTTTGAAAATTGTTCAAGATGTCCTTTGCTTCTGTTCCTATTTGTGGGTGTTTTCTGAGGTCCTGCTCCTGGTTCTTCATCTGTGAACACAGAACAAAAATATTTGTTAAGCAATTCCGCTTTATCCTTATCAGCTTCTACATATTCCTTCCCTGCACCCTTGAGTCTGACAATACCACTCTTGCCCTTCCTCTTCTCACTAATATATTTGAAAAATGTCTTATCCCCCCATTTTATTGCATTGGCTATTTCCTCCTCCTTTTGAATCTTTGCCTTCTTGACTACTTTGCTAGCTTCTCTAGGTTTTTCCAAATACAGATGCCTGTCTTCCTCTCTCTGTGATCTCTTGTATTTCATGAAGGTCTCCCTCTTTTTCTTCACTTTTTAAGCTACTTCTTTTGAAAACCTTAGCGGTCTCCTTTTCCTTTTACCTTTATTTACCATTTTAACAAAAAGGTTGGTTGCCCTTAAAATATCCCCTTTCAGTTTTTCCCACCGTTTTTCTACATCCCTCAGCTGTTCCCATCCAACTAACGACTCCCTGTGGTATTGGCCCATCTTCGCAAAGTTAGTCTTCCTAAAGTCTAAAGATCTTCGCCTTTGAATGGATTCTAACAGCCCTAGTCCTAATACTGAACCACACCATCTGGTGATCACTGGATGCAAAATGATCTCCCACTACAACATCAGAAACACTTTCACCATTAGTAAGCACCAAGTCCAGCATGGCCCCTTCACGTGTGGGGTCTGTTACCAATTGCCTGAATAGTTCTCCCTGTAGAGAATCCAGGATCTCCTTACTTCTAGATGATACTGCAGCAGGAATGTGCCGTTCAACATCTGGCATATTGAAATCTCCTATCAGTAGCACTTCCCCTTTCCTAGCAATGCTGCACATGTCTTCAATTAACTCTGTCCACCTCTTCCTCTTGTGAGGGAGGTCTGTATATCACACCAATGTAAATAGATATTTCTCTTTCCGTCTTTCTAGTTTAACCCACAATGCCTCCCCTCTCCCTTTTAAGCTCTGTAATTCCAAAGCTTTAATAGTAGTTTTTACATATAGTGCCACTCCTCCTCCCCTACTTCCTACCCTGTCCTTTCTGAATAAAGTATAGCCAGGTATAGTTACATCCCAATCATGGTTTTCTGTGAACCATGTTTCTGTAACTGCCACTAAATCCAAGTCAGCCACTCCCACCAAAGCTTCAACATCAGGGATTTTATTTCCCATGCTACGGGCATTTATACACACTGCTTTCCATATGTTACCCCTGTTACCCATTTCCATAAAGTTATTTAATGTATCACCTACTTGGGGGCTTTCACTTACCTGGGGGCTTTCTTCACCCATCCCCAACAAATCTAGTTTAAAGCCCTCTTCAGTAGATTAGCCAGTCTACTACTGAAGACGCGTTGACCTTTCTTGGACAGATGGATGCCATTTCTGCTCTGCAACCCATGGAACAGCTCCAATATATAACCTCCATCTTTGCTCTTCTGCCCCCTCTCATCAACATGGTCACTGCCTTGACCTTGTTTTCTTTTCTAATTGTTTACTCTCTAATTTCTGTACCTCAGTTCTTCCCTTATCTGACCACCACCTGGTTAAGCTTCACTCTTCATTATTCCCTGCCTCAATCTCACCCAGTCTCCTCCTACCTTTTAGATATCTTTATGTTATCCATCCACTGACTTTTTCCGCTACTATCTAATCACTCTTTCTTCTACTCTGTCCTAAATCTGTTGAGGGTATAACTTCCTATAACACTGCTCTCCCCTCTGCTCTGGATAATCTTGCTCTGCCCATACCATGTCCTATGAGGCACACTTCACCTCAGCCCTGGCTAACTTCAACTACCTGCTACCTACCCTCCTGTTCCCACTCAGCCAAGTGTACTTGGCTCAAATCCTGTTTCCCTTTCTGACTTTCTTCACTTCAGATTCATGCTTACTTCAAGTCTGCCATTGCTCTCCCCAAGCAAAACTATTTTATCCATTTGACTAGCTCTTGGCCTCTGATCCCTGCCATCTCTTTTCAACTCTCAACTCTTAAGGTGCTTCCGCCTCCAATACTTCCTTCTTTCTGTCCAAACCCTAGCCAACTATTTCCATGACAAAATCCATTTTACACTCCAAGTCCTCACTAAAATCTTGTTCACTCCCTCTTCATTATGAACTTTTCCCCTCAACGTCTCGCCTTTTCATCCTTTTCTAAGATCTCTGATGAGGAAACCTCTTTTCCGCCTCTAAACTCATTACCTGTCCATCTGATCCTATCCCCACCCCTCTCCTTAATGCCATCTCCTCCTCCGTCACCTCTTCCATCTCACATATTCTCAATTTTTCATTCTCTAATACAATTTCCCTGCAGCCTTCAAGCATGCTGCGAATACATCTCTCCTCAAGAAACCTTCACTTGACCCTACTTGTCCTAATTAACTGACCCTTCTCCCTCCTTCCCTTCATTTCTAAACTTCTTGAATGTGCAGTTCTCCCCTGCTGCCTTGAATTTCTCTCCTCTCATGCCCTCCTAGATCCACTTCAGTCTGGGTTTCCATCCCTTTCATTCTACTGAAATGGCTCTTTCCAAAGTCTTGAGTGACTTGTTCCTAAGTCCAAGGATCCTTACTAGGTTCTCATTCTTCTCAACTTTTCTGCTGCTTTTGATATGGTTGACCACTTTCTCTTTGACACTTTATCCTCTTGGTTTTAGGGGCATGTGCTGTCTTGGTTCTTTTCTTATCGCTCCCACCGCTCTTTCAGTGTTTGTTCTAGTGGATACTCCTCCACTGCCATCCCTCTGTTGGTGTACCACAAGAGTCTGTTCTGGGCCCTCTCCTTTTCACACTCTATAACCAGTTCCTTGGTGCCCTCATCTCTTCCCATGGCTTTCAGTATCATTTTTATGCTGATGACTCAAATATATCTATCTACACCTGACATTTCTCTTACACTCCAAGCCCGTATCTCTGCCTGCTTATCTGACATCACCGCCTGATGTCTCACCGGCATCTAAAATTGAACATGGCCAAGACCAAACTTCTTATATTTTTCCCCCTAAACCTTCCTCCCCTTTTTTTCTCTCTGTTGAGAACACTTTTCAGCTTCCTGTTTCCTCAGCCCGCAACCTTGGGCTCATCTTTGACTCCTCCCTCTCCTTCTCCACACATATTCAACAGATAGCTAAAACTTGCTGTTTCTTTAACATTAACAAAATTGCCCCTTTCTCTCTGAACACACTAAAAAAACACCACATACCCTTATTCACTCTTTGGTCACCTCCTGTCTCGACTACTGCAACCTCCTCTTTGCTGGTCTTCCTCAGTCATCTCTTCAGTCTGTTCAGAACTCTGCTACGTGGCTAATCTTCCATCAGCCCTGATATACTCATATCGCTCTTCTCAAATCACTTCATTGGCTCCCCTTCTGTTTCCATATCCAATTTAAACTTCTTCTGGCCTATAAATACATTCACTCTAGTGCCCCTCACTAACTTTCCTCTCTCCTTACTCCCCTCCCCGTGAACTCTGCTCTTCCTCTGGCTTTCTTCTCTCTATGCTCTTTTCTTCCACTGCCAATTCCAGACTTTAATCTTTTCACCTTGCTGCTCCTTATTCCTGGAGCAAACTTTCTGCAGCTATATATCAGGTCTCATCTCTCCCCCTTTTCAAATCCATGCTAAAAGCTCTCCTCTTTGAGGCTGCTTTTGGATCCTAATTCCTTTGTTCTACTTGTGTCTCCTTTCCCTATATGAACCCCTTGTTTCTCTTATATTGCACTGTCTGTCTTGATTAGACTATAAGCTATAATGAGCAGAGCCTGTCTTCTATATGTTCTTGTTCAGCACTGCATACACTTTGCAGCACTATCTAAATGATTAATAGTAGTAGTATTTCTGGGTTACCTTCTTAGAATTCAGGCTAAATCTGTATCACAAAGAGTCAAGAGGAATAGTCCTTGGATTATGCACTATACAAAACAGAAGTGGTGACAGGAAATCGCCACAAAAGTTTTCCTTACTGGACCTTGATGTTAGGAATGATGAACAGACCATCTTCATACTTCAAATGAAGTGTGGTTTACCATGTTTTCATAGGGCCTGGACAAAGGTATAAGGCCTGCAGCAGATTCAGCTGTAGAATCCGAAGAGGAATATTGACTGGCTGGTCTCAGCTTGGCTCTTTGAAGGCTGGTGTGGCCTCTCAGACAGCAAGGAGGATGAGCAGTCCTCATATCAGAGCTATACTGAGGGCTGGGGTTCATCCAAACCTCAATGCTCTCGACATCATCCTCAGTTTTCAGATCTGTCTACAGTCCTCCCTCAGCCGCTTCAAGACAAATTTGAAAACTCACCTCGTCTGACAAGCATCTGACCTTCAAGAATAAGCAATGCTAAATGGGGGGGGGGGGGGTTATTTTATCCCCATCTGAAGTCCCCTTGAGTCTGTCTGCCTGCAAGCGAGTATTCTTTCCTCTGATGTCCTAATTCTGTTGCATGCTTTCACCCTCGCCTACACTATCCTGCACTTGATTGAGTTCCTCGTTACTCTTCTTGTTCCTTTTTGATATTATATTTGCAAATTGCCTTGTACAGTATACTTGGCAAAAGGTGGCATAGTAAGCTAAATAAACCATAAACCATATGCTGATGCACAGATTCCTCTGCCTGATGCTTGCCATCTTCAATCCTCAGTGTTTTAAGGACAAGGACAAATCTTTCCTCCTCACCGTTATCAGTGGGCATCCTATGCTGGGGAAATCTCCAAGTGAGCTTGAGAGCTCCTCAAACATTGATGCACCGCCAGCATCCAAAGCATTTCCAGAAGCCATGAAGAGAGATGCCAAAGATGATGGCTTGGTCTTCTCTGCACCAAAAATAAATTTTCCCTGTTTCTCTTGACCCTGGAGTCCTCTCCTTGTCAGCTGCAAACAGACAAAACACCAAGCACTACAGGCATCATCCGTGTGCGTTTTTAATAGACAATGACCTGAGACATCGAGTGTACTTTTTATATCCATGGGAAGCTTTTTGGAACATAATAGCTTGGAAAACTAGACACAGCAAGATCAAATGACTATTTTAATTAAAGTAAAAATTATAATAAATGGAATACCTGAGGCCTAAATGTGACCAAAGGCAGCTCTGCAAGAAAAAAAAGTAAACTTTATAAGCAGCCAAAAGACACTCAACTAAGGAAATATAAAGGGAAAGCAGCACACAAACGGTGGCAGCAGGTAACTTACAAATAGTCAAGCAAAGAGTAAAATAACAGATCACTGGAGAACACCATGAAGAGATACCAAAACGTCTATGGGGCTCCAGAGAAAATGGAAGACTGAGGAAATTGGACACAGAGGCAGCAGGTAGGAATAAGCATATATGAGAGGGACTGCTCGGAGCTTTTAGAAGCTGAGAGAAATTCCCACGCAAGGCTCCATCGGTGAAGTGACCCATGTGTGAGCACTTATCCTGTTAGTCCACGGAGAAAAAAATATTTGCACTACTTACTGACGTCATGGTGTGTCCCTCACTTTTTGAAAGAGTAAACATGCATATTAAGGGGGGTAACTTTCTAAAGTATTTTCTGCATGTAAAGCATATTTTAGACATGGAAAATAGCTATTAGAAACTTATGCTTCTGAATACATGCATACTTTCATACAATCCAGGTGCAGGCATTCATGTGGGCAGTATTTGGGTGGAACTGCTGGCAAGTTACGAGGCATGCATATACTTTCTCAATTATTCATGTATATGCATATGGAGTACATGCACACAGATGTGCGTGCCTCAGTGTGTGCATATTTGAGATAGTTCTGGGAGCCTAATTTATAAAAAGGACATAGGCACACCATTCCCTTTCTAAAAGACACATTTTGAAAACTTTTATAGATGCCCTGATATAAAATTTTCCCCATAAGGATTTAGCAGTGGCCAGACTCAGAATCTGGGTATCAATTTAGCTTGTTCAGCTTGTGCGGATGATTGGCTTTTCCTAATATGTTGTAGGGACCACTCACATTGGGGATCATGCCCTGGATCTTGTTTTTTTTGAAACAGGATGCTGATTCAACAGTTATATCTAGCCCCAGGAAGCAAATGGTCTCTTGGTCAGACCATTAGATGATATCTTTCCAGGTTTCAGTAGATGCTTGGGAGTGTTGCTATGTTGAACCACAACTGTGAATCCAGGCCTAAAAGGGAGATTTTTTTCAAAGGAGGTACTGGCCAATGTGCCAGTTTGGTTCGAAGACCTAGTAAGGGTAGATGCAATGGCTGCTAGATGGAATGATGGTCTGACTGAAAAGTACGATTGTTTAGCATCAATACAGAAGGTCAGAGTGTTTGAAGACCAGGTATAACACCTGCATTTAGGATTAGAAAGCAAGAACGTGAACACCTCAAATAATGCTGGTAGAGGGTTAAGGACAATAACTTTGGATCCTTTTGAAAATTAAGGCAACAGTCTATAGGAAGGAATCAAGGAATACTCAAAAAAAAAGTTATGCTATGAAGGTAATGGAGCTTTACTATCCAATTTGAGATAGCTTTTTCAGACTGTACAATCCCCAGGCTACCCATACCTTTGTGAGGATTTTGTCTCCTTTTTTTCAGTATAAAATTTCCCTTATATGTGGTGAGCTGGCCCTAGTGCCAGCTTCCTTTACAGCAGGTCCTTCTAAGATTGATCAGCTTTAAAATGAGTTTTGGGAGGGTCTGCAGGGCTGACAGCCAGTGTACCAGAGATGGGCTGAACTCTTATTTCCCCTGCTGAGGCGTGTAGGTGGTTTTGTTTAGCCACATGTGGGTCTTATCCTTGTCCAGTTCCTTAGTGGCATCTAGCTGGTGACACGATTAATGTTAGAATTAGTCTGATGGTTAATTTCTCCCTTTGGGAAACTGCTTTTCCTTCTGTCTTCAATTGGGCATATATCACCCCAGTACTGAAAGGGATATCTGTTGATCGTGGTCAGACCAAATATTACAAACCAAACTTGCCATTTTTGGAGAAAATAATTGAAAAGGCTATGACACAGTTCTTGGGTCTTCTTGAAGATTATAATCTTTGATAAAGTACCAGTATCCTGTTGGCCTAACAGCAGCACAGACCCTCCTTGCAATGCTTATTGATGACACCCATGAGCTGCTTTTAACAATCAGCTAAGTCTTGTAATTGTTATATGTTTCCACGGTCTTTGACAAAGTTTGTCACAAGAAGTTGTTGAATTATTGGAACATGACTGGGTTGGGGGGGGGGGGGTCCCAAGTTGTCATGTGGTTTGCCTCCTATTTGGAACGTAGAGAACAGGTTGTCCAACTGAATGGTAAGGTGTCCCTCCCCTAGCTGCTTGAGCAAAGGGTTCTAAAAGGGGTTGGTATTGTCTCCCTATTTATCGAATATCTTTGATGTCCTTGTGTAGGGCTATGCAGAAAGCAGGAATATCACTTTATATCTATGCGCATTGTGTCCAAATTCTGATTCCTCTTTCGCTGGGTAGAGATGACATCATAAAGCTTGTTAATGATCACCCTGCCTCACTTTCATGCCAGTTTTGAGTTTTGGGCCTCAAATTTAATACTGCCCATGTCTGACCTGTTGACAGGGAAGGGTGGCCTGGGATGCAACTATCTCAAAATCAATACTTCTTGTACCATTCAGATGTGTTGTGATTTGGGCACTCGTTTGGTATCCCAGCTGACTATGGCTACTCAGGCCAGGCAGGTGATACATCTTTGTTGCGACATATCCAAAGCTGTGTCCTTACCCGTTCAATGCCATAAGAACATAAGATATGCCATACTGGGTCAGACCTAGGTCCATCAAGCCCAGTATTCTGTTTCCAACAGTGGCCAAACTAGGTCATATGTACCTAGCAGTTTCCCCAAGAGACACAAGTTCCACAATGCTTGTACTGGGGAGGTGACCAGGGTTCTGCTGATGTCCCAATTACTGTAATGCCCTATTGCTTGGGCGAGCTCAAGATCAGGAATAGCTTCAGCTGGTGCAGAACTCCGTTGCAAAGCTTATAATAGGAGTTAGGAAACACGACTATATTACCTTGGTGCAACATTGGCTCCCTATATATTTCAAATCTGAATTTAAGGTCCTCCTGCTGGTCCTTGAACAGGATGGCTCTGAAGTATCTGGACTGTAAATTGCTTTGTTACACCTCTGGCCCCATGTTGTATTCACAATAGCCTATTGGTAGTACCTTCTGTTAAGGTTATGTGTGGAGCATGGCACGGCACTTCAAAAAAAGGCTTTCTGTGCATGCATTTCTACTCTGGAATGCCTTACACAGGTAAGTAAGATCGATCATTGATCTTAGACTGTTCCATAAGGCACAAGAGACATTCCTATTTATGAAAGCATTTGGGGAGGAAGAATAATGAGGCGGCACTGTCTAAGGCATTTGTAGTAACTGTACCAACTGAATTACTTCCTGGTATGTTCATTAAAAAGGCTCGGATCCTGATCCGGTATCTGGGTGTTTTTATTCCAGACCGTATAGAGAATCTGTATGAGGTGAATGTGAGACCAATGATTGAAAAAACCATTGCACGACTTTTGAAGTGGAGAGATCTCCCGTTAACACTTATGGGAAGAGTGGCACTTGTAAAAATGGTGGAATGGCCAAGGTGGTTGTATCTATTGCGTCACCTTCCTATTTGGTTGGTACGTCGTGATGTGGAGCTTCTACAGAAGCAAATCGTCAAATTTCTTTGGAGGGGCCGGCGGTCTCGGATAGCGCTAGCGGCTCTTATGAAACCTGGGGGGGAAGGAGGCCTTGATCTGCCTTCTCTGTGGCAGTATAATTTGCTGTGCTTGCTCCAGCCTCTTGCTGATCTGGTCACGGCTGGGGGGAATTTCCTCCCATTGGAACTGTTCGATGTGATGGTGGAGTCATGTCACAGGGTGTTTATGTTACATGTTGATAAGCGGGGTTTGTCCAGAGCCGGGCGTCAGTCTGTGTATTTGGCAGCACTTAGGCAAGAATGGAGGGTGGTGTGTCAAATGCGGGGTTTAAGTTGGAAATGCACGGACTGCCTGCCTTTGGGGGGGAATCTGGAGTTTGAACCAGGTTGACAAGGGTCTGTTGGAAGGGTGTGGGCAAGAGCAGGGTTAGTTTATCTAGGGCAGTTGCGGATGGTAGGTGTTGGGGAATTGGATTCTTTTCAGTCCTTAACGCAGAGATATAATTTAGACCAGCGCTCCTTTTATTTCTATCTGCAGTCCCGTCACTATGTTTGTGGGCACCAGAGGGAAATGGGCTTGCGGTTTGGGAAGGAGGGTCTTTGGGAGGTTCTAGACTTGCTAGGGGAGAATGTGTCGCTGAGAGGAATTCACAAACCTTTGTGGTCTCTTCCCGAACGCGTTAATGTATATCACTCATCAATAGCACGTTCACTCAAAACACTGTAGTAAAGTAGAATCAATCATTCTTATTGCAACACTGTAATAAGGTCTCAGACTTGTATCGCACTTAAATCCAGACTTGCGTCCATTCATGTAGTGCTATATTTTGCATCAATGACCTTATAAACTATTGTAATCTGTTATTACTATTACGCTGTGCAGACTCTTTAATGGTGAGCTAAAACTTAACTTAATCGCTCCAGTGAGTCATGCCCAGCGAGCTAAACGGAGAGGAATTCGGCAAAAGCTCTGGCCAGAGGGGGAGATGGGCAGACTTGAGGGGTTAAGCCAAAGATGGGCCTGTGATAGTCTGTCGCAGATAACAGTGGAGCTACTTCGGAAGGCGTGTTCTCAGATTAAACGGAGCTTGGAGTCTATAAGGCTGCAGGAGCTCCAGTATAGATTTTTATGAACAGCTTATGTATCCAAAGTACAGGCCGCCAAGATGGGATTGGCTTCGACGGATGTTTGTGGGCTATGTTTGATGGAGCGAGGGACGTTGTTGCATCGCTTTTGGCAATGTAGCAAAATCCGTAGCTTTTGGGATGCAGTGATTGTTAAGTTGGGGGGTTGGAGGGTACGGAGGGGGGGTTGGCCCTCGGTAGAGTGGTGTCTTTTTGGGGTCTATTCAGGAGTTGCTCCAGTGGATAAAGGTTGTAGGGCCTTGTATGAGCGGGGTTTCTTAGTAGCAAAGCAATGTGTTTTAGGGACTTGGATGGAGGTTAGACCTCCGTCGGTTAGTAGGTGGGTTCAGGGTATGGTGGAGCTACAGGCTTTGGAACGGATGACGGCTACTTTTTTGGGAGGGAGGAAGGTGAAAGAAGTGGAAGCCATTTGGGAGGGGGTTGCCTAATCTTTTCTGTGGTGAAGGGCTCTTCTCGTCTATGGGAGGTATGTTGGGATTTGGCATTTCCATGCACACATCTGATTGCTTGCACAGTTACCTAAGGGGGGAGGATGGGGGTGGGGGCGATTAATGATTAATAATGATGATTGATGAATGATTAATGAGTATTAGGTTTGAGATGTATTTCGGATCTTCTGCACCTGCTGTAGTTGTGTATTATGTTGTAGGTATGGCGTGCAGTTGTTGTGATATGGTTACTGATGTTCAGTTGGAAATAAAAATCATTTTCCTAAAAAGGCTCGGATCCCAGGTTGGGGGAGGGGGGTGTTATTTTGTGATAACTGCATACATTGCACTTGTTTTCTTATACATCACACAAAGTGGCTTGACTGTGCAGTAAATAACTAAAATCCACTTATATCATACATCTTGCAGAGAACATGAGCCTGACTCAGGCCAAACAACTCTCTCCATGATAGCTAAACTAGAGAGACTTGGTAGAAGAGAAACTCAGTAGCTGCAGATGAAGGTTCAGGGTACCATAGCTCTAGTTCAGGTCAGTTCCAATTGTACTGGAATCTCAAAGAGGAAGGAACCTGCACAGCAAAAAAAAAGACTTCTACTGAAAGCCTATACATTTTTAATGCAGAACTTCTCATTAAAAACAAAATTACTCTTGAAAGCACTGCCGTGCATAAATTTCCTGGCATGTTTAAATTTTTTCACTAAGGCAATTAAAATTTCAAGATGAAAATTACGCAATCACATCCACCTATGTATTCACAATGATTAGAAGATTTGGCTGGCTTTTCTAACTGTACTTATAGTAATAACATTTTAGCTTCAAATTACTGCTTCTATTATTTAAACTCTTTCATGCCTATTTGTCATTAAATATATACCTGTAAACTACCAAAATCCAAGATTAGCAGGTCTGACTTCTCATGGTAGAAACCAGTCTGTGGAACCACAAGGTAAGAAGGATTTAGATTGATCCTCAAATCCAGCACTTTTCTTGTTTCAATAATATGTGAAAGCCCTAAATACAAATATGGTTAAAAAAAAAAAAAAAAAAAAAAAAAGAATATAGCAATTTATTAAAATTAAACCAGTTTGCCATTATTACAGCAGTCTATATTTTATACTAAACTGAACAATTTAACATTTATTTTTTTAATTCTTTAAGTTACTTCCCTGACATTTTCAGAACTCTGCATTATCACCACAGCCACACAGCTCTCATATAAAAAGCCAAATATCAGGGCAAGCTCAATTCCCCCCTGTATTTTAACAAAGGCTCTGCTGAACACAGAGGGGGTTATTCTGAGACACAAATAGTGGGGATAAACATTCATCCCCACTACTCGTGCCGGCGGCAGCCCCTGACTAACTTTCCTTCTAGTTGTGAGGGGAATGGGCGGCACGGGGGCAAAGAGTGGGCAGTCGCCAGCCCTGGATGTACACGGCCAGCAAAATGTCCAGAGAAGTAATTCCACCCCCAGGGTAGAATAACTTCCCTGGATATTTCATTTTAACGATGCCGGGACGCAGATGGGGCGTGAGGTGGGGCTTAGGAGCCGGATCGGGGGTCAGGTTGCAGGGAATAATCACTAACCCAGCGGCCGGCATTGCAGCTTTTAAATGAAGCCGTGGTGCCATGGCAACATGACGCCATTGTGCCGTGGCTCCATTTAACAGTCCTGACTGAGTTAGCCGGTCTGTGGCTTTACATGCAGGCCGGGAATGAATCACAGTCCCGGCCTGCATGTGCATGCTTAAATCGCGATTCTGACCCCACGGGGCTTGACGCACTCTGCGGGATCAGAATTGCGCTCCCCTTTGTACTTCCGGCTCAGACCAGACATAGAAAAAGGATGTATGCGTGGGTCAGAATCAGACCCAGAACGTTTTGTAAAATACATCTTTAGAAAGTGCAGCCATGCATGTGTACATGGAGAGGGGGTCCATCTAGTCTGCCCAGTAAGGTGGCTAGGAGTTTTATCGACTTCTCTCCATGTAGGTTACGCTAAACTAACATGGCTACCCTTCTGGAATTTTTCACTGTATACAAGAAAGCACTGGCTATCTAAATTATTGCTCAATATTTACAGTTCTTTAACCATATACATTAGGAGGTAAAGCAAAGCATAGTTACTCACCTGTAACAGGTGATCTCCGGGAACAGCAGTAATATAATCCTCACATATGGGTATCGTCGGTACCGACGGAGACTGCACGGAAACGTGCCCCATCATCCAATTAGAAAGCTTTTGGGAGCATCTCACAGCGCCTGCGTGCTGCCTTCCTGCCTTTCCCAACTGCCTCTCTCCAGTTGAGTTTTAAAGCTGAGACAAAGAGAGAGAGAGGGAAAGAGAAAGAGATAGAGAGATATAACTCCTAGGAGAGGTGGGTGGGTTGTGAGGACTATATTCCTGCTGTTCCCGGAGATCACCTGTTACAGGTGAGTAACTATGCTATCTCCGGGAACAAGCAGGAATGTAGTCCTCACATATGGGGACTCCCTAGCTTTAGATGCCAGGGAGAGACCCCAGAAGTTGTGTGCCCCTATGAAAGGGCTCCACTTCCCCCCATGGATCTCTGGCATCCAACCAGGGATGGCGGGTAGGAGTTGATTAGGTATGGAACAGGTGTTGGAGAACAGCCTGACCAAACAAGGCATCCCGGCGGGAGTCCTTGTCCAAGCAGTAATGGGCTGTGAAGGTATGAACAGAGGCCCAGATGGCTGCTCGACAGATGTCAACGATAGACACAGAGTGCAGATAAGCCATTGAAGCTGCCATGGCTCTCACATTATGAGCTGTGACATGGCCTTCCAGAGGAAGATTCTTACTCTGATAGGCAAAGGAAATACACTGAGCAGTCCAGTTAGACAGTGTCCTCTTGGAGACTGGAAGTCCCAAATGAGAAGTAACAAAAGCAACAAAGAGTTGAGAGGACTTTCTATGTTGCTGTGTTCTTTGTAAGTAAAAGGCTAAAGCTCTTTTACAGTCCAAGGTATGAAGATTCCTCTCTGCATTTGATGCATGAGGCCTTGGAAAAAACACAGGCAGGTAGACCGCCTGGTTTAGATGAAAAGGCGAGACCACCTTTGGCATAAAGTGTGGATGAGTCCTAAGGACTACCTTGCCAAGATGGAACCTTGTATAAGGTGGATCAGCTACTAGTGCCTGCAACTCACTGATGTGACGTGCTGATGTGATTGCCATGAGAAAGATAACCTTCCAAGAATGGAATTTCAATGAGGTAGTAGCTAAGGGTTCGAAAGGTGGCTTCATGAGCTGACCAAGAATCAGGTTTAAGTCCCATAGCACAGGTGGTGGCCTAATGGGAGGCTTAGTTAGAAGAAGCCTCTCATAAATCTTGCTACAAGAGGATGGGAGGAAATAGGCTGTCCATTCAGAGGCTTGAAAGAAGCTGCAATAGCACTCAAATGGACTCTTACTGAGTTAGTCTTCAGCCCTGCATTGGATAAATGAAGGAGATACTCCAGTAATGATTCCAAAGGTATCGCAAGGGGATTGAGACCCTTCTGCGAGCACCATATGGTAAACCTTTTTCACTTGAAAGCATAAGAGCATCTTGTGGAAGGCTTCTTGGAAGCATAAAGGATATCCTTTACTTGCTGAGGGAGGTTAAGATCATGAAGATCTAGGCCTTCAGCAACCAAGAAATGAGATGCAGAGACTGGGGATTGGGATGCCATAACACTCCATTCTCCTGGGACAGGAGATCTGGAGCAGACCCTAACTCCAGGGAGGGAGCTTGAGAGAAATGTAGAAGCAGAGGGTGCCACACTTACCGAGGCCAATGTGGAGCTATGAGAATCATATGGCCTCCGTCTCTCTGAAGCTTGAACAGGGTTTTGGGAATCAGGGGAATGGGTGGAAAGGCATACAGGAAGTCTTGACCCCAGTGAAGGAGGAAAGAATCCCTGGCCTGAGAGCCCTGAGCCGGAATTCTGGAACAGAACCGGGAAGTTTGGCATTCAACAGACTTGCAAAGAGGTCTATGTCCGGGTTCCCCAAATTTGAAAAATCTTGGCCACCTGGTCTGCATTGTAGAGACCATTCGTGTGGAAGCAGAACTCGACTGAGTCTGTCTGCCCAAGAGTTTTGGATGCCTGGAAGATACACTGCCAGGAGATGAATCTGATGCTCTCTGGCGAGGGCCCACAGTCGCAAAGCTTCGTTGCAAAGCAACAGAGTGCCTGTTCCCCCCTGCTTGATCACGTAGAACATGGCTAATTGATTGTCCGTATGAATGAGGACTGTCTTGTAGCTGAGCAGGGTGTGGAACACTCGAAGAGCAAGGAAGATTGCTCTGAACTCCAAGAGATTGATATGTAGATGAGTCTCCTGTGGAGTCCAGGTGCCTTGGGTGGAGAGGTCTTGCAGATGAGCTCCCCAACCCATCGGAGAAGCATCTGTTGTGAGAGTTGTCTGGGGTAGGGGTTGAAATGGGGACCCCAGCAACAGGTTTTGAGTGGACTGCCACCATTGGAAGGACAAAATAAGGTGATTTGCGTTTGCTATTTTGTCTGACAGGCACCCTGATGCCTGGGTCCACTGAGTGGATAAAGTCCACTGGCTGCTCTCATATGGAGGCGAGCATAAGGAACCACATGTACGGTAAATGCCATGTGGCCTAGTAGTTGTAGCATTTCTCGGGCAGTGAGATGAGGTTTCAGCACTGCTTGAGAATCTAATTGCACCATGCGAAGGTGATGGGCCTGGGGAAGATAGTCCCTTGCTTCTCTGGTATCCAGCAAAGCTCCTATGAACTCTAGAGACTGATTGGGAGTTAGACAGGATTTTGGGATGTTTATGACAAGACCCAAATACTGAAGGATTCGCATTGTGCAAGATAGAGAAGACCTGGCCTCTGACTCTGATGGGGCTCAAATGAGCCAGTCGTCTAAGTAAGGGAAGACAAATATCCCTAGAGTGCGGAGAAATGCTGCTATTACAGCCATGCATTTCGTGAACACTCTTGGTGCTGAGGCCAGGCCAAAAGGAAGCACCCTGTATTGGTAGTGCTTTCCTTGAAAAAGGAACCAAAGGAACTTTCTGTGAGTTAGATGGATGAGAACATGGCTGTACGCATCCTTGAGATCTAGAGAACAAAGCCAATCCTGACTCAGCAGAGTTCCTAGAGAAATCATCTTGAATTTCTCTTTGAACAGGAATTTGTTCAATTCTCTGAGGTCCAAAATAGGTCTGTATCCCCCTGTTTTCTTTGGGATAAGGAAATAGGGGGAGTAAAACCTTGTACCCTGTTGGTGGATGGGTACTTCTTCTATTGCCCCTTGGGCAAGAAGCATAGTGACCTCTTGATCTAACAGGTTGATAAGAGAGGTCTGAGAACTGAACTGTCTTACCATTGTGTGAGGGGGCATGCACAGAAAGTGCAGCTTGTACCCCTCTCTTATAATGGAGAGTGTCCAATGCTCTGCTGTTATCTGCTCCCACCTGGGGGCAAAGTGACATAACCTTCCTGGAATGGTGGAAGGCTCTGGTCCATTGAGGGCCAGGAAGGCTAAGTTCTCTAGAAGAAAGTCAAAGGCCTTGTGGAGGCTAAGACTGCTGAGGCGGTTGAGGCTTAGCAGTCTTTGCTTTCCTTTGTTTAGGTGGTTGCTGACCTTTCCGGGTAGGCTGACCTGTAGAACGTCCCTGCTGGGAATAAGAGGGATAAAACCTCTTCTTTTTTGAGAAGAAAGGCTTTCTGATAGACTTTTCTCGCAGGATCAGCTGTGGCTTTGGATAGCCTATCCAAAGTGGAGTTGTCAGCATCTAATTCATTGGCTTTTTCTTGCCAATTTTTGCCAAATAAATTCTCACCTGTACAAGGGATATTGCCCAGTTTGTCCTGCACCCAGAGCTCCAAATCGGATGCCTAGAGCCAGGCAATTCTACGTGCACCTATGGCAATAGCAGAGGTTCTGCTTATGCACTCAAAACAGTCAAAAGCTGCACGGTTGACAAACTTAGACGCATCCTGGGTATGTTTGACCAGTGTGAGAAAATCCTGCCTTCTATCCTCAGGAAGAGGAGGGTTCAGAACCTCTAAATCACCTGTGACTTCTTTAAGGAACATTCCCATATATAAAATATAGGAACTGATCCTGGCAGAAAACATGGAAGCCTGGAAAGTATGACGTCCAAAGGCATCCAAAGTTCTACACTCACGTCCTGGAGGATTAGAGGCATGTCTCTCTGCACTCCTGATCCTTCTCATAGCTGATTCCACTACAGTAGAGTGGTGAGGAAGCAGAGTTTTCTGGAAGCCAGAACAAGGAGGGACTCGATACATGTTATCTAGTCTGCGAGAGTGAGGAGAGGTGGTGAGAGGCGTCTCCCACATTCTCAACATGAGATCTTGTAAAATCTCATGGATAGGCAAGGTAGCTACCTCCTTAGGAGCTTTGGGATATTGTAAAATCTCCAGCTCCTTAGCTCTGGGCTCTGTTTCAGGAGCCACAGTAATGGACATACCACGAGCCACCTCCCTGATAAAGTCCTGAAAGGAGATGTCCTCTGAAGGAGACATCCTAGGTTTAGGAGAAGAAGGCTCCTCCGGGAGAAGTATTTCGGTATCAACAGAGCTATCAGAATCCTCAGAGTCCTCTGAGGATTCGAAGCATCTTCTGTCCGGATGCTCTTGAAGAGCCTGATACCCGTACCGACCGAAGTCGGTACCGGGGGGAATCGGTACCGGGGTATCGGTACCCGAAGGCATGGCATGACTGGGTACCAGCAAAGCCGACACCGATGTCAATGTTATCGGTACCGGTTGAACTGTTTGACGCGGTTCCGAGGGCGTCGATGCCGCAATGAGAGCCTCCAGACTGCATTCAATAGCCAGGAACCTCTGGTCTATCGACGCTGCCGATGCCTGGGTATCGGTACCTGACACAGCCGGTACCCCAGAGCATGGCACCAGTAGTTCTGCCGAGGTCGAGGCATCGAGAACGTCCTGGAGCCCCGATAATGCTTTGAAAGCCGAAGCCTCCCGCAGGGCAACTTTGCCGGTATGGAACCCTCAAGGGCAACGCCAGAGGCATCTCGATGTTTGGAAGGAGATCTACTCTGAGGACTGGCTGGACTTATGTTTAGTTACCTGAGATCCATGGGAGGAAGACGAAGCCCTGGAAGACGTCAATGCCACCGAAGCTGCATCGGAGGGAAAAAGGGCACTGAGCTTGGCAGCTCGGTTCTGTTGACCCCTTTTGGACATTATGGCACAAGACAAGCACTCGGAGATGGAGTGATCAGGACCTAAACATTTAAGACACCACTCGTGGGTGTCGGTGACGGAGATGGTACCGCCACACTTGGTGCATTTCTTAAAACCCGAAGCAGGTTTCTCCATGGTGGAGGAAATTTTGGGCCTAAGGCCCAAAATGGCGCGTGCACCTGGAAAGAAACGTTTGGAAAACAATATTTTTATTTTTTTTTAAAGAAAGAAAGAAGAACCGGCGGTACCGGTGTAGCGTCGAGGAAGGCAGACGCGACCACAAAAAAGAAGAATAAGGAAAAATAATTTTCTGCGGTGACAGGAACATGACCTGCTGGCTCGACGGAAAACGAATAACTGGAGAGAGGCAGTTGGGAAAGGCGGGAAGGCAGCATGCAGGCACTGTGGGATGCTCCCAAAAGCTTTCTAATTGGACACTGGGGAGCGTTCCCGCACAGGCTCTGTCGGTACCGACGATACCCATATGTGAGGACTACATTCCTGCTTGTTACTGGAGATACTTGTTCTTTAACCAGGTTTCAAATGTGCAAAGATTTTTTTCTGCCTCTTACCTGCAGCAGTTTTCTCTTTGATTTCTTCCAACTTCATCAGTGTAGCAGATGTTAACTGTTCAAGATCCATTCCTTTACTTGTTTGGAAAAATTCCACCAATGCGTTTATTGTCCTCTGTAAGACACTATGTATTAGTTTATACGATCCTTTTTTAAATAAGCATTGTTCATATTAAGCCAAGAATTAAACTAGCTAAACAAGCTGGAAATAAAACTTCACCTTTTATGCTTCATTTTCCAAGGTACTTTTTTCATTTCCACAAGAAAAACACCTACCCTTGTAATATTTGCTATGTCAAGACTAGGACTATTTACCTTGTGTAAACTAAAAATTTAAGTTAACACTTTATTAAATTTAGACTCGCTGTTAATTCACTTGAAACCCTAAAAGCAACTATTTTGAAAAGTGTTGCAACTAAGATCAGATACAAAGGATCCAATTATAATGTCATGTGTGATTTTCAAAGCACACCACATTCATAACTAAGAAACTATTATCTCTATGATATACAGCTCATTAACACTATTGTGAACACTGCAGCTCTAAATGTCATAAAAGAATTAAGTAAATTACAGTTTGAATGATAAATATATAAACGATTTCAACTATATGATAAATTAAAAGCTCAAGAAAATGAACTTTTGCCTATGTTCACTTTGATTGACGGATAAGGTGGTATATAAAACAGGTTAAATAAATAAAAATGTTTTAAAAGCCTGATAAAGAAGATGAATTTTTTTTTTACATCAATTAGATGTAGTCAGTTATATATAAGGTCCTCAGGGAACACACTGGCTGGATTCGAATAAAGCACAGTTACTTACCTGTAACAGGTGATCTCTGGGAACAGCAGGAATAAGTCTTCTCACATATGGGTACGTCGGTACCGACGGAGCCTGCGCGGGAACGCTCCCCAGCTTCCCAAAAAGGAAAGCTTTTGGGAGCATCCCACAGCGCTTGCGCGCTGCCTTCCCGCCTTTCCTAACCAACTCTCCTCAGTTCGAGTTTAAAGCTGAGACAATAGAGAGAGAGAGGAAAAGAAAGACAGAAAAGAGATACAACTCCTAGGGGAGGTGGGTGGGTTGTGAAGACTTATTCCTGCTGTTCCCAGAGATCACCTGTTACAGGTAAGTAACTGTGCTATCTCCAGGAACAAGCAGGAATGAGTCTTCACATATGGGGACTCCCTAGCTGAGATGCCTGGGAGATCCCCAAGGATATGAGACCCTGAAAGGGGTCTGCGTCCTCCTATGGATCTCAGGCATCCATCCAGGGAAGGAGGGCAGGAGTTGTGTAAGAATGGAACAGGTGTCTGAGGACAGCCTGACCAAACAAGGCATCCCGGCGGGAATCCTTGTCCAAGCAGTAATGGGCTGTGAAGGTATGAACAGAGGCCCAGGTGGCTGCTCGACAGATCTGGTCGATGGACACAGAATTTAGATGAGCCATAGAGGTGGCCATGGCCCTCACATTATGAGCTGTGACATGGCTCTCCAGAGAAAGGTTCTTACTCTGGTAGGCGAAAGAAATACACTGAGCAATCCAATTGGACAGTGTTCTCTTAGAGACTGAAGTCCCAAATGAGAAGGATCAAAAGCAACAAAAGCTAGGAAGACTTTCTATGTTGCTGTGTCCTATGTAAGTAAAAAGCAAGAGCTCTTTTACAATCCAGAGTATGAAGATTCCTCTCTGCACTGGATGCATGAGGAGCTGGAAAAAAGACAGGTAAATATACCTCTTGATTAAGATGAAAAGGTGAGACCACTTTAGGCATAAAGTGTGGATTTGTCCTAAGGACTACCTTGTCATGATGGAACCTTGTATAAGGTGGATTAGCCACTAAGGCCTGCAGCTCACTGATGCGGCGAGCAGAAGTGACTGCAATGAGGAAAATAACCTTCCAGGAAAGAAATTTTAATGAGGTAGTGGCTAAGGGTTCAAAAGGTGGCTTCATAAGTTGACCAAGAACCAAATTTAAGTCCCATGCCACCGGAGGAGGCCTAATGGGAGGTTTAGTTAAAGTTAGGCCTCTCATGAATCTTGAAATAAGAGGATGAGAGGAGATAGGTTGTCCATTGATGGGCTTAAGGGATGCTGCAATAACACTCAAATGGACTCTTACTGAATTTGTCTTAAGTCCTGCATTGGAGAGATGCAGGACATAGTCTAACAAAGAAGTTAAAGGTAGTGCCAGAGGGTCAAGACCCTTTTCAGCACACCAAATCTTTTCCACTTAAAAGCATAGGAACGCCTGGTGGAAGGTTTCCTGGAAGCATGGAGGATATCCTTCACCTGCTGAGAAAGATTCAAGTCTTGAAGGTCTAGGCCTTCAGTAACCAAGCTCTGAGGTGAAGGGACTTGGGGTTTGGGTGCCACAAAGTCCCTTCCTCCTGAGACAGAAGGTCTGGAGCAGCTCCCAAGTCCAGGGAGAGGGCTTGGGAGAGATGCAGAAGTAGAGGGTACCACACTTGGCGTGGCCAGCATGGAGCTATGAGGATCATAGATCCTTGATCCCTCTGGAGTTTGAACAGAGTCTTGGGAATCAAGGGAATGGGTGGAAAGGCATACAGGAAGCCCTGACCCCAATGAAGGAGGAAGGCATCCTTGGCCTGAACCCCCTGACACGGAATTCTGGAACAGAACCGGGGAAGTTTGGCATTCCACGGACTTGCAAAGAGGTCTATGTCCGGGGTTCCCCATTCTTGAAAGATTCTGAGTACCTGATCCATGTGCAGGGACCATTCGTGTGGAAGCAGATCTCGACTGAGTCTGTCCGCCCAAGAGTTTTGGATTCCTGGGAGATATACTGCCAGGAGATGGATTTGATGCTCTCTGGCGAAGGCCCATAATCTTAGAGCTTCGTTGCAAAGCGACAGAGAGCCAGTTCCTCCTTGCTTGTTTATGTAAAACATGGCTACTTGATTGTCCATATGAATAAAGACTGTCTTGTAGCTGAGGAGGGTATGAAAGACCTTGAGAGCTAGAAACACTGCTCGAAGTTCCAAGTGGTTGATATGAAGAGAGGTCTCCTGAGGGGACCAAGTGCCTTGAGTGGAGAGGTCTTGTAGATGAGCTCCCCAACCTGTCTGGAAGGCATCTGTTGTGAGGGTTGCTTGGGGCAACAACTGTTGGAAAGGGGGACCCCAGCAACAGATTTTGAGTGGACATCCACCATTGGAGAGACCAAAAGAGACGTTTGGAGGTTGCTATTTGGTCTGAGAGAGCTCCTGAAGCTTGAGTCAACTGGGTGGACAAAGTCCATTGAGCTGCTCTCATGTGTAGGCGAGCATAGGGTACCACATGTACTGTGGAAGCCATGTGGCCCAGCAGTTGTAGCATCTCCCTGGCAGTTAAGTGGCTCTTTGACTGAATCTGGGAGGCTAGCTGCACTAGACGTTGGCAACGGGCCTGAGGAAGGTAGGCCCTTGCAGTGGTGGTATCCAACCAGGCCCCTATGAATTCCAGGGACTGAGTAGGGATGAGCTGGGACTTTGGGAGGTTTACCACCAGTCCCAGATACTGCAGAATGCGCCTTGTGCGGTCCAGGGAAATCTGGGTCTCTGACTGAGATGGAGCTCGGATGAGCCAGTCGTCCAGGTATGGGAAGACAAATATTCCCAGAGTGCATAGAAATGCAGCAACTACTGCCATGCATTTGGTGAACACTCTTGGGGCAGAGGCCAGACCGAAAGGAAGCACTCTGTATTGGTAATGTTTTCCTTGGAAAAGAAAACGCAGGAATCTTCTGTGAGATGGATGGATGAGAACATGTGTGTACGCATCCTTGAGATCTAGAGAACAAAGCCAATCCTGACTTTGAAGGTATGGAAGGAGAGTGCCCAGAGAAAGCATCTTGAACTTCTCCTTGCATAGAAATTTGTTCAATTCTCTGAGATCTAGAATGGGTCTGTATCCCCCTGTCTTCTTTGGAATGAGAAAATAGAGGGAGTAGAACCCTGACCCTTGTTGAAGAAGAGGAGGTTCTTCTATTGCCCCTTGGGCAAGAAGGGTAGTTATCTTCTGACCTAAAATGTCGAGAAGAGATGTGGGAGAATTGAAGTGTCTCACCATGGTGTGGGGAGGAAGGTCTGAGAAATGAAGCTTGTAGCCCTCTCTTATGATGGAGAGGGTCCACTGCTCTTATGTGATTTGCTCCCATCTGGGAGCAAAATGAGCTAACCTTCCTGGAATGGTGAGAGGTTCTGGCTGTGTTAAAGCCAGAAAGGCTAAGTTCTCTAGCATCAAGTCAAAAACCCTGAGGAAGTTGGGACTGCTGGGTTACAGCAGCCCCTGTAGACTTAGGTCTGGCCTGCTTAGGTTGCTGACGCTTAGCGGTAAAGTGACCTGTAGAAGATTGTTGGTCAGAAGTGGAAGGAAACCTGCCCTTTTTGAAAAAAGACTTTTTAAAAGTCTTTTTCTTGGCAGGAATTGAGGTAGACCTTGAAAGTCTATCCAGAGCAGAATTCTCTGCATCCATTTGAGTGGCTTTAATTTGCCACTCTTTGCCAAACAGATTTTCACCTGTACAGGGCAGATTTCCTAAGCCATCTTGAACCCAGGGTTCTAAATCAGAAGCCTGGGGCCAAGCAATTCTGCGAGCAGCTATGGCAATGCCTGAGGCTCTACTGGCACCTTCAAAGGAGTCAAAGGCTGCCCTGTTTGAAAACTTGGAGATGTCTTGAGTATGCTTAAGCCACATGCAAAATTCTTCCCTTTTATCTTCTGGAATAAAAGGGAGGAAAGTGTGCAGCTTTTCTGCCACTTCTTTCAGAAACATACCCATATAAAGGCTATATGAGTTGATTCTGGCAATAAGCATACTGGCCTGGAAGATTTTCCTACCGAAAGCATCCAAGGTCCTGCATTCTCTTCCTGGAGGAGCAGAAGAGTGTCTCTCTGTACTCTTTATCCTCTTCATAGCTGACTGCACCACAATGGAATGGTGAGGAAGCTGAGTTTTCTGAAATCCAGGACAAGGAGGGACACGATACATAGTGTCCAACCTGCGAGAATGAAGAGAGAGAGTGAGAGGAGTCTCCCATAAATCAATCATGTGTTCATGAAGAATCTCATGAATTGGTAAGGTGACTGCCTCTTTAGGAGCCTTAGAGTATCCTAAAATATCTAATTTTTTTGCTCTAGGCTCTGATTCAGAGGTTACTGAAATAGAGAGTCCTTTAGCTACTTCTCTTATGAAGTCTTGAAAGGACAAGTCCTCTGGAGGAGACATTCTTCGTTTGGGAGAAGGCGGCTCCTCAGGAAGGGCTATGGATACTTCAGGAGACTCATTTGACGTATCAGAATCATCAGAGAAATCGAAGTATCGCCTGTCAGGGTGCTCTTCTAACGCTCGATACGCATATCGAGCGGTATCGACATCGGGCGTCCCTGGTACTGGATCAGTACCGAGAAGTAGCCGTGGACAAGGAACCGCAGCAGTCGGTATCCTGGTCGATGTCGATGCAGTCGGTACCGGCATCGGCGCTGGTGCCGGTACCGGAGCCGATACCGACAACGGAGCTCGTTGCGGTACCGCCGGCGTCGCAGCTTGAATAAAGGCTGAAATTGCCTGTTGCATGGACAGAACATTCTGATCCATCGACGCCATGAATGTCTGGAGATCGGTACCGGTAGATTGTGCCGGTACCCCAGAGCATTCTAACAGGTGATCGGTCGAGGCCGTGCC
Source organism: Ichthyophis bannanicus (assembly GCA_033557465.1). NCBI lineage: Eukaryota > Metazoa > Chordata > Amphibia > Gymnophiona > Ichthyophiidae > Ichthyophis > Ichthyophis bannanicus. The sequence goes on along the minus strand of CM066043.1, from coordinate 121,707,583 downwards.
ATCGATGTCAACCTGTAACCCCATAGGAGGAGCTTTGGAAGCCGGAGCTTCCCGCCGGGGTTATTTGGCTGGTGCAGGATCCTCGAGGGCAAGCCCGGAGGCATCTCGATGCTTAGAGGGAGATCTACCCTTCGAGGACCTGCTAGGTTTATGTTTGGTTACCTGAGATCCTTCAGGAGAAGAAGACCTGGAAGATGTCGATGCTACTGCCGGTGCCTCAGCGGGAAACAGCACATGGAGCTTAGCTGCTCGGTTCTGTAACCCCCATTTAGACATTAGGGAGCAGGACGGACAATCCGGAATGGAGTGTTCAGGACCCAAACATTTAAGACACCATTTATGGGTATCTGTAACAGAAATAGTACCGCTACACTTAGTGCATTTTTTGAACCTGGAGGTTGGTTTTTCCATGGGGGAAATTTTCTTGTGGGCCCTGAGGCCTTAAGAAGAAAAATACACCAAGTGAGGAAAAATATCGATTTTTTTTTTTTTTTTTAAAGAAAGAAAGAAAAGACCGGCGGTACCGGTCCGGAGTCGGGGAAGGCAGACACGCGACCAAAGAAATAAAATAAAATAAAGAACTTCTTCAGCGGTGACAGGGCTCGACCTGCTGGCTCCGCGGCAAAGAAGAACTGAGGAGAGTTGGTTAGGAAAGGCGGGAAGGCAGTGCGCAGGCGCTGTGGGATGCTCCCAAAAGCTTTCCTTTTTGGGAAGCTGGGGAGCGTTGCCGCGCAGGCTCCGTCGGTACCGACGTACCCATATGTGAAGACTCATTCCTGCTTGTTCCTGGAGATAGGACTTGTTTTTTACGTCTCGCTCTGTCTGTCAGTTATATATAATACACAACAGTGTTAAAATGCTTTATCCCTATCTAAGCTGGTTCAATATTGAGCATCTCAGTGTCTATTTGTAACCAGTTCTCTGTGAAATAATCTACTGTCCAGCAAATATTTTTACCTACATGGTCTACAGAAGGTTAGAAAGCAGTTACGAAACTGAACTGTTTAAAAGGCTGCATTATAAGTTCATAGAGACAAACACTGTATGTGCTACTTTTAGGTTAAGGCTATAAAGTGTACTATCTAGTAAGACTAAACAAACCTAAGATCATACTGCTCTCTAAGAATACACCTCCAGCAAAAGATTAACAAAATCATACTACTGATAAAAATAACTTTGTTTTATGATGTAAAATGTATGTAATAGAAAATGGTAAAGTAATTTTGAATGATCTCTAACAGATTTCAAGCTTGATTTGCTATACTTACAGCATCATATATCATCTCCACAGCCTGAGATTGCAATGCAAGTATCTGGTCAGCAGTACTCTCCTCTGGATTGGTCTCAAACTGAATGCTAAGCAAGGATGATTCTGTACCTCCAATAGAAGTCACAAGAGAGGGCACAGTATCTTGCTGTCTCAGGCCTGTTACATACCAGTGAGCCAACTTGGCCTCAATTCTGTCAATCAAAAGTATAAATCATGTCAAATATTAAACCAGAATCTAAATAGCGTAGTTACTCACCTGTAACGGGTGTTCACCAGGGACAGCAGGAATCAGTCCTCACTTATGGGTGACGTCTGCACCAATGGAGCCCGCATGGAGCAATTCCCCAGCTTTCAAAGAAAGCCTTTGGGATTGCCACCATGCATGCGTGGTCCTCTTCCCGCCCAAGGGTGCCATCTTGCTCAGTCAGGTCCCTTAGCTCAAGCCCTACCAAGCAGATGGCAAGGGAAGGACAAAATTCCAGCAACTCATCAGGGGAGGCGGGAGGGTAGGGAGGACCGATTCCTGCTGTCCCTGGAGAACACCTGTTACAGGTGAGTAACTATGCTTTCTCAAGGAACAAGCAGGAAGTCAGTCCTCACTTATGGGACTCCCTAGCTACAGGCTACCAAACCTGACCTGTAACCAAAAAATGCCTCTGCAAGGCTGTAAGCAGAAGCCAAAGCCCGAAGGGGCCCAAGACCTTGGGTCCTCGGGGCGAAACCCTCGGTAGCCATGAAGAAGGGTCAGAGGGCAGGAGTTGCTTATACCCCAAACAGATTATCGAGTACAGCCTGGCCGAAGGCGCTGTCCGGACAGGACTCCCTCTCCAAGCAGTAGTGGGCGGCGAAGGTATTAATAGAAGACCATGTTGCTGCCCAGCAGAAGTCCATCATGGGCACGGAGTGTAGCGAGGCCACAGAGGCTGCTTTGGCTCGGACCCCATGTGCAGTGACTCGATGATCCAGAGGGACGCCTGCCTTCGCATGAGCGAATGCATTGCAGTCCGCCACCCAAACAGAGATGGTGCACTTGGTGACTGCTTGTACCTGCCTATTGGGATAGCAGGTCACGAAGAGCCTATCAGACTTGCGATGACTCTGGGTGCGCTGCAAGTAGAAGGTGAGGGCTCGCTTGCAGTCGAGGTTGTGGAGAGTCGCCGACGCCTGATTGGCAAGGGGCCTCAGTAAGAAGGTTGGGCGCACTCTCTCTTGGTTGAGATGAAAGGCCGACATGACCTTGGGTAAGAACTTAGGATGCGTCCGGAGAACCACCCTGTTCCGATAAAACCCTGTTCCAATAAACCCTGGTGTAAGGGGTGCCAGCCATGAGCGCTTGAAGCTCACTGACTCGGCGAGCCGAGGTCAGCGCCACCAGGAAGGCCACCTTCCAGGACAAATGCTAGAGTGAACACGTCACCATCAGCTTGAAGGGTGGACAAGTGAGCTGCGTGAGCACCATGTTCAAGTCCCATTCTGCCAGAGGGGGAAGGATGGGCGGCTTGGATAACAGAAGGCCCCGCATGAAGCAGGAGACTAGTGGTTGCCCCGAGAGAGGTTTTCCCTCGATAGGGAGATGATTAGCCAATATGGCGCTCAGAGGAACTCTAACCAAGTTCTACTTCAGTCCCTCCCTCGAGAGGTGGCGAAGGTACTGGAGAACCCACCGAACCGGGCATGAGATGGGGTCGATCTGGTGCTACGAGCACCAGACGGAAAAGCGTTTCCACTTAAAGGCATAAGCTCGCCTAGTGGAGTCCTTCCTCACGTCAAGGAGGATTTTCTCAACCTCCTCCAGAAGGGCCAGGAGAGGCTAGAGACCGTTCAGCCACCAGGCCATAAGGGATAGGGAGGGTAGGTTTGGGTGTAGTACCCTATCTTCCTCCTGTGTCAGAAACTCCCTGGCAGAGCCTAGGGGAATCGGAGGCTCTGACAACAGCCGGAGCAGGAGTGGTAACCAAGGCTGCTGAGGCCACGAGGGGGCCATGAGAAGCAGTGATGCCCCGTCCCGTTGAGCCTTGAACAGAATCCTCGCAATGAGGGGTTAAGGAGGGAATGCATAGAGAAGACTGGAGGACCAGTCCAGGAGAAATACATTGGGGCCCTCCTTGCCTGGGTGTGGCACCGGGCCGCAGAAGTGAGGGAGTTGTGTGTTCTGGGGGCTGGCGAAGAGGTCCATCGCTGGGGTGCCCTAGCATAGAAACAGCCAGCCTGTCACTCTGGGATCCAGCCACCACTGGTCGGGGTGAAGGATTCTGCTGAGCCTGTCTACTAGGCCATTCTCCTGACCCAGGAGGTATGTCACCTTGAGGGACATGCTCCACCGGGCGGCAAAAGAGCAGATGAGGACTGCTTCCCCGCAGAGGGCATGCGATCCTGTGCCCCCCTCTTTGTTGATGTAGAACATCGCTACCCAGTTGTCGGTCTGTACCAGAACAGACTTCCTGCTCAGGACATCCTCGAAGGCCCTCAGGGCCTGCCGGATGGCCCAAAGCTCGAGCAGGTTTATCTGCTGTTGGGCCTCCATCGGCAACCACTGCCCCTGTGTGCAGAGAGACCCGCAATGGGCTCCCTACCCTAACAGGGAAGCATCCGTGGTCAGTACCACATCGTGCTGTGGGAACTGGAAGGACAATCTCCGCAGGAGGTTGCGGGGGTTTTGCCACCAGTTCAGGAACAAACGAAGGTCGGGAAGAACCCTGATGGGGTCCCTGAGGTATCCGAGGGATTGACTCCATTGGGAGCCGAGACACCACTGGGCCGTCCACATGTGCAGATGGGAGTGAGGAACCATATGCATGGTCGAGGCCATGTAGCCCAAGAGACGTAGCATGGACCGAGCAATGACCTGGTGGGTGCTGTGGACGCGAGCCGCCAGAGTCTGGAGGTGGGTGGAGCGATCCACCGTCAAGAAGGCCATGGCCTGCCGAGTATCGAGGTGCGCCCCGATGAACTCAAGAGCCTGTGCCGGCTCGAGGTGAGACTTTGGGTAGTTGACTAAGAACCCCAAACTCCCCAAAAGGAGGACAGTGCACAACATCGCTTGCCGGGCCTCCTCGGAGGATCCAGTTACGAGCTAGTCGTCGAGGTAGGGAAACACTGACATGCCCCGGTGCCAAAGGTGAGCAGTAGCCATGACGGGGCACTTCGTGAAGACCCATGGGGCGGATGTCAGGAGGAAGGGGAGCACCCTGTACTGGAAATGCTCTCCCTGCACCCTGAAACGCAGATACTGCCTGTGTTGGGGGTGGATCAGGATATGGGCGTAAGCGTCCTTTAGATCTAAGGAGCATAGCCAGTCGCCCTGCCGGAGGAAGGGCAGCAGCACGCCAAGAGAACATTTTGGATTTCTTCCACACCAGGACACCAGGAACTTGTTTAGCCTGTGGAGGTCGAGGATGGGCCACAGACACCCCCCCCCCATCTTTTTTGGGATGAGGAAGTACCGGGAATAGAAGCCCTGACCTCGAAGGTGGGGAGGGACCTTCTCGACTGCCCATTGGGCAAGGAGAAGGAGCATAGTTCCTGCTGCAGCAAGAGCTGGTGTGTGGGGAGTCGAGGAGGCTCTGCCGGGGAGAAAGGGGGTGGGAACCTGTCAAAGTGGAGGCAATAGCCTTCTTGGATAGCCTGGAGGACCCAGGCATCCGAGATAAGTGCTCAAGATGGGGCGAAGCAGGAAAGGTGCCCCCCCCCCCCACTGGCTGTTGCCCCACCGGAGGGCAAGGGGTCATGCCGCTGGCATCAAAACCCCTGAGGGCGTTGTGGGGGAGCCAGCATCCGGGCCTTAGGGCCCGTTGGTTTAAGGTGACCCTGGCCAGGCTTTCCCTGCGTGGGAGTGGTCGGCACGGGGGTAGCCAGGTACAGCGGGTAGCCACGGTACTGGGAGCCTTTCCTGGGAAAGGAGGACTTCTTGGCATGTTGCTTCTTCCGAAGCAGCATCGAGGTCTTGCAGGAGAGACAGGTCCTAGTGATGTACTCAGTCTCAATCTCCGCAGCCTTCTCTTCCATCGGCTTACCAAAATGTTGTTCGCCGAGGCAGGGTACATCTAGTAGCTTCTCCTGCACCCACTGTTCCAAATCCAAAGATTGGAGCCAAGCTGGCGGCAGGCTCCGATGCCCGCAGCCACCACCTGAGCTGATGTCTCAAAGCCATCATAGGAGCCTCGAGAAATATACTTGGAGCAGTCCGCCGCAGATTTCAACAGGATGCGGAACCTGTCGAGGGGCTCTCCCTCGAGGCCTGCAGTGAAGCCTCCAAGTTCTTTCGCAAAATTGCTGAGGAACATACCCATATACAATTGGTATGCCTGGATGCGACAAGAGAGCATGGAACCATGACAGGCCTTGCAGCCCAGGGCATCACGGGACCGAGGAGTGGGACTTCGGGTTTTTCTGCTTCCTCATGGCTGATTCCACCACCATCGAGGTGTGTGGAAATTGAGTCTTACAGAAGCCTGGCCCTTGCTGCACCTTGTACATTGTGCCAAGGTGCTTACTCACAATGGGGACCGAGGCCAGGGTCTCCCACATGCAAAGCAATAGCAGAGTTAGGATCAGCGGCACCAGCATGGTGAGGGATTCCCTTGGCAGGAACTCGTACTGAAGAATATCAAGCTCCTCAGCAAAGGGTCTTCCTCGGCCTGGATGCCCAGGTTGAGGGCCAAAGCCATATCCCAAATAAACACCAAAAAGGAGGTGTCCTCGGGTGGCGAACACTGCTGGATACCAGGCGGCGAGGGGTCTGACAGAAGATCCCAGTGGGTGCAGGTCTCCAGGGATGTTTCCCCATTGGATTCTGAGTCCGAGAAATCAATCAAGGGATCTGAGCCGGGCGGTTCACCCTGTACGATGGCCAGGAGCCTGGAGTCGGAAGCCCTGGAGGATCTCATCCCCGTTAGAGTGAGACTGACATTGAGGACCCTCACGAGGCCCATGGGTTTCCTGGACAGACTTGGGTGTCCCACGCGAGGGACCCGCAGTGTCCGGGCTCAAGTCAGCGAAGCAGGCCATGAGCGCCTGCTGGGAAGCAATGAACGCAGAGACACTGCATTCTAACGCCAGCATACAGGATTCCCACATGGGCGTGGGGCCCTGGGATGCCGATACCGGGGTCATGGGATCGGGCATCGAGGAGGAGAGGGGGTCCTCACTGGAACGGCCCTCAGGAGACTGGGCGCCTTCGCCGGAGGCCTCCATTTTTCTATAAGGTACCTTGCAGGGATGCTCCTTGTCTGACTCTCGGGAATGCCGAATGGGGCTAAGCGACTGGACACGGGAGCACTCGTGCTTGTCAGGGGCCCCAGACAGCGCCTTCGAGGCCTTCTTTTTGCGCCATTCCACCTTGGGAGACCCCTAGTCCGAATGCCGCCTGGAACACAGTGCCACAAGGGGAGAGCCCACCGGAGGGGAGACGACCAAGGGTGACATGGGGACTCCGAGATAGCATTTGAAAAAATGTCTTCGGACTTCTGCTTACAGCTCAGCAGGGTCTTAGAGGACATTTTCTTACAGAGCTCTAGGTCATGGTCGGCCCCAGACACCTTAGACAGCAATCATGAGTGTCCGTAAGCGACATGTTCCTAGAGCATCTATCACATTTTTTAAACCCGGTGGCCATGGGGGCAAAAATGACCCCTGCGAGGTCGAAGACCCACGCAGCCAGCAGTTGGAAAGAAAAAAGGGTGCGAAGCCTGGGAAGAAAAAATTTAGAAAAGGTATCCCCGCAAGCTCCAAAAGGGAGCAAGGGGAGGACGGGTAGAGGACCAGTGCAACTGTAAAAAAGGGATACAGCCTGTTAAGGCGAGGAAATGCAAACTTTTTCCGAGGGACGAGGATGTGCGTCCGAAGGGTTCAGCAGAAAAAGGGAGACTGAGCAAGATGGCACCCTTGAGCGGGAAGAGGACCACACATGCATGGTGGCAATCCCAAAGGCTTTCTTTGAAAGCTGGGGAATTGCTCCATGCGGGCTCTGTCGGTGCCGACATCACCCATAAGTAAGGACTCACTTCCTGCTTGTTCCTGGAGAACATGATGGCTCTGGCCATTTCTATAATTTTGTATAAGGAGAACAATAAAATGAACTCCAAATTAAAAGCAAGCAATAGAGGAAAATTACAGCAGTGTCTTTATATAGAGATAGATAAAACAACAAATGATTATCTCTACTAAAATTTATCCTAAGTTGAATGTACTATTGTGGATCAGGAACTGGTTAAAAGATAGAAAGCAGAGGGTAGGGCTAAATGGCCAATTTTCCCAATGGAGAAAGGTGAATAGTGGTGTACCCCAGGGATCTGTGCTGGGTCCACTGCTTTTTGACATATTCATAAATGATGTGGAAAGTGGAATAACGAGTGAGGTTATCAAATTTGCAGATGAGACAAAACTATTTAAAGTTGTTAATACCCAAGGGGATTGTGGAAAATTGCAAGAGGATCTTGATAAATTGGAAGACTGGGCATCAAAATGGCAGATGAAATTTAATGTGGACAAGTGCAAGGTTATGCACCTAGGGAAGAACAACCCAAACTATGGTTACACAATGCAAGGTTCCACATTAGGAACTACCACCCAGGAAAAAGATTTAGGCGCCATTGTGGATACCATGTTAAAACCCTCGGCCCAGTGTGCAGCAGCGGCCAAGAGAGCAAATAGAATGCTAGGTATGATAAGGAAAGGAATGGAAAATAAAACAAAAGATATTATAATGCCTCTATATCGTTCCATGGTGAGACCGCACCTTGAATATTGTGTGCAATTCTGGTCACCGTATCTTAAAAAGGATACAGCGATTTTAGAAAAGGTTCAGAGAAGAGCCACCAAAATGGTAAAGGGGAAGGAAGGATACTCCTATGAAGAAAGACTAAAAAGGTTAGGGCTCTTTAACCTGGAAAAGAGACGGCTGAGGGGAGATATGATAGAAGTCTATAAATTAATGAACGGAGTGGAACGGGTAAACGTAGATCGATTGTTTACCTTATCAGAATATGGAAAGACTAGGGGACATGCAATGAAGCTACAGGGTAAACTATTTAAGACTAATAAAAGAAAATATTTTTTCACTCAACGTGTAATCAAACTCTGGAATTTGTTACCGGAGGATGTAGTAAAGGCTGTTAGTGTAGCTGGGTTTAAAAAAGGTTTGCACAAGTTCCTGGAGGAAAGGTCCATAAACCATTATTAAGAAGGGACCCAGGATATCAATGCTTGAACCAATACAAGCATTGTGGAACCTGTGTCCCTTGGGGAAAGTGCTAGGTACATATGACCTAGATTGGCCACTGTTGGAAACAGAATACTGGGCTTGATGGACCTTGGTCTGACCCAGTATGGCATATCTTATGTTCTTACTAGCCTGCAATGTCAACAGAAGGTTTGATTCCATATCATAGCACACAACTTTAAACTATTTTTCTTTTGGCTTTAAACACAGCTATGCCACCACCAAATTGCAAAGCCCACAACAAAACAAAAATTACAATTGTAGTTTTACTAACTTGATTGCTTGTGCTCCCGGTCTCTGTGAAAACTTGGTGCTCAAATCAATTATCTGTACTTTCAGAATCTCTGGGACATTACTGTCTTCTCGAATTGTTACAGAAGTGCTTAGCAATGTAAATGCCAGTACATGAGCAACGTACTTGAAAAAAAATGGAAAACAAAATTAGACTCTGCTTTCTATTTGTCTTACATCTTAAATTTTCAGAAAGATTTCCTTAAACACTTGGGGGCATGTTTATTAAACCAGCATCCTGGCATGCATGTAGTACCAAAAATTAGCTTATGAGCTGTGGCCAACCTGCAGTAACTACTGTGGGCATTCCCAGCAAGTGCCCATACAGTTGGCATGGTGTGAAGCACCTAACTAAACTTGTGGCACTTACAGCCCCAAGTGCACCTGCACTAAGTGCAAAACTGGCAATCTGCTTGTGTTAATGGCAGTTGCATTAATAAATGTGCAGGCAAGGCCTGCTCCCTGGCCCCATCCCACCCAGTCCCAGCCCAACTCGATGCTAAGTGGTTAGCATACGATTTTTACCATCCTGGCGTTTTTAGCCCATGCTCAGTTACTTGCAGTCCCCATGCTAACCATTTACCAAGAACTAAACCCAGTGCTAACCATTAGCATATTTTAGTTAACATACCCTTTGGCAATTGTCAGCGTTATTTACTCGAGTAAATTGGCCTGTCTAAAAATTGATTTCCTCTTTCTGGTTAAAAGTGTAGTTATTCACTTGTAGCAGGTGTTCTCTGGGACAGCAGGAATCAGTTCTCACATAAGGGAGATGTTGGCACCGGAGCCCGCTGGCAGCATCTCCCCAGCTTTCAAAGAAAGCATTTGGGAGATGCACCATGCATGTGTGGTCCCCTGCCTGCCCAAGACGGTCATCTCCCCTCAGTCTAATGACATAGCTAAGACAGCCAAGCAAAAAATAAAATATGAAGCAGCAACTCCAAGAGGAGGAGAGAGGGTTGTGAGGACTGATTTCTGCTGTCCCCGGAGAACACCTATTACAGATGAGTAACCATGCTTTCTCCAGGAACAAGCAGAAGTCAGTCCTCACATATGGGACTCCCCAGCTATAGGCTGCTGAGAACCTGTTAAAAGCCACAGCAACCTGCAAAGGGTGATCCGTGATCAGCAGCAGTTGAGTCCCTATTGAGAGGCTCTCGCAAGACCTAAGTGTCCGGCAGAGAACCAGCACTCCAGTAGCCTGAATGCAAAGGTTGGAGGGCAGGGAGTTGCCTACATCCTGAAGAGATTATGAGGTATGGCCTGGCTGAAGGTGCTGTCCCATCGGAACTCCCTCTCCAGGAAGTAGTGAGCTGCGAAGGTGTGGACCTAAGACCAGGTAGCGGCCTGGAAGATTTCAGTCATGGGGACGGAATGCATATTTGCTGCAGAAGTAGCCATGGCCCTGTTGATGTGCCCTGTGACCTTCTGGTCTACTGAAATCCCTGCCTGCTCGTAGGCAAGGGTAATGCAGACCGTCACCCAAGTGGACAGAGTTTGCTTAGTCACCGGGAGCTTCAGATGACTGGGGTCATAGGATACAAAAATGTGAAGTGCTTTGCAGTGGCCCCGAGTCAGTTGCTGATAGAAGGACAGGGCCTTTTTACAATCCAGAGTATGGAGAATGGTCTCCACCCTACTGGTATGAGGCCTTGAAAAGAAGGTGGGGAGCACCACCTCCTGATTGAGGTGGAATGGAGACACCACCTTCAGCAGAAACTCAGGGTGTGTGCAGACCACCTTGTTCTTGTAGAACCTGGTATAGGGGGGCTCTGCCATCAGAGCCTGGAGCTCGTTGACTCAGAGCTGATGTGAGTGCAACAAGGAATACGACCTTCCAGGAAATGTATTGCAGGTGGCAGGTAGCCAGAGGCTCAAATGGAGGCTTAGTTATCTGAGAGAGCACCACATTCAGATCCCATGCCACCACTGGACAACCAATGGGGGGGGGGGGGTGGATAACATGAGACCCCGCAGAAACCAGGACACAAGGGGCTATGCTGAAAGAGGCTTTCCCTCAGCAGGATGGTGATGCGCTATGATGGCGCTCAAACGTACTCTGACCGAATTGGATTTTAGTCCCACCTGCAACAGGTGGAGCAAGTGCTGGAGTACCACATATCAATCAGGAGAATGGGTTTGCCTGTCTTTCTGAACACCACACCGAAAAATGATGCCACTTGAATCTCCTCCACATCCTGTGGGAGGTTGAAGGGAGCTAATGTTACCCTTTCAGCAGCCACGCTGTGAGTGACAGGGACCCCAGGTTGGGGTGCAGAAGAGAGCCCTGCTCCCGTGAAAGAAGCCCTGGGGCTCAGCCCAGGGGAATCGGCAATGCCGCTGACAGGGAGAGAAGTTGTGACCAGGGCTGTCTGGGCCACTGAGGGGCTATCAGCATTACTGATGCTCTGTCACGCTGAGCCTTGAATGGTGGGAAGGCATACAGAAGACCTTCTTGTCAACAGGATGACAAATGCATCTGCTGCCACCCAGAATGGGTGAGGTTGGCAAAAGCAGAATTGAGGCAATTGCATGTTGACCAGACTGGCAAACAGGTCTATCGAGGGCATGCCCCAGAGAAAAACCAGCCAGGAGGCTAGTACTGGATCCAGGTGCCACTCATGCAGCTGGAGGACTTTGCTCAGTTTGTCTGCCAGGGCATTGTCTTGGCCTGGGAGGTAAACCACTCTTAGGAGCAGCCCCCTGCATGCTGCATAGGTGCAAAGGACTACTGCCTCCTGCCTCAATGAAGCTACAGGGTAAACTATTTAAGACTAATAAAAGAAAATAATTTTTTCACTCAACGTGTAATCAAACTCTGGAATTTGTTACCGGAGGATGTAGTAAAGGCTGTTAGTGTAGCTGGGTTTAAAAAAGGTTTGGACAAGTTCATGGAGGAAAGGTCCATAAACCATTATTAAGAAGGGACCCAGGATATCAATGCTTGACCCAGTACAAGCATTGCGGAACCTGTGTCTTTTGTGGAAACTGCTAGGTACATATGACCTAGATTGGCCACTGTTGGAAAAAGGAAACTGGGCTTGATGGACCTTGGTCTGACCCAGTATGGCATATCTTATGTTCTTACTAGCCTGCAATGTCAACAGAAGGTTTGATTCCATATCATAGCACACAACTTTAAACTATTTTTCTTTTGGCTTTAAACACAGCTATGCCACCACCAAATTGCAAAGCCCACAACAAAACAAAAATTACAATTGTAGAGTTTTACTAACTTGATTGCTTGTGCTACCTGGTTGTCGGTCTGGATCAGCACCGGATGGTGCTGCAGCTGGAGGCAGAAGGCTTGGAGAGCCAGTAATATTGCCCAGAGCTCTAGCAGGTTGATTTGCAATCAGGATTCCTCCTGGGACCAGCCGCCTTGCATTTGTAGGCCCTCACCATGTGCTCCCCAGCTTAGAAGAGAGATGTCTGTGGTGAGGACCCTCTGGGTTCCTGAAAGGGCATCATGGCCTCAAGGTGACATGGACTCTGCCACCATCCCAGAGAGATGAGATGACTCTGCCACCAGAGTGTCTTCCAGCTGATGGGTCACTAACTTTATCCCTGAGCCTGCCTGTGACTTGTGTCCACTGAGAGCAGAAACACAACTGTGCTGCCCTCAAGTGCAGTTGGGCATATGGGGGTCACGTGAACTGTGGAGGCCATGTGTCCCAACAGGTGGAGTAAGAGCCAGGCAGAAGCATCTGGCATCAGTGCACCTCTGCAGCTAGCTCCGAGCTGTTCTGACCTCTCCTGAGGGAGGAAGGCTTTTGCCTGGAGTGTATCTAGTTGCGCCCTTGTGAACTCTAGGTGCTGGGTCAGAGTGAGGTGGAACTTCGGGTAGTTTATGACAAACCCCAGATGCTGCAGGGCATTTATGGTGCACCCGGTGGCGCACTGTGCCACTCTAGCTGTGTCCCCCTTTATGAGTCAGTCATCCAGATAAGGGAAGGCGAAGGCCCCCTGAAACTGGAGGTAGGCTGCAACCACCATGAGACACTTTGTGAAGACCCTTGGTGATGAGGCCAGACCAAAGGGCAGCACCCTGTTTTGGTAGTGCTGTCCCCCCATCACGAACTGAAGGTATTTCTGTGATTGGGATGGATTAGGATGTGTGTGTAGGCATACTTTAGGTCTAAGAAGCATAGCCAGATTCCCTATTGGAGGAATGGCAGCAGTGACCCAAGGGAAAGCATCTTGAACTTCTCCATGACCAGAAACCTGTTGAGCTCACAGGTCCAGGATGGACCTGAGGCAACCCTGTCCTCTTGGGAACAAGGAAATACCAGGAATAGAATCCTGTGCCCCAGAGATGTTTCGACACTGGCTCTACTGCCTTGTCATGAATTAGGCCTGCTAGCTCAGTGAGAAGCAGGGTCTGGTAAAGTAGAGGTCTGGTAGGCTCTCCTGGGAAGTATGAGGGTGGAGCCTGCTGCAGGTGGAGAAGGTAGCTCTCCCTGACCACTTGTAACAAACAGGGCAAACAGGGCTAGGCACCACCTCCCCCCCCCCCACCCTGTGGGCTGCAGAGATCATGCCCAGACAGTCAAACTCTGCATAGGCTGGGCCGGAGCTGGCGCCTGGGACTTGAGTCTTTTGCTTTCATGGAGACTTGTCCCTGGCTCTTCTGTTCCTGGCCCTGGTGAGGGGCAGAGGCGGCCTGAAAATGTGGTGTCCCACCAAAACCCCCCTTCTTCCCTGGGGCTTTCTTCCAGGGCTGTACCAAGGTCTTTTGACAGTCTGGTTCTTATCAGGAACTTGGTCTTTATCTTGGCAGCCTTGTCTACCATGGGCTTCCCAAATAGGTTCTCTCCTATTCAGGGGACATCAGTTTGTCCTGCATACATTGCTCTAGGTCAGATGACTTCAGCCATGCTTGGTGTCATGCCCTGATGCCTGCAGCAGTCACCCTGGCCGAAGACTCTAAGCTATCTTAGGCTGCTCGGGACAAAAGCTATGAGCACTCTTACTGCTGAGGTCAGGGTTTTAAGCCTCGTGTAGGGATTCCCCGTCGAGGCCTGCCAAAAAGCCCCCAAGCTCCTTCGACAATTCCTTCAGGTACATGCTGATGTAGAGTTAATAGGACTGGATCTGGCAAGTTAGCATCAAGTCGTGAAAGGCCTTCCAGCTGAGGGCGTCGAGAGTTTGGGCCTCTCTGCTGGGTGGCACCGATAAATGAGTTTTTTGGCTTTTGAGCTGGCGCATGGCCAATCCCACGACTATCAAGTTGTGGGGAAGTTTGGTCTTTGGAACTCAGGGCTTCAGTGTACCCAATACATAGCGTCAAGGTGCCTACTTTCAATTGTTATCAACTCCGGTATTTCCCACATCTGGAGGAGTAGGCGGTCAAGGATTGAGGGCACCAGTACTGTAAGAGTCTCCTTAGGGGGTGCCTCATATTGGAGTACCTCCAATTCCTCGGTGTGCGGGCCTTCCTCAGCCTCTGTCTTGATAGTGAGAGCTTTGGCCATGTCTTGCAGAATATCAAGGAAGGTGATGTCCTTGGGCAGGGAACGGCATTGGGGCATCAGTGGAGACTGATCAGAGGGCACGTATCATGTCACCTCATGTCTGAGGAGACTTCGTCCTCAGTCTCACATTCAGATTTGAGGTCCAAGAATGAGTCTGATGCCACGTGGTCACCTCGATCGAGGTTCCCTCCAGGTGTTCAACAACCTCCAGAAGATCTGTGATCCGAGCCAAGAGTGCTTGCCAGAGAGGATCGGTGCCCCCAAGGGACCAGGAAATCATCTGGTGCCAGGGGCTCTCTCGAGGCGGTGGTGTTCAAGAACCAGTTTGATATCTGGGGTAGCTCTCAATGTCAAGGGTGCAGTCGTCTGGGCGGATAAACTGGACGAGCTGGATATGCATGCCTGCTGCATGGCCACAAGGGCAGATATATGCTCTCCAAGGCCACCATCCTGGTCTCCATACCAGTTGGCTCCATAGCCTTCAACAGGGGCACCAAGGACTTTGGGCCCAGCATCGGTACTCTTGAGGGAGAATTTTCGATGAGGATGGCCTCGGAAGCCCAAGGCTGGTTGGCAAATGCCAAGGATTCCTCACGGGGCAGTTCGGTAGGCCGCTCCTGCTCAGACTTACACCTGGGACTGCAGGGGCCTGGGATGGGATTTTCCCTTCTTCCCGGACCCGAACTCAGAGGCGGTCTTCAAGGGTTTCTTCTTCTTGAGCTTTACCTCCAGGGATTTCTGCTTGGAGGAATTATTTCCACGGGACTCCAAAGAGAAAAATGAATGAATGAGCCCGAGGAGCGACACAGAGGCAAGCTGGCTCGGGAGCGGGAAGGAACCAGCATGCAAATTGGACACAACTTTACAAAAATCATGCTTTTTCTGGGGGAAACTGGACAACATCCAAAAGGCTCTGCAGGAAAAAGGAGACTGAGGCAAGATGGCACCCTCGGGCGGAAAGGGAAACACGCATGCATGGTGCATCTCCTAAAGGCTTTCTTTGAAAGCTTGGGAGATGCTACCATACAGGCTCTGTCAGCACCAACATCACCCATATGTGAGGACTGACTTCCTGCTTGTTCCCAGAGAAATACAGCAAATTTTCGTTTCTAATTAGGTTAAACAGAGCCATTCGCATTAGGCATGTTTGGGTTCTGAAAAACAGCACCTGTACATTAGATTTTCAAATGTAGACATTTTATTCCCACTCAGCTGCCAAACAAATATTAGGTGCAAAATATGCACCACTTTCAGAGAGCACATACACTGCAGCAGGTAGTTTCCAAATGTAAAACAAGCAGTGATTTGTCTTTCGAATTGACCTAAAATGCTTATATACACTGAAAACACAGGCTATTCAAAAATTTAGGGTTCAATTTCACCAAGGGACCAATTTTTAAAATCTTATATACTGAGAAAAAAATATGGCTTTACCCATATAAGGGCCCTTTAGAAATGTTTACCTTTACTGAGCAGGGGGTTACAATATGAACTTTGTTCACACCCATGAGGGAAACGGCATGGGGTTAGATTGTAGGAGGTAAAGTATGCACATGGATTTAATTTTGAAGCAGCCATGCATATTTTGTATCTGCTTCAAAGCATGTGTCTACCACTATTAATTTGTACAGCACTACAAGGCGTACACAGTGCTGTACACAAACAAATACAGAAGTCCAACCAAAGAGCAAAGTTACCACATGTAGCAAATAGGACAACCAAGTCTATGCGTGGTAAATAGGAAAAAACTTTATTTGAACATATGTCACCAAGGGTATTCCAGGTCACAGATAAAGGACTAGGATAGCTCAAGAGGGAAATGATTTGATGCACACATGGGTATTAAACAGAAGAGAGAGTTTTTAGCCCTATTTGAATAGAACGATAGATTGAGCCTGCGGTAATGACTCAAGTTGTCTATTCTAGGAATATGGCACTGCAAGGTGGAAGAAAACAAGTCTTGAGTTTGTAGTTGAAGAGAAAGGCACAGATAAAAGGGCCTTGGCTGATGAGCAGAGTTAAAGGAGGTCTGCAGGGAGAGATGAGGGGCTGTAGTTTCTCACTGGCTTAAAGGTTCATGATTCCCCTTTGAAAATTGCCTTGTAGATCATATCACCAGACTCAAAATTGTTTAGATGAAACATTGCTTTGCTTTAATGTGCCAGGTGTTTTCCGTGGACGGCAAAAAAAGTCCTCCCACATATGGTGATGTCATTTGACTGAGCCCCCATGTGAGTGTTCTCAGCTCCTTCTAGAAGCTTCATTGCACCTGTGTGTGTTTTCCCACCCGCCACTGCGGCACCATCTTCTACTCAATCCAATACACCAGTTGAGGAGAATACAACTCCTAGGGGAGGTGGAGTGGGGTTGTGAGGACTTTTCCTGCTGTCCATAGAGAACTCCTGCTACAGGTGAGTAACTACATTTTCTCCGTGGACAAGCAGGATAATAAGTCCTCATGTAGGGCACTCCCTAGCTACAGGCTACCTTTAACAAAAACAGAGGATAAACAGCCCCAAAGGGCAACATACTATTTTTATTGGCAACAGGCCTTTTAAAAACTTTTATACATAGAAAAAATGATAGCCTGACTTAAAGAAATGGGCCTGGGGGAGAGGGGTGATGTAGTTGAATTCTACTCCCCAGATACCCAAGTACTGATTGGCCAAAAATTGTCATCACACCAGGAATCTCCCTCCATTAAGTAGTGAGATGTGAATGTGTGGTCAGAAGACCACATTGCAGCCCTGCCAATCTCATCCATGGAAATTGAGCCTAAGTGGACTATCAACGCTGCCATGGCTCCAACATTATGAGCTGTGACAAAACTCTCAAAGCTCAGGCCTACCTATGCATAAAGTGAAAGAGATGCAATCTGTGAGCCAAACTGAGAAGGTGCATTTGGAGACAGCAACCCTCAAGCTTGTTGGAGTCAAAAGAAACATAGCTGGATAGACTTTCTATGGACTTTTATCCACTCAAAGTAGAAAACTAAGGCTTGCCTGAAGTTTAACATGTGTTACGCAGCTTCGCCGCATTAAGCGTCCCGCGGGCTCCTCTGCCTGGCAGAGTCCTCTCCTCCCTGCAGCATCAGCTCCAAAAGCGGCGGCTTTCAGAGCCGCGAAGAGAGAGAGTTTCTCTCGCGCGGTTCTGAAGAGCAGCGAGAGAGTCTTCAGAACCGCGCGAGAGAAACTCTCTCTCTTTGCGGCTCTGAAAGACGCCGCTTTTGGAGCTGATGCTGCAGGGAGGAGAGGACTCTGCCAGGCAGAGGAGCCCGCGGGACGCTTAATGCGGCGACGGCAAGTTTGGATTTTTTTTTTTAGTTAGAATTAAGGGATCCATCCAGGGCCTTGATCAAGCTCCACAGCACTCCAAGGATAATCCTTCAGTCCTTCCCACTGGAACACTCTCCCAGTCTCCCCCTCATTGCCCCTCAGGCTTATCTCCCTCTCCTCATAGCAAGCCTGCACATTCGGGGTAAGATTGTGTGAGGGGGAAGCCCGGCAAAATCTCCAACAAAGCAGCTCCGCTTGTGGGCCGAAGATCTTGCGCCCCCCAGGAGCGCTTCCAGGTTGCTGGGGAAGGGCCCGTTCTTCAGGGCTCAAAGCAGCCCATCTGTGCTCTGCTCCAGCAAAACTCCACCGGAGCAGTCCAAGGAAGCCACCAGCTCTTTCACAGGCCGAACACCAAGCTTGTCGAGGGTAAGCTGACCACTATCTCCTGTGGCCAACCCTCAGGGCAGACCAGTTGCTTGCCCTTCCGTTTTGGCATGGAAATAGAAAGGTGGATTACTCTCTCGGCACAGCTCACAGCATTCTGCTCAGACAGCCTTCACACACCGCCACCTTGCCCCCCTCCTCACCCCTTTAAGAGCCCGTGGGACGCTTAATACTGCAGCAGCAAATATACATTTTTTTTAAATTTAATTTGGCTGATGGTGGGAGGGGGGTTAGGACTGGTAATGGGCTATGGGGGGGGGCTAGGACTGGTAATGGCCTATGAGGGGGGTAACTGAAAATGGGGTGATGGGATAATACTGAAAATGGGGTGATGGGGGGGGGGGTTAGGACTGGTAATGGGCTATGATGGGTAAGACTGGAAGTGGGCTATGGGGGGTTAGGACTGGTAATGGGCTATGGGGGGGGGGCTAGGACTGGTAATGGCATATGAGGGGGGTAACTTAAAAAGGGGTGATGGGGGTAACAATGAAAATGGGGTGATGGGGGGTTAGGACTGGTAATGGCCTATGAGGGGGGTAACTGAAAATGGGGTGATGGGGTAACACTGAAAATGTGGTGATGGGGGGGGGTTAGGACTGGTAATGGGCTATGAGGGGTAAGACTGGAAGTGGGCTATGGGGGGTTAGGACTGGTAATGGGCTATGGGGGGGGATAGGACTGGAAATGGCCTATGAGAGGAGTAACTGAAAATGGGGTGATGGGGGTAACACTGAAAATGGGGTGATGGGGGGGGTTAGGACTGGTAATGGGCTATGGGGGGGCTAGGGCTGATAATGGGCTGGGGGGTCTGCTAGGACTGGAAATGGGCTGAGTGGAAGGGGGGCTTGAACTGCAAATGGCTGATGGGGAGGGGGGCTTGGAATGGAAATGGGCTGTGAGGGGAGGGAGCTAGCACTGGAAATGGGCTGATGGGGGGGAGCTACGATTGGAAATGGGCTGATGGGGGGCTAGGACTGAAAATGGGCTGATGCAGTGACTAGAAGGGAGGGGGTGCTGTGTGGGACTGGAACTAGAAGGGAGCTGATGTTGGGGGAGGATTAGAATGGGATGGAGCTGGGAGAGTGAAATGGAGAGGGGAAATATTTTGTGTGGGAGGGAAGACAAATCTACAATTGGCCAGGTAAGTGGGGATTGAGGATGGAGGGGTAAAATTTGAGTGGATGAAAATAGGAATGAGGAAAGAGCAAAAGGAGAAAGATTAATATGTTAAAGCAGATGTAGAGGGAGAATGGAAAAAGCTAGAAGAGAGAAGAAAGGACAAATGGACAGCAGACGATGGAGAGTTAGCAGAAGGCACGAAGAAACCAGAAGAAAGTGGCTGGAACTGAAAAAAAATGCACAAAAGGTAGAAAAATATCTTTATTTTGAATTTATTAACTGGAATATGTCAGTTCTGGGAAATGTGCATCAATAACGTCTGCGCTTTGTTTAGTACAAGAGGAAATTAATTTATAGTTTTATTTCTACAGTGCTGTTGTACATTCCAAGTTTGGCTTTTGGGGGTCCCAGTTTAATTGTCTTGTTTCTAAATTTTGATTCCTTGTTTGGTGATGGTGTATTCTGCATGTGTAACTGAGCTGAGGTATTCTGTTTATGTAATTCCTATTTGACATTGCTACTTGTTCTCTGTCCCCAGTAGGTCATGTATTGTTGTTCTCTGAAATGTATTGACTTAATATTTGCAGTGTTGCCTTTTGATAGGTAGGGTCTGGTGCTTTGTGAGTCCTGGTAGTGCTGTTAGGATATGGCGGGTTTGCTAATGTGCCTGGCGGTTGGCACTGGATTATAGTAATGTAGAAATCTTTTAGTCTTTCTTTATTCATGCACTCATTAAGAGGCATGTTTACTAAAAGTTAGGGTATGGTAACATTATGCAAATATTTATGCAAATGAGGTCCCTTATGCAAATGAGGTCCCACGTCTCATGCGGCCCCCGGGTTATTTTACAAGTCCTCATTTGGCCCTCAAAGCAATTTGAGTTTGAGACCCCTGACATATGGGGACTCCCTAGCTTTAGATGCCAGGGAGAGACCCCAGAAGTTGTGTGCACCTGTGAAAGGGCTCCACTTCCCCCCATGGATCTCTGCCATCCAACCAGGGATGGTGGGTAGGAGTTGATTAGGTATGTAACAGGTGTTGGAGAACAGCCTGACCAAACAAGGCATCCCAGCGGGAGTCCTTGTCCAAGCAGTAACGGGCTGTGAAGGTATGAACCGAGGCCCAGGTGGCTGCTCAACAGATGTCGTCGATAGACACAGAGTGCAGATGAGCCATTGAAGCTGCCATGGCTCTCACATTGTGAGCTGTGGCATGGCCCTCCAGAGAAAGATTCTTACTCTGATAGGCAAAGGAAATACACTGAGCAATCCAGTTAGACAGTGTTCTCTTGGAGACTGGAAGTCCCAAATGAGAAGGATCAAAAGCAACAAAGAGTTCAGAGGACTTTCTCTGTTGCTGTGTTCTTTGCAAGTAAAAGGCTAACGCTCTTTTACAGTCCAAAGTATGAAGATTCCTTTCTGCATTTGATGCATGAGGCCTTGGAAAGAACACAGGCAGGAAGACCGCTTGGTTAAAAAGAAAAGGCAAGACCACCTTTGGCAAAAAGTGTGGATGAGTCCTAAGGACTACGTTGTCATGATGGAACCATGATGGAACTGGTGCTAATCAGTTTTATTGTACACCGCTTAATGCTATTGCCACAGCGGTATATCAAATTTTAATAAAGATAAAGATAGTGCTTGCAACTCACTGATACGATGTGCTGATGTGACCGCAATGAGAAAGATAACTTTCCAAGAAAGGAATTTCAAAGAGGTAGTAGCTAGGGGTTCGAAATGTGGCTTCATGAGCTGACCAAGAACCAGGTTTAAGTCCCATGCCACCGGTGGTGGCCTAATGGGAGGCTTAGTAAGAAGGCGGCCTCTCATAAATCTTGCTATAAGAGGATGGGAGGAAATAGGTTGTCCATTTAGAGGCTAGAAAGAAGCTGCAATAGCACTCAAATGGACTCTTACTGAATTAGTTTTAAGTGCTGAATTGGATAAATGAAGGAGATACTCCAGTAATGATTCCAGAGGTATCGCAAGGGGGTTAAGACCCTTCTGCGAGCACCATATGGTAAACCTCTTCCACTTAAAAGCATAAGAGCGTCTTGTGGAAGGTTTCCTGGAAGCATAAAGGACCTCCTTTACTTGCTGAGAGAGATAAAGATCCTGAAGATCTAGGCCTTCAGCAACCAAGCTCTGAGGTGCAGAGACTGGGGATCGGGATGCCATAACATTCCGTCCTCCTGTGACAGGAGGTCTGGAGCAGATCTAACTCCAAGGAGGGAGCTTGAGAGAGATGTAGAAGCAGAGGGTACCACACTTGCCGTGGCCAATGTGAAGCTATGAGAATCATACGCCCTCTGTCTCTCTGAAGCTTGAACAGGGTTTTGGGAATTAGGGGAATGGGTGGAAAGGCATAAAGGAAGTCTTGCCCCCAGTGAAGGAGGAAAGCATCTCTGGCCTGAGAGCCCTGAACCAGAATTCTGGAACAGAACCGGGGAAGTTTGGCATTCAACGGACTTGCAAAGAGGTCTATGTCCGTGGTTCCCCAAACTTGAAAGATCTTGGCCACCTGGTCTGCATGTAGAGACCATTCATGTGGAAGCAGAACTCGATTGAGTCTGTCTGCCCAAGAGTTCTGTATGCCTGGAAGATACACTGCCAGGAGATGAATCTGATGCTCTCTGGTGAGGGCCCATAGTTGCAAAGCTTCATTGCAAAGTGACAGAGAGCCTGTTCCCCCTGCTTGTTCACACAGAACATGGCTACTTGATTGTCCGTATGAATGAGGACTGTCTTGTAGCTGAGCAGGGTGTGGAACACTCGACGAGCAAGGAAGATTGCTCTGAGCTCCAAGAGATTGATATGCAGACGAGTCTCCTGTGGAGTCCAGGTGCCTTGGGTGGAGAGGTCTTGCAGATGAGCTCCCCAACCCATCAGAGAAGCATCTGTTGTGAGTGTTGCATGGGGTAAGGGTTGTTGAAATGGAGACCCCAGCAACAGGTTTTGAGTGGACTGCCACCATTGGAGGGACAAAATAAGGCGATTTGTGTTTGCTATTTTGTCTGACAGGTACCCTGATGCCTGGGTCCACTGAGTGGATAATGTCCACTAGGCTGCTCTCATATGGAGGCGAGCATAAGGAATCACATGCACGGTAGATGCCATGTGGCCTAGTAGTTGTAGCATTTCTTGAGCAGTGAGATGAGTCTTTAGCACTGCTTGAGAAGCCAACTGCACCATGCGAAGGCAACGGGCCTGGGGAAGATAGGTCCTTGCTTTTCTGGTATCCATCAAAGCTCCTATGAACTCGAGACTGAGTGGTAGTTAGACAGGATTTTGGGATGTTTATGACCAAACCCAAATACTGAAGGATGCGCACTGTGCAAGACAGAGAAGTCCTGGCCTCTGACTCTGATGGGGCTCGAATGAGCCAGTCGTCTAAGTAGGGGAAGATGAATATCCCTAGAGTGCGAAGAAATGCTGCTACTATAGCCATGCATTTCGTAAACATCCTTGGTGCTGAGGCCAGGCCAAAAGGATGCACCCTGTATTGGTAGTGCTTTCCTTGAAAAAGGAACCGAAGGAACTTTCTTTGAGTTGGATGGATGAGAACATGGGTGTACGCATCCTTGAGATCTAGAGAACAAAGCCAATCCTGATCCTGAAGGTATGGCAGCAGAGTTCCTAGAGAAATCATCTTGAATTTCTCTTTGAACAGGAACTTGTTCAATTCTCTGAGGTCTAAGATAGATCTGTATCCCCCTGTTTTCTTTGGGATAAGGAAATAGGGGGAATACAACCCTGTACCCTGTTGGTGGATGGGTACTTCTTCTATTGCCCCTTGGGCCATAGTGACCTCTTGATCTAACAGGTTGATAAGAGAGGTCTGAGAATTGAACTGTCTTACCATTGTGGGAGGGGGCATGCACAGAAAGTGCAGCTTGTACCCCTCTCTTATAATGGAGTGTCCAATGCTCTGCTGTTATCTGCTCCCACCTGGGGGCAAAGTGACATAACCTTCCTGGAATGGCGGAAGGCTCTGGTCCATTGAGGGCCAGGAAGGCTAGGTTCTCTAGATGAAAGTCAAAGGCCTTGTGGAGGCTGAGACTGCTGAGGCGGTTGAGACTTAGCAGTCTTTGCTTTCCTTTGTTTAGGTGGTTGCTGACCTTTCCGGGTAGGCTGACCCGTAGAACGTCCCTGCTGGGAATAAGAGGGATAAAACCTCTTCTTTATTTGAGAAGAAAGGCTTTTTTGAAAGACTTTTCTCGCAGGATCAGCTGTGGCTTTGGATAGCCTATCCAAAGTGGAGTTGTCAGCATCTAATTTATTGGCAAAAATTGGCAAGAAAAAGCCAAATAAATTCTCACCTGTACAAGGGATATTGTCCAGTTTGTCCTGCACACAGAGCTCCAAATCGGATGCCTGGAGCCAGGCAATTCTACGTGCACCTATGGCAATGGCAGAGGTTCTGCTTATGCACTCAAAACAGTCAAAAGCTGCACGGTTGACAAACTTAGAAACATCCTGGGCATGTTTGACCAGTGTGATAAAATCCTGCCTTCTATCCTTAGGAAGAAGAGGGCTCAAAACCTCTAAATCACCTGTGACTTCTTTAAGGAACATTCCCATATATAAAATATAGGAACTGATCCTAGCAGAAAGCATGGAAGCCTGGAAAGTACGACGTCCAAAGGCATCCAAAGTTCTACACTCATGTCCTGGAGGATTAGAGGCATGTCTCTTTGCACTCCTGATCCTTCTCATAGCTGATTCCACTACAATAGAGTGGTGAGGAAGCTGTGTTTTCTGGAAGCCAGGACAAGGAGGGACTCGAGACATGGTATCCAGTCTGTGAGAGTGAGAAGAGATGGTGAGAGGTGTCTCCCATATTCTCAACATGAGATCATGTAAAATCTCATGGATAGGCAAGGTAGCTGCCTCCTTAGGAGCTTTGGGATATTGTAAAATCTCCAGCTCGTTAGCTCTGAGCTATGTTTCAGGAGCCACAGTAATGGACAAACCACGAACCACCTCCCTGATAAAGTCCTGAAAGGAGATGTCCTCTAGAGGAGACATCCTACGTTTAGGAGAGGAAGGCTCCTCCAGGAGAAGTATTCTGGTACCGACAGAGCAATCAGAGTCCTCAGAGTCCTCTGAGGATTCGAAGTATCTTCTGTCCAGATGCTCTTGAAGAGCCCGATACCCGTACTGACCGAAGTTGGTACCGGGGGGGAATCGGTACCGGGGTATCGGTACCCGAAGGCATCGCATGACTGGGTACCGGCAAAGCTGAAACCGATGTCAATGCTATCGGTTCCGGTACCGAGACCGGTACCGGCATCGGTGCTGGTACCGGTTGAACTGTCTGATGCAGTTCTGAGGGCGTCGATGCCGCAATGAGAGCCGCCAGACTGCATTCAATAGCCAGGAACCTCTGGTCTATCGACGCTGCCAATGCCTGGGTATCGGTACCAGACGCAGCCGGTACCCCAGAGCATGGTACCAATAGTTCTGCCAAGGTCGAGGCCTCGAGAACATCCTGGAGCCCCAATAATGCTTTGGAAGCCGAATCCTCCCGCCGGGGCAATTTTGCCAGTACAGAACCCTCAAGAGCAACACTGAGATCCATGGGAGGAAGACGAAGCCCTGGAAGACGTCAATGCCACTGAAGTTGCATCGGAGGGAAAAAGGGCACTGAGCTCGGCAGCTCGGTTCTGTCGTCCCCTTTTGGACATCATGGCACAAGCCATGCACTCGGAGATGGAGTGGTCAGGACCTAAACATTTAAGACACCACTCGTGGGTGTCTGTGACGGAGATGGTACCGCCAGACTTGGTGCATTTTTTAAAACCCAAGGCGGGTTTCTCCATGGTGGAGGATATTTAGGGCCTAAGGCCCAAAATGGCGCGTGCACCTGGAAAGAAAAGTTTGGAAAACTATATATTTTAATTTTTTTAAAAAGAAAGAAGAACCGGCGGTACCGGTGTAGCGTCGAGGAAGGCAGACGCGACCACAAAAAAGAAGAATAGGGAAAATAATTTTCTGCGGTGACAGGAACACGACCTGCTGGCTCCATGGAAAACGAAGAACTGGAGAGAGGCAGTTGGGAAAGGCGGGAAGGCAGCACGCAGGCGCTGTGGGATGCTCCCAAAAGCTTTCTAATTGGACGCTGGGGAGCGTTCGCATGCAGGCTCCGTCGGAACCGACGATGCCCATATGTGAAGACTACATTCCTGCTTGTTCCTGGAGATACAGAAAAACAGACTACTTGAACCTTATGGCCTCAGCATCTTTTTTGTCCCAAAAGGGAAATTTAGACTATGCTTTCCATTTTACTACCTTCTGTTATTGGAGCCCCATTCATTATGGATTATCAGTGGGTGATTGGAACCATATAATAGTCCAGAGACGTACAATCTGTGATCTGTTTGTTGTATGCAGAACGGTGCTTATCTGTCTACTTTCTGGAGCACAGCACACATGATTATTACTTAATTTGACAGAAATACCTCCTTTGTGATAAAGAAGCTTTAAGTATATATTTGAAATTCTGAAAGCTAAAAAGATTGAAACTTTTTGGACCAGCAGATGGTTGTTTGTTTTTATTGTAAACCGTTTTGCAGGCTTGGTTTGGATTTGCCGTACAGAAAAAAAAAGCAGTAGAACTGGATCAAAAGAGAGCCAAGGACATGAGAAGGGAACAGAAAAGTTATAATAGTGTCTAAAAAGAGAGGGACACAGATGTCTGCCAGGGGGGGGGGGAGGAGGGAGAAAATCAGGACTGGGGGGGGGGGGGTTGGAGTGCGTCAGAAAAAGAACATTGGAATAACCAGGTTTCGAGGGATTTCTCAGGGAGAAGTGGCCTAGTGGTTGGTGAAAATTACCTCAGGCTGGAGGGCCAGGGGTTCGAATCACACTAGAGGACAGCAACCTTGGACTGGAAGGACTGGGGTTTCTAGTCCCTAAGGGTTGCCAGGACTGACTCGAAGGCACACATTGCATTTGCAAGTGCTCCTAGTGGCCTTGGGCAAGCCACTTAACCCTCCATTGCCTCAGGAACAAAAGATTGTGAGCCTTTCGGAGACATGGGCAATACATATACACATACACACACATATATACACACACACACACACATACACATACTGCGACGCTCCTGCCTGCGCCCTGGAGCTAACAGGCAGGAGTGGCCTTATTGTCCCTTTTGAGCAGAGGTAAACTGTTCCCTATGGATGCTGGGAATTGTAGTTCACTCTTTTCTCTCAGGAATAAAGTGTAGTTGCGATCAGAGATGGTAAGGCTTGCAAGAAATATTTATTTGTATTGGGGAAGTTCTTCCAGCGCATCAAAATTCACATACATAAACGTAAAGGGTGCATTTTTAACATAAGCAAAAGAAATCAGAACTTAGGACAACTGAAAAAGAATTAGCTTTAACTTCAGCTTTTCATCTATTGAGGAGTTTAACTCAGCTCTGCCTCGAGTGGTCACTTATGAACATTGCAGCCTCATAATACCAACTGTTCTTTTCACAGCGTGGGTTCAGAACACAGGTGCAGATAATTAACTCTTACAGCACAGGCAGCAGAAACAGCAACGTTTGTATTCCTCTTATACAAATGTGCAAAGCTTCTTTTATATTACTCTTCTTTACAACATACAGAGCAGTCCATGCTACAAGACTCAGTGCCTACGGTAGGTAAATCATTTTCTACCTGCATCAAATCCTCTGAGTGAACAGAACTATTATCTTCATTAGGCTTCTGCTGTTTTCCTGCTTTCAGCTCTAGAAATTGTTTAAATTCTTGGAAGAGCAATTCAGCCTGCTTATTATCAGATGGGCCTTTGTCAGCAAATGTTATGCCCTTTTCCCAGTCACTAACAGTTCCCTCTTCAGCACTCGGCTTAAACAGTTCAGGGCAGTGAACAGGTTCCTTCAACAAAGCAGTGAAAATAGGAAGTTGTGCTTTACCTTCTCTATCGTGGCTTGTATCAGAACTGCCTTCTCTCTGCCAGGCTCCTCTCCTCTTTGGTAGCTCAGGAGCTTTCCAGGTGTGGGTTTTTCTGGGCTTTCCAGGTCCAGGCTCTATCCTGTAGAATGAGTTTTCTTCAAAGTGTGCCTGCCTTTGAGGCTTTCTATTCCAGGGTTCTGTCTTCCTCCAGGACTCTAAAACATGGCTCCGTCCATTCCTCACAGGACTCCTTTTTGCAGCACCTTTAGAACTCCTTGCAGACCCTCTCCAAACACTCTCAACTCTTCCAGACTCACTCATACAGCCAAACTGCTTCCTGGTCTCGGATCCACTCTCCGACGACCTCTTAGAGCCACTCTCCCACCTAGTCTCATTCGTAGTCTGTCTAGCAGCCTTGTTCAAAGCTTTAAAAAGGGATTCTTTTCCCGGCACACCTTGTCCAACCCCTGGGTGTGCCCAATCAGCATTGCCTAACTCCTCCCCTGGGCTGGTGTCTGTTCTCAGCTCAGCAGAGCAGTATGTTTTTTTTCCTTCTAGGATTGAAAATCCTGTGTAAATCCTTTCGCTTTTCAGGATTTTCTTCAATCTCCATCTCCTCTGGAGGGCATTCTTCACCACAATACACACACACACACACTGTGGTGAAGAATGCCCTCCAAAAGAGATGGAGATTGAGGAAAATCCTGAGAAGGGAAAGGATTCACACAGGATTTTCAATTCTGACTTGAAAAAAAACACACTGCTCTGCTGAGCTGAGCACAGACACCAGCCCAGGGGAGGAGTAAGGCTTCAATTCTGATTGGGCACACCCAGGGGTTGGACAAGGTGTGCCGGGAAAAGAAGCCCTTTTTAAAGCCTTGAACAGGGCTGCTAGGCAGTGGAGGTCGGAGTCTGATGCTAAGTCTGAGTCAAGGTCCAAGAGTTGGTCAGAGTCTGAGGCTAAGTGTGAGTCTGGGAGTAAGAATGAGTCGGAGTCTGTGAGGAGGAGCAAGAGAGGTTCTGCAAAGAGTTCTAAAGGCACTACTAGGAGGAGTCCTATGAGGAATGGACGGAGCAATGCTTTAGAATCTTGGGAGAAGACAGAACCCTGGAATAGAAAGCCTCAAAGGCAGGCACACTCTGAAGGAAACTCTTTCTACCGAATAGAGCCTGGACCTGGGAAGCACAGAAAGACCAACACATGGAAAGAAGGTACTTCCTATACTGGCAGGCAGTGCTATAGAATGTTACAGCAGGGAGAAAACCTTCCTAAGGGAAATTCTCCTAACAGAAGAATTAACCACAAAACTCCTGAGCTTCCAAACAGGAGAGTTGTCTTGCAGAAAGAAGTCAGTTCTTATACAAACAACACTGGAGAAGGTAAAGCACAATTTCCTATCTTTAGTGCTTTGTTGAAGAAACCTTTTCATTGCCCTGAACTGTATAAGCAAAGCTCTGCAATAGAAACAGTTAGTGACTGGGAGAAGGGCATAACCCTTACTGATAACTGCCAACCTGATAACAAGCAGGCTGAATTGCTCCTAAAAGAATTTCAGCAGTTTTTAGAGCTGAAAGCAGGGAAACATCAGAAGCTTGAAGACCGTAGTTCCATTAACTCAGAGGAGTACATGCAGGTAGAAAATGATTTGCCTACCTTAACCATTGATCCTTGTAGCATGGACTGCTCTTTTTGTTGTAGAGAATAGCAATATAAAGAAGCTTTGAAAGTTTGTATGAAAGGAATACAGAACATTTGCTATTTCTGCTGCCTTTGCCGTGAGAATTCATAATTGTTTGCACCTGTGTTCTAAAGCCACGCTGTGAGCTGAACAGCTGTTAATGTGAGGCTGCAATATTCTTGAGTTACCACTCGAGGCAATGCTGAGTTTAAGTTCCTCTAAATATGAAAAGCTGAGTTAAAGCTAATTCAATTTCAGTTGTTCCTGAGTTCCTGTTTACTTCTGCTTATGTTAAAAGTTGCACCTTTACGCTTGTATCTATGAATTTTGATGCGCTGGAGAACATCCCCAATACAAATAAATATTCTTGCAAAGCCTTACCATCTTTGGTCGCAACTACAATTTATTCCCTAAAGAAAATAGAAGTGGACTTCAGTTCCCAGCATTCATAGGGAACAGTTCTACCTATACGCACAAGGGACAATAAGGCCACTCCTGCCTGTAAGCTCCAGGGCGCAGGCAGGAGCGTCGCAACACACACACACACATATATATATATATATATATATATATATATATATATACACACACACACACAATGCCTGAATGTACACTGCTTTGACTTGTAGAAAAGCAGTATATAAGCCTAGTTAAATAGGGACGATAATTGCTGGAGGATAAGAAGGTGGTAATTCCAGAATCAAGAGTCAAGGTAGGAAAGGAAAATTCCTTGGAGAAACCAGTCAAAGAGCAGACAGAGAAGGAAAAGAAGAGATGCAAGGATGGAAAAAAGCGTAGTTACTCACCTGTAACAGGTGATCTCTAGGAACGCAGGAATTTATTCTTCACATATGAGTAACATCGGTTCCAATGAAGCCCATGCGGGAATGCTCCCCAACATCCAATAGGGAAGTTTTTGGGAGCATCCTACTGCACCTGCATAGCTGCCTTCCTGACTTTCCAGCTCTCCTTCCTCAGTTGAGTTTGTAGCTGACATAAAAGAAGAGATGGAGAAGAGAAGACCTACAACTCCTAGGGAAGGAGGGTGGGTTGTGAAGACTAAATTCCTGCTGTTCCCGAAGATCACCTGTTACAGGTGAGTAACTACGCTATCTCCAGGAATAAGAAGGAATGTAGTCTTCACATATTGGACTCCCTAGCTCGCAGATGCCAGAGAGATGACCTCAGAGTGAGCTGTGGATCACAGGCATAGCTAAGTAGGTCATATATCCTCCAAGGATGTCTAGTATCAAAAACCAGGACAGAGGGTAGGAGTTGATCCAAGTCTGAAAGAGATGCTAGAGAACAGAGTTGCCAAACAAGGCATCCTGGCGGGAGTCCTTATCTACGCAATAGCAAAACAGCAAAAGTCTGGACAGAAGACCGAGTTGCAGCTTTGCATATCTCAATTGCTACAGAGCATAGATTTTCCATAGAGATAGCCATGGCCCAAACATTATGTGCAGCGATGTGACCCTCGAAAGAGTCCTGCACTTTCATAAGCAAAGGAGATGCAATCTGCTATCCACCTAGAGAGAGTTCACTTGGATACTGGCAATCCCAGGTGACTCGAGTCAAAGGCAATGAAAAGCTGGGAAGCTTTTCTGTGCTCTCGAGTTCTCTGGAGATAAAAAGCCAAGGCACGTTTGCAATTCAGAGTGTGAAGTGTTGCCTCTGCCCTAGAGGAATGAGGTCTAGGGAAAAAGAAAGGAAGGTAGACTGACTGGTTTAAATGGAAGGGCGAGACCACCTTTGGCATAAAGTGAGGATGAGTCTTAAGGACTACCCTATCATGGTGGAATTGTGTATAAGGAGGGTCAGCCACCAAAGCCTGGAGCTCACTAATGCGTCTTGCTGAAATGAGAGCAATAAGGAAGGTGACCTTCCACATGAGACACTTCAGAGAGATAGTAGCTAGAGGTTCAAAGGGTGGTTTAAGAAGCTGTCCTAAAACAACATTAAGATCCCATGCCACTGGAGGGGGCTTAATGGGAGGTTTGGTTAATAGAAGACCCCTTATGAAGTGTGCTACAAGTGGCTGAGAAGAGTTGGGCTGACCATCTAAGGGCATGTGAGAGGCCGTAATTGCACTTAGATATACTCTTACTGAATTGGTTTTGAATCCAGAAGATGACAGGTGGAGAAGATATTCAAGTAATGCATCCACAGGAACTGAGAAGTGGTTAAGCGCCCTCTGTGAACACCAGAGAAAAAAATCTACACCACTTGAAGGCATAGGAGCGCCTGTGGAAGGCTTCCTAGAAGCTAAAAGGATATCCTTAATCTGCAAAGAGAGGTTAATGTCCTGCAAGGCTATGCTTTCAGCAGCCATGCTGTAAGATGGAGGGACTGCAGATTGGGATGAAGCAGTGTCTCCTCTTCCTGAGAGAGGAGATCTGGAGCAAACCCCAGATCTATGGATTGAGCCCGAGACAGATGTAGAAGGAGAGAGAATGCAGTTGTCGTGGCCAGCATGGGGTTATGAGTATCATGTAGCCCCTGTCTCTCTGGAGTTGGAAAAGTGTCTTGGGAATGAGGGGAATGGGAGGGAAGGCATAAAGAAAGCCTTGACCCCAGTGCAGGTGAAAAGCATCCACCTGCTGGCTGTCTGGTGCAGGAGTCCTGGAGCAGAAGCGAGGAAGCCTGGCATTCTGAGGACTTGTGAACAGGTCTATCTCTGGGGTTTCCCAGATCTGAAAAATGTGAGCGACCTTGTCTGCATGGAGAGACCACTCGTGGAGTAGAAGGACTCGACTCAGTTTGTCTGCCAAGACATTGTGTTTGCCCAGAAGATATACTGCAAGTAGGTGAATGTAACGCTGTATGGCAAAAGACCACAGATGCACGGCCTCGCTGCAGAGGGTCCAAGAGCCTGTTCCGCCCTGCTTGTTCAAGTAGAAAATGGCTCCAGTGGATTTATGTGAAGTTGTGACACCTGATGAGGCCAAAGCCCCTGAGTGGAGAGATTGTCCAAATGAGCTCCCCAGCCCAATCTGGACGCATCTGTCATCAGGGTACAGAGTGGTGTTCTCAGATTCTAAAAGAGGCCTTGTCATGCTAATCCTTGCCAAAAAGGTTTTCACCAGTGCAAGAGATTACCCAGCTTATCCTGAACCCATTGTTCAAGATCCGATGCTTGAAGCCAAGCAATTCTGCGGGCACCAATGCAGATGTATGAAGTTCTGCTGATGCACTCAAAACAGTCAAACGTTGCCCTGTTAAACTTTGAAACATTTTGAGCATGCTTTACAAGGGCGAGATAATTTGCTCTCTTGTCATCAGGGTGAAGATGAGCCATTAACACCAAATCCCTAGCCACCTCTAAGGAACATACCCATATAGAGTATGTAGGAACTAATCCTGGCCGATAACATGGAGGCGCGAAAACAATGTCGACCAATGGCATTGAGGATTCATGATTCCCTACCTGGAGAGTTTAAGGAATGAGTCTTAGCATTCTTTATTTGATGCACTGCCAATTCCACCACCATAGAATGGTGCGGTAATTGAGTCTTGAAAACCGGGACACTCTGGTACCCAATACATGGTATCGAGTCGTTGGATATGTGGAGAGATGGTAAGGGGTGTCTCCCACAAACGAAGCATAAGGTCGTGAAGTATAGGATGAATAGGGAGAGTAGCAGCTTCCTTCAGGGCTGTAGGATATTGCAGAATTTCAAGTTCTTCAGCCCTAGGCTCTTTCTCTGAAGTCACCGTTATAGACAGACCCCGAGCAACATTGCAAATAAAGTCTTGGAAAGACATGTCCTCTGGAAGGGACATGCGACTTTGTGGAGAAGGAGATGGGTCTTCCGGGAGAGTTCTCATGTCCTGGGTATCAGCCAATTCATCATCTGATGAATCGGAGTCCGAAGACTCAAAGTATCAACGGGCATGGTGTTCCCACTCTGCACGTACTCTATACTGGTCGAAGCCGGTAGCTGAAGCTTGCGCTATCAGAACCTCAGAACCAGAAACGGATTTGAGGGCCGGCATGGGCAGTAGCATGGTAAGCGGCAAAAAAGTCGATGCAGGTTGTGTCGGTACTGATGCCTGAGGGATAGACTGTAAAGGCTTTAACAGTACAGAGGCCGCCAGTAAGGCCGCTAAGCTCTTCTCAATGGCCAGGATACGTTGATCCATGGAGCTTGCCGATGTTTGGGTATCGATACCGGAATTGCAGGCCACAATCCCTGAGCAGGGCACCAGGAGCTCTCCGGACGTGGAGGCATCCTGGGACCCAAACTAAGGCTTTGGAGGCAAGGTACTCCTGCTGGGGTTGTTTGGCCGGTGTGTCCCCCTCCAGGGCAACGCCCGATGCATCTCAATGCTTAGGAGATCTACCCTTGGAGGGCCAGCCAGTCTTCAAAGACCACCTAGGTTTCGATACCTGAGATCCTTGGGAGGAAGATGAAGCTCTCGATGTTGATGCTAAAGATACTGCATCAGAGACAAAGAGAGTGCCCAGTTTTGCAGCTCAGTTCTGTAGGCCTCTCTGTTATCTTCCTACAGAGAGGACATTCTGACTATTGATCCAGTCCTAAGCATTTTAGACACCAGTCATGGGTGTCTGTGGCCAAAATGTTACTGACACATTTGGAATACTTCTTAAAATCACTGGATGGTTTTTCCATTTTGTCTGTGACAAAGGGGAGGCCTAAGATGGCGTCGATGCACCTGAAGAAAGAAATGAATCTTTCCCTCACAGAAGATTTCTTTTTTTCAAAAAGAAAGAAAAAGCACAGATGGGGGTCAGTACCAGTGTCAATGGGAAAGCAGGCGCGACCACAAAAAAATAAGAAAAGACAAATTTTCTGCGGTAACAGGAATTGCTTCGTCAGCTCTGCAGAAAATGAAGAACTTAAGAGGGGGAGCTGGAAAGGTGGGAAGGCAGCTACGAAGGCGCAGTGGAATGCTCCCAAAAGTTTTCCTATTGGACGCTGGGGAGCATTCCCATGCGGGATCTGTCGGTACCGACGTTACCCATATGTGAAGACCACATTCCTGCTTGTTCCTGGAGATAGAAAGGGATCAAGACAGGAATCCAGTGGAGAGAGCTGAGAGAATGTATATGATCAAAAGGGGAGAAGTGAAGGGAATACTGGTGGAGTCGCGATAATCGAGTCAGGAGATTACAGGGGCCATGACGAGCAGCTGGAGTTGAAAGAAGGTAAAGACAGAATAGGCATCACAGATGCCGTGAAGGCAAAAAAGCATTACTTATAGACAGCACTGATTTGATCCTTAAAGCAAAGATGAATCAAAAATGAAGCAGAGTGTCTTCAGAGTGGTTGTTCAGGCATACAGTAATCCAATAAACCCATATATAAGCTGCTACATTTTGTCATTATCTGGAAGGGCAGTTCATCTTCTCTAGGTAATTCAGAATGATTCCGAGGCTTACTTAGGGTTGTCTAAAGGGCAGAGTGCTAGGCCCCTGTTGTGATCTCTGCATTTGTTCCCTGTGAAGGTGTGGATAAAGTCTAAATAGTTGAATGTGTTGCACTGGAATTTGAGGGGAACTAGTTACCTCTATTTGAAAGGGAAAGAATTTACTGGTACCACCCAGATAGGGTGCTAGAATCTATGCAAAGGGCTTTATTAGTGGCTCCAACAGTTAAGGAGCTGAGGGAAAAAACGTGTTCGTGACAAGTTCCCTTGCAGATAAGGCTGAGTTGTGGAACATTTTACCTGTGGAGTTAAAATAGAAAGTGGATTACTTAATGGTCCAAAAAAGGTTGAAAACACGGCTATTGAGACAGTTTTAGGATTGGTTTTGCTAATTATTAGCACCTGAGACTGGATGGATCTACAGTTGGTAAGCGTAGTGCTTGAAGGGTAAGAGTATGGCATGGAAAATTTAATGTGTAATTACATTTCAAAAAAGCAGTCTCAGGGGAGCAGAAGTTGGCGTTATCTAATGATCATTTCTATAATATAAATTGGATTGTGTTGGATTTGTTTTCAAATATTTTATGCTTGCATCGTTATTGTCCATTTCATTATGGAAACTGCATTGGGCAGTATTCGCATTGGGGTATGCGATACAAATACAAATGAAATGTTAATCACTAGTCATATCCATGAGGGTCTATTTTAGCTTACTAACACCTTTCTTCAAAAACAAACTATTCGTAAATATACAAGCACTGAAATATTTTCTTCTCTTCCTATATATGTAATATCAATTTACCTCTTTAGGTAACATAAGATTATGAGGGCTTTCACTGTATCCGATGGCAGTAAACAATTTAGCCTTTTCTTCTGGGGTCATAAGTTCATCAATATCTGCAAAATATTTGCTCAAGTTATTTTTTGTACCAGAGTCTACAACACACTAGACAACTTTTTCTTTTTTTTCTTTTTTTGCATATGAAGGCCCCCACAAGCAAAGGAATGAAAATACTTTGATATAAACAGAGAAATACAACCAGAAAACTAAATTCATTGTGCCACTGTTAAAAACAGCTGTGTTTCCAATACATCAATGTAGTATTTCATACTTTGTACTTCACAGACAAAGAAGCCCATTTACTGAAGTTAAGTGTAGTGTAGTAAGAAATTTCCGTTATCAAGTGGTAACTACAAAGTACTTGAGATCTGGATTGGCAACTGTTCAAAACAAAGCTGTAGGCTTGATGGACCCTTGATTTGATCCAGAATGGCATGTCTTATGTTCATTAACAGCATTGTATATAACACAACGCAGTTAGTTACACCTATTAGATGACATCAATTATGCTACATTATTTGCAGGGTGTGGTCCTGCCCAGTCTATCCTGTTCCATGTTAGCTGTTAATGTAGAAACTCTGCAGGCTAGCTGCCAAATCTTCAGGCTATTATCACTAGTTGACTGCTGCATTAACAGTTCACATAACAGGAGAGAGGCCCTTTAGGGCCTTAGTCACTAAGGGATATGTTTACTAAGCCTGCACGGGTTAGAAAGATGCAGCTGTGTTACCAGTGCAGGGCTTCTAGCTAACTGTAAGAGGACATGTGTACATCAGTCCCCTCTGCAGTTAACACAGAGAAGTCACACTTTAATGCAGCAAACCAGTTGCAGGTGCAACTAGAGCCACCCACTTTGTGAAGCAAGGTTACTGCGGGTAACTAAAACCAACTAAGTCCTGAGAATGCCCATCTCACCCAGTCCCTGTGCCAATGCATGCTGCCAATGTAGTATGAGGTTTTTAGCATGGGGCCCCCTGCTACTCTAGGTCACTGATGAAGCCACATGCTAACCCTGTGTGCTACCCTTGTAGTGCACTTTAATGAACATGCCCTTAAGACTTTGCTCCAATTCTGTTTCTATGAATGGAAAAAAGGTTTCTGTGAATCCAAATATTTGGTGATGGGTTTTTGCTAGTGTATCTTAATCTGCTGCCATGATCCCATAAGGCCTGATATGCAAATAGATTATCATGGTTAGCAGAGCTGCTAACCGCATTAATAGCAGTTAATGGGATAGTCAGAGACTAAAATCGTTAGTGCCGCTGAAAATCCATGGCTGCTGGCTTTACATGCTCCAATGCTAACTGCTTAGCATTGGGGTGCGTTGGGAGCGTTTCAGGGCAGAGCAGAGGTGGCTCTGATCAGCAGCAACATGGAGCTGCTGCCTGGTTAGCAATATGCAGCGAAAGCTAGGCACAGGAAACCCTGGCCTAACATTTGCTGTATATCACTAATCAGGCAATATTGCTGCTGCCCAGTTACTGACTGGCAAAAGCGGCTAACCCAGATATTTAATACTGGGGCCAGATATGACCTCTGGCATTGAATATCTGGGTTTACTGTTCAGAACAAGCAGCTAGTTGCACTAGCAGCACTAGCCGCCTGCACAGAATATCAGGCCTATATTCTTTACATGGATTTCTAAGGTGGAATTTAACCCCAACAAAAATACATTTTTACAATTATTAATTTTCAAACGGGTCTATATTCAAAGGGTTTTGTAGTTAGCTAGACAAATCCTGTTGGCTAAAATTTCATCCATGTTCAATGAATAAAATATTTTTTCCTGGAAGCTTGATGTTTTGACAAAATTAGCTAGCCATAAAAACAAAGATGGAGCTGGGGCATATCCAGGATGCGACCAGTCAACACTACTGGCAAGCCAAAACTGCCCAGGTAACATGGGCTGGCCAACAAACAGGCTTTGTTAACTAGATAACTGCATGCAGTTCCCTGTGAAAGGCAGTAAAGCACGTACTGCAACAAATACAACAAACTCTGCCCAAGCACATTCAGGCTGAGCATGTAGATGAAGTTAGCTGGAAAAAAGTTGTCTAGCTAATCACTCAGACATAGCCTACTCGTATTTTTGATTAGAAGTGCAAAATGTTAAATGCAACGTTTCTAACTTATGCATTTTATCCTTACACATTTTATATTTTATTACATTATTTTCAGTTCATAAACCTTGTTATCCCAAAACAGACAGCAACAAAGGCATATTAAAGGCAGGCTAGAAGTTTGCTCATGCAAATACTTGCTCTTGGGAATTAATCTGGTGATGCATGGTAAATCAGGATAATATAGTAAAACTTCAGTAACACCCGTGACATCACTTATTACTTAGTTTATATTGAAACAGTATACTATCTTATGTTAGCTTTCAGGGATCCTCACTCTTCTCATGAGAAGGGACTTGTGATGTCATACATTAATGTATAATAAATTCTAGGGGGTTTTTTTCCTCCTGAAAGGGCCGAGCTGTTTAATCACCTTTTTTCTGATCTCATGAACTTCTTTCAAGATGTATGTTCAGTTATGAAAAATAGTTTGCCACCATTTAGAATGTAAATATCTACTAGCCTCACACCTTGTCATGTCACAATAATGCTTTTCCTCCCAAAAGTAATCTTGTAGTTGGGAAAGACAAAGGATCCTATCGTTAACATTCCAAGGTGCTGCATCTAGAACTCTTGCTAACATCCTGCTTTCAAGAACTTCATCTGACCTTAAATAGGATCTCAGCATTAAGGTGAAGGTGTGACTGATTTTGTAAGTCAAAGGGTTCAGAAAGTTCTTTTGTTGGTTTGGTTATTTTTAAACAGACAGCTATGATGCGTGCATTTGTGCTCCGAGGACTTACTTTCTGGAACTGATGATTCTTCTTGCTCTTCCTTTTTTTTGGGCTCCTTCCTTCCCCAAAACCCACCAAACCATCCACCACCTTTTTTCTCGCTTCCCTGCAAGGTCTTTTTCCCCAACATTTTTTGGCCAGACCTTATTACCTTGAGTGAAAAACACAATATATTTCTTATTTAAATTCAAATTCAACATGCATTTAAAGCCAATTGAGTAATATGATGTTAACAGACCACTGCATGTAGGAAAGTGCTCTACAATTCAAGAAAAGTCTAAAAACACATTTACAGATGTAAGACAACAAAATTGAGGCTTTCACCCTAGGTCCCTATGCTTTAAGAAGTCTTTTTATTGCAGTCCTCTCATTCCTTCCTCCTAACTAGCAAAAGCAGTGCTACTTTTGTCTGAAGTCTGAACCAAGCAAGCTCAGTGTCTAGTGAGACCTGCTGGCACCATAACATTCAGACACAGGTAAGTAGCAGTTCTTTTCTTGTCAAAGAAACAGGAGAAAGAAGAATTCCACCACCAGAAAAGTGAGGTTTCAGGACAGGACTGCATTGGAAAGTTAAAATGGATTATGGTAGGAGAAAATGGAACGCTCTGCTTTGTTGGTCTTTACAATCAGGGCTGACCCACTCTCTTAAGCTAGGTATTTTCTCAAATTTAGTTTTACCTTTTTTTCTCTTTTCATTCCACACATTTGCAAATGTTAAAATATTGAATGAAAAATCAAAAAAATCCATTTCTAAAATTCCAAGATATATTGGATTGATCTAGATACTTAACTTTACAAATTACATCCCTAAATTACCATGGTACTAAAATTAAGACAAAAAAATAAAAAGCAAAGCATGGATAAGTAGGTTTTAAAAACTTAGGGGCTTGTTTACAAAGCCGCGGTAGCGGTTTCTGCCTGATATCGGAGCCGCGGCCCTATTGAATTCAATGGGGCCGCGGCTCCGATATCGGGCGGAAGCTGCTACCGCAGCTTTGTAAACAAGCCCCTTAGTATCCCAATAAAGAACACAAACACAAGGTTGAGAGACTGCTGCCTTAGCTCTAGGTATTATTCCTGCAACTTAGACTGCAGTACTCTCCCTCTCTCCCCCACATGAGCTAGACATCTTAAAAGCTAAGACTCATCACATGTTCCCCTTGGAGTTGTGATTACAAGGCAGTCCAGTCTCTTTCTTCCCATAATCATTTTAAGAATCTTGAACAGCCCCCTACCAGGATCTCAACCTAAGAAATCAGATGGTCTTCCTTCATTGGCAGCAGGAAAGACAAGGTCTCCATCTTGCAGGAACCGATGTTACTTAGTAACATTCAGCATCTATCACCAGTACCAGCAGAAAGTAAGGTTCCCTACCTTTAACAGTCATTCTCCATGGACAGCAGGATAAATCGGCCACACAAATGGGTGACGTCACCCCTGAAAGCACCAGGTCAGAATTGTTCTCCCAGAGCCCAGAAAGTTTGTGAACCTTTCTGGGCATGGGCAAATGAACCCCTCCTGCAAGCATATTGCTCCTCCCATTCATTCTATCCCAGAGCCAAGACAAACTCTTCAAGAATAAGAGCAGCTTCAACCAAAAGGGGAGGGAGGGATTGTGTGACCAATCTATCCTACTGTCCATGGAGAATGACTGTTACAGGTAAGCAACCTTACTTTCTCCACAAACAGGATACATATTAGCCACACAAGTGGGTGAGTCCAGGGCAGAGGGTACCTTGCTGTGATGAGTTGATGCTAAAATCAAAGCAATGAGATATGGAAAACACGAAGACATGTCTACAGGCACAACAAAAAAACAAACAAACATACTGCCCCCCCCCCCCAGACCAGTCCCCTATGAGCAGGTAGACATGCATGGGGAGATGGGTCCCTGGGGTGTGACTTCCCCAAAGGTTGAAAGGTAGACTGCACAAGGGTGACCTGGGGAAGGGCATGAAAAGCGTAGTTACTCACCTGTAACAAGTGCTCTCCAGGAACAAGCAGGAAGTCAGTCCTCACTTATGGGACTCCCCAGTTACAGGCTACCAAGCCTGTAACCCAAAAGCGCCTCCACGAGGCCATGAGCAGAAGTCGATGCCCGGAGTACAGCCTGGCCAAAGGTGCGGTCCCAGCAGGACTCCCTCTCCAGGCAATAGTGGACATTGAAAGTGTTCACTGAAGACCAGGTCGCAGCCGGCAGATGTCTGTTAGAGGCACTGAACGCAGCGAAGTCACAGACACCGCCTTGGCTCCGACGCCCTGCGCGGTGACCTGCCAATCCAGTGGGGTGCCCGCCTTTGCTTGGGCGAAGGCAATGCAGTCCGTCCCCAGATGGAGATGGTGCGCTTGGTGACTGCCTGCCCCAGGCAATTGGGATCATAGGTGACAAAGAGCTGGTCGGACTTGCAATGAACCTGGATATGATGCAGGTAAGAAGGCAAGAGCCCTCTTGCAGTCGAGTGTATGTAACGC
Source organism: Ichthyophis bannanicus (assembly GCA_033557465.1). Classification (NCBI taxonomy): domain Eukaryota; kingdom Metazoa; phylum Chordata; class Amphibia; order Gymnophiona; family Ichthyophiidae; genus Ichthyophis; species Ichthyophis bannanicus. The sequence goes on along the minus strand of CM066043.1, from coordinate 121,667,351 downwards.
CGCCAATGCCTTGTCGCACTGTTCCCTCTAAGCTGTGCGCGCGTGCGCGCGCACACACCTCACCAAGCGAGCGCACACAACTTTTAAAGGAGCGCACAAAAATTACTGAGTTCATGGGTTTTCAAACCTTGGGTTTTTTAAGGCCGCGGCTGCACCACCGATCTACTGCCATTCTGTAATTTCCGTCACTTCCGAATCTCTCCTCTGTCTGCACTGAGTCCCCTGCCCTCACTCCTCTCACATGTGACCGACGATTGACGAATCATGACAGGCTAAAGAGGGAAATAAAAGGGAGGGGCAGCCAGCAAGCCAGCCTCTTTCTGCTCTTGTGCCTGCCTGCCAGCCACGTACCTCCTTTGATCCCTCCCTCAGCCAGCCTTCAGTGCCACGTGCTGCCTTGGATGCGAGAGCAACACACCGCACCAGCGAAAAAGAGGAGACCGGTGCTCCGGGACTGCTGCCTGGGGACGGGCTATCGGCAGCGGAGCAGGTGAGTGCTGAGGACATTTCCTGGGAAACGTCATTTCAGCTTCTAAAGAAGGCTGAGGTTTGATCTCCTCTAGTACTGGCTGATTTGTTCTTCGGGCAGTCCATGGTATAAACAGCTTCTGTCATTTTATGTGCAACTGCTTTCTTATGCCCCGGCATGGCGGTTTCCCGCCCTTTATAGTGTGTGTAAGGATAGTCTTGGTGTTAGTTGCTTTTTACATATCTGTAGTAATCTGACTGAGTCCCCGTGAGGCATCGCGAGAGCCTACACAACTAGTGTACAGGAGGAAGAGGAGGCGGCGGGCCTGGGCAAGGAAGAGCAAGCAGCGGCAGCTCCTCGATTTGGGGTCGTCGTCCTTCTCTATCTCTCCCGCTCACGGGCTGCCTGCATGTCTGTAGTGCGCCCAGCCCCGCCGCAGCCGCCTCCGCCTCCCACACCGTCACCCCGCCACCAGCAGCAGTACCCCATCGCCGCTGCGCTGGATGCAGGTGGTTTCCCCATAGGGCTGGTGAGTACAGGCATAGGAACCCTGTGAAAGAAGGAAAATGTCCTTAACTTGCCCCCACTTTTCTCTCTTCTTTCAACCGGAGATGAGGTGCGTCAAATGACGGAATACATAATTTCTCAATATGCATTCTTTATGTACAAATTAAGCAATCAGAGGACAATTGGCAGGCTGGGGAGGGGGGAGAGTTGTCATCTTCGAAGACCAGCATAGAAAGTATAGAAGTGGGGTGCTGGAAACTAACAGGAAAAAAAAAGCAAACTTAGGTTCTTGGGAGACTTTCTGCCTTCATGATTTTGAGTTATGCGTAAAGGATTTTAATTGCTTAAAGATCAGCGATCGAGGGCCTTAGAAAAAAGGGTTGTGCTGCTGTTTAGGTATAGCCTTTAAAAATTAGATGTTTATGAAAAGCAGTTAGTTAAAAGGTATGCAGAAATGGATTTACCTATTCACAATTCATTGGAGGTTTTATTTTAGTTTTTTACATTATCGCTTTTTGGTGACTCCTGTGAAAATATTTACTAGTGTTTGTCAGGGTGTACATAACTTTATGGGGTGGTGATTTTCTCTTATTTTGTTTATATTTATGCAATTTAAAAAAATACAAGCAATAACACACCTTTTCTAAGAAATAGGGATTGCCTAAAACAACAGAACACATCCTGTAAAGGAAATACATCCATAAAGAAAATGTCTAGCAACCCCAGCTCTAGCCGACAATATAGGGATCCATGATGAAAAGAAAATAATAAAACATAACGCTCTTATAGGAAAGCTGAAACTAAACCCAACTGGTTCTCCACTATCGCAGGACAGAACTGTCTTTCTCTGATCCCAGTGACTTACGGACATGTTAAAAGGAAATAAACTGCAAAGGATATTAAAAAATTCTCCCTGGTGTTTCGCAAGGCCTTTGCCAAGGGTACTTGAGAAAAAAGCACCTCCCAGCTGCAAAACCCAGGGACACAGAATAAGAGAGTCCCTTCTGCGACACAGGGTTTCTTTAGCCAGGTCTGGAAAAATCCTGACCAGACAGCCCTTGAAATAAAGATTCCTCTTCTTAAAAAAAAAACACATCTTGTGTAGCCACTCCCGGTCTGAGATAAGAACTAAGGTAGTCAAACACATAGCAGGAATAATCACTTCTAAATCTGAAGTTTTTAACAACCCAGAAATATTCAGATTAGCCATTAAAGAGCCAGAAATCTTGGCGGACAAGACTGATGGAACACCCTGAACCTTGGATAAATATACTGTAGCTTGTACATCTCTTTAGCTGATACATAAGGGTATTTAGGGAAATTTAATTAATTGAAGATTAGCCAAATGGCTATGATTGTCCAGCTGTTCCATCTTTGCTTTGAAGTTATTGCTATCTTTTTATAAAGGTTTCAGAATGTAATTCCTAATGATCGGTATGAGTTGTTAAATTGTCCACTGAGATCTTAAGGAATTCAAACATTTCAGCATTCTTAGTATGAGTCTCAAGGTTTTGCTGTACCTTAACTTTACAACTAAACCCCTTTGTCCCAGAACCCTAAGCAAAAACGTTTAACAATTTTTGTCAGAACTCTTGCCATGAGGTAACCCTCTCAAAGCAACTGTGTCTTTTGGGGAAACTGCTAGGTACGCCATATGTTTTTTTGAGTTGCTTTACATAAAATCTTGGTGTATGTTGTTTTTATACATGTACATACCTTATAGATGTTTTTTGTGTGTTAATCTTGGCTATATCCATAGTTTTAAAATTAAGTCACTTTTCTGGATTTGTGTTAAACTGTTAATCCATGTAAGTAATACTGTGCCTTCTTTTTTACTATGTATTCTTTTTCTCTTTGTTACCACTATAACAATATTGTTATATTGCTTGCAGTTCCAACTTCCAAGCCCATCAGGCTTTGGATGAAATGCATTGGGGCATTTCTTTTGAATAATAAAGCACCTGCTGTGACCACCACACCACTTTTAAAATGTCGAAACCAACAGCAATGAGAGGTGCAAAACGTAAGAGAACGGCCAGAGCTTTTAAGCCTGAATGGCTTGAAGAAATTATTGAAACGGAGACACCGAAATCTCGGGATAAAATGTGCGTTCAACTGCGTGAAATATTCACTTACGAAGAGGATGACGGAGTAGTCTGTTTATACTGCCGAGATGCAAAAACCATCGGAGAGTTTTTGAATGGCAAAATTTGGGATGATGTGTGGAAACTGGACTTTTTGAAACGACATCTGTCTAGTAAGACTCATACTGAAAGTGTTAAGAAACTTAGAGCTAAAAATCCAAATTTAAGAGGAGGATTATTTAACTTATTGCTTGAGAGCACCGCTGAAAAAGAGAAAAGGCAACTTAGTAATGAACGGAAGCGTTCTACACCAGAAGAAATTAAAATTTTAATTGATAGTGTTTTGCTGGCTGTTCGGATGAATATTTCCATGCTCTCTGTTCAAGATATTAATGAATACATGTCCAAGTACATAACCATACCTGAAAGCTGGAGAAGCAAAAACTATTCGTTTGAATTTCTTGAAATTATAAACATGAATGTCCAAGATAAGCTCATGGCAGATGTTGCATCAGCAGCGTATCATACATTAACTATTGATGAAAGCACAGACATTTCTGTCAACAAATACTTAATACTGTACTTCAAATATCGGCCAGTAAATTCATGTCTGTATAAAACTTCATTTGGTGGGACGCTACAGTTGGAAGCATGCGATGCTGCATCAATAGTCAGTGCACTCCAGGAATTCTATGGGAACTACAAGCTTGACCTTAACAAAATGGTCATGTTTACTTCGGATGGTGCCTCTGTCATGTCAGGCAGAATAAATGGTGTTGCTGCGCAGCTCAAACAAAACATTTCGCATTTAGTGCAGCAGCATTGTGGTGGGAACACTGCCTGGTCGGCATGCGGTCTCAGGAAGAAGGATGGTAGGACTATCTCCTGGCTGAGATGAAAGTCCGAGACCACCTTTGGAAGGAACTTGGGATGGGTGCGGAGGACCACCCTGTTCCCATGGAGCCTGGTGTACGGAGCCTGAGCCATGAGGGCCAGAAGATTGTTGACTCAGCAAGTCAAGGTCAAAGCCACCAGAAAGACCACTTTCCAGGAGAGATGCCAAAACGAGCATGTCACTATCGGCTCAAAGGGAGCTCACGGGAGCTGCATCAGCACCACATTGAAGTCCCACTCCACCAGTGGAGGCTGGATGGGAGGCTTGGAAAGCATCAGACCTCACATGAAGTGAGAGAGACCAAGGGAAGCCTCGAGAGTTTTCCCTCGACAGGGAGGTGGGTTCACTGAAATGGCACTTAGGTGTACCCTGACTGAATTGGATTTCAGCCCTGCCTTCGAGAGGTGGAGGTGGTACTGGAGGTAGAGCAGAATGGGTCGATCTGAAGCTTGGAGCACCAGATTGAGAAACGTCACCACTTAAAGGCATACGCCTGTCTCATTGAGTCCTTCCTTGAAACGAGGAGGGTCTCCTCAATGTCCTCCGGAAGGCATAGTGGAGTTAAGGCGACCCCGTTCAGCCGCCAGGCTGCAATGGACAGGGAGGCCAGGTTTGGGTGGAACACCCGAACCTCCTCCTGTGTCAACAGGTCTGGGATGCAGCCCAGGGGGACTGGAGGCTCAGACACAAGCCAGAGCAGAAGCGGGATCCAAGGCTGTCGAGGCCGTGGAGGCCACAAGGGAGCCATGAGGATCACCGAAGCTCAGACCAGCTGAGCCTTGTGGAGGGTCCTCACAATGAGAGGAGTGGGAGAGAACGCGTAAAGAAGGCCAGAGGTCCAACTCAAGAGGAACTCATCCGAGGTCACCCTGCTCGGGTGTGGAACCGGGCCGCAGAAGCAGGGAAGCTGCGTGTTTGCCGGACTGGCAAACAGATCCATGGTTGGGATTCCCCACCGATGGAACAAGACGCCGGCAATCTCTGGATCCAAGTGCCACTCATGTGGGTGGAGGATCCTGCTGAGTTTGTCCACGAGGACATTTCTCCTGGCCTGGGAGGTAGATCGCTCATAAGGTCATCCCCCAGCAAGACGCAAAGGAGCAAAGAAGGATCACCTCTCGGCAGAGGAGGCGTGATCCTGTTCCCTCCTCCTTGTTGATGTAAAACATGGCTACTCTGTTGTCGGTCTGCATGAGCACAGACTTCCCACTCAGATGGGCCCTGAAGGCCTTCGAGGGCTATTGGACTGCCCGAAGCTCAAGCAGGTTGATCTGCTGCCGAGACTCCTCGGGCGACCACTGCCCCTGGGTGCACAATGCGCCATAGTGGGCTCCCCACCCCAGCAGGGAGGCATCTATCATTAGGATGAGCTCATACTGTGGAGTCTGGAAGGGCATGCCCCAAAGGAGATGTCGAGAGTCCCGCCACCAACTCAGGGAGTCGTGGAGACTGCGGGAGACCCAGACAGGGTCTCTGAGGTGGCTGAAGTCCTGGCTCCATTGTACCCTGAGGCACCACTGGGCAGTCCGCATGTGCAGGCGGCTGTGAGGGACCACATGGACGGTGGAGGCCATGTACCCTGTTTGGACCTGGGATGCCACGGCCCGAAGGCAATCTGCTCGGTCCGTGGGAAGGAAGTTGGTTGTCTGCACCGTGTCGAGGCATATGCCGATGAACTCCAGGGTCTGCACCGGCTCAAGGTGGGATTTGGGGTAGTTGACCAGGAAACAGGCACTCGAGAAGGATCGTGCGTCATGCCACCAGGCGGGCTTCGCCAATCGAGGACCCCATGACAAGCCAGTCATTGAGGTCGGGGAAGACGGGTATGCCCTGCCGCTTGAAAGGAGAAGGCAGACACAGAGAGACACTTTGTGAAGACCCGTGGTGCGGACACAAACCCAAAGGGAAGCACTCTGTACTGGTAGTGTTCCCCTTGCACCCTGAAGCGCAGGTATTGCCTGTGCTGGGGGTGGACTAAGATGTGGGTGTAATCATCCTTGAGGTCCAAAGAGCATAGCCAATCGCCCTGCTGGAGGAAGGGCAGCAGGACACCAAGGAATAAAATTTTGAACTTCTCCCGCACCAGGAAGTTGAGGTTTCTGAGGTCGAGAATGGGGCACAGCCCCCCCCCCCCCGTCTTTTTCAAAATGAGAAAGTAACGAGAGTAGAACCCCTGACCTCGAAGGTGCCACGGTACCTTTTCGACCGCCTGTTGGGCGAGGAGGTTGGACAGTTCCTGCTGTAGAAAGGTCTGGTGCGCGAGGAGCCGAGCAGGCTCTGATGGGGAGAAGGGAGGAGAGCCTGCTCGGCTCCTACCAGGAGACTGTATCCATCCCGGATTACTCGGAGGACTCAAGTGTCCGACGTGGTCGACGCCCACTCTGGGGTGAACAGGGACAGGTGTCCCCCCACCGGTGGAAGAGATGCTGGGGGGCGAGAGGCTATGCAGATGGCATCAAAACCCCTCCATAGGCTGGGGCGGTGCCAGTGATTGGGCCTTAGGCCCTTCAGGTTTATGGTGGCCATGTGAATTCCCCTGCCCTGCTTGCTGGAAGCCGGGGGCAGAGGTGGGCAGGAAAGGCAGGTAAACCCCTGTAAGGGAGCCCCTTCCTTTGGCAAAATGGCTTTTTGGGCTGCTGCTTCTTCCTAGGGAGGGGAGAAGGTTTTACGTGAGAGATGAATTTGAGTCACAACCCGTTTCTATCTCAGCAGCCTTATCCCTCCATAGGTTTAGGGAACAGCTGTTTGCCAAGGCAAGGGATGTCCAGGAGCTTCTCTTGGACCCACTTCTTCAGGTCCAAAGACTAGAGTCATGCCTGGAGCTGGGCCCCGATGCCATCTGCCATCACCTGGGTGGAGGACTCAAACCCATTATAAGCAGCATGGGAGAGGTATTTCGAACACTCCTCGATGGATTTCAGGAGGGTTTGGAACTTTAGAAGGGGATCACCCCCGAGGACTGCGGCGAAACCGCCAAGCTCCTTGGCAAGGTCCCGAAGGAACATGCCCATATAGAGTTGGTATGCCTGGATATGGCAAGAGAGCATGGAACCCTGATAGGACTTATGCCCCAGGACATCGAGGGCTCTCGACTCCCTACCGGGGGGGGGGGGGGACCGAAGAGTGAGACATTGGGCTCTTCTGCTTCCGCATCGCCGACTCCACAACCATGGAGGTGTGCAGGAGCTGGGTCTTCCAGAACCCCAGGCCACGCTGAACTTTATACATGGTGTCGAGGTGCTTGCTCACAATGGAGACTGAAGCAGGTGTCTCCCACATGTGGAGGAGCAGCTTTGACAATATGGGGGGAACCAGGACAGTAAGATTACCGAGGCGGGGACTCATACTATAGAATATCGAGCTCCTCATCTCACGGTTCCTCTTCAGTCTGCGTAGCCAGGCTGAGGGTCTGTGCCATGTCCTGCACGAACACCAGGAATGATGTGTCCTCGGGCGGCAAACGCCTCTGATAGGCAGGCAGGGACTGGTCCAAAGGGAAGTCCCTGTCAGCACAGATCTCCGGGGAAGTATCCCTGTCTAACTCCCAGCCCGAGAGATTTGAGAAGGAGTCCGACTCGGGCAAGTCGCCCCTTCCAGAGCCCGAGGTCCGCTTGGAGCCAGAGGCCTTGGAGGATCATGCTCCCGAGGACTGGGAAGGTGAATGAGGAAGCTGCCAAGGACCGTCACAAGGCCCATAGCCCTCAGGGGTTTCCAGGGCGGATTTTGGTGTCTCTCTCGAGGGAACCTCGGTCTCGAGGCGCGGACCAGCTGTGCTGGGCACGAGCACCTGCTGGGCAGCTAAAAAAGCAGAAAACAGTGCGCTCCAGTGCCAGCATTCGGGACTCCCATGTGGGCATGGAATCCTGCGACATGGACAATGGGGTTATCTGTTCTGGCATGAAGGAGGAGAGGGGTTCCTCACTGGGACAACCCTCAGGAGACCGGGAGCCATTACTGGAGACCTCTGTATCTGTATGAGGTACCTTTCGCGGATGTTCCTTGTCCGACTCTCGGGAACACCTGCGCTTATCTGGAGCCCCCAACAGCGACTTTGAGGCCTTCTTCTTACGTCGCTCCACTTCAGGGGACCCCTGATCAGAGTGCCACCGAGAACACGGAACCGAAGTGGGGGATCCCACCAGCGGAGGGGTGACCGAGGGTGCCGCCAAGGATTCCGGGGCCACCTTCTGGTAAATGTCATCGGACGTCTGCTTACGGCTGAGCAGGGACTTGGAGGACATTTTTCTTACAAAGAGAGCAGAGCTCCGGGTCGTGGTCGGCCCCAAGACACCGAAGACAACAGTCATGGGTGTCAGTGAGCGACATGTTCTTGGAGCATCTGTTGCATTTTTTAAAACCGGTGGCCATAGGGGCAAAAAAGACCCCCACTAGGTCCAAGACCTTCCTTCACGGCCAGTGGTTGGAGGAAAGAAGGGCGCAAAGCCCGCAATAGGGAAAAAAAACCTTAAGGATATCCCCTCGCTCAAAGAAAAAAAAAAAAAAAAGATCGGGGGGGGGGGGGGGACAGAAGAGGACTAGTGCAACCGGAAAAAACCACGGCCCAAGGGCCGAAAACAAAACACTTTTTCCGAGGGACAAGGACGTGCATCCGAAGGGCTCCACGGAAAAAGGGAAGATGAGCAAGATGGCACCTTTGGGCAGGAAGAGGACCATGCATGTGTGGCAGCAATCCCAAAGGCTTTCTTTGAAAGCTGGGGAATTACTCCGCGCGGGCTCCTTCGGTGCCGATGTCACCCATAAGTGAGGACTGACTTCACTGGTCAACATTGAAATCGTTACTGACTTTAAAAGGCCCTAATCTGTAGTATCTTGGTGAGCTGAACATGAATATAACATTAAAACATTGGCTCTTGTTTTGAAGATATTGCATGTAGTTCATTTTTGATGTTTCACCGTGTAAATTTAACCAGTAGGACATCAACATCCCAAATAAGCCTTGAATGATGTAATATTGCATCACATTGCATAATAAGAACATAAGATATGCCATACTGGGTCAGACCAAGGTCCATCAAGCCCAGTATCCTGTTTCCAACAGTGGCCAATCTAGGTCATACGTACCTAGCAGTTTCCCCAAAAGACACAGGTTCCACAATGCTTGTACTGGGTCAAGCATTGATATCCTGGGTCCCTTCTTAATAATGGTTTATGGACTTTTCCTCCAGGAACTTGTCCAAACCTTTTTTAAACCCAGCTACACTAACAGCCTTTACTACATCCTCCGGTAACAAATTCCAGAGTTTGATTACACGTTGAGTGAAAAATATTTTCTTTTATTAGTCTTAAATAGTTTACCCTGTAGCTTCATTGCATGTCCCCTAGTCTGTCTATATTCTGATAACGTAAACAATCGATCTACGTTTACCCGTTCCACTCCGTTCATTAATTTATAGACTTCTATCATATCTCCCCTCAGCCGTCTCTTTTCCAGGTTAAAGAGCCCTAACCTTTTTAGCCTTTCTTCATAGGAGTATCCTTCCATCCCCTTTACCATTTTGGTGGCTCTTCTCTGAACCTTTTCTAATAACGCTATATCCTTTTTAAGATACGGCAACCAGAATTGCACACAATATTCAAGGTGCGGTCTCACCATGGAACGATATAGAGGCATTATAATACTAGCATGCACATATCATCCATACTTGATTGCATCATTTTCTGATGCAATGCAATACTACTGCCAGACGGCTGCTGAAGCCATCTGACGTCAGCAGTGTACTATACGCAGTCGGAAAGGTTGAGCATTTAAAATATTTCAGACTGTGTGCGAGACAGTTTAAGATACTGTTAACATGTAACTTTTATTAATCATATAATTATACCCATTTAGGTACAAAACAGAACAGTAATGCCCCAAAAGTGCGTTAATACCATTGACAATTTCTGCTACATTTGTGGGGAAGTGACATTTGCCAACCAGAAGAAAAGTATCACTTCAACTGAAGAAGGCATATCATCTTTACTTCGGATGCAAGATTGGTGACCAAGACAAGCCTTGGGCCCTGCATATATGCTGCGCTACATGTACAACACAGCTTTCACAGTGGTTAAATTGCAAAAGACCATCAATGCCGCTTGCAGTCCCCATGGTGTGGAGAGAGCCAAGCAACCACATAAATGACTGTTACTTCTGCTTGGTTCCTCCTCTTTCCAGCGGAATAACGAAGCAAAAGAAGTCGAGCATAGTCTACTCAAACATTCCGTCTGCAATGAGACCAGTTCCACATGGTGAGGGACTTCCTATTCCAGAACCTCCATCAGAATATTCTCTTGATTCATCTGATGAGGACAAGGGTGAGCCGACCTGTTCTTTTCCTGGTCCGTCAGCATGCAGTGACCCAGACTTTCACTGGGATGCATTATCAACTCCACACAGAATAACACAGGAAGAACTAAATGACCTGGTTCGTGATTTGGACTTATCCAAGAACAAGGCAGAATTGCTAGGGTCAAGACTCCAACAATGGAATCTTCTAGAAGATGTCAACATTACTTCATATCAAAAGTGCCACCAGCAGTTGGAGCCTTTCTTCAGAAAGGAAAGTAATCTGGTATTCTTTTCCGATATTGAAAGCCTCATGAATGCCTTAAAAATCACTCATGACCCACAAGACTGCAGACTATTTATAGACTCTTCGAAACTGAGTCTGAAGGCTGTGCTTTTGAACAATGGAAACCGTCTTCCATCTTTCCAGTAGCGCATGCCGTCCACATGAAAGAGACATACGATAACTTAAAGCATCTACTGACTTCCATTAACTATAACAAGTACAGCTGGCACATCTGTGGTGACTTGAAGGTAGTTGCCCTTTTAATGGGACTGCAGCAGGGATATATAAAATACATGTGTTTCTTATGTGAGTGGGATAGCCGAGCAAGGGATTAGCATTATTTGCGGAAGGAATGGAATCACAAACAAAATGTAACAGTTGGAGAGAAGAATATCCAGCACCCAGCTCTGGTTGAGGCTCACAAAATCCTGCTACCACCCCCCTTCACATCAAACTAGGTTTGATGAAAAACTTTGTGAAAGCCATGGACCGCACTTCGCCAGCTTTCCGATACCTGCATGAAAAATTCCCTCGACTCTGCGAAGCAAAGATTAAAGAGGGATTTTTTGGGGTCCTCAGATTCGAGAGCTCTTCAAAGATGACCGGTTCAACAACTTGCTGCAGGGTGATGCGACACAAGCATGGAATGCTTTTCACCTAGTGTCAAACTTTCTCGGGAATGTTAGGGCAGAAAACTACAAGGAACTAGTAGAAGACATGCTGATGGCAGTATCAGAAACTTGGCTGCAATATTTATTTATTTATTTATTTAACAGTATTTCTAAACCGCCTTATCTTAATAATCAAGGTGGTATCACAGCAAGCAATCAGGTAAAGTGTGTGTGTTGTACATGCAGTGAGGATAAAACTTAGTTGTGTGAGGGATGTGTTGGGTGCTTGATTTGTTTGAGCTATATACAGGGTGGGCTATTTACAGTGGTGCTAGAATCATATTTTATATATATTCAGTTGTTTGGGAGGATTGGAGTGCTGTTATCCATTCTCTTAGGTTATGTGATGTGACCATAGTGCTCTATGAACAGCATGGTTTTCAGTTGTTTTCTGAAGTCTTTGAGGTCTGGAGTTGCCCTTAGATCGTCCGGTAGATTGTTCCATATTGTTGGAGCAGCCATGGAGAGAGCTCTGTCTGTTGTGTCCTTGCGTGTGTGCTTGTACTCATTTGGGGTGCTGACTCGGTTGCGTGTTTGACTTCTTCTGGGACGTGCGCTGGTTTCCGGTTGTATGAGCAGGTGGAGGCTGTTGGCTGATGTGTGTTCTTTTATCTTAAATAGGTTTATGATAGTCTTGTATCTGATGCGAGCAATGATTGGGAGCCAGTGTAAGTCCTTTAGTGTAGGTGTGATGTGCTCCTGCCTTGCGGCTCCGGATATGATTCGAGCTGCAGTGTTTTGTGCCAGCTGTAGTGGTTTGAGAGCTTGTTTTGGTAGTCCGAGGTATATCGGATTGCAGAAGTCCAGTATTGGGGTTATCAGTGCTTGACAGACTGTACGGAAGTGTTCTGGAGCGAGGAGTGGTTTCAGTCTCCTGATGATTCGCATCCTGTAATATGCTTTTTGGATTGTTTTGTCTATGTGTGGTTTGAGGTTGAGTTTACTGTCCAGAGTAACCCCAAGGTATCTCACCTCCGATCTTATTGGTATCGTGGTGCTTTGTATCTTTATGTTTGGTGGGTGTGTGAAGCTTTGGTTTCGAGTGATGATTAAAGCTTCAGTCTTGTTGTAGTTTATAGCTAGATTGTTGTTTTGGCACCACTTCGCCATTTGGGTAAGGCAGTCTGCTATCTTAGAGAAGTCTAAAGATCCATTTCTTTGATTCGCATCTCGATTTCTTTCCTGACAACTGTGGTATGGTTAGTGATGAACAGGGCAAACATTTTCACCAGGATATCACAACGATGGAGCAAAGATACCAGGGAAAATGGTCCACTACAATGCTGGCTGACTACTGCTGGACACTCCCCAGAGAAGCTTCTGAACAGCTGTAGAAGAGACAGGCGAAAAAATCTAAGTAGTCGTCTATGACTTGGTTTTTTACAGGTACTAACCTAAGGCCTATTATATTTACTATTGACATGCATTTCGTGATGTAAACTTTAATTCTTGTAATTACAAAAAAACTAGAGCCAACTTTGCAATTTCACTGTCATATTCGTGTTCGGCATATAAAAATAGATAAGAAATGACTATTTTTATTTCAGTAACATGACTTGTAAAAATGTGTTGACCAGTGCTTCCTGCTTGTTCCTGGAGAATAAATAAGGCTACTGTGGTTGGAAAGGTGGGGGTTATGGGTAGGAGGACTGGTCGCCTACTGGATAACAAATGCAATTGATTGCCTCATTTCATCTCCTGTTTCTTTCCTGTCTTTTTCCTTCTCCCAGAGTTTGGGGGTTCCTATATCGATATGGAGATGATACGGCTGAAATGAAGAAAAAAAGACCAGGGAAGGTTCAGTGGGTTGTCTGCTGTCAAACATGGAGCATGAAACAGTGTCTCTATATTGCTTCCCACATGATATTGTGTGACTCACCTCTTATCTTTTGTTGTCCTTAGGTTTCTTTTGTTTGTTTGTTTTTTTGCACTAGGGCACACAGCATTAGGGCCATGGGCTATAGCCACTGACTGTAGCTTACCTTATATGTTGGTTTTTAACCTATGAATCTAGCAGGGTTTTTTTTGCTTTTCTTTAAGCATGGACTGTGGGTGGCAGTGCATGTGGGAAGTCAGGGCATGAGTTGTGATGCAAGGTGTAGGGGGGGGACCCCAAGGAAGGGTAGGTGGATGCACTGAGGTGTTGGTTGATGAGCCTGTGCAACAGAGCAAGGAAAATTAAGGGAGGGTTAGAACATACATGCTGGATTGTGATGCGGAGAGGTCATGCCAGTGACATGACATGTTGATCTGCACATGCAAATGTAATACATGCATCTGTTGAAGTGCATATGCAATGTAATACAAAGGAAGAGGATGTTGAAGGTCTAGGGATACAGGTGAAACAACCCAGAATAAAAGATTTTGATGAAGGATGGCACTCCTACGATGGACTGGGGCAATACATTGGATGGAAACCAAGGAAGAAGCCGGGTTGGCTTCTTGTGAAAGGCCAGTGCGGCCAGCAGCCAGTTAGACGGTTGCATATTGGGCAAGGTGACCAGAGACAGCAGCATACTAGCTGGATGAGTGCTCCAAATTGTAAGCATGTGGCATGGGAGGATAGTCTCTCCCCCAAGGTATGGCAGTGAAGTCTACAACATCCATTTGATAGAGCGCTCTGCGAAGAACTGCCAGGTAACTTTGGAAAATGGGAATGAAGATAACGGTGCTGGAGGAAATCATGCCAGGTCATAATCAAAGCCTATGCCCTGAAGATGACAGGGACTGTGGAAGCTGGATACATTGAAAGTGAAGTTCTGGGAATGAACAGTTCTTAGAGTCCAGAGCTTCTACAGTACCAATCATGTAGGGGATTCTCCATGGTTCTGAAGGAAAAACTTTAATATCTCCCATCTTCAGTGACAGGCTGGAGTGGGAAGGGTGCATGTTATGGTTTACATTGTCTTTTTTTCTTGACCACTGGGGATCTTGAGCTATGGTAGAAGAGGAGCAGCCCTTTAGCAAAGGTAGAGCAGAGAATCCTTAAAGCAGCGAGAACAAAGGATTCATTTCCCCCCATGTCTGAGGTAGGGCTGAGAAATGTTGGCTGTGGCTCACAAGCTGTGTGAATATCTTGACAACATACAGTTGCAACCACTAAAAAGAGCGTTGTGTAGACAAGGCTGACCACGCCTTGGGTAATCTGAAATATAAGCAGGAGCCAAGGGAGGTGTAGGAGTCTGCCTAGAATAAGAAAAGTACATTGTTAAAATGGGATCACACCTCCAGAGCTGCTGCTGGAAGGGGAGTTGGGGAGAGAAACAGTCTGAACACTGCCAATGGGACAGCACAGCTGGGGAAGTTGTGGTAGGTAGGTTCAGCCTCAAAGGTCCGACTTTGAGGGCTACCAGCCTGGGGAACCATGATGGCAGTGATAGCATATGGTGCTCCTCGACTCAAGAAACTGGCCCACCAGCAGAGTTATTTGGTGCTAGGCTGTCACCCTGAAGCATGTCAAGAAGGAAGACATTTAAGTTCTGCATGGATTGGGAAGTATTGTTATTCAGTAATTTCCTATGTGGATGCTGTTCAGCTCAGCTCAGTTTTAAACTTCAATGGGGAAGCTAGAATCATGAAGTCAGTTTTGTGTACTCCAGTGCTTGAGGACGTTGCATTAACAAAACTGTCCAAGTAATGGTTGAAGGGGAAAGACAGAAAAGGCTGATGTCTTTGGTCGTAGGTTAGGGTGACATGGAAGTAGATGCCAAGTCAGAGTGACAAGAACCTGAGAGACTGAAGAGCAGCATACCATTACAGCACTGTTGCACTTCAAAGACTATAAAAAGGGACTGCTACTTCTGGAGAGAGCTGCAATTTTAAGTATTTACTTCTGGGAATTGTTCTAAATCTTGGGGAAAAAGGAATTCTTTAGATTAAAGCTGATTAATCTGTATAAACTAGAATCCAGTGTATTTGTTAAATCAGTCAGGGCCTATTATCAGCAAAGAGCTTATAGTTTACATTAAAACTTCAGCAGGTAGCTTTTAGTTTAAATTCAGAACTCAAAGAGCTTTCAGTTAAATTTAAAACAGCAGAGCATTTCTAGTTTAAATGTAATAGTCAGGGCACAACATCAGCAAAGAGCTTTTAGTTAACATTAAAAATTCAGCAGGTAGCTTTCAGTTTAAGTTTAAGAGCCAGCAGAGGGCTTTCAGTTTAAAGTGTGGCACCGCAGACCAGCTGCAAGCAGATGGAAAAGTTTTAAACACGGAAAAAAGAGATAAAGAACAGCTGCAGCGACAGGAGGAACCACATAGAGGGAGCCAGAGAGACCTCTGGAGGTCTGAAGAACCACGCCTTGAAGCCATTGACGTAATTCCAGCCAACACCCAAGGCAGAAGGGGAGGAACTCCTTTTAAATGCTCAGTTGACTGGAGGAGAGACAGAGCAGGCGACAGAGCAGTCGAGGAGAGACAAGGAGACTGGCAAGGATACGTGCCAGAACACAGTCAAGGAGACTGGCAAAGAGACAAACCAGAACACAGTCAAGGAGACTGGCAAGGAGACCTGTACAGCCAAAGAGGTTGGAGAAAAAGAGAAAGCCAAAGAGGTTGGCAGACAGCTTCAGACAGACAAGGAGACTGTCAGGAAACTGTGCAGGAAGTTTCAACTCCTGAGCTACATGGATATCTGGAAAATCCAGGGAGAGGACTCCTGACCAAGGGAACCAGCCTAACTGTGCCAGCCAAACCAGGTACAGGAATCTACTGTAAACATTTTAAAGAAGGGAGAGATAAATTCTCCAGGAGAGAAAGCTTTTATAAAGCTGCTGACCCTGAAGGCAATTGGACTATAAGAGAGAGACCCAGGCCTAAGTTTGATAAGAGCCTGAGGCCTACCTGTGTAGCAGATAATCTAGGACCTGCCAGGCCCAAACCTCAGCCTACACCTTTCAGAGAGCAACATGGAAGCAAAGGTAAATGCTATTTTTATAATGGTAATAGTTTGAATACTGTGACACAGAAAGGGGCAGACACTAGAGCCTGTTGTCCTCACAGAGGCCTGCCTGAAACAAGGTTCAAACCTGCACTTAATAAAAAGCTTAACAAAGAAAGTACTGTATGCAAGCGAAACTATCCTCAGCAGAGAAGTTTACAAATACAGGACTTACCTTGCAATGCTGATTACTGGCGTTTAATCCAAGCACTAAGCAGAGAGCATGAAGGAAACCTCCCAAATGCTCTAAGCAGTGACCCGATGCAGGTGGAATATCAAGAGGATCCTTTGGACATTCCAATGGAAGTGAATTACTGCCTGTCAGAAAGAATTGAGCCCTAAGAGAGGCATAGCTGGGGTGAGCTAAGAATTGGATGTTATATTTCGTGTGCCTGTACTGTGAAGATAACAGTGTTTTCAATGCTTATGTTTTCCTTTACCTGAAGCAAGGATATTTTCTTTTTATGTGTTGTTTTGTACTCTGGGCTAAAGAACCTGTTTTGCAAGAGGGAAATAAAAGCTTTACCATTTCCCTAACTCGGACTATATTTTCTTTGGAGAGTTAGTAGTACAGAAGGCTACCAGGCCTACAGAAGCCTGGGCCCTGCATAAGAACCAACCTCCTCCCTAAACAAACTTTTCTCCTCTCTGTCCACGCCCTTCTGTCGTGCCACGCCATCACCACTAGGGGGGCAGTGTGACAAAAGTCAGGGAATAGTATCAGCAAAGAGCTTTAATTTAAATCAAATCAAAGTATAACTTAGCATAAAAGGAAAAACATGGTCAGTATTCTTTGCCCAATACATTGTTTCTAGAGATCTTTACAAAGAGGCCTTCTAGAAAGGGGGAAAAAGTCCTGTGAAATTGTTTTAAATTGGTATTAAAGCCAAGGGACAGATCAAAGGGGCTTCTTTAAAGGCTCCCTCTATCAAACCAAGGGCTGGATGAATCACCCAGAAAATTGGTCACAGATTACCTTAGAAGCTCAGGACAGGGTACTGTGTAGCAGCCAGCTTTTAATAAGTCTTCTTTCCCTCCCTCTCCGACTCCCACCCACCCCTGGGATAATTGTAGCTTTATAGGTTCTTAAACCTCTTAAAGGGAAGGTGGTGCCCATATTCACTCTCAAGTGCAGATGTTTATCCTCATCACGCACACATTAAGGACCTGAGATTAATTAATCTTGAGGTGAAGAAAGTCCATTAAACCTATTAGTTATAATTTTATTAGAGTAAGCATCCCCAGCAAATGTAAGTAAACAACTTAAATACCTAAGCAGAACCTTAAAATTAAGATAAAGACAGCAGTCCAGCAGCAGTCCAAAGATAGGGGCTTTCCAGTCTCTTGCATTGAGTGTCACATGTATGATTTTCTCCCAGTTGGTAAAGGGTCTTACATGTGCACTAGGTGCAAGGAGCTCTTTGCTCTCAGGGAATGAGTCCAACCTCTGGAGGATAGAGTAGCATTCTTGGAGGACATAAGGAAGACAGAGGTACATAGACAAGACCTACAGAGATGTATTACTTAAGCCCCACCTACAGTCTGGCAGCATCCCTATTGCCATGGAGGAGAGGGGTCGTATGACAGGAGAGTATCACCCTGGAGTGGCAGACGTGATCCTGTAGTTAGGACCTGTCCTGCAGGTAATGTAAAACCCTCTCGCACAGAGGTTTCTCCAGGGCCATGTGCCCACGAGGGAAGTATTAGGACAGCCATTATAGTTGGCAATTCGATCATTAGGCATGTAGATAGCTGGGTGGCTGGTGGACATGTGAATCACCTGGTAACATGCCCACCTGGTGTGAAGATAGCAGACCTCATGCACCACCTAGACAAGGTCTTAGATACTGCTGGGGAAGGGTTTGCTGACTTGGTACATGTCTGTACCAATGACATAGGAAAATGTGGAGGAGAGATTATGGAGGCCAAATTTAGGCTTTTAGGTAGGAAGTTGAAATCCAGAACTTCCAGGGTAGCATTCTCCAAAATGTTTCCCGTTCCACGTGCAGGACGCAAAAGGCAGGCAGAGCTCTGGAGTTTCAATGTGTGGATGAGACAATGGTGTAATGAAGTGTGCTTTGGATTTGTTAGGAACTGGTTAACATTCTGGGGAAAGGAGGAGCTTTTCTGAAGGGATGGGCTCTACCTTAACTGGGATGGCACCAGGCTGCTGGCATTAACCTTTAAAAAGGAGAGAGAGCAGCTTTTAAACTAGATAAAAGGGGAAAGTTGACATTCACCCAAGAGCGCAAGATTTGGAACAATGTATCCTTGAAGGATACTAGAAGAACAATGAACTTAGAGCATATCAACAGAGGTTCCAATAAAGACAAAAGTAACCCAAATGCCTTGAGTACAGAGCAGACAGAGCTTAAAGATTCCAAATTATCCCTGCCTACTGATAACCAGATTAATATGAATAAAATACAGCCTCTAAAATGATCGTATGCAAATGCTAGAAGTCTAAAAATAAGATGGGAGAGTTAGAATATACAGCAATAAATGAGATGTTATATATGATTGGTTTCTCAGAGATATGGGGGAAGGACAACCAGTGGGACACTGATACTTGGGTACAAACTGTATCGTAATCATAATGATAGAGCACAGTCCCTCCACCAATTTGATCTGCTCTATGTTAGAGAGGGCATTGAGTCAAAGGATTAAAGTTTTGCAGGAAACAAAATTCACTGTAGAATCTCTATGGATTGAAATTCTATGTAAAAAGGGGAAGGCAATGGCAGTGGGGGTGTACTATCGATCAACTGGTCAGAATGAACAAATGGATGAGGAAATGCTCAAAAAAATCAGGGAAGCTAACAAAAGTTACAGCACAATAATAATGGGTGATTTCAATTACCCCGGTATCGACTGAGTCACGGTTATGGCAGGACATAAGAACATAAGATATGCCATACTGGGTCAGACCAAGGTACATCAAGCCCAGTATCCTGTTTCCAACCGTGGCCAATCTAGGTCATACGTACCTAGCAGTTTCCCCAAAAGACACAGGTTCCGCAATGCTTGTACTGGGTCAAGCATTGATATCCTGGATCCCTTCTTAATAATGGTTTATGGACCTTTCCTCCAGGAACTTGTCCAAACCTTTTTTAAACCCAGCTACACTAACAGCCTTTACTACATCCTCCGGTAACAAATTCCAGAGTTTGATTACACGTTGAGTGAAAGCACAGTTACTTACCTGTAACAGGTGATCTCTGGGAACAGCAGGAATAAGTCTTCACATATGGGTACGTCGGTACCGACAGAGCCTGCGTGGGAACGCTCCCCAGCTTCCCAAAAAGGAAACTTTTGGGAGCATCCCACAGCGCCTGCGCGCTGCCTTCCCGCCTTTTCCTAACCGCCTCTCCCCAGTTCGAGTTTTAAAGCTGAGACAAAGAGAGAGAGAGGAAAGGAAAGATAGAGAGATACAACTCTTAGGGGAGGTGGGTGGGTTGTGAAGACTTATTCCTGCTGTTCCCAGAGATCACCTGTTACAGGTAAGTAATTGTGCTATCTCCAGGAACAAGCAGGAATGAGTCTTCACATATGGGGACTCCCTAACTAAAGATGCCTGGGAGATCCCCAAGGTTATGGAGACCCTGGGAAGGGCTCTACCTCCTCCTATGGATCTCAGGCATCCATCCAGGGAAGGAGGGCAGGAGTTGATAAAGAATGGAACAGGTGTTTGAGAACAGCCTGACCAAACAAGGCATCCCGGCGGGAGTCCTTGTCCAAGCAGTAATTTATTTATTTATTTAACTGTATTTATATACCGCTTTTCACCGGGTCAAAGCGGTGTAACATATAACAGGGGGGGGTCAATATTTCATAGGGTGGGGCCATCACCAGGGGGGCAACATTAATGATTTGGGGTGGACATAGACATGTACAATTCTGCAGTATCTAAGCATGAGCTCTTGAGGATGGGGTGGATTTTCTGTTCAGAGATGTTCACGGAATAGGATTGTTTTCAGCTGTTTTTTGAACGATGTGATGTCAGCGTTGTTCCTGATGTGGTTTGGCAGAGAGTTCCAGAGGGATGGAGCATAAAGTTCGAAGGCTCTGTTGCAGGTCCGTTGTGTGGACTTGGTTCTTTTGTGGGGGACGATGATGGAGTTATTGGAGGATTGTCTGGTTGGTCTGCTGTGGGTCGGGCGAGGCAGTAGGGTGTGGAGTGAGGTGTTCCGTGTTTGGTGGATAGTCTTGTGGGTGAGTAGGATAGCTTTATATTTGATTCTTGCTTCGATGGGCAGAATGTGGAGGTCTCTTAGGATAGGGGTGATGTGATCCCGCTTTTTTGCATTCTGAATAATCCTTGCCGTAGTATTTAAGGCAGTTCGGAGGGGGTTGGTTTGTGTGGCGGGTAGTCCATGGTAGATTATGTTGCAGAAGTCCAGTAATGGGCTGTGAAGGTATGAACCGAGGCCCAAGTGGCCGCTCGACAGATCTGGTCGATGGACACAGAATTTAGATGAGCCATAGAGGTGGCCATGGCCCTCACATTATGAGCTGTGACATGGCCCTCCAGAGAAAGCACAGTTACTTACCTGTAACAGGTGATCTCTGGGAACAGCAGAAATTAGTCTTCACATATGGGTACGTCGGTACTGACGGAGCCTGCACGGGAACGCTGCTCAGCTTCCAATCAGAAAGCTTTTGGCAGCATCCCTCGCGCCTGCGCGCTGACTTCCTGCCTTCTCCAGTTGAGTTTCAAAGCTGAGACAAAGGCGAGAGAGAAGGAAGAAGAAGATAAAGAGATGCAACTCCTAGGGGAGGTGGGAGGGTTGTGAAGACTAATTCCTGCTGTTCCAGAGATCACCTGTTACAGGTAAGTAACTGTGCTATCTCCAGGAACAAGCAGGAATGAGTCTTCACATATGGGGACTCCCTAGCTGGAGATGCCAGGGGGAGATCCCATAAAAATGCAGGAGCCTGAACCAGGGGTGCATTTTGTTTCCAGGAATCCCCGGCATCCAATGTGGGATGGATGGTAGGAGTTGACAATAAAGGAGCTGTGAGGAAAGAAACAGCATAGCCAAGGACTAGAGGGTCCTACAGACTACAGGAGTCCTTGGTATATATGATGAGTAGCATTAAAACACATTTAATGTACACTCAAAATGTGCAGCTTACCTACTGTATTGTAGGAAGTAGAAAGCATGATGGAGTCTACTGGATAAGCAGTGGTGGAATCTTCAAGGTGAACTCCCAGCAGTGAGGATGAAGGTCCAGACCTGGAGGTAGTAGACGATCCAGGTGTCAACTGGGTAGGATTAGACGTCAGGTCTTTAATGGAAAGCTTTATGGAAAAAAGCTGAAAACTCCTTTAGGCATAAGGTCATTAACATTGAGGATTAAAGGAAGAAGACTGACGGAGTTGGAGAACTAGCCCAGTCCTGGCGGGAAGAGGGGGACTGGAAAAACCCCTATTCCCAAGGAGAACAGCTGTGTACTCAAAGATAAAGATGTACACTGCTTTTCCTAGCTGGCGAGAGATAGGAAAAATATTGAAGCTTGATGCTTCAAGGACTTAAAGAAAAAATGGAAGATGTTAGCACCACAGTGGTTATTGGTGCCTAACAGTTTCTGCATCGTAATATGGTATGCGAAGTAGGGCGATAGACTGTCTAAAACCTCTAGGAGGTAAAACATTTAGTATAGACAGTAAGGGTGATAGTGTGTAAGACATATCAACCCTTAAGAAGCCCCCCAACAGACACATATATATATACAGATATATATATATGTGGATGGAATATATATTTATTAATTTTATTTATTTATTACAGTTTCTTATATACCGCGCTATTTAGAATCAGCGCGGTTTACATCATAACAAAACGACCATTACGACAAACTGTCAGGTTTTACATTGAACAGGAGTACAAACTTGGATAACTGGGTTAACTATATACATAATCTATCTACACTATATAGATAGATAGATAGATAGATATAGATATATATCCAGATGTGTATATTAGGACATGGGTGGAGAAATGTATCAAAATATATAGATATAGATATAGATATAATATACCTAAATATAGATACATTTGTGGGGCATGGTTTTGCACCACCAGAGTAATGATATAGGTATGTAGACATATATGGAGATGCTACATACAAGACAACAGGTTGAAGATACATGTCTACCACCCAGCCCCATAATTGTACATGGGGAATATAAAAGAAAAAGATTCTGGGCTCTACAAGAGGGTGAACCCACTTGGGATATGTATAGAGAATCTATTTCCATGGATTGAGGGATGCAGGAAGGCAATCCAACAAGATAACTGTGATGTTCGCGTGAAAACAGATGATCATATGAATCTGTAAGGAACAAGGCGGGAGTTCCACAGAACACTGACATGACAGATGTGCGGAAACGCAGAAGATACCAGAGGGACCTACTGGAGGGACCCAGAGGTAGCATGTGTAAACATCAGCCTTGGATTTTCACGCAGAAGAACTGATACCTCGTGTTAACACCCCAGGCTAGAGAGGGTGTGGAGAACCCTCACAGGCATGGAAAGGGTTTATAAGCTTTTCCCTACTAATAGAGAAGCTTCAGAGACAAGGTCAATGCTCTATAGCAAGGCCCTCATAGTAGAAAGCTTCTCTGAAGACTGCAGAGAGCATTGTGCAGGAGAGATATGAGACAAACTGACTGAAGTCAGGTGTGTTGCCATATCCTAGGAGAGGAAATGGTTAGAATAATGTGAGAAAGCCTAAACGAGTAGGAGGATCCAAGATAGATGACGAATAGCTTGGAATCACTACTGAGGCTAGACAAAATTTTGAACAAGGGACTGGAACTTGGAAAAATTACCAGTAATACCATTACTGTAACTCCTGCAGGCACAGCTGCTGACGGAAACAGCAGAGAGATTGTCCTGTGCCCAATAAAGAAAAACAGACAGGAAAAGAGAGGAGATATCCCTTCTCCCTGTCTGAGGAACGAGCTTGCTAGAGAAGCTTTTCAGTATGGTACCCCTCAGTCAGGGAAAAAACCCGGTTGAGAGGGTAGAGTAAGTAATTTGAGGGTGACGTACCCATAGGGTAAGTCAACTGAAGGAAAAAATGTTCAGTTGGGACCACTGTTCCCTCTAAGCTGTGCGCTTGTGCGCGCGCACACACCTCGCCGAGCGAGCGCACATACTTTATAACAGAGCGCACAAAAATTACGGTTCTGATTCTGATAGAAAACAACACAGACATCTTAAAATTTAAAAGTTGTTGTGTATTTACGGTTTTCACAAGTTCTACAATATTATCTAGTGCAATCAATGTGGTGTACATACTGTATTCTGACATGTAGTGAAATTTTAAAGTATAGAACTCTGAGTGTCGTTATGTGCCGCACAAAAATTTAACCTTCCTTCAAAAGCTGCACAGCTGATATTTTATGCGCACACAGCCTACAGAAAATTAGAGGGAACATTGGTTGGGACAGAACTATCAGGGGATAGTTGCAACTGCTCTTCTAGAGAGTAAGAAGAGGAGAAATCTGTAGTCCCTGAACAAAAATTTTCCGACAGGTTAGTATACTGAAAAAGAGAGCACAGTGAATAAACTTCTAATGGGTAGAAGTGAACTGTAGATTACAATTCCCGGCCCCTATGGTTGCTGGGAATGCCGAGACTGGCCAGAGCTGGGGGATTTCAGGCTAGGCTGAGGCGTCCCTTGTTTAGGTACAGCCGAATGATGGGCAGGAGATGAATGAAACTTTCTTTCATTCCACGGACTTACAAAGAGGTCTATGTCCGGGGTTCCCCATTCTTGGAAGATTCTGAGTACCTGGTCCATGTGCAGGGACCATTCGTGTGGAAGCAGCACTCGACTGAGTCTGTCTGCCCAAGAGTTTTGGATTCCTGGAAGGTATACGGCCAGGAGATGGATTTGATGCTCTCTGGCGAAGGCCCACAATCTTAATGCTTCGTTGCAAAGCGACAGAGAGCCAGTTCCTCCTTGCTTGTTTATGTAAAACATGGCTACCTGATTGTCCGTATGAATGAGGACTGTCTTGTAGCTGAGCAGGGTATGGAAGACCTTGAGAGCTAGAAAAACTGCTCGGAGCTCCAACTGGTTGATATGTAGAGAGGTCTCCTGTGGAGACCAAGTGCCTTGAGTGGAGAGGTCTTGCAGATGAGCTCCCCAACCTGTTTGGGAGGCATCTGTTGTGAGGGTTGCTTGGGGCAACAACTGTTGGAAGGGGGACCCCAGCAACAGATTTTGGGTGGAGTTCCACCACTGGAGAGACCAAAAGAGGCGCCTGGAGGTTGCTATTTTGTCTGACAGAGCTCCTGATGCTTGAATCCACTGGGTGGACAAAGTCCACTGAGCTGCTCTCATGTGAAGACGAGCATAGGGGACCACATGCACTGTGGATGCCATGTGTCCTAGCAGTTGTAGCATCTCCCGGGCAGTTAAATGGCTCTTTGACTGAATCTGGGAGGCTAACTGCACTAGGCGTAGGCAACGGCCCTGAGGAAGATAGGCCCTTGCAGTGGTAGTATCTAACCAGGCCCCTATGAACTCTAGGGACTGAGTATGGGTGAGCTGGGACTTTGGGAGGTTTACCACAAGTCCCAGATACTGCAGAATGCGCCTTGTGCAGTCCAGGGAAGTCTGGGCCTCTGACTGAGATGGAGCTCGGATGAGCCAGTCGTCCAGGTATGGGAATACAAATATTCCCAGAGTGCGTAGAAATGCAGCTACTACTGCCATGCATTTGGTGAACACTCTTGGAGCAGAGGCCAGACCAAAAGGAAGCACCCTGTATTGGTAATGCTTTCCTTGGAAAAGAAAACGGAGAAACCTTCTGTGAGATGGATGGATGAGGACATGTGTGTACCCATCCTTGAGATCTACAGAACAAAGCCAATCCTGACTCTGAAGGTATGGAAGGAGAGTGCCCAGAGAAAGCATCTTGAATTTCTCCTTGCATAGGAATTTGTTCAATTCTCTGAGATCTAATATGGGTCTGTAGCCCCCTGTTTTCTTTGGGATCAGAAAGTAGGGGGGAGTAAAACCCTGACCCTTGTTGAAGAAGAGGTACTTCTTCTATTGCTCCTCGGGCAAGAAGGGTAGCCACCTCCTGACCTAGAAGGTCGAGGAGAGATGTTGGAGAATTGAAATGTCTCACCATGGTGTGAGGAGGAAGGTTTGAGAAATGAAGTTTGTAGCCCTCTTATGATGGAGAGGGTCCACTGCTCTGCTGTAATTTGCTCCCATCTGGGAGCAAAATGAGCTAACCTTCCTGGAATGGTGAGAGGCTCTGGCTGTTTCAGAGCCAGAAAGGCTAAGTTCTCTAGCATAAAGTCAAAAGCCCTGAGGAGGCTGGGTCTGCTGAGTTGCAGCAGCCCCTGTAGGCTTGACGCTTAGTAGCAAAATGACCTGTAGATTGATTGTTGGCCAGAAGCAGGATGGAATCTGCTTTTCTTGAAAAAAGACTTCTTGAAAGGTTTTTTCTTGGCAGGAATGGAGGTTGACTTTGAAAGTCTATACAAAGCAGAATTTTCTGCATCCATTTGAGTGGCTTTTATTTGCCAATCTTTGCCAAACAGGTTTTCACCTGTACAGGGAAGATTTCCCAAGCCATCCTGGACCCAAGATTCTAGATCAGAAGCCTGGAGCCAAGCAATTCTGCGAGCAGCTATGGCAATGGCCGAAGCTCTGCTGGCACCCAAAAGCATCCAAGGTCCTGCATTCTCTTCCTGGAGGAGCAGAGGAGTGTCTTTTTGCACTCTTTATCCTTTTCATAGCTGACTCCACCACAATAGAATGGTGAGGAAGCTGTGTTTTATGAAAACCAGGACAAGGAGGGACACAGTACATAGTGTCCGAGAATGAGGAGAGATAGTGAGAGGAGTCTCCCATAAGTCAATCATGTGATCATAAAGAATCTCATGAATTGGCAAGGTGACTGCCTCCTTAGGAGCCTTAGAATAACCTAAAATATCCAATTTTTTAGCTCTAGGCTCTGATTCAGAGGTTACTGAAATAGAAATTCCTTTAGCCACTTCTCTTATGAAGTCTTGAAAGGACAAGTCCTCTGGAGGAGACATTCTTCTTTTTGGAGAAGGCTCTTCAGGAAGGGCTATGGATACTTCAGCAGACTCCTCCGATGCATCAGAATCTTCAGAGGAATCAAAGTATCGACTGTCAGGGTGCTCTTCCAGAGCTCGATACGCGTACCGAGCGGTATCGACATCGGGCGTCATCGGTACCGATTCGGTACTGACGGGCATCCCTGGACAGGGAACCGCTGCAGTCGGCATCCTGGTCATGTCGATGCAGTCGGTACCGGTACCGACACTGGTGCCGGTACCGGAGCTGATACCGACAACGGAGTTTGTTGTGGTATCAGCGGCGTCGCAGCTTGAATGAAGGCCGTGATAGCCTGCTGCATGGATAGGACATTCTGATCCATCGACGCCATGAATGCCTGGAATTCGGTACCGGAAGGTTGCGCCGGTACCCCAGAGCATTCTAACAGGTGATCGGTCGAGGCCGTGCCATCAATGTCAACCTGTAACCCCATAGGAGGAGCTTTGGAAGCTAGAGCTTCCTGCCGGGGTTGTTTTGCCGGTGCAGGATCCTCGAGGGCAAGCCCGGAGGCATCTCGATGCTTGGAAGGAGATCTAACCTTCGAGGACCGGCTGGATTTATGTTTGGTTACCTGAGATCCATGGGAGGAAGAAGCAGCCCTGGAAGATGTCGATGCCACTGAAGCTGCATCAGAGGGAAACAGCACATGGAGCGTGGCTGCTCGGTTCTGTAACCCTCGTTTGGACATCAAGGAGCAGGACGAACAATCCAAAATGGAGTGGTCAGGACCCAAACATTTAAGACACCATTCATGGGTGTCGGTAACAGAAATAGTACCGCTGCACTTAGTGCATTTTTTAAACCCGGAGGCTGGTTTTTCCATGAGGGAAATTCTTTGTGAGGCCTAAGGCCCAAAGAGGAAAAATTCACTAAGTGAGGGAAAAATATTGTTCCTTTTTTTTTTTTTTTTTAAGAAAAGAAAGAAATACCGGCGGTACCGGTCCGACGTCGGGAAAGGCAGACACGCGACCAAAGAAATAAAATAAAACAAAGAACGTCTTCAGCAGTGACAGGAACACAACCTGCTGGCTCCGCGGCAAAGAAGAACTGGGGAGAGGCGGTTAAGAAAGGCGGGAAGGCAGCGCGCAGGCACTGTGGGATGCTCCCAAAAGCTTTCCTTTTTGGGAAGCTGGGGAGCGTTCCCGCGCAGGCTCCGTCGGTACCGACGTACCCATATGTGAAGACTCGTTCCTGCTTGTTCCTGGAGATAAAATATTTTCTTTTATTAGTCTTAAATAGTTTACCCTGTAGCTTAATTGCATGTCCCCTAGTCTTTCTATATTCTGATAACGTAAACAATCGATCTACGTTTACCCGTTCCACTCCGTTCATTAATTTATAGACTTCTATCATATCTCCCCTCAGCCGTCTCTTTTCCAGGTTAAAGAGCCCTAACCTTTTTAGCCTTTCTTCATAGGAGTATCCTTCCATCCCCTTTACCATTTTGGTGGCTCTTTTCTGAACCTTTTCTAAAATCGCTATATCCTTTTCAAGATACGGCGACCAGAATTGCACACAATATTCAAGGTGCGGTCTCACCATGGAACGATATAGAGGCATTATAATATCTTTTGTTTTATTTTCCATTCCTTTCCTTATGATACCTAGCATTCTATTTGCTCTCTTGGCTGCCGCTGCACACTGGGCCGAGGGTTTTAACATGGTATCCACAATGACGCCTAAATCTTTTTCCTGGGTGGTGGTTCCTAATGTGGAACCTTGCATTTTGTAACCTTAGTTTGGGTTGTTCTTCCCTAGGTGCATAACTTTGCACTTGTCCACATTAAATTTCATCTGCCATTTTGATGCCCAGTCTTCCAATTTATCAAGATCCTCTTGCAATTTTCCACAATCCTCTTGGGTTTTAACAACTTTAAATAGTTTTGTGTCATCTGCAAATTTGATAACCTCACTCATTATTCCACTTTCCAGGTCATTTATGAATATGTCAAAAAGCAGCGGACCCAGCACAGATCCCTGGGGTTCACCACTATTCACCTTTCTCCATTGGGAAAATTGGCCATTTAGCCCAATTCTCTGCTTTCTATCTTTTAACCAGTTCCTGATACACAGTAGTACACTGCCTCCTATCCCATGACTCTTTAGTTTTGCCAAGTCTCTGATGAGGGGCCTTGTCAAAGGCTTTCTGAAAGTCGAGATACACTATATCAACCGACTCACCTTTGTCCACCTGTTTATTCACACTTTCAAAAAACATAACAGATTAGTAAGACAAGATCTTCCTTGTCTAAAGTCATGTTGGCTGTCTCCCATTAGGCCATGACTATCTACATGCTGAGTAATTTTATACTTTATGATGGTTTCTACCATTTTTCCAGGTACTGACGTCAGGCTCACCGGTCTGTAGTTTCCCGGATCACCCCTGGAACCCTTTTTAAAAATTGGTGTTACATTGGCGATCCTCCAATCTTCAGGTATTAGAGATGATTTTAATGATAGTTCACAGGATTACTAATAGCAGGTCTGCAATCTCATATTTCAGTTCTTTCAACACCCTTGGATGTATACCATCCGGCCCAGGTGATTTGCTACTCTTCAGTTTATCTAATAGTTGTAATACACATCTTCCCGATGTATCGATATTTCCTTCAATTCTTCCGCATCTTTAAATACCACTTCAGTCATGGGTAACATCCCTACATCTTCCTCAGTAAAGACTGAAACAAAGAATTCATTCAGTCTCTACGCTATCGCCTTGTCGCCTCTTAGTGCCCCTTTAACTCCTCTATCGTCTAATGGACCAACTGACTCTCTCACAGGTTTTTTGCTATGAATGTACTTGAAAAAAATCTTTATTTCGCATTTTTGCTTCTGCAGCAAGCTTCTTCTCAAATTCTCCCTTTGCCTGCTTTATCAATGCCTTGCATTTGACTTGCCAGTGCTTGTGCTATTTCCAGGACATGCTAGGGTGATAAAGTTTCAGATGAAATGAATGCTTTTTTGAGCAGCTGGTTCATGAACATACAGAGGGGAAGCCATTTTGGACCTAGCCCTTAGTGGAACACAAGATCTGGTGCAAGAGATGAGGGTGTTGGGGCCATTTGATAATAGTGATCATAGCATGATCACGTTTGATTTAATAAATGGAGGAAAGATGGCAAGGAAATCCACAGTACTACCTTTTAACTTTCAAAAGGGAGACTATGATAAAATGAGGAAAATAGTTAAGAAAAAAATAAAAAGAACAGCTGCAAATGTTTAAGATTTACATCAAGCACGGATGTTTAAAAATAGTATTTTGGAATCTCAGACCAGCTTTATTCCACATTTTAAGAAAAGTGGAAGTCAGTCCAAAAAGCTGCCAGCATGGTTTAAAGCTGAGGTCAAAGAGGCTGTTGCCAAAAAAAGCATCTTTCAGGAAATGGAAAAAGGAGCCAAATGACGAAAACTGGGAACATAAGCACTGGCAAGTTAGATGCAAGACGTTGATAAGGCAGGCAAAGCGAGTTTGAGACAAAGCTTGCTGTGGAAGCAAAAAATGTAATAAAGACTTTTTCAAGTATATTCATAGCAAAAAATCTGAGAGAGTCAATTGGACCATTAGATCATAGAGGGGCAAAAGGGGCACTAAGAGCAGACAAAGCCATAGCAGAGAGACTGTTGGGGTTTTTCTGGGCTTCCCCTGTGATTATTTGGGGAATTTTTTATTTTTGTTTGGCTGCTTGTGTTCAACCCCAACATACAGGACCTTAAACAAATTGCTCGTGCCACCGTAAGAGCATGGAAATTTTTTTATTTATTTTTGCCAGGTCTGTAACATCACAAGCTTTGCTTTTAGCTTATAAGGTACAAATTTCAATATCAATACACAGCATCAATACATCTATAACAAGCAAAGCACCTGACTTAAATGTAAAAAGGGTCCTGGGACAGAGACAGCTTCACTCCAGTGAGATCAGCTAATGTCTGTCTGCCTATCAGAATTTTTCCTCTATATTTGTATTCATTTTTAGGCTCAAATTGCTGATAGGCAGATTTCCTTTCTTTTCTTATTCTCTATTATTTCAAGCAAATCTGCTCCTTAGTCTTTACCCTTTATTTTTTCCCTTGTGGCATCCTGTCTCTCCATTCTCATGGTAGTTCTTGTCGCTGTGTGCTGGCCCTGTTTCCTGCAGATTAAGTTCTTCGTTTAGTTCCCCTTTGTTCATTCAAGGGGCCCAGGTGGTAGTTTTTCACTAGCTGTGCAGCTTTCAGAGCCTCTTATTGTCTCAGCTCTGGGTCAAGATATTAGCTCATTTCATAGCTCAATCTTGCTGATTCTGCAGTTTCAGTGTGAAGCAGACTGTTTCTTTCTTAGCCTTGAGCTATAGACGTTAGCACAAAAATGGATTCAACCTGTAACAAAGGTACCTGAAGGGGGATTCATCTTCCCCTTCAAGATTAAATAAATTCTTTGCTCCAATCTTTATTGAAGAGAATGTAGGGATGTTACCCATCACTGAAATGGTTTTTAAAGGTGATGCCGCAGAAGAACTGAAAAAAAGAGTAGTTACTCACCTGTAACAGGTGCTCTCCAGGAGCAGCAGGAATCAGTCCTCACATATGGGTGACATCGATGTCGATGGAGCCCCTGCGGAGCATTTCCCCAGCTTTCTATGAAAGCCTTTGGGAATACTGCACGCATGCGCGGTCCTCTTCCCGCCTAAAGGTGCCATCTTGCTCAGTCAAATGACATAGCTAAAAAACAGCACACAAAAAGTAACAAATAAACTATGTACAACTGCAACTCCAAGGGGAAGAGGGAGGGTTGTGAGGACTGATTCCTGCTGCTCCGGGAGAACACCTGTTGCAGGTGAGTAACTACTCTTTCTCCAGGACCAAGCAGGAAGTCAGTCCTCACATATGGGTGACTCCCTAGCTCTGGGCTACCTAGGAACCCAGGCTGAACAAGAGAACTCCCTCTAGTCCCAGCATCAAAGAAAGGCTTTTCACTGAAAGAACCTCCACCGTTAGCCCAAGGGAGGGCTGGAGGGCAGGAGCTGCCTAAACCTCAAGGAGATTCCGGAGTACTGCCTGGCCAAAAGCACTGTTCCTACGGGACTCCCTCTCCAGGCAGTAATGAGCCGCAAAGGTCTGGCTTGAGGACCAAGTTGCAGCCCTGCAGATGTCTGCCAACGGTACAGAGCGGAGATGAGCTACTGAGGCAGCCATTGCCCTGACACGATGGGCCGTGACCCGACCCTGCAAGGGAAGGTCAGCTGCCCTGTAAGCCTGGATGATACAGTCAGCCACCCATATGGACAAGGTACGCTTGGACACAGCTAACCCCAAATTATTAGGATCAAAAGAGATGAAGAGCTGAGTAACCCTTCTATGTCCTTGCGTATGGTCAAGGTAGAAGGATAAGGGCCCTCCTACAGTCCAGGGTATGCAGGACCGCTTCAGCCTGGCTTGCATGAGGCCTAGGGAAGAATGTTGGAAGAACCACCTCCTGGTTGAGGTGGAAAGAGGAGACAACTTTAGGGAGGAACTTGGGATGAGTCCCAAGGACTACCCTGTTCCTATAGAAGCGGGTGTAAGGCCTGTCACAGACCACGGCCTGAAGCTCACTCAACCGTCTGGCCGAGGTTAAGGCTACTAGGAAGAGTGTCTTCCAGGAAAGGAAGCGGAGAGGACAAGTAGCCATCGGCTCAAAAGGTGGGCAAGTCAGTTGCTGCAAGACCACATTCAGCTCCCACTCAGGGGCTGGAGGACGGACAGGAGGCTTGAGCAAGAGCAAACCTCTGAGAAACCAGGACACCAAGGGGTGAACCGATAGAAAGTGTCCTTCCACCAGTGAGTGGTGAGCTGCTAGAGCTGAGAGGTGGACCCGAACAGAATTGGACTTAAGGCCCTGATTGGATAAGTGCAGCAGGTACTGAAGCACCACTGGTACAGCACAGGAGAAAGGATCCTCTGTACGCAGATGACACCACACAGAAAACCTCTTCCACTTCAGGCCATAGTTTTTCCTAGTGGACTGCTTCCTAGAGGCCAGGACGACCTCTTCAACTTCAGGAGGTAGGCCCCAAGGAGCCAAAACTACCCTTGCAGCTTCCAGGCCATCAAATTGAGAGATTTGAGATTGGGGTGCAGAAGAGACCCCTGTCTTGAGAAAGAAGGTCGGGCTGCAACCCTAGAGATAGTGGAGTCTCCACTGCTAGCTGAAGCAGAAGTGGGAACCAAGGTTGTCTCAGCCACCTGGGGGCTACCAGAAGGACCGAGGCCTCATCCTTTAGAATCTTGAACAAGGTTCGGGCCACCAGAGGCATGGGAGGAAACGCATATAGGAGTCCTTGGGACCAGGAAATCAGAAAAGCATCTGCTGCTAGTCTCAGAGGATGCGGTTGCCTGGAGCAAAACCTGGGCAGCTGTCTGTTCAGGGGACTGGCAAAGAGATCTATGGATGGAAGTCCCCATCTCAGAAAGATCTTCTGAACTACCAAGGGATGGAGCTGCCACTCGTGGGGCTGCAAAATCCTGCTCAACCTGTCTGCTAGGTAATTTTCCTGGCCAGGGAGATAAACCGCCTTAAGCAACATGTTGTGCCTGAATGCAAACAAGCAAAGGTCCTGCGCCTCCTGACAAAGGAGCCTGGACCCAGTGCCTCCCTGTTTGTTTACATAAAACATGGCTACATGATTGTCTGTTTGCACTAAAACAGACTGGTGAGCCAGGGTTTGAGAGAAAGTCTTGAGGGCTAAGCGAATAGCCCGAAGTTCCAGTAGATTGATCTGCTGCTGGACCTCCCAGGGAGACCACAGGCCCTGGGTGCACTTGCCCAGCCAGTGTGCACCCCAGCCCTGTAGGGAGGCATCGGTGGTCAGTACCACTGTGGACCCAGGTGGCTGAAAAGGCATCCCTTTCAGTAAGTTGGGAGGATGCAGCCACCAACTTAGGGAGTGCAGGAATGGTCTGGACACCCTTACTCTGTCGCTGAGGCTCCCTGTGGCCTGCGACCACTGACTCCTGAGACACCATTGCGCAGGCCTCATATGAAGCCTGGCATGGGGAGTCACATGTACTGTTGAAGCCATGTGGCCAAGAAGCCTCAGGCAGAGCCTGGCGGAGACCAGTGACCTGCTGAGAAACTGGTTTGCCAGGGTCATCAGTCTTCAGGCTCTGTCCTCTGGCAAGAAAGCTTTTGCCTGCAGAGAGTCTAGCCTTGCCCCTATGAACTCTAAGTTTTGGGAGGGGAGCAAAGTGGACTTTGCGAAGTTTATGAAAAACCCCAGATGTTGGAGTAGAGAAATCGTTCGGAGGGTGGCTTGCCTGGCCTCCTGGCACGTCTGACCCCTGATGAGCCAGTCGTCCAGACAGGGGAAGACAAAGATACCCTGATTCCTCAAGTAGGCCGCCACCACTGCCAGGCATTTGGTAAAGACCCTGGGGCGGAGGTGAGGCCAAATGGCAGCACTCTGTACTGATAATGGTTTCCTCCCACAATGAACCTGAGGTACTTTCTGTGGTCTGGATGAATGAGGATGTGAGTGTACGTATCCTTTAGATCTAAAGAGCATAGCCAATCTCCCTGCTGGAGGTAGGGCAGAAGTGTTCCAAGAGTAAGCATCTTGAACTTTTCCTTCTGTAAGAACTTGTTGAGATTTCTGAGGTCGAGAATAGGCCCGAGATCCCCTGTTCTCTTTGGTACTAGGAAGTACCTGGAGTAGAAACCGTGACCTTGTAGGTGGGGAGGCACAGGCTCCACCACCTGGTCTCGTAACAGAACCTGGAGCTACTGCAGGAGGAGGGCTGTATGGAGAGGAGGCCTTGGAGGCTCCCCTGGAAAATAGGGAGGAGGCAACTGATGAAAATGAAGCAAGTAGCCCTTGTGGACTATGCTTAAGACCCAGTTGTCCCCTGTAATGAGTGGCCACCGGTGGGCAAACAGGGCTAGGCGACCTCCTGTGCAGGGATGGGACAGCAGAGATGGAGAGGCTATGCCTTGGGAGTCAAAACCCCCCACCCTGCTGAGTGAGAGCAGGAGCCGGAGGCTTGGGGGCCTTCTGCCTACGGGGCCCATGTCCCTGCCCCTTGCCCTGCTGACCCTGTGGGGGAGCGGGGGAGGCCTGGTAAGGTGGGAACTGTTTGTAGGCAGTCGCCTTCCTCGGGTAAAAGGACTTTTTAAACGAGTCCTTCTTCTTGTGTGAAGGGGCAGAAGTCTTTCGAGACAGCCTTGCCCTCATGAGGTGCTCGGTCTCGAGCTCAGCAGCCTTCTTGGCCATGGGCTTGCCTAAAAGGTTCTCACCTCGGCAAGGGACATCGACCAACTTGTTCTGAACCCATGGCTTGAGGTTCGATGACTGCAGCCATGCCTGGCGTCGAGCCGCAATGCCAGCAGCCGCAACACGGGCTGAGGCCTCGAAGCCATCGTAGGCTGCTCGGGACATGAACTTAGAGCATTACCGGATCCCCGAAGACAAGGACTTGAACCTCTGCAAAGGTTCCCCAGAGAGACCAGCAGAGAACCCGGCAAGCTCCTTTGCCAGGTCTCGCAAGTACATGCCCATGTACAGCTGGTAAGACTGGACACGGCAAGCAAGCATTGAGCCCTGGAAGCACTTTCTACCGAATGCATCCAGGTTCCAGGCCTCCCTTCAAGGGGGCACCGCGGAGTGCATCTTCTGACTCTTCAGACGATGCATGGCCGATTCCACCACCATGGAATGGTGCGGTAGCTGTGCCTTTTGAAACCCAGGGCTCTTACGGAGTCAATAAATGGAATCGACCCGCTTACTCAGAAGTGGCGCCGAGGCCGGTGCCTCCCACATCCGGAAGAGGAGCCGTTCCAGCATCGGAGGAACCAGCACAGTAAAGGCCTCCTTCGGAGGAGAGTCATACTGGAGGGCCTCGAGCTCTTCGGCTCCTCCTCGGGATCCGCCAGGATCGCCAAAGCAGTGGCCATATCCCGCAAGAACTCCGAGAACCAGGTATCCTCTGGAGGGGACCTACTCCGGGGCTCAGACTGCGGTGAGTCCGACAGGACGCACCGAGTCTTGAAGGTATCGGGGGACTCCTCATCCTCCGTCTCCCAAGCGGACTCGTCCGAAGAGGAGTCGGGCTCCAACACCGAAGGCCCCGGCATCGACGCCCTCGGTCCCGACCGGGAGGCTGAGGGTGACCGCGACCGAGGACGACCTCGAGCCTTCATGGTCTCGAGTATCGGCTCGGTCTCCGGGATCGACTTCGACGTCAATGTCCCGGTGGTCAGGGCAGATGCGCCAGCAAGGCTGGCCATCAGCACCCGCTGCTGATCCATGAAGGCAGACAGTCTGCACTCCAAGGCTGTCAAGCCTGAGACCCAGCTCAGGAGACTCAGCGGCTACTGACTCGGGAGCAGAGTCCTCGAGGACAACAGGACTTACATGTCCAGAAGACTCTGGCTCCACCCGAGGTACTTTTGACGGCTTCTCCTGTTCCACGGGCCCGGGACGGCGGTCGGGGATCTGAGACCTAGCCCTCAAGGAGCCAGGGACCTCCTCCGATGCTGCCCTCGCGAGCCGCTTCTTCCTCTTTCGCTCCCGCTCGGGGGACCCCCTCTCCGAGGAACCCCAACGATGCTTGGGGTCAGATTCCCGAGACGTCAAGGCCTCAGCCTTTCCTTTTGGTGCTGACGACTTCTAAGTGCCTTAGTGGACATTTTTCCACACGGTCCACAGATCTTAGGATCATGATCAGGACCGAGGCACCGAAGGCAGCAGTCATGTGTGTCGGTGAGAGACATTAGTTTCTTACACCGATCACACTTCTTAAAAACACTGGAAGCCATTGGGGAAAAAAAAAAAAGAGTCCCCGCGAGGTCAAAGGACCAGCCTTCCAGGGAAAAGGAAAAAAGGGCGCGAACGCCAGGCACGAACGCCAGCCACGAAGGGCAAAAACCGAAAAAATAAGATCGGGCTCGATACTGGTGTACCGAACCCGGCGAGAAGGGGAACCAGCGTCGAACCGGAGAAAAAACCGAAGAAATCGCAAGGAATTGACAAAAAAATCTAACTATTTTCCAGGTGAACTAGGACACACGTCCAACAGGCTCCACGGAAAAAGAGAGACTGAGCAAGATGGCACCTTTAGGTGGGAAGGGGACCGCGCATGCGTGCAGTATTCCCAAAGGCTTTCATAGAAAGCTGGGGAAATGCTCCGCAGGGGCTCCATTAACGTTGATGTCACCCATATGTGAGGACTGACCTCCTGCTTGGTCCTGGAGAAATATTGATAAACTAGGAAGATGTATTACAACTATTTTGCTAAACTGAAAAGTAACAAATCACTTGGACAAGATGGTATACGCCCAAGGGTGTTGAAAGAATTTAAATATGAGATTGCAGACCTACTATTAATTTATGAGCTAGCATTAAAATTATCTGTAATACCTGAAGATTGGAGGATGACCATTTAACGCCAATTAAAAAGGGTTCCAGGGGTGATTCGGGAAACTACAGACCGGTGATGGAATGATACCCCTATGAAGAGAGGCTAAAAAGGTTAGGGCTCTTCAACCTGGAAAAGAGACGGATGAGGAGAGATATGATAGAGGTCTAAATTAATGAATGGAGTGGAATGGGTAAACTAATATTGATGGTTTACACCATTGGTTCCCAAAGTGGTCTATATGGACCCCCAAAGGTCGATTTCGACTTGCAGGGGGTCCATGTCAGCGAGAAAAAATGGGGGGGGGGGGGGTGCACGAGATGTAAATGGGGTTCCATGTGAGTGGACCCCCCCCCCATTTAGGAAAATCATCATCAACATTTAGGCGTTCCGTAAATGTCTTATTACACCTAACACAGATTGTGTGTACATAATACGTAAAGACATAGAAATTACTTTATATATATATATATATGACAGGAAGTATATTAAATGTATAGATATAGATATAGATATAATATACTTCCTGTCATAAGGAAGTATATTAGATTTTACCAATTGGTCGTATGGTCTTTATACGACAAGTACTTAAACAATTTTATGAAATATAATATATATATATAAGAATTATATTTCATAAAATTGTTTAAGTACCTGTCGTATAAAGACCATACGACCAATTGGTAAAATTTAATATACTTCCTTATGACAGGAGACAAAACTAGCAGAGGAAAGGAGGCTTCATATTCAAAGGAAACATATCATTCCAAAGTTCTCCAGCGATATTCGGATGGCTGAAAATCGCCAAATTAAAAACGAGGTTAAAAAGGGTCAACTCCTTTTTAAAATCATAAATATAAAAATTGATAGAATAAATAATGTATGGGTTCAACAATTCTTTTAAACCTTTTTCCAATTCAAAAAGACAGAGCAGTGAAGCGACTCCTGAGTATGTCAGTATCTGCTTTGTGGTGTGCTACGTTCATGTGCAAGTTTTAACAGGTTTTCATACCAGCAGCAACACATCACGCACGTACGTGCAGTGAATAACACTCATCTAGACTTGAACTAAAGCTTTGCACAGACTTGTTTGATTCATCAATTATAAATAAGAGTATTAGAGACAAATACTGTTCATTTGTTTTCTGTTTTGAGAAGAAAAGTGTTTTGAAAATACGTTCAAAAATATAAATAGGTACAAGTCAAAGTGAATCAAAATCATCTTCTTTAGGCATGCCTAAGAAAAGTAAGTTCAACATTTTATACATATTTTTGTAGTCGCTCCAACTGCATAGAGCCGTAGAGCTGATCACGACTTTAGGTAGTCTATTTTTCCTAAATTCCTAAAAAATAATTTTAAAAATATTTGTGTGCTGTCTGGGCAGGAATCAATTTTGAATTGCTCTGTTTTATATTTAAATAGCTTCATTTTTGTCGACAAATAGCGTCTACCCAACATGGCCCAGGCTAAAAAGAAATCTAGGCAGTATAGGGTTGATTTGAAGTTTGGCTTCATTCCATCCCTGTCGGACAAACATCTGCCCATGTGCCTTTTGTGCAACAGAGTTTTAAGCAATGACACTATGAAACCATCCAAGCTGGAGGATCATCTGAGAAGGTGTCACCCTGATAAAACAAGTAAAGATCTGACATACTTTAAAACACAAAGAAAAACTTCAGAAGAGAACCACAGTGGACATTATGTTCGCTTCAATGTCAAAAAGACGATGATGGTTTACGGGCGTCTTACAATATCTTACTACTCATAGCAAAATCAGGAAAGTCTCATACTATCGGGGAACAGCTGATTTTGCCAGCCATTGAAGAAGTTTTAAAAACTGTTCTACACAAGCCTGCATATGATATACTCATTATTCCTTTGAGCAACACAGTTCAAAGACATATTGACGAAATGAATCATGATGTTGAAACTTCTTGTATAATTATCTGCAAACGAACCATTTCTCTATTCAATTGGACGAGTCAACATTACCTGGTAATGAAACACTATTTTATTGGCATATGTTTGTTTTGTTATGGACCAAGAAATCCATGAAGAACTGCTCTTTGCGAGAACTTTGACAAGAGACACTAAAGGCGAATCAATATTCAATGTTTTGAAACATTATTTCATGAATAAAGCAATCCCTTTATCAAATATAATATCGGCAGCAGCAGATGGCACACCAGCCATGTTTGGGCGCTATCGCGGTTTTATAAGCCATTTAAAACAAAATGTATCCGGGGTGTTTGCAATTCACTGTCATTCATCGACAACATTTAGTAGCTAAAAACCCGAGTGCCAGATTGCATCAATCTCTTCAATTTGTCATAAACGCAGTAAACAAGATTCATAGCAATGCACTGAATTCTAGGTTATTTGCGCAGTTGTGCGAAGAAAATGATGAGGACTTTCATTGATTACTCCTTCACACTGAAGTACGCTGGATCTCGAAAGGCTTATGTTTGACAAGATTTTTTTTCACTTCGAGACCGTTTTAGAGTTTTTGGATGCTGAACATCCCATTTTGAAAGAAAATTTAATCAAATGGAAACCAGACATTGCTTATTTAACAGATTTGTTTACTAAATTTAATGAGGTTAACTTGGTTGAAAGGTGACAGTCTGAATTTAATAAAAACAAAGTCCATCATTGCAGCTTTTCTTGCCAGAATGAATCTAATGAAGCAAAACATTGGATGGAGAGAATTTTCCCAGTTACCCAACTTGTCATTGACAAACGTCCAGGACGACGACGTTTTGGTCTACGTTCAACATTTAAATGTCCTTCACACAGACTTTAAAACCAGGTTTGAGGATGTTTTGAGTATGGAAATCCCACAGTGGATTATCAATCCATACAGTGACATTGAAGAATCGGATGTCATATTACAAGAAGAACTGATCAGAATAAGCACTAACGAAGAACTTAAGGTGCAGTTCAGAAAGGGGTATCAGCAATTCTGGCTTCAGAAAGATGTACCTGTTGCTTATCCTGCATTTTGGGCTATCACAAGAAACCTTTTGATAGCTTTTCCATCTTCATACCTCGTGGAAAGGGGTTTTAGCATGGTTGCCAATCTTCTTACAAAAAAAAGAAATCAATTGCAAATCACTGGACGTGGAAATTTAAGACTATACCTCACTAATTTGAAGCCAAATATTGAATTGCTATCAGAGCACCAGGTTCATCCCTCTCATTAACAGCATTATTTGCGTATTAATTTTTCGTAAGAATTTTACTAGGTTCTGATTTGTTTCGTTTCAAATCCAAATATTTACTTGCATTTTGTGTTTTTTCAATAAAGGTATGAATAAAAATTCTACATGTGTTCCTTTTTTTTACAATTGTCCACTCTACAAAAAAATCCTACCAAAGTGAGCAGCACTATGTCAGCTGTCAAACACACATTTGAAGTTAATAAGTTTAGGAAAATTCAATATATTAGGCAGGCAGGGGGGATCTACGGAAAACAAACAAGCAAAAAAAAATCGGCAAGTGGTCTACGGAGCAAAAAGGTTTGAGAACCTATGGTTTACAACAAAATATAGAAAGACTAGGGGACATGCAATGAAGCTACAGGGTAAACTATTTAAAACTAATAAGAGAAAATATGTTTTCAATGTAATCAAATTCTGGAATTCATTACCAGAGTATATAATAAGAGTTGCTAGTGTAGCTGGGTTAAAAAAAAAAGGTTTGGACAAGTTCCTGGAGGAAAGGTCCATAAACCATTATTAAAGGGGACCCAGGAAATCCACTGCTTGCCCCAGTACAAGCATTGTGGAACCTTGTCTTTTGGGGAAACTGCTAAGTACTTGTAACCTAGATTGGTCACTGTTGGAAACAGGATATTGGGCTTGATGGACCTTAGTCTGACCCAATATGGCATTATCTTATGTTTTTATGGTATGCTAGTTGGCACTCGGTGAACTGAGAGAGCATGCTATTCCCAAGCAAGACCAATGGAACTCTTATCTGTTTTTAGAAGGTTAACATTGTCTAATAGTGGTATAACAATGTTAACCCTACTTTTAGAGGAGCATCACTCAGCAAAAAAGTGATAAACGGGGTGAATATTACTGGTCTAGGGCAACGTGCACCTATCTGCTTATCAACCGTCAGTATTTATTTCTGAGACTATCTTTGCTGGATGATGAAGCGATATCATGAAGATGGAAAGAGGACTATGGCATAGCATGGGTATAATCATGGGTCCCATGGTTTTGGATTGGCAATGTGTGGATATACTTGGCACACTGTATCTGGGACTTATGCGGGCTGGAGTTGGGCTACAGACCTTCTTAGTAGCCTGACCGGAAGCAGATTGCCAGGCCTGATCCTGAAGCAATGGATGGTTAAGTTAGGTACCCTGGGGCACAAGAAGTAGTGCATGGAATGTATATATGCCGGGGAATCAGACAGGTAGTTGAAACCTGGAATGGTCACAGTTAAAAAAAACAAAAAAAACACAAACACAAACACAGACACTAGTCGCGATTCAAACCCTGTATAGCTGTTTGTAGGGTCAAATGCTCTCATAATTAGAGGGAAACAAATCATAGTCTCTTGGTGACCAATCCAATACTCTGACAGAACTCCCCCCTTTGCATCATTCAGAGACCAGAAGAAAAGCATTGGAACAATGTTCCAGTACTATGCTGTAAAGTGTGGTCACAGGAAAGAACAGGATCATATAAAGCTCCCCTGGTTCTGACCTTGCGCAGACGTAGTAATGAAGCTCCCTGGGGTTGTGTGTGGAAGCAATAGCAGGGGAAGCCCTAGACATCAAGGAAGTGGGAGGGGGGGGGGGCTTGACTGCAGATATGAGGAAAAGCAATGTGTGCTTTTGAGGCATCACCACCCAGGGTTCTCTTGTTTCCTTTTCTTTTCTGAAGCATGAGTTGAAGTAGCCAGGACTTTCGTCCCAAATAGTGTAGGGCTAATGGTGGGAATTGAACCCTGGATTCTTGGTTACCATGCCAGTGCTGTAAGCACCAGCTACTCCTCCACCCCCTGCATCAATCCTTGTGGAGTAGATTATAATCTCCTTGGATTAAGACCATGGTTTATGCATGGGTGTACAGTACTAGGAACGTCTTGTAGTGCTCCCCCCTCCAAAGAAACTTAATAGTGAAGGGAGGGAACTGCAACTAGCATTACTCATTCCTATTCCTGGAATGTGAAGATCGTTCCTGGATCTCGGAAATCCTGCAACAAGGCTTTTTTGTTTTTTGTTGTTGTTTTTTTTTTAAATAGAAGAGCTAAGCATGAGGCTACCATCATGGGGAGGTGGTGTTCGTGTCTTCTTATTACATGCGCAACACTGAAAGGCCTGTTTCCTTTTTTCTCTTTTTTTATGTACAAAAATTATGGAAATGCTGAAAGCAAGCACCCCTAGACCTGGCTTAGGGAAGAGACGGGTGTCCTGCGGTCTCCGGGTGAAAATAGGGTCATCTCACAGTGATCTTCTGGACAGGGCAGGGTTACTGCACTGTTCCGTTGTTCAAGGTAGCATGCGTTAGCATGCAACCTTGGGTGAGGGACTAGGTTGTGGCTCACACAAAGTGAAGCAGTGGACCTGTCTTGCTGGGAATGTAAGGACCGGCAGACCGGAGCTGGACCAGGTTGGACTTCGTAAACAGGCACCCAGTAAGAGTTGCACCACATCAGTTACGTGGTGGCTGCATGTGGATGAGGGTTTGGGAATCCTGTCAGGCCTAGCCATGCCTTTTTTTGATTGATTGTTTTTTTTGTTTTTTTAATGTTAAATCACTTTGGGTGGTAACGACAGCTTGACCCAAGGAGTTGAGAAAGGATCCCGGGATCTGAGTGGGAAAAACTCACTAGATAAGTCTTAGACTAGAACGATGACCTTCCCACCACTTTAGGCTACTCCTGTGAGAAAGTGGTTCCAGGATGCCAAACCAAAACAAGCAACCGCCGCTGAAAGCTTAGCTGTTAGGACAAAAACGTTTCTGGATGGCGAGGAAGCTGCCCGTTCCAGGGAAGTCTGCCCTGGTTTGGGCAGGCCAGCAAAGATGTTGAATCTCAGTGTCCTGCAGCCAGAGAAGTAGCGCTGTCTGATGGGGTGACACGAGAAGGAGTAAAACTCTTAAGTGCTGCCACTGCCAGAGAAGTCTGCTGCAGGCTGGGTGAACTGCTGACAAGTTGAAAAAGGTAAGCATCTCCATCGAAAATAACAAGGAGTTTAAACAGAACAAAAGGAAGGGATAAGTTGTTGGCAATGTGGGGAGACTTGTTTGCAGCTTGTCACTGACCACCAGAGCAGCGCTTAGGCTGTGTGGCTAAGGAGCAGTCTCTCTGCAAGTTCCAGCACACAGGCACCAGAAGGGCAGCTTGGACTGGCGAGGACCTCCTCTTCAGCGCTACAAAGTGCCACAGCTAGACATGCCCCTTTGTGTTCCTGAGCATACCAGGGGAGTCGGTGTCATATGGATGCTCATGGGGAAAAGAAAAGAAAAAAGGCAGCACTAAATGAGATGTGGTGGTGCAGCCAGGTAAGGTGGTAGGTCCCATAGATAGGCATTTGACTTCTCAGCTGCCTAATATCCTGTCACTGGAAGGAGTCTGAGTCCCAATTCCCAGTCCTCTCCTCCAATTCCTTTGCCTGTTCTGACCTCAACGTTTGACGTTGGGCCTGTTCTCTTTGCTCCGAATATCCCATTACTGTAGCCGGTGAAGCTGGTAGACTCTGGTGTGACTGTAGTTGCTCCTCCGTCAGGGGACGTAACTCTTAATGAC
The DNA here is from genome assembly GCA_033557465.1 of Ichthyophis bannanicus. Classification (NCBI taxonomy): domain Eukaryota; kingdom Metazoa; phylum Chordata; class Amphibia; order Gymnophiona; family Ichthyophiidae; genus Ichthyophis; species Ichthyophis bannanicus. Next base: position 121,623,965 of record CM066043.1, on the reverse strand, counting down.
TTATGGGGAGCAATACAAAATATAGATGTTTGTCTTTCCTCTACAGTTGCCTCCTTGTGCAAATTTACATATAAAGTTGTAGATAAAATGCAAGTTATGGATAATAAGTTGGGTTCTCTAGATAATGCTATTGCTTGAATAGATTCTCGTTAAACCATGTCTTGGAAATAGTGACGTTTTAATGAGAGATTCCTTAAGTACAGCTTATAGACTGGAGGCACATTAGAATCAAACCTGGGCAAAGAATTTACATTTTCTAAATTTCCCCATCACCCATTTGCTTTCACCTGAAATTCTTCTAAGGAAATATTTTAGCAAAGTATTGAAGCTGGTGGAAGATGTGGAAATCTCTCATTTGTATTATGTACCTTCCTGTGTTGAGGCGCTTTTACTGAGGAAGGGGGCATCAGCCTCCTCTCACCATATGGACGACCATAATTTAAGTGCTTTCCTTAAAGATACTGCAGATATCATAACCAGATGCAGTACATTAGTATTGGCGTTTGGCTCTGAATCAACTAAGTTGAAGGTTTTGTGCTTTTTCTTTAAGCATAGATATAGTATATTTTGTAAACAGAAACTTCATGTATTTCCAGATGTTGGCTGAGCCATCCAGATCCGGAGGCAGCAGCTTCTGGAGTTAAAAACGCATGTGTTATGTGACATAGTGGGTCCTTCCAGCCCGTTAGATGAGGCTAAAAAGCCAGGAACAGGAGTAGGGCTGAGTTGTAAACAAAAGCACATGGCTCCTGGTTACCTTAGAAACCAAGCACAGAGGCAATAGAAATGCTGGTGCTACCATTCAGGGAATGAGTCACAAGCTAATGCAGGACACCTGCTAGGGGGAGGAGTTGAGCACTGCCCTAGAATTCACCCTGATAAAGAGAGTTCAGTTGAGCTTATGGAGTTAGAAGAGGAAGGGGAGTTGGAAGAAGAAGAAGTGGATGAGGCATGTGTGCTGGATAAGGAAGCTAATGAGAGCTACAGTGAAGACAGCAGTGCCAGGAAAAAGCCAGAGTCTCTGTGGAAGGGTGAGACAGAGTCTTTCTTCAGGAAAAGAAAAAACCCCAAGGGAAGGATATAATAAGGGCAGAGTGGATTACCTGCAGTATCCAGGGGAACACAGAAGTGAAAGGAAGCCAGGAAGGCAAGTGAAATCTTCTGTGCAAGGCTTAGGTTAGGAACCTACAGCCAGTCCAAAGCCACAAAGAAAACCTCCACCAGCTAGGCTAAAAGGTAAGCCAAAAGGCTGGTATAAAAATAGTTACAGTGACTGTATTTACCCAGAGGGTTGGAGCTGGGAAGAGAATACCTGTGCTGATAACGTTTGTGAAAGCCAGTATTTAACTCAGGAATATCAGGTGAAACCTGAAGCAGTTAGAAAGGGCGTGGCATCAGGATTGCCGTTACAAACATTTCCTTCTAGCCAGGAAGAGTTAATGGACTTTGAACCTGAGTGTGTGAATATTGATGAAGATATCATGGACTGTACGATATCGCTTGCTAATGAAATAATCTCATTACGCTGAAGGCATGTTTTGAAAGAGAAAGTACAGCACTACTAGCATTGAGAAGCAGAGAGCTGTGAAGAAACAGCATTGTTACGTTGGAATGCTAGATATCAACCTGTTTATTGCTGAAGTAAGCCTTTTCTGTTAAAGAACCTTTGATTTGTCCTTATGCCAGTAAATACCTGGTTTGTGTTACTTTGTTCATGGTGAAATCCACCCCGGGAGGGGAAATAAAATCCTTTGGTTGCTTAAACCACTTTTCCACAACTGCTCCTCATTGATTCAGTGAAGGGACTACATTTCCCAAAAAGCCCAGCTTCAGGATTTGTAAAGTAGCTGCTTCAGTGGGGAAGACCCACTCACTTAACCTCTACTCACTTATATACGGGGGTTTAAGGAGAGCTGGTGACAGTTAGGATTAGGAACTACGTACTTCTTGAAATTTCCTTGTAAATGTATTACTGTGTTAAGAGGATCAGATCTGTTTTACAGTTACAAAAATTTCTGGTTGACAGTGAGGTTAAGGGTAATAATGGGGTAGGGATTGATTAGATAGATTGCTCCCTTGATTGGGTGTGTTTATTTACACTCTTTTCTTCTTAAGTTTATGGTTACTTTCAGTAATTTCTTCCTTGATGTGGACTTATCCAATTGTTTCTCTTATTGCTTGAATATGGTAAATTTTATCTTTGGTTTTTCTTTACTTCTTGAGTAGTATAATCAAAAAAATCTTATTAAAAAGAAAAAAAACACAAAAGGAAATCAAGATGGAAGTCTAAGACTGGTGAGCTACGTCCGCACATGGCTGTGGATGAGGAAGACTCAAGAAGAGGATCAATGTGCTCGCAGGAGGGGTTCACTTGCACATGCATAGTTTATTTTGGAAATGCTAAAATTTTCTGGAGTCTGGGAGAGGAAGTCTGACCTGAAGCTGTCAGGGGTGACGTCACCCACTTGTGTGTCTGATTTGTACCCTGCTCGTTCATGGAGAAAGGTCACAATCCTCTTGCCATTGAAAGAAGATCCTCAAGTATCTTAGGATTCCAGAGGCATGGCAGAGATCTTATTGGTACCGAGGGATAGGCTGCCAGAGTTTTTCATTATGTTGAAGTGACTCTAGGAGATCATGACTGCAGGGAGGGAGAGATAGGGCTGAATTTTACACTTAGGTGGCCACTCAGCCTTTGGGCATCTGTTTCAGCAAATTTTCTACTGAAAATTCACTTTCAATCTGGCTGCCTAAATGAAGCACTCAGCCTTAGCTGATAACGGGCCTTTATTGATTTATGGTTGTAGAGTATAAAGACTATATGCAATATTAAGCATGATATGCAGATTTTTAAAAGCTATTCTTAAATGAAGAGTGGGAAGAATGCTTAACCAAATGGAGATGTAATGCTGCATGTACTTTAACTGCTCTAAAGCATAGTTACTCACCTGTAACAGGTGTTCTCCAAAGTCAGCAGGAATAGGGTCCTCACATAGGGGTAATGTCAGCACCAACAGAGCCCTCGCGGAAGCATTCCCCAGCTTTCGAAGAAAACCTTTTGGAGATGCCACCACGCATGCATGGTGCCCTTTCCGCCCAAGGGTGCCGTCTTGCTCAGTCAGATGACAGCTAAAAGACGGCAAAAATAAAAGATGGTAAAGCAGCAACTCCAAGGGGAGGAGGGAGGATTGTGAGGACCAATTCCTGCTGTCCCCAGAGAACACTTGTTACAGGGAGTAATTACACTTTCTCCGGGAACGAGCAGGAAGTCAGTCCTCACATATGGGACTCCCTAGCTACAGGCTACCATAGGCCCATAATGAAAAAACAGTCGCCCTCAAGGAGAGTTGTGAGCAGCAGCAATTGAGTCTGCAGATACAGACTACAGTAGGACCCATGTGTCCAATGGAAATGAACAGTAGCCTGAACACAGAAGGGTCGGGGGGTAGGAGTTGCCTAGACACCAACAAGATTAGGAAGCATGGCCTGGCTGAAGGCACTGTCCTGTTGGGACTCCCTCTCCAGGCAGTAATGAGCTGTGAAGGTATGGACTGAAGACCAGGTGGCAGCCTGGCATATGTCCAACTTTGGGACAGAGCACAGGTTTACCACAGAGGCCACATGGCCCTGACACTGGTCTGTGACATGGCCATCTAGCTTGAGCCCAGCCTGCTCATAGGTGAGGGTGATGCAGTCCACCACCCAGGTGACAGTGTCTGTTTAGTCACTGCTTCTCCCAGCCGACTGGGGTCATAGAAAATAAAAAGCCGAGAAGCTTTCTAGTGGCCCTGGCAATGCTGAATGTACAAAGACAGGGCCCTCTTGCAGTCCAAGGTGTGAAGGACAATCTCTGCCTTACTGGAGTGAGGCCTTGGTAAGAAGGTAGGTGGCACCATCTCCTGGTTGAGGAGGTAGGAAGATACCACCTTTGGAAAGAATTTGGGGTGCGTGCGAAGGATGACCCCATTCTTGTAGAACCTGGTACATGGCGCCTCTGTCACTAGGGCTTGGAGCTCACTGACCCTGTGAGCGGAGACTAGTGCCACCAGGAATACAACCTTCCATGAGAGGTATCTCAGGTGGCAGGTAGCCAAAGGCTCAAATGGCAGGCAAGTGAGCTTCACCAATACTACGTTGAGGTTCTATTTGTTGCCGGAGGGCAGACAGGGGTTTGGATAGAAGTCCTCCCAAGAAGCAGGTTACCAGAGGCTGGACAGAGAGGGGCTCCCTTCAACAGGGTGGTGATGTGCCGCCAGGGCATTGAGGTGCAGTCTAATGGAGTTTGATTTGAGCCTGGATTGTGAGAGAAAGAGGTACAGCAACACCAGCTACACCAGGGAGGAGAACGGATTCACCAGCTGCTCCATGCACCAGACTGAGAACCTGTGCCATTTGAAGGCATAAGCTCCCCAGTGGAAGTCTTATGGGAAGTCAGCAGGATCTCTTCCACTTCTCCTGAGGTTGAAAGGGGCTAAGGTCACCTTTTCAGCAACCACGCCATCAGTGATATGGACCCCAAATTTTGGTGCAGGAGAGCGCCCTCCTCCTGAGACAAGAGCCCCAGGGAGCTCCCCAGTGGGATCGGAGTCTCCACTGACAGTCAGAAGAGCAGCAGGAACCAGATGCCTGGGCCAGCATAGAGCCAGCAGGATCAGTGAGGCTTTGCGAAAACACTCAAGGCTCTTCGTGATAATCAGCAGCATGGGTGAGAAGGCATACATAAGACCTTCTGACCACAGAATGAGAAATGCATCTGTCACCACCCAGGATAGGTGGGGCTGCTTGGAACATTAGCAGGACAACTGGTAGTTGTCCGGGCTGGCAGAGGTCCACCCATGGGGTCCCCCCAGAGCCAGAAGAGCTGAGTGGCTACTCTGGGGTCTAGCTGCCACTTGTGCTGCTTAGTTCGTCCACCAGGACCACCAGGTATACCCCCCATAGGAGTATTCCCTATTGAACTGTGAAGAAGAATGTCATTGCTTTGCGGCAGAGGGTGTAAGACCGTGTCCCCCTGCTTGTTCACATAGAACATTGCCAACTGATTGTTTGGATCAGCACTGGCTGGTGCCTCAGACTGTTACAAAATGCTCAGAGGACTAGATATATTGCCCAAAGCTCCAGGAGATTGATCTGCTGGTTGCCCTCAGCTTGTGACCAGCTGCCCTATGTGTGGGATTCTTTGCAGTGGACTCCCCAACTCAGCAAGGAGGCGTCCATTGTGAGGATCCTTAGAGGGCTTGGGGTTCGTAAGGGCATCCCTGCGTGAAGGTGTTGGGGATTTTGCCACCAAGTCAGATTTCACCAACTGGTAGGTCACTGAGATTCTCTTGGGAGACGGTCCATGGCCTGTGTCCACTGGTCCTGAAGACACCACTGAATGGTCCTCATGTGCAGACAGGCGTCTGGGGTGACATGGACAGTAGAGGCCATGTGCCCGAGTAGGAGCAGTAGAAGCAGAGCCGACACCGAGATATGGTGTTGCATGTCTATGGCCAGTGCCCTGAGATGGTCTGCCTAGTCCAGGGGAAGGAGGCCTTCAACTGAATTGTGCCTAACCTTGCTCCATGAACTCCAGACATTGTGTCAGGAGAAGGTGGGATTTGGGATAGTTTATCACAAACCCCAGATGTTGCAAGACATGGATGGTGCATGCCATGGCCTGCTGCAGCTGTGGCCATGACTCATTTTAATGAGCCGGTTATCCAGGTTGGAGAAGACAAATATCCCCTGGAGACTGAGGAAGGCAGCCACTACGTCCAGGCATTTGGTGCAGACCCTGGGGGTGGAGGTCAGGCCGAAGGGGAGTACCCTGTACTGGTAGTGGCTGCCCCCCACCATGAAGCGAAGTTACAACCTGTGACTGGGGTGAATGAGAATGTGGGTATATGCATCCTTCAGATCCAAGGGGCATAGTCAACCTCCCTGCTGGAAGGCAGGCAGCAATGTTCCAAGGGAGAGCATCTTGAACATCTCCCTCATCAAGAACTTGTTCAGGTTGCGCAGGTCCAGGATAAGAACATAAGAACATAAGATAAGAACATAAGATATGCCATACTGGGTCAGACCAAGGTCCATCAAGTCCAGTATTCTGTTTCCAACAGTGGCCAATCTAGGTCATATGTACCTAGCAGTTTCCCCAAGAGACACAAGTTCCACAATGCTTGTACTGGGTCAAGCATTGATATCTTCGGTCACTTCTTAATAATGGTTTATGGACCTTTCCTCCAGGAACTTGTCCAAACCTTTTTTAAACCCAGCTACACTAACAGCCTTTACTACATCCTCCGGTAACAAATTCCAGAGTTTGATTACACGTTGAGTGAAAAAATATTTTCTTTTATTAGTCTTAAATAGTTTACCCTGCAGCTTCATTGCATGTCCCCTAGTCTTTCTATATTCTGATAACGTAAACAATCAATCTACGTTTACCCGTTCCACTCCGTTCATTAATTTATAGACTTCTATCATATCTCCCCTCAGCCGTCTCTTTTCCAGGTTAAAGAGCCCTAACCTTTTTAGCCTTTCTTCATAGGAGTATCCTTCCATCCCCTTTACCATTTTGGTGGCTCTTCTCTGAACCTTTTCTAAAATCGCTATATCCTTTTTAAGATACGGCGACCAGAATTGCACACAACATTCAAGGTGCGGTCTCACCATGGAACGATATAGAGGCATTATAATATCTTTTGTTTTATTTTCCATTCCTTTCCTTATCATACCTAGCATGCTATTTGCTCTCTTGGCCACCGCTGCACACTGGGCCGAGGGTTTTAACATGGTATCCACAATGACGCCTAAATCTTTTTCCTGGGTGGTGGTTCCTAATGTGGAACCTTGCCTCGTGTAACCATAGTTTGGGTTGTTCTTCCCTAGGTGCATAACCTTGCACTTGTCCACATTAAATTTCATCTGCCATTTTGATGCCAAGTCTTCCAATTTATCAAGATCCTCTTGCAATTTTTCACAATCCTCTTGGGTTTTAACAACTTTAAATAGTTTTGTGTCATCTGCAAATTTGATAACCTCACTCGTTATTCCACTTTCCAGGTCATTTATGAATATGTCAAAAAGCAGCGGACCCAGCACAGATCCCTGGGGTACACCACTATTCACCTTTCTCCATTGGGAAAATTGGCCATTTAGCCCTACCCTCTGCTTTCTATCTTTTAATCAGTTCCTGATCCACAATAGTACACTGCCTCCTATCCCATGACTCTTTAGTTTTGCCAAAAGTCTCTGATGAGGGACCTTGTCAAAGGCTTTCTGAAAGTCCAGATACACAATATCAACCGACTCACCTTTGTCCACCTGTTTATTCACTCCTTCAAAAAAAACATAACAGATTAGTAAAACAAGATCTTCCTTGTCTAAAGCCATGTTGGCTGTCTCCCATTAGGGTGTGACTATCTACATGCTGAGTAATTTTATTCCTTATGATGGTTTCTACCATTTTTCCTGGTACTGACGTCAGGCTCACTGGTCTGTAGTTTCCCGGATCACCCCTGGAACCCTTTTTACAAATTGGTGTTACATTGGCGATCCTCCAATCTTCAGGTATTAGAGATGATTTTAATGATAGTTCACAGATTACTGATAGCAGGTCTGCAATCTCATATTTCAGTTCTTTCAACAACCTTGGATGTACACCATCCGGCCCAGGTGATTTGCTACTCTTCAGTTTATCTAATAGTTGTAAGACATCTTCCCGATGTATCGATATTTCCTTCAATTCTTCCGCACCTTTAAATACCACTTCAGTCATGGGTAACATCCCTACATCTTCCTCAGTAAAGACCGAAGCAAAGAATTCATTCAGTCTCTCCGCTATCGCCTTGTCGCCTCTTAGTGCTCCTTTAACCCCTTTATCATCTAATGGACCAACTGACTCTCACAGGTTTTTTGCTACGAATGTACTTGAAAAGGTCTTTATTTCGCGTTTTTGCTTCCGCAGCAAGCTTCTTCTCAAATTCTCTCTTTGCCTGCCTTATCAATGCCTTGCATTTGACTTGCCAGTGCTTGTGCTGTTTCCAGGTTTCGTCGTTTGGCTCTTTTTTCCATTTCCTGAAAGATGCTTTTTTGGCAACAGCCTCTCTGACCTCATCTGTAAACCATGCTGGCAGTTTTTTGGACTTCCTTCCACTTTTCTTAAAGCGTGGAATACAGCTGGTCTGGGCTTCCAAGATAGTATTTTTCAACAACACCCAAGCTTGATGTACGTCTTTAACCTTTGCAACTGCTCCTTTTAGTTTTTTCTTAACTGTTTTCCTCATTTTATCATAGTCTCCCTTTCGAAAGTTAAAAGGTAGTACTGTGGATTTCCTTACTATCCCTCCTCCACTAATTAAATCAAAGGCGATCATGCTATGATCACTATTGCCAAGTGGCCCCAACACCCTTATCTCTTGCACTAGATCTGGTGTTCCACTAAGGACTAGGTCTAATATGGCTTCCCCTCTGGTCGGTTCATGAACCAGCTGCTACAAGAAGCAGTCATTTATTTCATCTAGGAACTTTATCTCCCTAGCATGTCCTGACGTGACACTGACCCAGTCGATACCGGGGTAATTGAAATCACCCATTATTATTACTGTGCTGTAACTTTTGTTAGCTTACTTGATTTCTTTGTGCATTTCATCATCCATTTGGTCATTCTGGCCAGGTGCTCGATAGTACACCCCCACTGCCATTGCCTTCCCCCTTTTATATGGAATTTCAATCCATATAGATTCTACAGCAGATTTTGTTTCCTGCAAAACTTTAATCCTTTCTGAGTCAATGCCCTCTCTAACAGAGCGCAACCCCTCCACCAATTTGATCAGCTCTATCATTACGATATAGTTTGTACCCAGGTATCACAGTGTCCCACTGGTTGTCCTCCTTCCACCATGATTCTGATATTCCAATCATATCTAACCTTTCATTTAGTGCTATATATTCTAACTCTCCCATCTTATTCTTTAGACTTCTAGCATTTGCATACAAGCATTTTAGAGAATGTATTTTATTCATGTTAATTTGGCTATTGTTAGACATGGGTAAATTGGGATCTTTAAGCTCTGTCTGCTCCATACTTGAGGGCATTTGGACTACTTTACTCTTTTGTGGAACCTCTCTGCTTTTGGTAGTATCCTTCAAGGATACATTCTTCCGAACCATCCGCTCTTGGGCGACTGTCGGCTTTCCCCTAATATCTAGTTTAAAAGCTGCTCTATCTCCTTTTTAAAGGTTAATGCCAGCAGCCTGGTTCCATCCCGGTTAAGGTGAAGCCCATCCCTTCGGAAGAGCCCCTCCTTTCCCCAGAATGTTCCCCAGTTCCTAACAAATCCAAAACCCTCATCTCTGCACCATCCGGAGCTCTGCCTGCCTTTTGGGTCCTGCGCGTGGAACAGGAAGTTCTGGATTTCAACTTCCTACCTAAAAGCCTAAATTTTGCCTCCAGAACCTCCCTACCACATTTTCCTATGTCATTGGTACTGACATGTACCAAGACAGCAGAAACCTCCCCAGCACTATCTAAGACCTTATCTAGGTGGTGCGTGAGGTCCGCTACCTTCGCACCAGGCAGGCATGTTACCAGGCGATCCTCACGTCCACCAGCCACCCAGCTATCTACATGCCTAATGATCGAATCACCAGCTATAACGGCTGTCCTAACCCTTCCCTCATGGGCACATGGCCCTGGAGAAACTTCCTCGGTGTGAGAGGGTTTTACATCACCTGGAGGACAGGTCCTAGTTACAGGATCACTTCCTGCCACACCAGGGTGATGCTCTCCTGTCACGTGACCTCTCTCCTCCATGGCAACAGGGGTGCTGCCAGACTGGAGTTGAGACTTCAGGACTATATCCCTGTAGGTCTCGTCTATGTACCTCTCTGTCTGTCTTATGTTTTCCAAGTCTGCTACTTTAGCCTCTAGAGAACGGACTTGTTCCCTGAGAGCAAAGAGCTCCTTGCACCTAGTGCACACGTAAGACCTCTCACCAACTGGGAGAAAATCATACATGTGACACTCAATGCAAAAGACTGGAAAGCCCCCATCCCGCTGCTGGACTGCTGTCTGCATCTTAGTTTTAAGTTTGTGTCTAGATCTTTAAGTTCTTACTTACTAGGGGTTGCTATGGGTATTTATACCAATAAAACTGTACCTAATACGTTTAATATACCTTGTTCACCTGAAGCTTAATTAATCTCAGGTCCTTAGTATATGACTGATTTGGGTAATGAGCTTCACCTGAAAGCACCTCCTGTCTTTTAAGATGTGTAAGTACCTATAAAGCTATGATTATCCCAGGGGAGGGAGGGAAATAACACTTATTAAAAGAGGGCTGCTACACAGTACCCTGTCTTGTGCTGCTGAGGTAAGCTAAATTCTGATTTGATTTAAATTATAGCGCTTAGCTGCTGCTAGGCTCTAACTTCTTATGAAATTTAAACTACAGGCTCTCTGCTGGGTTCTAAATTTAACCAGAAAGCTCTCTTCTGTGTTTTAAAACTAAAAGTACTTTGCTGTTACTTGGCCCTGAGTGACTATTAAATTTAAACTACAAGCTCTCTGCTGGGTATGAAAGGTAACCAGAAAGTTCTCCTCTGTTTTAAATTCAAACTTTAATTGCTGCTACTAGGCCCTAACTGATCCAACAAAAAACAGTGGGTTCACAGATTAAGTAGCTTTAATACAAAGAATTCTTTTTAGAAAATTACCAGAAGTATATACTCACAGTTGCAGATTTCTCTCCAGAAGTAACAGTCCCCCTTTCTAGTCCTTCAAGACATGGACTTATGTCTTATGTTGAATTGGTGGTGATGGCTGGCCACCTGTGGGCATACAGAATTAGACATCCATCTGTGAGTTGCTGTCCTCCTTGGGATAAAGAGGCTATGCCCAAGGAGTCAAAAGCTTCCCCCTGGCTGGGCCAGAGCAGACACTTGGGGCTTGGGAGCCTTCTGCTTATGAAGGCCTTGGCCTGCTGGGAAGCCGCGGAGGCCTGAAACTGGATAGTTTTTGTAAGCAGCCCCTTTCCTTGGGTAAAAGGGCTTTTTACATGAGCCTTTCCATCAGGGAGGGGCAGAGATTTTTGGAGAGCCTGGTCCTCGTCATGAACTCTGTCTCCAACTCAGCAACAATTTCAGTCATGGATTTGCCAGAGAGGCTCTTTCCTTGGCAGGAGACATTGACCAATTTGTCCTGAATGCACTGCTTGAGTTTGAAAGACTGTAGTCAAGCCTGGCATCGGGCACCAATTGCAACTGCTGCTACTGGACACCAACTTGAAGCTGTCAAAGGCTGCTTGAGAGAGAAACTTGGAGCACTCATGGATGGCTTTGGCCAGGTTCTTGAACTGCTGCAGGGGTTTCTCTGAGAGACCAGCCAAGAACCTGGCCATTTCCTTCTCCAGCTCTCTCAAGTACATGCCCATATACAGCCTGGATCCAGCCAATAAACATCAAGCCCTGGCAGCACTTTCTGATGAGGGCATTCAAGGTGTGGTCCTCCCTACCCAAGGGTACTGAGAAGTGCGTCTTTTGGCTCTTTAGCTGACGCATGGCCAACTCCATCACCATGGAGTTATGCGGCAGCTACATCTTTTGGAAGCCCAGGATCCGGCGGACCAGATACATCGAGTCGAGCCACTTGCTCATAACTGACACACTGGTGTTTCCCATATAAAGAACATTAGCCATTCCAGAATGGATGGAATGGGTACCGTGAGCGATTCCCTTGGAGAGGCCTCGTACTGGAGGATTTCTAATTCCTCCATCGGGAATGCTAGGGACTAATATGTCCCACACAAAGTCGAGGAATGCCATGTCCTCGGGGAGGGACCAACACTGGGACATGGGGGGGCAGGGAGGGAAGAGTCCGAGAGGACATCATGGTGGTGACAGGTGTCCGGTGACATCTCATCCTCAGTCTCCCATGCCGAATAATCAATCAAAGACTTGAGAGAAGGGTGACCTGCGGGCTCTGGGCCGGAGCTCTGCCTGCATCCCTCAGAAGTCTTGTGACTGGTGCCATGTGCGCTAGACGGGGAGGACCTCAGGTCCCATCGAATGGTAGCCAGATAGAGACCTTGGTAGAGGATAGACTTGAGGCCGTATGGTCTCGAGGATCAGTTCAGCCTCCGAGGACATCCTCGATGTCAATGGCCGGTAGTCTGGGCAGAGGAACCGGTAGTATCGGACAACACCCGCTGCTGGACCATGAAAGCAGACAGACTGCACTCCAGGGCCACCATTCTGGTTTTGAGTCCAGAAGGCTCTGCAGCTATCGACATGGGCAAAGAGGAATTTGTGCCCTGCACCAATCCCCCCCAACGGGGGAGTCCTCAACAAGGATAGGTTCTGGCCAATCTGTGGTCAATTCCTTCCAGGGGACCTTGGACAGCGAGACCTGGCTTGGGGTTTACCCAACCTGTCTGAACCATCCAGGGACACTGTTTTCTTCTTATGTCCCTTGAGGGAGACCCCCTTTCTGAAGAGCCATGGTACTGACTGGGGTCCGCAGGGGTGCCCTGGAATTCTGTGGCTTCAGAGGTGGCCTTGGCTTTCGGAGACATTGGGGACTCCGGGAAAATTTATCATGCTGCTGCTGGCAGCTCTTCAGGGCCTTGGTGAACATCTTTTTACAAACACTGCATGCTGCGAGGTCATGGTCCGACCCTAGGCAACATAGGCAGCAGTCGGTAAGGGACATGATTTTGGCACACCGATCACACTTCTTAAACCCACTGGTAGTCATGGGGGGGGGGGGGAAGTACCCTAGCGACATGGTGCTGCCAGCTAAAAGGCACCAAAAAGAAAAAAAAAAAAGTGTATGAACCTGGGACTCTATATGTCGGAAAAGCAGGCTCGGATGGCGGGAAAGTACTAGTGCACCACCGAAGAGAACATGAAACTCAGATCGAGAAAAAAATCAACTTTTTCTGGGGGAAAGCATACAAATGTCTGAAGGGCTCCGTGGAAAAAAGGAGACTGAGCAAGATGGCACCCTTGGGTGGGAAGGGCACCGCACATGTGTGGTGGTATCTCCCAAAGGCTTTCTTTGAAAGCTGGGGGGATGCTTCCACAAGGGCTCCGCTGGTGCAGATGTCACTGGAATGTGAGGGCTGACTTCCTGCTTGCTCCTGGATAAATATTTTTTCCTCCTCTCATTATTCTATGTGACAAAAATTTTGTTATCCAAAGTCTATCATAATAAAAAAGGGTATTATCAAGCATCCCATATCCTTTGGATAGCAGTTTTGGTCTTTTTATATTGAACCATTGGCAAACTTTGGAAGTCAGAATAGTGAATTTCATCATAATAAATTTTTGTCAGCTAGAAAAAATATATATATTTATTGTCAATTATTTTGTTAAACTAGAATATAATTAAACCTGTAAATAAAATGTTAATTTTAGGTTAGGGAGGTAATTTTATAACTAGTTAAGTAGAGCTTTGCATGTGTTAATGCCACATGTTTTCAATGACTAACGTGTAAGGATGGGCACTTGTGTGTATTTCAGGCAGTTGCTATTCTAGAAAAACGCGCACAAGACCAATGGTGCACACTTTTGGTGTGGATGTAGCAAATCATAGGTCAAGCTTGCGTGGCACGCAGATCTACGCATGTCAATTATAATTTATGCGCATTCTTTAAAAATCTAACTGTAGGCATTTATACCAGCTTTATGGCTGGCCCAAGTGCTCACGCTTTGGTTTTGCACACACTTAATAGCACTTATGCCCTTATTTTAGGTAATGAAGTATGTGCATACCTTACTTTATAAAATAGCTGTGAAATACATGCATTAGAATGTGCATTATCCTAGGCACCCCTTATAAAATTACACCCTCCCCCCCACCCTCCGAGGTTTCATTTACATAGGTCAACTATTTCACCAGCCTGAAAAACAAAAATATGCAGTGCATGATTAAAACATTTTGGCATAGTTTATTTTAGAAATGTTTTTATATTTCATTCAAATTGTCCAGGAGATAAGCACAGACAGAACAATGCTTCATTTACAAGCCTTTGAAAACATAAGACTTGTTTGGTTTTGCGTCATCAATACACATCCCTCAGCCTATTAACCAAATGTATGCAAGTACAATATATCACAAGGATATTTGCTATGTATATTCAAAAAACAGTCTCAAGAATCAGATTAGAGAATCACCAGTAAGGAAAGTTAATATACCATATACAGATTCATTTAACTTGCTTCTTTCACACAGTGTGATGAAAACTAGTACTTCTAATCTCTACCTGCCTTTATTACAGAAGTCTCTATCAGTCAAAATATTACCTCCGCTTGTGCTTGTTGTCGTGCTAAAACAGTGTTGAAAACATCAAGAATTCTTTCCAAGTTCTGTAACAAAAAAAAAGTTTCACATTACTTTCTACACAACTTCCACATTTCCATAACCATAGTCAGAGTACCCATTGAAAGACAAATCATTTCAACAGAATTTGAGCCAAATAACTATAACATGATCAAGCTCAGAGACACGTTTGGGTTAAAAAAAAAAAAACCATGGTCTATGGATTTTGTTCAAAAACTGCTCCCACACCTACTGATAAATCGGGCCCCTCTCGGGTGTTATCTAACTTCATTACCTGCTCACCCTCCCATACAGCCCCAGGCCCACACTCCATGGACCTCGCCTCTACTCTTTTTACCATAGCCGCTGCTTTGCTCAACTGCTGCTCCCTGCGCTCTAAACCAGAGCTTGTTCAAGACCTTATATTGCAGAGCCCTCTCAACAGCATCTTCCTCACGGAGACCTGGCTACATCCTGGTGAGGAGCCTATCCGCAATCAATGTCTTCCCCCTGGCTTCTCTGCTCTCTCTCTACCCTGCTCTGAAGCAGAGGGTTAGCTCTCCTCTACCGTTCTTCCTTACTTTTCAGGAAAATATCCTCCCCGGCTCTCCATTACCCTGAGGCACTTTGTCTCTGATTCTCCCCACACGGCCTTTATCTCCTCCTATATGTTCCCCCCTTGATTCATTCTGACCTCTGGGACTCCCTCTTCCTTACCCTGTCTGAAGTCTCTTCCACGTATTTGCACCTTACAATTCTGGGCTACCTGAACATCCACATCAACTCTCCCTCCCGACCCAGAGACAAGGCCTTCATTTCACTTCTCTCTGATCTTTCCCTTCGTCAGCACGTCTCCCTCCACATGCATGTATCCAGTCACACTCTCGACCTGCTTCTTACTGCTCCCTTGTCATCTGTAGTCCCCTCTATGATCTCAACTTTTTCCCTCCCCTGAACGGACCACCTCTGTGTTCTTCTACTTGTCCCTCCCAACTGCCCTTCTTCCCCCCTCAGTCTCTCTCTGCATCCGTACACTTGAAGTGGTGCATCACTCCTAACACACTTCTTCACTTCCCCTCTGGAGACTCCATCTTTCCTTCCAATTTTGGCTCATCTACTGACGTCCAAGTTCAATCCTGACATTCCACTCTCTCCGTTCACCTCGACAGGCTGGCCACCCTCGAATCTTACCCTACCCTTCGTCGGCATCCCTGGTTCACACATCTCTCCCTTCTTCGAGCTCAGCTCCGCAGAGCTGATCATCTCTGGCAGCGTCAACCTACCCCCTCTAGCCTTCTTCTCTTCTGTCTTTCCTGCCGCCACTACAAAGCCCAAATCTTCTCAGTTAAAATGACTTATTACACCACCATTATTTTGTCTGTCTCAAATTCCTCTAGGCAACTTTTTTCAGTGTTTTGCTCTCTTTTAGAGATCACCCTCAGCTCACCCCCCTCTGCTAGATTCCTCTCGTCTTGCCAGCTACTTCTCTGAGAAGATTGCTGTACACCGTTTCAAGTTTCCCCCTCTCCATCCTCCCACAACAAAAGTTTCATCTTCCCTTCCCACTCTTGGCTTGGTGCCTTCACCACCATCCTCCCCCCTCCCTACACACGCTTACCTTCCCTCATCTTTGGTCTTCCTTTCAGCCTGTCACTGCCACCATCCTACTCAAAGTTATCAAGTCATCCCATAAGACTACATGCCCCTCTGACCCTATCCCTCCCCCTTGGATCACGGAACCCTTCCTTGCCCTCCTTCCTTTTGAACTCTCCATATTTAATTCCAGGCTCGCTTCTGGCCATAGCACAGACATTATCTTTCTTTCCCTGCTCATGAACAAGGCAACATCTCTCTTGCAATTTCCTTGGATCTCTCCAGTCTTTGATTTGGTAGATCAACTTCTTCTACTTTCTCGTCTCTCCAACTGTGGACTTCAGGATACAACCCTTCACTGGTTTCAGTCTTTCCTGTCCTCACATTACTTCTCAGGACTTTGCAGTTCTGCCTGGTCTCCCACCCACCCCCTAACCTGTAGCGTCCCCCAGGGCTCAATTCTGGTCCCCCTCCTCTTCAACATTTCCTTAGCCCTTCTTTCACTACTAACCCAGCAACTTGGTATCTCTGCCTACTTTTATGCCGACGATATCCTCCTTCTCTTTCACACAAATGCTCGCTCCCCGGATATAACCCCCTTAAATGCTTGTTTATCCTCTGTCTCCGACTGGCTTCATTCCAATCGTCTCTCTCTCAATCCCTCCAAATGTTCTGCAATATGGCTCACCTTTAATATTCCTCGACCCACAAAAGCCCCTTCTGTCCCAATCCCCAGTTCCTCTTGTTCACTCCCTCTATCTGGGGATCATTCCAGATGTCTGTCATTTCATGGGCACATTTCCTCCCTTGTCCAACAGTCTTTCTTCTTCCTCCGTCGGATCCGTGCTCTTTGTTCTTCTCTCAACCAGCACTCCCTTATTATCCTCCTATCACTAGTAATTTCTAGAATAAATTATTGCAACAGTGCCCTTACCAGTCTTCTCAATTACCAACTTCGCTGATTGCAACTTCTGCAAAATACAGCAGCCCAGATTTTCATTTATGCCTCCTACCATGAGCACATCACTCCCACCCTGATCCAACTTCACTGGCGTCCCATAAAATTTTGTAGAAGTTACAAAATTCTCATATCCACTCACCAGGCAATCCACACAAGC
Organism: Ichthyophis bannanicus; assembly: GCA_033557465.1. Taxonomy (NCBI): domain Eukaryota; kingdom Metazoa; phylum Chordata; class Amphibia; order Gymnophiona; family Ichthyophiidae; genus Ichthyophis; species Ichthyophis bannanicus. The sequence goes on along the minus strand of CM066043.1, from coordinate 121,606,949 downwards.
ATATCAAAATATTTGGCTGACCTTCATTTTCACTCCCCCCACCATTTCCTCAGATCCCTCCACACTCACTGCTTGGCTCTCCCCCCTCACCTGTGCAAGGAATATTACCCAGTTTATCCTGAACCAAATTGTTCAAGATCTGATGCTTGAAGCCAAGCAATTCTGTGTGCTCCAATGCAGATTGAGGTGGTTCTACTGGTGCATTCAAAGCGGTCAAAAGTTGCTTTATTTACAAACTTTGATATGTTTCGGGCATGTTTGACCAAAGGTGAGATAGTCAGCTCTTTTATCAGGGAGAAGAGAAGACATTGACTCAAGATCTCTAGTAACCTCCTTGAGGAACATACCCAGACTATGTATGAACTTATTCTGGCTGAAAGCATGGAGGCCTGAAAACACTGACACCCGAAAGCATTGAGAGTCCTTGATTCTCTACCAGGAGGGTTAGAACAATGTCTTTGAACTGTTAATTCGACACATTGCAATTGCACTACCATTGAACGATGTGGCAACTGTGTCTTTTGGAAACCGGGAGACTCCAGTACTTGATACAGTAAGAGGAGTCTCCCATATTCGGAGCATGAGATCCTGGAGATGTGATGAACCAGAAGAGTGGCCTATTCCTTAGGAGCCGGTGGGTATTGGAGGATCTCCAATTCCTCTGCTCTAGGCTCTCTCGGATGTTACTGTTAAGGACAGGCCTCTGGCTAGGTCCTGAATAAATTCTTGAAAAGACATCCTCAGGAGGGGGCATGCGCCATTCCAGAGAGGGAGATGAATCCGCCAGTATACTTTGAAGTCTTCAGGTATCGATTGATTCAACATCAGATTAATCGGAATTAGAAGATTCAAAGTATCGGCATGACAAAGTTCATGTTCCGCTATGGCTCGATACTGATTGAAATCAGTATTCTAACTTGTCTGGATGAGCCACCAGGACCAGGGATGGATTCAAGGGCAGGCATGGGTGGTAGCGGATTGAACGGTCCAAACCTTGCTTCGGTCTACATCGGTAACTAAGACGGTGCCAGTGTCAGTGGTACCACCAATATGGATTTGATTGGAACTAATGCTGCTAGTAGAGTCACTAAACTGCACTCAGTAGCCAGAATATGTTGATCCATAGAGCCTGCTAATGCTTGGGTTTCGTTACCGGACATGCAGGCTACTGTCCCAGAGCATGGCACCAGGAGCTCTCCAGAGGTGGAGACCTTGGGAGCATCCTGGGACCCCTCGATGGGTTTGGAGAAAAGGTCCTCCCGCTGGGGTTGTTTGGCTGGCCGAGCCACCTCTAGGGCTATGCTCAAGGCATCTCGATGCTTGGAAGGAGATCTACACTTGGGAGAATGGTGTACCTTCGAAGACGACTTATATTTTGATACCTGAGATCCATGAGAGGAAGACAATGCCCCCGATGATGTCAATGCTAAAGATACTGTGTCTGAGGAAAAGAGTATGCCTAACTTTGCAGCTCAATTCTGCAGACTTCTGTCATCTTCCTACACAAAGGACACTCTGATGGCTGGTGGTTGAGTCCAAGATACTTGAGACACCAGGGGTGTCGGTAGCCCAAATGGTACTGCCACACTTATAACATTTCTTAAAACCACTAGCTGGTTTCTCCATTATATCAGACAAATGATAGACTTAAGGCCTAAAATGATGTCGATGTGCCCAAGAAATTCTACCTTTCATGTTTTTAAACAGGAATAACAAAGAAAGAAAAGAACTGATGGTAGTCTGTTCCAGCATCAACAGGAAGGCAGACACAAACCACAAACAAAGAAATAAACAAATTTTCTGTGGTGACAGGATTTGCTTTCTGCTGGCTCCACAGAAAACAAAGAACTGAGGAGGGAGAGTTGGGACAGCAGGAAGGCAGCAACACAGACGCAGTGGGATGCTCCCAAAAACCTTATTGGATGCTGGGTAGCATTCTCGTGCAGGCTACGTCGGTACAGACGTCACTCATACATGAAGACTACATTCCTACTTGTTCCTGAAGATGAATGCTGTCAGGGTCTTTAAACAAATGGCACTATTACAAAGCCAGGTAGGTGCCCATTTGTCTTTATAGAAGAGGCTTGACAAAAGGCGTCCCCTTATAAAAATTACCCATTAGTGCAACGTGTGTATACTAAATAGCTGACCTGCTGAGAAGGAAGGAGTGCCATCTACAGGACTGAATTTGGGGACATAATCACAGGTATAAACTTAGACTGTCAACCCTCCGAGGAGAAGAAAACACATTCAGTTTAATAGTTAACTTGCCCAGAACTCTGAAAAAGTTGTGAAGTCTAGATTCCCGCACCTTTTAAGGCTCTAGGGGGATATTGAATGCTTTATTTTTACAATATTCATGACTGCCACTCACAACTTGTCAGACTTATTCTTAACCAACAGAAAACAGTAGATGTAAAAGTATATTTTAGTTAGTATACGGAAATCAGAATTGAGACAATATTTTAGAAAATGTTCTGCTGAACGGGGGAGCCTGCTATAGAATGCTGCAGGAGTACACATGTATTGGCTGAAATGTGGAGGCTCAGACAGGACCAGCCTGTCCACTAGGTGAACTAGAGGGTCACCTAGGGCAGCATGGCTATCCCTTCCCCACCTCCTCTTGTTAATGAAGCAGCAGCTGAACTGCTTTAGCACTGCAGTATGCAGTTACAGCCTACCTGTCCTGCCCCCTCCAGCAGGAAGATACATCAGAGCGGGGGTGGCAGGAGCAGCAGGCAGTCAACACACATGCATGCAGGGGCTTTAAGATGTGATGCAGCACTGAGTGATCGCCGTGTCATCCCACCTTCTCCAGGATGCTGGGATGGGGAGGGGTGGCATTGTGGTGCCAGGAGGCAACACAGAAAGCCTACCTAGGGCACCAGAAATCCTTAGGCCTGCACTGGCCAGAGGATCCATTTTGTAAATCTGCACATGGGAAAAATCAACAGGGGAATCTCAGCAACTTCCACATGTGTCAACCATTCTGCAAATTTACACATATAAATGATACCAACTAAAGATACCTCTCTAATTTCAATTTGGAAGAGGGAACGCGTGGTTACTCACCTGTAACAGGTGATCTCCGGGAACAGCAGGAATTGAGTCTTCACATATGGGTGACATCAGTACTGACAGAGCCCACGTGGGAACGCTCCCCAGCATCCAATAGGAAAACCTTTGGGAGCATCCCACTGCGCCTGCGTAGCTGCCTTCCCACCTTTCCAGCTCTCCCTCAGTTGAGTTTGTAGCTGAGAGAAAAGGAGAGAAGGAGAGACGAGGAAAGTACAACTCCCAGGGGAGGAAGGTGGGTTGTGAAGACTCAATTCCTGCTGATCCCAGACATCACCTGTTACAGATGAGTAACTACACTATCTCCAGGAAAAAGCAGAAATGTAGTCTTCACATATGGGACTCCCTAGCTTGGAGATGCCAAAGAGATGACCTCAGAGCGAGCTGTGGAACACAGTACTAATGGTAGGTCATATGTCCTCCAAGGATGTCTGCTATCGAAACCCGGGACGGCGGGTAGGAGTTGATCTAAGTTTGAAAGATGCTAGATTACAGCTTGGCCAAACGAGGCATCCCGTCAGGAGTCCTTGTCTAGGCAATAGTGAGAAGCAAAAGTATGGACACCGGACCAGGTTGCTGCTTTGCATATTTCATCAATCACTACAGAGCGCAGATTTGCCATGGAGGTAGCCATTGCTCGAACACTATGTGCAGTGGTATGACCCTCAAGAGAGTCCTGCACTGCTGTACACAAAGGAAATACAATCTGCTATCCATTTGGAGAGAGTGCACTTGGATACTGGTAGTCCTAGATGATTGGAGTCAAAAGCAATGAAAAGTTGGCAAGCATTTCTGTGTTCCCGAGTTCTCTGGAGATAAAAGGCTAAAGAACGTTTGCAATCCAGGGTATGAAGGGTTACTTCTGTCCTAGAAGAATGAGGTCTAGGGAAGAAAACAGGGAGGTACACTTACTGGTTTAAGTGAAATGGCAAGACCACCTTTGGCCTAAAGTGAGGATGATTCCTAAAGACTACCGTATCATGGTGGAAACGTGTGTAAGGAGGATCAACCACCAAAGCCTGAAGTTCACTGATGCGCCTTGCTGAAGTGAGGGCAATAAGGAAGGTGGCCTTCCAGGTAAGAATCTTCAGGGAAGTAGTGCCTAGGGGTTCAAAGGGTGGTTTCATAACCTGTCCTAAAACCACATTAAGGTCCCATGCCACTGGGGGTAGTTTAATGGGAGGTTTAGTTAATAGAAGCCCTCTCATGAAGTGTGCTATAAGCGGTTGAGAGGAGATGGGCTGACTGACCATCCAATGGTATGTGGGAAGCCACTATGGCACTTAGGTGAACTCTTACCAAATTGATCTTGAGTCCAGAGGAAAAGAGGTGGAGAAGATATTCCACTAATGTTTCCACAGGAGCTGAAAAGGGATTAAGATCCCTTTTCGAACATCAGAGAGAAAATCTGCCACTTGAAGGCATAGAAGCGCCTTGTGGAAGGTTTTCTAGAAAACAAAAGGACAGCTTTCACTTGTTGAGAGTGGCTGATGCCCTAGAATTCTATGCCTTCAGCAGCCATGCTGTTAGGTGTAGGGACTGCGGATTGGGATTTAGCAGTGTTCCGTTCTCCTGTGAGAGGAGATCTGAGGCAGACCCCAAATCTACTGGTTGAACTCGAGAGAGATGTAGAGGCAGAGGATACCACGGTTGTCGTGGCCAATGTGGGGCTATAAGAATCATGTAGCCCTTGTCTCTCTGAAGTTTGAAGAGAGTTTTGGGGATAAGGGGAATGGGAGGGAAGGTGTATAGGAAGGCCTGACCCCAGTGAAGGTGAAAGGCATCTACTGCTTGGCTGTTGTGAATAGGGGTTCTGGAACAGAAGCAGGGAAGTTTGGCATTCTGAGGACTTGCAAACAGGTCTATGTCTGGGGTTTCCCAGATCTGGAAAATGTGAACAACCTTGTCTGCTTGGAGAGACCACTCATGGGGTTGTAAGACCCGACTGAGTTTGTCCGCCAAAAGATTCTGTTTGCCCGGGAGATAGACCACAAGCAGGTGAATCTGATGTTGTATGGTGAAGGACCATAGGTGGTGGGCTTCACTGCAAAGTGCCCAATAGTCTGTTCTGCCTTTCTTGTTCAAATAGAACATGGGTACCTGACTGTCCGTCTGGACTAGAACTGTGCGGAAGCCAAAATGATGGAACACCTTGAGAGCATTGTGGATGGCTCTGAGTTCCAACAAATTTACATGGAATTTTGACTCCTGATGAGACCAAAGACCCTGAGTGGAGAGGTTGTCCAGATGAGCTCCCCAGCCCAATTTGGACGCATCAGTCAGAGTACATTGATGTGGAAGCTTCTGAAAAAGTGACCCTACGAGAAGGTGCCCTGGGGATTTTTTTTTATTTATTTAACATTTCTTATATACTGCCTTTCATGATATCAAGGTGGTTTACATTGAACAAACTGAAATTACATTGAACAGGGCATTATAACTTGGAGATAACTATTTTACAGGGAACATGGGCTATGGAGGGTTAAGTGGCTTTCCCAAGACCACAAGGAGCACCTGTGGGACTAGAAACCCCAGTCCTTCCGTCCCAAGGTTGCTGTCCTCTAGTGGGATTTGAACCCCCGACCTTCTGGCCTGAAGTACCTTGCCCCAACCATTAGGCCACTCCTCTACTCCACTCTCTTCACTCCAGTTGTGGGATTTCCACAACTAGAGAGATGAGATGAGATGTGCAGAAAGTGTTATCTTGTCTCCCAAATGACTGGATGCTTGAGACCACTGGGAAGCCACGGTCCACTGAACTGCACGCATATGTAGATGAGCGTATGGAACCACATGTACAGTAGATGCCATATGGCCCAGGAGTTGCAGCATTTCTTGAGCAGTGAGAAAGGTTTTGAGGCTTGCTTGGGATGCAAGCTGGATGAAATGAGCACAGCGGGCTTGAGGCAGAAAAGCCCTTGACTGTTGAGTGGGCTCCTATAAACTCCAGAATTTGAGGGGAAATGAACTGGGACTTTGGAAGATTTATTACAAATCACAAGTGTTGCAACATCTGCATGGTGCACATGAGAGAAAGATTGGCCTCTAGAAGCGTGCTTGCTTGAATGGGCCAGTCTAAGTAGGGGGAAGACAAATATCCCTAGAGTCCTTAGGAATGCAACTACAACTGTCATGCATTTTGTAAAGGCTCTTGGGGCAGAGGTGAGGCCAAAAGGTAGGACTCCTTTAGATCTAGAGAACAGAGCCAATCCTGACTGGAGATAGGGGAGAAGAGTACCTAGGGAAATCTTGAATTTCTCCCGGAGTAGATACTTGTTCAGTTTTCTGAGGTCCAGGATGGGCCTGTATCCCCCTGTCTTCTTTGGAATGAGGAAGTAAGGAGAATAGAAGTCCAGACCCTGCTGGGAGAGTGGCACATCCTGTATTGTACCCTGTGAGAGAAGGCAGGTAACCTCCTGCATTAACAGAGTGGTGAGAGGGGATTGAGAACTGAACTCTTTGAGGAGATTGGGAGGGGAGGGGGGTAGACTTTGGAAGTGAAGTCTTTTCCCTTCCCTTACTATGGAGAGAGTACAGTGTTATAATGTTACAAGATGCCACCTCTGTGGGCAAAGTGACAGTCTGCCTGGAATGCAGATGGAATCTGGAATCTCCAGAGGCAGGATGGCTATGTTCTCCAGAAAGGAGTCAAAGACCCTGAGAAGGTTGGGTCTGCTGAGCCGGCTGAGAACTGGGAGTCTGAGCCTCTCTTTGTTGTTTTGGTTGTTGCCCTTTCTGAAGAGCATGGACAGGACAGTACACCACAGGGTTGTAAGAGTAATATATTTTCTTACTGAAAGAGGGTTTTCTTTGTTATCTTCTTAGTTGGGTTGGCAGTTGATCTAGAAAGTCTATTTAGAGTTCTCAGACTCTAATTGAGATGCCTTATCCTGCCAGTCTTTGCCAAAAAGGTTTTCACCTGTGCAGGGTATATTACCCAGCTTATCTTGAACCCACTGTACAAGATCAGAGGCTTGGAGCCAAGCGATCCTGCGTGCACCAATGCATATAGCTGAAGTTCTGCCGATGCATTCAAAGCAGTCGAAGGTTGCCCTGTTAAATTTGGAAACATTTTGGGCATGCTTCACCAGGGTGAGAATGAGCTCTTATTGTCAGGGAGGAGAGGAATCATCAACTCAAATCCCTAGCCACCTCTCTAAGAAACATACGCATGTAGAGTATGTAGGAACTGATTCTGGTCAATAAGAGGCCTGAAAACGTCGACGACCAAAAGCATCGAGGGTTCTCAATTCCTTGCCTGGAGGGTTCGTGGAATGCGTTTTGGCACTTTTAATTCAGCGCATTGCCAATTCCACCACCATGGAATGGTGTGATAACTGTCTTCTGGAAACTGGGGCACTCCGGTACCTGGTACATCGTATTGAACCTTCGAGTATGTGGAGAGATGGTTAAGGGTGTCTCCCACATTTGAAGCATAAGGTTGTGAAGTATTTGATGAACAGAAAGAGTAGCAGCTTCCTTTGGGGCTGCAGGGTATCGAAGAATTTCAAGTTCCTCAGCCCTAGGCTCCTTCTCCAAAGTCACCATGATGGAGAGGCCCCAAGAAACATCGCGGATAAAATCTTGAAGACATGTCCTCCGGAGAGGACATGGGACGGAGATAGATCCTCTGGCAGAATTCTCATTTCCCTTGTACCAGTTGATTTATCATTCGACAAATCAGAGTCCGAAGACTCAAAGTATCAATGGGCTGGGTGCTCGCACTCTGCCCGTATTCGATACCGCTCGAAACCGGCATGGGAAAGTTTTGGTGCCCGAACCTCAGTACCAGAGATGGACTTGAGGGCCGGCATAGGTGGTAGCATGGTAAGCGGCAGAAATGTCGATGCCAGTACCTTCGGAATCTTTGTCGGTACCGATGTCTAGGGAATCGACTGTAGAAGCTTTACTGGTACACAGCCGCTAGCAAAGCCGCTAAGCTCTGCTCAATAGCCAGGATACATTGATCCATGGAGCTTGCCGATGCCTGGGTATCTGTACCTGAGTTGCAGGCCACAATCCCTGAGCATGGCACTAAGAGCTCTCCGGAGGTCGAGACCTCGGGAGCATCATCGGACCCCGTTAATGCTTTGGAGACAAGGACCTCCCGCCAGGGTTGTTTGGCCGGTGTGTCTCCCCTCCAGGGCAACGCTTAGGGCATCTCGATGCTTAGATGGAGATCTACCCTTGAAGGGCCGGCTAGTCTTCGAAGACCTGGATTTCGATCCTGGAGAGGAAAATGAAGCTCTCAATGTCGTCGATGCTACAGACATTGCATTGGTGACAAAGAGGGTGCAGAGTTTCGCAGCTCTGTTCTGCAGGCCTCTGTCATCTTCCTACAGAGACACCAGTCTTGGGTGTCTGTGGCTGAAATTGTACTGCCGCATTTGGAACACTTTTTAAAACCACTAGCTGGTTTGTTCATTTTGGAGAACAAGACCTAAGCCTAAGATGGTGTCAATGCACCCTGAGGGAAGGGATTCTCCCCTCAGAAAGGTGTGGGGTTTTGTTTTTTTTTTTACAAAAAGAAAAAGTGAGCACCGACAGGGTCAGTACCCAGATATCGATGGGAAGGCAGACGTGATCACATAAAAATAAGAAAAAAACACAAATTTTCTGTGGTGACAGGAATTGCTTCTTGTTGGCTCCACGGAAAACGAAGAATTGAGGAGGGAGAGCTGGAAAGGCGGGAAGGCAGCTACGCAGGCACAGTGGGATGCTCCCAAAGGCTTTCCTATTGGATGCTGGGGAGCGTTCCCACACGGGATCTGTCGGTACCGATGTTACCCATATGTGAAGACTACATTCCTGCTTGTTCCTGGAGGGAGTGGCGGCCTAGTGGTTGGGGCAAGGTACTTCAGGTCGAAAGGTCAGGGGTTCAAATCCCACTAGAGGACAGCAACCTTGGGCCGGAAGGACTAGGGTTTCTAGTCCCACAGATGCTCCTTGTGGTCTTGGGCAAGCCACTTAACCCTCCATTGCCCATGTTGCCTGTAAAATAGTTATCTCCAAGTTATAATGCCCTGTTCAATGCAATTTCAGCTTGTTCAATGTAAACCACCTTGATATCATGAAAGGCGGCATATAAGAAATGCTAAATTAAATAAAATAAAAATAAATAAATAAATATAAATATAAAATTAAAGTGGATAACCTGTTTAATCTCTACTGTAAAGGGCCGGCTTAAGCTAGCAATTTTTAAAAATACATACTTCCTAGAACAGCTGCAAATACCAATATGGACAATTGCAGTCAGAAATGTGTATGAAATGTGTATGAAATGGGGACTACAGGTATAGAATTTTGATCCTCCCAGGCCATTCCCTAACCATGCCACAACACGTCGCTTTGCAATTTCTATGTAGTAAGAACATCCATGTGTAAATTCAGTTCTTCTTAAAGTCACCATGTCTGTGTGCAAATATCCAATTTCACATGTGGAAGTTTGTAAATAAGGCTTCTAAAATAATCCCTTTATTGAAAATAAGGTTTCACAAATTCCATATTGTTGAAACTGACATGGCAAGATTAAGTTATTTTTTTATTTAACAATATTTATATACTACCTTTTCCTTAAATCAAGATGGTTTACATTGAACTCTGTTTACATAGCAACCGGGTGTTTTACAATCAACTCAATAACTTGTATACATTATAACATTGAAGACAGAGTGGGGTTGTATATCATGTACTAGTAAACTATCAATAATGAACAGAAAACATATTAGATAGCTGCCATTCTGTGCAAAGAAAAAATATGCCCAAAAGAAATGCTTTATTGGTTATAGAATAGAGAATCTTTACCTTCTCTTAAGTCTCAGAAGGACCAATGGAAATCGTGTGATAACACGCATCTACCATTTATAAAGCGCTACAAGGCATATGCAGCACTGTACAAACAGAGATGCTCCCTGCCGCCACCACCACCAGGTAGGAAGGGAGGGGAAGGAAACCTGCGCACGGCCCTAAATACCCATGTGGCTCCCCCCCACTCCCAATGCTGCCATGCAGGCCATTGAAGTCTCACTCAAGGGCAAGGGACGGGATTTCAAACCCCGCACAGCTTACTGCACTGGCAACATCTCCTTCCCATCCACCCCCCCCCCCCCCCACACTTCCATCCCAACGGCTGCATTGGCACGACCCACAGCCTTGGCCTGCCATTGGACTGGGCACCTGGTTACCGACGACTGCCAGGGACTGAGGCTCTGCAGCCTTCCCCATTCCAGGCATGAGGAGTCTGGAGTTGGCAGTGGAAAAAAAAGGGCAAAAAGAGAAGCAAACCAAAATAGCGGACTTCACGAAGAGGAATGTAGAGAGAGAGGAGACATGAAAGGTAGAAAGGAGCAGAAGAGTTAATACACTATTAGGTCAGAAGGAGAAGCTTGAATTGGATACAGAAACAGAAGGGAAGCCAATGAAGTGACTTGAGAAGAGGGGTTTATATGAGAATATCGATGCTGGTAAAAAAAAAATTAGTCGCGCAGCAGAGTTTTGAACAGATAGAAGGGGAAAAAGGTGGCTAAGAGGAAGATCAGCAAGAAGGAGGTTGCAATAGTCGACACAGGAAGTAATTAGAGTGGACAAATGTTTTAGTAGTGTGTTCAGAAAGGAAGGGGCAAATTTTATTAATGTTACAGAGAAAGAAACAATAGCTATCTGCTGGATATGTGAGGAGAAGGAAAGGGAGGAGTCAAAGATGTCCCAAAGGTTGCGGGGCTGAGGAAACGAAGTAGAATAGTTTGCCACAGAGACAGAGAAAGGAGGAAGGAGGGAGGAAGGTTTAGGAGGAATCCACAATGCACACAATAAGCATATTTGGCAGCAACTAAATAAAAAATAACAGAGCTTCTTACCTGTAGCAAGTGTTCTAATGGAAGGCAGGATAAGTCCTCACATATTTGATTCCCTAGCTACAGGTTGCCTCAAAACCTAAAAGGGATTAACAGTGTCAATTATTTTTATTTCTTTTTTTTAGGTAACAGGCCATTTGGAGATTTTATAGTCTATGTTTTGGTTTGTTTGTTTGTTTTAAGCAGCAGCCTAAACCAGAAAAGAAATGAGCCTAAGGTGGAAGGGAGTTGGATTGTATTCCCCAAATGGATTCTGAAGAACTGATCAGCCAAATCTGCTGTTGCATCAAATATCCCTCTTCCAGAAGTAGTAAGAAGTGAATGTATTAACATATGTCCAGGTTGCTGCTTTGCAAATCTCTAAAACCAGGCAGGTGGTAGTCTGCCCCTCATCTTATCTATATATATCTATATATCTATATCTATATCTATATCTATATCTATATCTATATATATATATATAAAGGTCGAAGATAAATGTCTGCAATTAAGCAGACAGAGGTATGCCTATAAGTACATTCACATGAGAGATGTGAAGAGGAAAGATTCACCTGATAACAAGAAGGAAGAACCTACTTGAGAAGATATATAGAGAATCTATTCCCCCTGGTTATGATGGGAATGCTATCCAGTGAAATAAGCAGGATGGTTACGTGAAAAAACAGTCAGTAAGCAGCAAGTCCTGAGTCTTGTAGAACTCTAGCATGGTAAAGGGACAGAGAACGCATAAGAATGAGATACCAGGTTGACCCACTTGAGGGACAAAAAGGGTATCATGCGTTCTTTAGTTAAATATGTGCTGTCCCTGAAGGATTAGGATACCATGAGGACAAGCTGCAAGGAAAAAAGAGCATATTCCCTGTAGGAATTGACCACTCTTTAGGCTTTCACGTAGAGAAGGCTTATGTCCTTTGTTTTAAAAGGAAATAGTAGGGTATGAAGAACCCTCACAATCATGGGGGGCATGACCGAGGAAGCCTTTTTTCAACCATGTAGGATAGTCATTAGAGAAAAAAACCCATGCTCTCTAGCAAGGGCCCATAGTGGAAAGCTTCTCTGTAAAATTGCAGAGAGCATTATGCAGGAGAATTTGGAGATAGAACTGGCTGTTGGAGAAGCCAGCAGCCACGTCAACTATGCTGCCAAACCCAAAGGAATTGGAGATGGCGAGAATAGAAGATAGTGCGATAAGCCTGTAGTGATAAGGATTGCCCAAGAAAGATGTATGCACTGTCTTGGAATCAATACTAAGGCCAGACAGAAAGTGGTGGAGGACAACTGTGGATACTTGTGGAAAAGTACCAGTGGTCCAATTACTAGAGCTCCTGCATGGGCAGCTACTGATAAGACAGCAGAGAGAATCTTTCTGTGTAAAACAGAAAGAACAGACAGAACAAGAGTAAGAAATCTCTGTCCCTGTCTGATGAGCTGCCCAAGCAAAAAGAAGGGAGTTTACTCGAGAGAAGAAACTCCACACTGGAATGGAAAGACTAGAAAGGCTGAAGAAGCCCTCCAGTGCAAAGGTACCACTCTTACAGGGGAAAAACTGGATAAGAGGGTAGAGAAACAAGAGCTGAAAAGTGGCTTACCATGTGGTAAGTCTGTAGAAGGAAAGAATTCATGTTGGTACAGATGATAAGTTGTTAAACCCCTCCTCTTAGCAGGAAGAAGAGGAGAAAGCTGTGACCCATAGACATGAATATCCTGACAGTTCAGAATATCTAGGAGAAATGGATGCCATGTGTAAAGTTTAGAATGAAAACAGTGAAAAACCTCTGCTGAGAAGAAGTGAACTGTAGGATCTAAACTCCAAGAGGCAGAAAAAAAGATTAATCAGAACCCTATGGTTGCTGGGTTTATTTAGCCTGGCGAGAGTTTGAATTCTTCAGACCAGGGCGCTGCTTCCCCTGCTTGGGAACATCTGTATGATGGGCAGGAGAAGAGTAAAACCTTCTTCTTCTAGGGAAAGAAGGTTTGGCAGGGCATTTCCTACCTACTGGGGAAGGAGAAGGCTTAGGATAACCTTCAGAAACAGGGAAGTCAGTGGACCACTGAGCAACCTGATGTAAAGACTCCTTATTGAAGAGATTTTCTCCAGTGCAAGGAGTATTACCTAGTCTTTGTTGTGCCCATTTGTCTAAGTCTGAAGCTTGGAGCCAGGCTCTACGTCGTGCCCCTATGGCTATAGCAGAAGTTCTGCTAACAGACTCAAAAGAGTCTAGGGAAGCACGAGTAAGAAACCAAGAGATATTTTGAATATGACTAAGTAGTAAGGAATAGTCTGCAGTCTTGGGCTCTGAAAGAAAAGGAGTCAAAAGATATAATTTCTTTGTGACCTCCTGAAGAGATAGACTCCTATAAAAAATATATGAGAGAATCCTTGCTGACAGCATGGATGTCTGGAAGGTTTGATGTCCAAAGGCTTCTAGTGTCCTAGACTCACGACCTGGTGGGTAAGAAGAGTGCTTTTTCTTACTTTTCACCTTCCTCATTGCTGATTCCACCACAATGGAATGATGAGGAAGTTGAGTCTTTTGAAACCCTGGAGAGGGGGGCACCTGATACAGAAGATCAGTTGCTCTAGAAGGTGAGGGTACCTTTAAAGGTGCTTCCCACATTCTTAGAAGAAGATCCCGCAAGGAATGATGCAAAGGATGCATTATGTTTTCCTTTGCTTCAGTAGAAACAGAGCCTTGTGTAGGATCATGGCCAGGGATGGGAATGGCAAGAGATCTTGCCATATCCAGGAGGAAATTCTGAAAAGAAGGATCTCCAAAGAGAACCTTCCCTGGACAGGCTAGACCTGAAGAACTAGCCTGGGCACTGGAGGATCTACCTGAGTATTTAGGAATATAAGATCCTGTACGGTGCAAAAAAGGATCCTTAAGGTATGGATACTGGTACTGGAGGTCAGGACCTGTGACAGTCAGTACTACATCGTCCATGCCAGGTATAGACTCCAGACTTGGTATAGAAAGGAGCGATCCTGGTGAAAGAAGCATGGAAGGAGCTGGCTCCGATGCTACTGCGGATACCGGTACCGACACCGACATCGGAGCAGTCGAAGGCGACACCGACATCGGAGCAGTCATCGGTGGCAGCTCAATCGGTACCGAGGTAACCGAATGCCGTCGGTAATCACCCTGGGTACCGAGCGTCTGGTACCAGTAAGAGTCGGTACCGAGACGTGTCGGTACCCAGTCTTCCAGACTAGAGATCGATTCCAGACTCGGCATCGAAGGAAGCAAGTCTATCGATGCATGTCTAGAGGGTACCGACGTCGGTGGTAGTATCGGCGTTGATGCCGATACTGGAAAGTCAATCTGGAGCATATCCACCGGTCCCGAAGGTACCGAGAAAGCCAGATGACGATCCCTGGTGAGGAGTGTAACGTCCAACACCAGTGCTGATGCCGGGGTATCGGTACCGCTCGAAGCGGATGCCACCACCGAGCATGGCTCAGGTATGTTCTGTGAGGGGTGAGCCCCAGGAACAACCTGAAACCCCTCATAGGCTTTAGAGGCCGAAGACTCCCGCCAGGGTTTTGAAGCCAATGGACCCTCGAGGGCAAGGCCAGAGCCGTCTTCATGCTGTGCATGAGACCTACCACTCGAGGGTTGGCTAGTCTTAACAGACTGTTTGTGGGTTACCTGATCCTGTGCAGAAGAAGAAACAGTCGGTGCCCTGACACTGGAAAGGAACCTGGTATCGAGGGGAACTCGATGTTGAAAATCTCTTCTCACAATACTGTAGCCCGAGGGCTCCGGAGGAAAATGGTCAGGACCCAAACAGGTTAGACACCAGTTTTTGGAGTCTAAAAATAAAGCTGTACCGCCACAGCTTAAACATTTCTTAGAGAAAGTGGCTGGCGGTTCCATGAAGGACATGGACAAGCCCAGAAGGCCTAAAAAACTGAGGGAAAAAATATTCCCTGAAGGGAAAAAAGAAACACCGGTGGTACTGGTGGAGTCGGGGAGACAGCCGCGACCACAAGAAAACAAAGAATTAAAAGAAGAATTTTCTGCGGTGACAGGAGGACGTCCTGCCGACTCCACGGAAAAACGAAAACTGAGGAGAGACAGTTGGGAAAGGCGGGAAGGCAGCACGCAGGCGTGGTGGGATGCTTCCAAAAGCTCTTTGATTGGACGCTGAGAAGCGTTCCCGCGCAGACTCCGTCGGTACCGACGTACCCATATGTGAAGACTCATTCCTGCTTGTTCCTAGAGATCTTAATGCTGGAATGCAACAGAGTTCTGTGATCCTGCATAATTAGGGTTGGTGAATTGCTCAGGTAATGCAATCCCCCGATAGAGTGCTTTTGGAGCAGACTGTACCAAAGCTATCTAGGTCAGCAAGATGCTATTAGAAACAAAGAAACATGATGGCAGAAGACCATATGGCCTATCTTGTCTGCCCTCCCATTATCAACTATTCTAGCCCCTTTTTTTCCCTTTAGAGATCTTCTGTGTTTGTCCCATGCTTTCTTGAATTCAGATACTATACGTGACTACTACCTCCACTATTCTATGCATCCTCCACTCTTTCCATGGAGAAATATTTCCATATATTACTCCCGAGTCCGAGTCTATCCCTTTTCACCTTCATTCTATGTCCTCTCATTGCAGAACCTTCTTTCAATTAAAAAAAAAAAAACCTTTCCTCCTGTGCATTTATGCTGCCAAAGTATTTAAACGTTTCTATCATATCTCCTTTCTTCCACCTTTCCTCTGAAGTACACATATTGTGATCTTAAATCTGTCTCCAAATGGCTTATAATGATGACCACTGACCACTTTGGTAGCCACCCTCTGCGCAGACTCCAATCTGTTTATATCCTTTTGAAGGTGTGGTTTCCAGAATTGCACACAATACTCCAAATGAGATTTCAAAGACTTATACAGAGGTACTATCATTTCCTTTTTCCTGCTGGCCATTCCTCTCCCTATGCACTCAAGCATCCTTCTGGATTTTGCCATTGCCATTTTCTACCTGTTAAGCCGCTTTAAGATCAGATACAATCAGATCCAGGGCCTGCATCTCATTTGTGGACAGTAGTACTTTGCCCCCTATACTGTACTGCTCGCTTGGATTTTTGCAGCCCAAATGCATGACCCTGCATTTTTAGCATTAAATCTCATCTGCCAAATTGTCAACCATTCTTCAAGTTTAGCTAGATCCCTCCTCATGTTATCTACTCCTTCCTGGGTGTCTACTCTATTGCAGATTTTGGTATCATCCGCAAAGAGGCAAATCGTACCTATTGGAATCACTGGATCAATATTAAACAGCAGCAGCCAGCACTTGTAAAGCATCTGGCTGTCAGTTTTAAATTATACCCAGATAGTCAATGTCGGGGTCATATCCTGGCACCAGCATCGAATATATAGGTTGCCTAGTCAGCAACAATGTTCAACTGCTGGCTAGATTACAAAACCTGCTAAAGTGAGTTGGTTAGGGTTAAATGGGTAGTGGCTGAATATGGCCACTTCCTGGTTAACCGATGGTGCCACACCCACTCTGCCTCCAGAATGTCCTGATGTTAGCTACTTAGTGTCAGCGTGTTCAGTGGTACAAACCACGGTTATAGTCAGTGGCACTAACTGGGTTAGTGATGTTAAAAATCCCAGTGAGGTATTTACATGGTTTGCAGGTCTGAAAAACCACATAAGCGCCATTGAATATGCCCACCATAGTATCCCCTATCTTCCTTGAGGTTCAGGAGAGTTTTCACAATCAGAGGTATAGAAGTATGTGTTTACAGCAAACCCTCCCCCCCCCCCCCAATCCCATCACAAAAGGTAAAGGCATCCAGGGATAGTTTTCTCTGTGTTCCTGCCCTGGAGTAGAACTGAGACCCCTGCACGTTCTGAGGAGTGGCAAACAGATCTATCAAAGTGGTGTCCCACTCCCAAAATGATGGTCAGTGTGACGCTTATGTCCAGGGTCAATTCATGAAGTTGAAGAACATGACTCAACCTGACCTCCAGGGTACTGCTTTCACCAGCCAGATATGTGGTGCTATATGTCATCCCCTGAGAGATGGCCTAGTCTCACATTCTGACAGTTTTCCAACACAAAAGAGGTATGACCCTGTTCTTCCTGCATGTTTATTTAACTAGGCTTATATACCACTTTTCTACAAGTCAAAGCGGTGTATATTCAGGTGCTGTATATATATTTCCTTGTCCTCAAAGGGCTCACAATCTATGTTTTTGAACCTGAGGCAATGGAGAGTTAAGTGGCTTCCCCAAAGTCACAAAGAGCACCTGTGGGAGTAGAAATCCCAATTCTTCTAGCCCAAGGTTGCTGTCCTCTAGTGGGATTCGAACCCCTGGACCTTCAGCCTGAGGTAACTTGCCCCAACCACTAGGCCACTTGATTGTCAGTCTGGATCATGGCAATTTGATTGGCCAGTCTCTGAACAGCTGATGGAGACTTCCTGGGAGGACCACAGATCCAGAGTGTAAAACCCATCTACATGTGCTCTCCAACCCAGCTTGGAGACATCTGTCATGAGTAGTTTTTGATGGACGGGAATTTTGAAGGGTGATCCTTTGGACAGACTAGAATGAACCCGACATCAGAACAAGACAGGGCATCTTGAATGAGAGTACTGACAGATAGGTCATCGAGCCTGCGATTGGCTTCTGTCCACTGTAACTGTCTCAGTTTTAGACATCAATTAGGGGGTGATGTGCATTCACTCAAAATATAACTTGAGAGTATGGATGTACTTAGAGCGTTCCCAGTGGTTAAACTCCCACAAGCCTTGGTTGACAGATTCCTGCTTAACACACTGAGGAATGTCTCAGACTCTACGGCACTGGTTTAGACTTCAAAGTTATCCAATATTAGTGCCTACTCGCATCACTTTTAGACGTGCCAAGGGAGTTACATGGATGACTAAGGCCATATGGTCTAACATTCTCAATACTTGCTGACATTTGCTGACTCTGATTTCCTCTACAGTTGCCACCAGATGGCCAAGTGTTGTGAGGAAGGAAGGCTTTCTCCTGAATCATGTCTAGAAGGGTTCCTATGAATTCCAAGTGAGGTGACAGGCTCAAGTATGACTTGGGAAAATTAAAATGAACTCTGATAACTAGCACCTGGAAGGTGACAAGTGGATGCCTCTACTCCCAACTTCATGGCACTCTAGATCAGTTAATGATCCAAGTATGGAGACTTGTGCATACCCAGACTGTGTACATGCTGAAACTACAGCAAAGCATTTTGTGAAGACCTGAGCAGCAAAGGCCAAATGGCACTACGTGATACTGATAGCAATATTTCCCTACAATGTATTGGAGACGCATCCAAATCACAGAAAGTATCTGTTTTAGGTATATGCATCTGTCTAGAGAACAAACCTTTTTGAAGGGAAGCAGGATGCCAAGGGAAAGCATTACAAACATTTCTTTAACAAGATATTTGTTCATATGCCTTAGATCCAAGATTGGTTTTATTCCGTCCTGTTTTCTTGGTTTCCGGGAAGTATCTTGAGTAAAATCCCTGCCCTTCCTGACATGGTGAAATTGGCTCAATTGCATTGGCTGCTGAAGGGCAGAATGCCTGAAAAACTCTTGGTGTTGACAGTCTTGTGAATGACCTCTTGTTTAACAATTTGGTGGGAGCTCGAATAGATGCAATCTGTACCTGTCCTAAACTATGAGAACCCAGCTGTGAGGTTTTGAGGTGCCAGAGTTCCATGAAGAATGTAAACCTCCTCCAACAGGCACATCACTGGACTGCTTGATTATGGAAGCAGTCTCTTGCACCTCATCTCCAAGGAGATTCTCTCCAAAGCATGGCATGTCAGCAAGCTGCTCCTTTGAAGCCCGAAGCCATGAGAGTCTCCCTACCAGTAACTGAATTCAAAAAAGCATGGGACCAACACAGAGGATCTCTAAAGGTAGAAAGTGGACTGTTGTAGTTGTTGTTATGGAAGGACAGACTAGATGGGCCTTGTGGTCTTTTTCTGTCATCATGTTTCTATGTTTCTATGTTTCTATGTTTCTACCAATACTAATGGAGGAGGTTTTCTATTCCATGTTGAAAGTATGTCACATTCCTTCCCCTAAGCTCATTAGAGGCCAATATTGCTGAACCTTCTCCAGAAAATAAGTCAGCAAATCCATCTAGATCACATATGTTCCACAAGAGCCCATGAAGTACTGGTAGGACAGCATATGAGACACGTACACAGCATTCTGAACATTTTCTCCCAAACAAATTCAGACGTCCGGGCCTCCCTTCCTGGAGCAGAGAATGAAACTTGGAGAGCTTGGTCCTTTTGAGAGCAGATTATATGACTATAGAGATTAGTGTGGTAGCTGGAGCTTCTCAAATCTGGGAGCCTTGTGGATTCTCTATATAGAGATGACCTTCCTACTAACTGGAGGCATAGTGTGGGGGGGGAGGGGTTCTTCTACATTTTCATCTCCAGCTTTTTTTTCTTAACCTTCAAGCCCTGTGTCATCTGTAAATATAACAAAAAGATAGATAATGGTCTGGCCCCAAGCACTAGAAGTACCATTTACTACTACTATTGACACATGTAAGACCGTCTCCTACTCAAGGCTTACAATCTACTCAAGACAGACAACACAACAGCTGAGGACAAGAATACATCTAGGCAAACAGTAAGAAAACATAGGAGACTAAGCAGATCAGGATCCAAAAGCAGCCTTGAAAAGGTGGCTGAGAAAGACATGGTCTTGCCATACCAAGAACATTTTTTTTAATTTACTGGATGGTTTTAAGACATGTTGTCCAAAAGAACAGCCTACACACAAGCAAACAACTATTTTGGAAGATTAGAAAAACAAATAAGGTGGACATGATCAATATGCCTGAAACCTAAAAGCGGCCTATAGAGGTGACACAGCAAAAAGGAAACGTACAAATGACCGAAAAACCTAACTAATGAAAAATCTGAAAGGATAAAAGCAGCAGTGGGTGGTAGCAGCAGTAGCAAACTGAAAAAGTATTAGATCTCACAAAAGTACTGGAAAAGCATTGAAGGACGTGAATGCCAAGACAGACATCTTGCGGGACTCCATGGAAAAATGAAGTCACAGGAGATCACACACAGCAGCAAGAGGAACAGATGCACACATGTAGTGGATCCACCTCAAAAGCTTCTAGAAGCTGGAAGGTGGCTTCCCACGTGGGGTTCTTGGTGGTCCCCCATATGTGAGCACTTATCCTGCTTGTCCACGGATAAAGAGTTAAAAGTCCACACTGCACCAATTTATTTATTTAACAGGATTTATATACCATCTTTCCTTAAATCAAGGTGGTTTACATTTCAACTCAACTGTTTATATTATAACCAGGTATTTTACATGCAACTCAACGGTTTACAATTAACATTTTACATAGGGTGGGGCTACCAAGCATGCAGGCAGATTAATAAGACCAATGAACAGTTACCTCAGTTGATTTCTGAATTTCATCTGAGACTTTGCTCTGAATCAGTTTCCACTTGTAGATGTTTTTATAAGTCTTCAAATTTTGCCTATGTTGTTGTATATGACTCCATGACCACATACGACTGCATCTTCTGATATGAACTTCAAGAATGCTGGTAATTGCATACTGCCACCTATATTAAAATAATTTAATTTATTTTGCTATGCTTTTAAACATTTAAAATGTTTGCGATTGATGTTAAAGAAACCTCACACACAGTATATAACATGGAACTCTATGAAAGGCAGTATATTAAATCTAATAAAACCAAAATTTAACTATACAGCTTAATATGCAAACTACACTGTCAGCATTTTGTTTAAGTCAGTGGTTCTCAACCCAGTCCTCTGGTACCCCAGGCCAGTCATGTTTTCAGGATATCCACAATGAATATGCATGAAATTATATGCAGATCTCTCATGCATATTCATTGTGAATATCTTGAAAACCTGTCTGGCCTGAGGGTCCCAGAGAACTAGATTGAGAACCACTGGTTTAAACATTGAAATACTGTAGGAAATCTATTACATATATTCAGCACCACTACCCCCAGAGACGGTGGTGGTGTTGAAAATACATATTCAGACGTGACTGCCACCAATGCTACAGAGAGCAGCTGAACATCATTAGAACAGCCATTCTGCTGTCTTATCCATTTGGCTATGCAGATAACGTTATCACAGATATATATATAATCCATACAGTTAGGCAACATGCCAATGCTTTGTCCCAGCATTCACCAGATAGCATCAAAGTGGTCTGTGGGGATTTTTACAGATCTACATCATGAATTTTCAGCAACACTGGATGTTATTCTAGCACTACACCCCATTACACTGAAGTTTAAGTAGTCAACTATTTTTAACATTATAAAGGTAAAAACTACCACACTATACTAAATACAAACAGCTTATTAGTCAAGTCTAAAGAATGCCTCACTTTGGAAATTTCAAAAAAGTGATTCAGAATAAAAGATGTCTTGGATAGAGAGGCTCAAGAATACAATGCAATAGCTATATCAAAGAAATATTTATTTAGCATTTCTTCTATACCACTTTTCATGAAATCAAAGCCGTTTACAATGAGCATTAATTCATTACAGTGCACATCAGGTTAGGGGATGGAACGAACATAGAACTTATAATACAAAATCACTTATAAAACATAGACATACAGATAATAGTTATGGTAGATGCCGGATCGTTTTCGAAGTAAGGTGTTGGGTGGGGGCGCGTTGGTATTGGGAATTGGAGGAGTTCAGTTTGCAGGGGGAAGGGAACTTTGGTAACACGGGGGGGGATGAGGAGGTCTTTATTAGGTGTCAAATCCAAAGAATTCTCAGAAGAGATGGATTTTTAGTTTTTTTGTAGACTTCGGTTACATAGACGATGGCTCTTAGGTTACTCGGTAATTTGTTCCAGATTGATGGTCCGTATATGGAAAAGGTTCTGCTACAAGTGGTCTGAGAATGTTTTGCTTTGTGGGTTGGAATAAGGAGATTTTGTCTTGGTTGTCTTCTGGATCTGGTGTTGGGGGTCATCTGTATTAGGGTTTGCAGGCAGGCTGCTGATTAGTTATGTATTGTCTTGAATGTGATCACTATTGCTTTATATTTTATTTATTTTTTTATTTTTATTTATTTATTTATTACAGTTGCTTATATACCGCACTATTCGGCATCAGCGCGGTTTACAGTATAACAAAGTGACCAATACACACATTCTGTTTGGTTTTACATCGAACAGGAATATAGACTTGGATAACAGGGGCTGAACTATATACATGAACTATTTACATGGAGTATGCTATATACATGAGGTAAAAAATTCCTATACATGAGGTAAAAATTCCTATAACATTCCTATAACATTGTTGAGTTGCTCAATAAATGATGAATCCGTTTTGAATACTTGATACCTTGTGAGTATGTGCTGCAAAAGGGCGGTGATTCTTAGGTGGTGCTAACTAAATTCATCGCTGGTTGGGTAGTATTGGAGGAAGAGGTGATGTTTGATTGTCTTCCTGAATTGGGTCAGGTCTGCTATAGCTCGGATGTCTGGTGGGAGTGCATTCCAACATTTGGGGACGTAAAGGCTGAAGGCCCTATTTGCTGTTGTATTATTGCATTTTGTCAAGGTCTTCGGGGTTGCTAATAAATTTAGGGCTGTTGACCTCCTAGCTCTGTTGGGTGGCACTGTATGGATGAGATCCGTAAGTGCTGTGGAGGAAAGGTGCTTGATTGCCTTGAATGAGAGGATTAATGTTTTGAAAATAATCCTTCCGTGTATAGGTAACCAATGAAGCTGTTTTAATATCGGAGTCACGTGGTCTCTTCTGGAGGCTCCATGAAGAATCCTTGCTGCAGCATTCATGGCCAGTTGTAGCGGGTTTAGTGTGGATTGCGGGAGACCTTGTAGGATGGAATTGGCAAAGTCAAAGTGCGGCAGGATCAGTGCTTGGTATATGGTCCGGAAATCATCTGGCTCCAGTAGGGAGCGCAGATGTCTGAGTGAACGGATTTTGAAATAGACCGCTTTGACAATGTTGCTTATATGACATTTCATGTCCAGATGTTGGTCTAAAGTGATCCCCAGGTATTTTATTGTTTCTTTGGTTTGTAATTCCGCTTCCTTTACCTTTATATGTGTCAGTGGGGTGAAGTCTGGGTCTCTAGCGATGAATAATACCTCCGTTTTCTTGTGCTGGATGCGGAGGTTTTGTGCTTGTAGCCAATCCGATATGGTATTGAAGCATTCTATAAGAGGTGTAAGGTCCATTTGCACGGTTGAAAAAGGCATATATAGTAGGATGTCATCTGCATATATCAGACAGCTCACGTTAAAAGATCTAATGATGTTGCAGATGGGCTGCATGTAAATGTTGAATAGTAAAGATGACAATGAGGATCCTTGCGGCACACCTTGTGTTTGATGGAATTGTTTCGATTCTTCAGCTCCAGATTTAACATATTGACATCGGCCATTTAGATAGGAACTGCACCAATTGAGTGCGGTATTACAAATTCCCTTTTCTTTCAATCGTCCGAGGAGAATCTCATGATGAACCGAGTCAAAGGCTGCAGCGATGTCTAAAAAGATGAGCACAAAGCCTTGTCGGATGTTGTCAATGCCTGTGAAGATGTTATTGAATAAGAAGGTGAGAAGTGTCTCTACTCCATGGTATTCTCTAAACCCGTGTTGGCAATGATCCAAGGGCGCTGTGGAGTCTATATGATCCTGGATTTGCCTTTGGACCTCTTTCTCCAATATCTTTGCTAGTATAGGAATACTAGCTATTGGTCTGTACGATTCGGCTTGTTGTGGATCAAGTTTAGTGTTCTTCAGTAACGGCCTGATAGAGGTTTGTTTGAGTGTTGTAGGGAAGGAACCAGTAGTAAAGGAATGTTTTGTCAGTTTTGCGATGAATGGACTAAATTCTTTGCGTAGCTCCTTGATCCAAAAAGCCGGACAAGGGTCTGTTTGTGCAGTGGAGGTATTGAGGGAAGCTATTGTATCTTCAATGCTTTTTCTAGATGGTGCGGAAAACTTATTTAAAGGGGTTATGCCGGTATGGTCTTGGAGTGAGGCTGTTGATATTTTGTCGGTCTGTATGATCTTTGACTGGAGATAGTCAGCGAATTTTTGTGGATGGATATCCACGTGTTGTTCAGGAGTTGGTTCTTTAGAAAGGGCTTGCACCAAGTTGAAAAGATCCCGTGGTTTGTTCAGAGATCTTTTCAAAGTGTCAGTGTGGTGCTGTTTCATTTTTTATTGAGATCGCTTCCCTGTGCCTTGTTAGGTGGAGTTGGTAGGCTGTCAAATCTTGTGTGGAGAGTGATCGGCGCCATTTTTTCTCTAGTCTACGTAGTTGTGTTAGAGAAGTTCTCAATTCTTGGGAGAACCAAGGGGCCGCATTTCTTATTCTCTTGGATGTGTTATTGCTTTGTGGACGTTGTGAGATAGCCTTGAGGTTGAGGTTCCATGCGGTGATTGATGCAAGCAGTTATAGGGAGCCAGTGTAGATTCTCAAATGCAGTGGTGATGTGGTCTTGCCTCTGTGTGCTCGTGATTAGATGGGCTGTGGTGTTTTGGGCTAACTGAAGTGGCTGAAGCACATGTTTTGGGAGGCCTAGGAAGATGGAGTTGCAGTAGTCAAAGTGAGAGGTGATAATAGCTTGGCATACAGTGCAGAAGTAGCAGTGGGCATAAGTTGTGAAGGATCTTCATTTTATATTATATCGCTGTGGTGGTTTTCTTGATGTGGTTCGCAAGTTTAGTCGCTGGTCTAGGGAGACTGAGGTATTTGATTACTGATTTCACTCTGAGGGTGATATCATTGATCTTAATTGTTTTTGGATGCATGTAAGCTTGATCTTTGGTTAGGTAGAGGACTTCAGTCTTATTATAGTTTATTGAAAGTTTGTGTTCAGTTAATCAGCCTGTAACTGCCTTGAAGCATCTTTTTATGGTTGTATGTACTGGGCTGGTTGTGGAGAAGGGACAGTATAACATTAGGCCATCAGCATATATGTGCTACATTGTTTTGTGCTGTTGGATGATGTTGCAGATTGGTTGAAGGTATAAGTATTGTTTTCCAGTACTAAACAAACTACCTTGAGGATCATTTTCAAAAGCATTTCAAGAGTGCTTTTTACTCATAAAAATGAACATTTATAAAACTGCCCAGCTTAGATGTATGTAAAAATTTCTTTGGAATCGAGGAGCCTAGCTAAAAATTTAGGATCCTGCTGCCGAAATCTCTTTCAGTGACCACCACCCCCCCCCCCCCCCCACCTCACAAAAGGTGTGTTGCAGCTCTTTAAGGGCTCGATTTACTGTTTTCATATTTTCTATGGGAGATGAAAGTTTAAATTAACCAGGCCCTTAACATGCCATTACATAGTGCCAACAACTCTTCTTCCTCCTCCCACCAACCCCAATGATTATGCTTTCAGTACCTAAGGCAACTTCCCATTTTACTTCCTATAGCACCATGGCATGGTAATGTGAAGAAAAAAAAAAAGAATCTCCCTTAGTGTCCCCCCACAGCCATTGGCCAAGTCCAGGCGTGGTAATAGGAAAGACAATAACTTTGTCGTATACCAGGGACAACCCAACAGGCTGTGTCTCGTTAACCTTCGTCAGGGGTTAAAACTGGTACACTAAAATCATAAATACATAAATATTAATAAAACCAAACATATCATAAATCATTAGTATAATAAATTAATAAATAAATAATTAAAGACAGTAATAATTAATGAGAACCTGAACAATGATAAATGATCACACATAGAAAATTACATGCACACAAAAAGTAAAATGGTTATGTAACAAAACATATATACGAAATAAAACCATATCTGTGCCCATAGTGAAAATATAAAACCATTTGTAAAACAGTTATTTAACCAGACATATGTTGAAAAAAAGAAGGGGGTGTGACAAAAAATGAATTTGTACCTCAATGAGAGTCTTAACTCTTATGCATCCTTATTGTACTCAGTACAGAGTATTAGCCCTAAACAGGTCTGTGATAACTAAAAGGAAATAAGCAACAATGAACACCATATAGACAGTAACAATAAACAAATGAAAAAATGTCTAACATAATATGAATCTAAAGGGAACTATATTGTGGTACAGTGATTAAGATTCTATTAAATTATTATGTACTGATTCACGGAGCAGGAGCAAAATGGCAAAACACGAAGAACTGCTTAAAACAAGAGGAGAGGAATATAAAAGAAATTTTTATAAACACATAGTACCAGAATAATAGCACTTTGAATCAGACAATTAACTGCTGTTATACAAAAAAATTGAGCGTGAAAGAAATAAACATTGTAGCTTATGTATCTGCTCAAAGGTAGAGCACGAACTGCTGTGTGTCAAAAGTATTGTACAAATGATCCTGAGAACGCCCGCTCATGCGCTTTAAAAAGGGGCTGCTAAACGTGGGAAAACAGATGCCGACTCGAGACTGTACTGTATCATGAAAAAAGACATAAAAACGCCATTATACTATAATGATATATCTAAAATGTGACATATTGGGAACTTTAGGTAAAATGTATGGTGATGACATAAAAACATTAGATGCTTACTAAGAGGATGACAGATGTAAAAATCAAAAGGAAGTTTCACAGCACAGCGAAGCACAGGAAAAAGGACATGCAAACTTTGCAAAACAGAATATAAATCTGAAAAACAAATGTTGCTTCTTCCGGAGATGAAAAATATATGCTGCAGGACCAGAGGCTACATATATCGAAGAGAAATTACCATGTGGAGTGGAGGAGTAGCCTAGTGGTTGGGGCAAGGTGCTTCAGGCCGGAAGGTCGGGGGTTCAAATCCCACTAGAGGACAGCAACCTTGGGCCAGAAGGACTGGGGTTTCTAGTCCCACAGGTGCTCCTTGTGGTCTTGGGCAAGCCACTTAACCCTCCATAGCCCATGTTCCCTGTAAAATAGTTATCTCCAAGTTATAATGCCCTGTTCAATGTAATTTCAGTTTGTTCAATGTAAACCGCACTGATGCAGAATAGCGCGGTATATAAGAGAATATAAATAAATAAATAAATAAATGTAGTATACTGCAGTACTAGCGTTGTAAGCACAGCCGCTGGCCGTAATAGGAGGGCTCTCATGCCAGCTGGCGAGGAATTGTATAGACTAAAAAAACTGACCTAATAGAGATACAGAGGGGTAAATCAATATTTCCATAAAGGTGTTCAAAAATAAATGATAATAATGAAAGGAATGGTTAAATTCATGTAGATTAAAAAATGTGCAGCAAAAACGGAGTTTCAAGGAAGTAACCTATATCAGAGAAAAATACCGCATAATATACTGCAGTGCTGGCGTTAAATGCTCAGCCGTAATAAGAGAAAACCATGGACTAAAACAGTTAAAAGGGGATCTGTACGAAATGGAATGGTTCGGGGGGGGGGGGGGGTAGCATGAACAAGGACCAACAATATGAGATAAAAACACCTGTTGAAAAACCCATGCATAGAAACCATAAATGGGCATTAAAAATATAATGAACAATAAATAACACTTATAACTGATATCACAAATAGTAACCTAAAAATAAAAGTTTGAAACCATAAAGAAGACCACAAAGCTGTGCAAAGTATAAACAATGAAAGAATAAAAGGATAAAATAAAGGTGTTAACAAAAGGAAAACTGAAAGATCACTCATTATTAAGACCATTAGGAGCAAGACAGTCAAGTAAAAAAATGTATCTTTGTTCTAACCTCATGATTGTCTTGTTAATATCGCCACCTCGCCAATTAATTTTAACCTTCTTGATAACAAAGAATTTCAAATCCATAATTTATGATTTTCAGCTATCCAATGAGAAAACAGAGGTTTTTCAGTTAGATTTCTCGATGCAGCTTTTATGCTCCACAATATGTACGCGAATACTGCGTGTGGTTTTACCCACATATAATTTATTGCAGGGGCATATAATCACAAACATGAGATGTCTCGCAATTGGAAAAATCATCAATATAAAATTTCCGTTGTATCACGGGGTGTAAAAAATACGTTCCTTACTGCAGCGGCGGCCAAGAGAGCAAATAGAATGCTAGGTATGATAAGGAAAGGAATGGAAAATAAAACAAAAGATATTATAATGCCTCTATATCGTTCCATGGTGAGACCGCACCTTGAATATTGTGTGCAATTCTGGTCGCCGTATCTTAAAAAGGATATAGCGATTTTAGAAAAGGTTCAGAGAAGAGCCACCAAAATGGTAAAGGGGATGGAAGGCTACTCCTATGAAGAAAGGCTAACAAGGTTGGGGCTCTTTAACCTGGAAAAGAGACGGCTGAGGGGAGATATGATAGAAGTCTATAAATTAATGAACGGAGTGGAACGGGTAAACGTAGATCGATTGTTTACCTTATCAGAATATAGAAAGACTAGGGGACATGCAATGAAGCTACAGGGTAAACTATTTAAGACTAATAAAAGAAAATATTTTTTCACTCAACGTGTAATCAAACTCTGGAATTTGTTACCGGAGGATGTAGTAAAGGCTGTTAGTGTAGCTGGGTTTAAAAAAGGTTTGGACAAGTTCCTGGAGGAAAGGTCCATAAACCATTATTAAGAAGGGACCCAGGATATCAATGCTTGAACCAATACAAGCATTGTGGAACCTGTGTCCCTTGGGGAAACTGCTAGGTACGTATGACCTAGATTGGCCACTGTTGGAAACAGAATACTGGGCTTGATGGACCTTGGTCTGACCCAGTATGGCATATCTTATGTTCTTATGTTCTTATGTAGTATTTAAGCAGACTGAGCATCTTCCACACTGGAATTGTCCTTTGTATCTGGACAAAGACTTCCTCTCTGTCAGTGCAGATGGCACAAGCAAATTATGTAAATTAACATCGTGTTTGTGTGCAACAGTCAATTGTATATTCTGAAATGCTGAAAGAACCTGTATTAGTCGCCATTCGTTTTTCAATACTCTAGTAATTTTCCGTGAATTGGAGGAATACAAAAGAGGACACACCATGCCTATTTCTTCTCACTTTTGTTGTGGCTTCAACAGAGACTCCTGACTGGATTCCCTAACTCTATGGTATGCATGATTTATATACTGTACTGGGTATTGTCTAGCAATGAACCTATCTCATTTCTTCAGCTTGTAGCTCAAAATCATCTAAGCTGGTGCAAATCCTTCGAGCCCTTAGGAATTGCCCCACTGGAAGGTTCTTTTTCAATGACGGGTTATGGAAACTATTTTAGTGCAGATGATTCCTGTCCATTGGTTTCCTGTACAGAGTAGTAGTGAAACCAGGGCCGGCCCGTCCATTGAGCGAGAATGTTGTTCGCACAGGGCCCCGCGCGAAACACATTCTCGCTCAATGGACTGCTGCAGAGGGAGCCGGGGAAGCCCATGCGAAGCCCCGGCTCCCTCTGAACAGCCCGCCAGTGTGAAGAGCCTTTACCTTCACGCTGGCGGCTGTTTCAATGAAGCCGCGAATGCCGGGAGAGGTTAAAGGGCATTGCCTTTAACCTTTCCCGGCATTCGCGGCTTCATTGAAACAGCCGCCAGCGTGAAGGTAAAGGCTCTTCACGCTGGCGGGCTGTGCAGAGGGAGCCGGGGCCTCGCGCAGGCTTCCCCGGCTCCCTCTTCAGCCCCTTAGACGGTGCGGGACTCTTCGGGGGGGGGGCCGCTAGGACTGGATGGGCTGTGATGGGGGGAGAAACGGACTGGAAATGGGCTGTGATGGGGGGGGAACAGACTGGAAATGGGCTGTGATGGGGGGGGAACAGACTGGAAATGGGCTGTGATGGGGGGGGAACAGACTGGAAATGGGCTGTGATGTGGGGGGGGAGAACGGACTGGAAATGGGCTGTGATGTGGGGGGGAGAACGGACTGGAAATGGGCTGTGATGGGGGGTGGAACAGACTGGAAATGGGCTGTGATGGGGGTGTGGGAGAACGGACAGTAAGAGGGCTGTGATGTGGGTGGGGGAGAACGGACTGGAAATGGGCTGTGATGGGGGAACAGACTACAATTGGGCTGTGATGGGGGGAGGACTGCAAATGGGCTGTGATGGTGGGGGGAATGGACAAATTGGGCTGTGGTGGTGGGGGGAAACAGACTGGAAATGGGCTGTGGTGGTGGGGAGAACAGACTGGAAATGGGCTGTGATGGGGGAACGGACTACAATTGGGCTGTGATGGGGGGAGGACTGCAAATGGGCTGTGAGGGTTGGGGAATGGAAGAAATGGGCTGTGATGGGGGGGACCTTGGACTGGAAATGGGCTGATGAAGAGCTGGATTAGGACTGGAAATGGGCTTATGGGGGCTGGAATAGGGCAAAGTGGGCTGACGAGGGGGCTAGGATTGGAAATTATCTGATGGGGGAGCGTGGAGGAAATGGGCTGATGAGGGACTGGAATGGAACTGGAAAAGAGCATATGGGGGCTAGGACTGGAAATGGGCTGATGAGGAGCTAGGATAGGACTAGAAATGGGCTGATGGGGGAACGTAGACTGCAAATGGGTGATGGGCTGGAATAGGACACTGGAAATGGGCTGATGGGGGCTGGAATAGGACTGGAAGTGGGCTGATGGGAGTTGGAAAAGGGCTGGAAATGGGCTGATGGGGAGCTTGGAGTGGAAATGGGCTGATGGGGGGCTGGAATGGAACTGGAAAACAGCATATGGGAGGCTAGGACTGGAAATGGGCTGATGTGGAAGCTTGAGAGACTGGGACTAGAAGGGGGCAGATGCTGGGTGGATCTAGAACTATAAAGGAGCTGATTTTGGGGGAGGACTAGAAAGGGATGGGAAATGAGAATGGAGAGAGGAAAGCGTAGTTACTCACCTGTAACAGGTGTTCTCCAGGAGCAGCAGGAATCAGTCCTCACATATGGGTGACGTCGGCGCCGACGGAGCCCTCGCAGAGCAATTTTCCCCAGCTTTCAAAGAAAGCCTTTGGGAATTGCAGCGCGCATGCACGGTCCTCTTCCCACCCAAGGGTGCCATCTTGCTCAGTCAGATGACATAGCTAAAAGACAGCAAAAATTAGCAAAAACGAAAGCATATAACTGCAACTCCAAGGGGAGGAGGGAGGGTTGTGAGGACTGATTCCTGCTGCTCCTGGAGAACACCTGTTACAGGTGAGTAACTACGCTTTCTCCAGGACCAAGCAGGAAGTCACTCCTCACATATGGGACTCCCAAGCTTAAGGCTACCGGAGACCCTAAGCACAAAAATGAGCTCCCTCAAGGTCAGTAGCACAGAAGGAAGGAATCTTCTCTGAATATGTCTCCAACCGGTAGCCCAACAACCGGGACGGAGGGTAGGAGTTGCCTATACCTCGAAGAGGTTACGGAGGACTGCCTGTCCGAAAGCACTGTCCCTGCGGGACTCCCTCTCCAGGCAGTAATGGGCTGCAAAAGTCTGGCTTGAAGACCAAGTAGCGGCCCGGCAGATGTCTGCCAATGGAACAGAGTGGAGGTAAGCTACCGACGTAGCCTTCGCCCGAACACGATGAGCTGTGACTCTACCTTCCAGCACGAGGCCGGCTGCCTCGTAAGCCCAAGCGATACAGTCCGCAATCCAGATGGACAGAGTACGCTTGGAGACAGGGAGCCCCAACCTGTTGGGGTCATAAGACACGAAGAGCTGAACAGCCTTCCGGTGCTCCCGCGTACGGGCAAGGTAGAAGGTCAACGCCCTTCTACAGTCCAGGGTATGCAGGACCATTTCAGCTCGGCTGGAGTGTGGCCTGGGAAAGTAGGTCGGAAGTACCACCTCCTGGTTGATGTGAAAAGGGGAAACCACTTTGGGAAGAAATTTAGGGTGAGTCTGTAGGACTACCCGGTTCTTGTAGAACCTAGTGTAAGGAGGATCAGAAACCAGGGCCTGCAGCTCACTAACGCGTCTAGCAGAAGTGAGGGCTACCAAGAACAAGGTTTTCCAGGAAAGAAAACGTAGCGGACAGGTAGCCATAGGCTCAAAAGGCGGACAGGTAATCTGCTGCAACACCATATTAAGATCCCAGTCCGGGGCTGGCGGGCGCAAAGGTGGCTTAAGGAGAAGGAGGCCTCTGAGAAACCGAGCCACCAGAGGGTGGCTGGAAAGAGGTCTACCATCCACCGGCATGTGATGCGCAGAAAGAGCACTGAGGTGGACCTTTACCGAGTTGGACTTGAGTCCAAGGTTGGAGAGAGAGAGCAAGTACTGCAAGACCACTGATGCTGAACAGGAGAAAGGATCTTGAGACTGCTGAGTACAACAGACGGAGAACCGATGCCACTTGAGAGCGTAGGTTTTGCGGGTGGAGGGCCTCCTGGAGGCCAAGACGACCTCTTCCACATCTGGAGGTAGCTGCAGAGGAGCAAGGACTACCCTTTCAGCAGCCAGGCCATCAGATGAAGGGACCGGAGACTGGGGTGTAGGAGAGTCCCCCGATCCTGCGACAGGAGGTCGGGCTGAAATCCCAGTGGAAGAGGAGTGTCTACCGCTAGCTGCATCAGAAGCGGGAACCAAGGTTGTCTCGGCCACCGGGGAGCCACTAGGATCATCGATGCTTTGTCTCTGAGAACCTTGAAGAGCGTCCGAGACACCAGTGGCATGGGAGGAAAGGCATACAAGAGGCCGGTGGACCATGGAATTAGAAAAGCATCCGCCGCTACCCGGAGAGGATGTGGCTGTCGAGAACAGAACCTGGGCAGTTGCCGGTTCAGAGGACTGACAAACAGATCCATGGTGGGGAGGCCCCACTTGAGAAAGATCCGCTGAACCACCAGCGGATCCAACCTCCACTCGTGTGGCTGGAGGATCCTGCTGAGTTTGTCGGCCAGGTAATTTTCTTGACCTGGGAGATAGACAGCCTTGAGGATGAGGCCGTGGTGGACTGCCCAAGAGCATAGTTTTTGGGCCTCCTGACAGAGAAGAAAGGAGCCTGTTCCGCCTTGCTTGTTCACATAGAACATTGCCACCTGATTGTCTGTCTGTATCAGCACGGACTGGTGAGAAACCAGGTGAGAGAATGCTTTGAGTGCTAGGCGGATGGCTCTGAGCTCCAGGAAGTTTATCTGCTGAGCAGACTCCCAAGGAGTCCAGAGGCCTTGAGTACATGTCCCTTGGCAATGTGCTCCCCAACCCAGGAGAGAAGCATCGGTCGTCAGGACCTGAGAATGCGTAGGGGGCTGAAAAGTTACTCCTAGTACCAGGTTTGGCAGATGTAGCCACCATTGTAGAGAAGAGACCAGCTGGTCGGAGATCCGTACGGAGTCCGCTAGGCTCCCGGTGGCCTGATGCCATTGATTGCGAAGGCACCACTGAGCAGGACGCATGTTCAGTCGGGCATTGGGGGTCACATGGACCGTGGAAGCCATATGGCCGAGCAGTCGCAGAAAATGCCTGGCTGAGACCAGCGCATTGCTGTGAAAGTGGCCGGCGAGATCCATGAGCCGCTTGGCCCTGTCCAGAGGGAGGAAGGCCCGCGCCTGAAGTGTGTCCAACCGGGCGCCGATGAACTCGAGATTTTGAGAGGGGAGCAAAGTGGACTTTGCGAAGTTTATGACAAAACCCAAGTGCTGGAGCAGAGCCACAGTGCGATGAGTGGCTTGAGTGGCCTCCTGGGAAGACTGGGCTCTGATGAGCCAGTCGTCCAGGTATGGGAACACAAACAGACCTTGAAGTCTCAGATAAGCCGCCACCACTGCGAGGCATTTGGTGAACACCCTGGGTGCGGAGGATAGGCCAAAGGGCAGCACTCTGTACTGGTAATGATTTCCTCCCACAACAAATCTGAGATATTGTCTGTGGTCTGGATGAATGAGGATATGAGTATATGCATCTTTCAGATCCAAGGAGCATAGCCAGTCTCCCTGCTGGAGGTAGGGCAGCAGGATTCCAAGGGTAAGCATCTTGAACTTTTCCTTTGCAAGGAACTTGTTGAGGTTTCACAAGTCCAGGATGGGTCTGAGGCCTCCTGTTCTTTTTGGAATCAGGAAGTACCTGGAGTAAAACCCTTGACCCTTCAGGTGGTGGGGCACCGGTTCCACGGCTTGTTCCTGAACGAGACTTGCTAACTCCTGAAGGAGTAAGTCCCTGTGCAAAGGGAGTCTGGGAGGCTCCCCTGGAAAGTAGGAGGGAGGTACCTGGCGAAAGTTAAGAAGATAGCCCTTTTGAACTATGTGAAGTACCCAGGTATCTGTGGTGATGTTGGACCACCTTTGGGCAAAGTGGACCAGCCGGCCTCCTGTGCTGAGAGAAACCAGCTGAGGGGGAGAGGCTATGCTGAGGAAGTCAAAAACCCCCACCCTGCTGAGCAGGGGCCGGTGGTGCAGGCTTGGGGGCTTGCTGCCTACGGGACCCATTACCCCATCCCTTGGCCTGCTTTCCCTGTGGGGGAGCTGCTGAGGCCTGATACTGAGGGTAGTATTTATAGGCAGCACCTTTCCTCAGGTAAAAGGGCTTTTTCCCCGAGGTCTTCTTCTTTTGAGAAGGGGCAGAGGTCTTCCTCGAGAGACGAGTCCTGGTGAGAGTCTCCGTCTCGATTTGTGCAGCCTTCTCATCCATGGGCTTGCCAAAGAGGTTATCACCTCAGCAAGGGACATCGACCAACTTGTCCTGTACCCAGGGCTCGAGGTCGGACGTCTGAAGCCAAGCCTGGCGGCGTCCACCGATGCCGGCCGCAGCTACTCGAGCCGAAGCCTCAAAACCATCATAGGCTGCTCAAGATATAAACTTGGAGCACTCCCGAATACCAGTGGACAAGGTTTGGAACCTCTGCAAAGGTTCGTCGGAGAGACCAGCAGAGAACCCGGCTATTTCCTTAGCCAGGTCTCGGAGATACATGCCTATGTAAAGCTGGTATGTCTGGACTCGACAAGCAAGCATAGAGCCCTGGAAGCACTTTCTACCGAGGGCATCCAGGCTTCGGGCTTCCCTACCAGGGGGCACCGAGGAGTGCATCTTTTGACTCTTAAGTCTATGCATGGCCGATTCCACCACCATGGAATGGTGCGGTAGTTGTGCCTTCTGGAATACGGGGCTCTTGCGGACTCGATAAATGGAATCGACCCGCTTGCTTAATACCGGCGATGACGCCGGGCTCTCCCACATGCGGAAGAGAAGTCGTTCCAGCATCGGAGGAACCGGTACAATAAAGGCCTCCTTCGGGGGAGAGTCATATTGGAGGGCATCGAGTTCTTCGACTCGAGGCTCCTTCTCGGGATCCGCGGGGAAGGCCAGGGCCTTGGCCATATCCCTCACAAAGTCCGAGAACCGGGTATCCTCCGGGGGGGACCGTCTCCGAGGTTCGGACTCGGGGGAGTCCGAAGGGACACACCGAGTCCGAAAGGAACCAGGTGACTCTTCGTCCTCCGATTCCCAGGCCGACTCCTCAGAGGAGGAGTCGAGCGGCTCCGTTCGGACGGGCACCGATGCTATACGCTCCGACGCCGAGGGAGTCGGCGTCGACGACCTCGGTCCCGAATGGGAGGCCGAAGGAGACCTCGACCGAGGATCGACTCGAGCCCTCATGGACTCGAGGATCGGCTCGGTCCCGAAGAAAAAGGAGAAAAATAGAGAAAAAAAATCAACTTTTCTGCGGGGATTCACAGGCAACGTCTGTAGGGCTCCGCGGAAAAAAGAAGACTGAGCAAGATGGCACCCTTGGGCGGGAAGAGGACCGCGCATGTGCGCTGCAATTCCCAAAGGCTTTCTTTGAAAGCTGGGGAAAATTGCTCCGCGAGGGCTCCGTCGGCGCCGACGTCACCCATATGTGAGGACTGACTTCCTGCTTGGTCCTGGAGAAAAGATATTTTGTGTGGGAGGGAAGAAAAGTCTACGAAGGGCCGGGTATTGGAAGAGTAAGTGTAGATTGAGAATGGAAGGGTGAAATTTGAGTGGATAAAGCAATAAGGAAAGAAATGGAGGAAAGCGCAAAAGGGGAAAGATCAGTATGTTAAAGCAGATATAGAGAAAAAATTTGGAAAAAAATCTAAAAGAGAAGAAAGGAAAATGGATAGTTCGCAGAAGACAAAAAAACCAGAAGAAAGTGACTGGAGCAATTGCAACTGAAAAGAAAATGCACAAGCAACAAAAGGTAGAAAAATACTTTATTTTGAATTTATTAACTGGAATATATCAGCTCTGGGAAATGTGCATTCATCTTTTGTGTTTTGTTTAGTACAAGAGGAAATTAATTTATAGTTTTATTTCTCCAGTGTTGTTGTACATCCCAAGTTTGGCTTTTGGGGTTCCCAGTTTAATTACTGTCTTCCTATTTCTAAATTGTGATCCCTTGTTCTTTGGTGACGGTCTATATTCTGCATTTTAACCAAGCTGAGGTATTCTGTTCATGTAGTTTCTATTTGACCATGTCACTTGTTCTCTTTCCCCAGTAGGAGATGCATTGGTATTCTCTGAGATGTATTGGTTTAATATTTGCAGTGTTGCCTTTTGATAGGTAGGGTTTGGTGCTGTGTGAGTCCTGGCAGAGCTGTTATGATATGGTGGATTTGCTATGAGTTCTAAAAGGTCAGTGTTTATAGTACTTCCTAATGGGCCTGGCGGTTGGCACTGGAATATAGTAACGTAGAAATCTATTAGTCTTTCTTTATCCAGACACTCATTAAGAAGCATGTTTACTAAAAATGCATGTTAACATTATGCAAATATTTATGCAAATGAGGCCCCCTATGCAAATGAGGCCCCGCAATTAATCTCCGCACATGGCCCCGCACCCCCCTTGGGCCGCCCCTGAGTGAAACAATTATTTTCTTCTTTAATTAATAGATCTAGATAAGGGATCTGATGATCAAACGTGATCTGAAACCGCAAGTTAATGTCTAATTGGTTGATCCATTCATTGAAATGTGACCGTGTCTCTTCGGTGCCTTTCCAAAGAATTAAAACATCATCTATATAACGAATCCAGAGGGTTATATTGTCATTAAACGGGTGATCTTTCAAAAGGTTCTCCTCAAAGTTGAACATATATAAATTTGCTATATCTGGAGCCATGGAGGAGCCCATGGCTACACCTTTAATCTGCTTATAGAAGAGACTTCTAAAACAGAAAAAATGTCCACACAGAGCTAATTGTGCCAAGGTTACAAGAAAAGCTGTGGGAATGTGTTTGTGCATGGTCCTCTTAATTAAACACTTTTCAATAATGTCTAGCGCCTCCAATTGTGCGATATTGGTGTACAATGATTCCACATCCAATGTTACTAATATAATCTCTGACTCAAAATTGTTAAAGGAAGATAAAATTTCTATGACATGCGTGGAATCTCGCACATACGACCACATATCATGTACAAACTGACGCAACAAGAGATCCAAAAACTTTGAAATAGGCTCTAGTAGAGAACCAATAGTGTCTCTCTCTCTCTCATTGCCCCCCCCCAAACAAAGCTAGTGCTCTCTTACTGTCTCCCCCCACCCCACCAGCCATCACCTTGGCTCTTTCATTTCCACCCTCCCCTCAAAGAGCTTGAGCAGCATGGTAGAGGAAGATCCTGCTAAACTCATCATTTCAAGTCTCGTGAGACTTGAAATAGCACAGTCAGCAAGTACTAACTCCCCCACACGGCTTGAGCTCTTTGTGAAGAGCCGATCGCAATGCAGGGAGGAATTGCCAAGCTGAACTTGAGGCTTTCATATCCTGGGCGCCAGGGTGCAATTTGACCTGGAGCCGAGGATTTATCAAGCCTTGAGATAGGTAGTGCACTTAACATGCTCCTAACATGGGGTTTAGCATGCAGTTTGGGCATCACACTAACTAGTAAGGGACTCCTGCACTAAAAAATCTTATACTGCTGTGGTAGTGCACATTTGGGCAGAGTGCAAGTTTTACCAATATAATGTGACTAGTGCAGCCATTAGTGGCCTGAACTAACTGCATTTGATATTATTAGCATGGGTGTAATTATGTAAACAGCATCTCAAAGGGTGGCCTTAAGTGTACCTGCTGCCAGCTTGTGCAGTGCCACATCTAGAGTTCATATTTATGCCCCTGAAGTTAGCGCTGACATCCCAATGCTACTATCATGATCCACATACACATTGCTGGTGTGGGGCTTAGTAAGCATGCCCCACAGTGCTATACGTTTTAGCCGCTATAGAAAGATGCACGCCTAGGATAGTGTGAGTTAAACACATGCTTGGAACTGTGTGCTTGCACATTTGCAAACATCTTCAAAAATCAGCAGGTATAGCGTAGTTACTCACTTGTAACAAGTGATCTCCGGGAACAGCAGGAATTTAGTCTTCACATATGGGTGACATCGGTACAGATGGAGTCCCCCCCAGCATCCAATAGGAAAGCTTTTGTAAGCACTCCACTGCACCTGCACAATGGCCTTCCTGACTTCCCAACTCCTTTCTTCAGTTGAGTTTGTAACTGAGAAAGGAGAGTAAATGATTACCTACAGCTCCTAGGGAAGGAGGGTGGGTTGTGAAGACTAAATTGCTGCTGATCCCAGAGATCACCTGCTACAGGTGAGTAATTATGCTATCTCCAGCAACAAGCAGGAATGTAGTCTTCACATATGGGACTCCCTAGCTCCAGGAAGCCAGAAATAGTGACTTCAGAACTAGAGATTTGCCTCCGAGTAGCCTCGAGAGGTCATAGATCCTATATGGATTTCTGGTATCGACAAAGTCCAGGATGGAGGGTAGGAGTTGCGTCTGTCTGAAAAAGGTGCGGGAGTACAGCTTGACCAAACATTGCATCCCGGCAGGAGTCCTTGCCCAGATAATAACTGGCAGTGAAGGTATGGACAGAAGACCAAGTTGCTGCCTTGCAAATTTCATCAATGTCTATACAGCGTAAGTTTGCCTTCGAGGTGGCTACGGCACGAACGTTGTGAGCTGTGACATTCCCTTCTAGGACGAGTCCTGCTTTGTCATAGGCAAATGAAATGCAGTCTGCTATCCATCTGGAGAGCCAACATTTAGATACAGGAAGACCCAGATGACTAGGGTCAAAGGAGATGAACAATTGTGAGGCTTTACGATGACTCAGAGTTCTTTGGAGATAAGCCATTGCACGCTTGCAGTCAAGAGTGTGCAAAGTTGCTGCCACTTAAGATGCATGTGGTCTAGGAAAGACGACTGGAAGGTAAATCGACTAGTTTAAATAGAAAGGAGACAACACCTTTAGCATAAAGTGTGGGTGAGTCCAAAGGACGATCATGTCAGAGTGGAACTGGGTATGGGGGGGTCCACCACCAAAGCCTGAAGCTCACTGATGCGTCTAGCTGAAGTGAGGGCAATGAGGAAGAGTATCTTCCAAGACAGGAATTTCATGGAGGTCGTGGTCAATGGTTCAAAGGGCAGCTTGAGAAACTGCACTAGAATGATGCTGAGGTCCCAAGCCACCAGAGGTGGCTTGATGGGTGGTTTGGACAGCAGGAGACCTCTTATGAAACATGCTACTAGCAGACGTAAGAAGATGGGCTGTCCGTCTAGTAGGTGGTGAGAGGCTGCAATGGCACCAAAATGGACTCTCACAGAGTTGGTCTTTAGACTCATCAAGGAGATACAGGAGGAATGACTCCACTGGGGCAGAAAAGGGATTGAGATCTTTCTGGGAACACCAGATGGAGGATCTACGCCACTTGAAAACACATGAACATCTGATGGAGAGCTTTCTGGAAAACAGTAGGATTTCTTTAACCTCTTGTGGAAGGTCAATGTCCTGTAATACTATGCTCTCAGCATCCAAGATGAGGCGGAGAGACTGTGGATTGAGATGGAGCAGCAAGCCATTGTCCTGGAAGAGGAGATCGGGCACAGATCCCAATCCAAGAGGCTGAGTGAGCCAGACATAGTAGCAGTGGAAACTACTGTTACCACAGCCAGTGAGAGGCTATGAGAATTGTGGAGCACTTGTCGGACTGAAGCATGAAAAGCATCTTGGGAATGAGGGGTATGGAAGGGAAAGCATAGAGCAGACCTTGACCCCAGTGCAGGTGAAAGGCATCCGCCTGTTGCTTGCTGGATGCCGGAGTCCTTGTTCAGAAGCAAGGAAGTTTGCATTCTGTGGAGTAGCAAACAGATCTATGACTGGAGTTCCCCTGGTCTGGAAGATGTAGGACGTTGTGTCCAAATGGAGAGACTATTCATGATGAAGAAGGATCAGACTCAGTTTGTCTGCCAAAATATTGAGCTCCCACAGGAAATGGCAAAGAACCACAGGTGAAGGGTCTCCTTGCAGAGGAACCATGAGCCTTTTCCTCCCTGTTTGTTCACATAGAACATGGCCACCTGATTGTCCATCCTAACTAGGACCTGTTGTAACCTGAGGTGGTGTTGCAACACTGAGGGCGTTCGAGATAGCACGAAGTTCTAGAAGATTGATTTTGAGATGTGACTCGTGCGCTGTCCAGAGCCCCTGTGTGGACAGGTCACCCAGGTGTGCTCCCCAACCCAGTTTGGAGGCATATGTCAGGGTGTTTTGAAGTAGAAGCATCTGAAAAGGTGACCCTAACGAGCAGATTTTCTGGAGAACACCACCACTGAATAAATGTGGTTAGAGAGACAGTGACCTGAATCTTGTCCCAGAGATGGCCAGAGGCCTGGGTCCACTGGGAGGCAAGAGTCCATTGTGCTTTGTGCATATGTAATGAGGCATATGGAATGATATGTACTATAGAGGCAATGTGCCGGCAGTCAAGTCAGATGGTCCTGTTGGAGCATCTGGGATGCTAGTTCAATTAGACGGGCACAGCAGAGCTGGGACAGAAATACCCTGGACCTTTGGGTGTCCAGGAGGGCTCCGATGAACTCTAACTTTTGGGTTGGAGTGAGCTGGGATTTTGGGAAGTTTATGACAAATCCCAAATGTTGTAGTACCATGATGGTAAGATGCAAGGAAAACTGCACCTCTTGTGAGGTGTCTGCTT
Source organism: Ichthyophis bannanicus (assembly GCA_033557465.1). Taxonomy (NCBI): domain Eukaryota; kingdom Metazoa; phylum Chordata; class Amphibia; order Gymnophiona; family Ichthyophiidae; genus Ichthyophis; species Ichthyophis bannanicus. The sequence goes on along the minus strand of CM066043.1, from coordinate 121,566,135 downwards.
TTATGAGCCAGTTGTCTAAGTAAGGGAGGAGTGGCCTAGTGGTTGGGGCAAGTTACCTCAGGCCGGGGGCTCAAATCCCACTAGAGGACAGCAACCTTGGGCCGCAAGGACTGGGGTTTCTAGTCCCACAGGTGCTCCTTGTAGTCTTGGGCAAGCCCCTTAACCCTCCATTGCCCATGTTCCCTGTAAGTATTAGTGTATGTCTCATATCCCCTCGTGTTAAATGTATCCCCCAATTGTGTTGTGACCACTTTGATTGAAGGATAAGGTGGTATACAAAACTGTCTAAATAAAGACGAATATCCCCAGAGACCTTAGATATGCGGCCACGACTGCCATGCAGTTTGTGAAAACTCTTGGACTAGAAGCGAGTACAAAGGGAAGTACTCTATATTGATAATGTGTTCCCTGAAAGGTAAAGCATAGATATTTCCTGTGTCCTGGATGGATAAGGATATGTGCATATGTTTCTTTTAGATCTATAGAACAGATCTAGTCCCAACTCTGAAGGTAGGGAAGAGGAGTCCTGAGGGAGATCATTTGAACTTTTCTCTTATTAGAAACTTGAGGTTTCTGAGGTCCAGAATGGGCCTGAATCCTCTGGTTTTCTTTGGAATGAGGAAGTATGGAGAATAGAAGCCCATTCCTTGTTGGGATGGCGAGAACTTTTTTATGGTGCCCTGGGTCAGAAGAGACGATATCTCATCCCGTAGGAGTGCAGTAAGAGGGGGCTGTGTTTGAAATTCCCCCATGAAAGTGGAGGTGGGCAGAGTTTGCAGATGACGTCTGTACCCCTCCTGGACTATGTTTAGTGTCCAATGGTCTCAGGTGATGAGATGCAATCTGTGGTCATAGAGACACAGTCTGCCTGCTATGTAGAGGAGGTGGGGGACCTTCAGGGACAGGGTGGCAATGTTCTCTAGAAAGGAGTAAAAAACCAGGTGTAGACTGGCTGCACAGCTGGCTGAGATTCAGCCCCCTGTGGTTTCTTCTGCTGCTTATGAGTTTGTGGCCTCTTCTGTGGTGCTCGAGTCTGGAACCAAAAGGCAGGTGAATAAAAAGAGTAAAATTTCTTTTTGTAGAAAGAAAAAAAGGCAACTATAAGGAAATCTAATAGGGTCAGCTGTTGTTCTAGACAATCTCTTCAGAGTAGTGTTTTCTGACTTATTGAGAGGCCTTATCTTGCCAGTCTTTGCCAAAAAAGCTGGGCAACATACCTTGCACTGGTGAAAACCTATCTTGAACCCACTATTCAAGATCTGAGGCTTGAAGCCATGTAATTCTGCATAGACTGATGTATATTGCCGAGGCCCTGCTTGTACATTTGAAAGCATCGAAGGCGGCCTCTATTAACAAACTTCAATATGTTCTGGCTATGCTTGACTGCTCTCTTATCTGGAAGAAGAGGGGCAAAGGCTTCAAGATCCCTGGATACCTCTTCTCTTTGAGGAACATTCCCATGTAGAGTATACAGGAGTTAATCCTAGCAGAGATCATGGAAGCATTGACCACAAATGCATCGAGGGTGCTCGATTCTCTACCTCAAGGGTTAGAGTAGTGGGTCTGAACTTTTGATTCTGCGCATCGCCAATTCGGCCATAATGGAATAGTGGGGAACTATGGTTTTTGGAAGCCCGGGCACTCTGGTACCCGATACATTGTATCGAGGTGTCAACTGAGGGGAGACCATGAGGTGATTCTCCCACATACAGAGCATAGGATCATGAAGGATGCACCGGCAGAGTGTCCGCCTCCTTTGGTGCTGTTGGATATTGGAAAATCTCCAACACCTCTGCCCTTGGCTTCTTTTCTGATGTTACCATGAAGGGGAGACCCCTGGCTAGATCTCGAATGAATTCCTGGAAGGACATGTCCTCTGGAGGCAACATGTGTCGCTGTTGAGGTGGAGAAGGCTCCGAAGGAAGGTCCTGGGACCCACTGGAATGAAGCAATTCACCATCCGAAACACAAATTGGAATGGGAAGACTACCAATGCGTATTGTGTCCACCCGAAGCTCATTGTCGGCACCGGTGTTCTGAAATATTGGCCTCGATGAGCCATTTGGGTTGGGAACAGATATCTGTGATGATTTCAGGGAGGGAATGGGTGGCAGCGATGTTGACACCATGTGCATTAGCCCTGATGTCATGCTGGCAACTGGTGTCAGTACCAACGGGTTGGTACATGGAGCCAAGGGCTTCATAGGTACCGAGGCTGGCAGGAGAGCTGCTAAGCTCTTCTCAATGGCCAGTATGCACTGATCCATCAAGGTTACTGATGCCTGGTTATCAGTCGTGGATACCTGTGCTACCGTCTCTGAGCATGGCACAAGTAGCTCTCCAGAAACAGAGGCCAAGGGAGCATCCTGGAGCCCCTCTGTGGCTTTGGAGGACAGGGCCTCCTGCCGGGGCTGTTTGGCAGGTCAATCTACTTCTGATGCAATGCCTGAGGGATCTTGATGCCTCGAGTGAGATCTACCCCTAGAGATTTTTTCTTGCTTTGATGCAGACTTGGGCTTTGACTCTGAGGATACCTGGGATCCATGAGAGGAGGATAAAACCCTCAAAGTGGATGCCAATGATACCATGTCCAAGACGAACAGTGTCCCAAATTTAGAGGCCCTGTTCTGTAGGCCTCTGAGTCATCTTTTGACAGAGGGGACAGTCTTTTGACTGGTGATCTGGGCCAAGGCATTTTAGACAAAAGTCATGTGTGTTAATTGCTGGGATGGTGCAGGCACACTTGGAACTGGTTTCTCCATGCCTTCAATGATGGGAAGGTTATGGTAGGCATAAGGCCTAGAAGGGTGTTGAGATGCCCGGTGTTTGTTTTTTATTAGGAAAAGTAAAAGAAGAAAGGAAAAGAAAATGAGGGAACTTGCGATGTCTTTGACGGTGCCGGTAATGACGGGAAGGCAGAGGCACTATCCACAAAGTTTCTGCGGTGACAGGATTTGCTTCCTGCGGGCTCTGCAGAATATGAAGAACTGAAAGCGAGGAAGTTGGAAAGACAGTCACACAGGCGGAGTGGGATGCTCCCAAAAGCTTTCCTATTGGATGCTGGGGAGCATTCCCATGCAGGCTCCGTCGGTACCAACATCACCCATACGTGAAGACTACATTCCTGGTTGTTCCTGGAGATACAATGTATACGGGTACCTTTCCTAACCAATTTTCTAAATGAAAGAGTGTGTGTATTTTTCTTTATTTATAAAGTTTCAAAATCTACATTTCAAATAAAAAATAAAAATATCAAAACAGAGTGTAGCAAACAAAAACATAATAATCCAGGAAGTTATAAGGAAAGCTTACCAGCCCTTATCTAGAAGGCAGAGCAAAACTAATCAGGAAAACACAAACCTTCCAACAAAGCCAACTACTTAATCATCCCTATAGGCATCATGCCTTCTTCCAATCAGCAATAAATGTGTCTAAATGGTTCTATGAAATTTTTCAAAGCATGTATTTTTACTTAGAAAATTCCACATGGACTATGTATATAAAATCTTTGGATGTTCCCTCAAATCAAGTGCTAAGACTACACTGGTAAACGAAATCCAAAACATTTTCTGTCACAGAAATGAAAATGACTGATTCTAGTACTATTTTTGGTTATGAACTCGGATATGTACTTAGAAATTCTCCATCACGTAACGTTTTTGAGCGACATGTAGTTTAAATTTAGACTATGTTGCTCATATTTACATTAGATGTATATTGTAATGTAATGTCCCTAAAAGGTAGTTGTATATGATTTTCTGCTGTATTGCGCCTCAAGAACATCCCTCTTAAGGGTCCAACAATAGTCTGCAAGCATACTGGAGCTCCACTTGTCCTGGTACCTATTTTCCATTACCGAAATGTCCTGAGGAAACTTTTCCCCATGTTCAATACTGACTGCTCCTAGATTTGCAGGAAAAAATCCAGGTGTGAATGCAAGAAGTGCATTTTCAAAGACATGTTACATCCCAGTTGCTGGTAAGATTTCAGTAGAGTATCCACTGATTCTGCGCAGTTGTCTGCCTTATTTCCCAAGACTCCCATGCAGCTCTTTCAGTTTCATTCAACTGGAAATGTCTTTCTTAGATATGCAAATCCAAGTCTACTTCTATCCATGGCTTTTACAAAGTGCTTCATAAGACCCAACTTTATATGGAGTGGAGGTAGATATACTTTATTTGGCTCCACAAGTGGGTCATGTGCAACATTTTTCTGGCCTGGGACTAGTGATGTTCTCTTTGGCCACTATTTCCGGATGTAAGGATTTTTCCTGTCCTTGCTGTTCCACTCACACAGAAACTAATACTTTGTCCAACCAAGCTGTTGTCCAAGCAAGAGGGCAATTTTTAAATCGCCACAAATATTCCACTTATGTTCTTCATACTTTGTCAAGTAAATGTGGTTCAGAAGAGGAACCGGATGCCTCAAAGCTTGGATCCTGCATTACATCATCGCCATCATCATCATCATCAGCATTCATTGGTTCTTCTTCTTCTTCTTCACCCTCATTCATGAAGATTTTCTGGAGGTTTTGGCACCACAATTCTTGACAGTGAGGCTCAGGCCTCATGGCAGATGGTAAATCTGGGTAATTTACAGTGTGTTTTGATTTTGAAGTAATGCCTGCAATGTTTGTAAGGCAAACGTAGCAATCTGTCAAGTGATCTCTTGGTTCCCTCCAGATCATTGAAACAGCAAAATTCATGTGTCGAACACCCTTTACCCAACCTGTTAGGAGTCTGACACAGGTAATACAGCAGATGTGAGGCGCACAATTTTTGTCCTGGTCACCGACTTGACATCCAAAGTACAGCTTATAACATGTCTTAACAAGCGGAGTAAAACGTCTTCTCTGCTTCTTAAAAGTAACCTCACCGCAAATGTAGCAAAATGAATCCGGACGATTAACACACTTTCGAGGCATTGTTAAACTACAAGCGATAACAATAATATTTATTAACCAACTGTGGTTTATGAAATAGATTAACACAAACTCACATCCATTCAGATTCTGTTTTTTGTAAACAATCCAAACCACAATCGCTGACGGTGACAGAAAGCATACCAATACATGACTCAGCATTTTCTGTTTGCATCAGCCGGACCAGTAGTGCAAGGGGCCCGGTTAATGAATTATATTATAACCACATGACTCAGTATTTTTGGTTATGGCTGACAACATACAATAATAATTATGATGGACTTTTTTGTATTCAACCTTTGTTTACTGAAACAAAACTAACGGCTAATTTACAGTAATGTACACACTTTACGACATGATATCTCCTGAAGTATGGGTGATAGAAAAAGCGTAGTTACTCACCTGTAACAGGTGTTCTCCAGGAGCAGCAGGAATCAGTCCTCACATATGGGTGACGTCGGCGTCGACGGAGCCCTCGTGCGGAGCATTTCCCCAGCTTTCAAAGAAAGCCTTTGGGAATGCAGCATGCATGCGCGGTCCCCTTCCCGCCCAAGGGTGCCATCTTGCTCAGTCTGATGACATAGCTAAAAGACAGCAAAAAACAAAATGAAATATATATGACTGCAACTCCAAGGGGAGGAGGGAGGGTCATGAGGACTGATTCCTGCTGCTCCTGGAGAACACCTGTTACAGGTGAGTAACTATGCTTTCTCCAGGACCAAGCAGGAAGTCAGTCCTCACATATGGGACTCCCTAGCTCTAAGCTACCGAGAACCCAAAGCTGAAAAATAAGCTCCCTCTAGAGCCTCAGCATGCGTGATAAGAATCTTCTCTGAGAACGCCCCCCGAACGGTAGCCCAACACAAGGGCCGGAGGGTAGGAGTTGCCTAAACCTCAAAGAGATTACGGAGTACCGCCTGTCCGAAAGCACTGTCCCTGCGGGACTCCCTCTCGAGGCAGTAATGGGCCGCAAAAGTCTGGCTTGAAGACCAAGTAGCGGCCCGGCAGATGTCTGCCAACAGAACAGAGCGGAGCGGAGATGAGCTACTGACGCAGCCTTCGCCCTGACACGGTGGGCAATGACTCGACCCTGCAAGGAGAGGCCAGCTGCCCTGTACGCCCAGGCAATACAGTCTGCTACCCAAATGGACAGGGTACGCTTGGACACAGGTAACCCCAGCTTATTAGGGTCAAAAAATACGAAGAGCTGAACAGCCCTTCGATGCCCCTGCGTACGGTCAATGTAGAAAGACAACGCCCTCCCACAGTCCAGTGTATGCAAGACCATCTCAGCCCGGCTGGCATTCGGCCTGGGAAAGAAGGTCGGAAGAACCACCTCCTGATTGAGGTGGAAGGAGGAGACAACCTTTGGAAGGAACTTAGGATGAGTCCGCAAGACCACCCTGTTCCTATAGAAGCGTGTGTACGGTCTATCAGAAACCAGAGCCTGTAGTTCACCCACACACCTGGCCGAAGTAAGAGCCACCAAGAACAATGCCTTCCAGGAAAGGAAGCGTAAATGACAGGTAGCCATCGGCTCAAATGGTGGGCGAGTAAGTTGTTACAAGACCACATTCAAATCCCACTCAGGAGCTGGTGGACGAAACGGAGGCTTGAGCAAAAGCAGGCCTCTGAGGAAACGGGCCACTAAGGGGTGGACCGACAAAGACTGGCCCTCCACCAGTGAGTGGTGCGCTGACAAAGCACTGAGGCGGACCCGAACAGAGTTGGATTTAAGGCCTAGGTCCGACAGGTGAAGCAGATACTGCAGCACCACTGGTACCAGGCATGAGAATGGATCCTCTTGGCGCTAAGCACACCAGGTGGAGAACCTACGCCACTTGAGGGCATAAGATTTCCAGGTGGATTGTCTCCTAGAGGCCAAAACCACCTCCTCCATTTCCCTAGGTAGAAGTAAGGGGACTAGAACTACCCTTTCAGCAGCCAGGCCATCAAATGGAGGGACTGGAGGTTGGGGTGCAGGAGAGATCCCTGATCCTGAGACAGGATATCGGGTTGCACCCCCAGAGGGAGTGCAGTGTCCACCGCCAATTGCAGAAGGAGTGGAAACCACGGTTGCCTCGGCCATCTGGGGGCTACCAGGATCAGCGAGGCCCTGTCCCGAAGAAAGTTGAATAGGGTTCGGGCTACTAGAGGTGTTGGAGGAAACGCATACAGCAAGCCCGTAGACCAAGAGATTAGGAAGGCATCTTATGCCATTTGCAGAGGATGCGGTTGTCTGGAACAGAACCTGGGTAGCTGACAGTTCAGTGGACTGGCAAAGATCTATGGTTGGAAGACCCCATTTCAGGAAGATCTGCTGGACCACTAGGGAATTCAAATGCCATTCGTGAGGCTGTAGAATCCTGCTCAACCTGTCTGCCAGGTAATTTTCTTGGCCAGGCAGATAAACTGCCTTGAGAAACATGCCCCACTTGACTGCAAAGTCGCACAAGGCCTGCGCTTCCTGGCACAGAAGCTTGGACCCTGTGCCTCCTTGTTTGTTCACACCTGTGTGTCTGGTGGTGCCTGGAAAGGCACCCCTCTGATCAGGTTTGGGAGATATAGCCACCACTGCAAGGAGGCTGCTAGTAGTTTGGACACTCTTATTCTGTCTCTTAAGTCTCCTGTGGCTTGTATCCACTGAGCTGAGGCACCATTGAGCAGGCCACATATGCAGGCGAGCATTTGGAATTACATGGACCGTGGATGCCATGTGGCCCAAAAGCCGCAGGAAATGTCTGGCAGAGACCAGAGATCCACTGCGAAACTGCTGGGCCAGAGCCATCAGTCTGTGAGCCCTGTTCCCAGGCAAATAGGCCATTGCTTGCAAGGTATCCAACCTCACCCCTATGAACTCTACGTCCTGTGAGGGGAGCAAAGTGGACTTTGCGAAGTTTATGACGAAGCCTAGGTGCTGGAGAAGAGAGACAGTGCGAAGAGTGGCTTGTCTGGCCTCCTGTGGAGAATGACCCCTGATGAGCCAGTCATCCAGGTATGGAAAGGCAAAAATGCCCTGGTTTCTGAGATAGGCTGCCACCACCGCCAGGCATTTGGTGAAAACCCTGGGTGCGGAGGTTAGGCCAAATGGAAGTACTCTGTACTGGAAATGATTTCCTCCCACTACAAATCTGAGACATTGTCTGTGGTCAGGATGAATGAGGATGTGAGTGTAAGCATCCTTCAGGTCTAAGGAGCATAGCCAATCTCCCTGCTGGAGGTAGGGCAGCAGTATCCCAAGGGTAAGCATCTTGAACTTTTCCCTCTCCAGGAACTTGTTTAGGTTTCGCAAGTCTAGGATTGGCCTGAGGCCTCCTGTCCTTTTTAGTACCAGAAAGTACCTTGAATAGAAGCCTTGGCCTCTCAGGTGGTGAGGCACCGGTTCCACCGCCTGCTCCCTGAGAAGACTTGCCAACTCCTGAAGGAGGAGGTTCCCGTGCAGAGGGAGTCTTGGAGGCTCCCCTGGAAAATAGGAGGGGGGTAACAGGTTGAAGTGGAGCAAATAGCCCTTCTGGACTATGCTCAGTACCCAGGCATACCCTGTTATGGAACCTGTGGGCGTACAGTGTCAGCTGGCCTCCTGTGCTGAGAGGAGCCAGCTGAGGAGGAGAGGCTATGCAGTGGGAGTCAAAACCCCGCTCCCTGCTGTGCAGGAGCCGGAGCTGGCGGCTTGGGGGTTTTCTGCCTACGGAGCCCATGTCCCTGCCCCTTGGCCTGCTGACCCTGTTGGGGAGATGGAGAGGCCTGGAATTGAGGGTAGGATTTGTAGGCAGAGGCCTTCCTCGGGTAAAAGGGCTTTTTCCCAGAGCCCTCCTTCTGAGAAGGGGCAGAAGTCTTCCTGGACAGCCTTGTCCTGGTGAGAGTCTCGGTCTCGATTTCTGCAGCCTTTTCAGCCATCGGTTTGCCGAAGAAGTTCTCACCCTGGCAAGAGACATCAACCAACTTGTCCTGGACCCATGGCTCGAGGTCCGATGACTGTAGCCAGGCCTGACGGTGCGTACCGATGCCGGCCGCTGCTACTCGGGCCGAAGCCTCGAAGCCATCATAGGCTGCTCGAGATATAAACTTCGAGCACTCTCGAATCCCCGATGACAAGGCCTTGAACCTCTGCAAAGGTTCCTCGGAGAGGCCAGCAGAGAACCCGGCAATCTCCTTTGCCAGGTCTCGGAGGTACATGCCCATGTACAGCTGGCAAGTCTGGACATGGCAAGCCAGCATAGAGCCCTGGAAGCACTTCCTACCGAGGGCATCCAGGTTCCGGGCCTCCCTGCCGGGAGGGAACCGAGGAGTGCATCTGACTCTTCAGACGATGCATGGCCGATTCCACAACCATGGAGTGGTGCGGTAGCTGTGCCTTCTGGAACCCAGGGCTCTTACGGACTCGATAAATGAAATCGGCCCATTTGCTGAGAACCGGCACCGAGGCCAGTGCCTCCCACATGCGGAAGAGCAGCCGTTCCAGCATCGGAGGAACCGGTACAGTAAAGGCCTCCTTCGGGGGAGAGTCATACTGGAGGGCTTCGAGCTCTTCGACTCAAGGCTCCTCCACAGCATCCGTGGGGAAGGCCAAGGCCTTGGCCATATCCCTCATGAAGTCCGAGAACCGGGTATCCTCCGGGGGGGACCTTCTCCGAGGCTCGGAATCTGGTGAGTCCGATGGGACGCACCGGGTCCGAAAAGTGAATGGGGACTCCTTGTCCTCCGTCTCCCACCCCGACCTCTCTGAGGAGGAATCTAGCGGCTCCGGTCGGGCGGGCACCGATGCCATTTGCCCCGACGCTGAGGGTATCGGTGTCGACGACCTCGGCCCTGTACGGGAGGCTGAGGGAGACCTCGGCTGAGGATCGACACGAAACCACATGGACTGAAGGATCAGCTCAGCCTCCGGGGTCGACTTGGACGTCGAGGTCCTGGTGGTCGGGGCAGATGCACCGGTCAGACCAGCGATCAGCACCCGCTGCTGTTCCATGAAGGCAGCCAAGCTGCTCTCCAAGGCCGTCAACCTGAGTCTGAACTCAGGAGACTCAGCAGCCCCCGATGGCATTGGGGCCGACATCGGCTCCCCCGGAGGAGAGTCAATGAGGACTACAGCACTCACGTGACTCAGGGACTCCGGCTCCACACGAGGCAATTTTGCAGGTCTCTCCGGCTCCGAGGACCCGGGACGGCGGTCGGGGCTATGCGACCTGGCCCGCGAAGGACCAAGAGCGTCCACCAATGCCGCCCTCACGGGTTTCTTCTAAGGAAAATCAACTTTTACCGGGTAACTAGGACAGATGTCCGTCGGGCTCCGCGGAAAAAAGAAGACTGAGCAACATGGAACCCTTGGGTGGGAAGGGGACCGCGCATGCGCGCTGCATTCCCAAAGGCTTTCTTTGAAAGCTGGGGAAATGCTCCGCACGAGGGCTCCGTCGACGCCGACGTCACCCATATGTGAGGACTGACTTCCTGCTTGGTCCTGGAGAAATTCTGATACCATATTTGTAAACAATGGGAAAAATTACATATGAAACAGGTCAGACCGGGTCTGTGACAAAAATTGTGTTGACCAGTGCTATTTATGCTGCTCCATGAAGGATTATTTTTGCAGAACATATGTTATTAGTAGGAAGAGCACAGCTTCAAATTCTGCTCTATGAAAATGCAATGAAACTAGACAATAGGGATTCTAACACAGACTTTCTAGAAGAGGCTGAACAAAGGCAATACTGGAATCAAATCCAGTATTCTGACAATGTAGAGATGTTTCCAGCTAAAAATGCAATATAAGCCAAAGAAGGAAAATTACACAAACCGATAGACATAGTTCAAAAGAAAAAGACCCTGCTTACCATTGTCTAACATCTTTGTGCAGTGGCACATCTGGTCTGTATTTCCTGTATGGTACATTCCTGGCCATGTAATCTAAAGATTCCAAGAGGTCGATCATACTTAGATACTGTATATACAAAAACAAAACAAAAGCACACAGAATATATTTACCAAATGAATTTGGAACATTTGTCGTCATTACCTAATGCCAAACCATACAGACCATGCTATTGAGACATATGCAGATGCATCTATTGCAACATTAATCCGACCATGTGTTATCTACATAAGTAGATATTATGGTATCAATTAAATAGCATGTATTACCATTTGCTATGATGATCTTTTCTAGCATGGACTAACAATGAAGTTATAATCTTGCTTCAGTCACAATTAACACTGTAACCCAATGTCTTTAGACTGTCAGCATGCACAAATAAGCAGGCACAGTATGTATGTTACATATAAAACCATTTGTCCGTTGAAATCTGAAAACATCATCATTATGCTTTTGTTAGAAGTACATGGCATTTGCCTATTACAACTACTGCAAAACCAGGCCTCGTTGGGTGCTGTGTTCTGTGATTTCACAGTATGCAGGCAAGTTAACATCTAAGCATAGGTGTTGTATATAATACACATGTAATGTGTGCTACCAAAGTCAATGCCAGCTCCTGACAACCCAGCAGACTCTAGGTTTTCTTGGCAAGGTGTGACCAGATTGCCAGGCCTTTTTTTCCTGAGGCATTGGAGGTAAAGGGAAATGTCCAAAGCCATAAGGAATGCCAGTGGGAATCAAACCTGGTCTTGTCACCTTTAACCACTAGGCTACTTCTCCACTCCGATGTGTATAATAGGTCATACTAAATAGGAAAAAAAATTAGAAAAATAAATGGATAATATTAGGGGATATGTTTTGATCTCTGTACGCTAGACAGGTCAATAGGATTTCTTTTCTTGACCCATGCAGAGTAGCCCTAATAACCTTTGGTAACCTCTGTGAGGAGTAACACATAGTTAAAAAGCATAAAATGATGCATTCGGAGGTCTTTTTTCCCCTATATTTAAATTCATTAAATTCAATTGATCTGCATTTTGGTGTGATTTCTATTACTGATTTTGGGTGTGTGGTAAAAAGCTGAGCCACTTATATGGATAAGTCTAACCAAATTAGTTTAGAAGGAGGGGTATGACTAAGCGTATTGCAGACTAAGCCAAAATTGTATCTGCTCCAGTGGTGGTATGTAGCAACTATACAGATATTAACATTATACTTGCTAATGTAAATGGCTATTTGTGGATTTTCAGCTGCACTATCTAAAATGCACATAGGGTTGAACATTTAAGATATCTGTAACACTGTGTGATCGGCGTACAGCTGAAGAATATGGACCACTACCATCTTAAAAAAAATTATGTCATGTTCATTGTAAAAATTTTGGCTTTCACTGACCTGAACTTTGGTGAGCTCTATCGCAATGTTCTGTACTTCCATGTTACAATCAATTTTGGGGGTTTTCAGTTCCATTTCTGCATATGGATTGATGTAGAATTTTGCAGAAGCTGACACTGGTCTGAAAACTTAATAAAAATTCATATGTTTGTAAAATAATTTCTAGTTTATAAAGAAAATGTTCATTTTAAAAATCACAATAAATACAATCAAAACACCACATGCTCAAACTTATGAAGCACTGTCCGCATTTGAAAACTCTGGTAAGATATTTTAAACATGCAACATAAAACAGATCTAAAATGTGAATTGTTTAAAAACATTCTAGTACTATATTCCTCTTTATAAATCAAGATATGACTATATATTTTAAAACAAGTCATTTCATATTAGACATGTAGAACAAAACGTGACCTAAAGATACAATCAAAAGGCATCACTACATTTGTAACCACCATTTACCTGAATTCAGTCTCTACTTACTGTACTGACAGTCTTTGGCTTCACTGTTGCAAGTTGGAATTCCTCTTTTCAGTTCTTTCTGAAACAAAAACAAAACACAGGTATTTTTATATGTAGAAATGGACAAGGGAACTCAAGAAAAAAAAATACATACTGATGCAGACATTATTTCTTATAAATTTGACTGTCCAGAAAGCATAGTTACTCACCTGTAACAGGTGATCTCCGGGAACAGCAAGAATTTAGTCTTCACATATGGGTATCGTCGGTACCGATGCAGCCTGCGCAGGAACGCTCCCCAGCATCCAATAGGAAAGCTGTTGGGAGCATCCCACAGCGCCCGCATGTTGACTTCCCGCCTTTCCCAACTATCCCTCTCCAGTTGAATTTAAAGCTGAGACAAAGAGAGAGGGAAAGAGAGAAAGAGAGAGATAGATACTACTCCTAGGGGAGGTGGGTGGGTTGTGAAAACTAAATTCCTGCTGTTCCCGGAGATCACCTGTTACAGGTAAGTAACTATGCTATCTCCAGGAACAAGCAGGAATGTAGTCTTCACATATGGGGACTCCCTAGCTGCAGATGCCAGGGAGAAAGCCAAAGAAGTTGTGTGCCCTTGTGAAAGGGCTCCACTTCCCCCATGGATCTCTGGCATCCTACCAGGGATGGTGGGTAGGAGTTGATTAAGTATGGAACAGGTGTTGAAGAACAGCCTGACCAAACAAGGCATCCCGGCAGGAGTCCCTGTCTAAGCAGTAATGGGCTGTGACGGTATGAACCGAAGCCCAAGTAGCTGCTCGACAGATGTGTCGATAGACACAGAGCGAAGATGAGCCATAGAAGCTGCCATGGCTCTCACATTGTGAGCTGTGACATGGCCTTCAAGAGGAAGGTTTTTACTCTCATAGGCAAAAGATATACACTGTGCAAGCCAGCTGGACAGTGTTCTTTTGGAGACTGGAAGTCCCAAATGACTAGGATCAAAAGCAACAAGGAGTTGAGAGGACTTTCTATGTTGCTGTGTCCTTTGCAAGTAAAAGGCCAAAGCCCTTTTACAGTCCAAAGTATGAAGATTCCTTTCTGGATTTGAGGCGTGAAGCCTAGGGAAGAATACAGGAAGGTGAACCACTTGGATTAAATGAAAAGGTGACACCACCTTTGGCATAAAGTTCGGATGAGTCCTAAGGACTACCTTATCATGATGGAACCTTGTATAAGAGGATCAGCCACCAACGCTTGCAATTCACTGATGCGACGTGCTGATGCGATTGCAATAAGGAAGATGACCTTCCAGGAAAGGAATTTCAAAGAGGAAGTGACTAATGGTCCAAAAGGCGGTTTCATGAGCTGCCCAAGAACCAGATTTAAGTCCCATGCCACCGGTGGTGGCTTAATGGGAGGCTTAGTTAAAAGAAGGCCTCTCAAATCTCGCTATGAGAGGATAAGAGGAAATAGGTTGTCCATTTAGAGGCTTGAAAGAAGTTGCAATAGCACTCAAATGAACTCTCACTGAATTGGTCTTAAGCCCTGCATTTGATAAATGAAGGAGATACTCCAGTAATGATTCCAGAGGGATCGCAAGAGGGTTAAGACCCTTCTGCGAGCACCATATGGTAAACCCCCTTCTGCGAGCACCATATGGTAAACCTTTTCCACTTAAATGCATAAGAGCGTCTTGTGGAAGGCTTTCTGGAAGCATAAAGGATATCCTTTACCTGCTGGGAAAGGTTAAGACCGTGGAGTTTGTCACCCAGCAGACCTGGTTGAGAGAAAGGAAAATGCTTTAAATAAAGAAAAAGTTACATACAAGCTGCAATATCTGGAGGAACCAGATAGAGGGAGCAGGAGGGACTCCAGAGTGACTGAGGAACCACGCCCCACTTATCATGAGGTAATGCCAGCCAGCTTCCAATCCTCGAGCACAAAAGGACTTCTTAAGGAGGATGTGGAAGACTGGAAGCAGAGCAGCGGGAAAGGCAGTGGAAGGAGTGGCAGCAGAAGGAGAAGCAGCCGGAGTGAAGGCTGGAAAAGAAGCAGCCAGAGTGAAAGCAACTGGACAGACGGCTGGAAAGGAGGCAGCAGGAAGGAAGGCAAGACAGAGGAAAAGAGGTTAGAATGCAAACCTGAATATTTCACTGCCAGAAGATCACCCAGAGTGAAAGGTGATTGCCTGAGAGCTAAGGAGGAACCTGGGAAGGTCTCAGCTCACAGAGGAGTAAAAGCTGTTTGCCCAGAGTGGCAAAGGCATTGCTGCAACTGTTGTCCAAAACCAACAGGGTCACAGCCTGAGGACCTAAGCCGTGCTGTACAGGCAAGCCAACGGAGAAACTGGTGCAGGCCTCAACCGTCACTGGAAACAGAGAAGCCAAATTCCCAAGGTAAAGCTTTTTATGATACAAGCTATAGGAAAAGTTTACCTGATAAGAAAGGCTTGAATAATAAATGTTTTTATAAAGCTGCCATAAAACCTCTAAGGAGAGAGGAGTTTCCTCAATATAAAACAGCACAGAGCCGACGCCCTACAAGTTACCCAGAACATTGGGCTGTGCTAGGAGAGCTATATAAGAAGCCTGACTATAACCTACCTGAACCCAGGGACTCAGAGTCAGAGGCTTCCGCCTATGAGCCAATGCAAGTGGAACTGGCAAATGAGGTTTCAGATACAGAAATGGACTGTACGTACTGTACCACGGGAAGCCTAGAATCTTTGCCAGGCTTGTAAGCTGTATGTGTTGCTGCCTAGAACATTCCTGTTGTGTGAATACCAGCGCTACTGTGAAAGTAACAGTTTTGCTTTAAACTTTTGTTTTACTTTTTCTTACCTGAAGTAAGGACATTTGCGTTGTTATTGCCCAATCCTTTGAACCCTTGCGAGAAGGGGAAATAAAAGCCTTTATTTTCCCACCACTTGTGCAGTTGAATTCTTTGGAAGATTAGGATCCAGGAAACTAACAGGACCAAAAGCCAACTGGGCCTCTGGATTACTGGCCAATCTCCTCCCTATATAGTTATGTCCGACCTGCCCTGACCGCTACTTACCGCCAGGGTAGTGCTCGCGACAAGTTCTAGGCTTTCAGCAACCAGGCCCTGAGATGCAGAGACTGGGGATTGGGATGCCACAGCATCCTGTCCTCTTGAGAAAGGAGATTTGGAGCAGATCCTAACTCCAGAGGCAGAGCTTGAGAGATGTAGGAGCAGAGGGTACCACATTTGCCGTGGCCAACGTGAAGCTATGAGAATCATATGACCTCTGTCTCTCTAAAGCTTGAACAGGGTTTTGGGAATTAGGGGAATGGGTGGAAAGGCATACGGGAAGTCCTGACCCCAATGAAGGAGGAAAGCATCCCTGGCCTGACAACCCTGAGCCGGAATTCTGGAACAGAACCGGGGAACTTTGGCATTCAGCAGACTTGCAAAAAGGTCTATGTCCAGGGTTCCCCAAATTTGAAAATTTTTGGCCACCTGGTCTACATGGAGAGATCATTCGTGTGGAAGGAGAACTCGACTTAAGTCTGTCTGCCCAAGAGTTTTGAATGGCTGAAAGATACACCACAAGGAGATGAATCTGATGCTCTCTGGCGAGGGCCCATAGTCGCAAAGCTTCGTTGCAGAGCGACAGAGAGCCTGTTCTGCCCTGCTTGTTCACACAGACCATAGCTACTTGATTATCCGTTTGAATTAGGACCGTCTTGTAGCTGAGTTGGGTGTGGAATACTCTAAGAGCAAGGAAAATTGCTCTGAGTTCTAGGAGAGTGATGTGTAGATAGGCCTCCTGAGGAGTCCAGGTACCCTGGGTAGAGAGGCTTTGCAGGTGGGCTCCCCAAGCCACCTGTGAAGTATCTGTTGTTAGAGTGGCCTGGGGTGGGGGTTGCTGAAAAGAAGACCCCACCAAAAGGTTTTGGGGTGATTGCTACCATTGGAGGGACAAAAGGCGATCTGAGTTTGCTATTTTGTCTGACAGGCATCCTGATGCTGGGTCCACCGAGTGGATAAAGTCCAATGGGCTGCCCTCATATGGAGGCGAGCATAAGGAACCACATGCACGGTGGATGCCATGTGGCCTAGCAACTGTAACATTTCCCGAGCAGTGAGGTGAGGTTTTAGCACTGCTTGGGAAGCTAACTGCACAATGCGAAGGCAGCGGGGCTGTGGAAGGAAGGCCCTTGTCTGTCTGGTATACAGCAGAGCTCCTATAAACTCTAGGGACTAAGTGGGAGCAAGGATGGATTTTGGGAAGTTTATGACAAGTCCCAAATACTGAAGGATGTGCATTGTGCGGGAGTTGGCAACCCTGGCCTCTGGCTCTGAAGGAGCTTGAATGAGCCAGCCATCTAAGTATGGGTAGACAAATATTCCCAAGGTGTGGAGAAAAGCTGCCACCACAGCCATGCATTTTGTGTACACCCTTGGTGCAGAGGCCAGGCCAAAGGGAAGAACCCTGTATTGGTAGTGCTTCCCTTGAAACAGAAAGGGAAGGAACCTTTGGTGAGTTGGATGGATGAGAACATGAGTGTACGCATCCTTGAGATCTACAGAACAAAGCCAATCCTGACTCTGAAGGTATGGCAGCAGAGTTCCTAGAGAAAGCATTTTGAATTTCTCTTTGAACTGAAATGTGTTCAATTCTCTGAGGTCTAAAATGGGTCCGTGTCCTCTTGTTTTTTTGGAATAAGGAAATAGGGGGAGTAAAACCCTGTAAACCATTGGGGAATGGGTACCTCTTCTATTGCCCCTTGAGCAAGGAGCACAGTGACCTCTTGACCTAACTGGTCATTGAGAGAGGTCTGAGAATTGAACTGTCTTACCATTGTAGGAGGAGGCATGCTGAGGAAATGAAGCTTGTACCCCTCTCTTACAATAGACAGTCCAATTTTCTGCTGTTATCTGACCCCATCTGGGGGCAAAATGACATAACGTTCCTGGGATGGTGGAGGGTTCTGGGCCGTTCAGGGCCAGGAAGGCAAAGTTCTCTAGATAGGAGTCAAAGCCCCTGTGGAGGCAGAGTCTGCTGAACCGGTTGAGGCTTAGCTGCTTTTGTCTTTCTTTGCCTAGGTTGTTGCTGCTGTCCCTTTTGGGCAGACTGATCTAAACGATGCTCCTGCTGGGTATAGGAAGGATAAAACCTCTCCTTACTGAAGAATGGTTTCTTATAGGATTTTTTCCTTGCAGGATCAGCTGTAGATTTAGACAATCTATTCAAAGTGATATTGTCAGCATCTATCTCATTAGCTTTTTCCTGCCAATTCTTGCCAAAGAGATTCTCTCCTGTGCAAGGAATATTCCCTAATTTATCCTGTACCCAAATTTCCAAGTCAGATGCCTGGAGCCAGGCAATCCTACGTGCACCTATGGCAATAGCAGAGGTTCTGCTTATGCACTCAAAGCAGTCAAATGCTGCATGATTCACAAACTTGGAAACATCCTGGGCATGTTTGACAAGAGCGAGGTAATCTTGCCTCTTATCAGGAAGCAGAGGGCTCATAAGCTCTAAATCTCCTGTGACCTCCTTAAGGAAAATCCCCATATATAAGATATAGGAACTGATCCTAGCAGAAAGCATGGAAGCCTGGAAGGTTCGACATCCAAAGGCATCAAGAGTCCTACACTCACATCCTGGAGGTTAAGATGCATGCCTTTTTGCACTCTTTATCCTTCTCATAGCTGATTCCACCACCATGGAATGGTGTGGTAATTGAGTCTTCTGAAACCCAGGACAAGGGGGAACTCAATACATGGTGTCGAGTCTTCGAGAGTGAGGAGATGTGGTTAGAGGTGTTTCCCACATCCTTAACATGAGATCATGCAAGATCTCATGAATAGGTAAGGTAGCTGCCTCCTTGGGAGCTTTAGGATATTGCAGGATTTCTAATTCCTTTGCCCAAGGCTCCTTTTCAGGAGCCACTGTGATGGAAAGACCTCAGGCCACGTCTCAGATAAAATCCTGAAAGGACATATCCTCTGGTGGAGACATCCTAAGCTGAGGAGTAGAGGAATCCTCAGGCAGAAGTACTCTGGTATCGGCAGAGCTTTCAGAGTATTCAGAGTCATCCGAGGATTCGAAGTAACTCCGATCCGGGTGATCGTGCAAAGCACGGTAACGGTACCGATCGAAGTCGGCATCGGAGTGGTCCGGTACAGACTTATTGATGCCGGATACACACGCATGACTCGGTCCTGGTAGAATACCTGCTGATGTCGATGCAGTCGGTGCCGGTACCGGAGTCGGTGCCGATACTGGTTGAATTGTCTGAAGCGGTTTCAGGGGCATCGAGGCCGTGAGAAGAGTCGCCAGACTGCATTCAATAGCCAAGAATCTCTGGTCTATCAACGCTGCCGATGCTTGGGTATCGGTACCAGATGAAGCAGCCGGTACCCCAGAGCATGGCACCAGTAGTTTTGCCAAGGTTGAAGCCTCGAGAACATCCTTGAACCCTGTTAGTGCTTTGGAAGCCGAAGCCGAAGCCTCCTGCCGGGGCAATTTTGTCGGTGAAAGTCCCTCAAGGGCAACGCTAGAGGCATCTCAATGTCTAGAAGGAGATCTATCCTTTGAGGACCGGCTAGTTTTATGTTTAGTTACCTGAGATCCATGGGAGGAAGACGAAGCCCTGGGAGACGATGCCATGGAAGCTGCATCGGAGGGAAAAAGGGTGCTAAGTTTAGCAGCTCGGTTCTGCCGGCCCCTTTTTGACATCATCCCACAGGCAACACACTCAGAAATAGAGTGGTCAGGACAAACATTTGAGGCACCACTCATGGGTGTCGGTAACGGAGATGGTACCGCCACACTTAGAACACTTTTTAAAACCCGAAGCGGGTTTTTCCCATTTTGAAGGAAAGAGTTGGGCCTAGTGCCCAAAATGGCACGTGGCACCTGAGGAGAAAATTACTTTAAAGACTCCAGAAGAAAGTTTTTGTTTTGTTTTGTTTTGTTTTTAAGAAGAAAAGAAAGAAGAACAGGCAGTACCGGTGTAGCGTTGAGGGAAGGCAGACGCGACCACAAAAAAGAAGAAGAGAAGGGATTTTTTTCTGCGGTGACGGGATGTGCGACCTGTCGGCTCCACGGAAAATGAAGAACTGGAGAGGGACAGTTGGGAAAGGAGGGAAGGCAGCACGCAGGCGCTGTGGGATGCTCCCAAAAGCTTTCCTATTGGATGCTGGGGAGCGTTCCCACGCAGACTACGTCAGTACTAACGATACCCATATGTGAAGACTACATTCCTGCTTGTTCCTGGAGATCAGCTATACTAATAAAATCTATTTGATACTGTAAATCTAAATTGTTATACGGCAGAATACTTAATAAATTTCAAAGCCATTTCTACAGATTAAACCGTGTTTTATCTGTGCAAATGGGCTAATTTGAAAATTAGCTGCCCTCCCTATGGGTAAAAGCATGCACAATCAGGAGCACCACAACCTTTAACTGCACTAAGGGGAGTTATTCCTGGAGTAGGGATCACCACCACAAATAGGGGCCTTTTTACTAAGCTGCACTAGTTCTTAGCATAGCAGTTAACATGCAACAAATTTTTATGTGGTACCTTAATATCAAGCACTAATGGGCACATTAACTTACTAATATGGCAAAATGTAATTTATGTTCCAAAGTGTGTTTTGGTCAAAAGCAGTATGTGGAAGGGTCTGTGGATATTTTTTCGATTGTCAAGTTTCACAATGGAAGTGCACACCCTTCACTTTGAAAACTGATGCAGAATCCATGATTAGAAAGTGCTTGTTGACATAAGAGTGTGCGTAATATGAAAATTGGCCTGAATGTTTGTGTTTCAGCAGCACTTACAATGAGAAGGTTTACAAAATGCTTTACATAAAGTTTCATTCCATTAAGAGGAACTAATAAATTTATGTTCTAGTTTCACTACGCTCCCAAATTTAGCAATCTAGTAAGAGGGTGGCGATAGGAGCAGATTTAGCACTGTAAAAAAAGCCAGTTACCGATTTTCATCATTATGCACTTAGATTCGTTTTTTTAAATCTAGGCAAAATTCACAGCAGACCTCAATTTAGAAAGTTTTAGGATCTTAAATTGCAGTGATTTTTTAAAGCCTGTTTTTGTACAGGGCATCTAGGAAGGAATTTGTACATCCTAGTCAAAACAGAAATAATTCCTCAAGTATTTTACAAAAGGCTCACTGAATCCAGAGTCTTTTGTAAAATACACTTAAGAACAAAAACTACATGTGAACGTGCCAGCACATCCAGCAGAAATAGCCATTTTAGTAAGAAACATTCACAAAAGCAAAGCAGCAGCATGCGGGGTTTTGAACATGTTAAGTGGTAGTTTTACAACCTGCACACTAAGCAAGGTTTTAGAACACCAGAGGTAAGCACAACTTTCCCTCAATCATTTACGCAAACTCCGAATCCAAAATGAGCAGTTAGCCAACATGCCAGCTTTGGAGCAGATGAAAACGCTGACATTCAAATTGATTGATAGAATTTTCTAATCCACATTTTAAAAATCAAACTGCATGCATACTTTTCCAGCTATCCAGCACTCACCTCCTTGGAAACTGTGTGCCGTGGGGCTACGTGTGTAAATAGTGGCCTTGTAAGACAGCCATTTACATGTGTAAAAACCATACAAGCTCTCTAATTACCTCCTTGGGCTCCTATGTTTGACTGAAAATATGAGACAAATTTAGGTACCAAAAAGGTTTAGGGCCGCACTATATGGTTACTTATATTATGAGGAGGACGTTATCCCCCCTTATAATGGCTCTTTAGGATAGAGTGGGAGTTAGACTTGTAGGTGTAACTAGGGGTGCAGTTGTATTAGCGAGATGGTTATTGTGTTCTATTTTGTTTGGAATTGTTTTTTCTTTCTTCTATTTCTTATCTTTTTTTACTTCACTTATCTGTTTAATTCTCTTGCTGTGTTGAGAGTCAAGTTATGTCACTCTATTCAAAGCTGATATTGGATGTATAACTTGGATATACACGGGGTATATAGGATTCTTGACATAAATTACTATATTACTAAGTAGTATAAGTTCGGGGGTGGGCTTCTTTGTACACCTTTTGGAGGGTCATGTAGTTTCCCAGATAGGGGGTGGGAGATGATGTTCGGGGCAGTTTGATATTGTATTGTTTGGCTGTTTGTATGGCTGTTCTGATACCTACCTAATAAATTATACAAAAAAAAAAAAAAAAAAAAAGGTTTTTAAAATAAAAAAATTAAAAAGCCGAGCATCTAATGTTGGCTCAAAATTACATCATGAATTAGATTTGACAGGCTAGTTACTTGAAGAGATGGTAGTTATCTATTTCTTTTGCCAAATGCAATATATGCATTCATATCAGTGCCAACTTCTGGCGACCCAGCAGCTCCTAGGTTTTCTTGGCAGTTTAACTGGAAGTACAATACCAGGCCTTTCTTTTGAGGCAATGGAGGGTTAAGTGACTTGCCCAAGGCCACAAGGAGTGCTAGTGGGAACTGAACCCTGGTCTCTTGGTTACAAAGCCAGTGCTCTAACCACTAGGCTTTTCCATACATTCCATATATGTAAAGCCAAACTCATTTAAGTAGTATCTTTGTGCTCATATTTTTTTTTATCTTCCACCATATCATATTTGGTGAATTACTGTTCCCTTTTGGATAGAGCTATTATGACTACAGGTAGAGAACTATCAGTCTTTCATATAATTCTTTCCAAAATTTCTTGTGTTGGAAAGTATAAAGAAGGCACTGGTGATTCTCCAGTCCTCAGATATAATAGTAATCCGTAACACATTGTTAAAATCTGCTAATGGCATATCTGCAAATTCATATTTCAGGTCCTGCAGAACTATGGAATGCATACTATCAAGCTGGATGATTTGCTAATATTTGGTTTGTCAATTTGCTCATCTTTCAGATTCAGTGGAACTAACAAATCCTAGTGAATTGACACAAGGATGATTCTGATGCTCTTGTTCTAACATTTGTTGTAATGTGAACTGGAAAAATTAAGAATTTTTCCTACAACTATCTTCGGAATGCACCTTTAACCCCTGATCATCTAGATAGTAACTTCCAAATCACCTGCATATCCAACATCCATGAACGATTTTTATCCATATACTCTGCAAATATCTTCAAAGTGGAAATACACACACCTTCACTTTAAAGGCTGCCAATGGACAAGAGTACCCATCCATATCTGCACATCCTCCCCAAGTAAACAAATAAAACCATTCTCAATCCTTCCCGAACCTCCCCTTTCCTCAAGGATGCCTTTCCCTCCAGCAAGAACTGTACATACCAAAGGTATTATATGCATACTTTACTCCACATAATAGACACTTTTCAGGAATCTTATTACTGCAAGTAAAGCGTAGTTACTCACCTGTGACAGGTGTTTTCTGGGAACAGCAGAAATTTAGTCTTCACATGTGGGTGACATCGGTACTGACTGAGCCCGTGTAGGAATGCTCCCCAACATCCAATAGGAAAACCTTTGGGAGCATCCCACTGTGCCTGCGTAGCTGCTTTCCCGCCTTCCTAACTCTCTCTCCTCAGTTGAGTATGTAGCTGAGAGAAAAAGGTTGAGTAAAAAGAAAACCTACAACTCCTAAGGAAGGAGGGTGGTTTGTGTAGACTAAATTCCTGCTGTTCCTAGAGATCACTTGTTACAGGTGCATAACTGCACTATCTTCAGGAACAAGCAGGAATGTAGTCTTCACATATGGGACTTCCTAACTCCCAGATGGCAGAGAAGTGACCTCAGAACCAGTGAAGATTTGTCTCAGAGTAGTTTTCAAGAGGTCATGAATCCTTCATTGATGTCTGGTATTGTTAATGTTCAAGATGGAGGGTAGGAGTTGCCCTTAAGGCTGAAAGAGGTGTTGGAAAACCAAACATGGCATCCTGGTGGGAGTCCTTGTCTAAAACAGTAACAAACAAAGGTATGGCCAGAAGACAAAGTTGCTGCCTTGCAGATTTCGCCAATAGCCACAGAGCATAGATTTGCCAATGAGGTAGCCACGGCAAAAACATTATGAGTAACATGACCTTTCAGTGAGTCCTGCTTTATCATAAGCAAATGAAAAGCAATCTGCTATCCATTTGGAAAGAGTACGTTTAGATACTGCCAGACCCACGTAACTAGGGTCATAGGAAACAAACAACTGTGAGGCCTTACGGTGATCTTGATTCCTATGGAGATAAAAAGCCAAGGCACACTTGCAGTCTAGAGTATGCAGGGTTGCCTCTGCTCTAAATGCATGTGGTCTAGGAAAGAATACAGGAAGGCAGATTGAATCAAATAGAAAGGAGACACCACCTTTGGCATGAAGTCCTAAGGACAACCTTGTCATGGTGGAACCAGGTGTAAGGTGGGTCAGCCACCAAAGCCTGAAGCTCACTGATGCATCTAGCTGGTGAGGGAAATAAGGTAGATGACCTTCTATGAAAGAAACTTTAGTGGGGTTGTAGCCAAGGGTTCAAAGGGCGGTTTGAGAAGCTATGCTAGAACGACACCGAAAACAGCAACCACTGGGGGTGGTCTGATGGGAAGCTGGGTGAGCTAAAGACCTCTCAAAATGTGCTACAAGTGGTTGTGAGGAGATGGGTGGTCCGTCCAAGAGATGAAAGGGGGGAATTGTTCAGGTGAACTCTCAGAGTTGGTTTTGAGACCAGTTGAGGAGAGGTAGAGGAGATATTGAAGGAATGTCTTTACGGGAGCAGAGAAGGGATTGAGATCCTTTTGGGAACACCAGGAAGAGAATCTATGCCACTTAAAAGTGTATGAACGTTTGGTAGATGGCTTCCTAGAAGTTAACATGATCTCCTTTACCTCTTGTGTATGGTTAAGGTCCTGTAATGCTATGCTTTCAGCAGCCAATCTGAGATGGAGAGACTGGATTGGGATAGAGCAGTGTCCCTTCTTCCTGGGAGAAGAGATCGGGCTCAGATCCCAGTCATAAGAACATAACATAAGATATGCCATACTGGGTCAGACCAAGGTCCATCAAGCCCAGTATCCTGTTTCCACAGTGGCCAATCTAGGTCATACGTACCTAGCAGTATCCCCAAGAGACACAGGTTCCACAATGCTTGTATTGGGTCAAGCATTGATATCCTGGGTCCCTTTTTAATGGTTTATGGACCTTTCCTCCAGGAACTTGTCCAAACCTTTTTTAAACCCAGCTACACTAACAGCCTTTACTACATCCTCCGGTAACAAATTACAGAGTTTGATTACACATTGAGTGAAAAAATATATTTGTCTTAAATAGTTTACCCTGTAGCTTCATTACATGTTTCAGTTTTTCTATATTCTGATAGCGTAAACAATTGATCTATGTTTACCTGTTCCACTCCATTCATTAATTTATAGACCTCTGTCATATCTCCCCTCAGCCGTCTCTTTTCCAGGTTGAAGAGCCCTAACCTTTGTAGCCTCTCTTCATAGGAGTAGCCTTCCATCCCCTTTGCCATTTTGGTGGCTCTTCTCTGTACCTTTTCAAATAATGCTATATCCTTTTTAAGATACAGCGACCAGAATTGCACACAATAGTCAAAGTGTGGTCGTACCATGGAACATTATAAAAACCTTTGTTTTATTTTCCATTCCTTTCCTTATGATACCTAGCATTCTATTTGTTTCTTGGCTGCCGCTGCACACTGGGCAGAGGGTTTTAACATGTTATCCACGATGACGACTACATCTTTTTCCTGGGTGGTGGTTCCAAATGTGGAACCTTGCATTGTGTAACCATAGTGTGGATTGTTCTTTCCTAGGTGCATAACTTTGCACTTGTCCACATTAAATTTCATCTGCCATTTGGATGCCCAGTCTTCCAATTTATCAAGATCCTCTTGCAGTTTTCCGCAATCTCCTTGGCTTTTAA
Source organism: Ichthyophis bannanicus (assembly GCA_033557465.1). Taxonomy (NCBI): domain Eukaryota; kingdom Metazoa; phylum Chordata; class Amphibia; order Gymnophiona; family Ichthyophiidae; genus Ichthyophis; species Ichthyophis bannanicus. The sequence goes on along the minus strand of CM066043.1, from coordinate 121,540,639 downwards.
CAACTTTAAACAGTTTTGTGTCATCTGCAAATTTGATAACCTCACTAGTTATTCCCTTTTCCAGGTCATTTATGAATGTCAAAAAGCAGTGCACCCAGTACAGATCCCTGGGTTACTCCACTATTCACCTTTTTCCATTGTGAAAATTGGCCATTTAGCCCTACCCTCTGCTTTCTATCTTTTAACCAGTTCCCGATCCATAATAGTACACTGCCTCCTATCCCATAACTTTTTAGTTTTGCCAAAAGTCTCTGATGAGGGACCTTGTCAAAGGCTTTCTGAAAGTCCAGATACACTATATCAACCGACTCACCTTTGTCAACCTGTTTATTCACACCTTCAAAAAACATAACAGATTAGTAAGACAAGATCTTCCTTGTCTAAAGCCATGTTGGCTGTCTCCCATTTGGCCATGACTATCTACATGCTGAGTAATTTTGTTCTTTATGATGGTTTCTACCATTTTTTCCGGTACTAACGTCAGGTTCACCGGTCTGTAGTTTCCCGGATCACCTGTGGAACCCTTTTTAAAAATTGGCGTTACATTGGCGATCCTCCAGTCTTCAGGTATTACAGATGATTTTAATGAAAGTTCACAGATTACTAATAGCAGGTCTGCAATCTCATATTTCAGTTCTTTCACCACCCTTGGATGTATACCATCCCGTCCAGGTGATTTGCTACTATTCAGTTTATCAAAGTAGTTGTAATACATCTTCCCGGTGTAGTGATATTGCTCTCAATTCCTCTGCAGTATCACCTTTAAATACCACTTCAGTCTTGGATAACATCCCTACATCTTCCTCAGTAAAGACCGAAGCAAAGAATTTATTCAGTCTCTCCGCTATAGCCTTGTCTCCTCTTACTGCCCCTTTTACCCCTCTATCATCTAACGGTCCAATTGACTCTCTCACAGGCTTTTTGCTACAAATGTACCTGAAAGTCTTTATTTCGCGTTTTGCTTCCATAGCAAGTTTCTTCTCAAATTCTCACTTTGCCTGCCTTATCAATGCTTTGCATTTAACTTGCCAGTGCTTGTGCTGTTTCCAGTTTTCGTCATTTGGCTTTTTTTTCCATTTACTGAAAGATGCTTTTTTGGCAGCAACAGCCTCTCTGACCTCACCTTTAAACAATGCTGGCAGTTTTTTGGACTTTCTTCCACTTTTCTTAATGCGTGGAATACAGCTGGTATGGGCTTCCAGGATAGTATTTTTAAACAACACCCAAGCTTGATGTAAGTCTTTAACCTTTGCAACCACTCCCATAGAGGCTGACAGTCAGATGCAGCAGCAGAGGAAACCATAGTTGATGTGGCCAGTGTGGGGCTATGAGAATCTTGAAGCCCTTGTCTACTTGAAGCTTAAAGAGCATCTTGAGAATGAGAGGAATGGGAGGGAAAGCATAAAGGAGACCATGACTCCAGTGGAGGTGTAAAGCATCCACCTGCTGGTTGCTGGACATGGGAGTCCTTGTGCAGAAGCAGGGAAGCTTGGCATTCTGCAGAGTGGCAAAAGATCTATGTCTGGAGTTCCCCAGATCTGAAAGATGTAGGATGTTGTGTCTGGATGGAGAGACATTTTGGGGAAAAAGGATTTGATTCAACTTGGAGGCATATTTGATGAGCAATGGCGAAGAACCAGAGATGGAGAGCCTCCTTGCAGAGGGGCCAAGAACCTGTTCCACCCTGCTTGTTCACTTAGAACGTTGCCACTTGATTGTCTGTCTTGTCCAGGACTCTGGGATCTTAGGTGATCTTTAAACACTCAGAGGGCATTGGAGATAGCACAAAGCTCCAGTAGATTGATTTGGAGTTATGACTCTTGCATTGTCCAGAGGCCCTGTGTAGAGTGTGCCCAAGTGAGCCCCCCACCTCAGTTTGGAGGCATCCGTCATTAGGGTGCATTGATGTGGAGGCATCTGAAAAGGAGACCCGACGAGGATATTTTCTGGGGAATAGCACCATTAGAGTGATGTGGTGAGAGGGGCAGTGACTTGGATCTTGTCCTTGAGACGGCCCGAGGCTTGCTTCTATTGGGAGGCAAGAATCCACTGGGCTGTGCGCATATGTAGATGGGCGTATGGTACCACATGCACTGTTGAGGCCGTATGCCCTAGAAGCTGCAGCATTTCCCAGGCAGTCAGATGATCTGAGTTGCGCTTGGGATGCTAGCTCCATAAGAAGAGTACAACGGGATGGGGCAAAAATGCCTTTGATCATTGTGTGTCTAGGAGAGCTCCAATGAATTCTAGTCTGAGTTGGAGCGAGGTGGGATTTTGGAAGATTTATGACAAATCAAGTGTTGCAGTACCTGCATGGTAAGGGAGGTGTCTGCTTTTATGAGCCAGTCGTCCAAGTAAGGGAAGACAAATATCCTGAGAGACCTTAGGAAGGTGGCTACGACTGCCATGCACTTTGTAAAGACCCTTGGGGCTGAGGTGAGTCCAAAGGGCAGGACTCTATATTGATAATGTTTCCCCTGAAAAATGTAGATATTTCCTGTGTTCTGGATGAATGGGGATATGTGTATATGCTTCCTTTAGATTTAGAGAAAAGTCAGTCCTGACTGTGGAGGTAGGGAAGAAGGGCCCATTGAGAGACCATCTTGAACTTCTCGTGGATCAGAAACATGAGGTTTACAAGGTCCAGGATGAGCCTGTACCCTCCACTCTTCTTTAGTATGTGAAAGTACGGAGTGTAGAAACCCCTTCCCTGCTAAGGTAAGGGGACCTCTTCTATGGCACCCTGTGATAGAAGAGAAGACACCTCCTGTTGTAGAAGAGCAGTGACAGGGGGCTGTGTATGATATTCCCCTACTAGGGTGGAGGTGGGCAAAGTTTGTAGAGAACGTATGTACCCCTCCCTCACTATGGTTAGTGTCCACTGCTCTGAGGTGATGAGATGCCACCTGTGGGCATAATGACCATCTGCCTGCTATGTGGAGGGGGTGGGGATCCTCCAGAGGTACAGTGTCTATGTTCTCTAGAAAAATGTCAAAAAACAGGTGTGGACTGTGGCTGCGGAGCTGATTGAGTCTTAGGTAGCTGTGCTTCTTCTGTTTGGGAGGCTGTTGCCTCTTGAGGACCCTGAGCCTGGTATTGAGAAACAGGAGGTTAAAAAGAGTAGTCTGTCTCCTTTATTTAAAAAAAAGCCTTCTTTGCAGCTGTCTTTTTTCCTAGCAGGATTGATTGCAGTGCTAGACAGTCTATTTTGAGTGGTATTCTCTGACTCCAACGGAGAAGCCTTATCCTGCCAGTCTTTGCCAAAAAGGTTCTCGCTTGTGCAGGATATGTTGCCCAATTTATCTTGAACCCATGCAATCCTGCATGTACCAATGCAGCTTGCTGTGGCTCTGCTTGTGCACTCAAATGCATCAAAGGTTGTTCTACTGACAAACTCAGTCATTCTGGGCATGCTTGACTAGAGCAAGATAGTCACCTCTTATCTGGAAGAAGAGGGGACATGGCCTGAAGATCCCTAGTAACCTCCTTGAGGAACATACCAATATAGAGTAGGTAGGAGTTTATCTTGGCTGAAAGCATGGAAGCCTGGAAACAGATACCCAAAAGCATCAAAGGTTCTTGATTCTCTACTCGGAGGGTCAGAAGAATGTGTTTTAGAACTCTTAATCTGACGCATCGCCAATTCCACTACCACTGAATGGTGAGGAAGATGTATCTTTTGGAAGCCGGGACATTCCAGTGCTCTCTACATAGTATCTAGGCATTGAGTATGGGGCCAGATCGTGAGGGGAGTCTCCCACATCTGGAGCATGAGATCATGGAGAATGCAGTGCACCAGAAGAGTGGCCACCTCCTTAGGAGCTGTTGGGTATCAGAGGATCTCCAATTCCTCTGCTCTGGGCTCTCTTTCTCAGATGTTATTGTTATGGAAAGACCCCTAGCTAGGTCTCGAATAAACTCCTGGAAAGACATCACCTAGGAAGGGGACATGCACTGTTCTGGTGGAGGAGAATGCTCCGAAGGCAGGCCTGGAGTCCTTGGGAATCTGCTGGGATGGGTTTATGACGTATATATGTTTTTGCTACTGTATAAAAGTTAGACTGCACTTCTAACGTTGGAATAAACTTGCACACCTTTCCTTCTGTGTCGGTAGTGAGTTTTATTCCCCTGGATTCCAGCCAGCTGAAGCAGCACACCACAGATGAGGGGTCGGGACTTCCCTGGCCTGGAGTGACCAACAAGGAGCAGACCCGTTACAGTATCTATATGTGGATACTTTTAAGCAACCCAGGGGGTGCAATGCTGCATTTTAGCCTGATGTCATCTACTTTGCTGATATTTTAATTGTGTTTTTGTATTGACTGTGGTAAACTGCCTACTTTTAGGCAGTATAAACGTTTTGTAACCTTTAAACATTACAAAACTGCCAGCACAAAAGTAAAGACGCACAGGTAGCTAAGGGGGTCATTTTAGAAGTATCCCTACATATAAATAGCAGCATTTACCATATATAGAGTGTAAAATACCATTTACATGAAAATGTCAAAGTGGCTATTACACGTAGGTATGCTTACTATGTGCACATGTCAATAGCGCATACTTAGGATGAGGAGAGGGATTGGCTAGAGTGGGCCTACAATATAAACATTGATTCCCCATCTCGTAAGGGCTATCTACATCACTATGAAAAAGTGTGGACACAGATTTTTTTTTTCTTTTAATTGAAATTGAACAAACTTACAGAAGCAAGCATAAAGAAACTTTCGATGATCCATAGTGGAAATCAATACATACAATATAAAATATAAGCATAACATCAATCCTAGCCCACAATACGAGGAGATAGTTAAGGAAACAAAAGACAGGCAACCCAAGAGCGAAGCTCTACTTTCAGACAGCTTTTTAAACTAGCCACCCACCCCAGTCAATTAGGGCCAGGCCCCTCTTTATCAGAAAGAAATACCTCAAGCTGAGTAGGATCAAGAAATATAAACCTTGATCCCTGAAATGTTATCAAACACTTGCAGGGATATCTAAGGAAAAAAGTAGCTGATAAGGCAACCACCCTAGGCTTAAGGGCCAAAAAACCCTTCCTCCTAGTCTGGGTAGCCTTACAAACATCTGGGAGAGCAGAGAGGCAGCGCAGAGGTCCGGAGTTGCAGGCTTCTCTTCCGCCGGCCCCGACGTCATCGGGGGCCTTGTCCTATAAACCGGAACCGGGAGAGCTGTGCCTTGGGAGAGCAGAGAGGCAGCGCAGAGGTCCGGAGTTGCAGGCTTCTCTTCCGCCGGCCCCGACGTCATCGGGGGCCTCGTCCTGAAAACCGGAATCGGGAGAGCTGTGCCTTGGGAGTCTCCTTAAAAGGCCGTTGCTTTGGCGCAGCCGGAGGCGCTAGCCGGGGCAACGATAGAAGGGGCTAGATACAAGGGGCATAATAAGCCCCTTGGGAGCCCCTTGGAGCATCGAAGGAGCATCGTACCCGGGAGCTGACCCCGGCTGTGGTTGACCTGATGGGTAAAAGGAAGAAAAAGAAGGAGTTGGTGGCATCGGCTGAGCCTGTGGTGGGTCCGATGGACAGACACGTTAAGGTATTGACTGGTGCTAATGTTATACCCGACTCTGACTTTCTGACACTCCAGCCCTCTCCGGTGTCCTTGAGTTCCCCGGACCGGACACCACCTTCTCCTCCAGTCTACACATCCCCTCTTGCGTCTGCTTCTGATGGGGTGCGGTTTCTGCAGAGTACCCCGATAGATGCGGGGGAAAAACTGAAACCGGTAGTATGGGCACCCGTGCCAGGAGAAGCGAGGGTTGTACCTGATGATCAGGTGACTCTGGCGGATATCTGGCAGGTGGTAACCCGTATTGAAAGTTCCTTGATTCCTACTGTGGCACAACTTTGTAGTTTCTCTTCTGAGATTACTACACGGTTGTCAGAAGTGGATACTAAAATGGGGAATATTTCAAATTTGGTTATTGGTTGTGAAACTCAGTGTCAGGCTCTTAAGGCTGTAAATTCTTCTCATATTAAGGATAGTTTAGTGTTACACCATAGAATGGAACAATATGATAATATGTTACGTGCAAAAAAATATTTGTATATTTAATTTTCCCATTTGTCGTTTACTGTCTGCTGAAATTCTTTTGAGGAAATATTTTAGGGAGGTCTTGGGCTTGGCTTCAGCTGATTCCATTGGTCTCTCTAATATTTATTATTTGACTGGTAAGGGCCTCTCTCGGGGTTCTCCGGGGGGGTTTGATGAAGTTCAGGGCCAAGTTAGCCTAGGGCTCACCAAATTCCTGGAGGACTCACAAGATAACATTTCTTCTAGAGCCACTTTGTTGGTATCTTTCTTGTCTGATCAGGAGAGGGCTCTTGTTTTTCGCAGTTATTTTAAAAATATGTCTGTTCCGTTCTGTGGACTTAAGAGTACAAATTTTCCCAGACACAGATTTGTGCCTTGAGACACCAATAAGTGACAGCTGCCATTTCCAGCAAGGTTGACAAATCAAAATGCCTATATCCAGTTTCCATCAATGCTGGATCTTTATATACTCAGTTCATACCATCAGTTCATACCTACGCTCAGGTTTCTGACTAGTGCTCCCTTGGGTGCCTGCCCAATCATATTCCCTTAGGTAAGGGGCTATCCCTTCCCCCTCCAGCACCAGAATCAAAACCAGAAACCTAACAAAGAGAACAAAGAAGAGAAAGGGTGAGGGGGCAGCCCCTCCTGTGGGCTACAGATGGCACAAATGGCCTTGCATTACAGCATAGCCCTTCTCTGGCCATTTGTCCATGCAATTTGTTGCATGGGCATATTTACTAGCCAGGGGCTGAATTCCTTTCATCCTGAGGTGACTGCCACAGTTGTAAATCATTTTTCAAACTGCAGCTGATACTAAGGATGAAGGCCTCTTTATATAAGTTAATAGTTCATGTCATTTTGTAAACCAGTGAATAAAAGATATGTAGTATAAAAGGAAAATTAAATGTAATCCCCTTCCAGATCACCTCCCTGAGAAACCAAACCATACTCCTCAAACACCTTCTGACTCCTCCCCATGAACACTTCCCCCCCCCCCCCCCCTTTCCTGCCTGATCCTCCTGTGGCAGGAACAACTCTCCTCCATGGTCCTCTTCTAAGCTACTCCCCCCACTCACTCCCCAATCAAATCCCTGGCATCTAGTGAAACAGCAGCAATTCCGTTACAGCTCTTAATGGGTCTGCCTTCAAAACTAAATTATATATATTTAGGTCACACCTTTCCAGTGGTAATTCTAGATGAGTTAGATTGAAAGCCTTCTAGGGACAAGGAAGCAGCCCATATACAACCCAAAGTGAAATTAGATCTCACCTGCTAATCGTCTTTCCTTGAGTTACTCCAGTCCAATTCCCCACCTGTGGGTTGTCATTTCACCAGTAGCTTGGAGATTGAACATGTCACACTTTCCGAGCTCACCCTACAAAAATGGCTGGCACCTCCCACCAGCTCCAGTATCCTATTGACAAAGCAGACTCACAGGAGCAACAAACGCAGCATCTTCTCCTTTCTTTCATTATATTTTTGTCTTTTTTTTTTTTTTTAACCAAATTAGACTTAACAATTAACCTAAAACTATCTGCAACAGGCAGAAAAAACCCCCTCCTTTAGAAAAAATTGTAGTGAAATTATACTTGCATGTCCGCCAAGCCACCCTGGAAGGGAATTGTGAGAATGAGGCTACACCCACCGATAGCTCTCCTGCTACACTTCTGGATCAAATAGGCAGAGATTGAATTCTTCAGGTCCGGGAAAAGAAATTCAGGAGGATATGGGACTGGACTACAGTAACTCAAGAAAAAACAATTAGCAGGTAAGATCTAATTTCACCTTCCTTACTGTTCCTCCAGTCCAGTCCACACCTGTGGGATGTACCATAGCAATATCAACCTTAGGAGGGACTTGTGAGCCCAGTCTGAAGCACAGCCAACCTAAACCATACATCCCCACTGCTTGTACATCAACAATAATGCTTCACAATTGTAAGGATGGACAACCATGTTGCCACCTTACAAATCTCTGCTGGCGGTACTAGGCTAGATTCCACCCATGCTGCTTGTGCACAGGTAGAATGCGCCCTCAGCCCTTTGGGCAATCCAACGTGTGAAAGGCTTCTGTCCTCTGTAGGTACTGGCGCAAGACACGCCCGACATACAATAATCCAAACAACAGGTCCTCTACCTCCGCAAACATGGACGAGTGGCCGACAGAGGAAAAACAGACAGCACTTTAGGGTGTAAGGAAGGCACTAGCTGCACCACCACCTTCTCCTTGGAAAGGTAGAGAAACTAAGCCCAACACGACAGTACCTGGAACTCCGAAATCCTTCTGGCTAAACAAATAGCCACTAGAAACACTGTCTTCAGGGTTAAGTCCTTTAAAGGTACTGGGTCCCAAAGGCTTGAAGGGCACCTCAGTCATCACCACCAGATTGATGTTCCAAGGGTAGGATTCCAGGGAGACCCTCTGAATCTGAACGCAATAACAGGTAATCGCTGCCACCTGCATGCATAAGTTGCAAGCCAAACCCTAGTCCAAGCCTGCTTGCAAAAACGCCAGTATATTGGGTACTGAGGACAAAACTGGACAGCCGCAGTCCATACACCAATTTTCAAAGATTCACCACATGTGCACATAGGCGAGAGAAGTGGAATGCTTGCAGGCCCTCAGCAGCACTGAGATGACTGCAGTTGAATAGACCCATTTTCTCAACCTAGCTCTCTCAAGCGCCAGTCCATAAGAGAGAATTGACCTACTTGAGGCATCCGGATGGGACCCTGTACCATTAGGTCCTGGTGAACCAGGAGGCGCCAGGGCAGATTTTATTTATTTATTTATTTTATTTATTTACATTTTCTTATATACCGCGCTATTCTGCATCAGTGCGGTTTACATGGAACAAACTGAAATTACATTGAACAGGGCATTATAACTTGGAGCTAACTATTTTACAGGGAACATAACTGTCAACCTGACAAAGGTCCACATACCAAAGTCTCCTTGGCCAATCGGGGGGGGGGGGGGGGGAGAGATAAACACCACCAGCTCCCGGTGTGCCTCTATACACTGCACTATTCTCCCTATTAGGGCCCATGGTGGAAGATGTAGAGAAGACCATACACTAGCCACCTTTGTGTCAGTGCATTGAGTCCCTCTGACATTCTATCCTGTCTTCTGCTGTAAAAGCAATGCACTTTGACATTCTTCTGGAAGGTGGCCATCAGGTCCATGACTGGCTGTTCCCAACACTGCACCATTTGCGCAAAGACAGTCTCCTTGGGAGTCCACTCCCCAGGATCCAATCTGACCCGGCTGAGAAAGTCTGCTGCTACAGTCTTTTCTGACTACATGGGCTGCCGAGACAGCCTGCAAATTGTCCTCTGCCCATGCCACCACCAAGGGCACTATTTCATCCCCTAACTGCATGCTGCTTGTGTCTCCTTGCCGACTGATCTATGCCGAATTTAACGCTCCACTTTTTACCTAAAGAGGTATATTTTTAATGGCAACCAGATCTCAGACTGTAGAAGAGCTTAACGAGTTTAAGATAAAATCTTGAACTCTTGCTCTTTACTTGCATCAACGATCTGTTATGTTGCCTATTCTTTTTGGCTTCTTTCACTTTTCCTGTTCGTTTTTTAGCTGAGTATGTTTATTTAATCTCCCAGCATATCATCTACAAATCATTCAAGTGTTCTAGCGCTGTTTAGCCCAAACCAGATATCAAATGAGTCCACTGTCGATTCACTTCAAATCGTATATAGTGGTACTAGAGTACTTATCTGGTTTGGCTGTCTTTCCCCAACGCCAACCAATGCGCCATTGCGTTTCACTGAAGTGTTTTATCAAGGGGTCATATTCCGCACTCAGTTCACACGACGATTTGCAAATTCAACCGTGGCTGTCGTCTTTCGTTGTTTCCATTCAAAGTTTGTTACAAAGACGCCGCGAAAGACAACAGCCACGGTTGAATTTGCAAATCGTGTCGTGTCCACTCCAGGTGAGCAGAACAAGTCCTTAGTCTGATCCGGAAGAGGATACAAAAACAGGCTAACACTCACGTTCCCTTCAGACCCGCCTCCGGTATGTCCCACTCATCTTGAATCATCTGTTTGGCCACTCTATGAAAGGGAAACACACAGCACCACCTAGAACAAAGGGTCCTCGAGTGGGTCCTCTTCCTCTGGAGCATTCAAATCCATACTCTGCACCTTCGAAGATTGAGCAATGAGTGCTGTCAGCTCTTCCCTGCGAAAAACATGCACAAAACAGGATTCCTCCCCTTGAGGTATCACCCCTTCGAGTTCCATGTGCTCGGTGCTACAGGTCCTCCATCTCATCTGAATGGGCAGACCCCCAGATTTTCTCAGGAAGTCACAGTCGACACTGCGTCAGCTAGGCTCAGGTTCTCCTTCCATTGTTGCCATGGTAAGGAAATCTACTATCTCTCATTTTCTTAATCTGCCCTGGGATCCTCCTGGTCCATCCTGTCCACTTTGCCTCATGCAAAAGGTTTTATGCATGAGGAGGACAAACTCAGGTGAAAATCCCCTTGGGAGAGTCACTGCTGAGGGATCTTTAAAGGTATGTGTCTTGGGGGACCCCGGAGGCAGTCCTCTCAGATTCTGCTCCAGACCATCCTTGTCCATGACCAGGGAAGGGTGGTCCCCCTTGTAAGCCTCCTTCCCAGAGACCTCCAAAATCCTGCTCACCTCTGTTGTCACTGAGGCCCTGTTCCACAGACCTGGACTGCCTTGCACCCATAGCAAAAGCCGGTTGTATTGACAGCCCCCCTGTGGGACACAGCTTCTCACAGGTCTGGAGAACATACTGCACTGATCTGGAAGCCTATGCTTCCCTGCTGAAGCCAGGAAATGAAAGTCCTTCTCCTTCCTAGTACTCCCATTTAGTAGTGGCTCTCTTATTTATGCAGGTTCTTGTTTGCAACTACTACCTTCCAATCAATCCAATCAAATGAAACCACAATGAAAACTTCCTATTCTCCCTGGGCCTCCAGCAAACAAAAACCTCCGGCATCTGGTCCAAACCTGGAGTCCTCCCCACACATGGCAGTGTCTGCTATTAAAATGGCAGTGGTTCCAGCTCAAGCTGGAGAGAAGCTACTCTCAACTGCGGCTTCCCTCATGCTGCTGCGACCCTGATTGAAGAAGCTATGAAGATTATGCAAGTCAGTAGAGTTACCTGAGCTATGTGAGCAGGAAGACCTACTTGCAGCAGTAATCTGGTGCAGAGAGCCTCCTGAGCCACTCTGAGTGCTGACAGCGTCGGGGAGAAGAGAACACGCCAAATCCCCCAGGAGAAGAAACCTGCTGCCTCTCCCCCGAAATATCGATAGACATTGAAGCGAGGAGCTTAGCAACAGGGAGAATTTACTTTCCCCGCTAAGGCTTCTCTGCCTGGGCCAGTTTACTTTCTGCACTTTTTTTTTTTCCTAAAACTAAGCAGCAATACTCCCCACCACAACAAAAAAATCTGTGCTCAATGGAATACAGGATATTTAACCCAATTTAAAACTTATTAACTCCTTAATTGTCCCTTCAGTGAGTCCTATTATTAGGAGCCTGTCTCACCAGCTGCTTGGAGACTAAGACAATGGAGCTTGTGGGAGACGCCAGCCATCTATCTAGGGTGAGCTCAGAAAGTGTGACATGCTCAGTCTCCAAGTTGCTGGTGAGAGGTGACAACCCACAGGTGGGGACTGGACTGGAGGAATGATAAGGAAATATAAGTTTGTACTGGGGGCAATGGAGGGTTAAGCAACTTGCCCAAGATCATAATATGGGATTCTCTAACCACTAGGCTACTCCTTCACTTTATAAAAATGTTGTCTTGAGCTGTTTCCGAAAGTCCTTGATGTCCTTTGTCGATCGTAGGTCATCAGGGAGGGTGTCCATATTGCAGGTGCCACCAGCGATAGAGCTCTTCTTGTGGTGTTCTTACATACCTTGGTGAAGTCTTTTGGTGTACTGATGATGTCAGAGGTGCCTCTCCTCCTCGGTCTTGTGCTGATGTCGGGTTGTATGAGTGGTTGTAGGCCGAGTGCTGAGGTCTGGTGTTTGATTTTGAATATGTTTAGGACTGTCATATCTGATGCGGGAGCTGATTGGGAGCCAGTGGAGGTGTTCAATGGGGGTGATGTGATCTTGTCTTGATGAGCCAGATATTATGCGTACTGCTGTGTTTTGAGCCATTTGCAGTGGCCGGAGTGTCTGCTTTGTTAGGCCAAGATAGATTGGGTTGCAGAAGTCTAGGATTGGAGTTATTAGTGCTTGACAGACTGTGCGGAAATGATCCTGAGAGAGGAGGGGTTTGAGGTGTCAGATTAGTCTCATCTTGAGGTATGCATTTTTGGTGGTTCTGCTGATGTGTGACTGTAGGTTTAGTTCTTTGTCGAGAGTCACTCTGAGTATTTCACTTCTGGTTTTATGGATATTGTTGTGTTGACTTTGATGGAGGGTGGAGAGATGAAGCTGGTGTTTCGGGTGATGAGTAGTGCCTAAGTCTTTTTGTAGTTTATGGTCAGGTTGTTGTCTTGAAACCAGCTGGTCATATGTTTAAGACAGTGTTATTTTGGTGTAGTCTGGGTTGTCGAGGTTGACTGGGGTATATATCATGATGTCGTCAGCATAGATTGTGTATTGTGTATTGTGTTCTTTCATGATGCTGCAGATCGGTTGAATGTAGAGGTTAAATAAAAGCACTGATAGGGCGGATCCTTGGGGGACACCTTGCTTGATTTTTATAGGTCGGGAGGTGCTGGGGCCAATCTTGACCTGTATCTGTCTATCTTTTAGGTACGGGTTGAACCACTTCAGGGTGGTGCCATGTAGTCCAATGTTCTGAAGTCTTGCTAGTAGAGTTCTGTGGTCCACTGTGTCAAACGCTGATGAGATGTCTATGAAGATCATAGGTATTCCTCTCTTGCAGTTGTCTATGATTTGGATTATGTTGTTAAAGAGGTATAACAGGAGTGTTTTGACTCCATGGTTAGGGCGGAAACCATGTTGGGTGATATCCAGTGGGGCATGGTTGTCAATGTGGTCCTTGAGCTGATGCTGTACCACTTTTTCTATAATCTTTGCTAGTAGTGGTATGCTTGAGATGGGTCTGTAGGCAGCTGGGTTGCTCTTGTCTAGTGGGGATTTCTTCGGGATTGGTCTTATTGTAGTTATCTTTAGTCAGTTTGGCATGATTCCTTGGGTCAGTGATACTGTGGCAGGGCTGTCAGGTAAGGTTTACCTCTTTGCAGATAACAAAATCTGCAATACAGTAGACATTCTTGAATGACTAGATAACATGAGGAGTGATCCAGCTAAGCTTGAAAAATGGTCTAGAATTTGGCAGCTGAGCTTTAATGCTAAAAAATGCAGGGTCATGCATTTGGGTTGCAAAAATCCAAGGGAGTGGTATAGAGTAAGAGGTGAAGTACTTCTGTCTGCAAAAGAAGAGTAGGACCCGGGGCATGATTGTATCTGACAATCTTAAAATAACTTAACAAGTAGAAAAGGCTATGGTGAAAGCTAGAAGGATGCTTGGGTGCAAGGGGGAGAGGAATGGTCCGCAGAAAAAAGGAGGTGATTGACAGTGCCTCTGTATAAGCCTCTGGTGTGTTGAGTACTGTGTGCAATTCTGGAGCCCACACCTTCAAAAGGATATAAACAAGTCAGAATCTGTGTAGAGGGTGGCTACTAGAAAGGTTATTGGTCTTCATTATAATGCATATGAAGACAGACTTAAGAATCTTGGTATGTATACGTAAGAAGAAAGGCGGGATAGAGGAGATATGATAGAGACATTTAAATACTTCTGTGGCATAAATGTACAGGAGGAGAGCCTCTTTCAATTGAAAGCAAGCTCTGCTAAGAAGGGGACACAGGATGAGGGTGAAAGGGGATAGACTGAGTAATATGTGGAAATATTTCTTTACAGAAAGAGTGGTAAATGCATGGAACAGTCTCCTAGTGGATGTGGTAGAGATGAGGACAGTAGCTGAATTCAAGAAAGCATGGGACAGAGGACCTCTAAAGGAAAAAAGGGCACAGTTGTATTTAACAAAATGTTGATATACCGTTTTTCTGCAAGTCAAAACAGTTCATATGGAATTGAATGAATACAATGAACATATTATATAGAACATTAAGACCATTTTACAATGAACATTTTGAACACTGATATGGAAGGGCGGACTAGATAGGCCATGTGGTCTTTTTCTGCCATCATGTTTGTGTTCCTATATTTTTAATTTTGCTATCAATTATTACTGCCCACTGCATAGTAATCAATCCAAGCTCTGATATCTTAATACCTAGCTCTGCATTCTTTATATAAAGCTATCCACTTGGCATACGAAACCTCATACATCCGAGTAAATAGGATACATGCTGGGAATAAAAAAAATAAAGCCCTGTCAGCTGCACATAAACCAAAACAAAATGAACACATTCAGTAAATTTGTCCAGAAAGCCCCTACAAACCATTACTAAAATTAGCTTATGGTTGGAAACCAAGGTTATATCATTAAGCTTACTGTACATTCCAAAACGCAACTACAATTGTAAGGTAATGAACACTTGTACTACTCATGTTAAATCATCACAAACCTAATATCAGGTTGCCTACATTAGCACCTTATGAGATGTAGTACCCGATCCAGCAGTGTGTATACAGAACTGTTACCATTGCCAACCAGCTGTTACTTTCTATTCATTTCTAATTCTGCTGGTCTTCTATTTAGTTTCCATGGCTCTGTGTTAACAAGTACTTCTTCAATTGTTTTATATTTATCCAAAATGCACTTAGAAGCCTTCTGCTCTGTACAGAGTTGAAATAAGCTCTACACACTCTGCATTTGCCATTCATGAATCCTTAGGAACTGTGGGATGTACGGCACTGTATACATTAAAGTGCAAGATATAGTGAAACTAGTGTAGGCATAATGTATTAGAACTGTGCCATCAATGGGAAGAAACAGGCTTACATGGGGTATTCTGATTCAGCACCATTAAAAAGGCTCATTCATGCAGCCTGTGAAAATCAATTTCATGATAGTATGTCGTCTGCAGAACAGTTACAGTAGATTCTTTAGCAATCACAGAACATAGTGTCTATTAAAAACAGCACTCACAAAAGAAGAAATTCAATATCAGCACAAGTTTATCTCATATCTGTTTTAGATGATTTTTCAAGATATCACTTTGGCAAAAAATGAGCAGTCAGGACCAAAGGAAAAAGTCTCCTAGATTGGGAGGTCTCCCTCTCAAATGATACAGCTGGACAACCTGCTCAGGTTTATTCCAAGTGATTGGTAGAAAACAGGTTGCTACCCAGTCCCTTTCCCCCATATATCCTTTCCTATCTTACACCAAAACCTTTTCCCATTTGAACATTTTCCCCAAAACACACTCTCCCAATCCTATGCCATCTATTCTGAATGCCCACTTGCCACTCCCACCAGTGAACCAGCCTCCACTAATCACATGCCCCTCCAAAGCAGTTTACACTCCGTTTATCCATCTCGTCTTCTCCAGAGGCTTGCTACCACCACCACCTCCAAAACCACTATTTTCTTCCAGGACTGTGCAGCTCTCAGCGAGTATGTTTCAGCCCTCGACTCCTGTACATTTCTCAGTCTCATGGGAACAGTGCTGAAACAGATCAGGATCTGCGGACTGCTGGAAGAATACACATACAGTTACTCGAGGCAGCTCCAGCAGTAAGCCTTCAGAGAAGGTGAGGGGACAATTAGGATAAGAGTCAAGGAGTCTCAATTAGGATCATGGAAACCATCAATAGCTTTCAGGCCTTACAATAAACATCACACTAGAGCAGGGGTCACCAACCTGCGGCCCACGAGGTCCCTTCGTGCGGCCCGCGAGGCTCTACCCCAGTTAACATTACGTGCGGCCCGCCAAGGATTCCCGCCATTGTATCCACGCGCTCGCAGCTCACCGACGACCACCTGCAAGCGTCCCTTCTCCTGTCAGTGTCATCTGTGAAGCCGGACTTTAAGCATTTGTCTGCTAGCATGAATCATCAGCCATCTCATTAAATTCAATAAAGGTGATCAGCCATTGTTTTCATCATTTTGAGTTTGTTTGTTTTTTTCGCGGGGGCGGGGAGAAGGGGGGTGCGGCCCGCGAGGCTCCCGGTAGTCGGCTGTGCGGCCCACGGCCCTCTGGAGGTTGGTGACCCCAGCACTAGAGGGTGCATGGCAGGAAATCATCATGTTTTTCTCAAATAGAAACTGTTTTGAAAATGTATTCGCCAGATATTTGTTAAATTAAAAAATAATCCATTGCCTATTCACACAAACTACATGCTCATTTATGCATTTCTGACACCTAACAGAATTGTGGAAGGTAATTTTATGACCAGGTATATAGTTTTCAGCACCCCAAAATGCACCTATCTTAAGCCTGTTTTATAAAAAAAAAGGCAGCAGATGCTTTTCTTTACAAAAATAGGGGAATAAATGGCCAAGAATGCATGTTAAATCTATGCACAAGCACTTGCAGCAGTCCTAGAGCCGATGTAAAAATGCCCACACCTATATTTTTCAAGAACAGCGGTGAAATACATTTGTCTATAATTTATGCGCGTAACTTAGTGCTCCACCCATGCTCTGCCAAACCTCCTCCCACTGGACACCCATAGCAAAAGTGCCCACAATGGGCATGCTTTCAGAATAGCAACCCCCGGTCTAAGTATGCATATAAGTGCACATAGATGGATGTGCATCTCTGAAATACCATGATTTACGTGCCTAAATAGCACATCACATTTTGCGGCTCCTTATAAAAACAGTTACCCCTAAAATGTGTTTATTCTTGCAGACCTACATAGAGGTGCTACTTGAACCACACTACTCCATTATTTATTTTATTTTATTTTATTATTTTTTATTTATTTACTTCTCTTATATACCGCGCTATTAAAATCAGTGCGGTTTACAATTGAACAAAAAACATACTGC
The DNA here is from genome assembly GCA_033557465.1 of Ichthyophis bannanicus. Classification (NCBI taxonomy): domain Eukaryota; kingdom Metazoa; phylum Chordata; class Amphibia; order Gymnophiona; family Ichthyophiidae; genus Ichthyophis; species Ichthyophis bannanicus. Next base: position 121,523,642 of record CM066043.1, on the reverse strand, counting down.
AATGTCACACGACAATTGAGTTTTTACATTGAACATGGACGAGATAACCTGGAGGTAACAGGGGTAACTAATTACAGAGTAATTATTCATGGAGTATGGTGAGAAATTATACATATAGTATAGCTTGGTTTCAACATATTTATAAGAGGTTTAAATCAATAAGATGTGTGATCAGTACCAATAATAAATAAGAGGGGATATGGTGGTAGAGCTAGTCATTTTCTTTATGGTGTTGGATTTTGGGTGGGGTGGAGTAGGGTGTAGGATGTGAGGATGGGTGGTTGTTTCTGGGATTGGATTCTGGGTAATGGATGAGGAAAAGGTGTTTGAGGGCTTTTCTAAATGACAATAGGTCTGGGGTGGAATGGAGCTCAGTGGGGAGGGCATTCCAGGTCATGGGTGCAAATAGGGAGAAGGCTCGATTGGCAGTAGCCTTTTTGCACTTAGTTAGAATGTTGGGGATCTCTAGAGTGTTTGCTTGATTAGATCTCCTGATCCTGTTGAACGGCCGTCTTTGAATGAGTTTGCTGATGGGTGAGGTGATCTGGTTCCTATGGAAGCCATTTTAACTCAAAACAGATTATGCTTCTGAAAATACTGAGAGAAAAAGAAGGCTGTTTAAAAGTATTTGGGTCATCTCTGATCGGAAAGCCTTTTGGGTTTTGTTTTGTTTTTGTTTTACTTCTAACAAGGAAGTACCAATCCACTACTAAAAAGAAAGTACTAATTTTCAAATGTACATCACAAGTATATCATTAGTTCCTTTGGATCATTTCTGTTACTCAATACAATCTAATGCCATACATGGCTATGTCAATTTGATTACTCACACCTACAACACACAAGCCACCTGGCTAACAAAATATAAAACCTTTAAGCAGGCAAAGGTTGAATGATATAAACAGAATTCCAAAAGATGGGTTTTCCCCACTAACAAAATGAGAAAAATCCCTTTGCTACATCTGGTATTAATATGTTTTTTGTTATCAACTATCACTATTGAACAGGAAGTAGGAAATGCAGTAATCTGTAGCATTAACTGAGTACACTACATTAAAACTGTGCATAGGAACCAAGAGTAAGATTGAGATATTACCACCATGCATAGCTTGTAGAAATGGACAGATAAAGGGGATACCAGAATCCAATATGTAATTAAAGATAGATTAATTTTTTGATGCAGATCTCTAAAATGTGCTCAGAATTTTGTCCTTTTATCTACTTCCTCTTAAACAGAATAGGATATCATGATCATGAGTTTTGTGCAACTGTCTTTTAAAATAGTTTGGGAACTTAACGCAAGCATAAAGAGTAAACATAGGCTATGAACTGCGCAACCATAGTTCGCTGTGCAGTCAACTATAGGTCCCTGCTGACACAGCATAATTTTTGCAACTCTGCAGTTATAAATAACTGTCATAATCAAGTAAATTTTATCTAATACAATGTAATCAGCTCTTACTCTGTAGAAAGAACTCTAGCGACACCTTGTGTTATGATTAATGACTGTTACTTCCCTTTTTTCTTTAATAAAAAGAGCTTTTCAGGAGGAAGAATTTGAATCTAACAGACGTGGAACTGTGCTGCGTTCATAGACCATCTGTTGCTTTCCCTCTGAGCTCAAAGAAAGTAGCACTTTGTGTGTGTGATTGTGTTCTGTGTTACTCTGCTTATTTCTCACTGCTTGAGGGACCAGAGACCGAAAGAGCCATGGTATTGTGGCCAGATCATGGGGTTTTCTTCACAGCTGTCTAAAAGAAAAAAGGATCTGGAAACATCAGAAGCTACTTGCTAAACCAGAGCAACTTCGTATTAAATCTAGGCATCGTTTCTCATGCTGGCACCTCTAATCAACTGTCACTGAAGTCTACTAACATTTAACAGAATGATTCAAGCAAGTACCTTGTACATACAACTCTAAAATGAGTAATTCCAAACATTAGGGGGGTTTGTTTACTTAGCTGCAGTAGCAGTTTCCATGCGATATCGGAGACGCGGTCCCATTGAATTCAATGAGGCCGTGGCTCTGATATCACACAGATGCCGCTACCGCAGCTAAGTAAACAAACCCCTAAGAAACTTCAGGATGTACTGTTAAGTAGCCCTTGACATGCCACTTACACAGCAATCATCAAATGGAAAATTATGCAACACACTACATGGAAAGCCAGCACATGTGAAGAACCAACTTCTGTATAACCAAAGTTTTCAAATACAATCTAAACTAGGACTCGAAAAACTCCAGGAGCTAGGTCCTGTGGCCACTATAAAAAAAAAAAAATTTGGACCTGGTGCCTGGGGCTCGGAACACCAGCAATAGCATGAAAATCCATGAGACAGGGCATGACTCTAGCTGCCCATGGTGATCCCATCTCCCACAGGCAGAAGAGATAACAATAGCCATAATCGCAACACAGATGCAAGCTGTCTGGATCCCTGCAGGCAGAAAGCTTGCATCTCAGCTGAGAGTGGCTTTCCCTTGGCTCTTCTTCCCATGAGAGATTGGATCCCCACAGGCAGAACAGGAGGGAAGGGCAGCAATCGCTGGTTGGAAGGTAACAGGCTGCCTGCAGGGATCCCATCTGCTGCAGACAGAAGAAGAAGAGAGACGATTGTAGCCTGTAATTAAAAAGTTAGATGGGGAGTGGCAGGAGGGAACTACAAAATCTTACAGGACCAGTAACAAAACAAAACAAAAAAAAGGAAAGGATGGAGGAATGGAGAATAGAGGGGTGGAAGTGCTAGGGAAGAGGGAGGAGGATTAGAGTCTAGAAGGGAGTAGCATGGGTAGGGGTTGGAGGGGGAAAGAAAAGTGCAAGATATGAATGCATGGGGACAAAAGAGCACAATGCATATTTACCAAAAAAAAAAAAAGCATTCCCCTCCGCACCACACACGCCCCAGACACACACCCCAGCTCCACACTACATAAAACACACAGGAACCTCACCTCCGCACCACACACACACAGAAGCTCCCCAGCTCTGTAACACACACATACTTAGCCCCCACCCCAGTCCTGCACCCCACCCACACAAATCCAACCACCATATCTAACACACAGGCACACCACCATTGTAGCACACACCTGCACAATACTTGCTATCTGAAACTACAGCAGCTAGTTAAAGATGACTCACAATGTGGGAACTCTGCAACTGGTCTCAAAAGATGAGAAGATGAGACCAGTGCGAAAGAACCAGGGGGAGGGGCATGAGGAGGTCACAAGCACTAACTCCTAAGATTTTGACCTGTCTCCTAAATCTGCACAAAATTTATTAAGGCCTGATCTAAACCTATAAAGGCTCATTTATAAAATGCATGCTATTATTTTTTAACTGGTCACTGGTCAACAAACACGGAATGCTTGCTCTATTTAAAAAAATATATAAATAAAATCAAACAGTTCCCCGCTCCCCCCACCAGCAGTTTACAAACTGTTGAATGCAGATTTGTGCAACTAAAATGGACCATACAGTACTTTAGAGTTATTTCCTCCCAACAGTCCCAATTGTGATCATTAAAAAATAATGGGAAAAGAAAGGATGTCAATCTAATAAAGCCACACTGAAAGTTAAAGTTAATCTGCATAAGTTCTTTTCTAACTAGCTATGTTTAAAATCAAATAAAAGATGAAGTAAGGGCGGCAAAGTATTTTGAAATAATCATTCACTGTAAAATAGTGAAGTAGTCTCCACCTATATTATCAGCAGATAGTACCTAAATACATAAGGGTGGATTTGTTCTAATTCTGATTGTAGACTTATTTTCATGCCAATACAACATGGGTAATGCCAGAGTGAAGAAAGCTTTCTTGACCAATAATAAAACCAGCGAGTTCCAAAAGTACATAATCCAATTAGGACTTGCAACATTTCTTTAGTTGGCATTTCCTCTACACCTTTTCCTGAAAAGATTTCATGAAATTCTAATCACAGGATGTCCCCAAAATATCAGCTCACTAAACACGTTTTATATTAATTTCAAGTGAGACAACATTCTGTTAAATCAACCACCATTTTAAATATTTCAGGGGCATATTCAAAACACTTCAGCCAGTTAGTAGACTTAGTAACTGGCTAAAACACGATTAGCAGGATATTCAAACAGCATTAACATCGTTAGTGATGCTGAATATCCCCTCCTAACTGGTGTAAATGCCCTGGGGCGGCACCTTTAGTTAGCCAGTCAGTGGCGATATTGAGTTAACATAAGAACCTAAGATATGCCGTACTGGGTCTGACCAAGGTCCATCAAACTCAGTATCCTGTTTCAAACAATGGCCAATCCAGGTCACAATTACCTAGCAGTTTCCCCAAAAGGATCCACAATGCTTATATTGGGTAAAGCAGTGGATTTCTCAGGTCCCCTTTAATAATGGTTTATGGACCTTTCCTCCAGGAACTTATCCAAACCTTTTTTAAACCCGCTATACCAACAGCTTTTACTACATCCTCCAGTAATGAATTCCAGAGTTTGATTACAAGATGAGTGAAAAAATATTTTCTCTTTAGTCTTAAATAGGTTGAAGGACTAGAAAAAGGGACTGTTACTTCTGGAGAGAGATCTGCAATTGTGAGTATATACTTCTGGGAATTTTCTGAAAAGAATTCTTTCTATTAAAGCTATTTAATCTGTGAACCCACTATTTTTTGTTAAATCAGTCAGGGCCTAGCAGCAGCAGTTTAAGTTTAAATTTAAAACACAGAAGAGAACTTTCTGGTTACATTTCATATCCAGCAGAGAGCTTATAGTTTTAATTTAATAGTCACTCAGGGCCTAGTATCAGCAAAGTATTTTTAGTTTAAATTTAAAACACAGAAGAGAGCTTTCTGGTTAAATTTGGAACCCAGCAGAGAGCTGTAGTTTAAATTTCATAATAAGTTAGAGCCTAGCAGCAGCAAAGAGCTATAATTTAAATCAAATAAGAATATAGATTAGCACAAAAGGCAAAACAGGGTCAGTACTCTTTGAGTAGCAAATAAAGTCTTCTAGAGAACTTTACAAAGAGGCCTTCTACCTAGGGGGCAAGAGATCTGCAAAACATTTTCAATAGGTGTTAACACCAGGTGGCAGTTCAAAAGGCCATTTTGAAAGACTCCTTCTATCCAAGCAAGGACTGTTAATCATCCAGGAAGTTGGTCACAGCTTACCTCAGCAGCACAGGCATAAATAGCTCAACCAGAGCTCTGTGATCCTCAGTCTTGAAGGACTAGAAAAAGGGACTGTTACTTCTGGAGAGAAATCTGCAATTGTGAGTATATACTTCTGGGAATTTTCTGAAAGGAATTCTTTCTATTAAAGCTATTTAATCTGTGAACCTACTATTTTTTGTTAAATCAGTCAGGGCCTAGTAGCAGCAGTTTAAGTTTAAATTTAAAACACTGAAGAGAACTTTCTGGTTACATTTCATACCCAGCAGAGAGCTTATAGTTTTAATTTAATAGTCACTCAGGGCCTAGCATCAGCAAAGTACTTTTAGTTTAAATTTAAAATACAGAAGAGAGCTTTCTGGTTAAATTTAGAACCCAGCAGAGAGCTTGTAGTTTAAATTTCATAATATATTAGAGCATAGCAGCAGCAAAGAGCTATAATTTAAATCAAATAAGAATATAGCTTGCCTCAGCAGCACAGGACAGGGTACTGTGTAGCAGCCCTCTTTTAATAAGTGTTATTTCCCTCCCTCCCTCTCCACACCCACCCACCCCTGGGATAATCGTAGCTTTATAGGTACTTACACATCTTAAAAGACAGGAGGTGCTCTCAGGTGAAGCTTGTTACCCAAATCAGACATACACTAAGGACCTGAAATTAATTAAGCTTCAGGTGAACAAGGTATATTAAACATATTAGGTACAGTTTTATTGGTATAAATATCCATAGTAACCCTTAGTAAGTAAAGAACTTAAAGATCTAAACAAAAACTTAAAACTAAGATGCAGACAGCAGTCCAGCAGCGGGATGGGGGCTTTCCAGTCTTTTGCATTGAGTGTCACATGTATGATTTTCTCCCAGTTGGTGAGAGGTCTTACGTGTGCACTACGTGTAAGGAGCTCTTTGCTCTCAGGGAACGAGTCCGTTCTCTAGAGGCTAGAGTAGCAGACTTGGAAAACATAAGACAGAGAGGTACATAGACGAGACCTACAGGGATATAGTCCTGAAGTCCCACCTCCAGTCTGGCAGCATCCCTGTTGCCATGGAGGAGAGAGGTCACGTGACAGGAGAGCACCACCCTGATGTGGCAGGAAGTGATCCTGTAACTAGGACCTGTCCTCCAGGTGATGTAAAACCCTCTCGCACCGAGGAAGTTTCTCCAGGGCCATGTGCCCATGAGGGAAGGGTTAGGACAGCCGTTATAGTTGGTGATTCGATCATTAGGCATGTAGATAGCTGGGTGGCTGGTGGACATGAGGATCGCCTGGTAACATGCCTGCCTGGTACGAAGGTAGCGGACCTCACGCGCCACCTAGATAAGGTCTTAGATAGTGCTGGGGAGGAGTCTGCTGTCTTGGTACATGTCCGTACCAATGACATAGGAAAATGTGGTAGGGAGGTTCTGGAGGCTAAATTTAGGCTTTTAGGTAGGAAGTTGAAATCCAGAACTTCCAGGGTAGCGTTCTCTGAAATGCTTCCCATTCCACGTGCAGGACCCAAAAGGCAGGCAGAGCTCCAGAGTCTCAATGCGTGGATGAGACAATGGTGCAGAGATAAGGGGTTTGGATTTGTTAGGAACTTGGGTACATTCTGGGGAAAGGAGGGGCTCTTCCGAAGGGATGGGCTTCACCTTAACCGGGATGGAACCAGGCTGCTGGCATTAACCTTTAAAAAGGAGACAGAGCAGCTTTTAAACTAGATAATAGGGGAAAGCTGACAGTCGCCCAAGAGCAGATGGTTCGGAAGAATGTATCCTTGAAGGATACTACCAAAAGCAGAGAGGTTCCAAAAAAGAGTAAAGTAGCCCAAATGCCCTCGGTTATGGAGCAGACAGAGCTTAAAGATCCCAAATTACCCATGTCTACCAATAACCAAATTAATATGAAAAAAAATACAGTCTCTAAAATGCTTGTATGCAAATGCTAGAAGTCTAAAGAATAAGATGGGAGAGTTAGAATACATAGCACTGACTGTGCGGATTTCCAAGATGGCGGTTTGAAGGGAGCTTTGTGCGGCGGTGCCATTTATATATGGGGAAAAGGAAAGCTAAAGGGGCTAAGAAGCCCTCCTCTACCCCGGCTACCTCAACCCCTTTACCTCAGCAAGCGGTGGGTCCGCTAGATCGTTACCTGGCTCCGCGGCAGCAGTCGGGATTACCGGCGAGTGGAGGCCCTAGGGATCTCTCGGCCGAATTGAGCACCTCGGCGGGAGGCTCCGGGCCGGATATCTCTTCGCCGGAGCAGTGGCGGCCCCCTAAAGAACCGTTACTGACGAGGAGCTCGGTGTCGACGGTCGCCCCTCCCCCAGCGATAGGAGGGGGAGCGGGGTGCGGAGGGACGGTCTCATCGAGAAGCGGTGAAGTTACTGCTGCTTTGCCCTCAGCCAGTGCCATAGAGTTTTCTCTATCGGCGTCGGGGTCTCCTAGTAGGATGGCTGCCATCTCTCCTACCTCTGCTCCCTTGCAGGTGGAATCTCGGCATGAGGAGCTTGGATCTGTTGGAGTGTCTCCTTCTTCAATACTTTTTTCATTTGAGCGGCCTTCGGAATTCACGTTGGAGACTATCTGGTCCGCAATAGTGAAACTGGGCGAACTTTTGGTCCCGCAAGTATCATCTTCAATTTCTCAGTTGCAGTCTCATACTACTCTTCTTCAACAACATACTTTAGAGATTTCGGCGGTTCAGAGCTCAGTTTCTGAACTTCAACAGAGTGGAACAATCTGAAAATTTAACCTCTGGGTATCAGAAAAATATGATTGCATTGCAGACTAGAATTGAAATGCTTGAAAATCGTTCTCGTTATTCTAATCTCCGTCTTGTTAATTTTCCCAGGGCTCAGTCTGTAGGAGCAAAGGAGTTGCTGAAAAAATATATGATAGAAGTTCTTGGGGTTCCGAGTGAATCTCACCCCCCTTTGGTCAGGGTTTATTATCTGCCTATAAAAAAAAAGTGGAGGGTGGTGGGGTTATACCCGGAGTAGATTTAGCTGATTCCTTGGATGTCACTACTATGTTAGAAGCTTCCTTGACTGAAACAGTTGTTCCTGCTACCTTAATTGTTACTTTTGCCTTGAATTCTGATAGGGACTGGTTTTTGAAAATGTATTTCCGTAAACGGGACATTTCTTTTCTTAGTTTAATGGTTCGGGTTTTCCCTGATTTTTCACGGGAAACCCAGAAACGTAGGAAGGAGTTTTTACTTCTTCGCCCAGCTATTTTGTTATTGGGGGGCTAGTTCTTTTTGAAATTTCCTTCCAAATGTTTGGTCAAAATGAATTCTGTTTCATATGTTTTCTTTGAACCTTCACAGTTACTTGCTTTCATAAATGCCCGTCGCCCCTCTGAGGGAGTGTAAATACCACTGCATAGAATGTATGCCTGATTGTCTCCCTTCAACTATTTCCTTCAAATTTGGTTATATTTTGTTTTCACTAGGAAGTCCTGTTGTGGGCTATAGAAGGAGTGGGAAATGTTATTATTACTTCAATGTTTTCCTATCTACGGTTGTTGCTTGTACTCCAACTTGTTTTTCATTCTGTCTCTTTATTTCCATTCAAGTTATTGTTGCTTGAATTTGTTTGTAAAATTCATAAATAAATAAAAAATAAAAAAAATAAAAAAAAGAATACATAGCACTAAATGAGAGGTTAGATGTGATTGGAATATCAGACACATGGTGGAAGGAGGACAACCAGTGGGACACTGTGATACCTGGGTACAAACTATATCGTAATGATAGAGCTGATCAAATTGGTGGAGGGGTTGCGCTCTATGTTAGAGAGGGCATTGAGTCAGAAAGAATTAAAGTTTTGCAGGAAACAAAATTTGCTGTAGAATCTCTATGGATTGAATTTCCATGTACAAAAGGGGAAGGCGATGGTGGTGGGGGTGTACTATCGACCGCCTGGCCAGAATGAACAAATGGATGATGAAATGCTCAAAGAAATCAAGGAAGCTAACAAAAGTTACAGCGCGGTAATAATAATGGGCGATTTCAATTACCCCAGTATTGACTGGGTCAGTGTCACGGCAGTACATGCTAGGGAGATAAAGTTCCTAGATGACAAATGACTGCTTCTTGGAGCAGCTGGTCCATGAACCAACGAGAGGGGAAGCCATATTAGACCTAGTGGACCCAGGTTAAAGAGCCCTAACCTTTTTAGCCTTTCATAGGGGTATCCTTCCATCCCCTTTACCATTTTGGTGGCTCTTCTCTGTACCTTTTCTAATAACGCTATATCCTATTTAAGATATGGCGACCAGAAATGCACACAGTATTCAAGGTGTGGTAGCACCATTGAATGATATAGAGGCATTATAAGTTCCTTTGTTTTATTCTCCATTCCTTTCCTCATGATTCCTAACATTCTATTTGCTTTTTTGGCTGGTGCTGCATACTGGGCAAAGGGTTTCAACATGTTATCCACGATGACGCCTAAATCTTTTTTCTGGGTGGTGATTCCTAATGTGGAACCTTGCACCGTGTAACCTGTGTCTGGGTTGTTATTTCCTAGGTGCATAACTTTGCATTTATTAAATTTCATCTGCCATTTGGATGCCCGGTCTTCCAATTTATCAAGGATCTCTTGCAATTTTTCACAATCCTCATGGGTTTTTAACAACTTTGAATATTTCTTTGTCATTTGCAAATTTGATTACCTCATGTGTTATTTCCAAGTCATTTATGCATATTTTAAAAAGCAGCGCGCCCAGCATAGATCCCTGGGGTATTCTACTATTCACCTTTCTCCATTGGGAAAGTTGGTCATTTAGCCCTACCCTCTGCTTTCTATCTTTTAACCAGTCCCTGATCTGCAATAGTACACTGTCTCCTAACCCATGACTTTTTAGTTTCACCAAGTCTCGTGAGGGACGTTGTCAAAGGCTTTCTGAAAATCCAGATACACTATATCAACCAACTCACCTTTGTCTACCTGTTTATTCACACCTTCAAAAAAAAAAAAAACCCTAACAGATTAATAAGATAAGACCTTCCTTGGCTAAAATCATATTGGTTGCCACCCACTGAGTCCTGACTAGCTTACATGTTCAGTAATTTTGTTCATTATAATGGTTTCTATCATTTTTTCCCAGTATTGTTGCCAGGCTCACTGGTCTGTAGTTTCACCCCTGGAACTCTTTAAAAATTGGCGTTACATTGGCCATCCTCCAATCTTTAGGTATTATATGATTTTAATGATAGTTCACAGATTACTAATAGTAGGTCTGCAATCTCATATTTCTGTTCTTTCTACACCCTTGGATGTACACCATCCGGTCCAGGTGATTTGCTACTCTTCAGTTTATCAAATAGTTGTAACACATCTTTCTAGTGCATCGATATTTCCTTCAAATCTTCAGCAGCATCACCTTTAAATATTATTTCAGTCATGAGTAACATCCCAACATCATTCTCAGTAAAGACCAAAGCAAAGAATTTATTCAGTCTCTTCGCTATGGCCTTGTCCGCTCTTAGTGCCCCTTTTACCCCTCTATCATCTAATGGTCCAACTGACTCTCACAGGCTTTTTGCTATGAATGTACTTGAAAAAGTCTTTACTAAGCATTTTTGCTTCCACAGCAAGCTTCTTCTCAAATTCTCCTTGCCTGCCTTATCAATGCCTTGCATCTAACATGCCAGTGTTTATGTTGTTTTCAGTTTGTCATTTGGCTCCTTTTTCCATTTCCTGAAAGATGCTTTCTTGGCAACAAACTCTGTAACCTCACCTTTAAACCATTCTGGCAGTTTTTGGGACTTCCTTCCACTTTTTTTAAAGCATGGAAAACAGACTGGTCTGGGCTTCCAAGATAGTATTTTTAAACACCACCCATGCTTGATGTAAATCTTTAATCTTTGCAACTGTTCTTTTTAGTTTTTTCTTAACTATTTCTCATTTTGCCATAGTCTCTCTTTTGAAAGTTAAAAGGTAGGACTGTGGATTTCCTTACCCTCCCTCCTCCATTTATTAAATCAAACGCGATAGTGCTATGATCACTATTGTCAAGTTGCTCCAACACCCTTATCTCTTGCACCAGATCTTGTGTTCCACTAAGGACTAGGTCCAAAATGTTTTCCCCTCAGGTCAGTTCATGAATCAACTGCTCCAAGAAGCAGTCATTTATTTCATCTAGAAACTATCTCCCTAGCATATCCTGTTGTGACACTGACCCAGTCGATACCGGGGTAATTGAAATCTCCCATTATTATTACCATGCTGTAACTTTTGTTAGATTTCCCGATTTCTTTGATCATTTCATCATCCATTTGTTCATTCTGACCAGGCGGTCGATAGTACACCCTCACTGCCATCGCCTTCCCCTTCTTCCAGGGAATTTCAATCCATAGAGATTCTATAGTGAATTTTGTTTCCTGCAAAACTTTAATCCTTCAAAACTCAATGCTCTAACAGAGCACTACCCATCCACCAATTTGATCTGCTCTATCATTATGATAGAGTTTGTACCCAGGCATCAGTGTCCCACTGGTTGTCCTTCTTCCACCATGTCTCTGAGATAAAAATCATACCTAACCTCTCATTTAGTGCTATATATTCTAACTCTACCATCTTATTTAGTTGTAACTAATACTCCTAAAGTTAGTATAATTGAAAGGCTGTTCCACCTTTAAATGTTTTAGTTAGATGGATAGTTGCTCAATATTGCACTGACCAGCTAGCTAAAATGCTATCTGGGTAAACCAGACATTCAGTGACAATTGCCCCATATGGTCCCTGAATATCCAGTCAAATTAAAGTGACGTGGTCAGCCACTGTAACACTGGTTGCCACTGCTGAATATGTCCCCCTTCCTTCCCTGAAGCCACCTTTATGGTTTATGTAAAAGAAACTTTGTGCTCCACCCACTCTCCACCCCTTTACATGCCCAAAGTCCCTTCTGCATTCAGAAAGGCAAAAGTCTTTCACATGTGCAGGTTTTTCCTGCCAGCAACCTTTCCTCAGTTCTGTCACTCACTGAAGAAACTCTAGCTGCAATTCTCCCAGGTTGTAAATGGTATGTATGACTTATTCTACTGCAATTTTATAAAAGCATGTGCACTTTTAGGTGCCAAGTACATGACTTACCAGGTGTTAGTTATTAACATTTTAGTTATTTGTTTAAAAGCATTTGGTATATAGCCATTCGAAAACAGTATTTCATCATGGCTGTTTACAAAATCCAGTTAGGCTGGACCTATACTCTATCATAAGTTAAAAACATTAAGACAGAGAAAAAAACATGACAATTACCAAAAGGGAAGGTACAGCAAACAGCATTACAATTTTTCCACAGGATAGGAAACAAAAACAAGGACACAAGGCAGAAAAGAAACTAAAACTGGAGAAAGCAAACAGATTACAATTGATCTGCATAAAAGCCTAGACCACCACAAAAGAGCCGAATCTTCAATTTCTTAATTGTTTTTATGGGATGATTCTAAACTAATGTCTAATGGTACACTATTCCATAAAACTGGGGCCTCATAAGCGAAGGCTACATGGCTTGTTCAGACAAGACAACATTTACAAGGAGAAGGGACTTCCAAAAGATGCATCTGTTAAGATCTTGATGTTCTAGAGAAGGCATGAGGAATGCATAATGGGAAAAGATAATGAGGCAGACTAGAGTATAACGACTGGAGCATTTTGCATTATCAATTAATCTGAGAACAGTATTCTGAATACATTGAAGGCATTTGATGATTTCCTCAGGGAGACCAATTACAGCATTGCAGTAGTCAAGGCAATTTAAAAATAAGAGAGTGGATCAAGATTTGAAGAGCTTTTTGATCTAAGAAAAATCGAATGTAGCAAATTAATCGAAGAGCAAAAAAAGGACTTTCATCGGGGAAGCAACATATGGACAGAAGGATAATGGATTATCCAAAAAGACGCCTAAGGAAGAAACAGTATCTAATTTGGATGAAAGCGCCTTAAGTGCTCAGACTGTAGGAAGGAGATGAACTTATTTGAAAGTCCAATATACCACATTTCCAATGATCAAGGCAGTTTACAAGTAAAGCACAGTTACTTACCTGTAACAGGTGATCTCTGGGAACAGCAGGAATAAGTCTTCACATATGGGTACGTTGGTACCGACGGAGCCTGCACAGGAACGCTCCCCAGCGTCCAAACAGAAAGCTTTTGGGAGCCTCCCTCAGCACCTGCGTGCTGCCTTCCTGCCTTTCCAACTGTCTCTCCTCAGTTGAGTTTTATAGCTGAGACAAAGAGAGAGAGAGAGAGAGAGGAAAGGAAAGATAGATAGAGAGATACAACTCCTAGGGGAGGTGGGTGGGTTGTGAAGACTTATTCCTGCTGTTCCCAGAGATCACCTGTTACAGGTAAGTAACTGTGCTATCTCCAGGAACAAGCAGGAATGAGTCTTCACATATGGGGACTCCCAAGCTGAGATGCCTGGGGCCCTAGCATGTTGGAGATTGAAACATGCTGCACCTCATATGGCCAGGCATCCTGAGGATGGAGGGCAGGAGTTGAAAAAGAGAGGAGCTGTAGAAAACAGCTAACCTAAGATAGGACTACAGGCAAGGAGTCCTTGTATGTATGATAATTATCATGAAATATATTGAAATGAACAATCACAATATGGACCTCACTTACTGGATTGTAGGAAGTAGAGAGGCTGATGGAGTCTACTGGGGATCCAGTAGAGGAATCTTCAAGATGACCTCACTGAAGTGAAGGTGAAGGTCAAAATCTGGAAGTGACAGGTGACCCCAGGATTCAACTGGGGTAGTACAAAAACGGTAGGTCTTTAGTGGGAAGCTTTATGGAAAAAGCTGAAAACTCTTTTGGCTACAGAGTTACTCACAGTTAGGAGCAAAAGAGGAAGACTGACCGATTTGGACAAACTGGCCTAGTCCTTGAGGGAAGAAGGGGTATGGGAAAAACCCCGTATTCCCAAGAAAGGACAGATGTCTGAGGAGTTGAAACCTCAGATCTACTGAAGATCCACCATGTCTTTCCTAACTGGTGAGAGGTAGGAAGATATTGGAGCATGGCGCTTCAGGGATACCTAAACCTAGGGTTATGGTAGGAGCTGTCAGTACCACAGCAGTGGTTGTGTGCATAATAACCCGAACATACTGTGGAAGAGTATGAACATGTACAAAGCCCACTGTCTGGAACATATAAGAAGGTAAAACCTTTATGAGCATAGACAGTTAGAGAGATAAGTATGTAAATACATATCTACCTACAACGAAGCATCTCGACAGATATACATACATACATACCTACAACGAAGCATCTCGACAGATATACATACATACAACGAAGCATCTCGACAGATATACATACATACAACGAAGCATCTCGACAGATATACATACATACAATGAAGCATCTCGACAGATATACATACATACAACGAAGCATCTCGACAGATATACATACATACAATGAAGCATCTCGACAGATATACATACATGCATACATACATACATGTCTATGGTGAGATCTAGAGGGGCATAACATATGCACACGCAGCTGACAGACATATGTATCTATAGAGATGTATATAGATATATATACATATATGAATATATAGGTCTAAAGATAAATGTCTGCAATTAAGCAGACAGATATGCCTATAAAAACATTCACATGGGAGATGTGAAGAGGAAAGATTCTTCGAACAAGGTGGAACCTACTTGAGAAGATATATAGAGAATTTATTCCCCCTGGTTATGATGGTGCAGAAATGCTATCCAGTGAAATAACCAGGATGGTTGCGTGAAAAAACAGAGGTTAATATCAGTCTGTAAAGAGCAAGTCCTAAGTCCTGTAGAACTCTAGCATGGTAAAAGGACAGAAAACGCATAGAATGAGATACCAGGATGACCCACTTGAGGGACAAAAAGGGGTATCATGCGTTTATTAGTTAAATATGTGCTGTCCATGAAGGATTAGGATACCATGAGGACAAGCTGCAAGGAAAAAAACAAAAAAAAAAAAAAGTATATTCCCTGTAGGAATTGGACAACTCTTTAGACTTTCACGTAGAGAAGGCTTATATCCTTTATATTAAAAGGAGATAGTAGGGTGTGAAGAACCCTCACAGTCATGGGGAATGACTGAGGAAGCCTTTTTCAACCATATAGGATAGTCATTAGAGAAAAAAGCCCATGCTCTCTAGCAAGGGCCCATAGTGGAAAGCTTCTCTGTAGGATTGCAGAGAGCATTATGCAGGAGAATTGGGAGATAGAACTGGCTGTTGGAAAAAACCAGCAGCCACGTCAACTATGCTGCCAAACCCAAAGGAATTGGAGATGGCAAGGATAGAAGATAGTGTGATAAGCCTGAAGTGATAAGGATTATCCAAGAAAGATGTATGTACTGTCTTGGAATCACTACTAAGGCCAGACAGAAAGTAGTGGAGGACAAGACTGGAAACTTGTGGAAATGTACCAGTAGTCCAATCACTGGAACTCCTGCATGGGCAGCTGCTGAATAAGACAGCAGAGAGAATCTTTCTGTGTAAAACAGAAAGAACAGACAGAACAAGAGAGAAAATTCCTGTTCCTGTCTGATGAGCGGCCCAGGCAAAAAGAGGGAGTTTCTGAAAAGAAGGATCTCCAAAGAGAACCGTCCCTGGACAGGCTAGACATGAAGAACTAGCCTGGGCACCGGAGGATCTACTTGAGTATATAGGAAAATAAGATCCTGCATGGTGCAAAAAAGGATCCTTAAGGGATGGATGCTGGTACTGGAGGTCAGGAACTGTGAGAGTCAGTACTGCATCGTCCATGCCAGGTATCGACTCCAAACTTGGTATAGAAAGGAGCGACCCTGGGGAAAGAAGCATGGAAGGAGCTAGCCCCGATGCTACTGCGGATACTGGTACCGATACCGGTAGCACTGTCGGAATCGAAGGCGACACCGACATCGGAGCAGTCATCGGTGGCAGCTCAATCGGTACCGAGGTAACCGAACGTTTTTGGTAATCACCCTCGGTACCGAGCATCCGGTACCGGTAAGTATCGGTACCGAGACGTGTCGGTACCCAGTCTTCCAGACTAGAAATCAATTCCAGACTCGGCATCGAAGGAAGCGAGTCTATCGATGCATGTCTAGAGGGTACCGACGTCGGTGGTAGTATCGGCGTTGATGCCAATACTGGAAAGTCAATCTGGAGCGTATCCACTGGTCCCGAAGGTACCGAGAAAACCAGATGACGATCCCTGGTGAGGAGTGAAACGTCCAACACCAGTGCCGATGCCGGGGTATCGGTACCGCTCGAAGCGGATGCCACCACCGAGCATGGCTCAGGTATGTTCTCTGTGAGGGGTGAGCCCCAGGAACAACCTGAAACCCCTCATGGGCTTTGGAGGCCGAAGACTCCCGCCGGGGTTTTGAAACCAATGGACCCTCGAGGGCAAGGCCATAGCCGTCTTCATGCTGTGCATGAGACCTACCACTCGAGGGTTGGCTAGTCTTAACAGACTGTTTGAGGGTTACCTGATCCTGTGTAGAAGAAACGGTCGGTGCCCTGACACTGGAAGGGAACCTGGTATCGAGGGAAACTCGATGTTGAAAATCTTTTCTCACAATACTGTGGCCCGAGGGCTCCGGAGGAAAACGGTCAGGACCCAAACAGGTTAGACACCAGTTTTTTGGAGTCTAAAAATAAAGCTGTACCGCCACAGCTTAAACATTTCTTAGAGAAAGAGACTGGCGGTTCCATGAGGGACATGGACAGGCCTAGGAGGCCTAAAAAAATGTAAGACAAAAAACTGAGGGAAAATATTCCCTAAATTTCAGAAAAAGAAAAAAGAAACACCGGCGGTACCGGTGGAGTCGGGGAGACAGCCGCGACCACAAGAAAACAAAAGAATAAAAGAAGAATCTTCTGCGGTGACAGGACGACGTCCTGCCGGCTCCGCGGAAAAACGAAAACTGAGGAGAGACAGTTGGAAAGGCAGGAAGGCAGCACGCAGGCGCTGATGAATGCTCCCAAAAGATTTCTGATTGGACGCTGGGGAGCGTTCCCGCGCAGGCTCCGTCGGTACCGACGTACCCATATGTGAAGACTCATTCCTGCTTGTTCCTGGAAATCCTAACATACATTACAGAGAACCTTATACCGCGGTTACATTTTAACTCAACTTTACATTAAAACAACATTAACTCAGAATTAATTAGTAAAGACGGGGAGGGGGGCATGGCTGACTCAACCACCATGGAGGTGTAGGGGAGTTGCACCTTTCAGAAGCCTGGCCCTCGCTGAACCCGGTACATAGTATCCAGGTGCCGGCTGACGATTGGCACCAATGCCGGGGCACACCACATCCTGAGAAGAAGCTGGCTGAGAATGGAGGGGGATGGGGACAATCAAGGTCTCCTTGGGTGGTGCCTCATACTAGAGGATGTCGCAATCCTCCGTATGGGGGTCTTCCTCCAACTCAGTAGTGAGGGAGAGCACCCGAGTCATGTCCCTGACGAACTCGAGGAATGACATGTCCTTGAGCAGGGATTGATGACTTGATGGCCGGTGGAGACAGGTCTGAGGGGAGTTCTCTGTGGGCCAGAGTCTCCAGGAATGTCTCAACATCAGACTCCCAGTCAGAGTAGTCCGAGGAAGGCTCGAGACCCGATGGCTCAAATTTTCATTGCCTTGTGTCTGCGGCATTGCCAGAGCCAGAGGCACTTCCCTGCGAGGACCTCACCCCTGAGGATCGAGAGGGAGAACGAAACCCTGTGATAAGGAAGCTTATCATAGCTCTGGAAGGAGCTATAGGAAAGGTGAAGTGACTCTGAACAAGCAACCTGTCAGTTCTGGTAGAAATAAGAAAACAGAATTTTCCCATAAAAGACTACCAGTCCCAGAATGCACCAGGTTTCCAACAGCCATTAGAGGAGCTGAAGTAGGGAAACGTGTGTTCAATCAGGAGGGCTATGAGGTAATCCCTAAGCACTCATCTCAAAGGGCAGGGCCTGATTCAGCACAGCTGCGCTGTGTTAAGGAGGAGCACTCATCTAAGCAGAATAAAGGTAGAGTTTATTCTACAGAGAATCAGCTTGAGCTTGATCATCTTCATCATCTAGAGGATCATCAGAAGCAGAAGCCAAACTGGACGGACAGAGAGGGAAAGAAACCCTTTGGAAGAAAGAAGAGAAAAGCCTTTGGGAGGTCTACAGGAGTTCATAGCAGTACGTATACTGGAAGGCATTCCAAGGGCCAGCATACACCATTGGACTGGGGAAAGCCAGAGGAATGGTGCTGCAGAGCTAGGAATCTCCAGACGGTACCTGTGACGGAGATGGCTGCACGTGGAAGGGACCCTAAGACCCGTGCCAGAAGGTATGTGAAGAGAGATCCAGTGTCCAGGGATCTGGATTGGAAGGCTGGACATAAGAACTGGACTACATACTGGCCAGGCTATATAGAGAGGAACTCTAACAGCAATGGGAGCTCAGGTATGAACACTGATCTATGCCCTAGCTATAACCTTGAAAGACAGCAGGGAAACAAGTATTCACCTGAAAGTGCTCCATTGAGAAATTCACCTGTGCCAATCCATGATATTGAGCCCATGATTGTTGAAGAAGAGGGAGTGATTGCGGATGAAGAATGTGTTTATATGGACTGCTCTCTGTCTAAACTCCAGTGGTAATTTTCTGTTACAAAGTACAGCAACCATCACAAAGAAATACAAACTTGTTCTTTAATCTACTCAGAAAAGCTCCTGAGTAGGATTTTTAGCCACGCAGTAGAAAGCAAGCCAGCTAAGGGGTTTCAGCTGGATAACTGCTAGCAATTGAGCCTTACCTAATTGCTTGTGAGCTCTGAGAGAATCACTTCTGAATCTATGTGGGAGGATATAAGAAGTTAACCTGAAAAGAACAGTTTTTCCTTTCTTTGTGGATATTGTTTGTTGTTTGATACATTGCTAAGAGAATATTAGCTAAAGCCTACAGAAAAGACCAGTTTGTTACCAACCAGGTCTTATTTCTTTTGCTTTGATTGCCTGACAAGTTCAAATGTTGTTTTTCCTGATTTTGTTTTTTCAAGTTTAACACTGAAAGCAAGTAACCTGATTTATGTGCTACCAAGCATATCTGTGTTGGGAGAAATAACCCCATAAATAAATATCTTATTGGCTTTACACTTGAGCACAACTAAATTATTGTGAGCAGCTGTGTCGGGTGTGAATGGACTGCATTGCCCACAATCCCTTGCAAATCATATTGACATATGCACTTGCCAAGACTGTGAACATTCTCACCCAGGCAGCTGTCTGACAACCCTCAACAAGGATCCACCTGAGGTGTCTGGCTCTCAGGGAATGCTTCAGCAGCCTGTAGAGTCTGACATCGGGGTCCCTGTGGTCTCTGCGTGAGCGCCGGTAGGGCAGGGCATAGACACCTGCTGGGAGACAATGAACACAAACACTGCGCTTCAGTGCCAGCATTCAAGCTTCCCACTCGGGGATAGCAACCATTGACAGAGACACCAGGGTGACTGGGTTGGCTGTCGAGGAGGAGAGGGGTCTTCAGTAGGACGGCTCTTGGGAGATCTGTCAGAGGCCTCAACATCAGTCTTGGGTACCTTTCGGGAACGCTGCTGCTCAGACTCCTCAGATGCCTGTTGGGGGCTGAGGGACAGTGCACAGGATTTCCTGTGCTTGTCTGCCTCCCAGGCCAAGGCCCTTGAAGTTTTCTTCTTACACTCACTCCAGGACCCTTAGTCAGAATGTCTGAGAGCCCAGCTCTGGAACTGCTGGGGTCTTATGCGACTGAGGATCCGTGCAGGCTTTAGAACGTGAAGCTACCAGGGATACCGGGGTGGAGTCTGCCTTGTGGAAGATGTCATCCTGCTTAAGCCAGCGGCTCTGGATGGCTTTTGCAGACATCTTCTTACAGAGGGAGCATTCCTCTGGGTCATGGTTGGTGCCCAGACACCAGCTGCAATAGTTGCGAGTGTCGGCAAGGAACATGTTCTTGGAATACCGATCACTTTTTTTTAAACAGTGGCCATTGGGTCAAAAAGGACCCCAGCGAGGTCGAAGACCCTCAATACGGCCAGTGGTTGCAAAAGTCGCAAAAGCACTTGAGTGGAAAGAACCTAAGAAAAAAAGGGGTTCTAGACCTGATGCCAGAGCAGCGGGGCTTGAAGGCAGGAAAGGAACATGTGCAAGCCAGAAGAGGTACAAAATACACTAGAAAAATAAACGTTTTTCCGGGGGACAAGACAAATGTCTAGAGGGTTCTGCTGAGAAAGGGAGAGTGAGCAAGATGGCACCCTTGGGTGGGAAGGGGACCAAGCATGTGTGGTGGCATCTCCCAAAAACTTTCTTTGAAAGCTGGGGAGATGCTTACGCCCAGGGCTCCATCAGTGTTGACATCACCCATATGTGAGGCCTGATATCCTGCTTGTTTCTTGAGAAGAGGACAATATCTGAATTTAAAAAAAAAAAAAAACATGGGACAGAGGATCTCTAAAGGAAAAAAAAAAAAAGAGGACTGTTGTAGTGGATGATATGGAAGGGCAGACTAGATAGGCCATGTGGTCTCTTTCTGCCATCATGTTTCTATGTTTCTAAGTCAATGGGTGCATTTGAGTTGATGTGATTCTGTAATTGCTTTAAGACCATTTTTTCCATTATTTTTACCAAGAAGGGCAGGCTCGAAATTGGTCTTCATGAGCCTGGGTCAATTGGATCCAGCTTGAATTCTTAAGTATAGGGTAGATAGATGCATCTTTTAGTCTGTGAGGCATATATCCCTGAAAGAAAGAGGTATATCTTACATAGGATTAGGGCTAGCTCAGCTCTTGCTGTTTTGAACCAACTGACTGGGCAAGGGTCTAGTGGAGATGTGTTGAGGCTAAGGATAATATTTTCTAGATTTTCAGGGGAACCTGGAGTGAAGGATGGCAGTGGGTTGCCAGAACAGGCTTAATTTCGATTTGTGTGCGTGCCAGGGGGTGAGTTAAGGAGTTTTGATTGGAAATGGATAGCAAAGACCTGTAGTTCAGGAATGGGCTGGAGGCACGTCTTGGTCATTTTCACCAAGGACTTAACAATATTGTACAGTTTTCTAGGTTTGCTTAATGATTTCATTATTAATTTTGTATGTAGTCCTTTTTGCCTTAGTCTCAAACCGATAAGACTGTAGGATGAGCAGATAACTATTTCTGACTTGTTCCTCAAGGGTGTATCTCCATTTGCGTTTGACTTTTCTAAGACCATGTTTAAGTTATTTAAGATCAGTGGTGTAGCAAGCAGTGTGGCTGTTCTAACAGACTCACGTTGATTTGGAGGGAGGTGCAGTAGCATTGACACTGATGTCTAGCCAATTATTGACTATGGGGTCCAAGTCATTGGAGTCTGTGTCCAGCAGAGGTGATAACTTTATCCAGAAGGAGGACTTATCAAATTGTTTAAAGCGATGGATGTTTTTTTGGGGGGGTATCGGCAGTTGGTGGCATCTGGTGAGGAAGTTAGAATGTGATGGTGCGGTGGTCTGACCAAGGAACCTGTGTTAGCTGGGGGCTAGGCAAGGCGAACCCATCAAGGAGTTGGGAGGGGATGAAGATAAGGTCCAGGGTGTTACCTCTGTGTGTTGGGCAGAGAACAATTTGGGTTCAGTTTAAGTACTCCATTGCATCCATGAAGGCCTTGGCATGCTTCTGTGGGACAGAAAATAAGTTTAGATCACCCTTGAGAACTTGATTGTGATATCTATACAACTACTTTTTTATTGGCATTGAGTATTAGACAATTATCACAAATTCAACAAGAAAAACTATTTAAGTGCTTCATCAAAGAAGCAATGAAAGAACTATCCCAGGTGTTTTGCACTATTAGAATTTGAATATCATCTGCATATGTGTATACTAACAAGGGTTGCTAATGGGGCCATGAAAAAATTAAAGAGTGGGGATTAGAATAAAGCCTTGCAGAATCCCACAGGGCAAAGAATATTCTACAGAGATTGTGTGCATTGTGAAATGTCATGTGGATAATTACAACACAAACCAGCCAAGAACTGGCATTCCTGGTCCAATATCATGCAACCTGGAGTGTAAGAGTTGGTGATCCACTAGATCAAAGGCTGCAGACATGTCTAGTTGTAGAACCAAAACATCCATCCCACTATCCATATATGTAAGGATTTCATTTTGGGGAGAAATTAACAGTGTCTCAGTGCTATGTATAGTTTGGAAACCAGATTGGTCAATTTTAAATAGGCAGGAAGTTGCTGAAGAATGAATTTCTCTATGTTCGCTTGAAAGGAGGAATTGGTAATTGGTGATATAATTAGCCGAGACATGTTGATCATCTTGAGAGTCCTTTAGCAGAGATCTACTGATGGAACTTTTCCATTTCTGAGGGAAATACTCCCAACTTAGACTAAGATTTACCAATTCCGTATAAATGATCACCTAGAAGAGGAAAATGTTCTTTAATAAGCCAAGGTAGAATGCAATCAGGGCCTGATGTATGCAGATTCACTGAGACTATCACCATTTTCAAGAGCAAACTTAGTGGTAGAGTGAAAGTTGGTGAGAGGCATGAGAAAGCTATTTATTTATTTAACATTTCTTATATACCGCCTTTCATGATATCAAGGCGGTTTACCATTGAACAAACTGAAATTACATTGAACCAGGGCATTATAACTTGGAGATAGTGTAGTTACTCACCTGTAACAGGTGATCTCCGGGAACAGCAGGAATAAGTCTTCACATATGGGTATCGTTGGTACCGATGGAGCCCGCGCGGGAACGCTCCCCAGCGTCCAATAGGAATGCTTTTGGGAGTGTGCATCCACGCATGTGCGCTGCCTTCCCACATATCTACCTCCCTCTCTTCAGTTGAGTTTAAAGCTGAGACCCAAGGAGAGAAGTAGATAAAAATAGAGAAAGAGAGAGAAAGACAACTCCTAGGGGAGGCGGGTGGGTTGTGAAGACTTATTCCTGCTGTTCCCGGAGATCACCTGTTACAGGTGAGTAACTACGCTATCTCCAGGAACAAGCAGGAATGAGTCTTCACATATGAGGGACTCCCGAGCCGAAAGATGCCTAGGGAAGACCCAGCATGTAGCAAATCTATGTAGATGGGCCATGCTTCCCCCCGGGACCTCAGGCATCCAAATGGATGGAGGGCAGGAGTTGAACTATGAGTGGAAAAGGTGTTGTAGAACAGATTGACCAAACAAGGCATCCTGGCAGGAGTCCTTGTCTAGACAATAATGGGCAGTGAAAGTATGTACTGAGGCCCAAGTTGCTGCTTTGCAGATTTCATCAATAGCCACCGAATGAAGGTTAGCTGTTGAGGCTGCCATGGCTCTGACATTATGAGCTGTGACATGGCCTTCAAGAGGTATTCCTTTACTTTGATATGTATAGGAAATACAATCTGCAATCCATTTAGAGAGGGTTCTTTAAGTGACAGGAAGTCCTAAATGGTTAGAGTCAAAAGCCACAAAAAGCTGAGAAGACTTTCTGTGAGGCTGGGTTCTTTGAAGATAAAAAGCTAGAGTTCTTTTACAGTCCAAAGTATGAAGTTTCCTTTCCGCAGAGGAGGAATGAGGCCTAGGAAAAAAACCGGGAAGATAAACTGACTGGTTTAGATGAAAAGGTGAAACCACCTTTGGAAGAAAATGAGGATGGGTCCTAAGAACCACCTTATCATGATGAAACCTTCTATAAGGCGGATCAGCCATTAAAGCCTGAAGTTCACTAATGCCTCTAGCAGAAGTGATGGCAATCAGGAAAACAACTTTCCATGAAAGAAACTTTAGATCCAAAGTAGCCAAAGGCTCAAAAGGTGGCTCCATGAGCACAAGGTTAAGATCCCATGCCACCGGAGGTGGTTTAAGGGAGGTTTTGTTAGAAGAAGTCCTCTCATAAAAATAGAAATAAGTGGATGAGAGGAAATTGGTTGTCCATCTAAGAGCTTATGAGACGCAGCAATAGCACTAAGATAGACTAACAGAATTGGTCTGAAGACCAGAAGCCGACAAATGAAGGAGATACTCTAGAAGAGAGTCTACTGGTACCAAAGAGGGATTAAGTCCTCTCTGATTACATCAGAAAGAAAACCTTTTCCACTTAAAAGCGTAAGAACGTCTTGTGGAAGGTTTCCTGGAGGCCAGAAGAATGTCCTTCACTTGTTGAGACAGGTCTAGATCTTGAAAGTCTAGGCCTTGAGTAACCAGGCCTTGAGATGTAGGGACTGGGGACTGGGGTGCAGTAGAGATCCATTGTCCTGGGACAGATCTGGAGCACTCCCGACTCCAGAGGGGTGGCTTGAGAGAGTTGCAAGAGAAGAGGATACCATGTTTGCCTCGGCCAGGAAGGTGCTATGAGTATCATGAGTCCCTTGTCCCTCTGGAGTTTGAATAAGGTTTTGGGGATTAGAGGGATTGGCGGAAATGCATATAGGTTATCCTGACCCCAGTGAAGCAGGAATGCATCCCTGGCTTGACAGTTGTGCTGGAAGCCTGGAACAAAACCAGGGAAGTTTGGCATTCTGTGGACTTGCAAAGAGGTCTATGTCTGGTGTTCCCCAGACACGAAAAACTCTAGCAAGATAAGAGTGGAGTGACCACTCGTGTGGCAGGAGTACTCAACTGAGTCTGTCTGCCCAAACGTTTTGAAAGCCTGGAAGATAGACTGCCCGCAGATGAATCCGATGCTCTCTGGCAAAGGCCCATAGTTGCAGAGCTTCATTGCATAGATGCAGAGAGCCTGTTCCGCCTTGTTTGTTGAGGTAAAACATGGCTACTTGATTGTCTGTTTGCACCAGAACTGTTTTGTTTACGAGCTGGGTGCAAGACTCGAATAGCATTGGAGATGGCTCTGAGTTCTAGGAGGTTTATATGAAGAAGAGCCTCCTGTGAAGACCAAAGGCCCTGCGTTGATAGACTGTCCAAGTGGGCTCCCCAACCCATCTTGGAGGCATCTGCTGTGAGGATAGCCTGAGGTTGTGGCTGTTGCAAAGGAGCACCTATTAAAAGGTTTTCCAGAGATTGCCACCAACGGAGAGACAGAATCAGGCTTGTGGTAACCCTGATCTTGTCTGAAAGGCTTCCTGAGGCCTGGGACCACTGGGAAGCCAAGGTTCACGGGGCCGCTCACATGTGAAGACGAGCATAAGGTATTACATGGACGATCAATGCCATGTGACCTAGTAGGCGAAGCATCTGTCGAGCAGTGAGGAAGGTCTGCAGAGCTGCTTGAGATGCTAGCTCGATGATTCGCAGACAGCGCGGTTAGGGCAGGAAAGCCCTTGCAAGCTGTGTGTCCAAGTGAGCATCTATAAACTTGAGGGTCTGAGATGGGGCGAGCTGAGACTTTGGACGATTTATGACCAATCCCAAATACTGGAGTATTTGTTTTGCTCTTAACAGGGCCTGATGAGCTTCTGGAGATGACTATGCTCGGATGAGCCAATCGTCCAAGTAAGGGAAGACAAAAATCCCCAGGGTCCTCATGAATGCTACTATTACTGACATGCATTTTGTGAAGACCCTTGGAGCCGAGGCCAGCCCAAAGGGAAGGACTCTGTACTGGAAATGTCTTCCCTGGACCAGGAACCGAAGGAATTTTTTGTGATCTACATGAATAAGGATATGCATGTAGGCATCTTTTAAATCTAGAGAGCATAGACAATCTTGCCTCTGAAGGTATGGCAGAAGAGAGCCGAGGGAAAGCATTTTGAACTTCTCTCGGACTAGATATTTGTTCAGCTCTCTGAGATCTAGGATTGGTCTTAAACCACCTGTTTTTTTTGGAATGGGAAAATAGGGGGAATAAACCCTGTATCTTGTTGGCATAAAGGAACCTCTTCCATAGCTCCTTGAGCTAGAAGAGTGGAGACTTCTTGTAGCAAAAGGTCTATGCCTAGAGGTTGAGAGTTGAACTGTTTTACCAGTGTGAGTGGTGGTAAGCTGAAGAAACGAAGCTTGTACCCCAGACTCACTATGGACAAAGTCCAGGCCTCTGATGTGATTTGTTGCCATCGTGGCAGATACAGCCCGGAATGTTTAGAGGTTCTGGGCCTAACACAGGAAGAATGAGTGAGTAAGTTTTCTGGACAAAAGTCAAAAACCCTGAGGAGGCTGAGTCTGCTGAGCCGGTTGGGGTTTGGGCTTTTTGTCTTGTCTGTTGTTGCCCTTTTTGGGGAACATATGCCTGTTGGGTGGAAGATGGATAAAACGTTTTCTTCTTAGAGAAAAAAGTTCTTAAAGGTCTTTTTCTTAGCTGGGTTAGCAGAAATCTTTGACAATCTATTCAAAGTGGCATTGTCAGTGTCCAACTGATTAGCCTTAGATTGCCAATCCTTGCCAAAAAGATTTTCTCCAGTGCAAGGAATATTTCCCAGCTTTTCCTGCACCCATTCCTCCAAGTCAGAAGCTTGGAGCCAGGCAATTCGTCGTGCTCCTATAGCTATAGCAGAAGTCCTGCTAATGCATTCAAAACAGTCAAAGGTAGCACGATTCATGAACTTAGAGACATTCTGAGCATGTTTGACTAGTGATAAATGGTCTGCTCTTTTGTCATCTTGAAGGAAGGGGTTTAAAAGCTCTACGTTTTTTGTAACCTCCTCAAGAAACATTCCCATGTATAAAATATAGGAACTAATCCTTGCTGAAAGCATGAAGGCCTGAAAACATCTACGCCCAAAAGCATCCAGTGTTCTAGATTCACGACCTGGTGGATTAGAAGTGTGTCTCTTTGTACTCTTTATCCGTCTCATGGCAGACTCCACCACCATTGAGTGGTGTGGTAGTTGAGTCTATTGAAAACCTGGACAAGGTGGCACTCTATACATAGTGTCAAGGCGTTTAGAATGTGGGGTTACTGTTAAAGGAGTTTCCCACATCCGTAACATTAGATCATGCAAGATCTGATGTATAGGGAGCATAACTGCTTCCTTTGGAGCCAAGGGGTATTGTAGAATTCTTAATTCTTCTGCCCTAGGCTCCTTTTTAGGAACCACTATAATGACAAGAGCCCTTGCCATATCACGCACAAAATCATGAAAAGACATGTCCTCAGGAAGAGACATCCTACGTTGAGGAGAAAGAGTTGAATCTTGTAAAAGTTCAGCTCTGGTACCAGTGGAGTCATCTGAGTCATCGGAATCGGAAGACTCAAAGGGAGGAAGCACCGGGTTCTCCTTCAAAAGTTGTCTTCGGTACCGCTCGAGGTCGGTACCAAAGCGAGTCGGTACCTGATCCCCCATGCTTGAGAGTGATTACAAACTCAGCATCAGGGGAAGTAAGCCTGCCAAAGCAGGTACCGAGGGTACCGGCACAGGTATCGACAGTGATACCGGTGCCTGTGGAACGGTCTGCAGAGACTTTAGCGGTACCGAAGTAGCCAAAAGATTTGCTAGACTATGTTCAATGGCAAGGAGTCTTTTATCCATTAACATTTCTGATGCCGGGGTGTCGGTACCGATGGAAGCAGCCACAACCCCCGAGCATAGAACAGGAACGTCCATCAAGGCCGAAGTCTCGAGAACATCCTGGAGCCCCGATAGTGCTTTGGAGCCCGAAGACTCCCGCCGGGGCTGTTTTGCCGGTGCAGGATCCTCGAGGGCAACGCCAGAGGCATCTCGATACTTAGAGGGAGATCTACCTCTCGAGGACCAGCTTGATTTAGACTTATGTTTAGTTACCTGAGATCCCTGGGAAGAAGTAGAGGCCCTGGAGGACACTGATGCTACTGACATTGTGTCCGATGCAAACAGGGCACCGAGTTGATTTGCTCGATTCTGAATACTTCTTTTAGTCAGCTTCCAGCAGGAGAGACATTCCGCTGGGCAATGGTCAGGACCTAAACATTTAAGACACCAGTCATGGGTGGCTGTGACAGAAATTGTGCTGGCACACTTCGAACATTTTTTGAAACCAGTAGTTGGTTTCTCCATGCTGAAACAAGAGGCCTAGTGGCCAAAATGGCGCCAAGCAGGGGCAAACCCCTGACTGAAAAAGCACAAGTTCTGTGGGTTTTTTGGGTTTTTTTAAAGAAAGAAAGAAAAAGCACCGGTGGTATCAGTGGGCGTCGAACGAAGGCAGGCGCGACCACAAAAAATAAGAAATAACAGTAGAATTTTCTGCGGTGACAGGGTTCACGTCCTGTCGGCTCGGCGGAAAACGAAGAACTGAAGAGAGGGAGGTAGATAGGCGGGAAGGCAGCGCACATGCGTGGATGCATGCTCCCAAAAGCATTCCTATTGGATGCTGGGGAGCATTCCCACGCGGGCTCTGTCGGTACCAACGATACCCATATGTGAAGACTCATTCCTGCTTGTTCCTGGCGATAACTATTTACAGGGAACATGGGCAATGGAGGGTTAAGTGGCTTGCCCAAGACCACAAGGAGCACCTGTGGGACTAGAAACCCCAGTCCTTCCGGCCCAAGGTTGCTGTCCTCTAATTGGATTTGAACTCCTGACCTTCCAGCCTGAGATAACTTGCCCCAACCACTAGGCCACTCCTCCCTGCAGGAAAGCATCTTATCCATGTCATTTTTAGCTGAAACTAGAGAGATAGTACAATTGCTTTGAAGGTTTTTAATTTTCTAGTCAAAAATTGACCAAAGTAGTCTGGGGAAAATCAAGAGTTTAATCATATTCTTAATCTTACATGGCACAAGTTCTTGTGCCATATGAAAGCTGCTTAGGATAATCTTCCTAACATGAATTTGCCTTACGCAGATGTTAGTTGTTTTAGCATAGAAGAATGCATATTTCTCGACATGTATTTTAGCAATACAAGTATGCATGTAGATTATAAAATACTATAATTTATGTGTATTATTCAAAACATCTAGGAGGTAGGTAGTTACCCAGTTCTAGGCACAATTTCTAACACTTATGCTTAATATAGGTGCCTTAAAAACAGCTTTAACTAGGCACCCCCTCCACAAGTTATGAATTATCATAGATTTCTGATGACAAACAACAACCTCAACATTTGGAAATATATTGTGGCTGTAAAAGCAGCTTAAAAATTAGTTCTGGTTGACAAAAAGTGCTTAAGTCAGGTACAAAGATACCTTTATGATTTCATTTGTGGTGCCCATACTGGGCCTAATTCTAAAACAGGATGCCTATGTGCTAAGTTAAAAGGTGACTATTTTATAAAGGCCCTTAAATCAAATAATCCAAATGCCAGGGTAGCATCACAACATATTCAATCCCAAACACTTAATTCTACACAGCTAACAATGCTAGTGCCAACCCTGGAGTACTTTTCTGTAGTTTTATCCAAAACATCTTTTTTTAAAAACCCTCCGTTTCTTGTTCATAAGATCACTCCATAATACGTTAGTTACAAAAAGTACTTCAATTCATAGCAAACCAAATCCTCCATATGCCAAACCCTCCACATTCCAAAATGTATTCCAATTTCCAGACATATCCAATGCATGCATCACATTTTGAAAAGCTCTGTCTCAAAGGGCATGTAGTTCTCCGATTCTCTCTATATGTCAGACTTCACACTAAGCTCGGATTCACAACGGCTTCTCCCATATCATGTATACCTTTCATGGTGTCTTACAGCCAACACCCCCACTCACTTTCTTACTTCTGGGGGAGTCCTACAGCCGATCCTCTGATCTCAGCAGATCTATAATCCTCAGTGCCGCCTTCCTCCTCTTCCCCTCAATGAGCTGCTGAAACATTCCAAACAGCAGTAAGACTTTCTTCTTACCCCTATCAATAAGGCAAACCATCTCATGAAACAGATTTTCATAAGTATTAGCCATACAAGTCATTAACATCCACTCCACCACCGCGTTACATCCTCCTGGTATCCTGGTCCCCAAAACAGAAGAACCAGGTTTGCTCCTGATAATGCAATAAAAACCTTTGGCATCCCCACTTCCCCATAACAGATTGATATTGCCATTCTCCATTTAAGGTTCTGTATAGAATGGCTATATGTCATCCAGTGCTCAACCAGTGGGGCATTATAGCTCCAAGTACTGATATGACTCCAGTGTTCATTGAGCCAAAGTCTTATCTTCCTCTTGGTTCTCCCAATATATAGGAGATGACATGGCCACATTAACAGATATGACAAAAGAACAGACACCCAGACTGGCAGTATTTTCAGGTTTTGAAAAAACCCTTTATTTACTGTCCCATATGCGTTTCAGCCTCCAGGTCTTCTTCAGGGGGATATTTTGAGGGTGCAAAACCCCAAAAAGACAATCACAATTAAAACAAAATGAATAAACAATATCAAAATTAAAAATAATTAAAAGTAATAAAACATGCAATAGATAAAATCATAATATAGCAACCAAAAAACATTGCCGCTTTCATATTCATAAAAATAATGATAAAAGAATGACACATGTAAAAAGTGCTCTGAATCTATATGCATCTTAAAATAAAAAAAGAGATGAGGATATAAATAAAACAAAAATGTCTACCGATACCGTCACTGCAAAAGGCTTCTGTCAATTAAAGTGCATTTGTCACTAAAATGAATAAAAATAGCCAATAAATATCATGTAAAACACTAGAATGATTAATAAAAACAATTTAATAAGTTGAATTAGTGTCATATAATATCATTAGGAAATAGTATGTATTAAAAAATTAACAAATAAATAGAACATGCTTAAAAATGAATCATTGATGATTAATACATGAGAACAAAGTTAATATTCTGTTACCCATACTGTAATCTTCCAAACGTAAATTGTTGAAAAAACACAAGGCAGACAACATAACATGTACAATAACTTTTTTATAGGGATAAACACCATCATATAAAGAGACCTTCATCAAGAGAATTATCTTGGGCTTGTATTTCTATTCCAAATTAAAGAATAAAATCAATATTAAAAAAAATGAAATGACATGAGGAGGAGTGCTGCAACGGCGAGAGAAAGACTCACTGGTTGCTTTTTTAAAAGTAACATGTTAATGGTGTGAATCGCCAACGAACAGTGTACTATCAAGGTGAAATGTTGCACCAAGGTAAAACATTCTATCATATATTAAAATATGTAAAAAGAAATAGTTGTAATGAAGGAATATATTACTAAACAGTTAAAATTCCTTTCCTCTAACAAAACACAGTTTTACAGAAGTGAATGATGAACTTCTCAAATGTATTTGAAAAGCTAAACCAGTTATTCTTTCCTGCACTATAATAGTGCCATAACAATACACCAATGAAATAATTAAATGTGTGGTGTAAGGAGATTATTGTTAGAATGCTCCAACACAGGTGTGTTATTGAGTTCTAGATTGTAATATAGATTTGTATTTTATGCATTTCATATTGGCAACCGGTGTAGTTTGTGCTCTGTTTTTTTGTGAATTGAAGAGGGTTCATGCTGCTGTGTTGAGTGCAAGTTGGAGCAGGTGGATAGCTGTTTTTGATAAGCCTTAGAAAACATTACAGCAAAGTGTGGAAAGATAGTTGCTTGGAGGACTGAAAGTTGTAGTGGATTAGAAGAGGTTTGAGGTGTTTGATTGTTTTGAGTTTGAAGTAAACCCTCTTTGTAATGTTCCATAAGTGTCTTATGAAGGAGAAGTAACTCCTAGGTATCGTACTTCCTGTTTAACTTTGATTTGGGTTCCATCAAAATTTATGGAGTTTGGTGGTTTGAGGTTATTGTCTCTGGCAATGTAGAGGGCTTCTGTTTTCTTGACATTTATGACCAAATTATGGATGCTACATAGACAGGCAGTCCTTATAATATTCCTCAACCTCTCCACTGCATCCCATAGTATTGTCATGAAGGCCTTTTCATTCACCATACAGCCTGGGTCCCACAGGACTCTGCTAGCCTGATTCCAACTTTTCCTTCACAGTGCAGCAGACCTCTATCATTATATCTGCATAGTCCCCATAGGTCAATTCTGTGATCAGATCACTTACTTTACAGACAGTTTATAAAAAGTCTAGTCCCTCCTGGTGCAGATCTGATAAATCAATTACAAACTTAAATGAATGCCTAGGAAAGATCTCCACCTGGCTACACCAAAATAAACACACAAAATCCACAAGACAAATATCAATATGCACAAAAACGTCTCTGCTGTTTAAAATCAAAGATGGTCTTCAAAGGGGACAACTCAGCCTCTCAGCCATCAGGTTTGTAGCTTGGGTGTTGTAACAGATTCTAAATCCACTCTGGAAGGTGAAGTCTTAGTAGAAGTTAGACCAGTCATCCTAATTAGTTCATATCCATCTGACAGTCCTGCGCTTACCATGGTCATCCAGGCATGCATGATTTCCTTCCTGGACTATGCAACTTGCTGTAAAAAAGGATCCTGGGGAAAAAACTGATAGCT
Source organism: Ichthyophis bannanicus (assembly GCA_033557465.1). NCBI lineage: Eukaryota > Metazoa > Chordata > Amphibia > Gymnophiona > Ichthyophiidae > Ichthyophis > Ichthyophis bannanicus. The sequence goes on along the minus strand of CM066043.1, from coordinate 121,491,192 downwards.
ATGGTATGAATATTACTAGGTGTCAGGAAATATGAAAGGATCCCCAACAGTCTTAAACCAAAGTTCAAAATTCTGAAGCCAACTTTAAAGTCCCTCAGTGTGTAAAACACTTGATCAAGCTGTCATCTCATATTATATATACTGCTGGTGTTGCACATGTATATAGTTATCCTTCTTACAACTCCAAGTTATTTATCCTGTTATAATGTAAGCATATGACTGTTTGGTCGGTTGCAAAAAATTTTTGTTATTTGTGAACCACACTGATACCGAAAAGTGCAGTATAGAAGAGCTTGTAAATAAGGGCTTTAAACTAGATTCGTTGGGGGATGGGTGAAGAAAGCCCCCAGGTAAGTGAAAGCCCCCAGGTAGGTGATACATTAAATACTTTTATGGAAATGGGTAACAGGGGTAACATATGGAAAGCAGTGTGTATAAATGCCCGTAGCATAGGAAATAAGATCCCTGATGTTGAAACTTTGGTGGGAGTGGCTGACTTGGATTCAGTGGCAGTTACAGAAACATGGTTCACAGAAAACCATGATTGGGATGTAACTATACTTGGCTATACTTTATTCAGAAAGGACAGGGTAGGAAGAAGGGGAGGAGGAGTGGCACTATATGTAAAAACTACTATTAAAGCTTTGGAATTACAGAGCTTAAAAGGGAGAGAGGAGGCATTGTGGGTTAAACTAGAAAGATGGAAAGAGAAATCTATTTGCATTGGTGTGATATACAGACCTCCCTCACAAGAGGAAGAGGTAGACAGAGTTAATTGAAAACATAAGCAGCATTGCTAGGAAAGGGGGAGTGCTACTGATAGGAGATTTCAATATGCCAGATATTGATTGGCATATTCCTGCTGCAGTATCATCTAGAAGTAAGGAGATCCTGGATTCTCTACAGAGAGAACTATTCAGGCAATTGGTAACAGACCCCACACGTGAAGGGGCCATACTGGTCTTGGTGCTTACCAATGGTGAAAGTGTTTCTGATGTTGTAGTGGGAGATCATTTTGCATCCAGTGATCACCAGATGGTGTGGTTCAGTATTAGGACTAGGGCTGTTAGAATCCATTCCAAGGCAAGGATCTTAGACTTTAGGAAGACTAACTTTGCGAAGATGGGCCAATACCTCAGGGAGTCATTAGTGGGATGGGAACAGCTGGGGGATGTAGAAAAACAGTGGGCAAAACTGAAAGGGGGTATTTTAAGGGCAACCAACCTTTTTGTTAAAATGGTACATAAAGGCAAAAGGAAAAGGTGACCACTATGGTTTTCGAAGGAAGTAGCTGAAAAAGTGAAGAAAAAGAGGGAGGCCTTCATGAAATACAAGAGATCACAGAGAGAGGAAGACAGGCATCTGTATTTGGAAAAACTTAGAGAAGCTAGCAAAGTAGTCAAGAAGGCAAAGATTCAAAAGGAGGAGGAAATAGTCAATGCAATAAAATGGGGGGATAAGACATTTTTCAGATATATTAGTGAGAAGAGGAAGGGCAAAAGTGGTATTGTCAGACTCAAGGGTGCAGGGGGGGGAATATGTAGAAGCTGATAAGGATAAAGCGGAATTGCTTAACAAATATTTTTGTTCTGTGTTCACAGATGAAGAACCAGGAGCAGGACCTCAGAAAACACCCACAAATAGGAACAGAAGCGAGAGACATCTTGAACAATTTTCAGAAGACTGTTCGTGAGAAACTAGCTCAACTTAAAGTAGACAAAGCGATGGGACCGGATGGGATACACCCTAGAATACTGAGGGAACTTGGGGACGTTCTAGCAACTCCACTGACTGACCTTTTCAATGCCTCGTTGGAGTCGGGAGTGGTGCCAAAGGACTGGAGAGAGGCTCATGTGGTGCCTTTACACAAAAGCGGAAGTAAGGATATGGTTGAAAACTACAGGCTGGTTAATTTAACTTCGGTGGTGAGTAAATTATTGGAAACGCTGCTGAAAGAGAAAATAGTGAGGTTTCTGGAGTCCAGTGGATTACAGGATCCGAGGCAGCATGGATTCACCAGAGGCAGGTCTTGTCAGACAAATCTGATTGATTTCTTTGACTGGGTGACCAGGGAGTTGAACCGAGGGAGAGCTCTAGATGTGGTGTATTTAGATTTCAGTAAAGCCTTTGACACTGTTCCTCACAGGCAACTTATAAACAAACTGAGCACCCTAGGGATGGACCCTAAAGTTACTGCTTGGGTTAGAAATTGGTTGGGTGGGAGGCGACAGAGTACAAGTAAATGGAGCTCACTCTGAGGAGAAGGACGTTACCAGTGGTGTGCCCAGGGATCTGTCCTTGGTCCGATTCTTTTTAACATCTTTGCTAGGGATATAGCAGAAGGGCTGTCGGGTAAGGTTTGCCTCTTTGCAGATGATACCAAAATCTGCAATAGAGTAGACACCCAGGAAGGTGTAGATAACATGAGGAGGGATCTAGCTATGCTTGAAGAATGGTCTAGAATTTGGCAGCTGGGATTTAATGTTAAAAAATGTAAGGTCATGCATTTGGGTTGCAGCAATCCAAGGGAGCAATACAGTATAGGAGGTGAAGTACTTTTGTCCACTAAAGAAGAGCGGGACCTAGGCGTGGTTGTGTCTGATGATCTTAAAGTAGCTAAACAGGTAGAAAAGGCGACGGCAAAAGCTAGAAGGATGCTTGGGTGCATACGGAGAGGAATGGCTAGCAGAAAAAAGGAGGTGATAATGCCTCTGTATAAGTTTTTGGTGCGACCTCATTTGGAGTATAGTGTGCAATTCTGGAGACCGCACCTTCAAAAGGATGTGAACAGGATGGAGTCGGTGCAGAGGGTGGCTACTAAAATGATTAGTGGGCTTCATTATAAAGCATATGAGGACAGACTTAAGGATCTTAATATGTACACTTTAGAGGAAAGGCAGGATAGAGGTGATATGATTGAGATGTTTAAATACCTCCGTGGCATAAATGTTCAGGGAGAGAGCCTCTTTCAATTGAAAGCAAGTTCTGCTATGAGGGGACATGGGATGAGGGTGAAGGGAGATAGATTCAGGAGTGATATGCGGAAATATTTCTTTACGGAAAGAGTAGTGGATCCATGGAATAGTCTCCCAGTGGAGGTGGTAGAGATGAGGAAAGTAACTGAATTCAAAAAAGCATGGGACCAACACAGAGGATCTCTAAAGGTAAAAAGTGGACTGTTGTAGTTGATATGGAAGGACAGACTAGATAGGCCATGTGGTCTTTTTCTGTCATGTTTCTATGGATGGATGGATAAAATAAATAAAATATACTTTTTCCTATTTCCTACTATATTCACCCTCCTAGTACTGCCACCGCTTAAAGAACCACACCTATGTGCCAGAGAATAAAACTCAGCATCTGTGCCAATCCTCTGCAATTCACTGCCAGACTACCCATAAGTCTTCAGAAAACAGGCATAGCTCTTTGAAGCAGAGTTTTTGGAAAATCAAAAAGCCCACCTCCCAAGTTGCTCTCCCCTGATGTCAGAAGGCAGATGGATATGCAGCAGAATTACGTTGTGATGCCTCTGCCTTACTGTGTCTGTTTGATTATCCAATTGTACAAATCTCGGCATCTGTGATTTAACTGAAATAGAACCATATGGTGGTCTAACCAGTACATAATGTTGAATGCATAAAGATGTGTAGCAGTTTAATATTTTATTAGCAAATAAAATATTAACCAGTTGGTACAAGTCTCACTCATGTCCAGTGGTATTATCCATTTTGTAATAATTCATATTACTATGCAACTGTGTTTTGTACGATTAGGCAATCCAAACAGCCATATAAAAGACTGTAACCTATTCTAACACATTTTGAGCTCTCTAGTTGAAAAAGCATTGCGTGAACAAATGAGTGACAAATTATGTCATGGGCACAGCAATTAAACCCCATTTCCATGGCTAAAAAAAGTTTTTACCAACAGAATCTTTTTCTGAATTTCTGGTCATCTTGTAGGCAGGTAAGAGTACATTGTTCAATAAAATGCATACTTTTACTCATAAGGTACTAGAGGTGTTATCACAGCAAGAATCATTTTGGTTAAGGGGGAATAGGAATAAGGTTAAGTTAAGTTTTAATACCAAAACTATGCACATACACTTTTGCCTTGAAAACATATCCACACAGAAAAAGTACTGCAAATTTGCATAAGTACTTTTTTGTGAGGCAAAATTTAGAAATAACCCCACAAAGTATGTGCATTTTTCTTTAAATGCAGCAAGCCTCATGACCTATCTACTATAATTTAAAAATATTTCAACAGCACAATTATATTAACTTCATTTACATACCAAAATGTTTTGCTTGTTACTATGGTAATACATCATACTGTGCACATTCCAATAGACACAGAGGGAATCAAGTCGCACAAGCTGGAAAAGAGAAAATATCAATGACCTATAATTATCACTTTCTCACAAAGTTCATTAGTCTTCCAGAAGCTTATCAAACACATTACAGTATCAAACAATTATCCAGTTAGAAATTATCAAATTATTAAGCATTGATTAGACCTTTGGGATGCTTGAAATATAAAGCTGGTTTAAGCAAACTATAAAGAGATACATTAAATCTACCACTAATTCAATTAACATTACCAGAAACAGCAAGGGGCCTATGCACTACAAAAATTATCTTTTGTGCTTCCAGCTGTATTGACTCACTATTTGCCACAAAGACTAGTCAGGAATTTCAGGATGCACTGAAACAAGTTGTGTTTACCCCCATTATACAGAATTCTGTATGCTCTTGTTTGAAGGGGGAAGAAAGAGACACGCGCTTATTTTTTTTAGGATTTGCACAGCTGAAAGAAAGTTTTATCCATAAACTGTTCTACCATGTGTTCTCACGAATGAATTCTTTAAGATGGTGGATATTGTCTCCAGAGAAAGATACAAATTCCAAAAATAAGATACAAGAGAAAAATAAAATTAGCAACTTAGCTTTTCAATTTTTATCTGTACCTACGCTGTATATTTTAACAATGTAGATTTCTTGTGCATTATGACATCTGAAAAGTAATTTATTACTCTGCTACCCAGAAACTAAGAATGTTATTTAAAAAGTAAATACATGTTCATATTGCCTGATTATTAATAAAATGTTTACCATTTAGAATGATGTTACTGAACAGATTAAGTCTAAGCTGTTCCACCTAGGCAATGTTTATCAAAAGACTGACTGAAATAGTGTTAAATCTTGGGCTAAACCAAAATACTGCAGTATTTGCAAGGAAGGAGAGACCTCAGTGTACCTGTCATGACAAGACAATGGCCTAAATGTTCAAATAAATCTACTACAGAAAGGCTGAAGACATTTGAAGACCCATTTTCAGCTCTGCTTCAGCTCACATATGGCACAGTCCAATATTCCCCTTCAGAATTTACAGATATAAAAGCAGAAAGTATGGTTCCAATGATAGCAAGTCACCCAGGTCCTAAAGCAGCACCATTCCAAGATACTTGCACCACCATGCTTGACCGTCAGAATGCAGTTCTTACTTTGGAAGCCAGTGCTTTGTCAAACAAAAAATTTTCTATTGTGACCAAAATAGCTCCATTTACGTATGTCCAGAGAAATTATTACAGAAGTCTGGTGGATTATTCAGATGCTCTAAGGCAAGCTCAAAGCAAACCGCAATATCCTTTTCAGAGAGCAGTGATTTCTTCCTAGTTCTTCTCCCATAACCACCAACCCCAATCAGTTTTTTCCTTGATGACTGATGTGAAGATTCATGCATCAGTTACTGCAAGAGGGGCCTGCAAATCAATATATGTCGATCGGATGTACTTTACAACTTAGTGGATGATTTTCCAGTTTACTCTTGGTGGTGTAATCTTGGCTACACTATGGCTCCTGGATAAAGCCACTCTAGTCGGCAGCTTTTTCAACATGAAGCCTTTTTGAAAATGGACAGATAGAGTCCCAAATACTTAAATTGTCTTGTAACCATGTCTAGACAAGCATCAACTACTTTTTCCATAGGTGCTCTGAAATTTATTTTCATTGTGGCATGATCATCATAAGTTAGGAATAGAAGAGCAAACCCAAAATCTTTTTGACTTATATAGGACAGGATGACCAAATTCAATCATGCAGATTTATTCTTACAGGTGGTTTATTTCTACACTATTTCAATATCCAATTCCAAAGGGGCTAATTACGTACGCCTTTCAAAGGTAAGCCATGATCTCTGGCTAAGCGCAATCCATGGGGGAGGGGGGTTAAATCAGGAATATGGAAGGCTGTGCATCCATTAAGGGAGCAGGCTCAATCATATTTAAAAGGGTCTTTCTTTCAGTCCTTCACAGAAGATCTTGCCATACTTCCTCATCCACACATTTGTCAGAGGCCCTTGCTTAACTCCGAAAAATAGGTCAAATTTATTGTGCCCAGCAACAAGAAAACGCCACAAGCTGCTAGCTGTCACCCAGTGTGCTAAGGAATACTTACAGATCAGTAAAAAACAAAGGGAGTATACATTTTTTGTTTTTTGCTCATCTACTAGTTTTACTCCTTGAATGATTGGATTTTTGCTGTGAGGAATACTTAGAGCCATTTAAGCAGAGTAGATCTACCAGCCATGTTAGTCTCTTGTGAGCATGTGTGTGCATTTATATATTCTAAGTCACTGCTAGATCAGTGATGCATATATGACTCAAATAAGCTGGGACAGCATGCAGGACATTGAAGGGTAGAATGTTTACATTGTTAATATTTATTGGAATGGAGGAGTGGCCTAGTGGTTGGGGCAAGGTACTTCAGGCCGGAAGGTCGGGGTTCAAATCCCACTAGAGGACAGCAACCTTGGGCCGGAAAGACTGGGGTTTCTAGTCCCACAGGTGCTCCTTGTGGTCTTGGGCAAGCAACTTAACCCTCCATAGCCCATGTTCCCTGTAAAATAGTTATCTCCAAGTTATAATGCCCTGTTCAATGTAATTTCAGTTTGTTCAATGTAAACCGCACTGATGCAGAATAGCGCGGTATATAAGAGAATGCAAATAAATAAATAAATTTATGCTGTCTGGGGAGCTGGGTAAGTAGCACTGAGGAATGCGGAGTGTAGACGCAATTCAAGGTCTAGTAAAAAGGAGGACCTGCTGGGGATCAGAAGCTACATGGGAATAGCAGGAAATCAGTCCTCACATATGAGTGACATTGGCACTAATGGAGCGTGTGCGGAGCATTTCTCCAGCTTTCAAAGAATGCTAGGATGGCCCAAGGGTGCCATCTTGCTCAGGTTTTTTTACTGCCATCCTAGCTATGTCATCTGACTAACACAAGATAGGTAGGCAATTCCCAGGGGGAGAAGGGAGGGCTGTGAGGACTGATTCCTGCTGTTCCCAGAGAACTGTTACAGGTGAGTAACTTTCTTTTCTCCAGGAACAAGCAGGAAGTCAGTCCTCACATATGGGACACCCTAACTCCAGGCTGCCGAGGACCAAACCAAGACAGCACCAACAGTGACCAGTCAGGTAGCCGTGAGTTGCAGAAGGTGAGTCCCCACTGAGAGTCTCTGCAAGACCCTAGCATCTAGCGACACTATCACTCCAGTAGCCTGAACACAGAAGGGTCAGAGGGCAGGAGTTGCCTACATCCCGAGAATATTAAAGAGTACTGCCTGGCCAAAGGTACACTCCTTGCGGGACACTCTCTCCAGACAGTAATGAGCTGAGAACATATGAACTGAAGACCATGTGGCGGCCTTGCAGTTTTCCATCACTGGCACTGAGCGGAGGTTAGCCACCGACATGGCCATCACCCTCACGCGATGCATTGTGATCTGGGGCTCAAGGGAGAGGCCAGCTTACTGACAGGCGAGGGAAATACAGTCCACCACTCAAGTGGACAAAGTTTGCTTAGTCAAGGGGAGCCCCAGTTTATTGGGGTCATAAGACACAAAGCTGAGGAGCTTTCTGATGGGCCCCGAGTCCGTTGTAAGTAGAAGAACAGGGCCCGCTTGCAATCTAGTGTATGCAGTATTAGCTTCTCCCTGCCAACATGAGGCCCGCGAAAGAAGGTGGGGAGGACCACCTCTTGGTTGAGGTGGAAAGGAGATACCACCTTTGGGAGGAATTTGGGGGGTTGTGCAGAGCACCACCCTGTTCTTATAAAACCTCGTATATGGTGGATCCACCACCAGGGCCTGGAGTTCACTCACCCTTCGAGCAGATGCGAGGGCCACCAGGAAGGCCACTTTCCAAGACAGATATCTCAGGTGGCAAGTGACTAGGGACTCTAATGGCAGTTTAGTGAGCTGGGAGAGCACCATGTTGAGGCCCCACTCTGTCACTGGAAGGTGGAGGGAGGGATATGGATAACTGGAGGCCCCGGAGGAACCTAGACACTAGGGACTGGCTTGAGAGGGGTTTACCTCAATAGGGTGGTGGTGCATGGCTATGGTGCTCAGATGCTCCCTTACAGAGTTAGATTTTAGCCTGGTGTGCGACAGGTGCAGTAGCTCCTGAAGAACCATTTGCAAGTGACAAGAGATTCTCCTCCTTCTCCACACACCAGGTGTAAACCAGTCTGATGGAGGGTTTTTGGGAGGCCAGTAGATCTCGACTTCCCCTGGAAGGTTGAAAGGGGCCAATGCTACCCTTTCAGCAGCCATGCTGTTAGCGTTAGCAACTGTGGGATAGGATGCAGGAGGGAGCCCTCCTCCTGGAACAGGAGGTCTGGGGCCCAGCCCAATAGGACTGGGAGTGCCACAGACAGGGAAAGCAACAGAGGGAGCCAGGATTGCCTGGGCCACCAGGGTGTGATCAGTATAACTGCTGCCCTCTCATGCTGCACCTTGAAGAGGGTTTTGGGGGACCTGCGGGGGGGGGGGGGTCAGTGGAAACGCATAGAGTAGGCCCTATGCCCACAAGATCTGGAAGGTGTCTGCCGCCACTCTCCCTGGGTGCAGCTGGTACAAGCAGAAGAGGGGCAGCTGCGCATTGTCCGGAGAGGCAAAAAAAGGTCTATCACGGGCCTGCCCCAGCAGTGGAAGAGTTGCTTCGTTATCCTGGGGTTCAAGCACTACTCGTGTGGGCAAAGGACTCTGCTCAGCCCGTCTGCTAAGCACTTGTCCTGGCCTGGTAGGTATACCGCTCGCAGGAGCATGCTGTTGCACACTGTGAAGGAAAGCACAGTTACTTACCTGTAACAGGTGATCTCTGGGAACAGCAGGAATTAGTCTTCACATATGGGTACGTCGGTACCGACGGAGCCTGCATGGGAACGCTGCCCAGCTACCAATCAGAAAGCTTTTGGCAGCATCCCTCGCACCTGCGCGCTGACTTCCCGCCTTCTCCAGAGCCTCTCTTCAGTTGAGTTTCAAAGCTGAGACAAAGGTGAGAGAGAAAAGGAAGAAGAAGATAAAGAGATGCAACTCCTAGGGGAGGTGGGAGGGTTGTGAAGACTAATTCCTGCTGTTCCCAGAGATCACCTGTTACAGGTAAGTAACTGTGCTATCTCCAGGAACAAGCAGGAATGAGTCTTCACATATGGGGATTCCCTAGTGGAGATGCCAGGGGGAGATCCCATAAAAATGCAAGAGCCTGGATCAGGGGTGCATTTTGTCTCCAGGAATCCCTGGCATCCAATGTGGGATGGAGGGTAGGAGTTGACAATAAAGGAGCTGTGAGGAAAGAACAGCATAACCAAGGACTAGAGGGTCCTACAGACTACAGGAGTCCTTGGTATATATGATGAGTAACATTAAACACATTTAATGTACACTTAAAATATGCAGCTTACCTACTGTATTGTAGGAAGTAGGATGGAGTCTACTGGATAAGCAGTGGCGGAATCTTCAAGGTGACCTCCCAGTAGTGAGGATGAAGGTCCATACCTGGAGGTAGTAGACGATCCAGGTGTCAACTGGGTAGGATTAGACGTCAGGTCTTCAATGGAAAGCTTTATGGAAAAAAGCTGAAAACTCCTTTAGGCATAAGGTCATTAACATTGAGGACTAAAGGAAGAAGACTGACGGAGTTGGAGAACTAGCCCAGTCCTGGCGGGAAGAGGGTAACTGGAAAAACCCCTATTCCCAAGGAGAACAGCTGTGTACTCAAAGATAAAGAGGTACACCGTTTTTCCTAGCTGGCGAGAGATAGGAAAGATATTGAAGCTTGATGCTTCAAGGACTTAAAGAAAAAATGGAAGCTGTTAGCACCACAGTGGTTATTGGTGCCTAACAAGTTGTGCATTGTAATATGGTATGCGAAGTAGGGCGATAGATTGTCTAAAACCTCTAGGAGGTAAAAAATTTAGTATAGACAGTAAGGGTGATAGTGTGTAAGACATATCAACCCTTAAGAAGCCCCTCAGACACATATATATATATATGTGGATGGAATATATATATATATATATATATATATATATATATATCCAGATGTGTATATTAGAATATGGGTGGAGAAATGTATCAAAAAGAAATATATACATATATATAGATATAATATACCCAAATATAGATACATTTGTGGGGCATGGTTTTGCACCACCAGAGTAATGATATAGGTATGTAGACATATATGGAGATGCTACATACAAGACAACAGGTTGAAGATACATGTCTACCACCCAGCCCCATAATTGTACATGGGGAATATAAAAGAAAACGATTCTGCGCTCTACAAGAGGGTGAACCCACTTAGGATATGTATAGAGAATCTATTTCCATGGATTGAGGGATGCAGGAAGGCAATCCAACAAGATAACTGTGATGTTCGCGTGAAAACAGATGATCATATGAATCTGTAAGGAACAAGGCGGGAGTTCCACAGAACACTGACATGGCAGATGTGCGGAAACGCAGAAGAAGATACCAGAGGGACCTACTGGAGGGACCCAGAGGTAGCATGCGTAAACATCAGCCTTGGATTTTCACGCAGAAGAACTGATATCTCGTGTTAACACCCCAGGCTAGAGGGTGTGGAGAACCCTCACAGGCATGGGAAGGGTTTATAAGCTTTTCCCTAATAGAGAAGCTTCAGAGACAAGGTCAATGCTCTATAGCAAGGCCCTCATAATAGAAAGCTTCTCTGAAGACTGCAGAGAGCATTGTGCAGGAGAGATATGAGACAAACTGACTGAAGTCAGGTGTGTTGCCATATCCTAGGAGAGGAGATGGTTAGAATAATGTGAGAAAGCCTAAACGAGTAGGAGGATCCAAGATAGATGACGAATAGCTTGGAATCACTACTGAGGCTATAGAAAATTTTGAACAAGGGAGTGGAACTTGGAAAAATTACCAGTAATATTATTACTGTAACTCCTGCAGGCACAGCTGCTGACGGAAACAGCAGAGAGATTGTCCTGTGCCCAATAAAGAAAAACAGACAGGAAAAGAGAGGAGATATCCCTTCTCCTTGTCTGAGGAACGAGCTTGCTAGAGAAGCTTTTCAGTATGGTACTCCTCAGTCAGGGAAAAAACCCAGTTGAGAGGATAGTAATTTGAGGGTGACGTACCTATAGGGTAAGTCAACTGAAGGAAAAAATGTTCAGTTTGGACAGAACTATCAGGGGATAGTTGCAACTGCTCTTCTGGAGAGTCTGTAGTCCCTGAACAAAAATGTTTCGACAGGTTAGTACACTGAAAAAGAAAAGCACAGTGAATAAACTTCTAATGGGTAGAAGTGAACTGTAGGTTACAATTCCCGGCCCTTATGGTTGCTGGGAATGCTGAGACTGGCCAGAGCTGGAGGACTTCAGACCAGGCTGAGGCGTCCCTTGTTTAGGTACAGCCGAAAGATGGGCAGGAGATGAATGAAACTTTCTTTTCTTAGGGAAAGAAAGGTTTGGTAGGACATTTCCTACCCCTTGAAGAAAGAGGTGGCTTAGAATGGTCTTTAGTGGAAGGCGAGTCAGTGGAGCATTGAGCAACCTGACGTAAAGCCTCCTTATTGAAGAGACCTTCTCCTGTACAAGGATAATGAGCCAGTATAGTTTGTGCCCATCTGCTCAAGTCTGAAGCTTCAAGCCAGGCTCTGCGACGTGCTGCAATAGCAATAGCAGAGGATCTGCTAACGGACTCAAAAGAGTCTATAGAAGCACGAGACAGGAACCAGGATATATTCCGGCTGTGATTGATGAGCAAGGAATAATCAGTAGCCTTGGGCTCTGGTAAAAAAGGGGTCAAAAGAGACAATTGCTTTGTGAATTCCTGGAGTGTTAGACTCATGTGAAAAATATATGAAAGAATTCTGGAGGCCAGCATAGAGGTTTGGAAGGCCTGACGACCAAAAGCATCGAGTGTTCTTGAAGAACGACCTTGCGGATAAGAAGAATGCTTCTTCTTGCTCTTATCTTTCCTCAGTGCCGATTCCACTACAAGGGAACGATGAGAAAGTAGAGGCTTTTGAAACCCTGGAGAGGGTGGCACCCGGTACCGAACCTCAATGGCTGTAGAAACTAGAGGAAGTCGTAAGGGCGATTTCCAGAGCCTCAGAAGGAGATCCTGCAGAGCAGGATGTAAAGGAAGCATCATATTTTCCATTTGTGCCGGTAAGCCATGAGTAGAATCACAACCAGGGATAGATATATTAAGAAAGGTTGCCATATCCCGGAGAAAAGCCTGAAAAGACTGATCTCCTATGGGAACTATCCCTGGTAAGGCTAAAGAAAGAGACCTAGTAGATGGACTGGGATACTGGCATGTTAACTTAGAGGCAGTGGGTACTGCATCAATGCCAGGTATTGGTTCCAAACTAGGCATCAGTGCAAGAACAGGCATAGACATCGGTACTGATAGAGGATTAGCAGGTGAAGTTGCCATCGGGGACTGCTGCAGTGGTACCGAGATCATGAGAGAGTTATGGCTAGGATCTTCGGAACTGCCCATCTGGAAATGACAGGAGTCGGTTCCGGGACGCGTCGGTACCCAGTCCTCGAGACTAGATATCGATTCAAGACTCGGCATCGAAGAAAGCGAGACTATCGATGCATGTCGCGAGGGTTCCGACGCCGGTGGCGGCATCGGCGATGCCGATACCACTAAGGCAGCCTGGGTTACATCGATCGGTACCGACAGTACCGAGGATACCCGATAACCCCCCCTTGCCAAGGGTAAGGCGGTCCACCTCGATGCCGATGCCAGGGTATCGGAACCGATCGATGCCGGTACCGTCCCGGAGCATGGCTGAGATTGAGAGACGTCAATGCGGTGTGTATCGATCGGTCCCGAAGGTACCGAGGATGCCCGATGACGATCCCTGGTGAAGAGTGGAACACTCGACACCGGTGCCGATGCCGGAGGCTCGGTACCGCTCGAAGCGGATACCACCCCCGCGCATGGCTCAGGTATGTTCTGTGAGGGGTGAGCCCCAGGAACAACCTGAAACCCCTTTAACGCTTTGGAGCCCGAAGACTCCCGCAGGGGTAATCCCAATGGATTCTTGAGGGTAAGACCAGAGCCGTCACCATGCTGGGCATGGGACATACCACTCAAGCATTGACTAGTCTTAACAGACTGTTTGTGGGTTACCTGATCCTGTGAAGTAGAGAAACCGGGTACCCTCACTGCCCAGGAAAAAACGGTATCGAGGGAAACTCTAAAGAGTGAAGGTTTCCTCACAAAATTATCCCCTGACAAGTCAGGGGAAAAAGGGTCAGGACCCACACAGTTGAGACACCAACTATTGGTGTCTAAAAAGAAACAGGTGTTTCTACATCGAATGCACTTCTTAGGAAAAGGAGGCTCCATAATGAAGAGGCCTGGTAGGCCCAACAAGTTAAGGCAAAAAACTGAAGAAAAAGTTTCTCAGAATTTAGTCAAAAATCCACCGGCGATACCGGTGGCAGCGGGAAATACAGACGCGACCACAAGAAAACAAAAAACTAAAGTAATTAAAGAAATTAACAAGAAAAGTTTCTGCGGTGACAGGAGGACGTCCTGCCGGCTCCGCGGAAAAAACGAAAACTGAAGAGAGGCTCTGGAGAAGGCAGGAAGTCAGCGTGCAGGCGCGAGGGATGCTGCCAAAAGCTTTCTGATTGGAAGCTGGGCAGCGTTCCCATGCAGGCTCCGTCGGTACCGACGTACCCATATGTGAAGACTCATTCCTGCTTGTTCCTGGAGATAGGAGGGACACTACCTCCTAGCAAAGGAAGTATGAACCCATGACCCCCTGCTTGTTGAAATAAAACATGGCCACTTGGTTTTCCATCTGGATCAGCACAACTCTGTGCTGCAGGTGGAGCAGAACGCTCGCAGGGCCAAGACTGCTCCAAGTTCCAGGTGATTGACCTGTAAGAGTTACTCCTCCTAGGAGCAGCTGCCTTGTGTGCCGCAGTCTCCACAATGCACCCTCTCCCATCTGTTGTCAGGGTCTTCTGTGTTGCGGGTGCCTGGAATGGCATTCCTGCCAGGAGGTGGCATATGTTTTGCCACCAGGTGAGGGACTCCCCCAGATGGAGGGCGACAGACCCTGAACTGTAGTCTGCCTGTGGCTTGAGTCCACTGTGAGTGGAAGAACCACTGGGCTGTCTGCAAGTGCAGGTGGGCTAATGGTGTGACATGGACCGTTGAGGCCACGTGGCCTAACAGGCAGAGAAGGAGGTGAGCTGGTACTGACCAGTAACATTGTACCTCTCCTGCCAGGTGTATGAGGTGGTCTGCCCTTTCTCTTGGGAGGAAGGCCTTGATCTGTAATGTGTCCAACCGAGCCCCTATGAACTCCAGACTTTGGGCTGCAGAGAGATGGGATTTGGGGTAGTTGATGATGAACCCCAGGTGCTGCAGTAGGAGGGTTGTACACTCTGTGGCCTGACCAGCCTCTGAGGCTGTACCACTCCTGATTAGCCAGTTGTCCAAGTAGGGGAACACAAAAGCCCATTGTAGGCATAAGTGGGCAGCTACCACTGCCAAGCATTTGGTAAAGACCCTTGGTGAGGTCAGGCTAAAGGGCAGCACTCTGTACTGGTAGTGCCCTCCTCCCACAACAAACCGTAGGTACTGCCTGTGGGAGGGGTGGATCAGGATGTGAGTATATGCATCCTTTGGGTCCGGTCCAAGGAGCATGGCCAACCTCCCTGGTGGAGGTAAAGCAGCACTGTTCCAAGGGAGAGCATCTTGAACTTCTTCCTCACCAGAACTTGTTGAAGTTTCACAGATCTAGTATGGGCCTGAGACCCCCTGTTCTTTTGGGGACAAGGAAGTACCTTGAATAGAAGCCCTTTCCCCACATATTTTGGGTACACACTCCACTGCTTGTCCCTGAGCAGACCTGCGAGCTCTGAGAGCAAAAGGGTCTGGTGAAGAAGAGGTCACATCGGTCCTTTCCAAGAGAGCCAGAGTGGTACTAGTAAGTGGAGGAGGTATCCCTCCTTTACCACCTGCAGCACCCACTGGTCTAAGGTGACCTTGGCCCACTTGTGGGCCAAGAGTGCCAGGCAGCCCCCTGTGGGCTGGTGAAGGTCTCCTGGGGGAGGGGAGGCACTGCCCTGGGAGTTTAAAGCTTCACACACACCCCCCCTCCCCGGCTGGGCTGGAGTCGGGGCATGGGACTTCTGAGCCTCGGGCTTCTGAGTTCCTTGGCCCTGCCTCTTAGGGTGAGAACCTTGCTGCTGGCCTGAGAAGAACTGGTAGTGGTGACTGCTGGACGTGCCCCTCTTTCCCCTCCAGGAATAGGGGTGTTTTCCCAGAGGGTTTTTTTTCGGGGAAAGGAAGTCGTCTTCGAGAGCCTCTGGCAGGTCACCACCTCGGCTTGTATCTCAGCCACCTTGTCGGCCATGGGTTTTCTGAACAGGTTCTCACTGGTGCAAGGGACATCCAGCAGCTTGTCCTGGACCCATTGCTCGAGGTCCAAGAGATGTAGCCAGGTTTGGTGTCGAGCTCGGATGCCGGCCGCTGCTACTTGAGCTGCTGACTCAAATCCATTGTAGGCTGCCCGGAAGAGGAACTTCAAGCAGTCCTTGATCCCAGAGGTCAGAGCTTGGAACCATTGGAGAGGTTCCCTGGCCAGCTCCGCTGAGAATCTGGACAACTCCTGGCTTTCAGATACATACCTATGAATAGCTCATAAACCAGGATTTAACACTCCAGCATAAAGCCCTAGTAGCACTTTCTTCCAAGGGTGTCGAGGGCTCTAGCATCCCTTCCAGGGGGGACAGAAAAGTAATTCTTCTGGCTTTTGAGTTTTTGTATGGTTGACTCGACAACCATGGAGTTATATGGGAGTTGGGGCTTGTGAAACCCCAACCCCTTCCTGACGCAGTATATGGCGTCAAAGCATAGGCTGACCACTGGCACCGATGCTAGGGTTTTCCACATTCATAACAGTAGTCGCTCGAGGATAGGCTGCACCGGCACCATGAGTTTCCTTGGGTAGTGGCTCAAATTGGAGAATCTCCAGTTCCTCGGTGCACGGGTCTAACTCCACCTCGGTTTGCACCGAGAGGGCTCTGGCCATATCCCTGACAAAGTTGTGGAAGACCACATCCTCTACAAGAGAATGGTGTCAGGGTTCAGGGGGAGATGGGTCCAAGGGGACATCTTGGTGCTGTCTAGTTTCCGGGGAAGCTTCGGCATCTGTCTCCCACTCGAAGTTAAGGGGGGGAATGACAAGTCTGAGGCCCTGCGACTGCTTGCTTCAAGGCCCATGCCTAAGAGCTGGGGCATCCCGAGGAACTGGGGTCTGAGTCTCGGAAACTGGCCGGGGAGGACTGGATGCCTGAGGAATGGGACCAGGAACTTGACTGGGGCCGAGGACTTACCAGAGGCTGGGAGTGCTCCGAGCTTGGCTTGATGACTGGGGGACTCCACCGCAGTCGGAGGCCTGGTCTTCGGGGCAGATGATGCGGACGAACCAATCACTGCCTACTGCATGGCCAGGATAGCAATGATGTTCTGTTCCATGGCTGCCATTCTGGATTCCAAGCCAGAAGGCTCCTCAGCTTTCAATGCAGGCACCGAGGATCTCAGGCCCGATGCTAGCACTCTTAAGAGTGCGTCCTCCACGAGGACTACGGTCTCAAGGAACCTTGCATGGTCTCTGCCAGCCGAGGAATCCTTTTTGAGGACCTTGGTGGGATGCTTCTCGGAGTTCCTCAAGTCCCTCCGAGCAGTCTTACTGGGTTTCTCAGGTGAAACCACGATGGACTTGAGAATTTTTTCTTCTTTTGCTTGGGGTCAGATGTCTTCTTGGAGCTGCAACTCCCATAGGACACAGAGGATGTTCAAAAAGTGCTGGTCTTGGAGCTCGGTGTCGGGGAGGTCAGAGCCGAGTCAGAGCTTGGGAACAGTTTCTCCTGCAACTCCGACCACTTTGTATTGGTTTTAGGCATCATGGCTTGGCACAGGTCGCAGGAGGTGCTATCATGGTCTGGTCCCAGGCAGTGTAAGCAGTCATGTGTGTCAGTGACAGACAGCTTGACTGCAGCGGTCACATTTTTTGAACCCACCGGGGGACATTGTGGGAAACACCCTGTCGGGGTCATGAACCCCCAGGCAAAAAGCGTAGTTACTCACCTGTAACAGGTGTTCTCCAGGGACAGCAGGAATCAGTCCTCACTTATGGGTGACGTCAGCACCGACGGAGCCTGTGCAGAGCAATTCCCCAGCTTTCAAAGAAAGCCTTTGGGATTGCTACCACGCATGCACGGTCCTCTTCCCGCCCAAGGGTGCCATCTTGCTCAGTCAGGTTCCTTAGCTTGAGCCCTACCAAGCAGATAGCAAGGGAAGGACAAAAATACAGCAACTCAATAGGGCAGGAAGGAGGGTAGTGAGGACTGATTCGTGCTGTCCCTGGAGAACACCCGTTACAGGTGAGTAACTATACTTTCTCCAGGAACAAGTAGGAAGTCAGTCCTCACTTATGGGACTCCCTAGCTACAGGCTACCAAACCTGTAACCCAAAAATGCCTCCTCGAGGCCTTCAAAAAACTAAATTCAAAACATAATACCCGTGAGTCCGTTTAAAGAAAACAACAAGTTTTCACCATAAATGTTTTTCTGTTGGGATCCACCGACCTGAGACGGGGAGAGGAAAAGCTCCCTACTCTGCGTCGGTAGAAGCCTTTTATTTATTTTCAAAAAAGTAAGCAGTAGTGAAAAACACTTATCTGAGAGAGTGGACCAAAGCCTTTAGTCAAAAGGGCGGCAAGGTTTCTGACAAAGACATGCATGTTTCGAGCCCAAAAAGAGCCCTGTATCAGGGCTCTTTTTGGGCTCGAAACATGCATGTCGTTGTCAGAAACCTTGCCGCCCTTTTGACTAAAGGCTTTGGTCCACTATCTCAGATAAGTGTTTTTCACTACTGCTTACTTTTTTGAAAATAAATAAAAGGCCTCTACCGACGCAGAGTAGGGAGCTTTTCCTCTCCCCGTCTCAGGTCGGTGGATCCCAACAGAAAAACATTTATGGTGAAAACTTGTTGTTTTCTTTAAACGGACTCACGGGTATTATGTTTTGAATTTAGTTTTTTGATTTATACTGTATCATTACAAATTTGGAGGTTTTCTTATGATTTTTTTCCACGAGGCCTTCAGCAGAAGCCGAAGCCCGAAAGAGTCCGAGTCCTCAGGTCCTTGGAGCAAAGCCCTCGGTAGCTGTGAAGAAGGGTCAGAGGGCAGGTGTTGCTTATACCCTGAAAAGATTATGGAGTACAGCCTGGTCGAAGGCGCTGTCCCAGCAGGACTCCTTCTCCAGGCAGTAGTGGGCAGCAAAGATGTTCGTGGAAGACCAGGTCTCCAACCGGCAGGTGTCCATCATGGCCATGGAGCACAGCAAGGCCACTGAGGCTGCTTTGGCTCGGACCCCATGTGCAGTGACTCAATGATCCAGAGGGACGCCCACCTTCACATGGGCGAACACTATGCAGTCCGTCACCCAAATAGAGAGGGTGCGCTTGGTGACTGCTTGCCCCTACCTATTGGGATTGTAGGTCACAAAATGTCTGTCAGACTTGCAGTGAGTCTGGGTACGTTGCAAGTAGATGGGCGAGGGCTCACTTGCAGTCGAGGGTGTGGAGAGCTGCCGACACCTGATCGGCATGGGGCCTCAGGAAGGTGGTCAGGAGCACTCTCTCTTGTGTGAGATGAAAGGCCGACACGACCTTGGGTAAGAATTTAGTATGAGTCCGGAGGACTACCCTGTTCAGATGAAACCTGGTGTAAGGGGTGCCAGTCATGAGCACCTGAAGCTCACTGACTTGGCAAGCCGAGGTCAGTGCCACCAGGAAGGCCACCTTCCAGGACAAGTGCCAGAGTGAACATGTTGCCATCGGCTTGAAGAGTGGATGAGTGAGCTGCGTGAGCACCATGTTCAAGTCCCATTCTGCCGGAGGGGGACGGATGGGCGGCTTGGATAACAGAAGACCACGCATGAAGCGGGAAACTAGTGGCTGCCCCAATAGAGGCTTTCCCTCTATAGGGAGATGATTAGCCGATATGGCGCTCAAATGAACTCAGAGTTTGACTTCAGCCCTTCCCTCAAGAGGTGGAGAAGGTACTGGATGACCCACTGAACCAGGCACGAGAAGGGGTCGATCTGGTGTCCCAAGCAACATACTGAGAAGCGTTTCCACTTAAAGGCGTAAGCCCACCTAGTGGAGTCCTTCCTCGAGGCAAGGAGAATTTCCTTGACCTCCTCCAGAAGGGCCAGAGAGGCTAGAGAGACCCGTTCACCCGCCAGGCTGTGAGAGATAGGGAGGGTAAGTTCGGGTGTAGTACTCAACCCTCCTCCTGCGCCAGCAAGTCCCTGGCAGATCCCAGGGGAATCGGAGGCTCCGATGACAGCAGGAGCGGGAACCAAGGCTGCTGAGGCCACGAGGGGGCCACGAGAATCAGCGATGCCCCATCCCGTTGAACACTGAAGAGAGCCCTTGCAATGAGGGGGAAAGGAAGGAATGCATATAGGAGACTGGAGGACCAGTCCAAGAGAAATGCATTGGGGCCCTCCTTGCCCGGGTGTGGCACCTGGCCACAGAAGCAAGGGAGCTGTGTTCTGGGGGCTGGCTTAGAGCATAGAAACAGCCAGCCTGCCATTTTGGTATCCAGGCTCCATTCTGGGGGCGAAGAATTCTGCTGAGTCTGTCCACCAGGACATTCTCCTGACCCAGGAGGTACGTCACCTTGAGGAATATCCCCCGTCGGGCAGCAAAAGAGCAGATTAAGACTGCTTCCCTGCAGAGGGAGCGTGACCCTCTCTGTTGATGTAGAACATTGCTACCCAGTTGTCGGTCTGTACCAGAACAGACTTCCCACTGAGAAACATAGAAACATAGAAACATGACGACAGAAAAAGACCACATGGCCTATCTAGTCTGTCCTTTCATATAAACTACAACAGTCCACTTTTTACCTTTAGAGATCCTCTGTGTTGGTCCCATGCTTTTTTGAATTCAGTTACTGTCCTCATCTCTACCACCTCTACTGGGAGACTATTCCATGGATCCACTACTCTTTCCGTAAAACAATATTTCCGCATATCACTCCTGAATCTATCTCCCTTCACCCTCATCCCATGTCCCCTCATAGCAGAACTTGCTTTCAATTGAAAGAGGCTCTCTCCCTGAACATTTATGCCACGGAGGTATTTAAACATCTCAATCATATCACCTCTATCCCACCTTTCTTCTAAGGTGTACATATTAAGATCCTTAAGTCTGTCCTCATATGCTTTATAATGAAGCCCACTAATCATTTTAGTAGCCACCCTCTGCACCGACTCCATCCTGTTCACATCCTTTTGAAGGTGCAGTCTCTAGAATTGCACACTATACTCCAAATGAGGTCGCACCAAAGACTTATACAGCGACATAATCACCTCCTTTTTTTCTGCTAGCCATTCCTCTCCGTATGCACCCAAGCATCCTTCTAGCTTTTGCTGTCACCTTTTCTACCTGTTTAGCTACTTTAAGATCATCAGACACAACCACGCCTAGGTCCCACTCTTCTTTAGTGGACAAAAGTACTTCACCTCCTATACTGTATTACTCCCTTGGATTGCTGCAGCCCAAATGCATGACCTTACATTTTTTAACATTAAATCCCAGCTGCCAAATTCTAGACCATTCTTCAAGCTTAGCTAGATCCCTCCTCATGCTATCTACACCTTCCTGGGTGTCTACTCTATTGCAGATTTTGGTATCATACGCAAAGAGGCAAACCTTACCAGAGCCCTTCCGCTATATCACTAACAAAGATGTTAAAAAGAATCGGACCAAGGACAGATCCCTGGGGCACACCACTGGTAACATCCTTCTCCTCAGAGTGAGCTCCATTTACTTGTACTCTTTGTCGCCTCCCACCCAACCAATTTCTAACCCAAGCAGTAACTTTAGGGTCCATCCCTAGGGTGCTCAGTTTGTTTATAAGTTGCCTGTGAGGAACAGTGTCAAAGGCTTTACTGAAATCTAAATACACCACATCTAGAGCTCTCCCTCGGTCCAACTCCCTGGTCACCCAGTCAAAGAAATCAATCAGATTTGTCTGACAAGACCTGCCTCTGGTGAATCCATGCTGCCTCGGATCCTGTAATCCGCTGGACTCCAGAAACCTCACTATTTTCTCTTTCAGCAGCGTTTCCAATCATTTACTCACCACCAAAGTTAAACTAACCGGCCTGTAGTTTTCAACCACATCCTTACTTCCGCTTTTGTGTAAAGGCACCACATGAGCCTCTCTCCAGTCCTTTGGCACCACTCCCGACTCCAATGAGGCATTGAAAAGGTCAGTCAGTGGAGTTGCTAGAACATCCCCAAGTTCCCTCAGTATTCTAGGGTGTATCCCATCCGGTCCCATCGCTTTGTCTACTTTAAGTTGAGCTAGTTTCTCACGAACACAGACTTCTGAAAATTGTTCAATATGTCCTTCGCTTCTGTTCCTATTTGTGGGTGTTTTCTGAGGTCCTGCTCCTGGTTCTTCATCTGTGAACACAGAACAAAAATATTTAAGCAATTCCGCTTTATCTTTAGCTTCTACATATTCCCCCCCCTGCACCCTTGAGTCTGACAATACCACTTTTGCCCTTCCTCTTCTCATTAATATATCGGAAAAATGTCTTATCCCCCCATTTTATTGCATTGGCTATTTCCTCCTCCTTTTGAATCTTTGCCTTCTTGACTACTTTGCTAGCTTCTCTAAGTTTTTCCAAATACAGATGCCTGTCTTCCTCTCTCTGATCTCTTGTATGTCATGAAGGCCTCCCTCTTTTTCTTCACTTTTTCAGCTACTTCCTTCAAAAACCATAGTGGTCTCCTTTTCCTTTTGCCTTTATGTACCATTTTAACAAAAAGGTTGGTTGCCCTTAAAATATCCCCTTTCAGTTTTGCCCCTGTTTCTACATCCCCCAGCTGTTCCCATCCCACTGACGACTCCCTGAGGTATTGGCCCATCTTCGCAAAGTTAGTCTTCCTAAAGTCTAAGATCCTCACCTTGGAATGGATTCTAACAGCCCTAGTCCTAATACTGAAGATCCTTGAAGGCCTTCAGGGCCCACAGGATGGTCTGGAGCTTGAGCAGGTTTATCTGCTGCTGAGCCTCCAAGGGTGACCATTGCCCCTGCATGCAAAGAGACCCGCATTGGGCTCCCCACCCTAACAGGAAAGCATCTGTGGTCAGCGCCACATCGTGCTGTGGGGCCTGGAAGGGCGAGCCCTGCAGGTGGTTATGGGGTTTTGCCACCAGTTCAGGGACAAATGAAGGTCGGGAAGAACCCTGACGGGGTCCCTGAGGTGTCCGAGGGATTGACTCCATTGGGAACTGAGATGCCACTGGGCCGTCTGCATATGCAGGTGGGAATGAGGAACTTCATGCACAGTCGAGGCCATGTGGCCCAAGAGACGTAGCATGGTCCGAGCGCCGACCTGGTGGGTGCTTTGGACGTGAGCCACCAGAGCTCTGAGACGGGTGGAACGATCCACTGGCAAGAAGGCCATGGCCTGAGTATCGAGGCACACCCCAATGAACTCGAGAGCCTGTGCCGGCTCAAGGTGAGACTTTCGGTAGTTGACCAATAACCCCAAGATCTCCAAGAGGACAGTGTGCGACATCGCTCGCTGGGCCTCCTCTTCGGAGGAACCTGTAACAAACCAGTCGAGGTAGGGAAACACCGGCACACCCCAGCACTGAAGGTGAGCGGTGGCCACGACAAGGCACTTCATGAAGACCCGCAGGGCGGATGCAAGTCAAGGGGAGCACCCTGTACTGGAAGTGCTCTCCTTGCACCCTGAAATGCAGGTATTGCCTGTGTTGAGGGTGGATCAAGATATGGGCGTAAGCATCCTTCAGATCCAAGAAGTATAGCCAGTGGCCCTGCCAGAGGAAGGTCAACAGCACATCAAGAGATAGCATCTTGAATTTCTCCCACATCAGGAACATGTTCAGCTTGCTGAGGTCGAGGATGGGCCAAAGACTCCCCGTCTTTTTCGGGATGAGAAAGTATCGGGAGTAAAAGCCCCGACCTCAAAGGTGGGAAGGTACCTTCGACTGCCCATTGGGCAAGGAGGGAGTGTAATTCCCACTGCAGCAAAAGCTGGTGTGTGGGGAGTCGAGTAGGCTCTGCTGGAGAGAAAGGTGGTGGAAGCCTGTCAAAGTGGAGGCGATAGCCCTCCTGTATGACTTGGAGGACCCAGGTGTCTGAGGTAATCAGCGCCCACGACAGGGCAAAGCAGGACAGGCGTCCCCACACTGGCTGCTGTATCACTGGAGGGTGAGGGGCCATGCCCCTGGCATCAAAACCCTTGAGGGGGGTTGTGGGGGAGCCAGTGCCTTGTCCTTCGGGCCCTTTGGTTTAAGGTGGCCGGCGTGGGGTTAGCCGGGTAGCTGCGGTACTGGAGGCCTTTCCTAGGGAAGAAGGGCTTCTTGGCAGGCTGCTTCTTTTGAGGCAACAGAGGTTTTGCGGGAGACGGGTCCTAGTGATGTACTCAGTCTGTCTCCGCAGCCTTCTCCTCCATCGGCTTATCAAAGTTGTTCATTGAGGCAGGGCATGTCCAGGAGCTTCTCCTGCACCCACTGCTCCAAATCTGAAGATTGGAGCCAAGCCTGGCGGTGGGCTCAGATGCCAGTGGCTGCCACCCAAGCCAATGTCTCGAAGCCATTATAGGAGGCTCGAGAGATATACTTGGAGCAGTCAGCCACTGATTTCAACAGGGTGCGAAACCTGTCGAGGGGCTCGCCCTCGACACCCGCAGAGAAACCTCCAAGTTCCTTTGCCAAGTCGCGGAGGAACATACCAATGTATAATTGGTATGCCTGGATGTGACAAGAGCATGGAACCTTGATAGGCCTTGCAACCCAGAACATCAAGGGCTCTCGATTCTTGGCTCGGTGATACTGTTGAGTGGGACTTCTGGCTTTTCTGCTTCCTCATGGCTGATTCCATCACCATCGAGGTGTTTTGAAGTTGGGTCTTTCGGAAGCCCAGCCCGCACTGCACCTTGTACATTGTGTCAAGGCGCTTGCTTACAATGGGAACCGAGGCCAGGGCCTCCCACATAAGGAGCAATAGCTGAGATAGTATCAGCAGCACCGGCATGGTGAGGGCTTCCCTGGGTGGGGCCTCGCACTGAACAATATCGAGTTCTTCAGCACCAGGATCCTCCTCGGCCTGGGTGACCAGGTTGAGGGCCCGAGCCATGTTCCGAATAAACACCAAAAAGGAGGCGTCTTCAGGCGGTGAATGCCACTGGAGACCAGGCGGTGAGGGGTCCGATGGGAGATACCAGTGGGTGCGGGTCCCCGGGGAGGTGTGCCCATCTCATTCCCAGTCTGAAAAATCAGTCGAGGGATCCGAGCTGGGCGGTTTGCCCTGTCTGATGGCCGGCGACCTGGAGCCGGAGGCCCTGGACGATCTCACCAATGAGTAACAGGAGAGCGAGCGAGACAGACATCAATGACCTTCATGAGGCCCATGGCTCTCGGGGGTTTCCTGGACAGATTTGGGTGTCCCACGTGATGGACCCATGGTCTCCGGGGGCAAGTCGGCAAAGCTGGCCGTGAGTGCCTGATGGGAAGCAATAAACGCAGAAATGCTACGTTACAGCACCAGCACCAGGGATTGGGCATTGGGGAAGAGAGGGGGTCCTCACCAGGACGTCCCTCAGGAGACTGGGCGCCTTCGCCGGAGGCCTCCATTTCTCTGCGAGGTACCTTGGGGGTCCGCTCCTTGTCCAACTCTCGGGAACGCCAAAGGGGGCTAAGCAACCGGGTGCGGGAGTGCTTGTGCTTGATAGGGGCCCCAGACAGTGACTTATAGGCCTCCTTTTTGCACCGTTCCACCTCGGGTGACCCCTGGTCAGAATGCCGCCTGGAAAGCGGTGTCACAAGGGGAGAACCCACCGGAGGGGAGATGACCGAGGGTGCCACCGGAGACTCCGAGGCGGCCTTTTGAAAAATGTCTGACTTCTGCTTATGGCTGAGCAGGAACTTAGACGACATTTTCTTACAGAGCGAACAGAGCTCTGGGTCATAGTCGGCTCCCAGACACCTTAGACAACAGTCATGAGTGTCCATAAGCAACATGTTCCTAGAGCATCTATCGCATTATATAAATCCCGTGGCCATGGGGGCAAAAACAGCCCCTGTGAGGTCAAAGACCCATGCGGCCAGCGGTTAGGAAGAAAAAAAGGGTGCGAAGCCCCCTAAAGAAAAAGTTCTGGAAAGTTATCCCAAGAAGCTACAAAAAAAAAAAAAAAAAGAGAACCAAGGTAGAACGGGTAGAGGACCAGTGCAACTGGAAAAAAGAGAGCCTGTTAAGGCGAGGAAAATGAAAACTTTTTCCCGAGGGATGAGGACGTGCATCTGAAGGGCTCCGCGGAAAAAGGGAGACTGAGCAAGATGGCACCCTTGGGCGGGAAGAGGACCACGCATGCATGGTAGCAATCCCAAAAGCTTTCTTTGAAAGCTGGGGAATTGCTCTGTGCGGGCTCCGTCGGTCCTGACGTCACCCATAAGCGAGGACCGACTTCCTGCTTGTTCCTGAAGAAAGAGCACTAACACCGGTCAAGGCAAGCCTCAATCAAAAACATGGGGAAAAGAGCAGAGAACAGCGCTGGGCCCGGTGCCGGCTCAAGGCAGGGAGAGGAACTGGTATGCAAACTGGGAACAGCTAATTTTTAAGGATATAGCAAGGATTGTTTCCCAGGGAAACTGGACCAATGTCAGTTGGGCTCCACGAAAAATAGGAGACAGAGCAAGATGACACCCTTGGGCGGCAAGGGGAACACGCATGCGTGGTAGCATGTCCCAAAGGCTTTCTTTGAAAGCTGGGGAAATGCTCCGTGCGGGCTCCGGTGGCGCACACATCACCCATATGTGAGGAATGACTTCCTGTGTGTTCCTGGAGAATAGAATTGTAGCCATTTATGAAACACTAGATAGAAAATTTTCACTTGAAAACATAGGCTCATCTGTAATACTACTCTTGGAGCAACTAATATATCCTAAATAGGCTCTAGTAGTCCTAGAGTAGTAAGTGGTGTTCAGTTTCAACACTGTGAAGGCCAGCAATCTGAGATGGTGACTGATAAAGCAGCCCTCATTTTGAATGATAAATGGACATGCTAGTATCCTGCACGGGGGTAGAACTACAGCCTTTATTAGAGTGAATCTGTTCTGAAGAGATCAATATGGTGATTTGTTAATCATGCTGCTGGGTCTTTACTGAACTTGTGCAGGGTTTTTGCTATGTGTAGGATGGGGGTAAACAAAGCAGAGACTATGTCCAAGGACTGCTAGGGCACCGCTCATAAGCTGACAAGAGAATACAAATATGAAATAATGGCAGCCTCTCATTTTCATTCCCAGCAAACATATTTTGACATGTCTCTCACACCTGAAAAATGTTGCTCAGAGTTCAACCTAGAGACCACTCATATGGCTGAATTACTCTAATGAGCATGTCAGCTATCTGGTTTTGAATGCTGGGGAGATAAGCGACTGGCATAGATAACGAAGCCTATACTCTGGAGCAGGTGAATTGTTTTGTCAAAGGAAAATGCCAGGAGCCAGTCAAGGTAGGCAAAACTAGATCAACTTGCTTGTATAGAAGGGTCACTACCACAAAATATTTGGTAAAAACTACAGGGGTCAAAGAGGCTGAAATGGAGAACTTAACAGGCCCGATATTCAGCACCAGCAGCTAGCACGATTACAATGGCTAGCTCCCAGAACTGAACATTAAAGGTGGATATTTAATGCCGGGGTCACATGCAGCCCTGGCACTGAATATCTGGTGTCACCGCACAGCCACAGAAGCTAACCAGGAAGTGGCGATATTGAGCCGCTGTCCAGTTAACTCCCAGAGGCAAATATAGGCCAGCTTTTGCTGTGCCTCTTTACCCAGAGGTCGCTAACCAAGCAGCAGTGCAATATCACCATTGTCTGCTTAGCAATGGGTACCGCCTCTGCTCTGCCGTGCCCTGGTACACCCATGAAATGCTTCAATGCTACACAGTTAGCATTGGAGTGTGTAGCAGCATTACTCAGGGATTTTCAATGGCACTGTGTTAGTGCCACTGAATATCCCTCCACGCGGCATTGACACAGTTTATAGGACTGTAAGCATCTTTGAATAATCAAGCCCTATATTAGTAGTGGGTCCACCTGGAGAAACAATCACTTTCTGTAGCAAGGATGGATCGGTATTCTTGATTAATTTCTCTTTAGAAAAATAAAGATGTTGTGACGCATAAACTCCATACTAGGTCTCAGAGATCTCATCTTCTTGGGTATGAGAAAGTATGTGAAGCTTCTGTTCCTTATTTTTATACTAGATTAGAGGAGAAGACTGATCTTCTAACAGACCAGTGTGCAACTCCATTGTAAAGGCCACTATGGCATCCAGATAAGGAACCTCAGAACAGTGGTCTGTCCCCTACTATGCTGAAGACACAGAAATCCCTGGTGATTTGTTCCCACTGCCAAAGGAAGGCATGAATCCGATGCCCCTACAGGTAAGGCATGTTATAATTTGATAGGATTTTGACTACTGCCCACCATCAGTCAATAAGACGGCTGTTTTAACTGCCTGGATATAGCCTGCTCTGCTTGTCTCTGCCTCATTACAGAGTTTGTGTTTGGCATTGTAAGAAGAGTTTTATACAGTAGTAAAAATTTTAGGACAGGTTAGGTGTTGATTTGCATACAGTGTCTGCTGTTACAACATTGCAGATGTGTTTCGTATATGTCTCAAAAAAAAAAAAAAAAAAAAAAAAAAAGAAGGTTTGCAGTGCATGGAACACTTCCCAGCCTGGTATGTTGGTTTTCACAAACGCTGAAGGCATGCAACCAAGCTCAACTCTAGCTGGCAAGTATTTCAACACATCCACCAGGAAAGCACAGTTACTTACCTGTAACAGGTGATCTCTGGGAACAGCAGGAATTAGTTCTCACATATGGGTACGTCGGTACCGACGGAGCCTGCGCGGGAAAGCTCCCCAGCCTTTCAGATGAAAGGCTTTTGGGGCCTCCCACTGCACATGCGCGCTGCCTTCCCGCCTTCCTGACCAGCTCTCCTCAGTTCGAGTTTATAGCTGAGACAATAGAGAGAGGAAAGGAAGATAGATAGAAGATACAACTCCTAGGGGAGGAGGGTGGGTTGTGAGGACTAATTCCTGCTGTTCCCAGAGATCACCTGTTACAGGTAAGTAACTGTGCTATCTCCAGGAACAAGCAGGAATAAGTCCTCACATATGGGGACTCTCTAGCTAAGATGCCTGGGAGATCCCCCTCCAAGGGTAAACCATCTTCGTATGGATCTCAGGCATCCATCCAGGGAAGGTGGGCAGGAGTTGTTTAAGTATGGAACAGGTGTTTGAGGACAGCCTGACCAAACAAGGCATCCCGGCGGGAGTCCTTGTCCAAGCAGTAATGGGCTGTGAAGGTATGAACCGAGGCCCAAGTGGCTGCTCGACAGATCTGATCTATGGACACAGAGTGAAGATGAGCCATAGAAATGGCCATGGCTCGCACATTATGAGCTGTGACATGGCCTTCCAGAGAAATGTTCTTACTCTGGTAAGCAAAAGAAATACAATGAGCAATCCAATTGGAAAGTGTACATTTGGTGACTGGAAGTCTCAAATGAGAAGGATCAAAAGCCACGAAAAGTTGGGAAGACTTTCGATGTGGCTGAGTCCTGTTGAGGTAAAAGGCGAGAGCTCTTTTACAGTCAAGAGTATGAAGGTTCCTCTCTGCACTGGATGCATGAGGAGCCGGGAAAAAAACAGGTAGATATACCTCTTGATTAAGATGAAAAGGCGAGACCACTTTAGGCATAAAGTGGGGATTCGTCCTAAGGACCACCTTATCATGATGAAATCTGGTATAAGGTGGATTAGCCACCAAAGCCTGCAGTTCACTGATGCGGCGAGCCGAAGTGACTGCAATAAGGAAAAGAACCTTCCAGGAAAGAAATTTCAGGGAGGTAGATACCAACGGTTCAAAAGGTGGCTTCATAAGTTGACCCAGAACTAGATTCAAGTCCCATGCTACCGGAGGAGGTCGGATGGGAGGCTTAGTGAGGGTCAAGCCTCTCATGAATCTTGCAATAAGAGGATGAGAGGAGACAGGTTGTCCATTTATAGGTTTTAAGGATGCTGCAATAGCACTTAAATGGACTCGTACTGAATTCGTCTTGAGGCCTGCATTGGAAAGATGCAGGAGATAGTCCAGTAGAGAATTCAAAGGAAGTGCTAGAGGGTCAAGACCCTGTTGCGCACACCATATGGAAAAACGTTTCCATTTGAAAGCATAGGAACGCCTAGTAGAGGGTTTCCTAGAGGCATGAAGGATATCTTTCACTGGTTGGGAAAGATTAAACTCATGAAGGCTTAAGCCTTCAGTAACCAAGCTCGGAGATGTAGGGACTTGGGGTTTGGATGCCACAAAGTCCCCTGCTTTTGAGACAGAAGGTCTGGTGCAGCTCCCAGGTCCAGGGAGGAGCCCTGGGAGAGCTGTAGAAGGAGAGGGAACCACACTTGGCGTGGCCAGCGTAGAGCAATGAGGATCATGGATCCGTGATCTCTCTGAAGTTTGAACAGAGTCTTGGGAATCAAAGGAATGGGTGGAAAAGCGTACAGGAATTCCTGACCCCAATGTAGGAGAAAGGCATCGTTGGCCTGAGCTCCCTGACACGGAGTCCTGGAACAGAACCGGGGAAGTTTGGCATTCCACGGACTTGCAAAGAGGTCTATGTCCGGGGTCCCCCATTCCTGAAAGATTCTGCGTATCTGGTCCATATGCAGGGACCATTCGTGTGGGAGCAGAACTCGGCTGAGTCTGTCTGCCCGAGAGTTTTGAACTCCTGGAAGATATACTGCCAGAAGATCAATTTGATGCTCTCTGGCGAAGGCCCATAATCTGAGAGCTTCATTGCAAAGCGACA
This sequence comes from Ichthyophis bannanicus, assembly GCA_033557465.1. NCBI lineage: Eukaryota > Metazoa > Chordata > Amphibia > Gymnophiona > Ichthyophiidae > Ichthyophis > Ichthyophis bannanicus. The sequence continues at coordinate 121,460,871 of CM066043.1, read as the reverse complement.
GAGAGCCCGTCCCTCCTTGTTTGTTGTCATAGAACATGGCTACCTGATTGTCTGTTTGTACTAGGACAGTCAGGTTGACAAGGAGGGTGTGGAAGACTGTGAGGGCAAGGAAGATTGCTCGCAGTTCCAGAATGTTGATGTGAAGGGTGGTCTCCTGAGGAGACCAGGTGCCCTGAGTGGAGAGGTGTTGGAGATGAGCTCCCCACCCTGTCTGGGAGGCATCTGTTGTGAGGGTTGCTTGGGGCAACGAAGGTTGGAAGGGGATCCCCAACAACAGATTTTTGGAGGATGTCCACCACTGGAGAGACCAAAACAGTTGTTTTGAGGTGAGTATTTGGTCTGAGAGCAGTCCTGATGCTTGAGACCACTGGGTGGCCAAGGTCCATTGAGCTGCTCTCATATGAAGACGAGCGTAGGGCACCACGTGTACCGTGGAGGCCATGTGGCCCAGAAGTTGCAGCATTTCTCTGGCTGACAAGTGACTTCTGGACTGAGCCTGGGAGGCCAAGCTTATTAGCCTTTGGCCTCGGACCAGAGGGAGGTAGGTCCTTGCAGTGGTGGAATCCAATTGGGCCCCTATGAATTCCAGAGACTGAGTAGGGATGAGTTGGGATTTGGGAATGTTTACCACAAGTCCCAGATATTGAAGAATACGCCTTGTGCGGTCCAGAGAAATCTGGGCTTCTGACTGAGATGGAGCTCGGATGAGCCAGTCGTCCAGATATGGGAAGACAAAGATTCCCATGCCTCTTAGAAATGCGGCTACGACTGCCATGCATTTTGTGAAGACTCTTGGAGCAGAGGCCAGACCGAAGGGTAGTACTCTGTACTGGAAATGTTTTCCCTGGAACAGAAATCTTAGATATTTTCTGTGGGATGGATGGATGAGTATATGAGTGTACGCATCCTTGAGATCTAGAGAACAAAGCCAATCCTGACTCTGAAGGTATGGAAGGAGAAGGCCCAGAGAGCATTTTGAATTTCTCCTTGAATAGAAACCTGTTCAATTCTCTCAGATCTAGGATAGGTCTGAAGCCCCCTGTCTTCTTTGTTATGAGAAAGTAAGGGGAGTAGAAACCTAACCCCTGTTGTGGAGGAGGAACCTCCTCTATTGCCCCTTGGGCAAGGAGAGAAGAGACTTCCTGACCCAACAGGGTCAGAAGAGATGGGGGAGAACTGAATTGCCTCACCATGGTATGGGGAGGAAGGCTGGAGAAATGAAGTTTGTAAGCCCTCCCTGATAATAGAGAGGGTCCATTGCTCTGATGTGATTTGTTCCCATCTGGGAGCAAAATGAGCTAGCCTTCCAGGAATGGTGAGGGGCTCTAGTTGTTCTAGAGCCAGAAACGGCATGTTCTCTAGAGGCAAGTCAAAACCCCTGAGGGGGTTGAGCCTGCTGGGGTGTAGCAGACACTGCAGGCTTTGACTTTACCTGCTTAGATTGTTGACGCTTAGCCGCAAAGCGAGGCTGAGCAGATTGATGGCCAGTATTTGTGGGAAATCTGGCCTTCTTATAGTAAGGCCTTTTAAAAGACTTCTTTTTGGCAGGGTAGAAGTAGACTTGGAAAGTCTATCTAGAGTGGCATTTTCTGCATCCATTTGAGCAGCTTTAATTTGCCAGTCTTCCCCAAATAAGTTCTCACCGGTACAGGGCAGATTCCTGAGGCCATCTACAACCCAGGGTTCTAGGTCAGAAGCCTGGAGCCAAGCGAGACGTCGGGCTGCAACAGCAATTCCCGAAGCTCTGCCTGCAACCTCAAAGGAATCAAAGGCTGCCCTGTTGGAGAACTTGGAGACCTCTGAAAGTTGTGTCACCATAGAAAAGAAGTCCGCCCTTTGATCATCAGGGATAAAGGGGGCAAAATTCTGTATCTTTAGGGTAAGTTGTCCAAGAAACATGCCCATATAAAGGCTATAAGAATTGATCCTGGCTATAAGCATACTAGCCTGGAACATCATTCTTCCAAAAGAGTCCAGGGTCTTACATTCTCGCCCTGGAGGGGTAGAAGAATGCCTTTTAGGACTCTTTATTTTCTTCATGGCAGACTTCACCACAATAGAGTGGTGAGGCAGCTGAGTTTTCTGGAACCCAGGAGAAGGAGGGACCCGATACATGGTGTCCAACCTACGGGAATGGGGAGACAGTGTTAAAGGAGTCTCCCACAAATCCATCAAGTGTTCTTGAAGGATTTCATGGATAGGCAGAGTGACTGCCTCTTTAGGAGCTTTAGAGTATCCTAAAATATCCAATTTTTTTGATCTGGGTTCTTTTTCAGAAGATGTAGCAATAGAAAGTGCTTTAGCTACATCAACAATGAAATCCTGAAAGGATAAATCCTCTGGAGGAGACATCCTCCTCCTTGGAGAAGAGGGCTCCTCAGGAAGAGTAAGCTCAGCAGAGTCATCAGAGGAATTGAATTCATCAGAAGAATCTGAGTATTCCTTCTGTGCTTCCAATGTACGATACGCATACCGATCGGTATCGATATTGGGCGTATCGGGCATGGGATCGGTACCGGGCGAAAGCCTGAATCCGGCATGCGGAACCGATCGACGCTTGGAAGTCGATGGTCTCGGTTCCGGTGTGGATACCGGAATCGGTACCGAGGGCGTCGCAGCCTTAATGAATGCCAGAACGGCCTGCTGCATGGTCTGGACAGTATTGCCCATAGACGCCACTACTGCCTGGATGTCGGTACCGGTATGGGCCGGTACCCCAGAGCAGTCCAACAGGTGATCGGTCGAGGCCGTGCCATCGATGTCAACCTGTGACCCCATGATTGCTTTGGAGGCCGGAACCTCCCGCCGGGGTTTTTTGGCCTGGGCAGAATCCTCGAACTCAAAATTGAGAGCCTCTCGATCTTTAGAAAGAGATTTGCTTTTAGAGGATTTGCCCACAGAAGTTTTGGTTACCTGAGATCCCTCCGGAGAGGAAGACCTGGATGACTGTGATGCTTCTGAAGGAAACAGCACATGGAGCTTGTTGGCCCGGTTCTGCAAACCACGTTTAGACATCTGGGTGCAGGATGGGCAGTCCGGTATGGAGTGGTCAGGTCCCAAACATTTGAGACACCATTCATGGGTGTCTGTGACAGAAATGACAGCACTGCACTTGGTACATTTTTTAAAACCAGGGACTGGCTTCTCCATGAGGAGAATTTGTGTAGGCCTTAAGGCCTAACAGTTACCAAGCTGTGCTGAAGAAAATAAAAAAGTCTTTTTTTTTTTTTTTTTTTCATAAAGAGAGACCGGCGGTACCGGTTTCGGTATGGGGAAGGCAGGTACGCGGTCTAAAGAAAACAAACAAATTTCACAATTTCTTCAGCGGTGACAGGAACACGACCTGCTGGCTCCGCGGAAAAAGAGAAACTGAGGAGAGCTGGTCAGGAAGGCAGCACGCATGTGCAGTGGGAGGCCCCAAAAGCCTTTCATCTGAAAGGCTGGGGAGCTTTCCCGCGCAAGCTCCGTCGGTACCGACGTACCCATATGTGAGGACTTATTCCTGCTTGTTCCTGGAGATTTAGGTTTCTGCCATTAACAGGCTGCATACATAAGGGTTCCCACCCTTCTTAGCCTCTAGAAAACCACTTTGATTTGACTGATTATGAAGGGCAGTCAAGAAAGTGAAAAAAGAAAAAAAAGCTGATGTCAATTGTCTTTGAATAAGCAGCAGAATATTGAGGGGGGGGGAAATGATAAGTCTGACCTTGTAACAAAGCAGAAAACTACAGGCACGCTTCAGTTCCAGAGGTCCGAATAATCTCTCTGCAGTTTTGTTTATCTCATTCCATTGCCCATGTTCCCTGTAAGTATTAGTGTATGTGTCTCATATCCCCTCGTGTTAAATGTATCCCCCAATTGTGTTGTGACCACTTTGATTGAAGGATAAGGTGGTATACAAAACTGTCTAAATAAAGACAGGATCTTCAGGAACATTAGGTATTTCAGTATGACTAATTAAATGTAATATGGCATGTAATGCTAGGACAGAGTAGATGTTTCTAGGAGGTACTGTATATAGGGAAACTGATCTTTTTAAAAATAGTTATTTATTCTTTCCTCTTTTTTGTGCTCTTCATTTGTATGTGTAAGAAGAGATCTTGAGTACAACTAATCTTGCAGGTCTCCAAATTAGAGTTGTGGCTAGAGAGAATGGTTAACCAACTGAGCTCTCCAAAGAAGGCAGCTTCTGATAGTAATAAGCCTCAATAGAGGGAATCTCAAAGCAGAATATGAGTGTGTGCAGGACTTAGAGCCACAGATGACAAACAAATAGCATTATGCAGCATCATTGCTGTTGAAATTAGACTACCCTTGCAATAACTATTGCCGTAATCATTAACCATGTTTTGCAAGGACAAGGGGAGCAATCAAGAATATTCTGCACTAAAGTTTCCATTGGGAAGTCATTCAGTTTTAGTGATAGGACTGGAACTGGAGTCCTGGAAGTTCAGTTCATTGGTATATGTGCAAGACCATACAGAGTTTATGCTTACGCTGAAGTAGTGAGCAGTAGTGCTGGGCAGCCAGTAAATAAAAGCATCTTTCACTGAAGAAATATGCAGTTGATGTCCTCAGAGTGCACTGGCAGAAACCACAAATTTACACTAACAGGAATAGCAGCACTAGCAAGCTGTTGCCCTATTGGGAGAATAGGCTTGATGTGTCTCAGATCTTGAAACTGATGTATACCCTTCTTACTGCATGAGAGAAAAAAAAAAGACTATTCTTACAGTTATTTATTAACCATCTGTCCCTACATTTCTAGGCAAGAGTGGTTTCAATTAAGCAAGGGTATCATGGTAAGAATTTTAAATTCTTACTATTATCGCTGTTCATAAACTCTCACTGTATATTAAATAGGATGTATGACCTCTTCCTAAAATTTTCTTAGTTATGTTATAGGACAAATGAGTCAAATGTACTAAATCCATTGTTTTGTGCTATGGGAAAAATATTCAACACAAAACTTGCCACTAGATTTTCAAATGATTGATTTCCTTTCAGAAGAGAAAGGAGAGAAAAATTCATAAGTTCAGTTATCAGTTGGACAGAAGGTACAGTAGTTGACAAATGCTTTCACATCTATAACTTAGACCTTGACAGATTATGACAAAGAAATCAACTGCACTCCACAGTAAGAAATTTCATTTTGTTGCTTGAGACCAACAGATTATAGAGGAATTAATCACTGAATCCATGTAATTAGAAGAGACAGAATTTATTTGCCTCGCTATGTCAACTATCACAATATCTAATAATGCATTAGAAAGTTTTACCTTATAAATGATTTTTGCTGCTTCATTTAAAACGCATGGTTTCCAGGATTCATTAGCTGTCTGAAAACAACATTTTCAAAGAGTCAGATGTAGAAAAGCACATCCACAAACTAATTAGTATTCAATGTATTTAAATAGAACAATTTTCAAACCTTTTGCTAGGTGCAGTTTACAGGTGCTTTTACTGTAGATTCCTGAAGCCATTCTCAAAGGGAAATAAGAGAACGTTTTCTCTTTGAAAAAAATGCCCAACAAAGAAATGCAGGCACAAATCTTTGTGGATCTTTTCTGCAAATATTCTTTCTGGTCAAAGCATGCATAGTTTTCAAAACACAGAACTACTGCACCATTGCCTCCTCCAGAAAGGCTCTGCAGGAACTGTCTTACAGTAATCAATCCAGGTAACAAGTATTTGGCAGATCATAAAAAAATAAATAGAAATTTCTCATAGCTCATTTCAAGGGACAAGCAATGGCTTTTCCCAAGTCTACCTGGCTATATTAGTCACCTTGACCACATCTTCCAACAGATTCCACAGCTCAATTATGTGCTGTGTGAAACAAAAATACTATCTACAATGTTTTCAGTCAGCTAACTGCTAGTTTTGTGGACAGTCTTCTTGTTTTAATGGCTGAAAGGTTTAAATAGATCCTTGTTTGATCATTCCACCCCACTTATGCTTATCATATTCCCTTCTCAGTCAGTCACTTTATCCAAACTGGCAAGCCCTAAGCTATTCTGCCTTTCTTCGTAAGGTAGGTGTTCCATTCCTTTTATCCATTTTTCCATCCATCTGAGACTTTGATAGTTAAGATAACATTGTGGGTATCCATTCCATGTCCATACATGAAGGGGATATGCGGTGATATAAATTCAAATTATGGGCCTCCAAGCAACAATTTTTCAAGGACACCCAAAGAGCAGGGTGCAGCTAAGGAAGGTCTACAATATCAACACATATTCCCATTTTACAAGGAGACTACGTGTCCATCTGGAAAAAAACCCCACAAAAACAAAAAAGCACCCTAGACATCAGCCTTTATAACTGTCCCGAAATATAAATAAGTGCCTACTTGAAAGGACAGGTATAAAGGCCAAGGTCAAATCTGCCCCCCCCCAATTACCCCCCCCCCCCCCCCGTCCCCGACAAATTATCCAAACATACACTTTCCAAGATGGTCCCCTTCCCCCAACCCCATGAAATTAATGCAAGGGATTGTAAGCTCTGACGAGCAGGGACTATCTTTTTGCTTATATTTCTGTACAGCACTGCGTACATAGCGCTATATAAATGCTAAATAGTAGTAGTAGTAGTAGTAGGGGTCATGGGTACCATGAGCAGGAGAGACAAGGGTTCACTCCTACTAGACAACAGGGACCCTGGGTAAGAGCCTTCGATCGAGGCAGCTGCATGGCTGTAAGCTCTGCCCACCATCTGTATCTCAGAGCAAGATGAGCACAGTAATTGAAATGGCACGTCCCAGGATCCATGGAAAGAAAAAGAAGGCAATCACAGACCCCAGAAGTGCAAGGGAAGCATCGTGCCAGCTCCAATAGGCATTTTACTACCTCCCTCATCCCCGGATCAGAGACGGATGAGCACAACAACTTAATCTCACGCACCCTAAGCAGGAGAACGCCTGGTAGGCTGACGCCTAAGCGTGGGCATAAAAGCAAGAAACAAATCAACTGGGCCACTAAAAACAGTTGAATATGCCATCAAGAGGATCTAAAAATAATTAGAGCCATTCAAGTACATCAATACATAAAGGTAAGCAACTACTTCAAACCAACCTTCCACCTATTTGAAACTCTAGCACAACCAACCCCGATTCATAGCTGGAGCATGGCTAGCTCTCATCAACTGCATCACTCACTAGAAATAATGTCAAGCAAACTTTTATACACTTTGTATCCTTGCATGCTTAATATCTACAAGTACACAGACTGATTCTCTAATACTATTTCCAGGTTATATTTCAATTACTCATGGATTTGGTTGCAATGGAATAAAAAATTCTAATCATTAACAGAGAAACAGAGGGTTGGATGCTCTGTTACAGACTCCACTGCAAGATTTTACAACTGAAAGTCATTACACTTGTGCATCACATAATTCTCACAATCTAAAGGGCATCTTGTCTGACTGCTTAATAGATCATGGCCTAGGAATTGTGTATAAAACAGAATCCCGGTTCACTGAAATGGATGATGTACTAACAAATCAGCTTTTTATAGTACCTCAATTTTGTTTATTTTCCCAGGAGACTACTGCAAAATTTCAACAGGTAGATGCCAAGCTGGAGACCATGGAGAGAAAGGTTTCCGGCCTGGATTCTCACTTTCTTACATTAAGTTCATCAGACTCTTCCTTTATTAAGGATAGCCAGCTGATACACCAGAAGATGAAATCTCTGGAGAATACTTTTCGTAGTAAGAATTTGCGTTTTATTAAATTTTCCGCAGACACATTTGTTATCACCAGAGATCCTGTTAAGAAAATATTTTACAGAAATTTTGTTATTACCTGTTGCTAATGAGATTGTGATTTCACGTTTGTTTTATATTCCTGATAAAAGAGTGTGGTCTTCCTCGTAACAGGAGGGGATGGAATCCTGGAGATTAGCCTGGAATTCTCTCTCTCAGCTTTTGAGGATTCGCAAGATATTATAACTACTAGAGCTACCTTAGTTGTTTCCCTTTTGAATGATGGTGATAAAGCTTTAATAATGAGGAGTTATTTTCGACATAAAAATGCTATTTTTTGTGGTGGGAAACTTCAGATTTTCCCAGATGTCTCCAGAGCTGCCCAAGTCAAAATGAAGGATTTTTTGCTTCTTAGGTCTCGAGTACTGGGTCTTTCTGGTACCTTTTATTTAAGATTTCCCTGTAAGTTTCTCGTTACACTGCTGGGGGTGAAATATGTATTTCTTGGCCCTTCTCACTTGGAGAAACTTCTGGTTAGTAAGGAAATGATTGCCCCTGTGGCTGAGGAAGGTTGAGGGGTTTTAGAGATCTTGTTTTTACATGGTCTCTTTTGGAGATTTAGTTTGCAGCTTTTGTGAGACTATTGTCTCTTGTTTTCCTTTACATTTGTATTTTTCTTTTATTTAGTCATTGCTCCCTTGATGTGGGCTAACTTCCATTTTTTCTTTACTTACTACTTTTTGGCATGCTTTAATGTGCACTTTATGGAGATTTTCATTTTTCTTTCTGTGTTTTGTTGTTGTATAATTACAAAACATCAATAAATATACAATTACAACAAATCAGCTTAAACCAACACGTTAAGACATATTTAAATGTCCAAGAACTGGACACAGAGGCGGAGGTGCATTGATCCTAACGAAAAGCAAGTTAAAATTCTTTACATCAGTCAGCACAGATAGACCAATCACTTTATCAAATAAATACCTTTGTGTACCTTGCATACAGGTCACCAACAGCAGACCCTGACGGGTTATCTGCTATTCCAGAAACAGTGTGCTTTAACACAACACAACCCAAACTTCTAGTGCTCTTGAGTGTGACAATTTCTCCACAACACCTCACAGTCAAAAGCCTTCTTAGAAGCTATTGAGTCATTAGGCTATAAGTAAATCATCAATAATCCAACTCCTGAAAGAGGAAATATATCGGGCCTTATCTTTGTTCCAACACAACTAATTGAAGGGAATGTAACTTCTGTGCCCATATAGCCAACGTACCATGGTTTGATCACTACACAATTACCTTCCACCTCCCATACACCCCTCCCCCATCCACCAACAATCACACAAAGCCACTTCCATGCGCAGGACCCAAAAGGCAGGCAGAGCTCTGGAGTCTCAATGCGTGGATGAGACGATGGTGCAAGGATGAGGGTTTTGGATTTGTTAGGAACTGGGGAACATTCTGGGAAAAGGAGGGGCTCCTTTGAAGGGATGGGCTTCACCTTAACCGGGATGGAACCAGGCTGCTGGCATTAAAAAGGAGATAGAGCAGCTTTTAAACTAAATAATAGGGGAGAGCCGACAGTCACCCAAAGAGCGCATGGTTCGGAACAATGTATCCTTGAAGGATACAATCAAAAAAATGAAGTTAGGGCACATCAGCAGAGAGGATCCAATAAAGACGAAGGTAGCCCAAATGCCCTCGAGTACAAAGCAAACAGAGCTTAAAGATAGCATAGTTACTTCACCTGTAACAAGTGACCTCCGGGAACAGCAGGAATTTAGTCTTCACATATGGGTATCGTCGGTACCGACGGAGCCTGCGTGGGAACGCTCCCCAGCGTCCAATTAGAAAGTTTTTGGGAGCATCCCATCAGCCCCCGCGGGCTTAAACAGAGCAGCGAGGGAAAAACTCTTCCCTCGCGCTCTGAAAGCCGGCGCGGGTGACTGGAGGGAGGCAGCTGAGAGAGGTGATACCGGGGAGGGCAGGCTCTGCTGGGCAGGGGGGGCCCCGCGGCACACTCGATTCTGCCGCGGCGGCCCCGGCCCCGGCAGAGGCAGCGACAGCTTGTTTTGTAAAAAAAAATTCGCTGGGCTGGGGTGGGCTGGGGTGGGCGTTAGGACTGGTGATGGGCTGTGGGCTGTTGGGGGGGTTAGGACTGGTGATGGGCTGGGGGGGGGTAGGAGTGGTAATGGCTGTGGGCTGTTGGGGGGGTTAGGAGTGGTGATGGGCTGGGGGGTTAGGAGTGGTAATGGCTGTGGGCTGCTGGGGGGGTTAGGACGTGATGGGCTGGGGGGGGTTAGGACTGGTGATGGGCTGGGGGGGGTTAGGAGTGGTAATGGCTGTGGGCTGCTGGGGGGGTTAGGACTGGTGATGGGCTGGGGGGGTTAGGACTGGTGATGGGCTGGGGGGAGGTTAGGAGTGGAAATGGCTGTGGGCTGTTGGGGGGTTAGGACTGGTGATGGGCTGGGGGGGTTAGGACTGGTGATGGGCTATGGGGGGGGCTATGGGCTATGGGGGAGCTAAGTCTATATGGGCTGATGGGATTAGGACTGGAAGTGGGTTGATGGGGGCTTAGGACTGGTAATGGGCTATGGGGGGGGCTTAAACTAAAAATTGGGAGATGGGATTAGGACTGGAAATGGGCTGGTGGGATTAGGACTGGGAGTGGGCTATGGGGGGCTAGGACTGGTAATGGGTTGGGGGGGTTGCTAGGACTGGAAATGGGCTGGGGGATTAAGACTGGAGGTGGGCTGATGGAGTTAGGACTGGTAATGGGCTGTGGGCTGTTGGGGGGGTTAGGACTGCTAATGGGCTATGGGGGGCTAGGACAGGAAATGGGCTGATGGGAAGGGGTTAGGACTTGAGGTGGGCTGATGGGGTTAGGACTGGTAATGGACTGTGGGCTGATGGGGGGTTAGGACTGGCAATGGGCTATGGGGGGGTTAAGACTGGTAATGGGCTGTTGGCTGATGGGGGCTGTCTGGTAATGGGCTATGGGGGGTTAGGACTGATAATGGACTATGGGGGGGGGCTAGGACAGGAAATGGGCTGATGGGGAGGGGTTAGGACTTGAGGTGGGCTGATGGGGTTAGGACTGGTAATGGACTGTGGGCTGATGGGGGGGGGTTAGGACTGGCAATGGGCTATGGGGGCTGACTGGAAATGGGTTGATGGGGGTTAGGACTGGAAGTGGGCTGATGGGGGGTTAGGACTGGTAATGGGTTATAGGGGGGCTTAAACTGAAAATGGGGTGATGGGGGGTTAGGACTGGAAGTGGGTTGATGGGGGGGCTAGGACTGGTATTGGGTTGATGGGGGGGGCTAGGACTGGAAATGGGCTGATGGGGGGCTAGGACTGGAAATGGGCTGATGCAGGGACTAGAAGGGAATGGATGCTGGGTGAGGCTGGGACTAGAAGGGAGCTGGTGTTGGGGGAGGATTAGAATGGGATGGGGCTGGGAGAGTAAAATGGAGAGGGGAAAAATATTTTGTGTGGGAGGGATAAAAAATCTACAATTGGCCGGGTATTGGGAGAGTAAGTGGGGATTGAGGATGGAGGGGTAAATTTTGAGTAGATGAAATAGGAATGAGGAAAGAGCAAAAGGAGAAAGATTAGTATGTTAAAGCAGATGTAGAGAGAGAATGGAAAAAAAAAACCAAGAAGACAGAAGAAAGGACAAATGGACAGCAGATGGAGAGTTAGCAGAAGACACGAAGAAACCAGAAGAAAGTGGCTGGAACAATTGCAACTGAAAAAAATGCACAAAAGGTAGAAAAATATCTCTTTATTTTGAATTTATTAACTGGAATATGTCAGCTCTGGGAAATGTGCATCATTAATTTTTGCGCTTTGTTTAGTACAAGAGGAAATTAATTTATAGTTTTATTTCTACAGTGTTGTTGTATATTCCAAGTTTGGCTTTTGGGGTTCCCAGTTTAATTATTGTCTTTTTGTTTCTAAATTGTGATTCCTTGTTTGGTGATGGTCTATGTTGTGCATGTGTAACTGAGCTGAGGTATTCTGTTTATATAATTTCTATTTGACATTGCCACTTGTTCTTTCCCCAGTAGGTCATGTATTGTTGTTCTCTGAAATGTATTGGTTTAATATTTGCAGTGTTGCCTTTTGATAGTTAGGGTATGGTGCTTTGTGAGTCCTGGTAGTGCTGTTAGGATATGGCGGGTTTGCTATGGGTTCTAAATGGGCAGTGTTTGTAGTAGTTCCTAATGTGCCTGGCGGTTGGTACTGGATTATAGTAATGTAGAAACCTTTTAGTCTTTCTTTATCCATATACTCATTAAGAGGCATGTTTACTAAAAGTTAGTGTATGGCAGAGCTACTCAATTCCAGTCCTGGTGGTCCACAATCCTGCAGGTTTTCAGGATATCCCTAATAAATATGCATGAGATATATATGCATTGGAGATATCCTGCCAACCTGACTGGTTTGTGGCCCTCCAGGGCTGGATTTGGAGACCCCTGCCTTACATCTCTGTCATTTACGATTGTGAGTGGGCAAGGTGCAGATGTCCAAGACATCAAAAAAGTTAGATAGCATTTGTCACATTCCTCCTCGCTTCTCACCACCACCAAAATATTATCTATTAGACAACTCTTTGGTGGTGGTGAGAATCGAGGAGGAATGTGACACATTCTATCTACCCTTTTGATGTCTAGGATATCTGTACCTTGTTCACTCACAATCTTAAATGACAGAGATGTAAGGCAGGGGTCTCCAAATCCAGCCCTGGAGGGCCACAAACCAGTCAGGTTGGCAGGATACCTCCAATGCATATATCTCATGCATATTTAATAGGGATATCCCGAAAACCTGCAGGATTGTGGACCACCAGGACTGGAATTGAGTAGCTCTGGTGTATGGTAACATTATGCAAATATTTATGCAAATGAGACACCTTATGCAAATGAGGCCCCGCACCGAGTCTCCGCACATGGCCCCGCACCCCCCTTGGGCCGCCCCTGATCCCACAGTGCCTGCATGCTGCTTTCCCGCCTTTCCCAACTGCCTCTCTCCAGTTGAGTTTTAAAACTGAGACAAAGAGAGAGAGAGAGGGAAAGAAAAGAAAAAAGAGATACAACTCCTAGGGGAGGTGGGTGGGTTGTGAAGACTAAATTCCTGCTGTTCCTAGAGATCACCTGTTACAGGTGAGTAACTATGCTATCTCCAGGAACAAGTAGGAATGTAGTCTTCACATATGGGGACTCCCTAGCTACAGATAACAGGGGGAGAGACCCCAGAAGTTGTGTGCCCCTGTGAAAGGGCTCCACTTCCCCCCATGGATCTTTGGCATCCTACCGGGAAAGGTGGGTAGGAGTTGATTAAGTATGGAACAGGTGCTGTAGAACAGCCTGACCAAACAAGGCATCCCTGCGGGAGTCCTTGTCTAAGCAGTAATGGGCTGTGAAGGTATGAACCGAGGCCCAAGTAGTTGCTCGACAGATATCGTCAATAGACACAGAGTGTAGATGAGCCATTGAGGTTGCCATGTCTCTCACATTGACCTGTGACATGGCCTTCCAGAGAAAGGTTTTTACTCTGATAGCTAAAAGAGATACACTGTGCAATCCAATTGGACAATGTTCTCTTAGAGACTGGAAGTCCCAAATGAGAAGGATCAAAAGCAACAAAGAGTTGAGAGGACTTTCTATGTTGCTGTGTCCTTTGTAAGTAAAAGGCAAGTGCTCTTTTACAGTCCAAAGTATGAAGATTCCTTTCTGCATTTGAAGCATGAGGCCTTGGAAAAAATACAGGCAGGTAAACTGCTTGGTTTAAATGAAAAAGGTGAGGCTACCTTTGGCATAAAGTGTGGATGAGTCCTAAGGACTACCTTATGATGGAACCTCGTATAAGGAGGATCAGCCACTAATTTTTGCAACTCACTAATGCGACATGCTGATGTGATTGCAATGAGAAAGACCACCTTCCAGGAAAGAAATTTCAAGGAGGTAGTAGCTAGAGGTTCAAAAGGCGGCTTCATGAGCTGTCCAAGAATCAGATTTGGGTCCCATGCTACCGGTGGTGGCCTAATGGGAGGCTTAGTTAGAAGGAGGCCCCTCATAAATCTCGCTATGAGAGGATGAGAGGAAATAGGTTGTCCATTTAAAGGCTTGAAAGAAGCTGAAATAGCACTTAAATGGACTCGTACTGAGTTAGTCTTAAGCCCTGCATTAGATAAATGAAGGAGATACTCCAATAATTATTCCAGAGGTATCGCTAAGGGGTCTAGACCCTTCTGCAAACACCATATGGAAAACCTTTTCCACTTGAAAGCATAAGAGCATCTTGTGGAAGGCTTTCTAGAAGCATAAAGGATGTCCTTTACTTGTTGAGACAGGTTAAGACCATGAAGGTCTAGGCCCTCACAACCAGGCCCTGAGATGGAGGGAGTGGGGATTGGGATGCCACAACATCCTGCCCTCCTGAGACAGGAGATCTGGAGCAGATACTAACTCCAGAGATGGAGCTTGAAAGAGATGTAGGAGCAGAGGTTACCACACCTGACGTGGCCAATGTGGAGCTATGAGAATCATATGGCCTCTGTCTCTCTGAAGCTTGGATAGGGTTTTGGGAATTAGCGGAATGGGTGGAAAGGCATATAGGAAGTCCTGACCCCAATGGAGGAGGAAAGCATCCCTGGCCTGAAAACCCTGAGCCAGAATTCTGGAACAGAATTGGGGAAGTTTGGCATTCAACAGAATTGCAAAGAGGTCTATGTCCAGAGTTCCCCAAATTTGAAAAATGTTTGCTACCTGGTCTGCACGAAGAGACCACTCATGTGGAAGCAGAACTCGACTGAGTCTGTCTGCCCAAGAGTTTTGAATGCCTGGCAGATACACCGCAAGGAGATGAATCTGATGCTCTCTGGTGAGGGCCCATAGTCACAAAGCTTCGCTGCAAAGCGACAAGAGAGCCTGTTCCTCCCTACTTGTTCAGATAGAACATAGCTACTTGATTGTCCGTCTGAATTAGGACTGTCTTGTAGCTCAGCTGGGTGTGGAACGTTCAAAGAGCAAGGAAGATTGCTCTGAGCTCCAAGAGACTGATGTGTAAATGGGTCTCCTGTGGAGTCCAGGTGCCTTGGGTAGAGAGATCTTGCGGGTGAGCTCCCCAACCCACCTGTGAGGCATCTGTTGTTAGAGTGACCTGGGGTGGGGGCTGTTGGAAAGGGGACCCCACCAACAGGTTTTGGATTGACTGCCACCATAGTAGGGACAAAATAAGGCGACTTGAGTTTGCTATTTTGTGTGATAGGCAGCCTGATGCTTGAGTCCACTGAGTAGATATAGTCCATTGGGCTGCTCTCATATGGAGGTGAGCATAGGGAACCACATGCATGGTAGATGCCATGTGGCCTAGCAATTGTAACATTTCCTGAGCAGTGAGATGAGTTTTTTTTAACACTGCTTGGGAAGCTAACTGCACAATGCGAAAACAGCGGGCCTGTGGGAGATAAGCTCTTGCTTTCCTGGTATCCAGCATTGGTCCTATAAACTCTAGAGATTGAGTGGGAGTTAGGTTGGAATTTGGGATGTTTATGACAAGTCCCAAATACTGAAGGATGCGCATTGTGCGAGAGAGAGCAACCCTGGCCTCTGGCTCTGAAGGGGCTCGAATGAGCCAGTCGTCTAAGTAGGGGAAGATGAATATTCCTAGAGTGCAAAGAAAATGTTGCCACTACAGCCATGCGTTTCGTAAACACCCTTGGTGCTGAGGCCAGGCCAAAAGGAAGAACTCTGTTTTGGTAGTGCTTCCCTTGAAATAGAAACCGAAGGAATCTTCGGTGAGTTGGATGGATGAGAACATGGGTGTACGCATCCTTGAGATCTAGAGAACAAAGCCAATCCTGACTCTGAAGGTATGGCAAAAGAGTTCCTAGAGAAATCATCTTGAACTTCTCCTTTAACAGGAATTTGTTCAATTCTCTGATGTCTAAAATGGGTCTGTGTCCCCCTGTTTTCTTTGGAATAAGGAAACAGGGGGAGTAAAACCCTGTACCCTGTTGGGAAATGGGTACGTCTTCTATTGCCCCCTGGACAAGAAGTAAATTGACCTCTTGACCCAACTGATTTTCGAGTTAAGTTTGAGAATTGCACCGTCTTACAACTGTAGAAGGGGGCATGTTGAGGAAATGAAGCTTGTACCCCTCCTTTACAATGGAGAGAGTCCATTCTTCTGCTGTTACCTGCTCCCATCTGGGGGCAAAATGACAACCTTCCTGGAATGGTGGAGGGCTCTGGCCCGTTGAGGGCCAGGAAGACCAAGTTCTCTAGATGGGAGTCAAAGCCCCTGTGGAAGCTGAGTCTGCTGGGCCGGTTGAGGCTTAGCAGACTTAGTTTGTTTTAGTGGCTGCTGTCCCTTTCAGGCAGACTGACCTGCAGAATGCCCCTGCTGGGTATAGGAGGGGTAAAACCTCTTCTTCTTAGAGAAGAATGGTTTCTTGTAGGATTTTCTCCTTGCAGGATCAGCTGTAGCCTTGGATAGTCTATCCAAAGTGGTGTTATCAGCATCCAGCTCATTAGCTTTCTCTTGCCAATTTTTTGCCAAAGAGATTTTCGCCTGTACAAGGGGTATTCCCCAGTTTGTCCTGCACCCAGAGTTCTAAGTCAGATGCCTGGAGCCAGGCAATCCTATGAGCACCTATGGCAATGGCAGAGGTTCTGCTTATGCACTCAAAGCAGTCAAAAGCTGCAAGATTAACAAACTTGGAAACATCTTGGGCATGTTTGACAAGTGTAAGATACTCTTGCCTCTTATCAGGAAGGAGAGGGCTCATAAGCTCTAGATCTCCTGTAAGCTCCTTAAGGAACATTCCCATATACAAAATGTAGGAACTAATCCTGGCAGAAAGCATAGAGGCCTAAAAGGTTTGATACCCAAAGGCATCAAGAGTCCTACATTCACGTCCTGGCAGATTAGATGCATGTCTTTTTGCACTCTTGATCCTTCTCATAGCTGATTCCACTACCATGGAGTGGTGTGGTAACTGGGTTTTTTGAAATCCAGGACAAGGAGGTACTCGATACATGGTATCAAGCCTACGAGAATGAGGAGAGGTGGTAAGAGGTGTTTCCCACATTCTTAACGTGAGATCATGCAAGATCTCATTAACAGGCAAAGTAGCTGCCTCTTTGGGAGCTTTAGGATATTGTAAAATCTCCATTTCCTTTGCTCTGGGCTCTGCTTCAGGAGCCACTGTGATGGAAAGACCTCTAGCCGCCTCCCAGATGAAATCCTGAAAGGATATATCCTCTGGAAGAGACATCCTACATTTAGGAGAGGAAGGCTCCTCAGAGAGAAATCCTCCGGTACCGACAGCTATCAGAATCCTCAGACTCATCGGAGGATTCAAAGTATCTCCTGTCCGGGTGATCTTGTAAAGCACGATACCGGTACCGATCGAAGTCGGTACTTGAGGGGTCCGGTACTGGCCTGTCAATACCAGAAAAAACAGCATGACTGTGTCGGTAACAGTCACCGATGCCGATGCTGTCGGTACCGGTACCGGTGCCGGTGCCAGAACCGGGGTCGGTACCAGTTGAACCATCTGAAGCGGTCCCGAAGGCACCGAAGCTGCAAGGAGAGCCGCCAGACTGCGTTCAATAGCCAAGAACCTCTGGGTATCGGTACCAGACGAAGTGGCCGGTACCCCAGAGCATGGCACCAGTAGTTCTACCAAGGTTGAGACCTCAAAAACATCCTGGAGCCCCGATAGTGCTTTGGAAGCCGAAGCCTCCCACCGGGGCAATTTTGCCGGTACAAGTCCCTCAAGGGCAACACCAGAGGCATCTCGATGCTTGGAAGGAGATCTACCCTTTGAGGACCGGCCAGGTTTATGTTTGGTTACCTGAGATCCATGGAAGGAAGACGAAGCACTGGAAGATGTCGATGTCACGGATGCTGCTTCGGAGGGAAAAAGGGTGCTAAGCTTAGCAGCTCTGTTTTGCCGACCTCTTTTCAACATCATCCCACAGGCAACACACTCCGAGATGGAGTGGTCAGGACATAAACATTTAAGGCACCACTCGTGGGTGTCAGTGACGGAGATGGTACCGCCACACTTGGAACAATTTTTAAAACCCGAGGCGGGTTTTTCCATTCTAAAGGAAAAGTTGGGCCTAGTGCCCAAAATGGCGCATGGCACCCAAGAGAAAAAAGTCTGGAAAGCCCAGAAAAAAAAAAAAAAATAGATTACAATTTTTTTTTTTTTAAAGAAAGAACCGGCGGTACCAGTATAGCGTCGAGGAAGGCAGACACTACCACAAAAAAGAATGAAAAAGATGGGATAATTTCTGCGGTGACAGGAAGACGACCTGCTGGCTCCGCGGAAAACGAAGAACTGGAGAGAGGCAGTTGGGAAAGGTGGGAAGGCAGCAAGCAGGCACTATGGGATGCTCCCAAAAGCTTTCTAATTGGACGCTGGGGAGCGTTCCCGCACAGGCTCCGTCAGTACCGACGATACCCATATGTGAAGACTACATTCCTGCTTGTTCCTGGAGATTCCAAATTACCCCTGCCTACTGATAACCATATTAATATGAATAAAATAAGTCTCTAAAATGCTTGTATGCAAATGCTAGAAGCCTAAAAAATAAGATGGGAAAGTTTGAATATATAGCACTAAATGAGAAGTTAGATAAGATTGGTATCTCAGAGACATGGTGGAAGGAGGACAACCAGTGGGACATTGATACTTGGGTACAAACTATATCGTAATGATAGAGCTGATCAAATTGGTGGAGGGGTTGCGCTCTATGTTAGAGAGGGCATTGAGTAACAAAGGATTAAAGTTTTGCAGGAAACAAAATTTGCTGTAGAATCTCCATGTATTGAAATTCCATTTAAAAAGGGGAAGGCGATAGCAGTGGGGTTGTACTATTGACTGCCTGGCCAGAATGAACAAATGGATGATGAAATGCTCAAAGAAATCAGGGAAGCTAACAAAAGTTACAGAACAGTAATAATAATGGGTGATTTCAATTACCCTGGTATTGACTGGGTCAGTGTCACGGCAGGACATGCTAGGGAGATAAAGTTTCTAGATGAAAAAAATGACTGCTTCTTGGAACAGCTGGTTCATGAACTGACCAGAGGGGAAGCCAGAGATAAGGGTGTTGTAGCCACTTGGCAATAGTGATCATAGCATGATTGTGTTTGATTTAATTAATGGAGGAGGGATGGTAAGGAAATCCACATTACTACCTTCTAACTTTCAAAAGCGAGACTATGATCAAATGAAGAAAATAGTTAAGAAAAAAATTAAAGGAGCAGTTGCAAAAGTTAAAGACTTACATCAAGCTTGGGTGTTTAAAAATACTATCTTGGAAGCCCAGACCAGCAATATTCCATGCTTTAAGTGGAAGGAAGTCCAAAAAACTGCCAGCATGGTTTAAAAGTGAGGTCAGAGAGGCCGTTGCCAAAAAAGCATCTTTCAGGAAATGGAAAAAAGAGCCAAATGAAGAAAACTGGAAACAGCACAAGCACTGGCAGTTTAAATGCAAGGCACTGATAAGGCAGGCAAAGAGAATTTGAGAAGATACTTGCTGTGGAAGCAAAAACGTGTAATAAAGCCTTTTTCAAGTACATTCATAGCAAAAAACCTATGAGAGTGTCAGTTGGACCATTAGATGATAGAGGGGTAAAAGAGGCAGTAAGAGGCGACAAGGCTATAGTGGAGAGACTGAATGAATTCTTTGCTTCGGTCTTTACTGAGGAAGGTATAGGGATGTTACCCATGACTGAAGTGGTATTTAAAGGTGATACTGCAAAAGAATTGAAAGAAATATCGATACACAGGGAAGATGTATTACAACTATTTGATAAACTGAAGAGTAGCAATCATCTGGACGGGATGGTATACATCAAAGGGTGTTGAAAGAACTGAAATATGAGATTGCAGACCTGCTATTAGTAATCAGTGAACTATCATTAAAATCATCTGTAATACCTGAAGATTGGAGGATCACCAATGTAACGTCAAGTTTTAAAAAGGGTTCCAAGGGTGATCCGTGAAACTACAGAAAGGTGAGCCTGATGTCAGTTCCGGGAAAAATGGCAGAAACCATCATAAAGAACAAAATTACTCAACATGGCTTAATGGGAGACAGCCAACATGGCTTTAGACAAGGAAGATCTTGTCTTACTAATTTATTATTTTTTTGAAGGTGTGAACAAAAGGTGAGTCAGTTGATATTGTGTATCTGGACTTTCAGAAAGCCTTTGACAAGGTCCCTCAGAGACTTTTGGCAAAACTAAAGAGTCATGAGATAGGAGGTAGTGTACTATTGTGGATCAGGAACTGGTTATAAGATAGAAAGCAGAGGGTAGGGCTAAATGGCCAATTTTCCCAATGGAAAAAGGTGAATAGTGGAGTACTGAAGGGATCTGTGCTGGGTCTGCTGCTTTTTGACACTCATAAATGACCTGGAAAAGGGAATAACGAGCGAGGTTATCAAATTTGCAGATGACACAAAACTATTTAAAGTGGTTAAAACCCAAAAGGCTTGTGGAAAATTGCAAGAGGATCTTGATAGATTGGAAGACTGGGCATCCAAATGGCAGATGAAATTTAATGTGGACAAGTGCAAAGTTATGCACCTAGGAAAGAACAGCCCAAACTATGGTTACACGATGCAAGGTTCCACATTTGGAACCACCAGCCAGGAAAGAGATTTAGGCATAATCGTGGATAACAGGTTAAAACTCTCCGCCCAGTGTACAGTGGCGGCCAAAAGAGCAAATAAAATGCTAGGTATCATAAGGAAAGGAATGGAAAATAAAACAAAGCATATTATAATGCCTTCCATGATGCGACTGCATCTTGAATATTGTGTGCAATTCTGGTTGCCATATCTTAAAAAAGATATAGCGTTATTCGAAAAGGGACAGAGAAGAGCCACCAAAATGGTAAAGGGGATGGAAGGATACTCCTATAAAGAGAGGCTTAAAAGGTTAGGGCTCTTGAACCTGTAAAAGACACGGCTGAGGGAAGATATGATAGAGGTCTATAAATTAATGAATAGAATGGAAAGCACAGTTACTTACCTGTAACAGGTGATCTCTGGGAACAGCAGGAATTAGTCCTCACATATGGGTACGTCGGTACCGACGGAGCCCGTGCGGGAAAGCTCCCCAGCTTCTTAGAATAGAAGCTTTTGGGACCTCCCACTGCACATGCGCACTGCCTTCCCGCCTTCCTGAACAGCTCTCCTCAGTTTCGAGTTTATAGCTGAGTCAACAGAGAGAGGACAGGAAGATAGATAGATAAAAGATACAACTCCTAGGGGAGGTGGGTGGGTTGTGAGGACTAATTCCTGCTGTTCCCAGAGATCACCTGTTACAGGTAAGTAACTGTGCTATCTCCAGGAACAAGCAGGAATAAGTCCTCACATATGGGGACTCCCTAGCTTAGATGCATGGGATCCCCTGTAAAGGTTCGCCATCTTCGTATGGATCTCAGGCATCCATTCTGGGAAGGTGGGCAGGAGTTGTTTAGGAATGGAACAGGTGCTTGAGGACAGCCTGGCCAAACAAGGCATCCCGGCGGGAGTCCTTGTCCAAACAGTAATGGGCTGTGAAGGTATGAACCGAGGCCCAGGTAGCGGCTCGACAGATCTGATCTATGGAAACAGAGTGCAGATGAGCCATAGAAGTTGCCATGGCCCTCACATTGTGAGCAGTGACATGGCCTTCCAGAGAAATGTTTTTGCTCTGGTAAGCAAAAGAAATACACTGAGCAATCCAATTGGAAAGTGTACGCTTGGAGACTGGAAGTCCCAAATGGGAAGGATCAAAGGCCACAAAAAGTTGAGAAGACTTTCGATGTGGCTGAGTCCTATTAAGGTAAAAAGCGAGAGCTCTTTTACAATCCAGAGTATGAAGGTTCCTCTCTGCATTGGATGCATGAGGAGCTGGAAAAAAGACAGGTAGATATACCTCTTGATTAAGATGAAAAGGCGAGACCACTTTAGGCATAAAGTGGGGATTCGTCCTAAGGACCACCTTATCATGATGAAATCTTGTGTAAGGTGGATTAGCCACTAAAGCCTGCAGCTCACTGATGCGGCGAGCCGAAGTGACTGCAATGAGGAAGATGACCTTCCAGGAAAGAAATTTCAAGGAGGTGGAAAACATTGGCTCAAAAGGTGGCTTCATAAGTTGACCGAGCACTAGATTCAAATCCCATGCGACCGGGGGTGGTCTGATGGGAGGTTTAGTGAGAGTCAGGCCTCTCATGAATCTTGCAACAAGAGGATGAGAGGAGATAGGTTGTCCATTTATATGTTTCAAGGATGCTGCAATAGCACTTAAATGGACTCTTACCGAATTCGTCTTGAGGCCTGCATTGGATAGATGCAGGAGATAATCAAGAAGAGAATTCAAAGGAAGTGCCAGAGGGTCAAGACCCTGCTGAGCACACCAAATGGAAAAACGTTTCCATTTGAAAGCATAGGAACGCCTGGTAGAGGGTTTCCTAGAGGCAGAAAGGATATCTTTCACTGGTTGGGAAAGATGAAAGTCTTGAAGGCTTAAGCCTTCAGTAACCAAGCACTGAGGTGAAGGGATTTGGGGTTTGGGTGCCACAAAGTCCCCTCCTCCTGAGACAGGAGGTCTGGCGCAGCTCCCAGATCCAAGTAGGATCCCTGGGAGAGCTGTAGAAGTAGAGGGGAACCACACTTGGCGTGGCCAGCGTGGAGCTATGAGGATCATAGTTCCATGATCCCTCTGGAGTTTGAACAGAGTCTTGGGAATCAAAGGAATGGGTGGAAAGGCATATAGGAATGCCTGATTCCAATTCAGGAGAAAGGCGTCCGTAGCCTGAGCTCCCTGACACGGAGTTCTGGAACAGAACCGGGGAAGTTTGGCATTCCACGGACTTGCAAAGAGGTCTATGTCCGGGGTCCCCCATTCCTGAAAGATTCGGTTTATTTGGTCCAAATGTAGGGACCATTCGTGTGGCAGCAGAACTCGACTGAGCCTGTCTGCCCGAGAGTTTTGAACTCCTGGGAGATACACTGCTAGCAGGTGAATCTGATGCTCTCTGGCGAAGGCCCATAGTCTTAGAGCTTCGTTGCAAAGCGACAGAGAGCCCGTCCCTCCTTGTTTGTTTATGTAAAACATGGCCACCTGATTGTCCGTCTGAACTAGGACAGTGAGGTTGGCTAGGAGGGAGTGGAAGACCTTGAGGGCAAGGTAAATTGCTCGCAGTTCCAGAAGATTGATATGAAGGGTGGTCTCCTGTAGAGACCAAGTGCCCTGAGTGGAGAGAATTTGCAGATGGGCTCCCCACCCTGTTTGGGAGGCATCTGTTGTGAGGGTTGTTTGGGGTAGCAATGGTTGAAATGGAGCCCCCAACAACAGATTCTTGGTGGAAGTCCACCAGTGGAGGGACCAAAACAGACGATCGGAGGTTTGTATTTGGTCTGAGAGCGCTCCTGACGCCTGAGTCCACTGAGTGGCCAGGGTCCATTGAGCTGCTCTCATATGAAGACGAGCATAGGGCACCACATGCACTGTGGAGGCCATATGACCCAGTAGGCGTAGCATTTCCCTGGCTGTCAAGTGAGTGCTGGACTGAGCTTGGGAGGCCAAACTCAGGAGGCGCTGGCCTCGAACATGTGGAAGGTAGGCCCTTGCAGTGATGGTGTCCAACTGGGCCCCTATGAATTCTAGAGATTGAGTAGGGATGAGTTGGGACTTGGGAAGGTTTACTACCAGTCCCAGATACTGCAAAAGGCTCCTTGTGTGGTCCAGGGAAATCTGGGCCTGTGACTGAGTTGGAGCTCGGATGAGCCAGTCGTCCAGATATGGGAAGACAAAGATTCCCATGCCTCTTAGAAATGCGGCTACGACTGCCATGCATTTTGTGAATACTCTTGGAGCAGAGGCTAGACCGAAGGGGAGTACTCTGTATTGGAAATGTTTTCCCTGAAACAGAAAGCGAAGATACTTTCTGTGGGATGGATGGATGAGTATATGTGTATACGCATCCTGTAGGTCTAGAGAACAAAGCCAGTCCTGACCCTGGAGGTAAGGAAGGAGAATGCCGAGAGACAGCATTTTGAATTTCTCCTTGAAGAGAAATTTGTTCAATTCTCTCAGATCTAGGATTGGTCTGAATCCCCCTGTCTTCTTTGGAATGAGAAAATAAGGGGAGTAGAAACCGGACCCTTGTTGAGGAAGAGGAACCTCTTCTATGGCCCCTTGGGCAAGAAGAGAGGAAACCTCTTGACCCAACAGGGTTAGGAGAGATGGGGGAGAATTGAATGGTCTCACCATATGATGGGGAGGAAGGTTGGAGAAATGAAGTTTGTAACCCTCTCGAATGATAGAGAGGGTCCATTGTTCTGTTGTGATTTGTTCCCATCTGGGAGCAAAGTGAACCAACCTTCCGGGTATGGTGAGAGGTTCTGGTTGTGTTAGAACCAGAAGTGGCAAGTTCCCTAGGAGCAAGTCAAAACCCCTGAGGGGTTGGAGCCTGCTGAGCTACAGTAGCTGCTGCAGGCTTAGCTCGTGCTTGTTTGGATTGCTGACGCTTAGCAGTATAGCGAGGTTGAGAAGACTGCTGGCCAGTATTTGAAGCAACTCTGGCCTTCTTATAGTAAGGCCTTTTAAAAGACTTTTTCTTAGTAGGAATTGAAGTGGACTTTGAAAGTCTTTCCAAGGTGGCATTTTCAGCATCCATCTGGGTG
The DNA here is from genome assembly GCA_033557465.1 of Ichthyophis bannanicus. Taxonomy (NCBI): domain Eukaryota; kingdom Metazoa; phylum Chordata; class Amphibia; order Gymnophiona; family Ichthyophiidae; genus Ichthyophis; species Ichthyophis bannanicus. The sequence goes on along the minus strand of CM066043.1, from coordinate 121,436,447 downwards.
GCTTTGATTTGCCACTCCTCCCCAAATAAGTTCTCACCTGTACAGGGCAGATTCCGTAAGCCATCTAGAACCCAAGGTTCCAGATCAGAGGCCTGGAGCCAAGCAAGACGTCGGGCTGCAATAGCAATGCCCGAAGCCCTACTGGCTCCATCAAAGGAATCATATGCTGCCCTATTAGAGAACTTAGAAACCTCTAAGAGTTGTTTCACTAGGGAAAGGAATCCCTGCTTTTTATCCTCAGGGATAAAGGGGGCAAAATGCCGCACCTTTTTGGCAAGTTCCTCCAGGAACATGCCCATATAGAGACTGTAGGAATTAATCCTGGCTATAAGCATACTAGCCTGGAAAATTTTCCTACCAAAAGAGTCCAAAGTCTTACATTCCCGTCCTGGAGGGGTGGAAGAGTGCCTTTTGGTACTCCTAATCTTCTTCATTGCAGACTTCACCACAATAGAGTGGTGGGGCAATTGAGTCTTTTGGAAACCAGGAGAAGGAGGGACCCTATACATGGTGTCCAACCTACGGGAATAAGGAGACAAAGTCAAAGGATTTTCCCAGAAATCCATCAGTTGTTCTTGAAGGATTTCATGGATAGGCAGGGTAACTGCCTCCTTAGGGGCCTTTGAGTATCCCAAAATATCCAGTTTTTTGGATCTGGGTTCCTTTTCAGAGGATGTGGTAATAGAAAGGGCTGTAGCCATATCTAAAACAAAGTCCTGGAAGGACAAATCCTCTGGAGGGGACATTCTCCTTTTAGGAGAAGAGGGCTCCTCAGGTAAGTTGAGTGAAAACTCAGCAGAATCATCAGAGGAGTGAAAATCCTCAGAGGAATCGGTGCTTTCCTCTAACGCACGATACGCGTACCGATCGGTATCGATATCGGGCGTATCGGGTATGGAACCGGTATGGAGCGAAAGCCCATACGGTACCGACTTGCGTTTAGAGGTGGACGGCCTCGATACCGGCATGGCGGACGATACCGGTATCGGGCCCGGAACCGCTGAAAGCGGAACCGATGGCGTTGCAGCTTTAATGAAAGCCATGACGGCCTGCTGCATGGACTGTACAGTATCGCCCATGGACGCCATAGCTGCCTGGATGTCGGTACCAGAGTGACCCGGTACCCCAGAGCAGGCTAACAGGTGATCTGTCGAGGCCGTAGCATCGATATCAACCTGAGACCCCTGAATTGGCGTTTTTGGAAGTTGGACTTCCCGCCGGGGTTGTTTGGCTGGGGCAGGGTCCTCAAGTTCTAAGCTAAGAGCCTCTCGATGCTTTGAAGGAGATTTGCTCTTTGAGGACTTGCCCACAGAAGGTTTGGTTACCTGAGATCCATCCGGAGAAGAAGACCTGGATGACTGTGATGCTGTATTCTCTGAAGCAAACAGCACATGGAATTTGTTGGCCCGGTTCTGCAGCCCACGTTTAGACATGTGGGAGCAAGATGGGCAGTCCGGTATGGAATGGTCAGGCCCCAAACATTTCAGACACCAGTCATGGGTGTCTGTGACTGAAATAACAGCATTACATTTGGTACACTTCTTAAATCCAGGGGCTGGCTTCTCCATGAGGAGAAATTGAGTAGGCCGAGAGGCCTCTCTGAAGTGACCAAAAAGCTAAAAAATAAGAAAAAAGAATTATAATTTTTTAAAGAAAGAAAGAAAAGACCGGCGATACCGGTATCGGTATGGGGAAGGCAGGTACGCGGTCTAAAGAAACAAATAAAATAACAATTTCTTCAGCGGTGACAGGAACACGACCTGCTGGCTCCGCGGAAAAAGAGAAACTGAGGAGAGCTGTTCAGGAAGGCGGGAAGGCAGTGCGCATGTGCAGTGGGAGGTCCCAAAAGCTTCTATTCTAAGAAGCTGGGGAGCTTTCCCGCACGGGCTCCGTCGGTACCGACGTACCCATATGTGAGGACTTATTCCTGCTTGTTCCTGGAGATCGGGTAAACGTAGATTGATTGTTTACGTCATCAGAATATAAAAAGAGTAGAGGACATGCAATGAAGCTACAGAGTAAATCTTTTAAGACTAATTAAAGAAAATATTTTTTTCATTCAATGTGTAATCGAACTCTGGAATTTGCTACTAGAGGATGTAGTAAAAGCTTAGTGTAGCTGGGTTTAAAAAAGGTTTGGATAAGTTCCTGGAGGAAAGGTCCATAAACCATTATTAAAAGGTATCCAGGATATCACTGCTTGACCCAATACAAGCATTGAGGAGCCTTGTCTTTTGGGGAGACTGCTAGGTACTTATGACCTAGATTGGCCACTGTTTGAAAAAGGATGCAGGGTTTGATGGACCTTGGTCTGACCCAGTATGGCATATCTTATGTTCTTAAGATCAGCAACCCTCTCTGAATGAAATCACTCCCTATCTAGACAAAAAATTATCTAGATGAAAACTAGAACAAAATTATAAGTGAAAATGCCACAGCACCAACAGTTAAGCAGGCAAGATCACACCACTATGCTATCTGGAACATTACAGAACTAAAAGGCCTAAAGTCTGAACTCAGAAGTTTGGAACGTTTGATGCAAAAATCACACAAAGCCCATTATGACTTCTATAAACAAATCCAGAGTACTACAGAATTTGACATTGCCAAATCACGAATGCAAGAAAAACAACCAGACCACAAAGGATGACATGCAGGACCACAGAACTGGCCAACTTATTCCAAACTAAAATTGTAATTCCTTCCCAACGTCAATAATACCACAACACACTGTCACCAGCAGTGGCTGGACTGAGGCGCAGGCAGCCAGTCACACTGCTGGGCCTGACCTTTCTTTATGAAAAGGAGTAGTTGAGACTGAGTGGTCAGGTTTAAGAAGGATTTTATTCCCCTCCCGGGGTTTGGGTTTTCAAAAACAGTACAAAACACAAGAACTCAAAATACAGCCATGCTTCTGGCAAAACTGAAGGTGAAAACAAAATACAGCTTCTCGCTTGAACAAAAACAGTAATTACATTGAACAGAAACCAGATGAAAATGCTGACAGTCTCTTCTGTGCTCATTCAGCTCTCTACAAGGCACTCTTGCCTTTAGCTAGCGCAGAGAACTTAGATCAGCCATTAACAAAGAGCAATCCATGTCCTCAATACAGGGATTTAAGCTACTTGGTTCTGTAATCATTGGTTCTTCAACCACATTATTTTCTCTAGGGCAGAAAGTTTGAAACCTCCTCAATTCAGTCTCTGAACTCTCATCACAGCCCTCGCCACAATAAGGCAGGTAGTTATCAGACAGCTTGTAAAAGCAGGACGGAGAAACAGCTCTGTTTAAACCTGCTTTCTCTTTGTAGCTTTTCAATCTCCTACCTCTTGTGCCTGGCATTAGCTCATAACACTATCCTGTTCTGGTCCTGACAGACTTTTCTCCTGGAAGTCTTCTGCAGGGTTTTAGAGACATACATTCATCCTCATCACTCATACAAATGTCTTCAACCGAATTACTTTCCCTCTCACAGGGTTGCAAGTATTTCAAGCAGCTCTGCTTTTCAATTAGATATGGCTTCTTACCAGCTGCCTCACGTTCCTTCCACTGAGCTCTGTGCCTGGGAAAATCACACTGCGTCAGAGGAGAGTGTTTCCTGTAACTAATCTCTCTTGTTGCAGGTAGCTTTGTTTCCCTTTGCAAATTCCTCCTTGGCTTTCTGCTCCAAGGCTCAGGTAAATCAGAGTCAGCATAGGAGTATTCTGAACCTCCATCTGAGACCTGCAAGTTTCCTCTTACTTGCCAAGCTTCTGCAGCTTCCTGTTCCTCGTGAACTTCCTGCTCTCCGAGATCTCCCTGGTCTCTCTGGTCTAACTCTGTTTGCTTTGGATATTCTTTATACAGCCTTCGGGGCCTTTTCTTGCCCATGTGAAAACTGTTTTCCTGATTAACTGGGGAGTGTTTGCTAGCTAGGCGTGCCTTCAGACCTGGTGTCGCAGCCTGTTTTGGTTGCCTATGGTAACTGGGAAGCTTTTGATCTCCCTGCCTGTCAGAATCTGAGCTAAACCCAGCAGATTTCTGTGTTTTAAAGGCACAGGGCAGATCTTCCGTGTCACAACACTAAACTGTCCAATATCTTCCTACAAGTGTTCAGCCCAATAATTCCAGAAATCTTAGAGAATATCATCCTCAATTTTGATACATTTCTACTTGACCAATGTCTAGTAAGTTGAATTAAAATTGCTCAATCTGAACTAGCCCCAACCTTAAACAGGATAATACATCTCTCCTTCACTCAAGGCTACAAAGCCCACCAGTTTAAAGGGTGCATTCATCCGCCCAACTCTGAAATGCACCAAATAAGAACCAAACTATCCAAATTCATACAGACCCATTTCCAGTCTGCCTCAAAAATTGAAAAAGTCATCCAAAAATTGAAAAAGTCATCCAGTAGCAATTACAGGATCATGTTAATACATATGTTCCATTAGACTGTGAGAGCCAGAGGAGAAGCAGTTAACAAAGTAACACAAAGATATGTCATTGAAATGTCTGAATGCTGGAATTGTACTGAGGTGCGTACGTGAGCTTTCAGAGGTATGTGACATCATATGGAAAAGATGTGAAAACACACTTATCAGTAAATGGACCTTGAGAGAGGGTAGAAAGGCAAGCATGAGAGATAAACATGCTAGCTTAGCATGAAAAAGAACATATGACCCCTGGCCCCCAGTACAGTTGTCAGAACACAGGGAGTTGAAGAGATATATTTCTTGGGAACTGAGGGGTGGGAGAACCAAGCAAGAAAACCAGGTAAAGAACTGAGTGAGGGGGCAGAGGTCAGATAACAATATAAATCTGACAAGGTCCAGACTGATAATTGTAGACACGGGACCAAGAAAGGTCAACGGAGAGGGGTACAGACATGAGTAGAACAACATCACACAAGTGGGGCTCCAGACAGCTGGAACAAGAATGAGCTAATTAGAGAAGATTGCCTGAACAGTAAGTATGATCCTGAACAAGAGTATATAATGTGACAGGACCAGATACACAATGAGTTCATTTCCTTCGCAGTGAAGGCTGTGTGGGGTATGAATTCCCTGGGTTCTCTATGGCCCCAGTATCTATTGTCGTGTCTGAGTTGTGTGCATGGCAGTTTGTCTTGTGTTTGTATGTCTATTACACTGATCTCTTGTGTCCAGGAAAGCCTGTCATACTTGCTGTTGAGTCAGGAAGTAAGAGAATCATGCAGGCAGGACCAGACATTCTGACTTGTAATTGTTTAGAAATCTGCATCAGAGATAAGACAGAACGACCCTGCTCGCCTGCTGTGAGAGGGGACAAGATCTGTAATTCTACTAGACTGTTTTCCTTTGTTCTTAGTTTTCTGTTTCTGTAAGATAGGGCATAATAAAAAGATCCTTTTGGAAAGATAGTTATTACCATGTATGAGCATGTTGTCCTGCATCAGGAGAGATGTTATCCTGCATAAGGTGAGATTTTATTGGGAAGTGTAAGTCCTCTCTGTGATGTTTCTTTTATTGGGACGTGATATGTCCTCCCTGAGTGGTTCCCCTTCTGGGTGGAAGAAGGTGTCTGCTTGGGAACTGTCTGGCCAGCAGTCCAGCTGACACTTCGCCCCATACAAGACCCACAACATGGAGAATGAATGGTTAAAACTTTCCAGTCAAAGAAATCTTATGGACAGCGCATATTATGAATGTTCAAGAAAGTGGGGACACTGATGTGCCTTTGAATTTACTACTATTACTAATCATTTGCATATTGAAGAGTTTTAAATTGGACATTATCAAATTAAGTAAAAAAATCAATTTAAAAAAGGGACAGTAAGCATTTAAGAAGCTGTGGTGGTCACATTTGGGTGTGTTAACTTGACGACTAAAAATGGAGAGCGAGAAAGCAAGGTGATAGAATACTCTGCAGGGCTCCATTCTGATGGTTCTGAACACCTTTCACATATTTTTCATACATATTTGATTTGTTTGATGCCCCCCCCCCCCATATATAATATTTTGAAAAGAAACTGGAGTATAAAAGAGAAGAATTTTCTTGTGGACTTTATTAGCTGATTTTTCTTGGGAAAGAGTGTTTGAACTATTCTAAGTTTGTACATTACAAGGAACCAGAGCTTCACACCACCGACAACCCTAAAGATCAAGGATGCAGAAATAGTAAAACCTGACATGCAATACACCTAGTATTAACTCTTGATCAATGCCTTTCCTTACTGTCTCACATTATCAAAATTGCAAGGATGATCTACAGTAAAATTAGAATTCTCCAACACTAACACACTCTACTTGAAGCACAATTTATAAGTGTTTCAGGCCATGCTATTTTCCACACCTAGACTATTTTAACATTTACCATGGAATACTCTAAAGCATCGTGCACTCTCTACAAATGGCCCAGAACACAGCAGCTCAAATCCTTCAGGGTGCATCTAAAGCTAACTACATTACACCCATTTTGAAACTACACTGGCTTCCACTACTAATCCGAATGAAATAAAAAATCCTGATAATCTTCACAGTACCTACAAACCATCCTGCAGAAACCAAACAGACTCGGGAGAAGTTGTACACTGAACACTTTCATGAAAACTCACACTTTCAGAAAAACCAACAGAAAACTACTACTTCTTGGAGATTCCATAATCAGAGGCACCAACTTGGGAACACAGTTCAAAGGAGATTAAACAGTCAAATGCCTCCCAGGCTCTTCAGCCAGCAGGAATACAAACCAAATTGTTGATGTACTTAGTGCAGAAAGTGAGCACTCCAAAATTGATGTTGTCATACACTTGGGTACAAATGACCCGGCTAGAAACAGTACCTCTGCAGTTCAAAGGGACTTCCAGACTATGGGAGAGAAACTCAAGCCCATTGTTAACACTGTAGCATTCTCAGAAGTTCTACCTGTTCATGGTAAGGGGGCAGAAGGCTGCATCGCATAAATTACTTTAATACATGGCTCCAGACCTGGTGCAAACAAGAAGGATTCAGATTTATAGGTGACTCGGGAAAGAGATGGACCAACAAGAGACTATACTGTGCTGATGGACTACATCTCTCTGTTGCAGGGAAAAGAATCCTAAGTGAAAAATTCAGGTAGTATGTGGATATGCATTTAAACTAGAAAAAGGGGGTGACTGATGGGGGAGGACAAGTTCAGGATGTCACGTCCGGCAAAAGCAGATCATCAGAAACAGCCACACTTTTAAACCACACCAACAAGTAGCAAAACGTGGGCAGAACAAAATCAATGCAAAATACATGCAAGCCAGTTAAATACTGGAAAGCAATGAGCACAAATGCTCAAAGCTTAGCCAAAGTAGTTCCTGACCTGGAAGCCCTAATGGTGGAAATGGACTTGGACATTGTGGCCATTACAGAAACATAGTTTAATGAATTGCATGAATGGGATATAGCCATAGCTGGCTATAATCTATTCAGAAAAGACAGAGAAAGTGGAAAAGGAGAAGGAGTAGCCTTATATGTCAAAAGCAATATTAGAGCTACTGAAATGCAGGGGGCATGGGGAAAAGAAGCGCTCTGGATTGTGTTAGAAAGAGGAGATGGCACTGTCATCTATACTGGTGTAGTCTACAGATCTCCAACTCAAATAGAAGAAATAGATAAATTGATTATAGATATTGCCAAGATAGCCACAAAGGGGGAAGTGATCATATTGGGTGACTTTAATCTACCCAATGTGGATTGGATTACTCCTCCTGCAAATCTGGAAAGAAGTAAAAAAAATTGTGGATGCTTTCCAAGATCCGTTACTTAGACAAATTGCGATGGAACCAACCAGGGAAAGCTCAATGCTGGATTTAGTGCTCAATGTTGATAGCGTGTCGAATGTCCGGGTGGATGCCCCTGTGAGCAACTGCAATCACCACATGGTGTGGTTTGAGATAAAAGCCAAGTTGCAGTCCAATTACAGTATAGCAAGCTCAAAGTCCTAGACTTCAAACACACTGACCAGTAAAATGGCCAAGTACCTGAAGGAGTTGTTGGCAGGCTGGGAGGGGATAAGAGAAGTGGAATTGCAATGGGCTAAACTAAAGGTGGTAATAAAAAGGGGCAACAGATAAATATGTAAGGAAAGTAAATAAAAACAAGAGGAGAAGGAAACCTATTTGGTTCTCCAAAGAAGTGTCTGGTCAAATAAAGGTAAAAAACACAGCTTTCACAAAATTCAAAAGCCTGCAAACAGAGGAACACAGAAAGGAATACAGGATCAAACAGAGAGAAAAATAGAAATAAGAAAAGCAAAATCAAAGGCAGAGGAAAAGATGGTTTAAGATGTTAAGTGTGGCGAGAAAAACTTTCTTCAGGTATATTCGCGAGAGGAGGAAAATCGGAGGTGGACTTGCAGGACTCAGAAGTGCTGGAAACGGACTCGTGGAAAGTGACATCGAAAAAGCAAAATTGCTAAACAAATTCTTCTGCTCTGTTTTTACTAAAGAAAATCCTGGAGAAGGACCACCTGTGACTCCCAAATATAAAAATGGGAATGAAGTAGATACCACACCATTCACAGAAGATGTGTTAGAACAACTTGCAAAACTGAAAGTGGACAAGGCCATGGGACCGGATGGGATACATCCCAGGATACTGAAAGAGCTCAGAGAGGTTCTTGCAGGGCCGTTAAAGGATGTTTTCAACAGATCCTTGGAAACAGGAGAAGTTCCTCAGGACTGCAGAAGGGCTGATGTGGTACCTCTTCACAAAAGTAGTGACAGGGAAGAAGTGACAAACTACAGGCCGTTGAGCCTTACCTCAGTGTCAGGAAAAGTAATGGAAGCGCTCCTGAAAGAGCGAATAGTGGACTCTCTCAAAACCAACAGGTGCATGATTCGAGGCAACATGGTTTTACCAAAGGACGATTTTGCCAAACAAATCTGAGTTCTTTGACTGGGTGACCAGAGAACTAGATCAGGGGCATGCGATGGATTTCAGCAAAGTCTTTGATACTGTTCCTCATAGGAGGCTTATCAAACTCAATAGTTTGGGGATGGGTCCCAACTTGGTGAACTGGATGAGAAATTGGTTGACTGACAGATGACAAAAGTTGCTGGTAAATGGCGCTCACTCGGATGAAAGGAGAATCATAAGCGGGGTGGCCCCAGGGTTCAGCATTATTCATTGTATTTGTGAGTGATATTGCTGAAGGAAAAGTCTGTCTTTTTGCAGATGACACAAAAATTTGCAACAGAGTGGACTCCCCTGAGGGAGTGGATAACATGAGAAAAGATCTACAAAAGCTGGAAAAATGGTCTAATGCTTGGCAGTTAAGATTTAATGTGAATTAGTGCAGTGTCATGCACTTGGGAAGCAGAAATCCAAGGGAAATGTACACAATAGGGGGCGAGAGGTTGGTGTGCACGGACAAGGAGAAGGACCTTGGTGTGATTATTTCTGAGGATCTCAAGGTGGCAAAACAGTGTGGCAAAACAGTGTGACAAGGCAGTGGTAAAAGCCAGAAGTATGTTGGGTTGCATACAAAGAGTAATTACCAGCAGAAAGGAAGAGGTACTAATGCCACTGTGTAAGTCACTGGTGAGGCCTCACTTGGAATACTGTGTTCAGTTTTGGAGACCATATTTCACAAAGGATGTAAAAAGACTGGAAACGGTTCAGAGGAAGGCTGCCAAAATGATTTGGAGCCTGCGTCAGAAGCCTTATGAGAAGAAACTTGAAGACCTAAATATGTACACTCTGGAGGAGAGGAGGGATAGGGGAAATAGGATTCAGACCTTTAAATACTTAAAGGGTATTAATGAACAAACCTCTTTCCAAAGACAGAGAAGCTGTAAAACTAGAGGGCATAACATGAAGCTGCAAGGGTGTAAACTGAAAGGCAATGTCAGGAAATACTTTTTCACTGAAAAGGTGGTGGATGCTTGGAATCCCCTTCCGATGGAAGTGGTGGAGGCAAATACAGTGAAAGAATTCAAAATGGCATGGGACAGACAGTGGATCCTTTTACAGCAATAAAACAAAATCAAAATAAATTTAACTATCTAATTTCTCAAACAGGAGTGCCCTACACAGAGCGGTGGGTTCATCCCTAAATAAAGGCATGGGGAGGGGTGTCCTGCACGGAGCAGCAGGTGCACCTACTCTTGCCATCTTACTGGGCAGACTAGATGGACCATACTGGTCTTTATCTGCTGTCATTTACTATATTACTATAATACCACTCAAAAAACCAGGAGCAATCAAACTGCTTGCTCATGAGCTCTCTCGTTATATGCACCAGGAATATGGAATGCTCTCCCAGAAAACATTAGAGCCATATGAGACTTTACAACATTTTGCAAAAAATAAATGCACTACTAATTCAAAGAACACGTTGAAAATCAAAATAATGTACGACAAGCTTAACAGTCAGACCTAAGTTTGACTAGTGCCCATTGAACATGACCCTTTAATAACTTAGCCTGGTTACACAGACAAGGATATCAGACAAAACTCAAACACACAGGAAAATAAACATGAACAATTGTAAACCTAGTGTATTATGTTTCTCTCTAAATGCATTACGTGCTAGGAAAAGCTAACAATTTAAATGTAAACTGCATTAATCTGCTTAACATCTCTCATTAAGTGTTCTCTGTAAAGTTTAAAACGTATTGTGGTTAAATGTAAATTGCTTTGATCATAGGAAAAACAGTTTATAAACTGTCAAATAATCAATGTAACAAGGTGAAGGGGGAAGTCATCTGCTGTTGGTGGAAAGGGATTGGGGTGTGCATGGATATCAGAAACAATGATTTTAAAAAGCTGCTCCCACACGTGACGTAAAGCTTCATATTTCGTCCTCCCACCATGTGCAGATCTAAAAATCACTGCTCCCACTGGACGTGCAGTCCCATAAAATACATGTAAGGATGTACAAGAGGAGCCACATTTGACAGAGGCTTGGTAAACTGAAAAGTGAGTTTTCCAAATCCTGATCGGGGCATCTTAATGCCCATCTCCAAGCTAGCCTTCATACTCATGGTGCAGTCACATGGCCCTTTACAGAGAAATAGTCTCAGTTTTGTTCTCCATCCCTTCGAGTCATCCTACCATGCTATTTCTTTTTTTGGCAGCTGTAGCACACTGGGATACAAATTTCAACATATTGCCTACAATGATTCGAAAATCTTTTTCTTGAGTGGCAAATACTACCTCAGAACCCAGCACTTAATACATGTAGCTGGGATTTGTAAGTTTATTGCTTTGCACTTGTCCACATCAAATTTCATCTACCATTTAGATGCCCAGTCACTTATCTGCTAGTCTTAAAATTTAAAACGAAATAAAAGCACAAGTGGCTCGTGCCTATCTGTGCATAACAGATGAGCATGAGGATGTGTTTAAGTCAGAAGGGCAAAATATGCGTATGTATTTTCTCCCACCTAATTCCAGGTGCAGATATTTCAAGTGCAAAGTACTGTACATGGATACTTTTGTAGCCACACATACTGCTGCCAAGTAACTCAGTGAAAACTATTTCCTATAAGCATGTTGAGATGGATCGATTACCATTGTAGACAGACAATGAACCTCAAACAGATAAAGATTTACAATTCTTGATTTGATACCTCTGATCAAGTCACAATTTAAAAAAAAAAAAAAAATACAAGGTCTGTCCAAAAAAACAAACGTGCTAAAGAGGGTGCCAGCGAATAACACAGCAGACTTGTGATCATGTGTAGTTGGGACCTTGAGCTTTAGCCTCCCACTTGCTCGATCACACCATGTGAATTAGTTAGTGACTACATGCAGTAGAGTGAATTCGTCTCATGTGCCTTTTGCTGTTTTTTGCAAGTTTGAATATGAAGGATCTTAAAGAGCAATGCATTTGCATGAAATTCTGTGTGAAACCGTCTTTTACTGAGACTTTTCAGATGTTGCAGAAAGCTTTTAGAGAGGATTGTTTAAGCTGCAAACAATGTTACTGTCCGCCAGGGTGCTCGGACAAATCTCCCCTGGGGTGGATACAATAATCAATCAGGCTACACTCTGCTTATTCCATAATAAAATAATTTATTTGGGCAAAAACAAAAAGTAAGGAAGTTACAAGCAAAGTTATAAACAGTCTGCCTGATGCGGACAGCGTTCTCTGGCTCTGAATAATAGTGAAAGAGAAGGCTGTCCCCCCCACACTCAGCCGTTACCTCTGTTATATACTCCTCTGCAGCAAATAGTTCCAGAACATTCTGCATATATTTGCAGGCTCTGCCCTGGGACCCTCCCCATTATCAGGTTTCTGTCTTGAGGCCCTTCACTCAGTATCATATAACTAAATGTGCTGTGCTTCTTATCAGGTAGGCCGTTCCCTGCTGGGCTGCTCGGTCCCCGCCCTACATCTTCTTCTTTGTTTCACTGTAGTTTCGCTTGGGTGATTTTCGCTTCAAGCACAAGTTAGAATCTTCAAGGCTTAGTTCTGCAAACTTTTTCCATCAACCTTATATTAGGCTGGCATCTGCTCAATTCTGTAAGTCCATTCTCTGCACACCCCTGTTCAGAGTCTGGTATCCTACATGTTTCAGCAGGGATTATACATGTTGTCAATCACAGCCCACATGCAGTTCTTCTGTGCCATTTAGAAGTTAGTCAGCTCTTTGGGAAAGGATCATAACTTCCAACATCATTATCAAAGTAAGCCAAATTAATCCTTAACCCCGTCCTTAACCCCTACATTACGAATGGTACAAATGTTTCAAATTGGGCAGAATGTCCACCGAAGACTATCCCAGAACTGGACGGCCTTCCACGTCAATGGACGATGATCACGTTTAGAAAGGCACCGATTTTCAAGAATCAAACCATGCACTAACCGTGAAGTTGCTGAAGAGGCAGGCATCAGTAAAAGTTTGTGTCATATAATTGTGGTTGAAACTTCAGATACATCATGTTGGTGCAAAATATGTCCCTTTCTGGACAGATGAACAAAAGGCAAACCATGTCACAATCACTCACTGCTCCTTATCTGTGAATTTTTGGCAAAGTACAATATGTGTCCAGTCCTACAGCCTCCCTACTCTCCAGATATGGGCCCTGCGGGCTTTTTAGCTTCTGAAGTTGAAATACACTCTGAAAGGTCGTCTGCTGTGACATGTTTCAGAAATAGCAAAAGGCACATGGGACGAGTTCACTCTACTGCATGTAGTCCATAACTAATTCACGTGGCATGATCGAGCAAGTGGGATGCTAAAGCTCAAGGTCACCACTACACATCACCATTATTGCGAGTCTGTTGTGTTGGTTTGCTGACACCCTCTTTAGCAAATTTGGTCTTTTTGGACAGACCGCATAGAATGGTTGATACATAGAGTCTACCACTTTCACTGAATGACACCTACAGCAGATAGATTAACTGGAAAAAAACAGAGGTTTGATCAAATTGTTCAATGTTTTTATGTTGTTAAGTACACTTACTCCACATAAGCAACAGTCAGACTAATTCTTATAATTAGTAAAGCAGTACTAACTTTATACTCTGGTACAGTTAATATATAAAAACAAGCCTTACCAAGAGACTCAGCTCTCCTAATGTAATACCCATGGAAATAGGCTTGTTAGAATCTGTGATCTGAAAATAAAATAAAAACTTCAGTTTAATCAATGTTCTATAAAGAGTAAATAATTGTTTTTAGCTGAAGTAGTCAAAGTAACTACTTATTCTAATGTGCAGAATACAAAATCTGGCCAAAAGTGAGAAATGTGCCCTGAAAAAAAAAATCCATTCACCTATCATTATGTAAGAAATACTGTCCATGTACAAACTAAAATTTCAAATTGAAGACCTTTATATTCTTTATCATGTGTAAGAACTTACAGGGCTTAGAAGAGTTAACAAGTACATTATACATATGAACACAAATTTTTAGAGAGGCCATTTGGCTGCAAAATGGGACATAGATATCAAAACATCCGATACACAGTGGAAGGAGCTGCTGAGAAGGTAGTCATATGCAAGAGCTTTGTCAAATCAGCCTTTCCACCCTGAAAGATACACATCTGCAGCGTAATAGCAAGAATAGGGATGCACAGTTATGGGCTAGCCATGTGCAGGAAGTGTCTGCATTTCAGAAACGTGATCGTGTTGTATATGCAAGTCCACAGAATAGGGAACATAGACGTGCATGTTGCCCTATCACAGAATTTGGCAGTGGATCTCCCCCTTACACGTCCCAGGCTGCCATTTTGAAAAATGGGCACATGTGTGAGTGCCTGTAGAAGTGTGTGTCATACTGGTGGATATCTTCAAATGAGTGAAGTATCAACAGGCATTTCTCTCTTCATGGTACCGTTACATTGTTAAAACAAGCATCTTGATGAATCCTGTTTGTGCCATGGACAACCACAATGGTGATGGCAGGCATGCAGAACTGGTCGGAAGCCATGTGTGCATGTATATCTTTATGGACCCACCTCTGCCACACCTCCAGCTGATTAGGATGTGATCGTACCTACATGTGTATCTTCAAACTTCCTAAAATGGCTCAGGAGTCATCTAAGATTTGCACATATGAATGCCAATTTTCAGACATCCAAATTAATAGAGCTTTTGAAATGATATTCTTAACGAAATAGAACATTCCAACAAATTCAAACATCCAATAATTTTTATCATAGACTTTAAAGGAGTAATCTTTTGAGCAACTTGAATGTGAAAACAGCAATTTTATGCACTCAGGGAAATGCTTAGAAAGCTGCCTGGGCTATACATGCATGCAAGTAAAAAAAAGCCACATCTGAAAAAGGAGACCCTGCCTCATACAGGCCCATCAGCAGCCTGCCCTTCATCTCCAAAATAATTGAAAAGATAACACTCCAGCAACTCCAAAAACATGCAGAAAAACATGCCCCACTAGATCAATATTAGCATGGCTTCCAGACACACCACGGTGTTGAAACTCATCACATCCCTAATTGATACCATAACAAGAGGCATCGATAGGATGAACCACGCATATATCCTAATCTTCTTGGACATAACCGCAGCATTCAACTCCATTTCACACAACCTCCTACTTGCCAGACTAGAATCATTGGAATCAGTGGCACCCCCTTAAATAGGTGCAACCATATCTCAGACCACCAAAAAGTACACAAGTGCAAGCAAGTCAGCCCCATACAGAAAACAAAGGAGTCCCACAGGGCTCCGCACTATTCTTACTTCTTTTCAACATATTCATGCAATCTATATGCGCCATATTCTACAAGCACAATATCCAGTACAGGATCTATGCAGTTATGTTCACACCCTACGAAATCTGCAATCTAAACCTAAACAAAACCTCACGCTTCCAAGAAATTTCACTATGGCTACACAAACATGGCCTACAAATCATCTTTAAGAAAGCAGACATATACATATCTCCAGAAACAATTCATTCTCACCCCCTCAAAAAGCCTAGTTACCTATAACAGGTGCTCTCCAGGGACAGCAGGAATCAGTCCTCACATATGGGTAATGTCGGCACCGAAAGAGCCCTTGTGTGGAGCAAATCCCCAGTTTTCTAAGAAAGCTTTTGGGAATTGCATTGTGCATGCGCGGTCCCCTTCCCGCCCAAGGGTGCCATCTTGCTCAGTCAAATGACATAGCTAAAAAGACGGCAAAAGGAACAAAATAAGCAACTCCAAGGGGAGGAGGGAGGGTTGTGAGGACTGATTCCTGATATCCCTGGAGAACACCCGTTACAGGTGATTAACTACACTTTCTCCAGGAACAAGCAGGAAGTCAGTCCTCACATATGGGACTCCCCAGCTATAGGCTATCGAGAACCCACAGCTGAAAAATAGGTTCTCTCTACATGAGCCACAAGCAGCCACAACAGGAATCTAACAGAGAGTAACACTCCGATAGCCTGACACCAAAGGGTCGGCGGGTAGGAGTTGCCTAGACCTCAAAAAGGTTACGGAGTACAGCCTGGCCGAAAGCACTGTCCCGTCAGGACTCCCTATCCAGGCAGTAATGGGTTGCAAAAGTCTGACCTGAAGACCAGGTGGCAGCCCGGCAGATGTCTGCCAGCAGAACACAGTGGAAATGAGCCACTGATGCCGCCATAGCTCTGACCTAGTGGGCCATAACACGACCCTGCAACAGAAGATCGGCCGCCATGTATGCCCAGGCAATAGAGTCCACTACCCAGGTGGACAGTGTCTGAAGACGGCCATCCCCAGCTTACTGGAGTCATAGGATACGAAGAGCTGAGAAGCCCTTCTATGGCCTTGTGTACGCTGAATGTAGAAGGCCAACGCCCTCTTACAGTCCAGGCTATGAAGAACTGTCTCTGCCCGATTGGCATGTGGCCTGGGAAAGAAGGTAGGCAGTACTACCTCCTGGTTGAGGTGGAACGAAGAAACCACTTTTGGAAGGAACTTGGTGTGTGCGGAGCACCATCCGGTTCATATAGAACCTTGTATAAGGCCTATCTGACACCAGAGCCTGAAGCTCGCTCACTCACTCGCCGAGCTAAGGTGAGTGCCACCAAGAAAACTACCTTCCAAGATAGCGTAGATGGCAGGTTGCCATCGGCTCAAATGGAGGACGAGTCAGCTGTCCTAAGACCACATTCAAATCCCACTTGGTTGCCGGAGGGCGAACTGGGGGCTTCAGCAGAAGCAGGCCTCTCAGGAACCTGGACACCAAAGGATGTGCAGAAAGAGGCTTTCCTTCTTCTGGGAAGTGGTGTGCAGTAAGGGCACTGAGGTGAACTCTGACGGAGTTGTACTTAAGGCCAAAATCTGAAAGATGGAGAAGATACTGCAGTAAGACTGCAACCTGGCAGGAGAAAGGATTTTTTCTGCTGTTCACACCACACCCCAAACCTATGCCACTTAAAAGCATAGGTCTGTCTAGTTGACTGCCTCCTTGAGGCCAGCAAAACTTCTTCCACGTTTCTGGGAAGGAATGGTGCAAGAACTACCCTTTCAGCAGCCATGCCATCAGGTTGAGGGAGCTGAGGTTGGGGTGCAGAAGAGTGCCCCCCTCCTGAGACAGGAGGTTGGGAATCCAGTCTCCTGCAGGCAGACAGGAAGGGCCTTTGCCATGATCACTATCTGGCACGCAGAAGAGCCCCAGCGATCACAAAAGAGTCCTGCAATTGCAGTGAAAGACCCCTCCTTTCTGCCCGTGGGACATCAGGTCCCTGTGGGCAGACAGGAGGGGAAGCCTGGAGATTGCGGCAAGAGGCGTTGGTGGGTTCTGATGCCTCCGCCTTAACCCTAACAAATGAATTAGAAGCCTCAGGGAGGTGATATTAAGTAGAGGTTTCAAGGATCTAAGTTTGATTTTTTTAACATCGGATATACAGGTGAAAACTCCTAGAAAATTACTCATGGGTTGAGCTCAGCCAGGGGCTGTACATATTCAGTTTTAGCTTGAGGAAGATGTTCCTCCTTGCCCTTAAAGTGGGTAATTTTATGAAAAGTAGCCTAGATTTACACATGAACAGCGCACGTAAATCCTAGTTATTTTGGTCATATTGGACGTATTTGATGTGGTCACTATCCTGAAAGTTTCCGCATTGAGCCAATCCTTTGTACTTGAACTGTGCACATGTATAGAGGTGGAGTTTGGGTGGAATGTGTTCTTTAAAAAAATCTATAAAACTAATGTAAGTGCTCGCTCCTTAAGTTAATACATGGTTTTTGACCACTTATGCCCATATTTTATAAAGTACAGGGATACCTTATTTTATAAAATGGGCATGAAATTTGCATATAAAAAAACCCGCATTAGTCTAGGTGTTCTTTTAAAATAACCCTCCGAGTACCACATGCTTAAGCACTGACTGAATTGCTAAGACATGGAACCGCTATCTTCTGCTACAATGGATCCTGACTCACCTGATTTCCTTGTTTCTTTACCTTTTCCCCTTGTTTTATCCCTGTCTACACCTTCGGTGTTGTCTGTCTTGACTAGATTGTAAGCTATAATGAGCAGGGACTGTCTCTTACATGTCTGTGCAGCACTGCGTATGACTTGTAGGCTATACAAATGCTCAGTAGTAGTAGTAGTAGGGATTGGGGCCTCCACCACTAGTTGAAGTAGAAGCAGAAACCAGGGCTGCCTTGGCCATCTGGGGTCTACCAGAATGACCGAGGCCTTCTCCTGGAGAATTTTGAAAAGGGTTTTGGCCACCAGAGATGTAGGAGGAAATGCATACAGGAGACCCACAGACCATGAGATGAGAAAGGCATCGGCAGCCACCCTGTTTGGATGTGGCTATCTGGAGCAAAACCGGGACAACTGGTAGTTATGTGGGCTCGCAAACAAATCCAGTGTTAGCTATCCCCAGGTCTGAAAGAGCCATTGGGTCATATTTGTATCCAGCTGCCATTCGTGGGGCTGGAGAATCCTGCTTAGCCTGTTGGCTAAGTAATTTTCCTGGCCTGGCAGATAAACTGCTTTCAGATGCATGCTGTGCCGGACTGCAAAGGAGCACATGTCCAGAGTTTCCTGTCACATAATGCGGGACCCTGTGCCTCCCTGCTTTTTCACATAGAACATCGCTACTCGGTTGTCTGTATTAAGACAGGTTGATGAGCCAAAGTTTGACAAAAGGCTCATAGAGATAGGTGAATGGCACAGCGTTCCAGGAAATTGATCTGCTGTGTGCTCTCGTATGAAGACCACATGCCTTGAGTGCAAAGTCCTTGGCAATGGGCTCCTCAGCCCAGCAAGGATGCATCCGTAGTCAGGATCCTCGTGTATTGAGGAGCCTGGAAGGTCACCCCCGCCTCCAAGTGTTTTGGTTGAAGCCACCAGGCCAAGGACTGCACCAGTCTTTTGGATATCTTGACTCTGTCTCGGAGTCTGCCTGTGGCCTGTGTCCACTGGTCCCCGAGGCACCACTGAGCTGTTTGCATGTGGAGGTGGGCATTCGGTGTCACATGTACTGTGGAGACCATGTGCCCAAGGAGGCGCAAGAAATGTCTTGCTGATATTTGGGACCTGCGACTCACTTGACGTGTCAGGGCCAGGAGTCTCTGTGCCCTGTCTACTGGCAGGTACGCCCTTGCCTGAAGCGTATCTAGTCTGGCCCCAATGAACTCTAGTTGTTGAGTGGGGACTAGGGTAGACTTGGGGTAATTGATTACAAACCCTAGATGTTGAAGCACTTGAATGGTGCGAGATGTGGCCTGTTGGACCTCCAGTGCTGATGTGATTCTGATGAGCCAGTCTAGGTAGGGGAAGACAAAATCTCCTTGTATTCTCAGGAAGGCGGCCACCACTGCCAGGCACTTTGTGAACACCCTGGGGGCGGAAGCCAGGCCAAAGGGAAGCACTCTGTACTGATAGTGGTTTCCCCCTACCACAAAGTGTAGATATTGCCCATGGTCTGGATGAATTAAGGATGTGCACATATGCATCCTTTAGGTCTAAGGAGCATAGCCAGTCTCCCTGGTGGAGGTAAGGCAGCAATATTCCTATGAAGAGTATCTTGAACTTCTCCCTCACCAGGAATTTGTCTAAGTTGCGCAGGTCAAGCATGGGTCTTAGGCTTCCTGTCCTTTTTGGTATCAGGAAGTTCCTGGAATAGAAGCCTTTGTCCAGTAGGCGGTGGGGCACCGGTTCTACCGCCTGATCCTTGAGAAGAACTGCTAACTCCTTCAGAAGAAGGTCCCATTGAAGGGGAGACCTGAGAGGCTCTCCTGGAAAGTAAGGGGGAGGTACCTGGGTCAAATGGAGCAGATAGCCTTGATGGACTATCTGAAGAACCCAGGTGTCTGGTGATGGCCAGCCACCTGTGGGCATACAGAGCAAGCCTTCCCCCTGTGCATTGCCATTCTCCTGTAGTGAGAGGGGCTATGCCTTGAGAGTCAAAAGCCACTACCAGGCTGGGCTGGAGCCGATGCCTGGGGTTTGGGGGCTTTCTGCTTATGTGGGCCATGCCCCTGTCTCTCGGCCTGCTGCCCCTGTTGGGGAGCTGGGGAGGCCTGAAATGGGAGGTAGCTTCGGTAAGCAGCACCCTTCCTCAGGAAAAAGGGCTTCTTACCCGAGCCCTTCTTTTTAGAAGGGGCAGAAGTCTTCTTCGAGAGCCGTGTCCTGGTCATGTACTCAGACTATTTCAGCAGCCTTTTTTGTCATGGGTTTGCCGAAGAGGTTCTCACCACAGCATGGGACATTAACTTGTCCTGAACCCATTGCTCAAGGTCTGACAACTGTAACCATGCTTGGTGGCATGCACCAGTGCCCGCCACAGCTACCTGGGCTGCTGACTCGAAGCAGTCATAGGCCGCTCGAGTCATGAACTTCGAGCACTCACAGACTCCAGTGGACAGGGTCTTGAAGCACTGTAAAGGGTCCTTCGGAGAGACCAGTCAAGAACCCGGCAATCTCCTTCGCCAGATCCCGCAGGTACATGCCCATGTACAGCTGGTATGTCTGGATCTGACATGTCAACATAGAACCCTGGTAGCACTTCCTACCGAGGGCATCCAAATTGCAGGCCTCCCTGCAATGAGGCACCGAGGAATGCGTCTTCTGGCTCTTGAGCTGGCGCATGGCCGATTCCACAACCATGGAGTTGTGCGGCAGTTGTGCTTTTTGGAACCCAGGACCCTTGTGGACGCGATACATTGAGTCGATCCACCTGCTGATCGCCGGCATCTCCCACATGTGGCGCATCAGTTGTTCCAGGATCGGAGGCCCTGGTACAAGTAAGGGCTTCCCGAGGGGGAAAGTCATACTGGAGGATCTCGAGCTCTTCGGCCTTTGACATGTCCTTTACAAAGTCCAAGAACCTAGTCTCCTCCAGGGGGGGGGGACCTTCTCCAAGGTTTGGACACCGGGGAATCGAACAGGATGTCCCTGGTCCAGCAGGTGTCCGGGGACTCTTCTTCTTCAGTCTCCCTGCCCAATGCCTCTGAAGAGGAATCGAATGGCTCCGGCCTCGAGGGCTTCGGCTTAGACCGCCCTGACACCAGTGGGATTGGCATCGATGACCTCGGCCCTGAACAGGAGGTCAAGGGAGACCTCGGCCGAGGATCAACTTGAGTAACCATGGTCTTGAGGATTGGCTCGGCATCCGGAGTCGACTTGGACATCGGGGGCCCAGTGGTCAGGGCGGAAGGACTGGTAAAACTGGCTATCAGTGCCCGCTGCTGCTCCATGAAGGCAGACATGCTGCGCTTCAGGGCCACCATTCTGAGACTGAGTTCAAAAGGCTCCGCAACTCCCGGGTCGGGTCCCGACACCATCAGGCCTGATGCCGGTTCTCCCTGAGGACAGTCCTAAAATGAGGACAGTTGTTACCTGCCTCGGCTGCTCCGGGTCCCTTCGAGGAAGTTTTGCTGGATGCTCCAACTCTGAGGATCCGGGCTGGCCGTCGGGGCTCCGTGACCGATCCCGCGAGGAACCAGGCTGTTCGGAACCATCCAACGACGCTGCCTTTGAGGATTTTTTCTTCCTCTGATGTTCCTGTGAGGGAGACCCCCTCTCTGAGGAACCCTGACACTGCTCAGGCTCAGACAGTTCGAGACGTTGAGGTCTCAGACGAGGTCCAGGCCCAGGAGAGTACGGACTCAGCAAAAATCCTATCATGCTGCTGCTGGAAGCTTCTCAGGGCCTTTGAGGACATTTTCCTACACGGGCCACAGACCTTCGGGTCATGGTCACGCCCGAGACACCGGAGACAGCAGTCATGTGTATTGGTGAGGGACATTGACTTCGTACACCGATCACATTTCTTAAACCCGCTGGCAGCCATCAGGGGAAAAAGGGCCCCTGCGAGGTTGAAGATCCAGGCTGCCAGTGAAAAAAAGAAGCGCGCTAATGCTAGTGACAAGGACAAAAAACAAAAAATCAAACCGGACTCGATACCCGTGTACCGAGTCGAAGGCAGGAAGGGGAACCGATGTCAAACCGGCAAGAAAGGAAAATAAATTTCAAACTTTAATCAACTTTTTTCATGGTGATTAGGGGACAATGTCCACTGGGCTCCGTGGAAAAAAGGAGACTGAGCAAGATGGCACCCTTGGGTGGTAAGGGGACCGCGCATGCGCGATGCAATTACCAAAAGCTTTCTTAGAAAGCTGGGGATTTGCTCCGTACAATGGCTCAGTCGGTGCCGACATCACCCATATGTGAGGACTGACTTCCTGCTTGTTCCTGGAGAACTATCAAAATACAAAACATCGAGCTAGAAACCAAACAGGAAGTAATATTCCTGGGCATAACAATAGACCAAAACTTCACCTTCACCCCCTAGATCAACAAACCACACAAGCAATATACTACAAGATAAAAAATACTACACAACCTTCAACCTATACTAGCAACATCGGATTTCTACTCCATACTCCAGGCTCTTATATACTAAGGACTCCCTAAACATGCTCTCCACCGGCTACAGTTAGCCCAACACACCACAGCATGCACCCTAACAAATACAAAAAAGAGATCACATCACACCAATTTTGAGAAATCTACACTAGCTACCTGTACACAGCAGAGTCAAATATAAGTCAACCATGAACATATATAAAACATTACATGAACAATCTTCAACATATCTAGAATCTCTCCTCCACACATCAATTACCAACAGAGCAAGGCAAAAATATAATGCAAACCTCAACCTACCAGCAGAAATAACTTGCATGAACCAACACTCGCAATAGAGCCTTCTCCACTTACACACCTGACCTGTGGAATGTACTCCCCAGCAACCTCAGGGAAGCCCAGGAACTAAAGAAATTTCACAAAGACCTTAAAACACTACTTTTCAAGGAACACTTCAACACCTGAGCATGGCTCTCCCCTGCACCTACGTTTGGACACTCACATGACTTCTCCTACACTCCTCCCACCACCTCATCCCTCTCCCCCAAGCTCCCCACCCCTCCCCTGTACATAAGTTGTTGTATATAAATTGTAACTGTTAATACGCTATCGCTGTTGAGTATCTCAAAGTTCTATGTAAACCTGTTAAGTTCATGTTTGTAAACCACCTTGATTCCCAGATAAGGCTGTATTAAAAAAATAAAGTTAAACTAAACAAGTAGGCTCTCGGGCGGGCGAAGCCAGCTGCGGAGCAAGATGGACGCTTAAGTTCTTAGCTCCAGAAGAATCCTGAAAGAATCTGCTACCCAGCTTGACAAAGGTCTGGTACTCTATCCTTCCCCCTGCCAAATTGGCTCAGGAACATGTCTGCTTCGAAACCACCACGTTTAGACTTTCAAAACAACTCCAATGCATGAGTAAAATGCTCAAAACAGGAATCTGTCTCCACAAAAAAATGGCATCCTCGCGAGATCAGCTGGATGGTTGGTAGGAACTGCTTGCAGAGATCAGAGCTGTAAAGGAACTGGTCCAACAGAATGACAATTCACTATCCACAATGCAAATAGATCTTAAAGAGCGTATAGACAAATTGGACAATATCTTAGCAGCCCATGGAGAAAGACTGCATCAGGTCGATCAGAATGCAGAACATATCCTACAGCTGAAATGCAGCTTAGAAGACAAACAACAGATCCAGAAGAAATATATGGATCCTAGGTGCTCCCAGAAGGGGCAAAAAACACCAATTCTGTGCAATTCCTGGAAGGGCTATTACCTAAGTTGTTATGCCTAGAGTTCACTCTCCCTCTTGAGATTGACCAGGCCCATCGGGTTCCTATGCACTTAACTCCTGGGAAGTACCCACAATCCATTATTTTATGAGTGCTGCATTACCAGCAAGTAATCATGATCACGAATGTGGCCAAAACTCAATCTCCGATATGTATGAAGGACATAAGCTCATGTTCTTTCCAGATTTGTTGAAAGCCATGGTGGATAAAAGAAAACAGTTGTTGGCCTTGTGCCCTCGACTAACATTTTCAAAGATGCGGATCACTCAGCGCAACCACACTAGATCCTTTGAGGACCCTGCAGCTTTACGTACCTACATAGAAGAGAAGGAATCTATGCTGATGCAGTGTTTTCCAGCTAAAGGACACAATCATTAAGCAGCATGGGTATACCAGAAACACCTGATCATTCTCTTACACAATCTGTACATTGATCAAGAAGCAACAGTTCAAACGGAACAAGGAGAAACAGAATGGTTTAAAATAAGCAAAGGTGTAAGACAAGGCTTCATACTTTCCCCCTACCTGTAATTTATATGCAGAACAAATAAGAGAAACAGGATTGTATGAAGACAACAGAGGTGTGAAGATTGGTGGAAGACTCAACAACCTTCGCTATGCTGATACTTATATTCCATAAAATGTAATGTGGTAAGAGAAGATCCCCCGATGAACCTGTTTTCAGTGAAATGCAAGGGCGCCTGATTAGAGGCGTTGGGATCCAACACAAGAACAGCTGTGGAGGAGTCTTGACAACTATCTTTTAGAGAAGTTAAGTACTCCCGCTGAAGTTCCGATGTGTTTGTTTGATATCTTTAAAATTAAATGATGGTGAATTGTGAGAAAGGTCATTGATGTCAACAAGCACACAAATATGACATTTATTATGTCTAAATAGTAGTGCCATGAGTTGTCCGAGACCTTGCTTTGTATTTAGCAGAACCCTGGGTTACAACATAAGATACTACTGAACTTGTGAGATATGTTGAGCGAAGTCTTTGGCTATATTACTGTGGAGTAAAAACTCAAAGAAGAGACCAGGAATTTTATTTTTGTTTTGATACCACATTACTGGCTGAAAGTGAAGATGGTCTGAAACACCAAAGAACAGTCTCAAAATGGGCCTGCACCTTAATGTAAAGACAATCATGATAACTGGCAAAATCAACAAGTTTGTTGAAGGAGAATAAATTGAAATTGGACAACTTTAACCTATTTGGATCAACTATCAATAAAGAAGCAAAAAGCAGTAAAGAAATCAAATGCATTGCTTTTGGCAGAACGGCTATGAAAGACCTAGACAAGATTCTCAAGAGCAGAGATGTCTCTCTCTATACAAAGATTCAACTTGTTCAAGCCATGGTATTTTCATTATCATATGGATGTGAAAGCTGGACAGTGAAAAAGATACAAGAAGAAAATTGATGCCTTTGAATTATCGTGCTGGTGGTGAATACTGCATATACCACGGACTGCCCAAAGAACAAACCAGTCAATACTTGAGGAGAACAAACCTAAGCTTTCTTTAGAAGCTCAGATAAGACTTCAACTTTCATACTTTGGACACATCATACAAAGAGATCATTAGAGAAAGACATCATGCTTGGCAAGATAGAAGGTCAACGCAAAAGAGGAAGGCCAGCAATGAGATGGATCGATACAATAACAGCAGCTATGGGTACCAGTCTGTCAACAATGAGCCACCTGAAGACCGAACACAATTTAGGACAACTATCCAGAGGGTCACTATGAGTCGACACCGACTCGACAGCACTTAAACAACAACAACGAGCTTAGCCTCAGTCATAAAAAGGAATATCACACAAACACCATCTTGAAATCTCCAAATCACCCCAAAGAACTGTTCAAGATAGTAAAGCATAGTTAATCACCTGTAACAGGTGTTCTCTGGGAACAGCAAGAATCAGTCCTCACATATGGGTGACTGACACCGACGAAGCCCGTGCGGAACATTTCCCCAACTTTCAAAGAAAGTCTTTGGGAATGCTACCATGCATGCGTGGTCCCCTTCCCGCCCAATGGGCATTTCTTGCTCAGATGACACAGCTAAGACAACAGTCAGGCAAAAACAAAAAGACAGCAACTCCAAGGGGAGGAGGGAGGGTTGCGAGAACCGATTCCTGCTGTTCCCGGAGAACACCTGTTACAGGTGAGTCTTTCTCCAGGAACAAGCAAGCAGTCCATCCTTACATATGGGGCTCCCTAGCTCCAGGCTGCCATGGACCAAACCACGACAGTACCAACAGCGGTCAGTTGGCTGTGAGCTGCAGAAGGTGAGACCCCACTAAGAGACTCTGCAAGACCCTAGCATCCAGCAACACTATCACTCTGGTAGCCTGAACAGAGGGTCGGAGGGCAGGAGTTGCCTACACTCCAAGAATATTACGCAGCACTGCCTGACCAAAGGCACTGTCCCTACGGGATTCGCTTTCTAGGCAGTAGTGTGCTGCGAACGTATGAACTGATGACCAAGTGGTGGATCTGCAAATTTCTGTCACCAGCACAGAATGGAGGTGGACCACAAACATGGTCATCACCCTCACGTGATGTGCTGTGATCCGGTACTCCAGGGAAAGGCCTGTCTGCTCATAGCCAAGGGCAATGTAGTCTGCCACCCAAGAGAATAGGGTACGCTTTGTTACAGGGTGCCCCAGTCTGCTGGGGTCATAGGACACGAAAAGCTGAGGTGGTTTGTGGTGGCCCTGGGTCCACTGCCCAGTGTGTGGAGTATGAGTTCCTCCCTGCCGGCATGAGGCCATGGGTACAAGGTAGGGAGCACCACCTCCTAGTTGAGGTGAAATGAGGATATCACCTTCGGGAGGAACTTGGGTGAATGTGGAACACTACCCTGTTCTTGAAGAACCTGGTATATGGGGGGTCCACCACCAGCACTTGAAGCGCTGAAGTCAGGGCCACAAGGAAGGCCATCTTCCAGGATAGGTATCTGAGGTGGCAGGTAACCAGTGGCTCAAACAGTGGCCTAGTGAACTGGGAGAGCACCATGTTGAGATTCCGTTCTGCTGCCAGAGGGCGGACAGGGGGCTTGGAAAGCATAAGGCACCATAGGAAACAGAAAACCAGGGGCTGGCTAGATAAGGGTTCTTTCTCCCCCCCCCCCCCCCACTGGGTAGTGGTATGTGGCTATGGTGCTCAGTTGCACCCAGACTGAGTTAGAGTTCAGGCCTGTGCGCAACAGATGCACTAGATACTGGAGTACCAGCTGGACATGGCAGTAGAAAGGATTCTCCTTCATATCTGCACACCACAGTGAACCTGCACCATTTAAAGGCATAAGCCCTCCTTGTGGAGGGCTTCCTGTAGGTTGGCAGGATTTCCTCAACCTCTTGTGGCAGGTTGTGGGACCAAGACTACCCCTCTCAGCAGCCAGGCCATTGGAGTCAACGACCCCACAATGGGGTGCAGAAGGGAGCCCTCCTCCTGTGTCAGGAGGTCTGGGGCTTGGCCCAAGGATACTGGGAGTGCTGCCACCAGCGAGAGCAGTAGTGGGAACCAGGGTTGCCTGGGCCACCTGGGGGTGATCAGTATCACCGATGCCCTCTCGTTTTGAATTTTGAGCAGAGTCTTGGCGACCAGGGGAGTCGGTGGGAATGCATACAGCAGTCCCTTGGACCATGATATCAGAACTGCATCTGCCGCTACCCTCTGTGGGTGTGGTGCCTGCAGCAGAAGTGAGCCAGCTGCATGTTGTCTGGAGAGGCAAAGAGGTCCATCTCAGGCCATCCTCAAAGGCAGAAGAGCTTCTTCGCCACTGCAGGGTTGAGATGCCACTCGTGAGGGTGGAGGACTCTGCTGAGTCTGTCTGCCAGGCAGTTGTCCTGGCCAGGGAGGTAGACCGCTCGCAGGAGTATGCCGTTGCACACTGCAAAGCTGAGGAGGGCTACAGCTTCCTGGCAGAGGGAGTACTAACCCATGCTCCCCTGCTTATTTATATAGAACAGTGCAAACTGTTGTCCATTTGGACCAACATAGGTCTATTTCGCAAGACGGTGCTGAAGGTGCATGGGGTGAGAAATACCGCCCGGAGTTCTAGGAGGCTCATCTGTAGTAGAGACTTCTCCCTGGACAGTAGCCCTGAGTGCTGTGAACTTCGCATTGAGCTCCCCAGCTCTGGAGAGAGGCATTGGTGGGGGCACCTGGAAGGGCATCCCTGCCCAAAGGAGGCCCTAGTTCTTCCACCACTTGGGGATCTTGCCAACTGGTGTGAGACACTGACTCAGGCTTGTGGCCTGGGTCCACTGAGAAAACAGGCAACACTGGGCTGCCTGCATGTGCAGGTAGTCTAGAGGTGCGACATGGACCTTCGAGCCATATGTCCCAGCAGGTGGAGAAGGCGGCGAGCCAGCACCATTGTGTGGTGCTGGACCTCCCCTGCCAGCTGTTTGAGGCATTCTGCCCTGTTCTGAGGAAGGAGGGCTCTGGCCCGCACCATGTCCAGATGAGCATCTATGAACTCTAGGTCCTGTACCGGAGAGAGATGTCATTTGGGGTAGTTGATTATGAACCCCAGGTGCTGCAGTAGGTGGATGGTATGTTCTGTGTGCTGCCTGGCCTCTGTGGCTGTGCTGCCCTTGATAATCCAGTTGTCCAAGTAGGGGAAGACGAACACCCCTTGTAGGCGCAGATGGGCAGCTACCACTGCTAGACACTTTGTGAACACTCTTGGCGAGGCAGCTAGGCCAAAGGGAAGTACCCTGTAATGGTAATGGCCTCCCTCTATCATAAATCTCAGGTATTGCTGGTGAGATGGGTGGACCAGGAGGTGTGTGTAGGCATTCTTTAGGTCAAAGGAGCAAAGCCAGTCTCCCTGGTGGAGGTAGGGCAGCAGTGTCCCAAGGGAGAGCATTTTGAACTTCTCCTTCACCAAGAACTTATTCAGGTCTTGGAGGTCCAGGATGGGCCTGAGACTTCTGGTTCTCTTGGGGACAAGAAAGTACCTCGAGTAGAAGCCCTTGCCCCAGAGGTGCCAGGGAACAGACTCTACCACTCTATCCCTTAGTAGACCTGCTAGCTCTGAGAGCAGGAGGGCCTGGTGAAGGAGACGTCACACCGGCTCTCCTGGAAAATGCCCCGGAGGTGGTAGTTGGAAGCACAGGTGGTAACCCTCCTTCACCACCCAGAGCACCCACTGGTCCGATGTGACCTCCGGCCACCTGTGGGCATAGAGTGCCAAGTGGCCCCCTGTGGGCTGGTGAGGGTCTCCCAGGGGGAAGGAGGCCCCGCCCTGGGAGTCAAAAGCTCCCACCAGGTTGAGCCAGAACTGGTGTCTGCGGCTTGGGAGACTTTGGCTTCCTGGGTCTATGTCCCTGGCCCTTGGGTTGGAGTTCCTGTTGCTAATGGCTTGGAAAGGCCTGATAGTGGTGACTCTGTTGGAAAGGGACTTTCTTCCTTGAAGAAGTTGGCATTTTCCCCCAGAGGCTCTCTTACGGGGAAGGGAAGAGGTCTTCAAGAGCCTCTGCCTGGTCACCACCTCCGCCTCAATCTTGGCCACCTCGTCAGCCATAAATTTTCCAAATAGATTCTCCACGGTTCAGGGCACATCTAGCAATTTTTCCCAGACCCATTGCTCAAGGTCCTAGGTCTGCAGCCAGGCCTGGTGCACAGCACTGATGTCTGCAGCTGCTATCCAGACTCCAGCCTCGAACCTGTCATAGGCGGCCCAGGATAGGAACTTGGTAGCCACCATCCAAGATTGTTCGAAGGTCTGGAACCATTGTAGGGGTTCCCCGGTGAGCACTGCTGAGAAGCCAGCAAGCTCCTAGATGAGTCTCTTAAGATACAAACCTAAGAGCTCTACATAAGGATGTATCCAGCAGCCCAAGATGGACACTTGGAAACACCCCCCAGGGCATTGAGGGCCCTGGCCTCTCAACCCAGGGGGTACAGAAGAATAAGTATTCTGGCTCTTGAGCTTTTGCATCAAGGACTTCACCACCATGGAATTGTGGGGAAGTTGGGCCTTCTGGAAGCCTGGACTCCTCTTGATGCTGTAGATGGCGTCAGCTGACCACCGGCACAGAGGCTGGGGTCTCCCATATCCATAGGAGCAGCTGTTTGAGGATGCGTTGAACTGGAACAGACAGCCTCCTGGGGGGGGGGGGGGAGAAAGACTCATACCGGAGGACCTCCAGCTCTTTGGTGCACGGGTCCTCCTCAAACTCTGTGGGGACCAAGAGGGCTCGGGCCATATCCTGGACATAGTCATGGAATGCCACATCCCCGGGTGGGGTATGGCATCGGAGTTCCAGGGGGGGGGGGGAGCCCTCAACGTCAGTCTCTCAGTCTGACTCCGAGGGTGTTGAGGAGTCCGAGGCTCAGTGCTCCTGCACTTCGAGGCCTGCATCGGGGAATCAATACCCCTGACCGGTCTCGGGTCAGACTCCCAGAAACTAGCCGGGGAGGACAGACACCCAAGGATCGTGACCGGGACCTCGATCAGTGAAGAGGGCTGGCCCAAGGCCGATAGCGCTCAGGGCCCAGCTCAATGCCTGGGGACGCCACAGCAGTCGGGGGCCTGGCTGTCTGGGCAGATGATGCAGACGAACCTGACATCACCTGCTGCATGGTTAGAATAGCAGAAATACTCTGTTCCAGGACCGCCATTCTGCCCTCGATGCCAGAAGGCTCTGCAGCTTTTGGTACAGGCACTGAGGGTTTCGGGCCCGGCGTCAGTGCTCTGGCAAGCACGTCCTCAACAAGGACCATGGCTTCAGGGAGCCTCACACGGTCACCGCCGGCCAAGGATTCCCTTTCTAGAGACCTCAGGAGGGCGCTGCTCGGAGTCGCCAAAGTCCCGTCACAGGACCTTATCGGGTTTCCCCAATAGAACCTTGACTGGCTTAGAAGATTTTTTCTTTTTCTTGCCAGGGTCCAGCGTCTTTCCGGAGGAGCTGCTGCCGCAGGACTCTGAAGATGCCTGGGCCTCGTGGGAGATGCTCGGCTTTGGGCTCAGTATTAGGGAAGCCAGAGCAAAGCCAGACTGCGGGAAAATCTCCTGCATCTCCAACTGTTTTATTGGTCTGAGAGGTCATGGCCTGACACAGGTTGCAGGAGGTACTGTCATAAGAACATAAGGCATGCCATACTGGGTCAGACCAAGGTCCATCAAGCCCAGTATCCTGTTTCCAACAGTGGCCAATCTAGGTCATACGTACCTAGCAGTTTCCCCAAAAAACACAGGTTCCGCAATGCTTGTACTGGGTCAAGCATTGATATCCTGGGTCCCTTCTTAATAATGGTTTATGGACCTTTCCTCCAGGAATTTGTCCAAACCTTTTTTAAACCCAGCTACACTAACAGCCTTTACTACATCCTCCGGTAACAAATTCAAGAGTTTGATTGCACGTTGAGTGAAAAAATATTTTCTTTTATTAGTCTTAAATAGTTTACCCGGTAGCTTCATTGCATGTCCCCTAGTCTTTCTATATTCTGATAACGTAAACAATCGATCTACGTCTACCCGTTCCACTCCGTTCATTAATTTATAGACTTCTATCATATCTCCCCTCAGCCGTCTCTTTTTCAGGTTAAAGAGCCCTAACCTTTTTAGCCTTTCTTCATAGGAGTATCCTTCCATCCCCTTTACCATTTTGGTGGCTCTTCTCTGAACCTTTTCTAATAACGCTATATCCTTTTTAAGATACGGCGACCAGAATTGCCAGACCAAGGCAGTGCAAGCAGCATTTGTGAGTGTCTGTGAAACATAATTTGACTGCAATGATCACACTTTTTAAAAGCCACAGGGAGACATGGTGGATGACACCCGGACGGGGTCGACGACCCCTGGGCGAAAAAGGGCATGAACGTCTGTTGAAGCAAGCCTTGATGAAAAAAGAGTAAGGAGACGAGAACAGTGGCGGCTCAAGGCGGGAAGAGGAACCGGTACGCAAACCAAGAAAAAAACTCACTATGGATAATTAAGGAATTTTTCCAGGGACACTGGACATGCGTCCATTGGGCTCCGTGGATAAAAGGAGTCTGAGCAAGTTGGCACCCTTGAGCAGGAAGGGGACCATGCATGCATAGTAGCATTCCCAAAGGCCTTCTTTGAAAGCTGGGGAAATGCTCTGCGTGGGCTCTGTTGGTGCATACGTCATATGTAAGGACTGACTTTCTGCTTGTTCCTGGAGAAAATCACTTACATGAGCCCCACCAAACCAAGATAACGCAACACTAAACCCAGAGGTATTTGCGAAATATCTGCAGAGTAAATTCATCTGTACAAATCACAAAATCAATGTCAGACCCTACACCTAAGATCATCACAGACAACCCAAACAGCTGGATATCTTTCCACCTGATCACAGAAGTTCACTGCAGTCAAATCTTGAATAATCCAACCAATACGTCCCCTCTTCACCCCTGCCCCACCTCATGGATAAAGAATTCCAGAGAAGAACACACCCATACTCTGTAGAATAATAAACCTCTCACTATCACAGGGAAACATAGCTCCCATATTAAAAATCTCCTCCATAAGACCTCAACTAAAAGGCAACACACCAGACCCCAATCTACCATCCTACTGACCTACATCCAGCATACCCCTTCTAGCAAAATTACCAAGAAAAAACACAAACAGTACAGCTACAATTACAAGACCACATTCTGTCGCTCCTCTAGATTCACAACATGGGTTCAGACAAAACCATGGGGTAGAAACCTTTTGTCCTCCCTAACACACTCCTCAAAGGAAATGAGAAACCAAAACATGGTTTTCTACTCATCTTTATAGACATAGCAGCTGCATTTGACTCGCTAAACCATACCATGCTCATAAATAGACTGATGGGGGACTGGAATCAGCGACACACCCAAGAAAAAGAAACTCTAGACCAATAAAACTCCAACAAGGTATACCTCTGGGATCCTCACTATCAGCCCATCTATTCAGTTTATACATACAACCACTCAGTATAAGTTCTGTCCTTGTATAATTTTGCAATCTATAGCGGAAGGGCTGTCTGGTAAGATTTGCCTCTTTGTGGATGATACCAAAATCTGAAATAGAGTAGACACCCAGGAAGGTGTAGATAACATGAGAGGTCTAGAATACATAACATGAGGAGGGATCTAGCTAAGCTTGAAGAATGGTCTAGAATATGGCAGCTGAGATTTAATATTAAAAAATGCAAGGTCATGCATTTGGGCTGCAGCAATCCAAGGGAGCAATATAGTACAGGGGGTGAAGTACTTTTGTCCACTAAAGAAGAGTGGGATCTAGGTGTGACTGTGTCTGATGATCTTAAAGTAGCTAAACAGGCAGAAGAGGTGACAGCAAAAGCTAAAAGGATGCTTGGGTGCATAAGGAAAGGAATGGCCAGCAGAAGAAAGGAAGCGATAGTGCCTCTGTATAAGTCTTTGGTGCGACCTCATTTAGAGTACTGTATGTAATTTTGGAGACCACACCTTAAAAAGGATATAAACAGGCTCAAGTCCATACAGAGGGTGGCTACTAAAATGGTTAGTGGTCTTCATTATAAAGCGTATGAGAACAGATTTAAGGATCTTAATATGTACACCTTAGAGGACAGGCGAGATAGAGGTGATATGATTGAGACTTTCTAGTCCTATAGGCACTCCTTGTGGCCTTGGGCAAAGCACAGTTACTTACCTGTAACAGGTGATCTCTGGGAACAGCAGGAATAAGTCTTCACATATGGGTACGTCGGTACCGACGGAGCCTGCACGGAAATGCTCCCCAGCATCCAATCAGAAAGCTTTTGGGAGCATCCCTCGTGCCTGCGCGCTGACTTCCCGCCTTTTCCACTTCTCCTCAGTTGAGTTTCATAGCTGAGACAAAGGAGAGAAAGAGGAAAGGAAGATAGATAGATACAACTCCTAGGGGAGGTGGGTGGGTTGTGAAGACTTATTCCTGCTGTTTCCAGAGATCACCTGTTACAGGTAAGTAACTGTGCTATCTCCAGGAACAAGCAGGAATGAGTCTTCACAGATGGGGACTCCCTAGCTGTAGATGCCAGGGGGAGATCCCATAAAATGTGTGTCCCTGGATCAGGAGTGCATTTACCACCCAGGAATCTCCGGCATCCCATGAGGGATGGAGGGTAGGAGTTGAGAAGAGGAGAGCTGTAAGGAAAAACAGCGAACCTAAGGACTACAGAAGAGGAGTCCTTGGTATGTATGATAAGTATCATTAAAATTATTTAATGAATAATAATATGGAGCTTACCTACTGGATTGTAGGAAGTAGAGAGCGGGATGGAGTCTACTGGATATGCAGTAGCGGAATCCTCAAGGTGACCTCACAGCAGTGAGGATGAAGGTCCAAACCTGGAATTAGCAGGAGACCCAGGTGTCAACTGGGGCAGGATAAGAACGGCAGGTCTTCAACAGAAAGCTTTATGGGAAAAGCTGAAAATTCTTTTAGGTACAGAGTCATTAACATTGACTAAAAGAAGAAGACTGACCGATTTGGACAACTAGTCCAGTCCTAGAGGGAAGGAGGGGTATGGAAAGAAGCCCGTATTCCCAAGGAGAATAGATGTGTACTCAGAACTAATGAAGATGTACACGGTCTTTCCTATCTGGTGAGAGATAGGAAAGATATTGAAGCCTGACGCTTCAAGGATAGGGAGACTTAGGGCAAAGTAGAAGCTGTTAGCACCACAGCAATGGTTGTGTGCTTAAGAGCCCCTACATACTGAGGAACAGTATGAAAATATGGAAGCCCACTGTCTGGAACTTCTAAGAAGGTAAAAAATTTTTATAGCATAGACAGTTAGGGAGATAGTATGTAATACATATCGACCTATAAAAAAGTCTCCCAACAGATGCATATATATATAGGGGGATATATATACCTATATATATGTATATAGATATATAGATATGTGTAAAGATATATATAGATATATATATGTGGGGGCATAAGTATGCACACACAGCTTACAGACATATGTATGTAGATGCATATATAGAGATATATACATACATGAATATGAGTCTGAAGATATATGTCTACTACTAAGCCCCATAAGAACATTCACATGGGGAATGTGAAGGGGAAAGATTCAGCCAATAACAAGAGGGTGAAACCCACTTGACAGATATATAGAGAATCTATTTCCGTGGGCTAAGAGGATGCAGGAATGCAATCCAGTAAACTAACCAGGATGGTTGAGTGAAAAACAGAGGATAATATCAGTCTGTAAAGATCAAGACGGGAGTCCTTTAGAACTCTGACATGGTAGATGGGTAGAAACGTATAGAGAAGATACCAGGAGGACCCACTGGAGGGACATAGGGGTATCAAGCGTTACTAGTAACCTTGGATATTCACGCAGAAAAAGGTTATATTCTGAACTATAACAGGAGACAAGAGGGTGTGGAGAACCCTCACAGTCATGGGAATGATTTATAAGCTTTTTCCTACTATATAGAATAGCCCTCAGAGATAACGTTCAATGCTCTGTAGCAAGGGCCCATAGTAGAAAGCTTCTGTGAAGATTGAAGAGAGCATTGTGCAGGAGAATTATGAGATAAAACTGACTGAAGTCAGGTGTGTTGCCACATCCTAGGAAAAGGAGATGGCTAGAAAGAAGATAATGTGAAAAGCCTAAAATGAGTAGGATTATCCAAAATAGATGAGGACTAGCTTGGAATCACTACTGAGGCTAGACAAAAATTGTGGAAAAGTACCAGTAGTTCAATCACTGGAACTCCTGTATGCACAGCAGCTGAAAAAGAAAGCAGAGAGAATCTTCCTGTGCAAAACAAAGAGAAACAGAAAGGGAGAGGAGATATTCCTGTCCCTGTCTGATGAGTTATCTTGAGAATGTATTCAAGGAAACAAAAAGTCTACACTGGAATGAAAGGCTAGAGAAACTTTTCAGTATGGTACCACTCAGTCAGGGGAAACCCTGGATGAGAGGGTAGAGAAAAACAGGTAATTGGAGGGTGACTTACCCATATGGCAAGTCAGCTGAAGGAAAAAATGTTCATGTTGGGTGAGAGAAACTATCCTGGATAGTTGTAACTTCCCTTCTTGGTAGTAAGAAGAGGAGAATTCTGTAACCCATGGACAAGAATATCCTGACAGCTTGGCATACTGAAAAAGGAAAACCCCAGTGTAGAGCTTTAAGAAAAAACAGTGAACAAATTTCTGCTAGGAAGAAGTTAACTGTAGATTGCAACCTTCAGAACCTATGGTTGCTGGGTATGCTCAGACTGGCTAGAGTTTGGAAACTTCAGACTAGGACAAGGTGTCCCTTGCTTGGGTACCTCTGGATGATGGGCAGGAGAAGAATGAAACCTTCTTTTCTTAGGGAAAGAAGGTTTGGTAGGACATTTCCTACCTCCTGGGGAAGAAGGCTTAGAATGGTCTCCAGAACCAGGGAAGTCAGTGGAGCAATGAGCAACCTGACGTAAAGCCTCCTTATTGAAGAGATGTTCTCCAGTACAAGGAGAATTACCCACTGTGTGTTGTGCCCATCTGCTCAAGTCTGAAGCTTGGAGCCAGGCTCTACGACGTGCTCCAATGGCAATAGCAGAGGATCTGCTAACAGACTCAAAAGAGTCTAGAGAAGCACGAGAAAGAAACCAAGAGATATTCCAGCTATGACTAAGAAGCAAGGAATAGTCAGCAGCCTTAGGCTCTGACAAAAAGGAGTCAAAAGAGATAATTTCTTTGTGATCTCCTGGAGTGTTAGACTCATATAAAATATATAAGAAATAATTCTTGATGCCAGCATAGATGTTTGGAAGGTTTGACGTCCAAAGGCATCAAGTGCTCTAGATGCACGACCTGGCGGATAAGAAGAATGCTTCTTCTTGCTTTTTACTTTCCTCATTGCTGATTCCACTACAATGGAATGATGAGGAAGTTGAGTCTTTTGAAACCCTGGAGAGGGGGGCACCTGATACAGAACATTAGTTGCTGTAGAAGGTGAGGGAACTCTTAAAGGTGATTCCCATATTCTTAGAAGAAGATCCTGCAAAGAATGATGTAAAGGAAGCATTAGATTTTCCTTTTCTGCAGGAGAGCCTTGGTTAAGATCACAGCCAGGGATAGGAATAGCAAGAAAGGTTGCCATATCAAGGAGAAATTTCTGAAAAGAAGGATCTCCAATGGGAACCATCCCTGGGTAGGCTAAGGATGAAGAAGCAGCCTGAGCACCAGAAGATGTATTGGTCTGGTGCAGAAAAAGAACCCCACTAGATGGATAGTAATACTGGCAGTCACGATTTAAGGCAGTTAGTACTGCATCGTCCATGCCAAGTATTGATTCCAAACTAGGCATAGAAAGGATCGATGGTACCGATGTAGCTGCAGGAATCGACATCGATACCGATACCGGCAGCTGAGGCGGAATCGGAGATGGTAATGTCATCGAGGCAGTCATCGGAGGCTGCTTAAGCGGTACAGAGGTAACCAGAGAGTCTTGGTGAATATCCTCGGTACTGCGTATCCGGAAACGATAAGGGTCGGTTCCAAGACGCATCGGTACCCAGTCATCTAGACTAGATATCGATTCCAGACTCGGCATCAAAGGGAGAGAGTCTATCGATGCATGTCTAGAGGGCACCGACGTCGGTGGTGGTATCGGCGATGCCGATACAGAAAAGTCACTCTGGGTCATATCGATCGGTCCCGAAGGTACCGAGGACACCAGATGATGATCCCTGGTGAAGAGTGGAACACTCGACACCGGTGCCGATGCCGGGGTATCGGTACCGCTCAAAGCGGATACCACCACCGAGCATGGCTCAGGTATGTTCTGTGAGGGGTGAGCCCCAGGAACAACCTGAAACCCCTGAAATGCTTTGGAGCCCGAAGACTCCCGCCGGGGTTTTAATGCCAATGGGGTCTTGAGGGCAAGGCCGGAGCCGTCATCATGCTTGGCATGAGACCTACCACTCAAGGATTGGCAAGTCTTAACAGACTGTTTGTGGGTTACCTGATCCTGTAGAGAAGAAAAAAACCGGTGCCTTCACTGCCGGAGTGAAAACGGTATCGAGGGAAACTCAAAAGAGGGAAGGTCTTCTCACAGTATTGTAGCCTGATGGTTCAGGGGAAAAAGGGTCAGGACCCAAACAGGTTAGACACCAGTTATTGGAGTCTAAAAAGAAAACTGTGTTTCCACAGTGAAGGCACTTCTTAGGAGAAGAAGGCTCCATGATAAAGAGGCCTTGTAGGCCCAAAAAGTTAAGACAGAAACAGAGGGAAAAATCTCTCTGAGTTTAAGAAAAAATAAAAGAAAAAACCACCGGCGGTACCGGTGGCGGCGCGACCACAAGAAAACAAGAAATGAAGAATTTAAAGAAAAAGGTTTCTGCGGTGACAGGAGGACATCCTGCCAGCTCCGCGGAAAAACGAAAACTGAGGAGAAGAAGTGGAAAAGGCGGGAAGTCAGCGCGCAGGCGCGAGGGTTGCTCCCAAAAGCTTTCTGATGGGATGCTGGGGAGCATTCCCGTGCAGGCTCCGTCGGTACCGACGTACCCATATGTGAAGACTCATTCCTGCTTGTTCCTGGAGATGCCACTTAACCCTCCATTGCCTCAGGTACACATAGATTGTGAGCCCTTTGGGGACGAGGGAATGTATCCAGTACCTGTTTATAGTGATTGTAAACCGCTCTGATGCCCTTCAGCCTGGGTGGTATATCAAGAAATGGCATAAACATAAACAAAAACAAATACCTCCGTGGCATAAATGCACAGGAGGAGAGCCTCTTTCGATTAAGAGCAAGCTCTGCTACGAGGGGACATGGGATGAGGGTAAAAGGGGATAGATTCAGGAATGATATGTGGAAATATTTTTTTATGGAAAGAGTGGTGGATCTGTGGAATAGTCTTCCAGTGGAGGTGGTAGAGATGAGGACTATCT
This sequence comes from Ichthyophis bannanicus, assembly GCA_033557465.1. Classification (NCBI taxonomy): domain Eukaryota; kingdom Metazoa; phylum Chordata; class Amphibia; order Gymnophiona; family Ichthyophiidae; genus Ichthyophis; species Ichthyophis bannanicus. Next base: position 121,398,005 of record CM066043.1, on the reverse strand, counting down.
GAATTCAAAGAAGCATGGGACAAATAGAGGATCTCTAAACTATACACAATCAGTCAGCTACCATCAAGCATTGGTCCAGATGGCCCGCAGAATCTCTAAAATGAAGATAGCATCAAAACATCCTCTCTACCCCATTGCTCATGGTTAGAAGCTCTCAAACAACCTGTCAGAGCATTCGAAATCTACAGACTGACATTCTGGAACTTGCTTCCATATGATCTAAGATAGATGACACCTATGATTTCAGGAAAAAGTTAAAAAACCTCACCTATTCATTGAATACTATGTCCCAACATCTTAACATCCACTCACAACTCTAAGTATCTGTGAAACTCATTAGCAGCCTCACTATAACTTTGTAAATAAACCTCGTCTTGTTATCCACCCCCCACCCCCCACAAGCCCCAAACCTTAAATTTAAATAGTTGCCACTGTATGATTTATTATAGTTCTCTTTACTGGTTCCATGTATAACTGAGTTAATTGTAAACTGCTTTGATAAAGCAGTTACTCATCTGTAACAGGTGACCTCCAGGAACAGCAGGAATTGAGTCTTCACATATGGGTGATGTCGGCACCGATGGAGCCTGCACAGGAACACTCCCCAGCATCCCACTGAGCCTGCGTAGCTGCCTTCCCACCTTTCCAACTCTCCCTCCTCAGTTGAGTTTGAAGCTGAGATAAAAGGAGAGCAGAGAGAGAAAAAAATACAACACCTTTGGAAGGAGGGTGCTGTTCCCAGAGATCACCTGTTACAGGTCAGTAACTACGCTATCTCTAGGAACAAGCAGGAATGTAGTCTTCACATATGGGACTCCCTAGCTTAGAGATGCCAGGGAGATGACCATATAGAGCTGTGAAACACAGGCCTAAGTAGGTCATGTATCCTCCAAGGATATCTGGTATCAAAACCTGGGACGGGGGATAGAAGTTGATCTAAGTCTGAAAGAGATGCTGGAGAACAGCCTGGGCCAAATGAGGCATCCCAGCGGAAGTCCTTGTCTAAGCAATAATGGGCCGCAAAGGTGTGAACAGAGGATCAGGTTGCTGCTTTGCATAGTTCAATCGCCACTGAGCATAGATTGCCATGGAGGCAGTCATTGCTCACACATTGTGCGCTGTGACATGACGTTCAAGGGAAAGTCCTGCACCCTCATATGCAAAAGATATACAGTCTGCAATCCATTTGGAGAGTGTTCTTTTGGAAACTGGTAGACCTAGATGACTGGAATCAAAAGCAACATAAAGCTGTGAAGCTTTCCTGTGCTGCCTAGTTCTCTGCAGATAAAAAGCCAAGGCACGTTTGCAATCTAGAGTATGAAGGATTTTTTCTGCACTAAAGGAATGAGGTCTAGGGAAGAAAACAGGAAGGTAAACATTGGTTTAAATGAAAAGGCGAAACCATCTTTGGCATAAAGTGAGGATGAATCCTAAGGACTACTTTATCATGGCGAAACCGTGTATAAGGAGGGTCAGCCACTAAAGCCTGAAGCTCACTGATGTGTCTTGCAGAAGTGAGGGCAATTAGGAAGGTGACCTTCCAAGACAAACTTCAGAGACATAGTGGTTAGGGGTTCGAAGAGTGGCTTCATAAGCTGTCCAAGAACAACATTGAGGTCCCATGCCACTGGTGGTAGCCTAAAGGGAGGCTTTGTTAAGAGTAGGCCCCTCATGAATCACGCTACAAACGGCTGAGAAGAGACAGGTTGTCCATCTAAGGGTATGTGAGATGCCGCAATGGCACTTAAGTGGACCCTTACCAAATTGGGTTTTAGTCCGGAGGACAAGAGGAGGAAGAGATACTCAAGTAACGCTTCCACGGTAATGGAAAAAGGATTAAGACCCCTTTCTGAACACCAGATTGAAAACCTTTGCCACTTGAAGGCGTAAGAATGCTTTGTGGAAGGTTTCCTTGAAGCCAATAGGATATCTGTAACCTGCTGAGAGAGGTTGATGTCCTGGAATTCTATGCTCTCAGCAGCCATGCTGTCAGATGTAAGGACTGTGGGTTTGGCTGCAGCAGTGCCCGTTCGCCTGTGATGATAGATCGGAGCACATCCCAACTCTAGAGGTTTGGCTTGAGAGAGATGGAGAAGCAGTGGATACCACATTTGTCGTGACCAATGTGGGGCTATGAGGATCATGTAGCCCGTGTCTCTCTGGAGTTTGAAAAGAGAGTCTTGGGGATAAGGGGAATGGGAGGGTAGGCATATAGGAAGTCCTGACACCAGTGGAGGTGGAAATCATCCATCGCTTGACTGTTCTGAGCAGGTGTTCTGGAACAGAAGCAGAGAAGTTTGGCATTCTGAGGACTTGAAAACAGGTCTATATCTGGGGTTCCCCAGATTTGAAAAATTCAAGCAATCTGATCCTCATGCAGAGACCACTTGTGAGGCAGTAGTACTTGACTGAGTTTGTCTGCCAGGAGATTTTGTTTGCCGGGGAGATATACCGCTAGTAGGTGGATCCAATGGTGTAAGGTAAAAGACCATAGATGTAGGGCTTCATTGCACAAAGCTTGAGACCTGTAACGCCTTGCTTGTTCACACAGAACATGGCTACCTGATTGTCTGGACTAGAACTGTGTGGGAGCGAGATGGTCCTGGAAAACCCTGAGAGCATTGTGGATGGCTCTGAGTTCCAACAGATTTATGTGAAGTCATGCTTCTTGCTGAGTCCAAAGACCCTGAGTGGAGAAATTGTCCAGATGAGCTCCCCAACCCAATTTGGACACAGTCATCAGGGTAGATTGGTGTGGTGGCATATGAAATGGTGACCCCACGAGAAGGTTGTCTAGTGATTGCCACCATTGGAGAGATGAAATGAGACATGCACAGATCATGATTCTATCCCCCAGACAACCGGATGCTTGAGTCCACTGCGAAGCCAGGGTCCATTGAGCTGCACGCATATGCAGACGAGCATAGGGAACCACATGTACAGTGGAAGCCATATGGCCCAGCAGTTGAAGCATTTCTCGAGCAGTTAGGAAAGATTTCATACATGCCTGAGAAGCTAGCTGAACGATTCAAGCACAGCGGGCCTGTATTAGAAAAGCCCTTGACTGCTGCGTGTCTAGGAGAGCCCCTATGAACTCTAAGGTTTGAGAAGTGGCGAGTTGGGATTTTGGAAGATTTCCCCTATGAACTCTAAGGTTTGAGAAGTGGCGAGTTGGGATTTTGGAAGATTTATTACAAATCCCAAGCGTTGAAGAACTTGCATTGTGCGGGAGAGAGCAGAGCTGGCCTCTAGAGCTGTTGCTCAGATCTAGTCGTTTAAGTAAGGGAAGACAAATATTCCTAGAGATCTTAGGAATGCAGCCACTACTGCCATGCATTTTGCAAAGACTCTTGGGGCAGAGGCCAGGCCAAAGGGTAGAACCCCGTATTGGTAATGTCTTCCCTGAAAGAGGAATCGTAGAAACCTCCTGTGTTCTGCGTGATAAGGATATGGGTATATGCATCCTTTAGAGATCTAGAGAACAAAGCCACTCCTGACTCTGAAGATAAGGGAGATCTTGAATTTCTCTTGGAGCAGATACTTGTTCACTTCTGAGATCCAGAATGGGCCTGTATCCTCCCGTCTTCTTTGGGATAAGGAAGTAAGGGAAGTAGAAGCCCAGGCCTTGCTGAGAGAGTGGCACTTCCTCTATCGCACCCTGAGCGAGAAGGGTGGTAATCTCTTGAAACAAGAGTGTGGTGAGAGGAGGAGTAGATGGAGGGGGCATACTTTGGAAGTGAAGTTTGTACCCCTCTGCTACTATGGAGAGAATCCAATGTTCTGATGTTATCTGGTGCCACCTTTGGGCAAAGTGACAGTCTGCCTGGAATGTTGACTAGCTCTGGAATCTCCAGAGGTAGGGCAGCTAAGTTCTCTAGAAAGAAGTCAAAGACCTTGAGGAGGCTGAGTCTGTTGAATTGGCTAAGCCCTGGGGGTCCGAGCCTTCCTTCGTTGCTTCGGTTGCTGCTGTCCCTTTTGGGAAGTATGGACTGGACAGTGCACAGTGTAGGTATAAGAAGGGTAAAACGTCTTTCTTGTTGAAAAAAAGGCTTCTTTATATCCTTTTTTTTTAGCTGGGTTGGCAGTGGTTCTAGAAAGCCTATTGAGTAGTGTTCTCTGATTCTAGCTGAGAAGCCTTGTCCTGACAATCCTTTCCAAACAGATTCTCCCCTGTGCAAGGAATGTTCCCCAGCTTATCTTGCACCCACTGTTCAAGATCGGATGCTTATAACCAAGCAATCAGACATGCACTGATACAAATAGCAGAAGTTCTGCTAATACATTCAAAGCAGTCAAAAGTTGCCTGTTCATAAATTTGTAAACATTCTGGATATGCTTTACAAGTGTCAGGTAATCAGCCCTCTTGTCATCAGGGAGAAGAGGCACCATTAGTTCTAAATCCTTAACAACCTCTCTAAGGAACATACCCATATAGAGTATGTAAGAACTAATTCTGGCTGATAACATGGAGACCTGAAAACATCAATGACCAAAGGCATCAAAAGTTCTTGCCTCCTGGCCCAGAGGATTTGAGGAATGTGTCTTAGCACTTTTGATTTGACGCATTGCTGATTCCACCACCATGAAGTTATGTGGTAAATACGTCTTCTGGAAACCAGGACACTGCAGTACCCGGTACATGGTATCAAGCCTCCGAGAATGTGGAGAGATAGTTAAGGGTGTCTCCCACATTCTAAGCATGAGGTCATGCAGTATCCGGTGAATAGAGAGGGTAGCGGCCTCCTTTGGGGCTGCTGGATACTGAAGTATTTCAAGCTCTTCGGCTCTTGGTTACTTCTCCGAGGTCACCGTAATGGAGAGGCCTCGAGCCATGTCCCGTATAAAGTCTTGAAAAGACATGTCCTCCAGAGGAGACATATGGCATTGCAAGGAAGGAGAATGATCCTCCGGGAGAGCTCCCATCTCCCGGGTACCGGTCAATTCATCAGACGAGTCTGAATCGGAGGACTCGAAGTACTGGTGGCACTTAGCACATCTACAGTATCGATCAAAATCTGCATCGGAATGCCTGAGTACCAGACCCTCGATGCTGGGGACCGATTCTAGGAACGGCATGGGTGGTAGCGTGGAGAGTGGTGCAAAGGTCAATGCAGACACATTCGGTACCGGTGTCAGTACCGATGGCTGCAGAACCAATTGCAGAGGCTTTAGCAGTACCGAAGCTGCTAGCAAGGCTGCTCAATGGCCAGGATACATTGATCCATGAAGCCAGCAGATGTCTGGGTATCGGTACACAAACAGCAGGCCATGACCCCTGAGCATGGCACCAAGAGCTCTCTGGAGGTGGAGGCCTTAGGAGCATCCTGGGATCCCATTAACGCTTTGGAGGTAAGGACCTCCCGCCGGGGTTGTTTGGCCAGTGTATTCCCTTTCAGGGCAATGCCTAAGGCATCTCAATGCTTAGGAGATCTACCCTTGGAAGACCGGCCAGTCTTCGAGGAAGAGTTGGGTTTCCATACCTGAGATCCATGGGAAGATGATGAACTCTCGACAATGTCAATGCAACCAACACTGCATTGGAGGCAAAGGTGGTGCCAAGTTTCGCAGCTCTATTCTGCAGGCCACTCTCATCTTCCTGCAGAGAAGGCATTCCGACGGCTGATTGAAGGACAGACTATATAGGCCATGTGGTCTTTTTCTGTCGTCATTTTTCTATGTTTCTATGATGCTCTGGTCCCAAACATTTGAGACACGAGTCATGGGTGTCGGTAGCAGAAATGGTACTGGGGGTGGGAGGGGGGGGATTGGGCTCCTTCTTCTTCTGTCTTTTTCTTCATGGGAGGGGGGAGGGGAGGGGGGAGTAAAGGAAGTCCCTAGCTCCTGGGAGGATACTTACTACCCCTTGATCTTCTCCCTTCTTGATGGGAGGTTTTCCTTGTATGGGGGGCTTGGGTCTAGAGTTTGGATGGTACTTTGGGATCGGGCGTTGCTATGGATTGTCCTCAGGGGTGGACAGCCCTTCTACACTTGCTTGCTTATATCTTTCTTATTCGCTTTCTGGTTGTCTGCTTTCTGCCTCCCTTTGGGTCTGGGCTGTTAGTGTTCGCTGTCTGTACTAGAAGCACCAAAGTCTGTTTGTAATTACTCACTATTGGGCTCAAGGGATATTACAAATGTTTTCCATGGTGGTATGTTGTGCACTGCTGGGGGGAGTTAACCGATGTTTGTTTTGTTTGTATGCTGTGGTGACTTCAATAAAAAACTTTATGCACAAAAAAAAAAAAGAAGAAATGGTACTGCTACATTTGGAACACTTTTTGAAACCACTAGCTGGTTTATCCATCTTTGACCCGGTGAAAAGCGAAATATAAATGCAGCTAAATAAATAAAATCTTAAAAGGAAAAAAGGGGGCCTAAGCCCAAAATGGCACCTAAGCACTTGGAGGGTAAGAATACCCTCAGGAATAAAAACAGAGGGGGGGTTTTGTTTTGTTTTTTTAAAGAAAGAAATTAGAAAGAGAAGAAACACTAACGATACCAGTGCTAGCGTCAACGGGAAGGCAGACGTGACCACAAAAAAGTAAATTTTCTGCAGTGACAGGAATTGCTCCCTGTCGGCTATACGGAAAATGAAAAACTGAGGAGGAAGAGTTAAAAAGGCAGGAAGGCAGCTATGCAGACACTTTGGGATGCTCCCAAAGGCTTTCCTATAGGACACTGGGGAGCGTTCCCACATGGGCTCCATCAGTGCCGACTTCACCCATATGTGAAGACTACATTACTGCTTGTTCCTGGAGATCACTGAAAGGTGGAATATAAGAAATGTTAAATAAATGCCTGAAAATTTCTCCCTAGATGAAATCCTGTTTGTTGCTAATTAATGCTTTGATTTTATAGATCTATTTTCAATTCCACACTTACTTCTTTTTAGTGAAGTATTTTACACAAGTTATTTGTTGATAAAATTCATTTTAGAAGTCACTTACATCATCTTCATACCGAATATGAATGCTTGTGATTTTGACTTGCAAATTTTTTATAACCTGTGTTGCTAGCTTTTCTATGAACGTATCTTTCTTCTCTTCTTTTGATTTGTCTGAAAAATAAAGCAGAAAAATTAGTTTTGCTTTGTTTTGTTTTTTTAAATAGACTAACGTGTTTAGACTTCCAAGAACACTGCACTAAATTTTCATAAAATCTGAATATCAGGCTTTGATTTAAAAAGTGCTATATCTTGTTTTGTTATGTACAAATTAACATGCTATGGTATATTTCAAAAAATAAAACAGTATTATGCTTCCAGAAAATTACCACTAGAAAAGCATTCTAAAAACGTTGATATTACGCACAATCATTTCAACATTCCCCAAACTGGAGCAACAAAAGCTCTGAAGGGTTTCAAGATGGCTTTTAAGTTCACATATCTGAAAAGAGCTATATTTTACCTGCTTAGCCAGAAGCTACGATACTTAACTCTGGAGAGGAAATGGGAAATAAAGGTATACATTAAGATGAATAGCATCAAACCCCTTTAGAGAAAGATATTTAAAAAGATGAGCACCTGAGAAAGCCAGGACAAGTTGGTGGCAAGCTAACTACAGCCTGAAGTTGCTTTGCCAAGTTCTTTTCCTCTGTTTTCATAGTCTGAATTTGCATTAAGACGGTTAAGCAAAGGAAGGAGAAGGCATTTTCCTGCTCTGCAGCAGCTCTAGCACACAGAGCATCAGTCCAGGAAAACAAGAAGAAAATAGAGGTGTGCTGCCTCCAAGTGAAGAGCATCTCCCAGCCCATGAGTTAGCAGCATCACTGGCAGCCCTCTCAGACAGTGGGAATGGCCTTTTCAGAAGATCCCACCAAGAAATGACACAAAACACATTTGCCATACAAACGAACCTTTAATATACCTGGGGGAATTCTATACAACTGCGTAATGCAGAATTGGTATAGAATTCTCCAGATACGACTCCCTATCCTTCTCACAGAGATTCTGTGCCAAGAAGAGATGGCAAATGACTGCACATCGAACAGTGTTCTCCTTCTGCCATCCTGGGCTCCACTGTTCATTTGAACTACACAGCTGTACGATGGCCTGTGTGATTCAAATGAGCAGCTGGGCCAAGGACAGCACCTGATATTCAGCTATTTGTCATGCTATTGCTACAGGAAGGTTAGAAAAAGTAAGCTGCCATAGGTATTGTGTGGGGGAGGAGGGCATCGTTACTTGTATAAGCTGATGGGGGGGGGGATGTGCAATGGGGGTGTGTGTGGGTGGGGACAGAGCAAGCTTAGAGGTCTGCCATGGGGGTTGGAAAAACAAAGTGGTTGAAGTGTGTGCCAGGGACTGGGGAAAGAATGAGGAATAAGGGGGAGGGGGGAGAAAAAGAAGGCAGAGTGGAATGTGTGCCTGGGAAGGAAGAAGGAAAAGGTAAGAGATATGGGTAGGTGCATGGGGAGGGGGGATAAAGGAGAAGTGGATGGGGTATGTACATGGGAGTAGACCTTAGGGACAGACAGAATGAGGGGTCTTGCTAGAAGTGCGAGGGGAGAACACTGGGAGGGGCAAGGAAGACTTGTTTGGGGAGAGGACTCTGGTTAGAGCAAGCGAAAGCTGAAGAGGAAACAGGCATGGGGAATTTCAAGTCTATGGAAGGAGTTAGATCTTATGATAAAGGAATTCTGCACAGAAATTTGAAAAATGTGTACAGTACTTTTAAAAGTCTGCATAATTATGCATGCTTTATTAGTAACTTTTTGTGCAGAACTTCCCCAAGAAGAACTTTAGAGTTTCAGCCCTGTCTTCCTGGGGTCAGCAGCCCTGTCTTCCTGGGGTCAGCAGTCCATTGCATTGAAGTCCTGCAGGTCCGACCAGCTTGCAAACTCTAGCATTTGATAAAGATGTCCAGTGGAAGGTAAAACTTGTTTCCTTGCAGCATTAAATTGGATCTAGAGTCACGGTATTTTGGAAAGCTGTGTAGCAAACTGGATAAGTTTACAATAAAACCTGCGGGCAAGTTTGGCATCAATTACTAAGTTGGACTATTATGTTAATCACTTGGACAGCGTTATTATCCTTGGTACAGTCTTAGAAAATGCAACTGCTACACTGGTAAAAAAAAAATCTTGTTTTTTCAAAATAGATCAGTAGATCTGTAAGAAGGTGATACTGACTAAGAATTATTCTGCCATATGAAATGGCTCAAGATTTTCCCCCAAATCCCCAAAAGCCTCTGCTTTTTTCAATATTTTGCTCATAGTTTAAATTGACTACTGATATGTTGTGGGGGATGTGGAGCCCTTGGTTCCAGAACACACTTAGGACATCTTGGAACTCCTGGAATCCTTTTCACCTTCAAGACAAAGATTAGGATTGCAGTGTTCTAAACCAATCAGGCCACACATCTTCTAGGTTTTCAAGAACATTCCCAGGAGATACCTGCACATACTGCCTGCATGGTATACAAATATAATTTATTTTAATTTAGCTGTTTTTATATATCACTTTAACATGTCAAAGTGATTTACATGTTAACAATTGAACACCATCAAGTTACTTGCAATGCATTAAAAAAGAAAGTAATGGCACAGAATGTGATGAGTAAATGCTGGAGACATAATACAAAGGTGAATAATCACAGCAATGTCCATTAGGAATATCCCAAAAGCCTGACTGATGAACTGCAATCCTGTTGGGCCACACAGCACACCTAGTTCAGAAACTCTGACCAAAAAACAAATTCTTACAGCAAAGGGCTTTCAGCTACCCAGCTGTCCGAATCAGAGGTCTCAAGAAATCCTTGTTTAGGATAGAGATCATATCCTGGGATTTTATTTTTTTTTTTTAATTCCCCTATACATTTCAGGGAATAAATTGAGGGATATTTGTTTGATACACTGCATTTAAAAAATCTTGTGGAATATATTTAAGGCAACAGCTATAATCAGGAAGTCCTAGGTGATTATTGTTCATCAAACTCTGCCTTAACAAGTCATCTTCCATATAAGTCAATTTGATGACACCTAGTCCATTTATCATAAGCCACTATTGCTCAACACAAAGAGACTGTAAAATGCTTGCACCAAAGAAAACAGAATTCTTCCCACATGTGTACATATAGACTAAAAACAGATTCACATAAAAATGTTTGTTCGGCAACTAAAAATAAACTGCCTTGTGCTTTTGTTAAGTACTATAGCCAACTACAAGAATATTAAGATCTTAGACACTAGTGTTCAATGGAATTCTGTTCTATTTGGTAGGATCTTTAACTTGTCAAATTACAAGTAAATGATCCATGGACAAATGACAAGATTGGCATGAAATCCTCTTCACAAGGCCCACAATCTGTATATAGTTACTTAAAACTCAGGAGTAGAGGAGTAGTGGTTAGAATTGTGGCCTGGTGACCAAGAGACCAGGGTTTCATTCCCACTGGCACTCCCTTTGGCTTTACCCAAGTCACTTTACCCTCCATTGCCTTTAAAACAGACCTGGCAATTTACTTCTGGTCATACCTTGCCAAAAAAGCCTAATGGCTGCTGGTGCACCAGGAGGCAGCATTGACTCAACAGCACATATTGCACTACTTAAAATTCCTAGAGTGAAGATTTAAAATAAGTTCTAAGTATCTTTACTATTGCCTGCTGTGTCTGCGCAGAGTACCTTCCCTCAGCGTGACGAAGCCCTGATGCTTAAGAGCTAAAGCTGCAAGTAGAAGGATAAGAGAACCAGCAACACTGTCTCGCTTTCATCCTACTTTAAGGGCTTATGAAACTATGGGGCTCTTACTAAAAGTGTGATAAAGCACATGACAAATCTTAGCACATGGGAACTGTCTGCTTGGACCCACAGTAACTTAGTAATATAGGATATGATAGAGGTATGTATGAATTGTTGTGCAATAACTATCAAATGAAAATTTCATGACAGGGCAAGGAATGGTCAGGTTAGAGGTGGAGAGTGGGTATGGAGAACACATTGCAGTAAGCTCACACTGTCAATGTTGCAAATTAGCGCTGGTACACCTCATGACACCTTAATAGTGGTATTAGGTACATCCACATTAATTGTGCTAAAGTTAGGGTATGCATCCACACAGTTACTGCTGAGAACATGTTGACCATGCACCTGACAATTACCTGGAGGCTTTGTACTTACTGCACATTATTTTTAGCACTAAATATGTGATAGATTTTTGCATTTAACTCATTTTAGTAAAAGAGCTCTCGTGCGAGTGCCCCCATGAATGTGTGTGTGCACCCCATAAGTGTCTGTTACTCCCCCCCCCCCCCAACTAACTTTTTCCTAACCCACATGAAGGATGAAGAGCCCTAATCACATTGGGCTTGAGGACATGCTTTGAAAACATAAGAGGATCTCTAAGAAGGGTTGTTTTTAGTTTGAAATTTTTATATGCACAGAGGTACAACTGTAATGAAATACAAAGCAGTCAGTGAACACTTAATCTCTATTCCTCTACGAGGCATGCCTATCAACACAACTATAATTCAAGTATATGCCCCAACAACAGCTGCAGAAGAGAATGAAATTGAAGAGTTCTATGAACAAGTACAAGCTGAAATTGACAGAACATGCAAACAGGATATCCTGATAGTCATGGGTGACTAACGCAAAAGTTGGCAACAAAGAAGAAGGCAAAGTAGTTGGAAAATATGGACTTGGCAACAGAAATGAAGCTGGAGAAAGAATTCTGCAAGACCAACCATCAGTCTATCTATTCATCTCAAATACCTTCTTACAGCAACACAAGCGGCGACTGTACACATGGACTTCAGCCAATGGATTATATAAAAATCAAATTGACTACATCTGTGGAAGCTAATGATGGAAAAGCTCTATAACATCAACAAAGACAAAACCTGGAGCTGACTGTGGTACAGATCATCAACTACTAGTATGCAAACTCGAGCTAAAGTTGAAAAAGAGCAAACCATGACCTTCAGAATATACCACTGGAATTAAAAACTGCCTGCTGCTTTAGATACAAATGACAGAGCTCCAGAAGAGATATGGAATGACATCAAGAAGGTTGTGTTGGAAGAAAGTGAGAAGTCTCTACAAAAGGTGAAAAAGAAAAAATGGCCAAAATGGATGACTGAAGAAACTCTGAAAATTGCCCAGAAACGCAGAGAAGCTAAAGCCAAAGGAGAAAGACAGACAATCACAGAACTCAGATTTCCAACGTGCAGCAAGACAGGACAAGGAAAAGTACTACAATGACGCATGCAAGGAAATAGAAGCAGAAACTATTAGAGGAAGAACAAGATTGGCTTTCCTAAAGCTACGAGGGTTAAAGAAAAAGTTGCAGCCTAGAATTGGAATGTTACAAGATGCTCAAGGTTCTATGTTGAATGATGCTGAGAAGATCAAGAAAAGGTGGAAGGAATATACAGAGTTTTTATATGATAAAGATCAAGTGGACCAACAGCCGTTTCAACCTGTACCTTATGATCAGGAACCATTGGTGATGAAAGAAGAAGTTGAAGCAGCATTGAAAGCCTTAATCAAAGAACAAAGCACCAGGCATTGGTAGCAGTCCCATAGAAGTATTACAGCAATCTGATGCAGCTGCTACCGTACTTACAAAGCTCTGCCAAGAAATATGGAAGACAACATCATGGCCAACTGACAGGAAAAGGTCTCTGTTTATACCAATACTAAAGAAAGGTGATCCAACTGACTGTGGAAATTATCGCACAATCACTCTGATCCCACATGCCAGCAAGATTCTACTGAAGATTATTCAAAAGAGACTACAACCATACCTGGAACAAGAACTACCTGAAGTGCAAACAGGATTCAGGAAAGGTCGAGGAACGAGAGACATCACTGCGGATGTGAGATGGATCCTTGAAAAGGCTAAAGAATACCAAAAGGATATCTATTTGTGCTTTATCGACTATAGCAAGGCTTTTGACTGTGTAAACCATGAGAAACTCTGGGCCACATTAAGAAGCATGGGGATACCAGAACACCTGATCGTACTCTTGCACAATCTGTACACTGATCAAGAAGCAACATTTCGAACGGAACAAGGAGAAACAGAATGGTTTAAAATAAGCAAAGGTGTAAGACAAGGCTGCATACTTTCCCCCTACCTGTTTAATTTATATGCAGAACAAATCAAAGAAGCAGGATTGTATGAAGACAACAGAGGTGTGAAGCTTGGTAGAAGACTCAACAACCTTTGCTATACTGATGATACTACATTACTGGCTGGAAGTGAAGATTATCTGAAACATTTGCTTCTCACAATCAAAGAACATCTCAAAATGGGCCTGCACCTTAATGTAAAGGAGACAAAGATAATGACAACTGGCATAATCAACAGGTTCATCATTGAAGGAGAAGAAATTGAAATTGTGAACAACTTTAAACCTACTTGGATCAACTAACAATAAAGAAGCAACAAGCAGTCAAGAAATCAGATGTATTGCTCTTGGCAGAATGGCCATGAAAGACCTAGATAAGATTCTCAAGAGCAGAGATATCTCTCTCCATACAAAGATGCGACTTGTTCAAGCTTTGTTATTTAACATCATATGGATGTGAAAGCTGGACAGTGAAAAAGACAGACAGGAAGAAAATTGATGCCTTTGAATTATGGTGCTGGCGGCGAATACTGTGTATACCATGGACTGCCTGAAGAACAAACCAGTCGGTACTAGAGGAGCCGTTGCTAAACCTTCCTCAACCCTTCAAAGTGAAGATCCCACGGAGGTGGGGGGAGGATGGGGGATGGTCCCAGAGCAGAAAATAAGCAGCTCAGCACAGCTTCTGCTCCAAAGTATTAAATTTAACTACACTCAATCCCTATAACTCAGACTATCACCTTAAACAAATCTAACACTTAATTGCTCCTTTTAGTGAGCCCCTATCTCTGGGCTCACCAGCCCTCCAGCTGCTTGGAGAGTGTGACAACTGATGTCAGGAGGCGCATCCTGGGTACTTATACCAGTGACATCAAAAAGAATGACGTTTCTCACTCTCCAAGCTGCTGGAGGAGGAACAAGACCCAAAGGTTCAAGACTAGCCTGGAGGGACGCTAAGGAACCTAAGCTTTCTTTAGAAGCTCAGATGACAAGACTTCGACTTTCATACTTTGGACACATCATGCGGAGAGAGAGATTGGAGAAAGACATCATGCTTGGCAAGATAGAAGGTAATCGCAAAAGAGGAAGGCCAGCAATAAGATGGATCGATACAATAACAGCAGCTACGGGTACCAGTCTGTCAAGAATGAGCCGCCTGATTGAAGAATGAACTCTATTTAGGATAGCTATCCAGAGGGTCACCATGAGTCAACTCCGACTCGACGGCACTTAACACCACATTTTCTAGGAAAGAAGCTCCATAAGTTCTGCTTGGAATCTCTTGCATAAATAATGCCTTTGTAATAAAATTTAAACTAAGAGCTGAGAAAAAAAAAAAGACACAATGAGCCCTTCATTTTTTCCTTTGCTTCACCTTCTGTTTCACATTTTGGCCTCTGGGTATTTCAGTTCCACTCTTCCATGAGTCAAAGGCAGCAACACAGACAAAATATATATTTTTTTAAATTATGTTTAAGTATTCCAAATATTTGGTTAGCAGACAAAAATTCTTACAATCTAATTTTTCAAGTTCACTTTAAGCCAGCGTTTGAGACTATACTATACCCAATGTTTTCATAAATGTTCTTCTCCAAACTCTTCCACTTTCCCATATAATCAAACAGGGAGTGTGGCTGTTTATCATAGCACAAAAAATAGCATTGTTCTCACATAACACCACCCAAAAAAAATGCTACTTAAAATAAAAAAGTAGTAGATCATGACAAAGGGGGATTATATTAAATGTGAACAAAAAATAAAGATGGTTTATCAGGAACAAGAAACTGGCTACTATTGTATAAGACCCTCTTAATCTTACTGCTATAATAAATTTCTTTCCTGTCAATATTCTTCAAACCAAAGAGACCCTTTTGGTACAGGAGCTATTACTGCTGCATCTAGTGCAGTTAGGGCCAAAACCACAGCACATTTAGGTGCACCACAACCACTTTCACTGACGGGCATGGAAAGCAAGTTCCTGGCTGATAACGTGGTGCAATTACCTTCACTTTCGGAGGCGGCGATAAGTGCACCTGCACCCACTACTCCCCTTGCATTTGTGTGGGTGTGCTGATTAAAAGGTGCCCACCCTGTCCACTCTCTTTGCC
Source organism: Ichthyophis bannanicus (assembly GCA_033557465.1). Lineage (NCBI taxonomy): Eukaryota > Metazoa > Chordata > Amphibia > Gymnophiona > Ichthyophiidae > Ichthyophis > Ichthyophis bannanicus. Next base: position 121,382,826 of record CM066043.1, on the reverse strand, counting down.
CCTACCCACCCACTTCCAACTTTAATGCACCATGGACAGTTAGCAACAAAATCTGGCCACACCAACTATCATGGCCCTGCTCCAATTGTTAAATGTCCCAGCATGCCTTTAGCACACCCAGAACCCAAACTAATAGCCAACATCTTTAGCAAAAGGGTCCCCAAAGTGTAATTTTTCTCAAATGTATTTTAAAAATTGGATGTCTGTACCCTTTGCTCAATTACTAGCAAATATTTTAGAAGCTTTCTGAAATTAGTAAAGAAATAATTAAAAACACTTTGAAATTGCATTTCATCAGCTAACATAGAACATTACAAATAGAGACCATACATACACAGACACACACACACTGGGCATTGAAGATCACACATTTACCCACCTTTTTTACTGACAGAACCTTTAAAAGGTTTCTTAAAATGTTTATGCTTTTTACGTTTACTTCCTTTTTAGTGCAAGCATTTTTGTGAAAAAAGGACAAAAAACACACATTAGAACAGCTTAGGACAAAAAATATACAGAGAAGTCAAACGGAAAAACATTTGAGATGGATCATTTATTTCTGAAAACATGAATAGCTTATACACATTTTTATTTCATATCCTTTCAATATTTCAGATGTTGAATCAGTACTGCAAACTCCCATCAAGAATGCACTTATATCAGTTTCAAAAAAAATAATGCATAGGAGAGGAGACTTACTGTTGCATGACAGAACTTGATGCCTCCTAATATCCCATCAACACTGTAGGACTTATGTACTAAGCATTTTTTCTCCATAGACTCAAGGAGACAATTTTTTTTAAAGCACCCCTGGTGCCCTGGGTCCATACATACAGTGCAACTCTAGGCATGCAAGCTAATTTTCAATGACAAACTTCCTGCACCCTCTGAAAATTCGGAACAGTAGTTTCTTTTATTCTAACCTATCCTACCCCACCCCCCCCCTCTTTTTTTTTTTTTTTTTTACAGATGGGTTGAAAATACACAGACTATGAGCATATGCTTTTACTCATACTGGTGGGGGATGAAGTGCAACTCTCAAGTAAACTTTGCAAGCATTAAAAAGTCATTCCCTTCAACATGGGTGAAATTTAGCACATTGGACATGCTCCACTGGCAGACTATCACATCAAGGAATTAATTGGGAAGAAGATGGAATAGAAGGCAACTAATAGATCAGACAAAAATATAAAGGTGCTTCTTAGCTGTATGTCCAGCTTCTAATTTGTAAGAGAAGCAATCAGACAGCAGAAGCAAACTATTATACAGGTCTTCACTCCAAATGTGTCTTCAATGACATGCAAGTGGAGAGAACATTCACACCTAGATCACAATACGTTCTAATTTTTAAGGATGCAATAACAAAAATCGTAAGCAATGGACTAAACTGTGTGCATAACCTATTATGGGGTTATTTTCTAACAAAGCACCTAGGCAAGCAAGGCACACAGGTGCATATCTTGCACCATTATATGAAGACCATTTGGAACCCAGCAGAAAGCTTGTAGTTTAGATTTAATAGTCACTCAGGGCCTAGCATCAGCAAAGTACTTTTAGTTTAAATTTAACACACAGAAGAGAACTTTATGGTTAAATTTAGAACCCAGCAGAGAACTTGTAGTTTAAATTTCATAATAAGTTAGAGCCTAGCAGCAGCAAAGATCTATAATTTAAATCAAATAAGAATATAGCTTACCTCAGTAGCACAGGACAGGGTACTGTGTAGCAGTGCTCTTTTAATAAGTGTTATTTCCCTCCGTCCCTCCCCAACACCCACCCACACACCCCTGGGATACTCACTGCTTTATAGGTACACACACATCTTAAAAGACAGGAGGTGCTCTCAGGTGAAGTTCATTACCCAAATCAGTCATACACTAAGGACCTGAGATTAATTAAGCTTCAGGTGAACAAGGTATATTAAATGAATTAGGTACAGTTTTTAGTATAAATATCCATAGCAACCCTTAGTAAGTAAAGAACAAAGATCTAAACACAAGCTTAAAACTAAGATGCAGACAGCAGTCCAGCAGCGAGATGGGGGCTTTCCAGTCTTTTGCACTGAGAGTCACATGTATGATTTTCTCCCAGTTGGTGAGGGGTCTTATGTGTGCACTAGGTGCAAGGAGCTCTTTGCTCTCAGGGAACGAGTCCGTTCTCTAGAGGCTAGAGTAGCAGACTTGGAAAACATAAGAAAGACAGAGGTACATAGACACCTATAGGGATATAGTCCTGAATTCCCACCTCCAGTAGGCAGCATCCCTGTTGCCATGGAGGAGAGAGGTGACGTGACAGGAGAGCACCACACTGGTGTGGCAGGAAGTGATCCTGTAACTAGGACCTGTCCTCCAGGTGATGTAAAACTCTCTCGCACTAAGGAAGTTTCTCCAGGGCCATGTGCCCATGAGGGAAGGGTTGGGACAGCAGTTATAGTTGGTGATTCGATCATTAGGCATGTAGATAGCTGGGTGGCTAGTGGACGTGAGGATCGCCTGGTAACATGTCTGCCTGGTGAGAAGGTAGCAGACCTCACAAGCCACCTAGATAAGGTCTTACATGATGCTGGGGAGGAGTCTGCTGACTTGGTACATGTCGGTACCAATGACATAGGAAAATGTGGTAGGGAGGTTCTGGAGGCTAAATTTAGGCTTTTCGGTAGGAAGTTGAAATCCAGAACTTCCAGGGTAGCGTTCTCCGAAATGCTTCCTGTTCCACGCGCAGGACCCAAAAGGCAGGCAGAGCTCCGGAGTCTCAATGCAGGGATGAAACAATGGTGCAAAGATGAGGGGTTTGGATTTTTTAGGAACTGGGGAACATTCTGGGGAAAGGAGGGGCTCTTCCGAAGGGATGGGCTTCACCATAACCGGGATGGAACCAGGCTTCTGGCATTAATCTTTAAGGAGATAGAGCAGCTTTTAAACTAGATAATAGGAAAAAGCAGACAGTCGTCCAAGAGCGGATGGTTCGGAAGAATGTATCCTTGAAGGATACTACCAAAAGCAGAGAGGTTCCAAAACATAGTAAAGTAGCCCAAATGCCCTCGAGTATGGAGCAGACACAGCTTAAAGATCCCAAATTACCCATGTCTACCAATAGCCAAATTAATATGAATAAAATACAATCTCTAAAATGCTTGTATGCAAATGCTAGAAGTCTAAAAAATAAGATGGGAGAGTTAGAATATATAGCACTAAATGAGAGGTTAGATATGACTGGAATATCAGAGACATGGTGGAAGGAAGACAACCAGTGGGATACTGTGATACCTGGGTACAAACTATATCGTAACGCTGAAAAAAATTGGTGGAGGGGTTGCGCTCTATGTTAGAGAGGGCATTGAGTCAGAAAGGACTAAAGTTTTGCAGGAAACAAAATTTGCTGTAGAATCTCTATGGATTGAAATTCCATGTAAAAAGGGGAAGGCGATGGCAGTGGGGGTGTACTATCGACCGCCTGGCCAGAATGAACAAATGGATGATTAAATGCTCAAAGAAATCAAGAAAGCTAACAAAAGTTACAGCGCAGTAATAATAATGGGTGATTTCAATTACCCCAGTATCGACTGGGTTAGTGTCACAGCAGGACATGCTAAGGAGATAAAGTTTCTAGATGAAATAAATGACTGCTTATTGGAGCAGCTGGTTCATGAACCGACCAGAGGGGAAGCCATATTAGACCTAGTCCTTAGTGGAACACCAGATCTAGTGCAAGACAGAAGGGTGTTGGGGCCACTTGGCAATAGTGATCATAGCATGATCACCTTTGATTTAATTAGTGGAGGAGGGATAGTAAGGAAATCCACAGTACTACCTTTTAACTTTCGAAAGGGAGACTATGATAAAATGAGGAAAACAGTTAAGAAAAAACTAAAAGGAGCAGTTGCAAAGGTTAAAGACTTACATCAAGCGTGGGTGTTGGATACTACTAAATTGGCACTTGGTATTCTCAAGGTATAAGTGGCGCAAATCTTAGTGTATGCCAACAAACAGATGGTGTGGTAGGGATTATTTGGGAACCAACTTTTCAATGGAAGCTGCAGGGAGAGAGAATATGTTGGAATTTAATTTAAGTCTACACTGGAGTAAACTGTGTCACATACGGGTAGTGTGTTGGTGAAATTCAGGGAGACAGTACTTAAATGGTTTCTGCTGCACTTATCCTGACAGTCGACTGGACACAATTAAGATCTTATGTGCCCAAGTAAATTGTGTTACACGCACATTCCTTTCTTTCCACATTCTTAACCCCCATCTACCCTCTCACCCCCCTCTTGACCCTCTACCCCCCCCCCCCCCAATGCACTCAACAATCTACCCTGGCCCACTCAAGCCACTCTACCCACACTCACACACAAACCAAAAGAAACTCACGCACAGGCTCAGCACACATCCACTCACACCACCAACCCCCCACCCCATCTCCACATCACCATCTCTCTAATCAAGGCACGCTCTGTTAGAAATAAATACCACATGCTCCGTGACCTAATCACAACTGAACACGTAGACATCCTATGCATAACAGAAACCTGGCTGACCGACACCGACACAGTACTAATGAACCAACTAGTCCCAGAAGGATACACCCTCCATCACTCCTCCCGGGAGCACGCCAAAGGAGGGGGTGTCGCCATCATAGCAAGAACCGACCTTCACTTCAGGATCCATTCTTCGGAAACCACCACTGAAGCTGATCTCCTCACCCTCACCAACAAACACCTCTCAATATGTCTAATCTACCGTGCACCTACCGCAACCACTGACCTACCAAGATTACTACAACACATATCAGAAAGCACCAGCTCGACTAAGGAACAAATCATCCTAGGAGACTTCAACCTCCCATCACTCCAAGAAGAACATGCAACAACCTTCCACACTGCTATGACTGCAATGGATCTGGTACAGATCATACAGGAAGCCACCCACGAAAAAGGCAACACACTAGACCTCATCTTTCTCAACTCCACCACCACCGCCTCAGCGAAGAACCCACGGATCTCGCCAGTACCTTGGTCTGACCACCACCTCATCACAATATCCCACACATACCAACATAAAACCAATAAGGATGATAGACACCACATAAGACGATTTAAACCATTCAACAAAGAGGACTTCTTATTACAAATTCTACCCAAACTACAACCGAACTCCAACGACATCAATGACCTTATAGACAACTGGAATACTACGATCTCCACAGCGTCTGAAGCTTCAACAAACATAACCATCACCAGACCACCTTCCACAAGAGCTAGATGGTATACTCCCAGTCTCCGAAAGCTAAAAACAAAACTCAGGAGAACTGAAAGAAAATGGAGAAAAACCAACAACGAAAATGACAAAATAAAATACCTTTACGAACTCAACGCGTATCACTATGAGACTGACAAAGCAAAGAAAATCTACCACATGAAAATCATCAATACCTCCATAAACAAACCTCGAGAGCTCTTTCAAATAATCAAAAAGCTGACAAACTCCACACAGCTCTGACCAATTACCGCAGATCCCACAAGAACTACTGGCCCGTCAATACAAACAGCTACAACAACCACAAAACCCACAGCTAACCGCACACTCAACTAAAGAGAACCTCCACCCCAACTTGCACAGTGACTGGACCACCTTCAAAGAAACATCAACAGAAGAAATTTCAACCACAATCTCCTGCCTCCACACCACCACCTCACCGTTGGACCCATGCCCCACTGACTGGATAAAGAAATCGAAAAACAAACTGAGCACACCAGAAGACACATGCCAGACGCACTCAAAACCACAATCATCCGACCTTCCTTGAAAAAGCAAAACCTGGATCCTCTTGACCCTACATCCTACAGACCCATAGCAAGTCTACCTTTCACAGCCAAAATAATCAAGAAGATCGTCCAGCAGCAGCTTCAGGAACACCTGGATGTTAACATACTGGACCCTCAACATGGCTTCCGCCCGCTACATGGAGTCGAGACCCTCATGACCATGCTGATGAACACCCTCCTCACAGGAACTCAAGGAAAACACTCCGGATACACCATGATCTTCCTCGATATATCTGCAGCCTTTGACACCATCTCCCACAACATCCTCATACACCGACTACAGACTATTGGGATCAAGGACACCGTGCTGAAGTGGTTCCAATCCTACCTAACAAACAGACAACAACTCATCCGCATCAGCACCTCACCTTCCCCCCCATTCCAACAACACCAGGGAGTACCCCAAGGATCCACACTATCAGCTCTTCAATATTTACCTCCAACCACTCTGCACAGTCATACGCACCCACAACGTCAGCTTCCACATCTATGCTGACGATATCATGCTCTATGCCCCCATTACAACCACAAACCCTACAAACACCCACCTATCAGCATGCTTCACCGCAGTCTCTAACTGGTTACAAACAACCTATCCATCAACATAAAGAAAACTGAAGCCCTCATAGTGACAAAGGACCAGACTTCATACCATCCACACACCTCATCATTGGAACTTGTCAGACGGCTGCCTGGGTGAGAATGTTCACAGTCTTGGCTAGTGCATATATCAATATGATTTGCAAGGGATTGTGGGAAATGCAGTCCATTCACACCAGACACAGCTGCTCACAATAATTAGTTGTGCTTGAGTGTAAAGCCAATAAGATATTTATTTATGGGGTTATTTCTCCCAAAACAGATATGCTTGGTAGCACATAAAACAGGATACTTGCTTTCAGTGTTAAACTTAGAAAAACAAAATCAAGAAAACAGTTGAACTTGTCAGGCAATCAAAGCAAAAGAATAAAGACCTGGTTGGTAACAAACTGGTCTTTTCTGTAGCCTTTAGCTAATATTTTCTTAGCAGTGTTTCAAATAACAAGCAAAACCCACAAAGGGAAAAACTGTTCTTTTCAGGTTAACTTCTTATATCTTCACACATAGATTCAGAAGTGATTCCCTCAGAGCTCACAAGCAATTAGGTAAGGCTCAATTGCTAGCAGTTACCCAGCTGAAACCCCTTAGCTGGCTTGCTTTCTACTGCGTGGCTCAAATCCTACTTCAGGAGCTTTTCTGAGTAGATTAAAGAACAAGTTTGTATTTCTTTGTGATGGTTGTTGTACTTTGTAACAGAAAATTACCAAAGGAGTTTAGACAGAGAGCAATCCATATATTCACAGCCTGTATCTAAGACCGCTCCCCCTTCAACAATCATGGGTTCAATATCATGGATTGGCCCAGAGGAATTTCTCAATGTAGCACTCTCAGGAGAATACTTGTTTCCCTGCTGTCTTTCAAGGTTATAGCTAAGGCATAGATCAGTGTTCATACCTGAGCTTCCATTACTGTTAGATTTCCTCTCTAAATAGCCTGGCCAGTATGTAGTCCAGTTTTTATGTCCAGCCTTCCAATCCAGATCCCTGGACACTGGATCTCTCTTCACATACCTTCTGGCACGGGTCCTAGGGTCCCTTCCACGTGCAGCCGCCTCCCTCACAGGTATCGTCTGGAGATTCCTAGCTCTGCAGCACCATTCCTCTGGCTTTCCCCAGTCCAATGGTGTATGCTGGCCTTTTGAATGTCTCCCAGTATACGTACTGCTCTGGACTCCTTTAGGCCTCCCAAATGCTTTCCTCTTCTTTCTTCCAAAGGGTTTCTTGCCCTCTGTCCGTCCGCACTGGCTTCTGCTTCTGATGATCCTCCAGATGAAACTGAGGATAATTCTGAGGATAATTCTCTGTAGAATAAACTCTACCTTTATTCTGCTTTGATGAGTGCTCCACCCTAGCACAGAGCAGCTGTGCTGAATCAGGCCCTGCCCTTTGAGATGAGTGCTTGGGGATTACCTCATAGCCCTCCTGATTGAACACACTTTTCCCCACTTCAGCTCCTCTAATGGCTGTTGGAAACCTGGTGCATTCTGGGACTGGTAGTCTTTTATGGGAAAAATCTGTTTTCTTATTTCTACCAGAACTGACAGGTTGCTTGTTCAGAGTCACTTCACCTTTTCTATAGCTCCTTCCTGAGCTATGATAAGCTTCCTTATCACAAACTACAAGCATTCAAATACAACCACATATAAGATACCTGGGCATTATTATTGACCAAGCCCTCAACTTAAAGCAACAGATCACTAAAACCTCCGGAACTATATTTCACAAAGCAAGAACAGTGCAACGTCTCAGACCCCTCCTTGAACATCAAGACTTCCGAACAGTGATGCAAGCCATGACACTCCCACATCTGGACTACTGCAACATAATCTACCATGGCCTTCCAGCCACACACACCAACCCCCTCCGAACTGCATTAAACACCACTGCGAGAATCATTCAGAGGGCGAAGAAAGCCGACCATATCACCCCAATCCTGAAAGAACTTCACATTCTCCCCCTCGAAGCACGGACAAAATACAAAGCCATCCTACTCACCCACAGCGCTATCCATCAAACACAGGACACCCAACTTCGCACCCTACTGGCTCGTCCAGCCCACAGCAGATCTACTAGACAAACCTCCAGCATTTTCCTCACCGTCCCTCACAAAAGAACCAAATGCTCGCAACGGACCTGCAATCGAGCCTTTGAACTTTATGCTTCATCCTTATGGAACTCTCTACCGAGCTATCTCAGAAACAATGCCGACCTACTATCTTTCAGAAAACAGCTAAAAACCATCCTTTTCCAGGAATACTTCAACTCAAACCCCACCAAAAAACCCACAAACCTCTGAACTCACCCACAATGAACCTCTAACTTAAAGCTACACTAACCTGTCTATGTCCAACGTCTGTCCTATGTCCAAAGTCTTTCCTATGTCAAAATCATCAATGTTGCCTCCCCGGTGATGGCCCTACCCTTGTACTTAATTCCCCCACCCCTATGTAACACCGCTTTGACCCGGTGAAAAGCGGTATATAAATACAGCTAAATAAATAAAATAAATTCCTGATTCACTTTCCCTGGCATTTTTCAAAAATGTTTGGTTTTGTTTTTTTTCAAAGACAGACAAGGAAACAGTAGATTTGCAATCCAGATGGGATGGGTTCCCATTGGCTTCAGTTGGAGAAAGGTCTGCTATCTCCATTAGAGGCAAGATACCTCTAGCCATATATTGTGGCAGGAGTGAAGTATTCTGATATTTATGCAACATGTGTCATTTTTCAAAAACCAGAAGTCCTACTAAATATGAAATGCCAAGATATATAATGATTTACAAAACTTAATTCCCATCTTACTATTCGGTACATGCCTGTTGTATGCGGAAGAGTAGATTCAAAATGATTCAAAATGGAATTCACTGAATAGGAAATGTACTCAGTACGGGTTTATATTTATATCTAAGCTGAAAAGCCTCAAAAGGATTCAGTTTGTAAATTAATAGTTTTAAATATGTACAAATGAAACATTCAATATTACAATGGAAGAAATCAGTGTGCCTTTTAGGCAGATGCCCAACTCTGTGTGGATTTATGAAGTAGCAGGGGAGGATGGACACCCCACAGAACAGCTACTTACCTGTAGCAGATTTTCTCCATGGATGGCAGAACAAGCCCTCATATATGCGTCATGTTGCCAACTGATCCTATACAGGAACTCCTCTCAGGTCCTTCCAGCAGTTTTTTAAAAAATTTTCTAGTGCACATGTACTAAGTTCCCATCTGCCACCAACTTGGCCTACTCCATTCTAGGCAACTAGCCAAACCAGAATACAATTCCAAGGTGAGGAGGGAAGGTTGCAAGAACCAATCATGCTGTCCATGGAGAACATCCGCTACAGGTAAGTATCCGTTTCCCTGTTGTCAAGCAGTTTAAGTGCTCACATATGTGAATCCCTAGCTACAGGCTACCTCTATAGAAATAAAAAAGGGGGGAGGGGACTGGTGTTGCAACAAGCTGACACCAACCAAAACATCATTTTGAAGAGGCAGCCTAAACAGAAAAGAACCTTGAGGAATGGGGATGGATCCTATTCCCAAAACAGATTGGCCAAATTTTCTGCTGTACTGGGAGACCCTTTCCAAAGGAATCAATTAGATGTTAATATATGGACAGACATCCAAGTGGCAGTCTTGCAATCTCCTCCATGGAGGGCAATGTCAAGTGGGCTACTGACACAGCAATGACACAGACATTTTGAGCTGCAACATGACCCTCAAGCATCAAGCCTTCCTGGGCATAACAGAGGAATATGCTAACTGCAAGCTAAATTTAAAGCATGTGCTTGTTGACTGCTGCCCCCAACCTGTTGGAGTCAAAGAAATAAACAAAGGTTGGTGGACTTTCTATGGGTTTTAGTCAGTCCCAAAGAGAAGGCCGAGGCTCTTTTGCACGCCAACACATGCAATGCATGTTCCCTTTTGTTAACATGTAGTCTTGGGAAAAATGTTGCAAGAATAATTGATTGATTATGATGGAAAGTTGACATGACCTTAGAAACAAATACTGAATGCATATGAAAAACCACTATTATGATAAATCTGATGTAGGGTGGATTTGTTACTAGAGTCTGGAGCTCATGAAATATTTGCCAAAGTTACAGCCATAAAATACAAGACCAGGTCAGGTGCTTCCATCGACAGGCATGTAGCAGCGCAAAAGGAGCTTTCGTCAGTTGCATTAGTACTGCACTGAGGGCCCGAGACAGCTTAATCAGAAGCAACTCTGCATGAAGCAACATTTGATGGCTGTAGAGAGAGACTGCCATCCCTTCTAAATGATGTTGCTGCTGATGACTACGACGATGACGACCAACTGCACTTAGGTGAACTCCTGCAGAATTGATTTTTTAGACCAGACTGATGTAGAAGGTAAATCAAGCAGATTGTGTGCGCCACTGGAAAGGGTCTAGGGTCTTTCCCTCAAACCAGAAAGAGAATCGTAAAGGACTATCAAGATGACTGCTACTGCTGGGAAGAAATCTGCATTTGTAAGTAATTACCTCCTGAGACATTATCTAAATCTGGGGGAAAAGGGAATTCTTTGGGTTGAAACTGATAAAACCTATTTCAAAATTCAGTGTTTTACTAAGTGGAGTGGAGGAGCAGCCTAATGGTTAGAGCACTGGCTTGGGAAACACGAGACCAGGGTTCAGTTCCCACTAACACTCCTTATGGCCTTTGGCAAGTCACTTAATCCTCTATTGCCTCAGAAAATTCCAAGTTGTCAACGTCCCTGTTTAATGTACTTTACCAAGTTTAAGTTACAATGTAAACCGCTTTAATTGAAATAAAGCAATATGAAAGACCTGTAAAATAAGTAAAATAAAATAAATAAGTCAGTCAGTTAGGGCATAGTACTACAGGCCAGCTTTCAATTAAATTAAAGCTAGTTAAGGTATATCTTAACAAAGACAGTATAATAGGGTAAACATTGTTTTAATATATAGAGAAATTTTTCTCTAGATGTCTTCTACAAAGAGGCCTTCCAGTAAGGAGACAAGAGAACTGTGAAACTGTTTTAAATAGATTTTAAAGCCAAGTGACAGATCCAAAGGGCAACTTGAAACGTTCCCTCTATGAATCCTAGGGCAGTGTGAATCACCCAGGAAATTGAGAGTGCCTTAGAAGTACAGAAGTACCTTAGACCCCCCCCCCTCCTCGCACCCCATGACTTCAGAACAGTAGTCCAAGCATTAATCACACCCCACTTGGACTACTGCAACAGCTTACTACAAGGTCTCCCCAAAAAAAGCATAAACCACCTCCAATTAGCCCAGAATGTCACTGCCAGAATCATAACTAAGGCACACTTAACTGACCATATCACACCTATCCTACAAAATCTCCACTGGCTCCCAATAGCAAGTCACTCAAAATACAAAATGATAATTACAACATTCAAACTACACAACATTGAGTGGAGGAGTGGAGGAGTGGCCTAGTGGTTGGGGCAAGGTACTTCAAGCCGGAAGGTCGGTGGTTCAAATCCCACTAGAGGACAGCAACCTTGGGCCGGAAGGACTGGGGTTTCTGGTCCCACAGGTGATCCTTGTGGTCTTGGGCAAGCCACTTAACCCTCCATAGCCCATGTTCCCTGTAAAATAGTTATCTCCAAGTTATAATGCCCTGTTCAATGTAATTTCAGTTTGTTCAATGTAAACCGCACTGATGCAGAATAGCGCGGTATATAAGAGAATGTAAATAAATAAAATAAACATTGCACCATCAAATCTGTCATCCCTTATAACTGCTCAGCTCAACACCAAAAACAGAAGGAAAAGTAAACTGAACTTCAACATTCCCACCACTATACGTAAAACCAAAACAGATAACAAGCAACAGAGCGTTTACCTTCACAGCCCCAGTACTTTGGAACTTGCTATCAGACTCACTACAATCACTCAAAGACATACAAACATTCAGGAAGGAATTAAAGACTCTACTCTTCATTGAACACTACAGCAACAACACCACCACCAGCACCCAATCACACCAACCCCCCCCAAACACAAGGCATAAACTAATCAGAGGCAAAACTACATACCTCACAAACCCCCCCAAAAGCATATTCAGCACCCAATCTGTATTTTTTTTTGTGCCATCAAGTCAGTGTTGACTCACAGCGACCCAGCTACCTCTGGGCTTTCTTGGCAATGTATCACCGGAAGTAGATTGTCAGCCTTTTCTTCTGAGGCAATGGAGGGTAAAGTGACTTGCCCAAAGTCACAAGGAGTGCCAGTTGGAATCGAACCCTTGAGCTTCTGGGTACTAGGCAGTTGCTCTAACCACTAGGCTACTCCTCCAATGGGTATAACAATCATTAAAAAAAAAACCTGCTACAATGCTGCTTTGTGTCTCAATGTAAATACTTGACAAGATACAATGTACATAGTTCAGTTACAATGTATATAGTTATACTTTGTTCTATGTAACTTGTGTTCTATGTAAAACCACCCCTGATCTCTGGAAGGGGCGGTATAGAAAACTGTCCAAATAAAAATAAATGAGATATAAATAGGTCATCCCTCCCACCCACCCCAGGCATAATCCTAGATTTATGGCATCCTAACCCAGTTATAAGGAAGGGGGTAATCTTACTCACTTTCAAATTTAACTGATATCTTCAGCAGCAGATTATTAGGCCTTAGGAAAAGATGAACTGCAGTTCATCTTGAAGGAAATGCTAAAAGTCCTTTAAATGTATTAGGTATACACTCATCACGCCCCACTGGGATTACTGTAACGCCATATTGCAGGGGCTACCAAAGAAAACCCTGAATATACTACAAATGGCACAAATGTTACAGCCAGGATCATCATGAAAAAGAACTTCACACAGAACACATCACACCAGTCCTAATTGAGCTTCACTGGCTCCCAATTACCGCCCGCATAAAATACAAACTCCTAGTAACCACATTCAAACTTATACACAACATAGCGCCGTCATTCCTAACCAATCTCATCAGCGCTCAAACTCACAAAAGAAGCAGAAGAACCGCCAACTTAAACACTCAGTGTCCCAAAGAGTATAAGAACGGCCAAGATACACACCAGCAACAGAGCATTCTCTTACATTGCACCCATGCTATGGAATCAACTGCCACATGGCATGCGTGCAAACAACAACCTAACAAGACTTTAGGAAAAAGCTCAAAACCCACCTGTTTATAACTCACTATAATCTAACAGAGTAAATAATAACCGGAACACAAAGGGTCAACCGTATCCATGACACTAGAGTGACTTTACAATATGACCTTAAGGGATTTGAACACCATGTAATGCATCTAGGTTAATGCATCTCCCCCCAGTTTAGTTGTAATTAGTGTAACAGATAGTATATATATAACTGCAAGTTGTAAATATTGTAACAATATGTATATATGTAATTGCACCTGTAAATATTGTATCAGATTTTTGTGCAGTGTGAACCCAGTGTATTAACTGTTGATTACCCCTCCTGATATGTATAGTCAACCGCTGCTGATCGCCGGAAGCAGCGGTATACAAATGTTCTCTAAATAAATAAAATAAAATTGTATTGGTTCAAGTATCTCTATTCCCCTATTAACTTTACATAACTTTAAATAGCTAAAAGAAATCTTTAAATCTAAGATGCAGACAGCAGTCCAGTCTTTGGCAGAGTGTTACATATATGATTTTTTCCCAGTTGGTGTCAAGTCTTCTGTGCACTAAGTGCAAAGAGCTCTTTGCTCTCAGTGAATGAGTCCTATCTCTGAAGGATAGAGTAGCGCACTTGGAGGAGCAGAGGAGAGAAGTATATAGACAAAACCTACAAGGATATAGTAGAGAGGTCTCACAGCCAGTCTGGCAGCCTTTCTGCTACCGTGGAGGGAAGAGATCATGAGAAAAAACAGTATCACCTTGGTGTGGCAGGAAAGAGTTAGGATGCCCATTATAATTGAAGATTTGCTCATTAGGCATGTAGATAGCTGGATGCTGGGTAGACATGAGGAATGCCTGGTAACATGCCTGCCTTGTGCACAGGTAGTGGACCTCAAGCACCACCTAGACAAGATTTTAGATAATATGCTGAGGAGGAGCCTGCTGTCTTGGTACATGTTGGTATCAGTGACACAGGAAAATGTGGAAGGGAGGTCCTGGGAGCCAAATTTAGACTTTTAGGTAAACAAGTTGAAATACAGAACTTCCAGGTTAGCATTCTCAGACATGCTTCCCATTCCACATGCAGGACCCAAGAGGCAACCAGAGCTCCAGAGTCTGAACGTATGGATGACACGATGGTGCAAGGAAGATAGTCTTTGATTTGTTAGGAACTGGGCAACATTCTGGGGAAGGGGGGGGGGAGGGGCCTTTTCTGAAAGAATGGGCTCCGTATTAATCAAGGTGTTGGCATTAACCTTTAGAAAGGAGATAAAGAACTTTTAAACTAGATAAGGGGGAAAGAAGACAGTCACCCAAGAGTGCATGGTTCAGAATAATGGAACTTTGAAGGATACTAGCAAAACAGGGAAGACAGTGCATCCCGATAGACAGGTTCAAATAAAGGTAAAAGTAACCCAGGTGCCTCAAATAGCCAAACTGCTATTAACAAAAAACAAACTCTGAAATGCCCGTGTGCAAATTCTAGAAGTCTAAATAAGATGGGAGAGTTAGAATATATATCAACGAATGAAAGGTTAGACATCATTGCCATTTCAGAGACCTGGTGGAAGGAGAATAACCAATGGGACACCAATACCAAGCTACAAACTATATTATAATGTGTCATGCAGCAGGGGCTGATGAAAGCAAAAAATGCAGGAGAAGAAGCTGTTTTTCATGAAGAAAAAGATGTGCACAAGATGCAATATCCGCCCAGAACAGCTAGAGGGAGCAGGCGTGCACTCACAGAGCCTGAGTGGACACACTTAGCTAATCGAGAGCACCTGACAGTCAGCCCGGAAAGCTCAAACACAGGAGAGCTTTATAAACGGAAGACTGGAGACTGGAGGGTACAGAGCACTGCTTGCAGGTGTGGAGCTGGAGGTAAAGCTGAAGGTTTACAAGAGAGAAGCACCACAAGCAAGGAACAAGCAGAAAGAAGAACTTGGGAAACTAGTGCTGGGCAAAGGAACAATCACCTTTGGAGGCAAAGCAGAGTGAAAGAAAGAAGCCTGCTTGTACCAGAGGAACCTGGGGCTAAACCGAAAGGTAACAGAAGCTTTCAGAGAGGAGACTGGCACAGGGATTGTGTTCCTGAAGAACTGCGGGAAGGAGGAAATCCCAGTTCTATATGCTGCTGGAAGCCAAGGTATGCTGACTCCGTTTCTATGAAGAAAACCTTACCTTATAAAAAGCCTTTTGAAAGTAATGCTAAACCTGTGAGAAAGGAAAGCAAAGCTACCTCTCATAAGCCAAGTAACCAATGCCTGAGGGTAGGCCATGCTCATTGGCAAACACTAGAGGAACTCTTTAAACATCCAGAGAACAGGACTAGGGCCTGGCCAGAAATTATAGCCAGTGAAACCACTGATACAGACAGAGATAATTCTGAGCCGATGCAAGTGGAACTTGTAGAGCCAAGCCTTTTATCTCAGATAGAGATAGACTGTTCTTTGTGTATTTCAGGCAGTGCAGTCACTGTTAAACCTGTGAATGATATATATGTTATCTTCAGAATGTTATTCATTTGCTAAATGGAAGAAGAGTGCTGAAACATTTTCTTTACTCTGGAAAGCTTAACTAAGCATTGTTACAACTGTGAAGCATAACAGTTTTTCCGTTAACCCGAGTTGATTTCATTCCTGAAGTTAAGGACTTTCTCTTTAGGTTGTAACCCAGCTGAATCTTATGCA
Source organism: Ichthyophis bannanicus (assembly GCA_033557465.1). Lineage (NCBI taxonomy): Eukaryota > Metazoa > Chordata > Amphibia > Gymnophiona > Ichthyophiidae > Ichthyophis > Ichthyophis bannanicus. The sequence goes on along the minus strand of CM066043.1, from coordinate 121,366,577 downwards.
TAAAGGGAAATAAATGCCTTGTTAACCCTCTACTCTGCATTCACAATTTCTCTTAGTTAGGAGCTGAAATGCTAAGACCAGGTTACACTTGGCTCTTAAAAGACCCTCCTCTCATAATAAAATAATTTTTGTGTCCCACCTACTCTTACAACCACTGGCCACCAGGGCGGTGCATGACAAATGATAGGGTAGATCACATTGGTGGAGGGGCAGCTCTATGAGTTACAGGGCATCAATTCAAATAGGATAAAGGTTCTGCAAGAAACACCACACTGTAGAACCTCTATGGATGGAAATTCCATGGAAAAAGGGAGATGGAGATGGCAGTGGGGGTGTACTAACTCTCCACCTGGACAGAATGGACAGATGATGAAATGCTAACAGAAATTAGGGGAGATTTCAATACCCCAGTATTGATTGGGTCAATATCACATCAGGACATGCTAGGGAAATAAAGTTTATAGATGAAGTAAATGACTTCATGGAGCAGCTGTCCATGAACCAACCCATGGGGATACTATTTTAGACTTAGTTCTCAATGGAACACAGGATCTAGTGTGAGGTAATCATTTTGGGGCCGCTTGGTAATAGCGATATGATCGCATTTGATTTAATGAAAGGAGGAAGGATAGCAAGGAAATTGACTGCGTTAGCATTCAACTTTCAAAAAGGAGACTATAATATGAGGAAAGGATTAAGAAAAAACTAAAAAGAACCTTTGCAGTTGCTAAGGGATTACATCAAGCTTGGGTGTTATTTAAAAATACTATCTTGGATGCCCAGATCAGATGTATTCCATGCTTTAAAAAAGATGGAAGGAAGGCCAAACGACAGCCAGCATGGTTTAAAAGGTGAGGTCGGGGGGGGGGGGGGAGAAGGTGGGGTGGTAGGGGGAGTGGTGTCCTGTTGAGGTAAATAGTTGTATCCTGCAGTACTCTAAGTATTATATAATGGGGGGGTTTTGTTTGGAGGTCTGAAAAGCTAAATAAAGATTTAAAAGACGTGAGGTCAGAGAGATTGTCATAGCTAAGAATCTTTCAAAAATGGAAAAAAGAGCCAAATGACGAAAAACAGAAAAATCATAAGTGCTAACAAGTTAAATGCAAGACATTGATAAGGAAGGCAAAGAGAAAATTTGCAAAGAACCTTGCCATGGAAGCAAAAGCATAAAAACGTTTTCAAGCATATTTATAGTGAAACACCTGTGAGGGAGTCAGTTGGACAATTTGATGATGGAGGGGTAAAGTGCACTGAGAAGATAAAGCCATTGTGGAGAAAGAGTAGTTACTCACCTGTAACAGGTGTTCTGCAGGAGCAGCAGGAATCAGTCCTCACATATGGGTGACGTCGGCGTCGACGGAGCCCCCATGCGGAGCATTTCCCCAGCTTTCAAAGAAAGCCTTTGGGAAAGCAGGCACGCATGCGCGGTCCCCTTCCCGCCCAAAGGTGCCATCTTGCTCAGTCTGATGACATAGCTAAAAGACAGCACAAAAAAGAAAATGAACTGTATACAACTGCAACTCCAAGGGGAGGAGGGAGGGTTGTGAGGACCGATTCCTGCAGCTCCTGGAGAACACCCGTTACAGGTGAGTAACTACTCTTTCTCCAGGACCAAGCAGGAAGTCAGTCCTCACATATGGGTGACTCCCTAGCTCTGGGCTACCAGGAACCCAGGCTGAAAAATAGAGCTCCCTCTAGAACTTCAGCAACAGTGAGAGAATAATCTCCAAGACCACACCTGAACGGTAGCCCAACACCAGGGCCGGAGGGTAGGAGTTGCCTAAACCTCAAAGAGATTACGGAGTACCGCTTGCCCGAAAGCACTGTCCCTACAGGACTCCCTCTCAAGGCAGCAGTGGTCCGCAAACGTCTGGCTTGAAGACCAAGTAGCGGCCTTGGAACAGAACGGAAGTGAGCTACTGATACGGCCTTCGCCCTGACCAGGTGGGCCATGACTCGACCCTCCAGGGAGAGGCCTGCTGCCTTGTACGCCCAGGCGATACAGTCTGCCACCCAGATGGACAACGTATGCTTAGTGACAGGCAACCCTAATTTATTAGGGTCAAAGGAAATGAAGAGCTGAGAGGCCCTTCTATGCCCCTGCATATGTTCTAGGTAAAAGGACAGTGCCCTTCTACAATCCAGGGTATGGCAAGACAGTTTCAGTCCTACTGGTGTGTAGCCTGGGAAAGAACGTCGGAAGTACCACCTCCTGGTTGAGGTGGAAGGAGGACACTACCTTTGGAAGGAACTTAGGATGAGTCCGCAAGACTACCCTGTTCCTATAGAACTGGTATACGGCCTATCCGAGACCAGGGCCTGAAGCTCACTCACCCGCCTAGCTGAGGTGAGTACCACAAGGAACACCACCTTCCAGGAGAGGAAATGTAAATGGCAGGTTGCCATCGGCTCAAAGGGTGGGTGAGCCAGTTGCTGCAAGACCACATTGATATCCCACTCAGTGGCCGGTGGACAAATAGGAGGCTTAAGCAGAAGCAGGCCTCTGAGAAAGCGAGACACCAGAGGGTGGCCTGAGAGAGAATGTCCATCCACCGGCGAGTGGTAAACCTGGACAGAGTTGGACTGAAGTCCTAGGTTGGAAAGGTGGAGCAGGTATTGTAGCACCACCTGGACCGAGCAGGAGAAGGGGTCCTCTTGCTGTTGAGAACACCAAGTAGAGAACCGACGCAACTTCAGAGCATAGGCCTTCCTAGTGGAATGCTTCCTGGAGGCCAACACTACCTCCTCAACCTCTTTTGGTAGGAGCAAGGAAGCAAGGACTACCCTTTCAGCAGCCAGGCCATCAAATTGAGGGATTTGAGGTTGGGATGCAAGAGGGACCCCTGATCCTGAGTCAGAAGGTCGGGTTGCAGCCCCAGAGAAAGTGGAGTATCCACTGCCAACTGCAGAAGAGGGAACCACAGCTGTCTGGGCCACCTGGGGGCTATCAGGATCACCGTGGCTCAGTCCTGCTGGATTTTGAAGAGAGTCCGGGCCACCAGAGGTGTGGGAGGAAAAGCATACAGCAGGCCTTCTGACAAGGCGATCAGGAATGCATCTGCTGCCGTCCGCAGAGGATGCGGTTGTCTGGAACAGAACTTGGGTAGTTGCCTGTTCAGTGGACTGGCAAAAAGATCCATGGTTGGAAGTCCCCACTTCAGAAAGATCTGTTGAACTACCAGAGGATCCAACTGCCACTCGTGAGGCTGCAGGAGTCTGCTTAGCCTGTCCGCCAGGTAGTTGTCCTGGCCTGGGAGGTAGACCGCACTGAGGTTCATGCCCTGATTGATAGCCCAGGAGCAGAGAGCTTGTGATTCCAGGCACAGGAGTCTGGATCCTGTGCCTCCCTGCTTGTTGACGTAGAACATAGCCACCTGGTTGTCCGTCTGAACTAGGACAGACTGGTGAGACAGGATCTGAGAGAAAGTCCGTAAGACTAGTCGAATGGCTCTCAATTCCAACAGACTGATCTGCTGGGCGGCCTCCCACGGAGACCACAGGCCATGGGTGCAGGCCCCCTAGCAGTGTGCCCCCCAGCCCTGCAGGGAAGCATCGGTTGTCAATACCTGAGTGTGTGGGGAGGCCTGAAAAGGAACACCCCTGACCAGATTTGGGAGATGCCTCCACCAGCGTAAGGAGTCCACCAAGAATTTGGACACCTTTATTCTGTCTGACAATTTCCCTGTGGCCTGTAGCCACTGTGCCCTGAGGTACCACTGAGCTGGCCTCATGTGCAGCAGGGCATGTGGGGTGACGTGCAGCAGGGCATGTGGGGTGACGTGCAGCAGGGCATGTGGGGTGACATGCACTGTGGAAGCCATGTGACCTAAGAGCCGGAGGAAGTGTCTGGCCGAGACCAGAGAGTTCGCCTGAAACTGACCGGTCAACGTCATCAGCCTGTGAGCTCTGTCCACAGGCAATAGGCCTTTGCATGGATGGTATCCTATTTTGCCCCTATGAACTCCATGTCCAGTGAAGGAATAAAGTGGACTTAGGGAAGTTTAACGAACCCCAGGTGCTGAAGCAGGGATATGGTTCTGAAGGTGGCCTGCCTGGCCTCCTGTGGAGACTGGCCCCTGGATAAGCCAGTCGTCCAGGTAAGGGAACAGAAAGATCCCCTGGTTCCTGAGGTAGGCCGCAACCACCGCCAGGCATTTTGTAAAAACCCTGGGGGCGGAGGTGAGGCCAACAGGAAGCACTCTGTACTGGAAGCGTTTTCCTCCCACCACAAATCTGAGGAATTGTCTGTGACTTGGATGGATGAGGATGTGAGTATAAGCAACCTTCAGGTCTAAGGAGCATAGCCAATCTCCCTGCTGGAGGTAGGGCAGTAAGATTCCAAGGGTAAGCATCTTGAACTTTTCCCTCTCCAGAAACTTGTTCGGATTTCTCAGGTCCAGGATGGGTCTGAGGCCTCCTGTTCTTTTTGGTACCAGGAAGTACCTTGAGTAGAAGCCTTGCCCTTCCAGATGGTGGGGCACCAGTTCCACCGCCTGGTCCTGTAGCAGATCTTCCAACTCCTGAAGGAGTAAGTTTCTGTGCAGAGGGGGTCTTGAAGGCTCCCCCGGAAAGTAGAAGCGGGGTATCCGGGTGAAGTGAAGCAGATAGCCCTTCTGGATGATGCTTAACACCCACGTGTCCCCTGTGATGGCTGGCCACCTGTCTGCATACAGGGTCAGACGACCTCCTGTGCCCTGGAGAAGAGAAGAGGCTATGCTGGCATAGAAAAAAAAACCTCCCTGCTGAGCAGGAGCCAGAGTAGGAGGCTTGGGAGCCTTCTGCCTACGGGGACAATGACCCTGCCCCTTGGCCTGCTGGCCCTGTTGGGGGAGCTGCAGAGGCCTGGTAGCGAGGGTAGGTTTTGTAGGCAGTGGTCTTCCTCGGGTAAAAGGCCTTTTTCCCCCGAGCCCTTCTTCTGAGAAGGGGCAGAGGTTTTCCTGGACAGCCTTGTCCGGGTAAGAGTCTCAGTCGAGTTCTGCAGCCTTTTCGGCCATGGGCTTTGACCGCTTTCATTGAAGGATACAGCGGTATACAAAAACTGTCTAAATAAATAAAAATAAATAAATAAATGGGCTTGCCAAAGAGGTTTTCACCTCGGCAAGGGACATCAACCAACTTGTCCTGTACCCATGGCTCGAGGTCCGAGGATTGTAGCCAAGCCTGGCGGCATGCACCGATGCCGGCCCCTGCTACCTGGGCCGAAGCCTCAAATCCATTGTAGGCTGCTTGAGATAACTTCGAGCACTCTCGAATACCAGAAGACAAGGCCTTGAACCTCTGCAAAGGTTCCTCGGACAGACCAGCAGAGAACACGGCAATCTCCTTTGCCAGGTCTCGAAGGTACATACCCATGTACAGCTGGTAGGTCTGGACATGGCAAGCAAGCATAGAACCCTGGAAGCACTTTCTACCGAGGGCATCCAGGTTCCGGGCTTCCCTGCCGGGAGGCACCAAGGAGTGCATCTTCTGACTCTTCAGGCGATGCATGGCCGATTCCACAACCATGGAGTGCTGTGGTAGCTGTGCCTTTGGAAACCCAGGGCTCTTGCGGACTCGATAGATGGAATCGACCCGCTTGCTTAGAACCGGCATCGAGACCGGCGCCTCCCACATGCGGAAGAGCAACCGCTCCAGCATCGGAGGAACCGGGACAGTAAAGGCCTCCTTGGGAGGAGAGTCATACTGCAGAGCCTTGAGCTCCTCGGCTCGAGGCTCCTCATTGGGGTCCGCAGGGAATGCCAGTGCTTTGGCCATGTCCCTTAAGAAATCCTCCGGGGGGGGGGACCTTGTCCGAGGCTCGGATCCCAGTGAGTCCGAAGGGACGCACCGAGTCCGGAAGGTGTCTGGGGACTCCTTCTCCGTTTCCCACGCCGATTCCTCCGAGGAGGAATCGAGCAGCTCCGAGTGGGCGGGCACCAACGCCATCTGCCCCAACGCAGAGGGAACCGGCGTCGACAACCTCGGTCCCGAACGGGAGGCCAAGGGTGACCTCGGCTGAGGATCGACTCGAGTTCGCATGGTCTCGAGGATTGGCTCGGCCTCCGGGGTCAACTTGGACGTCGATGTCCCAGTGGTCGGGGCAGATGCGCTGGTGAGACCGGCGATCAGCACTCGCTGCTGCTGCTGCATGAAGGCAGACAGACAATCTGCTCTCCAAGGCTGTCAATCTGAGTTCAGGAGACCCAGCAGCCTCCGACTCGGGCCCCCACGGCGTCGGGCACGACGTCGGCTCCCCCGGAGGAGAGTCCACGAGGACTACAGTACTCAAGTGACTTGGGGCCTCCGACTCTACATGAGGATGCTTTGCAGGCCTCTCCGATTCTGAAGACCCGGGATGGCAATCGGGGCTATGCGACCTGGCTCTTGAGGAGCCAAGAGCGTCCACCGATGCCACCCTCGTGGTTTTCTTCTTCCTTTGATGCTCCCTCGAGGGGGACTCCCTTTCAGAGGAGCCCCAACGATGCTCGGGGTCAGACTCCCGAGACGTCGAGGCCTCTGACGACGTCCGGACCCGTCCAGAGGCAGATTCGGAGAAGATCCTCTCACACTGGTGCTGACGGCTCCGTAATGCTTTGGAAGACATTTTGTCACAGGGGCTACAGACCGTAGAATCATGGTCAGGCCATAGGCACCAGAGGCAGTCGTCACGTATGTGGGTGAGAGACTTCAGTTTCTTGCACCGATCACACTTCTTAAAGACACTGGCAGCCAATGGGGGAAAAAGGGTCCCTACAAAATAAAAAAATTGGGCTGCCAGGGAAAAGAAAAAAAGGCGCAAACGCAGTCTCTAAGGACAAAAACTGAAAAAGAGATCTGGGCTCAGCACTGGTGTACCAAGTCCAGGCGGGAAAGGAACCGACGTCGAACCGAAGAAAAAACTCGACCCAACGCAGAAAAATCAACTTTTTTTTTACGGGTGACAAGGACAGGCGTCCGTAGGGCTCCGCGGAAAAAAGAAGACTGAGCAAGATGGCATCTTTGGGCAGGCAGGGGACCGCGCATGCATGCCTGCATTCCCAAAGGCTTTCTTTGAAAGCTGGGGAAATGCTCCGCATGGGGCTCCATCAACGCCGACATCACCCATATGTGAGGACTGACTTCCTGCTTGCTCCTGGAGAATGAATTAATTCTTTGCTTCAATCTTTGTTATAGAAACTTCAGGAAACTTAAAGGTGATGTATCAGAGGAATTGAAACAAATCGATAAATTGGGAAGCTATTATAGCTATTTGATAAACTATAGAGCAGCAAATCACCTGGACCGGATGGCATACATGCCAGGGTGCTGAAAGATCTGAAATATGAGACTGTAGAACTATTAGCAATCTCTGATCTAATCACTGAAATCATCTGTAGTACCTGAAAATTGGTGAATGGCCAATGTAATGCCAATTTTTTTTAAAAGGGTTCCAGGGGTGATCTGGGAAACTACAGACCAGTGAGCCCGACATCCGTAACAGGCAAAATGGTAGAAACAATTATAAAAAAAAAAAAAACTTACTGAACATGTAGATATAGTCATATCTCATCAATATTATATTTTCATGAAGGTGTAAATAAAGAGGTAGATAAAAGGTGAGCCAGTTCATATTGTATATCTCGATTTTCAGAAAACGTTGTCAAAGTCCCTCATTAGAGACTCTTGCGGAAATTAAAAAGCCATAAAAAGAAATGTGCTACTGCAGATTAGGAACTTGTTGAAAGAAAACAAAGTAGGGCTAAATGGCCAATTTTCCGAATGGAGAGAGGTGAATAGTAGAATACCCCAGGGATATGTGCTGGGTATTAACATATTCATAAATGACCTGGAAATGTGAATAATGAGTGAGGTGATCAAATTTGCAGATGATAGAATTATTCAAGTTAAAAACACAAAATATTTGTAAAAAAAATTTGCAAAAGGATCATGATAAATTGGGAGACTGCCAAAATGGCAGATGAAATTTAATGTGGATAAGTACAATGTTTGCACTTAAAGAAAACCCCAAACTACAGTTACACAATGAAAGGTTCCACATTAGGAACCACCACCCAGGAAAAGGATTTAGGCAACATCATGGATAAAGCGTATTCACCTGTAACAGGCGATATCCGGGAACAGCAGGAATTTAGTCTTCACATATGGGTATCGTTGATACCGATGGAGCCTGCACGGGAACGCTCCCCAGCGTCCAATAGGAAAGCCTTTAGGAGCATCCCACAGCGCCTGTGTGCTGCCTTCTCACCTTTCCAAGTGTCCCTCTCCAGTTGAGTTTATAGCGAGAGAGCGATAGGGGAGGTGGGCGGGTTGTGAAGACTAAAGTCCTGCTGTTACAGGTGAGTAACTACGCTATCTCCAGGAACAAGCAGGAACGTAGTCTTCACATATGGGGACTCCCTAGCTGCAGAAGCCAGGGAGATAGCCCCAGGAAGTTGTCAGTCCTTGCGAAAGGGCTCCACTTCCTCCCCTGGATCTCTGGCATCCTACCGGAGACAGTGGGTAGGAGTTGATTAAGTCTGAAAAAGGTGTTGAAGAACAGCTTGGCCAAACAAGGCATTGTCTAAGCAGTAGTGGGCTGTGAAGGTATGTACCGAAGCCCAAGTAGCTGCTCGACAGATGCCATCGACAGACACAGAGTGAAGATGAGCCATTGAGGCTGCCATGGCTCTCACATTGTGAGCGGTGACGGCCTTCAAGAGGAGGGTCCTTACTCTCATAGGCAAAGGATATGCACTGTGCGATCCAGTTGGACAGTGTTCTTTTGGAAACTGGAAGTCCCAAATGACTAGGATCAAAAGCAACAAAGAGTTGAGAAGATGTTCCATGTTGCTGTGTCCTTTGCAAGTAAAAGGCCAAAGCTCTTTTACAGTCCAAGGTATGAAGGTTCCTTTCTGCACTGGAGGCATGACACCTAGGAAAGAATACAGGAAGGTGAACCGCTTGGTTTACATGGAAAGGCGAAACCACCTTTGGCATAAAGTGTGGCTGAGTCCTAAGAACTACCTTATCATGGTGAAACCTTGTATAAGGACGATCAGCCACTAACACTTGCAATTCACTGATGCGACTTGCCGATGTGATTGCAATGAGGAAGATGACTTTCCAGGAAAGGAATTTCAAAAGATGTAGTGGCTAATGGTTCAAAGGGTGGTTTCATGAGCTGTCCGAGCACCAGATTTAAGTCCCATGCCACCGGTGGTGGCTTAATGGGGTGCTTTGTTAAAAGAAGGCCTCTCAAATCTCGCTGTGAGAGAATGAGAGGAAATAGGTTGTCCACTTAGAGGCTTGTAAGAAGCTGCAATAGCACTAAGATGGACTCTTACTGAATTTGTCTTGAGACCCGCATTTGACAAATGGAGATATTCCAGTATCGATTCCAGAGGTATCGCAAGAGGGTTAAGAGGGTTAAGCACCATATGGTAAACCTTTTCCATTTAAAGGCATATGAGCGTCTTGTGGAGGGTTTCCTAGAAGCATGAAGGATATCCTTTACCTGTTGGGAAAGGTTAAGATCCTGAAGTTCTAGGCTTTCAGTAACCAGGCCCTGAGATGCAGAGACTGGGGATTGGGATGCCACAGCATACCGTCCTCTTGGGAGAGAAGATCTGGAGTGGATACCAACTCCAGAGGCAGAGTTTGAGAGAGATGTAGGAGCAGAGGGTACCACGTTTGCTGTAGCCAATGTGGAACTATGAAGATCATATGACCTCCGTCTCTCTGAAGCTATAACAGGATTTTGGGGATGAGGGGAATGAGTGGGAAAGGCATATAGGAAGTCCTGAACCCAGTGAAGGAGAAAGGCGTCCCTTGCCTGACATCGAGCCGGAATTCTGGAACAGAACCGGGGAAGTTTGGCATTCAGCGGACTTGCAAAAAGGTCTATGTCCGGGGTTCCCCAAATCTGAAATTTGGGCAACCTGGTATGCATGGACAGACCATTCGCGTGGAAGCAGAATTCGACTGAGTTTCTCTGCCCAAGAGTTTTGAATGCCTGGAAGATAAACCGCAAGGAGATGAATCTGATGCTCTGGCGAGGGCCCATAGTCGCAAAGCTTCATTGCAGTGACAGAGAGCCCGTTCCGCCCTGCTTGTTCACAGAACATGGCTACCTGATTGTCCGTTTGAACTAGGACTGCCTTGTAGCTGAGTGGGGCATGAAATACTCGAAGAGCAAGGAAGATTGCTCTGAGCTCCAGGAGGTTGATGTGAAGAAAGGCCTCCTGTGGAATCCAGGTACCCTAGGAAGAGAGATCGTGCAGGTGGGCTCCCCATCCCACCTGTGAAGCAACTGTTAGGGTGGCTTGGGATAGGGGTTGCTGGAAAGGAGACCCCACCAGAAGGGGCAATTGCCACCATTGGAGGGACGAAATAAGATGGTCTGAGTTTGTTATTTTGTCCGAGAGGAAACCTGAGGCCTGTGTCCACTGAGTGGATAAAGTCCACTGGGCTGTTCGCATATGGAGGCGAGCATAAGGAACCACATGCACAGTGGATGCCATGTGGCCTAGCAATTGTAGCATTTCCCGAGTAGTGAGACAAGGTTTGAGCACTGCTTGGGAAGCTAGTTGTACTATGCGAAGACAGCGGGGCTGCGGAAGGAAAGCCCTTGTCTGTCTGGTATCCAGATGAACTCCTAGGAACTCTAGGAACTGAGTGGGAGCAAGATTGGATTTTGGGAGGTTTATGACCAGTCCCAAATACTGAAGGATTCGCAGTGTGCGAAACAGAGCAGAGCTGGCTTCTGGCACTGTAGGGGCTCGAATGAGCTAGTCATCTAATTAAGGGAAAACGAATATTCACAGAGTGCGGAGAAATGCTGCTATCACAGCCATGCATTTTGTGAACACTCTTGGCGCAGAAGCCAGGCCAAAGGGAAGAACATTGTATTGGTAGTGCTTTCCTTGAAACAGGAATCGGAGGAATCTGTGATTTGGATGGATGAGAATATGAGTATATGCATCCTTGAGATCTAGAAAACAAAGCCAATCCTGACTTTGAAGGTATGGCAGCAGAGTTCCTAGAGAGACCATTTTGAACTTCTCTCGGAAGAGATATTTGTTCAATTCTCTGAGGTCTAAAATGGGTCTGTCCCCTCCTGTTTCTTTGAAAGAAGGAAATAGGGGGAGTAGAACCCTGTACCCTGATGGGGAATGGGTACTTCCTCTATTGCTCCTTGAGCAAGGGGCATTGTGACTTCTTGACCTAAGAGATTGTCGAGAGAGGTCTGAGAATTGAACTGTCTTATAATTGTAGGAGGGGGCAAGCTGTGAAAATGAAGCTTGTACCCCTCTCGTATAATGGACAGAGTCCAATTTTCTTCTGTTATTTGGTACCATCTGTGGGAAAAATGACAAACTGCCTGGGATGGTTAAGGGTTCTGGACCCTTCAGGGGCAGGAAGGCGAAGTTCTCTAGAAAGGAGTCAAAGCCCCTGAGGAGGCTGAGCCTGCTGAGCTGGCTAAGGTTTTGCAGCTTTTGGCTTGTTTTGTTGTCTAGATTGTTGCTGCTGTCCCTTATGGGCAGTCTGACCTGGACGGTGTCCCTGTTGGGTATAGGAAGGATAAAACCTCTTTTTCTTATTGAAAAATTGTTTTTTAGAGGGTCTTTTCTTTGTAGGATCGGTTGTAGATTTGGACAACCTATCCAATGTAATAATGTCAGCATCTATTTCATTAGACTTCTCCTGCCAATTCTTGCCAAAGAGATGGTCTCCTGTGCAAGGAATGTTTCCTAATTTATCCTGTACCCAAATTTCCAAGTCAGATGCCTGAAGCCAGGCGATCCGACGTGCACCAATGGCAATAGCAGAGGTTCTGCTTATGCACTCAAAACAGTCAAAGGCCGCACGATTAACAAACTTGGAAACATCCTGAGCATGTTTGACAAGAGTGAGATAGTCTTGTCTTTTGTCATCAGGAAGAAGGGGGGCTCATAAGCTCCAAGTCCCCTGTGACCTCTTTAAGGAACATTCCCATATACAAGATAGAGGAACTGATCCTAGCTGAGAGCATGGAAGCATCAACGCCCAAAGGCATCGAGAGTCCTACATTCACGACCTGGAGGATTGGATGCATGTCTCTCTGCACTTTTCATCCTTCTCATGGCTGATTCCACCACCACTGAATGGTGTGGTAATTGGAGTTCTTTGAAAGCCAGGACAAGGTGGAACTCGATACATGGTATCAAGTCTTCGAGAACGAGGAGATGTGGTTAAAGGTGTTTCCCACATCCTTAGCATAAGATCATGTAAGATCTCATGAATAGGTAGAGTAGATGCCTCTTTGGGAGCCTTAGGGTATTGGAGGACTTCCAACTCCTTTGCCCTAGGCTCTTTTTCAGGAGCTACTGTGATGGAAAGGCCTCGAGCCACACCACGGATAAAGTCCTGAAAGGACATATCCTCTGGCAGAGACATTCTGCGCTGAGAAGAGGAATCCTTGGGGAGAAGTACTCTGGTATCGGCAGAGTTTTCGGAGTCTTCAGACTCATTCAAGGATTCAAAATATCTCCGATCCTGGTGAACGTGCAAAGCACGGTACCAGTATCAATTGAAGTCGGTATCGGGTTGTTCAGGTACAGATCTGTCGATGCCGGAAACAGACGCATGACTCAGTACGGGTGGCATACCCGCTGATGTCGATGCAATCAGTACCGATACTGGTGTCAGTATCGGTTGAGGTGTCTGAAGCAGTTTCAACGGTACCGAAGCTGTGAGAAGAGTTGCTAGACTGCGTTCGATAGCAAGGAATCTCTGGTCTATCGACGCTGCCGATGCTTGGGTGTCTGTACCGGTAGAAGCGGACGGAACCCCAGAGCATGTGCCAGTAGTTCTGCTGAGGTTGAAGCCTCGAGAACATCCTGGAGCCCCGTTAATGCTTTGGAAGCCGAAGCCTCCTGCCGGGGCAGTTTTGCCGGTGAAAATTCCTCAAGGGCAATGCCAGGGGCATCTCGATACTATGAAGGAGATCTACCCTTTGAGGACCGACTAGATTTATGCTTAGTTACCTGAGATCCATGGGAGGAAGATGAAGCCCTGGACGTCGATGCAACAGGCACCGCGTCTGAGGGAAAAAGGGTGCTAAGTTTAGCAGCTCGGTTCTACCGGCCCCTTTTTGACATCATTCCACAGGAGAGGCACTCTGAAATAGAGTGGTCAGGACCTAAACATTTGAGACACCAATCATGGATGTCAGTGACGGAAGTGGTACCACCACATTTAGAACATTTAAAACCTGAAGTAGGTTTTTCCATTAAGGAAAAATTGGGCCTAGTGCCCAAAATGGTGCCTACCACCAAGGAAAAAAGTTCCTGAAGTAAACCACTTCAGAAACTATAGATTTTTATTTTTTTTTTTAAGAACAACGAACCGGTGGTACCGGTATAGCGTCGAGGGAAGGCAGACGCGCCACAAAAACAAAGATTAAAGAAGAAATTTTCTGCGGTGACAGGGTATGCAACTTGTCAGCTCCGCGGAAAATGAAGAACTGGAGAGGGACGGTTGGAAAGGCGGGAAGGCAGCACGCAAGCGCTGTGGGATGCTCCCAAAGGCTTTCCTATTGGCCGCTGGGGAGTGTTCCCACGCAGGCTCCATCGGTATCGACGATACCCATATATGAAGACTACATTCCTGCTTGTTCCTGGAGATTACATTGAAACCCTCTGCCCAGTGTGCAACAATGGACAGGAAAGCAAATAAAATGCTGGAAATCAAAGAATGAAATGGAGAAAAAAAATGAAGGATATTATAGTGCCTCTGTATCACTCTATGGTGTGACCACACCTTGAATATTGTATGCAATTCTGATCACCATAACTTAAAAAGGATATAACAGAAATAGAAAAGTTAGAGAGAGCAGTGACCAAAATGGTAAAGGGGATGGAAGGATATCTCTATGAGGAAAGGCTCTTCAATTTGAAAAAGATGGCTGAGGGGAAATATGATAGGTCTATAAGATAATGAATGGTATAGAACTAGTAAGGGTAGATCGGTTATTTAGTCCTTGAAAAAGTAGAATGACTAGGGGACACGCAAAAAAAAGCTACAATGTAGCAAATTTTAGACTAATTGGAGAAAATATTTTTTCACACAATGCGCAATCATACTGGAATTTCTATACCAGAGGATACGGTAAAAGCTGTTAGTGTAGCTGGATTTAAAAGAGATTTGGACAAGTTCCCAGAGGAAAAGTCCATAATCCATTATTAAAGAGGACTAGGGAAATCCACTGCTTACCCAATGGACAAGTAGCATGTAATGTATACATTTTGGGAACTTGACAGTGCTTGTGACCTGGATTGGGAACTGCTGGAAACAGGATACTGAGGTTGATGGACCCTTGGTCTGACCAAGTATGGCATCTCTTATGTTATTATGAACTTCTTCCACTTGAAAGCATAGGACTTCCACATGGCGTCTTCTCCTGGAAGCTAAGAGTACATGGGCAACTCCAACCAGCAGATCTAGTAAAGGACAATTAGCCTCTCAACATCCAAGCTGCAAGAGCTAGGGACCAGAGGTTGGGATTCCAAAATAAAGGTTAAAAAATTGCCCAGATGGATTGGCTTCTTGACTGCAAGTTCTAGAAGAATAGAGAGCCAAAGCTGTCTAGTCCAGTAAGGCACTAAGAGGATCATTTCACCCTTGTCCTGCTCGACACTTTGAAGAGTCTCCCTTATCAGAGGAATAGAAAGACATGCATACAGAATACCTTCCCCCAAATGAAAGAGGAAGACAGAGGCTAGTTTGCCATATGTTCCTACTCTGGAGAAAAACCAAGGTACTCATTTGTTCTGAGAGGTGAACAGGTCTATCAAGGGGTGCCCCACTCCTGAAAGATGTTCCCCACAATCTGCTTGTCTAGGGTCTATTCATGAGGCTGCAGGATAAGGCTTAACTTATCCCCCAGGGTGTTGACAGAGCCACTTACCTGGTGGACAAAGACAGTCATTCTATGAAAGACTGCAAAGTCCTACATTCTGTTTCCCAACCCAGGAGATAGAATCCCTTTTTCCCTGCTTTTGTAGGTAACACATCAAAACCTGATAATTTGAAATCATAATTTGGCTAGCTAATCGCTGAAAGCCTTTAGAGTGAAGCTGCTCTCATTTCAGGAAGTTGATCGGAAGAGGACTCCAATATTGATGCATCTCCAGCCATCTGGTACAGCTCCAGGTGGTCATAGGGACTGATGCCACCAAAGCTGATGACGATCTGACTTATAATACCAAAAAGCCTTTCATGCTATTTCTCATGACTCTGGAGTGCCTCCTTGTTACCTGTGACCACAAAAGACAGACAATGAGAAGGTTCATGGTTGGGCCTTAAGCACTACAGGAACCATTCATGGGTGTCCATGGACACGGTCCATTGCACGGAGTGCACTTAAAAACTCAAACCAACAAACAGGAGCAAAGTGAAAGGAAGAGTCCCAACCCCTAATGGCTAAGGGAAAGGTTTTTTTTATTTAAAAACCCCTACATAGGCCATGTTTCGGCCTATGTAGGGGTTTTTAAATAAAACGACGGACCTTAAAGACTTTCGCAAACAGCTGAAGACAACGCTATTCACAGAGCACTATGGACATGTCACATGATCTATTAACTAGCAAGAACTAACATACCCCCCTCCTGACCCTCGTATAGAAGAATGTATAAAACAGCACACGATGTATCATAGCACACAATGTATAGAAGAATGTATAACAGCACACGATGTATTATAGCGCACAATGTACATAGCTCCACCTAATCAAACACACAACACAGCCACACCAAACACTATATACCCTTCACTGCATGAAAACACATGATCACTCCTTTGATTGTTTGCTGTGAAACCGCTTTGATTGTAAGAGAAGGTGGTATAGAAATACTGTTAAATAAATGCCTTCTTCAGGGGGTCAACCTCCAATGACAAAACAAACCCAGATACAATGTTAAAACATGGAACAATAAAACATCAATAAAAACATAATAAACCAATTTTAATACAATAAAAAGAAATAGTCATTAAAACCAAAATATTAGCCTAACAAATTACTCAGAAATCAAATCAAAGCATACTAAAAATACTCCAAAAGGACAAGGATCATTATGAATAAGAACCATTAAATGATATTGCAAAATAAAAGGTAAAAACATTAAAGACACAAAAACTTAATGTGTAAAACCAGAAGCCTATAGGAATATTGTACATCTAAAAGTCACAAAAAAGTAAAGCAAGTAAACTACATAATTAAAATCGAGGTGTACAGTTGAAAGAAAACATTGTGTGAGTCAAGGGACAAGTTCGAAATCAATCCTTTAAATGGACATTAAGTTCACAGAAACACGGAAAGAGGTGCAAGAACATGCCCTTCTAGATTTACAGACCTCAGTCGGGCAAAGTAATGGAGAGGCAAGACTTAAGTGCCCAACAAGTTGGGACATGTTGCAAGGACCCAAAGTCACCAGTGTTTCATTACTTACATACGATAAATCAGAAAGCAGGGGGAGAGGGGAGGGGAGGAAGGAGGTAGGGGAAAAGAAAAAAAAAAAAGGATATAGAGTCAAAAATGGACCACTGCAAATGAGGACTTACTGTGCTATAACTACAACCATGAAAAGACAGTATGTATCTCAGTCGAACCTGAGAAACTGGAACGATGCTGCGCCAAGAAAAAAATTTGCTAACTTGTCAAAAGTGAGGTATAATACGCTATTAGGACTCTTCACGTGATGTAAAATTGAAGAAGCCAAGTAGCTGACAGAAAACAAGGGAAATCAATTTAAAAAGACCCTTATAGGTTGAGAAATGCATACACGAACACTGTTTGCAATGCTGTCTGTCAGAAAATACTCTGCTAGTCATGTAGAATAAATCGGCAACATGCAATATCTCAAGATTTAACCTAAAGACGACCTATACTAAACATACTTGGAAGAATGAAAAAAGTAAAGTAAATGAAAAAGAATCTTACCCAGTCCTCCCATATCCAATGCCTCAAAGCGTCTGTCTAGTACTTTTGTTTAACAAGTCACTCAACATGTGTGGCTGAACATGCATAATTACACCAATTTTAAAAATGGTAAGTGCAGTTTGTGCCTATTTACACCTATAAAAGTCACCATAAGGGTAATACACTCACATTTGTACCTGCTCCAAGGCACACAAAAGGTCTTCATTAATTTAATGAATTATGTGCTTAAATCTAAACCCTACCACAACCAATCTCAACACCTCTGCTCAGATCAGGAAAAAAAAATATGTATGCATAAACATGCATACACCTCAGACCATTTTATACATAGCTATTTCTTAAAGTAAAATAATTATTTTCCCACAAAAATGCTTTTAAGATTTACTTCCATTAGCTTCCAATGTTTGTGAAGAGAAGAGAAATGTTCCTTGCTCACTTTGAAAAGTTTAAGCGAATAATTTAATTTAGGGCACTTTTGAAAATAGATGAAGAATTAACGACCTACAGTACATACCACTACTGCTATGATATTCCAGTAGTAAAAAGGAAGCAAAAAGCAAATACCTAAATTTGCACGTTTCACTTTTCAACAGAGTAGAATGGGTAAAATCACCTGTAACAGGTGTTCTCCAGGGACAGCAGGAATCGGTCCTCACATATGGGCGAAGTCGGCACCGACTGAGCCCGGCAAAGTATTTCCCCAGCTTTCAAAGAAAGCCTTTGGGAATGTTACCATGTATGCGTGATCCACTTCCCGCCCAAGGGTGCCTTCTTGCTCAGCCAGATGACATAGCTTAGGCAAAAGGTGAAATAAGGTAAAGAAAGGTAAAGGAGGCAACTCCTAGGGGAGGAGGGAGGATTGTGAGGACTGCTTCCTGCTGTCCCTGGAGATCACCTGCTATAGGTGAGTAACTACACTTTCTCCAGGAACAGCCATTAAAAGGGAGGCTGCGAGTTTCAGTGGATGAGTCCCTACCAAGAAACTCTGCAAACCCCAATGTCCAGCATCACCATCACTCCAGTAGCCTGAACACAGAGGGGTCGGAGGGCAGAAGTTGCCCATATGCCGAGAATGCTTCGGATTACTGCCTGGCCAGAGGCACTGTCCCTGTGGGACTCTCTAGGCAGTAGTGAGCTGTGAACGTATGTACTGAAGACCATGTGGCAGCTTTACAAATTTCTGTCACTGGCAATGAGCGTAGGTTGGCCACCAATGTGGCCATAGCCCTCACATGATGAACAGTGATATAATGCTTCAGGGAGAGGCCAGCTCGCTCATAAATGAGGGCAATTCAATCCAGCACCCAAGTGGACAGGGTTCACTTGGTCACGGGGAGACACAGCCTGCTGGGGTCATAAGAGGGTTGAGGAGCCTTGCGGTGGGCCTGGGTCCTCCACAGATTGGATTGTAAAAGGGCTCTGTCCTATGTCTGCAGAACTGATTTTGCCTTGCCAGCATAAGGCTGTGGAAAGAAGGTGGGGAGGACCACCTCCTGATTGAGGTGGAAAGCAGACACCACCTTCGGGAGGAAAAAGCACAACCCTGTTCGTATAGAACCTGGCATAAGGTGGATCCGCCACCAGGGTCTGTAGCTCGCTCAGTCTCTGAGCAGATGTCAGGGCCACCAGGAAGGCCACCTACCAGGAGAGATACCTCAGGTGGCAAGTCGCCAAGGGCTCAAATAGCATTCTGGTAAGCTATGAGAGCACCACATTGAGATCCCACTCTGGCACAGGAGGATGGAGGGGGGTCTTTGATAGCAGAAGGCCCCTGAAGAACCTGGAGACCAAGGGCTGGCTTGAGAGGGGGTCTCCACTCCACAGAGTGATGGTTAGCCATGATAGCACTGAGACGCACCCTCACCAAATTGGATTTCAACCCCGGGCAGGAAAGGTGCAGCAGGTATTGCAGAATGAGCTGCAGATGGCAGGAGGAGGGATTCTCATTCCTCTCTGCACACCATAGAGAGAATCTCCTCCACTTGAAGGCATATGCCCTTCTGGTAGAGGGTTTCTGGGAGGCCAGGAGGATCTCTTGCACTTCGTCTGAGAGTGAAGGGGGTCAGAGCTACCCTTTCAGCATCCATGCAGTTAATTGAAAAGAAGCTTGTCTGTACAGGGCTGTGTACACAGTCAGGGATGTCAGTCATCCCAGGTTGGGGTGGAGAAGGGAGCCCACCTCCTGTGAGAGGAGAACTGGTGTGCGGCCCAGTGCCACTGGGTGTGCCAGACAGGGAGAGCAGCAGGGGGAACCAGGGTTGCCTGGGCCACCTGGGGGCAACCAGGATTACTGTGGCATGGTCGCTCTGGTTCTTGAAAAAGCACTTGCCTATCAGTGGGGTCAGTGGGTGGAATGCATAAAGCAGGCCCTTCGACCATGAAACCAGAAAGGCATCTGCTGCCACCCTTCTGTGCTGTGGTTGAGCTGAACAGAATCTGGGTAGCTGCGCATTGTCTGGGGAGGAGAACAGGTCCAGCTAAGGCCTGCCCCAGCAGCGGATGAGGCCCTGTGCCACCCTGGGATCCAGGCACCACTCGTGAAGGTGAAAGACCCTGCTGAGCTTATCTGCCAGAAGATTGTCCTGGCCCAGTAAGTACACTGCTCTCAGGAGCATGTTGTTGCACACAGAAAAGGTGTGGAGGGCCACCACCTCCTGGCAGAGGGAGCAGCAGCCCGTGCCACCTGGCTTGTTCACAGAGAACATGGCAACCTGATTGTATAAGGATCAAGAGGTTCCTCAGGAGGTAGTGGAAGGCCTGTAAGGCCAGGAAGATGGCTCTGAGCTTGAGGAGATTGATTTGCAGTAGGGCTTCCTCCTGAGATCAAGTGCCCTGAGTGCAATGGCCCTTGCAATGCATGCTTCACCCTGCCAGGGAGGCATCTATTGTCAGGACCCTTTGTGGTGCTGGAGTTTGGAATGGCATTCCTGCCCCCGGATGTTGTGGAGATTGCCACCAGTTGAGGGAGGTCACCAGGCGGTGGGTGACTTACCCTCTCCCTCAGCCTGCCTGTGGCCTGTGTCATTGGGATCTGAGGCACCACTGGGCTGCCTGCATGTGCAGGCAAGCCAAGGGTGTGTAGGCACTTGATATACTGCCCTTTACTTGCACATCAGAGTGCTTTACATGTATATATAGTGGTGTGCAAAAGTCTGGAATCACTTACGAGTTTTGCGGTTTTCATACTTTAACTTTTTTTTAAAAATTTTGCGTTAGCCCAGCATATTCATCTTTCTACCACGTTAAAAGGGATACATTTGGCTATTAGAGTTGACTTTTTTGCATTCCTTGCTTCCAATTTAAATACTTTACAGACACTGGGAGATAGCTACTGTGATTTTTGTGGATCCTGTGTCAAAACTGGATCGAGATTATCCAATATGCACATGTTATTTCTGACCAATCAGGAGGGCTGGTTTCACTAACCAATCACAATGCAGATATCTAGCCAACAGTGCAGCTATAAAAGTGCAAGGAATTTTTGAATTTCATACGCTTTCTGGATCGACCATGAAGATGACTTGGACCCTGACATTGGAGGAGTGTGTTTGTGAGTCCTTTATGAGCGAGGAAGAATTTTCAAGCCATCAGATAGCCAGGAAAGTTGGCTGCAGTCAGAGCGCTGTTAAGATTGTACAGAAGAAAGAAACGGGTTCAGTAGTGGATAAGCCTTGTTCAGGTCAACCATGTGCATCAACATCACTCCAGGACCGCGCACTATGACGCATTTCACTGACTAATTGCAAATTGACCTCTCCTCAGCTACTTCAAGAGTGGTCAGACAAGAATGAGGTCAGTGTCAGCTCATCAGTTTGTCGCTGTTGCCTACAGTTTGGTGTCCAGAGCTGCAAAGCACGGAATAAGCCACTGATGACTGACATACAAAGGCACAACCGGATCGTGTGGGCAAGAAAGCACTCAACCTGGTTAACTGAAATGTGGAAAAAGGTGCTATTCAGCGAGCACCTTCTGCCTGTTTAGTAACCAGGCCCACACCTATGTGAGGAGATTTCCTGGAGAGGAATTCAAGCCTGAGTGTCTCAACCTCACTGTGAAGCATCCTTTGAATGTCATGGTCTGGGGCTGCATAGCTGCCAGTGAGGTTGGACGTCTTCACATCGTCGATGGAATGGTCAACAGGGCCAAGTACATCACCGTACTGCAAAAGTGCATGGTGCCATCAGCACACCAGCTGTTTCCAGGCCAATTCCTGTTCCAAGATGACAATGCACCCTGCCATCACTCCAGACAGGTGATCAGCTGGAAGCAGCGGAACATCAAGTCAATGGACTGGCCTGCCCAGTCTCCAGATCTGAATCCAATCGAGAACATGTTGCACAAGGTGGCCTTGGAAATATCCAAGAGGCATCTGGCATCAAAGCGTGAGCTGATTGAGTCACTCATTGCAGCTTGGAACTGTGTTGTCACCAACGATCACCTTGTAAGACTGGTTCATTCAATTCCAACAAGGTGCAGTCAGGTGATCAAGAACAAAGGGTGGCCCATCAAATACTGAGCCATCACTGACACATAAAAACGGCCTTTTTCAAGGCCACATACATTAATTTGAAGGAAACCTGGCGTGCGTCCATAATATTTTAAAGCATACTTACAATAATATATCGTTGGCCAACTATGTACATTACATGATTTTCACAGAAAAAGAAATCTATTAACAGGACAACTATGGGGATCAAACTAAGAAAATAAGGGCCAAACCAATGCTAAAAGTTGGCCCTAATAGCCAAATCTATCACTTATCATGAGATACAAAGAAAAAGCCACTGGGAGAAAAAGAAATTAAGATAAGATCAAGAAGTTGAAAAAACGTCAAATTTACAAGTGATTCCAGACTTTTGCACACCACTTATACTAACAGGTACTTTTTATTCCCTTGTCCCCAAATCTACGTGTACCTGAGGCAACTGAGGGTTAAGTGGCTTGCTCAAGGCCACAAGGAGTGGCCATGGGACTAGACACCCCAGTCCCTCTGGCCTGAGGTTACTTGTCCCCCATGCAGGAATTGAACCCCTGACCCTCCAGCCTGAGGTAACCTGTCCCACCACTGAGCCACTCCTCCCTTACCAGGAACTTGTTCAGGTTGCACAGGTCCAGAATGGGCCAGAGGCCCCTGTCCTATCTAGGACAAGGAAATACCTTGAGTAGAACCCCTTTCCCCATAAATATTGGGGTACAGGTTCCACCACCCTGCCCCTGAGTAAGCCTGCGAGTTCTGTGAGGAGCAAAGCCTGGCAAGTAGTCTGGAGAGTTCTGTTGTAGGTGGAGGAAGTAACTCTCCCTCACCACCTACAGGACCCACTGGTCAGTGGTGATGCTGGACCATCTGTAGGCAAAATAAGCCAGTTGACCCCCTGTGGGCTGAGGTGGGACTCCTGGGAGAGAGGAGACCCTGCCCCAAGAGTCAAAAGCTTCCCCCTGGCTGAGCAAGAGCTGGTGTCTGGGACTTAGGTGCCTTGGGCTTCCGGAGTCCATACCCCTGGGTTTTAGACTGAGGCCTGATGCTAGTGCTCTGAGTAGGGCCCAGGTTGGTGATATGCTTTCCCTCTCCCCCCCCCCGAGGATTTTTTCTTAGGATGGGTTGAAGTCTTCCTGGACAGCCTTTGCTGGGTCACTACCTCTGCCTCAGTTTCAGCCGCCTTGTCTGACATTGGCTTCCTGAATAGGTTCTCACCATTGCACACAGGACATCAAGCAGCTTCTCCTGCACCCACTGCTTGAGGTCCGAGGTCTGTAACCATGCCTGGTGTCGAGTGCCAATGCCCACGGCTGCTACCCTGGCTGCCGATTCAAACCAGTCTTAGGGAGCCCTTGAGAAGAATTTGGAACAGTCCCTGATGCCCGTCACTAGGGACTGGAACTTCTGCAGGGGTTCTCTGGCAAGGCCCACCGACAACCCCAAGAGCTCCTGGGATTAGACCTTTCAGGGACATACCCATGTACAGTTCATAGACCTGTACGTGACCCTCAAGCAAGGCACCCTGATAGCACTTGCAGCCTAAAGCGTTGAGGGTCTGGGCCTCCCTGCCAGACAAAACTGAAGAATAGGTCTTTTGACGCTTCAGTTTCTGCATCGAGGATTCCACCCCCATTGATTTGTGGGGGAGCTACAGTTTATGGAACCCAGGGCCCTTCCAGATGCAGTAGATAGCGTCCAGGTGCTGACTGACCACCGGCACAGAGGCCGGCGTCTCCCACATCCTGAGAAGCAGCTTTGAGGATGGGTGGAACTGGCACAGTGAGAGCCTCCTTAGGAGGGAACTCATACTATAGGATCTCAAGGACTTCAGTGTGCGGATCCTCCTCCGTGGATTGAAAGAGCCTGGAACACAAGAAAAGCTGAGCCAACGCAGCTAAAGCAGGAACACACACAAGGCAGAGGCTGATAAAGGTCACAGGTGCTAACTTTAATGAGGCAATCCCCTACGCGTTTCGGGATTGCCTCATTAAAGTTAGCACCTGTGACCTTTATCAGCCTCCACCTTGAAAGAGCCTGGGCCATGTCACGGATTAAATTGTGAAAGGCTAGATCCTCAGGCAGCGAGTGGCGCCAAGGCTCCAGGGGAGATGGCTTGGAGGGGACATCCCTGTGCCGGGAGGTCTCCGGCAATGTCTTGTCCTCTGTTTCCCAATCGGATCCTAGAGCGTCGAGGAGTTGACCCCAGGGACAGCCCCAAAGAACCAGGTTTCCTCGGAAGACCTGGGGTTGGATTCCTGAAACTCACTTGGGAAGATTGGATCCCCGAGGAGTGTGAACGAGACCTTGCTCGATGCCGAGGACTCCACTTAGGTTGGGGGGGCCTGGTGTCAGGACTGATGATGCTTGGAACCCAGACATCAACGCCTGTTGCAAGGCCAGGGTGGAGGAGAGGCTCTGCTCCATGGTCGCCATTCGGGACTCAAGGCCAGGTGACTATGCAGCTCCAGGTGTGGACATTGAGGAAATCTGGTCAGACGCCAGCACTCAAGAGGTCATCCTCGAAGAGGACTACAGGTTCACGGGACCTGGCATGGTCACCGCCAGCTGAGGACTATTGTCTCAAGACTTTGAGGGTGCTGCCAGGCTTCATTGGAGGCATTTCCTTAGGAACCTCTATCTTTATTGGGAGGGTCCGGGGCTGTGCCAGAGGAGCTGCTGCTGCAGGACTCAGAGGATGCCTGGACCTCCTGTGAGGGGCCAGCTTCAGGGCTTGATGGGGAAGCTGGGGCAGAGTCAGATCTTGGAAACAACTTCCCCTGCAACTCAGACCATCTTTTATTCATTTTGGGGGTCATGTCCTGGCACAGGTTGCAGGTGGCACTGTCATGGTCCGGGCCTAGGCAGCAGTCATGAGTGTCAGTAACCGAGATAGTCTGACTGCAGTGGTCGCATTTCTTGAACCCAGCGGGAGTCATGGTGGGACAGCACCCGGCCGGGTTCAACAACCCCCGGGCGAAAAATGGCACGAAGGCCAGTAGAAGCAGAACCTCGAGGAAGGGGGGGGGGGGGGAGTGATTGCTGAGACTGGCACAGAGTGCCACCTCGAGGGAGGAAGGAAGGAGACCGGTATGCAAATTGGAAAATTTGAAGGAATAATGATTTTTTTCCCGGGGAAGTTTGTTGGGCTCCGCGGAAAAAAGGAAATTAAGCAAGATGGCACCCTTGGGCAGGAAGAGGGACCACGCATACATGGTGGCATTCCCAAAGGCTTTCTTTGAAAGCTGGGGAAATTCTCAGCATGCGCTCCATCGGCACCAACATCACCCATATGTGAGGACTGACTTCTTACTTGTTCCTGGAGAAAGAACAGTTCACTTGCTGAGCTAGAACATACATAAGTTAATAGCAGGAAAATCATCTCTTCCTGAACAACAAAAAAAAAAAACACACGCCACAGACACACTTAGAGCTAAGAACAGCCAGATCAATATTCATTCTGTTGGTCGGCACTGAAAGTGCCTGGCTGCTAGCGACAGAAATGAAACAAGATATTCAGCACCAAAGGATATCTGCCATCTGGCACTGAATATCAGATTTCGTCACCAACTTGTTTTGTTATCCAGTTAGCTGCAATATTTCAGTCACTAACCGGATAGCAAAACCACAAAGTTAAGACTTTCAGTGACTGTCCTAACGTTGTGCCATTAACTATCCAGTTAATTACTACTACTACTATTCAGCACTTATAAAGCACCACGCACGCAGCGCTGCACAGCTAATCTACAGGAGGTAGTTAACATGTAAGAGACAGTCCCTGCTCATCAGAGTCATGATCAGAGCTTACAATCTAGTTAAAAGAACACAGTACAGTCATTAGTTATATCTAAATGCAACAGTGAAGAGGTGGTCTTCAACCTGGATTTGAAGAGGGCCAGAGAGGATGCCTGGCGCACAGATGCAGGTAGGCTTTTCCAGGCGTGTGGTGCAGCAAGGTGAAAGGAGCGCAGTCGGGAGTTCGCAGTGCGGGTAAAGGGCATTGACAGAAGTAATTTGTTAGCGGAGCGCAAATTAAGAGAGGGGACGTAGGGGGAGATAAGAGATAAAAGGTATTGAGGGGCCATAGAGTGAATGCATTTATAGGTCAGTAGGAGAAGCTTGAAATGGATGCGGAAATGGACAGGGAACCAGTGAAGCAACTTGAGAAGAGGAGTAATGTGAGCATGGCGAGGCTGGCAGAAGATCAGTCGAGCAGCGTGATTTTGCATGGATTGAAGAGGGAGGAGGTGGCTTACGGGGAGACCAGCGAGGAGAAGGTTGCAGTAATTGAGGCGAGAGGAGAAGCATTTTGGTAGTGTGTTCAGAGAGGAAGGGGCGGATTTTGCTGATGTTGTAGAGAAAGAAGCAGTAGGTCTTAGCTACAAGCTGGATGTGAGTGGAGAAGGAGAGAGAGGTGTCAAAGATAACCCCTAGATTGCAGGCCAAGGGAACAGGAAGGATAGTAGATCCATCCACCTGGACAGAGAGGGGGAAGTGGGGGGGAGGAGTTGGGTGGAAAGACAAGGAGTTCAGTCTTGGCCATGTTCAGTTTCAATTGGCGATGAGACATCCAGGCAGCGATGTCCGAAAGACAGGCAGAGATCTTTGACTGGGTTGCCGGAGAAATATCAGGTGTAGAGAGGTAGATCTGGAAGTCATCGGCATAGAGATGGTACTTAATGGTTTGAATATCTCCACCAACCGGATAGGTTCCTCTGGATAGTACTGCCCTAGCTCCATCCAGGGACCACACCAGCACTATCCAGATTGTGCTAAGGTGTTCTGTGGGGATGTTCAGCAGCACAGACTGATTAATGCCACTGGGTGAGAAAAGGAGTAAAGACAATAGACATCATTTCACTGGGCAAATGTAATATTTTTCTTGACTAAGTTATAAAGAAATGTCACGATACTTTTCTTTCCTTGAAGCCTGCCAGACCAATCCAGATGAATGGTCACGCCCCCTTGCCAGCAGGTGATAACAGACTTTAGCAACTTTCAGTGAGGTCATCATGAGGTATATCTCCTAGTGCAGCACAGAGAAGCCAAACACTAATCAAGCCTGAAACTCAGAAAAACTCAAATGTATATAATTAACAACCAACAATTTTGTTAAAATATCTTTAGCTAGTATTTAGCTATTACCACAATGGAATCCATGTCTCACCTCTGTACTGACTAGACATTCTACTGCAGTCAGACACAAACCTGCAAAACGTATTCCAGGGTATGTCCTGGACTGGTCTAGCAGGCTTCAAGGAAAGAAGATTCAGGTAAAATTTCTGCTTTCCTAATCCTAATAGACCAGTCCAGGACATGTGGGATGTTCCCAAGCAATCAGTGCCCTGGTTCAGAGAAGACTAAGCTCAGGACAGAACTGTCCTGTGAAAGTGTGCCATCTATACCAATCCCCACAAGCAACCTGCAGTACTACACAAAAGGTCCAAGAAGACCAGATAAATGTCTTACAGATGGCCTCTGGAAACACCAATGTGGACTCCACCTTGGAGGAAGCCTGTACCCTAGTGGGAGCAAGCACATGCTTAAGCCAGAATGTACACCGACTCAATAACCTCCTTAATACAGTGGGCAATAGAGGACTTAACTGCTGCCAGTCCTCTCCTTAGATTGCCAAAGACAAGGATGAGCCTTCCAGTGGAAGAAATTAGCAATTGCCATTTATCTGAACACCCTCTACACTTCCCTCAGATGCGTGGGATCCTTTTGAATATCCTCTAAAAATAAAGGCAGAATGATAGTCTGGTTAGGATGAGAGGGACAACACCCTTGAGAGAAAGGACACATGGTCTGTCAGAAGAGAGAAGCAGAAAGAATACCAAGAAAGATTCCCTGCAAAAGAAGGCATGCAGTTCAGACACCCGCTTGGCAGGCACCATAGCTCACAGGAAAACCACCTTAAGGACCAAACCCTTGAAGGCAGTGTTAATGCGCTCAAAAGGAGGCTTTTTCAGTTCCTTCCACATCAGAGACAAACTGGGCACATAGGCAGATGCAACTATTTCATGCCTCTGAGAAAGTGAGAGATATTGAAGAGCACTGCCAATGAAAACCCTTGGATGTGACTCCTGTAGCCTGTCAGAGCCTCACATTAAACCTTGAGAGTTCATGGCCAAGCCCTAGTCCAGACTGGACTGCAAGCCATCTCACATAAGCTAAGCAGAGGTGTAGTGGGATATAAAGAGAACACCCACCACCGCTCCACGGTACTCTTATTGGAGGGATATGTCCCTCAAGGGCTAGGGCATAAA
The DNA here is from genome assembly GCA_033557465.1 of Ichthyophis bannanicus. Lineage (NCBI taxonomy): Eukaryota > Metazoa > Chordata > Amphibia > Gymnophiona > Ichthyophiidae > Ichthyophis > Ichthyophis bannanicus. The sequence continues at coordinate 121,338,898 of CM066043.1, read as the reverse complement.
CGAGAAGGCTCCAGTATCCTCTAATACCAGGAGCCCCTGCCAAAACAGACCCTTCTCTTGAGGTAGCAATAAGGACTATGCCATCTGTTTCAAGAGATCCCTGTACCACAACCCGCATGAACAGTACAGGGCCACTAGGACTGCAAGGCCTGGATGAGCCCAAAACCCATACAAAAGAGACAGTACACTAGGGGCTGGGGAGGGAAACTACATTCAGCATCCCTCCTCAAAACCACTCCTGAAGTGCATGCAGATCCGCCATCCACAAAAGTTCCCCATAGCAGCATTCTCCTGAGTGATAAGTGAACAATGGCTGGCCAATGTTTGCACTATGGAAGTCACATGCACAAGAGCCGAGCTCCCACTCACCTTGAACCATGAAGTGCCAGCTCAGGAAATCATCCTGCATATAAGGCAGTCAGATGAATCACCGCTTAACAGCTCCATGACCTTGAGGAACTTTGAACAAGACTGCATTGGGTAAGAAACCTGGATCAACTGCTTGAAAGGCAGTTATACTAATCATTATACCACCAATACCTTGCTTTGAGGACTGCACGTGACACTTTACTTTTTGGCATATGCTGCAGTCATGGCATTATCAGATACCTCCCCATGGACTGCTTTGCCTACTAGGAGAGGTAAGGACCTCTCCAGAGCCAGGCAGATAGCTCTTACCTCAAGGTGGATGAACATCCTGGAGTTCTCCTGAGGAAGGCAGAGTTACTGGACCAACTGGCTCAGGCAGTTGGCATTAAAGCCCTTCAAGTTGTCATCTGAGAGGATAAACACTCAATACGGTGCTTCCAACAGCAACCCAGCCAACAGGTGACAGAACCGCAACCTCCATCTCAACCACTCCATCTCCCAAGGGAGAAAAAGGGTCTGGTCTAATAATTGAGAGCAAGGAGACAAGAAGATCATCAAGTGTCACTGCAGCAGATGCATATATGCTCTGGTTCAAGGAATCAGCTGCAAGATAGAGGATCCAAGGATCTGATGGTAGTTCCAAGTCTGTAGGAGTGCCTAAGGACAAAATGTTCTGAGTTTCTGAAGCTTGAGGGACCTCTCCACTGTGAGGTGCTCAACCCAAGAGATTTGGGAACCAAACCCCCAGCACTTCCCAAAAACAGGATGTTCTTGGAATAGTTCATCACAACCCCAGCATTCCCAACCAGGAAGCCACAGGGTTGTCTCATCTCTGGACTCCTTCAGAGAGTCTGACCGGATCATCCATTCATCTGCGTAGGAATAAACCTGGATTCCATGCTAATCTGAAAATATGCATTGGCCAGGCTGGGGGGGGGGGGGGTAGTTCCTCACCTCCAAAGACCTCGCCAATAGAATGACAGGCCCGACGATCTTCAAACAGAACTATGGACTCAGTTTGGCATCAACCACCTGTAGGTCCAGGGTTGTCCAGAAGGAACTTCCCTTCTTGGGCACCATGATACAGATGGCTTAACTTCCCTGACCTTGCTCTGCAGAGGATACAGATAAAATAGCTTGCAACTGCAGGAAGTGCTGAAGTGCTGAAGGTGGTCTTTGAATGTCACCCACTTGAGCCGCAAGGAAACTATGCAGGTGCCCTATAGAAGCATTGCCAGAACTAACCAAAATACATAATCTAAGAAACACCCCATTACTTTAGACTGGCCTGAACCAGTTACCTGACTAGGAAAACAGTTAGTTACTCACCTGTAACATGTGTTCTCTGGGGACAGCAGGAATCGGTCCTCACATATAGGGCAACATTGGCACTAAAGGAGCCTGTGTGGAAGCATCTCCTCAGCTTTTAGAAAAAAAGCTTTGGGAGATGCACCTTACACGCATGGTCCCATTCCTGCCCAAGGGTGCCATCTTGCCTCAGTCTAATGACATAGCTAGGACAGCAAAAATTAAGATACAGTAAAAACACAACTCCAAAGGGAGGAGGGAGGGTTGCGAGGACAGATTCCTGCTGTCCCTGGAGAAAACCTGTTACAGGTGAGTAACTATACTTTCTCCAGGAACAAGCAGGAAGTCAGTCCTCACATATGGGACTCCCCAGCTACAGGCTACCAAGAACCTGTACAAAATGCCACGGTGGGAAGAGAAGATGAGCTGTGAGCTGCAATAGTTGAGTCCCAACTGAGAGACTCTTGCAAGACCCCAGTGTCCAGTGCAAAACCAGCACTCCAGTAGCCTGAACACAGAAGGATCAGAGGGCAGGAATTTCCTACACCCCAAAGAAATTACAGAGCATGGCCTGGTTGAAGGCGCTGTCCCATTGGGACTCCCTCTCCTGGCTGTAGTGAGCCGCAAAAGGTATGGCCTGTAGACCAGGTGGCAGATTTCCGTGACAAGCACGGAATGCAGATATGCTACAGAGGTAGTCATGGCTCTGACAAGGTGCACCATGACCTGGTCGTCAGGTAACACCACCACCAATCGATTCATAAAATTCGACAAAGATAAAAATTCATTAATAAAATAAGCCCAGATCTCTCAATCAACAGTGATGACATTGACACCCTCATCGCAATATGGAACAGAACCCTAAGTGCAGCATCAGCAAATCCTCAGAATCACCAACCAAAACAACCAGAATCTCTCAACCCTAGTACTCCCTGACTTAACACACACAAAAAGAGAACTAAAGAAAATGGAGTTTCCAAATCAAAAGATGACAAGCTTAAATATATGAATTAAAAATCTACCCTCAAAGCCTCTTAGAAACAAAAAACAGACTACTATAAACTCCTTTCGAAATCTCTTAATCGGCCAAGAGAACTGTTCTTCATAATACAATACCTAACAAAAAAAAAAACAAAAACAAACTCAGAGGACCAATCAACCTGCAACATAACAAGCACCCAATGACTTGGGTTTGGATTTTTCCATGCAATGATTTGCAAGATGCTGAGCAACCTCCTCTGATCCTGTGCCACATTGACCTGTAACTTGGAACGCATTTTCATCTAAAAGCAAGGACAGATTTAACACAAATCATAGACTACCACCAACTCAATCCTAGATCCATGCCCAGTTGGATAAAAGTTGCAAATTCATTACTTATACCATACATTCAAAAAATTGTCAACCTCTCTAGCTCAAGATCATTTACCAAACAAATTTAAAAAGGCACTTAAAAGCCCAATCCTGAAGCAAAACGCACTAAACAAATCCTGGCCTACTTACAGGCCAATATCTAGCCTATCCTTCTTATCCAAAATCATTGGAAAAAAAAAATCAGTACAGCTGCAACTCCATGATTTCACCGACTCAAACGCTCCACTTGATCCTCAATATGGATTTAGAGCACATCATGAAGTCGAAACACTGCTAACATCCGTCCTTGACATGGTCATACAAGGAATACACAACATGAGTAATGCTTTCATCCTCATTTTCCTAGATATATTATCCGCGTTTGACTTTGTAAATCACATCCTAATTAACCGCCTAACACACCTTGGCATAGGTGGTACTACTCTACAATGGTTTCATGACTACCAATCCAACCTCACCCAACAAGTGTGCTTTGAAAACAACTTAACTTTCATTCTACTTCAGGGTGTCCCCCAGGGATCAGTATTATCTGCACTTCTGTTTAATATATATATCATCCAATCACACAACGTAGACTACAGAATTTATGCCGGCGATATGCTAGTCACATCCTTTGACACCAACGATCCCAACTACACAGAGATTACCAGCTGTTTTAACGATGTCTCTCAATGTCTTAGTTATCTTGAAGAAAACAGAAGCACTCATTACTAGGAATAAAACATTCAACTCCCTCCCCCCTAATTCACTGCATATAAACAAAGCCTCACTTGATATAAAAAACAAAATAAAATCCTTGGGATACACCTTGATCAAAACCTGGATTTCACAAACACATTCACATGTCTACTCACGTAATTTACAATAAAATCAAAATGATTCATCATCTGAGACCATTGCTCTCCTCCAGACTTCCATTCTGTAGCCCAGGCACTAATAAGCCCCCACTTTGACTACAGTAACAATATACTCCATGGTCTCCCAAAGAAAAGCCTAAAGCCCCTTCAACTGGCTCAAAACACGGTTGCGCGCACAATTATGAAAACTGATAAATCTGATCACAACACCCATCCAGTTTCAGCTCCACTGGCTCCCGATACTTCAAATAATTAAATTCAAAGCTCTCATGATGATTTTCAAAACATAGCACTAACATACTTCAGCATACTGATAAACATTCAACACACAAGAACAAAAAGACAACCTGAAAAACATCCTATCCACTCCTATTAGTGTCAGAAAACTAAACCAATCTACAACTAATAGGGCATTTTTAAGTCTATGCCCCTATCCTATGGAACTGTCTTCTTAACACTCTAAGAGAAATCAAAGACGTCAATTCAAAAAACGTCTCAAAACATTCATCTTCAGACTATCAATGTGATCAGCCACCATAAACCTCACATTTCCTTTCAACACTTTACCACACTCAACCTCCCCCGTCTCCAGGCACTTGACTCACTTAACTCCAGAATATCACCCAGACCACTAATGTTAATACCTCCTGTAAATAGTTCTGTACATCGTTTGTTAATTGTACAATTGTTACATAATTGTTCCTTGTAAACTATACTATAACTGTTCCTTGTAAACTGCCTTGTACAGTAGTTAAAATGTTATCTGTAAACAGCTCTAATTACCGATACAAACAGACAGACAATAGTGAAATCCCAGCCTGCTCATAGGCGAGGGTAATGCAGTCCGTCACCCAAGTGGAACACCAGTAAGGCACTTTGTGATAGCCCTGAGTCTGTTGCAAATAGGACAGGGCCCTCTTACAATTCAGAGTGTGGAGAACAGTATCTGCCTTGCCGGCATAAGGCCTTGGGAAGAAGGTGGGGAGCACCACCTCCTGATTGAGGTGGAACAGGGATACCACCTTTGGCCGAAACTTGGGGTGTGTGCAGAGCACCACCCTGTTCTTGCAGAATCTCATGTACGGCGGCTCTGCCAGAGCTTGTAGCTCACTAACCCTGCGAGCTGACATGAGTGCCACGAGGAAGACCACCTTCCAGGAGAGGTATTGCAGGTGGCAGGCAGCCAGGGGCTCAAACAGTGGTTCAGTGAGCTGTGAGCACCACAGTGAGATCAAACTCCACTGTTGGTGAGCTGACAGGGGGCTTAGACAAAATAAGGCCCCGCAGGAAATGAGAGATAAGGGGCTGAACCAAGAGGGGCTTGCCCTCAACAGAATTATGATGCACTGCAATAGCACTCAGGTGCACTCCGACCGAATTAGACTTCAGTCCCACCTGTGACAGGTGAAGTAGGTACTGGAGCACCAGCTGCACTGAGCAGGAGAAGGGGTTTGCCTGCCTCTCAGTGCCCCACACTGAAAATAGATACCATTTTAAGGCAAAAGCCCTTCTCATGGAAGCTTTATGGGAGGCCAAAAGAACCTCCTCCACGTCATGTGGAAGGCTGAAGGGAGCTAGTGCTGTCCTTTCAGCAGCCAAGCTGTGAGTGACAGGGACCCAGGTTGAGGTGCAGGAGAGAACCCTCCTCCTGTGCAAGTGGTCCCGGGGTGCAACCCAGGGAAAACTGGGGTGCCACAGACAGACAGAAGCAGCAGGAACCAAGGGTGCCTGGGCCCTTGGGGGGCTACCAGAATCAGTGATGCCTTGTGCTGGATCTTGAAGAGGGTTTTGGTGATCAATGGTATCAGTGGGAAGGTGTAAAGGCTGTCTTCTCTCCATGGGATGAGGAACGTATCTGCCACCTGAGATGGGTGTGGCTAGCGGGAGCAGAAATGGGGTGTTGTCTGGACTGGCAAACAGGTCCACAAGGAGGAGGCCCCAGAGTTGGAAAAGCTAGGTGGCCACTCTGGGGTCCAGGTGCCACTTGTGCAGTTGGAGGACTGCTCAGCCTGTCCACCAGGGCATTGTCCAGGCCCAGGAGGTAGACCGCCTGCAGGAGCATCCTGTTGTGTATCACATGAGGAGGGCTACAGCCTCCTGGCAGAGGGAATATGATCCCATGCCTCCTTGTTTGTTGACATAGAACCCTACGACTTGGTTGTCTGTCTGGACATGCACAGATTGCTGCTGCAACCAGTAGCGAAAGACTCGGAGAGTCACAAATATCGCCCAGAGCTCCAGGAGGTTGATCTGCAACTGGCACTCCATCAGAGACCACATGCCTTGGATGTAGATGTCCTCACAATGAACTCCCAATCTTTGCAGGGAGGTGTTTATGGTGAGGACCCTCTGGGGGGTTGGTGCCTGGAAGGGCGTCCCGGCCTGAAGGTTGCAAGGGATCTGCCACCAGTGAGGAAGTTCCCCAGATGGTGGGTCCTTTTTACCCTGTCTCAAAGTCTGCCCATGGCTTAGGTCCACTGGAAGCAAAAGCACCATTGAGTCACCCTCATTTGTAGGTGGGTGCAAGGGGTTGTATGGACCGTGGAGGCCATGTAGCCCAGCAGGCAGAGAAGGCGAGCGGGTACTGACCAGCAGTATTGCAATTCTGCAGCTAGTGCCCTGAAGCACTCTGTTCTGTCTGGAGAGAGGAAGGCCTTGGCCTGGAGGGTTTCCAGCTGAGCCCCTATGAACTCCAGGCAGAGAGGTGGGAGAGAGAGGGACTTGGGGAAGTCGATGACTAACCCCAAATGCTGCAGAACATGGATGGTGCACTCTGTGGCATGGTGCACTTCCACAGCTGCGTCTTCCCTTATGAGCTAGTCATCCAGAAGGAGAAAGATGAAGGCCCCTTGGAGATGAAGGTGGGTTGCGACCACCGCTAGGCACTTTGTGAAGACCCCTGGCGATGACGTCAGCCCAAAGGGTAGCACCTTGTACTCGTAATGACCTCTTCCCACCACGAACCAGAGGTATTGTCAGTAGTTGTTGGAAAGGATCAGGATGTATGTATAAGCATCCTTCAGGTCTAAGGAGCACAGTCAGTCTCCCCACTGGAGGTAAGGCAGCAGTGTTCCAAGGGAGAGAATCTTGAACTTCTCCCTCACCAGAAATCTGTTCAAATCCCGTAGGTCCAGGATGAGCCTGTGGCCCCGTTTACCTGGGAACAAGGAAATATCTGGAGTAGAAGCCTTTGCCCCAAAGATGTTTGGGCAATGGCTCCACCGCCTTGTCCGTGAGGAGGCCTGCAGGTTCAGTGATGAGCAGACTGCTGAAGGAGAGGCCTTACTGGTTCTTCTGGGAAGAACGAGGGTGGTGTCTGTTGCAGCACCTGCGTCTGTGGTGATTGAGGACCATCTGTGGGCGAACAGGGTCAGACACTGCCCTGTGGGCTGCTGAGGGCCTCTTGGGAGAGAGGAGGCCATGCCCAAAGAGTCAAAAACTCCCTCCAGGCAAGGCCAGTGCCTGGGTCTTAGGCTTGCAGGGGAAATGCTCTTGCCCCTTGGACTGCTGCCTCTGCTGTGGGGCAGAGAAGGCCTGGTACTGTGGTGCACTATCGAACACCCCCTTCTTCCTCAACAAGAAAAGATTCTTTCCCAGGGCCTTCAAGGGTGCACAGAGGTATTCTTCAAGAGTTTGGTCCTGGTCAGGAACTCAATCTCAGCAGCCTTGTCTGATATGGGTTTTCCAAAGAGGTTCTCTCTGGTGCAAGGGACGTCAATGAGTTATCCTGGACCCACTGCTCGGGGTCAGATGACTGCAGCCATGCCTGGCATTGGGCCCTGATGCCTGCGGCAGCCACTCTGAGGATTCAAAGCCATTTTATACTGCTCAAGACAGGAACTTCTAGCACTCCTTGACTGCCAAGGCCATTGACTTGAACTACTGAAGGGGTTACCCTCGAAGCCTGCAGAGAAACTGTTGAGTTCCCTTGCCAATTCTTTTAGGTAAATGCCATTGTATAAATGTTAAGACTGGATTTGGCAAACCAGTATCAAGCCTGGTAGCATTTCTGACCAAGGGCATCCCAGATCCATGCCTCCCTACCCAGGAGCAATAATGAATGAGTCTTTTGGCTCCTGAGTCATCGCATGGATAACTCGATGACTATAGAATTTTGAAGGAGCTGGGTTTTCCGGAACCCCAGGTTTTGGCAGGCTCCATATGGTGTTGAGCCGTCTGCTCACAATGGGCACAAAGGCCAGCATTTCCCCACATACAGAGAAGGGGCGCTTGAGGATCAGAGGGACTGGCGCTGTGAGAGCCTCCTGGAGGACCTCAAGTCCCTCCATACAGGGCTCTCCTCTTCTGCCTTGGTTTCAAATGCAAGTGCCTTTGCCAAATAGTGCACAAAGTCGAGGAAGGCAATGTCCTCTGATGGGGAATGGTGCCGGGACACCGGTCGAGATGGGTCAGAGGGCACATCTTTGTGTCACCAGGTGTCTAGGGACTTCTAGTCCTTGTCTCCCAGTCTGATTCGAAGTCAGAGAAGTGAAGGATCCACAGCTCCTGTGGTTGAATCCTGAGCCCAAAGTCCCACAACCCCCCAGGGGACCTGTAGTCCGAGCCACGTGCACTCGCTGGGATGGACCAGTGTCTCAAGGAATGGGACCAGGACCTCATCCAATGCTGATAAGTCTTGAGATGGCTGGCACTAGAGGATCAGCTCAACAACCGTGGAAGCCCTCGAGTTGAGGGTCTGGTCATCAGGGTGGATGAACCAAAAGAAACTAGACATCAGCACTTGCTGCTATGCTAGGAGGACAGTGATACTGAGCTCCAAGGACGCCATGCCGGTCTCCGTGCCAGATGGCTCTGCAGCCTGTTGCAGGCACCAGTGGTTTCAGGCCCAGCATCTGTTCCGTCAAGGGGAAGTCCTTGACCATCATGGCCTCAAGGGTCCTAGGCCGGTCACCCAACACTGAAGAATCCTTCCAGGACTGCTTGTGAGGCCACTCCTGCTCCGACACCTTGGACTCACCAGGGACAGCGGGGCCTGGTGTGGGATTTACCCAGTTTTCCAGACCCGTTCTCTGAAGCAATCTTCAAGCTTGTCTTTTGTTCCACCTCTTGGGAGTTTTTCAAGAAACCGCAGCTGTGAGACTCCGAGGCTGTCCTGACTTCGTGAGGCACCAAGGTACTGGAGGGGGCCATGGAGCGTGGTGTCACCGGGGACTCCAGCGCAGTCTCGGATCTATGGAAGAACTTCCTGCTGCAGCTGGCAGCTCTTGATAGCCTTTGCTGACATGGACTTAAAAAGATCACCTGAGTCATCGTGGTGCGGCGTGAGGCGATGGAGGCAGCAGTCATGTGGGTCAGTGTAGGACATCTTACTGCAATCAATCACATTTCTTGAAGCCACTGGAGATCATGGGAAAAAAAATCAGGTCCTTGAACCCGGGCGAGGGTCCAAGGCCTGCTGGGCAAAAAAGGGCACGAAGCACCAGACAAGGGACCTCTCGAGAAAACAAGGAAAAACAAACCTGAGGAGCGATGCCGAGGCGAGCTGGCTCGGGAGCAGGAAGAGGAACCGGTATGTGTACTGAAAAAGAGAAAAAAAAAACCACAGCACTTTTTCCCAGGTAAATGAGACAGACGTCCAGTGGGCTCCGCAGAAAAAAAGGAGACTGAAGCAAGATGGCACCCTTGGGCAGGGAGGGGACCATGCATGAGTGGTGTATCTCCCAAAAGGCTTTCTCTGAAAGCTGGGGAGATGCTTCCACACAGGCTCCATTGAAGCAGACATCACCCATATGTGAGGGCTGACTTCCTGCTTGCTCCCAGAGAAAGTACTAGACACCCATGCAGGCATAGAAGGTCCAAATGCTGAAAAACAGGCCTTTTTCCAAGTTTAGAACTGCTTTATTAAAAGACGCAAGAGAGCCAAATACCTTCCATTGAAATCAAAATAGAAAAGGGGGAGGAAAACGCAAAGCATGCAGACAGAGGGCAGCAGGAGGGAAGGAGTGCCCGGGCCCAACTTACCAGCTCCCTTCAGGGGCTCCGTGGGGTCCTCCCTGCTCTATCCAGACCACTAAGCACTAGGAACCTGTGGGTACCAACACTCTACACAGGTTAAGCTGTTGTCTCTAGGGCACAGGGGCGTACCCGAGCTCCAAGCAACACTGAGCCTACAGATCTGTTGCACAGCATCATGGTGGAAAACAGGCCTATCTGCCATGCAGCACAGTCTAAACCTCTTACTGATAGAGGCAGACAAAAACTGGTTTCTCTTATGCTGCACTAGTAGATATACCAAGTGATGACATCACTAAAAGTTGTTCAAGTATGCCTTCACCTGCTGGTAAGGGGGCATAACCATTATGTCTGGATTGGTCCAGCAAGACGATAGCCAATATTCCCTCAAGTCAGCACAGAATGAGGAAAAAAGATAAGACACTATCAGAATAAGAAACGAAGCATAAAAATCATTCCAATGACAGTCTGATAAAGAACGGTACAGAGAAGGTTTGATGGTTGACCAGAAGATGACAGGCAGTAGAATTTTATGACTCATGACTCAAAAAGCAAAATATTTGTTGAATCATTTCTGGTTTGAGTAAAGGCTACTTTGGAATAGAGATAAGAGGAGAATCCTAGAGAATTACATTTCATAGTACTAACATGACAAGCTTTTCCTAAGGATCTTTCCAAGAGCAATAGGTTTCTAACACCTTCCTGTTTAATAGAACTTCATAAATTCCATACAAGGGGTATAAGAACAAAAATATAGTTTCAGCTCCCCCTCTTTCACAGAAGCGGTGTAACTTGGTCTCACACTGTGTAAGTATCCATTGAACCCAAATTTTTCACAAAGAGGCTTTTCATTACTTCCTTGACAGGCAGATTAAAAAAAGTAAAAAAAAAAACCAACACACTTTCAGTATCAAGGTGGGGGATGTTTGCCTAGTAATATGGAATGGCAGCTATTATTACGGAACTCACACTTACAATGTTGCAGTACAAACGGTGATATTTTATACGTGATCATGAATATACTTAGTTTATCTCATCCAAGGGATAAATGAGCAATATGTATGCATACCTACCCAACTTGACGTTCTTGTAAACAAAGTTCTGCAAGTTGAAGTAGTCACCTGAATGAACACCTTCATTCCATGACAGCAATAAGCAAGGAAAAGTAAATGGTTTAACAAGAAAAAAAACCCCTCATCTTTGTGATTAATGCATACATTTCTATGTTCAATACTTAAAAATAGAAAAAACACATATCAAAATTTATATTACAAAGCAAATAGCTTCTTTTGCCTAAATTTAGTATTTAACCACAAAAACTATTTTTAGACAATGCTGCATATTTCGGCACATGAAGATCATGCACACTAAACCAACTAAATCCTATAAATACAAGGACATACACAAAAGGTGAAATTAAGCCTTACCTGCTCATTTTCTTTCCTGGAGCCCTTCCAGTCCAGTCGAAACAAGTGGGTTATGCTCACCAACCAGCAAGTGGAGACTAAGAAAAACACAAGCTGTCAGGTCAGTATAAATAGCCTGTGACCACTGACCTGAGCCAGTATTTTGACACTCAAAGCAGAGACCAGAAACAGAGCCCCTGAGATACCCTCTCTGCCAGGTACAAGATCCTCAAAGGAAGCTCTTAAAGTGCGGTCCAGGACCACAAAGTGGATGCCTTGATACACAGAATACTGTCCACTTTAATACTGCACTTCCAAACTTATACATATTCCATTCAGGATAAGTCTCTTATTTGGGTTTGTTTGTTTGTTTGGTTTAAAAAAAAAACAAGAAAACAAAATGTTAAAATAGCTTCATGTGAAAACAAGCACCAACTACCGGGGAACCTGTGCACCAGCTCATAAGGAAACACTGCAGCACCCCAATAGACTGAAAACTTCCAGGGGGGTCCTGGACTGGACTGGAGGGACAACAGGAAAGAAAATTAGCAGGTAAGGCCTAATTTCAACTTCCAGGGCATCCCTCTAGTCCAGGCCAAACAAGTGGGATGTAGCAAAGCAGTACTAACGAAAGAAGGGAACCACAAGACTGGCTCTCACTTTCCCCAAACCAGGCATCCTGTCTTGCCTGCACATCCAGACGATAATGCTTTACAAAAGAATGAAGCAATGTCCAGGTGACTGCCCTACAGATCTCCAGATGGGGAACCCTCCCCACTTATTTAACAGGTATTTTTATACCACTTTATCGTTTCAATCAAAGCAATTTACATTCTAACTTAAACTTGGTAATGTACATTAAAACCGGGACATTGATAATGGATTTTTCTGAGGCAATCGAGGGTTAAGAGACTTGCCCAAGGCCACAAGGAGTGCAAGTGGGAATCAAACCTTGATCTTAGTTCCCAAGCCAGTGCTCTAACCATTAGCTACTCGGGAAGAAGCCTGAGCCCTTGTCGAATGGGCATGGAGGCCTAGCGGTCCTTCAGCAGATGCACTGACCCAATCGCTTCCCACATCCAATGAGTGATGGAGGCTGCCTCCCCTTGACGGAGCCCGCTTTAGAGAATGAAAAGCCTCTCTGAATAGCGGAAAAGCTGTCACTGCCAGGTACTTTTTCAAGACCCAAACATCCAACTTGTGCAAGTGGGCGGCCTTTGGAAAGTCCCACCAACTGGAGAAAGCAGGGCCACAACCTGATTGAGGTGAAACTCAGCTAGCACCTTAAGGGCTGTGCCTTCTTGCCTAAGACCACCTTGTCCTTGGAAAAACACAAGGTAGGCTCCCTACAAGAAAGCACCTGTAGTTCTGAAACCCAAACAGGCTGAACAAATGGCCACCAGAAGCCTGCCTACGGGGCCAGATCTTTGACCATTATTAGAAAAAGTACAGAGAAGAGCCACAAAAATGGTAAAGGGGATAAATGGATACCCTTATGAAGAGAGGCTAAAAAGGCTAGGGCTCTCCAACCTGGAAAAGAGATGGCTGATGGGAGATATGATAGAGGTCTATAAATCAATCAATGGAGTGGAATGGGTAAACGTAGATCACTTGTTTACACCATCAAAATATAGAAAGATTAGGGGACATGCAGTGAAGCTACAGGGCAACCTATTTAAGGCTAATAAGAGAAAATATTTTTTTCACTCAACATGTATTCAAACTCTGGAATTTGTTACCAGAGGATTATAGTAAAAGCTGTTAGTGTAGCCACATTAAAAAAAAGGTTTGGACAAGTTCCCAGAGGAAAGGTCCATAAACCATTATTAAAGGGGACCTGTGATATCCACTGCTTGCCCCAATACAAGCACTGTGGAACCTGTGTCTTTTGGGGAAACTGCTAGGTACTTATGACCTAGATTGGCTACTGTTGGAAACAGGATACTGGGCTTGATGGACCTTGGTCTGACCCAGTATGGCATATCTTATGTTCTTACACTAAGAAGCTTGCAGGGGGGCCCATATAGGGCAGACAGCACCAAACTAGGATCCCAAGTGGGCACCACCAGCCGACATGGAGAACTGATGTGTTTGACCCCCCCCCCCCCCACACACACACACACAAAAAAAACGACCAAAGTCCAAGTAGGCAGCAATGGAAGCAGAACAAGGCCACCACCTGGATCCACAATGAGCCCAGCCCTAGGCCCTTCTTCAGACCAGCCTGCAAGTAGGCCAAATTGGCCTCAAAGGGGCTCACCCAGTTTTCCCTCACATCATGCCTCAGTCACCAGACATGCACATAGGCCAAGGAGGTGGAACCCAGAGCAGAATAGCCACAGAGTCTTAGCCGAGCCCTTTTAAAGGCCCAAGCCTTAAGTGAGAATCGATCCACCGCCAACCTACACACCGGCCCCTGAGACAGGTCTGGTGCCGATGGCAGACAAAGGCTTGCATACCAGGAGCCTCACCAGGTCTGCATGCCAGGGCTGGTGGGGGCAATCCAGCATTATCAGCAGCACCCAACCGTGATGCAACTCTATGTACTGCAATATTCGCCTTATCAGGGGCTAGGGTGGGAAGACATACAGCCACTCCACCAGAGGCTACAAAATCTTGGCCTTTGCATTTGCTACAGACTCCATTAAATCCACCACCAGCTGTCCAACACTCCATCACCGAATAGAACACCATCTCCAAGAGACCACTTTCTCAGATCCAGAGTATGGCAACTCAAGTAGTCTGCCTAGACATTCTCTGTTCCAGCCACATGTGCTGCAGAGATCACTTTCAGATGGAGTTCTGCCCACTGCATGATAGTATTGCTTCCGCTGCCACCAAGGATTGGCTAAACCCAGGGCCCCGGAGGAGACCCCTCTGCTTCCTTGGGCCCCTCCCCCCTTGAAAGGAGGAGCCCTGATGTAGGAACAGAGTTCTCTGCAGATTAGCTGCCTGGGAGGGGCAAAAACCCCTGAACTCTACCAAAGACCCTCAGAAGGCTGCCTCTACCAGACATGGGCTTGTCCTCTGGCAGATGAAGCATCTTGGACTCACCCAGAGATTTGACCAGCTTCTCCAAATCATCCCCGAAGAGCAGCTTGCCCACAAGGAGGAAGCTTACTGAGCTTCGCCTTAAGAGGCCTCATCCGCCTAATGATTGTGCAACCACAACAACCTCCGGGTGGTGACCACCATAACCATGCCCTTAGAGAAGCATAACAAATCATACAGTACCATCCAACAGAAAGGCAGTCCCCGACTCCAAACGGGCAGCTTGTGCCTGCTCAGAGGACATTGTGCTCACCTCCTCCGGCAATCCCTACCAACCACTGGAGGCAGGCATGGGCCACATAGGCCCCACAGATAGCTCCCTGTGGATCTAGTACAGACACCTCAAAGGCCTGCTTAAGCAGCGCCTCCATGTGCCAGTCCTGAGGATCCTTCAAGGGCACGATATCCTCCACTAGAATGGTGGTTTTGCATGTGACCACCATCACCAATGCATCCCCTTTGGGCAGCACAGCTTCTCCTCCTCCTCCTCTGGCAGAATGGGGTAAAACCTGGCCATACTATGTCCCACTCAAAGCCATGCATCAGGAGTGCTCCACGCCTCAATCATGGCCCACAGTGCCCTGTGGACAGGAAAGGACTTGACTGAAGGGGCTTCTGGATACCCCCTCCATTAGAGGGTCCTCTGAGGATTCTGGACCAACCAGTCCCATGTCCTCCACTATCCTGAGTACCGCTAGAGACTCCGTGATCAACTCTAGGAGTTCAACCTGGTCATCGAATCTTCAGCTCCCGGGAACTTCCCTTCTTTCAAATCTTCCTGGAAGTGCCCCAGGAGATCCGCTGGGCTCTTCAGAGGGTCCAGGGACTCTAAAGTAGGCCACCAAGCTGAAATCAGGTTTTTCCCCTAGGTAATCCCTGCATAAACGCTTGCTACCAGGTGCAAGAACCAGTCCCAGCACCTGGGGAGCAGGGGGAAGACCTCCCCTATGCCCTGCTTCCTCAGGAATGCCTGATGGAGTAGCACTAATTTGAGGGAAAAGGGACAGCCCCAGCCCTCAATACCCTCCCGAGCATTCAGCCAGCTTCTCTGATGAAAACTCCAGGGTAGATTGTGAAGTTGGGGGCCCAGAACGGACTGCAGAGGCCTACAGGTAATCATACAAGATGGCAGCAGTTCCTGCCAAAATCCGTAGGCCTGCCGCCCGCATGTCAGCACCCCGGCCTCCTCCAAAATGGGGATCTTTGGGGGGAGGGGAGATCCCCGGAGTTCCACAACCACTATTTCTCCCGATTTCTGACAGCCACAGTACAGCCTAACAGAGCTGTGCCCTACAGCTACCACACAGCACTCAGTGGCTGCATTCCTTACCTTACCTTGTGCCCAGTACCAGTGTTCACTGGCTCCCAGCATCAGTCCGTGCTTCTGCCCTAATGCCATTTTGTTTTTTGTCAGCGCTGAATTAAAGGGACAGAAGGTGCTTCAACCTCTGGCCCCCTCCCAAAACTTGGTGCAGGGGAATAAAGGGAGCTGATCAGAGGGGCTACTGGGGGAGAGTGGAGAAGAGACTCGGAGCCTCTGGGTTCTGCACCCCTGACCTAAACAAGCCCAAATACAAGACACTGCTGGTCCCAGCATAATCTATGCTCATCACCTGCTGGAGATTGAGAAAATGCTGGCTCAGATCAGTGAGCACAGGCTATTTACACTGAGCTGAGAGCTTGGGTTTTCTCAGTCTCCTTCTGCTTGATTGTCAGCATAACCCACTTGTCTGGACTGGGCTGGAGGGACACTCTGGAAGATCCAATTTGTAATTTGGAGTAGAACAACTAAAGCATAAAATTCAAACTCCTAATCAAGACATTTCATCTTATCCAAATATTTAGCAGTGTTTTAGAATCAGTGTTCGTAGCATCAAGTACAGCTGCATGGGCATGTGCAAATGTATGTACGTACACAGGCACTGAATCGGGACACCTGTACATTTAGCCCAGACCCTGAGGTTATACCCATTTTGTGGTGTTTGAGCTAAATGCATAGTCTAGACACAAGTACTGAAAATCATCACCAATGTGTATAAAAATGTGCATTTGCAGTCCTGCCCTTGGAACTCCTTGACCCACCTTCCTCACAGAACACATATCATGCATTGAGTGAGATATTTAAATGCCACTCTACACATAATGCTGCTGAAAAGAGAGGGAAAAATGCACCTAGATATTCAGTAAAGCACAGTTACTTACCTATAACAGGTGATCTCTGGGAACAGCAGGAATTAGTCTTCACATATGGGTACGTCGGTACCGACGGAGCCTGCACGGGAATGCTGCCCAGCTTCCAATCAGAAAGCTTTTGGCAGCATCCCTCGCGCCTGCGCAGTGACTTCCCGCCTTCTCCACAGCCTCTCTTCAGTTGTGTTTCAGAGCTAAGACAAAGGCGAGGAGAGAAAAGGAAGAAGAAAAAAGATGCAACTCCTAGGGGAGGTGGGAGGGTTGTGAAGACTAATTCCTGCTGTTCCCAGAGATCACCTGTTACAGGTAACTGTGCTATCTCCAGGAACAAGCAGGAATGAGTCTTCACATATGGGGACTCCCTAGCTGGAGATGCCAGGGGGAGATCCCATAAAAATGCAAGTGCCTGGATCAGGGGTGCATTTTGTCTCCAGGAATCCCCGGCATCCAATGTGGGATGGAGGATAGGAGTTGACAATAAAGGAGCTGTGAGGAAAGAAACAGCATAGCCAAGGACTAGGTGTTCTACAGACTACAGGAGTCCTTGGTAGATATGATGAGTAGCATTAAAACACATTTAATGTACACTTAAAATATGCAGCTTACCTACTGTATTGTAGGAAGTAGAAAGCATGATGGAGTCTACTGGATAAGCAGTGGCGGAATCTTCAAGGTGACCTCTCAGCAGTGAGGATGAAGGTCCAGACCTGGAGGTAGTAGATGATCCAGGTGTCAACTGGGTAGGATTAGACGTCAGGTCTTCAATGGAAAGCTTTATGGGAAAAGCTGAAAACTCCTTTAGGCATAAGGTCATTAACATTGAGGACTAAAGGAAAAAGACCGACGGAGTTGGAGAACTAGCCCAGTCCTGGCGGGAAGAGGGGGACTGGAAAAACCCCTATTCCCACGGAAAACAGTTGTGTACTCAAAGATAAAGATGTACACTGTTTTTCCTAGCTGGCGAGAGATAGGAAAAAATATTGAAGCTTGATGCTTCAAGGAGTTAAAGAAAAAATGGAAGATGTTAGCACCAACGTGGTTATTGGTGCCTAACAGTTTCTGCATCGTAATATGGTATGGGACGTAGGGCGACAGAGTGTCTAAAACCTCTAGGAGGTAGAACATGTAGTATAGACAGTAAGGGTGATAGTGTGTAAGACAGACCAACCCTTAAGAAGCCCCCCATCAAACACATATCTATATCTCTAGATAGATTAGATAGATTAGATAATGTACAGTTGTGGGGCATGGTTTAGCACCACTAGAGTAAAGATACAGGTATGTAGACATATATGGAGATGCTACATACCAAACAACTGGTTGACGATACCTGCCTACCACCCAGCCCCATAATTGTACATGGGGAATATAAAAGAAAATGATTCTGCGTTCTACAAGAGGGTGAACCCACTTGGAATATGTATAGAGAATCTATTTTCGTGGATTGAGGGATGCAGGAAAGGCAATCTAACCAGATAACCGTGATGTTCGCGTGAGAACAGATGAACATATGAATCTGTAAGGAACAAGGCGGGAGTTCCACAGAACACTGACATGGTAGATATGGAGAAACGCAGAAAAGATACCAGAGGGACCTATGGAGGGACCCAGAGGTAGCATGCGTAAACATCAGCCTTGGATTTTCATGCAAAAGAACAGATATCTCATGTTAACACCCCAGGCTAGAGGGTGTGGAGAACCCTCACAGGCATGGGAAGGGTTTATAAGCTTTTCCCTATTAATAGAGAAACTTCAGAGACAAGGTCAATGCTCTATAGCAAGGCCCTCATAGTAGAAAGCTTCTCTGAAGACTGCAGAGAGCATTGTGCAGGAGAGATATGAGACAAACTGACTGAAGTCAGGTGTGTTGCCATATCCTAGGAGAGGAGATGGTTAGAATAATGTGAGAAAGCCTGAACGAGTAGGAGGATCGAAGATAGATGATGAATAGCTTGGAATCACTACTGAGGCTAGAGAAAATTTTGAACAAGGGACTGGAACTTGGAAAAATTACCAGTAATACTATCACTGTAATTCCTGCAGGCACAGCTGCTGACGGAAACAGCAGAGAGATTGTCCTGTGCCCAATAAAGAAAAACAGACAGTAAAAGAGGAGATATCCTTTCTCCTTGTCTGAGGAACGAGCTTGCTAGAGAAGCTTTTCAGTATGGTACTCGTCGGTCAGGGAAAAAACCAGGTTGAGAGGGTAGTAATTTGAGGGCGATGTACCCATAGGGTAAGTCAACTGAAGGAAAAAATGTTCAGTTGGGACAGAACTATCAGGGGATAGTTGCAACTGCTCTTCTGGAGAGTCTGTAGTCCCTGAACAAAACATTTTCGACAGGTTAGTACACTGAAAAAGAAAAGCACAGTGAATAAACTTCTAATGGGTAGAAGTGAACTGTAGGTTACAATTCTCGGCCCTTATGGTTGCTGGGAATGCTGAGACTGGCCAGAGGTGGAGGACTTCAGACCAGGCTGAGGCGTCCCTTGTTTAGGTACAGCCGAAAGATGGGCAGGAGATGAATGAAACTTTCTTTTCTTAGGGAAAGAAGGTTTGGTAGGACATTTCCTACCCCTTGAAGAAGGAGGTGGCTTAGAATGGTCTTTAGTGGAAGGAGAGTCAGTGGAGCATTGAGCAACCTGACGTAAAGCCTCCTTATTGAAAAGACCTTCTCCTGTACAAGGAGAATGAGCCAGTATAGTTTGTGCCCATCTGCTCAAGTCTGAAGCTTCAAGCCAGGCTCTGCGACGTGCTGCAATAGCAATAGCAGAGGATCTGCTAACGGACTCAAAAGAGTCTATAGAAGCACGAGACAGGAACCAGGATATATTCCGGCTGTGATTGATGAGCAAGGAATAATCAGTAGCCTTGGGCTCTGGTAAAAAAGGGGTCAAAAGAGACAATTGCTCTGTGACTTCCTGGAGTGTTAGACTCATGTGAAAAATATATGAAAGAATTCTGGAGGCCAGCATAGAGGTTTGGAAGGCCTGACGACCAAAAGCATCGAGTGTTCTTGAAGAACGACCTGGCGGATAAGAAGAATGCTTCTTCTTGCTCTTAACTTTCCTCAGTGCTGATTCCACTACAAGGGAACGATGAGAAAGTTGAGGCTTTTGAAACCCTGGAGAGGGTGGCACCCGGTACCGAACCTCAATGGCTGTAGAAACTAGAGGAAGTCGTAAGGGCGATTTCCAGAGACTCAGAAGGAGATCCTGCAGAGCAGGATGTAAAGGAAGCATCATATTTTCCATTTGTGCCGCTGAGCCATGAGTAGCATCACAACCAGGGATAGATATATTAAGAAAGGCTGCCATATCCTGGAGAAAAGCCTGAAAAGACTTCTCCTATGGGAACTATCCCTGGTAAGGCTAAAGAAAGAGACCTAGTAGATGGACAGGGATACTGGCATGTTAACTTAGAGGCAGTGGGTACTGCATCAATGCCAGGTATCGGTTCGAAACTAGGCATCGGTGCAAGAACAAGCATAGACATCGGTACTGATAGAGGATTAGCAGTTGAAGTTGCCATCGGGGACTGCTGCAGTGGTACCGAGATCATGAGAGAGTTATGGCTAGGATCTTCGGAACTGCCCATCTGGAAACGACAGGAGTCGTTTCCGGGACGCATCGGTACCCAGTCCTCGAGACTAGATATCGATTCAAGACTTGGCATCGAAGAAAGCGAGACTATCGATGCATGTCGCGAGGGTTCCGACGCCGGTGGTGGCATCGGCGATGCCGATACCACTAAGGCAGCCTGGGTTACATCGATCGGTACCGATGGTACCGAGGATACCCGATAACCCCCCCTTGCCAAGGGTAAGGCGGTCCACCTCGATGCCGATGCCAGGGTATCGGAACCGATCGATGCCGGTACCGTCCCGGAGCATGGCTGAGATTGAGAAACGTCAATGCGGTGCGTATCGATCGGTCCCGAAGGTACCGAAGATGCCCGATGACGATCCCTGGTGAAGAGTGGAACACGACACCAGTGCCGATGCCGGAGGCTCGGTACCGCTCGAAGCGGATACCACCCCCGCGCATGGCTCAGGTATGTTCTGTGAGGGGTGAGCCCCAGGAACAACCTGAAACCCCTTTAACGCTTTGGAGCCCGAAGACTCCCGCAGGGGTAATGCCAATGGATTCTTGAGGGTAAGACCGGAGCCGTCACCATGCTGGGCATGGGACATACCACTCAAGCATTGACTAGTCTTAACAGACTGTTTGTGGGTTACCTGATCCTGTGAAGTAGAGAAACCGGGTACCCTCACTGCTGAGGAAAAAACGGTATCGAGGGAAACTAAAAACTGAAGGTTTCCTCACAAAATTATCTCCTGACAAGTCAGGGGGAAAAAGGGTCAGGACCCACACAGTTGAGACACCAACTATTGGTGTCTAAAAAGAAACAGGTGTTTCTACATCGAATGCACTTCTTAGGAAAAGAAGGCTCCATAATGAAGAGGCCTGGTAGTCCCAACAAGTTAAGGCAAAAAACTGAAGAAAACGTTTCTCAGAATTTAGTCAAAAATCCACCGGCGATACCGGTGGCAGCGGGAAATACAGCCGCGACCACAAGAAAACAAAAAACTAAAGTAATTAAAGAAATTAACAAGAAAGGTTTCTGCGGTGACAGGAGGACGTCCTGCCGGCTCCGCGGAAAAACGAAAACTGAAGAGAGGCTGTGGAGAAGGCGGGAAGTCACTGCGCAGGCGCGAGGGATGCTGCCAAAAGCTTTCTGATTGGAAGCTGGGCAGCATTCCCGTGCAGGCTCCGTCAGTACCGACGTACCCATATGTGAAGACTCATTCCTGCTTGTTCCTGGAGATAGCACTAAACCTCCAAAACCTTTTTAAAAATTGAGATAATAAATATTTATTAGGATTTATTAGCCACCTTTAAAAAGAGATTCATCCAAGGTGGTATACAAGAAGCATTCCCTGACACAGATACACCATAGTAGCAGCAGCATAGAGTGGAAGCGTAGCCTGTGGGTTACAACAGTCTGGTGATAAAGAAAACAAAGACCAATTTCAAATCCCACCAGCACTCCTTGTGGCCTTGAGCAAGTCACTTAACCCTCCAGTTCCCCAGGTACAAACAAGATTGAAACCCTCCAAGGACAGAGAAATACGTACTGTAACCAGACAAACTTGTCTTGAACTATAAAATAAAATAGCATAAAATGACTCCAATTGTAACAGAACAGTAGCATTAACTTGGAGATAGCCATAACATGATACATACAATTATTGCCCTAGAACAGCACAATAGAACATTCAAGTAACAAAATATTGCTACATCGTAGGCAGAACATAAATGATATGTCTTATAGCAACACTTAAGACAGAAGATGGGCAAGGCAGGCATGAGGTAAACAAAAAATGGCTATACATCCTACATCATAAACAGGCACAGTTTCTTTCAAGGCCAGTGGTATTATACATACGTCACACAAGCAATGCATGCACATTCCAGAATTCTCCTGCTGACAGCAAGATGTTGATTAGTTCTGAAGATTCCCATCTATCCTCTAAAACCCAAAAACAAAATTGGGAGGAGGGGGGAGGAGAAGCTTGGGCCCCTCCACTGTTGCCTCAGACTCACCATGTCAATGGAGGTAGATGAGCTTGTTTATACACTGCTAACCCACCCCTCTGGCCTTCATGATGGCATACAGATTTTGAGTTTAAAAACTTGAACAGAAAGTTTCAGTAAGTTAGATCATAGTGTAGCTAAAGAAAATTATTAGTATTAGTTCTAGGTCCTCAGTTTATCCTGAAAGGAACATTTAAACAAGAGATGATTTAATGAATTAATATAAAGTCTCTTTAAACTTAAGTATCCCTACCCCCCTTAGTTTTTATTCATTGTTTAGTTAAATAATTTTAAATAAAGTTACTAAGATGCAAACAGGACTCCAGCAGCAAGATGGGGGCATTCCAGTCTTTTCCAAAGAGTGTCACATGTATAATTATTTCCCAGTTCGCAGAGGTATGCATGCACTAGGTACATAACTCCTAGCTCTCAGAAAAAATCCAAATCTCTGGAGGCTAAAGTAAGACTTGAAAGAGCTGAGGCAGACAGAGGTATATAGAGAAGATCTTCAGGAACACAGTAGAGAGGAAAGAAGTCACTTGAGAGTAGGGCATCAGCTTAGTGAGCAGGAAGTGATATTTTAGCTAAAGCCCATCCTCCCAAGTAAAGTAATATCCTCTCGTACCAAGGAAATCTCTCCAGGGATAGATGTCCAGGAGGCAAATGTTTGAATCATGGACCTTGGTGGTCATCCTATCATTAGGCATGTAAATTGTTGAGTGGTTGTTGGACAAGAGGATCACCTGGTAATCTGCCTGCCTCCTGTGAAGGTAGCAGATCTCACATGATCTAGATAACATTTTAGGCAGAGCTGGAGAGGAGTCAGCTGTCTTGGTACATATTGGTACCAATGGCATAGGGATATGTGGAAGGGAGGACTGGGAAGCCAATTCTAGGTTTAGGTAGCAAACTGAAATCCAAAAATTGCTGAGTAGCATTCCCATTCCACACACGTGGGCCAAGAAGCAGGCAGAGCTCCAGTTTCAATGGGTGGATGCAACGATAGTGCAGGGAAAGCACAGTTACTTACCTGTAACAGGTGATCTCTGGGAACAGCAGGAATTAGTCCTCACATATGGGTACGTCGGTACCGACGGAGCCTGCGCAGGAATGCTCCCCAGCTTCCCAGAATGAAAGCTTTTGGGGCATCCCACAGCGCATGCGCGCTGCCTTCCCACCTTTCCTACCAACTCTCCTCAGTTCAAGTTTAAAGCTGAGACAATAGAGAGAGAGTAAAGGAAAGACAAAGAAAGAGAGATACAACTCCTAGGGGAGGTGGGTGGGTTGTGAGGACTAATTCCTCCTGTTCCCAGAGATCACCTGTTACAGGTAAGTAACTGTGCTATCTCCAGGAACAAGCAGGAATAAGTCCTCACATATGGGGACTCCCTAGCTAAGATGCCTGGGAGATCCCCAAGGGTATGAGACCCTGAAGGGTTCCTAGTCTTCCTATGGATCTCAGGCATCCATTCAGGGAAGGAGGGCAGGAGTTGTTCAAGAATGGAACAGGTGTCTGAGGACAGCCTGACCAAACAAGGCATCCCGGCGGGAGTCCTTGTCCAAACAGTAATGGGCTGTGAAGGTATGAACCGAGGCCCAGGTGGCTGCTCGACAGATCTGATCGATGGACACAGAATGAAGATGAGCCATAGAGGTGGCCATGGCCCTCACATTGTGAGCTGTGACATGGCCCTCCAGAGAAAGGTTCTTACTCTGGTAAGCAAAAGAAATACACTGAGCAATCCAATTGGACAGTGTTCTTTTAGAGACTGGAAGTCCTAGATGAGAAGGATCAAAAGCAACAAAAAGCTGGGAAGACTTTCTATGTTGCTGTGTCCTGTGTAAGTAAAAAGCAAGAGCTCTTTTACAATCTAGAGTATGAAGGTTCCTCTCTGCAGTGGATGCATGAGGAGCTGGAAAAAAGACAGGTAAATATACCTCTTGATTGAGATGAAAAGGTGAGACCACTTTAGGCATAAAGTGAGGATTTGTCCTAAGGACTACCTTATCATGATGGAACCTTGTATAAGGTGGATTAGCCACTAAGGCCTGCAGTTCACTGATGCGGCGAGCAGAAGTGATTGCAATAAGGAAATTAACCTTCCAGGAAAGAAATTTCAAGGAGGTAGTGGCTAAGGGTTCAAAAGGTGGCTTCATAAGCTGACCAAGAACCAAATTTAAATCCCATGCCACAGGAGGAGGTCGAATGGGAGGTTTAGTTAAGGTTAGGCCTCTCATGAATCTTGCAATAAGAGGATGAGAGGAAACAGGTTGTCCATTGATAGGCTTAAGGGATGCTGCAATAGCACTTAAATGGACCCTTACTGAATTCGTCTTAAGGCCTGCATTGGAAAGATGCAGGAGATATTCTAATAGAGAATTCAGAGGAAGTGCCAGAGGGTCAAGACCCTTTTGAGCACACCAAATGGAAAATCTCTTCCATTTAAAAGCATAGGAACACCTAGTGGAAGGTTTCCTGGAAGCATGAAGGATATCCTTCACTTGCTGCGAAAGATTGAAGTCTTGAAGGTCTAGGCCTTCAGTAACCAAGCTCTGAGGTGAAGGGACTTGGGGTTTGCATGCCACAAAGTCCCCTCCTCCTGAGACAGAAGGTCTGGAGCAGCTCCCAAGTCCAGGGAGGGGGCTTGGGAGAGATGCAGAAGTAGAGGGTACCACACTTGGCGTGGCCAGCATGGAGCTATGAGGATCATAGATCCTTGATCCCTCTGAAGTTTGAACAGAGTCTTGGGGATCAAAGGAATGGGTGGAAAGGCATACAGGAAGTCCTGACCCCAATGAAGGAAGAAGGCATCCTTGGCCTGCACTCCCTGACACGGAATTCTGGAACAGAACCGGGGAAGTTTGGCATTCCACGGACTTGCAAATAGGTCTATGTCCGGGGTACCCAATTCCTGAAAGATTCTGAGTACCTGATCCATGCGCAGGGACCATTCGTGTGGAAGCAGAACTCAACTGAGTCTGTCTGCCCAAGAGTTTTGAATTCCTGGGAGGTATACTGCCAGGAAACATAGAAACATAGAAACATGACGACAGAAAAAGACCACATGGCCTATCTAGTCTGTCCTTCCATATCAACAACTACAACAGTCCACTTTTTACCTTTAGAGATCCTCTGTGTTGGTCCCATGCTTTTTTGAATTCAGTTACTGTCCTCATCTCTACCACCTCCACTGGGAGACTATTCCATGGATCCACTACTCTTTCTGTAAAGAAATGTTTCCGCATATCACTCCTGAATCTATCTCCCTTCATCCTCATCCCATGTCCCCTCGTAGCAGAACTTGCTTTCAATTGAAAGAGGCTCTCTCCCTGAACATTTATGCCACGGAGGTATTTAAACATCTCAATCATATCACCTCTATCCCGCCTTTCCTCTAAGGTGTACATATTAAGATCCTTAAGTCTGTCCTCATATGCTTTATAATGAAGCCCATTAATCATTTTAGTAGCAACCCTCTGCACCGACTCCATCCTGTTCACATCCTTTTGAAGGTGCGGTCTCCAGAATTGCACACCATACTCCAAATGAGGTCGCACCAAAGACTTGGAGATGGATTTGATGCTCTGGCGAAGGCCCATAATCTTAGAGCTTCGTTGCAAAGCGACAGAGAGCCAGTTCCTCCTTGCTTGTTTATGTAAAACATGGCTACCTGATTGTCTGTTTGAATGAGGACTGTCTGGTAGCTGAGGAGGGTATGAAAGACCTTGAGAGCTAGGTACACTGCTCGAAGTTCCAAGAGGTTGATATGAAGGGAGGTCTCCTGTAGGGACCAAGTGCCTTGGGTGGATAGGTCCTGTAGTTGAGCTCCCCAACCTGTTTGGGAGGCATCTGTTGTGAGGATTGCTTGGGGCAACAAAGGCTGGAAGGGGGACCCCAGCAACAGATTTTGAGTGGATATCCACCATTGGAGAGACCAAAAGAGACGTTTGGAGTTTGCTATTTGGTCTGAGAGAGCTCCTGAAGCTTGAGTCCACTGGGTGGACAAAGTCCATTGAGCTGCTCTCATGTGTAGACGAGCATAAGGCACCACATGTACTGTGGAAGCCATGTGGCCTAGTAGTTGTAGCATCTCCAGGGCAGTTAAGTGGTCCTTCGACTGAATCTGGGAGGCTAACTGCACTAGACGTTGGCAACGAGCCTGGGGAAGATAGGCTCTTGCAGTAGTGGTGTCCAACCAGGCCCCTATGAATTCTAGGGACTGAGTAGGGGTGAGCTGAGACTTTGGGAGGTTTACCACAAGTCCCAGATACTGCAGAATGCACCTGGTGGTGTTCAGGGAAACTTGGGCTTCTGACTGGGATGGAGCTCGGATGAGCCAGTCGTCCAGATATGGGAAGACAAAGATTCCCAGAGTGCGCAGAAATGCAGCAACTATTGCCATGCATTTGGTGAACACTCTTGGAGCAGAGGCCAGACCGAAAGGAAGGACTCTGTATTGGTAATGTTTTCCCTGGAACAGAAAACATAGGAATTTTCTGTGGGATGGATGGATGAGTATACGAGTGTACGCATCCTTGAGATCTAGAGAACAAAGCCAATCCTGACTCTGTCGGTATGGAAGGAGAGCGCCTAAAGAGAGCATCTTGAACTTCTCCTTGTATAGAAATTTGTTCAATTCTCGGAGATCTAGAATAGGTCTGTATCCCCCTGTTTTCTTGGAATGAGAAAGTAGGGGGAGTAAAAACCTGACCCCTACTGAATTAGAGGAACTTCTTCTATGGCCCTCTGGGCCAGAAGGGAGGTTACCTCCTGATCCAGAAGGTCGAGGAGAGATGTGGGAGAATTGAAATGTCTCACCATGGTGTAGGGAGGAAGGTCTGAGAAATGAAGTTTGTAGCCCTCTCTGATAAAGGAGAGGGTCCACTGCTCTGATGTGATTTGCTCCCATCTGGGAGCAAAATGAGCCAACCTTCCTAGAATGGTGAGAGGTTCTGGCTGTTGTAGAGCCAGAAAGGTTAAGTTCTCTAGTATCAAGTCAAAACCCCTGAGGGGCTTGGGACTGCTGGGTTGCAGCAGCCCCTGCCGGTTTAGGCCTGGCCTGTTTAGGTTGCTGACGCTTAGTAGCAAAGCGACCTGTAGAAGACTGTTGACCAGAAGTGGAAGGAAATCTGCCCTTCTTGTAAAAAGACTTTTTAAAAGATTTTTTCTTGGCCGGAGTGGAGGTAGACTTAGAAAGTCTATCCAGAGCAGCATTTTCTGCATCCATTTGAGTGGCTTTAATTTGCCACTCTTTGCCAAATAGGTTTTCACCTGTACAGGGCAGATTTCCTAAACCATCTTGAACCCAGGGTTCTAGATCAGAAGCCTGGAGCCAAGCAATTCTACGACAGTTATAGCAATGCCTGAGGCTCTGCTGGCACCTTCAAAGGAATCAAAGGCTGCCCTGTTGGAAAACTTTGAAATGCCTTGAGTATGCTTGAGCCAAAGAAGGAATTCATCCCTTTTATCTTCTGGAATAAAAGGGAGAAAGTTGTGCAGCTTTTCTGCAACCTCCTTCAGAAACATACCCATATAAAGGCTGTATGAATTGATTCTGGAAATAAGCATGCTAGCTTGGAAGATCTTCCTACCAAAAGCATCCAAGGTCCTGCATTCTCTTCCTGGAGGAGTAGAAGAGTGTCTTTTGGTACTCTTTATTCTCTTCATAGCTGACTGCACCACAATAGAGTGGTGAGGAAGCTGAGTTTTTTGAAATCCAGGAGGAGGGAGGGACACGGTACATAGTGTCCAATCTACGAGAATGAGGAGAAAGGGTGAGAGGAGTCTCCCACAAGTCAATCAAATGTTCTTGAAGAATTTCATGAATTGGCAAGGTGACTGCCTCTCTGGGAACCTTAGAGTATCCCAAAATATCTAATTTTTTTGCTCTAGGTTCTTTTTCAGAGGGTACTGAAATAGAGAGTCCTTTAGCTACTTCTACTATGAAGTCTTGAAAGGACAAATCTTCTGGAGGAGACATTCTCCTTTTTGGAGAAGAGGGCTCCTCAGGAAGGGTGATAGATACTTCAGGAGACTCATCCGATGACTCAGAATCATCAGAAGAATCGAAGTATCGTCTGCTCGATTCCAAAGATCAATAGTCGTATCGATCGGTACCGACATCGGGTGTTCCCGGTACCGGGTCGGTACCGAGAAAGAGCCCAGGACAGGGAGCTGGAATCGGCACCCTGGCCGATGTCGATGCAGCCGGTACCGGTATCGAGGTTGGTACCGGTACCGGCGCCGGTACCGACAACATGGCTTGTTGCGGTACCGACGGTGTCGCAGCCTTGATGAAAGCCAGTATGGCCTGCTGCATGGATTGCACAGTGTGATCCATGGACGCCACGACTGCCTGGATGTTGGTACCGGGAGAATGTGCCGGTACCCCAGAGCAGTCTAACAGGTGATCGGTCGAGGCCGTGCCATCGATGTCAACCTGTAACCCCATAGGAGGAGCTTTGGAAGCCGGAGCTTCCCGCCGGGGTTGTTTGGCTGGGGCAGGATCCTCAAGGGCAAGGCCGGAGGCATCTCAATACTTAGAGGGAGAGTTGCCCTTTGAGGACCTGCTAAAAGTATGTTTGGTTACCCGAGATCCATCAGGAGAGGAAGACCTGGAAGATGTCGATGCCACCGCCGGTGCATCCGTGGGAAACAGCAAATGGAGCTTGGCTGCTCGGTTCTGTAACCCTCGTTTAGACATTAGGGAACAGGACTGGCAATCCGGGATGGAGTGTTCAGGCCCCAAACATTTAAGACACCATTCATGGGTGTCTGTCACAGAAATTGTACCGCTACACTTAGTGCATTTTTTGAAGCCAGAGGCTGGTTTTTCCATGAGGGAAAATTTCTCGTGGGCCTGGAGGCCTAAGAAGAAAAATACACCAAGTGGGGAAAAAGTATTAATATTTTTTTTTTTTTTTTTTTTTTTTAGAAGAAAAGAAAAGAAAAGACCGGCGGTACCGGTCCGGCGTCGGGGAAGGCAGACACGCGACCAAAGAAATAGATTAAAATAAAGAACTTCTTCAGCGGTGACAGGAACATGACCTGCTGGCTCCGCGGAAAAGAAGAACTGAGGAGAGTTGGTAGGAAAGGCGGGAAGGCAGCGCACATGCGCTGTGGGATGCCCCAAAAGCTTTCATTCTGGGAAGCTGGGGAGCATTCCCGCGCAGGCTCCGTCAGTACCGACGTACCCATATGTGAGGACTTATTCCTGCTTGTTCCTGGAGATGAGGGCTTTCAATTTTTCATAATTGGGCATATGGGGAAGAGGGGGACCTTTTCCTAAAAAATATTTACTCACCTGTAACAGATGTTCTGTTCTGTTATCCACGTTATCAATATACCTGTTTAATGCACATTACCAAATTTGTTACAATGTAAACCGCTTTGATTGAAATGATAAAGTGGTATATAAAAATCGGTTAAATAAGTGTTCTCCGGGGACAGCAGGAATCAGTCAAAACATATGGGTGATGGCAGCGCCAAAACCCACACAGTAATTTCTCCCCAGCTTTCAAAGAAAGCCTTTGGGAAATATACCATGCATGCCATGGTCCCCTTCCTGCGTAAGGGTGCCATTTTGCCTCAGTATGATATAGCACAAGATGGCAAAACACAGCAAGAAGCAACTCCACAGGGAGGAAAGAGTTGCGAGGACAAATTCCTGCTATCCCCAGAGGGGAGTATGTATGCTTTCTCCAGGTAAAAAGCAGGAAAATCAGTCCTCATAGCCTATAAAAAGCCACCGGTGACCAGAAAAAGGTGAGCCATGAGCAAGAGCAACTGAGTTGGACTACAAGAGACCATGAGCAACCCAAGTGTCCAGCGAGGAACCAGTTCACCAGTAGCCTGAACACAGCAAGGGCCAGAGAGTAGGAGTTGCCTACACCCCAAACAAATGAGTACTGCCTGGCCGAAAGCAATGTCCTGATGGGACTCCCTCCCCTTGTAGTAATATGTGAAGGTATGGACAGAGGACCAGGTGGTGGCCCAGCAGATTTCTGACAAGGGAACGGAATGCAGATATGCCACTGTGGCCACCATGGACAAGACCCTGAGCACTATGCCATAGCACTCCAGTGAGAAACTAGCTTGCTCTAGACCAAGGCAATGCAGTCCGCTACCCAGGTAGACAGGGTGTGTTTAGAGACCACTGTCCCCAAAGGAGACAAAGAGCTGAAAAGATCGGCAGTGGCCCTTGGTGCACTGCAGATAGAAGGAAAGCGCCCACTTGCAGTCCAGTGTATGAAGGACTGTAAGCAGGCCGCAGAAAGAAGTTGGGTAGCACCACCTGCTGGTTAAAGTGGAAACGAAAACACCTCCTTGGGCAGGAACTTGGGGCGCATGTGGAGCATGACCCTATTCCTATAGAACCTAGTGTATTGTGGGTCTGCCACCAATGCTTGGAGCTCACTGACATAGTGAGCAGACGTAAGCACCATGAGGAATACCACCTTCCAAGTGAGATAAGTCAGGTGGCAGGAGCAAAGAGGTTCAAATGGTGGCACAATAAGCTTTGAGAGTACCATGTTGAAGTCCCACTCTGCCACTGAGGGACAGATGGGAAGCTTTAGAAGGAGACCTCTCAGGAAACAAGTTACCAACTGATAAGTGAAGAGGGGTCTGCCCTCAATTAGATGGTGGTGAGCCACCAGCGCACTGAGATGCACCCTAACAGAGTTAGACTTCAAGCCTGTCTGAGACAGATGAAGCAGATTCTGCAGCACCAGCTAGACAGAGCAAGAAAAGGGGTTGATCTGCCTCTCTGCACACCAGAAAGAGAACCTCTGCCAAATGAAGGCATACACCCGGTAGGTGGAGGTCTCACAGGAGGCCAGGTACACCTCATCCACCTCTGAAAGGAACCAGGGCTACCCGCTCTGTAGCCAGCTCATGAGTGTCAAGGACCCCAGGTTTGGGTACAGAAGAGAGCCCTCTTTCTGTGTCAGTAGACCTGGGTCACACCCCAGGGGAACCAGGGATGCTGTGGACAGGCGGAGAAGCTGGAGAAGCCATGACTGCCAGGTCCAATGTGAATTTATCAGGATCACTGGGGCCCTGTTGCGTTGGATCTTGAAAAGGGTCTTGATGATCAAGGGAGTGGGCAGCAAGGCATAAAAGGAGGCCCTCCACCCATGAGATCAAGACAGCATTCATTGGCAGGGTGCAGCTGCTGAAAACCAAAACGGGGGAGCTGAGCATTGGCTGAGCTGGCAAAGAGATCCATTTGTGGGCACCCCCAGCACCGGAACAACTGGTGGGCAACTCTGTGGTCCAGTCTCCACTCACGCAGCTGGAGAACCCAGCTGAGCTGATCTGCCAAGACACTGGCCTAGCCCGGGAGGTATACTGCCTGCAGGAGCATTCTGTTATTGCTAACATAAATGCAGATGCTCACCACTTCCTGGCAAAGGAGGGACGACTTTGTGCCCCCTTGCTTGTTTATGTAGAACATCGCCACCTGATTGTTGATCTGGATCAGTAGTAGTTGGTCTCAAAGATGGTGGCAAAAAGCCCATAGGGCTAAGACAACAGCACGTAGCTCCAGGAGAATGATTTACTGGAGGCTGTCTGCTGGTGACCAACTGCCCTGAGTGCAGAAATCGCCGTAATGGACTCCCCACCTCAACTATGAGGCATCCATCATGAGAATTCTCTGCAGTTTGGGGGTCTGGAAAGGCTTCCCTGCCAGGAGGTGCGAGAGGTGTTGCCACCAGCTGAGTGAGAGTTGGCCAAGGGAATGGTGACGATCACCCTGTCCTGCAGGCCCCCTGTTGCCTGCATCTGCAATGTGTCCCAATAGGTGGAGCATGTGCCAGGCAGATGCTGACCAGTGGCACCGGATGCCCTCTGAGTGAATGGAGGCACAGGGCCCTGTCCTTTGCAAGAAAACCCCTGGCCTGGACCATGTGCAGCTGCACCCCTATGAACTCCAGGATTTGAGTTGGCTTGAGATGAGACTGAGTAGTTTACTATGAACCCCAAGTGCTCTAGGACATGGATTGTGCGGCTTGTCGCTTGTTGTACTTCGGTGATCATGCTGCCCTTTACCAACCAGTCATCCAGACAGGGGAAGACGCAGACCCCCTGGAGCCTGAGGTGGGCTGCAATGACTGCCAGGCACTCTGAATACTCGTGGGGCAGTGGCCAGCCCAAAGGAGAGCACCTTGTACCGGTAATGACCTCCACCCACCATGAAGCAAAGGTACTGCCTGTGGAGGGGGTGGATAAGGATGTGCATGTAAGCATCCTTTAAGTCCAAGGAGCATAGCCTGCTGAAGGTATGGCAGTAATGTTCCAAGGGAGAATATCTTGAATTTCTCCCTCACCAGGAATCTGTTGAGGTTCCGCAGGTCTAGAATGGGATGAAACCCTTGGGTCATTTTGGGGATTAAGAAATAGGAGTAGGATCCTTTGTCAATGAGTGGACAGGGACAGGTTCCACTGTCTTGTTTGCTAAAAGGCCTGTGAGTTCCTGATGGGGTGGGGTCTGGTGAAATAGAGTCCTGGGTGGCTTTCCCAAAAAGAAATGGTGGGGGTGTCTGTAGAAGAGGTCTATAAATTAATGAATTGAGTGGAACAGATAAATGTAGATCGATTGTTTACGCCATCAAAATATAGAAAAACTAGGGGACATGCAATGAAGCTACAGGGTAACCTATTTAAGACTAATAAGAAAAAATATTTTTCACTCATCGTGTAATCAAACTCTGGAATTTGTTACCGGAGGATGTAGTAAAAGCCGTTAGTGTAGCAAGGTTTAAAAAAAGGTTTGGACAAGTTCCTGGAGGAAAGGTCCATAAACCATTATTAAAGGGGACCCGGGATATCCACTGCTCACCCCAATACAAGCATTGTGGAATCTGTGTCTTTTGGGGAAACTGCTAGGTACTTGTAACCTAGATTGGCCACAATTGGAAACAGGATACTGGGCTTGATGGACCTTGGTCTGACCCAGTATGGCATATCTTATGTTCTTATGACTGACTTCCTGCTTGTTCCCGGAGAAAAATGGGCTCCACTTTAACCAGAGTGCAGCCAGTTTGCAGGCATGAACCTTTAGTGAGAGAGCTGCCTTTAAACTAGTCAATAGTCATCCAGACACAATGGTTCAGAGCACAACAAAACAAAAAAGTTACAGCATCCCAACAGAATTTGCAATAAATGGCTGAAGTAGTCCAGGTGCCTTTAAGTAAAGGGCAGACAGAACTGAAAGATTCTACAAATTACCCCACCAACTGATAACCAGGTTAAGATAAACAAAAAAACGTGTCCTTTGAATGCCTGCATACAAATGCTGAAAATCTAAGTAAAATGGGAAGCTAGAATATACAGCACTGAATGAATGAAGAGATTTAATTGGCACCTCAGGGACCTAGTGGATAGTGGACAACCAATGGGATACTGATACCAAGATATAATTTGTATCATAAATGATAGGGTAGATCAAACTGGTGAAGGGGTGGTTCTACATGTCAAAGAGGGCCATTGAGACAAACAGGATAATAGTTCTGCAGGAGATGGAATTATATAATCTTTATTGAAAGAAATCCCATGTGAGAAAGGGAAGAGAACAAAGCAGATGTACCACCATCCACCTGTCCAGAATGACCAATGAAGCTAATAGAACTTGCAACACAATAGTAAAAGGACAATTTGATTAATCCAGTATTGACTGTTAAACATATCAAAACATTCTAGGAAAAGATGGCAATGTGCTAGTGAGCTCCAGTGACTGCACACCATGTTCTTTCAAGCTTTTTCCTTATTTTTCACCATATGGATAAACCAAAGCATAAAAATAAAATGCAGGACCCTCCATCGCAGTCCACCTCTGTTCATCAGATTTGCCCAGTAGATTGGCACCTTGCTGCAATATTAAGAAATGATTCAGCCCAGGATGCCTTGGTATAGTCAGTGTGGGGAGAAGGAGAGCCAATGCACCTTCCTGAGGCAAAGGCTTTTGAGCATGGTCCTGCAAATACTTCCCCCTCCCCTGAAGACAGTGTCAATACTATTGGTGCTCATGTTCTGACAACTGGAGAACACTCTGAAGAAAGTGACCTGATTAGAATGCAGCGCTCTTCAGATCAAGTCAGACAAGCAGGAGAAATGCCTGCAGAGTTCCCAGGGGGGAGGGGGGAGGAGAGGTGCAACCAGCAAAGGGACAGCAGTCAGCTATTTTGCAGGTGGACAGATCTCTGTGGTGCTCAAGGCAAGCCAGGTTCAGGACACGCAGTCAAGCAAGGCAGTGCCTTCGGCATTTTAATTGGACATGTTTCCCCGGTTGCAGAAACTTCAGGTAGTTTATTTAGACAGTTGTGTATACCACCTTATCCTTCAATCAAAGTGGTCACAACACAATTGGGGGATACATTTAACATGAGAGGATAGTTAATTTGGATGTCATTTGGAAAGCACTGACTACTATACCCATTCAGTTTATTCTGGCTAAAGCTGACTTAAAGCCAGTATGATTCTGTGTGGGTTCAGAAGAAGAGGCTTAGATGGGTAAAAAATGCATTACTGGAAGAAAAAAAGGGAAAAAAAAAAGATAATCAGGCGGTACTTGACCTTGTTTCTGGATAGGACTGAAGCACTGGAGAAACTGATAAGATGATGCAATTTGTGTCTTACTAAATTTTCCTCAACCAACGCCACCAGCAGATATTTTTAGCAAGTATACTCTGAAAACTCAAGATCCCCAATTCAGCTCATCCTATGATTTCTAAAGCTTTTTATTTGACTTCAACAAAATTTGCATAAGGCTGAGTAACAGGGGGAAGAGGGCATTCGCTAGCTTTCTTCTGATTTGACTTTGTTCCTGGAAACATTAACTCAAGATCAATTGACTCTGGCTACCTCATTAGTCTAGTTGTGGATCAATCTTGGATTTCTTGCTAAAATGTTTTGAGTTACCAGAACAATTTATTCTTTGGATTAAAAGTTAAGATGATCCTGGATGTATCCAAACTGACCCAGCAAAGGAGGTGGTGCTTCCTTTGAGGTCTGGTGTGCTACAGATAGAAAATTCAACCAAAAAAGAGCTCCTAAGTAACATGTAAATATTGAACAATGTAAAAATGTTTTCACTGATCCAGTACACCAAACAATTCCTGGCTAGGCCAAGACCCTCATCAGTTCAGCTTCCACCTGCTGTTGCTGTAGGAATTCTCAGTGTTATCCATATTAAGCTTTAGATACAGATAGCATTAGCTTGCATCCTGTTTTTTCTTTGGGAATTTGTCCCATTGTTTCCTTGATTTGAGCTTACCCTGTTCCCTCTGTCATGTCATACAGCCCACAATAAAATGTTTCATTTTATGTTTTCCTTAACAAATGTTTTTGTTATGCCATTTTATGTACAAGATTAATATTTTCATTATATTCCACGAATAAAGTTTCAATAAAGATAAAACAATAAAAATAAGTAAGTAAAAAAATACCACACAACCCACAACATTAGGAAGATGAAGTTTTTAGACGAAATTTAAAAAAAAAGAAGAAAAAAAAAAAAAGACTGCTTCATGGAGTAGCTAGTTCAAGAACACACACACACAAGGGGGTGCCTATTTTAGACCAAGTCCTTATCCGAACATAGGACCTGGTGCAAGTAGTAAACTGTATTAAAGTCACTTGGCAATTTGATATAATAACTGGATGGAGGATAGTAAGGTAACCTATTGCACTAGCATTTAACTTGCTAAAGCCAGACTATGATAAAATGAAGAAAATGGTTAGGGGGGGGGGACCCACTAAAAAAGAAAGCAGTTACAAAGTAACAATTTGCTTCACCCCTGGACATTCTAAGAACACCATCTTGAAAGCCCAGACCAGATGTATTCCATGCTTTAAAAAAGGTTAAAAGGACGGCCAGCATAGTCAAAGAGGTGAAATTATGAAGGCTGTTCTAGCAAAACAGTCTTTCAAAAAATGAAAAGGATACAAATGAAAAAACAGTTAACAGCATAAGCATTGGCACATAGCTTGCCTTATCAAAGAGGAATTGAAAAGAAGCTTGCTATGGGAAGCAAAAATCCATAGCAACTTTTTCATGTACATTCAAAGCAGAAATCCTGTTAAAGAGTCCTTGGACCATTAGATGATTGAGGGGTAAAAAGAGGCACTAAGGGAGGCAAGGCCATAGCAGAGAGATTAACTGAATTTTTTGCTTCAATCTTTACTGAAGATGTACGGGAGATACCCATGTCATAAAATATACTTAAAGATAACAAATCAAGGTGATCTGGAAGATGTAATAGGGCAAACTGACAAAGTAAAACTAGCAAATCACCTGGAGCAGATAGTTTTGAGCACCCTGGGATGTAGGCTAAAACATCAAATTGCAAATATATCAGTAATTTGCAAACTATCATTAAAATCACCTACAATACCTGAAGATTGGAGTGGTGGCCAACCTAGTGCCAATTGTTAAAGTTCCAGGGCTGATTCAGGAAACTACAAACCAGCAAGCCTGATCTCAGTGTCAGGCAAAATGGTAGACATTATAAAAACAAAATTTACTAAACAAATAGTCATGGTTTAAAGAGACAACTGCCTAGTACCTAGAAGATCAAGGGTTCGATTCCCACTGGCACTCCTTGTAACTTTGGGCAAGTCACTTTACCCTCCATTGCCTTGGAAGAAAAGGCTGGCAATCTACTTCCTTTGATACATTGCCAAGAAAACCCAGAGGTAGCTGGGTCGGTATGAGTCAACACTGACTTGATGGCACTAAAAGAGACAAAGCCAACATGGATTTAGCCAAAAAAAACACCTTGCCTCACCAATCCACTACATTTTTTTGAAGGTGTGACCCAACAGGTAGATAAAAAGGAGAGCTAGTTGATACGATCTACCTGGATTTTCAGAAAGCACTTCATGAGAGGCTTGAGTTAATTACAAACTCATGGGATAGGAGACAGCATCCTATTGTGGATTGGCAACTGCTTAAAAGATAAAGAGGAGGGAAGAGTGCATACCAGAGGCAGAACCAAACCACGCAGCATTACCAAGGGAATGTTAGAGGTAGGTGGGAGCAGAGTTTTACTGGTAAACTCCACCCCCTCCCCTTGCTGACATCTCTATGATGATCCAGGTGGGACATACAAATTCAGCACAGCCACACAGCAATCGGCATATGGTTGAAAGGGCACCAGACCACCTCAGGTACACTAGGGCTCTTTTGATCATTTTTTGTGGTCCTGTATTGATATCTATACTGCCTTATTCATATGCCCAAGGGAAGCGGGTTATGGAAAAACAAAAAAAAAAGAGTGATTCTGTGTCTGCTGCAATTTATGGAAAGTGGCTAGTCTAACAGATAAACACTGTACATGCTTCTCAGGGCCAATTTGACCATTTCATCAGGTCTATCATCCGAATCCTTTTTGGGGGCTTCTTTAAAGCCCCATAGCTAGGATTCCTGCTCCTCCAGTGGAAAAAATGACTTGTCAGCTTTATCTACTACTCCTACCATGTGTTGCCTCTGGTAACACTGCTGCCCCTGTAAAATTCTTTATTAATAGTAGCTCTGCTGCTTTACTTAAGGTGCTCCATTTTCCTGTTGTTGCCAATTAGTTTTCCGAGCCCCCTGGTGGTGTATACCACAACATCTGTATCATGTATACAGACTAATATACTTTTCAAAGTTTCTATGGACCAGAATCCTGCACACAATTCAAAAAAAGTTGCATTGTGTGATTTTCTGTATTGTATTTTAGAATTAAATCACCACTCAAACAAAACTGACAAAGCACACCAGACCTTGCATAATTCAGACCTTTTGACACAGATTTTTAAATTATGTGCAGAATTCCAACAAGAATAAGGTTTCTTCCTCCTCCAAACATCTGTAAAGTTCAGGATGAGAGACTATCCCTAAGTTGAGCAGAAGGCTGACAATAAGAGTATTCAGTTCACTACTTTACAATTAACTGATATTTCCCAATATTAAGATAGTCTTACATATTACCATACTACTATAGCAAATGGACAATCTGTCGAGCTAGATGTTTTTTTAAAGTTCCCCTAAAACAAAAATTTCGCTCCTGGTATTTAGGTTAAAAAAATACTTTTAAAAGTGTTCTTTAAACTACCTCATTCAGATGTGTTTGCTTTTTCAAAATTGTTACTATGTACCTAATAGGAATGTTTTTCACTCACTGGAGAGGCTCAGGTGGTGGTGAATTCTGGTTAAATCTAGGCAGTCATCTGATTCAATCACTACTCAAACCACTCCTGTGGAGATATCTGCCTATGAATTTTCAGAAAGGAGAGCTCTTTTGTGGCCAGAGACTTAACATTAGAGCTGCCATACTGTGTCAGACCAAGGTCCATCAAGCCCAGTATCCTGTTTCCAACAGTGGCCAATCCAGGTCACAAGTATCTGGCAGGTACCTGAAGTCCACAGCTTTCACAATGCTCATCCTGAGGTAATCAGTGGATTTCCCAGGTCCTCTTTAATGGTTTATGGACCTTTCCTCCAGGAACTTGTTCAAACCTTTTTCAAAGCCAGCTACACTAACAGCTTTTACTACTTCCTCCGGTAATAAATTCCAGAGTTTGATTACGTGTTGAGTGAAAAAATATTTTCTCTTATTAGTCTTAAATAGCTTACATTGTAGCTTCATTGTGTGTCCTCTACTCTCTACTTTATGGCGTAAACAACCAATCTACGTTAGTATAGAAATTAATGGACTAGAATGGGTTATATCTCCCCTAAGCCTTCTCTAATCCAAGCTGACTAACACTAACCTTTTAAGCCTTTCCTCATTTTGGTGGCTCTTCTCTGTACCTTTTCTAATTCTGCTATATCCTTTTTAAGATATGACGACCAGAAATGCACACAATATTCAAGGTACAGTCGAAGCATAGAATGATACAGAGGCATTATAATATCCTTGGTGTTATTCTCCGTTCCTTTTCTTATTATTCCTAGCATTTTATTTGCCTTCTGCGACGCTTCCGCTGGGGCCCGAGAGCTTACCAGCTGGAAGTGGCCTTTGAGTGTCCTCTTTTGAATAAAGCTATTTCTATTGTCGCCAAGGATTCTGGGACTTGTAGTATTGCTTATTTCCTTAAGGACAAAATTGTAGTTATGACACGAGTGTTTCAAGGCTGCAAGAATATTTATTGTGGGGACTTTCCAGCGCATCAAAGCTCAAACACAAACAAGCATAAAGGATGCATCTCCAACATATAGGTATTTCAGTAACAGAAGAAAACGTAACAGAAATATCTCAGCACTGCTCAGCTGTTTCTCAGTCCCATAAACTTTCCACAGGACACTGCCCCGTGTGGTTATTCAACAGAAAACAATTAAACTGCAACAGCTGATTGTCTTTCTTACAGCACGGCTTCTTATCCTCAGAAGACAATTAAGCTTATTAAACATAAAACAAGCCTTTCCAATTCTTCAGAAGGTATGGCAAGTACTTTCTATCTTATTTCATACAGTTTCAGTGCTGTTCAACAATGCCTTCTTCCTTTAAACATAAAGAGCAATCCATGGGAAAAGATTCATTTTCTAAAGCTGGCAAACAAGAGTCTATTTGCATTCTTTCAACAGTATTAGAATTACTGACATCTCTTTCAAGTTTGTTCTCCCTGACTTTCTTTCCTTCAGAAATTCCTTGAACTGGTTCAGGAGCAATTCAGCGTGTACAGGCACATTAGCATTGGGAGAGAAAACTTTTCCTTCTGACAACAGCTTGCTTATAGCTTCTAACTCTGAAGGCTCGGCCGTCTTGCTTTTGTCAGTGTTATAACTTTCACCATAGGTAATACTCTCCCCCCACCGAATATCAGTTAAAGGTGTTGGGTCAGCCTTCTGGACAGTAGCAAAGGCAAATGGCTTCTCTAACAATGATTCAGCATTAGAAAATGGTAGCTTTACATTTGGCAGGGTTTCTTAGACAACTGCTGAACCCTTTTTCCCTGCTATCCTCCAGGTTCTGGAATTCAGCTTCCTTATGTCTATTTCCAGTGCCAGTTAGGTACCTGCTCTGAAGAGGCTTTTCTTCCTTCTTTCCTCTACAGCTGCTATAGTCCTTGTTGCTGTATGTCCAATTGCCGTCCCTCCAATGGCTTCCCTTGCTAGCCCTCTTGCTCCAAGGTTCTGCCTTGCTATAACATCCTCTCCAAGGCTCTCTCTCCTTCACCTTCTTCGTAAGGTTCCTTTCTTGCTTGCTCTTTTCCTTCCTCTCCCCTTCCTTTGCACCTTCCCATGCTTCTTCCCGTGCTCCTTCCTGTCTTCACTCTCTGCTCTGTTTGTGGATTTAAAAAGCATTTGCTTCCCGGCACTCCCTGTCCTTCCCCCAGGTGTGACCAATCAGTGAGGAAGCCTGTCTCTCCCTCTGAGCTGGGGCGTGGCCTGAGCTCAGCAGAGAGCTGTGTTTTTTCCTTATCTGGCTTGGAAATCATGTGCACAAGTGCAGTATCATTTATTTCAACAGGATTTTCCTCCACCTCCATCTCCTCCTGGGGACTTTCACCATTACACTTCTTGGACACTGCTGCACCCTGGGCAGAGGGTTTCAACATATTACCCACGATAACACCTGAATCTTTTTCCCGAGCAGTGGTTTCTAAGTTGGTACCTTGCATCG
Organism: Ichthyophis bannanicus; assembly: GCA_033557465.1. Taxonomy (NCBI): domain Eukaryota; kingdom Metazoa; phylum Chordata; class Amphibia; order Gymnophiona; family Ichthyophiidae; genus Ichthyophis; species Ichthyophis bannanicus. The sequence goes on along the minus strand of CM066043.1, from coordinate 121,298,160 downwards.
TGTAACCATAGTTTGGGTTGTTCTTTCCTAGGTGCATAATTTTGCACTTGTCCACATTAAATATCATCTTTCCTTTGGACACCCAGTCTTCAATTTATTAAGGTGCTCTTGCAAATTTTCACAATCCTCTTGGATTCTAACAACTTTGAATAATTGTGTCATCTGCAAATTTGATCACTTCACTCATTATTCCCATTTCCAGGTCATTTATGAATATGTTAAAGAGCAGCAGGCCCAGCACATATCCCTGGAGTACTCCACTATTGACTTTTCTCCATTGAGAAAATCAGCCATTCAGCCCTACTCTCTGCCTTCTATCTTTTAACCAATTTCTGATCCACAATACTACACTGCCTTCAATCCTATGACTTTAATTTCACCAAGAGAGTCGCTCATGAGGGACCTTATCAAAAACTCTGTAAAACCAGATACTCTATATCAATCGGCTCACCTTTGCCTACCTGTTTATTCACAGCTTCAAAAAAAAAACAAAACCACATTTACAGATTAGTAGATAAAACTTTCCTTGGCTAAATCCATGTTGGCTTTCTCCCATTAAACCATGACTATATAGAAAGACTAGGGGACATGCAATGAAGCTACAGGATAAACTATTTAAGACTAATAAAAGAAAATATTTTTTCACTCAACGTGTAATCAAACTGGAATTTGTTACCGGAGGATGTAGTAAAGACTGTTAGTGTAGCTGGGTTTAAAAAAGGTTTGGACAAGTTCCTGGAGGAAAGGTCCATAAACCATTATTAAGAAGGGACCCAGGATATCTATGCTTGACCCAATACAAGCATTGTGGAACCTGTGTCTTTTGGGGAAACTGCTAGGTACTGTCACGCCCTTAGCCCCTTAAAGACAGTGTGGAGGGGCGTGCTTGTCATATGAGAGATTCACCATTTAGCCTTTACCTGACTGGCTGCCTTGTAATGCCTCATGGGAAAGGTAGTCCAGTCAGAAGGTACTTGGCTTCAGGTAAACAAAAACACAAAACACACATTTGTAGTTGGCTTTGAGTGGTAAGGCTTGACAGAAATTTATTGATGAGGTAAACGCTAGGGTCATAAATTAACACCTTTGGATTGTTTCTCCAGGATTCTTTCAAAAATACATCAGGATAACTGAACTCAAAACAAAACAGCTTATAATGTTCTTTAGCATAAAGAAAAGTCCTTTCAACAGCTAATGCTACCAGACACGGTTAGCAGTGCTGTTCAAAACAAACAGAAACAGCTTTTCCTAAAGCAAGTTTTTCTCTCAGTCCAGAACACTTCCCGGCTGTTTGTCTCCTTAAGCACAGTAAAAACATTTCAACAAGAAGTCAAACTCTTCATAGGCAAACAATACTCTATGCAAGGTTTTTAGGAGTAGTGAAATCAAAATCAAAGCTTTTCTTACTTTCACCGACAGCATGGCTTCAGGCTGTGCACTGCACTGGTTAGCAGCTGTTTAACAAGTTGTAATTAGACAGCTGCAGTTTGCTCAGTGTCGTGCCCTCTCTGGCCAAGCGGTAGCCACTGGTATTGCAAGGCTCTGGAGGGTAGTAGTTGTGCCTTCACTGATATAAACCACAAAACACTTCTTTCCAAATTAAAGGGTTTTATTCCCCGTCCCTTGAGGGTACTTTATCTTCAGGAACATAAATCAAATGCCTTGCTTGGACATATAACATAAAGTAACAAAAGCAAACAGAACTTGCTTCCTTCAGCTTCCAAAACAACAAATAAATGAAAAGAACAAAACAACTTAAATACTTCAATATGGTTCTTTCTCCTGTAGCTGACAGCACAGCTTATATCTGCTTTACTTAGAGAGAGCTGCAGCCTGTTGCTTATAACACTAAAGCTAGGACACAAACCAATTACTTATCTGAGAGAGAACTCAGGTTCAATCAAGGTCAAAGAGCAGTCCATCAATTCTGGCATATCATATTCTTCTGCATTTTGATATTCCATTAACTCCGGCTGACTGGAAGGTTCATTCTGGACCTCAGCAGTAACGTGGGAGAATGGCTGGTTAACCTCGTCAGACAGGAAGTTCCTCTCTTCCTTAGAGCTAGTGCCTCTCTGGGAATTACCAGGTATTCTAGAGTTGAGCTTTTCAGGGCACTGCCCCTGCTGGTATTTTAGAATATAGCTCAACTCCTGGTTTGCTCTGCTAGTGGGATAATTAAGGGAATTTCTCTGCCGGTTCAGGCTTCCCTTTTGTAACCCAGCTGAGCTAGATTGGAGAGCTCGTGACGGAGTTTCACAGGGAGCTGTGAGCTTACAATGACTACAAAACTCTTCAGCTTTATCTGGTAAGTAAAACCTTTTTCTTCTAGGGTTTTTAAAACCAGAAGGGGGGATATTTTCAGCCTCTAGATAGTGGAACCTTGTGTGCCTATTTCCATACCTCCAGGGTTGTCTTCTTTCATATGGCAAATCACTCTTGCATTCACTCTGTGCACTGGAACCTGCAACTGCAGTCTTCTTGCGTCTCTCTGGCTCAAACACACTATCTGGCTGTGGATATCTCTCTGCTTCTCTCAGGTCTTCGGTTCCCCTCTGACCTTCGCGCTGGCTCTCTAGTTGCTCCAAAGCCTCATTGTCACTCTCTCTTACATTCTCATACCTGCTCCATGCTTCCCAGGGTTTTAGCTGCCTTTGCTGTATTCCCTCAGAGTATGTCCGTGGCTGCTTCAGCTCCTCTCTCTCTCTCTCTCTCTGATTGTCTGGGAGCCTATTTTATCCCAGTGTTTTCTTGCTCCACCCCCACCCAGCTGAACCCTGTCAGGTAAAGTGAATACCCTTCCTTTGCTGGCTGGGTGTGTCCTCATTGGGCTTTTGCACGTGTTTCTAGGTTGCTCCCGGTAACCATCTGACATTTCCTTGTTTACCCTGTCACTTTTCCTGTGCTCCTTTATGCTGAACTGCATTTTCTCATGTTGTTCGGGGTCTGCACTGTTACATCAGCAAAGGTATTTCTCCTTTAATACAGGACTTTCACAAGTTATCTACAGGCTCTCAGGGTTACCAGACTCTGGAGGTTTTCCTTACGGTTGACTCCCTTCCAAACCCTCTATATTTGAAGATTGGCATAAAGAGCAATCCATGTATGAATCTTCTTCTTCTACAGCCAGGTCTTGTTCACACAGTTGCATTGGCTCTACCTTAGTTTCTGGCTCAGAGGGCTTAGCTTTTGCCCTAAGGGAAGGCAGTCAGCTGTCTCTTGCAACTCTGTAGTGCTCCAAATTAGACAAGCTTCCAATACTCCTACCTGGGTCAAGGCTTGTACCAGCTTCTCCTCGCTCATGCTCTTGCCCTTGCCACCATTCACCTGAGCTTCCTCATCCTGTCCTCCAACTTGTGTTCCTTGTTCCTGCTGTTCTTACTGTTCCAGCTCCATTCCTCTTCCAGTAAGCATTCCTACTCCTCCCTCTCTCTGGATAATCTGACCTAGACTTAAACCTCTCAGGCTTCAGCCCCACCCCTTCTCCTCTCAGGTGTTGGAGATCAAACTGTCTCGTGGCAGCTGAGCAATTGGGGAATTCAGTGACGAAAGGGTTCCTTACCCTGGGCCTGCATTCCCTCTCCTTTTCTCCACTAGGGGCATTCTGCAACCTATTGCAGCTAGGAATTACCTGTTTTCTAGGTGTAAATGGAGTTTTATGTCTGACCTTGTAAAATAAGTCCTTTGATAAGGGTGAATTCCTTCTCTTTGTCCCTGTCTCCTGGGTCCTGATAAGCTTCCTTATCACAGTACGTATGACCTAGATTGGCCACTGTTGGAAACAGGATACTGGGCTTGATGGACCTTGGTCTGACCCAGTATGGCATATCTTATGTTCTTATAATCAGTAATTTTATTCTTTATAATGGTTTCTACCATTTTGCCTGATTTCAGACTCACAGATCTATAGTTTCCTTGATCACCCCTGGAACCTTTTTAAATATTGGCATTACATTAGCCATTCTCAACTCTTCAGGTACTACAGTTGATTTTTAATGATAGTTCACAGATTACCAATAGTAGGTCTGCAATCTCATATTTCAGTTCTTTCAATACCCTTGGATGTATACCATCCAGTCTAGGTGATTTGGTACTCTTCAGTTTATCAAATAGTTGTAATACATCTTCCTGATTCATTGATATTTCTTTCAATTCTTCCAATGCATCACCTTTATATACCATTTCAGGCACAGGTAAATTCCCTACATCTTCTTCAGTAATGACCGAAGCAAAGAACTCATTCCATCTCTCTGCTATGGCCTTGTCTTCATGCAGTGCACCTTTTACTCCTCTATCATCCAATAGTCCAACTGACTAACAGGTCAGTTTCTCTGACTCACACATGCCACTAAGATATCCAGGATAACTTTCTTACAAATTAAGTCTCATGTATTATCTATAGGGGGTACATTCTTCTGTTTTCCTTGTAAATATTGTGTTGTGTACCAGGGAAAGTCAATGTTTTCTTTGATCTCTTACAATCAGAAAGTTTTGTCAAAGATAATGAAGGATTGGAAGGCAGACAGAAGAACCTCCGGGAAGAAATTACTTGTATTCTGCCCTTTTATTTTTAGGATGAGGACTTCTAGTAATATAAAATAAGTTATCTGCTTCCTCCGAGGTACTATTTGGTGCTCTTCTTGCTCCTTGATGTGCCTATAGTTCATTTGCCTTCATACTGTATTTTGCTCTGTTTTCTGAATTTTCACTTGATGTAAACAATTAAAAAGTAAAAAAAAAAAAGTTAGAAGAGGATAGGGCTAAACTGAGAAAGGTGAATAGCAGAGTGCTTCAAAAGAATAAGTAGTAGGCCTGCTACTTATTAACATTTATAAATGACTTGAAAATGGAAAGAATTAGAGGTAATCAAATCTGAAGACAAAATTATTCAAAGTTGTGAGAAATTGTATGAGGACTTTGCGAATCAGACAGGTCAGCCAAATGGCAGATGAAATTTAATGTGGACAAACGCAAAGTAATGCACCTAGGGAAGAACCCCCAAAAACTACAGCTACACAATACAGGGTTCCACATTAGAAGTCATCACATAGGAAAATGATATAGGCCAGTGGCGTAAATTCCAAACAGGGGGCCTCCAAGCAAACTTTTGCTGAGGGCCTCCTATTATTGCAGTGGCATGCCCCTCCTGCCACTGCAGCAGGTGCTTCCCCACCTCCCCCTACTATGGCAGAAGCAGCAAATTTACTTTATCATGTTTGCCATGCTGTCTCCATTCTGGTAAGTTTGCTGCAGGCCCAGCAGCTGTTCTCCACCAGGCCGAAGTATCACGGTGCAGCTGTTATCATGAGACTTTGGCCCAGTAGGCAACAGACACCAGGCCTATGGCAAACTTACAGGAGTGGAGGCAACGCAATCACCTGATAAGGTAAGTTTGCCACGCTGCCTTACTGCCGCTGTATGGGCCCCCTTTCTGCCCAGGACCCCCGCCCCCTCCCCACATTGCAGGCACTGCTTAGACAGAATTTGCTCTACGAAGCCTACATCTGTGGCGTAAACAAGTTAAAATCTGTTCTGGCCATGAAAACAAACAGAATGCTAGGAATTTTAAGGGAAGGAATGGTAAATAGAACAGAGTATCATAGTGCCTCCGTATCACTACATGGTGTGACCACATCTTGAATATTGTATGCAGTTCTAGTTGCCTAATCTCAAACAATATATATGCACAACTAGAAAAAGATAAAGAAAAATGTTGACCAAAATGATTAAGAGGATGGAATGACTGAGGAAAGCCTAAACAGATTAGAGCTCTTCAGCTTCAAGAAAAGATGGCTGAGGAGAGATATGATAGAGATCTATAAAATCCTGATTGGAGTGGAATAAATCAATGCAATAAGACTAGGGAGCATGCTATAAAGTCACAAAATAGGAGAAAATAATTTCTTCTAGTTTCAAAAGTACTAACACATAATTAAGAGCTCATTGCCCAAGGATGTGGTAAAAGCAAGTTCTGTAGCTGGGTTTAAAAACAGGCCCCAAATTTGGACACAGTCCTGGAGGAAAAGTCCATGAAGCTTATCCCTGGAAAAATTGGATCATAGGCCAGGTACTTATGACCTGGACCGACTAATGCTGGAAAACAAGATACTAGGCTTCGACCTTTGGTCTGACCCTGTATGGCAGTTTGATTATTAAAACCTATCTCCATACAGGAATGACTCTGGGGGCAGCAAGACTGTAGGATTCAGTGAATGGGCATGTGCTGGGGCTGGGAAAACTAGAAGGCAAGCTACAGTCACGAGAAGAGAAGGGGAAAAGCATCTCAGTAGTGCTCATGTAGCATCAGTGGGACAACTGAGGCTGTAAGTGCCTAGGGTGGAGAAGTAAGAATTCTACATATCACTATGGCAGTTAAACAACCTTATGTGGGGTGGGAGAAGGAAACTCAGCAAGTTTTCACAAGAGTGACAGAAATATACACGTTGAAAATGTGTTTGAGCGTGAGAAAGACAAACACTGTCCTGATTAAGAGATCTAAAGCAACCAGTCCAAAAGTATGGGCAGGAAACCTTTACATGAAAACTTTTATTAATCTTTACCAAAGGAGGCCAAACCTAACACAGGCCGTGTTTCGTGTGATACTTCGTCAGGGGGTTTTTTTTAGGCTCACTTGTAAACATGAGTGAAAAACGAACACGCCGTGGTAGGGAAAAACCACAGCTCGGCTTATAAAGCCATATCTCTTTCACGGGAGTAAAAATCTCACCATGCGTGCGTCTTGCGTAACCTGTCAAATGCAAAACTATGAGATATAAAACCCCGAAGAGTCTAAAGTCTGTAGATTGGTCGCGTGAATGATCTATAAATCTGTAAATGTATGTGTATGTGTATCGGCAGACGCGGAGGACGCAGCATAGAAGGACACAATGAATAGCAAAAGGATGTGAACAGGATGGAGTCGGTGCAGAGGGTGGCTACTAAAATGGTTAGTGGTCTTCATTATAAAGCATATGAGGACAGACTTAAGAATCTTAATATGTACACCTTAGAGGAAAGGCGGGATAGAGGTGATATGATTGAGATGTTTAAATATCTCCGTGGTATAAATGTTCAGCATGCCGTGGATCACGTGGGTGATCGGCCCTTTAAATTGGAGGGCGCCATCGGGCGCACCGGAGATCCCTGCGGGCAGTCAGCCCTTTTTCAAGCAGCAGCACACTATGGATCATGTGGGCAATCGGCCCTTTAAATTGGAGGGTGCCATCGGGTACGCCTGCGCCAGAGGGCCTCGCCAAAGGGCCCTTAGGCGAGGACCAAGAACGCCCTGGAGCAAACCGTTAACCCAAGCCCCAGGCGCCCTGCTATTGCTCCTGCTTCCCATACCTGCATAGAACTTGCTGCTCCCCATCGATTGCCTAGATCTTGCTTCCCACTGCCTGCTTAGAACTTGCTGCCCATTGCCTGCATTCAACTTTGCTGCACAGGCTACAGTCTCCCCACTACCTGGACTAGTAACTCACACTGCGTAGTATGCTATCCCCACATGCAACTCAATATATATTGCTTAGTGTCATAGTGTCCAGAATCCTTAGCCACCCATTGCGTTGAAGATAACATACGCTCATAGCCATCACTACTCCTCCTCTACTATGGCCCCACATTACATTGTCCTTCTCTTCCTCATACTCCCCAACTGCCTCCCCTCCTACCAACACCCTCACTCCTCTCCCCCCCTACTCTCCCACCTCCTTCCTCACCTCCCCCTCCATCCTGTCCTCTAACCTTGCATCTGCCCTTGAGCTTCATCACACCCTCCCCCTCATTCAACCAACCCCTCTCTCTTTAAGGCAACCCCACCTTCGCTTCCGCCATACGGCCTCCGCTTTACCCCACTCCCTACTTCTCCTCCTCTTCTCATCAGGTAATATCAACCATAACCCCGGCCCCCCTCGATTTCTCTCACCCTAAGAAGAGTTCCTCATGTACCCTATCTAATCCCATCCATATCCCACTCCTTTCCCCACCCACCCTCCCTCATGCCAATCATCCATAGATGTTAACCCAAACCCTACCCCCTCCAGAGCTCTGTCTGTCTCACTCTAAAAAATAGATCCTCACGAATCCTACCTGATAGGCACACCCACCTGTACCCTGGCCCCTCTAGACCTCATTATCATTCTGGTAATAGCTCTCCACGTAACGGCCCCACTAGACCGCCGTCTTACTTTGGAAAGAAATCCTCCCATAACTTATCTAACCTTATCCATATTCCTCTCCTTTCTCCTTCCCGTTCTCATGTGCCCTATGGAACGCATGCTCAGTCTCTAAGAAACCTGTTCTTACGCATGATCTCTTCATATCTAGAGCACTACACCTGCTTGCCCTAACTGAGACCTGGCTCCTCCCAGACGATACTGCATCCATTGCTGCTCTCTGCCACGGGGGCTACCAGATCTCCCATACACCTCGAACCACTGGTCGCGGTGGAGGTGTTGGGCTTCTACTTTCTCCCTCTTTCCAATTCCAATCTCTCCCTCAGTCACACTCCTCCCTCTCTTTCGAAGTCCACTCCATTTGCCTCTCCTCACCACTTCACCTCCAGATAGCTGTTATTTACCGCCCACCCAACAAATCAAAAGCGACCTTCCTTACTGACTTGGCTCTCCACCTTCCTCGATCCCTCTTCCCCCACTCTTATTCTCGGCAACTTTAATATTCACGTTGATAACCCCTCTGATCCCCACGCTTTAAAGTTCCTTGCCCTCACTTCCTCGTTTGACCTACAACTCTGCTCCACTGCCCCCACCACGTACACGGCCACTGCCTGAACCTGGTACTCTTCTCTAACTCCTCTCCCTCAAACTTCACAACTCAATCCTTCCTTCTTCTGGATCATCACCTCTTAACCTTTAATCTTCAGCTTCCACTGTTTCAACCTCATCCTGTCTCCTCCAACCTGTTTAGAAATCTTCATAATATTGATCCCCTGACTCTCTCCTCTACCATTTCTCCATCTCTCTCCTCTATTGTGTCCTCCAAGTCCGTCGATGAGGCAGTATCCTCTTATAATGCTGCACTATCCTCTGCTCTTGATACTCTTGCCCCACCCACCCCTTGTCCTGTCAGACTTTCTACCCCCCAGCCCTGGATTTCACCTATAACCCGTTATTTACGCACATGTGCCAATTCTGCTGAACAGGCCTGGGCCACATCCCACTATCCGGAAGACCTTATTCACTTTAAATTCATGCTCAGCTCCTTCCACTCAGCCATAGCACTTGCCAAACAAGAATACTACATCCATCTGACTAACTCCCTCGCCTCTGATCCTCGCCACCTCTTTAATACCCTCAATTCTCTCCTCAAGGTGCCCCCACCCCCGGTCCCTCCCTCCTTCTCTGCCCAAACCCTAGCAGACTACTTCCATGACAAAATCCACAAGATCACCCTCTAAATCCCCACTCCCTCATCAACCTCCCTCCCCTCCCCAATTCTCCTCCCCCATCCATACATTCCTCTGCTACCCTCTCCTCCTTCCCTACGATCTCCGAAGAGGACACCACATTCCTCCTCTCCTCCTCCAAACCCACCACTTCTTCCTCTGACCCCATCCCCACCCATCTCCCCCACCATTGTTCCATCCATTTCTCATATTCTCAACCTTTCACTCACCACTGCAACTGTCCCAGTCAACTTCAAACATGCTATTGTCACACCTCTCCTCAAGAAACCCTCACTCGATCCCACCTGCCCTTCTAACTATCGACCCATCTCCCTCCTTCCCTTCATTTCTAAACTACTAGAACAAGCAGTCCACCGCCGCTGCCTTGACTTCCTCACCTCCCATGACCTCTTGGACCAACTACAATCAGGCTTCCGGCCCCTACACTCCACTGAAACGGCCCTTACGAAAGTCTCCAATGACTTGCTCCTGGCTAAATCTAAGGGATTCTACTCTGTCCTCATCCTCCTCGACCTCTCCGCGGCATTTGACACTGTTGACCATAATCTTCTCCTTAACATCCTCTCCTTGCTTGGCTTCAAGGACTCCATCCTATCCTGGTTCTCCTCCTACCTCTCCCATCACTCCTTTAGTGTATGCTCTGGGGGCTCCTCCTCCTCCCCCACTCCGCTCCATGTTGGTGTTCCACAGGGATCCATCTTGGGCCCCCTCCTTTTCTCCCTTTATACCCAATCCATTGGCGCACTAATTTCCTCCCATGGCTTTCAGTACCATCTCTACGCCGACTCCCCCCAAATCTACCTCTCTACGCCTAATATCTCTCCAGCAATCCAGACCAAGATCTCAGCCTGCCTTTCCGACATCGCTGCCTGGATATCCCATCGCCGCTTGAAACTGAACATGGCCAAGACTGAACTCCTCATCTTTCCCCTTTCTCAGTCTCAGTGGATGGATCTACGATCCTCCCTGTTCCCTCAGCCTGCAATCTGGGGTTATCTTTGACACCTTTCTCCTTCTCCACACACATCCAGCTCGTAGCTAAGACCTGCTGCTTCTTCCTCTTCAACATTAGCAAAATCCACCCCTTCCTTTCTGAACACACTACCAAAATGCTTATCCACTCCTTAATTTCCTCTCGCCTAGATTACTGCAACCTTGCCGGTCTCCCCGCGAATCATCTCCTTCCCCTTCAATCTATACAAAATTATGCTGCTCGACTAATATTCCGCCAGTCTCACCATGCCCACATTACTCCTCTTCTCAAGTCACTTCATTGGCTCCCCATACAATTCCATATACAGTTCAAACTTCTCATACTGACCTATAAATGTATTCACTCTGCGGCCCCTCAATACCTCTCATCCCTTATCTCCCCCTACATCCCCTCTCGGGAACTTTACTCCGCTAACAAATTACTTCTATTTAGGCCTTTCACTCGCACAGCTAACTCATGCCTTTGCTCCTTTCACCTTGCTGCACCCTACGCCTGGAACAACCTACCTATGTCTATACGCCAAGCACCCTCATTGGCCCTCTTCAAATCCAAGTTGAAAATCCACCTCTTCACTGTTGCCTTCAGATCCTGACTTCAACCCTTATCCCAACATTCTCCCATGACTGAATTACACAGACCACATTATGCTTTGCACCGAACTATCGCTTTGTATTGTTGTACTAGATTGTAAGCTCGGATGAGCACGACTCTGACGAGCAGGGACTGTCTATTATATGTATATCTTTTATATGCATGCATGTCATACCTGTACAGCGCTGCATGCTCAGCGCTATATAAGTGCTAAATAGTAGTAATAGTAGTAGTAGTAGTAGTTCAGGGAGAGAGCCTCTTTCAACTGAAAGAAAAGTTCTGCTATGAGGGGACATGGGATGAGGGTGAAGGGGGATAGATTCAGTAGTGATATGCGGAAATATCTCTTTACAGAAAGAGTAGTGGATCCGTGGAATAGTCTCCCAGTGGAGGTGGTAGAGATGAGGACAGTAACTAAATTCAAAAAAGAATAGGACAAACACAGAGGATCTCTAAAGGTAAAAAGGGGACTGCTGTAGTTGTTGATATGGAAGGACAGACTAGATAGGCCATGTGGTCTTTTTCTGTCATCATATTTCTATGTTTCTATGCTGAGCAGTATGGAAAAATCAAATACAGAACAAATTATCAGAAGCAGGGCTGTATGAAGACAACCAAGGTGTGAAGATAGACTCAACAACCTTCACTTTCACCTATGCTGATACTACATTACTGACATAGTGAAGACGATCTGAAACATTTGCTTCTCAAGAACAAGGAACAGTCTTAAAATTGGCCTGCACCTTAATGTAAAGGCAAAGATCCTGATAACTGGCAAAATCAATAAGTTCATTGTTGATGGAAAAGAAATTGAAATAGTGGACAACTTTAACCTACTTGGATCAATAAAGAAATGACAAGCAGTCAAGAAATCTAACACTGCACTGCTCTTGGTAGAATGGCTATTTAGGATTTAGACAAGATTCTCAAGAGCAGAGATGTCTCTCTCCATACAAAGTTTCAACTTGTTCAAGCCATGGCATTTTCAATAACGTCATATGGCTGCGAAAGTTGTACAGTAAAAAAGTTAGGAAGAAAATCAATGCCCTTGAATTATGGTGTTGGCAATGAATACTGTGTATACCATGGACTGCTCTAAGAACAAACCAGTCAGTACTAGAGGAGTTCAAACCTAAGCTTTCTTTAGAAGCTCAGATGACAAGACTTCAACTTTCATACTTTGGATACATCATGCAAAGAGATAGATTGTTAGCAAAAAGACATCATGCTTGACAAGGCTAAAGGTCAATGTAAAAGAAGGCAGACAACAATGAGATTGATCGATCAATACAACAGCAGCTATGGGTGCCACTTTATCAACAATGAGCCAACTGACTGACACAGTTTAGGTCAACTATCCAAAGGGTTATCATGAATAGGCAGAATCTATGGCTCTTAACATGGACAAAATTGAGCAGACTGGTTAGGTCAAACTGGGGATTTTTCTGCCATCAGCTACTATGGCTCCTATATACTAAGCTGCATTAGCTGCTTAAACATGGCAATCCGCCACATGCTAACAGTATGGGCCTATGCTAAGCAGCTAAAGCACTGTTAACTGTTAAACAGAAAGGGCATGCAATAGGGAGGCAATGCACTTTAGTCAACATGTAGAAAATACCTCAGTATTAACTGTTAACACTATTAACGTGGCAGATAAACAGAGCAGAGCAGAAGTGTAGCCAACTGTGTCATTAGGTTAATGTGATGAATATTTCTCTGCATTATCTGAATGGCAAAATATTCGGGATGCTCCCAAAGTAAAATTGAAAGATGGCAGGTTTGTTCTTTGACATATGCTAATTGATATGGCACTAATTGATATATAACATATGAGCAGAGATGTCCTTAGTGCTTTGTCAGGCCTTCTATCCTGGAATGGTTTACTGTAGATAAGTTTCTTTTGTGGGATTTGGGGAGATCACATGCTGCGATTCATGCTGTGCTTACCAATTGACTGCCTTTTTATACTTTTTGTTAGATCAAATATTTAATGGGTCCCCCACCTATCCTTTCTACATTTCTTATAATTGTTTTGTGCCATGGTGCGCTTGGACTGCATCTCTTTGTTGGTGGTTTATGGCATGAAATGCACACATTTCTCTTATGGACATCTTCTGTAATTTATTTTGATGTACATTTTGTATGTAATCTTGTTTATATTTTAATGCCTTCTGGATTGTATCTTAGAGTTTCTCCTTATTGGATTCCTTCCCCCCCCCCCCCCCTCCTTGGCTGAAGTCAGACTGGTAGAGTTGTTCTTGATTTTGTATTATGTTTTAATGTACATTTTATATGATATATTTGTTTACGTTCCAGACCCCTGATGCAGGCTGATTGCCAAACCTAGTCGGCCTTGAACCTTGAAGGTTTCTGAAGATTTTTTTATACTTATACTTGTGGTGTGGCCATCTTCCTTTGCTCCTTGTGGACTTTTGTGCTTTGCTGCTCTTTCCTTTAACCCAAGTTAACTGCACAACCTAACTGCACTTTAGTAAATAGATGCTTATGTGACTATGGGACATGTTTATTAAAGTTTAACATACATTAATGAAATAAACATATGTTAAGTGCCACTGTACCCATAGAAAAAAAACAGAGCTGTGGACACTTAATGTATGTTAAAACCTTTAGTAAATATGCCCTTAAAAAAGGTGGCATGCTACTTCGCTAGACGATATACAGCTGTGATCAGGTTTTAAATTTAAATGTGCTGGTTAAGTCACAGAAGTTTTGAAAATAATCCAGCTACTTTGAACCCCCCCCCCCCCAAAATATGGTGAAAGATGCCACCAAAAAAATTAAAGAAAATAAATCCTGTTAAGACACAAGATGGATACAAAAATGCAGACCTGAAGAACATAAAGAGAAAATTAGTATTCCTGAGCAGCTGCTTGAGATCAAAGGACCTCCCTTAATTCTGCATGCTAATTTTGACTTAAAACAAAGGATGTAAGTGACAACCTTCCTTATGTCCAAGGATGGCTCTCATAGCATAAAGGAAAATAAAAATAAAATACATTTTAAAAAACCTATTTAAGTTCTTTTTATCATTTTTTTTACAAGCCAAGACTTTCAGAAAAAGCGCATAAAACTAGGCAATGTATGTGCACATTACATTTAACAGATAAATAAATAACATGGAGAAAGGCTCCTGCAAGTACAGATTAACGATACAGAAGTCAAGACCTACAGTAACTGAACTATGTACAAGACATGTTAAGGGGTTAGGTGCTTAGCATGCATTATGTTGACTCTAGTATACCTTTTTCTGCGGCTCTTTGCAAAGCATCATCAATTCTTAACAGTTCTCTCTGTTTAGCTTCTTGTGACAACTTTTCTTCCTTTACAGCATCATATTTAATACCTTTAAAAAGCAGAATACATGTAAGAAAAGCATCACTTCAATAATAAATCTGTTCAGTGCTTAAATAAACCCTTTTAACTCTACCCATCCATGTGTTAGGCTCTAAAGGTTAACCACATCACAGATCAACTTGTTACTGTAGCTTGTATGAAACCCACTTAAAGCACGTCCATCATAAAAAAGAAAGGCTTCCTTCTAATGAACTTAGTAGCAAAAGCTAACAAAGCAAAATAAGTATAATCAAAAATAAGTTTTTTACACTGATGATTGAACATTTAAAGCAGGGACAAGGCTATTAGTCCTGCTGCTCTGTCACTGCAAAGCTAAGATGGGGAGGGTTGTCCTCAAACTCCTGAGTTTGTGAAAGAGAGGAGGAAGGGTTCCTGGGGTCTCCACTACCACACTGTAGGAATTTACAGCCACTATGAGCATTTACTAAACTCATGGGTCAGCCATGCGTTTTCTGGTATGTTTCAAGACCAGCAGAACTGGCCCACAAGTTTTGAAAATGCTTTTGTGAGCCAACTAAGAAGGCTGCAAGTGGCAAATAGCACATGTGCCAGGGGCAGCTGACTCCTGAGTACTAAGGGCCTGAATTTATAACCCGACACCTATGTGTGAAGTTAATATTAAGCACTCAGAACCTGTCCCAATAACAAACGCCAATACACATATTTACACCTGCTCTAAAGCTAGTATGAAATGTATACATGTACTTAAAATGTATTTGTGTATTTGCATATATGCTCCTAGAACATCTACACAGTACACACAATCTGATCACCATGCTTACTTACACACAAGTACACTGCTACACATTTTTACAGAAGGCTTTTTCTGCATGTAAAAAACAGGCCTTATGCAGGAAATACACATTATAAAAAATTACTGCCCAACTGACTATCATGTTTATGGTCAATTAAGCAGTATTTGCAAAATGACAACTTACAGACATCAACAAGGACCATGTTGTACAAGTCAAATGAGACAAAATATTAGATTATGGCTATAATACTGCTGTGTTTTAATCTCAGAAAAAGTGACCTGTGCAAATGCTGCCCTTATAAATGGATGTGTAACACAACATGAGTAGCCCTGAAGTATTAGGGGACTATATGGCCATAAGTGCTAAAATATAAAAATGAGTGAAATAATGTAATTTAGAGATTATCCAAAAACTTTATGAAACAAATTATATAACTGCAGCCTTCAAATAACTGTCTGAAAAAAGTTCACATTTAGCAACATTGGTGTTTTGAATCATGAGAAATATACTGTAAGTATAAAGAACCAAACCAAATCCACATTATCAAAACTAAAATAAAATGAATAAATAGATGTTTTCACTGTGAACAACAATCATAGGCTCAAAAGAATACTATGCCAATGACATCCTATATAACGCTTTGAAAAATATTATGAAAGCAGCTGTGCCATATAAATGTTGGGCTTGATTACTAAATGTTAATGCAGAGTAAGTGCCATGATCACCATAAATATAAAAGGATCGGTGTGGCATTTAGCATGCCCCTTGTTTTCAATCGACTAACAGTGAGGAATACAGCCAGCCATCTACTATCCCTTTTGCCAAGTACTCTATCAATTTTCTCACATACTCCTTCAAAGTGATACTTACTAATATTTTAAAATAGTTTTGGAGAAATATGTACACAGTATTTCTTAGCAAAAGTGTAGGTACTCATATGCAGGGTTCATTAACACAAGGTCCACGGATCACTTTTAGCAGGCAATGAAGAAAGGTGCACTACATTTATGACAGAATTGATTGGATTTAGCCAAGTGGGTAGTAATTTGAAACATCACCTTAAATATTACATTTTACAAAATACATTTCTGGATTGTATACCAAATCAAAACTGTGTACATACTCCTAGAAAAAGAGAGATTAAAAAACAAAGTTAAAGTTACTTACTCGCTCCTGGGACAACTAGTATGTACAATCCTTCAAGAGTTGCCACCACTGCTTCACCATATAAATTTTTCCAAGGAATTTTAAGTGTGAGTTTATCTACATAGGGGGAGAAAAAAAAAACACACATGATTAACATGGTTCCGGGTTCCATTTTTATGAAAAAAAAAAAAAAAGTTGTCAGCTAATTAGCTGAGCAAATAACAGATTACAGGCTAGTTCTCAGTCTAATTGGTGTTTGACATGACATCTTAGTGACTCAGTGGTTTTCTCCGGAAACACATTTTCACAGGAGAAAATTCAGTTTCAGAACAAGACGTAGCACAGAAAGCAAATCTAAAGCAGATATGGATGAGGTGCCTAGTGGTTAGAGCAGCAGGTTGAGAACTAGAAGAAAGGGTTCACATCCTTTTCCCACTGATGTTTTGTGACCTTGGGCAAGTCAATTCACCTACCATTACTCCAGGAACGGTTTTGATTTGAAGCCATCTTGAGCAGAGAAATAACTTGCATACTTAACTGCTTGAGGTCAGATTTAGAAAATATTTGAGTAATTAAACCTAAGATCCAAGTATTAAAAAAAAAAACAACCCAACAGAAATAGAATAATCTGGCTAGATCGATGGCTTTCGATGCTATTAACCATGAAATCCCTTTTGGGAGTTTGGATGATTTAGGCTCATCAGTAGCGCTAACCTCCCTGGTTACAAATTTTCCAAACAGGAAGGATTTAGCAAATTGACTTCTTGTTATTCCCCAGATTTGTTTCCTTTGAAGTGCCTTAGGGGTCAGTACTCTTCCCCTTTTGAATTTACTCCAAGCCCATACACACACACTTTCTATGCAAAGCCAGAGTCCTCCACGTGCAGATATCATCCAAATATTGGGACAAAGGGGGGAGATAGTCTAACACGATCACTGCAGCATTCTGTTACACTAGCACTGCCTAGACCTGATGTGCCGCCTCTGCGGCTGGGGGAAGGGCAGACTTCCCCGATTGAAAGTCCTAGCACTTCGGGGAGACAGACTACTGACGAAACTGAGAGTGCAGAATCATCCACAAGTATAGAATCTCCTGCAGCTATAGAAAGGTTTTCTCAGAAAACATACGATTTAAGAAGTATTGGCGGTGCCAGTAAAAAAGTAATGCCCCTACGTCAGGTACCTGGCCTGCCTATCAGGGACGATCAGGGACAGATGGCTTTAGGACCTACCAGCTTGATTTACGTACCATTTTCTACAACCGATTTGTTAAATTGGAAAACACATTATGCATCCTATACTAGCAAGCCTCAAGATTTAACTGAATTAATGAGCAGTATTATGCAAACGCACCAGCCTACCTGGTCAGATTGTCATCAGCTCTTGTCTACTTTATTTACTACTGAAGAAAGAGTGAGAATTGTGCAGGCATCCACTAAGTGGTTAGAAGAAAACTTTGTTGAAAGAGCTAATTTAAATCCTCAGCAAGCAGCAGCTGCAGCTTTTCCAAACGAAGATCCTGGATGGGATCCAAATAGTGAAGGGGGGGCAAGAGCTTTAACACAGTTTCGCCAAGCCCTATTACAAGGCCTAAAAAAGGGAGGCCAAAAAGCAACGGATATTGGAAAAGTAGCGGAAGTAATACAAAGTCCAAATGAAAGTCCTGCAGCTTTTTATGAGCAATTATCTGAAGCAGTTAGACGGTATACCCCATATGATCCAGCAGCTATGGAAAATTTGCGCATGGTAAACGCAGCTTTTGTAAGTCAATCCCAAGGGGATATTAAATGAAAATTGCAGAAAATGGATGGCTTTGCAGGTATGAATACAGCACAATTGATGGAAGTTGCTCAAAAAGTATTTATAAAACGTGATAATGAAAGAGAAAGAATGTGAACGAAAAATGAAAAAGAAAACAGATTTTTTTAGCCACAGCTTTGGTAGAACAGCGAGGGAGAAGTTTTTTCAACAGAAGAATGAGAGGGCGTGGGAGGAGTCGAGGAAATAGCCTACCCCCACTAGGTGAGAACCAATGTGCCTATTGCAAAGAGGAGGGGGCACTAGAGAAATGAGTGCCCGCAGAGAAACCCTACCTCACAGAGGGGAGGAGGGAGTTTGAGAGGAAGAGGGCGTAACCAGAATCAAGCAGGAACAGGTCGTATGCAGTTTCAGCAAAAAAGAGAAGAGGCTATTGAAGCAGTTGCAGTGGCAGAAGCAGAATACAATAGTGATGAAGATTAGGACAGACCGGGTTCTGAGTTTACTCTGGGTCCCCAAGAGCCTATGGTCTGCATGAAGATAGGGGATCAATACATGAACTTTATGATAGATACAGGAGCTGAACATTCAGTAGTAGCAAAACCAGTAGCTCCTTTATCTAAATGAACTGTCACTATTGTTGGAGCCACTGGGTCAAAAGCAACTAAACCATTTTTACAGAATCGCATGTGTGAATTAGGAGGACAAAAGATAACACATCAATTTTTATATATACCAGAATGCCCTATTCCACTTTTAGGTCGAGACATGCTTGCTAAACTGCAGGCACAGATAACTTTCACTGAAGGAGAAATGCAAATGTCTGAACACAAATCCCAAACCTGCAGGATTAATGACACTAACAGTTCCACGAGAAGAAGAATGGAGATTCTACAGCATTTTTCCTGTCAAGAAAGCAACTATTCCTATTGAAATTTCAGCACCACCTGGCGTATGGGCAGAAGATAATCCACCTGGCCTAGCAAAGAATATAGCCCCAATTCTTGTAACTCTCAAATCAGGAGCAGAACCTGTGCATGTGAAGCAATATCCTCTTCCACGACCAGCAATAGAAGAAATTCATATCCATTTGAAGAGATTATTGAAACATGGATTACTAAAAGAATGCCAATCATGGAATACTCCTTTACTTCCAATCAAGAAACCTGGAGGTGACTACAGACCAGTACAAGATCTGAGAAGAGTCAATGATGCAATTGAAACTATACATCCAGTAGTACCGAATCCATACACACTGCTGGGATTAATTCATGCTGAAGCTACTCACTTCACTGTTCTAGATTTAAAGGATGCTTTCTTCTGTATACGGCGTGCCCCTGCCAGCCAGCTTTTATTTGCATTTGAATGGAAAGATCCAACAACAGGAAGAGGAGGCCAACTTAACTGGACAAGATTACCACAAGGATTCAAAAATTCATCAACAATCTTCAGTACTTCACTCAGCAAGGATTTATCAAGTTATCCAGTTATCCCAGGAGAAAGAATTCTTCTTCAGTACGTAGATGATTTGCTGATTGCCACCAACTCAGAAGAAGGTTTGCAAGCCACAAGTGAACTTCTACATCTCTTGAATGAAGCAGGATACAAAGTCTCCAGAGCAAAAAGCACAGCTATGCCAAAAAGAAGTCAAATATTTAGGTTTTCAGCTATCCAATGGAACACAAAGACTGGGATCAGAACGCAAAGAAGCAGTACGCAGCATTCCAATTCCAACTACCAGAAGACAGGTAAGAGCTTTTTTAGGTGCAGTAGGATACTGTCGAATATGGATACTTAACTTTGCTCTAATTGCAAAACCACTATATCAAGCCATCAAAGGATTGGAACAATCTCCATTAGAATGGGGACCTGAACAAGAAACAGCATTCAAGACTCTGAAGACAGCCCTGATGACATCACCAGCCCTTGGACTACCAGATGTACAGAAGCCATTTCGTCTATATGTTCATGAGTCACAAGGAAATGCCTTAGGAGTGTTGACTCAGCCACTTGGATCTTGGCAGCGACCTGTAGCGTATCTAAGCAATTGGACATTGTTGCAAAAGGATGGCCACCTTGTCTGAGAGCCATCGCAGCTACAGCACTTCTAGTAACTGAAGCAGACAAGCTCACTCTAGGACAAAATCTCTGTGTAGTAGTGCCACATTCTGTTCAAACCCTTATGGACCACAAAGGAAATTACTGGTTCACCAACTCACGAATGCTAAAGTACCAGAGCATGTTGTGTGAAAATCCTAGATTGCAATTGATGGTCAGTCAGGCCTTGAACCCAGCTACACTGTTACCAATTGGAACTGACCCTCCTGATCATGACTGCATAGAAGTCATGGATACTGTATTCTCAAGTCGACCAGACCTGACAGATGTACCTTTTGAAGATCCAGAACAAACTTTCTTCGTGGATGGAAGCAGTCTTGTCAATGGACATCGTTGTGCTGGATATGCAGTAGTAACCCTGAATCTTGTAATTGAATCTTCAGCCCTAGCCTCAGGAACATCAGCACAGTAAGCAGAATTGATAGCACTCACAAGAGCACTAATACTGGGAAAAGGACTCTGTATAAATGTATACACAGATTCTAAGTATGCATTCACAACATTGCATGCTCATGGAGCCTTGTACAGAGAGTGGGGATTGATAACTTCAGGAGGAAAATCTATCAAATATGGTCCAGAGATATTGACATTGTTAGATGCTGTATGGGCCCCTGAGAAAGTTGCAGTTATGCACTGTCGAGGAAATCAAGCAGGAAAAGGAGAAATTGCACAAGGGAACAGATTTGCAGATGCCTCTGCTCGTAAAGCAGTCATTACCGGACAGACTAACTCAGAATATTACAATTCAAGCAGTTCTATTTCCTGTACCTCTTAATTCATGGGATCCCAGATATACTACAAAAGAATTGGACTATTATTGTGAACAAGAAGGGGGAGTACTCAGAAATGGATGGATAGAACTTCCACCACAGGAGGGGAGTCAACCTCCTGGACAAATAGTGATTCCTGAAGCATTAAGTTTAGCCTTTGTTCAAGCATTTCATCAAGCAACACATTATGGAAAAACTGCAATGACAAAAACTTTGAAACCTCATTTTTATATTTCTTTGTTGGGACCTTTGACAGCTTCAGTAGCTCGTCAATGTAAAACATGTGCCAAAAACAATGCCAAGCAAGGTCCTAATCTACCAATAAGAATTCAATCAACAGGAGTTACTCCCATGAGTAATTTTCAAGTGGACTTTACTGAAATGCCAAAAGCAAATGGATACCGTTACTTGCTTGTTCTAGTGTGTACCTACTCTGGGTGGATAGAAGCTTTTCCCACCAGGACTGAGAAAGCCAGAGAGGTCACTAAAGTCCTACTTCGTGAAATTGTTCCAAGATTTGGAATACCATTAGTCATAGGGTCAGACAATGGGCCCTCATTTATATCCCAAGTAACTCAACAGTTAGCTAAAGCTCTACAGATACAATGGAAGTTACACACAGCATACAGACCTCAGAGCTCAAGGAAAGTAGAGCGAATGAATAGAACTCTGAAATCTCAATTGTCCAAACTTTATCAGGAAACACATTTAAAATGGCCACAGGTACTTCCAATAGCTCTTTTAAGGATACGCTCAGCACCTACTAAGTCATTAGGACTTTCTCCCTATGAGATTTTGTATGGTAGACCTTCACCTATTGTCAAAGGGATCAAAGGGGATATGAAGCAGATAGTTCTTGCCTAGTAATTTCAGATCCTATTAGCACTAAGTTCTATTTTGCAGAATCTTCACAAATAAGGGTACAAGACCAATTACCCATCAACCTGACTGAACCGCTGCATCCTTACAAGCCCGGTACTTCGGTGTGGGTCAAAGACTGGAAGAAGACACCGTTGGAACCATACTGGAGAGGACCATATAATCGTCATCCTGTCAACAACTACAGCAGTGAAAGTTGCAGAACTCGAACCCTGGATTCATCACAGCAGAGTGAAATCAGCAGCAGCTCCAGAGCCAGACCAGTGGACATCAGAACCAATGTTCCCTCTAATTTTCTGTAGGCTGTGTGCGCATAAAATATCACCTGTGTGCAGCTTTTGAAGGAAGGTTAAATTTTTGTGCGCCACATTATGACACTCGGAGTTATATACTTTAAAATTTGACTACATGTCAGAATACAGTATGTACACCACATTGATTTTAATCAAATTAAATGAAAATAGACGATTACTAAATGAAGCGGGAAATTTCTAGTAATTACAATCATAACTTTTAAATTTTAAGACGTCTGTGTTGTTTTCTATCAGAATCAGAGCCGTAATTTTTGTGCGCTCTGTTGTAAAGTATGTGCGCTCGCTCGGCGAGGTGTGTGCGCGCGCACACGCGCACAGCTTAGAGGGAACAGTGATCAGAACATGATCCAGAAGTTCCATTGCGACTAACTTTGCAAAGACAAGCAAATTAAAAAATTCAGGAAAATTTTAAAAGAGATTGTGCTAATATAGAATTCCTGAATCCCAAGAGACTATTTGTTTATTCTGAAGAGATTATTATCAACAGAAGGAGACTGTATTATGGACTATATTATTTGAAAATCTTTGTGCCATTTTGATCAACAGTGCAGACTAAAAGGACTGTGTTTATTGAAATACGTTGGAATCTACAGCTCTACACACCTACCAATGATATTGGTAAGGTCATGTACAGCTTGAGGATCTACAATCAACACTACACCTGTTGCATGCTACTAAGAGCAAAACAGGTCAACATACAGTAAAGAAGAAGACGACTTCGTGGTCAAGAATTATCAACAGTTGCACTAGTTTTTCAAAGACTTGTACTAATTCTTCAGAGACTTTTCATCATGATTCTCTGTTTCATATTGATAGCAGCCTTGAAATGCTTTGAACTGACTTTTGCCTTGCCACCCTGTGTTGCATGCATAACTACTACCCGTACTGGAGAAAAGATTACACAGACTTTGCTTTATCACACCTACTATACTTGTACAGGTATAGTGAGTCAATGCATATATAATGGCACGGAACTGAACATTTGCACAAAAGGAAAGAGCAGAACTTGTTTTCACCCACGACAGAATCCATCCTATTATGTGCTAAAAATACGATGGAATGATGAAGATGGAGCTCTCTTAAATGCTACTCAACAACTTGAAGACCCTACAAAACCTGCAGCTCTATACTTTGATGCTTGTGATGCCATAAACAGAAACTATAATCAGAAATGTGGGACTTGGGAGAGAAATTATTATGTTGATGATAAATATATGTGTCCTGAAGGAGCATATAAATGGGGAATATGTACAGGGGTACACTCTCCAACACATTATAATAAACCTTCAAAAGCTGATTATTACTGTCCAAAATGGGAATGTGTATACTATGCTACATGGTCAGGTAGCCCTACAGGACAGGAAGGAAATCCTAGTCAATGGAAACAAGGGTATAAATTTGCCTTACGCATAGCAGCGGGAGGATCAGATCCTGGAACTTTTGTATATATACAACTTAACACTAAAACTCATGTATCATCACCATATCGAATACACCGTACATTCTACGAAACTATGAAATCACAGTTTGAAGTTCCTCATGCCGCACAGAATTTGTTTCTTGAATTAGCTGGAGCCATGGTAACCAGTCTCAATATAACTAATTGTTACTTCTGTGGAGGAACTAAAATGGGAGATCAATGGCCATGGGAAGCACAAGAATTAAATTTTTCTGTATCATATAATTATACAAATATTCATAAAGCTACAAGTGAATGGGTATTAGCTAACCCCATTGTCGGACGTCTATGTTTTGCATGTATTGGGCCACAATTTACTGCAAAGGTTGGACAGCTGGTCTGTCTCAGCCAGAAGTTTTATAATGCCTCAACGAAAAAGACATCCTGGTGGTCAGGAGTAAAAGATCCTGAACCCACCAATCCTCTAGTTACTTTTCCTGAACTTGCTAAGTTATGGACAAATCTAGTATCACCTAATACCTGGCAAGCTCCACCAGGACTTTACTGGATTTGTGGAACTAGAGCATATGCTAAACTTCCTCCTAATTGGGGAGGAGCATGTGTATGGGGAACAATAAGACCGTCCTTCTTTCTTCTATCCACTACCCAGGGAGAACAGTTAGGATACCCAATATACAGGACAGAAAAGAGAAGCCTTAAAAATAGGTCAATGGGACAAATGGGGTGGTACGGATGAGTGGCCACCTGAAAGAATTATTTCCTACTATGGACCTGCCACTTGGGAGCAAGATGGCACATGGGGATATTGTACCCCAGTTTATATGTTGAATAGAATTGTACGTTTGCAAGCTGTTGTAGAAATAATAACTAATGAAACAAGTAGAGCACTAACACTCTTAGCCAGGCAAAGTACTCAAATGCGTACAGCTATATATCAAAATCGTTTAGCACTTGATTATTTACTAGCAGCTGAAGGAGGAGTATGTGGAAAATTGAATTTAACCAATTGTTGTTTACAAATAGATCATGAAGGTCATGTAGTAGAAGAAATTGCTGAACATATGCGCAAACATACATACCAGTTCAGACCTGGCAAGGACTAGAGTTAAATGGATGGTTTGGTTCTGTGTTCTCAATGTTTGGAGGCCTGAAAACACTTGCGGTAATTGCAGCACTAGTAGTAATAACATGTTTAATACTTCCATGCATTTTACCCCTCTGCCTACGTAATATATCTACAATTATTGAGAATATTGTAGAAAGAAAGACAACAGCTAAGCTTCTAGCTATGAGACGGTATCGGCCTATACCACAACATGGCAACAACTCAAGTATAAGTGATTTGTTTCTCACCCATCTTAACATTCTGGGTGAGAATAATCAAAGGGGGGAATGTGGTAGCCAAGACCTATAGACTAGGCCATAAGCCTGAACCTGAAAAATGACAGGCCTAAGAACCAAGCCTGGATTTCAGTAGTGCTGAGACATAATATTAAAAGACAGAATTGAATATTGCTTTAGAATGAAATGCTGCTATAGCAAAGTTTGCACAAAGTGAATACAATGCCTGTATGTTAAATCGTTACTCCAGAATTGTTACTTACACATTTTAGTAGCCAGATATGACCTTGATGAAGGAAAGTAACCAGGTTTGAACCAAGCCATTGTTCAGCTAGCTGAAGAAAGCAGAGCAAAGGGCATAGATCCTGATTGGTCAAATTTAGGGAAATGTCAGACCAATAGAAAGTTTGTAGAAATTAGCATGAGACCAATAGAATGTTTTCATGTATCAAAATGTTTAAACTGTATAAAAGGAACATGTTTCCGCTAAAGCGGGGCTCTGTCGCTTTTTAGACTGCCTTGTATACAATAAACTGGCTTGAACCTTGATAAAGACTCCTGGTATAATTGGTTTGGTGGCGTTCCACCGCTACAAGAGTACCACCAATTGTCTTGAAAAATGACTTTTTAAATATTCCCAAGTGCAGCCAATGAACACAAAGTAGCAAATTAATAAAGAAAATAACCTTCCCTCTTAATGACTGAGGTATCAGCATTCAGCTAATGCAGAGTATACCTGGTTGAGTATTTATCGAGTTTAACGACCTGTCCAGTCTTATCATATTAGGGGATTTTAACCTGCATGTTGATATTCTATTGCCCACAGTTGAGGATGATGCTTTTCAGCTTATTATACAGTGTTATGGGCAAACACAATTGGTGTCTGTTCCTGCTCGCCCTAAAGGACATACTCTGACTTAGTTTTCATCCCTGAGCGGGTTCATACTCCAGTGTGTGCAAACCATCCCATGAGCAAGCCATTTCTTATAGAGGGCTATAAAGTAAATGAATGGAGTAGAACGCATAGACGTAGATCTATTAATTTCACGCCTTTGAAAAGCAGAAAGACTAGGGGACAGGCAATGAAGTTACAAAGTAGCACGTTTAAGATTAACTGGAGAAGATTTCTTCACTCAGCACTGTAATCAAACTCCTGAATTAGTTGCTGGAGAATGTAATAAAAGCTGTTAAACGCAGCTACACTAAGAGGTGTGGATGAGATTGTGGTAGGTGAAGGCCTATGATCCATGGTGTCTGAAATAAGCAGACAGGCCTAACTAGCTTGACCTGTAAATGAAGTCTGTGGAGAGGCCCATAGGAATTGCACATCCCCCAATATGCTGCTATTGTAGAACTGAAACTTAGCAAAGCATAATCAGCTTAGCTGAACAGAATCGAAACTCAGAAAAATACTGAAAAATAAGTTTAATTGCTACTGATAATAGAGTACAGCCGCTATGGAATTAATTAAATCTGCTGAAAGAAAGGTTACAGTGCCCCGCTTTCCCACATGTGCTAACTAGTTAAATGGCCTTGGAGGAGAAAAGTATCTAAGTTGGTGAACTGACCATTGTAATTGGGACTAGAAGGGGGTAAGCAGGTGCTAAGCCCAGTCAAAGATTATTATTGGATAGCCATATCGGTACCGGAACCAATAGCAGGTGTACAGGAGGGTACCGGGACCAATGAAATGTTTTCCTATGTCTAGAATGGAGAAGAAGTCTATAAAAGTTGTTGTTTTGCTAGAAACCATTGCTCAGCCATTTTGAATTTGATTCTGCTTGAGACTTGTGCACAAATAAATGATTTGGACCTTCTGAACAGACTCCTGGTATCATTGGTTTGTCTACGCTCTGCTGCTACATATTCTTGGTGCGTTGGCCGGGAAGGTGTGGTAATAGAGGGTATATAGGGCAATATACCACGACTTTCCGCCTCTACAGGTTTGGTCCTGCCGGGATCGCACCCTTCCGACGGGGGCTTGCTCCCTGGCGCCACCGGTCCCTTGCATCTGAGGGAGCTGGCCGGACCTCGGCGGGTGCCGGGCCCGGCTGGAACCAACACCTCGAACCCGAGTGAGGGGAGTCCGAGGTCCAACTCATGCGCTTGCTTGGGAACTTTGAGGACCGGATCCGGTGAGTAGAGTTTTGATTTGGTATGTCTAGACAGATGAGTCAGAGCAGTACTGCCACTTGAATCTTGAACTTGGAACTTGGAAAAGAGAGCTTGATCACCTCTCAAGACGGTCCGACTACCCCTGCATGAGTATTCGCAGGGCGAAACTACCGTCTTCTTGTATTTTGGAATTTGAACATGGCCTAGTCAGAATAGACAGGATTGGGCTGTGTTTTTGGGACACGTTGCTAGCATGATTGTGTGGATGAAGTGTGAATGAGAGGTCTGGCAGCACGGACCAAGCGAAGGCGGACTCCTGAGTAACGCATTTCCTGGCCGGGCGACCGCGTCCAGGTCGTAAAAAGGAGGAAGCGACCGTCGTCTTGTCTTGTTATTTGTTTCCCTTATATGTTTCTAGGGCCGTGAGGACCCCTTACCCACGTTCCGCCCTCCTTTTCCCTTCTGTTTGTTGTTGCGCACACACATCGATATGGGAGGGGCGGGGTCTACTAGGAACACTCTATTAGAATGTATGATCACACATTTTAAGGAAGGATATTCAGGAGATTATGGAATTAAAATGACTGCGACACGATTACAGATTTTATGTACTAGGGAGTGGCCCGACTTAGACCCTGCGTGGCCTCGAGAGGGAACTTTTACCATAGGAATTATTCAGTCAGTTCACCAGAAAGTGCGAGTAGCGCACCCCGATCAGTACCCCTATATAGATTCCTGGTTGAGTATTTGTGAGAGCCCGCCCTCCTGGGCGAAGCGCTGTTATGAAGAACAGTGCAGAATAATGTTAGCACGAACAGATCAAACGCAGAAAGTAGATCAGACTAAAAAGACAGGGACAGGTGAGAAATCCAGATGGAAACCCGTCCTTGCAGATCCCGAGTACCCAGAAGTGATAACTAGACAGCCCCGAGCCCTGCGTCCAGTAAGGGTGCCACCGCGTCCCGCCCCAGAGCCACAAAGAGAGCAGGAGCGGGACCCTACCCCAGAACCATCACCTGAAGAGCATGCAGATAAGCTTACTTCAGATGAGGAGGATGAATCAACCGAGACTGAGGAGAAAGTTGAGTCAGAGGTAGAAGAGCAAGAGGAAGGGTCTTCCCAGAGTGATACTGACAGTATAAAGACGACCGTCAGTGTAAGCTCATCAGTTAAAAGTAAAGCGTCCCAGACTGAGCGCACGGACAGCAAAAAGAAAGCCCCTACCAGGAGAGTTTCTAAAATCCACCTCAGATCTAGAAAGACTTCTACTGCAAAAATGATGCCTTTACAGCAAGTCCCGGGAGTGCCCGTGAGAGATGAAGATAATCAGGTGGTGGCAGGACCCCTAAGTTTAGTGTATGTGCCCTTCTCCACTACTGATTTGTTAAACTGGAAGTCACATTACGCTTCCTATACCAATAAGCCCCAGGAACTAACAGAATTAATGCATACTATTATGGAAACCCACCAACCCACTTGGGCAGAGATTGCCGTCAGCTCCTGTCTACCTTATTCACTACTGAGGAGCGGACACGAATTAAGCGAGCAGCTGTTGACTGGCTGGCAGATAACCCTGTAGCACCAGGGGAAGGCGTAAGGATAGATAATCGAGAAGCAGCCCAAAGAGAATTCCCAAATGAAGACCTCCGGTGGGATCCGAATACAGAGAGAGGATCCAGATCTCTATCACGGTTTCGCCAAGGCCTTATGCAAGGTCTGAAAAGGGGGGGCCAGAAAGCTATGAATCTTTCTAAAGTGACCGAAGTTAACCAGGGAATAGATGAAAGCCCAGCAGTGTTTTATGAAAGATTGACTGAAGCGTATAGAATGTATACTCCCTATGATCCAGATGCACCAGGAAGCTTATGCATGGTGAATTCTGCTTTTGTAAATCAGTCTCAACCAGACATTAGACGAAAGCTACAGAAACTAGAAGGGTTTGCGGGCATGAATGCAACTCAGTTACTGGAAGTCGCTCATAAAGTGTATGTGAATCGTGATAATGAAAGGCAGAAAGAATGTGATCGAAAGATGAAGAAGAAAGCTGATTTTTTGGCTGCGGCCATAGTTGAACAGAAAAGGGGAGATTTCCCTAGTCGAAGGAGCAGAGGTAGAGGGCGGGCCGAGGAGATGGCCGGCCCCAACTAGGCGTGAACCAATGCGCTTATTGCAAAGAGGAAGGACATTGGAGAGATACATGCCCGGAACTCGAAAACGCCCCTCAGGATGACGAAAATAATGCTCAATGGAGAGAAAGAGGAAGAGGCCGACCCCGGAACCGCAGAGGGGCCAATCGAGAACAGTTCCAACGAGAAAGAGGAGAGGCCATACAAGCAGTGGCCGCCCAACCTACGACGTAGATGAAGCAGATTAGGACAGACCGGGCTCTGAATTCGCTTTAGGTCTCCAAGAGCCTATGGTCAGCATACAAATAGGAGACCAAGTTATGGACTTTATGGTTGATACTGGAGCAGAACATTCTGTAGTAGACAAACAGATCGCCCCATTTTCCTCAAGAGCAGTCACCATTGTGGGAGCAACTGGTGCCAAAGCCACAAAGTCTTTTCTTCAGAACCGTATATGCATCCTAGGAGGACAGCAAATAACACATCAATTTCTCTATATGCCCGAGTGCCCAGTGCCATTACTGGGACGAGATATGTTAGCCAAATTGCAGGCCCAAATATCCTTTACTGAGAAAGGAGAGATGCAAATGACAGTAAATTCTCAGACGAAACCTGCTGGATTAATGCTGCTAACTGTTCCCCAAGAAGAAGAATGGAGATATTATAGCAATGAGTCTGCCCAGGACACCTACTTTGAACATACTCTGAAAAGCATTGATGCCCCGCCTGGGGTATGGGCAGAAGGCAATCCCCCAGGCCTAGCCAAACATATAGCTCCAATAATTCTGAATCTCAAGCCTAGTGCTACACCAGTACATGTTAAACAATACCCCCTCCCAAGAGCAGCAATTGAAGGCATTCACCACCACTTGTTAAGATTACTAGAGTATGGCCTACTAAAAGTATGTCAATCACCATGGAACACTCCACTCCTGCCAGTAAAGAAGCCTGGAACAGGTGACTACCGTCCAGTGCAGGACCTGAGGAGAGTGAATGAAGCAGTTGAGACCATACATCCAGTTGTGCCAAATCCCTACACACTTTTAGGATTGATTCCTGCTGAAGCTACCCACTTTACTGTTTTGGACTTAAAAGATGCGTTCTTTTGCATAAGATTAGTCCCAATTAGTCAATTGCTGTTTGCCTTTGAATGGCAGGACCCTGTCTCTGGAAGACGGGGCCAACTCACTTGGACACGATTACCCCAAGGATTCAAGAATTCACCTACCATCTTCAGTGCTGCACTAAACCAAGACCTTTCAAGCTATCCAGTGGCCCCGGGGAAGAGAGTACTTCTCCAATATGTGGACGATCTTCTGATAGCTGCTGTATCAGAAAGTGAATGTATACAAGCCACCAAAGACCTCTTGCAGCTACTGGATGAAGCTGGATACAAAGTTTCCAGAGCAAAAGCACAGCTATGCCAAAAAGAAGTGAAATACTTGGGCTTTCGCTTGACTAAAGGAAGCCGACAATTAGGGAGAGAAAGAAAAGAAGCTGTGTGCAGAATCCCAACCCCAACTACCAGAAAGCAAGTCAGAGCCTTTCTGGGAGCAGCAGGATATTGCCGAATCTGGATTCCCAACTTTGCTCAAATTGCCAAACCATTATATGATGCCACCAAAGGTGAAGAAAAGTCGCCACTAGAGTGGGGACCTGAGCAGGATGCAGCCTTCAAGACGTTAAAGGAAGAATTGATGTCATCACCAGCACTTGGATTACCAGATGTTCACAAGCCTTTTCATCTGTTCGTACATGAGGTGCAAGGGAACACCTTAGGCATGTTGACTCAGAAATTAGGTAATTGGGAGCAGCCTGTAGCATACCTATCAAAACAATTGGACACTGTGGCCAAAGGATGGCCACCTTGCTTGAGAGCCGTTGCAGCTACAGCATTGTTAGTGAGTGAAGCAGATAAACTCACCTTAGGACAGAATCTACGAGTAACTGTGCCACATGCAGTACTTGCCCTCATGGAACAGAAAGCGAATCATTGGCTCACCAATTCCCGAATGTTGAAATATCAGAGTATGCTATGTGAAAACCCACAGATACAATTGGAAGTGAGCCACGCCTTGAACCCAGCCACATTGATACCTGTCAGCGAAGAACTCCCAGAGCATGACTGTATAGAAGTCATGGAGACTGTATTCTCAAGTCGACCTGATTTGACAGATGTGCCCTTAGAGAATCCTGATCAGACCTATTTTGTAGATGGAAGTAGTCTCATCCTTGATGGACGACGTTGTGCCGGGTATGCAGTAGTCACCCGGGATGAAGTCATTGAATCATCAGCCCTGGCATCAGGGACATCAGCCCAGAAGGCAGAATTGATTACACTCACCCGAGCATTAGTATTAGGTGCAAAACTCTTGTTAAATGTGTACACGGACTCTAAATATGCCTTCACCACTTTGCATGCACATGGAGCTCTATACAAAGAACGAGGGCTCATTACGTCAGGAGGAAAATCGATCAAATATGGCCCAGAAATATTGATGTTACTAGATGCAGTATGGGCCCCAACACGTGTAGCAGTCATGCACTGCCGAGGACACCAAGCAGGTAAAGGAGATATTGCCCAAGGAAACAGATTCGCTGATGCCTCAGCGCGAAAAGCACCCATGACAGGCCAAATTTCATCACAAGCTATGCCAATGCAGGCAGCATTGTTTCCAGTACCCCTTAACTCATGGACACCACGATATACCACCAACGAATTGGATTACTACTGTAATAAGGAAGAGGGAGTGCTGAAAGATGGGTGGATTGAGCTGCCGCCTGCCGAGGGCAGCCAACCCCCAGGACGAATAGTAATTCCTGAACTATTGGGACCAGCCTTTGTCAAGGCTTTCCACCAAGCCACACATTATGGAAAAAGTGCTATGGAAAAAGCACTCAAGCCACATTTTTGCATCGCCTTGTTGGGAGCCATATCAGCCTCAGTAGCACGCCAGTGTCTAATTTGTGCCAAGAACAATGCCAAACAGGGTCCCACGCCACCACCCCGAGTTCAGTCAAGAGGTGTAACCCCCATGCACCACCTGCAAATTGACTTTACTGAAATGCCGAAAGCCAGTGGATACCGATACTTGTTAGTGTTATTTATTTTATTTTTTATTTATTTATTTAGACAGTTTTTGTATACCGCCTTATCCTTCAATCAAAGCGGTCACAACACAATTGGGGGATACATCTAACACGCAGGGATATGAGAGACATACACTAATACTTACAGGGAACATGGGCAATGGAGGGTTAAGTGGCTTGCCCAAGACCACAAGGAGCATCTGTGGGACTAGAAACCCCAGTCCTTCCGGCCCAAGGTTGCTGTTCTCTAGTGGGATTTGAACCCCCGACCTTCCGGCCTGAAGTACCTTGCCCCAACCACTAGGCTACTCCTTCTCTGGGTGGGTAGAGGCTTATTCCCACCAGGACTGAAAAAGCCAGAGAAGTTACCAAAGTTTTGCTGAGAGAAATTATTCCCAGATTTGGAATTCCAGCAGTAATAGGGTCAGACAATGGGCCCTCATTTGTTTCTCAGATTACTCAGCAGTTAGCAAATGCCCTGCAGATACAATGGAAGCTACACACTGCATACAGACCTCAGAGTTCAGGGAAAGTTGAGCGAATGAATCGTACCTTGAAAGCCCAAATGTCCAAGCTTTGACAGGAGACTCGCCTAAAGTGGCCCCAAGTGCTCCCAATAGCTTTGCTCAGAATACGCTCAGCTCCTGTGAAATCAAGAGGATTTTCCCCTTTTGAGGTAGTGTATGGCAGACCCCCACCAATAGTGCAGGGAATTAAAGGAAGTTTAGCCCAGATTGGTTCAGAAATAACCAGACAAGAACTTCTAGCTCTTAGTTTTGTTCTACAGACTCTTCATGTGTGGATCCAAGACCAGTTGCCCATCAATTTGACGGAACCCCTACATCCCTACAAGCCTGGTACCTCAGTGTGGATCAAAGATTGGAAGAAGACACCACTGGAACCTCATTGGAAGGGACCATACACCGTCATCCTGTCTACCCCAACTGCAGTAAAGGTAGCAGAGATAGATTCCTGGATCCATCACAGCAGAGTCAAGCCAGCAGCCGTTCCAGATTCCGAGCAGTGGACAGCGGTACAACATCCTGATGTACCTTTGCGACTCACCCTGAGGTGGCAACCAGTGACCTAGATTCTTTTTGGGAACATCCCAACAACCACAGTGCCTTGCGCTAGACAAGTCTTTCGAAGAGGATTGCTGTTTCCAATACAGCAAGATTTGTTCAAACAAACCTGATGTGTGCAATCCTGTACACTGATTGATACTGTATTGATTAACAATATCTAGTGCCAACTGTAGCTGATAAGTTGGCATACGACGGACATTTGAGGATCTTCAATCAACATCCAACACCCGTTGAATTGCTTCATTAGTAAACGGGACGGCGTTGTGCCAAGAAGAGGACGACGAGGTCAAGATCTTCAAGTGAGGATTCAGAAGAACTCCAATCAACATGCATCTTTGTTTTTACCTTGTCCTGGTTGCTTGTCTAGGGGGCTTTGAACTGACTTGTGCCTTGCCTCCATGTACTGCTTGTATTACTTCCACTCGGACTGGAATGAAAGTAACGCAGACTTTGCTCTATCATTCATACTATACCTGTACTGGTAAAGTGACCCGGTGTATTTATAACACCACTGAACTGAATGTCTGTACCAAAGGTAATACTAAAGTGTGTTTTAACCCGCATCAGAATCCATCCTATTATACTTTGGAGATACGATGGAATGATGCAGATGGAGCCTTACTTAATGCTACCTCCCCACTTACCGACCCTACTAAGATTGCTGTATTATACTTTGATGCTTGTGATGCTATCAATAGGGATAGTCATTCAAAATGTGCTGATTGGGAGAAAACCTATGCTCTTAATGATAAATACATGTGTCCAGAAGGAACCACTGGATGGGGAGAATGTACAGGTAAACGAGTTTTAGCCAATGAATATAGTACAGCCCCGGTAGCTGATTACTATTGCCCAAAATGGGAATGTGTTTTCTATGCCACATGGAAAACTGGAAAAATGGTAGAAAATACCAGAGACAATCGAATGGCGATTTTGCAAAGGCCATATGTGAAGGATATAGAAAAGAATTGCAAGAAAGGAGCTTGTAATCCGTTAGAGTTTCTTGTAATAAATCCTAGTGCCTGGAAACAGGGATATACATTTGGACTTAGAATTGCAGGTTCTGGGTCAGACCCCGGAACCATTGTGTATATTAGATTGAACACCCAAGCCCATAGATCATCACGATACCATATACATAACACTTTTTACGAGACTATGCATATAAATAAGTTTGATATCCCTCACCCTTCCCAGAATTTGTTTCTAGAATTAGCGAGAGCAGTAGTCTCCAGCTTACACATTTCAGATTGCTACTTTTGTGGTGGAACTAAGATGGGAGATCAGTGACCATGGGAAGCAAAAGAATTAAATTATTCACTGACTTATAACCATACTGAATTACATAAGACTACAAAGCGAATGGGTCTTAGCACACTCAATAGTTGGACGTCTATGTTATGCCCGAACTGGACCTCAGTTCACTTTGCAGGTGGGACAGCTGGTCTGTCTCAGCCAAAAGTTCTATAATGCTACTACGAAACAGACGTCTTGGTGGTCAGGAGTTAATGAGTCTGAACCCACCAATCCATTAGCAAAATTTCCTGAACTTGCTGATCTATGGACAAATCTTGCCCAGCCCCATGCCTGGCAAGCCCCACCGGGCTTGTATTGGATTTGTGGAACTCGAGCATATGCCAGACTCCCTATACACTGGGGAGGGGCGTGTGTTTTGGGGACCATTAGACCTTCTTTCTTTTTGTTACCCACTGAACATGGAGAGCAATTAGGATACCCAGTATACACTAAGAGACAGAAGAGAGCAGCTTTACAGATAGGCAAGTGGGAGAAATGGGAGGGAGATGATTTGGCCACCCGAGCGAATCATTGCCTATTATGGACCGGCCACATGGAACGATGATGGTATGTGGGGCTATCGGACCCCTGTATATATGATTAATCGTATTATCCGCTTACAAGCAGTAGTTGAATTAATAACCAATGAGACTAGCCAAGCACTCACGCTTTTAGCTAGACAGAGTACACAAATGCGCACTGCCATATATCAGAATCACTTAGCACTAGACTATTTGTTGGCAGCTGAAGGAGGAGTATGTGGTAAATTGAATTTAACCAATTGTTGTTTAAAAATTGATGATAAAGGTCAAGTAGTTGAAGAAATTGCTGAAAATATGCGAAAACAAGCTTACGTGCCAGTACAGACTTGGCATGGTCTTAAGATCCCTAATTGGTTCGCCTCTATTTTCTCAGGTTTAGGAGGACATACTACTTTCCTTATGCTTATACTAATAATAATTGCTGTGTTTTTATTATTACCATGTATAATTCCATGTTGTATGCGTTCTGTAAACAGTATTATTGAAAACACTGTAGAGCGGAAAACCGCAACTAAGATTATGGCCTTATGGCATCCTCGGCCTACTATATATGGTCGTAACCCGACCCCAGTATAATTCAATTAAGTGATTTAACTCTCACACCTTATTAAGTTATAGGGTGAGATTAATCAAAGGGGGGAATGTGGTA
The DNA here is from genome assembly GCA_033557465.1 of Ichthyophis bannanicus. Lineage (NCBI taxonomy): Eukaryota > Metazoa > Chordata > Amphibia > Gymnophiona > Ichthyophiidae > Ichthyophis > Ichthyophis bannanicus. Next base: position 121,262,369 of record CM066043.1, on the reverse strand, counting down.
GGCGAAGGCCTATGATCCATGGTGTCTGAAATAAGCAGACAGGCGTAACTAGCTTGACCTGTAAATGAAGTCTGTGGAGAGGCCCATAGGAATTGCACATCCCCCAATATGCTGCTATTGTAGAACTGAAACTTAGCAAAGCATAATCAGCTTAGCTGAGCAGAATCGAAACTCAGAAAAATACTGAAAAATAAGTTTAATTGCTACTGATAAGAGTACAGCTGCTATGGAATTAATTAAATCTGCTGAAAGAAAGGTCATAGTGCCCCGCTTTCCCACATGTGCTAACTAGTTAAATGACCTTGGAGGAGAAAAGTATCTAAGTTGGTGAACTGACCATTGTAATTGGGACTAGAAGGGGGGTAAGCAGGTGCTAAGCCCAGTCAAAGAATATTATTGGATAGCCATATCGGTACCGGAACCAATAGCAGGTGTACGGGAGGGTACCGGGACCAATGAAATGTTTTCCTATGTCTAGAATGGAGAAGAAGTCTATAAAAGTTGTTGTTTTGCTAGAAACCATTGCTCAGCCATTTTGAATTTGATTCTGCTTGAGACTTGTGCACAAATAAATGATTTGGACCTTCTGAACAGACTCCTGGTATCATTGGTTTGTCTACGCTCTGCTGCTACAAGATGATGGCAGTAGCAGCTGAATGCCACGGTTGCATACTTTTTTCCTTCAGGTTGGTTTCTTTCTATGAGCTTATGGTGCTGAAAAAGAAAGGGAAGGGGGAGCTAAAGATTCTAAAGTCACTCCACCCCCCTGCCCATCCGCCCCCAAGCAGTCAACAGGGATCAATCAGCTACAAAAGATCCTTACTGACACAAAGACTGAATGGGTCCTCTGCTGTGCAGCTGGTGGATGGAAGCCAGTCTCCACCCAGAGACAAGTCCAGCTTGTCCCCATGGCAACACTCCATGTAGCTACAGAAGTAGGTAGTTCCTGGGGGGAGGGGGGTTCTAAAGAATGTTGGAACCAGCTATTCCTCCATTGAACAAGGTATACTATCTGCCATCAGGGAAATTACAAGAACTAGAAAGCAACCAACAGTCATTGAATGTCTCCGCTTTACTAGAAAGCTCAAGCATAAATGTCCAGGTGAGAGCTACATTACTGGCATAATTTGAGCAGGATCTGAATAAAATATATGGATATGAAGTATGTTTTTCCGTTATCTGAATGTGGCAGGCTTTTTTTTTTTTTTTTTTAAAGATTTTAAGCTTGTGGATTTGGGTCCTGCTCCCACATAGTGATCACTACCTAATATTGGTTGGAATATAATGCAATGCGCCTTTACTGTTTTCGTTTTTTGGGTTTTTTTTAATTGTTCTCTACCATTATATTTTGCTCCTCTCTTTAACTGTGGGCTAATGGAAGATGGGCAGAGGGTTCAGGATACCTGTCATGTCTTTAAATTTTTCATATATACTCTGTATCTAGCCCATTTTAATGCTTCTTATGCAAGTAGATGCTTGTTAATTTTTGTCAATGACTATAAATAAAGAGTTTAAAAAATAGATTTGGATAAGTTCCTGTAGGCAGAGTCCATAAACCCATTATTAGAGTGGACTGGGGAAATCCACTGCTTACCCCACGGATAAGCAACAAGAAATCTACCTTTTCCAAACATGACAGATACTGGCCTTGATGGACCTTTGGTTTGACCCAATATGGCACATCTTATGTTACAGAAACAGAAACATGACGGCAGAAAAAAAAGAAAAGAAAAAAAAAAAAAAAGACCACATGGCCTATCTAGCCTGCCCTTCCATATCAACTACAATAGTCTTCTTTATATCTTTAGAGATCCTGCGTTTGTCCCATGCCTTTTTGAATAGAGTTACTATCTTCATGTCCACTATCTCCACTGGGAGACTATTTCATGCATCTACCACTCTTATCATAAAGAAATATTTCTGCATACTACTCCTGAATCTATCCCCTTTTACCCTTGCGCTATGTCCCCTCGTAACAGAGCTTGCCTTCAACAGAAAGAGACCCCCCTGTGCATTTATGCCAAGGAGGTATTTAAATGTTTCTCATCTCCCCTATCCCACCTTTCCTCTAAAGTATACATATTAAGATCTTTCAGTCTGTCCTCGTATGCTTCATAACGAAAACCATTAACCATTTTAGCAGCCACCCTCTGCACCAACTCCAACCTTCACATATCCTTTTGAAGGTGCGGTCTCCAGATTTGCACACAATATGCCAAATGAGGTCACACCAGAGACTTATACAGAGGCATTATCGCCTCATTTTTTCTGCTGATCATTCCTCTCCCTATACACCCAAGCATCCTTTTGGCTTTCACAGTCACTTTTTCTACCCATTTAGCTACTTTATGCTCAGGCCCTGTTCTTCTTTGGGAGAATAAAGTATCTCAGCTGCTACACTTTACCACTCCTTTGGATTTTTGCAGCCCAAATAAATGACCCTGCATTTTTTTAGCAATAAACCTCAACTGCCAAATTCTCAACCATTCTTCAAGCTTAGCTAGAACCCTCCTCATGTTATCTACCTCCTTCCTGGGTGTCTCTATTGCAGATTTTGGTATCATTCATAAAATTATCAAACCTTACCCAACAGCCCTTCTGCAATATCACTAATAAAGATGTTAAAATGAACCAGACCAAGGACAAACCCCTGAGGCACACCACTGGAAACCTCTGTCTCCTCAGAGTGAGCCCCATTAACATTCACCCTTTGGGTTAGAAATTGGTCAATTAGGAGGCAACAGTCAGTAACGTTAAGATCCATCCCTTATGCTCCAGCTTTGAGCCAGCACCGATGCGCCTATGCCCCGATCTGTCAACAGTTAGTAGAAGTGCAGCTCAAGTTTACAGTGATATATCTGGCCAGACTCAGAATGATGTTTGACTCAGAGGTGGCAACAAAATTCCTCCAGGCAGAGCTACCCCCTCCCTCTCCCACTGCTATGGATCATGCTACATGATTGTAGGGATGACCAGGAGAAACCTCTCATGCCTACTGGAGTTTTTATAGGATAGGAGATTGTTTACTGCAGGTTAAGCCCAGCTGAAAGCCTGTACTAGCAAAACAAGGATTGAACTGCCTATGAATGTGGTTGCATTGGGATGCAAAGGCTTAGTTTATGCTGGGAGCCTTAACTTGAATGGGGTCGCTGTACTGGTGGGGAGTGGGGGATGAAGACACTTGGCTTAATCTGAGGTGCCCCTCCCCCACGGAATTTCTGGTTTGAATTTTTGGTTGGGCATTGAGGTGTTAATGTTGTACAGAGTGCTGGTGGGGGGGGTCATGGGTGGTGGGAGGGAGTGAACTAGGTGGATCGGGATGTGTGTGGGGCGGAGAACGGTGGGATAGGCTGTGGAAAGGGAATGACAGTAGAGTGTGGTTAATGGCTAAAAAGGGGTGTGTGACTGGAAGATGTGGCTGGGGGAGGGGGCCCTGACATGTCAACAAGTGGTCCTTTGAATGCAGAGTTGGGGTTGGCAGAAGGGGGGGGGGGGTAGGAAGAGATGGATTCCTAAAAACTGGCTACATCAAAGCCAGAGTCGCTCCCGAGGGAAGGATACTGATCATGGGGCAATCTTAGGCTAGGGGGACACCCTTGTCTTTGCTTTGTATAGTGGTAAGAACCTGAATAAAACAGGAATAGGCTGAGGCTTGTGACGTGGAATGTGTGTGGCTTGGGCTCCCCAGTCAAAATGTTATAAAATTCTTCAGGCACTGGCTTGCCTCCACTGTGATATTGTTTTGCAGGAGACCCATCAATCTGATACAGAACATGATAAATTAAAACAGGACTTTCTGGGTCATGTTTTTTAGTGCCCCTACCCTGGGCAAGAAAGGTGATGTAGCAATTCTAGTACACAATGCCCAGCGACTTGAATGTCTCCGAACCACAGTCGATGCTTTGGGGAGATATATTATCCTGTATGGGAACCTGGAGTGCTCTCCTTTTGTGATATGTACTATTTATGGTCCAAGTGCCAACAGTGTCCCCTCCTTTGTGAAGGTTATGTGGGAGTTGGAGCAACTACCAGAAGTAGTTTGAATGTAGGAGAGGACTTTAATGCTGTCTTCAAACCAAGTGTAAATGCCTCTTGAGGCGATGTGGGGGCACATCAGGACCTAAGGTGCTGTATCAATTTAGGCATCAACTGTGCTTGATAGATCCCTGGCATGTCCTCCATCCCACTGAACATGATTATACCCACCTTTCAAGGGCACAAGGAACAAGAGTGCTAATAGATTTAGTCCCGACATCCAATACTCTGTTCAATGTGGTGACAGAGGCAGTGATCGGGCCTGGAAAATCTCAGATCACACACCGGTGTAATTGGACTTAACTTGGAACAAGACTAACACGACGTCACATATATGGCACTTCCCTCTAGATATATATAAAGACGAGGCTTTCTGGGTCTTCCTTCAGGACCGCTGGAATGACTTCGCGAGTAATAATTCTCAGCATAAGGATACTCCCGAGCTTTTCTGGGAAATGGCTAAGGTGGTCTTGTGGGGCAATATAATCGCATATTCTGTACAGAAGCAGAGGATGCTAAACGCCTGAACTGTGCATTTAGAAAAGCAAGTAGTGCGGCTCGCCTTAGACATGCCCGCTGCCCTTCAGCATATGAAAGCTGAACTCATGGAGAAAAAGGCCTTCCTCAATGAGCTGCTTCACCAACATGACAAAAAAAAAATAAAAAATATCAGTGCTCTATTATAAATATCAGCTCTATAAAACATGTGATCAAGTGGGGAAACTGCTAGCATGCTGTCTATAAGGGGCTCAGGGGATCCGGATGGTAACAGCCTTAAGAGTCGCAGGGGGCTGTCGGCCCATATTGCCTGAATATTCTGAGGATTTTATAAGACCTTATATACTACTGACCTGGCGCTGCCAAGCATTGAGGCCTACCTGGATGGTCTTGAGCTGCCCTGGTTGTCCAGCCAGCAGGCAGAGGTGCTGGGCACACCAATCTCAGTGGAGGAGGTTCTGCGAGGAATCTGGAAAGCTGTATGTTATAAGAACCCAGGCCCAGATGGGTTCGGTGCAGAGTTTTTATAAACGCCTACAATATCAGCTGACTCCTCTCATAGCAGAGCTATTTTAGGAGCAAAATGAACAATGAGGTTCCGTGGGTGGGGGGGGAGGGGAGGGGGATGACAACCAAGCCTACATTACCCTGATACCAAAACCAAGGCAAAACCCCCAGGTGGCAAAGCACAGTTACTTACCTGTAACAGGTGATCTCTGGGAACAGCAGGAATAAGTCTTCACATATGGTTCCATTTGGGTATCATCGGTACCGACGGAGCCTGCACGGGAACGCTCCCCAGCGTCCAAAAAGAAAGCTTTTGGGAGCATCCCACAGCGCCTGCGCGCTGCATTCCCACCTTTCCCAACCGCCTCTCTCCAGTTCGAGTTTTAAAGCTGAGACAAAGAGAGAGTGAGGAAGGGAAAGATAGAAAGAGAGAGATACAACTCCTAGGGGAGGTGGGTGGGTTGTGAAGACTTATTCCTGCTGTTCCCAGAGATCACCTGTTACAGGTAAGTAACTGTGCTATCTCCAGGAACAAGCAGGAATGAGTCTTCACATATGGGGACTCCCCAGCTAGAGATGCCTGGGAGATCCCCCAGGTTGTGAGTCCCTGAGAAGGGCTCTACCTCCCCCTATGGATCTCAGGCATCCAGTCAGGGATGGAGGGTAGGAGTTGATTAGGTATGGAACAGGTGCTTGAGAACAGCCTGACCAAACAAAGCATCCTGGCGGGAGTCCTTGTCCAAGCAGTAATGGGCTGTGAAGGTATGAACAGAGGCCCAGGTGGCCGCTCGACAGATCTGGTCGATGGACACAGAATTTAGATGAACCATAGAGGCTGCCATGGCCCTCACATTGTGAGCTGTGACATGGCCCTCCAGAGAAAGGTTCTTACTCTGGTAGGCGAAAGAAATACACTGAGCAATCCAATTAGACAGAGTTCTCTTAGAGACTGGAAGTCCTAAATGAGAGGGATCAAAAGCAACAAAGAGTTGAGAAGACTTTCTATGTTGCTGTGTCCTTTGTAAGTAAAAAGCAAGAGCTCTCTTACAATCCAGGGTATGAAAATTCCTCTCTGCACTTGATGCATGAGGTCCTGGAAAAAAGACAGGTAAATAAACCTCCTGGTTCAGATGAAAAGGTGAAACCACTTTAGGCATAAAGTGTGGATTAGTCCTGAGGACTACCTTGTCATGATGGAACCTTGTATAAGGAGGATTAGCCACCAAGGCTTGCAGTTCACTGATGCGGCGAGCTGAGGTGACTGCAATTAGAAAAATAACATTCCAGGAAAGGAATTTCAAGGAGGTAGTGGCTAAGGGTTCAAAGGGTGGCTTCATAAGCTGGCCAAGAACCAAGTTCAAGTCCCATGCCACTGGAGGTGGTCTAATGGGAGGTTTAGTTAAGAGAAGGCCTCTCATAAATCTTGCAATAAGAGGATGAGAGGAGATAGGCTGTCCATTGAGAGGCTTAAGGGATGCTGCAATAGCACTCAAATGGACTCTTACTGAATTCGTTTTAAGGCCTGCATGTGATAAATGCAGCAGATACTCTAGTAAAGAATTCAGGGGTATTGCAGAAGGGTTAAGACCCTTCTCTGCACACCAAATGGTAAACCTTTTCCATTTAAAAGCATAGGAACGTCTAGTGGAAGGCTTTCTGGAAGCATGAAGGATATCCTTCACCTGCTGAGAAAGATGCAAATCTTGAAGGTCTAGGCCTTCAGCAACCAGGCCCTGAGATGAAGGGACTGGGGATTTGGGTGCCACAACGTTCCTCCCTCCTGGGATAGGAGGTCTGGAGCAGATCCCAAGTCCAGGGAGGGAGCTTGAGCGAGATGCAGAAGTAGAGGGTACCACACTTGGCGTGGCCAATGTGGTGCTATAAGGATCATAGAACCCTTGTCTCTCTGAAGTTTGAAGAGTGTCTTGGGAATTAGGGGAATGGGTGGAAAGGCATAGAGGAAGTCTTGCCCCCAATGAAGGAAGAAGGCATCCCTGGCCTGAACTCCCTGACACGGAATCCTGGAACAGAACCGGGGAAGTATGGCATTCCACGGACTTGCAAAGAGGTCAATGTCCGGAGTTCCCCAAATTCGGAAGATCCTGGCTATCTGGTCCCCATGGAGGGACCATTCGTGTGGGAGCAGAACTCGACTGAATCTGTCTGCCCAAGAGTTTTGAACTCCTGGAAGATACACAGCCATGAGATGAATTTGATGCTCTCTGGCGAAGGCCCACAATCTCAGAGCTTCGTTGCAAAGCGACAGAGAGCCAGTCCCGCCCTGCTTGTTCACGTAGAACATGGCTACTTGGTTGTCCGTGTGGATGAGGACCGTCTTGTAGCTGAGCAGGGTGTGGAAGACTGAGCTAGAAAAATTGCTCTGAGCTCTAAGAGGTTGATATGTAGAGACCAGATGCCTTGAGTGGAGAGATCTTGAAGATGAGCTCCCCAAACTTTTGGAGAGTCATCTGTTGTAAGGGTTGCTTGGGGCAACACCTGTTGAAAGGGGCAACCCAACAACATATTGTGAGTGGACTTCCACCAGTGGAGGGACCAAAAGAGGCGACTGGAGGTTGCGATTTTGTCTAACAGGCAACCTGATGCCTGGGTCCATTGGGTGGATAGAGTCCACTGAGCTGCCCTCATGTGAAGGCAAGCATAAGGAACCACATGCACAGTGGATGCCATGTGGACTAACAGTTGTAATATCTCTCAAACAGTTAAAAGGGATTTTAACTGAACTTGTGAGGCTAACTGCACCAAGCGTAGGCAACGGGCCTGGGGAAGATAGGCCCTTGCAGTTGTGGTATCCAGCAAGGCCCCTATGAACTCTAGAGACTGAGTAGGGGTGAGATGGGATTTTGGAAAGTTTATTACAAGTCCCAGATACTGAAGGATACGGCTTGTGCAGGTTAGAGAAGTCTGGGCCTCTGACTGGGATGGAGCTCGGATGAGCCAGTCGCCCAGATATGGGAATACGAATATCCCTAGAATGCGTAGAAATGCAACTACTACTGCCATGCATTTTGTGAACACCCTTGGTGCAGAGGCCAGACCGAAGGGAAGTATTGATAGTGCTTCCCTTGATAAAGGAACCGAATGAACCTTCTGTGTGTTGGATGGATGAGGACATGGGTGTACGCATCCTTGAGGTCTAGAGAGCAAAGCCAATCCTGACTCTGAAGGTATGGAAGGAGAGTACCGAGAGAAATCATCTTGAATTTCTCCTTGCATAGAAACTTGTTCAATTCTCTGAGATCTAATATGGGTCTGTAGCCCCCTGTTTTCTTTGGGATAAGAAAGTAGGGGGAGTAGAACCCTGAGCCCTGTTGAATAAGGGGTACTTCTTCTATTGCCCCTTGGGCAAGAAGGGTAGTAATCTCCTGACCCAGAAGGTCGAGGAGAGGTGTTTGAGAATTGAACTGTCTCACCATGGTGTGAGGAGGAAGGTTTAAGAAATGAAGCTTGTACCCCTCCCTTATGATGGAAAGGGTCCATTGCTCTGCTGTGATTTGTTCCCATCTGGGAGCAAAGTAAGCCAACCTTCCTGGAATGGTGAGAGGCTCTGGATGTTCTAGAGCCAGAAAGGCTAAGCTCTCTAGTTGTAAGTCGGAGGCTGAGGCTGTTGGGCCATAGCAGTCCTAGCAGGCCTTAGGCTTGGCCTGTTGGTTCAGTTGTTGCTGTCTCTTTTGTAGCAAAACGAACCTGCAGAAGATGACTGCTGACCATAAGCAGGAATAATATTTTCCCTTTCTTGGGAAAAAAAACCCTTTTTCAACAACCTTTTCTTAAAAAGGAGCAGAAGTAGGCTTTGAAAGTCTATCTAAAGCAGAAATTTTCAGCATCCATCTGGGTGGCCTTTGCTTGCCAATCTTTGCCAAAAAAGGTTTTCACCTGTACAAGGAAGGTTTCCTAGTCCATCTTGAACCAACCCAAGGTTCCAAATCAGAAGCTTGTAACCAAGCAACTCTGCGTGCCCCTATGGCAATGGCCGAGGCTCTGCTGGCACCTTCAAAAGAGTCAAAGGCTGCACGGTTGGAAAACTTGGAAATATCCTGGGCATGTTTGAGACAGGTGAGGAATTCTTCCCTTTTATCTTCTGCAATAAAAGGAGAGATAAGTTTGCAGGTGATCTGTAACTTATTAGAAACATCCCCATATAGAGACTATAGGAGTTGATTCTGGCAACAAGCATACTAGCCTGGAAAATTCTCCTGCCAAAGGCATCCAAGGTTCTGCATTCTCTTCCTGGAGGAGCAGAAGAGTGCCTTTTTGTACTTTTTATCTTCTTATAGCAGACTCCACCACAATGGAGAGCGAGGTGAGGAAGGTGGGTCTTATGGAAGCCAGGACAAGGAGGAACACGATACATGGTGTCCAACCTGCAAGAATGAGGGGAAGTGGTGAGAGGAGTCTCCCATATGCCCAACATGTGATCATAAAGAATCTCATGTATTGGTAAAGTGGCTGCCTCTTTAGGAGCCTTAGGATACTGTAAAATATCTAATTTTTTGGCTCTAGGCTGTGTCTCAGGGGCCACTGAGATGGAAAGGCCCCTGGCCACTTCCCTAATGAAGTCTTGAAAAGACAAGTCTTCTGGAGGAGACATTCTCCGTTTTGGAGAAGAGGGCTCCTGAGGATGAATCACCGATGCTTCGACAGAGACCTCTCATTCATCAGAGTCTTCAGAGGAATCGAAGTATCGCATGTCTGGATGCTCCTGCAGAGCCTGATACGCGTATCGGGTGGTATCGACACATCGGAAGTGATCGGTACCGGTTCGGTACCGATGGGCATCACAGAACAGTGTACCGCTGACAGTCGATACCGAAGCATGTGCGATGCAATCGGTACCGGCACCAGAACTGATGTCGGTACCGGGCTGGAGTCGGGGTACCGGCAACGGAGTTTGTTGTGGTACCGAAGGCGTCGCAGCTTGTATGAATGCCGTGATGGTACGCTGCATGGTCAGGATATTCTGATCCATTGACGCAACCAATGTCTGGATGTCGGTACCAGTGGGAACCACCGTTACCCCAGACCATGGTAACAGTTGATCGGTCGGGTGGCCGAGCCATCGATGTCAACCGTGACCCCATAGATAAATCCTTTGGAAGCCGGAGCCTCCCGCTGGGGGTAATTTGCCGGTGGTTGCAGATTCCTCGAGGGCAAGCCCGGAGGCATCTCGATACTTAGAGGGAGATCTACCCTTCGAGGACCAGCTGGATTTAAGTTTGGTTACCTGAGATCCCATGTGAGGAAGAAGAAGCCTGGAAGACGTCAATGCAACCGAAGCTGCATCTGAGGGGAAACAGGGTACTGAGCTTAGCTGCTTGATTCTGTAGACCCTCTTAGACATCATGGAGCAGGACTCACAATCCGCAATGGAGTGGTCAGGACCTAAACCTTTTAGACAACCATTCATGGGTGTCAGTGACAGAAATAATGCCGCTGCACTTCGTGCATTTTTTAAACCCAGAGGCGGGCTTTTCCATGAGGAAAAATTTCCTAGGCCTAAGGCCAAAGAAGAAAATGCACTGAAGTGAGAAAAAAACAGTAGTTTGTTTGTTTGTTTTTTTAGAATAAAGAAAGAAAAGACCGGCGGTACCGGTCCAGCGTCGAGAAGGCAGACGCGCAACCAAAGAAATAAAATAAAGAAATTCTTCAGCGGTGACAGGAACACGACCTGCTGGCTCCGCAGAAAAGAAAAACTGGAGAGAGGCGGTTGGGAAAGGCGGGAAAGGCGGGAAAGCAGCGCGCAGGCGCTGTGGGATGCTCCCAAAAGCTTTCCTTTTGGACGCTGGGGAGCGTTCCCGCGCAGGCTCCGTCGGTACCGACAATACCCAAATGGACCCATATGTGAAGATACCATTCCTGCTTGTTCCTGGAGATCATCTTAACCGGCCCCATCTCCTTGATCAATTATGATTTTAAGGCTTTGGACAAAATTCTAGCTGAACATCTTGCGCTTCTGCTTCCCAAACTACTTCATGAGTCTCAGGTGGGGTTTGTCAGAGGGCGATATTCCACTAGTAACTTCTGAAAGATTATGCATCCTTGGAATGGGTCCACGAACAGTCCATCCTTGTCCTCCTTATTAGCTTTGACACTGAGAAGGCTTTTGATAAGCTGCAAATAGATAGTACTATCCCACCCATCCACAGGTATGGACTGGGGTGAACTCTTTCATATGGTGCAATCTATCCTCTACATGGATCCTCAGGCAGAAGTGGTGGTGAACTCCTTCCTGTCTGAAACTTTTGATATGGGGCAGGGGACTCAGAAGGGCTGCCTACTATCACCCCTACTGTTTGTCCTTTCCCTAGACCCTCTCCTCTATGCGACTGTACTCCGCTCAGAGATTCCCAGGATTATGATTGTGTGGTCAGAATTTAAACTTTCTGCCTTTTGCTGACGCTATCCTCGCACATATAACCTGACCCCAAGTGACGCTAACGATGCTTCTATTTACCTGAATTTCACTGTTATGGAGTAGTGGCAGGATTAATACTCAATATAAGAAGCTACTGCACTGGACCCGGTTTTTGGCCGTTGCACGTCCCTGTGGCACCTCCCTCTTTTTCTGCTTCGATGTTGGGCTGATCGAACATTTACATACCTGGGGATCAAGCTGCCACACAGCCGACAAGCCCCCCCCCCCCCCCACCAAAAAAAACAAAAAAAAAACACACAACCTTGTACCTGCTGAATTATGAGGTCCTGTACCAGACGGTGAGGGACACTATGCTAGATTAGACCCTTATCCTTGTTGGGTAGAGTGGAAGCTTAAATTGGATGGTGATGTTACCCCGGATCCTATACTATCTACAAGCACTCCCATTTTGCTTCTGACAAGGCCTCCTCCATTTTGACCAGGAGACTCTGGTTTCTATGGAGAGACTGCCGCAATGAGGTCGTGCTGCATCGACTTCGGGGTGGATGGAAATATGGCAGGATGGGGCTGCCCAATTTCCAACTGTATGTGATAGCCTGTCAGATAAGGCACCTGCATGACTGGCTGGGTTTCACTTTCATATACACCGTCTATTCAAACAGCATTTTGTTTTTCCCTATAGCTTGTTGGGAATATTCTGGTGGAGCGTTGGCTTCTCCTCCCAAGACTTCACAGCAGTTATTGGTTCAACCCTCCAGATTTTATGGCATAGCCTGTGTGCCTGGTGGCAAATACCCATTTTTGTATCAGGGTTACTCCCCCATCTGGGGCATGCATACTTTCCCCCTGGTATGGCAATCAGTACCATTTGCTTTTGAGAGCACCAGGGTCTATGGTTTTTCCATCAAGTGGTAAATACACAGGGGAAAATTTGACCCTTTTCAGCCTTGCAAGGTGAGTATGCCCTGGCGACTAGATATTATAGAAACATAGAAATATGATGACAGAAAAAGACCACATAGCCTATCTAGTCTGTCCTTCCATATCAACTACTACAAACAGTCCCATTTTTACCTTTAGAGATCCTGTTTGTCCCATGCTTTTTTTAATTCAGTTACTGTCCTCATCTCTACCACCTACACTGGGAGACTATTCCACGGATCCACCACTCTTTCCGCAAAGAAATTTCCACATATCACTCCTGAATCTTTCTCCCTTCACCCTCATCCCATGTCCCCTCGTAGCAGAACTTGCTTTTAATTGAAAGAGGCTCTCTCCCTGAACATTTATGCCATGGAGGTATTTAAACATCTCAATCATATCACCTCTATCCCGCCTTTCCTCTAAGATGTACATATTAAGATCCTTCAGTCTGTCTTCATATGCTTTATAATGAAGACCACTAATCATTTTAGTAGCCACCCTCGCACCGACTCCATCCTGTTCACATCCTTTTTGAAGGTGCGGTCTCCAGAATTGCCACTATACTCCAAATGAGTCGCACCAAAGACTTATACTGAGGCATTATCACCTCCTTTTTTTTGCTAGCCATTCCTCTCTGTATGCACCAAACATCCTTCTAGCTTTTGCCGTCACCTTTTCTACCTGTTTAGCTACTTTAAGATCATCAGACACAACCAAGCCAAGGTCCCGCTCTTCTTTAGTGGACAAAAGTACTTCACCCCCTATACTATATTGCTCCCTTTGGATTGCTGCAGTCCAAATGCATGACCTTACATTTTTTAACATTAAATCCCAGCTGGCCAGATTCTAGACCATTCTTCAAGCTTAGCTAGATATCTCCTCATTTATCTACACCTTCCTGGGCGTCTACTCTATTGCAGATTTTGGTAATCATCCGCAAAGAGGCAAACCTTACCTGACAGCCTTTCCGCTATATCATTAACAAAGATGTTAAAGAATCGGACCAAGGACAGATCCCTGGGGCACACCACTGGTAACATCCTTCTCCTCAGAGTGAGCTCCATTACTTGTACTCTGTGCCGCCTCCCACCCAACCAATTTCTAACCCAAGCAGTAACTTTAGGGTCCATCCCTAGGGTGCTCAGTTTATTTATTTATTTTATTTAGCAAGCATTTGTAGCCCGCTCCTTCCAGCGATCAGAAGCGGGTAGGATTACTATTGTGAAACTGCCGAATCAAGGCAGGTACAAATTTTGTTTACATACAGATTGTCAGAAAAGCACATCATACAGAGTTAACACTTCTTAGCTATGGCGGAGTTCATTTACATATATACATAAATACATATATACAGGATAATCTTCTTGGACACAGTGGTCAGGGGCTGCTCCATCTGTGGGTTTAGTTCAGGTTGAAATGTGATTGGAAAATGTGCGTTTTGAGTTTCTTTCTGAAGTCTAGAAGGTCATTGCTAGCTCGTAGTTCTGGTGGGAGTTGGTTTCCACAGTGTTGGCGCCGCATATGAGAAAGCCCTGTGGCTGGTGTTAGCTTTGGCAGATCTTATATCTGTTGGAGTGTGAAGGATGTTGGAATTGTGGGTTCTTCTGTTTCGGGTAGTTTGTTTATAAGTCGCCTGTGAGGAACAGTGTCAAAGGCTTTACTGAAATCTAAATACACCACATCTAGGGCTCTACCTCGGTCAAACTCCCTGCTCACCCAGTCAAAGTAATCATCAGATTTGTCCTGACAAGACCTGCCTCAGGTGAATCCATGCTGCCTCGGATCCTGTAATCCGCTGGAATCCAGAAACCTCACTATTTTCTCTTTCAGCAGCGTTTCCAATAATTTACTCACCACCAAAGTTAAACTAACCGGCCTGTAGTTTTCAAACACATCCTTACTTCCGCTTTTGTGTAAAGGCACCACATGAGCCTCTCTCTCCAGTCCTTTTTGCACCACTCCCGACTCCAACGAGGCATTGAAAAGGTCAGTCAGTGGAGCTGCTAGAACATCCCCAAGTTCCCTCAGTATTCTAGGGTGTATCCCATCCGGTCCCATCGCTTTGTCTACTTTAGGTTGAGCTAGTGTCTCACGAACACAGTCACCTGAAAATTGTTCAAGATGTCCCTCGCTTCTGTTCCTGTTTGTGGGTGTTTTTTGAGGTCCTGCTCCTGGTTCTTCATCTGAACACAGAACAGAATATTTGTTAAGCAATTCCGCTTTATCCTTATCAGCTTCTACCTATCCGCTCCCTGCACCCTTGAGTCTGACAATACCACTTTTGCCCTTCCTCTCTCTCACTAATATATCTGAAAAATGTCTTATCCCCCAGCTTCACCATTAGATTAGCTCCCTCCCGAGAAATACTCTATCCTCTGGGTCAGCTATTGGTATTTTTTGATCTGGAAGAGGACCTTATCTATCTTGCAATACAATGAAGGATTGGAGTTGGCCGCGGGACCTATCTACTCTTGAATCTGCATGGGCTGGGGATATGGGGGAACCAATGCCTACTGGAATGCTCATGGGAGCAATTCAGCCACATACCCACCCTCCTTCAGCAGACACGCCTGCAGGAGCTTCAGTTCCTCGCCCTTAACCGGGCTCAGTTTTCTCCACTGTGTGCCCTTCGCAGTGGTCTCTCAGAAATGGTGAATGTCCTTGGTGTGAGCAGGACCTTGCAGATCTGGTACATATGTGGTGGCGCTGTCCCATGATACAATCTTATTAGCATAGAATTCAACAATCCCTGGAAGAGCGGTTAGACCAGGGGGTACAGCTCACAGTGGAGTTGATTTTGTTTGATATATTAAGTCCTAACATACCTAAACACCGGTGAACGGCGAGGCTATTGGTTCGGAAGCCTGTGTGGTCAGGACAACAGTCAATCCTCAAGCACTGGAGGGACGAAAATCCCCCATTGTTTTGGGAGTGGCAGAGCCAACATTCACCAACTGATGCTCATGGAGCATTTATTGGTACGAGGGCCGACTGAAAAAAGGAGGTAGTTTACTCCATCTAGGAGGGCTATATTGACTCATTAACACCACATGCCTGAAATGAGAATACTGACCATGGACTAGAAGTGAAACAGGACACCAGGGAGACAAGCGTGAATGGCATGATGGTCCTCAACCGTGTACTCACAGAATGCTGTGGTGGGAAAACAGAGACACAGATGTAAGTAACAAAATGAGGGCTAAGTTGGCATGCAATTTAAGAGAAAGTCTCCTCCAGATAGCTATCTGCCATTTGCCAGATAGCTGTCCTAAGAATCTAGCTGGGGGGTGGGAGGGAAGGAAGAGGATGGGGTAGATGTTTGGGGATAAATATAATCATCAGCCATAACTGTATTATGATGTTTTGCTGTGATGTAGCTACTGGGGCCCTTACTTTGTCAGATCAAAGTCCATCAAGCCCAGTATCCTGTTTCCAGCAGTGGCCACTCCAGGTCAGAAGTGCCCTAGCAGGTAACCAAAACACACACACACACACACAGGTTCCACATGCTTGCAATGGCGCAAGTAGTGGATTTCCTTGGTCCTCTTAATAATGGTTTATGGGACTTTCCCACTCAGAAACTTATCCAAACCTTTAAGCCCAGCTACATTAACAGCTTTTACAACATCCTCCAATAACAAATGCCAGAATTTGATAACGCAACGAGTGAAAAAATATTTTATCCTATTACTCTTAAATGGGTTGCATGGTAACTTCATTGCAATGTCCTAGTTCTTCTACATTTTGATGGTGTAAAGCATTAATCTACGTTTACCTGTCCCACTCTATTCATTTCAAATTTGTAGACCTCTATCATATCTCCCCCTCAGCAGGCTCCTTTCCAGGTTGAAGAGCCTAATCTTTTAAGCCTCTCCTCATAGGGATAACTTCCATCCCTTTTACCCTTTTGGTGGCTCTTCTCTGTACCTTTTCTAAATTCCACTATATCATTTAAGATATGCCGACCAGAATTGCACACATATTCAAGGTGCGGTCGCACCATGGCACAATAGAGCCATTATAATATCCTTTGTTTTCTTCTCTATTCCTTTCCTTATAATTCCTAGCATGCTATTTGCCTTCTTGGCCACTGCTGCACACTGTGCAGAGTGTTTCAACATATATCCATAATGGACGCCTAAATCTTTTTCCTGAGTGGTGGTTCCAATTGTGGAACCATAGTTTGGGTTATTCTTTCCTAGGTGCATAACTTTGCACTTGTCCACATTAAATTTCATCTGCTATTTGAACATCCAGTCTTCCAATTTATCAATGTCCTATTGCAATTTTTCTCAATCATCTTGTATTTTAAACAACTTTGAATAATTTTTATCTGCAAATTTGATTACCCTCACTTGTTATTCACATTGTCAAGTTATTTATGAATATGTTAAAAAGCAGCAAACCCAGCACAGATCCCTGGGGTACTCCATTAGTCATCTTTCTCCATTGGGAAAATTGGCCATTTAGGCCTACCCTCTGCTTTCTATCTTTCAACCAGTTCCTGATCCACAATAGTTCACTGCCTCCTATCCCAAGGCTGTAATTTCACCAAGAGTCTCTCATGAGGAACCTTATCAAAGACTTTCTGAAAATCCAGATACACTATATCAACCGGCTCCCCTTTGTCAACCTGTTTTATTTTGCAGCTTCAAAAAAACAACAGATTAGTAAGATAAGAACCTTCCTTGGCTAAAGCCATGTTTGGCTATCTACATGTTCGGTAATCTTGTTCGTTATAATGGTTTCTACCATTTTGCCTGCTACTGACTTCAAGCTCACCAGTCTACACAGTTTCTCCGGATTCAACCCTGGAGCCCTTTTTAAAAATTGGCATTACATTGGCCATTCCACCAATCTTCAAATATTACAGATTTTAATGATAGTTCAGATTACTACTAAGATCTGCAACAAAGCCTTGGATGTATAACATCCAGTCGAGGTGATTTGCTACTCTTTAGTTTATCAAATACGTTTTCCTAGTTTATCGATATTTCTTTCAATTCTTCTGATGCATTTACCTGTAAATACTATTTCAATCATGGGTAACTTCTCTACATCTTCTTCGGTTGCAGATCGAAACAAAGAAGTCAGTCTCTCTGCCATGGCCTTGTCGCCTCTTAGTGGCCCCTTTTACCCCTCTATCATCTAATGGGTCCAACTGACTCTCACAGGTTTATTGCTACGAATGTACTTCAAAACGTTTATTATGCGTTTTTTGCTTCCACAGCAAGCTTTTTCTTCAAAATTCTCACTAAACCTGCTTTATCAAAGCCTTTCATGTAACATAAGCCAGTGCTTATGTCGTTTCTAGTTAGCATTTGACTCTTTTCCCATTTCATGAAAGATTTTTTTTAAAGCTATAACAGCCTCTCCGAGCTCACCTATAAACCATGGCAGTTTTTAGGATTTCCTTCTACTTTCCTTAAAGCATGGAATACAGCTGATCTTGGCTTCCAAGAAAGATTTACATTAAACATGGGTGTTTAAAAAGTACTAACATTTGCAGATGCTCCTTTCATGTTTGTTTTTTGTTTTGTTTTCTTTAACTATTGTTTATTAAATCAAACGAGATCATGCTATGATCAGTATTGCCAAGTGGCTCCAACACACTTATCTTTTGCACCAGATCTTGTGTTCCACTAAGGACTAGGTCCAAAACGGCTTTCCCTCTTGTCAGTTCATGAACCAGCTGTTCCAAGAAGTAGTCACTTATTTCATCTAGAAACGTCATCTCCATAGCATGTCCTGCCATGACAATGACCCAGTCGATATAGCATAGTTACTCACCTGTAACAGGGGATCTCCGGGAACAGCAGGAATTTAGTCTTCACATATGAGTATCATCAGTACCGGACACAGCCTGCATGGGAATGCTCCCCAGCATCCAATAGGAAAGCCTTCGGGAGCATCCCACAGCGCCTGCGTGCTTGCCTTCCTGCCTTTCCCAACTGTCCCGCTCCAGTTGAGTTTAAAGCTGAGACAGAGAGAACTCCTAGGGGAGGTGGGTGGGTTATGAAAAACTAAATTCCTGCTGTTCCCAGAGATCACCTGTTACGGTGAGTAACTATGCTATCTCCAGGAACAAGCAAGAATGTAGTCTTCACATAGGGGAAACTCCCTAGCTGCAGATGCCAGGGAGAAAGCCCCAGACGTTGTGTGCCCTTGAGAAATAGCTCCACTTCCCCCCATGGATCTCTGGCATCCTACCAGGGATGGTGGGTGAGGAGTTGATTAATTATGGAACAGGTGTTGAAGAACAGCCTGACCAAACAAGGGTATCCCGGCGGGAGTCTTTGTCTAAGCAGTAATGGGCTGTGAAGGTATGAAACGAAGCCCAAGTAGCAGCTTGACAGATGTCATCGATAGACACAGAGTGAAGATGAGCCATAGAAGCTGCCGATAGCTCTCACATTGTGAGCTGTGACATGGCCTTCAAGAGGAAGATTTTTACTCTCATAGGCAAAAGATATACACTGTGCAATCCAGCTGGACAGGTGTTTCTTTTCGAGACTGGAAGTCCTAAATGACTAGGAACAAAAAACAAAGATTTCAGATGACTTTCTATGTTGCTGTGTCCTTTGAAAGTAAAAGGCCAAAGACCTTTTGCAGTCCAAAGTATGAAGATTCCTTTCTGCATTTGAGGCGTGAGGCCTTGGAAAGAATACAGGAAGGTAAACCGCTTGGTTTAAATGAAAAGGTGACACCACCTTTGACAAAGTGTGGATGAGTCCTAAGGACTACCTTATGATGGAACCTTGTATAAGGAGGATCAGCCACCAACGCTTGCAATTCATGATGCGACGTGCTGATGTGATTGCAATAAGGAAGATGACCTTCCAGGAAAGGAATTTCAAAGAGTTAGTGGCTAATGGTTCAAAAGGTGGTTTCCAGGAGCTGCCCAAGAACCAGATTTAAGTCCCAAGCTAATGGTGGTGGCTTAATGGGAGGCTTAGTTAAAAGAAGGCCCCTAAAATCTTGCTATGAGAGAATGAGACGAAATAGGTTGTCCATTAGAGGCTTGAAAGAAGCTGCAATAGCACTCAAATGAACTCACTGAATTGGTCTTAAGCCCTGCATTTGATAATGAAGGAGATACTCCAGTAATGATTCCAGAGGGATCGCAAGAGGGGTTAAGACCCTTCTTCTAGCACCATATGGTAAACCTTTTCCACTTAAATGCATAAGAGCGTCTTGTGGAAGGCTTTCTGGAAGCATAAAAGAATATCCTTTACCTGCTGGGAAAGGATAAGACCATGGGAGTTCTAGGTTTTCAGCAACCAGGCCCTGAGATGTAGAGACTGGGGATTGGGATGCCACAGCATCCCGCCCTCTTGAGAAAGGAGATATGGAGCACATTCTAACTTCAGAGGCGGAGCTTAAGAGAGATGTAGGAGCAGAGGGTACCACATTTGCTGTGGCCAACGTGGAGCTATGAGAATCATATGACCTCTTCCTCAATGAAGCTTGAACAGGGTTTTGGGAATTAGGGGATTGGGTGGAAAGGCATACAGGAAGTCCTGACCCCAATGGAGGAGGAAAGCATCCCTGGCCTGACAACCCTGAAACGGAATTCTGGAACATAACCAGGGAACTTTGGCATTCAGCGGACTTGCAAAAAGGTCTGTCAGGGGTTCCCCAAATTTGAAAAAATTTTGGCCACCTGGTCTGCATGGAGAGACCATTCGATGTGGAAGCAGAACTCAACTGAGTCTGTCTGCCCAAGAGTTTTGAATGCCTGGAAGATACACTGCAAGGAGATGAATCTGATGCTCTCTGGAGAGGGCCCATAGTCGCAAACTTCGTTGCAGAGCAACAGAGCCTGTTCCACCCTGCTTGTTCACATAGAACATAGCTACTTGATTGTCTGTTTGAATTAGGACTGTCTTGTATCTGAGCTGGGTGTGGCATACTCGAAGAGCAAGGAAGATTGCTCCGAGTTCTAGGAGATTGGTGTGTAGATAGCCTCCTGAGGAGTCCAGGTATCCTGGGTAGAGAGGCCTTGCAGGTGGGCTCCCCAACCCACCTGTGAAGCATCTGTTAGAGTGGCCTGGGGTGGGGTTCGCTGAAAAGGAGACCCCACCAAAAGGTTTTGGGGGGATTGCCACCATTGGAGGGACAAAAGGCGATCTGAATTTTGCTATTTTGTCTGACAGGCAAACTGATGACCGAGTCCACTGAGTGGATAAAGTCCATTGGGCGGCCCTCATATGGAGGTGAGCATACGGAACCAACATGCACAGTGGATGCCATGTGGCCTAGCAAACTAACATTTCCCAAGCCAGTGAGGTGAGGTCTTAGCACTGCTTGGGAAGCTAACTGCACAATGCAAAGGCAGTGGGGCTGTGGAAAGGTAGGCCCATGTCTGCCTGGTATCCAGCCAGAGCTCCTATAAACTCTAGGGGACTGAGTGGGAGCAAGGTTGGAATTTGGGAAGTTTCTGACAAGTCCCAAATACTGAAGGATGCGCATTGTGTGAAGGAGGGCAACCCTGGCCTCTGGCTCTGAAGGAGCTCGAATGAGCCAGTCATCTAAGTAAGGGTAGACGAGTATGCCCAAGGTGCGGAGAAAAGCTGCCACCACAGCAATGCATTTTGTGAACACCTTTGGTGCAAAGGCCAGGCCAAAGGGAAGGCACGAGGAACCCTTTATTGGTAGTGCTTCCCGGAAACAGAAAGCGAAGGAACTTTGGGTGAGTTGGATGGATGAGAGCATAATGTACGCATCCTTGAGATCTTGAGAACAAAGCCAATCCTGACTCTGAAGGTATGGCAGCAAAGTTCCTAGAGCAGCGATGGCGAACCTATGGCACGCGTGCCAACGGTTGGCACGCGAAGGCCTTGCAGCTGGCACGCGGGAAGGTCCGCAATTAAGTAAAACTGAAAAAAAAAAAAAACCTGTCTGCGTGCCGCTGTCGGGGCCGCCGTGGCAGAATCGAGCGATGCCGCGCGGGGCCCCACCTGACTACCTGGCAGAGCATGCCCTTCCCACCCCCCCCGTAGCAGACCTATCCCCTCTTTCCCTACTTTCTCCTCGTCTGGAGCTGCAGTCAAAAGTGCACGCGCCGGCTTGCAGAGCCGCCGGAAGGGGAGGAGTTTCCCTTGCGACCCTTACTCTGTTAAGCCCGCCGGGGAAGGCTGATGGGTAACTTTGTCCTACCTCAGCACCCCGAGGGCTTTACAGAGCAGCGATGGGAAGAAAGCAACTACTTGCCCGCGCGCTCTTGCAAGCCGGCGCAGTCTGACTGACAGCATCCAGAAGAGTGAGAGCTGCAAGGGGAGGGCAGGCTCTGCCGCGGTACAGGGGGAGGCCCCGCGGCACGCTCGATTCTGCCCCGATGGCGGCCCACGACAGCGGCACAGCAGACACAGCGTTTTCTTGTTTTCTACTTTTTTCTTTTTTTTTAATTTTCCCTGGGCTGGGCTGGGCTGGGACTGGGACGGGGGGCGTTAGGAGTGGTTGATGATGGGCTGGGGGGCGAGGTTAGGATGTGAGTGAATGGGCCCTGGGCCTGGTCAAGGCACGGGGGGTTAGCGAGTGGTGGATGGGCCGGGGGGGGGCGGCATGGGGGCGGCGGCTTAAACTAAAAATTGACGGATGGGGGATTAGGACTGGGAAAGTGGGACTGATGGGGAGGTTAGGACTGGAGTAAGTAATGAGGCTATGGGCCCCCGGGGCCCCTGTTAAACTGCAAAATTGGGTGATGGGGCTGGATGTAGGACTGCGGGCTGGTGCGCGATTAGCGACTGCGGAGTGGGCTATGGGGAGCGGCCCTAGGACTGCGTAATGGGTTTTGGGGGTTGCTAGGACGCGCAATGCCGGCCTGAGTGGAAGGGGGCTTGAACTGCAAATAGTCTGTTGGGAAGATCGGCGGCTGGAAATGGAATAGGGACTCTGAGGGGAAGTGGGGGGGTTGAACTGCCCAAATAGCATGTATGGGGACGGGGCGTTGCGAATGGAAATGGGCTGAGTTGGAAGATGAGGACTTGAAACTGACAAATAAAACATGATGGGGAAGACCCGGGGGCCTTGGAATGGGCTCTTAGGCGCGGGAAGGGAGCTAGCCGACAGGAACTGGGCTGAGATTGGATGGGCTAGCCGATAGAACTGAGAATTGAGGGTTGTTGGGGCCAGAGCGAGCTAAGATGGAAATGGGCTGTGGTGGGGGCGTGGATTGAAATAGGACTCATGGAGGCGACGCGGGGACTAGGAACTGGGAAGTAGGCCTCATGAGGGGGCCTTGGATTGAATTTAAGAAAATGGGACCCTGCGTGGAGGGGAGCGGTGACTAGGATTTAACATGGGCTGATGGTGGGGACTAGGGAAAGGACTGAATAGAAATGCAGGCCGGAGGGGAGGCTGGTATTTCGACGAAAATGAGCTGATGAAGGATATGGACTGGAAATGCGATGGGCGGAGCCTAGGACTGCCGAAATGGACTGCATGAGGCGGGACTAGTAAGGCGAAGCGGGATACTGGGTAGGGGCTTGTTCCGACGCAACTAAAAGGGAAGAGATGGAAAAAACTGATGTTGGGGGCAGATTAGAAGGGGATGGGGCTAGGAGGAGAATGACATGGAGAGGGGGAAAATATTTGTGCATGAGGAGCGGAAGTAACTATGCCACCACAATTGGACGGGGATTGGTGAGGACTAACGTGCGTGGATGGAGGATGGAGGGGTAAAATTTGAGTGGTATGATTGAATAGGTAAATGAGCGAACAGAGCCCAAAAGCGAGGAAAGATTATTATGTTAAAGCAGATGTAGGAGAGAGAATCAAATTGAGTATCTAGACAATACAAAGATTCCAACCTTTACAAATGATAGATTACATATGTTCAGGCAACTTTATAAAGGAGTTTTTAGATACTAAAATCTTGTTGTTAAGGTTTAATATTGACGTTCTGGCACTTTGAGGAAATTCTTTGGATTGATTTTGTGACGGCAGTTTGCGGACACTCGGGCTCAGAAAAGGTTAGCCATCACTGTCCTAGAGAAATCATTTTGAACTTTCTCTTTGAACGGAAATTTGCCTTCAATTCTCTGAAGTCTAAAATGGAGCTCTGTGCCTACCTCCTGTTTTCTTTGGAATAAAGGAAATAGGGGGAGTCATACATCCCTAGTACCCCATTGGGTAATGGCGTACATCTTCTATTGCCCTGTGAGCCATTAGAAGCAGTGACCTCTTGACCTAACTGGTCATTGAGAGAGGTCTGAGAATTGAACTGTCTTACCCACTGTAGGGAGGGGGCATGCTGAGGGAAATGAAGCTTGTACCCAGTCTAACTTACAATAGACAGAAGTCCAATTTTCCTTGTCTGTTATCTGATACCCCATACTGCGGGGGCCAAAATGACAACCTTCCTGGGATGGTGGAGGGTTCTGAGCTGTTCAGAGGACAGGAAGGCATAGTTCTCTAGATAGGAGTCAAAGCCCCTGTTGGAGGCTGAAGTCTGTCCCCTGAAGCCGGTTGAGACTTAGCCTGCTTTTGTCTTTCTTTAGCCTAGGTTGTTGCTGCTGTCCCTTTTGGGCCCAGGATCTGAACTAAGCGATGCCCTTGTTGGGCGTATAGGAGGGATAAAACTTAGTAATTCGCAAAAAAAGAGTTTTAAGATTCAGAGTACAATGTATCTTAGACATCGCCACAATGTAATTCCAGTACCATTGAGAACAAGCTCCACAACATGGCAATTAGTTTGCATTATAGAGCCATACCAAAAGCATCTTCTGATGAACTTGCCTCAACGGCTGCGGACAACATATACTGTTCAATCAATTCCCCCCATCACCAAACCCTCAATAGTACTAGGGACTTCAACCTTAAATCAATTAACCGTAGAGGACTATGAGGCATTCCTTCAAGCAATGTCGACTCACTACATTTCACCACAAATAAGTTAATGCCACCATACACACACATATGGCTAACCTCCGCCTTGACCTCTATCTTTGCCTATTCAAATGAATTAAACTTAGATGGTCTCATTTCAACTCCTACCATCACCCAGTTCCTTGTGAACAGATCACTACATAGTTGGAATAGAAAATGTTATTACAAACAAAAAATGATATGAACCTAGGACCAACACATATGCTATCAGACGGTTCACAAAAATTTAACAAAAGATGCTTTTATACAAGATACTTTCACCTCATCGATCTGCCAGAGATTCAGGTGCAAATTATGAGACACACAGTAACAGAAGGCCCGTATCACATAATTTCTAAATGCCAGCCAGAATGACAGACATGAGACCAAGGGATAGCAAGGATTAATAAGCAACATCACAAGCCATGGTATTCTACAGCTATTACGTTTGATGAAAAGAGAGACGAGGCTCAGAAGAATTCGGCGGTAAGTGCAGCGAAGGAATAAGGTGACAGAATTAAGGCTGACCTTTACATGTAAATAAACAAAAAATATACGATGACGCATATTAAAAACTCTAATGAAAGAATCCCATACAAATATAATAAATTAATTCCAATCAACAAACCTAGAGAACTGTTTGAACATTGTAAAATCTTTAACAAAGGAGCAAAAAACAGAAGGGGAAGCTTAAATTGAACCTCAACAAGTGATGCGGGACTCATTAAGGAAAAATTCCACTCTAAGACAAAAAAAAGCTACAGAAACCAAAGACTTAACTTAAAATCAGTCTCAAATTGCCAGGAAGGTTTGGGAAAAATTCTCCTTTCCATCAAAGGAGCAACTCTTGCCACATTATTTCTTCTATAAACACATGCAACTTCTCCCACTGACCCATGTCCTGTATCGTGGATCAAGTCTACAAAGTCAATTTTATTCACATCATACAAAACATTGTGCAAAATTCCCTCTCTCAAGGTATTTTACCAGAGCAACTTAAGCTTGCAACTGTTAGACCAATTCCGAAGAAAACAACGCTAGAACAAGAATAATCCAGCAGCCGCTACCCGGCCAATTTCCAGCATACCCTTTTTAGCACAAGATCATAGAGAAGATAGTGCAACGTCAACTTCAGAGAAAAACATTGATGTTCAGGCACCCCTAGGCATATTAACCAAGACATGGTTTTCGCCCAAAACCATGGAGGTTTGAATGGAGCGTTTGCCCATGGATTTATCTTTGGACTGCGTACTCCGCGCTCATTGATGGCATCTTAAGAAAGGTATTACTAATGATTTTTATAGACATCTCTGTATGCATTCGAAATACTACCGTAAAATGTCACAGTATGATTTTAAAATATGGATTAGAGGAGATTGGTCTACATGGGGTCACATTATGAGACAACTCAGGTTTGTTCCATCTCCTTATTTGAACACGCAGAGATTGTTACAAGTAAGGAGGGGAGAAAAAACAACTATGCATCCAGTTCGAGCAAATACAAGGCTGTACCCACAGGTAAGGATGACTTGCACTGTGTTTCATCGCTTACAACCTTTTCCACATGTTATATGCAAACCAATATGCAAAATTCTTTTGAAAAGTGGAAAGTGAAGTAAGTATACAATCTATGCTGATGATATTATGGATTTTCACAACTATCACTATTGACAACCCCTGATTTCTCGGGCATTACAGAATGTCTCTCAGAAATGTCCAACTGGTGTAAAACAAACAACATGAAGATTAATTTTAGCCAAACAGAGGCTTTATTTATTTCTCGTAACCATAATTTTGCGCAGCCTCCTGACATCAAAATAGATAACTCAACTATTCCTATTTAAATCAGAAGTGAAATAATCTGGAAGTTACTCTGGATAATGATTGAATCTCAGATCACACATAAATAAGACAAGTAAAAGCGATTATTACAGAATGAAGTACATCAAAAGACTAAGGGCCGCTTCTTGATACTGTTCACTTCAGAAATGTTTGTCAAAGCAATGATTAAGCCATTACTTGGATTCAATGAGATAATCCAATATATACTGGGTTTATCGAAGCAACAGCACTTATCGGACCATATTACAACTGGCCGGCAGAAATACTGCGCAACGGATCAATTTTTTGGGTCTATCAAGCTGGGTTCTAGAGACAAAAAAACAATATAACCAACATCGACCATCTTGAAAGAGCTGCACTGGAATATAATTACCTATAGGCTCACGTGTACAAATATAACAACACTATAAATTTAATTTTTCAAGCAATAAAAACAACAATAATTCTGCAGAAAAGACCTGAAATATTCTCAATAACCTACAGTCAGATATTAGCAACAGACCTAGAAGAAGAGTAAGATCTGGTGAAAACATAATCAGGGCAAGCTTATATCAAATGGATGAGTCAGAAACCAAACCACCGTAAAGAACACCAATACTGAAAGGGCTTTATCTTTTGCGATTCCATCTGGAAACTCTCCTACCTAATGAGCTGATAAGCGGCAGCTCGAGGGAACACTCACGATAGACTTTTAGAAAGCAAACTGAAAAAACATCCTTTTGTATTATAGAACACTCCTACGGTCACATGCAAGTAACTAACTTTATTATGTACCTGGAATGTAAATCATTTTATACTATATTGTGAGAAATACGAATCGCTCACATTATATAGTTAATAAAAAAGCTCACTATTGTAGATAATAAGCAACTCACTCTAACACATTATACCATAACTTTAACTTTTATTTCTTTACATTTTCTCACTAATACTCTTAATATCTTTGTTTGTAAGACACGCTTTGATTGTATGATAAGGCGGTATTATAGAAAATCCAATTAAATAAATAAAT